>CM060913.1:551474656-554379656 GCA_030737875.1 Allium sativum
ACAAAACACCCATTGTCCTAAACATTGAAGATGAACCTAAGACTTACAGCGAAGCAATCAACTCAAGAGATGCTGCCTTTTGGAGGGAAGCAATAAATGATGAGATGGACTCCATAATGTCAAATAAAACTTGGACTTTGGTTGATCTGCCACCTGGCTCTAAGCCAATAGGGTGCAAATGGGTTTTTAAAAAGAAATATGGATCGAACAATATTGTACATACTTTTAAGCAAGACTAGTTGCTAAAGGGTTTAACAAAAAGAGGGTGTTGATTATTTTGACACTTATGCTCCAGTAGCACGAGGTGAGTTCAATTCGTATTCTAATAGCATTGGCTTCCATATATAATTTACACATTCATCAAATGGATGTGAAAACTGCATTTTTAAATGGAGATATGAATGAAGAATTGTATATGGAGCAACCAGAAGGATTTGTTCTTCCTGGGAATGAGAGGAAAGTTTGCAAATTGAATAAATCTTTATATGGCTTGAAACAAGCTCCAAAACAGTGGCATGAGAAATTTGACTCAACCATACTATCTTTTGGATTTGTTCACAATAGCGCCGATAGATGTGTTTACTCAAAAGTTTGCAAAGGAGTACAGTGTCATGGTGTGTTTATATGTTGATGATATGCTTATATTTGGATCAAATATGACAGGCATCTTAGAGACCAAGGAATATTATCTTCAATTTTTAAAATGAAAGATCTTGGTGAAGTAGATACCATCCTTGGACTCAAAGTGGTAAAACACTCTCATGGATACGCCCTGTGTCAAGCACACTACATAGAAAAGATGTTATCAAAATTCGAGCATTTAAAATTTAAGGAATATAATACGCCTTTTGATTCGAGTGTTAAATTGGCCAAAAATGATGGAAGGTCAATTGCACAACTTGAGTATGCTAGGGCAATTGGCAGCCTAATGTACCTTATGCATTGCACTAGGCCAGATATAGCTTATGCAGTATGTAAGTTGAGCAGGTTCACTAGCAATCCTGGCGGAGAACATTGGAAGGCGATTAGTAGAGTATTTGGTTATCTTAAGAAAACCATAGGACTTGCCTTATTTTACAATGATTTTCCAGCAACTTTAGAAGGATACACGGACGCTAGTTGGATTAATGATGCAAAAGACAACTTGTCCACATCAGGTTGGTTGTTTCTTCTTGGAGGAGGTGCTATATCATGGGCTTCCAAGAAACAAACTTGTATATCACATTCGACTATGGAATCAGAATTTATAGCATTGGCTGCTGCAGGTAAAGAGGCTGAGTGGATCCGGGATTTATTGTTAGATATAAAGATATATCCTAAACCCATGCCTCCTGTTTCCTTACATTGTGATAGTCAAGCTACTCTGTCTAGGGCTTACAGTAACACTTACAATGGAAAATCCAGACATATAAGCTTAAGACATGAATATGTAAGACAGTTGATTAAGGATGGAATTATCACAATAATGTATGTAAAGACTAGTAAGAACTTGGCAGACCCTTTCACAAAAGGCCTACCTAGAGATGTGGTGAAAGGGACATCGATAGAAATGGGATTAAAACCTATAAATAAAATCACAGACAATGGCAACCCAACCTCAAACTAAAATTCTATAGTACAAGGTTTAAAGGGTAATAACAAGTTGTCTAGAAGTGATTGCAATATGCTATATAAAATTGCCAAGACTGAATTAGCATAAAACACACTACGGTTAGGAGGTTGAAAGCGTTCTTAATGAAGTTAGTAAATGTCCAAGTAGTGGGGGCATATATAAAAACTTCACCTATATGAATGTAGGAGTGGTGCCGCTCCTCACGAGAGTTTTTAGGTTTACTCTTTGGATCATTCATGAAACCAGGAAGAAAGCACATGGCCATAATAGTGCTAAGAAGTATCAAGAAATTATTTTAAAATAAATATCACATGTGTATTTAATATATCCGGTATTATTATAAAGAGTGATAAGTTAAAAGCCAAGGCTACCTATTACTCTAATAAAACTTTGGTATATTTATACTAACTGAAGGTTTAAGTCATAAACACCTTCTTGTATCCATGTGATATTAAGGTATGTTTCGGGAGATGATCATTCTAGGATCAAGATAAAATTTAAATGGAGCAATTGTACAATTAAAGTGGGGGATTGTTGAGTATTTAAATGTACAATGAGCAAAGTTAAATTCTATCTTAGTCCCACATTGCCTAAAATTCCATCTTATGAGAGGTATATATACTAATACTTAAGTTGCATATTAGTTGAATAAAAAGCATGGCATGAATAATATGGGCTTGGCCTGGAATGCGCGTGAGCGCGCCGTGATTTCCAAACGCACTTATCACGCACTTCGCACGCACCCGCGCGGCTACAGGCTTTGGGCCTTCGTGGGCCTAGTTCCTGCCAGGCCAGATTCGTTTTGGTCCACACGGCTATTACTGTTTTGAACAGATGCTGCCGTTGTTTTTTAAATTTCAAAAGTAATGTCTGTTCGTTTTCAACAGTCATGACCATATGAACGGATATCTGCTTCTCTATATATGCTGCCTCTTCTTCCTCCCGAAAACTACTTTTCTCTCCTCTGAAAAAATAATTTCTACTCCGAGGAATTCAGAAATTGCTGTCTGCATTCCTCTTCTTCGCTTTGTTGTATCCTGGGAAAAAGTATTTCGCTGGAACTCTTCAGCAAACTCATTCGAGTGAGGGCGAATAACTTTTTAAGGAAAGTGTCGCTCCATTGATACGCCTCAAAGCTTTTCTACTTTCCACTCTTCCTTATCTGATTACTAACAATCTTAAAAAGTTATTCCTACAACTATGGAATCCCAGACTAATATGGCATCCATCAAACTTATGAATCAAGACATGATCAAACTTGACCAGTTTGATGGCAATAATTTCACGAGATGGCAAGACAAGATGACTTTTCTGCTCACTGCACTCGGACTTTCTATCTGCTTGATTCAAATCTGCCTCCGCTTCCTCCGCCGACTGCAACAGATACTGATAATGTAAAGAAGGAGCGCGCTAAACGCACTGAACACACGTTGCTTTGTCGAGGCCACATCTTGAACGCTCTCTCTGATCGTCTGTATGATTTCTACAAGGAGATGAAGACACCAATTGAAATCTGGAATGCTCTGGAAAATAAAATATAAGGTGCAAGAAGAAGGTACAAACAAATTTCCTTATTGCTGAATACTTTGATTTTCAAATGGATGATAGTAAACCAATACTCAGTCAAGTTCATGAGTTGCAAGGCATTGTTCACCAAACTGGCTACTCTCAATATCAAACTTCCTGAATTGTTCCAAGTTGGTGCAATAATTGCAAAACTACCTTCGACTTGGAGCAATTACAGGAAAATGCTTTTCCACAAAACAGAAGACTACACTTTGGAACAGATTCAGAAACATCTTCGAATCGAAGAGGAATCTCGTAATCGAGAAAATAAAGGAAATCTGTCCAAAAGTGATGTTCAGGTTGTGGAAAAGGGAAACCAGAGTACTAATACCGGAAAAAAGCGCAGTTCTGATGAAAAGCCACCTGCAAATAACAAAAAGAAGAAGAAAAATGGGAAATGCTATAACTGTGGCAAAAAGGGACATTATGCTAGAGAATGTCGTGCCCCAAAGAAAGCTGCCAATATGGTAGAAGAAGAACTTGTAGCCATGGTTACCGAAATTAATATGGCTGATACATCGGATGGCTGGTGGTTTGATTCTGGAGCAACTGTTCATGTATGCAAGGACAAGTCGCTATTCAAAACCTATGAAGTCATCAGTGATGGCCAAGAAGTTCAGAATGGGGGATCATAGTCGAGCCCAGGTTGTTGGAAAAGGAAGTATCACTCTAGATTTTACTTCTGGAAAAGTTGTCACGCTTATCAATGTTCTTCATGTGCCAAACATTAGGAGAACCTGGTGTTATTTCAGTGGACCTTGTATGCAAGAGAGGATTTCGAGTTGTATTTGAATCTGATAAAGTCATAATTACAAAAAATGGAATGTTTGTAGGAAAGGGATATGGATGTAATGGAATGTATAAAACTAAGTATTAATAAATGTGTTGCTTCTACTTATACCATTGAGTCATTCAATTTGTGGCATGATAGATTAGCACATTTAAACTTCAAATCCATTACAAATATGTGCAAACTCGGTTTAATTAATTCTAGTGGATCCGGCTGTGACAAATGTGAAATATGTGCACAAGCCAAGATCACTAAGAAACCTTTCCCTGGTGTAAACCGAAATTCTGAAATTTTAGATTTAGTACATTCCGATATATGTGAACTAAATGGTACTTTGACTCGTGGAGGGAAAAGATATTTCATTACATTTATAGATGATTACTCAAAGTACACCTATGTATATCTTATGAAAAATAAGAATGAAGCATTTGACAAATTTCAGATTTACAAAGTCGAAGTCGAAAACCAAATAAGTAAGAAAATTAAAGTTTTTAGGAGTGATAGAGGGCTGGAATATTTTTCTACAGAATTTGATGATTTCTGTGAAAAGAATGGAATCATTCATGATAGAACAGCACCCTATACTCCGCAACAAAACGGTATAGCAGAGAGGAAAAATCGAACGCTAGTAGAAATGGTAAATTGCATGCTGGTAAAATCTATGTTACCCCTTAATCTATGGGGTGAAGCCTTAAATACAGCATGTTATTTACATAATAGAATTGTGTCTAGAAAGACAAATGTATGCCCCTATGAACTTTGGAAAAATAGAAAGCCGAATTTGTCATATCTGAAAGTATGGGGGTGTTTGGCTTATTATAGAGTTCCCGATCCTAAAAGAACTAAATTAGGCCCAAGGGCACAAAGGAGTGTTTTTGTTGGATATGCTGAACATAGTAAGGCATACAGACTTCTCGATTTAAGCTCTAATACCATTGTTGAATCCCGTGATGTAGAATTCTTTGAGAATAAGTTTTACAAAGATTCTAAAATTATTGATAATCCTTCTAATGGCAATAGTGTTGGTGAAAAACAGCCCTGCTCAGAAAACAATTTTCAAACCAATACAAATGCAAATCCATGTGACGAAGGACCAAGAAAATCTAAAAGACAAAGAAAAGAGAAAGAGTTATGTCCAGATTTTATATCTTCACAAGCTCTACTTTTCTTAGTTGATGGAAATAGAGAAAATGTGACCAACAAAACACCCATTGTCCTAAACATTGAAGATGAACCTAAGACTTACAGCGAAGCAATCAACTCAAGAGATGCTGCCTTTTGGAGGGAAGCAATAAATGATGAGATGGACTCCATAATGTCAAATAAAACTTGGACTTTGGTTGATCTGCCACCTGGCTCTAAGCCAATAGGGTGCAAATGGGTTTTTAAAAAGAAATATGGATCGAACAATATTGTACATACTTTTAAAGCAAGACTAGTTGCTAAAGGGTTTAAACAAAAAGAGGGTGTTGATTATTTTGACACTTATGCTCCAGTAGCACGAGTGAGTTCAATTCGTATTCTAATAGCATTGGCTTCCATATATAATTTACACATTCATCAAATGGATGTGAAAACTGCATTTTTAAATGGAGATATGAATGAAGAATTGTATATGGAGCAACCAGAAGGATTTGTTCTTCCTGGGAATGAGAGGAAAGTTTGCAAATTGAATAAATCTTTATATGGCTTGAAACAAGCTCCAAAACAGTGGCATGAGAAATTTGACTCAACCATACTATCTTTTGGATTTGTTCACAATAGCGCCGATAGATGTGTTTACTCAAAGTTTGCAAAGGAGTACAGTGTCATGGTGTGTTTATATGTTGATGATATGCTTATATTTGGATCAAATATGACAGGCATCTTAGAGACCAAGGAATATTTATCTTCAATTTTTAAAATGAAAGATCTTGGTGAAGTAGATACCATCCTTGGACTCAAAGTGGTAAAACACTCTCATGGATACGCCCTGTGTCAAGCACACTACATAGAAAAGATGTTATCAAAATTCGAGCATTTAAAATTTAAGGAATATAATACGCCTTTTGATTCGAGTGTTAAATTGGCCAAAAATGATGGAAGGTCAATTGCACAACTTGAGTATGCTAGGGCAATTGGCAGCCTAATGTACCTTATGCATTGCACTAGGCCAGATATAGCTTATGCAGTATGTAAGTTGAGCAGGTTCACTAGCAATCCTGGCGGAGAACATTGGAAGGCGATTAGTAGAGTATTTGGTTATCTTAAGAAAACCATAGGACTTGCCTTATTTTACAATGATTTTCCAGCAACTTTAGAAGGATACACGGACGCTAGTTGGATTAATGATGCAAAAGACAACTTGTCCACATCAGGTTGGTTGTTTCTTCTTGGAGGAGGTGCTATATCATGGGCTTCCAAGAAACAAACTTGTATATCACATTCGACTATGGAATCAGAATTTATAGCATTGGCTGCTGCAGGTAAAGAGGCTGAGTGGATCCGGGATTTATTGTTAGATATAAAGATATATCCTAAACCCATGCCTCCTGTTTCCTTACATTGTGATAGTCAAGCTACTCTGTCTAGGGCTTACAGTAACACTTACAATGGAAAATCCAGACATATAAGCTTAAGACATGAATATGTAAGACAGTTGATTAAGGATGGAATTATCACAATAATGTATGTAAAGACTAGTAAGAACTTGGCAGACCCTTTCACAAAAGGCCTACCTAGAGATGTGGTGAAAGGGACATCGATAGAAATGGGATTAAAACCTATAAATAAAATCACAGACAATGGCAACCCAACCTCAAACTAAAATTCTATAGTACAAGGTTTAAAGGGTAATAACAAGTTGTCTAGAAGTGATTGCAATATGCTAATAAAATTGCCAAGACTGAATTAGCATAAAACACACTACGGTTAGGAGGTTGAAAGCGTTCTTAATGAAGTTAGTAAATGTCCAAGTAGTGGGGGCATATATAAAACTTCACCTATATGAATGTAGGAGTGGTGCCGCTCCTCACGAGAGTTTTTAGGTTTACTCTTTGGATCATTCATGAAACCAGGAAGAAAGCACATGGCCATAATAGTGCTAAGAAGTATCAAGAAATTATTTTAAAATAAATATCACATGTGTATTTAATATATCCGGTATTATTATAAAGAGTGATAAGTTAAAAGCCAAGGCTACCTATTACTCTAATAAAACTTTGGTATATTTATACTAACTGAAGGTTTAAGTCATAAACACCTTCTTGTATCCATGTGATATTAAGGTATGTTTCGGGAGATGGATCATTCCTAGGATCAAGATAAAATTTAAATGGAGCAATTGTACAATTAAAGTGGGGGATTGTTGAGTATTTAAATGTACAATGAGCAAAGTTAAATTCTATCTTAGTCCCACATTGCCTAAAATTCCATCTTATGAGAGGTATATATACTAATACTTAAGTTGCATATTAGTTGAATAAAAAGCATGGCATGAATAATATGGGCTTGGCCTGGAATGCGCGTGAGCGCGCGTGATTTCCAAACGCACTTATCACGCACTTCGCACGCACCCGCGCGGCTACAGGCTTTGGGCCTTCGTGGGCCTAGTTCCTGCCAGGCCAGATTCGTTTTGGTCCACACGGCTATTACTGTTTTGAACAGATGCTGCCGTTGTTTTTTAAATTTCAAAAGTAATGTCTGTTCGTTTTCAACAGTCATGACCATATGAACGGATATCTGCTTCTCTATATATGCTGCCTCTTCTTCCTCCCGAAAACTACTTTTCTCTCCTCTGAAAAAATAATTTCTACTCCGAGGAATTCAGAAATTGCTGTCTGCATTCCTCTTCTTCGCTTTGTTGTATCCTGGGAAAAGTATTCGCTGGAACTCTTCAGCAAACTCATTCGAGTGAGGGCGAATAACTTTTTAAGGAAAGTGTCGCTCCATTGATACGCCTCAAAGCTTTTCTACTTTCCACTCTTCCTTATCTGATTACTAACAATCTTAAAAAGTTATTCCTACAACTATGGAATCCCAGACTAATATGGCATCCATCAAACTTATGAATCAAGACATGATCAAACTTGACCAGTTTGATGGCAATAATTTCACGAGATGGCAAGACAAGATGACTTTTCTGCTCACTGCACTCGGACTTTCTTATCTGCTTGATTCAAATCTGCCTCCGCTTCCTCCGCCGACTGCAACAGATACTGATAATGTAAAGAAGGAGCGCGCTAAACGCACTGAACACACGTTGCTTTGTCGAGGCCACATCTTGAACGCTCTCTCTGATCGTCTGTATGATTTCTACAAGGAGATGAAGACACCAATTGAAATCTGGAATGCTCTGGAAAATAAATATAAGGTGCAAGAAGAAGGTACAAACAAATTTCTTATTGCTGAATACTTTGATTTTCAAATGGATGATAGTAAACCAATACTCAGTCAAGTTCATGAGTTGCAAGGCATTGTTCACAAACTGGCTACTCTCAATATCAAACTTCCTGAATTGTTCCAAGTTGGTGCAATAATTGCAAAACTACCTTCGACTTGGAGCAATTACAGGAAAATGCTTTTCCACAAAACAGAAGACTACACTTTGGAACAGATTCAGAAACATCTTCGAATCGAAGAGGAATCTCGTAATCGAGAAAATAAAGGAAATCTGTCCAAAAGTGATGTTCAGGTTGTGGAAAAGGGAAACCAGAGTACTAATACCGGAAAAAAGCGCAGTTCTGATGAAAAGCCACCTGCAAATAACAAAAAGAAGAAGAAAAATGGGAAATGCTATAACTGTGGCAAAAAGGGACATTATGCTAGAGAATGTCGTGCCCCAAAGAAAGCTGCCAATATGGTAGAAGAAGAACTTGTAGCCATGGTTACCGAAATTAATATGGCTGATACATCGGATGGCTGGTGGTTTGATTCTGGAGCAACTGTTCATGTATGCAAGGACAAGTCGCTATTCAAAACCTATGAAGTCATCAGTGATGGCCAAGAAGTTCAGATGGGGGATCATAGTCGAGCCCAGGTTGTTGGAAAAGGAAGTATCACTCTAGATTTTACTTCTGGAAAAGTTGTCACGCTTATCAATGTTCTTCATGTGCCAAACATTAGGAAGAACCTGGTTTCAGTGGACCTTGTATGCAAGAGAGGATTTCGAGTTGTATTTGAATCTGATAAAGTCATAATTACAAAAAATGGAATGTTTGTAGGAAAGGGATATGGATGTAATGGAATGTATAAACTAAGTATTAATAAATGTGTTGCTTCTACTTATACCATTGAGTCATTCAATTTGTGGCATGATAGATTAGCACATTTAAACTTCAAATCCATTACAAATATGTGCAAACTCGGTTTAATTAATTCTAGTGGATCCGGCTGTGACAAATGTGAAATATGTGCACAAGCCAAGATCACTAAGAAACCTTTCCCTGGTGTAAACCGAAATTCTGAAATTTTAGATTTAGTACATTCCGATATATGTGAACTAAATGGTACTTTGACTCGTGGAGGGAAAAGATATTTCATTACATTTATAGATGATTACTCAAAGTACACCTATGTATATCTTATGAAAAATAAGAATGAAGCATTTGACAAATTTCAGATTTACAAAGTCGAAGTCGAAAACCAAATAAGTAAGAAAATTAAAGTTTTTAGGAGTGATAGAGGGCTGGAATATTTTTCTACAGAATTTGATGATTTCTGTGAAAAGAATGGAATCATTCATGATAGAACAGCACCCTATACTCCGCAACAAAACGGTATAGCAGAGAGGAAAAATCGAACGCTAGTAGAAATGGTAAATTGCATGCTGGTAAAATCTATGTTACCCCTTAATCTATGGGGTGAAGCCTTAAATACAGCATGTTATTTACATAATAGAATTGTGTCTAGAAAGACAAATGTATGCCCCTATGAACTTTGGAAAAATAGAAAGCCGAATTTGTCATATCTGAAAGTATGGGGGTGTTTGGCTTATTATAGAGTTCCCGATCCTAAAAGAACTAAATTAGGCCCAAGGGCACAAAGGAGTGTTTTTGTTGGATATGCTGAACATAGTAAGGCATACAGACTTCTCGATTTAAGCTCTAATACCATTGTTGAATCCCGTGATGTAGAATTCTTTGAGAATAAGTTTTACAAAGATTCTAAAATTATTGATAATCCTTCTAATGGCAATAGTGTTGGTGAAAAACAGCCCTGCTCAGAAAACAATTTTCAAACCAATACAAATGCAAATCCATGTGACGAAGGACCAAGAAAATCTAAAAGACAAAGAAAAGAGAAAGAGTTATGTCCAGATTTTATATCTTCACAAGCTCTACTTTTCTTAGTTGATGGAAATAGAGAAAATGTGACCAACAAAACACCCATTGTCCTAAACATTGAAGATGAACCTAAGACTTACAGCGAAGCAATCAACTCAAGAGATGCTGCCTTTTGGAGGGAAGCAATAAATGATGAGATGGACTCCATAATGTCAAATAAAACTTGGACTTTGGTTGATCTGCCACCTGGCTCTAAGCCAATAGGGTGCAAATGGGTTTTTAAAAAGAAATATGGATCGAACAATATTGTACATACTTTTAAAGCAAGACTAGTTGCTAAAGGGTTTAAACAAAAAGAGGGTGTTGATTATTTTGACACTTATGCTCCAGTAGCACGAGTGAGTTCAATTCGTATTCTAATAGCATTGGCTTCCATATATAATTTACACATTCATCAAATGGATGTGAAAACTGCATTTTTAAATGGAGATATGAATGAAGAATTGTATATGGAGCAACCAGAAGGATTTGTTCTTCCTGGGAATGAGAGGAAAGTTTGCAAATTGAATAAATCTTTATATGGCTTGAAACAAGCTCCAAAACAGTGGCATGAGAAATTTGACTCAACCATACTATCTTTTGGATTTGTTCACAATAGCGCCGATAGATGTGTTTACTCAAAGTTTGCAAAGGAGTACAGTGTCATGGTGTGTTTATATGTTGATGATATGCTTATATTTGGATCAAATATGACAGGCATCTTAGAGACCAAGGAATATTTATCTTCAATTTTTAAAATGAAAGATCTTGGTGAAGTAGATACCATCCTTGGACTCAAAGTGGTAAAACACTCTCATGGATACGCCCTGTGTCAAGCACACTACATAGAAAAGATGTTATCAAAATTCGAGCATTTAAAATTTAAGGAATATAATACGCCTTTTGATTCGAGTGTTAAATTGGCCAAAAATGATGGAAGGTCAATTGCACAACTTGAGTATGCTAGGGCAATTGGCAGCCTAATGTACCTTATGCATTGCACTAGGCCAGATATAGCTTATGCAGTATGTAAGTTGAGCAGGTTCACTAGCAATCCTGGCGGAGAACATTGGAAGGCGATTAGTAGAGTATTTGGTTATCTTAAGAAAACCATAGGACTTGCCTTATTTTACAATGATTTTCCAGCAACTTTAGAAGGATACACGGACGCTAGTTGGATTAATGATGCAAAAGACAACTTGTCCACATCAGGTTGGTTGTTTCTTCTTGGAGGAGGTGCTATATCATGGGCTTCCAAGAAACAAACTTGTATATCACATTCGACTATGGAATCAGAATTTATAGCATTGGCTGCTGCAGGTAAAGAGGCTGAGTGGATCCGGGATTTATTGTTAGATATAAAGATATATCCTAAACCCATGCCTCCTGTTTCCTTACATTGTGATAGTCAAGCTACTCTGTCTAGGGCTTACAGTAACACTTACAATGGAAAATCCAGACATATAAGCTTAAGACATGAATATGTAAGACAGTTGATTAAGGATGGAATTATCACAATAATGTATGTAAAGACTAGTAAGAACTTGGCAGACCCTTTCACAAAAGGCCTACCTAGAGATGTGGTGAAAGGGACATCGATAGAAATGGGATTAAAACCTATAAATAAAATCACAGACAATGGCAACCCAACCTCAAACTAAAATTCTATAGTACAAGGTTTAAAGGGTAATAACAAGTTGTCTAGAAGTGATTGCAATATGCTAATAAAATTGCCAAGACTGAATTAGCATAAAACACACTACGGTTAGGAGGTTGAAAGCGTTCTTAATGAAGTTAGTAAATGTCCAAGTAGTGGGGGCATATATAAAACTTCACCTATATGAATGTAGGAGTGGTGCCGCTCCTCACGAGAGTTTTTAGGTTTACTCTTTGGATCATTCATGAAACCAGGAAGAAAGCACATGGCCATAATAGTGCTAAGAAGTATCAAGAAATTATTTTAAAATAAATATCACATGTGTATTTAATATATCCGGTATTATTATAAAGAGTGATAAGTTAAAAGCCAAGGCTACCTATTACTCTAATAAAACTTTGGTATATTTATACTAACTGAAGGTTTAAGTCATAAACACCTTCTTGTATCCATGTGATATTAAGGTATGTTTCGGGAGATGGATCATTCCTAGGATCAAGATAAAATTTAAATGGAGCAATTGTACAATTAAAGTGGGGGATTGTTGAGTATTTAAATGTACAATGAGCAAAGTTAAATTCTATCTTAGTCCCACATTGCCTAAAATTCCATCTTATGAGAGGTATATATACTAATACTTAAGTTGCATATTAGTTGAATAAAAAGCATGGCATGAATAATATGGGCTTGGCCTGGAATGCGCGTGAGCGCGCGTGATTTCCAAACGCACTTATCACGCACTTCGCACGCACCCGCGCGGCTACAGGCTTTGGGCCTTCGTGGGCCTAGTTCCTGCCAGGCCAGATTCGTTTTGGTCCACACGGCTATTACTGTTTTGAACAGATGCTGCCGTTGTTTTTTAAATTTCAAAAGTAATGTCTGTTCGTTTTCAACAGTCATGACCATATGAACGGATATCTGCTTCTCTATATATGCTGCCTCTTCTTCCTCCCGAAAACTACTTTTCTCTCCTCTGAAAAAATAATTTCTACTCCGAGGAATTCAGAAATTGCTGTCTGCATTCCTCTTCTTCGCTTTGTTGTATCCTGGGAAAAGTATTCGCTGGAACTCTTCAGCAAACTCATTCGAGTGAGGGCGAATAACTTTTTAAGGAAAGTGTCGCTCCATTGATACGCCTCAAAGCTTTTCTACTTTCCACTCTTCCTTATCTGATTACTAACAATCTTAAAAAGTTATTCCTACAACTATGGAATCCCAGACTAATATGGCATCCATCAAACTTATGAATCAAGACATGATCAAACTTGACCAGTTTGATGGCAATAATTTCACGAGATGGCAAGACAAGATGACTTTTCTGCTCACTGCACTCGGACTTTCTTATCTGCTTGATTCAAATCTGCCTCCGCTTCCTCCGCCGACTGCAACAGATACTGATAATGTAAAGAAGGAGCGCGCTAAACGCACTGAACACACGTTGCTTTGTCGAGGCCACATCTTGAACGCTCTCTCTGATCGTCTGTATGATTTCTACAAGGAGATGAAGACACCAATTGAAATCTGGAATGCTCTGGAAAATAAATATAAGGTGCAAGAAGAAGGTACAAACAAATTTCTTATTGCTGAATACTTTGATTTTCAAATGGATGATAGTAAACCAATACTCAGTCAAGTTCATGAGTTGCAAGGCATTGTTCACAAACTGGCTACTCTCAATATCAAACTTCCTGAATTGTTCCAAGTTGGTGCAATAATTGCAAAACTACCTTCGACTTGGAGCAATTACAGGAAAATGCTTTTCCACAAAACAGAAGACTACACTTTGGAACAGATTCAGAAACATCTTCGAATCGAAGAGGAATCTCGTAATCGAGAAAATAAAGGAAATCTGTCCAAAAGTGATGTTCAGGTTGTGGAAAAGGGAAACCAGAGTACTAATACCGGAAAAAAGCGCAGTTCTGATGAAAAGCCACCTGCAAATAACAAAAAGAAGAAGAAAAATGGGAAATGCTATAACTGTGGCAAAAAGGGACATTATGCTAGAGAATGTCGTGCCCCAAAGAAAGCTGCCAATATGGTAGAAGAAGAACTTGTAGCCATGGTTACCGAAATTAATATGGCTGATACATCGGATGGCTGGTGGTTTGATTCTGGAGCAACTGTTCATGTATGCAAGGACAAGTCGCTATTCAAAACCTATGAAGTCATCAGTGATGGCCAAGAAGTTCAGATGGGGGATCATAGTCGAGCCCAGGTTGTTGGAAAAGGAAGTATCACTCTAGATTTTACTTCTGGAAAAGTTGTCACGCTTATCAATGTTCTTCATGTGCCAAACATTAGGAAGAACCTGGTTTCAGTGGACCTTGTATGCAAGAGAGGATTTCGAGTTGTATTTGAATCTGATAAAGTCATAATTACAAAAAATGGAATGTTTGTAGGAAAGGGATATGGATGTAATGGAATGTATAAACTAAGTATTAATAAATGTGTTGCTTCTACTTATACCATTGAGTCATTCAATTTGTGGCATGATAGATTAGCACATTTAAACTTCAAATCCATTACAAATATGTGCAAACTCGGTTTAATTAATTCTAGTGGATCCGGCTGTGACAAATGTGAAATATGTGCACAAGCCAAGATCACTAAGAAACCTTTCCCTGGTGTAAACCGAAATTCTGAAATTTTAGATTTAGTACATTCCGATATATGTGAACTAAATGGTACTTTGACTCGTGGAGGGAAAAGATATTTCATTACATTTATAGATGATTACTCAAAGTACACCTATGTATATCTTATGAAAAATAAGAATGAAGCATTTGACAAATTTCAGATTTACAAAGTCGAAGTCGAAAACCAAATAAGTAAGAAAATTAAAGTTTTTAGGAGTGATAGAGGGCTGGAATATTTTTCTACAGAATTTGATGATTTCTGTGAAAAGAATGGAATCATTCATGATAGAACAGCACCCTATACTCCGCAACAAAACGGTATAGCAGAGAGGAAAAATCGAACGCTAGTAGAAATGGTAAATTGCATGCTGGTAAAATCTATGTTACCCCTTAATCTATGGGGTGAAGCCTTAAATACAGCATGTTATTTACATAATAGAATTGTGTCTAGAAAGACAAATGTATGCCCCTATGAACTTTGGAAAAATAGAAAGCCGAATTTGTCATATCTGAAAGTATGGGGGTGTTTGGCTTATTATAGAGTTCCCGATCCTAAAAGAACTAAATTAGGCCCAAGGGCACAAAGGAGTGTTTTTGTTGGATATGCTGAACATAGTAAGGCATACAGACTTCTCGATTTAAGCTCTAATACCATTGTTGAATCCCGTGATGTAGAATTCTTTGAGAATAAGTTTTACAAAGATTCTAAAATTATTGATAATCCTTCTAATGGCAATAGTGTTGGTGAAAAACAGCCCTGCTCAGAAAACAATTTTCAAACCAATACAAATGCAAATCCATGTGACGAAGGACCAAGAAAATCTAAAAGACAAAGAAAAGAGAAAGAGTTATGTCCAGATTTTATATCTTCACAAGCTCTACTTTTCTTAGTTGATGGAAATAGAGAAAATGTGACCAACAAAACACCCATTGTCCTAAACATTGAAGATGAACCTAAGACTTACAGCGAAGCAATCAACTCAAGAGATGCTGCCTTTTGGAGGGAAGCAATAAATGATGAGATGGACTCCATAATGTCAAATAAAACTTGGACTTTGGTTGATCTGCCACCTGGCTCTAAGCCAATAGGGTGCAAATGGGTTTTTAAAAAGAAATATGGATCGAACAATATTGTACATACTTTTAAAGCAAGACTAGTTGCTAAAGGGTTTAAACAAAAAGAGGGTGTTGATTATTTTGACACTTATGCTCCAGTAGCACGAGTGAGTTCAATTCGTATTCTAATAGCATTGGCTTCCATATATAATTTACACATTCATCAAATGGATGTGAAAACTGCATTTTTAAATGGAGATATGAATGAAGAATTGTATATGGAGCAACCAGAAGGATTTGTTCTTCCTGGGAATGAGAGGAAAGTTTGCAAATTGAATAAATCTTTATATGGCTTGAAACAAGCTCCAAAACAGTGGCATGAGAAATTTGACTCAACCATACTATCTTTTGGATTTGTTCACAATAGCGCCGATAGATGTGTTTACTCAAAGTTTGCAAAGGAGTACAGTGTCATGGTGTGTTTATATGTTGATGATATGCTTATATTTGGATCAAATATGACAGGCATCTTAGAGACCAAGGAATATTTATCTTCAATTTTTAAAATGAAAGATCTTGGTGAAGTAGATACCATCCTTGGACTCAAAGTGGTAAAACACTCTCATGGATACGCCCTGTGTCAAGCACACTACATAGAAAAGATGTTATCAAAATTCGAGCATTTAAAATTTAAGGAATATAATACGCCTTTTGATTCGAGTGTTAAATTGGCCAAAAATGATGGAAGGTCAATTGCACAACTTGAGTATGCTAGGGCAATTGGCAGCCTAATGTACCTTATGCATTGCACTAGGCCAGATATAGCTTATGCAGTATGTAAGTTGAGCAGGTTCACTAGCAATCCTGGCGGAGAACATTGGAAGGCGATTAGTAGAGTATTTGGTTATCTTAAGAAAACCATAGGACTTGCCTTATTTTACAATGATTTTCCAGCAACTTTAGAAGGATACACGGACGCTAGTTGGATTAATGATGCAAAAGACAACTTGTCCACATCAGGTTGGTTGTTTCTTCTTGGAGGAGGTGCTATATCATGGGCTTCCAAGAAACAAACTTGTATATCACATTCGACTATGGAATCAGAATTTATAGCATTGGTTGCTGCAGGTAAAGAGGCTGAGTGGATCCGGGATTTATTGTTAGATATAAAGATATATCCTAAACCCATGCCTCCTATTTCCTTACATTGTGATAGTCAAGCTACTCTGTCTAGGGCTTACAGTAACACTTACAATGGAAAATCCAGACATATAAGCTTAAGACATGAATATGTAAGACAGTTGATTAAGGATGGAATTATCACAATAATGTATGTAAAGACTAGTAAGAACTTGGCAGACCCTTTCACAAAAGGCCTACCTAGAGATGTGGTGAAAGGGACATCGATAGAAATGGGATTAAAACCTATAAATAAAATCACAGACAATGGCAACCCAACCTCAAACTAAAATTCTATAGTACAAGGTTTAAAGGGTAATAACAAGTTGTCTAGAAGTGATTGCAATATGCTAATAAAATTGCCAAGACTGAATTAGCATAAAACACACTACGGTTAGGAGGTTGAAAGCGTTCTTAATGAAGTTAGTAAATGTCCAAGTAGTGGGGGCATATATAAAACTTCACCTATATGAATGTAGGAGTGGTGCCGCTCCTCACGAGAGTTTTTAGGTTTACTCTTTGGATCATTCATGAAACCAGGAAGAAAGCACATGGCCATAATAGTGCTAAGAAGTATCAAGAAATTATTTTAAAATAAATATCACATGTGTATTTAATATATCCGGTATTATTATAAAGAGTGATAAGTTAAAAGCCAAGGCTACCTATTACTCTAATAAAACTTTGGTATATTTATACTAACTGAAGGTTTAAGTCATAAACACCTTCTTGTATCCATGTGATATTAAGGTATGTTTCGGGAGATGGATCATTCCTAGGATCAAGATAAAATTTAAATGGAGCAATTGTACAATTAAAGTGGGGGATTGTTGAGTATTTAAATGTACAATGAGCAAAGTTAAATTCTATCTTAGTCCCACATTGCCTAAAATTCCATCTTATGAGAGGTATATATACTAATACTTAAGTTGCATATTAGTTGAATAAAAAGCATGGCATGAATAATATGGGCTTGGCCTGGAATGCGCGTGAGCGCGCGTGATTTCCAAACGCACTTATCACGCACTTCGCACGCACCCGCGCGGCTACAGGCTTTGGGCCTTCGTGGGCCTAGTTCCTGCCAGGCCAGATTCGTTTTGGTCCACACGGCTATTACTGTTTTGAACAGATGCTGCCGTTGTTTTTTAAATTTCAAAAGTAATGTCTGTTCGTTTTCAACAGTCATGACCATATGAACGGATATCTGCTTCTCTATATATGCTGCCTCTTCTTCCTCCCGAAAACTACTTTTCTCTCCTCTGAAAAAATAATTTCTACTCCGAGGAATTCAGAAATTGCTGTCTGCATTCCTCTTCTTCGCTTTGTTGTATCCTGGGAAAAGTATTCGCTGGAACTCTTCAGCAAACTCATTCGAGTGAGGGCGAATAACTTTTTAAGGAAAGTGTCGCTCCATTGATACGCCTCAAAGCTTTTCTACTTTCCACTCTTCCTTATCTGATTACTAACAATCTTAAAAAGTTATTCCTACAACTATGGAATCCCAGACTAATATGGCATCCATCAAACTTATGAATCAAGACATGATCAAACTTGACCAGTTTGATGGCAATAATTTCACGAGATGGCAAGACAAGATGACTTTTCTGCTCACTGCACTCGGACTTTCTTATCTGCTTGATTCAAATCTGCCTCCGCTTCCTCCGCCGACTGCAACAGATACTGATAATGTAAAGAAGGAGCGCGCTAAACGCACTGAACACACGTTGCTTTGTCGAGGCCACATCTTGAACGCTCTCTCTGATCGTCTGTATGATTTCTACAAGGAGATGAAGACACCAATTGAAATCTGGAATGCTCTGGAAAATAAATATAAGGTGCAAGAAGAAGGTACAAACAAATTTCTTATTGCTGAATACTTTGATTTTCAAATGGATGATAGTAAACCAATACTCAGTCAAGTTCATGAGTTGCAAGGCATTGTTCACAAACTGGCTACTCTCAATATCAAACTTCCTGAATTGTTCCAAGTTGGTGCAATAATTGCAAAACTACCTTCGACTTGGAGCAATTACAGGAAAATGCTTTTCCACAAAACAGAAGACTACACTTTGGAACAGATTCAGAAACATCTTCGAATCGAAGAGGAATCTCGTAATCGAGAAAATAAAGGAAATCTGTCCAAAAGTGATGTTCAGGTTGTGGAAAAGGGAAACCAGAGTACTAATACCGGAAAAAAGCGCAGTTCTGATGAAAAGCCACCTGCAAATAACAAAAAGAAGAAGAAAAATGGGAAATGCTATAACTGTGGCAAAAAGGGACATTATGCTAGAGAATGTCGTGCCCCAAAGAAAGCTGCCAATATGGTAGAAGAAGAACTTGTAGCCATGGTTACCGAAATTAATATGGCTGATACATCGGATGGCTGGTGGTTTGATTCTGGAGCAACTGTTCATGTATGCAAGGACAAGTCGCTATTCAAAACCTATGAAGTCATCAGTGATGGCCAAGAAGTTCAGATGGGGGATCATAGTCGAGCCCAGGTTGTTGGAAAAGGAAGTATCACTCTAGATTTTACTTCTGGAAAAGTTGTCACGCTTATCAATGTTCTTCATGTGCCAAACATTAGGAAGAACCTGGTTTCAGTGGACCTTGTATGCAAGAGAGGATTTCGAGTTGTATTTGAATCTGATAAAGTCATAATTACAAAAAATGGAATGTTTGTAGGAAAGGGATATGGATGTAATGGAATGTATAAACTAAGTATTAATAAATGTGTTGCTTCTACTTATACCATTGAGTCATTCAATTTGTGGCATGATAGATTAGCACATTTAAACTTCAAATCCATTACAAATATGTGCAAACTCGGTTTAATTAATTCTAGTGGATCCGGCTGTGACAAATGTGAAATATGTGCACAAGCCAAGATCACTAAGAAACCTTTCCCTGGTGTAAACCGAAATTCTGAAATTTTAGATTTAGTACATTCCGATATATGTGAACTAAATGGTACTTTGACTCGTGGAGGGAAAAGATATTTCATTACATTTATAGATGATTACTCAAAGTACACCTATGTATATCTTATGAAAAATAAGAATGAAGCATTTGACAAATTTCAGATTTACAAAGTCGAAGTCGAAAACCAAATAAGTAAGAAAATTAAAGTTTTTAGGAGTGATAGAGGGCTGGAATATTTTTCTACAGAATTTGATGATTTCTGTGAAAAGAATGGAATCATTCATGATAGAACAGCACCCTATACTCCGCAACAAAACGGTATAGCAGAGAGGAAAAATCGAACGCTAGTAGAAATGGTAAATTGCATGCTGGTAAAATCTATGTTACCCCTTAATCTATGGGGTGAAGCCTTAAATACAGCATGTTATTTACATAATAGAATTGTGTCTAGAAAGACAAATGTATGCCCCTATGAACTTTGGAAAAATAGAAAGCTGAATTTGTCATATCTGAAAGTATGGGGGTGTTTGGCTTATTATAGAGTTCCCGATCCTAAAAGAACTAAATTAGGCCCAAGGGCACAAAGGAGTGTTTTTGTTGGATATGCTGAACATAGTAAGGCATACAGACTTCTCGATTTAAGCTCTAATACCATTGTTGAATCCCGTGATGTAGAATTCTTTGAGAATAAGTTTTACAAAGATTCTAAAATTATTGATAATCCTTCTAATGGCAATAGTGTTGGTGAAAAACAGCCCTGCTCAGAAAACAATTTTCAAACCAATACAAATGCAAATCCATGTGACGAAGGACCAAGAAAATCTAAAAGACAAAGAAAAGAGAAAGAGTTATGTCCAGATTTTATATCTTCACAAGCTCTACTTTTCTTAGTTGATGGAAATAGAGAAAATGTGACCAACAAAACACCCATTGTCCTAAACATTGAAGATGAACCTAAGACTTACAGCGAAGCAATCAACTCAAGAGATGCTGCCTTTTGGAGGGAAGCAATAAATGATGAGATGGACTCCATAATGTCAAATAAAACTTGGACTTTGGTTGATCTGCCACCTGGCTCTAAGCCAATAGGGTGCAAATGGGTTTTTAAAAAGAAATATGGATCGAACAATATTGTACATACTTTTAAAGCAAGACTAGTTGCTAAAGGGTTTAAACAAAAAGAGGGTGTTGATTATTTTGACACTTATGCTCCAGTAGCACGAGTGAGTTCAATTCGTATTCTAATAGCATTGGCTTCCATATATAATTTACACATTCATCAAATGGATGTGAAAACTGCATTTTTAAATGGAGATATGAATGAAGAATTGTATATGGAGCAACCAGAAGGATTTGTTCTTCCTGGGAATGAGAGGAAAGTTTGCAAATTGAATAAATCTTTATATGGCTTGAAACAAGCTCCAAAACAGTGGCATGAGAAATTTGACTCAACCATACTATCTTTTGGATTTGTTCACAATAGCGCCGATAGATGTGTTTACTCAAAGTTTGCAAAGGAGTACAGTGTCATGGTGTGTTTATATGTTGATGATATGCTTATATTTGGATCAAATATGACAGGCATCTTAGAGACCAAGGAATATTTATCTTCAATTTTTAAAATGAAAGATCTTGGTGAAGTAGATACCATCCTTGGACTCAAAGTGGTAAAACACTCTCATGGATACGCCCTGTGTCAAGCACACTACATAGAAAAGATGTTATCAAAATTCGAGCATTTAAAATTTAAGGAATATAATACGCCTTTTGATTCGAGTGTTAAATTGGCCAAAAATGATGGAAGGTCAATTGCACAACTTGAGTATGCTAGGGCAATTGGCAGCCTAATGTACCTTATGCATTGCACTAGGCCAGATATAGCTTATGCAGTATGTAAGTTGAGCAGGTTCACTAGCAATCCTGGCGGAGAACATTGGAAGGCGATTAGTAGAGTATTTGGTTATCTTAAGAAAACCATAGGACTTGCCTTATTTTACAATGATTTTCCAGCAACTTTAGAAGGATACACGGACGCTAGTTGGATTAATGATGCAAAAGACAACTTGTCCACATCAGGTTGGTTGTTTCTTCTTGGAGGAGGTGCTATATCATGGGCTTCCAAGAAACAAACTTGTATATCACATTCGACTATGGAATCAGAATTTATAGCATTGGCTGCTGCAGGTAAAGAGGCTGAGTGGATCCGGGATTTATTGTTAGATATAAAGATATATCCTAAACCCATGCCTCCTGTTTCCTTACATTGTGATAGTCAAGCTACTCTGTCTAGGGCTTACAGTAACACTTACAATGGAAAATCCAGACATATAAGCTTAAGACATGAATATGTAAGACAGTTGATTAAGGATGGAATTATCACAATAATGTATGTAAAGACTAGTAAGAACTTGGCAGACCCTTTCACAAAAGGCCTACCTAGAGATGTGGTGAAAGGGACATCGATAGAAATGGGATTAAAACCTATAAATAAAATCACAGACAATGGCAACCCAACCTCAAACTAAAATTCTATAGTACAAGGTTTAAAGGGTAATAACAAGTTGTCTAGAAGTGATTGCAATATGCTAATAAAATTGCCAAGACTGAATTAGCATAAAACACACTACGGTTAGGAGGTTGAAAGCGTTCTTAATGAAGTTAGTAAATGTCCAAGTAGTGGGGGCATATATAAAACTTCACCTATATGAATGTAGGAGTGGTGCCGCTCCTCACGAGAGTTTTTAGGTTTACTCTTTGGATCATTCATGAAACCAGGAAGAAAGCACATGGCCATAATAGTGCTAAGAAGTATCAAGAAATTATTTTAAAATAAATATCACATGTGTATTTAATATATCCGGTATTATTATAAAGAGTGATAAGTTAAAAGCCAAGGCTACCTATTACTCTAATAAAACTTTGGTATATTTATACTAACTGAAGGTTTAAGTCATAAACACCTTCTTGTATCCATGTGATATTAAGGTATGTTTCGGGAGATGGATCATTCCTAGGATCAAGATAAAATTTAAATGGAGCAATTGTACAATTAAAGTGGGGGATTGTTGAGTATTTAAATGTACAATGAGCAAAGTTAAATTCTATCTTAGTCCCACATTGCCTAAAATTCCATCTTATGAGAGGTATATATACTAATACTTAAGTTGCATATTAGTTGAATAAAAAGCATGGCATGAATAATATGGGCTTGGCCTGGAATGCGCGTGAGCGCGCGTGATTTCCAAACGCACTTATCACGCACTTCGCACGCACCCGCGCGGCTACAGGCTTTGGGCCTTCGTGGGCCTAGTTCCTGCCAGGCCAGATTCGTTTTGGTCCACACGGCTATTACTGTTTTGAACAGATGCTGCCGTTGTTTTTTAAATTTCAAAAGTAATGTCTGTTCGTTTTCAACAGTCATGACCATATGAACGGATATCTGCTTCTCTATATATGCTGCCTCTTCTTCCTCCCGAAAACTACTTTTCTCTCCTCTGAAAAAATAATTTCTACTCCGAGGAATTCAGAAATTGCTGTCTGCATTCCTCTTCTTCGCTTTGTTGTATCCTGGGAAAAGTATTCGCTGGAACTCTTCAGCAAACTCATTCGAGTGAGGGCGAATAACTTTTTAAGGAAAGTGTCGCTCCATTGATACGCCTCAAAGCTTTTCTACTTTCCACTCTTCCTTATCTGATTACTAACAATCTTAAAAAGTTATTCCTACAACTATGGAATCCCAGACTAATATGGCATCCATCAAACTTATGAATCAAGACATGATCAAACTTGACCAGTTTGATGGCAATAATTTCACGAGATGGCAAGACAAGATGACTTTTCTGCTCACTGCACTCGGACTTTCTTATCTGCTTGATTCAAATCTGCCTCCGCTTCCTCCGCCGACTGCAACAGATACTGATAATGTAAAGAAGGAGCGCGCTAAACGCACTGAACACACGTTGCTTTGTCGAGGCCACATCTTGAACGCTCTCTCTGATCGTCTGTATGATTTCTACAAGGAGATGAAGACACCAATTGAAATCTGGAATGCTCTGGAAAATAAATATAAGGTGCAAGAAGAAGGTACAAACAAATTTCTTATTGCTGAATACTTTGATTTTCAAATGGATGATAGTAAACCAATACTCAGTCAAGTTCATGAGTTGCAAGGCATTGTTCACAAACTGGCTACTCTCAATATCAAACTTCCTGAATTGTTCCAAGTTGGTGCAATAATTGCAAAACTACCTTCGACTTGGAGCAATTACAGGAAAATGCTTTTCCACAAAACAGAAGACTACACTTTGGAACAGATTCAGAAACATCTTCGAATCGAAGAGGAATCTCGTAATCGAGAAAATAAAGGAAATCTGTCCAAAAGTGATGTTCAGGTTGTGGAAAAGGGAAACCAGAGTACTAATACCGGAAAAAAGCGCAGTTCTGATGAAAAGCCACCTGCAAATAACAAAAAGAAGAAGAAAAATGGGAAATGCTATAACTGTGGCAAAAAGGGACATTATGCTAGAGAATGTCGTGCCCCAAAGAAAGCTGCCAATATGGTAGAAGAAGAACTTGTAGCCATGGTTACCGAAATTAATATGGCTGATACATCGGATGGCTGGTGGTTTGATTCTGGAGCAACTGTTCATGTATGCAAGGACAAGTCGCTATTCAAAACCTATGAAGTCATCAGTGATGGCCAAGAAGTTCAGATGGGGGATCATAGTCGAGCCCAGGTTGTTGGAAAAGGAAGTATCACTCTAGATTTTACTTCTGGAAAAGTTGTCACGCTTATCAATGTTCTTCATGTGCCAAACATTAGGAAGAACCTGGTTTCAGTGGACCTTGTATGCAAGAGAGGATTTCGAGTTGTATTTGAATCTGATAAAGTCATAATTACAAAAAATGGAATGTTTGTAGGAAAGGGATATGGATGTAATGGAATGTATAAACTAAGTATTAATAAATGTGTTGCTTCTACTTATACCATTGAGTCATTCAATTTGTGGCATGATAGATTAGCACATTTAAACTTCAAATCCATTACAAATATGTGCAAACTCGGTTTAATTAATTCTAGTGGATCCGGCTGTGACAAATGTGAAATATGTGCACAAGCCAAGATCACTAAGAAACCTTTCCCTGGTGTAAACCGAAATTCTGAAATTTTAGATTTAGTACATTCCGATATATGTGAACTAAATGGTACTTTGACTCGTGGAGGGAAAAGATATTTCATTACATTTATAGATGATTACTCAAAGTACACCTATGTATATCTTATGAAAAATAAGAATGAAGCATTTGACAAATTTCAGATTTACAAAGTCGAAGTCGAAAACCAAATAAGTAAGAAAATTAAAGTTTTTAGGAGTGATAGAGGGCTGGAATATTTTTCTACAGAATTTGATGATTTCTGTGAAAAGAATGGAATCATTCATGATAGAACAGCACCCTATACTCCGCAACAAAACGGTATAGCAGAGAGGAAAAATCGAACGCTAGTAGAAATGGTAAATTGCATGCTGGTAAAATCTATGTTACCCCTTAATCTATGGGGTGAAGCCTTAAATACAGCATGTTATTTACATAATAGAATTGTGTCTAGAAAGACAAATGTATGCCCCTATGAACTTTGGAAAAATAGAAAGCCGAATTTGTCATATCTGAAAGTATGGGGGTGTTTGGCTTATTATAGAGTTCCCGATCCTAAAAGAACTAAATTAGGCCCAAGGGCACAAAGGAGTGTTTTTGTTGGATATGCTGAACATAGTAAGGCATACAGACTTCTCGATTTAAGCTCTAATACCATTGTTGAATCCCGTGATGTAGAATTCTTTGAGAATAAGTTTTACAAAGATTCTAAAATTATTGATAATCCTTCTAATGGCAATAGTGTTGGTGAAAAACAGCCCTGCTCAGAAAACAATTTTCAAACCAATACAAATGCAAATCCATGTGACGAAGGACCAAGAAAATCTAAAAGACAAAGAAAAGAGAAAGAGTTATGTCCAGATTTTATATCTTCACAAGCTCTACTTTTCTTAGTTGATGGAAATAGAGAAAATGTGACCAACAAAACACCCATTGTCCTAAACATTGAAGATGAACCTAAGACTTACAGCGAAGCAATCAACTCAAGAGATGCTGCCTTTTGGAGGGAAGCAATAAATGATGAGATGGACTCCATAATGTCAAATAAAACTTGGACTTTGGTTGATCTGCCACCTGGCTCTAAGCCAATAGGGTGCAAATGGGTTTTTAAAAAGAAATATGGATCGAACAATATTGTACATACTTTTAAAGCAAGACTAGTTGCTAAAGGGTTTAAACAAAAAGAGGGTGTTGATTATTTTGACACTTATGCTCCAGTAGCACGAGTGAGTTCAATTCGTATTCTAATAGCATTGGCTTCCATATATAATTTACACATTCATCAAATGGATGTGAAAACTGCATTTTTAAATGGAGATATGAATGAAGAATTGTATATGGAGCAACCAGAAGGATTTGTTCTTCCTGGGAATGAGAGGAAAGTTTGCAAATTGAATAAATCTTTATATGGCTTGAAACAAGCTCCAAAACAGTGGCATGAGAAATTTGACTCAACCATACTATCTTTTGGATTTGTTCACAATAGCGCCGATAGATGTGTTTACTCAAAGTTTGCAAAGGAGTACAGTGTCATGGTGTGTTTATATGTTGATGATATGCTTATATTTGGATCAAATATGACAGGCATCTTAGAGACCAAGGAATATTTATCTTCAATTTTTAAAATGAAAGATCTTGGTGAAGTAGATACCATCCTTGGACTCAAAGTGGTAAAACACTCTCATGGATACGCCCTGTGTCAAGCACACTACATAGAAAAGATGTTATCAAAATTCGAGCATTTAAAATTTAAGGAATATAATACGCCTTTTGATTCGAGTGTTAAATTGGCCAAAAATGATGGAAGGTCAATTGCACAACTTGAGTATGCTAGGGCAATTGGCAGCCTAATGTACCTTATGCATTGCACTAGGCCAGATATAGCTTATGCAGTATGTAAGTTGAGCAGGTTCACTAGCAATCCTGGCGGAGAACATTGGAAGGCGATTAGTAGAGTATTTGGTTATCTTAAGAAAACCATAGGACTTGCCTTATTTTACAATGATTTTCCAGCAACTTTAGAAGGATACACGGACGCTAGTTGGATTAATGATGCAAAAGACAACTTGTCCACATCAGGTTGGTTGTTTCTTCTTGGAGGAGGTGCTATATCATGGGCTTCCAAGAAACAAACTTGTATATCACATTCGACTATGGAATCAGAATTTATAGCATTGGCTGCTGCAGGTAAAGAGGCTGAGTGGATCCGGGATTTATTGTTAGATATAAAGATATATCCTAAACCCATGCCTCCTGTTTCCTTACATTGTGATAGTCAAGCTACTCTGTCTAGGGCTTACAGTAACACTTACAATGGAAAATCCAGACATATAAGCTTAAGACATGAATATGTAAGACAGTTGATTAAGGATGGAATTATCACAATAATGTATGTAAAGACTAGTAAGAACTTGGCAGACCCTTTCACAAAAGGCCTACCTAGAGATGTGGTGAAAGGGACATCGATAGAAATGGGATTAAAACCTATAAATAAAATCACAGACAATGGCAACCCAACCTCAAACTAAAATTCTATAGTACAAGGTTTAAAGGGTAATAACAAGTTGTCTAGAAGTGATTGCAATATGCTAATAAAATTGCCAAGACTGAATTAGCATAAAACACACTACGGTTAGGAGGTTGAAAGCGTTCTTAATGAAGTTAGTAAATGTCCAAGTAGTGGGGGCATATATAAAACTTCACCTATATGAATGTAGGAGTGGTGCCGCTCCTCACGAGAGTTTTTAGGTTTACTCTTTGGATCATTCATGAAACCAGGAAGAAAGCACATGGCCATAATAGTGCTAAGAAGTATCAAGAAATTATTTTAAAATAAATATCACATGTGTATTTAATATATCCGGTATTATTATAAAGAGTGATAAGTTAAAAGCCAAGGCTACCTATTACTCTAATAAAACTTTGGTATATTTATACTAACTGAAGGTTTAAGTCATAAACACCTTCTTGTATCCATGTGATATTAAGGTATGTTTCGGGAGATGGATCATTCCTAGGATCAAGATAAAATTTAAATGGAGCAATTGTACAATTAAAGTGGGGGATTGTTGAGTATTTAAATGTACAATGAGCAAAGTTAAATTCTATCTTAGTCCCACATTGCCTAAAATTCCATCTTATGAGAGGTATATATACTAATACTTAAGTTGCATATTAGTTGAATAAAAAGCATGGCATGAATAATATGGGCTTGGCCTGGAATGCGCGTGAGCGCGCGTGATTTCCAAACGCACTTATCACGCACTTCGCACGCACCCGCGCGGCTACAGGCTTTGGGCCTTCGTGGGCCTAGTTCCTGCCAGGCCAGATTCGTTTTGGTCCACACGGCTATTACTGTTTTGAACAGATGCTGCCGTTGTTTTTTAAATTTCAAAAGTAATGTCTGTTCGTTTTCAACAGTCATGACCATATGAACGGATATCTGCTTCTCTATATATGCTGCCTCTTCTTCCTCCCGAAAACTACTTTTCTCTCCTCTGAAAAAATAATTTCTACTCCGAGGAATTCAGAAATTGCTGTCTGCATTCCTCTTCTTCGCTTTGTTGTATCCTGGGAAAAGTATTCGCTGGAACTCTTCAGCAAACTCATTCGAGTGAGGGCGAATAACTTTTTAAGGAAAGTGTCGCTCCATTGATACGCCTCAAAGCTTTTCTACTTTCCACTCTTCCTTATCTGATTACTAACAATCTTAAAAAGTTATTCCTACAACTATGGAATCCCAGACTAATATGGCATCCATCAAACTTATGAATCAAGACATGATCAAACTTGACCAGTTTGATGGCAATAATTTCACGAGATGGCAAGACAAGATGACTTTTCTGCTCACTGCACTCGGACTTTCTTATCTGCTTGATTCAAATCTGCCTCCGCTTCCTCCGCCGACTGCAACAGATACTGATAATGTAAAGAAGGAGCGCGCTAAACGCACTGAACACACGTTGCTTTGTCGAGGCCACATCTTGAACGCTCTCTCTGATCGTCTGTATGATTTCTACAAGGAGATGAAGACACCAATTGAAATCTGGAATGCTCTGGAAAATAAATATAAGGTGCAAGAAGAAGGTACAAACAAATTTCTTATTGCTGAATACTTTGATTTTCAAATGGATGATAGTAAACCAATACTCAGTCAAGTTCATGAGTTGCAAGGCATTGTTCACAAACTGGCTACTCTCAATATCAAACTTCCTGAATTGTTCCAAGTTGGTGCAATAATTGCAAAACTACCTTCGACTTGGAGCAATTACAGGAAAATGCTTTTCCACAAAACAGAAGACTACACTTTGGAACAGATTCAGAAACATCTTCGAATCGAAGAGGAATCTCGTAATCGAGAAAATAAAGGAAATCTGTCCAAAAGTGATGTTCAGGTTGTGGAAAAGGGAAACCAGAGTACTAATACCGGAAAAAAGCGCAGTTCTGATGAAAAGCCACCTGCAAATAACAAAAAGAAGAAGAAAAATGGGAAATGCTATAACTGTGGCAAAAAGGGACATTATGCTAGAGAATGTCGTGCCCCAAAGAAAGCTGCCAATATGGTAGAAGAAGAACTTGTAGCCATGGTTACCGAAATTAATATGGCTGATACATCGGATGGCTGGTGGTTTGATTCTGGAGCAACTGTTCATGTATGCAAGGACAAGTCGCTATTCAAAACCTATGAAGTCATCAGTGATGGCCAAGAAGTTCAGATGGGGGATCATAGTCGAGCCCAGGTTGTTGGAAAAGGAAGTATCACTCTAGATTTTACTTCTGGAAAAGTTGTCACGCTTATCAATGTTCTTCATGTGCCAAACATTAGGAAGAACCTGGTTTCAGTGGACCTTGTATGCAAGAGAGGATTTCGAGTTGTATTTGAATCTGATAAAGTCATAATTACAAAAAATGGAATGTTTGTAGGAAAGGGATATGGATGTAATGGAATGTATAAACTAAGTATTAATAAATGTGTTGCTTCTACTTATACCATTGAGTCATTCAATTTGTGGCATGATAGATTAGCACATTTAAACTTCAAATCCATTACAAATATGTGCAAACTCGGTTTAATTAATTCTAGTGGATCCGGCTGTGACAAATGTGAAATATGTGCACAAGCCAAGATCACTAAGAAACCTTTCCCTGGTGTAAACCGAAATTCTGAAATTTTAGATTTAGTACATTCCGATATATGTGAACTAAATGGTACTTTGACTCGTGGAGGGAAAAGATATTTCATTACATTTATAGATGATTACTCAAAGTACACCTATGTATATCTTATGAAAAATAAGAATGAAGCATTTGACAAATTTCAGATTTACAAAGTCGAAGTCGAAAACCAAATAAGTAAGAAAATTAAAGTTTTTAGGAGTGATAGAGGGCTGGAATATTTTTCTACAGAATTTGATGATTTCTGTGAAAAGAATGGAATCATTCATGATAGAACAGCACCCTATACTCCGCAACAAAACGGTATAGCAGAGAGGAAAAATCGAACGCTAGTAGAAATGGTAAATTGCATGCTGGTAAAATCTATGTTACCCCTTAATCTATGGGGTGAAGCCTTAAATACAGCATGTTATTTACATAATAGAATTGTGTCTAGAAAGACAAATGTATGCCCCTATGAACTTTGGAAAAATAGAAAGCCGAATTTGTCATATCTGAAAGTATGGGGGTGTTTGGCTTATTATAGAGTTCCCGATCCTAAAAGAACTAAATTAGGCCCAAGGGCACAAAGGAGTGTTTTTGTTGGATATGCTGAACATAGTAAGGCATACAGACTTCTCGATTTAAGCTCTAATACCATTGTTGAATCCCGTGATGTAGAATTCTTTGAGAATAAGTTTTACAAAGATTCTAAAATTATTGATAATCCTTCTAATGGCAATAGTGTTGGTGAAAAACAGCCCTGCTCAGAAAACAATTTTCAAACCAATACAAATGCAAATCCATGTGACGAAGGACCAAGAAAATCTAAAAGACAAAGAAAAGAGAAAGAGTTATGTCCAGATTTTATATCTTCACAAGCTCTACTTTTCTTAGTTGATGGAAATAGAGAAAATGTGACCAACAAAACACCCATTGTCCTAAACATTGAAGATGAACCTAAGACTTACAGCGAAGCAATCAACTCAAGAGATGCTGCCTTTTGGAGGGAAGCAATAAATGATGAGATGGACTCCATAATGTCAAATAAAACTTGGACTTTGGTTGATCTGCCACCTGGCTCTAAGCCAATAGGGTGCAAATGGGTTTTTAAAAAGAAATATGGATCGAACAATATTGTACATACTTTTAAAGCAAGACTAGTTGCTAAAGGGTTTAAACAAAAAGAGGGTGTTGATTATTTTGACACTTATGCTCCAGTAGCACGAGTGAGTTCAATTCGTATTCTAATAGCATTGGCTTCCATATATAATTTACACATTCATCAAATGGATGTGAAAACTGCATTTTTAAATGGAGATATGAATGAAGAATTGTATATGGAGCAACCAGAAGGATTTGTTCTTCCTGGGAATGAGAGGAAAGTTTGCAAATTGAATAAATCTTTATATGGCTTGAAACAAGCTCCAAAACAGTGGCATGAGAAATTTGACTCAACCATACTATCTTTTGGATTTGTTCACAATAGCGCCGATAGATGTGTTTACTCAAAGTTTGCAAAGGAGTACAGTGTCATGGTGTGTTTATATGTTGATGATATGCTTATATTTGGATCAAATATGACAGGCATCTTAGAGACCAAGGAATATTTATCTTCAATTTTTAAAATGAAAGATCTTGGTGAAGTAGATACCATCCTTGGACTCAAAGTGGTAAAACACTCTCATGGATACGCCCTGTGTCAAGCACACTACATAGAAAAGATGTTATCAAAATTCGAGCATTTAAAATTTAAGGAATATAATACGCCTTTTGATTCGAGTGTTAAATTGGCCAAAAATGATGGAAGGTCAATTGCACAACTTGAGTATGCTAGGGCAATTGGCAGCCTAATGTACCTTATGCATTGCACTAGGCCAGATATAGCTTATGCAGTATGTAAGTTGAGCAGGTTCACTAGCAATCCTGGCGGAGAACATTGGAAGGCGATTAGTAGAGTATTTGGTTATCTTAAGAAAACCATAGGACTTGCCTTATTTTACAATGATTTTCCAGCAACTTTAGAAGGATACACGGACGCTAGTTGGATTAATGATGCAAAAGACAACTTGTCCACATCAGGTTGGTTGTTTCTTCTTGGAGGAGGTGCTATATCATGGGCTTCCAAGAAACAAACTTGTATATCACATTCGACTATGGAATCAGAATTTATAGCATTGGCTGCTGCAGGTAAAGAGGCTGAGTGGATCCGGGATTTATTGTTAGATATAAAGATATATCCTAAACCCATGCCTCCTGTTTCCTTACATTGTGATAGTCAAGCTACTCTGTCTAGGGCTTACAGTAACACTTACAATGGAAAATCCAGACATATAAGCTTAAGACATGAATATGTAAGACAGTTGATTAAGGATGGAATTATCACAATAATGTATGTAAAGACTAGTAAGAACTTGGCAGACCCTTTCACAAAAGGCCTACCTAGAGATGTGGTGAAAGGGACATCGATAGAAATGGGATTAAAACCTATAAATAAAATCACAGACAATGGCAACCCAACCTCAAACTAAAATTCTATAGTACAAGGTTTAAAGGGTAATAACAAGTTGTCTAGAAGTGATTGCAATATGCTAATAAAATTGCCAAGACTGAATTAGCATAAAACACACTACGGTTAGGAGGTTGAAAGCGTTCTTAATGAAGTTAGTAAATGTCCAAGTAGTGGGGGCATATATAAAACTTCACCTATATGAATGTAGGAGTGGTGCCGCTCCTCACGAGAGTTTTTAGGTTTACTCTTTGGATCATTCATGAAACCAGGAAGAAAGCACATGGCCATAATAGTGCTAAGAAGTATCAAGAAATTATTTTAAAATAAATATCACATGTGTATTTAATATATCCGGTATTATTATAAAGAGTGATAAGTTAAAAGCCAAGGCTACCTATTACTCTAATAAAACTTTGGTATATTTATACTAACTGAAGGTTTAAGTCATAAACACCTTCTTGTATCCATGTGATATTAAGGTATGTTTCGGGAGATGGATCATTCCTAGGATCAAGATAAAATTTAAATGGAGCAATTGTACAATTAAAGTGGGGGATTGTTGAGTATTTAAATGTACAATGAGCAAAGTTAAATTCTATCTTAGTCCCACATTGCCTAAAATTCCATCTTATGAGAGGTATATATACTAATACTTAAGTTGCATATTAGTTGAATAAAAAGCATGGCATGAATAATATGGGCTTGGCCTGGAATGCGCGTGAGCGCGCGTGATTTCCAAACGCACTTATCACGCACTTCGCACGCACCCGCGCGGCTACAGGCTTTGGGCCTTCGTGGGCCTAGTTCCTGCCAGGCCAGATTCGTTTTGGTCCACACGGCTATTACTGTTTTGAACAGATGCTGCCGTTGTTTTTTAAATTTCAAAAGTAATGTCTGTTCGTTTTCAACAGTCATGACCATATGAACGGATATCTGCTTCTCTATATATGCTGCCTCTTCTTCCTCCCGAAAACTACTTTTCTCTCCTCTGAAAAAATAATTTCTACTCCGAGGAATTCAGAAATTGCTGTCTGCATTCCTCTTCTTCGCTTTGTTGTATCCTGGGAAAAGTATTCGCTGGAACTCTTCAGCAAACTCATTCGAGTGAGGGCGAATAACTTTTTAAGGAAAGTGTCGCTCCATTGATACGCCTCAAAGCTTTTCTACTTTCCACTCTTCCTTATCTGATTACTAACAATCTTAAAAAGTTATTCCTACAACTATGGAATCCCAGACTAATATGGCATCCATCAAACTTATGAATCAAGACATGATCAAACTTGACCAGTTTGATGGCAATAATTTCACGAGATGGCAAGACAAGATGACTTTTCTGCTCACTGCACTCGGACTTTCTTATCTGCTTGATTCAAATCTGCCTCCGCTTCCTCCGCCGACTGCAACAGATACTGATAATGTAAAGAAGGAGCGCGCTAAACGCACTGAACACACGTTGCTTTGTCGAGGCCACATCTTGAACGCTCTCTCTGATCGTCTGTATGATTTCTACAAGGAGATGAAGACACCAATTGAAATCTGGAATGCTCTGGAAAATAAATATAAGGTGCAAGAAGAAGGTACAAACAAATTTCTTATTGCTGAATACTTTGATTTTCAAATGGATGATAGTAAACCAATACTCAGTCAAGTTCATGAGTTGCAAGGCATTGTTCACAAACTGGCTACTCTCAATATCAAACTTCCTGAATTGTTCCAAGTTGGTGCAATAATTGCAAAACTACCTTCGACTTGGAGCAATTACAGGAAAATGCTTTTCCACAAAACAGAAGACTACACTTTGGAACAGATTCAGAAACATCTTCGAATCGAAGAGGAATCTCGTAATCGAGAAAATAAAGGAAATCTGTCCAAAAGTGATGTTCAGGTTGTGGAAAAGGGAAACCAGAGTACTAATACCGGAAAAAAGCGCAGTTCTGATGAAAAGCCACCTGCAAATAACAAAAAGAAGAAGAAAAATGGGAAATGCTATAACTGTGGCAAAAAGGGACATTATGCTAGAGAATGTCGTGCCCCAAAGAAAGCTGCCAATATGGTAGAAGAAGAACTTGTAGCCATGGTTACCGAAATTAATATGGCTGATACATCGGATGGCTGGTGGTTTGATTCTGGAGCAACTGTTCATGTATGCAAGGACAAGTCGCTATTCAAAACCTATGAAGTCATCAGTGATGGCCAAGAAGTTCAGATGGGGGATCATAGTCGAGCCCAGGTTGTTGGAAAAGGAAGTATCACTCTAGATTTTACTTCTGGAAAAGTTGTCATGCTTATCAATGTTCTTCATGTGCCAAACATTAGGAAGAACCTGGTTTCAGTGGACCTTGTATGCAAGAGAGGATTTCGAGTTGTATTTGAATCTGATAAAGTCATAATTACAAAAAATGGAATGTTTGTAGGAAAGGGATATGGATGTAATGGAATGTATAAACTAAGTATTAATAAATGTGTTGCTTCTACTTATACCATTGAGTCATTCAATTTGTGGCATGATAGATTAGCACATTTAAACTTCAAATCCATTACAAATATGTGCAAACTCGGTTTAATTAATTCTAGTGGATCCGGCTGTGACAAATGTGAAATATGTGCACAAGCCAAGATCACTAAGAAACCTTTCCCTGGTGTAAACCGAAATTCTGAAATTTTAGATTTAGTACATTCCGATATATGTGAACTAAATGGTACTTTGACTCGTGGAGGGAAAAGATATTTCATTACATTTATAGATGATTACTCAAAGTACACCTATGTATATCTTATGAAAAATAAGAATGAAGCATTTGACAAATTTCAGATTTACAAAGTCGAAGTCGAAAACCAAATAAGTAAGAAAATTAAAGTTTTTAGGAGTGATAGAGGGCTGGAATATTTTTCTACAGAATTTGATGATTTCTGTGAAAAGAATGGAATCATTCATGATAGAACAGCACCCTATACTCCGCAACAAAACGGTATAGCAGAGAGGAAAAATCGAACGCTAGTAGAAATGGTAAATTGCATGCTGGTAAAATCTATGTTACCCCTTAATCTATGGGGTGAAGCCTTAAATACAGCATGTTATTTACATAATAGAATTGTGTCTAGAAAGACAAATGTATGCCCCTATGAACTTTGGAAAAATAGAAAGCCGAATTTGTCATATCTGAAAGTATGGGGGTGTTTGGCTTATTATAGAGTTCCCGATCCTAAAAGAACTAAATTAGGCCCAAGGGCACAAAGGAGTGTTTTTGTTGGATATGCTGAACATAGTAAGGCATACAGACTTCTCGATTTAAGCTCTAATACCATTGTTGAATCCCGTGATGTAGAATTCTTTGAGAATAAGTTTTACAAAGATTCTAAAATTATTGATAATCCTTCTAATGGCAATAGTGTTGGTGAAAAACAGCCCTGCTCAGAAAACAATTTTCAAACCAATACAAATGCAAATCCACGTGACGAAGGACCAAGAAAATCTAAAAGACAAAGAAAAGAGAAAGAGTTATGTCCAGATTTTATATCTTCACAAGCTCTACTTTTCTTAGTTGATGGAAATAGAGAAAATGTGACCAACAAAACACCCATTGTCCTAAACATTGAAGATGAACCTAAGACTTACAGCGAAGCAATCAACTCAAGAGATGCTGCCTTTTGGAGGGAAGCAATAAATGATGAGATGGACTCCATAATGTCAAATAAAACTTGGACTTTGGTTGATCTGCCACCTGGCTCTAAGCCAATAGGGTGCAAATGGGTTTTTAAAAAGAAATATGGATCGAACAATATTGTACATACTTTTAAAGCAAGACTAGTTGCTAAAGGGTTTAAACAAAAAGAGGGTGTTGATTATTTTGACACTTATGCTCCAGTAGCACGAGTGAGTTCAATTCGTATTCTAATAGCATTGGCTTCCATATATAATTTACACATTCATCAAATGGATGTGAAAACTGCATTTTTAAATGGAGATATGAATGAAGAATTGTATATGGAGCAACCAGAAGGATTTGTTCTTCCTGGGAATGAGAGGAAAGTTTGCAAATTGAATAAATCTTTATATGGCTTGAAACAAGCTCCAAAACAGTGGCATGAGAAATTTGACTCAACCATACTATCTTTTGGATTTGTTCACAATAGCGCCGATAGATGTGTTTACTCAAAGTTTGCAAAGGAGTACAGTGTCATGGTGTGTTTATATGTTGACGATATGCTTATATTTGGATCAAATATGACAGGCATCTTAGAGACCAAGGAATATTTATCTTCAATTTTTAAAATGAAAGATCTTGGTGAAGTAGATACCATCCTTGGACTCAAAGTGGTAAAACACTCTCATGGATACGCCCTGTGTCAAGCACACTACATAGAAAAGATGTTATCAAAATTCGAGCATTTAAAATTTAAGGAATATAATACGCCTTTTGATTCGAGTGTTAAATTGGCCAAAAATGATGGAAGGTCAATTGCACAACTTGAGTATGCTAGGGCAATTGGCAGCCTAATGTACCTTATGCATTGCACTAGGCCAGATATAGCTTATGCAGTATGTAAGTTGAGCAGGTTCACTAGCAATCCTGGCGGAGAACATTGGAAGGCGATTAGTAGAGTATTTGGTTATCTTAAGAAAACCATAGGACTTGCCTTATTTTACAATGATTTTCCAGCAACTTTAGAAGGATACACGGACGCTAGTTGGATTAATGATGCAAAAGACAACTTGTCCACATCAGGTTGGTTGTTTCTTCTTGGAGGAGGTGCTATATCATGGGCTTCCAAGAAACAAACTTGTATATCACATTCGACTATGGAATCAGAATTTATAGCATTGGCTGCTGCAGGTAAAGAGGCTGAGTGGATCCGGGATTTATTGTTAGATATAAAGATATATCCTAAACCCATGCCTCCTGTTTCCTTACATTGTGATAGTCAAGCTACTCTGTCTAGGGCTTACAGTAACACTTACAATGGAAAATCCAGACATATAAGCTTAAGACATGAATATGTAAGACAGTTGATTAAGGATGGAATTATCACAATAATGTATGTAAAGACTAGTAAGAACTTGGCAGACCCTTTCACAAAAGGCCTACCTAGAGATGTGGTGAAAGGGACATCGATAGAAATGGGATTAAAACCTATAAATAAAATCACAGACAATGGCAACCCAACCTCAAACTAAAATTCTATAGTACAAGGTTTAAAGGGTAATAACAAGTTGTCTAGAAGTGATTGCAATATGCTAATAAAATTGCCAAGACTGAATTAGCATAAAACACACTACGGTTAGGAGGTTGAAAGCGTTCTTAATGAAGTTAGTAAATGTCCAAGTAGTGGGGGCATATATAAAACTTCACCTATATGAATGTAGGAGTGGTGCCGCTCCTCACGAGAGTTTTTAGGTTTACTCTTTGGATCATTCATGAAACCAGGAAGAAAGCACATGGCCATAATAGTGCTAAGAAGTATCAAGAAATTATTTTAAAATAAATATCACATGTGTATTTAATATATCCGGTATTATTATAAAGAGTGATAAGTTAAAAGCCAAGGCTACCTATTACTCTAATAAAACTTTGGTATATTTATACTAACTGAAGGTTTAAGTCATAAACACCTTCTTGTATCCATGTGATATTAAGGTATGTTTCGGGAGATGGATCATTCCTAGGATCAAGATAAAATTTAAATGGAGCAATTGTACAATTAAAGTGGGGGATTGTTGAGTATTTAAATGTACAATGAGCAAAGTTAAATTCTATCTTAGTCCCACATTGCCTAAAATTCCATCTTATGAGAGGTATATATACTAATACTTAAGTTGCATATTAGTTGAATAAAAAGCATGGCATGAATAATATGGGCTTGGCCTGGAATGCACGTGAGCGCGCGTGATTTCCAAACGCACTTATCACGCACTTCGCACGCACCCGCGCGGCTACAGGCTTTGGGCCTTCGTGGGCCTAGTTCCTGCCAGGCCAGATTCGTTTTGGTCCACACGGCTATTACTGTTTTGAACAGATGCTGCCGTTGTTTTTTAAATTTCAAAAGTAATGTCTGTTCGTTTTCAACAGTCATGACCATATGAACGGATATCTGCTTCTCTATATATGCTGCCTCTTCTTCCTCCCGAAAACTACTTTTCTCTCCTCTGAAAAAATAATTTCTACTCCGAGGAATTCAGAAATTGCTGTCTGCATTCCTCTTCTTCGCTTTGTTGTATCCTGGGAAAAGTATTCGCTGGAACTCTTCAGCAAACTCATTCGAGTGAGGGCGAATAACTTTTTAAGGAAAGTGTCGCTCCATTGATACGCCTCAAAGCTTTTCTACTTTCCACTCTTCCTTATCTGATTACTAACAATCTTAAAAAGTTATTCCTACAACTATGGAATCCCAGACTAATATGGCATCCATCAAACTTATGAATCAAGACATGATCAAACTTGACCAGTTTGATGGCAATAATTTCACGAGATGGCAAGACAAGATGACTTTTCTGCTCACTGCACTCGGACTTTCTTATCTGCTTGATTCAAATCTGCCTCCGCTTCCTCCGCCGACTGCAACAGATACTGATAATGTAAAGAAGGAGCGCGCTAAACGCACTGAACACACGTTGCTTTGTCGAGGCCACATCTTGAACGCTCTCTCTGATCGTCTGTATGATTTCTACAAGGAGATGAAGACACCAATTGAAATCTGGAATGCTCTGGAAAATAAATATAAGGTGCAAGAAGAAGGTACAAACAAATTTCTTATTGCTGAATACTTTGATTTTCAAATGGATGATAGTAAACCAATACTCAGTCAAGTTCATGAGTTGCAAGGCATTGTTCACAAACTGGCTACTCTCAATATCAAACTTCCTGAATTGTTCCAAGTTGGTGCAATAATTGCAAAACTACCTTCGACTTGGAGCAATTACAGGAAAATGCTTTTCCACAAAACAGAAGACTACACTTTGGAACAGATTCAGAAACATCTTCGAATCGAAGAGGAATCTCGTAATCGAGAAAATAAAGGAAATCTGTCCAAAAGTGATGTTCAGGTTGTGGAAAAGGGAAACCAGAGTACTAATACCGGAAAAAAGCGCAGTTCTGATGAAAAGCCACCTGCAAATAACAAAAAGAAGAAGAAAAATGGGAAATGCTATAACTGTGGCAAAAAGGGACATTATGCTAGAGAATGTCGTGCCCCAAAGAAAGCTGCCAATATGGTAGAAGAAGAACTTGTAGCCATGGTTACCGAAATTAATATGGCTGATACATCGGATGGCTGGTGGTTTGATTCTGGAGCAACTGTTCATGTATGCAAGGACAAGTCGCTATTCAAAACCTATGAAGTCATCAGTGATGGCCAAGAAGTTCAGATGGGGGATCATAGTCGAGCCCAGGTTGTTGGAAAAGGAAGTATCACTCTAGATTTTACTTCTGGAAAAGTTGTCACGCTTATCAATGTTCTTCATGTGCCAAACATTAGGAAGAACCTGGTTTCAGTGGACCTTGTATGCAAGAGAGGATTTCGAGTTGTATTTGAATCTGATAAAGTCATAATTACAAAAAATGGAATGTTTGTAGGAAAGGGATATGGATGTAATGGAATGTATAAACTAAGTATTAATAAATGTGTTGCTTCTACTTATACCATTGAGTCATTCAATTTGTGGCATGATAGATTAGCACATTTAAACTTCAAATCCATTACAAATATGTGCAAACTCGGTTTAATTAATTCTAGTGGATCCGGCTGTGACAAATGTGAAATATGTGCACAAGCCAAGATCACTAAGAAACCTTTCCCTGGTGTAAACCGAAATTCTGAAATTTTAGATTTAGTACATTCCGATATATGTGAACTAAATGGTACTTTGACTCGTGGAGGGAAAAGATATTTCATTACATTTATAGATGATTACTCAAAGTACACCTATGTATATCTTATGAAAAATAAGAATGAAGCATTTGACAAATTTCAGATTTACAAAGTCGAAGTCGAAAACCAAATAAGTAAGAAAATTAAAGTTTTTAGGAGTGATAGAGGGCTGGAATATTTTTCTACAGAATTTGATGATTTCTGTGAAAAGAATGGAATCATTCATGATAGAACAGCACCCTATACTCCGCAACAAAACGGTATAGCAGAGAGGAAAAATCGAACGCTAGTAGAAATGGTAAATTGCATGCTGGTAAAATCTATGTTACCCCTTAATCTATGGGGTGAAGCCTTAAATACAGCATGTTATTTACATAATAGAATTGTGTCTAGAAAGACAAATGTATGCCCCTATGAACTTTGGAAAAATAGAAAGCCGAATTTGTCATATCTGAAAGTATGGGGGTGTTTGGCTTATTATAGAGTTCCCGATCCTAAAAGAACTAAATTAGGCCCAAGGGCACAAAGGAGTGTTTTTGTTGGATATGCTGAACATAGTAAGGCATACAGACTTCTCGATTTAAGCTCTAATACCATTGTTGAATCCCGTGATGTAGAATTCTTTGAGAATAAGTTTTACAAAGATTCTAAAATTATTGATAATCCTTCTAATGGCAATAGTGTTGGTGAAAAACAGCCCTGCTCAGAAAACAATTTTCAAACCAATACAAATGCAAATCCATGTGACGAAGGACCAAGAAAATCTAAAAGACAAAGAAAAGAGAAAGAGTTATGTCCAGATTTTATATCTTCACAAGCTCTACTTTTCTTAGTTGATGGAAATAGAGAAAATGTGACCAACAAAACACCCATTGTCCTAAACATTGAAGATGAACCTAAGACTTACAGCGAAGCAATCAACTCAAGAGATGCTGCCTTTTGGAGGGAAGCAATAAATGATGAGATGGACTCCATAATGTCAAATAAAACTTGGACTTTGGTTGATCTGCCACCTGGCTCTAAGCCAATAGGGTGCAAATGGGTTTTTAAAAAGAAATATGGATCGAACAATATTGTACATACTTTTAAAGCAAGACTAGTTGCTAAAGGGTTTAAACAAAAAGAGGGTGTTGATTATTTTGACACTTATGCTCCAGTAGCACGAGTGAGTTCAATTCGTATTCTAATAGCATTGGCTTCCATATATAATTTACACATTCATCAAATGGATGTGAAAACTGCATTTTTAAATGGAGATATGAATGAAGAATTGTATATGGAGCAACCAGAAGGATTTGTTCTTCCTGGGAATGAGAGGAAAGTTTGCAAATTGAATAAATCTTTATATGGCTTGAAACAAGCTCCAAAACAGTGGCATGAGAAATTTGACTCAACCATACTATCTTTTGGATTTGTTCACAATAGCGCCGATAGATGTGTTTACTCAAAGTTTGCAAAGGAGTACAGTGTCATGGTGTGTTTATATGTTGATGATATGCTTATATTTGGATCAAATATGACAGGCATCTTAGAGACCAAGGAATATTTATCTTCAATTTTTAAAATGAAAGATCTTGGTGAAGTAGATACCATCCTTGGACTCAAAGTGGTAAAACACTCTCATGGATACGCCCTGTGTCAAGCACACTACATAGAAAAGATGTTATCAAAATTCGAGCATTTAAAATTTAAGGAATATAATACGCCTTTTGATTCGAGTGTTAAATTGGCCAAAAATGATGGAAGGTCAATTGCACAACTTGAGTATGCTAGGGCAATTGGCAGCCTAATGTACCTTATGCATTGCACTAGGCCAGATATAGCTTATGCAGTATGTAAGTTGAGCAGGTTCACTAGCAATCCTGGCGGAGAACATTGGAAGGCGATTAGTAGAGTATTTGGTTATCTTAAGAAAACCATAGGACTTGCCTTATTTTACAATGATTTTCCAGCAACTTTAGAAGGATACACGGACGCTAGTTGGATTAATGATGCAAAAGACAACTTGTCCACATCAGGTTGGTTGTTTCTTCTTGGAGGAGGTGCTATATCATGGGCTTCCAAGAAACAAACTTGTATATCACATTCGACTATGGAATCAGAATTTATAGCATTGGCTGCTGCAGGTAAAGAGGCTGAGTGGATCCGGGATTTATTGTTAGATATAAAGATATATCCTAAACCCATGCCTCCTGTTTCCTTACATTGTGATAGTCAAGCTACTCTGTCTAGGGCTTACAGTAACACTTACAATGGAAAATCCAGACATATAAGCTTAAGACATGAATATGTAAGACAGTTGATTAAGGATGGAATTATCACAATAATGTATGTAAAGACTAGTAAGAACTTGGCAGACCCTTTCACAAAAGGCCTACCTAGAGATGTGGTGAAAGGGACATCGATAGAAATGGGATTAAAACCTATAAATAAAATCACAGACAATGGCAACCCAACCTCAAACTAAAATTCTATAGTACAAGGTTTAAAGGGTAATAACAAGTTGTCTAGAAGTGATTGCAATATGCTAATAAAATTGCCAAGACTGAATTAGCATAAAACACACTACGGTTAGGAGGTTGAAAGCGTTCTTAATGAAGTTAGTAAATGTCCAAGTAGTGGGGGCATATATAAAACTTCACCTATATGAATGTAGGAGTGGTGCCGCTCCTCACGAGAGTTTTTAGGTTTACTCTTTGGATCATTCATGAAACCAGGAAGAAAGCACATGGCCATAATAGTGCTAAGAAGTATCAAGAAATTATTTTAAAATAAATATCACATGTGTATTTAATATATCCGGTATTATTATAAAGAGTGATAAGTTAAAAGCCAAGGCTACCTATTACTCTAATAAAACTTTGGTATATTTATACTAACTGAAGGTTTAAGTCATAAACACCTTCTTGTATCCATGTGATATTAAGGTATGTTTCGGGAGATGGATCATTCCTAGGATCAAGATAAAATTTAAATGGAGCAATTGTACAATTAAAGTGGGGGATTGTTGAGTATTTAAATGTACAATGAGCAAAGTTAAATTCTATCTTAGTCCCACATTGCCTAAAATTCCATCTTATGAGAGGTATATATACTAATACTTAAGTTGCATATTAGTTGAATAAAAAGCATGGCATGAATAATATGGGCTTGGCCTGGAATGCGCGTGAGCGCGCGTGATTTCCAAACGCACTTATCACGCACTTCGCACGCACCCGCGCGGCTACAGGCTTTGGGCCTTCGTGGGCCTAGTTCCTGCCAGGCCAGATTCGTTTTGGTCCACACGGCTATTACTGTTTTGAACAGATGCTGCCGTTGTTTTTTAAATTTCAAAAGTAATGTCTGTTCGTTTTCAACAGTCATGACCATATGAACGGATATCTGCTTCTCTATATATGCTGCCTCTTCTTCCTCCCGAAAACTACTTTTCTCTCCTCTGAAAAAATAATTTCTACTCCGAGGAATTCAGAAATTGCTGTCTGCATTCCTCTTCTTCGCTTTGTTGTATCCTGGGAAAAGTATTCGCTGGAACTCTTCAGCAAACTCATTCGAGTGAGGGCGAATAACTTTTTAAGGAAAGTGTCGCTCCATTGATACGCCTCAAAGCTTTTCTACTTTCCACTCTTCCTTATCTGATTACTAACAATCTTAAAAAGTTATTCCTACAACTATGGAATCCCAGACTAATATGGCATCCATCAAACTTATGAATCAAGACATGATCAAACTTGACCAGTTTGATGGCAATAATTTCACGAGATGGCAAGACAAGATGACTTTTCTGCTCACTGCACTCGGACTTTCTTATCTGCTTGATTCAAATCTGCCTCCGCTTCCTCCGCCGACTGCAACAGATACTGATAATGTAAAGAAGGAGCGCGCTAAACGCACTGAACACACGTTGCTTTGTCGAGGCCACATCTTGAACGCTCTCTCTGATCGTCTGTATGATTTCTACAAGGAGATGAAGACACCAATTGAAATCTGGAATGCTCTGGAAAATAAATATAAGGTGCAAGAAGAAGGTACAAACAAATTTCTTATTGCTGAATACTTTGATTTTCAAATGGATGATAGTAAACCAATACTCAGTCAAGTTCATGAGTTGCAAGGCATTGTTCACAAACTGGCTACTCTCAATATCAAACTTCCTGAATTGTTCCAAGTTGGTGCAATAATTGCAAAACTACCTTCGACTTGGAGCAATTACAGGAAAATGCTTTTCCACAAAACAGAAGACTACACTTTGGAACAGATTCAGAAACATCTTCGAATCGAAGAGGAATCTCGTAATCGAGAAAATAAAGGAAATCTGTCCAAAAGTGATGTTCAGGTTGTGGAAAAGGGAAACCAGAGTACTAATACCGGAAAAAAGCGCAGTTCTGATGAAAAGCCACCTGCAAATAACAAAAAGAAGAAGAAAAATGGGAAATGCTATAACTGTGGCAAAAAGGGACATTATGCTAGAGAATGTCGTGCCCCAAAGAAAGCTGCCAATATGGTAGAAGAAGAACTTGTAGCCATGGTTACCGAAATTAATATGGCTGATACATCGGATGGCTGGTGGTTTGATTCTGGAGCAACTGTTCATGTATGCAAGGACAAGTCGCTATTCAAAACCTATGAAGTCATCAGTGATGGCCAAGAAGTTCAGATGGGGGATCATAGTCGAGCCCAGGTTGTTGGAAAAGGAAGTATCACTCTAGATTTTACTTCTGGAAAAGTTGTCACGCTTATCAATGTTCTTCATGTGCCAAACATTAGGAAGAACCTGGTTTCAGTGGACCTTGTATGCAAGAGAGGATTTCGAGTTGTATTTGAATCTGATAAAGTCATAATTACAAAAAATGGAATGTTTGTAGGAAAGGGATATGGATGTAATGGAATGTATAAACTAAGTATTAATAAATGTGTTGCTTCTACTTATACCATTGAGTCATTCAATTTGTGGCATGATAGATTAGCACATTTAAACTTCAAATCCATTACAAATATGTGCAAACTCGGTTTAATTAATTCTAGTGGATCCGGCTGTGACAAATGTGAAATATGTGCACAAGCCAAGATCACTAAGAAACCTTTCCCTGGTGTAAACCGAAATTCTGAAATTTTAGATTTAGTACATTCCGATATATGTGAACTAAATGGTACTTTGACTCGTGGAGGGAAAAGATATTTCATTACATTTATAGATGATTACTCAAAGTACACCTATGTATATCTTATGAAAAATAAGAATGAAGCATTTGACAAATTTCAGATTTACAAAGTCGAAGTCGAAAACCAAATAAGTAAGAAAATTAAAGTTTTTAGGAGTGATAGAGGGCTGGAATATTTTTCTACAGAATTTGATGATTTCTGTGAAAAGAATGGAATCATTCATGATAGAACAGCACCCTATACTCCGCAACAAAACGGTATAGCAGAGAGGAAAAATCGAACGCTAGTAGAAATGGTAAATTGCATGCTGGTAAAATCTATGTTACCCCTTAATCTATGGGGTGAAGCCTTAAATACAGCATGTTATTTACATAATAGAATTGTGTCTAGAAAGACAAATGTATGCCCCTATGAACTTTGGAAAAATAGAAAGCCGAATTTGTCATATCTGAAAGTATGGGGGTGTTTGGCTTATTATAGAGTTCCCGATCCTAAAAGAACTAAATTAGGCCCAAGGGCACAAAGGAGTGTTTTTGTTGGATATGCTGAACATAGTAAGGCATACAGACTTCTCGATTTAAGCTCTAATACCATTGTTGAATCCCGTGATGTAGAATTCTTTGAGAATAAGTTTTACAAAGATTCTAAAATTATTGATAATCCTTCTAATGGCAATAGTGTTGGTGAAAAACAGCCCTGCTCAGAAAACAATTTTCAAACCAATACAAATGCAAATCCATGTGACGAAGGACCAAGAAAATCTAAAAGACAAAGAAAAGAGAAAGAGTTATGTCCAGATTTTATATCTTCACAAGCTCTACTTTTCTTAGTTGATGGAAATAGAGAAAATGTGACCAACAAAACACCCATTGTCCTAAACATTGAAGATGAACCTAAGACTTACAGCGAAGCAATCAACTCAAGAGATGCTGCCTTTTGGAGGGAAGCAATAAATGATGAGATGGACTCCATAATGTCAAATAAAACTTGGACTTTGGTTGATCTGCCACCTGGCTCTAAGCCAATAGGGTGCAAATGGGTTTTTAAAAAGAAATATGGATCGAACAATATTGTACATACTTTTAAAGCAAGACTAGTTGCTAAAGGGTTTAAACAAAAAGAGGGTGTTGATTATTTTGACACTTATGCTCCAGTAGCACGAGTGAGTTCAATTCGTATTCTAATAGCATTGGCTTCCATATATAATTTACACATTCATCAAATGGATGTGAAAACTGCATTTTTAAATGGAGATATGAATGAAGAATTGTATATGGAGCAACCAGAAGGATTTGTTCTTCCTGGGAATGAGAGGAAAGTTTGCAAATTGAATAAATCTTTATATGGCTTGAAACAAGCTCCAAAACAGTGGCATGAGAAATTTGACTCAACCATACTATCTTTTGGATTTGTTCACAATAGCGCCGATAGATGTGTTTACTCAAAGTTTGCAAAGGAGTACAGTGTCATGGTGTGTTTATATGTTGATGATATGCTTATATTTGGATCAAATATGACAGGCATCTTAGAGACCAAGGAATATTTATCTTCAATTTTTAAAATGAAAGATCTTGGTGAAGTAGATACCATCCTTGGACTCAAAGTGGTAAAACACTCTCATGGATACGCCCTGTGTCAAGCACACTACATAGAAAAGATGTTATCAAAATTCGAGCATTTAAAATTTAAGGAATATAATACGCCTTTTGATTCGAGTGTTAAATTGGCCAAAAATGATGGAAGGTCAATTGCACAACTTGAGTATGCTAGGGCAATTGGCAGCCTAATGTACCTTATGCATTGCACTAGGCCAGATATAGCTTATGCAGTATGTAAGTTGAGCAGGTTCACTAGCAATCCTGGCGGAGAACATTGGAAGGCGATTAGTAGAGTATTTGGTTATCTTAAGAAAACCATAGGACTTGCCTTATTTTACAATGATTTTCCAGCAACTTTAGAAGGATACACGGACGCTAGTTGGATTAATGATGCAAAAGACAACTTGTCCACATCAGGTTGGTTGTTTCTTCTTGGAGGAGGTGCTATATCATGGGCTTCCAAGAAACAAACTTGTATATCACATTCGACTATGGAATCAGAATTTATAGCATTGGCTGCTGCAGGTAAAGAGGCTGAGTGGATCCGGGATTTATTGTTAGATATAAAGATATATCCTAAACCCATGCCTCCTGTTTCCTTACATTGTGATAGTCAAGCTACTCTGTCTAGGGCTTACAGTAACACTTACAATGGAAAATCCAGACATATAAGCTTAAGACATGAATATGTAAGACAGTTGATTAAGGATGGAATTATCACAATAATGTATGTAAAGACTAGTAAGAACTTGGCAGACCCTTTCACAAAAGGCCTACCTAGAGATGTGGTGAAAGGGACATCGATAGAAATGGGATTAAAACCTATAAATAAAATCACAGACAATGGCAACCCAACCTCAAACTAAAATTCTATAGTACAAGGTTTAAAGGGTAATAACAAGTTGTCTAGAAGTGATTGCAATATGCTAATAAAATTGCCAAGACTGAATTAGCATAAAACACACTACGGTTAGGAGGTTGAAAGCGTTCTTAATGAAGTTAGTAAATGTCCAAGTAGTGGGGGCATATATAAAACTTCACCTATATGAATGTAGGAGTGGTGCCGCTCCTCACGAGAGTTTTTAGGTTTACTCTTTGGATCATTCATGAAACCAGGAAGAAAGCACATGGCCATAATAGTGCTAAGAAGTATCAAGAAATTATTTTAAAATAAATATCACATGTGTATTTAATATATCCGGTATTATTATAAAGAGTGATAAGTTAAAAGCCAAGGCTACCTATTACTCTAATAAAACTTTGGTATATTTATACTAACTGAAGGTTTAAGTCATAAACACCTTCTTGTATCCATGTGATATTAAGGTATGTTTCGGGAGATGGATCATTCCTAGGATCAAGATAAAATTTAAATGGAGCAATTGTACAATTAAAGTGGGGGATTGTTGAGTATTTAAATGTACAATGAGCAAAGTTAAATTCTATCTTAGTCCCACATTGCCTAAAATTCCATCTTATGAGAGGTATATATACTAATACTTAAGTTGCATATTAGTTGAATAAAAAGCATGGCATGAATAATATGGGCTTGGCCTGGAATGCGCGTGAGCGCGCGTGATTTCCAAACGCACTTATCACGCACTTCGCATGCACCCGCGCGGCTACAGGCTTTGGGCCTTCGTGGGCCTAGTTCCTGCCAGGCCAGATTCGTTTTGGTCCACACGGCTATTACTGTTTTGAACAGATGCTGCCGTTGTTTTTTAAATTTCAAAAGTAATGTCTGTTCGTTTTCAACAGTCATGACCATATGAACGGATATCTGCTTCTCTATATATGCTGCCTCTTCTTCCTCCCGAAAACTACTTTTCTCTCCTCTGAAAAAATAATTTCTACTCCGAGGAATTCAGAAATTGCTGTCTGCATTCCTCTTCTTCGCTTTGTTGTATCCTGGGAAAAGTATTCGCTGGAACTCTTCAGCAAACTCATTCGAGTGAGGGCGAATAACTTTTTAAGGAAAGTGTCGCTCCATTGATACGCCTCAAAGCTTTTCTACTTTCCACTCTTCCTTATCTGATTACTAACAATCTTAAAAAGTTATTCCTACAACTATGGAATCCCAGACTAATATGGCATCCATCAAACTTATGAATCAAGACATGATCAAACTTGACCAGTTTGATGGCAATAATTTCACGAGATGGCAAGACAAGATGACTTTTCTGCTCACTGCACTCGGACTTTCTTATCTGCTTGATTCAAATCTGCCTCCGCTTCCTCCGCCGACTGCAACAGATACTGATAATGTAAAGAAGGAGCGCGCTAAACGCACTGAACACACGTTGCTTTGTCGAGGCCACATCTTGAACGCTCTCTCTGATCGTCTGTATGATTTCTACAAGGAGATGAAGACACCAATTGAAATCTGGAATGCTCTGGAAAATAAATATAAGGTGCAAGAAGAAGGTACAAACAAATTTCTTATTGCTGAATACTTTGATTTTCAAATGGATGATAGTAAACCAATACTCAGTCAAGTTCATGAGTTGCAAGGCATTGTTCACAAACTGGCTACTCTCAATATCAAACTTCCTGAATTGTTCCAAGTTGGTGCAATAATTGCAAAACTACCTTCGACTTGGAGCAATTACAGGAAAATGCTTTTCCACAAAACAGAAGACTACACTTTGGAACAGATTCAGAAACATCTTCGAATCGAAGAGGAATCTCGTAATCGAGAAAATAAAGGAAATCTGTCCAAAAGTGATGTTCAGGTTGTGGAAAAGGGAAACCAGAGTACTAATACCGGAAAAAAGCGCAGTTCTGATGAAAAGCCACCTGCAAATAACAAAAAGAAGAAGAAAAATGGGAAATGCTATAACTGTGGCAAAAAGGGACATTATGCTAGAGAATGTCGTGCCCCAAAGAAAGCTGCCAATATGGTAGAAGAAGAACTTGTAGCCATGGTTACCGAAATTAATATGGCTGATACATCGGATGGCTGGTGGTTTGATTCTGGAGCAACTGTTCATGTATGCAAGGACAAGTCGCTATTCAAAACCTATGAAGTCATCAGTGATGGCCAAGAAGTTCAGATGGGGGATCATAGTCGAGCCCAGGTTGTTGGAAAAGGAAGTATCACTCTAGATTTTACTTCTGGAAAAGTTGTCACGCTTATCAATGTTCTTCATGTGCCAAACATTAGGAAGAACCTGGTTTCAGTGGACCTTGTATGCAAGAGAGGATTTCGAGTTGTATTTGAATCTGATAAAGTCATAATTACAAAAAATGGAATGTTTGTAGGAAAGGGATATGGATGTAATGGAATGTATAAACTAAGTATTAATAAATGTGTTGCTTCTACTTATACCATTGAGTCATTCAATTTGTGGCATGATAGATTAGCACATTTAAACTTCAAATCCATTACAAATATGTGCAAACTCGGTTTAATTAATTCTAGTGGATCCGGCTGTGACAAATGTGAAATATGTGCACAAGCCAAGATCACTAAGAAACCTTTCCCTGGTGTAAACCGAAATTCTGAAATTTTAGATTTAGTACATTCCGATATATGTGAACTAAATGGTACTTTGACTCGTGGAGGGAAAAGATATTTCATTACATTTATAGATGATTACTCAAAGTACACCTATGTATATCTTATGAAAAATAAGAATGAAGCATTTGACAAATTTCAGATTTACAAAGTCGAAGTCGAAAACCAAATAAGTAAGAAAATTAAAGTTTTTAGGAGTGATAGAGGGCTGGAATATTTTTCTACAGAATTTGATGATTTCTGTGAAAAGAATGGAATCATTCATGATAGAACAGCACCCTATACTCCGCAACAAAACGGTATAGCAGAGAGGAAAAATCGAACGCTAGTAGAAATGGTAAATTGCATGCTGGTAAAATCTATGTTACCCCTTAATCTATGGGGTGAAGCCTTAAATACAGCATGTTATTTACATAATAGAATTGTGTCTAGAAAGACAAATGTATGCCCCTATGAACTTTGGAAAAATAGAAAGCCGAATTTGTCATATCTGAAAGTATGGGGGTGTTTGGCTTATTATAGAGTTCCCGATCCTAAAAGAACTAAATTAGGCCCAAGGGCACAAAGGAGTGTTTTTGTTGGATATGCTGAACATAGTAAGGCATACAGACTTCTCGATTTAAGCTCTAATACCATTGTTGAATCCCGTGATGTAGAATTCTTTGAGAATAAGTTTTACAAAGATTCTAAAATTATTGATAATCCTTCTAATGGCAATAGTGTTGGTGAAAAACAGCCCTGCTCAGAAAACAATTTTCAAACCAATACAAATGCAAATCCATGTGACGAAGGACCAAGAAAATCTAAAAGACAAAGAAAAGAGAAAGAGTTATGTCCAGATTTTATATCTTCACAAGCTCTACTTTTCTTAGTTGATGGAAATAGAGAAAATGTGACCAACAAAACACCCATTGTCCTAAACATTGAAGATGAACCTAAGACTTACAGCGAAGCAATCAACTCAAGAGATGCTGCCTTTTGGAGGGAAGCAATAAATGATGAGATGGACTCCATAATGTCAAATAAAACTTGGACTTTGGTTGATCTGCCACCTGGCTCTAAGCCAATAGGGTGCAAATGGGTTTTTAAAAAGAAATATGGATCGAACAATATTGTACATACTTTTAAAGCAAGACTAGTTGCTAAAGGGTTTAAACAAAAAGAGGGTGTTGATTATTTTGACACTTATGCTCCAGTAGCACGAGTGAGTTCAATTCGTATTCTAATAGCATTGGCTTCCATATATAATTTACACATTCATCAAATGGATGTGAAAACTGCATTTTTAAATGGAGATATGAATGAAGAATTGTATATGGAGCAACCAGAAGGATTTGTTCTTCCTGGGAATGAGAGGAAAGTTTGCAAATTGAATAAATCTTTATATGGCTTGAAACAAGCTCCAAAACAGTGGCATGAGAAATTTGACTCAACCATACTATCTTTTGGATTTGTTCACAATAGCGCCGATAGATGTGTTTACTCAAAGTTTGCAAAGGAGTACAGTGTCATGGTGTGTTTATATGTTGATGATATGCTTATATTTGGATCAAATATGACAGGCATCTTAGAGACCAAGGAATATTTATCTTCAATTTTTAAAATGAAAGATCTTGGTGAAGTAGATACCATCCTTGGACTCAAAGTGGTAAAACACTCTCATGGATACGCCCTGTGTCAAGCACACTACATAGAAAAGATGTTATCAAAATTCGAGCATTTAAAATTTAAGGAATATAATACGCCTTTTGATTCGAGTGTTAAATTGGCCAAAAATGATGGAAGGTCAATTGCACAACTTGAGTATGCTAGGGCAATTGGCAGCCTAATGTACCTTATGCATTGCACTAGGCCAGATATAGCTTATGCAGTATGTAAGTTGAGCAGGTTCACTAGCAATCCTGGCGGAGAACATTGGAAGGCGATTAGTAGAGTATTTGGTTATCTTAAGAAAACCATAGGACTTGCCTTATTTTACAATGATTTTCCAGCAACTTTAGAAGGATACACGGACGCTAGTTGGATTAATGATGCAAAAGACAACTTGTCCACATCAGGTTGGTTGTTTCTTCTTGGAGGAGGTGCTATATCATGGGCTTCCAAGAAACAAACTTGTATATCACATTCGACTATGGAATCAGAATTTATAGCATTGGCTGCTGCAGGTAAAGAGGCTGAGTGGATCCGGGATTTATTGTTAGATATAAAGATATATCCTAAACCCATGCCTCCTGTTTCCTTACATTGTGATAGTCAAGCTACTCTGTCTAGGGCTTACAGTAACACTTACAATGGAAAATCCAGACATATAAGCTTAAGACATGAATATGTAAGACAGTTGATTAAGGATGGAATTATCACAATAATGTATGTAAAGACTAGTAAGAACTTGGCAGACCCTTTCACAAAAGGCCTACCTAGAGATGTGGTGAAAGGGACATCGATAGAAATGGGATTAAAACCTATAAATAAAATCACAGACAATGGCAACCCAACCTCAAACTAAAATTCTATAGTACAAGGTTTAAAGGGTAATAACAAGTTGTCTAGAAGTGATTGCAATATGCTAATAAAATTGCCAAGACTGAATTAGCATAAAACACACTACGGTTAGGAGGTTGAAAGCGTTCTTAATGAAGTTAGTAAATGTCCAAGTAGTGGGGGCATATATAAAACTTCACCTATATGAATGTAGGAGTGGTGCCGCTCCTCACGAGAGTTTTTAGGTTTACTCTTTGGATCATTCATGAAACCAGGAAGAAAGCACATGGCCATAATAGTGCTAAGAAGTATCAAGAAATTATTTTAAAATAAATATCACATGTGTATTTAATATATCCGGTATTATTATAAAGAGTGATAAGTTAAAAGCCAAGGCTACCTATTACTCTAATAAAACTTTGGTATATTTATACTAACTGAAGGTTTAAGTCATAAACACCTTCTTGTATCCATGTGATATTAAGGTATGTTTCGGGAGATGGATCATTCCTAGGATCAAGATAAAATTTAAATGGAGCAATTGTACAATTAAAGTGGGGGATTGTTGAGTATTTAAATGTACAATGAGCAAAGTTAAATTCTATCTTAGTCCCACATTGCCTAAAATTCCATCTTATGAGAGGTATATATACTAATACTTAAGTTGCATATTAGTTGAATAAAAAGCATGGCATGAATAATATGGGCTTGGCCTGGAATGCGCGTGAGCGCGCGTGATTTCCAAACGCACTTATCACGCACTTCGCACGCACCCGCGCGGCTACAGGCTTTGGGCCTTCGTGGGCCTAGTTCCTGCCAGGCCAGATTCGTTTTGGTCCACACGGCTATTACTGTTTTGAACAGATGCTGCCGTTGTTTTTTAAATTTCAAAAGTAATGTCTGTTCGTTTTCAACAGTCATGACCATATGAACGGATATCTGCTTCTCTATATATGCTGCCTCTTCTTCCTCCCGAAAACTACTTTTCTCTCCTCTGAAAAAATAATTTCTACTCCGAGGAATTCAGAAATTGCTGTCTGCATTCCTCTTCTTCGCTTTGTTGTATCCTGGGAAAAGTATTCGCTGGAACTCTTCAGCAAACTCATTCGAGTGAGGGCGAATAACTTTTTAAGGAAAGTGTCGCTCCATTGATACGCCTCAAAGCTTTTCTACTTTCCACTCTTCCTTATCTGATTACTAACAATCTTAAAAAGTTATTCCTACAACTATGGAATCCCAGACTAATATGGCATCCATCAAACTTATGAATCAAGACATGATCAAACTTGACCAGTTTGATGGCAATAATTTCACGAGATGGCAAGACAAGATGACTTTTCTGCTCACTGCACTCGGACTTTCTTATCTGCTTGATTCAAATCTGCCTCCGCTTCCTCCGCCGACTGCAACAGATACTGATAATGTAAAGAAGGAGCGCGCTAAACGCACTGAACACACGTTGCTTTGTCGAGGCCACATCTTGAACGCTCTCTCTGATCGTCTGTATGATTTCTACAAGGAGATGAAGACACCAATTGAAATCTGGAATGCTCTGGAAAATAAATATAAGGTGCAAGAAGAAGGTACAAACAAATTTCTTATTGCTGAATACTTTGATTTTCAAATGGATGATAGTAAACCAATACTCAGTCAAGTTCATGAGTTGCAAGGCATTGTTCACAAACTGGCTACTCTCAATATCAAACTTCCTGAATTGTTCCAAGTTGGTGCAATAATTGCAAAACTACCTTCGACTTGGAGCAATTACAGGAAAATGCTTTTCCACAAAACAGAAGACTACACTTTGGAACAGATTCAGAAACATCTTCGAATCGAAGAGGAATCTCGTAATCGAGAAAATAAAGGAAATCTGTCCAAAAGTGATGTTCAGGTTGTGGAAAAGGGAAACCAGAGTACTAATACCGGAAAAAAGCGCAGTTCTGATGAAAAGCCACCTGCAAATAACAAAAAGAAGAAGAAAAATGGGAAATGCTATAACTGTGGCAAAAAGGGACATTATGCTAGAGAATGTCGTGCCCCAAAGAAAGCTGCCAATATGGTAGAAGAAGAACTTGTAGCCATGGTTACCGAAATTAATATGGCTGATACATCGGATGGCTGGTGGTTTGATTCTGGAGCAACTGTTCATGTATGCAAGGACAAGTCGCTATTCAAAACCTATGAAGTCATCAGTGATGGCCAAGAAGTTCAGATGGGGGATCATAGTCGAGCCCAGGTTGTTGGAAAAGGAAGTATCACTCTAGATTTTACTTCTGGAAAAGTTGTCACGCTTATCAATGTTCTTCATGTGCCAAACATTAGGAAGAACCTGGTTTCAGTGGACCTTGTATGCAAGAGAGGATTTCGAGTTGTATTTGAATCTGATAAAGTCATAATTACAAAAAATGGAATGTTTGTAGGAAAGGGATATGGATGTAATGGAATGTATAAACTAAGTATTAATAAATGTGTTGCTTCTACTTATACCATTGAGTCATTCAATTTGTGGCATGATAGATTAGCACATTTAAACTTCAAATCCATTACAAATATGTGCAAACTCGGTTTAATTAATTCTAGTGGATCCGGCTGTGACAAATGTGAAATATGTGCACAAGCCAAGATCACTAAGAAACCTTTCCCTGGTGTAAACCGAAATTCTGAAATTTTAGATTTAGTACATTCCGATATATGTGAACTAAATGGTACTTTGACTCGTGGAGGGAAAAGATATTTCATTACATTTATAGATGATTACTCAAAGTACACCTATGTATATCTTATGAAAAATAAGAATGAAGCATTTGACAAATTTCAGATTTACAAAGTCGAAGTCGAAAACCAAATAAGTAAGAAAATTAAAGTTTTTAGGAGTGATAGAGGGCTGGAATATTTTTCTACAGAATTTGATGATTTCTGTGAAAAGAATGGAATCATTCATGATAGAACAGCACCCTATACTCCGCAACAAAACGGTATAGCAGAGAGGAAAAATCGAACGCTAGTAGAAATGGTAAATTGCATGCTGGTAAAATCTATGTTACCCCTTAATCTATGGGGTGAAGCCTTAAATACAGCATGTTATTTACATAATAGAATTGTGTCTAGAAAGACAAATGTATGCCCCTATGAACTTTGGAAAAATAGAAAGCCGAATTTGTCATATCTGAAAGTATGGGGGTGTTTGGCTTATTATAGAGTTCCCGATCCTAAAAGAACTAAATTAGGCCCAAGGGCACAAAGGAGTGTTTTTGTTGGATATGCTGAACATAGTAAGGCATACAGACTTCTCGATTTAAGCTCTAATACCATTGTTGAATCCCGTGATGTAGAATTCTTTGAGAATAAGTTTTACAAAGATTCTAAAATTATTGATAATCCTTCTAATGGCAATAGTGTTGGTGAAAAACAGCCCTGCTCAGAAAACAATTTTCAAACCAATACAAATGCAAATCCATGTGACGAAGGACCAAGAAAATCTAAAAGACAAAGAAAAGAGAAAGAGTTATGTCCAGATTTTATATCTTCACAAGCTCTACTTTTCTTAGTTGATGGAAATAGAGAAAATGTGACCAACAAAACACCCATTGTCCTAAACATTGAAGATGAACCTAAGACTTACAGCGAAGCAATCAACTCAAGAGATGCTGCCTTTTGGAGGGAAGCAATAAATGATGAGATGGACTCCATAATGTCAAATAAAACTTGGACTTTGGTTGATCTGCCACCTGGCTCTAAGCCAATAGGGTGCAAATGGGTTTTTAAAAAGAAATATGGATCGAACAATATTGTACATACTTTTAAAGCAAGACTAGTTGCTAAAGGGTTTAAACAAAAAGAGGGTGTTGATTATTTTGACACTTATGCTCCAGTAGCACGAGTGAGTTCAATTCGTATTCTAATAGCATTGGCTTCCATATATAATTTACACATTCATCAAATGGATGTGAAAACTGCATTTTTAAATGGAGATATGAATGAAGAATTGTATATGGAGCAACCAGAAGGATTTGTTCTTCCTGGGAATGAGAGGAAAGTTTGCAAATTGAATAAATCTTTATATGGCTTGAAACAAGCTCCAAAACAGTGGCATGAGAAATTTGACTCAACCATACTATCTTTTGGATTTGTTCACAATAGCGCCGATAGATGTGTTTACTCAAAGTTTGCAAAGGAGTACAGTGTCATGGTGTGTTTATATGTTGATGATATGCTTATATTTGGATCAAATATGACAGGCATCTTAGAGACCAAGGAATATTTATCTTCAATTTTTAAAATGAAAGATCTTGGTGAAGTAGATACCATCCTTGGACTCAAAGTGGTAAAACACTCTCATGGATACGCCCTGTGTCAAGCACACTACATAGAAAAGATGTTATCAAAATTCGAGCATTTAAAATTTAAGGAATATAATACGCCTTTTGATTCGAGTGTTAAATTGGCCAAAAATGATGGAAGGTCAATTGCACAACTTGAGTATGCTAGGGCAATTGGCAGCCTAATGTACCTTATGCATTGCACTAGGCCAGATATAGCTTATGCAGTATGTAAGTTGAGCAGGTTCACTAGCAATCCTGGCGGAGAACATTGGAAGGCGATTAGTAGAGTATTTGGTTATCTTAAGAAAACCATAGGACTTGCCTTATTTTACAATGATTTTCCAGCAACTTTAGAAGGATACACGGACGCTAGTTGGATTAATGATGCAAAAGACAACTTGTCCACATCAGGTTGGTTGTTTCTTCTTGGAGGAGGTGCTATATCATGGGCTTCCAAGAAACAAACTTGTATATCACATTCGACTATGGAATCAGAATTTATAGCATTGGCTGCTGCAGGTAAAGAGGCTGAGTGGATCCGGGATTTATTGTTAGATATAAAGATATATCCTAAACCCATGCCTCCTGTTTCCTTACATTGTGATAGTCAAGCTACTCTGTCTAGGGCTTACAGTAACACTTACAATGGAAAATCCAGACATATAAGCTTAAGACATGAATATGTAAGACAGTTGATTAAGGATGGAATTATCACAATAATGTATGTAAAGACTAGTAAGAACTTGGCAGACCCTTTCACAAAAGGCCTACCTAGAGATGTGGTGAAAGGGACATCGATAGAAATGGGATTAAAACCTATAAATAAAATCACAGACAATGGCAACCCAACCTCAAACTAAAATTCTATAGTACAAGGTTTAAAGGGTAATAACAAGTTGTCTAGAAGTGATTGCAATATGCTAATAAAATTGCCAAGACTGAATTAGCATAAAACACACTACGGTTAGGAGGTTGAAAGCGTTCTTAATGAAGTTAGTAAATGTCCAAGTAGTGGGGGCATATATAAAACTTCACCTATATGAATGTAGGAGTGGTGCCGCTCCTCACGAGAGTTTTTAGGTTTACTCTTTGGATCATTCATGAAACCAGGAAGAAAGCACATGGCCATAATAGTGCTAAGAAGTATCAAGAAATTATTTTAAAATAAATATCACATGTGTATTTAATATATCCGGTATTATTATAAAGAGTGATAAGTTAAAAGCCAAGGCTACCTATTACTCTAATAAAACTTTGGTATATTTATACTAACTGAAGGTTTAAGTCATAAACACCTTCTTGTATCCATGTGATATTAAGGTATGTTTCGGGAGATGGATCATTCCTAGGATCAAGATAAAATTTAAATGGAGCAATTGTACAATTAAAGTGGGGGATTGTTGAGTATTTAAATGTACAATGAGCAAAGTTAAATTCTATCTTAGTCCCACATTGCCTAAAATTCCATCTTATGAGAGGTATATATACTAATACTTAAGTTGCATATTAGTTGAATAAAAAGCATGGCATGAATAATATGGGCTTGGCCTGGAATGCGCGTGAGCGCGCGTGATTTCCAAACGCACTTATCACGCACTTCGCACGCACCCGCGCGGCTACAGGCTTTGGGCCTTCGTGGGCCTAGTTCCTGCCAGGCCAGATTCGTTTTGGTCCACACGGCTATTACTGTTTTGAACAGATGCTGCCGTTGTTTTTTAAATTTCAAAAGTAATGTCTGTTCGTTTTCAACAGTCATGACCATATGAACGGATATCTGCTTCTCTATATATGCTGCCTCTTCTTCCTCCCGAAAACTACTTTTCTCTCCTCTGAAAAAATAATTTCTACTCCGAGGAATTCAGAAATTGCTGTCTGCATTCCTCTTCTTCGCTTTGTTGTATCCTGGGAAAAGTATTCGCTGGAACTCTTCAGCAAACTCATTCGAGTGAGGGCGAATAACTTTTTAAGGAAAGTGTCGCTCCATTGATACGCCTCAAAGCTTTTCTACTTTCCACTCTTCCTTATCTGATTACTAACAATCTTAAAAAGTTATTCCTACAACTATGGAATCCCAGACTAATATGGCATCCATCAAACTTATGAATCAAGACATGATCAAACTTGACCAGTTTGATGGCAATAATTTCACGAGATGGCAAGACAAGATGACTTTTCTGCTCACTGCACTCGGACTTTCTTATCTGCTTGATTCAAATCTGCCTCCGCTTCCTCCGCCGACTGCAACAGATACTGATAATGTAAAGAAGGAGCGCGCTAAACGCACTGAACACACGTTGCTTTGTCGAGGCCACATCTTGAACGCTCTCTCTGATCGTCTGTATGATTTCTACAAGGAGATGAAGACACCAATTGAAATCTGGAATGCTCTGGAAAATAAATATAAGGTGCAAGAAGAAGGTACAAACAAATTTCTTATTGCTGAATACTTTGATTTTCAAATGGATGATAGTAAACCAATACTCAGTCAAGTTCATGAGTTGCAAGGCATTGTTCACAAACTGGCTACTCGCAATATCAAACTTCCTGAATTGTTCCAAGTTGGTGCAATAATTGCAAAACTACCTTCGACTTGGAGCAATTACAGGAAAATGCTTTTCCACAAAACAGAAGACTACACTTTGGAACAGATTCAGAAACATCTTCGAATCGAAGAGGAATCTCGTAATCGAGAAAATAAAGGAAATCTGTCCAAAAGTGATGTTCAGGTTGTGGAAAAGGGAAACCAGAGTACTAATACCGGAAAAAAGCGCAGTTCTGATGAAAAGCCACCTGCAAATAACAAAAAGAAGAAGAAAAATGGGAAATGCTATAACTGTGGCAAAAAGGGACATTATGCTAGAGAATGTCGTGCCCCAAAGAAAGCTGCCAATATGGTAGAAGAAGAACTTGTAGCCATGGTTACCGAAATTAATATGGCTGATACATCGGATGGCTGGTGGTTTGATTCTGGAGCAACTGTTCATGTATGCAAGGACAAGTCGCTATTCAAAACCTATGAAGTCATCAGTGATGGCCAAGAAGTTCAGATGGGGGATCATAGTCGAGCCCAGGTTGTTGGAAAAGGAAGTATCACTCTAGATTTTACTTCTGGAAAAGTTGTCACGCTTATCAATGTTCTTCATGTGCCAAACATTAGGAAGAACCTGGTTTCAGTGGACCTTGTATGCAAGAGAGGATTTCGAGTTGTATTTGAATCTGATAAAGTCATAATTACAAAAAATGGAATGTTTGTAGGAAAGGGATATGGATGTAATGGAATGTATAAACTAAGTATTAATAAATGTGTTGCTTCTACTTATACCATTGAGTCATTCAATTTGTGGCATGATAGATTAGCACATTTAAACTTCAAATCCATTACAAATATGTGCAAACTCGGTTTAATTAATTCTAGTGGATCCGGCTGTGACAAATGTGAAATATGTGCACAAGCCAAGATCACTAAGAAACCTTTCCCTGGTGTAAACCGAAATTCTGAAATTTTAGATTTAGTACATTCCGATATATGTGAACTAAATGGTACTTTGACTCGTGGAGGGAAAAGATATTTCATTACATTTATAGATGATTACTCAAAGTACACCTATGTATATCTTATGAAAAATAAGAATGAAGCATTTGACAAATTTCAGATTTACAAAGTCGAAGTCGAAAACCAAATAAGTAAGAAAATTAAAGTTTTTAGGAGTGATAGAGGGCTGGAATATTTTTCTACAGAATTTGATGATTTCTGTGAAAAGAATGGAATCATTCATGATAGAACAGCACCCTATACTCCGCAACAAAACGGTATAGCAGAGAGGAAAAATCGAACGCTAGTAGAAATGGTAAATTGCATGCTGGTAAAATCTATGTTACCCCTTAATCTATGGGGTGAAGCCTTAAATACAGCATGTTATTTACATAATAGAATTGTGTCTAGAAAGACAAATGTATGCCCCTATGAACTTTGGAAAAATAGAAAGCCGAATTTGTCATATCTGAAAGTATGGGGGTGTTTGGCTTATTATAGAGTTCCCGATCCTAAAAGAACTAAATTAGGCCCAAGGGCACAAAGGAGTGTTTTTGTTGGATATGCTGAACATAGTAAGGCATACAGACTTCTCGATTTAAGCTCTAATACCATTGTTGAATCCCGTGATGTAGAATTCTTTGAGAATAAGTTTTACAAAGATTCTAAAATTATTGATAATCCTTCTAATGGCAATAGTGTTGGTGAAAAACAGCCCTGCTCAGAAAACAATTTTCAAACCAATACAAATGCAAATCCATGTGACGAAGGACCAAGAAAATCTAAAAGACAAAGAAAAGAGAAAGAGTTATGTCCAGATTTTATATCTTCACAAGCTCTACTTTTCTTAGTTGATGGAAATAGAGAAAATGTGACCAACAAAACACCCATTGTCCTAAACATTGAAGATGAACCTAAGACTTACAGCGAAGCAATCAACTCAAGAGATGCTGCCTTTTGGAGGGAAGCAATAAATGATGAGATGGACTCCATAATGTCAAATAAAACTTGGACTTTGGTTGATCTGCCACCTGGCTCTAAGCCAATAGGGTGCAAATGGGTTTTTAAAAAGAAATATGGATCGAACAATATTGTACATACTTTTAAAGCAAGACTAGTTGCTAAAGGGTTTAAACAAAAAGAGGGTGTTGATTATTTTGACACTTATGCTCCAGTAGCACGAGTGAGTTCAATTCGTATTCTAATAGCATTGGCTTCCATATATAATTTACACATTCATCAAATGGATGTGAAAACTGCATTTTTAAATGGAGATATGAATGAAGAATTGTATATGGAGCAACCAGAAGGATTTGTTCTTCCTGGGAATGAGAGGAAAGTTTGCAAATTGAATAAATCTTTATATGGCTTGAAACAAGCTCCAAAACAGTGGCATGAGAAATTTGACTCAACCATACTATCTTTTGGATTTGTTCACAATAGCGCCGATAGATGTGTTTACTCAAAGTTTGCAAAGGAGTACAGTGTCATGGTGTGTTTATATGTTGATGATATGCTTATATTTGGATCAAATATGACAGGCATCTTAGAGACCAAGGAATATTTATCTTCAATTTTTAAAATGAAAGATCTTGGTGAAGTAGATACCATCCTTGGACTCAAAGTGGTAAAACACTCTCATGGATACGCCCTGTGTCAAGCACACTACATAGAAAAGATGTTATCAAAATTCGAGCATTTAAAATTTAAGGAATATAATACGCCTTTTGATTCGAGTGTTAAATTGGCCAAAAATGATGGAAGGTCAATTGCACAACTTGAGTATGCTAGGGCAATTGGCAGCCTAATGTACCTTATGCATTGCACTAGGCCAGATATAGCTTATGCAGTATGTAAGTTGAGCAGGTTCACTAGCAATCCTGGCGGAGAACATTGGAAGGCGATTAGTAGAGTATTTGGTTATCTTAAGAAAACCATAGGACTTGCCTTATTTTACAATGATTTTCCAGCAACTTTAGAAGGATACACGGACGCTAGTTGGATTAATGATGCAAAAGACAACTTGTCCACATCAGGTTGGTTGTTTCTTCTTGGAGGAGGTGCTATATCATGGGCTTCCAAGAAACAAACTTGTATATCACATTCGACTATGGAATCAGAATTTATAGCATTGGCTGCTGCAGGTAAAGAGGCTGAGTGGATCCGGGATTTATTGTTAGATATAAAGATATATCCTAAACCCATGCCTCCTGTTTCCTTACATTGTGATAGTCAAGCTACTCTGTCTAGGGCTTACAGTAACACTTACAATGGAAAATCCAGACATATAAGCTTAAGACATGAATATGTAAGACAGTTGATTAAGGATGGAATTATCACAATAATGTATGTAAAGACTAGTAAGAACTTGGCAGACCCTTTCACAAAAGGCCTACCTAGAGATGTGGTGAAAGGGACATCGATAGAAATGGGATTAAAACCTATAAATAAAATCACAGACAATGGCAACCCAACCTCAAACTAAAATTCTATAGTACAAGGTTTAAAGGGTAATAACAAGTTGTCTAGAAGTGATTGCAATATGCTAATAAAATTGCCAAGACTGAATTAGCATAAAACACACTACGGTTAGGAGGTTGAAAGCGTTCTTAATGAAGTTAGTAAATGTCCAAGTAGTGGGGGCATATATAAAACTTCACCTATATGAATGTAGGAGTGGTGCCGCTCCTCACGAGAGTTTTTAGGTTTACTCTTTGGATCATTCATGAAACCAGGAAGAAAGCACATGGCCATAATAGTGCTAAGAAGTATCAAGAAATTATTTTAAAATAAATATCACATGTGTATTTAATATATCCGGTATTATTATAAAGAGTGATAAGTTAAAAGCCAAGGCTACCTATTACTCTAATAAAACTTTGGTATATTTATACTAACTGAAGGTTTAAGTCATAAACACCTTCTTGTATCCATGTGATATTAAGGTATGTTTCGGGAGATGGATCATTCCTAGGATCAAGATAAAATTTAAATGGAGCAATTGTACAATTAAAGTGGGGGATTGTTGAGTATTTAAATGTACAATGAGCAAAGTTAAATTCTATCTTAGTCCCACATTGCCTAAAATTCCATCTTATGAGAGGTATATATACTAATACTTAAGTTGCATATTAGTTGAATAAAAAGCATGGCATGAATAATATGGGCTTGGCCTGGAATGCGCGTGAGCGCGCGTGATTTCCAAACGCACTTATCACGCACTTCGCACGCACCCGCGCGGCTACAGGCTTTGGGCCTTCGTGGGCCTAGTTCCTGCCAGGCCAGATTCGTTTTGGTCCACACGGCTATTACTGTTTTGAACAGATGCTGCCGTTGTTTTTTAAATTTCAAAAGTAATGTCTGTTCGTTTTCAACAGTCATGACCATATGAACGGATATCTGCTTCTCTATATATGCTGCCTCTTCTTCCTCCCGAAAACTACTTTTCTCTCCTCTGAAAAAATAATTTCTACTCCGAGGAATTCAGAAATTGCTGTCTGCATTCCTCTTCTTCGCTTTGTTGTATCCTGGGAAAAGTATTCGCTGGAACTCTTCAGCAAACTCATTCGAGTGAGGGCGAATAACTTTTTAAGGAAAGTGTCGCTCCATTGATACGCCTCAAAGCTTTTCTACTTTCCACTCTTCCTTATCTGATTACTAACAATCTTAAAAAGTTATTCCTACAACTATGGAATCCCAGACTAATATGGCATCCATCAAACTTATGAATCAAGACATGATCAAACTTGACCAGTTTGATGGCAATAATTTCACGAGATGGCAAGACAAGATGACTTTTCTGCTCACTGCACTCGGACTTTCTTATCTGCTTGATTCAAATCTGCCTCCGCTTCCTCCGCCGACTGCAACAGATACTGATAATGTAAAGAAGGAGCGCGCTAAACGCACTGAACACACGTTGCTTTGTCGAGGCCACATCTTGAACGCTCTCTCTGATCGTCTGTATGATTTCTACAAGGAGATGAAGACACCAATTGAAATCTGGAATGCTCTGGAAAATAAATATAAGGTGCAAGAAGAAGGTACAAACAAATTTCTTATTGCTGAATACTTTGATTTTCAAATGGATGATAGTAAACCAATACTCAGTCAAGTTCATGAGTTGCAAGGCATTGTTCACAAACTGGCTACTCTCAATATCAAACTTCCTGAATTGTTCCAAGTTGGTGCAATAATTGCAAAACTACCTTCGACTTGGAGCAATTACAGGAAAATGCTTTTCCACAAAACAGAAGACTACACTTTGGAACAGATTCAGAAACATCTTCGAATCGAAGAGGAATCTCGTAATCGAGAAAATAAAGGAAATCTGTCCAAAAGTGATGTTCAGGTTGTGGAAAAGGGAAACCAGAGTACTAATACCGGAAAAAAGCGCAGTTCTGATGAAAAGCCACCTGCAAATAACAAAAAGAAGAAGAAAAATGGGAAATGCTATAACTGTGGCAAAAAGGGACATTATGCTAGAGAATGTCGTGCCCCAAAGAAAGCTGCCAATATGGTAGAAGAAGAACTTGTAGCCATGGTTACCGAAATTAATATGGCTGATACATCGGATGGCTGGTGGTTTGATTCTGGAGCAACTGTTCATGTATGCAAGGACAAGTCGCTATTCAAAACCTATGAAGTCATCAGTGATGGCCAAGAAGTTCAGATGGGGGATCATAGTCGAGCCCAGGTTGTTGGAAAAGGAAGTATCACTCTAGATTTTACTTCTGGAAAAGTTGTCACGCTTATCAATGTTCTTCATGTGCCAAACATTAGGAAGAACCTGGTTTCAGTGGACCTTGTATGCAAGAGAGGATTTCGAGTTGTATTTGAATCTGATAAAGTCATAATTACAAAAAATGGAATGTTTGTAGGAAAGGGATATGGATGTAATGGAATGTATAAACTAAGTATTAATAAATGTGTTGCTTCTACTTATACCATTGAGTCATTCAATTTGTGGCATGATAGATTAGCACATTTAAACTTCAAATCCATTACAAATATGTGCAAACTCGGTTTAATTAATTCTAGTGGATCCGGCTGTGACAAATGTGAAATATGTGCACAAGCCAAGATCACTAAGAAACCTTTCCCTGGTGTAAACCGAAATTCTGAAATTTTAGATTTAGTACATTCCGATATATGTGAACTAAATGGTACTTTGACTCGTGGAGGGAAAAGATATTTCATTACATTTATAGATGATTACTCAAAGTACACCTATGTATATCTTATGAAAAATAAGAATGAAGCATTTGACAAATTTCAGATTTACAAAGTCGAAGTCGAAAACCAAATAAGTAAGAAAATTAAAGTTTTTAGGAGTGATAGAGGGCTGGAATATTTTTCTACAGAATTTGATGATTTCTGTGAAAAGAATGGAATCATTCATGATAGAACAGCACCCTATACTCCGCAACAAAACGGTATAGCAGAGAGGAAAAATCGAACGCTAGTAGAAATGGTAAATTGCATGCTGGTAAAATCTATGTTACCCCTTAATCTATGGGGTGAAGCCTTAAATACAGCATGTTATTTACATAATAGAATTGTGTCTAGAAAGACAAATGTATGCCCCTATGAACTTTGGAAAAATAGAAAGCCGAATTTGTCATATCTGAAAGTATGGGGGTGTTTGGCTTATTATAGAGTTCCCGATCCTAAAAGAACTAAATTAGGCCCAAGGGCACAAAGGAGTGTTTTTGTTGGATATGCTGAACATAGTAAGGCATACAGACTTCTCGATTTAAGCTCTAATACCATTGTTGAATCCCGTGATGTAGAATTCTTTGAGAATAAGTTTTACAAAGATTCTAAAATTATTGATAATCCTTCTAATGGCAATAGTGTTGGTGAAAAACAGCCCTGCTCAGAAAACAATTTTCAAACCAATACAAATGCAAATCCATGTGACGAAGGACCAAGAAAATCTAAAAGACAAAGAAAAGAGAAAGAGTTATGTCCAGATTTTATATCTTCACAAGCTCTACTTTTCTTAGTTGATGGAAATAGAGAAAATGTGACCAACAAAACACCCATTGTCCTAAACATTGAAGATGAACCTAAGACTTACAGCGAAGCAATCAACTCAAGAGATGCTGCCTTTTGGAGGGAAGCAATAAATGATGAGATGGACTCCATAATGTCAAATAAAACTTGGACTTTGGTTGATCTGCCACCTGGCTCTAAGCCAATAGGGTGCAAATGGGTTTTTAAAAAGAAATATGGATCGAACAATATTGTACATACTTTTAAAGCAAGACTAGTTGCTAAAGGGTTTAAACAAAAAGAGGGTGTTGATTATTTTGACACTTATGCTCCAGTAGCACGAGTGAGTTCAATTCGTATTCTAATAGCATTGGCTTCCATATATAATTTACACATTCATCAAATGGATGTGAAAACTGCATTTTTAAATGGAGATATGAATGAAGAATTGTATATGGAGCAACCAGAAGGATTTGTTCTTCCTGGGAATGAGAGGAAAGTTTGCAAATTGAATAAATCTTTATATGGCTTGAAACAAGCTCCAAAACAGTGGCATGAGAAATTTGACTCAACCATACTATCTTTTGGATTTGTTCACAATAGCGCCGATAGATGTGTTTACTCAAAGTTTGCAAAGGAGTACAGTGTCATGGTGTGTTTATATGTTGATGATATGCTTATATTTGGATCAAATATGACAGGCATCTTAGAGACCAAGGAATATTTATCTTCAATTTTTAAAATGAAAGATCTTGGTGAAGTAGATACCATCCTTGGACTCAAAGTGGTAAAACACTCTCATGGATACGCCCTGTGTCAAGCACACTACATAGAAAAGATGTTATCAAAATTCGAGCATTTAAAATTTAAGGAATATAATACGCCTTTTGATTCGAGTGTTAAATTGGCCAAAAATGATGGAAGGTCAATTGCACAACTTGAGTATGCTAGGGCAATTGGCAGCCTAATGTACCTTATGCATTGCACTAGGCCAGATATAGCTTATGCAGTATGTAAGTTGAGCAGGTTCACTAGCAATCCTGGCGGAGAACATTGGAAGGCGATTAGTAGAGTATTTGGTTATCTTAAGAAAACCATAGGACTTGCCTTATTTTACAATGATTTTCCAGCAACTTTAGAAGGATACACGGACGCTAGTTGGATTAATGATGCAAAAGACAACTTGTCCACATCAGGTTGGTTGTTTCTTCTTGGAGGAGGTGCTATATCATGGGCTTCCAAGAAACAAACTTGTATATCACATTCGACTATGGAATCAGAATTTATAGCATTGGCTGCTGCAGGTAAAGAGGCTGAGTGGATCCGGGATTTATTGTTAGATATAAAGATATATCCTAAACCCATGCCTCCTGTTTCCTTACATTGTGATAGTCAAGCTACTCTGTCTAGGGCTTACAGTAACACTTACAATGGAAAATCCAGACATATAAGCTTAAGACATGAATATGTAAGACAGTTGATTAAGGATGGAATTATCACAATAATGTATGTAAAGACTAGTAAGAACTTGGCAGACCCTTTCACAAAAGGCCTACCTAGAGATGTGGTGAAAGGGACATCGATAGAAATGGGATTAAAACCTATAAATAAAATCACAGACAATGGCAACCCAACCTCAAACTAAAATTCTATAGTACAAGGTTTAAAGGGTAATAACAAGTTGTCTAGAAGTGATTGCAATATGCTAATAAAATTGCCAAGACTGAATTAGCATAAAACACACTACGGTTAGGAGGTTGAAAGCGTTCTTAATGAAGTTAGTAAATGTCCAAGTAGTGGGGGCATATATAAAACTTCACCTATATGAATGTAGGAGTGGTGCCGCTCCTCACGAGAGTTTTTAGGTTTACTCTTTGGATCATTCATGAAACCAGGAAGAAAGCACATGGCCATAATAGTGCTAAGAAGTATCAAGAAATTATTTTAAAATAAATATCACATGTGTATTTAATATATCCGGTATTATTATAAAGAGTGATAAGTTAAAAGCCAAGGCTACCTATTACTCTAATAAAACTTTGGTATATTTATACTAACTGAAGGTTTAAGTCATAAACACCTTCTTGTATCCATGTGATATTAAGGTATGTTTCGGGAGATGGATCATTCCTAGGATCAAGATAAAATTTAAATGGAGCAATTGTACAATTAAAGTGGGGGATTGTTGAGTATTTAAATGTACAATGAGCAAAGTTAAATTCTATCTTAGTCCCACATTGCCTAAAATTCCATCTTATGAGAGGTATATATACTAATACTTAAGTTGCATATTAGTTGAATAAAAAGCATGGCATGAATAATATGGGCTTGGCCTGGAATGCGCGTGAGCGCGCGTGATTTCCAAACGCACTTATCACGCACTTCGCACGCACCCGCGCGGCTACAGGCTTTGGGCCTTCGTGGGCCTAGTTCCTGCCAGGCCAGATTCGTTTTGGTCCACACGGCTATTACTGTTTTGAACAGATGCTGCCGTTGTTTTTTAAATTTCAAAAGTAATGTCTGTTCGTTTTCAACAGTCATGACCATATGAACGGATATCTGCTTCTCTATATATGCTGCCTCTTCTTCCTCCCGAAAACTACTTTTCTCTCCTCTGAAAAAATAATTTCTACTCCGAGGAATTCAGAAATTGCTGTCTGCATTCCTCTTCTTCGCTTTGTTGTATCCTGGGAAAAGTATTCGCTGGAACTCTTCAGCAAACTCATTCGAGTGAGGGCGAATAACTTTTTAAGGAAAGTGTCGCTCCATTGATACGCCTCAAAGCTTTTTTACTTTCCACTCTTCCTTATCTGATTACTAACAATCTTAAAAAGTTATTCCTACAACTATGGAATCCCAGACTAATATGGCATCCATCAAACTTATGAATCAAGACATGATCAAACTTGACCAGTTTGATGGCAATAATTTCACGAGATGGCAAGACAAGATGACTTTTCTGCTCACTGCACTCGGACTTTCTTATCTGCTTGATTCAAATCTGCCTCCGCTTCCTCCGCCGACTGCAACAGATACTGATAATGTAAAGAAGGAGCGCGCTAAACGCACTGAACACACGTTGCTTTGTCGAGGCCACATCTTGAACGCTCTCTCTGATCGTCTGTATGATTTCTACAAGGAGATGAAGACACCAATTGAAATCTGGAATGCTCTGGAAAATAAATATAAGGTGCAAGAAGAAGGTACAAACAAATTTCTTATTGCTGAATACTTTGATTTTCAAATGGATGATAGTAAACCAATACTCAGTCAAGTTCATGAGTTGCAAGGCATTGTTCACAAACTGGCTACTCTCAATATCAAACTTCCTGAATTGTTCCAAGTTGGTGCAATAATTGCAAAACTACCTTCGACTTGGAGCAATTACAGGAAAATGCTTTTCCACAAAACAGAAGACTACACTTTGGAACAGATTCAGAAACATCTTCGAATCGAAGAGGAATCTCGTAATCGAGAAAATAAAGGAAATCTGTCCAAAAGTGATGTTCAGGTTGTGGAAAAGGGAAACCAGAGTACTAATACCGGAAAAAAGCGCAGTTCTGATGAAAAGCCACCTGCAAATAACAAAAAGAAGAAGAAAAATGGGAAATGCTATAACTGTGGCAAAAAGGGACATTATGCTAGAGAATGTCGTGCCCCAAAGAAAGCTGCCAATATGGTAGAAGAAGAACTTGTAGCCATGGTTACCGAAATTAATATGGCTGATACATCGGATGGCTGGTGGTTTGATTCTGGAGCAACTGTTCATGTATGCAAGGACAAGTCGCTATTCAAAACCTATGAAGTCATCAGTGATGGCCAAGAAGTTCAGATGGGGGATCATAGTCGAGCCCAGGTTGTTGGAAAAGGAAGTATCACTCTAGATTTTACTTCTGGAAAAGTTGTCACGCTTATCAATGTTCTTCATGTGCCAAACATTAGGAAGAACCTGGTTTCAGTGGACCTTGTATGCAAGAGAGGATTTCGAGTTGTATTTGAATCTGATAAAGTCATAATTACAAAAAATGGAATGTTTGTAGGAAAGGGATATGGATGTAATGGAATGTATAAACTAAGTATTAATAAATGTGTTGCTTCTACTTATACCATTGAGTCATTCAATTTGTGGCATGATAGATTAGCACATTTAAACTTCAAATCCATTACAAATATGTGCAAACTCGGTTTAATTAATTCTAGTGGATCCGGCTGTGACAAATGTGAAATATGTGCACAAGCCAAGATCACTAAGAAACCTTTCCCTGGTGTAAACCGAAATTCTGAAATTTTAGATTTAGTACATTCCGATATATGTGAACTAAATGGTACTTTGACTCGTGGAGGGAAAAGATATTTCATTACATTTATAGATGATTACTCAAAGTACACCTATGTATATCTTATGAAAAATAAGAATGAAGCATTTGACAAATTTCAGATTTACAAAGTCGAAGTCGAAAACCAAATAAGTAAGAAAATTAAAGTTTTTAGGAGTGATAGAGGGCTGGAATATTTTTCTACAGAATTTGATGATTTCTGTGAAAAGAATGGAATCATTCATGATAGAACAGCACCCTATACTCCGCAACAAAACGGTATAGCAGAGAGGAAAAATCGAACGCTAGTAGAAATGGTAAATTGCATGCTGGTAAAATCTATGTTACCCCTTAATCTATGGGGTGAAGCCTTAAATACAGCATGTTATTTACATAATAGAATTGTGTCTAGAAAGACAAATGTATGCCCCTATGAACTTTGGAAAAATAGAAAGCCGAATTTGTCATATCTGAAAGTATGGGGGTGTTTGGCTTATTATAGAGTTCCCGATCCTAAAAGAACTAAATTAGGCCCAAGGGCACAAAGGAGTGTTTTTGTTGGATATGCTGAACATAGTAAGGCATACAGACTTCTCGATTTAAGCTCTAATACCATTGTTGAATCCCGTGATGTAGAATTCTTTGAGAATAAGTTTTACAAAGATTCTAAAATTATTGATAATCCTTCTAATGGCAATAGTGTTGGTGAAAAACAGCCCTGCTCAGAAAACAATTTTCAAACCAATACAAATGCAAATCCATGTGACGAAGGACCAAGAAAATCTAAAAGACAAAGAAAAGAGAAAGAGTTATGTCCAGATTTTATATCTTCACAAGCTCTACTTTTCTTAGTTGATGGAAATAGAGAAAATGTGACCAACAAAACACCCATTGTCCTAAACATTGAAGATGAACCTAAGACTTACAGCGAAGCAATCAACTCAAGAGATGCTGCCTTTTGGAGGGAAGCAATAAATGATGAGATGGACTCCATAATGTCAAATAAAACTTGGACTTTGGTTGATCTGCCACCTGGCTCTAAGCCAATAGGGTGCAAATGGGTTTTTAAAAAGAAATATGGATCGAACAATATTGTACATACTTTTAAAGCAAGACTAGTTGCTAAAGGGTTTAAACAAAAAGAGGGTGTTGATTATTTTGACACTTATGCTCCAGTAGCACGAGTGAGTTCAATTCGTATTCTAATAGCATTGGCTTCCATATATAATTTACACATTCATCAAATGGATGTGAAAACTGCATTTTTAAATGGAGATATGAATGAAGAATTGTATATGGAGCAACCAGAAGGATTTGTTCTTCCTGGGAATGAGAGGAAAGTTTGCAAATTGAATAAATCTTTATATGGCTTGAAACAAGCTCCAAAACAGTGGCATGAGAAATTTGACTCAACCATACTATCTTTTGGATTTGTTCACAATAGCGCCGATAGATGTGTTTACTCAAAGTTTGCAAAGGAGTACAGTGTCATGGTGTGTTTATATGTTGATGATATGCTTATATTTGGATCAAATATGACAGGCATCTTAGAGACCAAGGAATATTTATCTTCAATTTTTAAAATGAAAGATCTTGGTGAAGTAGATACCATCCTTGGACTCAAAGTGGTAAAACACTCTCATGGATACGCCCTGTGTCAAGCACACTACATAGAAAAGATGTTATCAAAATTCGAGCATTTAAAATTTAAGGAATATAACACGCCTTTTGATTCGAGTGTTAAATTGGCCAAAAATGATGGAAGGTCAATTGCACAACTTGAGTATGCTAGGGCAATTGGCAGCCTAATGTACCTTATGCATTGCACTAGGCCAGATATAGCTTATGCAGTATGTAAGTTGAGCAGGTTCACTAGCAATCCTGGCGGAGAACATTGGAAGGCGATTAGTAGAGTATTTGGTTATCTTAAGAAAACCATAGGACTTGCCTTATTTTACAATGATTTTCCAGCAACTTTAGAAGGATACACGGACGCTAGTTGGATTAATGATGCAAAAGACAACTTGTCCACATCAGGTTGGTTGTTTCTTCTTGGAGGAGGTGCTATATCATGGGCTTCCAAGAAACAAACTTGTATATCACATTCGACTATGGAATCAGAATTTATAGCATTGGCTGCTGCAGGTAAAGAGGCTGAGTGGATCCGGGATTTATTGTTAGATATAAAGATATATCCTAAACCCATGCCTCCTGTTTCCTTACATTGTGATAGTCAAGCTACTCTGTCTAGGGCTTACAGTAACACTTACAATGGAAAATCCAGACATATAAGCTTAAGACATGAATATGTAAGACAGTTGATTAAGGATGGAATTATCACAATAATGTATGTAAAGACTAGTAAGAACTTGGCAGACCCTTTCACAAAAGGCCTACCTAGAGATGTGGTGAAAGGGACATCGATAGAAATGGGATTAAAACCTATAAATAAAATCACAGACAATGGCAACCCAACCTCAAACTAAAATTCTATAGTACAAGGTTTAAAGGGTAATAACAAGTTGTCTAGAAGTGATTGCAATATGCTAATAAAATTGCCAAGACTGAATTAGCATAAAACACACTACGGTTAGGAGGTTGAAAGCGTTCTTAATGAAGTTAGTAAATGTCCAAGTAGTGGGGGCATATATAAAACTTCACCTATATGAATGTAGGAGTGGTGCCGCTCCTCACGAGAGTTTTTAGGTTTACTCTTTGGATCATTCATGAAACCAGGAAGAAAGCACATGGCCATAATAGTGCTAAGAAGTATCAAGAAATTATTTTAAAATAAATATCACATGTGTATTTAATATATCCGGTATTATTATAAAGAGTGATAAGTTAAAAGCCAAGGCTACCTATTACTCTAATAAAACTTTGGTATATTTATACTAACTGAAGGTTTAAGTCATAAACACCTTCTTGTATCCATGTGATATTAAGGTATGTTTCGGGAGATGGATCATTCCTAGGATCAAGATAAAATTTAAATGGAGCAATTGTACAATTAAAGTGGGGGATTGTTGAGTATTTAAATGTACAATGAGCAAAGTTAAATTCTATCTTAGTCCCACATTGCCTAAAATTCCATCTTATGAGAGGTATATATACTAATACTTAAGTTGCATATTAGTTGAATAAAAAGCATGGCATGAATAATATGGGCTTGGCCTGGAATGCGCGTGAGCGCGCGTGATTTCCAAACGCACTTATCACGCACTTCGCACGCACCCGCGCGGCTACAGGCTTTGGGCCTTCGTGGGCCTAGTTCCTGCCAGGCCAGATTCGTTTTGGTCCACACGGCTATTACTGTTTTGAACAGATGCTGCCGTTGTTTTTTAAATTTCAAAAGTAATGTCTGTTCGTTTTCAACAGTCATGACCATATGAACGGATATCTGCTTCTCTATATATGCTGCCTCTTCTTCCTCCCGAAAACTACTTTTCTCTCCTCTGAAAAAATAATTTCTACTCCGAGGAATTCAGAAATTGCTGTCTGCATTCCTCTTCTTCGCTTTGTTGTATCCTGGGAAAAGTATTCGCTGGAACTCTTCAGCAAACTCATTCGAGTGAGGGCGAATAACTTTTTAAGGAAAGTGTCGCTCCATTGATACGCCTCAAAGCTTTTCTACTTTCCACTCTTCCTTATCTGATTACTAACAATCTTAAAAAGTTATTCCTACAACTATGGAATCCCAGACTAATATGGCATCCATCAAACTTATGAATCAAGACATGATCAAACTTGACCAGTTTGATGGCAATAATTTCACGAGATGGCAAGACAAGATGACTTTTCTGCTCACTGCACTCGGACTTTCTTATCTGCTTGATTCAAATCTGCCTCCGCTTCCTCCGCCGACTGCAACAGATACTGATAATGTAAAGAAGGAGCGCGCTAAACGCACTGAACACACGTTGCTTTGTCGAGGCCACATCTTGAACGCTCTCTCTGATCGTCTGTATGATTTCTACAAGGAGATGAAGACACCAATTGAAATCTGGAATGCTCTGGAAAATAAATATAAGGTGCAAGAAGAAGGTACAAACAAATTTCTTATTGCTGAATACTTTGATTTTCAAATGGATGATAGTAAACCAATACTCAGTCAAGTTCATGAGTTGCAAGGCATTGTTCACAAACTGGCTACTCTCAATATCAAACTTCCTGAATTGTTCCAAGTTGGTGCAATAATTGCAAAACTACCTTCGACTTGGAGCAATTACAGGAAAATGCTTTTCCACAAAACAGAAGACTACACTTTGGAACAGATTCAGAAACATCTTCGAATCGAAGAGGAATCTCGTAATCGAGAAAATAAAGGAAATCTGTCCAAAAGTGATGTTCAGGTTGTGGAAAAGGGAAACCAGAGTACTAATACCGGAAAAAAGCGCAGTTCTGATGAAAAGCCACCTGCAAATAACAAAAAGAAGAAGAAAAATGGGAAATGCTATAACTGTGGCAAAAAGGGACATTATGCTAGAGAATGTCGTGCCCCAAAGAAAGCTGCCAATATGGTAGAAGAAGAACTTGTAGCCATGGTTACCGAAATTAATATGGCTGATACATCGGATGGCTGGTGGTTTGATTCTGGAGCAACTGTTCATGTATGCAAGGACAAGTCGCTATTCAAAACCTATGAAGTCATCAGTGATGGCCAAGAAGTTCAGATGGGGGATCATAGTCGAGCCCAGGTTGTTGGAAAAGGAAGTATCACTCTAGATTTTACTTCTGGAAAAGTTGTCACGCTTATCAATGTTCTTCATGTGCCAAACATTAGGAAGAACCTGGTTTCAGTGGACCTTGTATGCAAGAGAGGATTTCGAGTTGTATTTGAATCTGATAAAGTCATAATTACAAAAAATGGAATGTTTGTAGGAAAGGGATATGGATGTAATGGAATGTATAAACTAAGTATTAATAAATGTGTTGCTTCTACTTATACCATTGAGTCATTCAATTTGTGGCATGATAGATTAGCACATTTAAACTTCAAATCCATTACAAATATGTGCAAACTCGGTTTAATTAATTCTAGTGGATCCGGCTGTGACAAATGTGAAATATGTGCACAAGCCAAGATCACTAAGAAACCTTTCCCTGGTGTAAACCGAAATTCTGAAATTTTAGATTTAGTACATTCCGATATATGTGAACTAAATGGTACTTTGACTCGTGGAGGGAAAAGATATTTCATTACATTTATAGATGATTACTCAAAGTACACCTATGTATATCTTATGAAAAATAAGAATGAAGCATTTGACAAATTTCAGATTTACAAAGTCGAAGTCGAAAACCAAATAAGTAAGAAAATTAAAGTTTTTAGGAGTGATAGAGGGCTGGAATATTTTTCTACAGAATTTGATGATTTCTGTGAAAAGAATGGAATCATTCATGATAGAACAGCACCCTATACTCCGCAACAAAACGGTATAGCAGAGAGGAAAAATCGAACGCTAGTAGAAATGGTAAATTGCATGCTGGTAAAATCTATGTTACCCCTTAATCTATGGGGTGAAGCCTTAAATACAGCATGTTATTTACATAATAGAATTGTGTCTAGAAAGACAAATGTATGCCCCTATGAACTTTGGAAAAATAGAAAGCCGAATTTGTCATATCTGAAAGTATGGGGGTGTTTGGCTTATTATAGAGTTCCCGATCCTAAAAGAACTAAATTAGGCCCAAGGGCACAAAGGAGTGTTTTTGTTGGATATGCTGAACATAGTAAGGCATACAGACTTCTCGATTTAAGCTCTAATACCATTGTTGAATCCCGTGATGTAGAATTCTTTGAGAATAAGTTTTACAAAGATTCTAAAATTATTGATAATCCTTCTAATGGCAATAGTGTTGGTGAAAAACAGCCCTGCTCAGAAAACAATTTTCAAACCAATACAAATGCAAATCCATGTGACGAAGGACCAAGAAAATCTAAAAGACAAAGAAAAGAGAAAGAGTTATGTCCAGATTTTATATCTTCACAAGCTCTACTTTTCTTAGTTGATGGAAATAGAGAAAATGTGACCAACAAAACACCCATTGTCCTAAACATTGAAGATGAACCTAAGACTTACAGCGAAGCAATCAACTCAAGAGATGCTGCCTTTTGGAGGGAAGCAATAAATGATGAGATGGACTCCATAATGTCAAATAAAACTTGGACTTTGGTTGATCTGCCACCTGGCTCTAAGCCAATAGGGTGCAAATGGGTTTTTAAAAAGAAATATGGATCGAACAATATTGTACATACTTTTAAAGCAAGACTAGTTGCTAAAGGGTTTAAACAAAAAGAGGGTGTTGATTATTTTGACACTTATGCTCCAGTAGCACGAGTGAGTTCAATTCGTATTCTAATAGCATTGGCTTCCATATATAATTTACACATTCATCAAATGGATGTGAAAACTGCATTTTTAAATGGAGATATGAATGAAGAATTGTATATGGAGCAACCAGAAGGATTTGTTCTTCCTGGGAATGAGAGGAAAGTTTGCAAATTGAATAAATCTTTATATGGCTTGAAACAAGCTCCAAAACAGTGGCATGAGAAATTTGACTCAACCATACTATCTTTTGGATTTGTTCACAATAGCGCCGATAGATGTGTTTACTCAAAGTTTGCAAAGGAGTACAGTGTCATGGTGTGTTTATATGTTGATGATATGCTTATATTTGGATCAAATATGACAGGCATCTTAGAGACCAAGGAATATTTATCTTCAATTTTTAAAATGAAAGATCTTGGTGAAGTAGATACCATCCTTGGACTCAAAGTGGTAAAACACTCTCATGGATACGCCCTGTGTCAAGCACACTACATAGAAAAGATGTTATCAAAATTCGAGCATTTAAAATTTAAGGAATATAATACGCCTTTTGATTCGAGTGTTAAATTGGCCAAAAATGATGGAAGGTCAATTGCACAACTTGAGTATGCTAGGGCAATTGGCAGCCTAATGTACCTTATGCATTGCACTAGGCCAGATATAGCTTATGCAGTATGTAAGTTGAGCAGGTTCACTAGCAATCCTGGCGGAGAACATTGGAAGGCGATTAGTAGAGTATTTGGTTATCTTAAGAAAACCATAGGACTTGCCTTATTTTACAATGATTTTCCAGCAACTTTAGAAGGATACACGGACGCTAGTTGGATTAATGATGCAAAAGACAACTTGTCCACATCAGGTTGGTTGTTTCTTCTTGGAGGAGGTGCTATATCATGGGCTTCCAAGAAACAAACTTGTATATCACATTCGACTATGGAATCAGAATTTATAGCATTGGCTGCTGCAGGTAAAGAGGCTGAGTGGATCCGGGATTTATTGTTAGATATAAAGATATATCCTAAACCCATGCCTCCTGTTTCCTTACATTGTGATAGTCAAGCTACTCTGTCTAGGGCTTACAGTAACACTTACAATGGAAAATCCAGACATATAAGCTTAAGACATGAATATGTAAGACAGTTGATTAAGGATGGAATTATCACAATAATGTATGTAAAGACTAGTAAGAACTTGGCAGACCCTTTCACAAAAGGCCTACCTAGAGATGTGGTGAAAGGGACATCGATAGAAATGGGATTAAAACCTATAAATAAAATCACAGACAATGGCAACCCAACCTCAAACTAAAATTCTATAGTACAAGGTTTAAAGGGTAATAACAAGTTGTCTAGAAGTGATTGCAATATGCTAATAAAATTGCCAAGACTGAATTAGCATAAAACACACTACGGTTAGGAGGTTGAAAGCGTTCTTAATGAAGTTAGTAAATGTCCAAGTAGTGGGGGCATATATAAAACTTCACCTATATGAATGTAGGAGTGGTGCCGCTCCTCACGAGAGTTTTTAGGTTTACTCTTTGGATCATTCATGAAACCAGGAAGAAAGCACATGGCCATAATAGTGCTAAGAAGTATCAAGAAATTATTTTAAAATAAATATCACATGTGTATTTAATATATCCGGTATTATTATAAAGAGTGATAAGTTAAAAGCCAAGGCTACCTATTACTCTAATAAAACTTTGGTATATTTATACTAACTGAAGGTTTAAGTCATAAACACCTTCTTGTATCCATGTGATATTAAGGTATGTTTCGGGAGATGGATCATTCCTAGGATCAAGATAAAATTTAAATGGAGCAATTGTACAATTAAAGTGGGGGATTGTTGAGTATTTAAATGTACAATGAGCAAAGTTAAATTCTATCTTAGTCCCACATTGCCTAAAATTCCATCTTATGAGAGGTATATATACTAATACTTAAGTTGCATATTAGTTGAATAAAAAGCATGGCATGAATAATATGGGCTTGGCCTGGAATGCGCGTGAGCGCGCGTGATTTCCAAACGCACTTATCACGCACTTCGCACGCACCCGCGCGGCTACAGGCTTTGGGCCTTCGTGGGCCTAGTTCCTGCCAGGCCAGATTCGTTTTGGTCCACACGGCTATTACTGTTTTGAACAGATGCTGCCGTTGTTTTTTAAATTTCAAAAGTAATGTCTGTTCGTTTTCAACAGTCATGACCATATGAACGGATATCTGCTTCTCTATATATGCTGCCTCTTCTTCCTCCCGAAAACTACTTTTCTCTCCTCTGAAAAAATAATTTCTACTCCGAGGAATTCAGAAATTGCTGTCTGCATTCCTCTTCTTCGCTTTGTTGTATCCTGGGAAAAGTATTCGCTGGAACTCTTCAGCAAACTCATTCGAGTGAGGGCGAATAACTTTTTAAGGAAAGTGTCGCTCCATTGATACGCCTCAAAGCTTTTCTACTTTCCACTCTTCCTTATCTGATTACTAACAATCTTAAAAAGTTATTCCTACAACTATGGAATCCCAGACTAATATGGCATCCATCAAACTTATGAATCAAGACATGATCAAACTTGACCAGTTTGATGGCAATAATTTCACGAGATGGCAAGACAAGATGACTTTTCTGCTCACTGCACTCGGACTTTCTTATCTGCTTGATTCAAATCTGCCTCCGCTTCCTCCGCCGACTGCAACAGATACTGATAATGTAAAGAAGGAGCGCGCTAAACGCACTGAACACACGTTGCTTTGTCGAGGCCACATCTTGAACGCTCTCTCTGATCGTCTGTATGATTTCTACAAGGAGATGAAGACACCAATTGAAATCTGGAATGCTCTGGAAAATAAATATAAGGTGCAAGAAGAAGGTACAAACAAATTTCTTATTGCTGAATACTTTGATTTTCAAATGGATGATAGTAAACCAATACTCAGTCAAGTTCATGAGTTGCAAGGCATTGTTCACAAACTGGCTACTCTCAATATCAAACTTCCTGAATTGTTCCAAGTTGGTGCAATAATTGCAAAACTACCTTCGACTTGGAGCAATTACAGGAAAATGCTTTTCCACAAAACAGAAGACTACACTTTGGAACAGATTCAGAAACATCTTCGAATCGAAGAGGAATCTCGTAATCGAGAAAATAAAGGAAATCTGTCCAAAAGTGATGTTCAGGTTGTGGAAAAGGGAAACCAGAGTACTAATACCGGAAAAAAGCGCAGTTCTGATGAAAAGCCACCTGCAAATAACAAAAAGAAGAAGAAAAATGGGAAATGCTATAACTGTGGCAAAAAGGGACATTATGCTAGAGAATGTCGTGCCCCAAAGAAAGCTGCCAATATGGTAGAAGAAGAACTTGTAGCCATGGTTACCGAAATTAATATGGCTGATACATCGGATGGCTGGTGGTTTGATTCTGGAGCAACTGTTCATGTATGCAAGGACAAGTCGCTATTCAAAACCTATGAAGTCATCAGTGATGGCCAAGAAGTTCAGATGGGGGATCATAGTCGAGCCCAGGTTGTTGGAAAAGGAAGTATCACTCTAGATTTTACTTCTGGAAAAGTTGTCACGCTTATCAATGTTCTTCATGTGCCAAACATTAGGAAGAACCTGGTTTCAGTGGACCTTGTATGCAAGAGAGGATTTCGAGTTGTATTTGAATCTGATAAAGTCATAATTACAAAAAATGGAATGTTTGTAGGAAAGGGATATGGATGTAATGGAATGTATAAACTAAGTATTAATAAATGTGTTGCTTCTACTTATACCATTGAGTCATTCAATTTGTGGCATGATAGATTAGCACATTTAAACTTCAAATCCATTACAAATATGTGCAAACTCGGTTTAATTAATTCTAGTGGATCCGGCTGTGACAAATGTGAAATATGTGCACAAGCCAAGATCACTAAGAAACCTTTCCCTGGTGTAAACCGAAATTCTGAAATTTTAGATTTAGTACATTCCGATATATGTGAACTAAATGGTACTTTGACTCGTGGAGGGAAAAGATATTTCATTACATTTATAGATGATTACTCAAAGTACACCTATGTATATCTTATGAAAAATAAGAATGAAGCATTTGACAAATTTCAGATTTACAAAGTCGAAGTCGAAAACCAAATAAGTAAGAAAATTAAAGTTTTTAGGAGTGATAGAGGGCTGGAATATTTTTCTACAGAATTTGATGATTTCTGTGAAAAGAATGGAATCATTCATGATAGAACAGCACCCTATACTCCGCAACAAAACGGTATAGCAGAGAGGAAAAATCGAACGCTAGTAGAAATGGTAAATTGCATGCTGGTAAAATCTATGTTACCCCTTAATCTATGGGGTGAAGCCTTAAATACAGCATGTTATTTACATAATAGAATTGTGTCTAGAAAGACAAATGTATGCCCCTATGAACTTTGGAAAAATAGAAAGCCGAATTTGTCATATCTGAAAGTATGGGGGTGTTTGGCTTATTATAGAGTTCCCGATCCTAAAAGAACTAAATTAGGCCCAAGGGCACAAAGGAGTGTTTTTGTTGGATATGCTGAACATAGTAAGGCATACAGACTTCTCGATTTAAGCTCTAATACCATTGTTGAATCCCGTGATGTAGAATTCTTTGAGAATAAGTTTTACAAAGATTCTAAAATTATTGATAATCCTTCTAATGGCAATAGTGTTGGTGAAAAACAGCCCTGCTCAGAAAACAATTTTCAAACCAATACAAATGCAAATCCATGTGACGAAGGACCAAGAAAATCTAAAAGACAAAGAAAAGAGAAAGAGTTATGTCCAGATTTTATATCTTCACAAGCTCTACTTTTCTTAGTTGATGGAAATAGAGAAAATGTGACCAACAAAACACCCATTGTCCTAAACATTGAAGATGAACCTAAGACTTACAGCGAAGCAATCAACTCAAGAGATGCTGCCTTTTGGAGGGAAGCAATAAATGATGAGATGGACTCCATAATGTCAAATAAAACTTGGACTTTGGTTGATCTGCCACCTGGCTCTAAGCCAATAGGGTGCAAATGGGTTTTTAAAAAGAAATATGGATCGAACAATATTGTACATACTTTTAAAGCAAGACTAGTTGCTAAAGGGTTTAAACAAAAAGAGGGTGTTGATTATTTTGACACTTATGCTCCAGTAGCACGAGTGAGTTCAATTCGTATTCTAATAGCATTGGCTTCCATATATAATTTACACATTCATCAAATGGATGTGAAAACTGCATTTTTAAATGGAGATATGAATGAAGAATTGTATATGGAGCAACCAGAAGGATTTGTTCTTCCTGGGAATGAGAGGAAAGTTTGCAAATTGAATAAATCTTTATATGGCTTGAAACAAGCTCCAAAACAGTGGCATGAGAAATTTGACTCAACCATACTATCTTTTGGATTTGTTCACAATAGCGCCGATAGATGTGTTTACTCAAAGTTTGCAAAGGAGTACAGTGTCATGGTGTGTTTATATGTTGATGATATGCTTATATTTGGATCAAATATGACAGGCATCTTAGAGACCAAGGAATATTTATCTTCAATTTTTAAAATGAAAGATCTTGGTGAAGTAGATACCATCCTTGGACTCAAAGTGGTAAAACACTCTCATGGATACGCCCTGTGTCAAGCACACTACATAGAAAAGATGTTATCAAAATTCGAGCATTTAAAATTTAAGGAATATAATACGCCTTTTGATTCGAGTGTTAAATTGGCCAAAAATGATGGAAGGTCAATTGCACAACTTGAGTATGCTAGGGCAATTGGCAGCCTAATGTACCTTATGCATTGCACTAGGCCAGATATAGCTTATGCAGTATGTAAGTTGAGCAGGTTCACTAGCAATCCTGGCGGAGAACATTGGAAGGCGATTAGTAGAGTATTTGGTTATCTTAAGAAAACCATAGGACTTGCCTTATTTTACAATGATTTTCCAGCAACTTTAGAAGGATACACGGACGCTAGTTGGATTAATGATGCAAAAGACAACTTGTCCACATCAGGTTGGTTGTTTCTTCTTGGAGGAGGTGCTATATCATGGGCTTCCAAGAAACAAACTTGTATATCACATTCGACTATGGAATCAGAATTTATAGCATTGGCTGCTGCAGGTAAAGAGGCTGAGTGGATCCGGGATTTATTGTTAGATATAAAGATATATCCTAAACCCATGCCTCCTGTTTCCTTACATTGTGATAGTCAAGCTACTCTGTCTAGGGCTTACAGTAACACTTACAATGGAAGATCCAGACATATAAGCTTAAGACATGAATATGTAAGACAGTTGATTAAGGATGGAATTATCACAATAATGTATGTAAAGACTAGTAAGAACTTGGCAGACCCTTTCACAAAAGGCCTACCTAGAGATGTGGTGAAAGGGACATCGATAGAAATGGGATTAAAACCTATAAATAAAATCACAGACAATGGCAACCCAACCTCAAACTAAAATTCTATAGTACAAGGTTTAAAGGGTAATAACAAGTTGTCTAGAAGTGATTGCAATATGCTAATAAAATTGCCAAGACTGAATTAGCATAAAACACACTACGGTTAGGAGGTTGAAAGCGTTCTTAATGAAGTTAGTAAATGTCCAAGTAGTGGGGGCATATATAAAACTTCACCTATATGAATGTAGGAGTGGTGCCGCTCCTCACGAGAGTTTTTAGGTTTACTCTTTGGATCATTCATGAAACCAGGAAGAAAGCACATGGCCATAATAGTGCTAAGAAGTATCAAGAAATTATTTTAAAATAAATATCACATGTGTATTTAATATATCCGGTATTATTATAAAGAGTGATAAGTTAAAAGCCAAGGCTACCTATTACTCTAATAAAACTTTGGTATATTTATACTAACTGAAGGTTTAAGTCATAAACACCTTCTTGTATCCATGTGATATTAAGGTATGTTTCGGGAGATGGATCATTCCTAGGATCAAGATAAAATTTAAATGGAGCAATTGTACAATTAAAGTGGGGGATTGTTGAGTATTTAAATGTACAATGAGCAAAGTTAAATTCTATCTTAGTCCCACATTGCCTAAAATTCCATCTTATGAGAGGTATATATACTAATACTTAAGTTGCATATTAGTTGAATAAAAAGCATGGCATGAATAATATGGGCTTGGCCTGGAATGCGCGTGAGCGCGCGTGATTTCCAAACGCACTTATCACGCACTTCGCACGCACCCGCGCGGCTACAGGCTTTGGGCCTTCGTGGGCCTAGTTCCTGCCAGGCCAGATTCGTTTTGGTCCACACGGCTATTACTGTTTTGAACAGATGCTGCCGTTGTTTTTTAAATTTCAAAAGTAATGTCTGTTCGTTTTCAACAGTCATGACCATATGAACGGATATCTGCTTCTCTATATATGCTGCCTCTTCTTCCTCCCAAAAACTACTTTTCTCTCCTCTGAAAAAATAATTTCTACTCCGAGGAATTCAGAAATTGCTGTCTGCATTCCTCTTCTTCGCTTTGTTGTATCCTGGGAAAAGTATTCGCTGGAACTCTTCAGCAAACTCATTCGAGTGAGGGCGAATAACTTTTTAAGGAAAGTGTCGCTCCATTGATACGCCTCAAAGCTTTTCTACTTTCCACTCTTCCTTATCTGATTACTAACAATCTTAAAAAGTTATTCCTACAACTATGGAATCCCAGACTAATATGGCATCCATCAAACTTATGAATCAAGACATGATCAAACTTGACCAGTTTGATGGCAATAATTTCACGAGATGGCAAGACAAGATGACTTTTCTGCTCACTGCACTCGGACTTTCTTATCTGCTTGATTCAAATCTGCCTCCGCTTCCTCCGCCGACTGCAACAGATACTGATAATGTAAAGAAGGAGCGCGCTAAACGCACTGAACACACGTTGCTTTGTCGAGGCCACATCTTGAACGCTCTCTCTGATCGTCTGTATGATTTCTACAAGGAGATGAAGACACCAATTGAAATCTGGAATGCTCTGGAAAATAAATATAAGGTGCAAGAAGAAGGTACAAACAAATTTCTTATTGCTGAATACTTTGATTTTCAAATGGATGATAGTAAACCAATACTCAGTCAAGTTCATGAGTTGCAAGGCATTGTTCACAAACTGGCTACTCTCAATATCAAACTTCCTGAATTGTTCCAAGTTGGTGCAATAATTGCAAAACTACCTTCGACTTGGAGCAATTACAGGAAAATGCTTTTCCACAAAACAGAAGACTACACTTTGGAACAGATTCAGAAACATCTTCGAATCGAAGAGGAATCTCGTAATCGAGAAAATAAAGGAAATCTGTCCAAAAGTGATGTTCAGGTTGTGGAAAAGGGAAACCAGAGTACTAATACCGGAAAAAAGCGCAGTTCTGATGAAAAGCCACCTGCAAATAACAAAAAGAAGAAGAAAAATGGGAAATGCTATAACTGTGGCAAAAAGGGACATTATGCTAGAGAATGTCGTGCCCCAAAGAAAGCTGCCAATATGGTAGAAGAAGAACTTGTAGCCATGGTTACCGAAATTAATATGGCTGATACATCGGATGGCTGGTGGTTTGATTCTGGAGCAACTGTTCATGTATGCAAGGACAAGTCGCTATTCAAAACCTATGAAGTCATCAGTGATGGCCAAGAAGTTCAGATGGGGGATCATAGTCGAGCCCAGGTTGTTGGAAAAGGAAGTATCACTCTAGATTTTACTTCTGGAAAAGTTGTCACGCTTATCAATGTTCTTCATGTGCCAAACATTAGGAAGAACCTGGTTTCAGTGGACCTTGTATGCAAGAGAGGATTTCGAGTTGTATTTGAATCTGATAAAGTCATAATTACAAAAAATGGAATGTTTGTAGGAAAGGGATATGGATGTAATGGAATGTATAAACTAAGTATTAATAAATGTGTTGCTTCTACTTATACCATTGAGTCATTCAATTTGTGGCATGATAGATTAGCACATTTAAACTTCAAATCCATTACAAATATGTGCAAACTCGGTTTAATTAATTCTAGTGGATCCGGCTGTGACAAATGTGAAATATGTGCACAAGCCAAGATCACTAAGAAACCTTTCCCTGGTGTAAACCGAAATTCTGAAATTTTAGATTTAGTACATTCCGATATATGTGAACTAAATGGTACTTTGACTCGTGGAGGGAAAAGATATTTCATTACATTTATAGATGATTACTCAAAGTACACCTATGTATATCTTATGAAAAATAAGAATGAAGCATTTGACAAATTTCAGATTTACAAAGTCGAAGTCGAAAACCAAATAAGTAAGAAAATTAAAGTTTTTAGGAGTGATAGAGGGCTGGAATATTTTTCTACAGAATTTGATGATTTCTGTGAAAAGAATGGAATCATTCATGATAGAACAGCACCCTATACTCCGCAACAAAACGGTATAGCAGAGAGGAAAAATCGAACGCTAGTAGAAATGGTAAATTGCATGCTGGTAAAATCTATGTTACCCCTTAATCTATGGGGTGAAGCCTTAAATACAGCATGTTATTTACATAATAGAATTGTGTCTAGAAAGACAAATGTATGCCCCTATGAACTTTGGAAAAATAGAAAGCCGAATTTGTCATATCTGAAAGTATGGGGGTGTTTGGCTTATTATAGAGTTCCCGATCCTAAAAGAACTAAATTAGGCCCAAGGGCACAAAGGAGTGTTTTTGTTGGATATGCTGAACATAGTAAGGCATACAGACTTCTCGATTTAAGCTCTAATACCATTGTTGAATCCCATGATGTAGAATTCTTTGAGAATAAGTTTTACAAAGATTCTAAAATTATTGATAATCCTTCTAATGGCAATAGTGTTGGTGAAAAACAGCCCTGCTCAGAAAACAATTTTCAAACCAATACAAATGCAAATCCATGTGACGAAGGACCAAGAAAATCTAAAAGACAAAGAAAAGAGAAAGAGTTATGTCCAGATTTTATATCTTCACAAGCTCTACTTTTCTTAGTTGATGGAAATAGAGAAAATGTGACCAACAAAACACCCATTGTCCTAAACATTGAAGATGAACCTAAGACTTACAGCGAAGCAATCAACTCAAGAGATGCTGCCTTTTGGAGGGAAGCAATAAATGATGAGATGGACTCCATAATGTCAAATAAAACTTGGACTTTGGTTGATCTGCCACCTGGCTCTAAGCCAATAGGGTGCAAATGGGTTTTTAAAAAGAAATATGGATCGAACAATATTGTACATACTTTTAAAGCAAGACTAGTTGCTAAAGGGTTTAAACAAAAAGAGGGTGTTGATTATTTTGACACTTATGCTCCAGTAGCACGAGTGAGTTCAATTCGTATTCTAATAGCATTGGCTTCCATATATAATTTACACATTCATCAAATGGATGTGAAAACTGCATTTTTAAATGGAGATATGAATGAAGAATTGTATATGGAGCAACCAGAAGGATTTGTTCTTCCTGGGAATGAGAGGAAAGTTTGCAAATTGAATAAATCTTTATATGGCTTGAAACAAGCTCCAAAACAGTGGCATGAGAAATTTGACTCAACCATACTATCTTTTGGATTTGTTCACAATAGCGCCGATAGATGTGTTTACTCAAAGTTTGCAAAGGAGTACAGTGTCATGGTGTGTTTATATGTTGATGATATGCTTATATTTGGATCAAATATGACAGGCATCTTAGAGACCAAGGAATATTTATCTTCAATTTTTAAAATGAAAGATCTTGGTGAAGTAGATACCATCCTTGGACTCAAAGTGGTAAAACACTCTCATGGATACGCCCTGTGTCAAGCACACTACATAGAAAAGATGTTATCAAAATTCGAGCATTTAAAATTTAAGGAATATAATACGCCTTTTGATTCGAGTGTTAAATTGGCCAAAAATGATGGAAGGTCAATTGCACAACTTGAGTATGCTAGGGCAATTGGCAGCCTAATGTACCTTATGCATTGCACTAGGCCAGATATAGCTTATGCAGTATGTAAGTTGAGCAGGTTCACTAGCAATCCTGGCGGAGAACATTGGAAGGCGATTAGTAGAGTATTTGGTTATCTTAAGAAAACCATAGGACTTGCCTTATTTTACAATGATTTTCCAGCAACTTTAGAAGGATACACGGACGCTAGTTGGATTAATGATGCAAAAGACAACTTGTCCACATCAGGTTGGTTGTTTCTTCTTGGAGGAGGTGCTATATCATGGGCTTCCAAGAAACAAACTTGTATATCACATTCGACTATGGAATCAGAATTTATAGCATTGGCTGCTGCAGGTAAAGAGGCTGAGTGGATCCGGGATTTATTGTTAGATATAAAGATATATCCTAAACCCATGCCTCCTGTTTCCTTACATTGTGATAGTCAAGCTACTCTGTCTAGGGCTTACAGTAACACTTACAATGGAAGATCCAGACATATAAGCTTAAGACATGAATATGTAAGACAGTTGATTAAGGATGGAATTATCACAATAATGTATGTAAAGACTAGTAAGAACTTGGCAGACCCTTTCACAAAAGGCCTACCTAGAGATGTGGTGAAAGGGACATCGATAGAAATGGGATTAAAACCTATAAATAAAATCACAGACAATGGCAACCCAACCTCAAACTAAAATTCTATAGTACAAGGTTTAAAGGGTAATAACAAGTTGTCTAGAAGTGATTGCAATATGCTAATAAAATTGCCAAGACTGAATTAGCATAAAACACACTACGGTTAGGAGGTTGAAAGCGTTCTTAATGAAGTTAGTAAATGTCCAAGTAGTGGGGGCATATATAAAACTTCACCTATATGAATGTAGGAGTGGTGCCGCTCCTCACGAGAGTTTTTAGGTTTACTCTTTGGATCATTCATGAAACCAGGAAGAAAGCACATGGCCATAATAGTGCTAAGAAGTATCAAGAAATTATTTTAAAATAAATATCACATGTGTATTTAATATATCCGGTATTATTATAAAGAGTGATAAGTTAAAAGCCAAGGCTACCTATTACTCTAATAAAACTTTGGTATATTTATACTAACTGAAGGTTTAAGTCATAAACACCTTCTTGTATCCATGTGATATTAAGGTATGTTTCGGGAGATGGATCATTCCTAGGATCAAGATAAAATTTAAATGGAGCAATTGTACAATTAAAGTGGGGGATTGTTGAGTATTTAAATGTACAATGAGCAAAGTTAAATTCTATCTTAGTCCCACATTGCCTAAAATTCCATCTTATGAGAGGTATATATACTAATACTTAAGTTGCATATTAGTTGAATAAAAAGCATGGCATGAATAATATGGGCTTGGCCTGGAATGCGCGTGAGCGCGCGTGATTTCCAAACGCACTTATCACGCACTTCGCACGCACCCGCGCGGCTACAGGCTTTGGGCCTTCGTGGGCCTAGTTCCTGCCAGGCCAGATTCGTTTTGGTCCACACGGCTATTACTGTTTTGAACAGATGCTGCCGTTGTTTTTTAAATTTCAAAAGTAATGTCTGTTCGTTTTCAACAGTCATGACCATATGAACGGATATCTGCTTCTCTATATATGCTGCCTCTTCTTCCTCCCGAAAACTACTTTTCTCTCCTCTGAAAAAATAATTTCTACTCCGAGGAATTCAGAAATTGCTGTCTGCATTCCTCTTCTTCGCTTTGTTGTATCCTGGGAAAAGTATTCGCTGGAACTCTTCAGCAAACTCATTCGAGTGAGGGCGAATAACTTTTTAAGGAAAGTGTCGCTCCATTGATACGCCTCAAAGCTTTTCTACTTTCCACTCTTCCTTATCTGATTACTAACAATCTTAAAAAGTTATTCCTACAACTATGGAATCCCAGACTAATATGGCATCCATCAAACTTATGAATCAAGACATGATCAAACTTGACCAGTTTGATGGCAATAATTTCACGAGATGGCAAGACAAGATGACTTTTCTGCTCACTGCACTCGGACTTTCTTATCTGCTTGATTCAAATCTGCCTCCGCTTCCTCCGCCGACTGCAACAGATACTGATAATGTAAAGAAGGAGCGCGCTAAACGCACTGAACACACGTTGCTTTGTCGAGGCCACATCTTGAACGCTCTCTCTGATCGTCTGTATGATTTCTACAAGGAGATGAAGACACCAATTGAAATCTGGAATGCTCTGGAAAATAAATATAAGGTGCAAGAAGAAGGTACAAACAAATTTCTTATTGCTGAATACTTTGATTTTCAAATGGATGATAGTAAACCAATACTCAGTCAAGTTCATGAGTTGCAAGGCATTGTTCACAAACTGGCTACTCTCAATATCAAACTTCCTGAATTGTTCCAAGTTGGTGCAATAATTGCAAAACTACCTTCGACTTGGAGCAATTACAGGAAAATGCTTTTCCACAAAACAGAAGACTACACTTTGGAACAGATTCAGAAACATCTTCGAATCGAAGAGGAATCTCGTAATCGAGAAAATAAAGGAAATCTGTCCAAAAGTGATGTTCAGGTTGTGGAAAAGGGAAACCAGAGTACTAATACCGGAAAAAAGCGCAGTTCTGATGAAAAGCCACCTGCAAATAACAAAAAGAAGAAGAAAAATGGGAAATGCTATAACTGTGGCAAAAAGGGACATTATGCTAGAGAATGTCGTGCCCCAAAGAAAGCTGCCAATATGGTAGAAGAAGAACTTGTAGCCATGGTTACCGAAATTAATATGGCTGATACATCGGATGGCTGGTGGTTTGATTCTGGAGCAACTGTTCATGTATGCAAGGACAAGTCGCTATTCAAAACCTATGAAGTCATCAGTGATGGCCAAGAAGTTCAGATGGGGGATCATAGTCGAGCCCAGGTTGTTGGAAAAGGAAGTATCACTCTAGATTTTACTTCTGGAAAAGTTGTCACGCTTATCAATGTTCTTCATGTGCCAAACATTAGGAAGAACCTGGTTTCAGTGGACCTTGTATGCAAGAGAGGATTTCGAGTTGTATTTGAATCTGATAAAGTCATAATTACAAAAAATGGAATGTTTGTAGGAAAGGGATATGGATGTAATGGAATGTATAAACTAAGTATTAATAAATGTGTTGCTTCTACTTATACCATTGAGTCATTCAATTTGTGGCATGATAGATTAGCACATTTAAACTTCAAATCCATTACAAATATGTGCAAACTCGGTTTAATTAATTCTAGTGGATCCGGCTGTGACAAATGTGAAATATGTGCACAAGCCAAGATCACTAAGAAACCTTTCCCTGGTGTAAACCGAAATTCTGAAATTTTAGATTTAGTACATTCCGATATATGTGAACTAAATGGTACTTTGACTCGTGGAGGGAAAAGATATTTCATTACATTTATAGATGATTACTCAAAGTACACCTATGTATATCTTATGAAAAATAAGAATGAAGCATTTGACAAATTTCAGATTTACAAAGTCGAAGTCGAAAACCAAATAAGTAAGAAAATTAAAGTTTTTAGGAGTGATAGAGGGCTGGAATATTTTTCTACAGAATTTAATGATTTCTGTGAAAAGAATGGAATCATTCATGATAGAACAGCACCCTATACTCCGCAACAAAACGGTATAGCAGAGAGGAAAAATCGAACGCTAGTAGAAATGGTAAATTGCATGCTGGTAAAATCTATGTTACCCCTTAATCTATGGGGTGAAGCCTTAAATACAGCATGTTATTTACATAATAGAATTGTGTCTAGAAAGACAAATGTATGCCCCTATGAACTTTGGAAAAATAGAAAGCCGAATTTGTCATATCTGAAAGTATGGGGGTGTTTGGCTTATTATAGAGTTCCCGATCCTAAAAGAACTAAATTAGGCCCAAGGGCACAAAGGAGTGTTTTTGTTGGATATGCTGAACATAGTAAGGCATACAGACTTCTCGATTTAAGCTCTAATACCATTGTTGAATCCCGTGATGTAGAATTCTTTGAGAATAAGTTTTACAAAGATTCTAAAATTATTGATAATCCTTCTAATGGCAATAGTGTTGGTGAAAAACAGCCCTGCTCAGAAAACAATTTTCAAACCAATACAAATGCAAATCCATGTGACGAAGGACCAAGAAAATCTAAAAGACAAAGAAAAGAGAAAGAGTTATGTCCAGATTTTATATCTTCACAAGCTCTACTTTTCTTAGTTGATGGAAATAGAGAAAATGTGACCAACAAAACACCCATTGTCCTAAACATTGAAGATGAACCTAAGACTTACAGCGAAGCAATCAACTCAAGAGATGCTGCCTTTTGGAGGGAAGCAATAAATGATGAGATGGACTCCATAATGTCAAATAAAACTTGGACTTTGGTTGATCTGCCACCTGGCTCTAAGCCAATAGGGTGCAAATGGGTTTTTAAAAAGAAATATGGATCGAACAATATTGTACATACTTTTAAAGCAAGACTAGTTGCTAAAGGGTTTAAACAAAAAGAGGGTGTTGATTATTTTGACACTTATGCTCCAGTAGCACGAGTGAGTTCAATTCGTATTCTAATAGCATTGGCTTCCATATATAATTTACACATTCATCAAATGGATGTGAAAACTGCATTTTTAAATGGAGATATGAATGAAGAATTGTATATGGAGCAACCAGAAGGATTTGTTCTTCCTGGGAATGAGAGGAAAGTTTGCAAATTGAATAAATCTTTATATGGCTTGAAACAAGCTCCAAAACAGTGGCATGAGAAATTTGACTCAACCATACTATCTTTTGGATTTGTTCACAATAGCGCCGATAGATGTGTTTACTCAAAGTTTGCAAAGGAGTACAGTGTCATGGTGTGTTTATATGTTGATGATATGCTTATATTTGGATCAAATATGACAGGCATCTTAGAGACCAAGGAATATTTATCTTCAATTTTTAAAATGAAAGATCTTGGTGAAGTAGATACCATCCTTGGACTCAAAGTGGTAAAACACTCTCATGGATACGCCCTGTGTCAAGCACACTACATAGAAAAGATGTTATCAAAATTCGAGCATTTAAAATTTAAGGAATATAATACGCCTTTTGATTCGAGTGTTAAATTGGCCAAAAATGATGGAAGGTCAATTGCACAACTTGAGTATGCTAGGGCAATTGGCAGCCTAATGTACCTTATGCATTGCACTAGGCCAGATATAGCTTATGCAGTATGTAAGTTGAGCAGGTTCACTAGCAATCCTGGCGGAGAACATTGGAAGGCGATTAGTAGAGTATTTGGTTATCTTAAGAAAACCATAGGACTTGCCTTATTTTACAATGATTTTCCAGCAACTTTAGAAGGATACACGGACGCTAGTTGGATTAATGATGCAAAAGACAACTTGTCCACATCAGGTTGGTTGTTTCTTCTTGGAGGAGGTGCTATATCATGGGCTTCCAAGAAACAAACTTGTATATCACATTCGACTATGGAATCAGAATTTATAGCATTGGCTGCTGCAGGTAAAGAGGCTGAGTGGATCCGGGATTTATTGTTAGATATAAAGATATATCCTAAACCCATGCCTCCTGTTTCCTTACATTGTGATAGTCAAGCTACTCTGTCTAGGGCTTACAGTAACACTTACAATGGAAAATCCAGACATATAAGCTTAAGACATGAATATGTAAGACAGTTGATTAAGGATGGAATTATCACAATAATGTATGTAAAGACTAGTAAGAACTTGGCAGACCCTTTCACAAAAGGCCTACCTAGAGATGTGGTGAAAGGGACATCGATAGAAATGGGATTAAAACCTATAAATAAAATCACAGACAATGGCAACCCAACCTCAAACTAAAATTCTATAGTACAAGGTTTAAAGGGTAATAACAAGTTGTCTAGAAGTGATTGCAATATGCTAATAAAATTGCCAAGACTGAATTAGCATAAAACACACTACGGTTAGGAGGTTGAAAGCGTTCTTAATGAAGTTAGTAAATGTCCAAGTAGTGGGGGCATATATAAAACTTCACCTATATGAATGTAGGAGTGGTGCCGCTCCTCACGAGAGTTTTTAGGTTTACTCTTTGGATCATTCATGAAACCAGGAAGAAAGCACATGGCCATAATAGTGCTAAGAAGTATCAAGAAATTATTTTAAAATAAATATCACATGTGTATTTAATATATCCGGTATTATTATAAAGAGTGATAAGTTAAAAGCCAAGGCTACCTATTACTCTAATAAAACTTTGGTATATTTATACTAACTGAAGGTTTAAGTCATAAACACCTTCTTGTATCCATGTGATATTAAGGTATGTTTCGGGAGATGGATCATTCCTAGGATCAAGATAAAATTTAAATGGAGCAATTGTACAATTAAAGTGGGGGATTGTTGAGTATTTAAATGTACAATGAGCAAAGTTAAATTCTATCTTAGTCCCACATTGCCTAAAATTCCATCTTATGAGAGGTATATATACTAATACTTAAGTTGCATATTAGTTGAATAAAAAGCATGGCATGAATAATATGGGCTTGGCCTGGAATGCGCGTGAGCGCGCGTGATTTCCAAACGCACTTATCACGCACTTCGCACGCACCCGCGCGGCTACAGGCTTTGGGCCTTCGTGGGCCTAGTTCCTGCCAGGCCAGATTCGTTTTGGTCCACACGGCTATTACTGTTTTGAACAGATGCTGCCGTTGTTTTTTAAATTTCAAAAGTAATGTCTGTTCGTTTTCAACAGTCATGACCATATGAACGGATATCTGCTTCTCTATATATGCTGCCTCTTCTTCCTCCCGAAAACTACTTTTCTCTCCTCTGAAAAAATAATTTCTACTCCGAGGAATTCAGAAATTGCTGTCTGCATTCCTCTTCTTCGCTTTGTTGTATCCTGGGAAAAGTATTCGCTGGAACTCTTCAGCAAACTCATTCGAGTGAGGGCGAATAACTTTTTAAGGAAAGTGTCGCTCCATTGATACGCCTCAAAGCTTTTCTACTTTCCACTCTTCCTTATCTGATTACTAACAATCTTAAAAAGTTATTCCTACAACTATGGAATCCCAGACTAATATGGCATCCATCAAACTTATGAATCAAGACATGATCAAACTTGACCAGTTTGATGGCAATAATTTCACGAGATGGCAAGACAAGATGACTTTTCTGCTCACTGCACTCGGACTTTCTTATCTGCTTGATTCAAATCTGCCTCCGCTTCCTCCGCCGACTGCAACAGATACTGATAATGTAAAGAAGGAGCGCGCTAAACGCACTGAACACACGTTGCTTTGTCGAGGCCACATCTTGAACGCTCTCTCTGATCGTCTGTATGATTTCTACAAGGAGATGAAGACACCAATTGAAATCTGGAATGCTCTGGAAAATAAATATAAGGTGCAAGAAGAAGGTACAAACAAATTTCTTATTGCTGAATACTTTGATTTTCAAATGGATGATAGTAAACCAATACTCAGTCAAGTTCATGAGTTGCAAGGCATTGTTCACAAACTGGCTACTCTCAATATCAAACTTCCTGAATTGTTCCAAGTTGGTGCAATAATTGCAAAACTACCTTCGACTTGGAGCAATTACAGGAAAATGCTTTTCCACAAAACAGAAGACTACACTTTGGAACAGATTCAGAAACATCTTCGAATCGAAGAGGAATCTCGTAATCGAGAAAATAAAGGAAATCTGTCCAAAAGTGATGTTCAGGTTGTGGAAAAGGGAAACCAGAGTACTAATACCGGAAAAAAGCGCAGTTCTGATGAAAAGCCACCTGCAAATAACAAAAAGAAGAAGAAAAATGGGAAATGCTATAACTGTGGCAAAAAGGGACATTATGCTAGAGAATGTCGTGCCCCAAAGAAAGCTGCCAATATGGTAGAAGAAGAACTTGTAGCCATGGTTACCGAAATTAATATGGCTGATACATCGGATGGCTGGTGGTTTGATTCTGGAGCAACTGTTCATGTATGCAAGGACAAGTCGCTATTCAAAACCTATGAAGTCATCAGTGATGGCCAAGAAGTTCAGATGGGGGATCATAGTCGAGCCCAGGTTGTTGGAAAAGGAAGTATCACTCTAGATTTTACTTCTGGAAAAGTTGTCACGCTTATCAATGTTCTTCATGTGCCAAACATTAGGAAGAACCTGGTTTCAGTGGACCTTGTATGCAAGAGAGGATTTCGAGTTGTATTTGAATCTGATAAAGTCATAATTACAAAAAATGGAATGTTTGTAGGAAAGGGATATGGATGTAATGGAATGTATAAACTAAGTATTAATAAATGTGTTGCTTCTACTTATACCATTGAGTCATTCAATTTGTGGCATGATAGATTAGCACATTTAAACTTCAAATCCATTACAAATATGTGCAAACTCGGTTTAATTAATTCTAGTGGATCCGGCTGTGACAAATGTGAAATATGTGCACAAGCCAAGATCACTAAGAAACCTTTCCCTGGTGTAAACCGAAATTCTGAAATTTTAGATTTAGTACATTCCGATATATGTGAACTAAATGGTACTTTGACTCGTGGAGGGAAAAGATATTTCATTACATTTATAGATGATTACTCAAAGTACACCTATGTATATCTTATGAAAAATAAGAATGAAGCATTTGACAAATTTCAGATTTACAAAGTCGAAGTCGAAAACCAAATAAGTAAGAAAATTAAAGTTTTTAGGAGTGATAGAGGGCTGGAATATTTTTCTACAGAATTTGATGATTTCTGTGAAAAGAATGGAATCATTCATGATAGAACAGCACCCTATACTCCGCAACAAAACGGTATAGCAGAGAGGAAAAATCGAACGCTAGTAGAAATGGTAAATTGCATGCTGGTAAAATCTATGTTACCCCTTAATCTATGGGGTGAAGCCTTAAATACAGCATGTTATTTACATAATAGAATTGTGTCTAGAAAGACAAATGTATGCCCCTATGAACTTTGGAAAAATAGAAAGCCGAATTTGTCATATCTGAAAGTATGGGGGTGTTTGGCTTATTATAGAGTTCCCGATCCTAAAAGAACTAAATTAGGCCCAAGGGCACAAAGGAGTGTTTTTGTTGGATATGCTGAACATAGTAAGGCATACAGACTTCTCGATTTAAGCTCTAATACCATTGTTGAATCCCGTGATGTAGAATTCTTTGAGAATAAGTTTTACAAAGATTCTAAAATTATTGATAATCCTTCTAATGGCAATAGTGTTGGTGAAAAACAGCCCTGCTCAGAAAACAATTTTCAAACCAATACAAATGCAAATCCATGTGACGAAGGACCAAGAAAATCTAAAAGACAAAGAAAAGAGAAAGAGTTATGTCCAGATTTTATATCTTCACAAGCTCTACTTTTCTTAGTTGATGGAAATAGAGAAAATGTGACCAACAAAACACCCATTGTCCTAAACATTGAAGATGAACCTAAGACTTACAGCGAAGCAATCAACTCAAGAGATGCTGCCTTTTGGAGGGAAGCAATAAATGATGAGATGGACTCCATAATGTCAAATAAAACTTGGACTTTGGTTGATCTGCCACCTGGCTCTAAGCCAATAGGGTGCAAATGGGTTTTTAAAAAGAAATATGGATCGAACAATATTGTACATACTTTTAAAGCAAGACTAGTTGCTAAAGGGTTTAAACAAAAAGAGGGTGTTGATTATTTTGACACTTATGCTCCAGTAGCACGAGTGAGTTCAATTCGTATTCTAATAGCATTGGCTTCCATATATAATTTACACATTCATCAAATGGATGTGAAAACTGCATTTTTAAATGGAGATATGAATGAAGAATTGTATATGGAGCAACCAGAAGGATTTGTTCTTCCTGGGAATGAGAGGAAAGTTTGCAAATTGAATAAATCTTTATATGGCTTGAAACAAGCTCCAAAACAGTGGCATGAGAAATTTGACTCAACCATACTATCTTTTGGATTTGTTCACAATAGCGCCGATAGATGTGTTTACTCAAAGTTTGCAAAGGAGTACAGTGTCATGGTGTGTTTATATGTTGATGATATGCTTATATTTGGATCAAATATGACAGGCATCTTAGAGACCAAGGAATATTTATCTTCAATTTTTAAAATGAAAGATCTTGGTGAAGTAGATACCATCCTTGGACTCAAAGTGGTAAAACACTCTCATGGATACGCCCTGTGTCAAGCACACTACATAGAAAAGATGTTATCAAAATTCGAGCATTTAAAATTTAAGGAATATAATACGCCTTTTGATTCGAGTGTTAAATTGGCCAAAAATGATGGAAGGTCAATTGCACAACTTGAGTATGCTAGGGCAATTGGCAGCCTAATGTACCTTATGCATTGCACTAGGCCAGATATAGCTTATGCAGTATGTAAGTTGAGCAGGTTCACTAGCAATCCTGGCGGAGAACATTGGAAGGCGATTAGTAGAGTATTTGGTTATCTTAAGAAAACCATAGGACTTGCCTTATTTTACAATGATTTTCCAGCAACTTTAGAAGGATACACGGACGCTAGTTGGATTAATGATGCAAAAGACAACTTGTCCACATCAGGTTGGTTGTTTCTTCTTGGAGGAGGTGCTATATCATGGGCTTCCAAGAAACAAACTTGTATATCACATTCGACTATGGAATCAGAATTTATAGCATTGGCTGCTGCAGGTAAAGAGGCTGAGTGGATCCGGGATTTATTGTTAGATATAAAGATATATCCTAAACCCATGCCTCCTGTTTCCTTACATTGTGATAGTCAAGCTACTCTGTCTAGGGCTTACAGTAACACTTACAATGGAAAATCCAGACATATAAGCTTAAGACATGAATATGTAAGACAGTTGATTAAGGATGGAATTATCACAATAATGTATGTAAAGACTAGTAAGAACTTGGCAGACCCTTTCACAAAAGGCCTACCTAGAGATGTGGTGAAAGGGACATCGATAGAAATGGGATTAAAACCTATAAATAAAATCACAGACAATGGCAACCCAACCTCAAACTAAAATTCTATAGTACAAGGTTTAAAGGGTAATAACAAGTTGTCTAGAAGTGATTGCAATATGCTAATAAAATTGCCAAGACTGAATTAGCATAAAACACACTACGGTTAGGAGGTTGAAAGCGTTCTTAATGAAGTTAGTAAATGTCCAAGTAGTGGGGGCATATATAAAACTTCACCTATATGAATGTAGGAGTGGTGCCGCTCCTCACGAGAGTTTTTAGGTTTACTCTTTGGATCATTCATGAAACCAGGAAGAAAGCACATGGCCATAATAGTGCTAAGAAGTATCAAGAAATTATTTTAAAATAAATATCACATGTGTATTTAATATATCCGGTATTATTATAAAGAGTGATAAGTTAAAAGCCAAGGCTACCTATTACTCTAATAAAACTTTGGTATATTTATACTAACTGAAGGTTTAAGTCATAAACACCTTCTTGTATCCATGTGATATTAAGGTATGTTTCGGGAGATGGATCATTCCTAGGATCAAGATAAAATTTAAATGGAGCAATTGTACAATTAAAGTGGGGGATTGTTGAGTATTTAAATGTACAATGAGCAAAGTTAAATTCTATCTTAGTCCCACATTGCCTAAAATTCCATCTTATGAGAGGTATATATACTAATACTTAAGTTGCATATTAGTTGAATAAAAAGCATGGCATGAATAATATGGGCTTGGCCTGGAATGCGCGTGAGCGCGCGTGATTTCCAAACGCACTTATCACGCACTTCGCACGCACCCGCGCGGCTACAGGCTTTGGGCCTTCGTGGGCCTAGTTCCTGCCAGGCCAGATTCGTTTTGGTCCACACGGCTATTACTGTTTTGAACAGATGCTGCCGTTGTTTTTTAAATTTCAAAAGTAATGTCTGTTCGTTTTCAACAGTCATGACCATATGAACGGATATCTGCTTCTCTATATATGCTGCCTCTTCTTCCTCCCGAAAACTACTTTTCTCTCCTCTGAAAAAATAATTTCTACTCCGAGGAATTCAGAAATTGCTGTCTGCATTCCTCTTCTTCGCTTTGTTGTATCCTGGGAAAAGTATTCGCTGGAACTCTTCAGCAAACTCATTCGAGTGAGGGCGAATAACTTTTTAAGGAAAGTGTCGCTCCATTGATACGCCTCAAAGCTTTTCTACTTTCCACTCTTCCTTATCTGATTACTAACAATCTTAAAAAGTTATTCCTACAACTATGGAATCCCAGACTAATATGGCATCCATCAAACTTATGAATCAAGACATGATCAAACTTGACCAGTTTGATGGCAATAATTTCACGAGATGGCAAGACAAGATGACTTTTCTGCTCACTGCACTCGGACTTTCTTATCTGCTTGATTCAAATCTGCCTCCGCTTCCTCCGCCGACTGCAACAGATACTGATAATGTAAAGAAGGAGCGCGCTAAACGCACTGAACACACGTTGCTTTGTCGAGGCCACATCTTGAACGCTCTCTCTGATCGTCTGTATGATTTCTACAAGGAGATGAAGACACCAATTGAAATCTGGAATGCTCTGGAAAATAAATATAAGGTGCAAGAAGAAGGTACAAACAAATTTCTTATTGCTGAATACTTTGATTTTCAAATGGATGATAGTAAACCAATACTCAGTCAAGTTCATGAGTTGCAAGGCATTGTTCACAAACTGGCTACTCTCAATATCAAACTTCCTGAATTGTTCCAAGTTGGTGCAATAATTGCAAAACTACCTTCGACTTGGAGCAATTACAGGAAAATGCTTTTCCACAAAACAGAAGACTACACTTTGGAACAGATTCAGAAACATCTTCGAATCGAAGAGGAATCTCGTAATCGAGAAAATAAAGGAAATCTGTCCAAAAGTGATGTTCAGGTTGTGGAAAAGGGAAACCAGAGTACTAATACCGGAAAAAAGCGCAGTTCTGATGAAAAGCCACCTGCAAATAACAAAAAGAAGAAGAAAAATGGGAAATGCTATAACTGTGGCAAAAAGGGACATTATGCTAGAGAATGTCGTGCCCCAAAGAAAGCTGCCAATATGGTAGAAGAAGAACTTGTAGCCATGGTTACCGAAATTAATATGGATGATACATCGGATGGCTGGTGGTTTGATTCTGGAGCAACTGTTCATGTATGCAAGGACAAGTCGCTATTCAAAACCTATGAAGTCATCAGTGATGGCCAAGAAGTTCAGATGGGGGATCATAGTCGAGCCCAGGTTGTTGGAAAAGGAAGTATCACTCTAGATTTTACTTCTGGAAAAGTTGTCACACTTATCAATGTTCTTCATGTGCCAAACATTAGGAAGAACCTGGTTTCAGTGGACCTTGTATGCAAGAGAGGATTTCGAGTTGTATTTGAATCTGATAAAGTCATAATTACAAAAAATGGAATGTTTGTAGGAAAGGGATATGGATGTAATGGAATGTATAAACTAAGTATTAATAAATGTGTTGCTTCTACTTATACCATTGAGTCATTCAATTTGTGGCATGATAGATTAGCACATTTAAACTTCAAATCCATTACAAATATGTGCAAACTCGGTTTAATTAATTCTAGTGGATCCGGCTGTGACAAATGTGAAATATGTGCACAAGCCAAGATCACTAAGAAACCTTTCCCTGGTGTAAACCGAAATTCTGAAATTTTAGATTTAGTACATTCCGATATATGTGAACTAAATGGTACTTTGACTCGTGGAGGGAAAAGATATTTCATTACATTTATAGATGATTACTCAAAGTACACCTATGTATATCTTATGAAAAATAAGAATGAAGCATTTGACAAATTTCAGATTTACAAAGTCGAAGTCGAAAACCAAATAAGTAAGAAAATTAAAGTTTTTAGGAGTGATAGAGGGCTGGAATATTTTTCTACAGAATTTGATGATTTCTGTGAAAAGAATGGAATCATTCATGATAGAACAGCACCCTATACTCCGCAACAAAACGGTATAGCAGAGAGGAAAAATCGAACGCTAGTAGAAATGGTAAATTGCATGCTGGTAAAATCTATGTTACCCCTTAATCTATGGGGTGAAGCCTTAAATACAGCATGTTATTTACATAATAGAATTGTGTCTAGAAAGACAAATGTATGCCCCTATGAACTTTGGAAAAATAGAAAGCCGAATTTGTCATATCTGAAAGTATGGGGGTGTTTGGCTTATTATAGAGTTCCCGATCCTAAAAGAACTAAATTAGGCCCAAGGGCACAAAGGAGTGTTTTTGTTGGATATGCTGAACATAGTAAGGCATACAGACTTCTCGATTTAAGCTCTAATACCATTGTTGAATCCCGTGATGTAGAATTCTTTGAGAATAAGTTTTACAAAGATTCTAAAATTATTGATAATCCTTCTAATGGCAATAGTGTTGGTGAAAAACAGCCCTGCTCAGAAAACAATTTTCAAACCAATACAAATGCAAATCCATGTGACGAAGGACCAAGAAAATCTAAAAGACAAAGAAAAGAGAAAGAGTTATGTCCAGATTTTATATCTTCACAAGCTCTACTTTTCTTAGTTGATGGAAATAGAGAAAATGTGACCAACAAAACACCCATTGTCCTAAACATTGAAGATGAACCTAAGACTTACAGCGAAGCAATCAACTCAAGAGATGCTGCCTTTTGGAGGGAAGCAATAAATGATGAGATGGACTCCATAATGTCAAATAAAACTTGGACTTTGGTTGATCTGCCACCTGGCTCTAAGCCAATAGGGTGCAAATGGGTTTTTAAAAAGAAATATGGATCGAACAATATTGTACATACTTTTAAAGCAAGACTAGTTGCTAAAGGGTTTAAACAAAAAGAGGGTGTTGATTATTTTGACACTTATGCTCCAGTAGCACGAGTGAGTTCAATTCGTATTCTAATAGCATTGGCTTCCATATATAATTTACACATTCATCAAATGGATGTGAAAACTGCATTTTTAAATGGAGATATGAATGAAGAATTGTATATGGAGCAACCAGAAGGATTTGTTCTTCCTGGGAATGAGAGGAAAGTTTGCAAATTGAATAAATCTTTATATGGCTTGAAACAAGCTCCAAAACAGTGGCATGAGAAATTTGACTCAACCATACTATCTTTTGGATTTGTTCACAATAGCGCCGATAGATGTGTTTACTCAAAGTTTGCAAAGGAGTACAGTGTCATGGTGTGTTTATATGTTGATGATATGCTTATATTTGGATCAAATATGACAGGCATCTTAGAGACCAAGGAATATTTATCTTCAATTTTTAAAATGAAAGATCTTGGTGAAGTAGATACCATCCTTGGACTCAAAGTGGTAAAACACTCTCATGGATACGCCCTGTGTCAAGCACACTACATAGAAAAGATGTTATCAAAATTCGAGCATTTAAAATTTAAGGAATATAATACGCCTTTTGATTCGAGTGTTAAATTGGCCAAAAATGATGGAAGGTCAATTGCACAACTTGAGTATGCTAGGGCAATTGGCAGCCTAATGTACCTTATGCATTGCACTAGGCCAGATATAGCTTATGCAGTATGTAAGTTGAGCAGGTTCACTAGCAATCCTGGCGGAGAACATTGGAAGGCGATTAGTAGAGTATTTGGTTATCTTAAGAAAACCATAGGACTTGCCTTATTTTACAATGATTTTCCAGCAACTTTAGAAGGATACACGGACGCTAGTTGGATTAATGATGCAAAAGACAACTTGTCCACATCAGGTTGGTTGTTTCTTCTTGGAGGAGGTGCTATATCATGGGCTTCCAAGAAACAAACTTGTATATCACATTCGACTATGGAATCAGAATTTATAGCATTGGCTGCTGCAGGTAAAGAGGCTGAGTGGATCCGGGATTTATTGTTAGATATAAAGATATATCCTAAACCCATGCCTCCTGTTTCCTTACATTGTGATAGTCAAGCTACTCTGTCTAGGGCTTACAGTAACACTTACAATGGAAAATCCAGACATATAAGCTTAAGACATGAATATGTAAGACAGTTGATTAAGGATGGAATTATCACAATAATGTATGTAAAGACTAGTAAGAACTTGGCAGACCCTTTCACAAAAGGCCTACCTAGAGATGTGGTGAAAGGGACATCGATAGAAATGGGATTAAAACCTATAAATAAAATCACAGACAATGGCAACCCAACCTCAAACTAAAATTCTATAGTACAAGGTTTAAAGGGTAATAACAAGTTGTCTAGAAGTGATTGCAATATGCTAATAAAATTGCCAAGACTGAATTAGCATAAAACACACTACGGTTAGGAGGTTGAAAGCGTTCTTAATGAAGTTAGTAAATGTCCAAGTAGTGGGGGCATATATAAAACTTCACCTATATGAATGTAGGAGTGGTGCCGCTCCTCACGAGAGTTTTTAGGTTTACTCTTTGGATCATTCATGAAACCAGGAAGAAAGCACATTGCCATAATAGTGCTAAGAAGTATCAAGAAATTATTTTAAAATAAATATCACATGTGTATTTAATATATCCGGTATTATTATAAAGAGTGATAAGTTAAAAGCCAAGGCTACCTATTACTCTAATAAAACTTTGGTATATTTATACTAACTGAAGGTTTAAGTCATAAACACCTTCTTGTATCCATGTGATATTAAGGTATGTTTCGGGAGATGGATCATTCCTAGGATCAAGATAAAATTTAAATGGAGCAATTGTACAATTAAAGTGGGGGATTGTTGAGTATTTAAATGTACAATGAGCAAAGTTAAATTCTATCTTAGTCCCACATTGCCTAAAATTCCATCTTATGAGAGGTATATATACTAATACTTAAGTTGCATATTAGTTGAATAAAAAGCATGGCATGAATAATATGGGCTTGGCCTGGAATGCGCGTGAGCGCGCGTGATTTCCAAACGCACTTATCACGCACTTCGCACGCACCCGCGCGGCTACAGGCTTTGGGCCTTCGTGGGCCTAGTTCCTGCCAGGCCAGATTCGTTTTGGTCCACACGGCTATTACTGTTTTGAACAGATGCTGCCGTTGTTTTTTAAATTTCAAAAGTAATGTCTGTTCGTTTTCAACAGTCATGACCATATGAACGGATATCTGCTTCTCTATATATGCTTCCTCTTCTTCCTCCCGAAAACTACTTTTCTCTCCTCTGAAAAAATAATTTCTACTCCGAGGAATTCAGAAATTGCTGTCTGCATTCCTCTTCTTCGCTTTGTTGTATCCTGGGAAAAGTATTCGCTGGAACTCTTCAGCAAACTCATTCGAGTGAGGGCGAATAACTTTTTAAGGAAAGTGTCGCTCCATTGATACGCCTCAAAGCTTTTCTACTTTCCACTCTTCCTTATCTGATTACTAACAATCTTAAAAAGTTATTCCTACAACTATGGAATCCCAGACTAATATGGCATCCATCAAACTTATGAATCAAGACATGATCAAACTTGACCAGTTTGATGGCAATAATTTCACGAGATGGCAAGACAAGATGACTTTTCTGCTCACTGCACTCGGACTTTCTTATCTGCTTGATTCAAATCTGCCTCCGCTTCCTCCGCCGACTGCAACAGATACTGATAATGTAAAGAAGGAGCGCGCTAAACGCACTGAACACACGTTGCTTTGTCGAGGCCACATCTTGAACGCTCTCTCTGATCGTCTGTATGATTTCTACAAGGAGATGAAGACACCAATTGAAATCTGGAATGCTCTGGAAAATAAATATAAGGTGCAAGAAGAAGGTACAAACAAATTTCTTATTGCTGAATACTTTGATTTTCAAATGGATGATAGTAAACCAATACTCAGTCAAGTTCATGAGTTGCAAGGCATTGTTCACAAACTGGCTACTCTCAATATCAAACTTCCTGAATTGTTCCAAGTTGGTGCAATAATTGCAAAACTACCTTCGACTTGGAGCAATTACAGGAAAATGCTTTTCCACAAAACAGAAGACTACACTTTGGAACAGATTCAGAAACATCTTCGAATCGAAGAGGAATCTCGTAATCGAGAAAATAAAGGAAATCTGTCCAAAAGTGATGTTCAGGTTGTGGAAAAGGGAAACCAGAGTACTAATACCGGAAAAAAGCGCAGTTCTGATGAAAAGCCACCTGCAAATAACAAAAAGAAGAAGAAAAATGGGAAATGCTATAACTGTGGCAAAAAGGGACATTATGCTAGAGAATGTCGTGCCCCAAAGAAAGCTGCCAATATGGTAGAAGAAGAACTTGTAGCCATGGTTACCGAAATTAATATGGCTGATACATCGGATGGCTGGTGGTTTGATTCTGGAGCAACTGTTCATGTATGCAAGGACAAGTCGCTATTCAAAACCTATGAAGTCATCAGTGATGGCCAAGAAGTTCAGATGGGGGATCATAGTCGAGCCCAGGTTGTTGGAAAAGGAAGTATCACTCTAGATTTTACTTCTGGAAAAGTTGTCACGCTTATCAATGTTCTTCATGTGCCAAACATTAGGAAGAACCTGGTTTCAGTGGACCTTGTATGCAAGAGAGGATTTCGAGTTGTATTTGAATCTGATAAAGTCATAATTACAAAAAATGGAATGTTTGTAGGAAAGGGATATGGATGTAATGGAATGTATAAACTAAGTATTAATAAATGTGTTGCTTCTACTTATACCATTGAGTCATTCAATTTGTGGCATGATAGATTAGCACATTTAAACTTCAAATCCATTACAAATATGTGCAAACTCGGTTTAATTAATTCTAGTGGATCCGGCTGTGACAAATGTGAAATATGTGCACAAGCCAAGATCACTAAGAAACCTTTCCCTGGTGTAAACCGAAATTCTGAAATTTTAGATTTAGTACATTCCGATATATGTGAACTAAATGGTACTTTGACTCGTGGAGGGAAAAGATATTTCATTACATTTATAGATGATTACTCAAAGTACACCTATGTATATCTTATGAAAAATAAGAATGAAGCATTTGACAAATTTCAGATTTACAAAGTCGAAGTCGAAAACCAAATAAGTAAGAAAATTAAAGTTTTTAGGAGTGATAGAGGGCTGGAATATTTTTCTACAGAATTTGATGATTTCTGTGAAAAGAATGGAATCATTCATGATAGAACAGCACCCTATACTCCGCAACAAAACGGTATAGCAGAGAGGAAAAATCGAACGCTAGTAGAAATGGTAAATTGCATGCTGGTAAAATCTATGTTACCCCTTAATCTATGGGGTGAAGCCTTAAATACAGCATGTTATTTACATAATAGAATTGTGTCTAGAAAGACAAATGTATGCCCCTATGAACTTTGGAAAAATAGAAAGCCGAATTTGTCATATCTGAAAGTATGGGGGTGTTTGGCTTATTATAGAGTTCCCGATCCTAAAAGAACTAAATTAGGCCCAAGGGCACAAAGGAGTGTTTTTGTTGGATATGCTGAACATAGTAAGGCATACAGACTTCTCGATTTAAGCTCTAATACCATTGTTGAATCCCGTGATGTAGAATTCTTTGAGAATAAGTTTTACAAAGATTCTAAAATTATTGATAATCCTTCTAATGGCAATAGTGTTGGTGAAAAACAGCCCTGCTCAGAAAACAATTTTCAAACCAATACAAATGCAAATCCATGTGACGAAGGACCAAGAAAATCTAAAAGACAAAGAAAAGAGAAAGAGTTATGTCCAGATTTTATATCTTCACAAGCTCTACTTTTCTTAGTTGATGGAAATAGAGAAAATGTGACCAACAAAACACCCATTGTCCTAAACATTGAAGATGAACCTAAGACTTACAGCGAAGCAATCAACTCAAGAGATGCTGCCTTTTGGAGGGAAGCAATAAATGATGAGATGGACTCCATAATGTCAAATAAAACTTGGACTTTGGTTGATCTGCCACCTGGCTCTAAGCCAATAGGGTGCAAATGGGTTTTTAAAAAGAAATATGGATCGAACAATATTGTACATACTTTTAAAGCAAGACTAGTTGCTAAAGGGTTTAAACAAAAAGAGGGTGTTGATTATTTTGACACTTATGCTCCAGTAGCACGAGTGAGTTCAATTCGTATTCTAATAGCATTGGCTTCCATATATAATTTACACATTCATCAAATGGATGTGAAAACTGCATTTTTAAATGGAGATATGAATGAAGAATTGTATATGGAGCAACCAGAAGGATTTGTTCTTCCTGGGAATGAGAGGAAAGTTTGCAAATTGAATAAATCTTTATATGGCTTGAAACAAGCTCCAAAACAGTGGCATGAGAAATTTGACTCAACCATACTATCTTTTGGATTTGTTCACAATAGCGCCGATAGATGTGTTTACTCAAAGTTTGCAAAGGAGTACAGTGTCATGGTGTGTTTATATGTTGATGATATGCTTATATTTGGATCAAATATGACAGGCATCTTAGAGACCAAGGAATATTTATCTTCAATTTTTAAAATGAAAGATCTTGGTGAAGTAGATACCATCCTTGGACTCAAAGTGGTAAAACACTCTCATGGATACGCCCTGTGTCAAGCACACTACATAGAAAAGATGTTATCAAAATTCGAGCATTTAAAATTTAAGGAATATAATACGCCTTTTGATTCGAGTGTTAAATTGGCCAAAAATGATGGAAGGTCAATTGCACAACTTGAGTATGCTAGGGCAATTGGCAGCCTAATGTACCTTATGCATTGCACTAGGCCAGATATAGCTTATGCAGTATGTAAGTTGAGCAGGTTCACTAGCAATCCTGGCGGAGAACATTGGAAGGCGATTAGTAGAGTATTTGGTTATCTTAAGAAAACCATAGGACTTGCCTTATTTTACAATGATTTTCCAGCAACTTTAGAAGGATACACGGACGCTAGTTGGATTAATGATGCAAAAGACAACTTGTCCACATCAGGTTGGTTGTTTCTTCTTGGAGGAGGTGCTATATCATGGGCTTCCAAGAAACAAACTTGTATATCACATTCGACTATGGAATCAGAATTTATAGCATTGGCTGCTGCAGGTAAAGAGGCTGAGTGGATCCGGGATTTATTGTTAGATATAAAGATATATCCTAAACCCATGCCTCCTGTTTCCTTACATTGTGATAGTCAAGCTACTCTGTCTAGGGCTTACAGTAACACTTACAATGGAAAATCCAGACATATAAGCTTAAGACATGAATATGTAAGACAGTTGATTAAGGATGGAATTATCACAATAATGTATGTAAAGACTAGTAAGAACTTGGCAGACCCTTTCACAAAAGGCCTACCTAGAGATGTGGTGAAAGGGACATCGATAGAAATGGGATTAAAACCTATAAATAAAATCACAGACAATGGCAACCCAACCTCAAACTAAAATTCTATAGTACAAGGTTTAAAGGGTAATAACAAGTTGTCTAGAAGTGATTGCAATATGCTAATAAAATTGCCAAGACTGAATTAGCATAAAACACACTACGGTTAGGAGGTTGAAAGCGTTCTTAATGAAGTTAGTAAATGTCCAAGTAGTGGGGGCATATATAAAACTTCACCTATATGAATGTAGGAGTGGTGCCGCTCCTCACGAGAGTTTTTAGGTTTACTCTTTGGATCATTCATGAAACCAGGAAGAAAGCACATTGCCATAATAGTGCTAAGAAGTATCAAGAAATTATTTTAAAATAAATATCACATGTGTATTTAATATATCCGGTATTATTATAAAGAGTGATAAGTTAAAAGCCAAGGCTACCTATTACTCTAATAAAACTTTGGTATATTTATACTAACTGAAGGTTTAAGTCATAAACACCTTCTTGTATCCATGTGATATTAAGGTATGTTTCGGGAGATGGATCATTCCTAGGATCAAGATAAAATTTAAATGGAGCAATTGTACAATTAAAGTGGGGGATTGTTGAGTATTTAAATGTACAATGAGCAAAGTTAAATTCTATCTTAGTCCCACATTGCCTAAAATTCCATCTTATGAGAGGTATATATACTAATACTTAAGTTGCATATTAGTTGAATAAAAAGCATGGCATGAATAATATGGGCTTGGCCTGGAATGCGCGTGAGCGCGCGTGATTTCCAAACGCACTTATCACGCACTTCGCACGCACCCGCGCGGCTACAGGCTTTGGGCCTTCGTGGGCCTAGTTCCTGCCAGGCCAGATTCGTTTTGGTCCACACGGCTATTACTGTTTTGAACAGATGCTGCCGTTGTTTTTTAAATTTCAAAAGTAATGTCTGTTCGTTTTCAACAGTCATGACCATATGAACGGATATCTGCTTCTCTATATATGCTTCCTCTTCTTCCTCCCGAAAACTACTTTTCTCTCCTCTGAAAAAATAATTTCTACTCCGAGGAATTCAGAAATTGCTGTCTGCATTCCTCTTCTTCGCTTTGTTGTATCCTGGGAAAAGTATTCGCTGGAACTCTTCAGCAAACTCATTCGAGTGAGGGCGAATAACTTTTTAAGGAAAGTGTCGCTCCATTGATACGCCTCAAAGCTTTTCTACTTTCCACTCTTCCTTATCTGATTACTAACAATCTTAAAAAGTTATTCCTACAACTATGGAATCCCAGACTAATATGGCATCCATCAAACTTATGAATCAAGACATGATCAAACTTGACCAGTTTGATGGCAATAATTTCACGAGATGGCAAGACAAGATGACTTTTCTGCTCACTGCACTCGGACTTTCTTATCTGCTTGATTCAAATCTGCCTCCGCTTCCTCCGCCGACTGCAACAGATACTGATAATGTAAAGAAGGAGCGCGCTAAACGCACTGAACACACGTTGCTTTGTCGAGGCCACATCTTGAACGCTCTCTCTGATCGTCTGTATGATTTCTACAAGGAGATGAAGACACCAATTGAAATCTGGAATGCTCTGGAAAATAAATATAAGGTGCAAGAAGAAGGTACAAACAAATTTCTTATTGCTGAATACTTTGATTTTCAAATGGATGATAGTAAACCAATACTCAGTCAAGTTCATGAGTTGCAAGGCATTGTTCACAAACTGGCTACTCTCAATATCAAACTTCCTGAATTGTTCCAAGTTGGTGCAATAATTGCAAAACTACCTTCGACTTGGAGCAATTACAGGAAAATGCTTTTCCACAAAACAGAAGACTACACTTTGGAACAGATTCAGAAACATCTTCGAATCGAAGAGGAATCTCGTAATCGAGAAAATAAAGGAAATCTGTCCAAAAGTGATGTTCAGGTTGTGGAAAAGGGAAACCAGAGTACTAATACCGGAAAAAAGCGCAGTTCTGATGAAAAGCCACCTGCAAATAACAAAAAGAAGAAGAAAAATGGGAAATGCTATAACTGTGGCAAAAAGGGACATTATGCTAGAGAATGTCGTGCCCCAAAGAAAGCTGCCAATATGGTAGAAGAAGAACTTGTAGCCATGGTTACCGAAATTAATATGGCTGATACATCGGATGGCTGGTGGTTTGATTCTGGAGCAACTGTTCATGTATGCAAGGACAAGTCGCTATTCAAAACCTATGAAGTCATCAGTGATGGCCAAGAAGTTCAGATGGGGGATCATAGTCGAGCCCAGGTTGTTGGAAAAGGAAGTATCACTCTAGATTTTACTTCTGGAAAAGTTGTCACGCTTATCAATGTTCTTCATGTGCCAAACATTAGGAAGAACCTGGTTTCAGTGGACCTTGTATGCAAGAGAGGATTTCGAGTTGTATTTGAATCTGATAAAGTCATAATTACAAAAAATGGAATGTTTGTAGGAAAGGGATATGGATGTAATGGAATGTATAAACTAAGTATTAATAAATGTGTTGCTTCTACTTATACCATTGAGTCATTCAATTTGTGGCATGATAGATTAGCACATTTAAACTTCAAATCCATTACAAATATGTGCAAACTCGGTTTAATTAATTCTAGTGGATCCGGCTGTGACAAATGTGAAATATGTGCACAAGCCAAGATCACTAAGAAACCTTTCCCTGGTGTAAACCGAAATTCTGAAATTTTAGATTTAGTACATTCCGATATATGTGAACTAAATGGTACTTTGACTCGTGGAGGGAAAAGATATTTCATTACATTTATAGATGATTACTCAAAGTACACCTATGTATATCTTATGAAAAATAAGAATGAAGCATTTGACAAATTTCAGATTTACAAAGTCGAAGTCGAAAACCAAATAAGTAAGAAAATTAAAGTTTTTAGGAGTGATAGAGGGCTGGAATATTTTTCTACAGAATTTGATGATTTCTGTGAAAAGAATGGAATCATTCATGATAGAACAGCACCCTATACTCCGCAACAAAACGGTATAGCAGAGAGGAAAAATCGAACGCTAGTAGAAATGGTAAATTGCATGCTGGTAAAATCTATGTTACCCCTTAATCTATGGGGTGAAGCCTTAAATACAGCATGTTATTTACATAATAGAATTGTGTCTAGAAAGACAAATGTATGCCCCTATGAACTTTGGAAAAATAGAAAGCCGAATTTGTCATATCTGAAAGTATGGGGGTGTTTGGCTTATTATAGAGTTCCCGATCCTAAAAGAACTAAATTAGGCCCAAGGGCACAAAGGAGTGTTTTTGTTGGATATGCTGAACATAGTAAGGCATACAGACTTCTCGATTTAAGCTCTAATACCATTGTTGAATCCCGTGATGTAGAATTCTTTGAGAATAAGTTTTACAAAGATTCTAAAATTATTGATAATCCTTCTAATGGCAATAGTGTTGGTGAAAAACAGCCCTGCTCAGAAAACAATTTTCAAACCAATACAAATGCAAATCCATGTGACGAAGGACCAAGAAAATCTAAAAGACAAAGAAAAGAGAAAGAGTTATGTCCAGATTTTATATCTTCACAAGCTCTACTTTTCTTAGTTGATGGAAATAGAGAAAATGTGACCAACAAAACACCCATTGTCCTAAACATTGAAGATGAACCTAAGACTTACAGCGAAGCAATCAACTCAAGAGATGCTGCCTTTTGGAGGGAAGCAATAAATGATGAGATGGACTCCATAATGTCAAATAAAACTTGGACTTTGGTTGATCTGCCACCTGGCTCTAAGCCAATAGGGTGCAAATGGGTTTTTAAAAAGAAATATGGATCGAACAATATTGTACATACTTTTAAAGCAAGACTAGTTGCTAAAGGGTTTAAACAAAAAGAGGGTGTTGATTATTTTGACACTTATGCTCCAGTAGCACGAGTGAGTTCAATTTGTATTCTAATAGCATTGGCTTCCATATATAATTTACACATTCATCAAATGGATGTGAAAACTGCATTTTTAAATGGAGATATGAATGAAGAATTGTATATGGAGCAACCAGAAGGATTTGTTCTTCCTGGGAATGAGAGGAAAGTTTGCAAATTGAATAAATCTTTATATGGCTTGAAACAAGCTCCAAAACAGTGGCATGAGAAATTTGACTCAACCATACTATCTTTTGGATTTGTTCACAATAGCGCCGATAGATGTGTTTACTCAAAGTTTGCAAAGGAGTACAGTGTCATGGTGTGTTTATATGTTGATGATATGCTTATATTTGGATCAAATATGACAGGCATCTTAGAGACCAAGGAATATTTATCTTCAATTTTTAAAATGAAAGATCTTGGTGAAGTAGATACCATCCTTGGACTCAAAGTGGTAAAACACTCTCATGGATACGCCCTGTGTCAAGCACACTACATAGAAAAGATGTTATCAAAATTCGAGCATTTAAAATTTAAGGAATATAATACGCCTTTTGATTCGAGTGTTAAATTGGCCAAAAATGATGGAAGGTCAATTGCACAACTTGAGTATGCTAGGGCAATTGGCAGCCTAATGTACCTTATGCATTGCACTAGGCCAGATATAGCTTATGCAGTATGTAAGTTGAGCAGGTTCACTAGCAATCCTGGCGGAGAACATTGGAAGGCGATTAGTAGAGTATTTGGTTATCTTAAGAAAACCATAGGACTTGCCTTATTTTACAATGATTTTCCAGCAACTTTAGAAGGATACACGGACGCTAGTTGGATTAATGATGCAAAAGACAACTTGTCCACATCAGGTTGGTTGTTTCTTCTTGGAGGAGGTGCTATATCATGGGCTTCCAAGAAACAAACTTGTATATCACATTCGACTATGGAATCAGAATTTATAGCATTGGCTGCTGCAGGTAAAGAGGCTGAGTGGATCCGGGATTTATTGTTAGATATAAAGATATATCCTAAACCCATGCCTCCTGTTTCCTTACATTGTGATAGTCAAGCTACTCTGTCTAGGGCTTACAGTAACACTTACAATGGAAAATCCAGACATATAAGCTTAAGACATGAATATGTAAGACAGTTGATTAAGGATGGAATTATCACAATAATGTATGTAAAGACTAGTAAGAACTTGGCAGACCCTTTCACAAAAGGCCTACCTAGAGATGTGGTGAAAGGGACATCGATAGAAATGGGATTAAAACCTATAAATAAAATCACAGACAATGGCAACCCAACCTCAAACTAAAATTCTATAGTACAAGGTTTAAAGGGTAATAACAAGTTGTCTAGAAGTGATTGCAATATGCTAATAAAATTGCCAAGACTGAATTAGCATAAAACACACTACGGTTAGGAGGTTGAAAGCGTTCTTAATGAAGTTAGTAAATGTCCAAGTAGTGGGGGCATATATAAAACTTCACCTATATGAATGTAGGAGTGGTGCCGCTCCTCACGAGAGTTTTTAGGTTTACTCTTTGGATCATTCATGAAACCAGGAAGAAAGCACATGGCCATAATAGTGCTAAGAAGTATCAAGAAATTATTTTAAAATAAATATCACATGTGTATTTAATATATCCGGTATTATTATAAAGAGTGATAAGTTAAAAGCCAAGGCTACCTATTACTCTAATAAAACTTTGGTATATTTATACTAACTGAAGGTTTAAGTCATAAACACCTTCTTGTATCCATGTGATATTAAGGTATGTTTCGGGAGATGGATCATTCCTAGGATCAAGATAAAATTTAAATGGAGCAATTGTACAATTAAAGTGGGGGATTGTTGAGTATTTAAATGTACAATGAGCAAAGTTAAATTCTATCTTAGTCCCACATTGCCTAAAATTCCATCTTATGAGAGGTATATATACTAATACTTAAGTTGCATATTAGTTGAATAAAAAGCATGGCATGAATAATATGGGCTTGGCCTGGAATGCGCGTGAGCGCGCGTGATTTCCAAACGCACTTATCACGCACTTCGCACGCACCCGCGCGGCTACAGGCTTTGGGCCTTCGTGGGCCTAGTTCCTGCCAGGCCAGATTCGTTTTGGTCCACACGGCTATTACTGTTTTGAACAGATGCTGCCGTTGTTTTTTAAATTTCAAAAGTAATGTCTGTTCGTTTTCAACAGTCATGACCATATGAACGGATATCTGCTTCTCTATATATGCTTCCTCTTCTTCCTCCCGAAAACTACTTTTCTCTCCTCTGAAAAAATAATTTCTACTCCGAGGAATTCAGAAATTGCTGTCTGCATTCCTCTTCTTCGCTTTGTTGTATCCTGGGAAAAGTATTCGCTGGAACTCTTCAGCAAACTCATTCGAGTGAGGGCGAATAACTTTTTAAGGAAAGTGTCGCTCCATTGATACGCCTCAAAGCTTTTCTACTTTCCACTCTTCCTTATCTGATTACTAACAATCTTAAAAAGTTATTCCTACAACTATGGAATCCCAGACTAATATGGCATCCATCAAACTTATGAATCAAGACATGATCAAACTTGACCAGTTTGATGGCAATAATTTCACGAGATGGCAAGACAAGATGACTTTTCTGCTCACTGCACTCGGACTTTCTTATCTGCTTGATTCAAATCTGCCTCCGCTTCCTCCGCCGACTGCAACAGATACTGATAATGTAAAGAAGGAGCGCGCTAAACGCACTGAACACACGTTGCTTTGTCGAGGCCACATCTTGAACGCTCTCTCTGATCGTCTGTATGATTTCTACAAGGAGATGAAGACACCAATTGAAATCTGGAATGCTCTGGAAAATAAATATAAGGTGCAAGAAGAAGGTACAAACAAATTTCTTATTGCTGAATACTTTGATTTTCAAATGGATGATAGTAAACCAATACTCAGTCAAGTTCATGAGTTGCAAGGCATTGTTCACAAACTGGCTACTCTCAATATCAAACTTCCTGAATTGTTCCAAGTTGGTGCAATAATTGCAAAACTACCTTCGACTTGGAGCAATTACAGGAAAATGCTTTTCCACAAAACAGAAGACTACACTTTGGAACAGATTCAGAAACATCTTCGAATCGAAGAGGAATCTCGTAATCGAGAAAATAAAGGAAATCTGTCCAAAAGTGATGTTCAGGTTGTGGAAAAGGGAAACCAGAGTACTAATACCGGAAAAAAGCGCAGTTCTGATGAAAAGCCACCTGCAAATAACAAAAAGAAGAAGAAAAATGGGAAATGCTATAACTGTGGCAAAAAGGGACATTATGCTAGAGAATGTCGTGCCCCAAAGAAAGCTGCCAATATGGTAGAAGAAGAACTTGTAGCCATGGTTACCGAAATTAATATGGCTGATACATCGGATGGCTGGTGGTTTGATTCTGGAGCAACTGTTCATGTATGCAAGGACAAGTCGCTATTCAAAACCTATGAAGTCATCAGTGATGGCCAAGAAGTTCAGATGGGGGATCATAGTCGAGCCCAGGTTGTTGGAAAAGGAAGTATCACTCTAGATTTTACTTCTGGAAAAGTTGTCACGCTTATCAATGTTCTTCATGTGCCAAACATTAGGAAGAACCTGGTTTCAGTGGACCTTGTATGCAAGAGAGGATTTCGAGTTGTATTTGAATCTGATAAAGTCATAATTACAAAAAATGGAATGTTTGTAGGAAAGGGATATGGATGTAATGGAATGTATAAACTAAGTATTAATAAATGTGTTGCTTCTACTTATACCATTGAGTCATTCAATTTGTGGCATGATAGATTAGCACATTTAAACTTCAAATCCATTACAAATATGTGCAAACTCGGTTTAATTAATTCTAGTGGATCCGGCTGTGACAAATGTGAAATATGTGCACAAGCCAAGATCACTAAGAAACCTTTCCCTGGTGTAAACCGAAATTCTGAAATTTTAGATTTAGTACATTCCGATATATGTGAACTAAATGGTACTTTGACTCGTGGAGGGAAAAGATATTTCATTACATTTATAGATGATTACTCAAAGTACACCTATGTATATCTTATGAAAAATAAGAATGAAGCATTTGACAAATTTCAGATTTACAAAGTCGAAGTCGAAAACCAAATAAGTAAGAAAATTAAAGTTTTTAGGAGTGATAGAGGGCTGGAATATTTTTCTACAGAATTTGATGATTTCTGTGAAAAGAATGGAATCATTCATGATAGAACAGCACCCTATACTCCGCAACAAAACGGTATAGCAGAGAGGAAAAATCGAACGCTAGTAGAAATGGTAAATTGCATGCTGGTAAAATCTATGTTACCCCTTAATCTATGGGGTGAAGCCTTAAATACAGCATGTTATTTACATAATAGAATTGTGTCTAGAAAGACAAATGTATGCCCCTATGAACTTTGGAAAAATAGAAAGCCGAATTTGTCATATCTGAAAGTATGGGGGTGTTTGGCTTATTATAGAGTTCCCGATCCTAAAAGAACTAAATTAGGCCCAAGGGCACAAAGGAGTGTTTTTGTTGGATATGCTGAACATAGTAAGGCATACAGACTTCTCGATTTAAGCTCTAATACCATTGTTGAATCCCGTGATGTAGAATTCTTTGAGAATAAGTTTTACAAAGATTCTAAAATTATTGATAATCCTTCTAATGGCAATAGTGTTGGTGAAAAACAGCCCTGCTCAGAAAACAATTTTCAAACCAATACAAATGCAAATCCATGTGACGAAGGACCAAGAAAATCTAAAAGACAAAGAAAAGAGAAAGAGTTATGTCCAGATTTTATATCTTCACAAGCTCTACTTTTCTTAGTTGATGGAAATAGAGAAAATGTGACCAACAAAACACCCATTGTCCTAAACATTGAAGATGAACCTAAGACTTACAGCGAAGCAATCAACTCAAGAGATGCTGCCTTTTGGAGGGAAGCAATAAATGATGAGATGGACTCCATAATGTCAAATAAAACTTGGACTTTGGTTGATCTGCCACCTGGCTCTAAGCCAATAGGGTGCAAATGGGTTTTTAAAAAGAAATATGGATCGAACAATATTGTACATACTTTTAAAGCAAGACTAGTTGCTAAAGGGTTTAAACAAAAAGAGGGTGTTGATTATTTTGACACTTATGCTCCAGTAGCACGAGTGAGTTCAATTCGTATTCTAATAGCATTGGCTTCCATATATAATTTACACATTCATCAAATGGATGTGAAAACTGCATTTTTAAATGGAGATATGAATGAAGAATTGTATATGGAGCAACCAGAAGGATTTGTTCTTCCTGGGAATGAGAGGAAAGTTTGCAAATTGAATAAATCTTTATATGGCTTGAAACAAGCTCCAAAACAGTGGCATGAGAAATTTGACTCAACCATACTATCTTTTGGATTTGTTCACAATAGCGCCGATAGATGTGTTTACTCAAAGTTTGCAAAGGAGTACAGTGTCATGGTGTGTTTATATGTTGATGATATGCTTATATTTGGATCAAATATGACAGGCATCTTAGAGACCAAGGAATATTTATCTTCAATTTTTAAAATGAAAGATCTTGGTGAAGTAGATACCATCCTTGGACTCAAAGTGGTAAAACACTCTCATGGATACGCCCTGTGTCAAGCACACTACATAGAAAAGATGTTATCAAAATTCGAGCATTTAAAATTTAAGGAATATAATACGCCTTTTGATTCGAGTGTTAAATTGGCCAAAAATGATGGAAGGTCAATTGCACAACTTGAGTATGCTAGGGCAATTGGCAGCCTAATGTACCTTATGCATTGCACTAGGCCAGATATAGCTTATGCAGTATGTAAGTTGAGCAGGTTCACTAGCAATCCTGGCGGAGAACATTGGAAGGCGATTAGTAGAGTATTTGGTTATCTTAAGAAAACCATAGGACTTGCCTTATTTTACAATGATTTTCCAGCAACTTTAGAAGGATACACGGACGCTAGTTGGATTAATGATGCAAAAGACAACTTGTCCACATCAGGTTGGTTGTTTCTTCTTGGAGGAGGTGCTATATCATGGGCTTCCAAGAAACAAACTTGTATATCACATTCGACTATGGAATCAGAATTTATAGCATTGGCTGCTGCAGGTAAAGAGGCTGAGTGGATCCGGGATTTATTGTTAGATATAAAGATATATCCTAAACCCATGCCTCCTGTTTCCTTACATTGTGATAGTCAAGCTACTCTGTCTAGGGCTTACAGTAACACTTACAATGGAAAATCCAGACATATAAGCTTAAGACATGAATATGTAAGACAGTTGATTAAGGATGGAATTATCACAATAATGTATGTAAAGACTAGTAAGAACTTGGCAGACCCTTTCACAAAAGGCCTACCTAGAGATGTGGTGAAAGGGACATCGATAGAAATGGGATTAAAACCTATAAATAAAATCACAGACAATGGCAACCCAACCTCAAACTAAAATTCTATAGTACAAGGTTTAAAGGGTAATAACAAGTTGTCTAGAAGTGATTGCAATATGCTAATAAAATTGCCAAGACTGAATTAGCATAAAACACACTACGGTTAGGAGGTTGAAAGCGTTCTTAATGAAGTTAGTAAATGTCCAAGTAGTGGGGGCATATATAAAACTTCACCTATATGAATGTAGGAGTGGTGCCGCTCCTCACGAGAGTTTTTAGGTTTACTCTTTGGATCATTCATGAAACCAGGAAGAAAGCACATGGCCATAATAGTGCTAAGAAGTATCAAGAAATTATTTTAAAATAAATATCACATGTGTATTTAATATATCCGGTATTATTATAAAGAGTGATAAGTTAAAAGCCAAGGCTACCTATTACTCTAATAAAACTTTGGTATATTTATACTAACTGAAGGTTTAAGTCATAAACACCTTCTTGTATCCATGTGATATTAAGGTATGTTTCGGGAGATGGATCATTCCTAGGATCAAGATAAAATTTAAATGGAGCAATTGTACAATTAAAGTGGGGGATTGTTGAGTATTTAAATGTACAATGAGCAAAGTTAAATTCTATCTTAGTCCCACATTGCCTAAAATTCCATCTTATGAGAGGTATATATACTAATACTTAAGTTGCATATTAGTTGAATAAAAAGCATGGCATGAATAATATGGGCTTGGCCTGGAATGCGCGTGAGCGCGCGTGATTTCCAAACGCACTTATCACGCACTTCGCACGCACCCGCGCGGCTACAGGCTTTGGGCCTTCGTGGGCCTAGTTCCTGCCAGGCCAGATTCGTTTTGGTCCACACGGCTATTACTGTTTTGAACAGATGCTGCCGTTGTTTTTTAAATTTCAAAAGTAATGTCTGTTCGTTTTCAACAGTCATGACCATATGAACGGATATCTGCTTCTCTATATATGCTGCCTCTTCTTCCTCCCGAAAACTACTTTTCTCTCCTCTGAAAAAATAATTTCTACTCCGAGGAATTCAGAAATTGCTGTCTGCATTCCTCTTCTTCGCTTTGTTGTATCCTGGGAAAAGTATTCGCTGGAACTCTTCAGCAAACTCATTCGAGTGAGGGCGAATAACTTTTTAAGGAAAGTGTCGCTCCATTGATACGCCTCAAAGCTTTTCTACTTTCCACTCTTCCTTATCTGATTACTAACAGTGTTCATACAAAAAATTGAAGGATTTTGAATAATTTCACTAAATTATCAGTTCTAACATACAAACTGTTTACTGTAAAACGTGATATTGTCATTTTCTAAGTTAATAATTAAAAATCTTACGAATAATTCAGTGACAAAGAAATTCACCTTTAGCTATATTGCCAACGAATTCTCCTTTAGATGTTCAGTTGTTCGAGGGAAAATCATATCTGAATTCACCGGAGGAAGAGGCAGTATGTTACTGGATCGGATTTGAGTGTTGTATTGAGATAGCCAAGGACGGTGGAATTCATACAGTGCGTGAGAATTATGAAGAAAGATATTAGGAGAAGAAGTAGTCAAACGAAGACGAGGACGGGAAGAATTGGGGAAGAACTGGTATACGCGAATTAGGGGGAAAGGATTAGAGCGAAAGAGGAGGGGAGAGAAGAATCGCAGAATAGGACATGATTGTGTATGAAAAAAGGGTATTGTCTAGCTTTAGATGGACGGAAGTTTTTGGAGCCGCAGTAGGAATAAGAGAAACCGACAGTAAATATTCTCAAAGCTACATATAGGTATTCTGATAAGTTACAGTTAGAATTAAAACCAATTCAACTATATATTCAATCAATGGCCTATTTCAATTTCAACTACAAATGCTTCCATTCACCTACTTTGTTAATCATCCAAAAGATATGATTTTATCTCTATTTCAAGTCGTTAACCATAAATCAAATTCATCTTCAGATTTGATTCGCGACAAAATGAAATCCTTCATTTCCATCTTCTATTTTCTCTCGTAGATTTGATGTCGTTTATCCCTTGTCGCCCTTCATACTTCACTGTGTTTTTGGTTGGGTTCCTGAAGAAAACAACTTAGTTTGAGGAAATTGCCTGCACCAATGATGATTTTGCTTGCATTTCTATCATGAGGTTGAAGAGCCGTCCGACGTTAAATTTTATCCTGCAACGGTGAAATGGTGGGGATGATATGTATAAAGGCCACTGTGAATTGCAAAAATGCCATTGAACATGGCAAGTTGACATGCTTTCACAGAACATGCGCTATTGTGGCAAGCCTGATAGGAAGCACTGGAGACCCAAAGATAAAAGATTGAAGAGCCTGGTCTGCATTATGAGTGACATGTGCATTTGCATAAGGATGAACATTACATGTTCATTTGCATAGAGATAAAAGTTTTGGTGGCATGTGCATATTGAACATCAGAGGGGACATAATCAGTTTTCACCTGAGAGGATGGCACCTGAGTTCAATGTTAATATTGACATGGAAATCTGATGCACGATGGTGTGAATTTCTTTGGTTGGCTGTCTGTTCTTGTTAGTAGAGCACATAGACATTCAATGTTTATGTCATGCCTTCCACAGGTATTTTCCTTTTTACTCGGTTTTTTTCCTTCATAATTCTTGTACGCCACATGTTGGTATGCAAGAACCATAACAACTACACAACTGCTTATCATTTGCATTAGGCTTAAATATGTACACCTGTTTCAGCGTACTTATGCAGCTTTTTCTGGATGGTTATTTTCATTTAGCAACACAAACTTGGTTCGTATTTCCACCTCTGATTATCTGACTTTCCAACGGTATACATATACTAATAGTTTGTACATGTATGAATTTTTAATTGCATCTGCACTTTCAATGTCAGGGGAAAACATGAATGCATGTAACAGCCCGCATTTTACGTATCGAAAGATCGTAAAATATTTTTATTTTATTCCCTGAAGGTTGGATCATTCTCATCTTTTAATATGTTGCTTATGGGGATGTGAGGCATATCCATAATTTTTACCAACTTTTTTGTGACATTTCCCCCTGTCAGTCTTGTACAGGGCATAACTTTTGATTCAGGTCGAATCATGGGTGAGACCTGTGCCATTTGAAAGAAAATGATGTTTTCCTTTCTATATAGTGGTTACATTAAAGATTTGGCTCAGCGGTTTGGGAGAAATCGTTGTTCTAAGGTTTTTCAGTTGGCAGTCCAGGTTTTGGGAGCCTAATGGGCTGATTTGGGAGAGGCCCATTAGTGGGCTGGTGGAACTATAAATAGAGGGTGAGAGATATGGGAAATAGTTTACATCCTCATTCTATCATTTGGTGGCCTTGTGCTCCTCCTTCCTCTAACACCTCTGCACCATTAAAAATCAAAATCCAAGGCCATTGAAGGTTAGATCTACATCAATTAAAGCGAGAGTTCATCAGATCAAGAGGTTTGGTGCGAAGTGCTTGTTGTCCGGATTCTTATTTCATTAATTATAGCTTGTTTTGGAGAATTGGTAAGTAACATGCATCTATCACATGGATTCAATGAATTATATGAGTGTTTGTTCATGTTTTTCATCAATTTGAAGTGTTTTCCATAGATCTATGCATTGATAATTTTTATATAAATCACCCTATGATCTGATTTGGGAAGATTAGATAAATAATTTTTATGCTACCCCCAAGTTAGATCTATAGTTTTGTTCATATGCGCATTTATGGTGATTTTGGTGAATTTTACATAATTATTGATGGAATTGTTATATTGGTGTTATTGTTGATTTCATATCATGCTTGTGGTCATATTAGATGAGTTGGTATCGTCAAACATATCGTTTTGGCGAAGTTTTGGCCAAAATTGGAGTTGCATTGGAGGATGCAGGTCTTGGTCGCATGTATGGGTCGGTCGTGCATCACAGTGGGAATTTCTTGGGGAACAAGATAGGAAGGGTCGAGCAAGCGAGCCCAAGGAAGCAGGGTCGGTCATCCGTGCGTAACAGAATGTTTGTGAGTTTTGAAGTGGTGAAGTAGGGGGTCGGTCGTACACTCTAGTCGCACATGTCTTGAGAAAACATGACAAGTCTGGCCGGTCGGTCCTGTGTGTAGGGCTATTGAGTTGGCCCTTGTGGGGTGGGTCGATCGCTCCTGAGTAGAAGGGACGGTTGGCTATTGATGGGTCGGTCGATTGCTGAAGGGTCGATCGGTCATATGGAAATAGAAGGGTCGGTCGCTCCAACTGGGATTGGAGGAAAGGTGGTCGGTCCAAGGTGGGGTCAGTCAGGTGGGTCGGTCGGTCCAAGGTAGTAGGTCGGTCGAGCTGAAGAGTCCTTGGCAGTGCTTTTAAGTGTTGTGGATTGTTTCTTTAGCAAATGTTGATGAATGATATGGACTATATTGAACCTTATATATTAATGTTGTTTGGTTCGATGATGATGATGGCTTCGACAAGAATCTAGAAGGGGATGTTCGAAGTGATGTGATGTGTTCGTTGATCGGTGAAAAGCAACGAATGTGCAGACAACTCAAAAAGAGTTGGGTTGTGGATAATGGTTACTCAGTGGGACTTGAGTTGGTGATTAGTCAATGGTGATGACGACTAGAGATATGAAGGCCGAGGGATTATCATTATCATAAGTTCTAGTAGACTCAAAGCAGAGGTACTTTGGAAGTCCTGAAGGGCCTCATTACCTTCTGGATTTTCCTCAGTAATAGTTTCCCACCAGATTAGAGCTTCATCTTTGAGTGCCTAAAATGCTATTAATATTTTCTGATCATCTCTCAGCTTTAAACCTTGAAAGATTCTCTCAGCAGAATGCATCCATGCTTGTGTTTCAATCACGGATTCTTTACCCGAGAATTGTACTCCACCTAGATTTTGATATTTCATCACTAGAGCTTTTAGGTCTGGTTCTGGTTGTGGGAGCACGATTGGCTCATTAGATTGTCGAACAATAGAATTGTTTCTTCTGCTTCTGCCACTCATTTCTACTATGTCTGCAAATAGTAGACAAAGAGTCAGGCCAACAGAATAGATATTGTAAAGCATAGAGACATATATTTAAATGTTAATGAATCTATGGTGGGGGTGTATTTTATTCAGCCATACTCATTCTAGGACATTACTAGTCCTATCTATGATGAGTTATTCGGTTTAGAATACTGTTGATTCTACTTCTGTCTGGTTTATTTATATGTTATATTCTGGGCTAAGTTTAACCAAAGCTCTGATACCAACTGCGATGAACTCAAACTCCCGTATTTCGAAAGCAAGGATAATCATTGGAATATAACACATAAACAATAACAGCATAACATAAATATAGAATTACAGTAGAAAATGTATATCAAATTACACTGGGAATAATATATCATCAGAGTTACACAGCATAATAGGATCATATTTAGTACACAATACAGTTTTCAACTTAATATAAAATGTCTGCAGCGGAAATCAAACATAATATACTAAATGAAGTTTGAACAATATAATATAAATAATGGGATCCATCTTCAGCTCCATAGCTATCCAGAATGAGTCTGCTAAAACCTATATACAAGGCTGCCCGTGTGGGGAAGAGGGCGCCCGAGTTTGCAAAGTGAAACAAACTACGAGTCAGTCATGGGACTAGTATGAGAAATCTAATTAACCTATTTAATAATAGGGCTAATCACAGGACCATGCTGCTAACGCGGAACGGGTTTACTATATTGGATTGCCAGTGCATAAATGAAGTGAATCGTTAAACAACGCAATGCTTTTTATAAAAAATGAAACCATTATAAGACTCAAGTCCCATCACACAATGCAACGCAAACCGAAGGATAGAGTTTTACCTTATAATGGTCAAAAATGCTTAATACGATAAAAACAGATTGATTTTATTATTAGTTTATATATGTTTTCAAAAACATTTCAATCATAAAGTATCAATCATAGACGACATAGTTACCATATACTATGTCGCCAAATATATGTTTACAATCAAAACTGCATGGGTCGTATTGGAAGTTGGATTTCCATCATGAACCAAGGCAAGAGATAGTCCTTACCAAATTCGAGACAATTTAGCCTACCATGCCTCAGGATACATCCGCAACTGCACCTAGCTGCGCTAGGCCGGTCCATAAATAATGTTAGTGGATTAGTTATGCCTGAACAATACGTCTCCCCGCCCTATGGGGCATAAATAGAGCCACTAGGGACTCAAATCCGAGGTACCTCGCTTTCCATCATCCACATAAGTAAAAATATCTGGGCTTGTAAAACCCAGACACCACTTCTAGCTAGAAAGAAACGCATGTTCTCCCGGGGGTCCTTCTCCCGATTCTAGTTCATACCGGGGTGTGAGGCTAGCGAAGTAACGCTATACACAAAGCTATGCTAAAATAAAGTTGTGCTTTGATCATCAACCACAAGGCTCTGCTTTTTAACAATAAGCCTTGATCATTTGCATCTTGGCATGCCACACTGACAGTTCACGCCATGCGATCGACAACTATCAATATATAACCTCTGAGCTCGTGTGTCTCAGAGAAGGGTGTTAAGCAAGAGAATAAATTCTCCGCCACCAATAGATATATATTAAATATAAATCAATTTACATGGAATGAAATCCAATGTCAGACACACATCCATTTACAAGTCCGTTCTGGGTCTGAACGAAACCAGAGACACCTTACTCCTCGTCACATATGTCCAATACGGAAGAGAGGTGCTTGCTAATTCGGACAATCAACAAGTACATCCAGACAACTACCACTGTAACCCTTTATTGGGAGAAAATCAATACAGGGCATCAGTAGTCATCCATTCGATGTGAAGATCGTCGGTCTTCAATCGCCATCTTCAAATCTTCGACTTCCAATCATCGTATAATTATTTGAAATGAGAGTTAATTCGGATTTTTCAAATAATTTCTCAAATATATATAATTTAAATCAATTCTTTTCATTCCATATCGTTTATAATATTTTACAACGATTTATTGCTATTTTTATTTATTTAAAAATAGCCATTTTTAATTAAACGACGCTTCGGGTCATTACATGGCCTTGGTGCTGTTTTCATTAAAATTTGATTAACACATTTCTCAAAATCTAACCGTTGGATCTTAGCAAACTTTATATCGTTGGAAAGATCTTTCCAAAACGAACTCAATGGTTCCAGTTTTGGGAAAATCCGATGGTCGGATCTTTTGATATAATCGTTTGAAGTTACGATTTCAAATCGCGAACTATAGCAGCACGATTCGTTTTATTTTAATTTATATTTATATATAGATATATAATTATAAATCATTCAATGATTTCAACACCAATTTCAATTCAACATTGATTTCCTTTATATATGAAATCATATACTACATTAAAAATGAAAATTTAATGTTAATACCATTTCTTCCGACATTGAATCTTTTGTATGATTCCTATGTATTACAAAAAAATGTAATATGTTTTATCCTTCAATTATTACATTAAAAACGAAATCTTTTATTCAATTCTTTTGATTACATTTCCTCAGGCCTTACAAGATAAATGAATTGCAAGTTGATCTTGAGCTTGGAGCTTGAGATGACTTGCTATTCGTTGAGAGAGGGTTAAATTCGGCAAGAGCAGAATTTTAGAGTAAATTGGCATAAGCCCTAGCTGAGCAAGCCTGATTCATCGATGATCCGAAGAACAGAAACATAGGAGACATGAACTACCAATAGTTTGGTATAAAAATCTTTCTCTTTGATCTCTGATTTAAATATGCAGCACCAATATTTAATTCTTCTTTGAGCCTTGTAAAGCATGGTTTTGACAGAGGCTTTGTGAGAATGTCAGCCTTTTGATCTGCTGATAGTATATAACCGACTTTTAGCTTGTTTTTGATAACTTGTTCTCTGATGAAATACAGATCTAATTTTATATGTTTATTAGAGTATAAGATAGGATTAGAAGATAATGCAATAGCACTGACATTATCACACTACACAGTAGCTTGTTTTGCAGAAATAACCTGTAATTCACTTAATAGAGATTCAATCTGCATGACTTTAGCTGTAGCACTAGCTACAGTTCTAAATTCTACCTCTATACTAGATCTTGAAACGTTATTTTGATTCTTAGCACACCATGAAACAAGATTTTACATAAATAGATACAATAACCTGATGTAGATTTTCTATCATCACTATCTGTACCCCAGTTTACATTAGCATATGCATTAATATTCAAGGCATTGCTGCATTTTAAAATGAGTCCATGATCAATGGTACCCTTGAGATATCTAAGAATTCTTTTAACAGCCTTCCAATGATCATCCATTGGATTTTGCATATACTGACGAACTTTATTGACACTATAAGCAATGTCTGGTTATTGTAGCATACTGTAAAGCCCCTACAATACTTCTGTAGAATTTTCCATTCTGAAAGGGTTCACTTTATGATTTGACAATTGAACATTGGTGACCATTGGTGTAGGTAATGGGTTTGCTCTATTCATCTTAGCTCTAACCAAAATTTCTGAAATATATTTCTTCTGACTAAGATGCATTTCCGAATTAGATGATTTGTTGACTTCAACACCTAGAAAGTAATGTAGCTCTCCCAGATCTTTGATAGAAAATTCAAGGTCCAGCAATTCTGTAATAACTTTAATCTCAGCATTATTGCTCCCTGTAATGATAAAATCATCAACATAAATTAGAATGTATGTTGTGGAATAATCAGAAAATTTTATAAAAATAGAATTATCATATTTAGATGATTTATATCCTTGGTTGATAAGTGTTGACTTCAACTTGTTGCATGTTGAATAAATCCTTGAGGCTGCTCCATGTATACTTCTTCCTGCAATTCTCCATTAACAAATGCATTATTAACATCTATTTGCTTGATGTTCCAATTTCTATACAAAGCAATTGTTAAAATAATTATGATTGATGTATGTTGGTTTCACAACAGGTGAAATTTTTTATGAGAAATCAAGACCATACTATTATGAATACCCTTTTGCAACTAATCCTGCTTTGTATTTAGAAATTGAACCATCTGCATTTCTTTTTAATTTATAAATTCATCTGCATCCTATAATATTCCTATTTTCAGGTTTATTAACCAATGTCCAAGTTCCTTTTTTAATTAAAGCACTATATTCATCCTGCATAGCAGAATTCCAGTTAACATTTTGAGCTGCTTCATCATAAAATGTTGGTTCATCTAAAGTAATATCAGTATTGTAAATTTTTCGCTTGTAAATGCCACACTTAGCTCTTGTAAGCATTGGATGCTGATTACCTGCATCTTTAACATTTGTAGCTTGTTTCTCAAATGAAACATTATTATCAGCTATTTGCTCACCTTATATTTCACTAACATTTGGACTCTGTTGCTTTGCACTTTCAAAAATGGGAGAGGACTTCTCTTGACCTGGCCTACTTGATGGCATAGTGTGTTGAGAGTTAGTATTGGTGTTATGTTCATTATGATGAACAGGCACCAATTCTTCATCCTCATCAAGTATATCATATTTAACATGTTTGTTACTTATTATTTTCTGCAGTACTTAAATTAGTTTTACTAAATGGACAAACATGCTCATTGAATTTGACATGTCTAGAAATATAAATCCTCCTTTGCTATCCAAACATTTATATCCTTTTTGCCTGTTACAGTATCCCACAAAGGTGCATGCAGCAGATCTGAAGTCTAACTTATGACTATTATAAGGCCTTATATAAGGAAAACATTGACATCCAAAAAATTTTAAATGCTTATAATCGGGTTTAATTTTAGTTAGATTCTCTTGTGGACACTTAAAATTTAACACCTTTGTAGGCATTAAATTAATTAAATGCATAGCTGTATTAAAAGTATCAGCCCAATATTTAAAGGGCATAGAAGCTTGAGCTAACAAAGTTATACCAGTTTCAACAATATGTCTGTGTTTGCTTTCAATAATTCCATTTTGTTCATATGTATAGCGGCAAGTATATCTATGTTTAATACCTCTTTTCTCAAAGAAGGTTTTCAAGGGTAAAAATTCTCTGCCACCATCTGTTTGAAAAGTGTTAACCTTACCAGTAATGTTATCCACTTTATTATTAAACTGTATAACAGCATCACCGATTTCAGATTTTGATTTGAGCATATAAATCCAAACAATTCTAGAATATGGATCAATGAATGATATATAATATCCGTGTCCATAATTAGAACTAATGTGTGCAAGCCCCCACAAATCTATAGATATTAGTTCAAGTGGTTTAGAATAACACGTTTATGAGTCTGGAAATGCAAATTTATGACTCATTCCCAATTGACAAGCAGTACAAAAAATATGAATTCGAATTTTGACTGGCAGAATAATTATTATTCATCATGACATGCTTAGTAATTTTAATACTGGGATGAACCAGTTTACAATGCCACATATCAAACTCCTTAAGGCAATAAGAATTGTTTACTACAGACATTACATAGGGATTATTTTTAATATCAGAATTTTTTGAATGACTGAAATCAAGTCTTTATAATCCCTTATTCTCTTTACCCTACAGAATAGTTTCTTGAGTCAGTTTGTCTTTTACCATACATGCATTAGGGCAGAATTCAAAGTAAACATTATTGTCCTTTGCAAATTGGGGAACATTCATCAAATTTTTCTTAATTGATGGAACTCTTAGCAATTTTTTTTTAAAATAAGTTGTTTATTTCCATCAATACTTGAATTTCCAGTAAGTGTGATACGTGAAGTTTTACCATTACCAACAATAAGATTTTTCATACCTTTGTACTCCTTGTTTCCTAAATTCAAATTGTTTAAATTGTTGGTGACAAGGTTGATTGCACCAGAATCAGGGTACCAACAGTCATCTGACACATCATCATTGGTAGTAGCTTCAGTATTAAGAACTTCTGCTTGTGCTTTATTATTTTCTTTAGCAGTATTCACTGTATTTGCACTGGCACTGTTATTTTGTTGAGGAGGAGTGTAATTAGTGTTGAACCTGAAATAACACTTGCTAGCACCATGCCCCATTTTTTTACAAATCTGACACCTGATTTTGTTATTATTATTGTTGCTCCTACCTCCTTTTCTTCCTCTCCTGACCAACTCCCTTTTTGATTATTATATTGATTTCTTGATATTTTTTCCTCTGCCATAGGAGGTGTAGTTAACTGACATATCAGAATTAACACTTTTTTATGTTCAATTTTGCCTTAACGAGACAATAGTGTTGAAAGTACATATTGTCGAGAGGGTGTTGGATCCATTGAGAGAATAATTGCAGTGACAGCTTCATACTCATCACCTAAACCACTTACAATAGCTATTATCTATTCAGACTCAGGTATTCTTTGGCCAGCGGAACTTAATTGATCACAAATATTCTTTACTTTGAGCAAATATTCGTTCATAGATGATTCACCTTTCCTTATGCTATGCAATTGTCTTCTATAATGCATAACTCAAGCAGAAGAATGATTTGAAAATTTTCTTTGGACTGTTTCCCAACTTCTTGGGCAGTCTTGAACCCTGTTAATTGGGGTAAAATAACAGGTCCTATAGAAGACATCATCGATGCACATACTAGACCATCATGTCTCTGATGCATGATACATTCAGGATTACTCACCAATTTTTCTTCACTATCTCTAACAAACTTAGGTGGAACAATCTTTCTTCCAAGTATATAATCCTCTAATCCATATGCTCTAACAGCAGTTTCAACCTGTAATTTCCATAATAGGTAACTGGATTCACCAAGATGAGTTGAGATTAACTGGCTTTGAGGTTTTATGATGGTCTTCATCAACTCTTGGATGGGATCTGACAGAGATTGGTGACTTCTGTTGCTAGAAACTTGTGAGCTTGAGTCATCTGAAGTGTTAAACATGACGACTTAACAGAGGAACAAATGCAGAAACTCAGGAAAAACAGAGGTAAGATCTAATCTCTTGAACTTTGAATTGAGATAAATCCAGAGATTTTGATATTGTTGAAAGATGCAACTCAGATTGCCAGAATGAAGAAATAACTACTTAACTTCTGAAAGAATAGATACAAATTTTAATTGGCAATCTATTGATGGCGTTGATACAGTATTGATGATTTCTTGATATATCTTGACCGGTTTCTTGAGAAAAACAGATCAGTCCCTGTATACCTTATTCTGAAATTAAGATGCAGCCACAAAAGATTGTAGGCGAGGCACTTAATCTTATAAATAAGGAAACAACCTTCAAATGAGAGGTTGAAGCTTCGATGAAGGGTGATCCAGATGATGAAATCACTCCGATGGATCAACGATTGACCAACACTACTGATGATCAATAAAAAATCAATTACTTAGCTCTAATACCAAGTCAAGATTTCAGAATAATGGGTGCAGAAAGAATATTGAAGAAGACGATAATCTCTATGTATTAATCACTACAAGAAAAATGATTTTTTTGTAGCGCTCAAAAATCGCTACCAATCATTTTTGGTGGCGTTTCGATAATCGTTACGAGAAAACATGCCACTAAAAATCGTTTTTTATTAGTTGCACTTTTTTCAACGCCACTGTAAATGCTTTTTTTGTAACGTTTTCAATACGCCACCATAAATTTTTCTGTAGCGCTTTAAAAACGGCATAAAAAAGCTTTTTTTCCTACTAATAAAATTTCCAATTTTAACCCTGATTTACGGTTGCGTTTACTCAACGCCACTACATGTATTTCTGTGGCATTTTTAAAACACTACTAAAAATTATTGATTAGTATTCCAGACCTGTCCATAATTTTGCTTTCAGTTATATAACAACGTAGTACATAAAAACACACTTTTGAACATAAAATATTAAACAACCACAAGATACATACACATTCAAAGATCCACAAGATACATACACATTCAAACATCCGCAGCATACATAAGTGTCAAGACAAAAAGTTAGATGTACATTTACTCAACCAAACTACCATTAGCAATGTCATAACCAAACTACATGCAGCCAAAGTACATTGAACACTGAAATAAACCTCTAAAATAACCAAGTTACTGAGCAAATATCATTAAGTTGTACTGCTATTACTTTGAGTGCCTTTATTGTTTGATTGCATACTTCAAAGTAGATCTGTTCACAACTGCATGGCCGTTGGCAAATGGTATTATATTCATATAAAGGAAACAATTGAAACTTTTTATATTAATAGAAGAACATGCGGTTATGATAAACTTAGATTAACGGTCCATAGGAAAGTGGGGCAATATACATACCTAAGGGTCTGAAGTCACAACAGATCTGAGATGTAGGGCGGGTCTGAGACGTTCGCATAGACCTGGAGCAAGGAGTCACAGATATAAAGCGAATGATCGGATCGAAAGCAAGCGAATGATTGGATCGGAAGCATTTAACAATTATGCAACTGCATAAGGTTAATATAAGTCAACTGCAAAAGAACATAATTGATATATGAAATTAAGGAAAGGGTAGAAGCTCATACTCTAAATGCTAACAAAGCTGGTTTATGGCCTTTTCAAAATCCGCAAATGTCACTATTAACAAAGAAGGTTCAGCCTTGTCAGTAGTGTCCATAGTATCACCATTTACAGAAACCTTTTCCAAGCTATTACTAAACTGTGGGGACACGGTCAACTCAGTAGACAAAGAAGATGCCAAACACTCCAATCTGCAGCAATTATCACCCAAGTTATCAGAATTTGTGGATTGTATATAGTTGCAGAGAGATATCGTGGCTTCTTCATGGCACAAATCTACCAAATCAGCACCCAAAAATCCATTAGTTAATGAAGCCAAAGTTTTAACATCGGTCTGGTAAAGAGAATGATTCGCTTTACTACGAAGGACTTGAAGTATATCCAGTCTCTGCTCTGGTGACGCCACTCCTGCATGCAATTTAACGAATTAAGAAATTCTAAAACAATATAATAGAGAAAAAAATAGGCATTAATAGAAGACAACATGTTAGAATTTGACTGTACAAGCTCTTGAAACTTGTCAGTGGGAGCAGTAACAGGAGACGTGTGAGGCATTTGACCAGTAGGGGGACATTTAGAATCAATTCCTTCTCTATTCGATCCAAGCCACTAGTTGATACATGATAGATAACCTGACTGGTATGGTCAGCCAGCAAGGATTCATTTAGAATTCCTATAGACTTTTCAGGCAATGAACCAACATAAAATACATCTAAACCTTGGGTGATGATTAAATCACCAGCATCTTCTTCTATGACAGGAGACAACTCTTTGGTAAATTTATATTTCCTAATAGAGGATTTCAGTCGAAGTTTTATAGCAAGGTGAAGAAATGTAAAGAAAATACAATTATTGGATAAAAGAATGAATGCAATGGTGGATTCTAGTGTTATTTACAATTACAAAGTAGAATAAATCAACTTTATCTCAAAATCATTGTAATTTCATATATCTTAAAGCAGAATAGATTAGCTTCCACTTGCAAACCAACTATATCTAGATTAAAAATAGGACAACATGAACAAGGGTCAATTACATCATGATTATCAATTCCTTTCAAGAATTTTGAATTGAAGTACAATCCGAAAATACAATACTTAAGGTTGTTATGAAGTTTATTGACAAAGCAATTTGATATTAGTGAATCAAGTTTAATTTGATGCAGAAGTTACCAAAGACAGTTACTTCTAATACCTGGACCTCGAGGCTGAGGGAGTTGGCAAGGTAGATCGAAAGCTCAACTGTCACTTCCCGAATCAGGCGCATGCAATCGTCAAATTCCGTGTCCAGGAAGGAAGACGATGGATGGGATTCTGGCAGCTGTGCAGTAGTCAAGTAAGGCTGCGGATGTTTCTCCTCTTGATGTGCAACCGACGTCCATTATTGGTCGGTTCAGTTGCTTACAAAGTTGGATTTCCTGATTCAAAACAAAGTCCATTTCAATACACATACATATATAGTTTATTACCATACATACTAAATTATAGTAGAAAGACTATCACTGCATTATTAATAAAACGACAAGAGTTTCTTATCACATAAATGATTTGTTGAAATAGATAAACAATTATACGTTAATAACCATTGTCAACACTTTGTAAGTCATACAAAATGATTTATTGATAGACCAAATGTCTAATTTCCTCATTTGTAAATGATATGAATTTCTTTAGTTCATCATTCTTCTTTTTATCATATTCAAGCTTATATAAATTCACTTGCACTGATTATTATACCTAGTAATATACCAAGTATTATAACTTTAAAGAACGTAAGGTACAATGTAGTTTAGCTTTAACAATGGAATTAAAAATAATAGGTATATCAGCTGGTATGATGTGGTGTGATGTGTTATGCATGGAAACATGTAGTTCATTTAGTACACTAGTTGCAGTAGCCAAAGTTTTGAAGTGTAATCTATTTAATTTTAGTTCCAGCTTATTCACCTAACAAAATGATAAACAATGTATAATTCAATGAAGCAGCAATGGCATTGGGAAATCATTCAAGCAAACAATTTCAGAGAAAAAAGCTCCTAGTGTTGTTTAATCTCCTACTCGTTCGTCGGTCCCCTTTCAGTCACAACAGAAGAAGAAAAAAAACTTACACCATGAACCGAAACCCCGATTGAGTGAAATCGAAATAGGGGAAAAAACACTTTGCAATAATCTGAGTAAAAAAAGCGGCACCTTTTGAATTCTTATCTAGAATTCAACAGAGAAGGGAATCCTTTGTCTGATTGGAAGCAAGGAAAGACGAGGTAGCACGATGGGAGCAGGTCAGCGACCTTATGCGTGATGGAAGATGAAGCCAGAGGAGGGTAAGAATTAGAAGCGAGAGAAGCGACGAGGAAGGTGGTTAGGGTTTCGGAATTCGGGGGAAAGGAAATTCTTGTTAAAAAATTCTAAAGTTTAAGAGGGGGAGAGGAATAGGAAATAGCTGGTTACATTTGTTTTGGATCAGGCGGGACCATTTTTCTGTAGGTGGGAAGGGAAGTGAATTTTTTTTTACCGCACAAGTATTGTGAGTGAAAACACCTTTCTTGCATTTCCAAATAAATGCCACTGATTTTTTCAACAAAAAATAAATTTTCTTGTAGTGATTGATATTAGCAAATGTACAAATGAAACGTTGTTTTCAATGTTACACACGATAAATATTTATAGAGTATTAACAAAAGAAAATGGACTAAGCCCATTTAGCGTAAGTGGCTTTATTATATAATATGTATAATGTATGTGGAGCCGTCATATTTCCTAATTATTATCACTATCAAGTTTATGCTTATGCGCTTGCTTGTTTGACTGCATTTAGACGTAGAGGATTTGGGAAGCTATGTTACATGGCTGATTTGATTTACATAATTCAATATGATAAATGTGAGATTAGCACATGTAGTTTTGACAAAATGCAATACAATGTGTAATGCAAAATGAAAATGAAACTGTGCCTTTTTATTCCTATACATTTTAAACTAACTATTATATTATCTTGTAATATTGCCAGTGTCCACAACAATCTGAAGCAATGGATTGTGTATATTATGTGATGAGGTGTATGCATGACGTAGTAAAATACCACAATCAAAGCATCGATTAACGCAAATTACTACTTTAATTTGTTTCATTCCTAGCTATTATATGTTAATTACGTACGCTTGAAATAATATTCTCTTATAAATTGCATGACTTTTCACAACGTGGTTCTTATCACCAACAAGAAATAGTTGAGGTTTGGAATAACTTAGCCAATTATATCATGTATAATTGGATGTAGTTGATCTTTTATTATGTATATATTAGTCTTTCGTTATGTACATTGAATTTTGTTTTGTGGCGAAGTATATATTTATGCTTTTTTGTTTTTACACATGAACTATGTTTATTGATAATATAATTACATTATTTGTTTGATTGGATTCGTAGTAATAATGCATTTACAGAATTTTAAATTCGATTTGGTATTATTTATGGTTTAAAAATCTAGTGAAAATGTATATTTTTTGCTTGCATCGGTTGTAATGGCGTAAGCATCTGATGCAATACTCCTTGGTCATTACAAATATATTTTTTGCATCTACTCAGTAACATCTGATGTTTAAAAATGCCGATGCAATACATGCATCCTCAAAAAGCAAGTGCAACTATTTGCATCTGCTTTGTGGCATCGGTTGTATCGAACAACTAATGCAAATTAACAACATTGGCAATGGTTGTTTAACTGTTACAACAAAAAATTGTCTGTTGCATCATCTTAATTTGCATCAGTTGAACAACTAACAAAACATGGGTCTAACAACCAATGCAAATGACATGCTTTGTACTAGTGTACAATTCTATGGTAACGTGCCACTAGTAGGTCATGCCTACTAGCTAAATGACATGTAAACTTACGCACGTCATAGTAGAACCTAATCGAAGTCTACTCGCTCAGAAAACACAATATGTCATACTAATCAAACTCCATTGACCTCTTATACTATTTCCCATCTAAGCATGCCCTATTTCCTAAAATTGTATGATCCTGTCTAAAAGGGGAGGTAATCGAAGGGGTTATATCTAACAAACAAACTATAGTTTTTCTCCCTAGCCTAAACTTATTCTTTTGACCTTTTATAACCGTAATTGTGCCCGATCTTCCTAAGATCATCATATCGTGTCTGAAATGGGTGGTGGTCGGAATGAGCCTTAAAATCTAATTTGTGTTTTATTCTTTTATATTAGCTCAATACTAAATCATATCCTAATCTTGTGACCTTTTTCCTAATTTAGTAATGATATTACTAGTATCTTGATAAGTTTTTTTTTTCTATTTAGTATGCTTTTTCTGTTTTAAATTATCATAATAACATGCTCACTTTTCTATGTCTTACGAGTTAAAATACATGTCAGACTTCATTGCAATTTATGTAAATCTACATAATTTAGTCTAATTCCTTTTTATTGTGAATCTGCAATTATTTGCATTCACTGTAAACTTAATTCCCTTTTCATTGTTCCATATTTATGAAGTTTTATGCTATTATTCTATTTCCACACACAAAAAGAGGATTTAAAACTATATCTATAAACTAATGTTTATAGCCCTAAGAAATATGAAAATACCTATAGAAAGACTGAAATAAATGATAGAAATACTGTAAGGGAAAAAATGGAAAGACATAGAAAAAGAACTATAAAGTACTTACAGAACTTAAATAAAAGAAAATATAAGAAAACTACTTACAGAGATTAAATATAAACAAACAAAAGAAACTGTAAGAAAAGAAGAAAACTATTTACAGAAAAGCTAAAAAATACTAAAAAACCATAAGTAAAACTATTGAAAACCATAAACTTTTAAACAACTTATAATCTAAATAATTACTATACGGACCCATGGTCCTAAGTTTTATCTCCACAGATGTTGCAGATCTCGCCTCTAAGTGGATTATATAAACATTCTATTTTATAAACTTCTTCCCTAGAAAAATTTAGCTTTGGTTCATCTCAAAATAGAGAGCCTAGAGAGGGGAAAAGATTGTGTTGTGAATGAATATCTAAATTTATGGGTCCATTTATAGTACCTAAGGATCTCAGACCTTCGGATTTCTTGATTCAATCCTCGCTAGCACGACACTGAAAGGGTATCTTCCTAAGGATCTTAAATCTCACGCTCCAAAATAGGCCACGTTAGCCAAAAAATTGAAATTTTTGCAAGCCGACCTGGCTCTACGCTAGTTGCATATGAATCCAGCCAAGCGCGTGCGTAAGCACACACACACACACACACACACACACACACATATATATATATATATATATATATATATATATATAATTAACATATATATATATATAAGGAGCATTCCGGGGCACCCTTGATTTGCAACACCCTTTAGCATCCCTACCCTACCATGAGCTTTACTAATCTAAATCCAAAAAGTTTTTGTAAATGTTCAATCCACATATATATTTCGATCTATCCAAAATTTGAGCTTGTTCCAACATTCGTAACATTTTCAAAATCTTAGCCCAATTATTCACCATTCAAACATTTATCCGAACCGTTTAATTTAAACATCAAATATATTATTCTATGAATGTTAGAATGAGCTCTAATCTTGGACTGATGATAATATATATGTAGATTTAACATCTAAAAAATCTTGTTGGATTTGGACTAGTGTAGCTCATGGTAGGGTAGGGATTCTAAAGAGATGCTGCAAAACAGTGGTGCCCTGGAACACTCCTCTCTCTCTCTCTCTATATATATATATATATATATATATAATTTGTTTGTGCGGTATCTTTTTCATTCTTTCTCATAAAATTTATATGAAAATTGATTTGAAAATAGCTGTGGACACAATATGTAACCCCCATAGCTAAATTATTATATTTTTATAAACTTATTTTATCTATTAATTGATTCTTTAATAAAATTCCTATGACTTAAAAGTTTGGGTTGTTACGTGTCCTTTAGAATTGGTACTGATCTTAATCCGGATCAATACTAATTCGAGCCAATGTTGGTTAGCCAATCTGTATCCTCCCATCTGTTGGACGTGGTCTTCTTCACTTCATTCACTACTCTTATTTTCATGCCACTACTCCTGACCTACTTATAGATTAACGTCTTTTCCCCTTAAATTTCATAAATCAGACTCAACTATAATTGTGATCGTACAATATTAATAAGTGAATACAACAAATGCACGTAAAACTATTGCCGAATCACTATAATTTCATTGTGCCTTTTACTTATGGGCATTATTCCATGATTTTGTGATTATCTTGATTCACTTACAATTTCGTTGTTTTAATGGACCAAAACAGTTCGTTGTAAAATAATTGGCTGATGTGGAAATTTAAAACATTTTATAGGACAAGTGGCTTGTTTTTGTAAGTAAGGTATAGGAATACATGAATCAAAATTAACACATTAAACACCCAATGTATCTTTATTTATTTTGAATGTTCTATAGTGAAAGTTAAGCGAATAGTAATTGATGTGCATTAAGGTTTGTGTATCGTTACCACTCATAGATTGAAATACAAGCATACACCTGTTATATACAAGTTGAATATTTGTGTTATTTGTTAGGAGAGAGCTCTTAAAGACAGTCTCCTATAGGTGATTGTACTTATGCAGTCGTGGGCCCTTAAGAGGAATTCAAGGGGCCCTAATAAAAATAAAAAAATACAATAGACCCCACTGAATTCCTCTCAAGGGGCTCGCGTGAGTGACTGTTCCTGGTATTCGCGTTGTTGGGAGAGAGCTGCTACGAACAGTCGCTTATAGGCGACCGTACTTATGTAGTTACAGGCCCGTTGAGAGGAATTCAGGGTGCCCTGTTAAAAAGAAAGATACGGTAGGCCTCATTGAGTTCCTCTCAAAGGGCCTGCACGAGTTTAGGAACAGTCGCTTCTAGGAGACTGTTCCCGACACTCGCCTTATTGGGAATTCTACATCACAGTTGTCATTTTTCCAATCTCACCTATTAAGATTTGCATTTAATATAACTTTCTGACATGTTAAATGTTAATATAAATACATGCATGAGAAATTAAGATGAAACAAAGTTGCATTCTACAAATTTTCCTACAATAAGCCCTATCTCTTGTAGGGCTAAAACTAAAGCCCGTGTCATTATCAATTACCAAAAAACCGGTAGATCAAACTTCACTATATTGAATGTCATTATAAAACAGTAAACATTAAATTCAACGAAGATATAAAGGGATGATAGAAGTTGAAGGCGCACTGGAAAATAGTTAACTATCGTGTTCGCTACCTGAGGTTTGATGTGACTTTATGCAGTATAGGTTGAATAGCTGAGTGCAAATGAGGAGTATAGAAATAGTGAAATATTGTGTTTCTTACCATAGTTTGAAAGAGTGACGATGCTTTAGGCTGCAACGGCAGGCGATTGATGTTCTCCAACCGGTATAGTTTGAATAGTAGACAATGGAAGCCAATTGTGGTGCCATTTGGGGACAAGGACTAACATAGGTAGAAAACTAGGGTGTCGGGTAAGAGTAGTTTGATGGTTTGCAAGTATAAACCAGTAAAATGTAGGAGAATTGGGTAAGGAAATAAGGCAAGTGAAAATGTGAAATTGAATTATGGAAGGGGAGTGGAAGAAGAACGGTAGAGGCAGTTTATTTAGTCTAAGAAAGGGGAAAGGTACTGAAAAGCTGAAATGTGAAATCATTCGTAGAAGGGGAAAAAGATAAGAAACTCTCATACCGTCAATTTGAAAAGAAGAGTGGAGAACAATGCCACCGACTTACGTCGACAGTCTCCCCGCTATGTATTTCAAATTAGCATTAATCTATGCGAACATCTTATATTTCTTAACCTTCCTATGCATGTTCCCCTCATCATATTACAACCGCTTTTCCATTTTCCTCTTCTACACGATCAGACAATTCAAAGTTTCCACCACTCTTTCCTTAAATTCCAGTACCGTTTTCATTCTCACCTCCTTTTTCGTCCACTTACTTTCCCTTTATTTCCTGCTACGTAACTGTCACTCTTCCTTCTTTCAAACTGCAATCAACATCTACCGTTTATTGCTATTCATGTTGGAATAAAAGTGTCCTAAAAGAACGCTTTGGAAATAAAACCCAACCTTGCGGAAAAAAATAGGAATGGATTGATGATGAGTCAAAACAAACAATAGATAGTCACCAGCAAAACAATCACAGATCAAACAATAAAAGAAAGAACACAAGAGATTTATAGTGGTTCACTAACGTCTTGTTAGTGTACATCCACTTGGGGAGAGGAGATTTTATTCCTTTTCTAAATAAGAAAATATTACAAGATTGATAATAGAGAAAAATTAGAAGAAATACAACTTTTAGAGATGTACCATACATTTACCTAATCCTTATCCTTATATAAGGATTAATACTTGGGGTTGAAGTAATTGATGCCTAATTAATTCTCCAATCAGAGAATTAATTTCTTACTTCAATATCCCAAAAGAAACTTCTTCACATTCTTCCACTTATGTAGGTTATTTATTGCCCTGTCTAATTTTACAAAAGAGCCAATAAATTTTCTGATATCTTCCAAATCTTCTACAGTTGGAAATATTATATTACTCAAATTAACAATATTTTCCAAATCTTCTCTAAATGGAAATATTGTATCACCATAATCAATAATATCTTCCAAATCTTCTACAAGTGGAAATATTGTATCATGAAATCTAACAATCTCTACCTTGATACTATATTTCCTTAAAAGCATACCAACTCCACCTACATCCTCTTACTTTAAGCATCTTCTTGGACAAGACACCATGGTTACTTTCCCCAATGTGCTTCGGCATGGCCATCACCCATTGCACTTTGTCAACAAACTCCGGCAATGCCACCGCCTGCCAACAAAATTTTCAAAGTACCCCCTTCTTGTAAGACCTATCAATCTTCACCATGAAAACAAACGTCTCCATGAACCATCTCAACTCTCTCCCCACACCGTGCCACCACGTGGCACCTAGCATTTCGATAAGAGATTCCAGCTCGAGTAACGCCCGAACTTAGCAGTCTGCAAAGACTTATGCATATTCACTGCTTTCTCCTTTGTTCTCTGACCAACTTCAGATGATCCCTTCTTCCGCTTATCAAGCATATCCTTTTGGAAGAATCTCACCTTGTTGAATCTTTCCCTTTTGACCATACTCTGCCTATGCAGAAACTCAAAGTCCCTTCTCGTATGCCTAGCATTGACATCTTTTTCACGAGAACTGTAGACTCCAACCCTCGACTCTCCGAGTACAGAGCTTCCCCTTAGGAGATACAAATTATGAAACATATCTCCCTTCATCGCTACAAACGCACCCTTAGAAACCCTTAAACTATAGTCACATCACATCCTTTGGATGCCAACTGCCTAAGAGATATCATTGACTTCCGAAGACCGGGAACATAACGGACACCTATTAAAGTGCGTATTACCCCGTCATACATGTGAATCTGCATAGTACCTTCGCCCATGACTCTACAACTAGAATCATTTCCCATAAGAATCAGTTTCCCTCCTTTTCTTTTAAAAGAGCTGAAATAATTCTTATTAGGTGTCATATGAAAAGACGCCCCCGTATCTAACACCTAGTGGTCTGATACATCTGATACTACCACTATCAACTAGTCATCAGACAAAAATTCCTCCATCACAACTGATGAATTTCAAGTTTCAATTTTTTTCTTCAAGTCCGGACAATTTTTCTTGCAATGACCGGGTATCTTGCAAATGTAGCACTTCCCATCTCTTGAATTTATTTTTTTCTTCTTCTCCCCTTTCTCTATACCAGCTAATAAGGATTCCATACTACTTCCTCCTCTACCTTCATTCAACCCCTTCATCTGATCCCTCAAGTCCTCAGATAGAAGACCTGCCTTCACATATCTACTGTTAGTGTATCTCTGGCATAGATAAGACTGTTAGTGAATCCTATGTATTGCTCCAGAAGAGAACACAAAAGAATCATTGCTATTTGCTCCTCATTCACTTTCAAGTCAACAGTGTTCATTTTCATTGCGAGATCATCGAAGAAGCTTATATGTGCCTTCATTGAAGTACCCTCTCTCATCTGCATGGTGAAAAACGTCTTCAGCAAAATCAGACGGTTGGTTAGTGACTTCTTTAGATAGAATTTTTCCAGTTTGATCCAAATGTCCTTAGCGGTGGTCTCACCAATAATCTCTGGAATGACATTTTCTCCCATTGCTAATTTTAAAGTAGTAAATGCCCATTGTTCCATCTCCTTCCTTTCCACGGCTGAAATATCATCCGTCAACTGCTCTGGGGCAAACACCACATGATGAACATTGTTCCTTATTAGAATAACTTTCATCCTCCATTTCCACTTATCGAAATCTTTATCCCCGTCCCATCTTTCTATTTCTAATTGAGTTCCTGCTTCCATATATGTCCCTTTGACATATGTCCTTGATACAATTGTTGAATTCTCCTCATCTCCTGCCATAATACCTAACACCCTTTCTCTATCAACCTCGTAGCTCTGATATATACCAATTGTTGGGGTAGAAGTTTCCCAAAAAATGCTTTGGGAATAAAACCCAACCTTACGGAAAACAAATAGGAACAGATTGATGGCGAGACAAAACAAACAACAGATAGTCATAGCAAAATAATCACAGATCAAATAATAAAAGAAAGAACACAAGAGATTTATAGTGGTTCCACTAACTTCTTGTTAGTGTACGTCCACTTGGGAAGAGGAGATTTTTTTTCCTTTTCTAAATAATAAAATATTACAAGACTGATAATAGAGAAGAACAAGAAGAAATACAACTTTTAGAGATGTACCATACATTTACTTAATCCCTATCCTTATATAAGGATTAATACTTGGGATTGAAGTAATTGATTTATGGTTATAAATCAATGTCTAATTAACTCTTCAATCAGAGAATTAATTCCTTACTTCAATATCTCAAAAGAAACTTCTTCACATTCTTCCACTTATGTAGGTAATTTATTGCTCTGTCTAATTTTACAAAAGAGCCAATAAATTTTCTAGTACCTTCCAAATCTTCTACAGTTGGAAATATTATATTACTCAAATTAACAATATTCTCCAAATCTTCTATAAATGGAAATATTGTATCACCATAGTCAATAATATCTTCCAAATCTTCTACAAATGGAAATATTGTAATATGATATCTATCAATTCATGTGAAATCGATGGCTCACGATATTGTCATTCGATTATCGGTGGTACATTTCTTTGGTTTTCTGTTTTATAACTTCATCCTCACTAATTGAAATCCTCTTCATCTTTCAGATTTAAGATTAGGGCTTACATCAGATCTCCTTTAGAGACATATTCGTTGCATCTTCAGCATGGTACGTTTGCCTTCTTAAATTTCGAAACTCTTTATTCTGATATTGCGGTTGTTTATATGTAATTATTTTCCATGAATTATTCGATTCAAATTGCTATAGGCATGTACAACATATGTGCATAATATTTATGCCCTTGATTTAGCAATATATTAAATTATCCTTTTGGATGTCAAGCAATTACTGTTCAGTCAATTATTAAGCGAAATATATACATTTGCACATATATAAAAATATGTATTCTATTTATGTATCTAATTCAATTTCTTACGTGATTATAGAAATAAATTCCTTGCATACTTAATCCAAAGTCTCTAATCTTTCGGACTGACTGCGAAGACTTTTATTTTGTGTAAGACTTGATAATATGCCTTTAAAAATTAATTAAAATGTAACTAACATTTTGAGTTAGTAGATTCAAGATATATATAGCAAAACTTTTTGAGAAATATAATTGGCTTTGCTAATACCATGACAATATTATCTATACATGTTATTTACATTTTAATCAATTGCGACTTTGTAATGCATAATAAAACAAGTTTTAATCTATAATCAATTGCTGCTCTATTTTTCGTTGTATCCATGGATTATTACTACTGCTAGATTATACCACAATTATGAGACAACATAAGAACATCAGTTTCTTCTTCACCTAGTGATCAACACAATATCTTTTAAACAAAGCAATAAGGTATCATATCAATTGTAAATAAATGCATACACTGGAAACATGAAACGTATTAGTTACCTGACAATAACTTTGAATATGATATATACAACAAAATATGTGTCCTGATAGCAACCTTACATTATTTTGGTATTTTAGTCCATAAATTTTATTTATTTATTTGCTAATATGATTGGTATGTACATATTTATTTAATAATTTAATTGGTTAATTTAACAACAGTATAATTGTAACAAAATCCTCCGTGATACTATTTTCTTTAAGTAATAGATTTTTAACTTTAGTGATCATTTTCCTCCATCAAAAGAGGGATTTTCAAAGTTAAAATATCGTAAAATTGGATTGAAATGTTTAGTCCTGTTTCCATTGTATACATATTTTCAGTATAAATTTACATGTTATGATGATTTCTGTTTAATTTAATTTAGTTCTTTTACGGATTCGTATTCATCGACTACGTATGTTTCGGTTAATGTATCAGTTGATAGCCTGATAGGTGCTTATATTGTTCCATATAAATTTTTGGACTACGAGTTATCGCAAAAAAATTTGAGTTCGGCTCACGTGTTTCGTTGACAGTTTTGGTGTCAAATTTCTGCCATTGAGTTACCTAACACATATATGCAAATTTACCATAACAAATTTTAGTTGATCTTCTATTTTTTTCAATTGAGAACTTAAATTTGATACTTACTACTCATAGTTTGCTATTTTCATGTTAAAGTTTTTTTTTGTTTTTTGCTTGAAATAAACCACGTTCATATTCGGGTTAATGTTTTATAACTTTTATGTCTGGCTTAAATATTTCATTTGTTGTTTAACTCGTATAGGTACATCTGATACATTATATACATATGCTAAGCCTACAACTTTCAGGTTACTTATATTTCAAGATATATGGTAACCCGCATTAGCTTTCAGCTGATTTGCATGATTATAACTAATTTTAGGATGCAATAGTGGTACATTAACACCTGCAACAATTGCAAGAACGAAGACAAATGATGCAAAATGAAAAACTTGAGTGTTATGTTGCCTTAACTTAGCATGTATAATTCTTTTGTAATTTGTTGTCCAGTTCATGTATTATTTAACCGTTATGCACTCAAACCCTTATTATGGAAAAAATATATAAGTTTTTTGGTAAATCTGTGGTTTATTTCAAGTTTTATTTAACCACCATGTAATTGCACTCTATTGTGTAAAACTATCATTTATGCTACAGTTAGTTTTAATATGCTCGCTCCATAATGAAATATGCTTCTATCATTTCTGCTAATTGTTAGATCCAAAATTGGCTCCAACACCCAAGTTGTTCAATTATGCAGAGATTAATATTAGAAAAAATGCAAGAAAAGCAGGAAAGACACGAGATTTATAGTGGTTCGGCGTTAACGAGCTTACGTCCACTTTATATCTATGATTATACTTAAAATTAGAGTACAATCAATGATTTATCTCTCAACATTACTTTTACAATGTTGGTTCACTCATTGAATTCTAGACAACTCTAAACAGGAATAATATAGATATGATAATGGTGGAATCAGAGCTCAGAATTGCCAAACGATCCTCAAAAATACCAAATTTGGGGCTATTTATAGCTAATATTTGCAGACGAATCGCAGTCATACGTGGAACAAATCCTGAGGATCTCGGACTGGTTCGTGGCTTGATGAAGAAATAGTCAAAATAGCCGTTATAGACAGATGTCGTGAGATCCTGCATTCTCGGATCGAGATAGACTTGGTCTCGACCTTTATCTTGGTTTCTAGGACCGGACCGTGAAGAGGCAGAGGGGGCGGATCAGATCGTTCTATTGTGAACGGATCGGGTCGCGATCTTCATCTTAGCTTCTGGGGTTGGATCGGATCGTGGTGACAGGGACGGGTCAAATCGTGGCTACAGGGGGCGATCGCGAGTCGTTGCTGGGTACCACAAGCAGGGGTCGTGATGGTGGACCATGAGCCAAAGATGATGTGGTGACCACGATCGAGTTTCTGAGGGTCCTGACAAGTGAGGTTTAATCTTGGACTTGTGTTTGAATCTTGGTGGCTTGGTCCAAAACCTAGCCAATATTTTGCCCCTCAAAGTATGTTTTATCTAGGATGGAACATGCTTCGAAATTACGGACCTATCTTTTCATGAAGCGATGTGAACAAAAGGCCGTGTTTATTTGAAATGACGCGTAGCTTCAGGAAGTCGTGTCCCTTAATCAGTATAAATATCCAGTTGAATCTTCGGTCATTTCTTTGTTCATCGGGTAATTCTCATCTTTCAAACTCCGAAGTGCATTGTGATTGACTCGTCAGGTAATTTGTTCGAATTTCACAAGCGTTTCACATACCTCTGATCTAATGGTCGTTCATGAGTTCGGATCGTCGCAACTCCATGTGGCTCGCGATCGCAATACACACCATGGGTCAGTTGTTCGAGGAGGCCTCCTTCCAAGTTCCAATTGGCCTCCACGAGTGCTCATGGCCCATGGTCCTCCGCGGTTCACGTCGTGACAAAAAAGGGAAGACGAGGGGACGTTTGGATCGACTATATAACCCGTTCTCCTCTTCTTCCTTCATTCTTTCTGTTCTTGTTCTAGCCGCCGCCAGCCTCTTCTTCCTGAAAACCCTAACCACGAATTTTAGAAAACCCATCCATTCCTAATTAAAAAAGGTAAGTATGCTAATAATGTTTTTAAGCAACTTCATTCTCATTTCTCTCGGGTTTTTACTGATTCGAAAGGCAAGGATGGCGGAGCTTTGTGGAATTCGTGACCTTGAGGGTGATGATGGAGAAATGGGTTTAATTGCTCGGATCCATGAATGGAGAGGAGGAATGAGGAAGAAGAAGAGGGAGAGTACGCCAGGTTGATTCGTGGGCAAAGTTATGGCTCGGTCGTTGAAATAGCGGGAGCGAAGGAAGACAAAGGTGTGGTTCTGGACGTCGGATCGGGTCGTGGTGAAGGGAATTGAAGTGGATCGGGGAGGTGCTTCACGATCCGCTGGTATACTCCAGGCTGAACTGTATCACGATCCCGAGCCTAATTGGCTGGCGAGACAAGTGGACGATCCAGTCTCCACGATCCGGTCTAAGCCCCGCGACCTGAACAAATCACGATCCAATCCTCATGTCCTCCACGAGCCGAACTTGTCCACGATCCCAGAAATATTTTGATTTTAAACAATGCTTCGTAATCACAAGACATTGGACAGTTAGGTTAGAGCCTTCAAGATAAACTTTCTAGATTGAACAACAGCATAACTCAATAGCATACAACAGCCATTATCTACTTATCTGATTGACTTCATTCTTTTCTTTAATGTATGCACAGACACACACTTGAACTTACACACACGGGGAATGGGTAACTTGTGTTCTAATTTTTACTCGCCAACACAGCTATGTCGGATAAACAAGTGACTAAGACATCAAATGAAAGTACCGAATCAGATACATTAATACATCACAACCCTGATGTGCTTCCCTCAGATTCAAATGAGGAAAAATTCGATCTTGATTACGAGACAGGCACCGATATAGAGTCAACAACTTCTGAGAGCACGTCCCTTGAAGATGAGGATGATCGAGCTCCTGATGAAATTCCGGGTGTTAAGGAAATAGAGAAGTTCACCGATTCTTTACCCTCTAAGTTAGACGATATAAAACTTAAGAAGATATGTTTAAGACACGGAATTCCCTAGGACGATGTGAAAGCTCCAAAAAGTGAGGATAGAACTCATTCTGCCCTAGAGGGATACATGACTGTTAGTCGACTCATGTGCTGGGTAGGGGCTATTCCTCCTTTTCCTCCACCTGTTGTTGATCTCTTAAGACAGTTACACATTGCCCCCATGCAACTCCACCCTAATGCCTATGCGGCTTTGTATATTATGTACGTTGCTTATATGGAGATTCTGCAAACAGAACTTACCCTTAAAGATTTGAAGTTCTATTACCACTTCAAACATCATTCCGCAGGGGCTCCCAATTTCTCTTTCTTCGAGTCAGTCACCAATAGAAAAGTTGTGATAGATGGTTATAGCAATATAGGGGATGTCAAATCTGACTGGTTCTATATAAAACATCAAGCCGGATGCGCGAGGAAGTGGCTACAAGCAAGTATGTTTTCAACTTTTCCGTGTTTAATTCGAATGCATAATTTCATTGCTAACGAATCATTTCGTTCCACACAGATCACAACTTTGAGAGAACGGAAGGATCGATATATGAAGACCAAATGTCCCGCCTTCTCAAGAGTAACTCAGATTTCTTAAGGATTAAGAAATGTATCACCGACGAGAACCTTCACAAACACCGTCTTTTAGACATAAGATTCGGACTTGGAGCGGGCGACAAACCTTACAAGTATATACCTCCGACTGAAGGAGAAGGAACTTCTCAAGCTGTAAAGACAGCTACCCTTCGCAAGTGTCCTTCGCCAATGATTAATCAGGATGACGAGGATTTAAACGTATACAAAGGAGACGAGGGGCGAGCTAATGAATCAAAGGAGGTCCCGACCTCTGAGGGGCAGTCTCCCTTAAGAACTTCATTGCCGGTTGAGTCTGTCTCTCAAGATGAATTAACGGAGGAACAAATACTCGGGAAATTAAATAAGATTGCTTTACCAGACGATATTTATACTCAAGAAGATTTCAGAGGGGAACCAATTTTTCCCATCTCTGAAGGGACGAGTGCCCCAGTTGAAGAAAAAGAAGTCATCCAAACGAGCCTAACTCTGGGCCCTGGTCTGTTAAAAAGGGGGATTTCACGGGATGCACAAATCACATGCACCATTTACCATAACACTCTTTTGCTACTGTGGTTCACAGTTTTAACATGCACTTGTTTCTTTTGCAGGGAAAATGTCTCGCAAACGGTCTTACTCTTATCGTTCCCTTCGCGGGGGCACACCAAGCCTCCTTCCAGATCCCGAGCATACTCGTAGTGATTGTCGGGGAAGGGATGGTCGTCGGCTCGGGATTCCCATCAATCTTATTCTACACGATCTCGATCTCCATCGAAGCAAGGTTATGGAAAGTCACACAGTCCTCCATTGCCACCAGCTGAGGGTAAGCAGCTTCCTAGAGATTTGACTCCTCCAAAAAGTACGTGCCCAGTCTTCCAAAAAACACCCCGAACCAGAGGACAAGAACAAAGATGAGGGCAAGATCGTGGAGGAGGGGAAGACAACTCCTATTTTCTCTAGTGAGCATGGCTTGGATACTACTGCCGCAAAGGATGTTGCCCCCAATTCTGAGATTATGGCCAGACTGGAACGTTTGCGAAAGCAATTCCTTGATATTTTCTTTGAGAGGATGATGTTTGTCCTAGATCTTGAACCGGTCCCAGAGGATTGGGACACAGAGGTGATAGGGTACGTTTATGTGGCTAAACAATAGGGGGTAATAAAGAAGCATGCTGCTACACTTTCCACTATCCTCCGCCAGATGGTGACAGAAGCTGCCAGAGCTAGAGTAAAGATTGATAATGATGCTAGGGCTAGGAGCAAAATGGAAAAAGAACTAGAGGATGCACAGGCCCAACTGGCTTTAGCTCGGTGAGACGCAGAGAATTACAAGTCCGAGCTGGAGAGTGTAGGGAGCGTTTTCGCAACGAGCTTGAGTTAAACAGCCAGGAACGGGTGGCCTTGAGAAAGGAATTGGAAGATCTCAGGGCAATTAATACCGAACTGAAGACTGCACAGGAACGCTTTGCTGTTGAGAAAGATGCCTGGGAGAAAGAGGGGGCGATCTTAAAAGATGACCTCGCTCTCACCAAAAAGGAAAAGGAGGTTTTAAATGATCAACTTGCCCAAGCTGAGCAGCATGCAACTCTCGCTGAAAGTAATGCCAATAATGCTCTTGAGTCGGCAACTGCTGCTGCCGATAATCTCGTCGAAAGAGAAAAAGATATAGCTGGTTTTGAGGAACTGTTGTTTGACTTCTTTGGTCAAGTCATCAAGACTCGAGACATTTCTTGGATTCCGAACTATCACGTTACTTTGGCCAATGTATGGGATGCGATTGTCGAAGGCGAGAAGCGGCGATTGATGGTCGACGAGATTGACGAAAACCAGTTGATGCAAACCTTTCTTAGAGGTGAAGAACCTGAGGCTTTGGAGAAAGGTAGACGCCTAATCCATGAGGAGATCGAGAGGGAGAAGAGTAGGCTCAAGGGCAAGGATAAAGTTGGTGAAAGCTCGAGCTCGGTGGCAGAGCCCAGAACCTATGAAGTTGAGGAATATAACCCCGATGATCCGTTGATCCCCTTGGCTCCAACTCCTCCGATTATCGGGACCACCGGTACAAATCTGGGAGATGAGTCGGCTGAAGGTATCTCCATATTCTCTCCACAGTTCATCAAAGCAATCGTAACTTGTTGTCATCTCACGGGATAGACAACTGACATGGCTACCTCTCCTCCTGATTCACTAACCTTTGCTTCTCATGGTGCAGGTACCAAAGTGGTCGAAAAAGGTGCAGAGGAGAAGGCAGTGGCAGAGAAAGTTGATGTCCCCTGGTTCTGATATTGAAGTTTCCGAGATTCCAAAGCAAACCGAGGGCACAACAAGTGAGAGAGTTACGGTAGCACCCATGGAATCCAGCACCGGCGCTCCTGCAGACGCTGAGATTATTGCTGCTTTGCATGACACATATGGCGGTCATGGAGATGAGGAAGAGGAGGTAGAAATCATAGACGAGGCCAAGGATGATGATAGTGAAACCTTGGCTGACATACAGGCTAGGAAAGAGAAGTAGTTGGTTCTTAGGAAGGGGAATTAGGATCCTGTATTCGTGCCCCCTATTTCTGAAATTGACCCCAAGACTGGGTAGGTTATAAGATTCTCTTCCAAATCAATAACTTCACAACTTGCCTACCAACCTTCCAGTCCTCCCCCGGAGCCTCTTGTTGATAAGAGAAAGAGGAAGAAAAGAGATCGCTCTAGTACTGATAAAGAGGAGTTGGAGAAACAGAAGAAGGAAAAGAAATCAAAGTCATCTCCCAAGCGTAAATAGAATGCAGTTATTAGTTCATATTTTAGTTTTAGGATTTCCTTTGGCCAAAAGATGTAATCGTGAGAGTGGCCCTCACTTTTGTTTAGCTTCTCGTTCTTGTAAATCTGCTTTCAGTAAATGAAGATCTATTTTTTTGTGCCATTGCGTTCCTGCAAATTCATCATGTTAGCAGAGTTTAAATGGTCATAACTAATGCATTCATAGCTAAATATTAAAGTCATAAGTATAAATTATTAATCATAACCGAAACAATCATTGAGAAATACACGTGCCAAGTAAATGTGTAGTGGTGCACGTATATGCCCCCAATCAATCGTCATTATGGTGCCTGGCCAGGGCTTATTGGCGATCGATTAGGATTATATTTGTACTATCTCGATCTTTCAACGGGGTAATGGTTCTTGTGGCGCTAAGTCTCTAGCGCCTTTATACTCTCCCGATCCTTCAGCATGTAAGAGTTCTTGTGGCGCTAAGTCTCTAGCGCCTTTATACTCTCCCGATCCTTCAGCGGGTTAGAGTTCAAGCTCGATTCTTGGTCTGCTCACCGGTCCTTTACCGGGGCAGAAGTTCTGGGGGCGCCAAGTCTCTAGCGCCTTTATACTCTCCCAATCCTTCAGCAGGTTAGAGTGTCATCAAGGCAGTTTTATCATGATGCACCTTCATGCCTTGGGGACATTATCTTCGCGTCCTTTATACTCTCTCCCTGATCTCGGGAGTTAGAGTGCAAACAGTAGTGCGATTTACCTCGCTGCACCTTTTGGAGCTTTAATCACCGTGAGCCTTCCGATCTAATAGACGACATTTTGAATTAGCTGTTTTGATATTACTGCATAATTTAAAACAAATTTCGAAATGGTAACAGTTTATATTGATCAAAATAAAAGAGTAGATAAGAAATGGTGTAGTAAGGGTAAATGACACACGATATTTTTATAGTGGTTCGGTCGAATCATGACCTACGTCCACTTTATAATTTTTTTTTTCAAATAACCAGACCGTTGTAGGCAAGTCGAGCCTTTTTACATGGTTCTAAAAACAAAAGAGTAAAACTGACACTTTTATGTCAGATATGGCCGCAAATGTTGGGCATTCCAAACTCTGGGGATTTCATCTCCATCTACGGTTGTTAGCTTGAAGGTTCCATTATCAAGCCTTCGTAAAATGATGTACGGTCCTTCCCATTTTGGGCCCATATGTACTGGGGGCGGAAAGACGCGCTTTAGAACCAAGTCTTCAGGTTCAAATGTTCGAGCTCAGACTCTTTTGTTGTAATACCTGAGCTATTTGTTGTTTATGCCTCAGGGCACGTAAGTCGGCTTCGTCCCTTTTTTCCTCAACCATGTCCAGGGATTCAAGGAGTAGCTTATTGTTGGTCATCGGATCGTAATAAATGGTTTGATGAGATGGTACTTCCAACTCGATCGGAATGACTTCTTCAGCTCCAAAAGCAAGGGAAAACGGGGTGTGACCCGTTGCCGACTTGTACGTTGTTCTATACGCCCATAGTGGCAGGAGTAATTCATCAACCCACATGGCTTTGGCCCTCTTCAATCTTTTCTTTAGAATGGATTTGATCACCTTGTTTGCTGCTTCAACTTGTCCGTTCGACTGCGGATATGCCACAGAGGTGTATCTTTTCTCGATGTGATACTTCCGACATAAATCTTGAAACTCGATGCTGTCGAATTGGGTCCCATTATCGGTTACGATGGCTTTTGGAATCCCAAATCGACATATAATGTTCTTAACGACAAAGGTGATCACTCGCTTGGTTGTGATCGTGGTCAAAGGCTCTTCTTCTACTCATTTAGTAAAATAATCCACGGCCACAATAGCTAACTTTGCTCCGCCTTTTGCTATGGGAAGGCTCCCAATAATGTCAATTCCCCACATAGCAAAAGGCCATGGGCTTGCCATGTCTTCAACTGGTTAGGTGGAGCCCTAGGAATCTTGGAGAACTTCTGGCAAGCATCGCAACGTCGTGCATACTTGGCTGCATCCTTGATTATGGTGGGCCAGAAATAGCCGTATCGCAATATCTTCTTTGCCAACGTTTGCCCCCCAGTGTGGTCGCCACACTCACCTTCGTGGACTTTCTTCAGTACACGCTTGATGTCATCATGGGCGATGCACCGGAGAAGAGGCATCGAGAAACCATGTCTGTACAGGACTTCGCCTTGCAACACATATCAGGAAGCCTTCCGTATAACTGCTCGCCTCTCACTTTTCTTTGTTGGGAGCGTTCCAATCATCAAAAAATTCTTTAGGGGGGTCATCCATGACTCCCTTTCAGGTTCAATCTCTAGTACCAGATCAACTTCCATCTGATCCACGCTAGGGAACTGTAGTACTTCAATCGGGACTAGCTCCGTATGTTCTGGATTATCGGAACTAGCCATCTTCGCTAACTTGTCTACTCTTTGATTCTCCGCTCGAGGAATGTGAGATATGCTGTGGTGATCAAAACTATCCAACAACTTCTTCACTTTTTCCAAATATGATATCAACCTTGGACTCTTAGCCTGAAACTTTTCATTAACTTGGTTCACAACTAAATTGGAGTCACAAAAGATGTCTAGCTTTGTTTTCCTTATTTCCTTTGCAAGCTTCAACCCGGCAATCAGAGCTTCATACTCGGAATCGTTATTAGTTGCGTGGAACTCTAATCTAAGAGCGTAATATATCAGCCGTTTCTCTGGAGTTTCAAGAACTACTCCGGCACCAGATTGTCTGTTATTTTTAGCTCCATCAGTATATAATTTCCAGGCATTAGGGTCAAGGAGTAGCTTTGGCGGATCGTCTTCCTTGGTTACCACATCATCTTCTGGGATGGTAAATTCTGCTATAAAGTCTGCAAGCGCCTGCCCTCTTATCGACGTTCGGGGCTGGAAGTTTAGGTCGAACTGACTCAGCTCAATGTTCCATTTAAGAAACCTTTCTGATGCTTCTGGCCTTTGCAGGACTTGCTTAAGTGGGTGATCAGTGTAAACAGTGATGGGAAGAGCCTGGAAGTAGTGACGAAGCTTCCTAGATGCAATCAACAAACTATACGCAAGCTTTTCTATTTTTGGGTAATTTCGTTATGCGGCTGCCAATTTCTTACTCACATAGTACACCGGTCTTTGCACCTTATCCTCCTCTTTTACCAAAGCCGAGTTGATTGCGTGGGATAACACTACCAAGTACACAAATAAATCCTCGTGATCCACAGGCTTAGACAGTATCGGGGGTCTTTCAAGACGATTCAACATATTCTGGAATGTCTCTATACAACCAGGAGTCCATTTAAAGTTGCGCTTGCCTCGCTTTATTAGCTTGAAAAACGGGATGCATTTATCTGTAGCTTTTGAGATAAATCTGCTGAGTGCTGCCACTTTTCCAGCAAGGCTTTGCACATCTTCAATCTGCTTTGGTTCTTGAATATTTCGGATTGATGTAATTTGATCTGGATTGATCTCAATTCTGCGCGAGCTGACAATGAACCCTAGGAATTTTCCAGATGCTACCCCAAATGAACATTTCAAAGGATTCGGTTTCATCCCATATTTTCGGAGAATCTCAAACATCTCTGCTAAATCGTTAGTATGATCGGATGACTATCTGGATTTTACTAACATATCGTCGATGTATACCTCCATTGTTTTCCTGATTTGGTTGTAGAACATCCTATTCACCAATCACTGATATGTAGCGCCAACATTTTTCAAACCGAAAGGCATCACCACATAGCAGTATAATCCCAAATCTGTAATGAAACTGGTATGCTCTTGGTCTGGCACATGCATGGGTATCTGATTGTACCCTGAGTAGGCATCCATAAAAGAAAGGAGCTCATGGCCCACGGTTAAATCTACCAATTGTTCGATTCTAGGCAATAGGTAGCTATCCTTCGGACAGGCCTTGTTTAGATCTGAGAAGTCGATGCACGTACGCCACTTTCCATTGGCCTTCTTTACCAAAACCGGGTTTGAAATCCAGTCAGGGTATGTTGAATCTTTAATAAACCCGTTACTTCTTAGCTTTTCAACTTCTTCCTTCAAGGCAACAGACCTCTCTGGGCCAAGCATTCGCCTCTTTTGTTTGACAGGAGGATGTTTCGGGTTGATGCTTAACGAATGACTCATAATCGAGGGAGATATCCGACACATGTCCGCATGGGTCCAGGCGAATGCATCCAAGTTAGTTTTTAGGAAATTTGTTAATTCTTTGGCTCGAACAGGATCCAACTAGGAAATAATCTTCAGGACCTTCTCTGGGTCACTATCATCGATTGATACATCCACAGTCGCTTCATTGGGAGTCGCCATTCTGCCCCAGGATCTTCATCCTCTCTGAGATCTATGTCCTCGGGCAACTCTCTGGGCGACCCTCCTGGAGGTGTATTCTTTAGTTGCTACGACGACTCCTCCCTCGGAGGGGAAGAACCACCTTTTGCTTCTACATCTTTCCCTTTGCGGAGCAACTTTAACTCTACAATGTAGCATGCTCGTGCAACAACTTGATCTCCTATAACTATACCCACACCGGCATCCGTTGGGAACTTCAATAATAAGCACCAGGGTGTGATGTAGGCCCTGAATTTGGCTAGGGACGGTCGGCCTAAGAAGGCATTGTACGGCGATTCAATATCCAGGACCACGAAGGGGAGGATTCTCACTCTCTGGCGTTCTCCTTCCCCAAGGGTAACTGATAATTCCACGTATCCTATTGGAGCGGTCAAGTCCCCATTAAATCCACGTATCCAACCTTCACATGGTTTCAAATCCTTCGGCTCGAGTTTCATTTGGTCGAATGTTTTCTTGAACAGAATGTTGACTGAACTCCCGTTATCTACCAAGACTTTATGAACTATAGCTGGGCCGATGGTGACGGTGATCAACAATGGGTCTTCAATTGGGGAGTGTACTCCAGTACTCTCTCGCTCGCGAAATATGACGTCATCGGACATCATCTTTTGTTGCTTAACCGGAGCGTTGTCCTCGGGTAGGGGTGTAAATCGGTCGGACCGGACCAGACGGAGGTATGTTCAGTTTCTGTCCTAAAAAAAATCGGACCGAACACGGACCGGACCAAATTTTTTCTCGGACAAATTTCGTTGTCCTAATTCGTGTCCTAAATAAAATCGGTCGGACACGGACACGATCAGACTAGTCGGACTCGGTCGGACATGGCTATTTATATCACGTTTTGTACATTTTACTAGATTTTCTCTCTACTATACGACGAATTTCAAATAATTCGGACGAATTCGGACGAGCCCGGACCGGACATGATTTTTTCTCGTACAAATCTTGTTGTCCTAACTCGTGTCCTAAATGAAAATCGGACGGATTCAGACGGACGTATTTCGGTCACGGACAAGAACGGACGTCGGACATTCGAACAAAATTTACAGCCCTATCCTCGGGGTTACTACATTCCCCCACTTCGAAATGCTGTTTAGCTGCATTTACATATTGGTCCATAGCTCTGAAACTGTGCTTTGCCAGGTGAAGTCCACCAAGTATGGTATTGATAACAATATTTTTTCCTTTTTGCTGAGCCGTCGGTTTAGCAGCAGGTTGTCTTTGGTTCGAGGCTTGTACGGCTTGCCCCTTGTCCTTGGGAGTCACCTTATACTCATCAAGCTTCCCTTCTCGGAGCAGCCTTTCAACCACGTCTCTCAAGTGACGACATTCATTTGTGGAATGACCATGGATCTGATGAAAAAGACAGAATTTCCCAGTTTCATGCTCTTTCTCTGTAGAATCTCTCGGAGGAGGCCTTTTGTACTGGAGGACATTATATGTATCTAGGAAGATGTTTTCCAACGTATCATTTAATGGTGTGAAGCTCTCAAACGGTCTGGGCCGGGATCTCCTCTGAGAGTCATTTCCTCGATTTCTTTTCCGATTATTGTTATTACTATACCCTGACTGGCGACCGCTGCCTTGATTCTTGTTCCCGACGTTAACTTCAACTTTTCCTAAGCTATCTCCCGTTTGATTGATGGTCACGTTGCTTTGGATATCTTCCTTATCAATAGCCTTTCTTTTTCGATTAGCGTATATCTCCTCCCGACGCAGGCGAACATTAGGTTTTTCATAAAATATTTCTCTGGTCAGGGGTGGCTTGCCGGCCAGATATCTCCCAAACTCGGTATTTTTATCGACGCCATCGATCAGGGCCATCAACACAGTTTGCTCATGCGGATCTCTGACTTCTGTGACAGCCAAGTTGAAACGATCCAAATACGACCTCAGGCTTTCGTCCAGTCGTTGTTTAATAAGGGATAGCTCAGTCACATTCTTAGACCTCTGGGCATGAAGATGGAATTGGTTCACGAATTTCTCACTCAATTCCCTGAAGCTGGATATTGATCGTGCTGGCAAGCGGGTAAACCACAATAACGCCACATCTTCCAGGAATATAGGGAATGCTTTACATTTTACCGCGTCTGTAGCTGCAACGACATTCAATGACCAGCAGTATCGCATTAGATGCTGGATGGGGTCAGTTCTGCCCGTATAGCGATTCATGGTTGGCATATTGAAGCGCCTCGGGAATGTAACTTCCAGTATATCGTTAGTAAAAGGCGTATGACTGCGATCTATGCCCCAATCTTCGTTCCTCTGTCCACGTCTGTCTACCATGATTTGCCTAATCATTGCTTCAACCTCTGCATGGGTCAGGGTAGATTCAGGATCAGCACTTCTAGCCCGACGGCCCCCTCCAGCATTTCTTTGACGTGCTGCTACAAAGTCTGGGCCCAGAGCAGAACTCCCTTTCCCCCTGTTGCTGCGGTCGATCATGCGACGAGCGGGAGGAACGTCGTTCCTCGGTGGTAGAGTGGGCTCATTTAAGTTGTGGTTACTAGTTCCCTGATTAAGTGCCTCTTCTTCTCGAGATGGAAGTGACCCAAATCGAAGCTGCTCTATGTTCTCAGCCCTTTCTAACGGGGGCCATCATCGGTTCCTCCGAGGCTCTTCAGACGACGATGTATGTTCCAGAGATAAAGGGTAAGCTGGAGGTGGCGAAACATGTGTTTGAATATCATCAACTCATCTGCCTAGGGCAGTAATATTCTGACGTAGAAACGAGCTCTCCTGCCTTTGAGCGGCCAACTCATCAGTTTGCCTGTACAATGCTTCAAGTATTCGAGTCAGATGTTCTTCGGTAACTAAGGCAGAAGGGTCGAATTGGTCATCTTCATCTTCTCTTATACGCAAGGAACTTGAACCGGGTTGAGCAGAAGTTCCAGCACGAGCGGAATGAGCCATAATTTCCTCCCCAGGTCAGGTGGTAGTCTGATTGTCAGTTCGGATCGTGGTCCTCCTAGGCTGGTGGCTCGTGGTACCCTCCTAGCATCGGTTCGTGGTAGTTCCCTTGGATCGGATCGCGGAAGGGTTTGTAGGGGGGATGGCGACGTTATCTTGGGATCTAGTCGTGACACCCTCAGTTGTTCGGGTCGCCACGCCTTCATTGGATCGGATCGCCCCCTCCTCTCCATGATCCGGGGACAAAACTTCGACCTGTTCGTGCACGCTTTCTTCAACTGCTTCGTTCGCTTGGGAAGCTCGTACTTCGTTAGACTTATTTCCTTCCATGATATTTGAACTTCGCTGAAACCTTCAAAGATCGAAACAGTGGGGTTTTGGACTGTTTTCTTCGGACTTGAATATCCAAACAATAAAGCAACAATCCAACGTGCTGAGACTGCGGTTCTCAGTGAAAGCACCAAAATGTTAGATCCAAAATTGGCTCCAACACCCAAGTTGTTCAATTATGCAGAGATTAATATCAGAAAAAATGTAAGAAAAGCAGGAAAGACTCGAAATTTATAGTGGTTTGGCGTTAACGAGCCTACGTCCACTTTATATCTATGATTATACTTAAAATTCGAGTACAATCAATGATTTATCTCTTAACCTTACTTTTATAATGTTGGTTCACTCAGTGAATTCGATACAACTTTGAACAGGAATAATAGATATGATAATGGTGGAATCAGAGCTCAGAATTGCCAAAAGATCCTCAAAAATACCAAATCTGAGGCTATTTATAGCTAATATTTGCACACGGATCACGGTCATACATGGCACAAATCCCGAGGATCTCGGACTGGTTAGTGGCTTGATGAAGAAATAGTCAAAATAGCCGTTATGGACAGATGTCGTGAGATCCTGCATTCTCGGATCGAGGTAGACTTGGTCTCGACCTTTATCTTGGTTTCTAGGACCAGACCGTGAAGAGGCAGAGGGGGTGGATCGCATCGTTCTCCTGTGAACGGATTGGGTCACGATCTTCATCTTAGCTTCTGGGGTTGGATCGGATCGTGGTGACAGGGACGGGTCAGATCGTGGCTACAGGGGGCGATCACGAGTTGTTGCTGGGTACCACAAGCAGGGGTCGTGATGGTGGACCACGAGCCAAAGATGATGTGGTGACCACGATCGAGTTTCCGAGGGTCCTGACGAGTGAGGCTTCATCTTGGACTTGTGTTTGAATCTTGTTGGTTTGGTCCAAAAACTAGCCAACACTAATCAACATATTTGTCATGTGAATGAGTATTTGTCTACGGAGTCGACCAACCGAAAGATAATAACTTTTTTTTTATAATTATTACTTTGTTGAAACTGATGGCAAAGTGAAGTAGAGGGTAGTTGTTTCTACACGTGCAATTCATGTTTCAATATTTTTAACATGAAAATACTTTTTGCAGAAGAAGCCTAAGTTAGTTGATAGTTAGGTGGACAAATTAGTCATGCGAGCATAGTTATCATGCAGCCTTAACATAAAGCACTCATCTCGCATCACAACTATTCCCTCTTGTTGTTGTTGAATATTATTTAATTATAAAATCCTTTTCTTCCCCTTTGGTTCTCCGTCCTACCTTAACCCACCAAAATTCCGGTCCTCCATCTGAACGCTCACGTTTTCCATATTGTGGTTTCCGCCTGTCAAACCCTTCGATCACCATTACCATGCCCTCTTATTGACTGTCGGCGTTCGTGTCCCGAATAGTGGTTGTCTGAACTCAACCGGCTCTGCCTGATTCGTTGTGTGTTCCCAACCTCGCTGCCATAAGTTTTACTTGGTAAGATCTGCGTAATTTGAATTTGTACTATTTCGTATTTAAGATATTGCCCTTTTACATTTACGCCTCTTAAGATGATGTTGTGCCAATAGTAACTTGGAGTGAACGAGACTCATCAACTAAACTTCGAATCCAATTTTAAGGTGATTCGAATTTTAAATCTCTTCAGTTCCATTATGTTCACAAAACTGATCATCTGGTATGTAATTATACTATTACAATTAGTTGTTTTCAACGACTTTAGCCCTGCTTGTCTGCCCCTAATTTTACTACAATTTCAATCAGTGTTTTATCCTTTCCTGTTATGATGAAAGGTAGCTGGTTATAAAATCATTCATAGTTTAAGATGTCGGCTGTTGCGCCTGCCTCATGTGTTCTCTGCCTAACTTAACCCAGCGTTTACAAATCATTCATTCTTTCGTATAATTAATGGTACGAGCATCATAACTTGATACTAAACGATAGTTCACTGGGCACCTGCACTTTGATTACAAAGTCCAATTATTGCTATATTTGGTAGCGTGGCAACGGATGAACCACTTCGTTTAGTATTCCATTTTCTCTACCAAGCGTTCTGTAGCTTAACTTGTGAGACATTCATGTTATAAACATTGTTATTATCACAAAAATAATTGAGTACAGAGTCTGACTGAAGATCTGTTGACACTAAAAAGTTATAAGTTATTCTACATTTGTTTGCGTGATTTTTATGCTAACAAAGTTTTGACTTTGGAACTGTGATCTTGTGTCAAATGGTTTTATTACATTTCCACAACATTAACTAATCGTTTAAATCGACCTGTTACCACTATCCATATTTCTGCAAATTTTTATACAGCCATCACCTTACTTTTATACTTCTACATGTGTATTAGTTTGTGCGCACCGTTTTGAAATATCATTAACATATCTTATCGTTGGCCAATTCTCACTATTTTAATTATATCATCGGTTTTGATTTTCCCTTATTACATTAGACAAATAACATCATCCGTCATTTTATAATTAATTCATTACTTTATGTTGTTTAACATGTGATATACATATAGATTTTATTACTGCCAGTCTATGAAAAAATGGGATGATTTCTAGGCAAATGGAAAGATGACCATATTCAAGTTAATTTTAAACGAATGTGTAAAGTTTATGTTTTTTACATTTGTATTTATTTCACTTCAATCCTTTTATAGAACTAAACATATTTATTCTATCCAATGCCATACCATGGCAGTATAACACTATAACTTTTAATTTATTAACTGTATCCACAAGTTCAACTTGGATGATGAATAAATTCATGCTTTTAATTGTCAGTTCAATGGCCATTTTTTACTACAAATTATTTTTTTACTTACGATTAACTAACCATGCTCACCATTATAAACCACTGACTTTTTTAAAATGGTCATAACATGTTTGCAAATTGATTACGAAAATCTGTGCTTGGGGGAGGCTACCAAAACTTGCTTATCTTTTATAAATGATTATTTCCTGTAGCAGCATGTTGAAATTTCTGTCCACCTAAGAAACATATTAGCGTGCCAATTCATATGTTTTCTATCCTATATGTACCAGCATTGTTTACTTCTTAACTTCATTTTCATATTCTATATTTTATATAATGTCATTCGTAATATTTATTTTACAGCGATCTACTACTCAACCCAAAAACAAAGCAGTCAAAACATCGAGTAGTGAATACATTGATGATTTCGAAGTGTCAAAAAATTTATGTGGTTGGGATAGTTTCAGGTGTAATTTACAGTGTTTGTTTATGTTTGAGTAGAATCCCTGATTTTTTCCAACTACATACATTACATTTCTGTTTTACGTATATGTTCTCCATTTTATCTAGCATATCCTACCTATAATAGAGGATGTTGCATATACATTTTAGGTAACTGTTGGGACCGAAGGCAGTAGTTCTGCTGAACCAACTCCGAGTCACATATCTAATACTGCTCAATTTTCTTCAGACCTGAAAGGAAAATAGAAGGTAGCATTCAGATTTATACATACTGCGTTATACTCATATTACACCTACACTGTTTGCATTCTTACGTTAAGCTGGTGGCAATCGAGGTTGCTGAAGAACCATATGCCGACGACCGCACTGAAAACCCTCCTACTTCTGTGCCTACTACACATAAACCCATTGGCATTGTTATTAATGTACGCTAAGTTAACCTATACTACCACCTTATAATTAGTGCATTATGCCGACTATGCTTTCTAAGTCACCACATTATCAATTTTATGATATGTAACCCAAGGCAAAAAAATAAAATTACTCAATCCAATATTTCGTCCACTATAAAGTTATCTTCCTTGCATTACAAATCAATCCTAAGGTTAATAACGTTCATGCAAGAGCCTACAGACACTATGGATGGTGACCAAAGCCGAGGGAGCAAATGCAACCCAAAGAAATGCAAAGTCAACTAACTGGCAATGGACCATTCTTCAAATCTACACCTGCACGGCTTTAATCATTTTAATATCCATTTGAACTTTAAATTTATGATGTTTACAACAAATTTCCGCTGCATGTAAACTAATATTTAACTATTCGTACATTATGTTCATTTTTCCAACCCGAATGTTTATCCGTCATATATCCATTATATATTCCGTCTGCTGCAACGACATGTACCGTATTTTTTTTTAAAAGAAGGTACTTTTTTTTTACTAACTCCCTTACTGCTTTTCCTATTGCCACATGCGTCTTTTCAATGCAGACACAACATTTGAGTACTGCTTCTTTTCAATGCAGACACGGCGTTTGAGTACTGCCTTTTTCATTACGTCCCACATATGTTCTTACTTCTTACTGATTATTATAACATATTGCTAGGATAGAAGTGAAATACAAAAATACTGCATCTTTTTTCGTTTTTAGTTACTACTAACATGTAGTTAGTGCGCTTTAATACCTCATCTTTGTTTTAGTCATCCGAAACCTTCCCAAAACAAATACCACCTGTCCACCGCTTCTATCTTCCCCTTTCTACTGGCACGTTTATTTCTTTTTTATATTTTGAAAGGCCCAAGCCCAAAATCGTGTAGACAACCCATCTTCATAACAATTTCCTTCCACTTTCTTCTCCAATCTGATTTCTTCTTTCCCTGCTGTATTTTACCAAAGCCAAACTTTTCAGCTCCACAACAACGCAAAGATTGATGAACTTAATTTAAGAATAAACGCAAAGATTAACGAGCTTAAGTTTCCTTATAAATTAGTCCATTTCTACAGATAGCTCTCAACTTATAACATAAAAAAAATGCATATAAATTATATCAATGTATCATGACATTTGCCATTCTTTTACTTCTGGTTAAGATAGGTGGACAACCATATCCCCCGCCACCTCCTGGATTAGGTAATTTTTCTGCTAATTCATTCTATTTGGAAATTATAATAAATAGATAAACCACTAGATGTAGCCATTTTCTTCAATGCACAAGATATGTAACTAGAAGTGCAATTAGCATAAGAACATATGCAATTCCTTAATCAATTGCCTTTTTGTCAATTGTAAGGGAAGGTGACATAGTGTGACCTTGTGTGACCTTGAGCAACCTGCATAAAATGAAAGTACACAAAAGCTATGAAGAACATGATAAGAACTCTTGTGTTTTCCCATTTTAAATTTATGTAGTAAAAAGTTAATTTAACAGCGTGCCAGAGAGCTTGTGATGTTAAAGAAAATGTATTTCAGATGTGATGCTTAGGTACGTGAAATAGCGTTGTTTGCATAGATGGATTAGCAGACTAAACAAATAATAAAATACATGGGTGTTAATTTTGAATACTGAAGTAGAATTTGTCAATTATTTAGACTTGACTTACATTTCTGATCTGTAGCTATATTTATGTTTTTCTCTCTGTATTACCATATTAGATTTGTTTAATATATTTCTATCTGTATCAAACGAGAATAATGAAGTAGAGCGTTATCTTATTTCTATCTGTATCAAATGAGAATAATGAAATTCTTGAAGAAATGGAAAGAGTGATAATTTTTTTAATATGAAATGCAAAGATGGATGATCCAACTATTTCTGAAAATGCAAAGATTGACCCATTCTTATCGTTATAGGTTTGGTCCATTACCCTTGTTAACAATATCGTGACATTAGCAAAGATAATTCTCAACTTCTTAAACAAAAATAAATGCATATCATTACTTGTATCGTGGCTCTTTTTCTTCTTATCAACGCAGTGGTACAGCCTTATCCGCCACCTCCTCCTCATGGATTAGGTAAGTTTTTTTGTTAATTCATTTACTTTGGGTATTAACCATTTAAAGCAAACAATTATTGGCCTATACACATATGCAATTTGAAACAGTAACAGTACATTACTATGACTGATAAAGAATATTTATCCAAAAAACTATGCTGATCTAATATTGAGAAGAAAAGGCAACCGTTAGGAATGGAAATCACTACTAGAAAACATTCTAATTTCCTACGCAACATTTCCTACGCCTTTCCTACGCCATAAGGCGGGGCGTAGGAATGGCGTAGGAAATTGGTGGCCAGAGTTCACGGCGTACGAACGGCGTCAACCTTCTCTTACGTCTTATCTACGCCTAGAAAATGCGTAGAAATCTTCTAATTTCATACGTGAAATTTCCTACGTCTTTTCTACACCATAAGGCGGGGCGTAGGAAATTAATAGAAATTTTCTTATGTCTTTCCTATGCCATAAGGCGCGGGGTAGGAGCAAAGTTCACGACACGTAGCAGGCAATCAATTTTTTACGCCTTTCCTACGCCATAAGGCCTGGCGTAGGAATTTGATAGGCAGAGCTTATGAAATTTCCTACGCCTTTCCTATGCCATAACGCGTGGCGTAGGAATGGCGTAGGAAATTGATAGGAAGAATTCGCCACGTAGAAAAGACGTCAACCATCTCTTATGTCTTAACTACACCGGCCGAAGGCGTAGAAATCATTTGCACTATTTCTACGTCATTGTAGAAAACATTCTAACTTCATATGCAAAATTTTCTATGCCTTTCCTACGCCATAAGACATGGCGTAGGATTGACGTAAGAGAATGATTGGTAGAGTTTACGATGCAGGAAAGACATCGACCATTTCTTATGTCTTACCTACGCTTGTATAAGGCGTAGAAATCTCTTACGCCATTTCTATGTCATTGTAGAAAACATTCTAATTTCATTTGCTAAATTTTCTATGCCATAAGGCGTGGCGTAGGAATGGCATAGGAAATTGATAGGTAATTTTCCACGTAATTGTAAAAAACATTCTAATTTCATATGCAAAATTTTCTACGTCTTTCCTACGCCATAAGGCATGACGTAGGAATGGCGTAGGAAATTGATAAGCAGAGTTTACAATATAGAAAAGACATCAACCATCTCTTATGTCTTGCACACGCCTGTATAAGGTATAGATATCTCTTACGTCATTTCCATATCATTGTAGAAAACGTTCTAATTTCATTCGCGAAATTTCCTACGCCTTTCCTACGCCATAAGGCGTGGCGTAGGAATGGCGTAGGAAACTAATACGTAGAATTCACCGCGCATCATATGCGGAATTTTCTACGCCTTTCCTACGCCATAAGGTATGACGTAGGATTGGCGTAGGAAATTGATGAAATTTCCTACGCCATAAGGCATGGCGTAAGATTGGAGTAGGAAATTGATAAGCAGAGTTCACGGTGTAGGAATGACATAGGAAATTGATAGACAGAGTTCACCGCATAGGAAATTGATTATAGTTATTTTTCCTTTTTGAGTTATGAAGGAAATTTATTATATTTTTTCACTTTTTTCAACATGAAGGGCATTTTCGTAATTTTAACATATTTAGCTTTAAAAATTGTAATTTTCGAATAATTCTTTTTTTACTTTTCATTTCGTAATTTTTTGGATTTTTTAAAATTTATTTATTTTTTCACTTTTTTCAACATGAAGGGCATTTTCGTAATTTTGGCCTTCTTAACTTTAAAAATTATTTTTTTTGAATAATTATTTTATCAATTTTAATTTCATATAATTTTTTGAATTTTTTTCCACTTTTTCCAATTTGAAGGGTATTTTCGTAATCTTTATACTTTTAGCTTTAACTAGAAATCGTAATTTTCGAATAATTCTTTTTTTTACTTTTTATTTCGTAATTTTCTGGATTTTTTGAAACTTATTTATTTTTTCCACTTTTTCCAAAATTAAGGGTATTTTCGTAAATTTAGCCTTTTTAACTTTAAAATTTTAGCATTTGTTTTTATTAGCTAAATCAAATTTAGATATCTAAGTGGATTAAATGAGTAACCCACTTATTAGAGGGTTGGGTTATAAACGGGTTGGCTAATAAATATTGGGTCAAAGAGAATGGGTCATAAATGGGTTGGGTCAAAACTCGACCCTACACATTTAGACCCAACCCAACCCATTTGACACTCCTATGTGTAACAACCCGGATTTTCGGTCGATTTATTTTAAATATTTAATATGATTTTAAATATTGAGTTGATGTATATATAAATCGATTTTTATATTGAGTTATCGACATCATATTCATGTATTATAATTATTTGGGTGGCACATTGAAGAATATTTTATTACTCTATTACATCAGTTCATGCTGTTAATACTTAGTTCATTTTTTAATGTATTCTGCGAGCAATGAAGCATTTCAAGCATTTAGACATTAAGAGGCGGTCACTGGTTGGTCAATCACATTTACATACATAGTAAAGAGTTCAATGCAGGTTGGTCAGTCACTGTTTAGGAATGAGAATGTAGATGATGAATCATGTGGAGAAGTTGTAGCTGAAGTCCATGCAGATGCGGACCGTTTGTTCAAAACGATAGGAGAAGCATACGCCACATTGTCTAACCCCTCAAAGGTATAAGCTATTCTTTGTATTTATTTGATTGTATACTATGTACATGGAACGTGAGATGCAAACGTTATGCTAGATTACTATTTATTTGATTTAGACACTATTACAATATCAGAATAATTTTGATATCGAGAAATGTTTTGAACGTTAAATCATGTTGTTTTTAAATCATTTACTCACACCAGTTTCATGACTGACCCGTAGTTTATTTATGTTTCACTTAACTCTTGGGTGTACGGGCAGTCAAGTAGTTCAGGATTTTCCAGATATTCTTGGAGGAGCTCGGAAAAGGATGCTTCAACGTTAAATATATATGAGTTTATTTCCATTGTATTGCAAATGTATTGTACTCTGATGATATATGTAAGTACAAATACCAGTTGTATTTCAAGTACTGTTATATAACATATTTTGTCCAGTCCCACTGTAAGATTCGTGATACTCTGATTCTATTGTGTTATGTTCTTTTTTTCTTTCCATTCTAACCTTCTTTCTTTATATTTCTGTCCCTCTAACTTCTTTCTATTAACGATCAGTTAATTTTCGGTGTTTAATTGGTCGATATGTGATACAGGATATGTGTTTGATTGGCTTGATTTTCCTGCTTGAAGGTTACCATAATAACAAAAATTCAACTGCATTATTTTTTTGACAGTGTGTTAATTATATTATTATCTTACTTTTAGTGCACTAGCTCTGTCCCTTGCAAATTCGATCTATCATTGCTTGGTGATTAAATGATCAAGTAGTTTGAGTACTTGGGTCGATGGGGTGATTGTTTTTCCTGCAAGATTAGGCTGTGGTTGGCTTGGCTGGTCCCTAGTCGGTTGTTTCAACTTGTCAGTTTAGACGGAATTTGCGAACTAGATAGTTTTTTGGATGGTTTTGTGGGTTTTTTGAGTTCTCTAGGTGTTTGGGTTGTCAGCACAATGGTGAAGGGTGGTTTTAATGCTTGTTTCCGCCATGGATATGATCTACAGTTTCTGTTACTAGCTGTAGGTGATGCCTCGGCGCACATTTGTTGGTAATGGTTTACCTTTTGTTCTCGTTGCTGGTTTCAGACTTCAAACTTTTCAGTATGATTATCATGGCTGTGACGACCCCAAAACCCGTACGGATGGTATTAAGGACAATCATTGGAATATAACACATAAACAGTAACAGCAGAACAGAAATAAATCATTACACAGATAATGGTCATCAAAATATACTGGATAAATATAATCATCAGAGTTACACAGTACAGGATCATACTTAGCACAAAATACAGTTTCAGTTCAATATAAAATGTCTGCAGCGGATCAAACATAATGTACATGATGATAACTGAAACAGTAAAGAGAAATGATAAAGTCCAGCTCCAACTCCACAACTGTCCAGAATGAGTCTGCTATAACCTGAATACAAGGCTGCCCGAGTGGAAATAAGGGCACCCGAGTTTGCAAAGTGAAACAAACTACGAGTCAGTCGTGGGACTGGTATGAGAAATCTATTTAACTGATTAAACAACAATAACTCGACAAATCATAGGACCACGCCACTTTCGCGGAACGGGTTTACTCCAGTGATTGCCACTACACTAAAACAAAGTAAATTCTTTAAATAACGCAATGCTTTTAAAAAGAATGAGGCCGATATAAGACTCAAGTAACGCAAACCGGAGGATAGAGTTTTACCTTATATTGGCCAAAATATGCTTAATACGTGTAAAGCAAAATCACTTGATATTTACTAGTGCATATATGTTTCAAAGGCAAATTCAATCATAAATATCAATCCTAGGTGGCATAGCTACCATCTACTATGTCGCAATATATATAGAGTACAAATCAAATCCGCACGATGTCGTATTGGGAAATTCGATTTCCGTCTATGAACCGAGGCAAGGGGCAAGATCCTCACCGAATTCGAGACGCTCTAGTCCATGTCTCAGGCTACAGCCGCAACTGCACCTAGGAGCCACAGGGCCGGTCCACACAGAGTGGATTAAAATAAAACCCTGAACAATACGTCTCTCCGCCCTATGAGGCATAAATGAGCCCACTGACTCTATATCCGAGGCGCCTCGCAACAACAACAACCACATAGGTGAAAAGAATATAAATATCGGCCAGTTTAAGCACCGACACCACCTCTAACTAGAAAGAGACGTTCTCCCTGGATCCTTCTCCCGTTTCTGGTTCATACCGGGGTGTGAGGCTCGCGAATCCACGTTATACACAAAGCTGGGCCACGTAGGCCGTGGTTTGATCATCAACCACAAGACTTTGCTTTGTAGCAGAAGCTTTGATCACTGCATCTTAACATGCCACACAGGCAGTTCACTCCATGCGACTGATTTCCATCGATATATAACCTCTGAGCTCGTACGTCTCAGAGAAGGGCGTTAAGCAAGAGTCTGCCGCCAAACAGGTATATATTAACAGAGATCAGTCAGCACAGAACAAAATCCAATGTCAGACACACAGTTCATTTACAAGTCCGTTCTGGGTCTGAACGAAACCGGTGGCACCACTCCTCGCATATCCGTCCAATCAACACACACGTCTAAACGGCTACTACTTCAGTCCCTTCAAGGTAGCTACTCCAATCCGGAACCTCAGTAGCGTCCATCCATCCGATATGAAAATCGTCGGTCTTGAACCGTCTTCACATCTTCGATTTCGAATGTCGATCAATTATTTGAAGTGAGGATTAACTCTGTCTCTTCAAATAATTCACGTATGTTAAAAATTTAAATCGATTCTTTTCATGGTTAAATCATTCGACATTTACTTCTCAGTTCTTTAGTATAATTTTCCTATCAAACACATTTAATCATCAAATAACAAGCAAACAAAGTGAAGTTGGTTTATTTTCACTTCATATCACTTATAATATTTTATAACGATTTTTCGCCATTTTTATTTATTTAAAAATGGCCATATTTAATTAAACGACGTTTCAGGTCGCTTCGTGGCACTTGCGCTGTTTTTCCCCAAATTTGTTTTACACATATCGGGAAATCTAACCGTTGGATCTTAGCAAAGTATATATCGTTGGAAAGATATTTCCAAAGTGAATCTAGCGGTTTCAGTTTCGTCAAAATCCGATGGTCGGATCTTTCGGTATAATCGTTTGAAGTTAAGATTTCAAAACGCAAACTGCACGGCCTTATTTCGTTTTAATTAATTTATATTTATACATATATAAATATAATTCTTTCAACGATTTCCAACTCGTTTTCACTTCAAATATTTCACTAACACCTTAATATTTCGAAAAATTTCGCCATAACCTCCTTTGTACGGGAAGGGGTTTGGAAATTTATTGGGCCGTATTAGGTACCCAATAAATCCTAAAATGCATACACATATTTATAGTGACATATATTCTAGTGTTCTTAGGGGAGCGTGTCCAGATCATGGCTTCAGAGGATAAATCCTCAACCCCTAACAAATAGATTTTTAAATAATGAATAGGAAATTTTCATTGGCCGATGGTTTTAATAAATTTTTAAATAGTGTTTTCACAAACGAACACCAATCTGAACCCAACGACTGTCGTCCCTAGCTAAATACCCCCATTCCGGACACAAAGGGATATGTTTCGTTGGCCAATTCGACTGTTACAGTCAGTTATTTTTCAAATTAAATTATAAAACATTTAATTTTAACTTTGAACGTACATTTTAATTTGCCGGGGCCACAAACTGCTTCTAAAAATTCCCGATAAATTTATCTAGCTATGTTGGGACGATACGGTCCCAATAAAACTGATTTCGTCGAATTCTGAGACTGTTTGTAAAATGGCCCTTTTCTGGTCGACCCGATTTAATTGAAATCGACCAAACACATTTTCTGATGCCACGCTCACATATTGGTTTCTAAAATTCTGCAAAATTCAACTTAGCAATAAATTGACGTCAAGGATCCAACAAAAGTGGTTTCGTCGAATTCCGAGGTCGTTTGCAAAATCACTATTTTCAAGGGCTGTATTAACTTCACAGCGACCTTTCTGAAAATTGATTTGGCCATAACTTTTGATTACTGCTATGAAATTTCGATCTTTCGGATTCGTTAGAAAGGTATTCTCAAACAGATTTAAATATTTCTTGTTTCGCTGAAATCCGATTTATTTTGCATCCTGTACATTTAGTCAAAGTTTGAATTCAAATTTTCAAACTGCCATGCCATTTCAGGCCTTTAATATTATTTAAAAATGGAATTTTAAAATTTTGACTGAATTTTCTGCTTAAATTAATCAAAATAAAAATTTTTAAACTGGCTCAGATTTTCCGGGTTGTTACAATGGCATTCCTGTATGTTTCATGGCTGTATTCTGAAAATAAAATGCTTTCTCTTTGCCTTATGCAATGTCTCGGGCATGGTGATGGTGTATGCTCTGATGTGATGTGCTTAAAGCACTTAGCTGTTGTGCATCTGCTTTTGCTTAGGTCATGTGCTAGTGGTAGGTCATGTGCTCTGATGTGATGTGCTTAAAGCACTTCAGCACGGAAAATCGAGCTCATCACTTCGCTAGAGATGATGAGGTTTACATGGATTTAAAGATCTCTCGAGCCTCTTTGGATTTCCATTTATAGGTTTTTGAAATGGATTAGTGGATTCAAAGTTATAGGGGAGGGAAGGTTCGAACGACAACTGCCATTCATCGAGGAAAGAGGCGGAAATTAATTTCCGAGAATAATGAATTAGAAATTTCCTGATTGGCTTTTTTATTTTATTTTATTTTATTTATTTATTCCTAAAAAGTGAATTTTCATTTTAACCCCAAATTGAACCCAACGATTTGTCGTCCCTAACTAATTACACCCATTCAGACACAATGGGATATGTCACGTAAGCCAATACGACTATTTCGAACGGTTTTCATTTAAATTAAAATATAAATATATATATTGAATTTTGAACATACATTTTAATTTACCGAGGCCACAAACTGACTTCAAAAATTCCAGAAAATTATTTCTAGCTTTGTTTTGACGATACGGTCCTAACAAAACTAATTTTGTCAAATTTGGAGATCGTTTGAAAAATGGCCAATTTCTGGTCGGTCCAATTCAACTAAAATTGTCAAAACACGTTTTCTTTTGCCACGCTCACATATTAATTCCAAAAATTATGAAAATTGGAATCTAGTAATAATGTGACATTCCGGATCCAACAAAAGTGGTTTTGTCGAAAACGGAGGTCGTTTGCAAAATGGCTATTTTTAAGGGCTATATATTATTTAAAATATATATAAATTCAATAGCGACTATTCTGAATTTTAATATGGACATAACTTTCAAGTCTCGTTATAAAATCCAGATTTTTCACATTCGTTAGAAAGATATTGTTAAACAGATTCAAATATTTCTGGTTTCACTGAAATCCGATTTATTTTGAATCCTGTACATTCATTTGAAATTTAAAATCGAATTTTCAAACTACCGCGCCATTTCAGGCTCGTTATATAATTAAAATAAATTTATTTGTTCTAACTTCGATTTAAATAAACTTTTAATCGTTATTATTTAAAATAAACCATTTTAAATATTCAAAATCCATTAAAATAACCAAAATAAATTTTTAAAATTGGTTTTGATTTTCCGGGTTGTTACAAGGAGATCTTAAAATTTGGTAATTATTGTATTTTATTCTTATAACCAAAAAAGTTGTCTTTGTTTGTTTTTGAAGCCCTTGGATTGCAAATACTCATATTCAAACTTTGAATTCCACTGAAAACCCTAACTCAAATATTGCTTTTTGTTTGATGATAAAAAATGACCATTCATATTATGCTCTTTCATTGATCAAGAATCAATATTGATATTTCTCTTGTATTTATTTATAAGGTTTGAAGCGTACTGGCAAAAGTAGTAGGTTAATATGTTTGTTGTGCGCAAATTGATAATTTGGTTAAGGGACCGTTAGGACAAGCCCTTCAAAACGTAGATCTAATGCTTGGATACAAGGAGAATTTGTGCTTCGGTTTTAGCACTTTTCAGTTTTTCAAATGATAATTGTATATTTTTAAGTGATTTATTTAAATTGATTGCTTCAATAATTTGTGACTGATTTAATTACATCTAATCTTGCAAATTTTTTTATTTTAGTTAAATATTCACTAATATAATAATATATTTTGAACTAATATTAGTTTCGTTTCTCCTTTTATTATTTTAATCCATTAATGATTTAGAGCTATAAAAACTAAACATTAAGAGGGGCTAAATAACCGTGGTATATATATGATAAAAATATGTTGTGAATGATTAATATGAATACATTTTTGATAGCATATATCCAGTCTCAGATTTACTTACATGTACAATTCATGGTGTACTTTAATTTAATTTTTTTCCATTACTTCAATTTTTTCTAAAATTATGCTATAATTTTTTCATTAAAATCCGATTTAAAATAAATTACACTAAATAAATTTATTTTTTATATTAAATATTTTAAGGTCGGTTTCCCATCATTATACGATAATACTAGTACGATTTTTAGAATCATTTTTAATAATAAGAATTTTTTTTAAAATCTAATGTGTATTTAATTGAAAATAATGAAAATTATAATATTTTGTTTTAATTTATTTAAAATGGAAACCACCATACATATTTTTTTCCCTTCAAAATTTATAAAACTAAAAACGGTCTGTTCATTCAAGTCATCGCGTTCATCCTTATCTTCAACGCAGACCCCCATTCAACCCTAGCCGTCAAACCACTTTCCCAATCCAAACCCCATTCAACCCTAATCAAAACCGCCAATCCAGTTCATACGCACAAATCCCACCCCTCTCCCTGAATTCAACGATTTTGTATCAAGTTCCGATTTGCATCTGCTGTTCCTTACTGCCGCCGGTTGAAGAAGCGAAGTCCGTTAACAAGAACAACAAGTCTCTTCAATCTTTACCTCCGATTAGGGTCTTGATTCGTCGATCTTTCTGCCTGAGATCCGTAGCCTATTTGTTAAGTTTTACGGTAAGGATATGTTGATTATATGGTGATAAATTTTACTTCCATAAGAATTTTACAGTGATAATTTTTTGTTAAATTCTATTTGTTGATTTAGGTGTCAATCTCTCGATCTGCAGATTTGTTGACGTACGGAAGTAAATTCACGTGGTTAGGAATCAAATTCATGCGGTAAGGAGTCAAATTCAGAGATTTTTTTGTTTGTTTTATGCTTAATTCTTGATCTGTTGATTTATTGTTTAATATTTGTGATGTTCGTATCATGTTTGATCATTTTCACAAATATTGAAAACTTCTACCTCCTCCTCTGCCAAAAAATAACCAGTCACTGAAATGGTCAGTATTACTGTTGATTTATATATACTTATGAAAGGAGTACTGATGTTTTACATAAACACACTGCTGATTTATGGGTGAGCTTAAGGGTGACTGCTGATATGTGCAGTGGCGGATATATACATGTGCATGGTGTGTCAACAAGTGACACACCATTATTCTCAAAAAATATAAATAAAAAACAAGATGAATTAATTTTGTAGTTCTCAATATTTATAACTGCTTCATATATCCATTTTGTAAGACCTGGATGACTTAATTTAAGTAGTTCTAGTCAAGATTTCTTTTATTGTCTCGATTTGTAAGACCTGGATAGCTTATGTTGGTAAATCAGAAATCAGTCTTTAAAGTTAAAGAATGTTTAAATTAGGTGGATAAAGTTTTAACATGATGAGATCAGAAAATGGATAATGAAATTAATATTTTATGACTATTTATGCGAATGCGTTTAGTCCTTTGAAATCCTATTATTACTTTTTCTCCTTTTTGCGGTGATATGAGATTAGAGTTATATAATTCTTATCAAACGCTCCATAAGTGCCATAATATGCTGCTGCTTGGTCAAGGATAAAAATAATCAGTTTTAGCTCTAAAAATGTTGGTCAAAATATATATTACATCCAATGCATTTCTAGTTGTTGCATACCTAAAAGAAACAAATTCCTTAGAAATTTTGGCCCCGTCTAGCGAGTATTGTATATGATCGTTATATTGATATTCGTTTTAACACAAAACGAATATCGATATTCATCTGATACAATATTTGTTGGATTTGTCCTAGTATTGGACAAGTTGTTATCACAATAATGTTTGCATTTCGTAAGTCATTTTAACTCAAATGTTTCACTAAATTTCAGTTGTACTTTCTTTTATTTCCCGTGTACGTGCATTTACGTACGATACGGGAAATAAAAGGAGGTGCTGCCGAAATTTTGTTGAACTTTTGAATTAAAATATTTTGCGAAATGAAAATATTATTGTGATTGCAATGGGAAGTAGGATGACCGACCTTTAAATATTACATCAAAAATATATATTAATATACCGAAGGCATTAAAGTATGATATAGTAATAGCAATTATAAAGTTTTATTTATAATAGATGTCATAAAATTATAAGTTCTTAATTGTAATAATAATCAACAGTATATTTATCAAAACATGATGTACCAATAAATAAAAATATTTAAAACAATAAAAAATAAGTTGAATTTACAAAAAAAATTGTTTAAGTTTATAGAATATTAATATATTCATAGATTATATAAAGTGGAATTAATAATAATAATAAATGCGTTAATATATTGCATGATGTCGTAGCTGAAACAAACAAATTCCTTAGAAATTTTGGCCCCGTCTGGCGAGCATTGTATATGATCGTTATATAGATATTCGTTTTTAACACAAAACGGATATCGATATTCATCTGATACAATATTTGCTGGATTTGTCCTAGTATTGGACAAGTTGCTATCACAATAATATTTGTATTTCGTAAATCATTTTAACTCAAATGTTTCACAAAATTTCAGTTGTACTTTCTTTTATTTCCCGTGTACGTGCATTTACGTACGGTACGGGAAATAAAGGGAGGTGCTGCCGAAATTTTGTTGAACTTTTGAATTAAAATATTTTGCAAAATGAAAATATTATTGTGATTGCAATGGGAAGTAGGATGACCGACCTTTAAATATTACATCAAGAATATATATTAATACACCGAAAGCATTAAAGTACAATACAGTAATAGCAATTATAAAGTTTTATTTATAATAGATGTCGTAATATTATATGTTCTTAATTGTAATAATAGTCAACAATATATTTATCAAAACATGATGTACCAATAAATAAAAATATTTAAAACAATAAAAAAATAAGTTGAATTTACAAAAAAAATTGGCTAAGTTAATAAAATATTAATATATTCATAGATTATATAAAGTGGAAATAATAATAATAATAAATGTGTTAATATATTGCATGATGTCGTAGCTAAAAGAAACAAATTCCTTAGAAATTTTGGCCCCGTCTGGCGAGTATTGTGTATGATCGTTATATAGATAATTAAAAAGTATTTAAAACAACAACAAAATTAAGTTGAATTTACAAAAGTTATTTGCTCTATTAAATAAACTGAATACGTACACTAATATATTTATTTTACTTGCACAGTAAAATATGGATTATTTGAAAGATCGAAGCTGGATGTACAAGAATGTAGGAAAACAAGGAGGATCGATACTAGTGCATTTTCGAAATGGGTTAGAAGTATTCATGAAAGTAGCTTCTAATAATAAAACAAACATGACAGAAATACGGTGTCCTTGTATGAAATGTCGTGCTTTAAAATTGCTCGATTATGACACCGTATTGTTACATTTGCTTCAAAAAGGATTTATGGTTGACTATTTAGTATGGAAATTTCATGGCGAAGAGGTGAATAAGCATAATACAACAACTGTTGATGAAGTTGAAACCGAGAACATTGATATGGATTTTAATGAAGTCAGTCCAGAGAATAGAATGACGGAAATGGTACATGATGCTGCTGGTCCGAGTATGTGGGCTAATTCATCCGAAGTAGATGAAGAACTTAATTCTGAGGCTAAATATTTTTTTGATTTGTTAGAAGCATCAAAACGACCACTTTATAAAGGATGTACAATGACGCACTTATCAGTGACATCCAGATTAATTGCTATAAAATCTGAATATAATGCCACAGAAAACTTGATGAATGCAATTCTAGGTTTATGTAAAGAAATGCTTCCACCTGACAACGTACTAGCGGAAAATTGGTATACCTTAAAAAAAGAGATGTCCGCATTCGGTTTTCCATATGAAAAGATTGACACATGTCGAAGTGGATGCATGATTTATTGGAAAGAGGATAAAAATCACAAGAGTTGTAAATTTTGCAATGAGCCTAGATATAGATTGACAAAAAATAGTGGTAAAGGTATACCTTTCACCCGTATGCATTATTTCCCACTTACACCTAGGTTACAAAGATTATATGCATCTCGTGCTACTGTAGAACACATGCGGTGGCATCGTGAACGACGTCAAGAGGAAGGTGTTTTATGTCATCCTTCAGATGGCGAAGCATGGAAACATTTCGATCGAGTATATCCTACTTATGCTCGCGAAGCACGAAATGTTAGACTTGGTTTGTGTATAGATGGTTTCGCACCATTTAGTTCATTCGGCAAACCGTACTCAACTTGGCCAATTATTCTAACACCGTACAATTTGCCTCCTTGGGTGTGTATGAAAGATCCATATATGTTCTTAACTATCATTGTTCCTGGACCATAAAATCCCAAAAATGGGATAGATGTATATTTGCAACCTTTGATTGATGAGTTGAAAAAACTATGGATTGAAGGAGTTGTTACTTACGATGTGTCAAAGAAATGTTTTTTTAGGATGTTCGCTTCCTTGTTGTGGACAGTAAGTGATTTCCCAGCTTATGGGATGCTTTCTGGATGGAGTACCAGTGGGAAACTTGCTTGTCCTATTTGCATGGACTCGACAGAATCATTCCGACTTAAATATGGTGGCAAACAATGTTGGTGTGATCGTCATCGTCGTTTTTTGCATCAAAACGATCGTTTTCGATATGAAAGAAAAACTTCAGAGCAAATACAATTATTACTTTAGGACCACCAGATATTATAGATAGTGAAGATGTGTATGACCTTGTGCAAGATTATCCCAAAATATATGAGATTGGAAAAGAGCCAAAAATTGCTGGTAAAGGGCAACATCATAATTGGTGTAAAAGAAGTATATTTTTGGAGTTACCTTACTGGAGGAATCTTAAACTTCGACACAACTTGGACGTAATGCATAATGAAAAAAATGTGTTTGAGAACTTTTTTAACACAATAATGAATGTGAAAGGAAAAACCAAAGATGATTTGAAGTCAAGACGCGATATTGCGTTGTATTGCAATCGTCCGGAACTTAAACTTGATCATGAACGTCCTAACTTCAAACGACTTGCTTGTTATGAGTTGGAAACTGAACGTCGTCGAAAACTATTAGAGTGGATCGAAAATTTGAAGTTTCCAGATGGAATTGCTTCTAATATGAAACGATGTGTTGATATGAAGGAACTTCAGTTATCCGGTATAAAGAGTCATGATTTCCATGTATTCCTCGAGACTCTTTTTCCGATAGCTTTTAAGGAGCTATTACCACAGAAGGTCTGGTTGCCTATAATGGAACTTAGTTTATTTTACAAAGATTTATGCTCTACCACTCTTAGCAAAAATCATTTGGAAAAGCTAGAGAAAGATATACCGAAGCTATTGTGTAAACTGGAGAAAATATTTCCTCCTAGTGTTTTTAATTGCATGGAACATCTTCCTGTACATTTACCGACTGAAGCATTAATGCGAGGTCCAGTTCAATATGGGTGGATGTATCCATTTGAGAGGTATGTATAATGAAACATAATATCATATTCAATTTTCTAGTTAACACAACCATGATATATTTTGTATCGTACTTCATCAAATTCAGGTACTTGGGCCACTTAAAAAAAAAAAGTGAAACAAAAAGCGCGTGTTGAAGGTTCAAGTTGTCAAGCATACATAATCGAAGAAGCATCCACATTTTTCAATTACTATTTTGAAGACCATGTTAAACCACTTTTTACCAGTGATCATCGTAATGATGATATTATGGATGATTCAATGGACATTTCCTTAAATGTCTTCCAGAAACGAGGACGTCCATGTGGTAAATGGAAAGATTGTGGTTTTCAGACGCTTAAGGATTTTTGTTTAGCTAAGTCAACAGTGCTTCTTAATTGTGAAGAACTGTCAAATCTCATTAGGTACTTAACACAATTATTGTTTATTAATGTCAGTTGTGTTCTAGATTAAATTTTGACATTATTATTAATCGTTTAACAGTAAATTCGAAGAAGAAAATCCAACTGTTGCAGCTAGTAAAGAATTCGAGCATTGGTTCAAGAAATATGTAAGCATATTTTTTCAAAATCTTTTGCTTAATGTTTACTCTATGTTAATTTTTATTTTATACATTCAATAGGTTGATGATAATGGAATAACTGATGTTTGTTACAAAAAGCTTGCATTTGGTCCAATGATGAAATATAGAAAATGCCCAATCATGTACATGAACGGCTTTAAATTTCATATAGCAGATTTTGGAGCACATAAAACAACCTACAATAGTGGGGTATGTGTTAAAGGAGGAAACGATGATGATGATTTACATGATTATTATGGCGTATTACTCGAAATAATTGAGCTTACTTACTCGGTGGTACCAGAGCTTAAAACATTTCTATTCAAATGTGAGTGGTTTGATAGTAGGAAAGATGTGGGAGTGCGACGCATACATAAGGATTATCCTCTTATTGAGATAAACCACAAGAGAAAATATCAAGGTTATAACCCATTTGTGTTAGCCACACAAGCAACACAAGTTTATTATGTGCCTTATCCCGCTATGAACAATAGTAAGTCGGATTGGTGGGCTGTCTTTAAAACAAAGCCGAGATGGTCATTCAACTCAAACATGATCAGAAATGACGATCAACCTTATCAAAGTGATTTGGATCTCGATGAATTACTTCAAACCACGGAAGGAAACGAGGATGTAGGATCACTTAACAATGAAATATTTGATGGAGTTGAGTTAAACGAAGATGATGTCGAAGTTGAATATAATGTTGAAGTCGAAGATGATGTAGAAGCTGAAGATGATGTCGAAGTTGATGAAGACGAAGATAATAGTGTAAATAATGAGAGTGATGATGATAATGTAGATTGGTAGCATGTTAAATTGATTTGATTTGTTCATGAACAAATCTATATGAGTATGAATGATGAGATTGATGATAATAATCTAGTTCGTTAGCACATCCAATTGATTTTGTTTGTTTTGTTCTTGTACACATTTATGTGAGTATGAACATGAAGATAGTAAATATTGATGATAGTTATATGGATTGGAAGCATGTTAAATTGATATGGTTTGTTTTGTCCATGTACAATTATATGATTTTCAATTATTGTCTTGTGGTTTGTTATACATAATCATCCAATTCATGTTATTTTGTTGTTGAATTGTTCTTTTCACATACACTTTATAATTGTTATTAGGTTTATGTGCTTGCATGTTTTTAGTTGTTCAATTTATGTTTTGTTAATGGTATGTTTTTTTCTTGGTACATAATAATTTTTATAGCTCTACGTATTGAGTTCTTGTAACATATATGTCTACTCGTGGTCGTCGTAAGAGTTGTAGTGTGCGTACTACTAGAAGCACACCATATGTCGATCCTCCTTTTGATGATCGATCACCATCATCAGATCAGAGATCACACTCACTAGATCAGGGGGGTTCACGATCGGAGGACCATCGTGGATCTCCACTTTCAGACCAGAGGGTCTCATCTCCCATTGATGATCATGTTATCCCTCCATCGACCGGTGGTGCTGTAGGAGCATCGACTCATTTGTCTAGGACAAACTCCAGCAGCTCTGTTTCATTGGTCAGTATTTTCAAGACAGGGAATGGGTAAGTAAGATTAGTACATTATTATGTGCTCACATGTAATTTTTGCAAGTGATATTATTACTTACATTAGATAAGCAACACTTTGAACTGAAAGCAAATTGAATACAAATAGCTCGGTTCATATTTAAATGTTATCTGGATGCTTAAAATAATGTTAATCATATAAATGTATTTTTTTTCCTTTCATGCATGATGTGTTTGAAAAAAACTTCTTCACTGAGCAAGGTTGATAGTGGGAAGGTTATCGGTTGTGGTAAGGGTAATAAAACAGAGGTACTATTAAACTGGTTATGCATTTATACCACATTTTTGTACTACATATGTCCACCAGTTTTTAAATCCAAATTGTATCTCCTTTATCAAATTGAACCATGCATATATCAACCTTTTTACTGCATGTTTGTACTGCAAAAGATTTCACAATAAATTGTCGAGCATATTACATAAAACTTCCCAATAACAAAATACATTGTGTTGTTGTTATTTGGCAATACCTGTTGGAAATGAATGAGAAAGAGAAAGAGGGATTTTGGAAGAAGAGAAAGGAAAACAACTTTTAGTCCCACATCATGAAATATGAGTACCAACTCTTCTACAATCTTATATAAATAAAGGAGAAGAGAGCTCATAGCAGGTGTGGCTAAGCCAAGACACAATATTATATTGATGTCAACTTGGGCCTAATGCCTTGGGACTCTTGGAGTCCATGACACAATATTACATTGATGTCAAATCGGGCTTAGTGCCTTGGGACTCTTGGAGTCCATGACACAATATTATATTGATGTCAAATGTGGGCTTAGTGCTATGGGACTCTTGGAGTCCATGACACAATATTATATTGATGTCAAATGTGGGCTTAGTGATTTGGGGACTCTTGGAGTCCATGACACGATATTAGTGTCAATAATTGGGCGTTGGACCTTGGGACTCTTGAGGTCTCATGGTTAAATAGGCTGCTGATTTCAGTTTGGGCCTATTGTGTTGAAGCGAGTTATTTTGATCATTTTATGATCTGGTATGTCCCTTCCATTGAAGGGATACAACCGTTTCATCATAAATGCGCACGCACATTTAAGCACCGCTTGGTTAAAGGGTCGCAACCTTTCCAAAGGTCATTAATGTTCGTATAGGCATTTCCTCCAGCCTATAAATACATAGCCCAAAAGGAGAGAATAAATATTAATTATTCTTCTCAATTGTTACTCCCTCTTCAAAGCATTCCTCTGTTCAAGTTTCTATAATCTACTTCAGTTCGTCGGAGCTCCGTTTGTTGGCACTGCACTACGGGGCTGGTCCGTTTTATCCTGGGAAACAAATTGCGATCACGTCAATCAGTGCATACGACGGCAATATTGTTTTAAGGAAACAAAATTATTTCTGGACTCGGACATTACGGTTGGTGACGGTTCTGTACCGCTCCTATCCAGTGCACAATCGGTCTTGCTTACTGTCTTTCCTGCAATCACAGTTTGACTTGACAATTGTGGCATTATTGAGTAACATTGATATTGTTACTATTTATTTGCAATACAATTGTGTATTGACAAAAGGATCTAACTTTGTAATACAATTGTGTATTGACAAAAAGATCTTCTAACAATCAAAACAATATTGATTGTTGCAGACGACAATAAGCTGTGTCGCAAAATAGCAACAATAATTTTACACCGACACAGACGGTGACCAACGCTCTGATTGCGCCAAATGGTTCCAATAATGACTCTGCCTCATGGAGAAAGGTTAGAGAAGTTCAACGTCATCAATATTAAGTGCTTACAATAGAAAAATGTTGCTTTGTCTCACAACATTGGGACTTGCCAAATTTCTGACTCTAAAAAAAAAAAAAAAAAAAAAAAAGGGGAAAAAAAAAAAAAAAAAAAAAATTGGCTGAAATCCCCAATAGGGCATTGCTGAATGCAACCTGGAAAGGAACTAACTTTAAATGACGTTCTCTATGTTTCAGAAATTCATAAGAACCTGATTTCAGGATCATTGCTCAGCAAACATGGATTTAAATTAATCCTTGAAGCTGAGAATGGAGTGTATGTAGGAAGAGGACATGTGTGTGATGGTTCGTTTAAAGAAAATGTAATCACTATTGTACCACACACTGATATGAATAAAAGTGAATCTTTTGTTTATATTGTTGACTCTTCCAACGTGTGATATTCTAGATTAGGAGATGTAAACTTTGATACATTGCACAAATTGATTAATCTAGACACCATTTTTAAGTGTCAAATTTGTGCAGAAGCAAAATTGACAAGAATCTCGTTTCATTATGTTGAACGAGAAACAGAACCGCTAGATATAATACATACAAATGTATGTGATTTGATGTGTTTAAACAATACAAAGCGGAAGTTGAGGATCAACTCAACAAGAAAATCAAAGCTTTAAGAAGTGATAGAGGAGGAGAATATGTATTCCCTTTTGAAGAATCTTGCGCTGAACATGGTGTTTTACACCTAATTACAGCACCATATTCACCTCAATCCAACGGTATAGCCGATCGGAAGATAAAACTCTTAAAGAAACGATGAATGCCTTATCCTGGCTTGCCAGATAATTTTTTGGGAAGAAGCTATTCTTTCGGCAAATCATATTTTAAATAAAATATCCCGAAAGAAAACATCTCTATCTTCTCATGAACTTTGGAAAAACAGACCACCATCCTACAAATACCTAAAAGTGTGGGGGGTGTCTTGCCAAAGTAGAGGTACCAAAACCAAAGAAGGTCAAAATTGGACCAAAAACAATTGATTGTGTATTTATTGGATGTGCACAAAGCAGTGCCACATATCGATGTTTGGTACACAAATCTGAAATTGATGATATTCATGAAAATACCATCATTGAGTCGAGAAATGCTAAATTTTTCGAACATATATTTCCCTTGAAATATGGTATTGAAAATCATACACCTAAGAGATCAAGGGAAAAAAAAGAAGTTCATTACTCTATTGAGGATGCTGAACAAAATAACACTCAGCTAAGTAGTGCTGAGCAGCAAGCGGAGGAGCCAAGAAAAAGTAAAAGGTCAAGGACGTTAAACCTTTGGACTGGACTTCTATACATTTATGTTAGAAGATGATCCATTGAATTACAAACAAGCTATGTCCTCCAGCGATGCCCCTTATTAGAAAGAGGCAATTAACAATGAGATTGAATCCATTATGTCCAATCATACATGGAAATTAGTTGATTTACCTCAAGGATGTAAGACCTTAGGTAATAAATGTATATTTAAAAAGAAATTGAAACCTGATGGTTCAATAGACAAGTACAAAGCTCGTCTGGTAGTCCAAGGATTTAAACAAAAGAAAGACCTGGACTATTTCGACAAACATCAATTAGAATGCTCATTGCAATTGCATCCATATGGAACAACCTGGATTTAAACAAAAGAAAGACCTGGATGATAAAACTGTATTCTTGAATGATGAATTAGAGGAGGAAATCTATATGGAACAACCTGAAGGATTTCTAAGCTCAGAAAATGAGAATAAAGTGTGCAAATAGGTGAAATCACTTTATGGCCTTAAGCAAACTCCAAAAACAGTGGCACGAGAAGTTTGATAATACAATGTTATCAAATGGATTCACAATAAATGAATCAGATAGATGTGTGTACATAAAACATACACATATTGGATATGTCATTGTTTGTCTTTATGTTGATGACCAATTAATCCTAGGCAATAACAAGGCCATAATAACATCTACAAAGGATATGTTATCCTTTAGATTTGATATGAAAGACCTAGGACTGGCTGATGTGATATTGGGTGTAAAAATTCTGAGAACACCACATGGATATGCATTATCCCAATCGCATTACATCACCAAGATACTTGAGAAATTCAAGCAATATAATGTAACTATTGCAAAATCACCAGTAGATATGAACCAAAATTGGGTAAAGAACACTAGTGATGGTATTTACCAATTGGAATACTCTCGTATACTAGGAAGTATCATGTATGAACTGTACTAGGCCTGATGTCGCATATGCTGTAAGCAAACTAAGTAGATTTACCAGCAATCATGGTAAGCATCATTGGAAAGCGATAATCAGAGTTCTAGGATATCTAAAGTATACACAGAGCTATGGTTTATACTATACGAACTATCCTTCAATAGTGGAAGGATATAGTGATGCAAATTGGATCACTGGATCAAATGATACAAAGTCTACAAGTGGATACGTGTTCACTTTAGGAAATGGAGTGATTTCATGGAAATCATCCAAACAGACTTGTATCGCTAGATCTACGATGGAATCAGAGTTTATTGCACTAGATAAGACTGCAGAAGAAGCAGAATGGATTCGAAGCTTCTTGGAAGACATTCCTAATTGGAGCAAACCTGTGCCTCCAATATGTATACATTGTGATAGTCAATCAGCTATTGGAAGAGCTAATAGTACACTATACAATGGTAAATCTAGGCATATTCGTCGTAGACATAAAACAATAAGACAACTTCTCTCTAATGGGGTTATCACGATAGATTACATTCGATCTAAAGATAACTTAGCGGATCCACGTACCAAAGGCTTGCCAAGAGAGAAAGTTCAAATCTTATCGAAGGGAATGGGGCTAAGGCCTATAGACTAAAGGTTTCTCTAAAATGGAAACCCCACCTAGTTGACTGGAGATCCCAAGATCTAGGTTCAAAGGGACAACGAAGTTTAAGAGAAACTTGATGGCACTGTTATACACAAACCATTCCTATGATAAGTCAGTGCATTATATGTTGAATAAGGATAAGTATTAGTACTTTTAATGATCTCTGTATTTGAGGAATTAAGAGAATACCCTTTACAGAATCACCTACGTAAGTGCGAGGGCGCCGCTTCAAAGAGAATTATGAGGCCGAATTCTCTAAGCATTTATGAGACCAGGCAGGTGTTCAAGGCAAAAACGAACACATACAGAGAACGAAGGGTTATAAGAAACATTTATCGTGTATTATCTACTTTGGAATTACACAAAAGGCTTACAGTTCAAGGACAGTCAATGTCTACTGATTCGCCTGTGATTCAAATAGGTAATCACTAGGAAAGTTCAAGGCCCATGTGCTACTTTAACCGATGCGATAAATGATTCGTGAAACTAAGAACGACTTCTCATTCATGTGGGGGATTGTTGGAAATGAATGAGAAAGAGAAAGAGGGATTTTGGAAGAAGAGAAAGGAAAACAACTTTTAGTCCCACATCATGAAATATGAGTACCAACTCTTCTACAATCTTATATAAATAAAGGAGAAGAGAGCTCATAGCAGGTGTGGCTAAGCCAAGACACAATATTATATTGATGTCAACTTGGGCCTAATGCCTTGGGACTCTTGGAGTCCATGACACAATATTACATTGATGTCAAATCGGGCTTAGTGCCTTGGGACTCTTGGAGTCCATGACACAATATTATATTGTGTCTTGGCTTAGCCACACCTGCTATGAGCTCTCTTCTCCTTTATTTATATAAGATTGTAGAAGAGTTGGTACTCATATTTCATGATGTGGGACTAAAAGTTGTTTTCCTTTCTCTTCTTCCAAAATCCCTCTTTCTCTTTCTCATTCATTTCCAACAATCCCCCACATGAATGAGAAGTCGTTCTTAGTTTCACGAATCATTTATCGCATCGGTTAAAGTAGCACATGGGCCTTGAACTTTCCTAGTGATTACCTATTTGAATCACAGGCGAATCAGTAGACATTGACTGTCCTTGAACTGTAAGCCTTTTGTGTAATTCCAAAGTAGATAATACACGATAAATGTTTCTTATAACCCTTCGTTCTCTGTATGTGTTCGTTTTTGCCTTGAACACCTGCCTGGTCTCATAAATGCTTAGAGAATTTGGCCTCATAATTCTCTTTGAAGCGGCGCCCTCGCACTTACGTAGGTGATTCTGTAAAGGGTATTCTCTTAATTCCTCAAATACAGACATCATTAAAAGTACTAATACTTATCCTTATTCAACATATAATGCACTGACTTATCATAGGAATGGTTTGTGTATAACAGTGCCATCAAGTTTCTCTTAAACTTCGTTGTCCCTTTGAACCTAGATCAGGTTCTTAAACTTCGTTGTCCCTTTGAACACATACAGAGAACGAAGGGTTATAAGAAACATTTATCGTGTATTATCTACTTTGGAATTACACAAAAGGCTTACAGTTCAAGGACAGTCAATGTCTACTGATTCGCCTGTGATTCAAATAGGTAATCACTAGGAAAGTTCAAGGCCCATGTGCTACTTTAACCGATGCGATAAATGATTCGTGAAACTAAGAACGACTTCTCATTCATGTGGGGGATTGTTGGAAATGAATGAGAAAGAGAAAGAGGGATTTTGGAAGAAGAGAAAGGAAAACAACTTTTAGTCCCACATCATGAAATATGAGTACCAACTCTTCTACAATCTTATATAAATAAAGGAGAAGAGAGCTCATAGCAGGTGTGGCTAAGCCAAGACACAATATTATATTGATGTCAACTTGGGCCTAATGCCTTGGGACTCTTGGAGTCCATGACACAATATTACATTGATGTCAAATCGGGCTTAGTGCCTTGGGACTCTTGGAGTCCATGACACAATATTATATTGATGTCAAATGTGGGCTTAGTGCTATGGGACTCTTGGAGTCCATGACACAATATTATATTGATGTCAAATGTGGGCTTAGTGATTTGGGGACTCTTGGAGTCCATGACACGATATTAGTGTCAATAATTGGGCGTTGGACCTTGGGACTCTTGAGGTCTCATGGTTAAATAGGCTGCTGATTTCAGTTTGGGCCTATTGTGTTGAAGCGAGTTATTTTGATCATTTTATGATCTGGTATGTCCCTTCCATTGAAGGGATACAACCGTTTCATCATAAATGCGCACGCACATTTAAGCACCGCTTGGTTAAAGGGTCGCAACCTTTCCAAAGGTCATTAATGTTCGTATAGGCATTTCCTCCAGCCTATAAATACATAGCCCAAAAGGAGAGAATAAATATTAATTATTCTTCTCAATTGTTACTCCCTCTTCAAAGCATTCCTCTGTTCAAGTTTCTATAATCTACTTCAGTTCGTCGGAGCTCCGTTTGTTGGCACTGCACTACGGGGCTGGTCCGTTTTATCCTGGGAAACAAATTGCGATCACGTCAATCAGTGCATACGACGGCAATATTGTTTTAAGGAAACAAAATTATTTCTGGACTCGGACATTACGGTTGGTGACGGTTCTGTACCGCTCCTATCCAGTGCACAATCGGTCTTGCTTACTGTCTTTCCTGCAATCACAGTTTGACTTGACAATTGTGGCATTATTGAGTAACATTGATATTGTTACTATTTATTTGCAATACAATTGTGTATTGACAAAAGGATCTAACTTTGTAATACAATTGTGTATTGACAAAAAGATCTTCTAACAATACCAAAATGCAATCTTTGGGCATTTAACCCTCATTGAACCTGTAAAAAAGACTGTTATAGTAAGTTAATAACCGAGGATGACAAAACGAAGTACCTACTGTAGTCCTATGTTTATTAGCCATTTACATTTTTTCAAAGCATATTTGTCAAATTTTGACTAGGACTATAAAGTGCACACAGTTAAAATCATCTTCCCTATTTGCGTCTTCAAGCATTGTAATTTTTGAGCTAGTTGATCAATTTATTAGAAATTTCGGCTTTTATTCATTATTCTGCTATTTGAGTTGCAAGCATCAGTAATTTTTATCTTTCATGATTCAGGTAAAATAAACAGGGCGCATGTAAATATATGCATTGTTCTCGTATTTCATGTTTGAAATAATTATTATAAAGACACACTACTGACATCTTTAGATTCGAGTCCATATAAGTACGTGTTCCTGCAAGTTAAATATGTTACAATTATACGTTCTATCCTTACAATGATTTCTTGATACAAGACTATATGATACCTTGTACATGCTGCTTGGATATTGCAAAGCCTGTATTCATTATTTATAGTGCATTATTAGTGCTAAAACATTTCCCACCGATGCCTCAATTTGTTTATAAACTTTTTAACACTGGTGCTGATATGAAATAACATTTTAACAAGGGAAGCTATGAGACGGTGAATGAAACTGACAGATTTTTATGCTTTCCACATGGTATAAATTTGTTTATGACCTAGCGACAATGATTTGCTACTTTCAATGTAAATGTAACAACAATGTTAATGAGTTAATCGGCATTTATTTTTGGATTTATATCAGAAAATGGTAGATATCAGTATTAATGATACTGAAACTTTGATGAATGTTGCCGACGATTGCATGCCATTAATTCGTTCAATGCTTGTTCCACCACAATCATGCAGTTCTTTTAACTTGATTAAAATTTTAAAATGAATGTTATTAACATGGTAAAAACATGTGCAGATATGACTTCAGCTGTAGTGAAACATCTTCGGCCATCCGTGAAGGAATTTTAGCACGGATAAATGATTTTTGGCCCACATTCTCTTCAATTCCTGATTCAGTTAAGAATGTGATGTTCGATGAGTTTCAGGTAAAATATATTTTGTTTCTTAACTTTTTTTAAATCTTTTTTTTATTATAACGTATTTGAATATAAATACAGAAGCAATTTCGATGGAGAGATGATGTTTCACCTGCATTTGTGCGAAAGTTGTGGAATGCGAAAGGTAGTTTGAAGTATAGGGATTGGGTATCTCACATGAAAGAAACTAAGAAGAAACCCCAGTGTCTCCCTCAAGAGATATTCAATCAATTCTTGACATATTGGGAGCTTCCGGATGTTCGATTACTCTCAGAGAAAAACTCCGAACGAAGAAGAAAGAATCCAAAACTACATCGTGGTGGTTCGAGATCCACTGCGGATTATCAAAATGATTTGGTGTGTGTTTATTAAATTTATTTAGCATTTGGATTAATCCATAATAAATTTGTGATAACATAGATCTTTTTTTCTTTTAGTTTGATGAGTATCATAGAGAGCCTACCTCGTGGGAGGTGTATGTTAGGACTCATAGGCTCGAGTCAGGGGATAACTCAATCAACGATGGATGGGTTGATAATGCTTCAGCTCAATTTGCGGTATAATTACTCTCTATGGTAGGAAATTTGATATGTATATACATACATACAAGTGCTAAATATGAACTGTACATTACAGGGAAGGTATGAAGCTAGACTAGATGAGTTGCATGATAAAGGCATTGAAATAACATATGATATTGAAGAGGAAGTTTTTAGCGCTCTTAGCTTTGGCACACGAAGGGATCGTAGGCCTAACTACGGCAATGCTCCCAAGGTAACTGTTTTAACTTCATTAACTATCAAAATTTCTCAGATCTTGTTTGTAAGGATCCTCGATCCTCATTCTCATCCTCTGTGCCTGCTTGCTTTCTGCCTTACCGGAATTAGTCAATCTTTGAATTACTGCAATCTGCAGTCAATAACAGTAAAAATCGAGATTTGTTGGAATTCGACAATTTAATTATTGTGATTTGGCTGAATTCGTGAAGTAGGATTTGATTTTAAATTTTGGGTAGGGTTTTCACAATTTTCTAGATTTCTTTGGTTTTAATCGTGTTAATTTAGGGTAGGATGGCTGCTGAGGGAACATGTTTAGCAAGTTAAAAAGTGAATCGCGAAGAGAAAGAATAATAGTACCACATCAGCAGGTTCACGTTCCTGTTTATGTTTACAATTGAGCAACTGGTAAAACCACTAGTTTAAGAGATCAACCATGTCTTATTGCAATTTAAGCACTAAAATTCCAATGTGGGCATGTGAAGGTATGACGTAATATGAATAATATAAATAAACAAATATGAATTATATAAATGAAGGTATGACGTACACGATAATACTGTTTGTGCACTTGTTTGTGCATTTGTTTTGTATCGTCTGCATTTGTCTACTTCTAGTTCCTTTTCTTTTAAAAAAAATCTCTTCAATTTTTTACAATCTGTTTTTGTTTGGCCTTTACAGCAAAATTTTCTTTCGGAACAATTTGCCAAAACATAACATCTACTCATCCATTAATGAGTACATGAATACAAAACTAAAATTCAGATAACAGTGAATTCAAAATTACATACATCCATTTTGTACTCACACATATAATAGAGCAGAGTTTAGTACACTCGAGACGTACATCATTGAACCCGACTTGGCGTGTGAAGGTATAATTGTTATATGAATGGAGTGCTTTTTGCAAAGCTAATTTAATACCAATATAATACAGTCTGTTGCTTGTATAGGGCCAGGTCAAGAGTCAATTTTGTGTACCTGACAAAACATCTTAGGAATCAAAAAAATTGAGTTAACAATAATTACCTCACCCTAGTGCTCCTAAATTGGACTGAGAAGCATTCTACATTCTAGTGTCCTTAAAAAGTAAATATTAAATTTGATGAATTTGAAATAATTATGCACTATGCACAAAAAAAGAGGGAAGAATAAGAACAATGGCCACAACCTTGGACTAAGTTCATTAGCTTCTTATTGAATTATTGGCTAGTGGCTACCCGACAATGTTTTGTTTTGCTTCTTTTGCTGTCTACCTAAAATTTTTTCAAAAGAAATTGATTCTTCTGTTTGTTTTATTAGTTGCAAGTTCTATCTGTAAATTGACCACGGTGTAGAGATCAAATAATACCGGATTGTAAGTGCATAGATATCGATCATATGAGAGTGAAAGATTTTCGTTTATGATTTAGGTTTGTTTGGCAATTTCATAGTTAAAACTCTTTGTTTTACCCCAAAAAAGTTGATATAACTTTCCTTTTGATGATCAGAACTTTTATTAATTTATGTAAAAATAAATTGTAGTGCTTCAGAGGTAATGCAATTCAGAAACGTTTTGGTAGAGCTTTCAGATTTTGTGTATATCAACCAATTATGTCCCTGCTTGAAACAAAAATTATTTGTATTCATTACCAGACATAGTGCTTTCAGATTTTGCGTGCATTTGCTGACAATATAACTATACAGGTTTGCTCCTGATGAATGGCAAGTAGTACACAATCGGCAGTGGCACTATGCATAATAGCACAGCATTGTTTCCTTAAAAAAAACATGAAATAGCTTAGGAAAGCAGGGCATGCATTATAATATATGGTGTTCTATTGAGTTTCATTGAGCCTCATTGAAATGCATGGACTATGTAAGCGCATGTAGCATGTTAAGTTTTGGGCTCCCTGCTAGTACGTAAAGCAATTTCCTGACAATTAAATTTAATATTTGGTTATTAAAAGACTTTGGCACGCACTATACTACTGAGTTTTATCACTAAAAGTATTGTGCATGCTATTTTCGGCTCTTTCTTCGCCATCCGCTACCGCGTTTAAATGTAAGTTCCCTTACGATTAAATTTATTCCAAGAGTGTTACTTTGTCGTTCCCTGAGTCAACCTTTTGGCTCTTTTGCTGTTGTTCACTTCCGTCTGTGACCATTTCTTCTATACGCATTGAATAGTTGTCTTGTTGTTCTGTCAAAATGTTAAACTTGCACGACTGTTTTATAGTACTCACTACTTTATGCCAGTATAATGGTCACCGCACTTTAACTATAATGTTGCAGTAGTGTATGGGGTAGTTTGCATAGTGTTTTGGCCGTTCTACTCTTCACTAATAGGAAATGTTGCATTGAACCTTGGTTATAAACCCATGGTGATTGTTCGCACCTTGCAGCAGTATGCCTACTGATCCTTCCTTTTAGCTCTTACTTCCTTTACTTTTGTTTTAGTTTTCTGGTGCATGCCTAATTTACATTCCATGCATGAGGTTGATTTGTCGAATAACATGAACTTGTCCGGTTCACTACTGATAGCAAGAGTAAGTTGAGAAATTTGGTAATTGGTAACGCAAATATTTCTGGACGGTTGCCAGAATCCATTGGATATCTAGATAATTTAACAAGGTTAGATTTTTCAAAGTGTGGGTTTGAGAAAAATATACCAGCTTCCGTTAGAAATCTGAATCAGTTGGTTTATTTAGACCTATCAGATAATAATCTAAGCGACACACTTCCTGCTGCACTGCCATTAAATCTATCAATGTTGAATTTAGCAAATAATTGGCTAACGGGTTCGATACCTTCAAATATTGGAAAGCTTCGAAATCTCATTCAAATTGACATGAGTAATAATTCAATTTCTGGTCAAATTCCGGTTTCTTTGTCCCTTCTGCCTTCATTGCAATTGCTTAAATTAGACGGGAACAAACTATCAGGTCCGCTTCAAAATTTCTCAGGTGTGTCTTCTCAACTGAATTCTCTTTATCTAAACGGTAGTAATCTTCAAGGAAATATTCCTAGATCATTGTTCGAATATCAAGTCTTAGTACTCTTACACTTGGATCAAACAATTTTAGTGGGATTGTTGAATTAGATTGGCTTACTGACCTCAAGAATCTATCTAGTTTGGATTTGGCATATAACAGTATTTCGGTACAAAATGGAAAAAATCTGGCTTCTGCTTCATATCCTAAATATATAAGCACATTGATATTGGTTTCGTGCAATCTTAGAAAAGTTCCTAGCTTTTTGAAACACCAGGATATGTTGACCAGTTTGATGATCACGTGTGGCTTCATCTTGTTCCGTGAGCATATCTTCTGATCGACCAACCTTATTGTGACTTTGCTACCGTTGTCGTTTTCTGAAGCTGGCCTTTACATTATCAACCGACCTAGAAGATTTGTAACATGCCGCCATCATTTTCATTTGAAGCCTATCCACATGGTCAGCAGTTAATATGTTACCATTGTGTACACAATATTATGGTCGACCAGTGTATAATTCAATACCGATCCACATGGCACTGCATGTGTTCACGTTCTCTGATTATATACTTCACGTTCTCTGATTATAAAGATCTGGTCCCTTGAAGTTCTTGAATCCAAATCAACCTCTGTGTGCACACCTTTCCAGTGTGGATTCTTCTGGAACACAGTATGTACACTTTGCATGTAGCCTGGATCGCGCTCTGTCACTGAAACAATGTCAAGTGAGGTTGAAGTAGGTGATGTGGATTCATTTTCCACATAGAGGATATAAGTTATGCAACAGGGTTTTTGGTGGAGTGGGACTTTTTTCTTTATCATATTTCTCCTGTTTCTTCTCGCGTTTCCTACATGACTGCCAAGAATTCTCAAGTTTAAGAATATATTACAATGTCAAGACCCGTAGCACATTGTTCCACTAAACAAAAAACTACAATCAATACCATGATACCAGCTAAGCGTCAAATAAACTTTCTTCTGCAGGTACAATAATAAAAACAAGACCTAGGTTTGATGGCAAGAACCTTAGAACATCGCATTATAGTTATAAAAAGCTTTTAAATGGATCTATATTTTTACATATGTATGTGACACTCGGGTGAATCACCAAGTAAGAACATCCACCTTAATCTGAATCCACTCTGGCATTTTGCTCATCGCATTTCTTCCTTCTGTGAATGCCACAGTATTTGAAACAATTGCCTTGAAGAAAAGGATCTGCTATGTCCATCAAAAAATCCCCCTCACTTATGTTTGGCAGTGCCTGCAATATGAAATTATGATACAAAGAATATACGTCTAAGTATGTAATTATTATATTTCGGGAGATAAACTACTATGACAAAAGAGTGCATATGTACGCATGCACATGCACACATAATTATGACTGGATTAAACAATGAATTTTACATTCAAATGATATGTAAAGCTCGAATTTCAAACTAAAACTGGATTAAACAATGAATTTTACATTCAAATGATTCATAATTTACTTGTATGTATGCCTTCTGTGCTTGATATTTTGATGTATGTGAAAAATATATTCCTTCACTCTGTGCAAATAGTCTATATGTTCGGAATTTGGTTTTTAAGCTTCTATATCGAAACCTGGCAACAAAAATTTCATATCCAATGCATGAGGCATTTTACTATCCAGATATCCAATGCATGAGGTTGATTTGGCATTATTCTATGTTAAATTACAATCATTCTATAAGGATGCCAAATCAGATAGGTGCTTTTATCTACATATGCGAAGCTCTTAGTTATTTATGAATTCATTGGTTTATATGAGTGTAAGCTTTCTGTCATACCGTTTTAGAAGTCTCCAGTGTAAACAGAAAATAATATGAAGAGATACTGTTGTATACACTGGTACATATGAAAAGTTTCCGGCCAGTTTACTATAAAGATAAGAAATATTGGGACTAAAATGCAAGTTCCACCTCTACCAGAGAATATGGGAGGAGCCACCAATGACAAAGAGAAAACATTAAAAATACATAATATTTGATATGCGGAGATTTACTAAACAATGAAGAAATATTTGTCTCCCTGCATATCGGATGTTAGATATTAACAGGAAAAACTAAAAAATACCAATTAGTTTTTGACCTTATAATTTATGTAGGAGCTAGTTAAACTCTTTATTAACCACCATGCTTATACGTCCCCATTAATGCAACTACAGAAAATTATACGAGTCAAACTCCAGAACTACGAGTGCATATGTTACATCTGTTTTTGTTCTTAACTTAAAAATTACACGAGTCAAACTCCACAACTGCAAGTGAATATATTAAAATTTATCCGTTCTTAACATGAATTCTGGAGAAGCTGAGGCGAACTCAAACTCCGCAATAGTGCCTTTTATTCCAAGGTGAACGATTTATAAACTTGTGTACGTATATAATGATGAAATGCAGAGACACAAAGATGCTACCTATAGCATAAGCGAGACTGATGCACAAGAGAGAACTCAGTTGAAGGAAGAACTGAAGCACACTAAAAATGAGTTGCAAGAACTTAAAAAATCTTTTTCTTAGTTCAAAGATCTAGTGTGTCAGCGTTTAAATGGAGATGCAAGCCAAAATCAACCGGAGCAACCTTGAAGTTATTCATTTTATGGTATGCATGTGTTTATCATTTAAACATGTTCGAGTATATTAAGATATCACATTTTTGTTACATACTTTTGTTAAAATAGCAAGTTTCCACTAGTTTCCCTCTACATGCTGTTTTTACATAATTCTGTTATATACCATTTTTGTTGCTCACATTCTCCTTTTTACATACAGGTTTATGCACTATACAGGTTTATGTATGTTGAGATATACCCTCTTTAGCTTCTAGTGAGTACTTCCCACTCTTTACTTTGAGCTGCTTCCCCCATTTACAGGTAAAATTATGCTTTTTCATATTATAATTGGCTAAAGAATACAAACTATGCAATTTTCGTAAAATTATGCTTTCCCCCAGTTATGAGGTTCTTTTCTATGAGTAATCATTATTATTTTCTTCGTAGAATTAACTTTTACCTTGTCCTATCTTGACATCCATCCCCATCAATTTCAGAATAAAAATTCAAGTTTAGTTTTTGCAACGTTTCCCAAACATCTTTTCTACTTTTTAAGAATACAGTTGATGTAGACATGGACGCTTTTATCTTATTTAGCTTTTTACTGCTCATTTGATCTCCTTCTACAATACCGGGCAGAGTATTAAACATCATGTGAATGAGACTTCTTATAAGATACACACAATCAATGAACTCAATTATGGAAAATATCCCTCTTTCTAAGTTTCGTCTTGACTCTTAATTTTACGTTCCCTCTGTTGTTTGATTTTAATGGCTTGCATTTACTTTTGTCTTATTTTATTCCCTTTTTGACTTAACACTTGGTTGTATAAACTGTATTTACTTACCAAGCATATGTTGTATGTTGCATGGTCCAAGTCTGATAAGGGTATTCCTTTAGAACAATAGTCCAGTCCATATGCATTTATCTCCATGTAGTGCAGCATGTTATTAAAATCAAATTGGCCTGTAAACGTTATGGATTCGTTGTTAGTTTTAGTGATAATTCAGTGCAGTCAACAAGAAATGAGTACTAGTATACTTTATTAAGACATAAGCATTAAACATAATAATATTGTTGATGTTTTATTTGTCTTGGGATCAATCTGAGTGACTTGCTTCTAGCACTTGTATAATTATTGTATGTTCTGAGGCATTAACCATAAAAGTTTAACCGGAGAAAATGAGCTTATAATGCGGCTTTTGACAAGGAAACGCAAGAAACTAGAATACACGAATACTTGTATAATTATTGTTTTCCCTTTAGACTATTAAACCTAACAGCACTAGTATTCCTAGATTCCAAAAAAATAACCTATTTTACTTTTGTTTTGAACATGATTACAGTAGGTAACTTTTTAATTATTCTTATTCTTATCCCTGTTTTTCAATGCTTTAAATAACCTAATTTTCTTTTATTTCGATGCACGTGTTTTTTTGGGTTATTAGAACTTACATGCATGTTTTATTTCTTTGTGCAGGTTCTTGCTGGTGCATGATTTAGATTCAGCAATTTAGAAGGCCATTTTAACTTTGATTTTTATATTTAATCCACTTTCAAATGCAGTGTCATATTGATAAAATTACTGCGTTATATTGGTATCCAGATTCGGTGTTATTTTGATATGATTTACAGTATTATATCAGCATTATTTGATGCAGTTTTATCACTGTTTGATGTTTCAAAGTTGTATTCATGCACTTTCAGTGTTATGTTAATGTTATTTTAATGATATTTGCTAGAATTTTTATGTAGATGCATTTCGAGTGTTATATTGATATTATTTGATGCACTATCATACAGTTTCAGTGCTGTATTGATGTCATATACTGTTATATAACCATATCTAAATGTAATTTCAGTGTTAAATGGGTTTCAGTGCTGTATTGTTGTGCTGTATTTGATGCACTATCATGCAGTTTCAGTGCTGTATTGATGCACTATCATACACTATCATGCAGTTTCAGACTTTTAGTTTTATATTTCATTTATACTGCATGCGTGCATGCTTTATTGTTATTTGTAGTGATGTGTTAAATGGGTTGACCCTAGAAACTAGTGGGTTGGGTTAGTTTGTCAGTTAATAAACATGATAAATGGGTTAGAGTCATAAAGAGGATCAAGATTTATGCTGGATTAAAATATGAGTTGTAATAATATAGCAGAAAATATTTAATATGGCGTAGGAAAGGCGTAGGACATAGGCGTAGCAAAATTTTTAATTGTATTTATTGAAGTTGGGTATGTATGACGTAACTAATGAGTAGGAAATATATGTCGTAACACCGGCGTAGATAATTTTCGGGTGAAGCAATGGCGTAGGAAGTAGGTGGCCGCCGAAGGAAATACGGCGTGGGTAAGGCGAAAGAAATACGGAGTAGGTAAGGCGTGGGAAAAATTTGGCGTAGGAAAGACGTAGGAATTAGGCGTAGGAAAATTTTTAATTGTATTTATTGAAGTTGAGTATGTATGGCGTGCCTAACGAGTAGGAAATATTTGCCGTAACACCGGCATAGGAACATTTCTGGTGTAGTAATGGCGTAGGTAATGGCTGGCCATGGGAAGAAATATGGCGTAGGTAAGGCGTAGGAAATCTGGCGTAGGTAAGGCGTAGGAGAAAATAAGGCGTAGGGAAGACGTCGACAACCGCACTACGCATGGAGTCGGAACGACGTAGGAAATATTTTTGCCACGCTTGAATTTTTGACGCTATACACGGCGTAGGTAAGGCGTAGGAAATTGTAATTTCCTACGCCATTCCTACGCCAAATAGGCGTCGGAAAATCAAAAAATTCTTGTAGTGATGGGGCGGGTTGGGGTGGGTTTCTCGTGCTCCAGATCCGACCCGTACTTTTTAAACTCCGCCCCAGACCCGCCCCGTAGACCCGGTGCGGGTCTGGAATTTTGCCCCATACCCAAAACCTGTATGGGTCAGAGTAGACCCGACCCGACGCATGACCCGGTGATATCGTGTTCTAATGTACACAAATTTATAAACTTTATTTTTTATCAATAATTCATAAATTATATACATATTATAATGCGTTCACAATGAAAAGAGAATATAATAAAATGAGTTGTAAGATTCTAGTTCAAAATATATGCATTTATTATTGTATGATTATCATTAGTGCAACTTAATATTATGAAAATTTTATAGTTTTTTGATTGAAAGAATATAATATTCAAGTTATAATCATGTATACCTAAGAAGATTACAAAGTAATCGTTATAGTTATAAAGTGTTTAAATGATGTTTGAATCATGCGGGGCGGGTTAGCCGTGCCCCAGACCCGACCATAGACCCGAACCTCCAAAAGCGGGTCGCGGGCCAACCCGCCCCAAAGACTCTATAGGACGGGTATAAATGGGAAAAAACAGGGGCAGGTCAAGTGGATTTGGACCCTAGACCCGCCCTATTGCCACCCCCAGCAACTGTGTACACTGCCACTACTGCATTGAACTGTTATTGCCGATATCAGCACTATTGTCGGTTACATTGTTATAAAAAAACATTTATAACCAATTTTCTTGAAGTAATTTTGTCCGAACATTTAAAAAAAATTCTATCTCAAGACCATCTTAACAATTTGAAAGCAAATGGTGTGCCCTTAAAAAAATGACCACTTTTTATCCAAAATTGATGTGTCATTAACAATACCTTATTTTTCTGTCTATTTTGGTTAAAGACTCAAAAAACATCTATTTTATTCATATAGTTACTTAATGCCTTAAGATAATCTGTCAAGCACTTGGGTTGTGGCTCAAATATTTCTGTTCAAATGATTTTTGGCTATCTATGATGAAAACAACGATGAGTAATTTTGAATCATTTTGGCTTTAGAGACTTTGAACTTTAAGATTTCTGAACTCTAGTAGTTAGGTGCTTCAACTTTGATTGAAGAGATTTCAAATTTGAAACTGAAGCAGGTAGCATGCTTCAAACATATATCAACATATAATATGTTGTATACTACATAAGATGAATTCCCAATAAATAATAGTTTTCATTACATTTTTCCAAATAAATAATAGCGAAAAATCAGAGATTATCCAGACAGTTATAAGTAGTTAGATTTTCATAAATAAAGCACATATAAGATTAGTAGAGGTTCTTATAGCTTTACTGGGAATAGGCATGATTTTTATAGCTTTACTTGGGAGTAAAGAGACTTGTACAACAGGGCTTTGAGGAGGAAAATTGGTTTTAATGGAGGAATAAATTTTTGGTTACAGTGGGCTAGTTCAAGGTTTCAAATCATAAATTTGGTTTAGTTTTTGCCTTGGTATTTTCACATAAGATATATCATAGTCTCGTACAGGAGATCTTAGATGATACTAGGGTATTTCTAACGTACATATTGTATTAAATTTCAGATCTTAAAATGCATCTCGAGGGTGTCTTAGAGTAGTTTGGGTGTTCAAAATTGGTGTTGTGATGTTTCTTAAACAATTGCTCTTCGCAAAGTAACAATAAAATTTGCAGCATATTTTATTAGCAAATAAAAATGACTTGAAATGAATTTTCTAGGAAGAAAGCAAGCTTTGTCAGCTGTGTTGATTTATGAGTAACTAAATACTATGACCAAATGAAGCTGTTTGTTTTGACTAATTGGGAAAAAGTTAAAATACATCCTGGGATTGAAAATAGAATTTGAATGAAGAAGATTCCTCTAAACTTATATGAAAAGCAAAAGAAAGTTGAATAAATAAAGAAAACTACATAATTTTGGTGAGATTTGAAATTTGGTGTTTTCAAAATGTGATAGATTGTGAAAGCTTGAAGGAGAAAAATGCAGTGAAAACTATGTTTTTAGATAAAAGCATATAGCAAATGGACCGAACATATCATATGATACATGTATTCTAATCATGTATACATAGGAAATTTCCAACAATACACCCTAAATGTCCAGTGGCCAATATCATATTGCTGGTGGAAACCACCAAACTGCGTGAGTACGGCCAATATGGATGCGCTGCCCAAGGATTTCACATTGCATGGTTTATGGCTAGTTATTTCAATCTCTTCTACTCGGTTATTGGAAGCATTTGACTTTACATATGTACGCTTTTTCTTTACAAAGCGCGTGCAAGCACGCGTGCACGTGTGTATATATATTAGTTTTGTGTTTGTCCATGCATCGTACTATACTAACACTATACTATGCGCTGACAACTTTGCGATGTAGCTTGTACCACTTCAGTATAAGTTGATGCAATTTTTTCCTAATGCCTTCGAATATCGTCGTCTAATTACCAAAGCCCACCAGACTCATGGAAAAGTTTCTCGGAGCATGAATGGTCAAATCATGGCGTGTATACTGATCTCAGCTAGTATGAATACTTTGGTTAGTCATTGCGGTTGTTTCTCCATGTACATTGCACGTTTCAACAAATGTTCGGGTATATGCCAGGTGGAAATATCAATCCAGCACAATTACAACAGGACTTTGCAGCTCATAATATGAGACCAAAATTGATATGTTCTAGCATAAGAAATATTAACTATTTACGGAAGATACAGTTATTTTTAGACAAGAAAACACGTGGTGCTGCCTTTCGGTCATACACTGGAGCTCAACATCTTCCAACATCGTTACTCTTACCAGTGTAGTTGGGTTGTTTTGGTTATGCCTCAGTTTATATAGTAACAAGTGAAACATGTATGTACTGAAATAATACCTATTTATCAGTTCTTCAATGACATACATGTACTCTGTTTTAAAGATGATGTACAATCATCATTAACGCATGTTTAGCCATTGCAAACGAAGTTAGCAGTTGTTTTTTTCATCCCTTGCTGTCAGAATTGAAGACACTATAAGCCTACAACTTTTACTTATATTATAATCATTCATCCGTCCATGCGACTAAATTATCCTGATAATATATTACCTCGTACCTTTTTAACCTTTTCTAGTAACCAAAATGCATAATAGTTAAAATTTTGGGCAAAAAATATTAAATGCTATTCGAAGCGATCTCGGTTGCAAAAATGTTAATACTTTTTTAATGCATACTTGAAATTGAAGTATACAGTAAAAATCAAAGCATAATTTCAGTTCCACTTGATATTGCTAAAAATCTCTGAGAAACAATCAATGGAGGTAGTGTCCAAGTGGTAAACGCGATCGATTAATTGATTCAAATGGATTTTTTTTCCTTTTAACCGTTAAAGGAGGTTTGGTTTGTTTAACTGGTTTCGGTTAATTTCAATTCAGCCCTACCAATCTAATAGATCAAAAATATCATCCCAATTTAATCTTTTAAATTGTCATGATTACACAAACAAACAAAAATTAAACAATAAAAAATATCATCCTAATTTAATCTTTTAAATCTTTATGATTACACAAAAAAAAATTAAACAATCATTATTACATAAATAGATGCTAAAAACACATTATTTAGTGTTTTAATGATAACAACTGGTTGACATTACTGCTAATATGTTTGTTGAGTTAGTTCAGGTCAAAGCTTCGAACGAGGGATGGAAAGCGACTTAAAAAAAGAAAGGAGGTGGAACTAAAAAAAGAGAAGAAGATGAGTTTTGAACACAAGCAGCTTTCGCACAGGCGGACAAAGAAATAAAATAAAAAACTTGGATGCACGTGGGATTTGATCACGTGTTTCTTCACAAGAAAACGAGTCCTACCAAACTAAACATCTTTTCACGTAGTGGTTTGCATGAAGTGCTCTCACATTACTGAAACGCACGCAAGTAAAAAGTACACCCAACAACATTCGAACTCTAGTGTTCCAAGAGGAATGCACGCATCACACAACTAGACTACATGCGCCTTTAAACCTATAACTCTAACAAATATACTCAAGCAGGAAAAGGCAGAACCCAGAAAAACAAGTCAGCACAGGCATTCAAACCGTGGTGTTATGGGACGGAAGCGCACAGACCTTCCAAGAAACTTTTTATACTCAATTGATGCTTATTTTCAATAGGGAATTGCTGAAGGACTACATCTATTTGTTAGTCTCGACTCACTCATGTATAAGCCTCTTACCATGACAAAGCCAAAAATACAATTCTCCTCTCTAATTCTCTCTAACATTGCTATTAAACATTCAATTTCATATATATTCCAAAAACAAATATTAGACCAGTGCTATTTCACTCCACAAAATATTCAAATCTGGTATAATTCCACTTCTTAGCCTCTGCATACTCAATCTGCTTCATTATTATCAAACACTATAGAAGTTGTACTACAGTGTGACTACTTTGTGTATTGAAGATACAATATATATTCAGTCATCTGCTTACTTTGTATTAAAAGTTTCGGCGAGCCTGTAGCCCGCGTAAATCAGGTGGTAACTAGCTTGTAGCCCGTTCAAATCAAGTGGGTAAGCTTGTGATCCATGAAATCAAGTGGTGCATGTAAATCTGTTCCTTCGGGTGAAGTGAGAGTTGTTTTGATAATTTAAAGGCCGAATAGGAGTTTCGGGACTGGACGTAGAACGGGAATTCCAAAGCTATATAAATTGATTGTGTGATTTATATTTTCTACTACTTTTATAATTATTTTATTGTTGTTGTGGTTGTTGCGCTTAAAATTCTACATATACATCTTGATCATCATTGATCCTATTCGTAGCAACTATTCGTTCATCGCCACACCGACTCAATAGTTGGTATTAGAGCGATGGATTCTATCGATCATCACAACATCATAAAATAATGGCCAGAGAGAGATATAGTCGAAATACACTAAGCAAAAAGTCTGGTACAAGCAAAGCTACAACAAAAGAGGACTACAAAGAGGTACTTTCTGATTTACAAATTTCGATAAAAAATAATGATGAATTAGTTGGTATAACCGATAAGATTTTCAAACTTAATTTCACCATTTTAGCAAAAATGAATTCCGTCGAACATGAAAATGATAAATTAATAAAAGAAAAAATAGATTAAGAAAGTCAACATAATATTTAAAAAAATAATTTTGTGAATCTTAAAGACTTTGTAGATAAACAATATACCATGTTTGAAAAAGTAAAAGAAAACCTTTCACAATAAATTTGTGATATGAAAAATCAAAATAATTTATTATAATCATCTTTGGATAATTCGGAATCTTGAATCGATCGTCTCGAAAATGAGAACAGTATGTTAAAGAAGGAGAATTCAGAATTAAACAAGGATATTGATATTTTTTTAGAGATAGTAAGATTTCTTTTGAAAATGACAGCTGAAACTTTAAAACAAAATTTTAAAAATGTAAAAACGATTTTGCAAAATTTAACAAAGGTCAAAATAATTTAAATACGGTTTTATCTAGTTCTAGACTTTTACACGACAAAAGCAATTTACGATAAAATTAGTACTAGATAGGCTTTGATGTATAATAAAAATAATAGTGCTAGAACTAACTTCCGACCAAGTTCTAGAACCAGTTTTATAGAAATTCAAGTGCGTATGTTGTTAGGGATTGCGCAATGGTTCGTTAACGCAAAAAAAAAAAACTAGAGGGGAGGGGGGGTGAATAGTATTTTTGAGAGTTTAAACAAAATCTGAAACTTATGTGAACTACTATATGAATCAAACACCATAGAAACGAACACAAACACAGAATCCAACATAAATGCAAAGATGAACAAAAATAAGTACAAAAAAGGAAAGAACACACCGGATTTTATACTGATTAGGAATTGCTCCTACGCCCAGTCCCACGCAACGCTGGATTGCACAGAGTTTTATTACTATACCAATATCCAATTACATCCCTCCTTGATTTCACGGCTACAAGGGATACCACTGATTCCACACACACACTTGATCAAGTGTACCTTCCTTGATTTCACAGCTACAAGGGATACCACCGATTACCCGTCCTTGATTTACAAGGGATACCACCGATTCCTTTACACAACCTGAACAATTACAAACAGCCCTATAACTCTTCAATATTGCCGATTACTCGTCCTTGAAGATGGTGACACGAAATGGAGAAAATGAGGAAAGTGGGATGAAGGAGAAATGTGTCGGCAATTTCATTGAAGGGGAATGCGGGGCTAATGATCATAATAACCTCATTGTGAAACATAAAGTTGAAGGGTCATTTTAGACATTCCAAAAGCTTCATTTGGACTTTTTCCTATTATATGTAGATAAGGCGTACTTTTAAAAATAACCCTCCTTTAACTTTAAATTAACCTATAATCAAATTATCCTTTTCATTTCTTATGATAGCATTTTTAACCATTTTACTATAGTGACATATTCCAAAAAAAAATCGATGGAGGAAACAAAAAATATCCAATTATTTACAAAAAAAAAAAAATAACACGATTCTCATGTAAAGAAGTGAACGTTTTACTGTATGTAATTAGATAAACACTCTAAAGGTTAATGTTTTAAAAAAAAATTCACTAACTAGGGATTGTGGTTTCGGATTAAAAAATTAGGATTAGTAGCAAAAATACTTTGCCGATAGTAAAATCGGTGGACCAATTCTTTTACGTGGCGCCATAAATGACACAAGGTTGCCATACTAGTTAATTTGAGTAAAAACAAATTCTATTGTATACGGTGAGAGCACACCAACAAGTCGGTATTTACTGCAGATTGTTGCTATTTTTATAAAGTTTGAAGATTTTATTTTGTATACATAAATTGTAGGATGACAATTGTAACACCGCATGTCCATTAATGTCACTTACTAAGGAATGCATTAACTTTCATGTAGTATTATAAGAGTATAGAACAGAATATCACAAGATAGATATATAAAATGGTACTTAAGAAAAATCAAAAATTTATTCATTGCAGCAGAAAAGTAAAACATGTTTGGTTACAACATCAAAACCACATACTAGAGTCAAGTATATAAATATCCATCTTGAATGAACTTATTATCAGAGTACATCAAAGTAAAATCATAATCCCACTCCAAATAGCCATAATGGAAAAGAGATAGAGCTGAGCATTAATTCGAACACTTCCAAGCACTTCAAGAAGAAAGAAATCCAAGTCAAGCTCCATTGATCCCACCTTGAGGACCGGGGGGGAGGGGGAAGGGGAGGGGAAGGAAAGAAAAGAGGCGAAACAAAAAAAAGGTCAGACATAAAGTCTGGTGGGTCCAGTTATTTTCAGCAAAAAAACAAGTAAAGCTTTATGACAGGAATAAACTGGATGAGAGATATAATCATGACATAAGGTAAAGCAGGATAACAAGATGAATATAAAGGAATGTCTAGTGCGCTTCCTAGATTTCTTACTTAATTTAATTCTCTGCACCACCTACTAGTAATTCTTATCGAAATGATCCCAATCCCGCAATTGGTAGCCCTCAAGCATAACATCTAGTAAGAGGTATCCACCCCATACAATCCTTGACAGCCTACTTGCCCATAATGGATACTAGATGTCCCCACACTACCCCTAATCGATTGGCTTCTAACTTGTAGATACCTGTGCGGGTCCAAGCTTAGGGTGTATCACTCCCTAAGTGGCAACCCTTTGTTGCACAGCTTTGTACCTACCGGTGTACAATGGCTAAATCTTCCAATGTCGGGAACACCTTTTTGCACGCTTAACGAACCCGTTGGAATCTGCACTGCTACACCCTTGCTCCTATTTGACAGCTTATAATCAGCCCAGTAAGCATGCCCCAACCATGCCTAGCTTAGGGTTACTGATACCTCTAAGTAGGTTACTATCTAAAAAGGGTCCCTACCGCTACTAGGTTTTTTTTCACTGTTTATCCAAACCCGACTTATATTGGTTAAGTGTTGTCTATCCTCCCAGTTGACTTAACGCCATCCACTTGTCAAATCAATATGTATTATTGGTTAAGCTTGCCTTAACCCTATTCACTTTGTTCACGTAATACTCGTTAAGTTATCATCTTACACAGGTTAACTTAACCCCACCCACCTAAGATGTTTAGGTATCATATTCATCTTTGATCAACATTAATTAGTTATTAATGCACAAACCTCTCACATTAGGTCGATTGCTTGTGGCCGCTAGATGTGCTGGGATGTCCCGGGCAGACTTCTGCCACAAGCCAGGGCTAACCTCGTGTTTAAGCATCTTTTAGTTATGCCTACGACCTCTCACATTAGACTGACCGTTTGCGGTTGCTGGTTAGGCCGGTTGATTCCGGGCAAGCTTCTACCGCAAACGCAGTCTAACCTCGTGTCTCAGGATGCTTATCTTTGCCAATTTATTCATTTGCCATTTATGCCAATTTCAGGCTAATTATGTCAATTACCCAAAATCCTCAATTTCATATCATGCCCCGAATTTAACATTTGTCTTGCCCAAATCAACCCAACATATATTATGCCAAATTTATCATTTGTCATGTTCAAATCAAACCAATTATATTATGCCAAATTTCCCAACGTTACTTAAATTACCTTTCGTACATTCATCTCTTATGAGATTTGGCCTAGGCTCGAAGTAGCCTGGCTATAAAAACCAAAAAGGGAAAGAGGAAAGAGGAAAGGACAAGATAAAGAATAGGCATAATAATAGCAATAAAATAGGCATAAGTATGAACTGATCATAAAGATAAAACTGATGATAATATCAACATGGGCATATAAGAATCACAGATCTGATGTATACGCTAATGACATATAAGAATCATGAATCTGATGTATAGGCTAAGATATAACTGATGAGATCCAATCTTATTATCATATTTAATTCCCAAATCCAATTCACAACATGTCGGAATTGCTTTAGTATTATTTTAATCTAAAAATAATCAATGAACTCACAAATATTGGATTAAGGAAGAGAATTAGGCGTTGTTGTTGTAGATCCATTCCCCTTTACCAAATTCCTTTACTTTGATTTGTTGAAGAAGAGAGACTAGTTTTAGTTTAGGTTGAGGCAGCATGGAGGCGCCATAGACTTGTGTAATGAAATTAGGGTTAGATTTAGGGCACTTTTATAGATGTTCTAGGTGTATTAGGACCTTTAGATTAGTTTAGGAGCCATCAGAACCATCCAAACCAGAAATACACATCACTCAACCAACCAGAGAAGGCCATGTCAGCCCTAGGCTTCAAAAACACGTTGGCCAGATCTGGGCCGACAGGGGTCGAACCCCTATAGGGGGGTTGACACCTATGTCAACTACCCTAGGGAGGGTCGACACCTATGTTGACTCCCCTTGGGGGGGCCGACACCTATGTCGATTCCCCTTGGGGGGGTCAACACCCTAGAGCGGGATATTTCCCGCTCACCCAGATTTCGTAAATTTTGATTTTCGAATTTGTTTTAAATTATTATTTTAATTCTGAATTAAACCGAAATCTTCTAAGCTTCATAACTTCTTCATACTGTATCTGTTTTACACAAACTCAGACTCTATCTCAAGCAGAATTCCGAGACGAACACAATGGCGCAACCCCTTTCCCTTAATTCTTCTTCTAAAAATTAAGTATTCTCTAATTTTTCAATTTTAATATTATAAAATTACGGGGTGTTACATTCTCCCCTCTTTAAAGGATTTCGTCGCCAAAATCTCCAAGTTAAGAAGAGTGTATCCTACCATCCAATCATCCATCTACTCATCCATCATCCACCAGCATCCCTTGTCCTTAAAAGATTTCTAATGCTATATGAACATATGCAAAAGTGTGTGTATATGTTCCTTATCTAATGCAAATATCGGGCGGTCTACTGATTCAGTTGACCTCCTTAATGCGAATTATGTCAGTGCCATGAGTCCAACATGTATGCAATTATTCCTAATGAACTTTATAACTTCTATATGAGTGCACAATCATTCACTCAAATGAAACATCCACATGATAACACATCAAATTTCAATCAACAAACAAATATATGCAATATGTAATATGAAAGTGACTGAGCCGATCTTAGTGCCTAAAGTGTGTGTAAATGCATCCACGTGCAACCACTTGCATCCACTAAACATAACATGTTTCAAACACATGTTTACAACCAAAAGATTTTCTACCTAATGATCGAAGATATAATCGAGAGGATACACTAAACGATAAAGCAAGTATAAACAAAGCGGTAGAAAAAGGAGAAGTTAAGAACATACCCTCAAAACGGAAAGGGTACGATGCACGTATCTCATCTTCCGTTTTCCAAGTCGCATCTCCTTGATCATCTCCCCATTGGACTTTAACCTACTTGACCTATCGGTTGCGTAACTTCTTGACCTCCGATCCAAGTATGCATGTAGGAGCTCATCTAATCATGGCATCTCGCTCTACTTCCACTTCTCTAAGCATGCTCGGCTCTACTACTTCCGCAGTATCATGTAAACACTTCCTCAAATGCGACACATGAAACACATTATGCACGCCACTAAGCTTCTCGGCCAACTTCACTCTGTAGGCCATCTGTCCAATTCGCTCTGCAATGGGGAATGGCCCTACGAACCTTGGTGCCAATTTCCCTACAGCTCCAAAGTGAACTACATTCCTCAATGTTGATACTTTAATAAAGACCATGTCTCCAAAATCGAACTCAAGATCGGTCCTTCTCTTATCAGCGTATGACTTTTGTCGGTCCTGTGTCGTCTTCATGCGTCTTCAAATCAAGTCTGTCTTCTCTGAAGTTTCCCTAATCATCTCGGGCCCAAGCAAAATCTTATCTGTAGACTCCCACCAACAAGTAGGTGATCGACAAAGTTGTCCATATAGAGCTTCAAAAGGTGCCATGCCAATACTAGTCTGATAGTTGTTATTGTAGGTGAACTCTACTAATAGAAGATGTTCCTCCCATGTTCCTCCAAAGTCCAAGATGCATAACCTCAAAAGATCTTCTTGAATCTGATTCACTATTTCTGTCTGGCCGTCCGTCTGAGGGTGATAAGCGGTACTCAAACACAATTGCGTTCCTACCGCCTCTTGCAAGCTCTTCCAAAACTCACTAGTGAAAATGGGATCTCCATCGCTTACAATACTAGAAGGTATGCCGTGTAGACGAACTATCTCTCGGAGATAAACAGATGCTAACCATGTTGTTGTTCTTTTACTCTTAATGGGAATGAAATGGGCACTCTTGGTAAGTCTATCCACTACTACCCAAATCCCCGTATTACCCGTCCTTGACCTCGGCAACCCATCGACGAAATCCATGGAAACACTTTCCCATTTCCGCTGTGGAACCTCTAAAGGGTGAAGCAAACCACTAGGCTTCTTTTGCTCAGCCTTGACTTGCTGGCACACTAAGCATCTAGAAACGAACTCAGCCACATCCTTCTTTATTCCGGCCCAAAAGAAATTTTGCTTCATGTCCCTATGCATCTTGTCTCCACCGGTATGTATGGTCAGCTTAGAACGATATGCTTCTTCAAGGATTGTCTTTCTCAAACTCTCATCTCGAGATACGCAAAGTCTCCCATCCTTACGCAACCAACCTTTCTCATCTATAATATACCTACTAAGATGGCTCGAAGACTCCCCTTTGATGAGCTTGTCTACCATCTCCATCAATTGTGGGTCATCTCGCTGTGCCACACCTATCTATCTCAAAAGCGTAGGTCGCACCTCTAACGATGCCAACAAACCGGGTACATAATCAATAGAGGGTCTAAAGTCAAAGGTAGATATATACTCTAATCTCTGCCGCTCGACAAACAAAGGACTCAAAGTCAACTTCTTTCTACTCAAGGCGTCCGCTACAACGTTACCCTTGCCAGGGGTATATGCAATCTCAAAATCGTAGGATGCTAAAAACTCCATCCACCTTTGTTGCCTTAGTTTTAGATTTTTTTTTTGAGAGAACAAGTATTTAAGCGACTTGCGGTCTGTATACAACTCAAACCTTTCACCAAGCAAGTAATGGCACCAAGAATTAAGCGCAAAAACTATGGCAGCTAACTCTAAGTCGTAGGTAGGGTAATTCTTCTCATGGACTTTCAACTGTCTTCCACCATAGCATATCACCCTTCCCTCTTGCATCAAAACTGCGCCAAGCCCTCTCCCGCAAGCATCGGTATGCACTGTGAACAGTTTACTCCCATCTGGCAAAACTAAAACTGGAGCTGTCGTCAAAGCCCTCTTCAAAGTTGGAAAGCATCGTCATAGTCAACATCCCAAGAAAAGGTCAAATACTTTTTCGTCAACCATGTAAGTGGGGCTGATATCTTAGCAAAGTCCTTAATGAACTTTCTATAGTAGCCAACCAAACCAAGAAAAATTCTTACTTCCGTTGCATTCCTAGGAATCTTCCAATCTTGGATTGCTACCACCTTTGCGGGATCCACTACTATCCCTTCCTTAGAGACCACGTGCCCTAAGAACCTCACTTCCTTCCTCCAAAAATGACATTAGGAGAACTTAGCTTTGAGTTAATTTGCTCGAAGGGTCTCTAAGACTTCCCTAAGATGTCGGGCATGTTCCTCCTCGTTTCTAGAGAATATCAAGATATCATCCACAAAGACTACCATTAACTTGTTTAGAAACTCCCTAAACACCCTACTCATCAAGTCTACAAAATATGCGGGTGCATTCGTCAAACCAAAAGGCATGACGAGCCACTCAAAGAAACCGTCGGGAGTCCTAAAAGCAGTCTTATCTATACTATCCTCAGTTACCCTCAACTGATGAAATCCTGTAGCTAAGTCCAATTGAGAGAAAACTGAAGCACCGACCAATTGATCGAACAAGTCATCTATCCTCGGTAATGGGTGTTGTTCTTCTTCGTGAGCTTATTCAGCTCTCTATAGTCCACGCATAATCTAAGCGAACCATCAGCCTTCGTAGCAAAAACAACTGGAGCACCCCACTCCGAGATACTTCTTCTTATGAACCATTTCTCAAGCAACTCTTTCACTTGCTTACTAAGCTCCCTCCTTTCTCTTGGTGCCATGTAGCGCATGGGCAATGCAACTGGCTTTGCATTGTCCACCAAGTATATACGGAAATCTATCTCGCGTTTTGGAGGTAAGCCCCTAACCTCCTCAAAGACATCTGCATAGTCATGGACTATTCGAACAGATTGCAAATCATCAATAGATGTATCAAGAGATTCTAGGTAGCTAAGAATAACAAAACCCTTAGGGTCACATGAGATATCGAGAATTTTACCCAAACTAGTCAACAGTCTAAATATCCTCTTTTCACAGTCGAGAATGGTACCATACCTGGCCAGCCAATCCATTCCTAGAATCAACCTATAGCCCGTGAAACCAAGAACATAAGCATTGCATTCAAACTCAAAGCAATACACATATATTCTCTAATCCCAACATAATATAGAAAGATGAGTCGTGCCCCCAATAGGATTTGAGACTACAATGGGATCCATAACTAGACTAGTATCTAGGTGCAGAGACTCAACAACAGAAGCAGACATAAACGAATGTGAAGTGCCAGAATCAAACAAAGTACGTACAGGATGATCGAAAAGGAGAATCAAACTTTCAACAGAAATGTTTCTACCTCTCTCTTGCGTAGCTGCCATGAGAGCATGAACCTGCCCTCCAAAAGTAGATCATATCCTCTGTCCTTGCCCTTGCCTTCTGGGGTGGTCCTTGATCAGATGTCCTATCCCACCGCACTGAAAACAACCAGTCTTCTTCGCCTTCTTCTTTCTACAATCTTTAGCTAAATGACCTGGTATACCATAGAAATGACACTTCCTTTTATCTCGTGGTTTCCCACTCTTCTTAGGATCCACTTTCTTGTTCTGTGATCCTTCAGCCTTTACCTCTTTCTTATCCTGTGCCTTATCAACATTAGCACCTTTCTCCTCTTCATACATCAGCGCCATGTCAACAAGTTTCTCGAAGGTAGTCCCCATAGGAATGTGGGACATAGCCAATCCGTAAAGCGATTCGTTCAAGCCCTTAGCAAATCTCAAGGCCTTTTTATGTGGTGTGTTAACTAATTCCATACCAAATCTTGCTAACTGGTTAAACTTTTTAACGTACTCCTTCACAGACAAACTCCCTTGTTTCAAAGCCAAGAACCTCTCCATGTATAAACTCTCCTCTGCTTGTGAAAGAAATTTCAGCTCGAACCTTTGTCTAAAAGCCATCCACGTCTCCACTGCACGCCCTCCATTAGTTACTTCCCACCAAAATGAGGCTTCGTCCTTCATCAACCAAGCAGCTAGCTGAACCTTCCTTCCGTCGTCTATCTCAAAGATACCAACCAAGTCCTCCACTTCCTTGAGCCAATTTCTAGCCTCGACAAACGTCTCAATCCCATGAAACAGTTTTCCGCCCATCGCATGGAAGTCTTTGCATATCTTCGAAAAAGCGTCTACACGAGGAGGGGGAGGAGGAGGAGGAGCATTTGTCGGGCCTACGACATTAGCTCTTGCCTCTAGATACCTTATGAACCAGCCTGTTATCTGTACGCCCTCGGGTATTTCGGGTTCTCCAGACATACTGAAAGGTAAAAGGGAGAGATTCAAAACAGAAAATCAAAAGACAGGTATATGGCTCTTGGGGATTATGTTTTTCATAATAAACCTTTCTCTTGAAAATACTCTCTTTTAAAAATGTTTTTGAAAATAATTCTTTCTAAAAATGCTTTTGAAAATGGTTTTCCAAAATCTTTTTTCTATTTTGGTAACCTTCAACTCTGATACCACGTGTAACACCCCACGTCCATTAATGTCACTCACTAAGGGAATGCATTAACTTTCATGGAGTATTATTAGAGTATAGAACATAATATCACAAGACAGATATATTAAATGGTACTTAAGAAAAATAAAAAAATTATTCATTGTAGCGGAAAAGCAAAACATGTTTGGTTACAACATCAAAACCACATACTAGAGTCAAGTACATAAATATCCATCTTGAACGAACTTATTATCAGAGTACATAAAAGTAAAATCATAATCCCAGTCCAAATAGCCATAATGGAAAAGAGATCAAGCTGAGCATTACTTCCAACAGTTCCAAGCACTTAAAGAAGAAAGAAATCCAAGTCAAGCTCCACTTATCTCACCCTGAGGACCTAGGGGGGGGGGGAGGAAAGAAAAGAGGCGAAACAAAAAAAAGGTCAGACATAAAGTCTGGCGAGTCCAGTTATTTTCAGTAAGAAAATAAGTAAAGCATTATGACAGGAATAAACTAGATGAGAGATATAACCATGACATAAGGTAAAGCAGGATAACAGGATGAATATAAAGGAATGCCTAGTGTGCTTCCTAGATTTCTTACCTAAATTAATTCTCTGCACCACCTACTAGTAAATCTTATCGAAATGATCCCAATCCCGCAATTGGTAGCCCTTAGGCGTAACATCTAGTAAGAGGTATCCACCCCATACAATCCTTGACAGCCTATTTACCCATAAAAGATACTAGATGTCCCCACACTACCCCTAATCGATTGGCTTCTAACTTGTAGATACCTGTGCGGGTCCCAGCTCAGGGTGCATCACTCCCTTAGTGACAACTCTTTGTTGCACAGCTGTATACCTACTGGTGTACAGTGGATAAATCTTCCAATGCCGGGAACACCATTTTGCACGCTTAACGAACCCGTCGGAATCTGCACTACAACACCCTTGCTCCTATTTGACCGCTTATAATCAGCCCAGTAAGCGTGCCCCAACCCTGCCTAACTCAGGGTTACCGATACCTCTAAGTGGGTTACTGTCTGAAAAGGGTCCCTACCGCTACTAGGGTTTTCCCAGGGTTTATCCTAACTCGACTTATATTGGTTGAGTGTTGTCTATCCGCCCAGTTGACTTAACCCCATCCAAATCAATATGTATTATTGGTTAAGGCAAGTGTTGGTTAAGCTTGCCTTAACCCTATCCACTTTGTTCATGTAATATTGGTTAAGCTGTCATCTTACACAGATTAACTTAACCCCACCCACCTAAGATGTTTTAGGTATCATATTCATCTTTGATCAGTATTAATTAGTTATTAATGCACAGACCTCTCACATTAGGTCGATTGCTTGTGGCCACTGGATGTGTCGGGCGGTTCCGAGCAGACTTCTGCTACAAGCCAGACCTAACCTCGTGTATAAGCATCTTTTAGTTATGCCTACGACCTCTCACATTAGACTGACCGTTTGCGGTTGCTGGTTAGTCCTAATGGTTCCGGGTAGGCTTCTACCACAAACGGAGTCTACTCATGTCTCAGCATGCTTATCTTAGCCAATTTATTCATTTTCCATTTATGCCAATTTCAGGCTAATTATGTCAATTACCTAAAATCCTTAATTTCATATCATCCCCCAAATTTAACATTTGTCATGCCCAAATCAACCCAACATATATAATGCCAAATTTAACATTTGTCATGTTCAAATCAAACCAATTATATTAGGCCAAATTTCCCAACATTCCCTAAATTGCCGTTCGTACGTTCATCTCTTATGAGATTTGGCCTAGGCTCGAAGTAGCCCGGCTATAAAAACCAAAAAGGGAAGGAGGAAAGGACAAGATAAAGAACAGGCATAGTAATAGCAATAAAATAGGCATAAGTATGAACTAATCATAAAGATAAAACTGATTATAGTATCAACATGGGCATATAAGAATCACAGATCTGATGTATAGGCTAATGACATATAAGAATCATGAATCTGATGTATAGTCTAAGATATAACTGATGAGATCCAACCTTATTATCATGTTTAATTCCCAAATCCAATTTACAACATGTTAGAATTGCTTTAGCAATATTTTAATCTAAAAATAATCAATGAACTCACAAAGATTAAATTAAGGAAGAGAATTAGGCTTTGTTGTTATTGTTGTAGATCCGTTCCCCTTTACCAAATTCCTTCACTACATATGAGGTACAACAAAAATATTTCAATTATATATTGTTTACTTTGTTTTTATTATGATAGTGAGAATCTAATTGGCTTGTGTTATTGTTTTATAACACAGTTGTTCGAATCAAAAGAAAGTGTACGAGCACTACGCCATAGATGGCTTACGGGAACCCCAGAGAAGTGACGGAGTACGTGCCAAAAAGTGTTGCTATAGGCAAAAAATGACCTATGGCAACACTTCCTTGGGGTTGCCTTTTGTCGTGTTGCCTTAGATTCAAAGGCAACACCTTTGCGACCCTATGGTAACATCACTACAGGTGTTGCCAGGTACCACTACAACAAAAAATACCCTTTCACAACTGCCAAAAATAGTTGTAATATGTCTAGTACAGCTAGCAATCGTAATAAAGTCAACCTCTTTTACAACTGTTTCTAGCAGTTGTTAAAATCTGTTTTACAATTGCTAAAAGTAATTACACCTCAACTGCTATTAATCAAAGATTTAATAATATTATAATTATAACCTCTATTTCACTAACAACAAACATAATTACTCACATTAATAAGAAAAAACAATTCAAGTTTACAACATTTGTGAATTAGTAATTTCATTACAGAAAATAGCTGAATTCATTACATATGTCAATAAAAGTACATATACTTATTGCAAAAGTTGCATCTGAACCATATAACACTACACACCTGATCTGAATGATATTTCAAAGCAGCATTATGGTACGCTTTCCTGATATGTGCAACAGAACTTGAGACTTCGATTCCCCTAAGTATGATATCTCTTATCAGAGTTTCTAGTTATCTTCTTCAAGGTGTCTGAATGTACTTTGCATCCTCTACATCGAACCAGACATAATTTCACATTTATGCTAAGATGTATAGATTATTGATAAAGAAAACATGCACATTTTCAGTTACCTCATACAGATCATTCTATAATTCTTCCTATGTTCGGCCATTATTCCGCTGCGTCTGCCAAAAACAACTCAAAACAGAAAATACAAAAACCCAAGTTAACCAGCTTGATTCCCCAAATCACCACTCGAGCTCACTTGCAACTGCAGCCAAGGAAATTTAGCACTCTCACAACACTATCAACATGTGTACTCAAAACCATAACAAAAGATGTACTGTCTAACACATAGCCAATCCAGATACAACTGAATAAAAACTGACTTATAACAGAACTCCTGTTGTAGCTCCATAGAGACTTCAAAACTTATGCACATACTATTTCCTAAAAGACTTATGTATCCACCAAAAACTAGACCACCATTTAATAACTGAGCAACAAAGCATAAGAAACTAAAGCCAAACCAGAGGGCAAAAGCTACCAGCTAAGCAACAAATATAACCCTGAAGAATCCCAAACTCAGCTAATATATTGATCAAACTTGTCATGTACATGTAGCGTAGATTTACCTAGCCACTAATAACAAAGTTCGAAGCAAAGTTGCCCTTCTTGAAATTTCCTGCAAAGAGAAGCAACAATTAGAACATGGAAAACTAATGCTTGTAATAAATATGTCTATCATGTTTTTGCATGTTTATCTTTGTTACCACACCTATAAATATTTACTAAATATTGATCTACAACAAACCAACCTTTGCATAACTAGCATTAAGATCTATTGCAAGACTGCAATCTGCTATGGCTTCAGTAATTTTTCCAAGAGCTGAAATGCTACAGCATGATTGCAAAAACAAATTGCAGTAAAAGGACAAGATTCTTTATAGACATAACACCAGAAAAAGAGTGAAAGCCTATGCAGTAATCACATGGCCGAACATGGTCACTTCTTAGCAGTCGTTACCCAACAAACGTGGACATCATCTATTACCAATTTTACAGTATGTACTAAAGCAAAGCTACACATAGTACAGCAGCACATAGCTTTGTTATACTACACCAAGAAGACAGAGCTCCATAATGTAGCATCACTTCATAGAATGACATAACAACAGAACTAAAAAGATCGGTGACAAGAAAATAGTGTGGAGCCAGCAAGATTAAATCACAGAGCAGACCAGCAAGAGTCGTACATCCCCTAGCAAATTTTAACCCCCTTCGGTGGTAAGGCATTCACCGACGCGGCAGTTAGGGACAAATACTGTAACACCCCGAATTTTCTATTAACACTAAAGTTGCTAAAATATTAATAAGTGTGTAGGAGGGGGGATGTATCTAATATGAATATAATAATATTAATAAGTGTGTAAGAGAGGGGATGTATCTAATATGAATATAAAAATATTAATAAGTGTGTAAGAGAGGGGATGTATCTAATATGTATATAAAAACAATAATAAGTGTGTAAAAGGGGGGATGTATCTAATGTGTACATTGTAGAATATATATATATATATATTGCTGAGTGTTTGCTGAGTCACTTCTGACTCATTGCTGAGTCAACAAGATAAACCCCATCTTGTCTGAACGGTTGCGGTTATTTCTAGGTTAAATCTAATGGCCTAAATGCATTCTAAAATCTATAAATAAGTGGGTAGACCCTAAACCTAAATCACTTGTAAAATTAGAGAAGCTACCGTCATGCTGCTGCCATGGAGTTCAGCGTAGCCGTCACAAACTAAGAAGAAGAAGCCTAATCATCTACACAAATCAAATCAAAAGATCTCTCTTTCTCTAATTCTTTTCTTTTGTTGGTGAGTATGATGATTCTCACAAGACTATTACAAACTAATTTGACTCAGTTATGAATGGATCACAAGAAAGTGATGTGATTTGTAATTGTAAATTCTATATATTGTGGATCTCTTATTATGTTATTATGTTGTCGTATGATGTAAATTATATATGCTATGTCATGCTATGTTGTAAATTCTCTTATGCTATGTCGTGCTATGTTGAGAATCATGTCAAGCTATGTTATACTATCATACTATGCCATGTTATAAATCATGCTATATTATGTTGAAAAATCATGCTGTTGGATCATGCTTAAAGTTATGTTTTTTTTCTTAATTTAAATGGATCTTGTTTATGGGAATTTGCCTATTAGGTTAGGTGTACCCATAAACTTGAAACTATAATTAAATAAAACTTGATTATGGGAATTTGCCTATTGAGTTAGGTGTACCCATATAAAACCATGTTGTTAAAAAATTAGATGATGTTGATTCACACATGTTCATATGTAAGTTTATGAAAATTGATTGAGATTATATTAGGTGAATTTTGAACAAGTTGACACCTTTAGGTCCATGACATGTATAATCTATGCAAGTTGGACATATGCAAGTTTCACCCTTTATTATGATTCATTTGGTCACATATACATGTTGTTATTATGATAATCTCTTTTATGCTATGAGTTAGGCTATTCGAGTCTAACATATATTTTGCGAATAAACGTTCAAACGTGGGGTAGGGGTAATATTAGGAATTAATAAATTGGGTGCAATTTTGTAAGATTTTGCATACCATGAATGGATGTCCATAATTGAGTCAATTATGGACATTGTTAAAAATTGGAAGTAATTAATAATTCAAGTAGGGAATTATTAAAATTGGGGGAAAGTGGATTATTATTAATAATCAATGCTTAGGACACGAGGTTGGACCCGTTTGTGATGTAAACCTGCCCGGACCCGCCCGGCAAATCCAGTAGTCACAAATGTCGGCCCAATGTGAGAGGTCCTAGGCCCAAACTAAAGCATAACAGTTGTAAGGACACGAGGTTAGACTCTTTTATGGTGTAAGACTGCCCGGACCCGCCCGGCAAATCCAGCTGCCATAAATGCCAGTCTAATGTGAGAGGTCTTTATGAGGTTATGGCCTTAATGAACTAAGAAATACTTAACCAGATAATCATGTAAGGTGGGACATGGGGGTTAAGTAGGTGCCTTGGGTGGCATGAGGAATCTGGTGGTTGCCTTTAGAGGCATTTGAAATACGATTAGACTTAACCAAACACACATGTAAATGAACATGACTAAGTGGGTTAAGTGGGATGGACTAATGGGGACAAGCTTAGGTGGAATGCTTGTGGTAAATAGTGGGGGCCCATTTCAACCAGTATCCCAAAACGTATCTTTGTGGGCTCGACCCAAGTCGAGGACGGGACACGCATACTGGGTTTGACTATAAGAGGCCAAAACAGGGAGCGGTGGCAACGCAAGTCCAACGGGTTTCATATGCGTGTGTGGACCCGGGCTGGTAGGTAAGACGTTGTTGCATCGTGTAGGTATAAGTCGTGCATGTCCGTTGTATCAGGTTGCCACTTTAGGGGAGTGATACACCCCACTGTGGGGCCAGCACGGGTATCTACGAGTTAGGGAGCCGATCGAATAATGGGAAGTAGGGTACACCTAGTGGAGATAGGGGCAGGCGGCACCTATGTAGTCACTTAGGGGTACGTAAAGCCATTGGGAAAGTTTCTAAGTGAAGCTAAGTGGGATGAATCTTTAGGGTGACTGGTGTGGTGCAGTATAGTGTTTATCCTTTAGTATTTAGGAGCGCCTATAACGTTGCCTTTAGCGATTGTCTATGTCCTTAATCTGCTCTTCATAGACATTTTCTTGTTTTCCAGCTTATGCCTTAGTCCATTTATTTTGGTAATAGTATTGTAGAATTATCATATTCACCAAACTTATGTCTGACCCCCTCTTTTCCATCCTTTTTCTCCCTTCAGGTCCGCAGGTTGGGCCAAGTTCTAGTGGAGTCTAGTTGGATCGCTTATCTTCTGGAAAGCTTGGACTGCTGAAGTAAAGTCCAGCTTGTTATCTTTCTTTTTAATGGCTATTCATGTAATGGGATTATGTACTTGTTTTATCAAGATAGATATTGTACTTGACATTGAATATGGTGTTATGATGTAATCAAACATGTTTTGACTTCTGCTACAATGAAATAAAGTTTTTGAATTTCCAAGTACTATTTTATATCTGTCTTGTTGTAATTTTACTGTTCTATATTCACTTAAAACCTCCATGGAAGTTAATGCATTCCCTTTGTGAGTGACATTAATGGACGTGGGGCGTTACAAATACACAGCATACTCAACAAAAGAAAATAGCAACAAGCATACAACCATGAGGACAAACACTAACAAGCCAATTTGGACTTAGCATACAAAGGCAAAGGAGCATCACTTAACGAACAAATCCAATCCCCTCCAGCAGCGGATACAAAGAAGCAACAACCACTCAAATAAAACCCAGATAGAAATGACCCAACCGCCACAAAGGACTAGCACAAAACAAGTCGACAACCAAACCACCAATTTATATGCCTAGAATCAACGCAAACTCCGACAATACTCAACCATACCAACAAACACCAAAGAACCGAAAACTAGTAAACATCACATAACAAAATATTCACCATCTCATTGATGATGACTTCAATCCACACCAACAGCAAACACCGAGGTTAGCCTTTCAGTGAATTGTAAAGATAAGCAACCAAAGTCCAGCAAGTCGGGTCACGGTAGGGGTCGTGAAATGTCGTAGAGGAAGGTCCAAAACCAAAAAATAGAGTGAGTGTGAGGCTCACCGCGTGACGCGGCAAAACTAGGGTTGAAAGGCTAGATAATCAGGAGGGCTGGTAAGATGACAGGAAAAGAGGTCCGAAACTAAAACCATGAGCAGATAACTGAATTTAGGAATCCAATTTAAAGCAAAGAATGTAGGTTGCGGATAAACAGAAAGGGGATGAAAAGAGGCAGAAAAAGTAAATTAGGGATTTCAAAAGATTTTGGAAATTTGGGGGGCGAGAAGGAAATGGAATGAAAGGCGGGAAACTGAAAATAAAAGTGGGAAATAGAATTAGATGAGGTATGGATTGATGGTGTGGATCGATGGCTGAGATTTTGTATTAATTAATGATGTGGATCGCCGAGGTGTAATTTTTTTGTAATTTTTTTTATTTAGAATATATCTACAGCTGCTGCAACACAGTGTTATATCTATGCTAACACCTTGAAGCGTGTGTTGCAATAGATAAAAATCAGCATAGCTATCGTTACATTGTGGCTAATAACACCTTGTATTTTCGTTGCAGTAGGCCATCTATGGCGTAGTGGAGATTGGCGCATGGAATGTGAAATCAGTGTAAATTGTGTAGTGAAATTTATGTAAATTTGAGTAGAAGCGTTATTATTTAATCAAGATATAGTATTTTCAATTTAGATATTAAGGGAACTTAAAAGAAAATCAATTATGTAGCCTCATAGAAATAATAGCAGAAACCAGACATATAATGGTTTAACGTGGTTCGGATATGAACATCCTACGTCCACGGAGACCCAACAACTTCTTTTATTCTTCTTCAATTTAAGAGAAATACGGTAAGGGAAGAATAAAACAATCAACATAAATTTTTCACTCTATAATTGATACAGAAATAGGGATCTTATGGAGGTTATATTGAAGAAAGAAATATTGACTTGTGATGAATAAAGATGCGAAAATGACTCCTTATTTATACAGGCAAGGATGAAGACTTCCATGAAGATAAGGCTGAAAAGTTTTCGATTTTCCTTTGTTTGGTATCAACATAAATCCTGCATATTTATCTTTGTTTCCACATATATCTATATGTGATTGATTCGTCAAATTAAATAATATATCTTCATATCTTTCCAATTTGTTGCTCATAATTAAGTGATTGTAGGAATCAATTAAAATCTTCTCCATAATAAATTTGGCATAGATTGAAATTGTCCAAATTTAACACTCCATCTTGATTTAAATATATTCATCAATCAACGGAATTAGTTATTAGGTCAACACCCTATGGCACTCAAGTAGCAGGAAGCAAACTGATCAAGTTTGAGCAAAGCTCAAACTTATTTTTTGGAAGTGACTTTGCCATCGTATATGAAGGATTATCCAAAGTACTCGTCTTTACCAATTTGATTTGGTTTCATTCTTATTTAAGCATAAGAATGAAACCTCTTAAATCAATGTACTTCGTAAATGAACTATAATCTTGATTCTCTACAAGATCAATCACAATCTGACTATTTGAAAATAGCTTTATTATTCACTGTGCCTTTGAAAGATCATCCAAAAACTGAAGTAAGTATAATCCTTCCTTTTTTGCTCCCGCATTAAATATCAACTTTGCTTCGGTAGTCAATAAATCTACGATAGGTTGCAACTTTGATCTCCATGAAATCGGGTCTATGCCAAGTGCAACGACCCGATTTTTTCGTACCCTTTGAGCTAACTAATTACACTTCCGTCCAACCCAAAGCACACATAAAAGCGGATAGTTATGAGAAAGAAATTAGAGGGCGAGAGAAGAAAGAAAGAAATATTAGTATAGAAGAATAAGAAGATCAGAGTCTCACAGCGGAATGGACAAAATATATTATATCAACATACTTTATTCAAAAGAAAACTGTATATGTAAGTGATTACAACATCAAAGTATACCATCATATCACACAGCGGAATAAACTAATACCAGAAAATATGGGTATATGTCTTGACTCCAGCTCCCCTTCTGAAGTTTCAAGCGCAACCTAACCTGGAAATATACTTGGTCTGACTCGAGCACATTTGAAGCAAAGAAAAATTCACCCGGATCAGTCTAGAATAATTTCAGTGATAAATTCACATGACAAATAAGTTGCTCAACTTTAGAAATTTTTTTTGAAAGGAAAGGATAATAGTAAGACTAGCCCACACATAAACATGGACGATTTTTACCTTACTATAACCCAATTTTTTTTAGATATATCAAAATCCAATGATATTATACTAGTGTCTATCAAATCACAAATAAATAACCATCTAGCAGAATGCTTGCATCTCAAGCTCTACATATTCATTATATAATCAAAAACCGCAAGGAACTTATTGGAGAATGGATTCCAACTATGACAATGTATGGGACCACCTTCCGATCAGTGTACTCTAGAGGGTATACACTGGGTTCAACAAGAACATCTTACAACCCGGCCACATATGACCGCCCACTCATTTAGCTTTAGTGTAACGAATGTATTGTCACCGTATAGTTTTATAGGGCACCATACTTCCCGGGATATACAAAAGCAAAAGAAGAAAAATATGAATTTTCTCTAGATTGTGACAATACACCCTGCTTGGGTATGACCCAAGTAGCCATGCTTCCTGCCCGATTTTTTTCATTTCCTGGTTGATAAAGCTTGAGGCCACGTTTACCTTTTAGAACATCTGGTCACCATTCACTTTGAACGCCACATCATCAGATCCTCCAGAAAATCACTAATTGACGTCCACAGAAATCACTTGAGTGTTAAGTTAAGAGAAAGTGTCTTCTCTGCCACCAACAGAAATACATTTGAAGAAATCAACGTACGTGAATCCTTTGGAAATACTCTATCAGGCATTCTTCCAGACGAGTCATCCAGGAACAGGATGAACCGAAGGCACCCTGCTACCGCATCCTAGGAATCACCTAAGGGATCAGTAGCCAGAAGTCATTGTAATCCATAGATTCCAACCATGACAGAACCACAATATATCTATAGGGATCAGCTAGAGATTTTTAGTAATTCTTCCATTTTATGAAGACCTATGGTATTCAGTGCTCCATATTTACCTGCAGATTAGTTTCGAGCGCTATGTTGATTCGAAGTGGTTTCGGGACTAGTTCCCATCCTAGTCTCTTAGAAACAACACGTCAAAAAAGTCCAATAATATTTCATTGATAGTCGGTGTTTAAACAATCAATTCAAACTAGTATTATCGAGTACATTAGCAGCTCAAGTCTTATTATTCAAGACCACTCATTAAAACTCTTTGAAATCATTACATCGATTTAAAATTGATTTCACACCTTGCCAAAAAATCGATTTCACTTATCACAATAAAACGTATTCTTAACTCTTAGGAATATATGCACTTACATATCTCCTATTTATTTTTCTTTACTTCGAAAACGTCACCCCATTTCCATAAAAACTCTTTCTAGTTCCTTCATCTTCAAAATTTTACTTAATATTCTCAAAACTCCTTTGTATTCCATCAATTTGGAAGTATCGATATATAATTAACTCAATGGTGTAAAACCAATTACTAAATTTTATACGGCCAAACAATATTAAGCATCTTATTGATTGTATAAATCAGATGGCTTTACCAACTTCACTTTGAAGATTATCCAAATTTAATACTGATTATTTATGGAAATATAAATTTCAAATATTTATTCCATTCCCAAACTAATATTACCATTTTAACATTTCTTCGGAAAACAATTACCATTTATATATTACTTATAAGAAGTGTATTCAAAACATATTTTTCCATTATCTAGAAACAATGCCATATAATTGACATAAATATTCCCTTTCTGTCACAAACAAATACAATTCCTTGATAATACTGAAGTCGTCCAAGTTGGTGTATTTTATTTACCTCTCAGACCTTAGTCGACAACGTTCTTATCTCGAGATAGATAATACATAATAGATCATAACTCAAAACTCAAATCTAATTTTCCATTCGAAACTTGGTTTTATAACCCATATCTTTACTTTTGAAATCATGGTCAATTACGACTATTTTACTTGACTCGTTGATCGCTTTAAACCCCTTCTTGTTAGATTAACTAAATTAATCTAATAATATTGCTTAATTATTTTCCTAAAAACAATTATTTCAAAATATTAACTCGTAGGTTAATTACAATTTCATTTGCTTATAAAACTAATTTAAACGTCAAATACTTGTTATATAATCATTATGTAATATTTTTAATAAATTCATTTATAAACATCGATTGATTTTTAAAACTTCATCATAACATATAAAATATAACTAAAAATTTCATTCCAGTTATATAATAAAATTTATAACCTAACTTTTTTAATTCGCCTAACGACAAATCAACGTTTAAACAAAAAGTTGGATTCTAGGCCATTCGTTGCTTATCTCTCAATCAATACCATCTATTGATTCAAACCACAACAAATGTTGAATTACAATTCAATGTCAACATACAAATAGGGTTTCAGTGTTATTGTGGTTCAGTAAGTTCATATATGTAACGACCCGTACTCTAGTATCGGAGGATCGCTGAATATTTTTTTATTTTCATACAAAGTCATATGGTCATGTAACTTTGGGAAACGACTACCGGGGTCCTTTCCCACATTCACGATTTTTGTCAAATTTAAAAATGTCCATTTTGCCCACGGCGAATCTTGTTTCGTCTATAACTTTTGACTGGTAAGGAGTTTTGATTTGAAACCACTTACATTGGATTTGGATCATGGTTTTCCATTCCGTAGAGTGGTCACAATAATCAAACGGACTTACCGTTTGGGAGATATGGCTGAAATAAGATTTGAAGGATGGAAAATAGCCTAATTGGGCTTAATTAAGTGATTAGCAGCTAGGAACATAACCCAATTCGGGATTAGGTTTATGAGAGGGCTGAAAGGAGTTGGAGAATCATCTCCTTTCATTTTTCTAGCCGCCACAAACCTTTCTCAAATCCTAATCATGGCTTCCATCTTCTAAATCTCTCTAATCACTTTCTAATCACTAATTATTCAAAACTACATCAAATCAAGCCGAATTAGCACCAAATTCAAGATAGAACTGCTGCACCGCATTGGAATCCAAGCCAAATCAGTAAAAGTTTCAGATCTATCACATATTATTGGCTATGATGAGTGATTTGCATGTTTATACATTAATTAGTGCTAATTAGAGGTGATTAGTGATAATTAGCGAAATTAAACATCCAAAAATTACGGAAAAATATGCATAAATTCTAAGATCATATTTTATGTCACATATATGAAATTGGGTAGATTTGGATTTATTTTGTTAATCTCGGAATTTAGGGGATTAATGGGAAAATCATGGATTTGGGCATGCTTGATCTAAATTAACATATGAAATCATTGTTTTGATGTTTTTGGTTGATTCTACATGTTGCTACTGTTGTTTGGTATGTTTTTTGATTACATAGGAAAGATATATTGGTTGAAAACACCGTCGTTTGGTGAAATCAGCTTGCTAGAAAAACTGCAGAGTTTCGGTTCCTGAGGGTGGACCACGACCCACGACCCCAGGGTGGATCACGACCCATGACCCCAGGAGGGATCATGACCCAGGGTGGATCACAACCCAAGACCCCGATGGTGAATCACGACCCACGACCTATGACCCCGATGGTGGATCACGACCCACGGCCTCTATGGAGACCACGAGCCAATGGTGATCACGATCCGATGATGACCACGAACCTAGCCATGATTGTGACCCCGAACCGAACCAGATTTGAGCTTCTACCACGCGAAGACGATCGTGATCTCTTTTGAAGATCAACTCTAATTCGACCAAAACCCGAGATGGAAAGGAAGTCCAAGCGGGAAGTTATCGCTCAGGATCCAGACGGGAACAAATGAGTTAACTTTAAGAGTGGGGCTTTGTTGCGGGGCATGTGCAAAGGAGTTATCGATATATATAACTTTGGTTCACCATTGAGAGAGGGGGCATGTAGACGAACTAGAGCCAGGGAGGTGTGGATTGGTTGGCCCATACCCCAGAGCCAGGGCAATGTGGACTGGGTAAGGTTACTGACTATTAACCAGGGCGGTGTGGTCATAACAATAGTAGTACGGACTCCAGGGCAATGTGGACCCGTCATGACCCCAATGGAATTGGTGATCAAAGCGGTGGATATCGTATGCTTTACGCATTGAGTGAGAGATGTGAGGATGATTGCTATGATTGATGTTTGCTATCACTATGACATGCACACTTCCATTTTACACTCAATATTACCTTAGAGTATTGTGCATCTTGTTGTGCTAACTCTTTGGTTGTAGGTCCATGTCAGGTATGATTATTTATACCTGTTATTGCTCTATTTAGAGATATAGATTTGTTATCACTCACACAAGACGTTCGTCTGACCCAGAGTTTTATGTCTCTTCTTATTACTCTGGGTGCTCCTAAACGAGCAGACTAGAGGCAGGTTAGGTGGTTATGCACGAGTAGTTGTCCGAAGACGAGCAGGAGGCTTCCATGTATATATATATATATATATATATATATATATATATATATATATTCTCTCTGTGTTCTTGCTGGTCACTTCTTTGGGCATTAGTAGTGTATATCTTTTATTTCCTTTTAAATATAGTATTTTAAAGTTGTAGTAATTGGATATGAAGTTGTATCTGGACCCCGCTACTCTGATGGATATGGTTTATTTTTTAGCTAACGTACTATCTCGCCTGATTTATATCAATTTATGTTATTACTATATTTTATTCTATGCGATGTGAGAGATACTACAGGTTCTTTGGTAATTCGTCACTTCAACCTTTTTTGACGATTGTCCCGTGCTAGTCTGGCATTGGCACATGCATTTCGGGGAAATGTCTGATGGTACGGGGAAGCTGTCACACTTGGTATCAGAGCCTAGGTTGCGAGTTTAACCTAGGGGAAGACATCAGGGAGAGATAGTATACGTATATGAGAGTGCGTATTTGTGATATTTTGGGTTTCAAAAAGTATATATATGTTCTATTAGTGTATCTAAGGACGAAGTCGCACTGCATTAGCACCATTAAGGAGATGGTTAATCGTTTTCTCTTTACAGACTGAAGGATGAGGCAAAACACGAGGAGTACGGTGAGGAACTCCGCACCAGGAGTTGAAGAGGGAGCGGGTTCAGGGGCCAATAATGGGAATGTCCTTGATATGAGGACGATGTTTACTTCATTCATGCGACATATGCTTAGGGATGCTCAGGGAGCAGTTCCTAATGCTTCTAACGGTGGTGGTGCAGTAGTGCAGGCGCCTAGAGCTGATTTCTCCAAGCTTAGCAAGGATTATACTAGTCTTGGTGGGAAGTCATTCCACGGAGGTTCAGGATTGGCTTAGTAGTTGTAAGCGCATCTTCGAGGATCTGGGGATCGATGATGCAATGAAGAGAAAGCTAGCATCACGTCAACTTCAAGGACGGGCAATGAATTGGTGGAATGCTATTAAAGCGACTACTCCTGAGGATTAAGTTACTTGCGATCAGTTTACGATTGGCTTTAGTGACAAGTTTATTCCATCTGCTCAGAAATCAGAATTGTTTAGGAAGTTTTTGGAGCTTAAGCAGAATGGTAGGGTAGTCTCGGAATATATTGCTGAATTTGATACCTTATCGAAATATGGATTATCTCTTATCTATATTGCCGAGAAGAAGAATGAGAAGTTCATAACTAGCCTGGATGAGTACTTTAGGGAAAGATTTATAAACCATATCGATGAGACTTTCGAATCTGTTGTAGGGAAAGCATTGAGATTGGAGTGCCTTTACCTAAGCCGAAGACTGAGGTCGCTGTTACATCTACAGAGAAGCCAAAGCCGTTGGCAAGCGATGGGGGTAATAAGAAGTCCCAGAATAAGAGAAAACAGAACCAAACCAAGGATGGTTAGAAAAATAAGAATAAGAAAGATATCGAGTGCTTTGGCTGCGTGAAGAAGGGCCACAATATCAGAGATTGTCGAGCAAAGCCAGGGGAGAAGAAGTGCTTTAACTGTGACCAAGTGGGACATTTCAATAATAGTCCACAACCCCCTAAAAAGAAGGAGACCTTGAAAGCATATGCTATCAACATTATTCCTTCTTCGTCGAATGTCCCAACTGCAGCGGAGAAGGGAAATGGTGTCGTTATTCAAGGTATTATTTCTCTTTATGATGTTTCTGTTCGAGTATTGTTTGACACTAGGGCATCCCATTCCTTCGTATCTAGTGGCCTGGTAGGTAGGTTGGGATTGGAACCTGAGATAGCTAATAAACCTTTAGCTGTGACGAATCCGGTCGGTGGTTCGACTAGCCTTTGTATGATTTGTCATAATTTAGTCTTATCGAGTCATGGATATATGTTGCTTGTGATTGCTTTGTTTTGGGCTTTACTGGGTTAGGCATTATTTTGGAAGCCGATTGGCTCCAAAGGTATGGGGTGGTGGTAGACTATGAGGGGTCTTCGGTGACCATTAGACAGAATGATGGGTGGAGGGGGGTATTGGGTTTCCTACCTAGTGATGGGGTGATGGCTAGTTTTCTAAACTACCTCGACAGCCTACATGATGAGTTATCAGATATACCTATTGCTTGCGAGTATCCGGACATCTTTGAGGAAGTGACCGGACTTTCATCACACCGAGAGATCGAGTTACAGATTGATTTTGTGAAAGATACCAGACCTATAGTGATGCCTCTTCGTCGTATGGCGCCAAGGGAGCAGCGAGAGCTTGAAGTGCAAGTAGGCGATCTTTTGAGGAAGGGATTTATCCGAAGGAGTGTTTCCAAGTAGGGAGCACCAGTTGTATTTGCTACTAAGGCCGATGGTTCCGTTCGTTTATGTGTGAACTACCGTGAGTTGAACAAGGTGACTAGGAAGAATAAGTATCCTCTTCCATGGATAAATGATTTATTTAGCCAACTAAATGGAGCAAGTGTGTTCTCCCAGTTAGATCTTACGACAGGATTTCATCAGCTTCGAGTAGCAACTGAGAGTATACCTAAAACGACAATTCGAACGCCGTCTGGATTCTATGAGTGGTTGGTCATGCCATTCGGGTTGACCAATGCATCCGCATATTTTGTGGATCTTATGAATAGGGTTTTCGTGGATCAATTAAATAAGTTTGTTCTTGTGTTCATGGATGATATCTTGATTTACTCGAGGACAGATGAAGAACACAAGGAACATTTAAGGATAGTGATGGAGGTGTTGAGGAAGCACCAGCTAAAAGTGAAATTTTCCAAGTGTCACTTATGGAGGAGGGAAGTGAGATTCTTAGGCCATGTTGTTTCAGAGAATGGTATTGCCATGGACCCTGTGAAGGTGGCTACAGTGCGGGATTGGTTTACGCCTAAGAATGCAATGGACGTGAGAAGTTTCTTGGGATTAGCTGGATATTATCGTAAGTTTATTCAAGATTTCTCCAAGATAGCGGCACCGTTAACTCGGTTAACCAAGAAGAATCAAGCTTTTTCTTGGGACGAAAGGTGTAAAAATGCATTTAAGAATCTAAAGGAGAAGCTAATGTGTGCACCAGTGTTAGTTATTCCTAAAGGGAACGAAGAGATGACGACATACACGGATGCATGTGGTACCGGACTAGGTGTTGTACTGATGCAAGGAGGTAGGGTTGTGGATTATGTTAGTCGGCAACTGAAACCATATGAGAAAAGATATCCTACCCATGATTTGGAATTGCAGCGATTGTGTTCGCGTTGAAGATGTGGAGACACTATCTCTGGGAAGAAAGATTCAAGTTGTTTACCCATCATAAGTCATTAAAGTATCTTTTCTCTCAAAAGGATTTAGATCTTCGTCATCAGAGATGGTTAGAGTTCTTGGCTTCATATGATTTCAATATTGCATACACACCCAGGAAGGGCAATGCGATAGTTGATGCATCGAGTAGGAGACATGCCAGTTTGGGGGATATGTTTCTTGAATGGAAGCAACTGGAGTATATCGCGGGATATTATTTCAGACCTAAGTGTGAATTGGATCTAGAGATGTTAGCAAGTTTGACGATCAGACCGACTTTGATCGTGCAGATATGTTCCAGTCAGAGGGACAATCCTAACCTATTGAAAATCATCTCCAAGGTAGAGATGGGTATCGACGATGAGGGAATGAACAAGTATGGACTTGATCGAGAAGGATGATTTCGAAAGAATAGGAGATTGGTTGTACCCAACGTTAGTGGGTTGAGAGATGAAGTGCTTAGAGAGTGTCATCACTTGAAACTGACTATACATCCCGGTGGTAACAAAATGTATCGAGACATGAAGCAGACCTACTACTGGGAAGGGATGAAGAGAGACGTTGGGAAGTTTATATCCAAAAGCATAAATTGCCAATTAGTTAAAGCCGAGCAAAAGAAGCCTAGTGGTTTGTTACAACCACTGGAAATTCCCGAATGGAAATGGGAACAAGTCTCAATGGATGTTATCGATGGTTTACCAAGGACTAGATTAGGTCATTATAGTATTTGGGTGATTGTGGATCGATTGACCAAAAGTGCAAGGTTCGTACCAGTCAAGTCAAATAGAACGACAGCTAAGTTTGCGGAACTGTATATGAAGTGGGTAGTGAGATTTCTTGGAGTACCTAAAAGTATTGTGAGTGACTGAGATCCATTATTTACTAGTGGGTTTTGGAAGAGCATAGAAGAGGCCTTAGGGTCCGAATTACATCTTAGTACAACATACCATCCTCAAACCGACGGTCAAACATAGAGGGTGAATCGTGTATTAGAGGATCTCTTAAGGGCTTGTATATTGGATTTTGGAGGGTCACGGGATGACCATTTGCATCTGGTTGAGTTTTCATATAATAATAGTTATTAGTCCAATATTGGTATGGCTCCATTTGAAGCTTTGTACGGAAGACCATGCAATTCACCATCGTGTTGGTTGGAAACCGATGAGAAATTTGTGCTTGGACCAGATGTAATAAGAGAAACTTCAAACAATATCAAGGTTATTCAACATCGAATGAAGGCTTCCCAAGATAGGTAGTACAGTTATGCTAATAAAAGACGAAGAGATTTGAAATTCTCCATTAGTGATTTGGTATTCGTCAAGATTTCCCCGTTAAAGAGTGTGATTCGGTTTGGTAGGAGAGGTAAGTTAGCACCAAGGTTTGTTGGTCCGTTTCCAATTCTCGAGCGAGTTGGGAATTTAGCATACAAAGTTGGATTACCTGACAAGATGACGGGGGTGCACAATGTATTTCATGTTTCTCAGTTAAGGAAGTTCGTACACGATTCCGATATAACTATTTCACCAGATAAGTTGGATGATATCGAGGTAGAATCCGAGGCAGTTGGAAGCCGCATAATGATTCGTATTATCGGACACGATACAAAACAACTTCGAAGGAAGACGGTGAAACTGGTTAAGGATCAGTGGGGTGATAATGAAATGACTGTAATTGGGATATTAAAGGGAGCATAAGGAAGTCGTATCTAGAGCTAATTACCTGGTAAGATTTTAATCTATTCCCTTGTTAGTAAACTGCATGCTAGGACAGACTTGTTGTGTTTATTATTTATGTTTGATTGTTTGTAAATGGTTAATAGGCATGTGGGGGCGCTATTGTTTATTTTCTTAGTTAAGGAATTTGGGGGGCGAAATTTCTTAAGGGGGGAGGGAGATTGTAATGATCCGTATTCTGCGTATCGGAGGATCGTAGAATATTTGTTTTATTTTCATACGAAGTCATATGTTCGTGTAACTTTGGAAAATGATTATTGGGGTCATTTCCCACATTCATGATTTTTGTCGGATTTAAAATGACCGTTTTGCCATGGCGAATCTTGTTTCGCCTATAACTTTTGACTGGTAAGGAGTTTTGACCTGAAACCACTTCATTGGATTTCGATGATGGTTTTCCGTTCCGTAGAGTGGTCACATTAATCAAACAGTCTTACCGTTTAGGATATATGGCTGAAATAAGATTTAAAGGGTGGAAAACAGCCTAATTGAGCTTAAGTGATTAGCAGCTAGGCCCATAATCCAATTCGGGATTAGGGTTATGGGAGGGCTAAAGGAGTTGGAGAATAATCTCCTTTCATTTTTCTAGCCGCCACAAACCTTTCTCAAACTCTAATCATGGGTTCCATCTTTTAAATCTCTCTCTAATCACTTTCTAATCACTAATTAATCGAAACTACATCAAATCAAACCGAATTAGCACCAAATTCAAGATAGAGCAGCTGCACCATATTGAAATCCCAGCCAAATCAGTAAAAGTTTCGGATCGATCACATATTATTGGCTAAGGTGAGTGATTTGCATGTTTATACACTAATTAGTGCTAACTAGGGGTTAAAAGTGATAATTAGTGAAACTGTACATCCAAAAATTATGGAAAAATATGCGTAAATTCTAAAATCATATTTTATGTCACATATATGAAATTGGGTTGATTTGAATTTATTTTGTTAATCTCGGAATTTGGGGGATTAAGGGGAAAATCATGGATTTGGGCATGTTTGATCTAAATTAACATATGAAATCATTGTTTTGATGTTTTTGGTTGATTCTACATGTTACTACTATTGTTTGGTATGTTTTTTGATTACATAGGAAAGTTAGAATGATTGAAAATGCCGTCGTTTGGTGAAACTAGCTTGTTGGAAAAACTGCAGAGTTTCGGTTCTTGAGGGTTAACCACGACCCCAGGGTGGAGCACGACCCACGACCCCAGGGTGGATCAAGAACCCAGGGGGGATCACGACCCATGACCTCAGGGTGGATCATGACCCACGACCCCTGTGGTAACCGAGAGGCGATGGTGATCACAAGCCGATGATGACCACAAACCGATCCGTGTTATTTGAGCTTCTACCACGCGATAACGATCGTGAACTCTTCTGAAGATCAACTCCAATTTGACCAAAACCCGATACGCAACGGAAGTCCAAGTGGGAAGTTATCGCTCAGGATGCAGATGAAAACCAACAAGTTAACTTCAAGAGTTGGGCTTTGCTGTGGGACGTGTGAAAAGGTGTTATCGATATCTATAACTTTGGTTCACCATTTATAGAGGGGGCATGTCGACAAACCAGAGCCAGGGCGGTGTGGACTGGTTGGACCGTACCCCAGAGCCAAGGCTATGTGGACTGGGTAGGGTTATTAACTATTGACCATGGCGGTGTGGTCATAGAAATAGTTGTACGGAGTCCAAGGAGGTGTGGACCCATCATGACCCCAATGGATTTGGTGATCAAAGTGGTGGATATCGTATGCTTATCGCACTGAGTGAGAGATGTGAGGATGATTGCTATAATTGATGTTTGATATCACTATAACACGCACATTTCCAGTTTACACTCAGTATTACCATAGAGTATTGTGCATCTTATTGTGCTAACTCTTTGGTTGTAGGTCCAAGTCAGGTATGACTATTTATTCCTCTTATTATTCTATTTAGAGATATAGATTTTCTATCGCTCACACCAGAATTTTGTAATAACCTGGATTCCGATAGACCGAATTTTTTCAAAAATCCAATCTATCAAAACCCGAGTTGGGTGCGCTGGTATCCTGCAGAAAAAGACAGAGATAAAGAAATATGTCAGAACTCATAAAGCATGTCACAGCGGAAGGAAATAAGGTATAATATTAAAATATTGCTTTACATTATTAACAATACTGCTAAACCGGTATCCAAAGCTATACCATCTCTGTCATGAACCTAACCTGGAAGTATGTAATGAGGAGGGGGTTAGAACATAAGTTTTGTGTGAGTGGACTTAGAATAAACTTCTGTATAATCCTACATATACCGTTCAGTTACATTTTCTTGCTTATTAGGTTATTCACGATATTAGCTCTCTAGGCTATACTCATGTCCCACTAGTAGGTTAACCTAATACAACGTATATGTAGATACCCCCAACTCGTCTAATCCTTTCCATGTATATATACAGTCCCTTGCCATATGTCGTACGGGCTTCATCATGTAAATCTATACTACTTTAGTGTAGTACCACTATTATCGAAATCGTTTGGACTGCCACTCTCGATCTTGCTAGATTCCGTGTATCATCTAGATCTAATCTAAGGTTTACTATCGAGTGCTTCCTAGATTCAACCAGGGTTTGCGCTACCCAGGACCACTGGGGTTTATGCTACCTATTGAACGCTTCTCGGATTCAGGGTTTACGCGACCTAGGTCCAACTAGGGATTATGTTACCTATCGAACAATGCCCCCTAGTCTAGGACACACCACCAAGAGCGATATATGTTCCTAGACTTTCCCCACGTACGTGTCGTGAATCGTTATCGATGTCTAGTTGCACATGTCCTCTATATGTGCGGCCCGAGTCCCGTGGCAGGGCTAATCAAGAAACACGAAACACGGTCGGGAGCTTTAAGTTATCTGCCGACGAAGATGCTAAGGTCTACTTTTATCTGTATGTGGCTATGGTCCCACTTGACCCCTCCCTCAACTAATGAAAGGCACCCAAGAAAATCAAGAATGAGAACTATACGCAGGCCCCCTATGCCCCCACAAACCTATTGGCCAAACCTCACCCATAACTAGATAGAAAGTATATGGTCTGTTGGAGTTTTCCGCCTTTCCGCTTCACGTACTCGATTGACTCAAGATGGTAGGTAGACGACGACGTGCTATCGCATGGCTAATCTAGATATCGCCGCCTCACGCTGGTCCATCCTAGTCTTTAGGTTGCCTTATATTGCAATCAAGGCATAATCTTGGATCTTTTAACGCAGACCTTAACCTCTGTGAACCCAGGAGGATCATCTGCAACCTCATAGAGGGATACCAAGAGTACCCTCACGTCCCCTCGAAGCCGCGTGCTTCGTAACCCAGACCGTTGGAGCCTTCTTCTTGGTCAGACGGACGTTCGCTCCTTCTCGTGTTCTACTTAGCTTTCTTAACTAAGGTTTACTACTTAGTTCTCTTAACTAAGGTTTACTAATTAGTTTCCTGAATCGTTCGTTTTCTTAACTAAGGTTTAGTACTTTTTCCTCTTAACTAAGGTTTACTACTTAGTTTCTCTTAATCATTCATTTTCTTAACTAAGGTTTACAACTTAGTTTCTCTTAATCATTCATTTTCTTAACTAAGGTTTACAACTTAGATCTCTTAACTAAGGTTCACTTCTTAGTTTCTTGAATCGTTCTTTTTCTTAACTAAGGTTTACAACTTTGTCCTCTTAACTAAGGTTTATTACTTAGTTTCCTGAATCGTTCGTTTTCTTAACTAAGATTTACTACTTAAGCTAAGGTTTACTACTTAGTTTCCTGAATCGTTCGTTTTATTAACTAAGGTTTACAACTTAGTCCTCTTAACTAAGGTTTACTACTTAGTTCTCTTTCTCGTTATTTACTTAGTTATCTTAACTAAGGTTTATTACTTGGTTCTCTTAACCAAGGTTTGATACTTAGTTTATGTTACTTAGTTCTCTTTAACTAAGGTTTGTTACTTAGTTCCTTTTAACTAAGGTTTGCCTATGAATTCAAGCATGACTTAAGTTCTCTTTATCAAATGATAGCGTGCGGGTGTTCTCCCACATTTCCATCTTAGATTAACATATTTCATGGTATAAGTCGTCCCACCCTTCGAGTCTTGTATTACATCTTAAGTAATATTTATTTCTTATCCCTAGGATAAGTTTGTCTATTATTTAGTCTTATCCTTCCCCACTTTTCCTTGCTTTGATACCGTTATATTGTTAAGTTTGCCCATGTGTCCAAGTTGACTTAACCCCCAATGACGTATTCAATTCAACCCACGCGTCATGTCAAATTGGTTAAGTGTTATCAATCAGTTCATGTTGACTTAACCTATCCATATATCATGTCAAATTGGTTAAGTGTTATCCAGCAGTTCACGTTGACTTAAACCACCCATATATCATATCAAATTGGTTAAGTATTATCTATCAGTTCGTGTTGACTTAACCTCTCCATACTAGCATGTGTCATTAGCATTAATTAATTATTAATGCCCAACCTCTCACATTAGACCTATTGTTGCGGTCACTGGATGTGCCGATTGGTTCCGGGAAGGATTACACCACAACTCAATATAAACTCGGGCTCCAAGCACGTTATGACTAACTTCTCACATTAGAACCTATTTTTGCGGTCACTAGATGTACCGGGCGGTTGCGGGCAGGATTACACCGCCAACTCATTCTACCTCGAGTTAGCCATGTATCATGTTTAGCCTATTGACAAATTCACAAATATGTTCATGTTCTTATTATGCCACTAGTGTCAATTTTAATGTTATATTTCTAAACATCACAATTCTTTAACCAATCAAACCCAAATTTAATTAAAACACTCATGCCACAAATTTCAGGTTTTTGAATTAGATTTCACAATTACATGAGACAGATTAAACCCAAACTTATCCAATTCCGATTAGGTTTCTAGTTTACCAATTTTTTCATCAAATTAGGATTTTTATCTTTAAATCATTTTCCCCCAAATCCCCTATTCAAACTTTATTTACCTTTAGCTTATGTTACTCCAAATTGCCAATTTCACGATCCTTTCCACTTATTTCCTTGAATAATATCAATATATACTATGCCAATTGCCCCAATATTTGCAATAATAATCGTTGTGCCACAAACCCCAAATTATAGATTATATTCCTTGACTGCATAAAATAGATTATGCCCAATATTTGCAATAATAATCGTTATGCATCAAACCCCAAATTACAGATTATATTCCTCGACTGCATAAAATAGATTATGCCCAATATTTGCAATAATAATCGTTATGCCACAAACCCCAAATTACAGATTATATTCCTCGACTGCATAAAATAGATTATGCCCAATATTCCCATATTCCAACCATACGTATGTATAATAAGATTTCGTCTAGGTTCGAGATACCCTAGATCCAAAAATAAAAAAGGGAAGGAGAATAAAAGAACAATTGTTATAACATTAATCTTGAATTGAATTTGTAACTGGGGAATGATGAACGATAATAATACTATTATACAACAAGTTTATTATAATTCCACTCACCTTGACTGGATTGGGGAAAATAAACAATTTGTTGATGTAGTACGCTGATTTAATCTTCTTATTTGATTATTGGTGAAGAGCATGAATTGTTGATGAAGAACTTCGCTACTTTATTTGATTAAACTCCAAAGTTGATGAAGAACTTGCAATAAAATTTAGAGTTTTGGGGCGGCGGCCATGTTTGGTTGAAGTTTGGCGGCTTGTAGGCGTCTTAAGGAATTGTTATGAATTAGGGTTTGGTCTTGCTATGTATTTATAGGTGTAGAGAGTATTTTAGAGCCCGTAGATTGACCTAGAAGCCATCCGACCCATACAACACATCAAAACACGTCACAGGAACTAAAATCGTCACATCAAAACACATCCCTAGGGGTACGTCGACCTCCTGGTCGACCTGACCCCCAGGTTGACCTGCCTGGTTTTGGCGGGAAATTTCCCGCCCAGCTGCCTAGGTTGAATTTCGAACTGTTTTGAATTTTTGTTGAATCTTCTAAAGGCCATAACTCCTTCATACGGAGTCCGATTTATGCAAACTTGGACTATATTTCAAGAAGAATTTCGAGAGAACGCAATAGTGATGTCTGTTTTACTTAATTCCTGATATTTAAATTAAGTATCATTATTTTATCATCTTTTCCATTACGTACACTGTTATCGAATTAATTTTTCCTTCTATTCCATATATTAATTAATTTTCATAAATCATCTCCATTATTTACCTATCTATTGATATACAAATATTTTTACATATTTTTAATTATATTAAAAATGCGGGATGTTACATTCTCCCACCCTTAATGAATTTCGTCCCCGAAATTCGATAAGAGTAAATATAGATAACCCCTCGCAATATCCATCCATCAAGTGTGCTTCCAATTGTTGCAAACATTGTGCACATGTGCAAAGTGAATTACATCATAGCAAATCATGTATGCCTAATTTGGATCCACTTATATGCATGCAAGCTTTAAAAACTTTTTTTCTCAAAACATGATGCTTACATCCTAAATATACTTGCAGTTCAATATGAATGTAATATTCTTGAAAAATCAAAATATTTTTCATCCAAGTTTTCGCATACTCTTATAGAATAAGTGCATAGTTCACCCAATTGTCGCATCCAAAACCCTACCATCCATCATTAAATTCGAAATTTAGAAAAATCTAATTTTCCAAATTCGATTTCCTTATGTTACGAAAAGATATAAAACGGAAAAATTCACATCCTTCGTTTTTCTTTTCTAATCGTACTTGGATTTTTATATGACTATTCTATGAAGATTTCCTATTTTCCTATCCAAGCATAACCCCATAAGAAAATTTCTTCTCTTTTTCCACTTATCTTGGAAAAATTTCATATTTATTCATCTTTTTCTTAAGATTTCCATTTTCTTTTCCCATCACATTCGTTGCTTTACTGAATTTATTGTTTCTTGTTAGGTAGGCTTTTCTATTTCTTAGCTTATTTGACTTAATCCAATTACTTAAGTTTATTATTTCAAATAAGCTTTTTCTGTCTTCAACTCAAACAACATCCTACACAGCTACTACTATGGGCTAAGAATCTTAGGATTTTGTCATCTCAGACAATTGCGAGTCCACACAACAGGATCTACCCACTTACTTGCCCTTTACTCCTTAGTAGTCACTACTGGTCCTTACTGTGTATTACTAGCCTATCCTTTTTTTTCTTTTTCTCCAGCAACAAACTTAGGTTTCTCAATGCTTATGCATTCTATCGGAAATTTTCCATTAGTTTAATATTAGCTAATCCCTGACGGTAAATTGGCAAGAGAGTAACTCCCTAAATATCAATCCCGAAGATCGAAATCAACATCAGATTGACACTCAGAGAATCACTCAACTCAACCAATCTCTAGTTGGTTCCAATTGTTTAATTCATAGCTTTAACTTTCTCTCGTTCTATTCTAGGCACTAATCCTTACCTACTCCATTCTTTTTTAAAACATTTTTCTTTCAAAAATTAAAAGTGTTAAAACTTTATTTTCTTCTCCAAAACTTGTTATTGCCGAACCATAAAAACATGTCACAATATAAAAATGCAAAACATTTTTTTTTCAAAACACAAAGCTGGAGTAGACAAGGATAACTACCGGGCTTACATTATTTCTAATTACAATGTTAATTTAACTACTTGCTATAAGGTTCAGACATCTATTCTATTCCTACAATTTAGTTTGCCCACCCAACAAAATTTCTTCGTAAATCAATAATCAAAATTTATTGGCAACATAATAGAATTTCAAAACTTCTTTTCATATATGAAAACTAGCAAGCTATTTATGTTCCATAATATGCACCTTTTTATGAGAGAATTCTTTTAAAACAAGAAATCATTGTTTTACTCTATATACCCCACTTTACTTTAAAACCCAACATGCATTTATCAAAATACTTTAAGGATTAAATCTTGGAAAATACCATAAATCCTTTTACAAATTCAAGTTCTTAAAAGTTTATCATTGGGTTAGACTTAAAGAGGGTCTTCAACTCGACTAAGCTTTCCTAGGCACTTTCACGAATTCAATTCTCTCAACTATATATATTCCTAATCCATTTTTCATTTTTCAACCTTTTAGTTTCTAAGGTTACACTTCTAAACCCACTACTTTAAAATACTAACATTTCAGTTTCTATCCTATGGGATATTTTCTTTCTCTAACATTAAGTCATATTGTACACTTTCCAACCAAACCACCTAAGGGTCTTAAAATTTCTAGGTTCATTCCTTTAGTGCACAAGATAGCTATCCCAACTCTTTCCATACCTAGTAGGCTACTCTATGGATTTAGGTTTATATATATAATATTTATATTTTAGAAAATACAAACACGTTGACTCATTATCTCCCTAAGATCACTAAACCGAAGCTCTGATACCAGATGTAACAACCCGGATTCCGACAGACTGATTTTTTTTCTTCAAAAATCCAATCTATCGAAACCCGAGTTAGGTGCTCTGGTATCCTGCAGAAAATGATAGAGATAAAGAAATATGTCAGAACTCGTAAAGCATCTCACAGCGGAAGGAAATAAAGTATAATATTCAAAGATTGCTTTAGCTTATTAACAATACTACTAAACCAATATCCAAAGCTATACCATCTCTGTCATGAACCTAACCTGGAAGTATGTAATGAGGAGGGGGTCAGAACATAAGTTCTGTGTGAGTGGACTTAGAATAAACTTCTGTATAATCCTACATATACCGTTCAGTTACATTTTCTTGCTTATTAGGTTATTCACGATATTAGCTCTCTAGGCTATACTCATGTCCCACTAGTAGGTTAACCTAATACAACGTATATGCATATACCCCCCAACTCGTCTAATCCTTTCCATGTATATATACAGTCCCTTGCCGTATGTCGTACGGGCTTCATCATGTAAATCTACACTACTTTAGTGTAGATCCACTATTCTCAAAATCGTTTGGACTGCCACTCTCGATCTTGCTAGATTCCGTGTATCATCTAGATCTAATCTAAGGTTTACTATCGAGCGCTTCCTAGATTCAACCAGGGTTTATGCTACCCAGGACCACTGGGGTGTATGCTACCTATTGAACGCTTCTCAGATTTAGGGTTTACGCGACCTAGATCCAAATAGGGATTATGTTACCTATCAAACGATGCCCCCTAGTCTAGGACACACCACCTAGAGTGATATATGTTCCTAGACTTTCCCCATGTACGTGTCGTGAATCGTTATCGATGTCTAGTTGCACATGTCCTCTATATGTGCGGCCCGAGTCCCGTGGCAGGGCTAATCAAGAAACATGGAACTCGGTCGGGAGCTTTAAGTTATCTGCCGACGCAGATGCTAAGATCTGTTTTTATCTGTGTGTGGCTATGGACCCACTTGACCCCTCCCTCAACTAATGAAAGGCACCCAAGAAAATCAAGAAAGAGAACTATACGCAGGCCCCCTATGACCCCACAAACCTATTGGCCAAACCTCACCCATAACTAGACAGCAAGTATATGGTCTGTTGGAGTTCTCCGCCTTTCCGCTTCACGTACTCGATTGACTCAAGATGGTAGGTAGACGACGGCGTGCTATCACAGGGCTAATCTAGATATCGCCGCCTCATGCTGGTCCATCCTAGTCTTTAGGTTGCCTTATATTGCAACCAGGGCATACTCTTGGTTCTTCTAACGCAGACCTTAACCTCTGTGAGCCCAGGAGGATCATCTGCAACCTCACAGAGGGATACCAAGTGTACACTCACGTCCCCTCGAAGCCGCGTGCTTCGTAACCCAGACCGTTGGAGCCTTCTTCTTGGTAAGATGGATGTTCTCTCCTTCTCGTGTTCTACTTGGCTTTCTTGACTAAGGCTTACTACTTAGTTCTCTTAACTAAGGTTTACTACTTAGTTTCCTCAATCGTTCATTTTCTTAACTAAGGTTTGCTACTTAGTCCTCTTAACTAAGGTTTACAACTTAGTTTCTCTTAATCGTTCGTTTTATTAACGAAGGTTTACAACTTAGTTCTCTTAACTAAGGTTCACTACTTAGTTTCCTGAATCGTTCGTTTTCTTAACTAAGGTTTACAAATTAGTCCTCTTAACTAAGGTTTACTACTTAGTTTCCTGAATCGTTCATTTTCTTAACTAAGGTTTACTACTTAGTCCTCTTAACTAAGGTTTACTACTTAGTTTCCTGAATCGTTCGTTTTCTTAACTAAGGTTTACAACTTAGTCCTCTTAACTAAGGTTTACTACTTAGTTCTCTTTCTCATTATTTGCTTAGTTCTCTTAACTAAGGTTTATTACTTGGTTCTCTTAACCAAGGTTTGATACTTAGTTTCTATTACTTAGTTCCTTTTTACTAAGGTTTACCTATGAATTCAAGCATGACTTAAGTTCTCTTTATCAAATGATAGCGTGTGGGTGTTCTCCCACATTTCAAGCTTAGATTAACTTATTTCACGGTATAAGTCATCCCACCCTTCGAGTCTTGTATTACATCTTAAGTCATATTCATTTCTTATCCCTATGATAAGTTTATCTATTATTTAATCTTATCATTCCCTACTGTTCCTTACTTTGATACTGTTATATTGGTTAAGTTTGCCCCTATGTCCAAGTTGACTTAACCCCCAATGACGTATTCAATTCAACCCACGCGTCATGTCAAATTGGTTAAGTGTTATCTATCAGTTCATGTTGACTTAACCTACCCATATATCATGTCAAATTGGTTAAGTGTTATCCAGCAGTTCACGTTGACTTAAACCACCCATATATCATGTCAAATTGGTTAAGTGTTATCTATCAGTTCATGTTGACTTAACCTTACCATACTAACATGTGTCATTAGCATTAATTAATTATTAATGCCCAACCTCTCACATTATACCTATTATTGCAGTCACTGGATGTGCCGGTTGGTTCCGGGCAGGATTACACCACAACTCAATCTAACCTCGGGTTTCAAGCATGTTATGACTAACTTCTCACATTAAAACCTATTGTTTGCGGTCATTGGATGTGTCGGGCGGTTCCGGGTAGGATTACACCGCAAACTCATTCTAACCTCGAGTTAGCCATGTTTCATGTTTAGCCTATTGACAAATTCACAAATATGTTCATGTTCTTGTTATGCCACTAGTGTCAATTTTCATGTTATATTTCTAAACTTCCGATTTTCTTAACCAATCAAACCCAAATATAATTAAAACACTCATGCCTCAAATTTCAGGTTTTTGAATTAGATTTCACAATTACATGAGACAGATTAAACCCAAACTTATCCAATTCCGATTAGGTTTCTAGTTTACCTATTTCTTCACCAAATTAGGATTTTTATCTTTAAATCATTTTTTCCCCAAATCCCCTATTCAAACTTTATTTACCTTTAGCGTAAGTTACTCAAAATTACCAATTTCACGACCCTTTCCCCTTATTTCCTTGAATAATATCAATATATACCCTGCCAATTACCCTAATATTAATAATCGTTGGGCCACAAACCCCAAATTATAGATTATATTCCTCGACCGCATAAAATAGATTATGCCCAATATTTGCAATAATAATCGTTATGCCACAAACCCCAAATTACAGATTATATTCCTCGATTGCATAAAATAGATTATGCCCAATATTCCCATATTCCAACCATACGTATGTATAATAAGATTTCGTCTAGGTTCGAGATAACCTAGATCCAAAAATAAAAAGGGGAAGGAGAATAAAAGAACAATAATTATAACATTAATCTTGAATTGAATTTATAACTGGGGATGGTGAACGATAATAATATTATTATACAACAAGTTTATTATAATTCCACTCACCTTGACTGGATTGGGGAAACTAAATGATTTGTTGATGTAGTACGCTGATTTAATCTTCTTATTTGATTGTTGGTGAAGAGCATGAATTGTTGATGAAGAACTTTGCTACTTGATTTGATTAAACTCCAAAGTTGATGAAGAACTTGCAATAAAATTTAGTGTTTTGGGGCGGTGGCCATGTTTAGTTGAAGTTTGGCGGCATGGAGGCGTCTTAAGGAATTATTATGAATTAGGGTTAGGTCTTCCTATGTATTTATAGGTGTAGAGAGTGTTTTAGAGCCCTTAGATTGACCTAGAAGCCATCCGACCCGTACAACACATCAAAACACGTCACAGGAACTGTAATCGCTCAGATCTGGGGATAGGTCGACCTCCCTAGGGTTAGGTTGTCCCCCAGGTCGACCTCCTGGTTGACCTGACTCCCAGGTCGACCCCCAGGTTGACCTGCCTGGTTTTGGCGGGAAATTTCCCGCCCAGCTGCCTGGGTCGAATTTCGAACTGTTTTGAATTTTTGTTGAATCTTTTAAAGGCCATAACTCCTTCATATAGAGTCTGATTTACGCAAACTTGGACTCTATTTCAAGCAGAATTTCGAGACGAATGGAATGGTTGTGTCTGTTTTACTTAATTCCTGATATTTAAATTAAGTATCCTTATTTTATTATCTTTTCCATTACGCACATTGTTATCGAATTAATTTTCCTTCTCTTCCATATATTAATTAATTTTCATTATACAACACCATTATTTACCTATCTATGCATATACACATAATTTTACATATTTTTAATTATATTAAAAATGCAGGGTGTTACAAATTTCGTCTGACCTAGAGTTTTATGTCTCTTCTTATTACTCTGGGTGTTCCTAAACGAGTAGGCTAGAGGCATGTTAGGTGGTTATGCACGAGTAGCAGTCCGAAGACGAGAAGAAGGCTTCCACGTACTATATATATATATTCTCCCTGTGTTGTTGCTGGTCACTGCTTTGGCCATTAGTAGTGTACCTCTTTTATTTCCTTTTAGAGGCAGTATTTTAAAGTTGTAATAATTGAATATGAAGACGTATTTTGGATTCCGCTACTCTGATGGATAAAGTTTAGTTTTCAGCTTATGTACTGTCTCGTCTGTTTTATATCAAGTTATGTTATTATTATATTTTATTCCATGCGTTGTGAGATATACTACAGGTTCTTTGGTAATTCATTGTTTCAACCCTTTTTGACGGTCGTCCCGTGCTAGTCGGGCATTGGCACAGCGCATTTCGGGGAAATATCTGATGGTACGGGGGGACCATCACAATACATAAATAATATAAAACCAAACAACATACATAATATTTGAGTACTCAGGTCGGATCCCTCCAATTTTTTCTTCCCTGCATCACATATCATTATAATATTTAATAACAGCATGTAAATTTATTTTAATATATTAAATGACGACAATATAATTAACGTCAATCATTCAATCAACAATAGGCAACCAAGGCATCCAAACATCAAATTTATTCTATCAACGGTTGAATTTAATTATAAGAATTTAATCATGTCATAGAATTACAGAAGGTGTGAGAGTTAACTCACCTTTATTTTGATTGATGGTTTATGCGTTATTTCGTTTAACTTTAAACAGTCATTTAAAATCAAACGAAAACTCGGTTGTTTCCAATATTTTCCGAACTAGCTCAACAATGTAGTATGATTCGATGATACAATTCTGTCGCCTTTTATTTCGCTGAACATACGGACAAGTTATTGCTATTACAATATTTAATATATAATTTAAATAAATCTTAACCTTAATAATATATATTAAACAACTTAATTATATTAATCTATCTATTACTTGTAATAGAAAACAGGAATATGTCCACGCAGAGTTGGCGTACGTTATCTGCCGCAATTCAAAGCAAAACAATTAAACCCAACATCAGAAAGCACTCATCTCCCTTCACAATTTTTCCCTCTTGAATATTATTATTTTTTAAAAATCCTTTTTCTTCCCCTTCGGTTCTTCGTCCTTCCTTAACCCACCAAAATTCCGGTCCTCTATCTGAACGCTCATGTCTTTCATATTGCGATTTTGGCCTGTCAAATCCTTCGATCACCATCACCATGCCCTCCCATTAACTGTCGGCGTTCGTGTCCCAAATAGAGGTGTCTGAACTCAATCGGCTCTACCTGAATCGCTGTGCGTTTCCAACCTCGCTCCCTGCTGTTTACCCTCTCATCGCGATCTTTGACTCCCAGCCATATGTTTTACTTGGTAAGATCTGCGTAATTTGAATTTGTACTGTTTCGTATTTATGATGTTGCCCTTCAGTATTTACACCTCTTAAGATGATATTGTGCCAATAGTAACTTGGAGTGAATGAGATTCAACAACTAAACTTCGAATCCAATTTTAAGGTGATTCAAATTTTTAATCTTTTCACCTGCATTATGTTCACAAAGCGGACCATCTGGTATGTAAATATAATATTACAATTACTTGTTGTCAACGACTCTAGCCCTGCTTGTCTGCCCTTAATTTTACTACATTTTCAAGTAGCGTTTTATCCTTTCTTGTTATGATGAAAGGTAGCAGGTTATAAAATCATTCATAGTTTAAAATGTCGTCTGTTGCGCCTTCCTCATGTGCTCTCTTCCTAACTTAACCCTGCGTTTACAAATCATTCATTCTTTCATATTATTGATAGCATGAGCATCATAACCAGGCATGTCAATGGGGGCGGGGAGGGCACGGGTAGTATCCCCCTATCGCCCGCCCCGTTAGGTAAATTTTTCCCCGTGCCCGCCTCATACTCGCACGGATATCCATTAAATGGATTTTAAACAAGTTGCGCGTATTCATGGGTATTCCTGGGTATTCATGATATTTTATTCAATTTATTTTTTAACCATTTATTGAAATTGTTTAAAATGCATTTGATTAAAAAACCAAATTAGACCAAGTGTGAGCTTTGGCAACACGTGCTTGGATTTGACAAAGTATTGATATAAAAAAGTGAGGAGTGAAGCAAGAACTTTGGTAGGATCTGTTGAATTTGCTAAAGAGAGCAGAAGGTTTGGGGAGAAGAATAGACACGTTGCTTACTGGATTGGAATTTGAAATAATTAATGAGAAATTTAAGAATTTCTAACTAGGTTTATATAGGGTTTAAATTAGCAGTGTGTACGGTTATTACAAATATCAACAGCCGCTTACAAATTGGTAAATAAAAGCATGTACACAAATACCCAACAGCAACAACAATAATTTTTGCATTGGCAATAAATCAGACTCAATAGGGCACAAATACCCACATACACGAATATCTTAATATTCGTACCTGCCCCATTAAATAACGAATATTAAAAAAACCCATTTATTTTACCCACGGGTACCCATTTAGCTATCCGTTTCATGCTCATGATGGATTTTGTCCGTGTATACAATTTTTTTTGCCATCCCTAATCATAACTTGATACTAAATGATAGTTCACTGGGCACCTGCACTTTAACTACAAAGTCCAATTATTGCTATATTGGTAACATGGCAATGGATGAACCACTTCGTTTAGTATTCCATTTTCTCTACCAAGCGTTCCGTAGCTTACCTTGTGAGACATTCACGTTATAAACATTGTTATTATCATAAAAAATAATGAGTACAGAGTCTGACTGAAGATCAGTTGACACTAAAATGTTATAATTTATTCTACATTTGTCTGCGTGATTTTTATGCTAACAATGTTTTGACTTTGGAGCCGTGATCCTGTATCGAGTGCTTTTATTACATTTCCACAGCATTAGCTAATCGTTTAAATGGACCTGTTACCAACATCCATATTTCTGCAAATTTTTATACAGCCATTACCTTACTTTTCTACTTCTACATGTGTATTAGTTTATGTTCACTATTCTGAACTATATTAACAAATCTTACCATTGGCCATTCTCACTGTTTTAATTATATCACCGGTTTTGATTTTCCCTTATTTCGTACAACAAGTAACATTATCAATCATTTTATAACTGATTCATTACTTTATGTTGTTTAACATGTGATACACCTACAGATTTTGTTACTGCCAATCTGCGGAAAAATGGGATGATTTCCAGGCAAATGGAAAGATGACCATATTCAAGTTAATTTTTAACGAATGTGTAAAGTTTGTGATATTTACATTTGTATTTATTTTACTTCAACCTTTTGTAGAACTAAACATATTCAATCTATGAAATGCCAGACCATGGCAATATAACACTATAACTTTTAATTTATTAACTTTATCCACAAGTTCAACTTGGATGATGAATAAATTTATGCTTTTAATTGTCAATTCAATGGCCCTTTTTAACGACAAATTATTTTTTTACTTACGGTTAACTAACCATGCTCACCATTACAAATCGCTGACTTTTTTAAAATTGACATAACATGTTTGCAAATTGATTACGAAAATCTTTGTTTGAGGGAGGCTACCAAAGCTTGCTTATCTTTTACAAATGATTATTTCCCGTAGCAGCATGTCAAAATTTCTGTCCACCTAAGAAATATATTAGCATGCCAATTCATATGTTTTCTGTCCTATATTTACCAGCATTGTTTACTACTTAACTTCTTTTTCAAATTCTATTTTTTATCTAATGTCATTCGTAATAACTATTTCACGACGATTTCAGTTAAAGCATCCAAGTAGTGAGCACAATGACGATTTCCAAGGGTCAAAAAATTTATGTGGTTGAGATGGTTTCAGGTTTAATTTACCGTGTTTGTTTATGTTAGAGTAGCATTCCTTATTTTTTCCAACTATATACAGTAGTACCTTCCCGTTTTACGTATCTGGTCTCCATTTTGTCTAGCGTATCCTACCTATAATAGAGGATGTTGTAGCTAAACTATGTCTTTATATGCTCAATTGCTCATTTTCTTTCTTCTACATTTATTTTTCATGCCAAAAGTTAATACAAGCACATATAAATACACACATGTGTTACACATTAGTTCATCTTTTCAGTAATTTAAGCATATAATATTTACCATATTATCTTTCAAATTTGGATGTAATTTAATTTCGGCCAACATATTACTTGTATCAAAGGACGTTATAGTTCCACCTGATTCGCTGTGCATTCCCAACCTGGCTTCCTGGTTTACCCTATCATCACGATCTTTGACTCCCTACCATAAGTTTTACTTGGTAAGATCTACGCAATTTGAATTTGTATTGTTTCATATTTATGATATTTCCCTTTTGTATTTATGCCTCTTAAGATGATATTGTGCCAATATTAACTTGGAGTGAACGAGACTCATCAACTAAACTTCGAATCCAATTTTAAGGTGATTCGAATTTTAATCTCTTCACTTGCATTATGTTCACAAAACGGACCATCTGGTATGTAAATATACTATTACAATTAGTTGTTTTCAACGACTCTAGCCCTGCTTATCTGCCCTTAATTTTACTGCATTTTCAATTAGTGTTTTATCCTTTCCTGTTATGATAAAAGGTAGTTAGTTATAAAATCATCCATAGTTTAAGATGTCTGCTGTTGCGCCTGCCTCATGTGTTCTCTTCCTAACTGAACCCAGCATTTATAAATCATTCATACTTTTATATTATTGATAGTACTAACATCATAACTTGATACTAAATGATAGTTCACTGGGCACCTGCACTTTAACTACAAAGTCCAATTATTGCTATATTGGTAACATGGCAATGGATGAACCACTTCGTTTATTATTCCATTTTCTCTACCAAGCGTTCCTTAGCTTACCTTGTGAGGTAGTCATATTATAAACATTGTTATTATCACAAAAAATAATGAGTACAGCGTCTGACTAAAGGTCAGTTTACACCAAAAAGTTATAATTTATTCTACATTTGTTTGCGTGATTTTAATGCTAACAAAGTTTTGATTTTGGAACTGTGATCCTGTATTGAGTGGTTTTATTACATTTCCACAACATTAACTAACCATTTAAACCGACCTGTTACCACTATCCTTATTTCTGCAAATTTTTATGCAACCATTACCTTACTTTTCTACTTCTACATGTGTATTAGTTTATGTTCACTGTTCTGAACTATCATTAACATATCTTATCGTTGGCCAGTTCTCACTGTTTTAATTATATCATCAGTTTTGAATTTCCATTACAAACACAAACAAACGTACATATACATTACCTATGTTATTAGCATTAATTTTTTTCCAACCATTTTCAACTTACCGTATTTATCAAATATCCTAAAAATTGGACATTTTTAGTTTGAGTTCGAAAATAACAGTTAACCTGCATTTGCTAACAATGCTTTCACAAGGAATCGCTTACACTATTATTGGATGATCTTTCAATCTAATTATCACAGTACTTATGCTCATTATATATTAGTACTGATGTTAGGTTTAATGTTAACGTTGAAATACTTGATGGCTCTACGCCATTAATGATAGCCGCGTTCGATAGAGAAGCGGAGCGACTGATTGGATTGACGTTGACCAAATGATTGCCATTTCAAACTTGGTGACAATTTTCTTTCCTCCATCACTACTTTGTGTTTTTGTAACCGAGTGACTTGGTTTGTCAAACCAAACTTGCACACCATACTCATCTTACAACTTTAATACACTGCATCTAATTATCGCTCGCAGTACATGACCTGATCAATACCATGTGATATACAACATATTTTGCTCTTATAATGCTCTACTAATTTTGGTGCAGGAAAATAGGAACAGTAAGATCAAAGATATTTTTCACAAGCTAGTAGGAGTTCATGTCTCTTTGGAATTCAGACCAGCAAATTATGAGATGAATAATAGAAACATTTTCTTTACCGCACCAAGGCTCACCAAGAATGTTGCAGCTGCTGGATTTTCATCCTAAAAATCTCAGGTGTATCTTGTAACACAATGAACTTTTGTGTCCTCCCCCTTCTAAGAAACCATGCATGCATCGTTTTTTATATCTCTTCAACAAAATCATACTAAAGTCTGCACAAACATTTTAGGTAACTGTTGGGACCGAAGACAACAGTTATGCTGACCTACTCCGAGTCACATATCTACTACTGCTAAGATTGCTTCAGACCCGAATGGAAAACAGAAGGTATCATTTAGATTTATTCGTACTGCGTTCTACTCATATTACACCTACACCGTTTGCATTCTTACGTTAAGCTGATGGCAATCCAGGTTGCTGAAGAACCATCTGTCGACGACCGCACTGAAACCCCTCCTGCTTTTGTGCCTACTACCCATAAATCCACTGGCATTGTTATTAATGCACGCTACGTCAACATGTACTACCGCCTTATAATTAGTGCACTGTGTCGACTATGCTTTCTAAATCACCACATTATCAACTTTATGATATGTAACCCAAAGTAAAAAATAAAATTACTCAATCCTATATTTTCATCCACTGTAAATTTATCTTCCTTGCATTACAAATCAATCCTAAGGTTAATAACGTTCATACAGGAGCCTACAAACACTATGGATGGTGACCAAAGCTGTGGGAGCAAATGCAACCCCAAGAAACGCAAAGTCAACTTACTGCCAATGGACCATTCTTCAAATCTACACCTGCACGGCTTTAATCGTTTTAATATCCATTTGAACTTTAAATTTTATGATGTTTACAACAAATTTCCACTGCATGTAAGCTAATATTTAACTTTCATAGGTTGTGTTCATTTTTCCAACCCGAATGTTTATCTTTCATATAGCCATTATATATTTCGTCTGCTGCCACTACGTGTACCGTAATTGTTAAAAAAAAAAAAAGAAGTACTTTTTTTTCTAACTCCCTTACTACTTTTCCTACCGCTTCTGGTTTCAACTATGTTCTGACTTCTCATTGATTATAACATATTTCTAGGACTGAAGTGAAATACAAAAATACTGCATCTTTTTTTGTTTTTACTTACCATTAACACGTAGTTAGTGCGCTTTAATACCTCTTCTTTGTTTTAGTTAGACGTGTCAAAAGGGGGTCAAGTAAAATTTGACTCTACCCTCTCGCTACATATAATAGCTCGACTCTTTTGACTTTCTTGATTAAAGGGTTAACCCATTACAACCCTTATAACTCTAATACAATAAAAAAAGCTATAAAACACATCTTAAAATTGCAGTAAAAAAACTGGAAACACAAATATACCCATCAAACATCTTAAAACTAGAAACATCATATAATTCTCATAATAAAACACATTAACGGTTCAAAAACTACACCAAACAAGTGAAGTACATCAAATAACTCTTGAATTACAACCCATAAGTCTCAAAGCATGTAAATAAAATATGTTACATGCTTAAAAATGCGTTGCATCATCATCGTAATCCAATAGTTTGGTTAATTTTCATAATCTGCATGGTCATAAGTGTCAGCACAATCCCAAATAGAACATAGATTTAGACTAAAAACATAGCTCTGAACTACACTAAAAGTAGAATTTAGCTATGATCATTTCATTGGATTGAGGTATAGCATAACACTCTCGTAAGCTGAAATAATAATGAAAGTATGTGCTTTTTATGCATCATTCAATATTAAACACCTATGACATAAAAAGGAGCCAAAACGTTTGAATAGTATTACTGAAATTTTGATCTATACCATTAAAATTTTTCATGTATGTATTTTTTTATGACCGTTTATTAAAGCCCATAAAATTCAAACCAACACATCAATCAAAACATATGTAACCTTTATAACTCTGTTAAAAATCAGATTAATCAACAACAAGCCAACATCGAACACCATTCCCCTTGATTAACAACCCATTCCCCTTGATTAACAACCTCTCTTAAGATGAACCAAAACCAATGTGTATTTATTCATAGATTATTTCTAAATCATTATTGAAACTGGATCTTCATATCTGCATCTAACATAGAACTGATTTCTCTATTTTTTTGATAAATGAGTTTGAGTAGTTATAATGATCATATATGTGTCTAACGGAAAACTGGATGTTCTATTAGCCATGAAATTCATGACATTATTATCTGCATCTAACGGAAAGCTGGATGTTCTGTTTCTATCATACATAAACCATTAGGAAACAATGGCTGAGTTACATACTTCATCGCTTTCTTGAAGACGATTCGACGATCTGGTCGGTGGTGCAAATCAGTTCGTGCTCTCGCCGCCACCTCTAGGATAAAACAACCTCTGAGAACAATAACTGATTTGCTTGCACAACAAATTAGTGCAAATTTGCACTTTCAAATAATATAATACTGCTCGAATGTTTTCTGTAAGAAATTGTAATGGCGGAGATAAGAAAATGTTGTTCAGTTGTATATTCTCGTCTACTGCTAAAGGTAATATATAGACTGGAATTAGAGCAAAAAGATTTTGCTCGGTAGTAGGGGAAAATCGGATCTAAGGATGAAAGAACGGGTTCATGAAAAATATCGGCTCAGAAATATTTGCCATATATAAAAAAACGGTTTGAAAAATGCAACATTTTTTGGTCCAAAAATGTAAGTGTCTACACCACATAGGAAAGGCCCAAGCCCAAGCCCGAACCAAGTCGTGTCGGGCCGTTCGGTCGCGCGCGTGCGGTGTTCATGAGCATGGTCTCTCTCCTCACAACAAAGCATGTACTGGGAGCCCCCAATGCCCCAACATGTCTTCTTAGAAACAAGTATAAATACTTTCTTCTTTCATATAGTCCCATGATGTGAGACTATTTACATATAGGAGTCAATCATACACTTTCGAGCCCGAACCGAACTGAGCCGGGTCGGGTCAAGTCGGTCGGTCGCGCACGTGTGGTGTTTATGAGCATGGTCTCTCTCCTCACAAAAAACATGTATTGGGAGCCCTAAGGCCTCAACATGTCTTCTAAAAAACAAATATAAATACTTGCTTCTTTCATATAGTCCCATGATGTGGGACTATTCACATATAGGAGTCATTCATACATTTATTCCAAATTTTTGTAATAATTCACCTTTGCCTTGAAAACAATTTCCAACATGAACTTTCATGACATTATTGGAAACAAAAACTACAATAACAATAAATCTTGTCGAACACCGCAAATTGCTGGTAATTGGTTGAAACATATACTAGTACAAACTGACAAACGCCAATTAGAGTACATGGGGTATTGCACCATGAACTAAAACGTAAAATACATTGATGATAAATCTACTTAGATTTGCATAGATACCACTTAAATGGGTATTTCAATTCGCATGAAATACTGCTTCTTTTATTCCGTCCCACATATGAGTACATCAGAGATTATCCAGATAGTTATAAGTAGTCAGATAACCATAAATAAAGCACATATAAGATTAGTAGAGGTTCTTATAGCTTTACCGCGAATATGCATGATTTTTATAGCTTTACCTGGGAATAAAGAGACTTGTACAACAGGGCTTTGAGGAGGAAAATCTATGTTATATTATAATTACTGAGTTAGAATTGGAGCGCTAAGAAGCATTTGCCTATTTTAAACTGAACGGTCGCGGATTACTTATATCCTCTTTCGTTATTCCACACACACCCTTTTGTCTTCCTCAGGAACGCGACTCAAAACATTTTCTTCATCTTAAATCTTTGTTATTCCATGATTTTCAGTCGCCACCAAATCCAAATCTGAATTGAGAAAGTGGATCTGCCTTATTGCAACTCGTGAGAGACAGATTGGCTATCGACATCCGGCACAGCGACCGCTATCGGCATCAGGTATAACGTCGATCTTCCTACACATAATTTTTCCCTTTGATTTTAGTTTGATTATTTGTAATTACCTCCATATTAGAATTAAAATTTTGGTCAATTCTTATTTAGGTTCTTTTATATCTAGGTTTCAATTCCTTGCAATCTGATTTGCATCAACAATTTACGTCGGTAACTTCCTATCATCTTCTAGATGTTTTCTCCATCGATGGTGTTCGATTTTTTTTAAAATATTTATTCTTTTTTTGGCTCACAACAACAAAGTATTTGATAATGCTATTGGAATATATAAGTACACTTTTCTGAAATGTAAAGAATTTAGTTCTGGTCTTCTGTGATTTTTAAGATTTTCTCTTATTTCATAAATAGTGGTTAATTTATATTAAGAAGAATCCATGTCTTATCATTAATTGCAAAAAAGTAACAAATAATAGTATCAATACTTCATTTTCTACCTTTTTGTTCCACTGTTCATATATTTTGTAATGTTATTTATTTTTAGAGTTAAGTTTTTGATTTTGGATACTCTTTTTTTTTTCTTTGTTGAATTGAAGCTTCTTTTTTATGTTTTCTTATGCTTTTTTTTATTACTAAATTACATAATATATTTTAATTTACAGTTCTTTTCCGCAGTTCCCCATTTTCAAGGTTATGCCTTGCGCTCAATGTGAACAAAAACAGCTTTGCAGGACCCAAACATTCACCCTGTTTAAGGTATAATTTTTTAAGTTTTTAAATTTTCTGCTCGCTTATTGTTTAGGTTCTATTTTCCAATACAATGGATCAACTTAATGTTAGTATCTAATTTTAGTTAATAAGCATGGATTTAATTTTTCTTTGTTTGATGTCAGTGCTATGTTGATCTTTGTGTTTGTAAGAACTAAGATTAGTTTGGTCAACTTTTTTCTTCTGACAAATAGTTAATACAAATGTAATAACAATGGATATCAGTGCATTTGTTTATGGTATGGTCAACTACATATGCTGCAAAATGTATAGCAGTTATTTCGTTTGTAGAAGTTTCATCACAGCTTTAATGAAATGTTGCATACAAACTTTCGAGTAATGTTAATGCAGAATTAGTTCACCACGTCTTTTATGTTACATAAAGGCAATTTATTATTAACAATTATGTTTACAACTTTTGCAAGTATTGGAATTTGTAAATTCTCATTTTCGATACTTTCTTTTTTGCTAGCCTTATCTATGTGCTCTTAACATTCACGAATGATCTTCAGAATTATTGGGCTCCTTATCTAAACTTTTGTTCGTGGAGCTAATTTGATACCGTTAACTGTGATTTATTTACACTTAATAATTGTTTAAATTAGGATTTATAACTTCCGCATAAAATGCATTATCATCAAAGGACCAAAAAATGGGTTTGAAATCATGTAAGCGACCTTCAGGATTTAGGATAATGATAATGTGTTGGAAATCATGGAACTTAGTATGTCACTTGAGAAGACGCTCATCTTGATCACTATTTGTATAAAAGTTCTTTTTTCCTTAAACGAGACATTAAACTTTCTTATTTTGTCTATTATATATGTCATGTGGCCATAGTAATTTGACGATTGAAAAATGTGGGTTGGGGATCTATTACACCTTAAGAACCTTTTTTATGAATTTATTTACAATTTTTTTAATTTCGTTTCTAATTTATCTTCCAACTTAAATGTTCTGTTTGGTTTTAATATTTTTCATCTTTTATTGCCAAACTACCATTGCCTTCTAAGCATTTTTAAAGAGCCTACTATAATGGTATTTTGTAAGGACACTATAGCTATTCGGAGTTTTGCATTTTTCACCTAAGGATTTTACAATGTCAGACTATCAGAATAAGCATTGTGTCTTTACCTGATTCAAGCTTAATCAACCATTAAATATATAGCGTTCCGAATGTTTTTAAGCTTTGTTGATAAATCATCTAAATCTTCTCTTTATGGGACGTACCAACTATAATAGTAGTGAATTTAAAGTGAAAAATCTGTCAAAAGGAACATTTAGCAAATTGAATTTCTCAGTTTATATTTAAAACTTTGAAAGCTTCAAAAACCGTAAAAAACACATAGGTGTGAAACTATACAATACGGCTATTATTTAGTAGCATTACATAAAACCCGAAAAATGGTTTTTTTTAATATATAAATTCATAAAGTTGAAGTAATGCCAAAACGTTCATAAATACTAAAACGTTCAAGTCAGCTTTCGTCAATTAAAGAAGTTGAATGGCTATTAATTGGTGTGTAACTGTTTAATATCCAAAGTATTTTGAACTTTAATTTGTACTCTTTTGTACCATTTAATAATTAATGTATGATTCTGTCTTTTCTAGATTTATTTGTGTGCTCTTAACATCGTTCATTTATGATCTTTGGAATTATTAAGTTCTTTAGAAATTTTTGTTCACAAGGTTCTTTTAGTACCCTTGACTGCAATTTATTTACGCTTAAATACTTGGGTTTTGTAACTTCCACATGAAATGCAGTTTCATCTAAGCATCAAAGAATGTATTGGAAATCATGGAGATGACCTCCAAACTTCAGGATAATGATAATATGTTGGCAATCATGGAACTTAGTATGTCACTTGAGAAGATTCTCATCTCCATCACTATCTAGCAAAGGTTCTTTTCTCCTTAACTGAGACATTGAACTTTCTTATTTTATCTATTATATATATGTCATGTGGCCATAACAATTTACAGAGCGATAAATTGGTATGGAAATCGAATACAACATGAGAACCTTTATTATGAATTGAATGTAATTATATTTTTATTATTAATTCGTTTCTAATTAATCTTCTGACTTAATAGTTTCATTTGGTTTTACTAATTTTCATCTTTTGTTGCCAAACTGCCATTACCTTCTATGCATTTTTAAAGATCCTACCTTAAAGCTATTTTGTAAGGGTGCTACAGTTATTTAGTAATTCATTGTTTGGCACATTTCACATAGGGATCTAACAATGTCAGACTGTTAGCATAAGTACATCTTTACCACATTCAAGCTAAATCAACGATTAAATATATGGCAGCTCCAAAAGTCTTTAATCTTTGTTGACTATTAATAAAAAATCTCTATTTTATGAGATATATCAAATATAGTTGCAATGATTTTTAAGTACAGAAATTGTCAAAAAAAAAAAACTTTTGACAAATTGAATTTCTAACTTTATATTTAAAATTTTGAAATCTTCAGAAACTTTGAAAAACACAGAAAAATATATAAAAACCTTACAAAAAATCGGTGATTACCTCTTATATACATGTAATAATTATTGTACGGTTCTGTTTTGCTACCTTATCTGGGTGCACTTAACGTCGTGATGCATTTATGATCTTCATAATTATTGGATTTCTCAGTTAAACTTTTGTTCACTGAGCTCCTTTGGTACCCTTAATTTCCATTTTTTTACACTTTGTTTAAATTCGGTTTAATAACCTCCACATGAAAGACATTTCAATTTGTTTGTACTGACTGTGGTAGCATTGAACCCCTATTATCTACTTGTGCAAAGGCTTAAACCATGCTTCAAATTTGCATGTGCGAGCTAACATGAGGCAGTAGCACCTCAAAGCTACCGTCCATTTGTTTATCAGCTTTAGAATATAGATGTTAATGGCCTATGACCACTTTCTATTTCCATTTTCCAAACAGTTAACATTGAATGGTGATTTGATTAGATGCTCACTTATAATTATGGTTTTCTACAAAGGTTTCCTGTTTTATTATGAGATACGATAACTAACCAAAAGCAGCTATGTTGAATACAAAAAGAGAACGCGTGCATTTTCTCAGTATATCCATGGGCAAGTAGAAATTTGGGATATTTACATGGTTAGTTTTCTGTCATGTTAGTTTTATTATAAGTGCATTTCATAGTACCTTTTATGTACGTATCTGATAAGATACATTTTGTGCTTTCATATGCTTGGTGCTTTTTATCTTTTGGTGTTTCAATTATTTGTCTTAGATCATGACTAAGTGAGAATAATTTCCACCATTTTGTATGTTTGCATGTTTTGAATAAGTGCAATGGCACAAGAAGAGCGAAATGGGCTTCTCCTTTGATTTTCTACCTACTTAAGAACCAATTATAGCATTAGAAACCATTCTGTATGTTTGCATGTTTTGAATAAGTACAATGGCATAAGAAGAGCGAAATGGGCTTCTCCTTTGATTTTCTACCTACTTAAGCACCAATTATAGCATTAGAAGATACAACAAAGACAATAATAATGGTAAATTATAAAAGCTTAAAATATTTACTTTCTTTTATATATAATCACATGAAGTAGAATTTAAAACCAATGTTAATTATCAACATCAAGTAAAAGACTGGAGTGATGAGCTGCTTTATACCTTAATTTTTGTACTCTTGATTTTACTCTTTTGTGGATCCAAGCAATAGATCCATGTGTAATATCCTCTTTTACTCAATTTTAAGAACTATGTGTTTTGTGCATATATCGATTTTTTTTAAATCATTTCATTTGCCATATGTCTAAAAAGTGGATTGATATTATTATCATATTAGTTAAACATTGGATGTCATATGATTATCTCCTTAGTTTATCTTAGTTGTTGTAATTATCTTTGTCCGAATAAGGAAGGCTAAGAAAAGAATAGCTAGAATGTTTTAATGCTTATCCACACAAAAGTGAACGCTTTGACAGAATCATGGTTTGTGTAAATACACGGTTTATCCACTTCAAATAAATGATTATAAGTTGACTGTTAGTAAAATAGTTTTATGAAGGAAATTATATTGTCTGTCCCACCGTCTTTTCTTTAAAAATATAATATAAGCTCCAACTTTTGATAAATTTATTGCGAAGTACAAATGCAGATTTCTGTCAGTGTTCATGCAGGATTTGATGGTTATTTTAGCTAATTAGGTATAAATGAATAACACAAGTTCGCAATTGCTTCAGGCTGAAGTTGATCATAGGGATTAAAGTATTTCTACATTTTTAATAATTTCAATATTTTTATTACTAATATTATCTGGTTATAGCTTTGAAATATCATTCCCTGAATTGAATAACTTGCTTATATCATCTTATATTGCATACTTGACACATTTGATTAGCTGAATCTTTCATCCATGAATTTGTGAATTGCAGTTCTGCACTAATATAGTCCAATCCAATTTTCCATGAATATTTGGCTAATTTTTTTCCTTTTATGAAAAAACCTAAGTTATTTCACCTTTTGCAAAAATGTTTTAAGTTGTAGAGAAGTTCACGTTCATTAATTTATCTTTGAAATGTCCTTACGGTGACGTAATTATTTTTTAACTATGAAACGTTTATTCCTATGTGGGATATTCAGTTTAAAACTATTACGCTACTGATCTATTTCATAATAGAAAACTTCAAATTTGGTTTATGAGGATTTAAAAAAAAAAATTTATGCTGACCTTGCAATTTCATGGTACGCTCTATATCAATCTGCAGAATCGCAGATCACTCTATTGCAGTTCTCTCTAAAAACTTAATTGTAGTCAAACAATATAATATGAGATCATCAAACATAACAACATCATATTTCTTTTCATTTGATGAAATCATAAATTGATTGTTCTTCCATTTCCTTTATTTAGCATGAAGATATATAATTATCATTTTATATAATGAATCAAATATCAATTCAAAATTTATTGGTTACCGCACCATGTTAGTCTTCACAGGAGTGATATTCCTTCATTTTTACCTTTTTCCTTTTCTTTATGTCATGCTTACCTTATAGTTGATATGAAAGTTTATGAAAAAAAGGGTTTCATTTTGGTATAGCTTTTCAATGATCTAAAGCCTTAACCAAAGTTTACCTTATAGGAAAACTTTCTTTTGGAGATATAACTGAGAAATTTTTCTTTAGTCTTTCAAGAGATATTTAGAGAAAAAAACTGTTTGTGCGGTATGCCGTATCACTAGCACTACATGATATTGATTTATCTAACCACTTTTACATTTGGTATTCAGCTATGTTGATGAAAGAGTTGCAAGTTCCCATAACTATTCTATCGTGTATAAAGGTTCGTGATTTTAATTTTACATGTATGTGGCTCTAACTTCCATATTATACATATTTATTTTTTTGTGATTTTGATTTTACCAGTGTTTTCTTGCAATTGGTAGTGTTTACTGTATGCACAAAGTTTATTAATTTAAGTTTTTGAATTTTTCTTTTCTGACTGCTGTCCTAATATGAAAATCATGTAATTCATACATTTTTGGTCTGTAACTTTTACCATTTGTTTTAAAACAAATTTATGTGTTGTAATTTATGTATGGAAGAAATGATAAAATTTAATATTCTAAAATAATCATTTTATGATAAAACAATATATTTAGAATCACGCAATTTAAATTATATTTAAAGCACTGTTGTTGTCCAGATATGGTTGAATATCAGGATTAAGAAATTGTAATGCCACACACACACACATGCCCCCGCGCGCGCATACACATATATCTTGCTCTTTTGTAAACTAATTATCCACTAGCCTAAAACCAACAAATGAAATATGGCGAACATGTATACTCTCTTTGGAAACATTCGAAATGTAGTATACACCTAAATAGCATAGTAAATATGTTTTTTTATCAGTTACATATATTAATTATAAAAATATATAAACATGCATCAGTAAGCTATTCATTCCAATGTATAAATTTATGAAGAGAATATGTTTTCTATTCGAAGTATATCTGTCTTTAAATAGGTTCAAAATCTGTTTTGAAGAGCTTGAAACCCATTAATTGATATCCTTGAAATTTAAGTAGAAAATCATTAAAAAATATCATGTTTGATACTATTTTATAGATGGGTTCAAAAGTTCTAATGGTTATACCTCTCATCATTTATATAGATCATAGATGTACTCTGTTTCTTACTTTCTATACCATGTTACAACACGTCAACAAACCTTTTTTCTTCTTGACATTACACTGACTTAATACAACCGTAGTTTACCCTACCATGACTTCATGTTAAAAGGCTACTCGCACTATACATGGTGGAGTAGTTTCCATTTACCAAGAAAATGATAGATTAAGCCATTTAGTCTATAATCTAGATAAATGGTTGCAATTAATTACTCTAGGAACTTTCGAGCTGGCAATTGATAACTCATAAAATATATCATTTTTATTCGTCCTATCTTAAGCACAACATTCTCTGTGATTTTATATAATGTACCGTTTCTCATCTTCACTATTGAACAAAGAAGCAAATGCTTGGTATCTTAATTTGTCACCCAGTTATACAGCTCGATGGTGTTGTCGTTGTTCAAACTGTCAGCAGTTCCCTATTTTATTTTCCATAACACTCACGCGATATCATGGCCGGTATCATTGTTTACCTCATTTTTATCTCTTTACCGTACTTCTACCTTTTGTTATCGTCAAATTATGTGAATGGTGTCTGCGTTACTGAGGTTTACCTCCATTTTTCTCCAACATCAGTGTCTTTTTGACCTGTTTGTTCCTTGCTCATTTTTATTTATCCTTACCTTTTAAAGTATCACCTTCCATTTCTGACATGTATGCTATACTGTTATAGGTTACCTAACTGCAAATGACATGACAGTCCAAATACTATTGAAACCCATTTAATATTTCACTGAGTTCAACTGTAGGATGTTTCCAGTAAAAGATCCTATTGGCATTTGTTTTTTACATTCCAACGTCTTGCACCTGCAATTACTTTTAGGTTGGGTTTCAGCCTCCATTGTTGTTTACATTCCAATGTCTTACACTTGCAACTACTGCTAATTGTGTTTCAATATCCAATTTTACTCATTATTACAACATTATTATAATGTAGATATTTTATTATTGTAATATACATATTTATTGCAGTTCAGTTAAGTTTGTTCTACCTTTTCACCAGATTTTTGAATTGTCTGATACTTATCAAGGAATCTTCAAGGGTACCCTTGGATCAAATGTATGTACATTGTATTGATAGGAGAGGAAATTGGATTGATCATATATCTTATATTCACACTATTTGAAATCAGCTATAGTTCGAATGACTGTATTTGTATTGTACATTGGGTCACGTGATGAATTTTATTATAGGGGGCATTAGCTCTATGATGCTTCCTCGATGAAATAAAAATAAAAATATTTGACGTATACTCTTGAAGATGTTCATTAGCTTGAGTCGAACATACATTCAATGGTAGAGGAGTTTAGATAGGATGACAAGCATGGCATCATATGCGTCCTGCTTTTTTGAACTAACATAGAACCCATAGTTCTCTAATGTAACTAACTATGCATTTCTGGTTCCAGTTTTCGCTTGGTTTCATTCTTCATTTTAGCATGTCTCGATAATTTTTGTATTAGTAGTAATGTCTGTCTTTTGTTCTTTTTTGTGACACTTACATATTTTTTGTGAAACGTGCAGGAAAATGATATTGGTTCTGGAGATCTATATTACAGAAATGTTGTTTTAGTGATAACTGGCGGGTACAGCTAGGAAGTATTGGCTTGCAAACAGTGATTTGCCGGTGATCCCATTTGTTTTCTTCCTGACTTGGGAACAGTAGTAGGGAAAAAGAGATTAACATAAGCAACATTGATATTATATTTTTGCTATAAGTATTTTACAAACAAACCTTATTTTATTCTTTCACCTTGGACAATTATGTTGTTTCATTGTCTTTCAACATCCTCCATATCAATTGTGCATCTTACACGCAACATATATGAGAGGTCTATAAAAATTTATTTCTGTCCTACAAGTTCCGAAGTTACTATGCCACTGTTATGTGCTTCACATATGCATGGACGTATATAGAAATTAAATTATTTCTGTAAAATCATGAAAAAACTTCGCTACGGGAGCTTTGGTGCTTTGGTATTTAATATTACATTGAGTAAACATAATGTGTGTTTTTGTGCTTCCTTAAAAAAGAACTGAAAACAGCTCCAAATACTACTATGTGCTTTCTTTTCTTTTGGGGTTATTGTACACTTTGAAGCTTCCCTTCTTTCCTTTTATTTACACTTCAAAATGCTTATCAGACCTTGGAGCTGTAATTTATGTTTCCAACTGTTCGCTTATTTATCCTTGCATGTTTTTTTTCATGTTGAAACATTATTATGGTAAATTCTTTTTTATAAGCATTAGATTATATATATATATATATATATATATATATATATATATATATATATATATATATATATATATATATATATATATATATATATGAGGGAGGTTATATAGCACCCCTTTTTATGGGCACCCCTTTTGCATGAGGGTCAAGTATTTATAATTAAATAAGTTAGTGGGAGGAGATAGAGTTAGTGGGAGGAGAGAGAAACGAAAATATGTGGTGGATATCAGGGGGGCTAAAGGGGTGCTGCATTATTTGGGGTGCTCTTGAACGCTCCTCTCTCTCTCTCTCTCTCTCTCTATATATATATATATATATATATATATATATATATATATATATATATATATATATATATATATATATATATATATATATATATATATGGGGCCGGCTATTCAAACACAAAATTAAACATAAAGGGAGGGACACAAAACATCCACCATTGGATTTGTTTGTCTTTATATGGAGAGTGTAATCATACATGTACTATGTTCTTAAAGATGATGTACAATCATCATTAACGCAAGCTTAGCCATTGCAAACGAAGTTAGCATTTGTTATTTTCATCCCTTGTTGTCAGAATTGAAGACGCTATAAGCCTACAACTTTTAGTTATATTATAATTGTTCATCCATCCATGCAGCTAAATTATCCTGATAATATATTACCTTGTACCTTTTCAGCCTTTTCTTGTAACCAAAATGCACAATAGTTAAAAATTTGGGCGATAAATATTAAATGCTATTCGATGTGATCTCGGTTGCAAAAATGTTTTACTTTTTAATGCATACGTGAAATTGAAGTATATAGTAAAAATCATAGCATAATTTCAATTCCACTTGATATTGCTAAAAAGCTTAACCGATTCAAATGGATTTTTTTCTTTTAATCGTTAAAGGAGGTTTGGTTTGTTTAACTGGTTTTGATTAATTTCAATTCAGCCATACAATCTAACCGATCAAAAATATCATCCTAATTTAATCTTTTAAATCGTCTTGATTACACAACTAAAAAAAATTAAACAACCATTATTACACACATTGATGTTAATAATACATTATTTAGTGTTTTAATGATAACAACTGTATGACATTACTGCTAATATGTTTGTTGATTTAGTTCAGGTCAAAGCTTTAAGTGATGGATGGGAAGCGACTTAAAAAAAGAAAGGTGGTGGAACTAAAAAAGGAGAAGATGAGTTTTGAACTCAAGTAGCTTTCGTACAGGCGGACAACAAAATAATGTAAACAACTTGGATGCATGTGGGATTTGAACACTCCACGTTTCTTCACAAGAAAACGAGTCCCACCAAACTAAGCATCTTTTCACGTAGTGGTTTGCATGAAGTGCTCTCACATTACTGAAACGCACGCAAGTAAAAAGTATACCCAACGCCATTCAAACTCCAGTGTTCCAAGAGGAATGCACACATCACACAACTAGGCTACATGCGCCTTGAAAACTATAACCTCTAACAAATATACTCAAGAAAGAAAAGACAGAACCCAGAAAAACATGTCAGCAGCACAAGCATTCAAACCGTGATGTTCTAAGACTTACCAACTGAGACATCACACACTTCGGCTCCAACTGTAGCGGAAAAATACTTAACGTGTTATAACTACTATTCAAATGGAAATCCAAGCAACTTTTTTTATCCAATTGAAGCTTCTTTTCAAAAGGGAACTGCCAAAGGATTACACCAAGTTGTTAGCCTCTATTCACTATTGTATAAGCCTCTTACCATCCCAAAACCAAAAATACAATTCCCCTCTCTAATTCTCTCTAACATTGCTATTAAACATTCAGTTTCGTATATATTCCAAAATCAAATATTAGACCAGTGCTATTTCACTCCATAAAATATTCAAATCTGGTCTAGTTCCACTTCTTAGCCTCTACGTGCCCAATCTGCTTCATTATTGTTAAATACTATAGAAGTTGTGCTACATTGTGACTGCTTAGTGTATTGAAGACACATTATATATATTCAATCATCTACTTACTTTGTATTAAAAGTGTCGGCGAGCCTGTAGCCCATGTAAATCAGGTGGGTAAGCTTGCAACCCGTTCAAATCAAGTGGGTAAGCTTGTGATCCTTGAAATCAAGCGGTGCATGTAAATATGTTCCTTCGGATGAAGTGAGAGTTGTTTTGATAGTTAAAAAGCCGAATAGGAGTTTCGGGACTGGACGTAGAATGGGAAGTTCAAACCTGTATAAATTGATTGCATGATTTATATTTTCTACCGCTATTATAATTATTTTATTACTACTGTGGTTGCTGCGCTTCAAATTCTACACATACATATTGGTCATCATCGATCCTATTCGTAACAACAATTCATTCATCGCCACACCGACCCAGTAGTTGGTATTAGAGCGATGGATTCTATCGATCATCACAACATCATAGAATAATCGCCAGAAAGAGATATAGTCGAAATATAGCAAGCAAAAATTCCGGTATAAGAAAAGCTAGAACAAAAGAGGACTACAAAGAGGTACATTCTGATTTACAAATTTCGATAAAAATTAATGATGAATTAGTTGGTATAACCGATAAGATTTTCAAACTTAATTTCATCATTTTACCAAAAATGAAATCTGATGAACATGATAATGAGAAAAAAAAGAAGAAAAAATAGATTAAGAAAGTCAACATAATACTTTAAAAAATAATTTTATGAATCTTAAAGACTTTGTAGATGAACAATATACCATGTTTGAAAAAGGAAAAGAAACCTTTCACAACAAATTTGTGATAAGAAAAATCAAAATAATTTATTATAATCATCGTTAGATAATTCAAAATCTCAAATTGATCGTCTCGAAAACGAGAATGGTACGTTAAAGAAGGAGAATTCTGAATTAAATAAGGAAATTGATATTTTGAAAGATAGTAAGATTTCTTTTGAAAATGACAGTTTTAACTTTAAAACAAAATTTAAAAAAATGTCAAAACGATTTTGCAAAATTTAACAAAGGTCAAAATAATTTAAACATGGTTTTATCTTGTTCTAGACTTATACACGACAAAAGTTGTTTAGGATATATTAAAACTAATCATAAAATTAGTACTAGATACACTTTCATGTATAATAAAAATAATAGTGCTAGTACTAAATTCCGACCAAGTTCTAGAACCAGTTTTTATAGAAATTCAAGTGCGTCTGTGAATTGTGTTTATATTATTTCTAGAAATAAAAAATTATTAACAAGAAATATGAGAAATTATCAATGTATTTAGGTTCCTGTTAATTGAAAAAATAGAGAGAAATATATCGATAATAATTTTGATCTGGTTGTTAATAATGAAAAACTTATTTTCAAAGATTCCATTAAACACTCTTGGATATGGTTACCTTCGTTCTAACCACTTGGACCCTAATGGAGGAAGTGTGTACTAAAATATATAGTCTATTTTTTGCAAGTACTCAATAAAACGATAAGATGGATGTGCTAGAGCTAATACTTTTACATACAATAGGGAAACAACATTAGTGAATAACGGGATTGCACCAAATTCGGCATATCAAATTCATTTTATTTTAGGGTTGATATTTTAGATTTTTAGAATATCACAACATTATATCAAAAAAAATTATAGTATTATTCTGACGCAGTGTAAATTAATGTTAACGATAAAAATGATCAACACCCTGTTTTAGTGTCACAATGCATAAGAATTGAGGCCAAGTGAATAATTGACCCAAATAATGTCGAAATAGAGGTCAGCGCAAATGATCTTAACTTTCTCTGCCGTTTCCTAGATATCAAGACCCAAAGTCCGAAGATTAGTTACTCTTCCCTCGAGGGGTGAGTATCAACAATTACCTTGGGATAAGGGCGTTCGGGGTTACAAAAGGTTGTACACCTTATTACAAGAATTTTTCTAAGGTTCAAGACAAAGCAACATACATTATGTTGTGAGGAAACGGGCTAGTACTTCATAACAATTGGGGTGTGCATATCATAAAACTTTGGGGCTAAGGTGATACTTCCACATTGAGACAACCTAAGAAAAGACTTGGTTGTGTTAGTTATCGACCCATAAGCTTACAATACATTCCCTTTATGTGTTACATTGTGCTAGGCTTAGTACAAATGAGTTACATCACAAGTAGGGGTTCGGAAGGAGCTTTTCCTTGAATTTTTCCTAAGGTTTCACCCTTCCGAAATACTGGTGATTGTCCCTTCCATAAAAGTTGTTAACGATAACTCCCTATTCAATCATAACAAATACAGTATGATTATCGAATTAAGAAATATTTAGCTCCCAGACTTTTTTTCTTATTTATTTCAGATATATTACAAAAAATGTAGAAATCCCCAACTCGATTGAGAAATTAGGGTTTGCTCTTGAAGAAGAAAGTACAAGATTAGAGAATGAGAAATTCATCCCTGAAAATGTGACCCTTAGGGTCTTATTTATAGACAAATCGAGACCCCTTTTGTCATTGGGTCAGCAGAAGCCTCTTTCGTGTGCAGCAGCTACATTTCGGCCTCCTTTTCCTTTTAGTTCTGGTTGCCTTGGCTCTCGGCTGCTCTTTTGACTTTGTTGTTGGTTATAACATTGTCTTTAGGGTGTTGGTCTCGGCTCTTGAAAGGATGGTCTCGGCCTTTGAACATTCTCTCTAATGTGGCTTCTATCTTTCGTATCGATGCCAAGCCTGTCGGTATGCTGGGACGTACGCAGAAATTCTACATAGTGGGGGCGGATTTTTTATTTTTCTTAATTTGACGTATTATATTCTATATTAAAACCAGATGAATTTAAATCTTCAACACATTTATATTACCATTTGATTAAAAACATACAAATTATCATCATAAAATATAACTTACAAAATATCATAAAATATATCATATGTTTTTTCTTATTAAAATATCATCCCTACAAATGATTCTTCACAAGCAATCTCTTCGAGATTTCATATTTTGGAAATATTAAATGATTTCTTCAACTCTAATGGTATATGATATGTCGCTTTCCACATATGGCACCAAACAATCATTTATAACATCATCTCCTAATCGATTACGTAGAGACGTCTTGACACTGCAACAAAAACGTGCATCGACAGCTTTCGCCACCAGCATTCATTCATTGAATGTTGTACTAAATATTTTCGTGCAAGTAATTTTGTGGGATAAACGTCTAAAAACTAATCCGCGGGCTATATTTTGGTATGCCACGTTTCATATCCAAAATATAATTATCAAGTTAATGATTAAGCTGTATTAACTCATTTGAAGAAAAATCCAAAGGGTAAAATTCAGAAAAACGAATAAGCCTCCCCTTATCATATGAAGAAAAAGTGTTGCTTGGACAAAGACAAACCATGCACAATAATAACTCTGTATTCACTTCATTAAAACGATTACTCAACTCTTGAAGTTCCATATTTATCACTTCATAGAATAATCCAACACGATAATAATAAAGGTTTGTCTTTCCCTCAAGCTTACGACGTGAACTTCCTTGAATTACAAACAAGCTATCCATATCAGGAATGAGTATGTCATTTTTAATGCAAAATAAGGAAACTTCTTCGAACAATTGCTCCCATCTTGCTCCCATCCATTATCTCTCATTGTTTGTAGTTGTTGCTTTGTTATTCTCATAAGTGTCATGGCATTTACTATATCTTGATCTTTCCTTTGCAATGCTTGAGACAAGTCATTTGTAATTCCTAATATACTATTCATCAAATGCAATTGAAATACAAACTCAAAGCATTGTATAACTCGCAACAAAGTATCTGCTTAACCTCTATGCTTTTGATTCTTTGCATCCTCTTCAACAACCATTACAAATTCAATCACCGAAGGAAATAAAGTAAGTATACTCATAAGTGTTCCATAGTGGGAGCCCCATCACGTGGCTCCTGCACGTTTAGTGTATACGTTGTCCGATTAAAATTTCACCATTACAAATTCCTATAACAACCTTCTCAAATTGTTTATCCCAAAGAATGTATCTACATTTACAAGAAGCCCCTACGATATTGGATAATTGAGAGATAATGTCAAAAAAAGTTGAGATAAGTCGGCGATTGTCTGCAACCATTACAAGTGTTAACTGAAGTTGATGATCAAAACAATGAACATAATATGCAGATATATTCTCTGCTAAGATCAAACTCTTTAAACCATTAAATTCCCCTCTCATATTACTAGCTCCATCATATCCTTTCCCATGCAAGCTTGATATACATAACCCATGTGTACAAAAAAACGACTCTATATCATCTTTTAATGATAATGCACTAGTATCTTTGACATGTACAATGCCAAGAAAACGTTCAATGACAAACCCTTTATCATCCACATAATGTGAAACAACTGCCATTTGTTCTTTCATAGATACGTCCCGAGCTTCATCAACTAAGATAGAAAACAATTCATTTCCAATCTCTCTAATGATGGAGTTTGTAGTTAGATTTGCAATAGAACTAATAACATCATGCTGAATTCTGGGTGATGTCAATTTTAAGTTTGCTAGAGCATTTGTTAATGAAACTCGATTGACATCCTCATTATAGTTTGCAAGAAATGGTAACAATTTAAGAAATTTACCTTTGTTTGAGGAATCTTCAGATTCATTGCGACCGCGTAAAGGTAGACCTTGATGCGAGAGTAATTTAATACTATCAGTTGAAGCAGTTAAGCGAGCATGGTAATCATTTTTCATTTTAGTAGAATGATTAGATAGTGACACTTCAATATATTGTTTTTGCTTCATTAAATCATCACCCGCTCTCACACAATTGTTGTGGATACTAGAATGTGATCCAACACGCACAATAAATCTTTCTTTCTTTTTCCTATTTCTAAAACCATCACCAACAAAAGAATCGCCGCCACTTTGACCTCCATGTTCGGGTTTGAAAAGATAACAATACAAACAAAATTCCACAACTTTTACGATGCTATATTCCAAGCATGTGAACGGTCGTTGAACCATGAAGGGATAAACCTCCGTTTCTCACTTTATCTAACTACATGCCATGGAAATGCGTAGTTTCTCAGTTGACATGGACCTTTTCGCAAATAAAACAGACAAACTATTTCTCTTTCATTGACATAGTAAAGATTGATGTTTCTCCTTAAACCGGGATCCGATGGATAATCATCCACGCTATCCTCTACAACAAGTAAAGACATGGTAGGAGGGCTTGTTGATGGCGGATGAGGAGCATCATTAGAATTAGAAATAGAACTCCTTTTTTTAATTTGTTGAAATAGCCCAATAAATTATTACTCATGTCTTAACTGTTCCTATGAATAAAATAAAATATCATCTTACATATACACACACACACATATATATATATATATATATATATATATATATATATATATATATATATATATGTAACCTGTGTGGAATAAATGATTGACATTAACTATAGGATGGAGTAACTAAAATTGTTATGTTGTCAAAACATAATTAGGCATCTTCTGGATAGCAAATCCACTGTTCAAAAGACTACCATAACCAACTCACACTTATGTCATTATATTTGAAAATTTATGTGTTTGCAATATCAGAATTCATTTACTAGTTGACTATCTGTCAACCAGTTCTCACTTAACAGGTAGCTACCAACATTTGAAAGTGAGTTTATTCGTGTAAAAAAAGGGCAATTTGACTTACTCGAAATAACTAAGTAATGTTAACCTCCATGTAGCCAAAATATTATTCAGTATGTATAACTTTAAACAAACATTTAGATTGATATTGTGTACATACCAGAGAATACTCAGAAGCACCCATCAGCTAGTATACCATTTTATGTTTAACTATTTGATGAAAAAATGTAACCCGCTTGAAAGTTTGAGCAAATAAGAACAAATACCAGGAAATAATCATACCTTGTGAGTTGCGATTTGTGAGAGAATACGAGGAAACAAGAAGAACAAATCAGTTGCAATCCACTTAATTGTTTGATTTTCTAATTGGGGAAATGTTTTGAGGAAATGGAGGAAATGTTTGATTCGCACAAAATGTGGAACAGAGAAAGGAGAAGAGTAAATTTAATCTCTGGAAAGCAATCAACTGGAATGCATGTTACTTTTTTTGTCCACTTTTCTAATTTTTTAAATTCAGTAGGGTCGGCCGACCCGACTAGGCCCACGCTGTGTACGTCCTTATCGGTATGGATAGCTTTGAGAAGGGCTTTCAGTCATAGTTTCCGGTCTTTTCTTTAGGTCTTCATGATGCATTCCTTTGTGCTTCGATTGCTTGAGTTCCGGGAGCCATTACCCCTTTCGGTATCGATACTAACCAAGTTAGTGTGGATAGCTTTTCTCTCTAGCAGCTTTGATTTTCGTTCGGTAGATCTCTGGGATGAGTTTCGGTCCTTCAGATGTATGCTTTTAGTTCTGTACTTATTGGTTTCCGAAGTTGCCTTTCGGTGATCATAAAGTGTTGGTCTCGGTAAATAGCTTCCGATGCACTTTTATTTTGGCTTCTTGTGTCCTTGAGGTCTTCAATCCTTGTATATTGGCATCAAGTCATTGATCTCAGATTATGGGCATTCGTACTTTCCTTCTTACTTGTTTGCGGCTTGAGCTCAGCGACTTTCGTAATTGACTTCTTGTTGATTGCCTTCCGTTTCGGCACTACCCTGCCGGTATACCTTTCTCATATTAGTCCTAAGTTTCCTTCTTCTGGAATGGTGACGATTGCTTGGGGCCTCACTCATTTTCTTTATACTCGAGACGGTCTAATACCCCTTCACCGAAAGCCTGTTTCGATGTTGGATTTTGGCAGTAACTTTTCCCCTAGTAAAGGATGATTCATGACTTTTCAAGTTAGATCTCCTACTTCGTCCTTGCTTGGAACATTGCTTGTGCCTTTTTGAAACCTTCTGTCCTGACCCAATAAACAGCTGAAATCATATATTTTGAAATCTTGAGAGGGGAACTCTGAGTTTAAATCTTGGCCCTTGTTGGCAGGCTCAAAACTCTTCTTTCTTGGTAATAAAAGAAGCTTTAAGAAACCACCCAAATTTGGGTATTAACGATTGTAACAATCCGCATTTTATGTATCGAAGGATCATAATTTTTTTTATTTTTTATTCTCCGAGGCTCGGATCATTCTCATCTTTTAATATGTTGTTCATAGGGATGTGAGACATATCCATGATTTTTACCAAATTTATTTGTGACCCTTTTGCCCCTGTCAGTTTTGTACAGGGCATAACTTTTGATTGGAATTGAATTAGGTGTGAGGTCGATTTCATTGGAAAGGAAATGGTGTTGCCAATTTCGTAGAGTGGTCATATTAAAGTTTTGGTTTAGCGGTTTGGGAGAAATTGTTGTTTTACTATTATACAAATTCTATCCAGGCTAATTTGTAATTAGTGGGTTGATTTGTGAGGCTCGCTACGGTTTGGGCCGTTTGCTATAGATAGGGGGTTTGGGTCATGAAGAATGGTTTACTTTCTTTATTTCTCATCTGGTGGAGCTCGTGATCCTTCTTGCTCAATCAAATACCTCTCTTCCACCATTGAAATTCTAGATCTACGCGAAGAGATTGAAGATCTACATCAAGTGAAGCTAGATCTACATCGATAGAAGATGGAATTCATCATATCGAGTGGATTGAAGGTAGATCTTCGATGTCTAAATTCAATAATCATCGTTTTAAAGCTAGATTGAAGATTTGGTGAGTGATAAACATATCTCACATGAATTCAATGGGTATATGGTTGTTTGATCTTATTTTTCATCATCACAAAGTTGTTTTCACCTAGATCTACATCATGGTAAGTATACTTTCACTTGAATCACCATAGGATCTAATCTTGCAACTTAAACCAGTAATTTCTAAGTTAATTCATATATGTATGCAAGTTAGATCCATTATTTTGTTAAATTCATTGATTTATCATGGTTTGGTGAAATTCGATGTGTTTATTGGTAATGATTGTTGTATGATAGATGATGGATGATTTCGTGAAGTCTTGATGATTGAATTGGTTGATTTAAATGTTTTGTTTGTATCGATTTCGTTGTTGTTGGTGAATCAAAGTGAGAAAGTTATAGAGCTTTAGATCGTGTTTCTTAGAACGATGGCTCTAGACCGTGCAGCAATACTAGGTCATTGGAGGAAGAAGACAACTAGGTCGGAGGTGACGTGGTGAGAGGTGATTGGATGAATTGATGGCCTGGCCTGGCTAGATCGTTTATGCTTAGACCGCTCGACTCTGGAATGTGGCAGCCAGGTTGGTCTGTTCTAGAACGATGGAGCTAAGGAGTGATTCTAGGAAGCTAGGTCGCTGAAGACTAGGTCGCTAGAACGACCTAATGAAGAGGATGTTAGATTGTTGGGCAAGACAAGGCACTAGGTCGTTGAAGTGCTAGGTCATTGGAGTAGTGGTGGCAATAGGTCATTCAGTAGTGTGGAAGGCTCTAGGTCGTTGGGGGCTTTGATTGTGCTAGACTAGGCAGCATTAGATTGTTTAATCTAGTCGCTGGAGCTCCTGAAGAAAGTTGTATGTACTAGGTAGTGGAACGACCCTAGGGTTAGAAGAGGTTAGATTGCCTGAAGCTGGCAAGTGAAGAAGCAAGCTTAGATCGTGGGAAGCCTAGGTCATTGAACGATCTAAGAGACTAGGTCGCGAGAACGTCCTAGTGTTGTTAGGTCGCTAAACGACCTAAGGGAAGAGACAACGTTTATAAACGTTATGGACTGAAGATTAAACATTGTTGTTAGTTTTTCATAGCGAGAAGTTTAGGAATGCCATGGAATGAAGTGTGGACCAAATGGTGTATGTTTTTGGATTGATATTGGTTGTGTCTCCGAAGTATATTCAAGGATGGAATATTCGAACTATTGTGGAACATTCGTTGATTGTTGAAATGCAATGGATGTGAACATAACTCAAAGGTTGTGAGTTGAAGGATAATGGTTAATCAAGAAGGTTGCTTGAGCTATGAATAGCCATCAGGGTTGGATGACTAGAGATATTGAAGGCTGAGAGATTATCATTGTCATAGGTTCTGGTGGATACAAAGCAGGGGTACAATATAGGAACCCAAAATATTGGAAGGTTGCTGGTTGAGTACCCTGGGTATTGTTAAAAGGCCTAGAGATACATATCATTGAAAGGAATATGGAGTTTTTGCTAAAACCAAAGATACCATTAGCCCTTGACAAATGGAAAGGTTGGCCGTCATATGATTAACGATGGTTTCGAAGCAGGATAGGTAGTGATATCCAGATTCAAGCATGATGTTTGTTTTTCTTGTATCGTTTTATGTGGATTGTTCAATGTCGAAGGAAATATATCTTGGTTTCTTGTTTGATGATGGTTTCGATCTTCGAGGCATGTTCTTTAGTGGTATTGTTCTCAATTAGGATTGGTTACATAGGAATTAACTAGTTGCTACAATTGATGTTGTTTGTTTACCTCCGGCTGTTGTAAAGGCTATTATTATCAGATGTGGAGAAGGTAAGGTTGGGTTTCTTCTATGGGGATGTTGGTAGATTGGGTGTTGTTTCTATCTATTTCCATATACTTTATTGTTGATGTTAGATGGTTGTTTATTCGCTCAATAAGACTGTTGTCCGACTTAAGGTTTTATGTTTCCTCTTATTACCTTGGGTTGTCCATCCATTCTGTCTGGATGGGCATACTAAGTAGCAGGTTACAGGTAGAAAATCTTAGTGGACGACACTGTAGACCGATGACAAGCTGTAGGCTTGCGTATTAGTTTTTCTACTATACATATTTGATGTTCTTCCGCTATTTTATGTATTCTCTGAGTGTTGTAGTGAGGCATTTATGCATAACCTCTTATAGTATTATCCAAGGTTGTATGGATTTCTCATGGTGATATGAAAAGGGTTTAAGATTCCGTTCAGTTCTGCTTCACTTTTATTACATGTTGTATATGTTATATTATATTTTATCCATGCGCTGTGAGTTATACGACAGGTTCTGCATGTGTTTACCTACCTTGATGATCGTCCGTAGCTGTCGGGCATGTCTTTTAGCACATTATTCCTCTTGTTTAGTGCAGGAGTTATGGGCAGTCCTCACATTTGGTATCAGAGCTTTGGTTATCGATTTTATCCAAAGTTTGAAGACGTAATAATGTATAAGAGATATACTTGTAGATTTTTGATGGCTGTATACTATAAGTAGTATATAGTGTAATAGCATTTGAACTCCATTGCAGTTTTCTCGAATGTGAGCTAATCCTTATGTATTGCAAATTTAGAATGAGTCGTCGAACAACGATACATATTGCTAGTGAGGTAGTTGTCCCTGGAGGGGGTAATAGCGGTAAACCAGATTATCCGGCCATGTTCAAAGCCATGATGGCAGCGGTCATGAGAAGGGTACCCATTCCAGGAGCAGCTGCAGTTGATGTAGGAGTTCAAGTGCAGGCGCCAAGAGAAGTGGATTTCACGAAGCTATGCAAGGACTTCGCATCTCTAGGAGTAAGACTGTTCAATGTAACAAAGCTGACTGAAGAGGCTCATGGTTGGTTAAATGCTTGCAAAAGGATTTTTGGTGACTTGGACATAGATGATGCAACTAAGAGGAAGCTTGCATTGAGACAACTGCAGGGCAGAGCCATGGATTGGTGGAACTATGTCACTCTTGAGACTCTGGAAGAAGAAATTTATTGGGAATAGTTCCAAGTCAAGTTCGAGATGAAGCTTATCTCTATTGCTCAGAAGTCTATTCTATTCAAAAAGTTTGTGGAGCTGAACCGAAATGGTCGACTAATGCTTGATTATGTTTCTGATTTTGAGGCCTTGTCCAAGTATGCTCACTCATATATCGACAATCCTTACCAGAAGAATGAGAAGTTTGTTATGGGTTTGGATAAGTACATTGGAAGACCTTTGGTGGTTTATATTGACGATTTATATGAAAAGATAGTGGAAAAAACTGTTCGAAACAAGAGCTTGTTTCCTAAGGAAGAAGAGACCGTTGTTGCTACAACCAAAGAGGCTCTAAAACCACAACAGTGTGGTAATAATAATAATAATAATAATAATAATAATAAGAGGAAGCAACAACAACAGAAAGGAAAGGATGGCAAGACGAAGCCAAAGGGCGAGGTGGTTTGTTATAACTGCCAAGAGAAAGGTCATTTCGCTAACGAGTGTAAGAATCCCAAGGCTGAGAAGAAGTGTTTCAAGTGTGAGAAACGTGGGCATGATAAGAAGGATTGTCCAGAGCTAGCGAAAGGGAAGAAGATTGTGAAGGCTTATGATTTGGAAGCTGTGTCGTCTTCTTCAAGGGATCATATTGCAGAGGAGAAGGGAAAGTGTGTCGTCGCCCAAGGTACTCTTCCAATTATAGATGTTTCAGTTCGAGTGTTTTTTGATACTAGAGCAACGCATTCATTCGTTTTTAATGAGGTTGTGTGTCGCTTGGGTTTGGAACCCGAGATTTGTGATAGACCATTGATTGTGACAAATCCAGTTAGGGATTCATCCAGTTTGTGTATGCTTTGTTGTGGTCTTGTGTTTTCGAGTTATGGTTGCTCCTTTGTGTGTGATTGCTTTGTGTTAAACTTCGCTGGGTTTGGGATTATCTTGGGCATGAGTTGGCTCAAGAGGTATGCAGCAAAGGTAGATTGCGAGAAGCTGGAGGTGATAGTCGGGAATGTGGAAGGGCGAGTGGTTGTGGTTCGATGTAAACCCAAGGATGAGGTCTACATAAGCTTTTTGTACTTTCTTGTGATTCCACGGGAAGACTTGTCATCGGTGTCGATCGTTGGAGAGTTTGTTGATGTCTTTGATGAGGTCAAAGGGTTGTCATCGCATCGTGAGATCGAGTTTAGGATCGATTTAGTCGAGGGTGCTAGACCAATCGTGATGCCTCTTAGGCAGTTGGCTCCTAAGGAATAACAAAAGTTTGAGGTGCAAGTTCTTGACCTTTTGGGGAAAGGGTTCATTCGGAGGAGTGTGTTCGAATGTGGTGCACCAGTTGTGTTTGCAACCAAAGCTGATGGATCTTTGAGATTACGTGTGGACTATCGTGAGCTGAACAAGGTGACTAAGAAGAACAAATATCCATTGCCGAGGATAAATGACTTGTTTGATTAGCCTCACGACGCCAAAGTATTTTCTCAAATGGATTTGGCAATGGGATTTCACCAGTTAAGGGTGGCGAAGGATAGTGTGCCGAAGACTACTTTTAGGACACCAGCCGAATTCTTCGAATGGTTGGTGATGCCATTCAGGTTGACTAATGCGCCATCGTATTTTGTGGATCTTATGAATAAGGTTTTCAGAGATCAGTTGAACAAGTTCATTTTTGTGTTCATGGATGATATTTTGGCTTACTCCCTTAATGAGGAAGAGCACATGAGGCACTTGGTAGCTGTTTTGGAAATCTTGCAAAAGCATCAGCTGAGAGCTAAGTTTTCGAAGTGACACTTCTAAAAGAGTGAAGTGAGATTCTTAAGCAATGTTGTTTCTAGAAATGGAATAGCGGTCGATCCTACTAAGGTGGCAGCAATCCAGGACTGGACAGACCTAAGAATGCGTACGTGAGAAGTTTTCTTGGTTTGGTTGGTTATTACCAAAAGTTTATCAAGGATTTCACTAAGATAGCTGCACCGTTGCCAGGATTGACGAAGAAAAACCAAATGTTCACAAAGGATGCGAAGTGTGAGCAAGCCTTTGGAATCCTGAAGGAGAGATTAATGAGTGCTCCTATTTTGACATTTTGAGTGGGAACGAAGATATGGTTGTGTATACCGATGCATGTGGTTGTGGGCTGGGAGCAGTGCTGATGTAGAAAGATAAAGTTGTGGCATATGCAAGTCGACAAATATAGTCGCATGAAAGGAATTATACGACTCATGATTTAGAGTTGGCGGCGGTAGTGTTTGCTCTAAAGATGTGGATACATTACCTGTTGGGAGTTTGATTCGAGTTGTTTACAGATCACAAGTCGTTGACGTATCTTCCCTCAAAAGGATTTGAATCTTGAGCATCAACGGTGGTTGGAGTTTTTGGCATCATATGATTTTGGTATTGCCTATACTCCGGGGAAAGGCAACACAGTGACAGATGCATTGAGTCGAAGACATGCTAGTTTGGGAGCGATGCTTTCGGAATGGAAAAGCCTTGAGTTTTTGGCAAGGTTTGATTTCAGGCCATGGCGTGAATCGGAACCTGAGGTGTTGGCAAGCTTATCGATAAGACATACTCTCATCGAAAGGATTGGCAAAAGCAAAAAAGAGAGATACAAAGCTTGTTGAGGTATCCAGATGTTGGAACTGGAAAGTAAGGGTTTCAAAGTCGGTCGAGATGGTTAGCTTCAAAAGAAAGGATGATTGGTTGTTCCTGAGATTGATGGATTAAGATATGAGGTTCTAAGGGAATGTCATCACTCGAAGCTGACGATTCATTCTGGTGGTAACTGTTAACCGACTTTTTGGTCCAGTTCCCAAAAGTACATGACCATGCTCGACTCAATGCGTCGCGTGGAACTAAAGCCAAGGGGGATTGTGCCAACAAAGACCTCGCAGTCCGACCGTGAACCCGAACCTCAGGCCAGTAGAACACCCATACATCCGGCCTTCGCGCCCCCCATAAAGCGGCTTTCGTTTAACCCCATACACTGGGTGTGGTCCCTATTTTTACCTACTCCTACTTACTCCTACCTACTCGTACCTAACCCTTACCTACTCCTCTCCTATAAATACCCCATGGCCTCACACTTCAAAGGGATTGGAATTTGTGAGCTCAAGACCTCTAGAGAGCTACTTTAATGGCATCTCCCATTTGAGGAAGAAGAAGGGCAAAAGTGTCTTTTCCAAATATATTAAATATATGATAATTATGACATCATATATGATAATGATGACATCATATAGCTTAGAGATGACATTATATAGCTTTGAGATGAATGTCATGAAATGTCATGAGATGGCCTTGGCCTTGTAACTTTGCGATATCAATAATATTCCAACGACTCTTCAAAGTGGACGTAGGCCCCTCCCGAGGCCGAACCACTATAAATGTCATGTGATATTTACCTTTTTCCGCTCTTGTCTATACGACCAAATTAATAATTCCTAGTAATTGGAATCTTGGGTGTTTACGACAATTTTTGCCGTCAACATTTGGTGCTTTCATTGAGAAAACTTGAATTTTGCACCTTTGTCGCACATTGTCATCTCGACCTTTGACGAGCTTTAGGTTCCTTGCTAAACCTGCTGCCGAGTCTTCTCACGATGGCAAAATGACCAAAGAACGCAATGGTCTACTCTTCAACCGCGGCCGAGGACGATACATCCCAACAACCTCAACCAGCGGATATCCCGGCCACTAATGAAAACGTCCCTCCTATTGTGGACCCCGAAGCGCCCACAACACAAGTTCAGATCCGCGCATTTGATGAAAATATGAGAACACAGCCGTCGAGCTCAACCAAGCATTAAGGAATAACATAGACCTTATGCAACAACTTCAAGAAAGTCAGCGCATCGTCGCTCGAATTCAACTAGCTTGGAACAACGCTCGACCTCGACCAACTATCTCGGAAACTTCCTCTTCTGAGTCGAGAGGCCCACATCAAAGAAGGAGGTTTAGTCTCATCAACAACATCGTCGTTCGCACCAACGCCCTCGATAACGGCAACGGCGACCGAACTACTGTGACATATAGCGAGGAAGCACAATACCGGGATCGCTCTCGCTTGATCATCAATGACGGACCGGGTCCAACCAACCAACCCCTTCCTCGACAAAACCCAACGGTTGCCCAACGGGACAATGGACCTACTATGGCAGCGGCTTGTGCCTTTCCAGAACAGGATCCGCATCAACCCGCTCCTCGCCAGGATCCGATTATAGATGTCGAGGACATGGAAGAAAATGACCTGAACATCCATCATAGAAGACGTCCTCGCAACAAAACTCCGGAACCTCGCCAAAATCCATGGATCCCAATGGCGGACCCCATCCAACTTATCTTCCCGACATGGGCCGAAGGATCATGAGGGAAATGCGAGGAAACGTGCATGATTCAAGGGAAGCACACATTAGGCGTAACCCCCTCACTAGAAGGGTAAATGAATCTGAGTGGCCGCAATGCTTTAGCATGCCACAAATGCCACTCTACGATGGCTCTACCGATCCTTGTTCTTTCTTGAACTGATATGAATGGCAAATGGACTCGAACCGGGGCAACGATCTGGTCAAATGCAAGTGCTTCATCATCTTCTTATCAGGAACCGCCCTGTTATGGTTCTCTCGCCTCCCACTTGATTCTATTAACAACTTCGACCGGTTAGTGACAGAGTTGGTCAAGCAATTAAGGATGCATATCCCGACTCCAAAGAACGCCCTCACTTTGTCCAACCTATACCAAGGACCCGCCAAGTCATTCAAAAGCTACCTCTCCAGGTTTAACGTTGCCCTCGTCGAGATTGAGGATCTAGACCCTTGCACCATTCTCTTCCAATTAGCAAAAGGTTTCCTTCCTACTTCCGAATTTGGGGCGTGGATTGATTGGAAGTAGCACAAAAGCCTCGACGCATTCTACGAGAAGGCGGCGCAGTACTTATGCTAAGAGGAAGCGAGACGAAACCGACTCTCTAAAACCAGTCGCCCCAACATTCTTAAGTAGACAATGCAAATAACAACCTCAGGAGAAAACAAGTAGGAGAGCCCTTTGATCAAAACAAGGGGCAGGTCCCAATAGGCAAAGACCGAACAATGGTAGGCAAGGTGGCCGGAACAATGGTTAGGTCCCGACCGAGCCAAGAAAGCCCGGCCCTTACCGAGCCTTCGAGACATACACCCTGCTAAATGAGGACATAGAAACAATTTTCTTAGAGACATGCAACGCAATGCCATACAAGAAGCCGTGTATCAGGGAATCAACCGATCTCGAGAAAAATACTTGAAGGTATTGTCGATACAATGACGTGTACAGACACAATACCAATGAGTGCCACCAGCTCAAGGACGCGATCGAGAAACTCATCTGTGAGAAGTGACTCAAGCAATATTTCCAAGAACCTTTTCCTCCTAAGGCAAATTCAAAGCCTCAGACGCCAGCACCTTAGACGCTAGCCAAGAAGGCTCCGGGTCCATCTAACCCAAGGCATGGGATCGTGATCAACACTATATGTAGCGGGCCTTACCCCACACATGACAGCTTTTGGAAAATGGAAGAGTATGTGAGTTCCATAAAGCATGCTACTTATGAAACTTGCTCCGCTCCCAATGAATCTGTCCCAGCCAAGCTCCAAAAGACCATGCGGGATGACATTGTTTTCCGTGAAAGAGATTCTGCTGGAGTGGAAATCCTAACCACCGATCCACTAGTTATCACGGCTCAAATTAGTGTCGCTTCTGTACGAAAGGTATTAATTGACTCGGGAAGCTCAGTCAACATCATTTTCAAAGCTGCTTACGACCAGATGAAATTAGAAACAAATGACTTAAAGCCATGTCGCGCCATGATCCATGGCTTCAATTGGGCTTCTAGTTCCCTAGTGGGAATGATCGATTTACCTATGGAGCTAGGCGAGGGGGATCAGAGTCGGGTCTGAATCCTCACTTTCGTGGTTATAGACATCGATTCCCCCTAAAATACTTTCCTTGGACACCCTTTTCTCACGGAGTTTCGGGTCTGCATGTCGCCATTGTCTCTCCTAATGAAGTTTCCGATAGAAAACGAGATTGGAGCAGTCAGAGGCAACCAAGTAAACGCCAAAAAATGTTATGCAATAGAATGGAAGAATGCGCGCAATAAGGACAAGGGAAAAGCAGTGCATATGCCTTCTTGCGCCAAGAATATTTCAGCATAACAATCGGCGGCGTCTGGGTCTTGGCTCAGGCGCTACTGCTGCCTTTCCGATGACCTCGACCCATAGAAGGACGAAGAGACCGAATACGAGGGGGCTACTTTAGTTGAATCAACAGTGGATATTCCCGTTAATCCCGATGATCCATCATGGGTGCTGAAGATAGGATAGCAATTCCATCCCGCAATCAAAGAAGATCTTGCAGATTTTTTAAAGGAAAATTTGGATGTGTTTGCATGGACTCACTCCGACATGAGAGGCATTGACCTTGCGGTCGCTTGCCATTGTCTAAGCATCGATCCCACAATGCCTTCAATCAAGCAAAAGCGCCACTTCTTAAGACCCGAAAGGTCCAAAGCACTCGAGGAAGAGGTAGACCATCTACTCAACAACAACTTTATTAGCGAAGCAGACTACCCCGAATCGGTCTCCAATCAGATCCTGGTCAAAAAAGCCAACGGTAAATGGCGAACATTCGTCTACTTCTCCGATTTGAACAAGGCATGTCCCAAGGACAGCTTCCCGCTCTCGAAGATCAGCCAACTTGTTGATTCAACTGCCGGATACCAACTACTATCTTTTATGGATGCCTACTCAGGCTACAATCAGATCCCGATGAATCTTCGCGACTAGGATCATACCTCCTTCATAACAGACCTTGGACTCTACTGCTATCGTGTCATGCCCTTCAGCCTCAAGAATGTCAGTGTTACTTATCAGCGAATGGTTAATCGACTCTTTAAAGACCAAGTATGGAAATCCATGGAGGTATAGTGGATGACTTGTTGGTCAAGTCAAAAGTATCCAGTGACCACGTCCACGACCTCTCTGAAATGTTCGATATCCTTCGCCGGTACGACATGAGACTCAATCCCCAGAAGTGCTCCTTCTCTGTCGCCTTAGGAAAATTCTTGGGTTTCATCGTCAACTCCTGGGGAATCGAAGTCAATCTAGAAAAAATCCAAGCTATTCGGGACATCCAAATCCCCAAGAACATCAGGGATGTCCAAAGTTTAAATGGAAAGGTCGCTGCTCTAAGTCGGTTCATCTCTAAGGCCACCGATAAGTGCATTCCTTTCTTCGATTTACTTCGAAAAGGAAAATGCAATTTCGAGTGGACCCAAGAATGTGTTTCTGCATTCAAGGAAAATCTGGATCACTTAGAGTGACCACCAATCTTATCTAAGCCCTTAAACCATGAGGACTTATACATTTATTTGGCTGTTTCCACGTAGGCAATCAGCTCGGCATTGATACACCTCGAAGACCGCATCCAACGGCCTGTCTACTACATAATAAAATGATTGACAGGGGCAGAGAAGACTTACCCAAAGCTGGAAAAGTTGGCATTCTGCTTATTAATTTCCTCTTGGAAGCTTTGATCATACTACCAGTCTCATCCTATAAAGGTTTTCACCGATCAACCACTACTACCGGTCTTGCAGCGACCCGAAGCGTCTGGACGGCTATTAAAGTGTAGTATGGAGCTAAGCCAATTTGAGATTAACATTCATCCCCCGCCGAGCCATCCTCGGCCAAGCTCTCGCTGATTTCATAGTAGAATTCACTTCTCTTGAGGAGACTCCTGCAGAGAACACGGAAGCTCCCAGCACTCAATAGAAACTGCTCGTCGACGGGTCCTCTAACAACAGATGCTCTGGGGTCAGACTCATGTTCGTCACCCCCGATGTACGCCCAATATGCTACGCAATAAAACTAAATTTCCCTGCTACCAACAACGACGCGGAATATGAGGCCTTAATAGCCGGACTTAGAGTCGCAATTGAGATCAAACTAAATACAATCCCAAACTTATCTGATTCGCAACTCATCGTGCGTCAAGTACAAGGGGAATATCAAGAAAAGGGGGGACGACTCGCCCTATATTAACCCAGGTTCAGAAATTGCTCACTTACTTCAACCACTTTGTCATCATAAACATTCCTCGAGAACAGAATGAAAAAGCAGATTCGCTAGCTAAGCTAGCAAGCTCCGAGGATTCGCAACTCTTGGGCTTCGCCCCCGTCGAAGTGCTCAACTCCCCTAGCATTAAGCAAACACAAACCAAGGTATTCACGAGCATCGAACCCGAACCTGAATCTTGGATAACACCAATCAAGAATTGCCTGCAACAGGGAATCCTTCTGGGAAGCTACAAGGAAAGACAAGCGCTCACCCGCCAATCGGCTTGCTATCTTCTTATGGATAGGGTGCTCTACCGTAGAGGTTTCTCCGTCCCATTGCTCAGATGCATAGTCCACCTCGACGCCGTCAAAGTCTTAACCAGTATGCACGAAGGGGAATGCGACGACCATAAAGGAGGGCAAACCCTGACCAAAAAAATACTTAGACATGGTTATTATTAGCCCACGCTCGATCAAGACGCCGCGGACTATGCTTGCAAGTGCGACAAGTGTCAGCTCTTCTCAATGATCCCAAGAGCCCCGCCTACAGAGTTAACATAAATGATCAGCCCATATCCATTCTCCATGTGGGGAATCAACATCATTGGAACTCTTCCAATGGCCAGAGGCGCAGCACGATACGCTGTCGTCGCAGTTGATTATTTTACCAAATGGGCAGAGGCCGAAGCTCTTGCCACAATCACCACCAAGAAGATGATCAACTTTGTCGTGCGTAACATCATTACTCGATATGGGGTCCCCCAAGCAATCATCTCAGATAATGGCACATAGTTCGAGAGCAACGAATTCAAAACCTTCTATTAGCGCCACAACATCGAAAAAAGAATCTCGGCAATGGCTCGTCCCCAAGCCATCGAGGCGGTTGATAAGGTCATCAAGAAACGTCTGGAAAAGGATGGGGCATGTGGGCGGACGAACTTCCTCTAGCCCTATAGGCCTACCGAACCACCCACAAGACAGCAACCGGTCATACTCCTTCTACCGTTGCCTACGGATCCGAAGTTGTTATTCCCATTGAGTTCGAGCTTCAATCTCATCGAGTTACTTATTTCGATCCAAAGACAAACCAAGATTTACTTTTTGCATCACTCAAATTGCTGGAAGAAAAGAGGAACGAAGCTGACCTTAGAGCCACCGCCCAACGGCAACGAGTAGCCTGATACTTCAATTCCACGGTCCGTCATAAGGACCTCAACATCAGCGACCTCGTCTTAAAACGGATCTTTCCTCCACCATCAGGCCTCGCCCCTCATTGGGAAGGTCCGTACTCTATACAACTGAAGCTCAGCAATGGATCTTTCCAAGTCGCAACCATGGACGGAGTTGAACTCCCAAAGGCATGGAACAGTGAACATCTCTGCTGTTACTTTACATAACTTAGTACACAGTTGCTTATGCTTTCCAACGATGTTTTGTTTTCCAGCAATTCAATGCATTGTAAAGGCTATTACTGCCAAAGTTATTAGTGGAAATGATGTTCAACTTCCCATCTCTTCATGTTTGTGTTTACTCCGCGCATGACACGTTTGATTAATCCTGACAAGCAGCTTACATGCAAGGAGTCGGTTGCCGTATCGGCCCCCGAGATGGGAGCTGGTACCACCGTCCAAGCCTCGAGCTAACCTCGGGGCTATAATACAATGGCTACGACAGCACCTCGAGCGCGGGAGCCAACAACGCTACTCGAGTCGCTGGCCCGTAGCGCGAACGAGTATAAATAACCATGAACTTGAATCTCAGCCTCGTGCCGAGGCCGAGGATAAATCGTTCCGTGCCCAAGTCCTAAGCGACTTGGGGCTACCCAATATCCAAGCAGGAGTGATGTAAATTTCTCCCTCAGCTACGGGTGCCGGTTGAATCTTGGCGCAGCACCGAGACTGACCCTTAAATCATTTCTTCCTCGAAGCTCTCAAGGTTGAGGGGTAGCCCATGGCCACGATCGAACCCCACGGGCTGATGATCCGGGCTTCTCTTCTTAGGCGAATAAATAACATCTATGGCTCTCCTTAACTCAATGAACGATGGGAGAGCCACCCACCAAGCAGACCGCAAATCATGATGCCCTACGCCTCCGCCACACTTGGGATTAACCCCGGGCAACCCAAAAAAACAGGCGTTAGATCTGGCTTCGCAAACTACAGTTTCCCGAGCTGAGGGAAACTAACTGAAGCCTACGCTCAATCACACCCCTCTGGAATAGTTTACCTAGAGTGCAACTCCCAATCACTTTTTTGTTAAGTGTAACGATAAATATGCTTATGCAAGTGTAGGACGTTGGAAAACATGAGAAGAACATCCGAACACTCAACACAAATTGCAATCTTTACTAATTCATATTTCATTTTTACACACACACGCGTTAAAACGAACTACGTGTCTAACATCTTTCTTTTCTGATAACAAGGTGTACATGAAAACCACGCAATGTCTTGAAAAACCAAAGGCGAGGGCCGTACTCGCGTAAACTATCGGCCTACACTACCAAAATAACGGTAACTTCTACTTAAGTTGCTAACACTAATTGTGTCTTTTCCTTTTGTGCTTGTGTCTCTTTTTTGCAGATTCGACACTTGAAGGTTCATCCTTCGCACCAGGACTCTTCTTTCTTGGCTCGCTCTTGCTTCCTCGGCCCTTCTAAGAAGTAGTCGATTCATGAGACACCGAAAGGTGTATCTCGTCTTCCCCATCGCCACTAGATATCTCAGTGACATCAACAAGGGCGGTACGCGACGTAGATATGGGGGCACTTCCGATAGCAAGGGCTACCATGGCGTCGCTCTTCTTCGAGATCGCCTTGCCTTCCCGCTTAGCCTTCTCCCTGGTCTCTCTACCAGCCCATCGCTCAGCAAGCTTCTAGGACTTATGCGGCGTGACATCACCACCCTTGGTTTTCTCAAGGGTATCGATGGCCCTGTGCTGGACTTCCTCGTCCTCCCTTTCCTTCTGGGCATCATCAGCAGCCCTCTTCTTCTCCGGCTCCTCATCGGCCTTCCTCCGAGCAACCGTCTCAGCAGCTCTCGCCTCTGCGTCCAGTTGGTCTTCATTAGGACCTCCTGCCCAGTAGCTTCGTCATGTTTCTGCTTCTCCTCCACCTCTTCACACTTAGCCACCATTTTGGATTTTTGGGCCTCTACCATAGCAGTTATCGAAGGCACATCGGCCTCCAGTAGGCCTATGGCATGAGCACTTTGTCCATCAACCACTTCTCCTTCCTCGATAAGGCTTTCGTAGAGGTTGGGCGTTATCCTTATATCTGAATAGGTGTCCAGCTGATCGCCGCCTTCTCTAAATTGCACCCCGCATGTCCTGGCCCAGACTCAGTCATTTGTGGGACCACGAGGGCAGGGCCCGATGTCATGGTCAGTCCAGGAATGGCTGCACAATAAAAACACAACCTGTTAGTCCACAAATTCGTTAATCACGTCATCCTCAGGGATACACATAAAGGGAGTTTACCTCCGGTCATAGATGGTGTAGAAAGAACGGGAAGGATGCTCGTCATAGTAGGAAGGGTGAATCTAGTCTCTCCTAGATCCGGATGCTCGGGGTCATACTCAGTCGAAACCCGAGCCGAAAATACATGATCAATTGCCATAGCAGATCCAGGGGCTAGTGGTCGTAAGAGCTTCCCTCTGCGAACGTCTCTGCTACCACCACGCTCTCAATCATGGCAGACTTCCCCTTTTAAGCGGCTAGTTTTGCCAGCCTCTCATTCTTAGCATCCTCCAACAGTAACCTCCTTCCTCCAACTTTTCCCGCTCCTCAAGTCAGGAGATCAATCGCGAGTTGACATTCATCTAAAGAGCTAACATCCACTTGGCATAGATAGGCTTCATATGGAACCAACCTCTCCCAAGTCCGAGCTAGTACCCGGTGATAGTCATCAACCCACGAGAGTCCACGGAATCTCAGAACTTTAACATACATGTTCTTGATATCTTCCACCATGGACGATTCTACCCGGAATTCGGTGCCCTCCAGCTACTCCCTTAATTGCTCCATCTCTCTCAGGTGTTCGGCTTTCAATCCATCCACTGTGCTCAGCACATCCCGATTGCTGGCCTCTGTGTCTTTCTTCGACTTCTTCATCTCCTCAAGCTACCTCTTCAGGCTGTCATTCTCCGCTCTTAAAGCATTATTGTCATTTTGGAGCTGAGAGACCCTCGCGTTGTCCCTTTCCAACTCAGCACATACCTTATCTGCCTCAGCTTTGTCCCTCTTAAGGGCCGTGTTTTCGGTGGTTAAATCAGCTATAGTTTCCATGAAGGAAGAGCGGAAATGATCAGCCCCCCTCTTAAGTGTCTCACACCCTTCCTTCATCTCAGCTACAGCAAAGAGATTCACGAGTTAGCATTCAAAGGCATGGTAATGGACAAAAGTAGGCCCATGGTACAAAAGACAAACTCACCTATTTCTGCATTAAGATGAACGACGGTGGCCTGCTCAGCATCGATAGTTAACTTCTAATTCATGATTTCCATGTTATTCCTCTTGATCAACTCCGATAGATGAAAGGAATAGGTGGTAAGCTCGTCGGCCTGGTGGTACGCTTCCCTCACATGCATCCAGATCTCTCTGGAATCCCTAGTAAGAGTGTAATGACCCGCACTTTAGCTATCAGATAATTAATTTATTTAAATATTAATTATCGAGTTGGCGAGATCGATAACCAAAATTTAATAATATTTATATTTAATTAATATAAATAATAGAAAAAATATATTTCCGGAATAATCGGAAATAACAGAATTCATGATATGGTGTGAATTGGACGATATAAAATATATAATTCAGTTTATATTGAATTATATTGACGAATATATTATTTAAACGGAGTCTGAACGTATAATATATATTATAATTAAAATCGAGCTCGAAATGGTGCGGCAGTTCGCGATTTGGCGATTTGAACTTCAACTGGAAATACAGGATCCATTTTAAGTCGGATTTCTATGAAATAAGAAACGTGTGGAGCTGGTGAAGTATACTTTTCTAGTGGAAGAGAAAAATCAGGATTTCATCGTGTAGATTTTGATTTATGTCCAAATAAAATTTTAGAAAAGTCGCTGTGGAATTCCTTTATAATTTATAAAGGAATTATTCATATTTTAAAAAGGAATTTCAATATAAATTGAATATCGGGTTGATCCAGATTTGAAATATCGAGTTAGAAATCCATATAGATTTTTCTGAAGCTGTATGGTATTCCACTTTGAATATATACGATAATACTTATTTTTAAATATTAAATTTAATTGTTTTAAATATATTTATATATTTAAAAGGGTTATTTAGGGCTTTAAAAATAGCCAGTTTTGCAAACGACCTCAGAATTCGACGAAACTAATTTTGTTGGATCCGCAATGTTAAATTATTGTTAGATCTCAAGTTTCAAGATTTTTGGGTATCATGGGTGACCACAAGAATTTTTAAGGACAGAAACCAACAGTGTTATATTTAAATTTGAATTAAATAATAAATATAAAAATATCCTAATGTATTGGTGGACATAAACTAGGCCACACACCATCCCTTTTCAGCCGCACAAATTCCATTTCCCGTTGATAAAAGCTTGGAGCCGCATCAGTTTTCCTCAACAGAAAAAAAAGAATCGAAAGTGAAAACCAAAAGAAAATCCAAGATAAATCTATAAATTTCCTCATAAATATATTTGTAATCTCCTTGAGTTGCTCTTCATTCTGGTAGATCTTTGGTTGAGCTCGAGATACTTTCCGTCGATGTCGAACTTTGACAGAACCACTAGGGTTCGACTTTCCATAAGATTGAGGCACCGTTGCTCCAATTGGAGGTTATATTTGGATTCACGATTAAGTTTGGGTTTGGTGGTGATTTCCTAGCGAGGTCCGGTTGTGATTTGGTTCGGTGGTCACTGTAGCAGTGCGATTGAGGGCTGGGGACGGATTTCGATGTCGGGGTTTGGAGTTGAAAATGGTCGGTATGGTTGTGGAGAGGAGGAGATGAGGAAAATTGTGGTGATTTTTGTCTTATTTTAAATTGAAAGGAGGAGGAGTGGTTGGTGGAGGAATCATTGGTTATGGCAACGGTGAAGCAACAAGTATCGTGGGGGAAGAAGGATAGAGGAGGCGGGTTGGGTTTTCACAAAGGGTTGTTGGGCTTTTTGAAATGGTAAAGGCCCATATAGAAGTATATATAGTTAAGTTTTAATTCAAACAATGTGTACAACTTGTAAATTAAATATCTTTATCCTACGTGATCGGTTTTCAGCGAAACAAGATCCAACGGAATCGTATGGACGGACACTACACCATGGAACTGACGGGGAGTAAATCGAAGCTCGTTTACAATTTATGGAAAAATAAATTGTTTGTCTGAATCAAGCGATGGTTATCGTTATTAACGATGATCGTCCAATGTGAGTAAAACTCACCAACTCTAAACAGTTATATTTTTATAACGTATTTTTAGAACTGTTAATCATCTGTTGATTGCTGTGTATTAACTGTTTGGTTGAATTGCTTGTGTATTGGTTGAAATTATAGATAACGATATATATATATATATAGATCGTAGATCAAATATTGATTCTGTTTAGCAGAATATTTCATATTGAAATGAAATCGATGTTAATTATGTTGTTTAAATCTATGATGCAGGGAAACAGGTTAGAGGAATCCGACTGGATTCCTCAACATTTATTTTACTGTTTTTCATATATTGTGATATATGATGTGTTATATAATCTGTTATGGATTATGTGTGTTAGAATGATATTGATCCTTGTTATTCGATATTAAAAATATCATAAAAAGACCCTGGGATGTAAAAAGAATTATTTCAATGTATACTGAAATAAACGGATTTTATAAAATCAACAAATTTTATAAAAGGAAATATTTCGAAAGTAAATAAAAGAATTTTTTTTACAAAACGAATAGAGTTTTATAAAAGGGAAAAATGTTGATAAAATGAATAAATAGAATAAAGGAATATTTATTTAGAAAATAAATAGAATAAAGCGATATTTATTTAAAAAGTAAATAGAATTATAAAAGGATTAGTTATTGGGAAAATAAATAGGATTTATAAAAAAGGAAGTTGACGAGATATAAAAGAGTTAATCGAATTTAGTTAATCAAATATGGTTAGTCGAATAGAGTTAGTCAAATATAGTTATTCAGGATAATTTGCCATTTTGCACGACTGCTAGCGTAATTCGTAGGGCTGCAGATAGCATACGGCGGTCGGATGTTTCCTGAGGGAATCAGGCGTAACCATTGTGATCGCTGCGATCTAGAGTTAAGCGAATGGAGTTAAATCGAATATAGTTATTCAAAAGGAGTCAATTGAACATAGTTATTCAAAAGGATTTAATCGAACATAGAAGTTAAGAAATGGAGTTAAACAAAAATTAGAAACTGACTAGAGATTAATAAGTTGAATGGTTTCCTGGGTATCGATCTGATGTTGGTTTCGGCCTTCGGGGTTTATACTTAGGAAGTTGTTCTCTTGTTAGTTTATAGTTAGAGTCTGATGGATGTGGAAGAATAGCGATACGTAATTAAGCCATGGAAATGTTTTCCAGTGTTAATAACGTATATTTTCTAAACATAGAAAATGAGGATATATATATATATATGTGTGTGTGTATATATATATGGTTGATGATTTGATCGATAGAATTTCCATCTAAAAATAATATCATTATTTGCACACGTGTTTTCTTTGATAGTTAAATCACAGACTATCAAAGTTTTGACCATTTTAACGTTGTTAATATAGAGAGACCGGTTGGATTATTATCCAAAGAACCACTCCGTATTGGCATAAGCGTTGCGAATCAAGTACGCTAAATATATTGAAGATGGAGTATAGTGCAAGGGCTATTGTATAAATCTTAGATAACAATTGCCTAAGATGGATGTACTGAATAGTGCCTTCGGTTTGTCCATTCCCAGTACGACCTGTATGGAAGAATGTCTAACAGAGTATATTTTATAGATCGCGTAAGTTGATCTCTTCAAACGTATTCACATTTGATGGCGGAGGAATTCGTTTCTCTTAGCTGTAAACCCGTGGTATTTTTGGGGAAATCAATTTGTGATTTGGCGGGTATGACGATGTGACATTCAAAGTGAATGAAGATGTGACATGTAAAGATAAGTGTAGCTTCTAGCCTCACATCCGGTAAATGACAGAAATCGGGCAGGCAGCATGGCTAAGTCGGTTGCTCTGAAGTAGGGTGTATAATCACCTATCTAGAGAATATTCATTTGCTTCTTTAATCTATCAATGTTGTCCCATATATATACGGGAAACGGTTGCTGATCCCAACCGTTGGTGATATACATTTGATACACTCAAGCGAAATGAGTGGTCGGTCATGTGTGGCCGGGTTGCAAGATGTTCCTGTTGAACCCACTGTATTCCTCTCTAGAGGTACACTAGCGAAGGGTGGTTCCATACCTTAACATAGTTGGAAATCCATTACCCAATATGTGCTTGCGGTTTTGATTGTGTACTATATATGTAGAACGTGAGATGAAAGCGTTTCTGCTAGATGATTAACATATTTTGGTTGATAGACATTATTATAATATCAAAGGTTTTTGATATAAAGATATTTTAGATTCTCATAAGGGAAAAACCCGTTCCTTTATACGGCGTGGTCTTATGATATATCATTTACTTGTTCAAACTGTTTTTAACTGTTTTACTCATACCAATCCCATGACTGACCCGGAGTTTATTTTTGTTTTCCCTAAGCTCTTTGGTGCCCAATTTTGTACGGGCAGTCAAGTAGTCGGGATTTACAGATACTTGGAGAGCTGGAGCAGGAGGCTTCAGGATTTTATATAGCTATTGATATTCCGCTGTGTTGTAAGTGTTGTACTTGATAATGATATGTATATTCAAGTACAATCTTTTGTTTCAAAGTTATGTTATATTTTATTCGTTCCGTTGTGAGATTCGTGTTTACTCTGATGTTGTAGGTTCTTCTTCTTCTTTTATTCTAAGTTTCTATCTTATCTATTCTCACCCTCTGTTTTCTTTCATTAACTACTGGGTTTTTTCGATGTTTGATTAGTCGTCATTAAGTTTATGTCGATAACCAAAGTCCCTAAAAACCGGGTTGATACAGTTGGTATCAGAGCTTAAGGTTAAGTAATTACCTTGGCTCTGTGGCGTGACTCATTAGAGATGGGGTTAGTAATGCCTTAGATTGAGTTTGAGTGTATATATACATGTGAACGTATATGATATTTGATATAAAAATGGTTTTATATTGTGAAGATTTATTTGTTGAGTTGTTTGTGAATTCTGGTCGATCAATTTAGTCCATTGTATCGGTAGGAGTTTCTAAACACTCGAATACGATGGGTCGACATGATATGTTTTGAAAAGAGGGTAAACGAAATAATTTTACTCAAATTATATTTTGATACAAAGGATTTATATCAGAGTGATTATAATATATTGGATATATTGGTTGTTATTATAATCAAGTAAGATTTATAAATTAAATGGTTATGTAAATAACCAATTAAAATTCGTATAAGTGTTACGAAATGAATTAAAACTAAAATTGAACCAAAATTTGAATAAAAACCTTAGAAATTTGAATAGGTATCTGTAAATGGATTTGGATTAAATATATGGGAATTTTAAGATCCTGGGAGATTTTAAATTGTTTACAAACATTGGAATGATATTTTAAAGTGATTTCAAAATGGAAATGGTTTAAGAAATAGTTTTGAAAAGTGATATAGTATTGAACTTACTTTGATCGCTGGGAAATAAATTCCGATGGTGCATCATCGGTGTTAATTTTCGAGTTTCTAAGTGACGGATTACTACCAAGGATTTAGTTTTTAAATTGTTTTGCGAAAACAAGGTGTTCAGAAATTTAAAGGTTTTGAATTGTTGATTATGATTTCAAGTTGATTTGAAAGAAAACCCAGGAATTTAAATTCTAGAATTTAAATGTAACTTGTGGAGTTAAGTAAAACTGAAATGGATTTGAAGATAATCTAGATTGGAATTGAGTTGATGGGTTAAGAGTTTGAAATATGATATTGGAGTTTGAATAGATTTGACTTGGATAGAACCAAGTGTTTGAGTTGAGGGTTGGATTAAGATGATATGGGTATACGTGAATTGGTTACAGGTGCAAAGGATATAATGATATGCCGACAAAAAGGTATATGTTTATTTATATATGAGTTTGGTGATTTATGAGCCGAATTGGCAAGCCGCTTGGCTGTTTGATTTTCTTTTGGGTTGAGAAGGCCTAAAAAGGCGAGTTGTGGTTTTACCGATAGGGTTGTACAAAGGAGGTTATGGCAAAATTTTTCGAAAATTTAAAGTGTTAGAAAATTTTCAAAATTTTTGAAAATTTTAGTTAGTCGGAATGAATTAATATTTTAGTCAATATTAATTGGTTCGGTTGAAACCAAAGATAAGAGGTAAACAGATAAAATTTTACCCCGTAGACAGGGTCGTCCTCTACCTTAGCAATTTCGAGGATGAAATTATTTTAAGGGGGAAAGATTGTAATGACCCACACTTTATCTGTCAGATAATTAATTTATTTAAATATTAATTATCGAGTTGGCGAGATTGATAACCAAGTTTAGTAATATTTACATTTAATTAATATAAATAATAGAAAAAATATATTTCCGGAATAATCGGAAATAACAGAATTCATGATATGGTGTGAATTGGACGATATAAAATATATAATTCAATTTATATTGAATTATATTGACGAATATATTATTTAAACGAAGACTGAACATATAATATATATTATAATTAAAATCGAGCTCGAAATGGCACGGCAGTTCGCGATTTGGCGATTTGAACTTCAACTGGAAATACAGAATCCATTTTAAGTTGAATTTCTATGAAACAAGAAACGTGTGGAGCTGGTGGAGTATACTTTTCTAGTGGAAGAGAAAAATCAGGATTTCGTCGTGTAGATTTTGATTTATGTCCAAATCGAATTTTAGAAAAGTCGTTGTGGAATTCTTTATAATTTATAAAGGAATTATTTATATTTTAAAAAGGAATTTCAATATAAATCGAATATCGGGTTGATCCAGATTTGAAATATCGAGTTAGAAATCCATATAGATTTTTCTGAAGCTGTATGGTATTCCACTATGAATATATACGATAATATTTATTTTTAAATATTAAATTTAATTGGTTTAAATATATTTATATATTTAAAAGGGTTATTTAGGGCTTTAAAAATAGCCAGTTTTGCAAACGACCTCAGAATTCGACGAAACTTATTTTGTTGGATCCGCAATGTTAAATTATTGTTAGATCCCAAGTTTCGTGATTTTTAGGTATCATGGGTGACCACAAGAATTTTTAAGGACAAAAACCAACAGCGTTATATTTAAATTTGAATTAAATAATAAATACAAAAATATCCTAATGTATTGGTGGACCTAAACTAGGCCACACACCATCCCTTTTCAGCCGCACAAATTCCCTTTCCCGTTGATAAAAGCTTGGAGCCGCATCAGTTTTCCTCAACAGCAAAAAAAGAATCGAAAGTGAAAATCAAAAGAAAATCCAAGATAAATCTATAAATTTCCTCATAAATATATTTGTAATCTCCTTGAGTTGCTCTTCATTCTTGTAGGTCTTTGGTTGAGCTCGAGATACTTTCCGTCGATGTCGAACTTTGACAGAACCCCTAGGGTTCGACTTTCCATAAGATTGAGGCACCGTTGCTCGGATTGAAGGTTATGTTTGGATTCACGATGAAGTTTGGGTTCGGTGGTGATTTTCTGGAGAGGTCCGGTGGTGATTTGGTTCAGTGGTCACTGTAGCAGTGCGATTGAGGGCTGGGGACGGAATTCGATGTCGGGGTTTGGAGTTGAAATGGATGGTACGGTTGTGGAGAGGAGAAGATGAGGAAAATTGTGGAGATTTTTGTATGATTTTAAATTGAAAGGAGGAGGAGTGGTTGGTGGAGGAATCATCGGCTATGGCAACGGTGAAGCAGCATGTATCGTAGGGGAAGAAGGATAGAGGAGGCGGGTTGGGTTTTCACGAAGGGTTGTTGGCTTTTTGAAATGGTAAAGGCCCATTTAGAAGTATATATATAGTTAAGTTTTAATTCAAACAATGTGTACAACTTGTAAATTAAATATCTTTATCCTACGTGATCCTTTTCAACGAAACATGATCCAATGGAGTCGTATGGACGGACACTACACCATGGAACTAACGGGGAGTGAATCGAAGCTCGTTACAATTTATGGAAAAATAAATTGTCCGTCTGAATCAAGCGATGGTTATCGTTATTAACGATGATCGTCCAATGTGAGTAAAACTCACAAACTCTAAACAGTTATATTTTTATAACGTATTTTTAGAACTGTTAATCATCTGTTAATTGCTGTGTGTTAACTGTTTGGTTGAATTGCTTGTGTATTGGTTGAAATTATAGATAACGATATATATATATAAATCGTAGATCAAATATTGATTCTGTTTAGCAGAATATTTCATATTGAAATGAAATCGATGTTAATTATGTTGTTTAGCATCTGTGATGCAGGGAAACAGGTTGGAGGAATCCGACTGGATTCCTCAACATTTATTTTACTGTTTTTCATATATTGTGATATATGATATGTTATATAATCTATTATGGATTATGTGTGTTAGAATGATATTGATCCTTGTTATTCTATATTTTAAATATCATAAAAAGACCCTGGGATGTAAAAAGAATTATTTCAATGTATATTGAAATAAAGGGATTTTATAAAATCAAGAGATTTTATAAAAAGGAAATATTTCGAAAGTAAATAAAAGGAAAATGTTTACAAAACGAATAGAGTTTTATAAAAGGGAAAAATGTTGATAAAACGAATAAATAAAATAAAGGAATATTCATATAGAAAATAAAGAGAATAAAGGGATATTTATTTAGAAAGTAAATAGAATTATAAAAGGAATAGTTATTGGGAAAATAAATAGGATTTATAAAAAAGGAAGTTGACGAGATATAAAAGAGTTAATCGAATTTAGTTAATCAAATATGGTTAGTCGAATAGAGTTAGTCAAACATAGTTATTCAGGATAAGTTGTGATTTTGCACGACTACTAGCGTAATTCGCAGGGCTGCAGATAGCTGACGACGGTCGGATGTTTCCTGAGGGAATCAGGCGTAACCATTGTGATCGCTGCGATCTAGAGTTAAGCGAATGGAGTTAAATCGAATATAGTTATTCGGAAGGAGTCAATTGAACATAGTTATTCAAAAGGAGTTAATCGAACATAGAAGTTAAGAAATGGAGTTAAACAAAAATTAAAAACTGGCTGGAGATTAATAAGTTGAATGGTTTCCTAAGTACCGATCTAATGTTGGTTTCGGCCTTCGGGGTTTATACTTAGGAAATTGTTCTCTTGTTAGTTTATAGTTAGAGTCTGATGGATGTGGAAGAATAGTTATACGTAATTAAGCCATGGAAATGTTTTCCTGTGTTAATAACATATATTTTCTAAACATAGAAAATGAGGATATATATGTTTATATATATATATATATATATATATATATATATATGGTTGATGATTTGATCGATAGAATTTCCATTTGGAAATAATATCGTTGTTTGCACACGTGTTTTCTTTGATAGTTAAATCACAGACTATCAAAGTTTTGACCATTTTAACGTTGTTAATATGGAGAGACCGGTTGGATTATTATCCGAAGAACCACTCCGTATTGGCATAAGCATTGCGAATCAAGTACGCTGAATATATTGAAGACGGAGTAAAGTGCAAGGGCTGTTGTATAAATCTTAGATAACAATTGCCTAAGATGGATGTACTGAATAGTGCGTTCGGTTTGTCCAGTGCCAGGAGGACCTGTATGGAAGAATGTCTAACAGAGTATATTTTATAGATCGCGTAAGTTGATCTCTTCAAACGTATTCACGTTTGGTGGCGGAGGAATTCGTTTCTCTTAGTTGTATACCCGTGGTATTTTTAGGGAAATCAATTTGTGATTTGGCGGGTATGACGATGTGACATTCAAAGTGAATGAAGATGTGACATGTAAAAGATAAGCGTAGCTTCTAGCCTCACATCCAGTAAATGACAGAAATCGGGCAGACAGCATGGCTAAGTCGGTCGCTCCGAAGTAGGGTGTATAATCACCTATCTAGAGAATATTCATTTGCTTTTTTAATATATCAATGCTGTCCCATATATGTACGGGAAACAGTTGCTGATCCCAACCGTTGGTGATATACATTCGATACACTCAAGCGAAATGAGTGGTCGGTCATGTGTGGCCGGGTTGCAAGATGTTCCTGTTGAACCCACTGTATTCCTCTCTAGAGGTACACTAGCGAAGGGTGGTTCCATACCTTGACATAGTTGGAAATCCATTACCCAATATGTGCTTGCGGTTTTGATTGTGTACTATATATGTAGAACGCGAGATGAAAGCGTTTCTGCTAGATGATTAACATATTTTGGTTGATAGACATTATTATAATATCAAAGGTTTTTGATATAAAGATATTTTGGATTCTTATAAGGGAAAAGCCCGTTCTATTATACAGCGTGGTCTTATGAGATATCGTTTACTTGTTCAAACTGTTTTTAACAGTTTTACTCATTCCAGTCCCATGACTGACCCGGAGTTTATTTTAGTTTTGTTTTCCCTAAACTCTTGGGCGCCCAATTTTGTACGGGCAGTCAAGGAGTTGGGATTTACAGATACTTGAAGAGCTGGAACAGGAGGCTTCAGGATTTTATATAGCTATTGATATTCCGCTGTGTTGTAAGTGCTATACTTGATAATGATATGTATATTCAAGTACAATCTTTTGTTTCAAAGTTATGTTATATTTTATTCGTTCCGCTGTGAGATTCGTGTTTACTCTGATGTTGTAGGTTCTTCTTCTTCTTCTATTCTATGTTTCTATCTTATCTATTCTCACCCTCTATTTTCTTTCGTTAACTACCGGGTTTTTTCGATGTTTGATTGGTCGTCATTAAGTTTATGTCGATAACCAAAGTTCATAAAAACCGGGTCGTTACAAAAAGGTGGGCAGAGATCAGGAAGGACCGTCAGCTCATCAAAGTAGTGTTAAGGGAAATTCGCTTTCAACCATGCCCTCTGTTCGTCCATGGAAATCCCTTATTGCTTGGAGGCCGCTAATTCTCGCATCCCGACTACATTCATCCTCTCCGGTCTTGGTTGGCCGAGTGGCGGCTCCCTCCCTTTGGTAACTGGAATGGGAGCCGGATCTGTTGTATGGAAGGAGCTGTCAAAGACTGGCGCGAGAGCCCCCTAAGTTATGTTGAGAGTCTTCCTCATACACCCGAATTGAAGGGGGAGGAGTCGGAGAGCGTCGAGATCGATCCCCACCTCGGTGTTCACTACCGCGAGTTGGCGGGGGTGGAGTATCATACAAGATGGTCCCTCTTCTAAATCCCTCAAAGAAAGGATTCCTAGGGCATTGGCGGCCTCCATGTCCGTAGCCTCGTCCTCCGTGCCTTCTGGCCATATCACCTGTCAAAGGAATGAATGAAAGTCATACGAGTCAAACACTCAGATGAGCCTAAAAGCTATGCAGTGTGTATGAGTGTATGCCCTAAGTGCTCTCTCAACAAACCAGATTGTGACCCGCTCGAAGGAATTAACTCCCTCGCAGCAAGAGCTAGTTCTTCCATACTTTTTGTATCCGGCCATAGAGACAAGTCTATAGCAACCTTATTCAGATCGACAAACTGGTCTGTTGTCTCAAGTAGGGCGGCGACTTCCAGAGAAGTCATAGGGGACTGTGGACCGACCGACGCTTCTCCCCCCGCCCCTTCCATCGGAGGTGGGAAAGAAGCGTCCAACGAAACCTTGTCCCGGGTAACTGTCTCCACGCCACCAGCCTCGTCGCTGCACACATCTCCTTGGAACTTGACGACTTTTTTGGGCTTGGGCCCAGCAGAAGGCAGCTTTCTTTTCAAACCAGGAGTCGCGGGACCTCCCATCATTTTCCCTTTTGATACACTGCTCGCAATGGCAAGCCTGATTATAGCACGATCATCCGAGAGCAGCCCAGCACGACGAAGGAGTTCTTGGCTTGTAACAGTATCAATTTTGTGAGACTCTTCGGGAATCGCCCGCAAAGCATTAAGGCGTTGCTTGTACTTTTCACTGGTAGGTGCCTTTCGATTTCCTTCCGCGATAAAAATAATAATTATGAGACATGGGCTCCAAGAACTTTATAATAGGGAACAGAGTTAGAAAGTACTTATTCCCTTATATCCACTTCCTTGCAAATCTAGGAGGCCAGTGCACAAAGAACCATTCCTGTATGAACCCAAACAGCCTGGGCTACTTCCCGACGAAGAATTTGGTGGCGGTTGACACATCCAGGAACCATTGGGAAGGCGATCTGCTAGACGTTCTCCTCAGACTGGAAAAATACTGAACGTCCTCTCCGGTAGGTTCCAAGTGCAAATATTCTCGGTAGAGAACGTAAGTGCCTAAGAGCAAAGAATAAGCATTTGGATGCAATTGTGAAGGTGCAAGGCGAAAATATGACAACATGTCCCAGATAAAATCATTAGCTGGGGCACGCATCCCGCAAAACAAGCTTGCTTGTTCCAGGCAGTCAAACCCTCGGGTGGTGCGTGAGCCCTGCCAACCTCTCCCGGTGCATGGACGTCATCCTATGGTATATTGAACCGCAACGCCATTTTCCTAGCTGATGTAGCATCCATGCGCGACGGTACTGAATCCGTCTGATTTTCCAAGGTAACTGCGCCAGGCAACATATTCGGAGCTACCGGAGCCGCCGGTGCATCTCCACTAATAATATCCAGGTTCTCGACCTCCACATTTATGACTGGAGAATGTAATCTCTCAGTTTGTTCCCCGTGTTCGGACACTCCAGGTGAACTGGCCGTTTGAGAAGGATCAGATCCATCAGTCGTCTCAAGCTCGCTGCCAGTCGAGCTACCACTATTGGTAGAATCATAAGTATGTGATGATGGCGAGGAAGCCTCGGCTTCCAGGATTTTTCCAGTCTTTGATCTTGTTTGCATCGCTAGCTATACCTTAACACACTAGTATTAGACATCGCATTGGAATAACATGTACCCCTCGTGCTGGTTAAAGCTAACGTGCACGTGTAGTGTTATGCAGAATCAAGACACACAGAATAAGCTCAATGCAGTCCAACGGTTTGGTCATAGTTCAGATATATGCTCTATCCTATGTTGAGAGTCATAATATATGCAGCCATACAATCGCTAAGGCGAGGAGTCAGGAAATCGAAGTTCTGTACAAGAGAAACAACATCCCGCCAAGGCGCTACGCGAAGTAGTTGCGCCAAGCAGCTCTGGCGGAGGATCAGACCCATCTCGGTGTTCCAAAGTTCAATCCCCCTATCGGGATTCGAAAATTTGAACCCCCCTCAGGGTTCGGAAATTCGAACCCCTTCCGGGTTCGAAAATTCGAACCTCCCTCAGGGTTCGGAAATTCGAACCCCCTCTGTGTTTGGAAATTCGAACCCCCTCAAGGTTCGGAAATTCAAACCCTAGAAGTTCGAATATCCAAAGTCCTTGGGGTTCAAATATGCGGACTGCCTCAGGGTTCGAAAATTCGAACCCCTCGGAAGGTCCTAAGATTCGAACCCCTCAAGATTCGAAAATTCGAACCCCTTAGAGGGTTCAAAAATTCGAACCTCTGTTGGGTTCGGATTTCCAAGGCTCCTCCAAGTCACAGCCCTTCGACCTCCCTCCACCTGTTTTCTTCGACCCCGTATATTACCTAAGTCCGATTAGAAGTGTTGGGTTCTTGAGCTTTCACAACATTGGTGGCCAAGGAAGAAAGGAAATGAGGGGGAGGGGACTATTTATAATAAAAAGAATAAGTCCCCCCAGAATCTCGAACCCGTGGGTTCGAATTTTCGAACCCCTAGGCTTCGAAATTTCGAACCCCCAGGGTTTGAAATTTCGAACCCCCCAAGGTTCGAAATTTCGAACTTTAGGGTCTCAAAATTTCGAACCATGGTGGTTCAGAATTTCGAACCCTTAGGGTTCGAAATTTCGCACCACAGATGCAAAAGGTCGTGCCCTCAAAAAAAAAAGGAAAGAAAGAAAGATAGAACCCTCGGGTTCGAAACATCACACCGCGTGATCATGTACATATATTCCATGCATATCCATCGCCGCAAGCACACGGAGGCAATGCACTACGGATACTTAGCAACGTGAGCACGGCGCCACACCAGCAATGACTCGCTTGCAATTCCGCAGCGAACGGGCCCGATAACAAACATATGTTTTCTTTTAACTTACATGACCAGTCGACAATTCGACTACTACCTCATCCAACGCAAAGCACATCATGTCAAGATAAGACGTACTTTGGGGGGCAAATGTTAACCAGCTTTTTGGTCCAGTTCCCAAAAGTACATGAGCCATGCTTGACTCAACGCATCGCGTGAAACTAAAGCCAAGGGGGATCGCGCCAACAAAGACCTCGCAGTCCGAGCCGCGAACCCGAACCTCGGGCCACCAGAACACCCATACACCTGGCCTTCGCGCCCCCATAAAGTGACTTTCGTACCCCTTAGGGTGCGAATTTCACACCCCTAAGGGGTGCGAAATTTGCACCCAGCAGGGTGCGAATTTCGTACCCTGGGGTGCGAATTTTGCACCCCAGGAGGTACGAAATTCGTACACCCGAAGGGTACGAATTTTGCGCCCGACAGGGTGCAAAATTCATATCCTACGGGATACGAATTTGCACCTCCCATGGGGTACGAATTTTGCATCCCACAAGGTGCGAAATTCGCACCCCAGGGCCGGGTGTGAAATTCTGGCCTGCGCAGGTGCCAGGTGCGAATTTTCTAGGTGTGGTCCCTATTTTTACCTACTCCTACCTAACCCCAAGCTACTCCTTTCCTACAAATACCCCATGGCCTCACACTTCAAAGGGGTTGGAATTTGTGAGCTCATGACCTCTAGAGAGCTACTTTAATGACATCTCCCATTTGAGGAAGAAGAAGGGAAAAAGTGTCTTTTTCTAATATATTAAATATATGATAATTATGACATCATATATGATAATGATGACATCATATAGTTTAGATATGACATCATATAGCTTTGACATGAATGTAATGAGATGTCATGAGATGGCCTAGGCCTTGTAACTTTGCGATGTCAATAATATTCCAACGACTCTGCAAAGTGGACGTAGGCCCCTCCCGAGGCCGAACCACTATAAATCTCATGTGTTGTTTACCTTTTTTAGCTCTTGTATATACGACCAAATTAATAATTCCTAGTAATTAGAATCTTGGGTGTTTGCGACATTTTTTGCCGTCAACAGTAACAATATGTATCGGGATATGAAGCGAACTTACTACTGGGAAGGGATGAAAAGGGATGTTGGAAAGTTCATTTCCAAATGTATGAATTGTCGGTTGGTGAAAGCTGAACAGAAGAAGCCGAGTGGGTTGCTTCAGCCATTGGAAGTTCCTACATGGAAGTGGGAGCAGATATTGATGGGCTACCTAGAACCAGGACAGGAAATGCAGGAATTTGGTTCATAGTGGATCGCTTTACCAAAAGTGCCAGGTTTATTCCAGTCATATAGATTAGGACGACATCTAAGTTGGCTGAGCTGTATGTAAAATGAATAGTTAGATTCCATGGTATCCCAAAGAACATAGTTAGTGATTGATATCCATTGTTCACAAGTGAGTTTTGGAAAAGTTTGCATGAAACTTTGAGAGCCTAGTTGTGTTTGAGTACAGCTTATCATCCCCGAATTGATGGTCAAACCGAGAGGTTTAACCGAGTTTTGGAAGATCTCCTAAGAGCTTTTGTGTTGGATTTCAGGGGATCATGGGAAGACAATTTACATCTAGTTGAGTTTGCATATAACAACAATTTCCAGTTGAGTAATGGAATGGCACAATACAAGGCATTGTATGGTAGACCGTGTAATTCTCTGACATATTGGCTAGAGACTAGAGACAAGTTGATACTTGAACCAGAGTTGATAAGAGAAACATCAGATTGTATCGAAATCATTCAACAACGAATGATGCAACCCAAGGTCGTCAGAAGAGTTATGTCGATAAGCATCGTAAGGAGTTGGGATTCGACAAGAGCGATATGGTTTTCATGAAGATTTCTTCGTTGAAGAACGTTGTTCGGTTCAGAAAGAAAGAAAAGTTAGCTCTAAGGTTTATTGGACCGTTTCCGATAGTCGAGCGGATTGGAAAGCTCGCATATAGACTGGATTTACCTGAGAAGATGTCGAGTGTGCACAGTGTATTTCATGTGTCTTTTCTATGGAATTTTGTGCATGATTCGAATGTGGTGGTATTTCCAGATCAGTACGAATACCTAGAAGTTGAGTCCGTAGTGACAAAACCTCGTAAGCCACTTCGCGTTGTGGGGAATGACATGAAACAACGTAGGAGGAGGGCATTTAAACTAGTCAAGATACAATGGAGTGAGGATTATGACGATTGTACATGGGAAACAAAAGAGAAGATGAAGGCGATCCATCCAGAACTCTTCGTTGGTATGACCCACAAATGTTGTGTCACCCTTACCCTATTGTAGCTTGTGGTAGAATTCTATATGCTAGGATAGGACTATGGATGCATGGTCTAATGGCTGCTAGTTTGGATGATAGAATTGGCTGCTTATGGATGATAGACACGTAGAATTGTTCTGCTTGCTTGTGCTATTTGGAATTTCGAGGGTGAAAATTCTAAGGGGGAGCGAATGTAACGACCCGCATTTTACGTATCAGAGGATCGTAAAATATTTTTTTATTCTCTATGGGTCGGATCATTCTCATCTTTTAATATGTTGTTCATGGGGATGTAAAACATACCCATGATTTTTACCAATTTTATTTATGACCATTTTTCCCCTGTTAGTTTTGCACGGGGCATACTCTTTGACTGGAATCAAATCAGGTGTTGAGGTTGATTTCATTGATAAAGAAATGGTGTTGCCAATTCCGTAGAGTGGTCACATTAAAGTTTTGGTTTAACGGTTTGGAAGAAATTGTTGTTTTAGTGTTACACAAATTCTGTCCAGGCTAATTTGTAATTAATGGGCTGATTTGTAGGGCTCGCTAGAGCTTGGGCTGTTTGATATAAATAGGGAGTTAGGGTCATGGAGAGTGATTTACTTTCTCCAATTCTCATTTGGTTGAGCTCGTGATCCTCCTTGCTCAATAAAACACCTCTCTTCCAACATCAAAATTCTGGATCTACGCGAAGAGAATGAAGATCTACATCAAGTGAAGCTAGATGTACTCGATAGAGGATAGAATTCATCACTTCGAGTGGATTGAAGGTAGATCTTCGCTGTCTAGATTCGAGAATCATCGTTTTAAAGCTAGATTGAAGATTTGGTGAGTGATAAGCATCTCTCACATGGATTGAATCGAGTATATGGTTGTTTGATTATATTTTTCATCATTTCAAAGTTATTTTCACCTAGATCTACATCATGGTAAGTATATTTTCACTTGAATCACCATAGGATCTAACCTAGCAACTCAAACCGGTAATTTCTATGTTAATTCATATGTATATGCAAGTTAGATACATTATTTTGTTAAATTCATTGATTTATCATGGTTTGGTGAAATCCAATGTGTTTTTCGGTAGTGATTGTTGTATAAATGACAACGGATGGTTTCGTGCTGTGTTGAAATGATTGAATTGGTTGATTTGGATGAGTTGTTTGCATTGATTTTGTAACACCCCGCATTTTTATAAATATTTGATCGTGCGTATATGTTAATATATGCATGGACAATGATAAATAAAAGATGGTATAAAAGTAATAAAAAGACTCATGCATTTAAAAAAAAAGATAATGCGTTAAATGGTTAATGTAGTAAAGAAGTGCATGCGGTAGAAAAGAAGAAGGTAATACATGATTGCATGCAATCAATTAATAAGTTTAAAAGGAGAGAAAGATTATGCAATAAAATAAATGCATGCGGTTGCATGTAAGGTAATTAAGCCGCATGCAGTAAATTAAAAGGGAAACATAGTAAAAAGCGAAACTTGACAATGCATGCAAAATTAACGAGTGAATGCAAACAATGTGAATAATAAAGGTAAATTGATTGAGTTAATTGCGTGCAACAATAAATATATAAGAAAGATAAGGCATGCATTGTACATGCATTTCAAAAATGAAAGTTATAAATCTGTAAGTTATAATTAGAAGGAAATAAATGTTATTAGTTAACACTTATAAGAATAAGAGGATGTATGTACTTATACATACATAACATTTGAAATTCAAATGTAATGAAATAATTGCATGCGATAGTGGATTAATGACAAAGATTAGGCATGCGCATAAATTGTGCAATTAAAACCTGATGTAGATTTATAAAGGACACACAATTAATTAAAGGAAGAAAAAGGAGGCACACAAAATAAATCAAGAGAAGCAAAACAAGAAAGCAATAAAACGTTTAGTTAAAACGTTACAAATATTGCGCTATTCCTGCTCGTTGGACCCAAGTGGGTCGACCCACGCTTGCTCTGGTCAATCTATAGGTCGACCCAAGGGTAGGTGGGTTGACCTATGGGTCGACCCAAGTAGTTGGCGGGTCGACCCAGAATGGTTCAGCGAGCAAAAGTGATGTTTCTGTGTTGATATGCGCGGTTCGGACTTTATTATTTTAAATCCAATGGTTCAGACCTTTCTACTATGCCTGTAAATAGACTAACAGGGCCTAGTTTTATTCTCATAATTTCTGAGGTGCAACCTAGGCTCTGCCATTCTCTTTCTTATTATCCAAACCTTTTCAGAAAATAAAATATTAGTTCTTAGGCTTCTGATTCAAGGTTTGAAGATAAGAGATATAAATCAAAGTGCAGGCATCTAGAATTCTGATACACGTCAGGTAAGTTCTCGAATCTGATCTGTTTAGGTTTCTTGTCTTCTTTCCCTTTCTCTTTTAGAATCCGATTTGTGAATCGTGATTGTTTTGTATTAGATTCAGTTAGGGAAACCATGGAACAACAAATCTGGATCAGATTGAAGGATTTGAAAGCTGTCAGGTGAGTGGATTTAAGCTATACCTTTTGATAACGGTATAACTATCGTTTGCATTCCCCGTTAGTGAATCTGCTGAAAAGTAAACTTATTGTATCTGAAAACTAATTGAATCTGTAGAATTATATGAAACCTGCTGAAATGTTTAACCTTCTGAACTGTGTTGAAATTATTACTGTTGTATTAAATCTGGACTATAACCTTCATATGAATTCTGAAACTACTGCGATATTGTAAATCTGAAATCTTAACTATGAATTAAACACGAAGATAAGAATTAAGAAAATTGTTATGAAAGATATACAGTAATTAAGGACATTATGCGAAATGATAATTAAAATGCCTAACTCATAAAATAAGAAAAGGAAGGTATGTAATGGGCTGAATTAGTTGAATTCGAAGGAAAAGTGATGTATTTCTCTAAGTAGATTATTTCTAAGAATGTAGTTGCAAGAAAGCCATAATGAAAAATAAAATAGGATTAGTGTGAAACATGGATCCTTTTACCGTATTGCACATTAATCGAATAAAAAGATGTATGCATGTTCACTACAAAAGAAAAAGAAATAACTCGCAACCACGAATCTAGATGGGAATACATTATGAAAATAAATCACTGTATCTTTATGTAAATCAAATTGATAAGGTGCATGAAGTGTTTTCCTTAATAAAATAAGGAACCTATATTACAGTAAATAAGGAAGGATGAATCACCCTCGCCGATGAGATGAGACGAGATGAGTTTGGTATCTTTACACTAGTCGATGAGATGAGGCAGTGTATATTTGTTGATGTTTTATGATATTTTTTAGTTTGATATCGATTAACGGCTAGTAAACCATTAGGTGTGAACGTATGGTATGGGACGTACGTTGACACCTTATGAATTCCTAACCGAGAGGTGGAGACACATTCAATATGTTACTAGTACAATAGACCAAGTACTCGATTAGAGTCATCACGATGTTCACGATGGTATTATTCGCCTCTAATCATCATGATGTTATTGCTCGAGTTTTTTGTGACCGGGTGTCATCAAGATGTTTCCAACTATAGTCAATCACGATGATCATGATGTTATGTGACCCCGTGTCATCACGATGAATGGTACTAAACAATAATAGTACTAGTCAAGATGTTAAGCACATGCTTATTTATTTGTGATGGATCCATACTCTGTGTTTTGTGTTTATATTTGATTTCACCATAGAGATTATTATTAACTTCGGTAATTTTATTTATGGTTTTGAACTCTTAATATTGTTCTATTGATTTGGTGATTTTGTGATTTGGCGATTCTGTGTTTTATGTGGTTTTATGATTTTATCCTATGATTTCGACGGTTTTAGAGTCTTCCATTTTGTGTTATGTGATTCCAACTGTTGATTACCCTAGCCATGTAGTCCAGGTAATTTGTGTTATGGCAGTGTTAAGTCTATATTCGAGTTTCTTATTCTCAAATTATATACTAATCTTGTGGACTTATAAGTGATGTGCTTTGTTGGCTTCAATATATGGCACTCCTTTCTATCATATTTGATTTTCTTATTCTCAAATCATATACCAATCTTGTGAACTTATAAGTGATGTGCTTTATTGACCTCGGTATATGGCATTCCTTCATGATAGAAAGGAAATAACTGGATCTAAGTTCCATGATAATCCGTGTATTGTGATTATTTTCTTATGGAAAGGAATTTGCGTATAGTGACATTCTATTTCACTTATCATGTTATTACAAATATGTTTAAACAAGACTAATCCGTTATGTAATACTCCGGTCAGATCGAGTTGTTCCAGGTTCAGTTGTTATAGATTAATAGGTTTGCTGTTATATCTTGGACTATCTTTGAAGACTTATTCCAGTTTTTCCTTAGTATACTCGCGTTGTAGTGCAGTTGTTCCCTTTGAGATTATTGTATTCTGTATTGTACATTCTTTCAAGAAGTAGCACATGTATATGTTTTATTCAGTGATTGTATCAATGTGTATCTGTTTTGCGATCTGTGAATTGTTGTATATTGTTATGAAACGATCATTATCCATCATAGTTTCTTATTAGGGTTATTAGGTATGTCATCTACTTGAAATAAGAAAAGAAAAATTATTCACTCAATCGACGTATCCAATACTTGTCTAATATGAAATTACGGATGATTGCCCCTGGCCAGCCCTATTCTCCGCTCTACTAGACAACATTGCTCGTTAATGCTCTTTATTAGGGTGGGTTTCGGATGTGCTGTTATAACCGCCCTCCTGGGGGGGGGGGGGTTGACCTTCCTCTTGTAGGGAAGCCTAATGAGGGTTGTTCTATATTGGGACTTATTTATAAATACTATCAATCAGACCTATTAGATTTAATCAATTAAATATAACGGCCCGAAAACACGATAGCAACTATGAAAAGAGCTGCAACCCCTCACTCCAAACCCTATAACCATTCTCTTCCCTACATCCAACATTCCTTTCTTCCATTTCTAAATCTCCGAAAAAGAAAAAGGTTCTTCTTCTATCTTCTTAATCTATTTCTATTATAATCTTTTCTATTTAGATTTGGATTATTCTTGAGTATTATATTTACACATATAAGAATTCTAATATATGTGATTCTTATATATATATATATATATATATATATATGAGGTTGGAGCATGATCGTTTGCGATGGACAAAATCCATACTTTATTACATTCAGTCTGTTTATTGCTTGTTCTTGAACTTTGTGAGTGGAATCCATTAAGTAATTATTTCCTAAAAATTGATAATTGTAAAGTTGGATTGTTGTGCCTAGGAGGATATGAGATTACAAAAAGAAAATATGATTAAACCCTTCAAATCTTCCGTTTATTTTGTATTTGTTCATAGAAATTTTCATTCTTGTTGTATTATGATTTTGGGTTATTGTAATAATAAAAGAAAGACATGATGCTCGTATATAATTGTCTATATTGTTTGGATTCCTTTTTATTCTATTTCATGTAAATCCATATGTTTGCTTTCATGCAAAAGGTTAAGATTTGGATAAATTTGTAAATCTAAATAGGTTTGAATCTCAATTTTTCTAAATAGAGAACTTGAACGTATTATTTACGATATATCTAAATATTAAGGTTTTACATATAAACAAGTACAAGAAAGGAATCCATTCAAAATAGAAACTGTAAGCATATAAGTATATTTGATGTGTAAAGTTATGTTTATCTTTTATTGTTACACTAATCAAAACCTAAGTTACAAGTTTATATGTTGTTATGATTGTTTTCCCATTTTATTGTCATATGTTTATATGTACATTTTTGCTATGGATGAGGGAAATATGGGAATGACTTGTATACCTCTAAAATTTAGATAGCGATTGATATTTCAAAAACATGGTAAGGGCGTTAATCTCGTTCGCTTGATTTCCGTCTTATGTATATGTAAATATATAACATAAAAACGTAATATTATACGCATTAAGTGCATAATCAATAGTATTAAATTAGGAATAGAATTCGAATGTCCCACAGGAATTTGTTTATTTGTATGTGTGTGAGTTAATGGCTTAATTGACATTAATAACACATAGTCACGAAGCTAACTGTTACCTGTAGTAGAAGTCTGCCCAGAATCGATCGACATATCCAACTTCTGCAAGTAAATCTGGTTAGTGTGAGAGCTCTATGTGCCATCGGCCATTATAATTAGTATACTATGATGCGAGGTAAGGCCCAACTTGTCGTAGAAGTTTTCCCGAAACAGCCGCCCGTTTTCATTTTGTGAAGTCTCTGGCAGAGGAAAGGGCTGTAGGTGTGACACCCCACGTCCGTTAATGTCACTCTTTAACAGAATGCATTAAGTTCCGTGAAGCATTATAGGTAGACAGAAACATAACATCATAAGACATATAAAATAGCAACGGAAATTTAAAACTTTATTTTTCCTACAGAAAGCATCGTGGTATCAAAATCCAATTATAATATCAGACTGAAATACTGGATGAAATACATAAAATAAAAACATCTGTCTTGCGCTAAAACCATCAAAGTATAGAACTGAAAAATCATAATCCCCATAAGTAGCCATAAACAAGTAGACAAATAGTCAAAGTGACACATCGAAGCAAATCCAAATCCAAGCAAAAACAGAAGAGAGAGTCCTAATCAAACCTGAGCGTTCCCACCCTAAGAACCTGTGGGAGAAGGGGGAGAAAAGAAAGACAGAGAAAAGGAAACAAAACGGGTCAGACATAAATTCTAGCAAGTCCAGTGACTATTAGCATATAAATAAGCAAAAACATCATGAAAGTAAATAAACTGAATGAGGGATAACAGTATCATACAACATATATGAATAGGATAGACATGATAAATAGAATGAATAAAATAAACCATGCTTCTCAATTACTTTTCTCTACACCGATACTAGCTTACCACATTAAGTGTTTTTCAATTACTTAACAGAAACAGAATGACCCCAACAGAAACATAAATGGTAGACTTAGATGTACTTCTAGTAACGGGTTTTACCCCTAAGCAGAAATAACGGGTAGTTAACCAGAAATAATGGGTATTACCCAAAAAGAAATAACAGGTACCTAAACTAGACTAGATGTACCCTAATCCCAACCCCCGACGATTGGCTCCCTACCACGTAATTACCCAGTGTCGGCCCCACAGTAGGGTGTATTACTTCCTAAAGTGGCAACCACCAGAAGGACACTGACCTATTTACAGTTGTTATAGCGACTTATTTCCCCTAGCAAGACGGACCCATGCACGCTCATGACTCCGTTGGAACGCGCTATCAGAACAACCCTTCCCAAATGAACCTCTTATAATTAGCTCAGTAAACATGCCCTGACCCCTACCTAGTGCGGGGTCCCCCCTTTTAATACCAGAATGGGTTACTAACTAATATGGATCCACACAATAGATGACACAAGCCACCCCTTAGGCTTGTATCCCCAACCCAGTAGGATTTCCATAGGTTAATTTTATTGGGTTCATATAACCCCCCACAGATTTAATACACTTACTTAACCCCATAGATTCAACATCTTTACTTAACCCCCACCCACTGATTAAACAAGCCACATATAAACAGGTTTATATGTATATATAACCTCCGCAGATTTAACAGGTTAAGTTTTACAGGTAAACAAGTATGCATAACCAGCAACATGTTTCACAGATTACTTACAATTTCATTAACATATTTCACTTAATCTTTAAATTAAGCCTACCAGTTTATAAGCCTAAACCACAAGTCATAATTCACAGTCTAAGATATGCCCCAAATTTTAGTCATATTTCACATATATTTTATGCCCTAAATCATCGTTCCCAAATTTAACCCAATTTCGTTCGTACGCATATTTTAGCGATATCGACCTAGGCTCAAAGGTAGCCTGGCTATAAAAATAAGAAGGGAATGAGAGAGATAGGAAGAAGAATAGAAACATGCATAATAACATAATAGGCATATGATAACAGAAATAGGCATATCAGAAATAGGCATATAAGAACTGAATAGCAGATAAGGTATATAGAATAGTACATGTGATAGCAGAACTGTTTAGGTATGAACCAGATTCTTAACAGGCATAGGTTTACATCTAGATTTATAAACATGTCAGGATTACTTGTTAAATGTTCGTATCTAAAAGTAACATGAACTCATAGAGACTGGATCTAAAGAACAGATAATGATATGGTGAAGTTGCAATAGAGATTCTTGTATATGTATATGCTGTTGTTGAAGAAAAATAGGCTAATTCAATCCAAGCTGGGGCAACATCTCGTTGTCTCCATTTTTTTAGGTGAATAAAACAATAAAAATGTTGTCCTATATAGCCTACTGCCAACGAATCTCGTTCGGAAACAAGTCCAGGATTAGGAAATGAACCTGGGCAGATCCGGGGTGGGTCGACCCTTGTGTCGACCCATGGGTCGACACCCTCTTGAGTGTGTCGACCCATGGGTCGACATCCCTGAGGCGTGGGTCGACCCCCAATGGGTCTCAATCTCGCATCCATTTCCCGCTTTGATTTTTGATCTTTTTTGAAATTGTGGACTTATTTTGTTTATATGTATATTGCCTTTATATGTATACAAACTTCAAAACTTAATATCTTCTTTATACGATGTCTGTTTTACGCAAACTCAGAGTCTATCTTAAGCAGAATTCCGAGACGAACACAATGATACAGTGCATTTTACTTATTTCCTAATATTTAATTAAATATTCTTAAGTTTATTAACATTCCTTAAAATTAAGGGGTGTTACATTCTCCCTTACTTAAAGGATTTCGTCCTCGAAATCTCTAAGTTATGAAGAATGTTTATCCTAATATCCATCAACCATCTACTCATCCATCAATCAAAGGCATCTATTATCCTTAAAAGGTTTCTAATGCTTATATGAACGTATGCAAAGGTGTGTGTATATGTCCCTATGCTAATGCGAAAAAATAGGTGGTCTACTGATTCAGTCGACCACCTTAATGCAATGTGTGTTAGTGCCATGAATCCAACATGTAAGCAAATATTCCTAGTATCTCATGTAAACTCTATATGTGTGCACAATCATCCATCCAAATGCAACACCCATATTCCATCCATAAAAATTTAAAAATGCACACACATCCATAAGCAATATGTAAGTGATTGAGCCAACCTAGTGCCTAATGTGTGTGTAATGTGTATATGCATCCATGAGCAACCACTTGCAAAAACTTGCATCCATCAAACATAACATGTATCAAACACATGTTTACATCCATTGGTTTTCTACCTAAAGGTTGAAGAATCATTTGATAGGATATACTCAATTGACAGAAACAAGTATGAATAAAAGCTTGGAAAAAGAAGTTAAGAACATACCCTTAAAAAGAAAAGGGTGCTGAGCGCGAATCTTGTCTTCTGTCTCTTAAGTTGCATCTTCACGGTCTTCTCCCCCATTGAACTTTCATCAATTTGACCTCTATGTTGCGAAGCTTCCAAACCTATGATCCATGAATACGGGTAGGAACTCGTTTAACTGTTGCCTCCCATTCCACCTCTACTTCCTCAAGCATGCTCGGCTCATGTAACGTCCCAGATTTTTCGGTCATTTAAATTGGAACATTTAAATCTGTTTTATATATTATATTGAAAATATAATGGATTTTATATCGAATTTATTTAATAAAATGGTGTTCGAATATAAATAAATATATATATATATATTATTTAAATCGATCTCGAAATGCCGCGGTAGTTCGTAATTTTCGATTTGAACTTTAATTGAATATACAAGATCCGATATAAGTCGGATTTTTGTGAATCAAGAAACATTTGAATCGATTTAGTTATATTTTTCTAATGAAAGATAACAATGGAGATTTCATATTACAGACTGCAAGTTATGTCCAATTCAAATTTTCGAATAGTCGTTATGGAACTTCGTTAATAAACAATAGCTTATGTTTAATAAATATAAACGGATTTCTATACATTTGGATTTCGTTTTAAACTGAATTTCTGAATATTGAGTTTAAAATATATATTAGTTATACTGTTTGGATAAATACGATAATAATAATTTAGCATTTATTTAAATAAGATTTGTTTTGAATTTAAATATATTTTATCAATATTATGTAGGCCTTAAAACTGTTTCTATTCAAACGATCTCCGTTTTCGGCGAAACGAATTTTATTGGAATACGTACAATTAATTATTGTTAAATTTTTAGTTTGGGGGCCCATTTGGGGTTGCTTTATCGGTAAGCGATATTTAGAGATGAACCGATAAATTAAAATATCGCAGTTGTGCAAACGGAGTCCGTTTTCGATGAAATTAATTTCGTTGGATCCGAAATGTCAAGACGTAGCAGTACGTATATTTTCACTGCATTCGGAGTTCGTAAATATCGATACAAATAGAAAGCGTCAACCGTAAAAAGGATAGATAAAATTTATGGTATATGTAATAATTAACGTAAAATCCTATTTCTTTCCGGGCAAGCTGAACTATCCAAGCTTAGCCTGGAAGCTACCGAATCATTACATGCATGCCACGCAATAAAAAATAATTAACCAAGCCTTCAGCTGAAAGCTACCATTTCTTGCGCACCACACTATCTATATATATATCCAGGCTTGTTTCTCTTTTCTTCTGCAAAGTATAAACCAAGAGAAACAGTACCTTCTTCTTCAATAAACCGAACGCCGCCATTAAAAACAAAACAAAAGAAAACAAATGCCTCCATTTATACAAATCAAAACCAATGCTCTCCTAGATACGCTTGTTTGTATGCAGACAGAAGCACCTTGTTTCTAGGGGCGGGGGATATAACTGTTAGTACATGGAAGCTCATGAGTAGGTGTAATTAAGAAGCAAGAGGCGGTAGGAGAATGGATCGATGACGCACGATGACTGGAGGAAGCGGCAGCGGCTTGCTTGCTGGTGGAGTTTTCGGACAAGCAAGAAGCAGGCCGTGAGAGAATTTTTGCGGGTTGTCTGCAGTGAACGGGGAAGAGCAGTGGGAATGTTTGAGGTGTTGGGTCTTGGAGTAGGGAGTCCGAATCAAAGGCGGGTTGATGAAGTGAACGCGGGCGGGCATGCATGGGATGGATTATAGAACAGCAGCAGGCTTAGTATTTAATATAATTAAGTGGGGTACGTAGTTGCTGTGAAACGAAGGAAACAATATGGTTATAAAACACGCAGTACGAAGAATGGCGCGAATTAGGGACGTGGATCCAGGTGGGGTTGCGAGATAAGACTAGAGTGGAGGCAGAAGTTTAACGAACTGCGTATAGCAAATCATTACAACGGTGACGACAGTTTGATAGAAGGGGTAGGAGAAGCAAGACATAGAGGAAGAAACAGCAGTTTAACGTGAGCAAGAAGCAGTGGCGTAGGTGTTGAAATGGGGTTCGGTAGTTGAGCTGGAATGTGTGTTGAACTGTGCATCGCAAGGCGTGTCTTGCAGACGTGAGTCAGACCATAACCAACCATCCGTTCTGTTCAGTTATTCTCTCTCTTGTTTTGAAACTGGTCCAACGAGCGGAGCAACCAGAAGAAGGAACCAGCCATGGGTCGGGGGGTTACAACGGCAAAGTGTTTGCCGTTATAAGGTTACAACGACAAACACTTTGCCGTTATAAGATTATAAAACTAATGTTATAACGGCAAAGCTTATAACGGTAAACTCTTTGCTGTTTTAAGATTATAACGGCAAAGAGTTTGCCATTATAAGCTTATAACGGCAAACACTTTGCCGTTATAAACACTAACCCATGTTCAGTCAACCAGCCCCGAACGAGCTCAAAACTAGCCACGGGTGACTGAACAAGCCACACCTGGTTGCTCTGTGGCTTGTTTAGTAACTAAACAAGCCATTGTTGGTTGTGCTCTCAGTGTTAGGTGGCGGGGCTTTCGAGCGGAGGTAGTGACATTTTGAAGCCTGACAATGGGAAGATAGCTTCGCTTCAGGGTGCGAGATCAAGGCCGGAGGAAGGGACTGACATGCGCAGGAAGGGAAACGCAAAAATGGCAAGTTCTGGAAACATGAAGAAGACAATGAAGAGAGCACTAGTTTAGAAGATAAACGGTACGTTATGCTAAATCACCAAGTTTACCATATGCCTAATGACTAATTATTATATTCCTAATTGAATTTAAATATGCTAAGACACTGGTGATTTCCTTTTGCATATTTCAGCCTGATTCCATTTACTATAAATTGTTTGGTTTTATTTTTGGCTAAAGTTAGTGTTGGAGAACGATCATACAAATTCAATACTAGTTACCGTATTATTAACATGGCCATTTTATTATACCCGTGACCATTTGTTTTTATTACCCATAATTAGTTAATTAAATTAAAATTTTAGTTAAGATTTTATATAAATTTTATTTTTATTTAAAACAAATAGTTATAAATTCTGTAACGTATTACGTATTATCAGAATTGGATAAAACAGAGGGCGATAGGACCACGCTTCATTCTGAGACAGATTTGGACGTAGCCCGGAGTCTTAGTTAAATTAAATGTCAGTTTAACTTAATTAAAATGAACTGTTTGATGGATAATGGGAATACAAGGTGAGTTCAACTCACTCAGTTTATCCCGTTTATATTTTATATAAGCTGAGTTTTATTTTGTGTGCAATGCTTGTTAATGATTGATGACTGAATGACTGTTTGTTTATATGTTGAATATTATTTAATATTCATGGATTAAATTAAGCGTTTGTTTAATTTAATCAAATTAAATCGTTATTTTAACGATAGGATTCCGATCGAGATAAGTTACCTTGTTGGTTACGTTTATAATAATATAAACGTATTAAATAAATAATTTAGTGCTTGATTGGATGTTGTTAATCGATTGTTGAATATTATTATTTATGAGTACCGCGATAAATATACTATCGTATTGGATTTGAGTTCACCCATTGTGATGCAGGGAAGGACAAGTTGGAGGAATCCAACTGGGTTCCTCAAAAATGTTGTTTAGTTATATGACTTGTTTAATCAATTTGATTGATTGTTGAATGTTGGAACCATATTCAACACAGTTAACTAATGGTGATATTGGTTGAGTGATTATCGGCAGATGGCCTGTAAATGAATCATTTTATAGAGATTGATTTATCGTAAGGTGAATTAATAGAAAGAGAGTTATAAAATTTGTTTTTATAACTAAAGACAGATTTTGAAATCTATTTTATATAGATTATTTTTAAATAAAGTTATTAAAGGAAATGAATAATTATTTTTACCCAGTAATTATAAAACGTGTGTATAAATCGAGATTTGTATGTTGAAGGGTTTTATAAACAAATAAACCGAAATTAACTGAATGGTTAAGGATTTAATTAATTGTTTCAAATAAACAATCAATTACGATTATTTAATTTAATTGTTATTTAAAATAAATGAGATTATTTGAATTATTTTATAAATTTAAATAAAAGGACTAATTAGAATGGGTTAAAGAATTAACCTTGTTTTGAGATGACTAAATCAAATACTTGAACGAGATTTGATTATTCAAACAATTATTGGATTGTTAATTATTATTAAAGTTTATTAAGTATTTTAAAATAACCTTTAAGGGAAATTAACTATTTTATTAATAGTTAATGATAAAGTAAACTTTTAAATGAAAAGGAGTTGAAGTTGATTATTTAACCAGATTAAGGCAATGGTCTGGTAACCAGAACCCGATTAAGAAAGTTAAATGTGGTCTTAAGACCTGGTTTATAATTGAATTGAATTCTATATGAGTTACTCATATTTTTATGAGTTGGATTTTGATTTAAATTATTGGGAGACATTCTATAAAAAGGGAAGTTTTAAAACAAGTTTTAATATGAGTTGAAATCAAACAGAAGCTTAAGTGGATTAAGTCTGATTATAAAAGTAAAGATATAATGATAGGATCGGGGAAATTGATGTTTAACTACGAAATGGAGTTTAATTGAACAAAACGAAGATAAGTGGTTACAAAAAGAAATTCTATAGTTAATGGAACCTTGGGTTAGTGGATGGAATATGGGATTCGTTTATAAACTCTTATCTATTCTGGAGATAAGAATGTTGTTGGCTCAAGGTCTGAGAGGTAAATAAAATACCCCAACTTTAACTACTTCATGATTATCCAAGAATGATATTAGTTTAGAAATGAGGTTAGTTAAGGGAATTAAAGGAGTATTTTTGTAAGGGATATTATAAACTGCGATTCGAAGAATTATAAGTTGGGTAACTTGGAAATGAGAATTTAAAAAGCAGTATTCCAAATGTTGAAAGATTTAGAAGTTAGATTGTATTTCGAAGTTCGGAATGTTTATTGAGTGAGGTTTATTCCGAAGTCAGAATATGATATTCCAAAGTTCAGAATGATTAATCAAAGATGAGGTTTATTTCGAAGTTCGAAATGTTAAATGAAGAAGCTAAATAAGAAGTTACTGACATTAGAATTTATAATATTTCAATATAAATGATAAGTCAGTCTGATATGGCTAAAGAAATAGGATAGTTATAATGAACTGATGCACTTAATTTGAGACAACAAACTATATTTTCGCTAATGATTTCACAAATGGAATTGGTAAATAAAGTAAGAGTTTTGAAAATAGAATTTGTAACAATTGTTACAGATGTCAAATAAAATATTTTAATTAATAAAAATTAATACTAATTGTTGCAATGATGTGAAAATATAACCGTAAAGAGTAACAATTGTTTTGACTAAAGAGGCCAAGTGATGCTGTACACTGAAACAGTGAATCCACTTTATTTTTCTATGGATGATGGTTGTTTATTTTGATAGTTAAAACACCGACTATCAAAATCTGGCCAAATCGGTTGTTGGCAAGGAAAGACTGAAATCGAATTTGTCTTCGAAAATCATTCCGACTTGCAAATATGTAAATGATAAAGATGTTCAGAAGCTGATCGAGACAGAGAAATTGAATACTGTGGATCTTCATAAGCAGAAAGATTATTTTTCGAATATTCTCTGGTCCGCAGCTAGAAGTATTCTGACGTGATTCGGTCATGAGTGGGATTTTGCGGATTGCAAGGACTTCTCACTACTATCCTTTGGATGCGGTAGTAGAGTGCCTTCGGTTCATCCTGTTCCTGGATGACTTGTATGGATGAGTGTCTGACAGAGTATTTCCAGATGGTCACGTACATTGATTTTTTCAAATGTGCCCAGTGTATTTTTGAGGACGTAAATTAGTGGTTTGACGGATTTGACGATGTGGCATTCAAAGTGGATGGTGGCCAGATGTTCCAAAAGTCGATTATAACCTCAAGCCTCACAACTGGTAAATGACAAAAATTGGGCAGGCAACATTATGTGGGTCGCTCCCATTATGGTGTATAATCACTTATCTAGAGAAATTCCTTTTGGTTCTTTAATCTATCGATGTTGTCCCTCTTCCGGAAACGGTGGCTGATCGCAACTGTTGGTGATACACATTCGATACACTCAAGCGAAATGAGTGGTCGGTCATGTGTGGCCGAGTTGCAAGACGTTCTTGTTGAACCCAGTGTATTCCTCTCTAGAGATACACTATCGGCAGGTGCTTCCTTACCTTGTCATAGACAAAATCCAATCTCCAATATGCGCCCGCGGTTTTGATTGTGTACTATATATGTGAAGCATGGGATGCAAGCGTTCTGCTAGATTGTTATTTTGTTGTATTTAGACACTATATAATATCAGTAAAGTATTGATTTTCAAAATTGTTTTGGGTTATCGTAAGGTAAAAATCGTCCGTATTTATGTGTATATTTGGTCTTACGATTATCCTTTTCTTTCGAAAAGATTTTGAACTTTAAAATCAAGTTGGATGATCCCTCTTAGGCTGTGCGAGTTTTTTCTCACTCTGATTCACCGTACTGACCCGATATTTGTAATGTTCGGGTTAGACCGAGTTGTACAGGTTCAGGTTATTGGATAATACGAAGTTCAGAAGATGTGCTAGAGGAGCTCAGACATATGATTTTATCTAGTGTACACCACCGTGTGTTGCATTTGAGAACATGTTGTTATAACTGTCTAGATTTATCTGATGTATGTAAGTATATTACTTCAAGCTTTGAATAAAGAGTTATTTCTATATTATATTTTGATCCGCTGCGATGTGATACTTTGTGCAGTGTTGTTTCTTCTTCTTCTTATTCTATTATAATATTTCTTTCTTTCTTGCCTCACCCCCTAATTTCTTTCTATTGACATCTGGGTTTCTAGTACAATTTGGGCTGGATTGGTGTTGTTCGATCAGCTCAAAAGGTATCGGAAATTTGGGTCGTCACAGCTCAACAACCTCTACTGTATCGTGTAGACATTTCTGCAAATGAGAAACGTGGAAAACGTCATGAACACCCACCAATCTTTCTTGTAGCTTTATTCTATAGGCCATCTGACCTATCCTCTCCACTATGGGAAATGGCCCTACGAACCTTGACGCCAATTTCCCTACAGATCCAAAGAGAACCACATTCCTCAGAGATGATACTCTGATGAAAACCATGACTCCCACCTCAAACTCAATATCCGTCCTTCTCCTATCTGCATAAGATTTTTTCCTGTCCTGAGATGCTTTCATGTGTCTGCTGATAAGATCGGTCTTTTCTGAAGTTTCTTTAATCATCCCAGGTCTAAGTAGAAGCCTCTTTGTGGACTCCCACAAACAAGTTGGTGATCTACAAAGTCGTCCATACAATGCCTCGAATGGGCCATGCAAATACTAGCCTGATAACTGTTTTTGTAGGCGAACTCAACCAACAAAAGATGCTCCTCCCAAGTCCCTTCGAAGACTGGGATACACAGCCTCAAAAGATCCTCCAGAACTCTGTTCACCCTCTCAGTCTACCCATCGGTCTGAGGGTGATACGCGATGCTTAAACATAACTGTGTACCTAATGTCTCTTGCAGGCTCTTCTAGAACTCACTAGTGAAGATGGGGTCACGATCACTCACAATACTAGAAGGTACTCAATGTAGACAGACTTTCTCATGAAGGTAAACTAATGCCAACAATGTTGTCATTCTTTTATTCTTAACAGGAATGAAATGAGCGCTTTTAGTAAGCCTTTCTACTATAACCCGAATACTGGTGTTGCCCTTTCCTCGATCTAGGCAAACCATCGATGAAATCCATAGAGATGCTCTCCCACTTCCACTGTGGAACCTCCAGAGGATGAAGCAAACCGCCAGGCTTCCTCTGTTCAGTTTTAACTTGCTGGAAAACTAAACATCGAGAGACAAACTCCACTACATCTTTGTTCATCCCGACCAAAAGAAAACCCTCTTCATATCTCTATACATCTTGTCACTGCCCGAATGGATAGTCATCCTAGAATGATGGACTTCCACAAGGACTGTCTTCAACAGACTCCCAAATCCGGGAACACAAAGAATCCCATCCCATCGTAACCATCCTCTATCATCCACAGAATATTTGCTGAGGTGACTAGAAGTCTCCCTGTTACTGAGCCTATCCAAAATGTCTGCTATCTGCGGGTCCACTTGCTGTGAAGATCCAATCTGATCCATAAGAGTAGGCCGCACATCTAAGGATGCCAACAAACCAGGTGTAAAATATGTAGATGGCCTAAAATCGAAGGTCGATATGTACTCCAAGCTCCACCACTCTACGAATATAGGACTTAAAGTCATCCTCTGCCTACTCAACGCGTCCGCCACCACATTACCCTTGCTAGAGGTATAAGCAATCTCAAAATCATATAACGTTAGGAACTCCATCCATCTCTGTTGTCTCAAGTTGAGATCCTTCTGCGTGAATAGATATTTGAGAGATTTATGATCCGTGTACAACTCAAACCTCTCTCCAAGTAGATAATGTCACCAAGCCATAAGTGCAAATACTATAGCAGCCAATTCCAAATCATGGGTAGGGTAGTTCTTCTCATGAACCCTCAACTGCCTATCACCGTAACATACTATCCCTCCCTCCTACATCAAGACGACACCAAGTCCTATGCCACATGCATTAGTGTACACTGTAAACACTTTATTTCCATCAGGAAAACTCAAGACTGGGGTTGTTGTCAGAGCCCTCTTTAACTGTTGAAAAGCATCCTCACAATCAATGCCCCAAGAAAAGGTCAGATTCTTCTTCGTCGGCCTGGTGAGTGGGGCTGATATCTTTGCGAAGTCCTTGATAAACTTCCTATAATAGCCCACTAAACCAAGAAAATTTCTCAGCTCCGTTGCATTCTTTGTAGCATTCCAACTTTTGTGGGATACACCGCTACCTCTTCCTTAGAGACCACATGCCCAAGAAATCTTACTTCCTCTCTCCAAAAGTGACATTTGGAGAATTTCGTCTTAAGCTGGTGCATTAGGAGAGTACTCAAACCTCCCCTAAGTGCAGGGCATGCTCTTCCTCACTCTTCGAGAAGATCAAAATGTCATCCACAATGACCACAACGAATTTATTCAGAAACTCCAGGAACACCCTGCTCATCAGATCCACAAGGTACGCGGGTGCATTCGTCAAACCAAAAGGCATGACTAGCCACTCAAAGAAACCATCTGGAGTTCTGAAACTGGTCTTGTCTATACTGTCCTCGGCCACTCTCAACTGATGAAACCCTACAGCCAAGTCTAACTGAGAGAAAACAGATGCACCAACAAGCTGGTCAAATAGATCATCAATCCTCGGAAGTGGGTGTCTATTATTTGTAGTGAGCTTGTTTAACTCCCTGTAATCCACGCACAAGCAAAGCACGCCATCCTCCTTAGTTACAAAGATGACTAGAGCACCCCTTTCTGATATGCTTCGCATAATAAACCCCTTTTCAAGTAGCTCCCCTACTTGCTTGCTAAGCTCCATCCTTTCCTTAGGAGTCATGTGGCGCACAGGCAATGCAACTAACTTCGCATTATCCCCCAGATATATCCGAAAATCAATCTCGTGCCTCGGAGGTAAGCCCCTAACCTCCTCAAAAACATCCGGATACTTACAGACATGGCTGTCCAATCTCGCGCCTCAAAGGTAAGCCCCTAACCTCCTCTCACAGTCCAGATTGGCACTAAACATAGCTAGCCAATCCATCCCTAGAATCAAACCATAGCCCATAAAACCAAGCACATATGCGTCGCATTCAAACTTGATGCCCAACACAGATATCCTCAAATCCCGACAAATCATAGACAGATGAGACGTGCCCCAAATGGGGTTTAAGACAATAACGGGATCATAAACAATACTAGTACTAAGGTGCTGAGACTCAACCACAAAATGAGATATAAAAGAGTGAGAAGCCCCGGAATAAAAAAGAGTCCTAATAGGATGATTGGAAAGAAAAATCAAACCTTCAACAAAAAAATTTCTCTCTCTATCTGGTACACTGGTCTCGAGAGCATGTACCTTCCCTCTAGAAGATCCTACCCTTTAGCCTTGTCCTTGCTTGTTCAGGCACTCCCTAGAATAGAGTCCAGTTTCGCCGCAGCTGTAATAAGCATTCTTCCTCTTTCTGCAATCTTTGACTAAATGACCCAAGCTCCCATAACCATGACATTTATTTTTTCCTTGAGCTTTGTTGTTCTTTCCGTCCTTCTTTTGTTGTTCTTTCTTGGGCAACACTTTCTTGTTTTGTGTCTCATCAGTCTTAGCCTCCTTTTTCTCCTCTTTTCCATCTTCGTGCATCAATGCCATATCAACCAGTCTCTCAAAAGTAGCCCCATTGGAATGTGAGATAATGCCAATGCTTGAAGGGGCTGATTCAATCCTCTTGCAAACCTCAAAGCTGTCTTGTGTGGGGTATGCACTAGCTCTAGATCAAACCTTGCCAACTGGTTGAACTTATTGACATACTCTTTGACAGACATGGCTTAAGTTCCATAAACCTCTCCATCTTCATACTCTCTTCTGTCTGAGAAAGAAACTTTGTCTCGAACCTCTATCGGAAATCATCCCAAGTCTCAATCGGACTCCCTGCTTGTGTTACTTCCTACCAGAATAAAGCCTCATCCTTAAGATTCCATGTAGCCAAGTGTATCTTTATGCGGTCATCAACATCGAAAAGCCCAAATAAGTTCTCCATCTCTTTAATCCAATTCCATGCTTCTACAAAATTCTCAGTCCCTCGGAATGGCTTTCCTCCCATAGCACAGAAGTCCTTGCATATCTTAGAGAGATTATCCACTCGTGGAGGAGGAGGAACATCGGTTGAAGCTAGGGGAGGGGCATCTGCTTGGCATTCCGTAGGCGCCATAGCCTCAAGATACCTACGAAACCAAGCCAGTATCTGAACGCCCTTGGGAAGATTCGGTTCCCCAGACATACTGAAAAGAAAAGGAAAAGGGATTCAAACAGAGAATCGAAAGATATTTATATGGCTAGGGGAATACGTTTTACAAAAACAAACTTTTCTTTGAAAATACTATCTTTTTGAAACCCTTTGAAAACAATTTTCAAAACCTTTTACCCGATCTTGTAACCTTCAGCACTAATACCAAATGTGACACCCCACATCCGTTAATGTCAATCTTCAACAAAATGCATTAAGCTTTATGAAGCGTTTTAGGTAAACAGAAACAGAACATCACAAGACAAATATAAAATAGCAACGGAAATTTAAAACTTTATTTTTCCAACAGAAAACATCATGGCCTAAAAATCCAATTACAATATCAGACTGAAATACTGGGATGAAATACATTAAATAAAATCATCTGTCTTGCGCTAAAAACCATCAAAGTACAGAATTGAAAAATCATAGTCCCCATAAGTAGCCATAAGCAAGTAGTCAAAGCGATACATCGAAGCAAATCCAAATGCAAGCTGTAACACCCCACATCCATTAAGGTCACTCACAAAGGGAATGCCTTAACTTCAATGGAGCATTATGGGTACTGGAACAGAAATATTACATGACAGACATATATAAAATAGTGGAAAGTAAAGTTGAAGTACTTCAAATCATTTTTAAATATAATTGTTTACAATAAAAGCCCATCATCTTGCAATACTCAATTACATAGCTAAAATATCTGTCTTGCTCAAAAACAAAGAAGCATAAAGATAAACTGTAGTATTCCCCAGTAAAGCAAAGCAAGCCATAGCCAAGAGAAATCCAAGCCGTACATGAGAGAGCCTTGGGGCTTGGTAAGATCCGAACTAAGTTGTATTCCCACCTTGCGAACCTGAGGGGAGGGGGAAAACAGAAGAAAAAGAGGCGAAACAAACTGGGTCAGTCATAAAGACTGAGTAAGTCCTAGTGACTTTCAGCATAAAAACAGGTGAAGATAATATGGCATGAATAAACTGAAAGTAAACTTAAGCATGATGGCAAGGTAAGCTACAGGCACGATCAATCAAGTATAACCTCCCATGCTTCCTATCAAGAGTAGCATCACAGGGTCCCTACCAAGTATCACATCGCAAAGTTTCTATCAAGTATAACATCACATGGTTTCTAAGCTTCACCATTTCACTATTTTCCTTGGTTTCCTATATTCTCCGCACCACCTAACTAACGTTCCAATTAGTTTACTTAGTTGAAATTACAAGATAAGTGATCCCCCATAACTCACATGATAATTTTATAGGTACATATCCCACGATGAGGGCCCCACCTCATATTGACAGTTTCATGTCCCCACCGTACCTGTCTTAATTTATCGGCTCTTACTTACAATGTTTCACATGTGTTATATACTAAGGTTATCCCAACCCCGTAGTTGTGGTAGCCTTCAGGACTACATCTAATATGAGGATTTTACCTCAACCAGCCCAATTGCATAAATTTGTTAGATGTATCCTTACTACCCTAATCGATCGGCTCCTACTCGACCTAGTTCTTGTTTGTGTCACGCGGCCCCCTATTCGTAGATACATGTGCTGGTCCCACCCTAGGGTGTATCAATCCCAAGGATGGCAACCCCGACACCATTTTTGATGCACAGCTTTATACTTACTGATGCCCAATGGCTAAATTTTCCACTCCGGAATACGTGCACGTCCGTAATCCGTCGGAACCTGCACTGCTGCAACACCCGTCGCCATTTTGACCGCTTACAATCAGCCCAGTAATCGTGCCCCACCCTGCCTAGCTCAGGGTACCGTTGATACCTAATGTGGGTTACTGCTGAAACGGGTCCCGCTACTAGGGTTTTCCTAGGGTCTATTCGTGTACCCCACAGGTTGGTTAAGTGTTATCTGCTCAAGTTAACTTAACCCCACCCCCCTATCATGTTACCTTGGTTAAGTGTTCTCTCTTGTGTTACTTAACCCTACCGCATGTCTTGTTATATCGGTTAAGCGTTCTCCCCTGTGTTAACTTAACCCTTACCACACCTCACGTTAGATTGGTTAAGTGTATGTTAACTCAACCCCATCAACTAGCCATTTTATACTGGTTAAGTGTTACCCTCGTGTATTTACTTAACCCTACCACACATCAAGTTATATCGGCTGAGTGTTATCAACCCATTCAAGTTAAACCAACCCACTTGCTTGTCATGTTATGTTGGTTAAGTTTTACTACTTAACCGCAACCACTTGTCTAATTAAACTATTGTATTAGTTAGGTGTTCTCACTTTACTCAACCCTATCCACTTGTCTAATTAACATGTTATAATGTTTAAGTATTATTAATTTACTTAACCCAACTCACTGGTCTAATTAACATGTTATAATGGTTAAGTGTAATTAATTTACTTAACCCAACTCACTGGTCTAGTTAACATGTTATAATGGTTAAGTGTTATTAATTTACTTAACTACACCTACTTGTCTGATTAACGCGTTATCTTGGTTAAGTGTTTCCTAGTGATTCATGACTTAACCCACCCATATGTCATGGCAAATTGGTTAAGTCCACACTTATAAGTTTTACATGTTCATACCGGTTAGGTCCTTATTTATATGTCAAATTTCCATGTCAACCCACCTAACCCTCTAACCATACCCATGTCTTATTATGGTTAGTATTCCTTAATTCATTCATTATGACGAACAGAACATGACCTCTTACATTAGACCGCACACTTTGTGGCCACTGGATTTTGCCGCGCGGTTCCGGGAAGATTTACACCATAAACTGAGTCTAACCTCATGTCATAAACCGTTACGCCTACAATTCGACCTTCAACCTCTCGCATTAGACTGACACTTTGTGGCTACTGGATTTGTCGGGCGGTTCCGGGCAGGTTTACACCACTAACCGAGTTTAACCTCCTGTCAAAGGCTCATTAATGGTCGTATTCCACCAAAAACCCCAATATCAGTTCATGTATTTAACATATAAAAAAATGTTCATGTTCATGTTCAAGTCAACTATCCAATACACAGTCATTTCCATGTTTCAAATTCCCAACTTTACATGTTAATAAACATATGCCCAAGTTCCAAATTACATGCCACTTTATATATATACCCAATTCTAGTCAGTTTACATATGTCCAATTCTTGCCTATTTACATGTATGCCAAGTTTATGCCATTTTACCCATATCAAGTTCTAGCCAAGATTTGCATGTATCAAGTTTCATGCCCAAATAAACCCAAATCATGATTCATGATGTAGTTATCCCAAACTATAATCTTTTTATTTTAATACACGCCAGTTACCCAAGTTCGTAATACATATTTATGCCAATTATCAAGTTTACGATCACTTTTAGGTTCAAATTCCCAATTCTACTTATGCCCAATCATAAGCCTAATCTTTTGATTTAATTTACATAGGCCCGAACTCGTGATTTAATTTATATGCCAATTCATGTATGCCCACTTCATGCCAAATTAATTATGCCAATGGCCAAACTTGCAATTTCAATTATATTGACAATACCCAAATTTCCAATTTCATGTTATGCCAAACACGTATATCCAAATAGGTGATATCCCAAACATTTCCTCGTATTTAATCGTAAGAAAATCACGGTTTAGTCCTAGGTCCGAAATTGACCAAGGTTCATCAAAAGAAAATAAATAGGGGAAGATAGAATTTTGCATAAAAATAAGATCAGAGAGAAAAACATCATCACAGGCATGAAGATTACAACTTGATAATAATATCAACATGAATTAAGAAAACTGATTTACAACAGACTGAATAGATTATGAACTTGACATGAGAATAAAGATAGACAAGTCTCAAAAACTCAAGATTCAAGAAGCAACAGAAATAGGTCTGAATTAATAAACATACTTAAAATCCAATTCCACTTTATTCCATGGACATATTATAATTAAATGTTTAAATCTAAAAACAACTAGAACTTACAGATTGTGGCTAATGAATTAAGAACTGAATTTGCTGTAGAATGTTGATTTATTGTGTGGACCATTGTTAAAGCTTTGTTCTTAGAATTGGTTTGAGTTTGAATGCTTGTACTTTGATTTGGAGATGGTGGCCATGGTTCAAGAGGGAGTTCAGCAGCATAACAGTGCAAGAATGATTTGTTGTGAATTAGGTCAAGTCTAAGGGTGTTTTTATAGGTGTAGGAAACTTATTTAGGCCCTTAGATTAACCCTAGAATCAATCCTGACCTTCAGAAATCGTCCTAGCCCACTGACTCAACCGGTGCACCCAACCAGGCCACCCTGGCCCGACCAGGGAGGTCGACCCTATGGTCGGCCTGGGCTCTGGGCGGGGATTTTCCCGCCCAGCCCGCTTCTGGGTCTTGAATTAGAAATTGAATTCGAATTTCTGAGCTGTTTTTGATTCTGAAAATTCGTGAAACTTCTAGAGGTCATAACTCGGTCATACGGACTCCGATTTTCGAAAACTCGGATCGATTTCATGCAGAATTCCGAGACAAACGCAATAGCGCTACCAGTTTCCCATGATTCTCGTTTTAAAAGTTAATTATATCCTGATTTCTAGTTTCAACATGTTAATAAATTTCAGGTTGTTACATTCTCCCCTCCTTAAAGGATTTCGTCCCCGAAATCTTCAGGTTAAGAAGAATGTGTCCTACCATCCAATCATCCATCTACTCAATCATCAATCACAGGCATTCATTGTCCTTAAGAGATTTCTAATGTTGTACGAACATATTCAGAAATTGTGTGTATATGTTCCTTATCTAATGCAAATGATCAGGCCTGATTGATCTCTTTAATGCAAAATGTATTTAGTGCTATGAGTCCAACATGTATGCGAATAGTCCTAGCCACATAAACACTATATGTATGCACAAACATCCACCCATATGCAACATCCACATGATAACACATTTAATTTCGTCTATAAAAACACTCATGCATATGCAATATGAAAGGTGACGGAGCCGATCTAGTGTCTAATGTGTGTGCATATGCATCCACGAGCAACCATTAGCAATCACTTGCAACCACTTGCAACCATCAATCATAACATGTCTCAAACACATGTTTACACCCTAATTGTTCCTACCTAAAGATATAGTCGAATGATAGAAGCGAGTAAAAACTTTGTGCCCATTAGGCAATGTCAAAACTGGAAATCTACGTCACACATATACTGATTAGGAGAAGAACTCCCTAAGCACCAGCCCCGAAGACCGAAATCAACATCAGAATGACACTCAAAGAATTACTCAACCTAACCAATATATATGATTCTAGGAAACTAAGCATGACGGACTCCTTTTAGGTCACAAGAAACCCCTTCCTAAAACTAACCCATATCCTATAAAACCCAAAAAGTTTAATCAACCCAACGAACACCTTCAAGCCCCAACATGTATTACTAACAGATGAGTCAAACTCCCTATGGGGTTTGCAACAGATGCAGGATTGAGAATAGGACCGAGAGGATATACTTAAAAGATAGTATGCAAATAAGCTTTACAGGAAAAGAGGAGTCAAGGATATATCCTTAAAAGAGATATGATGTGCGTATCTAGTCTTCAATCTTCTAAGTCGCATTTCCTTGAGCCTAACTCCATTGTGCTTTGACCGTCTTTAACTTCACAATTTCGTAGCTTCTTAATTCCTATTTCCAAAATATGAGTTGGAACTCATTTCACTATCGCCTCTCGTCCCACTTTCACTTATTCTCCTTCTAGTATACTCGGCTTAAACATAACTGCGTACTCATGGTTTCATGCAAGCTCTCCAAAATTCACTAGTGAATCTTGGATCTCGTTCGCTTACTAGAAGGTATTCCATATCAATGAATTATCTCTTGAAAATAAACAAATGCCAACCATGTTGCCAAGTGTACTTACTAAGGTGATTTTCAATAACTCATGTGTAAACGAAATGAACCATCCTCCTTAGTGGCGAACACTACTCGAGCAGATTACAAATTACCAATAAATATGTCAAGAGATTCTAGGTAACTAATCATGACAGAACCCTAAAGGTTACACGAGACTTCGAGGGTATTATCGAGGCAAGTCAAGAGCCTAACTACCTTCTTTTCATACTCGAGAATGGTACTATTTCTGGATAACCATTCCATCTCTAGAATCAACCCATAGCCCAAAAACATAAGCTTTACTTCTAAACTCAACACTTAGCATAGACTTTCTCAAACCCAAACGAGTCATGAATAAATGAGCCGAGTCCCCAACAGGATTTGAAACAAAAATGGGATCCTCTACTACGCTAGTACTAAGGTGCAGAGACTCAACTATCGAAGCAGAATTAAAAGGATGCGATGTACAAAAACAAAGTTCTAATGGGATGACAGAAAAGAAAGCTAAACCTTTAACAGAAACGTTACAACTTTTCTTAGGTACGCTAGTAGTAAGAGCATACAATTGCCCTCTTGACGATCTTGTCCTTCGCCCTTGTCCTTGTCCAATAATACTTAACTACATGTCCCTTTTTACCATACTAAAAATACTCTCTCTCTCTCTCTTGTCATGGGTTTTATTATTCTTTCACTTTGGCCTCTTTCCTTTCACCTTTTCCTCCTTCGTCGATTAAGCCATATCAACAAGTTTCTCATCCTTAGGCTTGTGTTCTTTATCCTCGTTCTTGCTATCCTTGTATAGTTTGTTGGCACGTCTCTCGAAAGCTACCTCCATCGCACGACAACTCTACAAAGCTTGAAATAAGATTAGACGCAGATGGAACTACTGCGGCTACAGATGGAAGTTGGGCACTTCTCTGTCCTCCTACATGTGTCGTACATCTACAAAACTTTGGTGAAAAAGAAAGAGAGAAGAGACTCAAGGAGAGAATCAAAAGATATTGCATATGGCTTTAGGGAATATGTCTTTCGTAAAACAAAACTTTTCTTGGAAAACGCTTCTTTGTAAACGTTTTGAAAATAATTTCAGAAGGTTTTTTAAAAGCTTTTGCCCACTCTGGTAACCTTCTGCTCTGATACCAAATGTAACACCCCACATCCATTAAGGTCACTCACAAAGGGAATGCCTTAACTTCAATGAAGCATTATGGGTACTGGAACAGAAATATTACATGACAGACATATATAAAACAGTGGAAAGTAAAGTAGAAGTACTTTAAATCATTTATTAAATATAATTGTTTACAATAAAAGCCCATCATCTTCCAATACACAATTACATAGCTAAAATATCTGTCTTTCTCAAAAACAAAGAAGCATAAAGGTAAACTGTAGTATTCCCCAGTAAAGCAAAGCAAGCCATAGCCAAGAGAAATCCAAGCCGTACATGAGAGAGCCTTGGGGCTTGGTAAGATCCGAACTAAGCTGTATTCCCACCCTGCGAACCTGGGGGGGGGGGGGACGGAAGAAAAAGAGGAGAAACAAACCGGGTCAGTCATAAAGACTGAGTAAGTCCTAGTGACTTTCAGCATAAAAACAGGTGAAGATAATATGGCATGAATAAACTGAAAGTAAACTTAGGCATGATGACAAGGTAAGCTACAGGCACGCTGAATCAAGTATAACCTCCCATGCTTCCTATCAAGAGTAGCATCACAGGGTCCCTACCAAGTATCACATTGCAAGGTTTCTATCAAGTATAACATCGCAAGATTTCTAAGCTTCACCATTTCACTATTTTCCTTGGTTTCCTATATTCTCCGCACCACCTAACTAGCGTTCCAATTACTTTACTTAGTTGAAATTACAAGATAAGTGATTCCCCATAACCCACATGATAATTTTATAGGTACATATCCCACGATGAGGGTCCCACCTCATATTGACAGTTTCATGTCCCCACCGTACCTATCTTAATTTATCGGCTCTTACTTACAATGTTTCACATGTGTTATATACTAAGGTTATCCCAACCCCGTAGTTGTGGTAGCCTTCAGGACTACATCTAATATGAGGATTTTACCTCAACCAGCCCAATTTCCATGAATGTGTTAGATGTATCCTTACTACCCTAATCGATCGGCTCCTACTCGACCTAGTTCTTGTTTGTGTCACGCGGCCCCCTATTCGTAGATACCTGTGCTGGTCCCATCCTAGGGTGTATAAATCCCAAGGATGGCAACCCCGACACCATTTTTGATGCACAGCTTTTTACCTACTGATGCCCAGTGGCTAAAGTTTCCACTCCGGAATACGTGCACGCCCATAATCTGTCGGAACCTGCACTACTGCATCACCCGCCACCGTTTTGACCGCTTACAATCAGCCTAGTAATCGTGCCCCACCATGCCTAGCTCAGGGTACCGTTGATACCTAATGTGGGTTACTGCTGAAACGGGTCCCGCTACTAGGGTTTTCCTAGGGTCTATTCATGTACCCCACAGGTTGGTTAAGTGTTATCTATTCAGTTTAACTTAACCCCACCCCCCATCATGTTACCTTGGTTAAGTGTTCTCTATTGTGTTACTTAACCCTACCACATGTCTTGTTATATCGGTTAAGCGTTCTCCCCTGTGTTAACTTAACCCTTACCACACCTCACGTTAGATTGGTTAAGTGTATGTTAACTCAACCCCATCCACTAGCCATTTCATACTGGTTAAGTGTTACCCTCGTGTATTTACTTAACCCTACCAAACATCAAGTTATATCGGTTGAGTGTTATCAACTCATTCAAGTTAAACCAACCCACTTGCTTGTCATGTTATGTTGGTTAAGTTTTACTACTTAACCGCAACCACTTGTCTAATTAACCTGTTGTATTAGTTAGGGGTTCTCACTTTACTCAACCCTATCCACTTGTCTAATTAACATGTTATAATGGTTAAGTATTATTAATTTACTTAACCCAACTCACTGGTCTAATTAACATGTTATAATGGTTAAGTGTTATTAATTTACTTAACCCAACTCACTGGTCTAATTAACATGTTATAATGGTTAAGTGTTATTAATTTGCTTAACCAGACCTACTTGTCTGATTAACGCGTTATCTTGGTTAAGTGTTTCCTAGTGATTCATGACTTAACCCACCCATATGTCATGGCAAATTGGTTAAGTCCACACTTATAAGTTTTACATGTTCATACCGGTTAGGTCCATATTTACATGTCAAATTTCCATGTCAACCCACCTAACCCTCTAACCAGACCCATGTCTTATTATGGTTAGTATTCCTTAATTCATTCATTATGACGAACGGAACATGACCTCTCACATTAGACCGCGCACTTTGTGGCCACTGGATTTTGCCGCGCGGTTCCGGGCAGATTTACACCACAAACTGAGTCTAGCCTCGTGTTATAAACCGTTACGCCTACAATTCGACCTCTCACATTAGACTGACACTTTGTGGCTATTGGATTTGCCGGGCGGTTCCAGGCAGGTTTACACCACAAACTGAGTCTAACCTCGGGTCAAAGGTTCATTAATGGTCGTATTCCACCCAAAACCCCAATATCAGTTCATGTATATAACATATAAAAAAATGTTCGTGTTCAAGTCAACTACCCAATACACAGTCATTTCCATGTTTCAAATTCCCAACTTTACATGTTAATAAACATATGCCAAAGTTCCAAATTACATGCCACTTTATATATGTACCCAATTCTAGTTAGTTTACATATGTCCAATTCTTGCCTATTTACATGTATGCCAAGTTTATGCCATTTTACCCATATCAAGTTCTAGCCAAGATTTACATGTATCAAGTTTCATGTCCAAATAAACCCAAATCATGATTCATGATGTAGTTATCCCAAACTATAATATTTTTATTTCAGTACACTCCAGTTACCCAAGTTCACAATACATATTTATGCCAATTATTAAGTTTACAATCACTTTTAGGTTCAAATTCCCAATTCTACTTATGCCCAATCATAAGCCTAATCTTTTGATTTAATTTACATAGGCCCGAACTCGTGATTTAATTTATATGCCAATTCATGTATGCCCAATTCATGCCAAATTAATTATGCCAATGGCCAAACTTGCAATTTCAATTATATTGACAATACCCAAATTTCCAATTTCATGTTATGCCAAACACGTATATCCAAATAGGTAATATCCCAAACATTTCCTCGTATTTAATCGTAAGCAAATCGCGGTTTAGGCCTAGGTCCGAAATTGACCAAGGTTCATCAAAAGAGAATAAATAGGGGAAGATAGAATTTTGCATAAAAATAAGATCAGAGAGAAAAACATCATCACAGGCATGAAGATTACAACTTGATAATAATATCAACATGAATTAAGAAAACTGATTTACAACAGGCTGAATAGATTATGAACTTGACATGAGAATAAAGATAGACAAGTCTCAAAAACTCGAGATTCAAGAAGCCACAGAAATAGGTCTGAATCGATAAACATACTTAAAATCCAATTCCACTTTATTCCATGGACATATTATAATTAAATGTTTAAATCTAAAAACAACTAGAACTTACAGATTGTGGCTAATGAATTAAGAACTGAATTTGCTGTAGAATGCTGATTTATTGTTTGGACCATTGTTAAAGCTTTGTTCTTAGAATTGGTTTGAGTTTGAATGCTTGTACTTTGATTTGGAGATGGTGGCCATGGTTCAAGAGGGAGTTCAGCAGCATAACAGTGAAAGAATGATTTGTTGTGAATTAGATCAGGTCTAAGGGTGTTTTTATAGGTGTAGGAAACTTATTCAGGCCCTTAGATTAACCCTAGAATCAATCCTAACCTTCAGAAATCGTCCCAACCCACTGACTCAACCGGTGCACCCTACCAGGCCACGCTGGCCCGACCAGGGAGGTCGACCCCCAGGTCGATGCCCAGGTCGACCCTATGGTCGACCTGGGATTTGGGCGGGAATTTTTCCGCCCAGCCCGCTTCTGGGTCTTGAATTCGAATTTCTGAGCTATTTTTATTCTGAAAATTCGTGAAATTTCTAGACGTCATAACTCAGTCATACGGACTCCGATTTTCGAAAACTCGGACTCAATTTCATGCAGAATTCCGAGATGAATGTAATGGCGCAACCCGTTTCCCATGATTCTTATTTTAAAAGTTAATTATATCCTGATTTTTAGTTTCAACATGTTATTAAAGTTCGGGTTGTTACACAAGCAGAAATAGAAGAGAGAGTCCTAATCAAGCCTGAGCATTCCTACCCTGAGAATCTAGGGGGGGAAGGAAGAGAGAGAAAAGGAAACAAAATGGGTCAGACATAAAATTTGGCGAGTCCAGTGATTTTTTAACATATAAAAAAGTAAAAGCATCATGGTAGTAAATAATCTGGATGAGAGATAACAGTATCATACTACATGTATGAGCATGATATACAGGATAAATAGAATGAACAAAATAAGACATGCTTCTCAATTACTTTTCTCTGCACCGATACTAGTATACCACATTAACTATTTTCCAATCATTTAACAGAAACATAATGATCCCAACAGAAACATAATTGGTAGACTTAGGTGTACTTCTAGTAACGTGTTTACCCCCAAACAGAAATAATAGGTATCTAACCAGAAATAATGGGTATTACACCTAAACAGAAATAACAGGTACCTAAACAAGACTAGATGTACCCTAATTACTAACCCGACGATCGACTCCTTACCACGTAAATACACTGTGTTGGCCCCACAATAGGGTGTATTACTTCCTAAATTGGCAACCACTAGAAGGACACTGACCTATTTACAGGTGTTATAGCGACTTATTTTCCCAAGCAAGCCGGACCCATGCATGCACTTGACTCCGTTCGAATGCGCTATCAAAACACCTTTTCTCAAGTGAACCTCTTATAATTAGCTCAGTAAGTGTAGCCTGACCCCTACCAAGTGCGGGGTCCCCCTTTTAATACCAGAATGGGTTACTGACTAATATAGGTCCCACACAACAGATGACACAAGCACCCCTTAGGCTTGTATCCCCAACCTACTAAGATTTCCATAGGTTAAGTTTATCGGGTTCATATAACCCCCCACAAATTTAACACATTTACTTAACCCCACAGATTTAACATGTTTGCTTAACCTCTACCCATTGATTAAACAAGCCACAGATAAACAGGTTTATATGTATATATAAACCCCACAGATTTAACATGTTAAGTATTACAGGTTAACAGGTATGCATAACCCCCAACATGTTTCACAGGTTACTTACAGTTTCATTAACATATTACGCTTAATCTTTAAATTAAGCCTACCAATTTATATGCCCAAACCACAAGTCATAATTTACAGTCTAAGATATGCCCTAAATTTTAGTCATATTTCATAGTATAGTTTATGCCCCTAAGTCATCATTCCCAATCATTACCGCATTTAACCCAAATTTGTTCGTACCCATATTTCAGCGATATCGGCCGAGGCTCGAAGGTAGCCTAGATATAAAAATAAAAAGGGAATGAGAGAGAGAAGAAGAAGAACAGAAACATGCATAATAAAAGAATAGGCATATGATAACAGAAATATGCATATAAAAAATAGACATATAAGAACTGAATAGCAGATCAGTTATAACGAATAATACATGTGATCGTAGAACTTTTTAGGTATGAATCAGATTCTTAACAAGCATAGGTATACATCTAGATTTATAAACATGTTAGGATTACTTGTTAAATGTTTGTATTTAAAAGTAACATGAACTTAAAGAGACTGGATCTAAAGAATAGAGAATGATATGTTGAAGTTGCAACGGATATTCTTGTATACGTATATGCCGTTGTTGAAGAAAAATAGGCTAATTCAATCCAAGCTGGGGCAGCATCTCGTTATGTCCATTGTTTTAGGTGAATAAAACAATAGAATTGTTGTCCTATATATAGTCTACTGCCAACGAATCTCGTGCAGAAACAAGTCCAGGATTAGGAAACAAACATGGGCAGTTCTGGGGTGGGTTGACCCTGTGTCGACCGTAGGGTCGACATCCCCTTGAGTGTGTCGACCCATGGGTCGACACCTCTAGGGCGTGGGTCGACCCCTAATGGGTTTCAATCCCGCATCCCTTTCCCGTTTTGATTTTTGAACTCTTTTGAAATTCTGGACTTATTTTGTTTATATATATTTCCCTTATATATATATACAAACTCCAAACCTTAATATCTTTATACGATGTCCGTTTTACGCAAACTCGGAGTCTATCTTAAGCAGAATTCCGAGACGAGCGCAATGGTACAGTCTGTTTTAATTAATCCCGATATTTAATTAGTGGAAATTAGGATAGGCTCCCTATTTAACTTTGAATTGTAGCGCATGTCCCTGTCATGTTTATAATACAATCCGGGTCCCTGTTTTACGTGTCACTCCTTCTTTTTAGGAACTTCCGCCTGCTGTGCTGAACCCTTCCGCCTTTTTCAATTTTACCCCAAAATTTTTGGCGCTACCACATAAAAAAAAAACTAAAATCTGGAAATATTCTCGGAAGTCCAAGCAAACAAAAAAAAGTTGCATAAATTTATGCAAGTTTTGCCAATAGTTGCATATATGTGTGCAACTATTGCAACGCTGTTTTCTTTAGAAATTCTGAACCAAAACTTGCTTACATGTGTGCAACTAATTGTAATACTTGCACACATGTATGCAAGTATTTCATGTAGAAATCTGAACTGATATTTATGCAGGTGAATTTATGCACACATGTATGCCAAAATTACGTAGTACTTGCATAGATGTATGCAAAGAAATCAAGCGCAGATGCATAAGTTGAAAACGTGCACGGATGTATGCAGGAAAATACATATACTTGTATACTATTATGCATTAAATTGCAATTTCGTTGTTTTTTCCGTTTTTTGTTTTTTGATGCCTTGTTTGATTGTTTTTTGATCTGAATTTTTCAGTGTTTACATGTTTTAATTAATTATGAATTTACGTATTTTATATATATTTTTTCTATTTTTTGTGAATTTTTGAAAAATAGGACTAAATTTACAATAAGTTTATGACCGGATGTGAGCCTAATTTTAAAACTTAATAGGGACTTGTGCCAAACAGACCCATTTAAGTATTCTTAAGTTTATTAACGTTCCTTAAAATTACGGGGTGTTACAGTAGGTGATGGCACGTTCTGCTTCTTAGGGCTTAGAAATCGTTCAGGTCATGTGTGGCAGCTGGTATAGATGATGAAAGGAGGGCTGCTTGGAAAATCAAACATCTACAAATGGTAGGCCAAATGTAAGATATATAGTGTGCGTTGTGTGTATATAAATATATATTGTGTGTTGCATATGCCTGCCTTGGGAAAAAGGTATTAAGTGGTTGGCCTATCTCTTGTTTGGTATTAGGTTAGGACCAGGTTCGTTCCTAAGTTTCCATCCTTGGTTCAAAACCCATGTCATTGGGTCCGCCTTCGAGAATTAAATGCTTGTTGGGTCCGCCTTTCTCCTATATGGTATTAAATGGTCCTGGTAGACGATAATGTGTGTAGGGTCTATCTCCAAGCAATGCCCGCTTCTTATCTAGGGCTTGTAAGGGCTGCCCTATGGGAAAGTTATATATATATATGGCCTAAGGAACCACCGTTTGAGGAAAGTATTAAGTGACTAGTAGTTCGCCCATAGGAACAACTAGTTAGTTTCAAGAGGGTTTGCCATGTGGTTCTTCTTAAATGAAACCGTGTTCCTGACCCAAATCTTAGTAGTAAGTATCCATTACTATTTATTTTCCTACAAAAGAGTTATTATTTATAACGATAAACGTTAAAATGGGATCTTAAGTGGTTAGAGGTCCGCCATGAGGTATTAAGTTACTATATAGGGATATCCACCCTAAATAAATTTAGATAGGGTATTAAGTGACCATAAGGATGCCCACCCTTAAATTAGCTTGTGGGATATTAAGTGACTTCTAGAATTTTTGCCTCATATGTTCGTACTCTGTGTATATATTGAATAGACATAACCTAAAAAGTTTATAACTGCCAAGTATAGGAAATACCTTCTTAACTTACATGTATTTCGTTCACCAGAACTTTATATTCTGACCCTGCTCCTCTTAATATTAAAATGTTAGTAGATGAGACAATCGTCTAAGGATGGAGGACAATCTCTTAGAGAAGGAGCCTTTGGAAGATCTAGTTATTATGACTATTGCTTTACTATTATTGTTATGTGATTGGGATGAATGATGATGTATCTTTTTATTATGTGAGACATGTTGTAATTTGACATTTTATGGTTTCTAAATAATGGTACGTCTAATATTTATGTTGTTATATTTTGTCCCTTCCACTGTGCGAGATTTTGATTTCATATTAGTTACTCTAAAAATCCATTTTAGTTAATCCTTATAGGAACTAACGTTCTTCTTAGAGTGGCTCTAAGTTTCGATGGTCCTTTTCTAGGTTGGGATTTAGTTATACTCCGGGCGATTTGTTACAAAAACGCATGGACTACATAATTTATTGAATAGGCAAAATCAACTCATCATCTGAAAAATACACACAGTTTTACAGCCTTCCATGTTAAATAAAATGTAGACCAAAAATTGAATATACATATTTCATTGGCATAGGTCAAGATTGGCTACATTTTATATTCGCTTCACGTGTTAGCTCACTCTTAGCCTCAAAGTGTAGCTGGTTCTAACAAAGCAGTGGATTCCCATTTTCTTTGAATCACACATGAAGTAGGGTGCATCTCACTGTGGTTGTAGTTCATTCTCACCCGTTTCTCCCTAGTCTATAATAGGCTGCTTCTTCTCATAGTTAACTATTGCAACAATTCAGTTTAGACCTCCACCTCGAGTCGTGGTGATGCCCACTTCAATTATTCGGTGTCTATAAGAGGATTGCTCAATGCATTAACCCCATCTCCTAGTTTCATCAACCAAATTTCTTCAATTATAATCCTAAGTATGCACAACACAAACCATTCTTTTAAAGAAAATTTTAGTCCATTTGACATTTGGCTAACTTAGTTCAACTCTTCTAGTTTTCTACTTACTTGAGTAATAACAAAGTTGTTTTCTCATTTATAATGCATTCTTATTTTTGCTTTTTAATCATCACTCGGTCATCAATTTGACAATCAATTATTTTTTTGGCTGTTATAGAAGAACATATTAATCTCCATTGTATTACTGGAAATTAAGGTAGCGTTTGGTTTAGATTTTTCAATTTTGAGTTTTCAGACATACAAAAATACCGACAATGCACATATATCTTGAAAAATGACCGTTTTACAAAACGGAGTTAACACACAAAACCGAAAACAACTTTTTATTATTTTTCATATTTTAAAAAGCAAGAGAATGACAATAACAAATCCGTCTATCCACCATTCCCGCGGTCCCCTCCGTCACTCCCTTTCCCTTTGATCCATCACCACCGCTACACTTCAAATCTTCACAACTTTCATAATTAACGCCGAAAACTAAAAATGCAAAACAAAAAATAAACCAAACGCTACCTAAGCTTCTTGGTAGATTCTTGTTTTAAATAATAATAAACTTACATGATTTTTCTCCGCAATTTGAGAACCACTCATTCATTAGAAAAAAAATATAAGGAAAAATATATGGTAAACAGTTCTATTCAATTTTCCTTTTGTTCATAACATGATTCAAGATAATTTTTCGTAAGTGTGAACAATAAAAAAACAAAAAAGTCTCTACAAATCAAAATTTCATTTCTAACTAAATACGATACTAATTGTAGTAAATCAAGAATTGATGGAATATCATAACGACAAATTGGAAATGAGACTTCAAATAAATAAGACAAAATGTTAACTTTCTATATTTGAGAGAAAATTTTCACTCACATTACTTCAAAAAACTATTATGTCTAGAGAATCTAATCTTTTTTCAAATTGTATCCAATTTTATTTCTACGCTCAAACTATTCATTTTCAAGGCTAACGTAGCATAAAGATGCCACATTTTCAATTTCCTTCAAGAAACATTAATAAACAGTGGAAAATACACTTCATAAAATTCAAAAGTAAGAGAAGGAAAAAGGAACTTACTAGAATCATGAAATTTATAAAATAGGTATTTGCAAAACATAAGATAACATTTGACCCTCGTTTATAATATTCAAAAAAATTTTAACAAGTGTAATACCAAAAAGTAACAAATATTGCAAAAAAAAATATTGAATAAGAGATCATAGATGAGAAGTAAGTGGAAAATAGCAATAGTGCTCCCTTGTTAAGAAAAAAGAAAGGTAACCGCTCCACCCTCCAGTCACATTGTAAGCCATCTACTTGTTACAGTCTTTTGGTGGCTTGTCTTGATGAACAGTTCTTGTGTTTGTTATTTTTGGTTTGCTATGTCGTTTCTTAGGTAGCAGGTAGTATTTGTAAGTTTATTCTTGTGAACTTGTAGCTGTGTTTGCGCTAGGCGCAATACATTAATCTTGCATGAAGTTTGCATGCACATTTTGTCGTTTTATGGCCAGTGATCAGGCATGTTGATCGCTTAAAACTATTTTTATTTTATGCTATTAATCGGGTGTGTAGAATCGCTCTACATAACCGTCTACTTCAAATATATATGATGTTGGGGTATATAAGAGATGCAAAGATATATCGTTTCCAAAAATAAATGATGCAATCATGAGAACTATTGGAATAACATGGTTTGCCATTTTTAATAGTTGGAAATTACATTAGCACATAAAAACCCAATGTCTCGATGCATTCAACTTATTTTTGAAAGACCTATACAATATGAATGTGTGATTTTATAAGACAAACCCATTTTGTAGAAATGTGAAAATAAACTACTTCTCAGTATATACAAATCTGTAACAAAATATTTAACATAAGATATTATTATGATGTAAAAATATTTCAATATTGCTTACAACTTGAATATTAATTTAATCTCTATTGAGTAAAGTCATCAGCAAAATAATATGCAACAATATTGTTCCTACTAGTGAATAACAAATGCTTAAGTTTAATGATTGATGAAGTAATAAAGATTGGTATGAATTGACGTGACAACTACTACATTGAAAAAAACATGAATTAGCAAATAATAATCAAGCCAATTATAAAACCATAAATTTGGAATTAAAAAAACATAAAATATTGTTGTAGTTAACTTGACTGTATGTCCCGTTTGCCATTTCAACTTCCAACTGACTATGTAAAAACAAATTAATTAATTAATTAATTAAAATGAGCAGTAAAATAAAATAAAAGATCAGATAATTTTTATACCTCTTCCATGGCAACACAATTTCAATATCCATGAACATTGCATCACCGTACGCTTAACCATAAAAACTGAACTTTCTGGTATCTATTATCAAACTGAAAAAAGTAACAAAATATCAGTGAAAAAAATCAATTAAAAACCTTTTTCTATCTCTTTATCAGCATTAGAAAAACAAAGTGTTCACACCAAGCATTTCTATCTTACTGATCCTCAACAGTTTCTAGATTACAATGACCCAATAACACAAGTGATAGAAATATTTTTGTGATACTGGTAAGTAAGCTACATCTTGGAACAGATCCATAGATTACCAAATAACACGAGCGAGGATAGCTTTTTCGTGGTGCATTCAATGCCAACATAACGCAGTAAAACAGATCTACCAATACTCATTTGCTTTTCATCAAACTTAACATCTAAATATTGATTTAATATAAAGCTGAAAAAATTGTTTTATACATATTGGTTACCAATCTTCTATAAAAAACCGCATTCCAATGCAACATCAAGATTAAAAGTGTGACCTTCAAAATCAGTAGGGCCATGAATCCGAGAATGGTACTTTTTGAAGCAACCAAGCGAAGCTTCATAAAAATCGAACTTCTTCTAAGGATGGGCAAGAAAGGTTCGAGCATTAGGTCTGGTAAACAAAATAGCAATTGGAAAATAAAGAAAAAAATTAGTAAGCTAAAAAAAAGAACAAAGAATTTTATACCTCTCCCATGGTGACACAATTTCATGCTAGTGAGAAAAATTAACAACTTCCCAATCATAGGTAAGTTTTCGATATCATGCTAGACTTCAGCAAATCGATCTGTTCCCAATAACGACCCGCATTTTACGTATCGAAGGATCGTTAAATATTTTTATTTAATTTCCTGAGGGTCAGATCATTGTCATATTTTTATATGTTGTTCATGGGGATGTGAGACATGTCCATGATTTTTACCAATTTTATTTGTGACCATTTTGCCCTTATTAATTTTGTATACGTGATAACTTTTGAATGGAAACGAATCAAGTACTGGAATCAATTTCATTGGATCGGAAATGGTGTTGCCAATTTCTTAGAGTGGTCACATTAAAGATTTTGTTTAGCGGTTTGGAAGAAATCGTTGTTTTAGTGCTACACAATTTCTAGCCGGACTAACTAGTTATTAGTGGGCCAATTTGGTGTTGCCCGTTAGTGGGCTGGTCGGCTGGCTGTAAATATGGGGGTAGAGGCAAGGAGAATTGTTTGGTTTCTTCATTTCTCTATTTTGTTAGGGTTTGAGATTCTCCCTACTCCAATCAAATACATCTCCACTCCATTAATATCATAGATCTAGATTAGAAGATCAAAGACCAACATTGAAGAAGGGTAGATCACATTAAAGTGATTGATTTGAAGGTCGTTCTTCATCATTTTTTGCTGTCCAGATTTGTAAATCGTCGTTTTAAAGCTAATTTTTGGATTTGATGAGTGATAAGCATCTCTCGCATGGATGCAATCGAGTATATGGGTTGTATGATCTTATTTTCATTATTTTAAGTTGATTTCTCCTAGATCTAATCGATGTAAGTATGTTTTCAATCCAAATCACCATAGGATCTAATCTAACAACTTATAACGGTAAATTTCACATGATAATTCTATGTTTAGATCCATTTATTGATTTGATCATTTGTTTAATCGTAATTTAGTGAATTTCATATGTTGATGATGACCGTTTGATGTTTTAGTGCTTGATTAATGATTGCGTGATTTGTTGTTAATTAGTTGATCGAATTATTTGGTTTTGGACGAGTGATCTCAAGTTTGGTTCTGGATCATGGCTTGTTGCTCACGATATGATGATGGATCGGACAACTTTTCTTTGATGGATCGGGCAAAGAAATTGGATGGATCGGGCGTGTATCGATGGATCGGGCAAAAAATAGGAAAAATGATTTTATAACGTTTTTTAAACGTTGTGACAGGTAATGGATCTGGCAGTTTTCAAATCAGTGATTGACACGGCATTTTTGTTGATTTGGAAAGGGAGCGTGTGTGAATTGGGCTCGATTTTGAAGTGGATCAGATCAGAAGTATTAACAGCATTTTTAAAACGATGTACAAGCAGTGAATCGGGAAAGTTATGGAGCAGGATAGGCATGTGATTTTTGATGGATCGGTCGATACGCGTGACATGGATCGGGATGATTTCTGGAGTGGGATCAGTTATATTTTTGTTGGATTGATAGCACTTCTGGAATACTATGGAAAAGAGTGGATTGGGTATTTCTAAAGCATGGACCGGGCATGTATTTTTGGTAGATTAGTCGAGTTCTGGAGGCAGATCTGATGGATCGAGCAGGGTGATCCATCATGGATCGGACAGAAGGTACGATAGCGTTTCTGAAATGCTGTAAAAGGCTAAATGAAACACTGTGGATTGTTAATTCATAGCAAAAAGCTGGAACACTGTGAAATGGAATATCGACCAAACGAAATATGTTTTTGGGTCGATGATGATCATAGCTTCGACGTGAATTTAAGGAGGAAAGTTCGAAGTTTTCTGAAGTGTTTGTTGATCGTCGTAATGCAACAAATGTGAAAATGACTCAATGGTGTTTGAGTTCATGGATAATGGTTGCTTAGGAAGTCATTCGATATTAAGGATAGTCCTCGGCAATGATGACTAGTGATATTGAAAACTGAGAGATTATTGTTGGTCAGAGGTTCTAGCGGACTCAAAGCAGAGGTATAGCGGGAACACCCAAAAGACTGGAAGTTAGGCAGTCGTGTACCTTAGGCAGTACGAATGGACCTAGTTGTCTTCATCGGGTGAGGCAAACATATGAGTACAAATGGCATATGGAGTTTTGCTAGAACTGGGGTTACCATTAGCCCTTAATGGACGGCAAGGTCGGACAGTCATTCAATTAGCGGTAGTTTCAAGGCAAGGTTAGCAGTGATAGTCAGAGTCTTGGATGTTTATATCGTCCTGCATAGATTATTCAACATCGAAATAGATATCTCTTAGGTGCTTGTCTAATGTTTGTTTCGGCCTTCGGGGCTTGTGCTTGGGTGATGTCGATCTAAATTAGGATGGTCTACGCTGGATAACCGATTGCTATGTCTGCTATTGTTTGTTTATCTCTGGTTATTATAAAGGCTATCACTATCAGATGTCGGGAAGACGAGTTTGGGTTTGTTCTCTGTTGATATTGGTAGATTAGCAGGTTGATCTACCTATTCTCATATACTTTATTGTTTTTGTTAGATAGATGTGTTATCGCCCATTAAGACTATTGTCTGACTCATGGTTTTATGTTTCCTCTTATTACCTTGGGCCGTTCAACCATTGTGTTGTGGATGGGAAGATTGAGTAGTCGATAACAGGTAGCAGATCATAGTGAGGACGATGCTGCGGACTGATGATGAGCTGGAAGCTTACATATTAGTCTCTCTATTATACATATCTTGTTGTTTCCACTTACGTTTGATGTATGCTTCTATGAGTGACCCTGCAGTGAGGTAGTATGTAAGGACTCTTATGTTGTAATCCTATGATGTGTGGATATTCATTCGGGTTGATATGAATGTTTTAAGATTCTGCTCAAATATGTTTCACTGTTACTGCCTATTATATATGTTATATTATATTTTATCCTTGCATTGTGAGTTATACGACAGGTTACATGTGCTCTGATCTTACTCTGATGGTCGTCCATAGCTGCCTGGCATATCTTTCAGCGCATTATTCCTCTTGTTAAGTGCAGGAGCTATGGGCAGTCGTTACATTTGGTATCAGAGCTCTGGTTAATCGATTTTAGGTAAAGTTCAAAGAAGTAATGATGTATGAGAGACGTATTTGTAGATTTTTGACGGATGTATACTATATATTAATATATAGTATAATAGCGCTTCGACTTCATTGCAGTTTTTCTTGTATGTGGACTAATCATTCTATTTTTCAGATTTAGAATGAGTTGTGAAATAATGCTAAGAAGAAGATTGCTGTTGGAGGGGATCAGGGGGAGTTCAACCCGATTACCAAGTTATGTTCGAGGCCCTAGTGGTAAGCAATCACGAGGAGGGTACCCGCTCCAAACACAGATGCAGTGAATGTTGGTGTTCCTGTGCAGGAACCTAAGGTTGATTCCGCTAGGAGACAAAGAGGTTATTCTCCTATGGATGAAGAGGATGAGTTGATAAGAAGTATGGCTTCAGAGAAACTCCGACGTCGAGTTATAGAGCGAGAAGAATGGATCAGTGCTTCTTGGGACGAAGCTGTTAGAAGCGGGAATGAGCCTCTTGAGGAAACTTTTACTAAACCAAAGCTACAAAGAAGATGGATAAGAAGAAAAAAGGGAATGATGGATAAAAGAAGAAACCTTGGAAGGATGATATTTGCTTCAATTGTCAGCATAAGGGCCATTACTTCTGAGATTGCAAGAATCCGAGTGCCGAAAGGGAGTGCTCTAGGTATGACAAGCTGGGATATGAGAAAAAGAACTGTCCAGATCTTCTTAAGAATAAGCAACTGGTGGAAGCATGTGTTATGGAAGCTATTTCGGTTTCCTATTGTATTCCTAATTAGAATTAGGAGAAGAAGTTGTTGTTTTAGGTATGCCTTCTACCAGGTGTGTATTGTTTGAGTTCTGTTTGATACTGGAGCATCACATTCTTTCATTTGCAATAAACTTGTGTGCTGCATGGGTTTGAAACTCGAGATTTGGGATAGACCATTGGTTGTGACTAATTCAGTTAGGGGCTCGTCTAGCTTGTGTATGCTTTGTCGTGGTTTAGTGTTATCGAGTCATGGTTGCTCTTTTGTGTGTGATTGATTTGTTTTGAACTTCGCGGGGTTTGGGATCATCTTGGGTATGGACTGGCTCAAGAGGTATGCGGCAAAAGTGAATTGCGAGAAGCTCGAGGTGACAGTCGGGAATGTAGAAGGGCGAATGGTTGTGATTCGATGTAAGCTCGAAGATGGTGTCTTCGTAAGTTTTTTATATTCGCTTGTGATTTCATGGGAAGACCTGCCATCTGTGCCGATATCTAGTGAGTTTGATGATGTCTTTGAAGAAGTCAAAGGTTTGCCGCTACATCATGAGTCTGGGTTCAGGATTGATTTGGTCGAGGGTGTTAGACCTATCGTTATACCTCTTAGGCGGATGGCACCTAAGGAACTGGGAGAGTTAGAGGTGCAAGTTTGTGACCTTATGGGAAACGGATTCATTTGGAGAAGAGAGTCAGAATGAGGTGCACCAGTTGTGTTTGCAACCAAGACCAACGGATCTTTGAGATTGTGTGTGGATTATCATGAGCTGAACAAGGTGACCAAGAAGAACAAGTATTCGTTGCTAAAGATAGTTGACTTGCTCGATCAGCTTCGCGAGGACAAAGTGTTTTCTTAGATGGATTCGACAATTGGATTTTACTACTTGAGAGTGGTAAATGAGAGTGTGCCAAAGATAGATTTTAGGACACCATTCGGTTTCTTTGAGTGGCTCGTGATTCCATTTCGTTTGACCAATGCAACAACGTATTTTGTGGATCTAATGAATAGGGTTTCCAGATATGTTTGAACAAGTTTGTTCTTGTGCTCGTGGATGATATTCTGGTTTACTCCCGGAACAAGGAGGAACATAAGAAGCACTTGCAAGTTGTTTTGGAAATCTTGCGTAAGCATTGGCTGAGAGCTAAGTTTTCGAAGTGTCGCTTTTGGAAGAGAGAAGTGAGGTTTTTGGGCTATGTTGTTTTTGGAAAAGGAATAGCGGTGGATCCCGCTAAGGTGGCAACAATCCAGGACTGGGATAAACCTAAGAATGTGATGGACATTAGGAGTTTCCTTGGATTAACAGGTTATTGCCGTCGATTTATCAAGGATTTCTCCAAGGTAGATGCACCATTAACAGGATTGACGAAGAAGAACCAAGTGTTCACATGGGATGAGAAGTGTGAGCAAGCTTTTGGAATCCTGAAAGAGAGACTGACAAGTGCTTCTGTTTTGACTATTCCAAGTGGGAATGAAGATATGGTGGTATATATTGATGCATGTGGTATTGGACTTGGAGCAGTGCTGATACAGAGGGATAAAGTTGTGGCATATGCGAGTCAACAACTGAAGCCGCATGAAAGGAATTACTCGACTCATGATTTAGAGTTAGTAACGATCGTGTTTGCTCTAAAGATATGGAGGCATTACCTGTTGGGAGTTTGATTCGAGTTGTTTACGGATCATAAGTCGTTGAAGTATCTTTTCTCCAAAAAGGATTTGTTTCTTCGGCAGCAACGGTGCTTAGAGTTTTTGGCATCTTACGATTTTGGTACAGCCTATACTCCTAGTAAAGGTAACGCAGTTGCCGATGCATGAAGTCGAAGACATGCTGGTTTGGAAGCGATGTTTTCGGAATGGAAGAGCCTCGAATACTTGGTAGGATTTGATTTTAGACCACGATATGAGTTGGAACCAGAGAATAAGGAATTCGAAGTCGATCGAGATGGTTGGCTTCGTAACAAGGAATGACTGGTTGTTCCCGACATTGATGGATTAAGAGATGAGGTTCTTAGGGAATGTCCACTCGAATTTGAAAAGTCATCCTAATGGTAATAAGATGGTATCAGTATATGAAGAGAACCTACTACAGGGAAGGGTTGAAGAGGGATGTTGGAAAGTTTATTTCCAAAAGCATGAACTATCAGTTAGTGAAAGTTGAACATAAGAAGCTGAGTAGGTTACTTCAGCCTTTAGAGATTCCTACGTGGAAGTGGGAGGAAATATTGATGGATTTTATTGATGGACTACCTAGAACCAGGCCCATAAATGAAGGGATCTGGGTTATAGTGGATCGCTTAACAAAAAGCGCGAGGTTTATTCCCGTCAGATCGACTAGGACAACATTAAAGTTGGCTGAGTCGTATATAAAATGGATAGTTTGATTCCATAGTATCCCAAAGAGCATAGTCAGTGATTGAGATCCATTGTTCACAAGTGGATTTTGGAAGAATTTGCAAGAGACTTTGGGAACCGAGTTGTGTTTGAGTACGACTTATCATCCCCAGACTGGTGGTCAAACTGAGAGAGTTAACCGAGTTTTTGAAGATCTCCTTAGATTTTGTGTATTGGACTTTGGGGGATCATCGGAAAACCATCTACATTTAGTCGAGTTTGCATATAATAACAGTTACCAGTCGAGCATTGGGATGACACATTACGAGGTGTTGTATGGTAGACCGTGTAATTCTCCGGCATGTTGGTTAGAAATTGGGGATAAGTTAATACTTGGGCTAAAGAAGATAAGAGAAATATCGGACTATATCGAGATCATTCTGCAACGAACGAAGGCAACCCGGGATCGTCATAAGAGCTACGCAGATAAAAGTCGAAAGTATTTAGAGTTCAACGTTGGTGATATGGCTTTTATGAAGATTTCTCCTTTGAAGAATTTTGCTCGGTTCAGAAATAAAGAAAAATTGGCTCTAAGGTTCGTTGGACCATTTCCGATAGTCAAGCGAATTGGAAAGCTCGGATACAGATTGGATTTACCAGAGAATATGTCGAGTGTAAAACCCCACACTTTTCTGGTGATTAAGATAACTTGCAGCAGAAACAAAATAGGATAATAAGTATTAACTCAAATAACTATCTTTGTCAAAGTAAGTCATTATGCCAATACCGAGCATGAGAGAGAACGAGAACCAAAGGCCAAACTTAATCATCTGTGGGAACCCCGACCTTCTCTAGGAATCCTGGAAGCTTGTAATGAGGAGGGGTCAGAACGACAAGTTCTGGTGACTAAGAAATGTACAACACAGACTATAATACATATATATTCCGTTCGGTTCAACCCAAGCTATATGCATAACAAGGTAAGTAATTCTAACCCAAACTTGTTGATATTTACGCATGACCCAACTACCCTTCCCAAGGTAGTATTTCCAATGTATAATACCGAGATAATACGTTTACACATATTTTTGTGAAGCCTTTATGCCAGAGCCTAATTTGTTATTTAATCGAGCGTGGACCCTAATTATGGGATTTCTATCTATATATATCCTCATTTAGTATCCTTTATTATTTAACGCCTCACTATTAATGATAGATATGTTGGATACTTCTTGATCGCTTAAGACCCTAGACGGACCTGTTGGCCACTTATTAACTCTCGATAATATATTCAATGTTAACATAAACTAGAGGGTACTAACTACGGGCAATACTAGTTAAGGGTTCCATCATTCACGCATATACCCTTGCCCCGCATAAGGTGAGAGAAGGTATTTTATTGTGCGTTATACCTTCTAGCTGACCTTATTAGATAACCTTCTTAGTCGCTTATTACTTCCCGTAGGATAGACGGCCATATCTGACCCTTTTAACTTCCAGGTATGGGTAGGTTCACACACACATGCCATTTTCCTTTTAACACCTTTCCCTTTTTAGGATAAAGCAGGCTACGTTATTAAGTCATTCCTGTTTAGTTCCTTCATATGGAAATCTTATTTTCATCACGAGTTTCTATCGTTAATAACGTCTTACATTATTAACCTACTAAGTCCAACTATATTTCTATTTCCATTACTATTAATAGGAAAGGTTATATTCCCTTTTCCCATTAGGATAATTATTTAATACCTTCCCTAATTTTGACTTAGTGTTAAACGACAACCATAAATTCCATTATGACACCCATTTCTTTCTATTTCCTTTTTATTGCCCTTTATGACTCTAATGGCCATATTTTCCTATGGCAACTATTTACCAGTCCCAAGTTATCTATTTATTGTACCCCAGTGGACAATTTCTATTCTTATTTCTTTATTAATTTATATATATATATTTATGTATTAGGTCTCTCACATTAAGTTGAGAACTTGTAGACGCTAGATTTGCCGGTCGGTTCCGAACAGGCTTACAACACAAGTTGAGCTTAACCTCGTGTCTAAATGCAGTTATAATTCAAATTTCCTAATTAGGGTTTACACCATTTATCCTAATTGATTTTAGGAATTATAACCATTATCTTATCACGTTTATTTTCCCCCAATCAATATTGGTTTCAATGGTTACTTATCGATTTGCGATCTTATTTATAGCAATTAATTTCATTGATTGTTACAAATGGTCACCACAAATATATTAATTTAAAATGGATTATATTTACTTATAATTTCATAAATGAACCTTATCCAAACATTCAACATTGGTCACAATTGTTAATTATTTATTTATGGCCTCCTTTATAGCAATCAATTACACTAATTGCTACAACGGTCACCGTAAATATATACATTAAGTATGAAATATAATTTACATGTATGGTTCCATAAATGAATAACATTCAACATTTCAAATCTTTAAACATTTAATACAATTCATATTTTACCGTTTTACGCTGATTTGGATAATATGGATACATTTATTTCTATGTCTATGTGTGATCAATGTAGTTATTATTATTATTATTTTTTATTTTTAAATTTAAATTAATGATTTGGTCTAATCAATTAACCAAACATTTCCTTTTTATATTCAATCTTGCCAAAAAGGTTTCATGTCTCACAAGGACCGTTAGCCGAAATCATTGTAAATAATGCCTATTTTGTGGAATTGACATATTTCCAAGTCACAAGAAATATATGTAATATGTATATATTGGAATAGTCGATGCAAATTACATACACATACATGTATTTATATTTATATGTACCATTGCACCACTTTTCCCTTTTTAATCCTTTTCGTCATACATCTTGTGATTCTAAAATAATGCCTTTTTATATTTTTAAGGAGGAAAAAGGCATATTTTACAATGCTTAAGCCAAAAACCAACAATATTGAATATAACAGGAATATTTTTTTTCTGACAATCACATAATACACAAATTCATCTTTTTTACCCAAATTAACATATTTCATATTTCAGCACTGAACTAAAGATCCGGAACATAACCAAAACAAATTTATGTTTAATGGGACCGATTTCCAGATCCATAGTGCTTTGTAACATGTACAACATATTTCATGACATAACTGTAGGAATATGTGGGAAAAATATTTAAGAATCCTACAATTCATGTTATACATAATTTCAACTTGTCATTTACCAATTTTAAACATATTCATATTCAGATCTAATGTTGCCACAATTCACAATTATTTAAATAAGCAGTTCTGATAGGCATAAAACATAGATTGGATTCATACGAAACAGATAAGTCATTATAATTGTATTAGTAAAGGTCTCGCTCACCTTATAGCTTCCAATTTCTAAGTTTTGAACCCTTTTTGGCTTACAATTCCCAAATTCTTATTAATCTGCAATTTATCTAGAAAAGGGGACAATTCTTGATTTGTAGAAATGTAAGACAAAGGGAAGAGTGGGAATTGTTCTATCATTGAGCGTCAATTTGCATCTCTTCCATTCAATCTAATAATCTTCCCAATTGCATATGAATTTGATATGATTTGATATATATGAACATATTTCTATTTTAGAAATTAGGTTAGAGGAGGAAGAGAAATGGCAGTGCTCCGTTGAATGGAATAGAATGAGATTCTACCCCTTTATTTATAGGGGTGGAAATGGCCTAGACTGTCGGATTAGTTTTAAGTTGTATCCATCCATTCGTTTTTATAATACTATAAACCAAACCCTATATGACCCAGCCATCAATGGACATCTGATCGCCCAGTAGGTCGACCGCCTGGGCAATCAGATGCCCAGGTCAGCTGTTCATATATGGTACAATATTTATTTAAATATTTTGTTTATTTATTTTCCGTCCGTATTCGTATTTTGTCCGTAACTTTTTAATATGGACTCTGTTCGCGAAACTCCAAACATGAAAGTAGACCAGAATTCCGAGACGAATGCAACGGTTAAAGTTTCATGGTCAAATTCCATCATTTGCAGAAATCCCTATTTTTGAGTTTTTTAATTAAATAACTATATATTGTCAAAATTCCGGGTTGTTACATTCTTCCTCCCTTAAAAGGAATTTCGTCCCGAAATTCTGACACCTAGTTATCTTATCATACACAACCAATTTGTGTACATCCACTTTACAGCCATGTGTATACATGCATGGTGTACTTAATGCATTCCAACCATAAAAAATGCATGCAAGATGATTCTAAATTGGGCCCTCTATATGTATGATTGAGATTTTTAAAACACTTTTGCAAACATGATGCAAAACATCCTAAATATACTGGCAGTTCTATATGAATGCAAATTTTGATAATTCTTTTTCATCCATTTCCTTTATACAACTACGAATAGAAGTGTGAAGCAACCAATTTTGCATCCAAACCCTACCATCCAAAACGTCATGCAATCTAATCGTTCCCTATTTAATTTCTCATAAACTGAAAAAAGGAAATCAAAGCGAATTTTTTTAACATTTCCTCCGCTTACCAATATTCCATTTCCCGCCCTTCAGTGGAATTTTCACCTCAGTTACCCAAAATACACCAAAAATTTCCATCTGTAGACTGTAAAGAAGGCTTAAAACAAACTCTAAAACGTAAAACAAGTTAATTAGTAACTCTTGCGTATAGTTGGCAAGGTATGGAAACAGCGTTTCCAAGGCTAAAACAGCCTTTTTCTTTGTTACCGTTAACGTTTTTATCGTATCGTCGGTCCTATTGTACCGCTAAAACGCACACACAAAGCATCCAAACATCTTTCTTACGCTATTTATGCGACCATGAACCGAAATTTCTTCATAAAAATAAATTTCCGCTTAAAGACTTGTCATGTTTAATTTGAAAATTTCTTTTCAAACCCACTTCACTTTCCTATATAAAATAATAAACTGATAAAAATGTTTTTTTTTTCAAACACATATTCCCAAAACTTCAAAAATGTATTTTGCGGAAATTTAAATGATTCAAGTTACATGTTGGTGAAAATGGAAGTTAGTCACGCCAAAAATGCGAAAACTGAAATCACATACAAAAGACCAAAATAAATTTTAGCTTTAACAAGGAACGATGGTTTATTTATTTATATATCCATGACGAAAACAATGCAAAACCGGTCCTTTGCTAAAATTTATCCGACATAGAATTCAATTCTTTCCTGCCCTAGGACAACTACTAGTTTGGATAAGAAAATTGAGATTTCATTCAAACAGGCACGCGTGAATGACATAAACATTTGCAAACCTAGAAATCTCATTAACCTAAGTCGTGCGATTTAAACAACACTAATAGTTACAAGCACAAATCACCGTAAAACCAAGAATTTGATGTTGGAAAGGATAACAACGGAAACAACACCAAAACCCACAAAACAATGGTTATAAACGACGAGATATCTTGCTCCGCGACTGGAGCTCAAACCAATTTTTATGATCTTTAACTAACCATATTGTGGTAAAATGCTCAATCTCGTGTTACAAACACTGTTGGTGTTGTTTGGAGGTTCTCACATCACCATCTCTTCTGAGAGAGAATTTACGATGAGAAAAGGAACCTACCACAAAACTGCTTCTCATGGAAACCTACCTAATATTGCCTAAAAGACAAAAGAAATAAGTGTAATTACAGAACGTAACTTCATGAGACAACACACAAGAGAACAAGTTGAACCGAATATGATGCGGTACTAAATGATGGCTATGCCACCAATCAAGTAAAGGATTAAATTTCTGCATCATGAGACAGACCTAGTTATAACTTCCCATTTATAGAAAGATGTGCTAAATGGATCACATGCCTACATGGGCAGTTCGAACATAGATTCCCAACATCAAGAAAAAGAGATTTGCTGCAAAAATCTCCAAGCTCATTCAAACAAGAGACCATTCAAGCCCGCATTCAACACGGATTCTTCAAAAATCTCGTCGAAATTCTCCTCAGAAAAACCATCAAAAGATAGCTTAATCTTCATCTCCAAAATGATGATCGCCTTAGAAAGAACCTATTCGAACAAGGTATAACAAAGGCAGATGCAACACAAACAAAAGTCCTATTCTAAGATCTCAAAGCAATTACCGGTGTAAGCCCAACTACCTTGCCAAAATTTCTTATCCCTAAAGTGGTAAGACCTTTTTTCTTATTTCGATCCAAAAAAATGATCTCTACCCAAGGATGAGACTTAAATGTTGTGAGTAAGATCAAATAGTGCAACGTTATAAGCCAAGAAATGTTTGGAAAGAAGAAATAAGATCTTGGAGTACTAGTGAGGCAAGGTCTAATGCGCAAACAAACACAGAAAAGGAGGAGACAAGGCGACGATGAGAAGAATAGGAATATGGTTCGGCTAGATGAGGAAGGAAGGATGAAAGAAATAAGTTAAGGGGGTAATTTGGACACAGCTTTATGGTTGAGTCCTAGGTCTAATTTGTACCAAAGCTCATCAACTAATTGACCATCTAGTATAGCACCAAATGTTTAAATACCAAATGGGCTTTGGACAGAAGTTGAACCTTTGACCTTATTAGGTCATATTAAAATACGAATCGTCCTACATCATCTTTTAAGATTTAACGCGATCTGAAAATAATTATCCTCATCACTACGGTATTTAAGGACCGGAGTCAAAACGCCAAACCCACTCCAAGGAGTTATAGTCTCAACAACGATGCTGTGACTACACAACGAATGAACGAATTCCAAATATAAACCAGCTAGAAATCCGTACTAGAATTTAAAATGGATTATCCCCTTACTAGCTGGCATAAACTAAATGATTCAAAGTCAAATACCCCAAAAATTTGGACGAAGGATTTTTCTTAGCCCTTTCGAAGAAAAATTTAAAACTTTTCCAAAAATGGAATTTATTATAAACTAATGGTTCCATGTTTATAAACCAAGTCTATTGTTACTATTATTTATATTCCAGTTTATATTTCAAACTGGGAAAACCTTTTCATGTTTAAAAATATTGTAGCTTTAAAACGATTTAGATTAATTTAGCTAACTTTAATAAATTATCCAATATATAGGAATATGGATACTGAAAAACACAAGGAATAAATATTTATTATTCTTGAGTTTTAGTGGTATATTCCTTGTTATTTTTAATTCCTTCTTTCCTACCAATCGGACCATATTTATCAAAATTATTAAATGGCCCCAAAAATTTTAAAATGTGAATATATTAAGAATTTAAAACCATATCTTCACAAACTATTTTCCGAAACTGTATTTCAAAACTATTGAAATCCATTTTTATTTTCCAAATAGTTTCAAAAATAAATTTCCGAGAATACAAGGCCAAGAACTAAATTGAATATTTCAACTAAGGTAGATTCGGAATTTTAATGAAGTAACAAATGGATATTCCTCGTAATTATATTTCCAAAATGGATACAACATATTAATGTGGGCTTTTTTCCCCGTTTTGGAACAAGTAGTGGTCTTAACTAGAACTACCAAGCAAAACCAAAAACCAGAAATCACGACTATCTCGGTTGTAGCTAGATTTTCGTTTAGTCTCCAAACTCGAATCAACAGAATCCCTCATATGTCGTCCTCATGCTCTTCACGACGAAATCACCAACATACTGTGGAGTAAGAAAGAATTGCCTAGAAACTCGAACTAAACACAACACTTAGTCGATTAAATATCATTTTAATTATTAGGCCCACGACTAATTCATTGTTGAAAAAAATTAAAGTCGAGTAAGAAAGACGAAGAAAAACAGAAAAGAAAATGGAATTTCGCTTTCTCACGAGTCCTAATTTAACTAATTCCTCTGATCGTTTAACCTAAGCTCTGATACCAAATGTAACACCCCACACTTTTCTGCACCCAAATTTTGACAAAAAAAAATCAAAACTTGAATACATCCAAGCATGGAGCGTGTATATCTGGTACCTGCAATAAATGAGCCTGAGCATAATCAGAGTATGATAAAAGATAACTCACAGCGGAAACAAAATAGGATAATAAGTATTAACTCAAGTAACTACCTTTTTCAAAGTAAGCCACTCTGCCAATATCGAGCATGAGATAGAACAAGAACCAAAAGTCAAACTTATTCATCTGTGGGAACCCGCCCTTCTCTAGAAAACCTGGGAGGTTGTAGTGAGGAGATGGTCAGAACAACAAGTTCCGGTGACTGAGAAATGTACAACGCAAACTATAACATATATATATTCTGTTTGGTTCAACCCAAGTTGTATGCCTAATAAGGTAAGTAATTCTAATCCAACCATGTTGATATTTACGTACGACCCAACTACCATTCCCAAGGTAGTATTTCCAATGTATAATACCGAGATAGGACGTTTACACATATTTTTGTGAAGCCTTTATACCAGAGCCTAACTAGTTATTTAATCGAGAGTGGACCCATATTATGGGGTTTCTATTTATATATCATCATTCACTATCCTTTATTATTTAATGCCTTACTATTAATGATAGATAGGGTGGATTCTTCCTGATCACTTAAGACCCTAGGCTGACCTGTTGGTCACTTGTTAACCCTCGATAATATATTCAACGTTAACATAAACTAGAGGGCACTAGCTACGGACCCTACTAGTTAAAGCTTACTTCATTCACGCATATACCCTTGCCTTACATAAGGTGAAAGAAGGTATTTTATCATGCATTATACCCTCTAGCTGAACTTATTAGATAACCTCCTTAGTCGCTTATTACTTCCCGTAGGATAGATGGCCATATCTGACCCTTTTAATTTCCTGGTTTGGGTAAGCCCACACAGATATGCCATTTAAGATCTTTATACTGAAAAACCTATTCCTAGGTGGACTCTTTAACCCTAGTCACTTAGACTTTAGGACCCAGGAAGTGGATATACGCGAAGGTTATTAGTTCGTACCCCATTTGGCTTTTAACACCTTTCCCTTTTTGGGATAAAGTAGGCTACGTTATTAAGTCATTCCCGTTTAGTTCCTTTATATGGTAATCTTATTTTCGTCACGGGTTTCTATGGTTAATAACATCTTACATTATTAACTTGCTAAGTCCAACTATATTTCTATTTCCATTACTATTAATAAGAAAGGTTAAATTCCCTTTTCCCATTAGGATAATTATTTAATACCTTCCCTAATTTGGACTTAGTGTTTAAACGGCAGCCATAAATTCCATTATGAAACCCATTTCTTTATATTTCCTTTTTATTACCCTTTATGACTCTAACAGTCATATTTTCATAAGGAAAATATTTTTCAGTCCCAAGTTATCTACTTGTTGTAACCCAATGGAAAATTCTATTCTTATTTCTTTATTAATTTATTTTTATACATTTATGTATTAGGCCTCCCACAATAAGTTGAGAACTTGTGGACGCAGAATTTGCTGGTCGGTTTCGGGAAGACTTCTACCACAAGTTAACTTAACCTCGTGCCTTAATCCATTATATTTATATCTTAGACCCCTCACATTAAGCTAACTACATATGGTTGCTGGATTTGTCAGTCGGTTCTAGGCAGACTTACACCGCAAGTTGAGCTTCACCTTGTGTCTAAATGTGGTTATAATTCAAATTTCCTAATTATATTTTACAATAATTATCCTAATTGATTTTCGGAATTGTAACCATTTTATTTTCCCCTAATAAATATTGGTTTCAATGGTTATTTATTAATTTGTGGTCTTATTTATAGCAGTTAATTTCAATGATTGCTACAAATGGTCACCACAAATATAGTAATTCAAAATGGATTATATTTATTTATAATTCCATAATTGAACCTTATTCAAACATTCAACATTAGTCACAATTGTTAATTATTTATTTATGGCCTCCTTTATAGCAATCAATTACACTAATTGCTACAACGGTCAACATAAATATATGCATTAAGTATGGAATATAATTTACATGTATGATTCCATAAATGAATAACATTCAACGTTTCAAACATTTAGCACAATACATATTTTACCGTTTTAAGCGGATTTGGATAATATGTATATATTTATTTCTATGTTTGCGTGCGGTCAATGAAGTTATTATTATTTTTATTCTTAAAATTAAATTAATGATTTGGTTTAATCAATTAACCAAATCGTTCCAAGTCTCACAAGGACCGTTAGCCGAAATCATTGTAAATAATGCCTATTTTGTGGAACTGACATATTTCAAAATCACAAGAAATATATGTAATATGTATATATTGGAATAGTCAATGCAAATTACATACACATACATGTATTTATATTTATATGTACCTTTGCTCCACTTTTCCCCTTTTAATCCTTTTCGTCATACTTCTTGTGATTCTAAAATAATGCTTCTTTATATTTTTAAGGAGGAAAAAGGCGTATTTTATAATGCTTAAGCCAAAACCCAACAATTTTGAATATAACAGGAATATTTTATTTTCTTACAATCTCATAATGCACAAATTCATCTTTTTTTCCCCAAATTTACGTATTTCATATTTCAGCACTGAACTAAAGATCTGTAACATAACTATAACAAAATTATGTTTAATGGGATGGATTTTCAAATCCACAGTGATATGTAACATGTACAACATACTTTATGACATAACTGTAGGAATATGTGGGAAGAATATTTAAGAATCCTACAATTCATGTTATACATAATCACAACTTGTCATTCAACAATTTTAAGCATATTCATAATCAGATTTGTGTGTTGCCACAATTCACATTTATTTAAATAAGCACATCTGATAGGCATAAAATATAGATTAGATTCAAACGAAATAGATAAGTCATTATAATTGTATTAGTATATTTCTAACTCACCATATAGCTTCCAATTTGTAATGACCCAGGTTTTCGGTCAACTAATTTTAAATATTTAATATAGATTTAAATATTGAGTTGAAAATATAAATAGAATTTTATATTGAGTTATCGATTTAATAATCGATTTCGATTTAATATTGAGTATATTGGATAATCGTAATACGAAAACTAATCTAGTTTATTTCATATTTAAAACTGAATCAAAACAGTTTAGGTGATCAATACAAACTTCTGTTTGAATTGGAATAATAATATTAATTTATTATCAAGGAATTAATGGTTTGAAATTTAATTTATATTGATTTAAATAATCTCTTCTCCATATGATCGAATTGGGCTTCGAGACCTATCCCAGTGTGTTCAGAATAGTGGTGTAACCCTAGGAATGTCAGTTGTTGGGTTCAGAAAGGAGTTCAGAGTCATAGGGTATTTTAATCAAAGGACACTGGTTCAAAATGAATTAAAATAAAATAATTGGTGGCCTTGTTTATTCCACCGTTCACTCAAGAAAAACAAAGTGTGCCTTATTCTAGGCCATAAGAGAAACATCAAACGTGGTCCTTTCCTTTTCCATCCGTTCCTTTATAAAATCACGCTCACCTTCCCTTTGCCATTCATTTTTCACAGACAGTAAAATCGAAAGTTGTTAAAGCAAATGAAAGCCTCTCCCTTTCTTAATTCATTCGTTCACTCCTAGAAATCAAAACCCTGATCTTAGGAAACTCGCGATTTGGTATTATGGGGGACGTGATTCGAAAGCCGTAGATGTTGATTGTGATTGAGGTCGTTCTTTAATTCTGTGGGTTCCTCATAGGTGTGATATCGACTTGTAACATTCGAGCTCAAAACAGAAATTAGGGCAGCGACGAAGAAAAACAAGTCACGATCTTTTATGAGGGAAGGAGTCGTGATCGAGGGGGAGTTCGAGTTTGTCGGCAAGCAAGGAGATAGCAGTGGCTTCGAAGTCTTGATGATGGATATTGGTGTTTCCACTATAGGTCAAGATTTTTACTTAATGGTTCAAGTGCTCACCGGTGTGCTTGAATTTGGATTCTGTGAAGGAGGAGGAAGCATGAGCAGTTAAATGACAGGTGAGATGGACAACATGTGCTTGGTTAAATGTTGTAGTGGAGTATGAACTGGACTGTGAACTTTAGGGGGGGTCTGTCTATGCGATATGGAGCCGAGCAGATCTGAGATATTGTAGTAGCATTAGTGAGAAGGTTGGGTTTAGTTGTTGGTTTAAATGGTGGATGCGGAAATGGTTGGCTAGATTGGAGGGGTGGTCTAAATAGAAGATGCTAATGGAGTTGAGAAATTCGTAGTACTGATCGAGTTAGTTGCAAGGCATCGAGGTATATTTTTTTTAGAATTGGAATTATATAGAATGATTTATTTAGTTAATTTAATAAATGAGTTAATCAACAAATAAAATAAATAATCATAGGTACGAGGCATATTCAGTTGAAACAAATCAAGACGATTTGTTGATGCAACGATAAGGAACTTTAACAGAATATTCGACAAACAAATCAAGGTGAGTAAATCTCACTCGAATTTTATATAAAGATTTATTTTTATCGTTAAAAATATTTATTGGTTGTTTGGTTGCATTAAAATATTACTGTGGCTATTATAAATATATATTAGTTATTTAGGATTGGTGTTTGTGTCTATTATATATATTGGTGGTTGGATATTCCTTCAGTCTCATTAGCGGATACCCGCGGTACCATAGCGGATGATTTCCCTATGCGCCCCACAAATATATTAGTGGATGACCTTCTATACCGCGATATCCTGCATGGGAGCAGGATGATATTATTTATGTTGGCTAACATCTGTGGATGCAGGAAAACAGGTTGGAGAGATCCAACTGGATTCCTCAAAAATATATTATCTGTTTGTTTATTTGTTTGCATATATACTATCATATATGATGTGTTGGAAAACCTGTAAATAAATAATTTGGATGTTTGTGTGTTTAAACATCACTGGGCCTAAATATTGATATTTAAAAATCTCATGAAAAGGAAAATTTCAGATTTAAAAAGGAAATTCTATTTTTCTAAAATAGAATTTGAATTTCGAATGGACTAGAAATATTAACTTTTTTTGAATAATTAAAACAAGTAGTTCATTTATAAACGAAGTTTATAAATGAAGTGAAATGAATTACCATTGGATAAATTCAGGAAATATAAATACGAGTGTGAATTTGAAAAGGGAAATTTATTTTTTTCAAAGTGGAAATATTTATTTCAAATATGAAAGCGAAATAGGCAAAGGTGCTAATTAGCAAATGAATTAACAAATTGAGTTAAAACAATTAGATTGAGTTGGAATGAACTAGAATGGTTAGATATATATTAAGCAGGTATAGAATGAAGTAATGGAAGAGTATAAATATAATGCTCGACAAAAAGGTACGTATTTAAATTGAATATGAGATTTTATGTGCCGTATCGGCTAGCCGCTTGGCTTTTCCTTTTCCTTTTTGATTGGAGAGGGCCTGTGTGGCAAGGTTTGAATTTTTCTGGTAACCCCATACAAAGGAGGTTATGGCGAATTTTTCCGAAAATTTAAAGAGTTAGAATATTTTTAAGAAATTTGATAATTAGAGATCTATATATCAATATATATAGAATTCGATAATGAAACGAACTTAAAATAGAATATTATAAACGAAAAGGAATTTTATAAATAACATCCTGGGAGATATACGTTTTAAAGTGAACGATGATTTAAAAGAAAATGATTTGTAGATTATAATGATTGTGTTGATAAGAAGTTAAGAAATGGAGTTAAGGAAATTAGAAACTGACTGGAGATTAGTTAAGTTGAATGGCTTCCTAAGTGTTGATCTGATGTTGGTTTCCGCCTTCGAGGTTGATACTTAGGAAATCGTTCTCTTACTAGTTTACGGTTAGGGACTAATAAATGTAGAAGATATTTTCTAAGTATAGAAAATAAAAGAAGGCGATATACGGAAATGTTTTCCCAAATAGCATAAAAGGCCAATGTGATTATTGAAAATATTTGGTTAACAAATATTGATAAGGAATTGAAGAAAAGATTTAATTAATGAAATATTAATTAAGGACTCAGTGATTGTTTGATACCTTGGATGAACATTTATTTTTCTTCGATAGTTAAATCACCGAGTATCGAAGTTTTTGACCATCGTTGTCAATATGGAGAGACCGGTTGGATTATTATCCGAGAACCACTCCATATTGGCAGTAGCGTTGCAAATCATATTATATGAAGACAAATCAAAGACGGAGTAAAGTGCAAGGGCTTTTTCTGTTAATCCTAGGTAGAAATTGCCTAATATGGATTAATAGAAATTGTGCCTTCGGTTTCATTCAATCCCAGAACGAACGTATATGGACGAGTGTCTGACAGAGTATTTCCAATGATCGCATGTGTTGGGCTGTACAAATATATATGGTGGCAACGGATTTATTCCCTTAGCATAATATGCAGAATATATTTGTGTAAACCAACTAATGATTAACGGATCTGATAATGTGGCATTCAAAGTAATTGCGCTATCAATGAAAGATAAGTAAGCGTAGCCTCAGGCCTCAACAACCGGGAAATGACAAGAATCAGGCAGGCAGCATGGGTATGTGGTTAGCTTCCAATAGGGTTTACAATCACCTATCTAGAGATTTATTTAATTCCTTATTCTATTCGATGTTGTCCCATTCGGGAAACGGTTGCTGCTCCCAACCGTTGGTGATGTACATTCGATATACTCGAGCGAAATGAGTGGTCGATCATGTGTGGCCGGGTTACAAGATGTTCTTGTTGAACCCAGTGTATTCTCCTCTAGAGATACACTATTGGAAGGTGGTTCCATACCTTTTCATAGTTGGAAATTCTTTACCCAATAAGTGCTTGCGGTTTTGATTGTATATTATATATGCGGAACGTGAGATGCAAGCGTTCCACTAGATTGTTATTTATTTGATTTAGACACTATTATAATATCAAAAGAGTTTGATATAAAGATTATTTTGTATTCTCATAAGAGGAAAAACCCGTTCCGTGTTATACGGCTTTGTCTTATGAGATATCGTTTATTTCCTCAAGATGTTTTAAATTGTTTACTCATACCAATCCCATGACTGACCCGGAGTTTATTTTTCTATGTTTCCCCTAAACTCTTGGGTGACCAAATTTGTATGGGCAGTCAAGTAGTCTAGGTATTTCCAGATATTCTTGGAGGAGCTTGGAGCAGGAGGCTTCAGCGTTAGTTATCTAGTGTTATTTCCGCTGTATTGTAAGGGTTGTACTCTGATAATGATGTATGTATATACAGTTAAATTTTGTATTCCAAAATCTGTTATATATATATATTATATTTTTTTCTGCTGTCATGTGAGATGTTGTGTTGTTGTTTATGTTCCTCTTCTTCTATTCTAATTTTCTTTCTATTTCTCACCCTCTAACTTCTTTCTATTAATGATTCATATTTCTGTGCAATTTGGGTTGGACGTATGTGGTATTTAGTCAACTCAGATAGTGCGGATTTGCGGGCCATTACACAATTTCTAAGTTTTGTATCCTTTTAAGCTTACAATTCCCAAATTCTTATAAATCTACAATTTATCTAGAAAAGGGGAAAATTATAGATCTGTAGAAATGTAAGAAAAAGGGAAGAGAGAGAAGAACTCTATCACTGAGCATTAATTTTCATACTATTCCATTCAATCTAATAATCTTCCCAATTGCATATGAATTTGATTTGAGTTGATATGTATGGACATATTTTTAATTTAGAAATTAGGCTAGAAGAGGAAGGAAAATGGCAGAGCTCCTCTGCCTCAATAGATTTGAATGGAAAAGAATGAGGCTCTACCCCTTTATTTATAGGGGTGGAAATGGCCTAGAACCATTGGACTACTTTTAGGTTATATATGTCCATTCGTTTTTATAATACTATAAACCAAACCCTATATGACCCAGCCGTCACGGGGCATCTGATGGCCCAGTAGGTCGATCGTGGTGATTGACCGTCGGTCGACTGCCAAGGTCGACCACCTGGGCAATCTGATGCCCAGGTCGGTTGTTCATATATGGTATGCTAATTATTTAAATATTATTTTTATTTATTTTCCATCCGTATTTGTATTTCATCTGTAACTTTTTATACAGACTCTGTTCGCGAAACTCCAAACTTGAAAGTTGACCAGAATTCCGAGACGAACGCAACGGTTAAAGTTTCGTGGTCAAATTCCATTGTTTATAAAAATTCCTATTTTTGATTTTTTTTAATTAAATAACTATTTATTGTCAAAATTCCGGGTAGTTTCATCGAGCGTGCACAATGTTTTACATGTGTCTTTTCTAAGGAAGTGTGTGCACGATTCAAATATGGTAGTATCTCGGGATCAGTACGAAGACCTAGAAGTAGAGTCTATAGTTATGAAACCTCGTAAGCCACTTCGCGTTGTGGGGAATGGCATGAAACAGCTTAGGAGGAAGACGGTTACGCTAGTCAAGGTACAGTGGAGTGAGGATGATGACGATTGTATGTGGGAAACAGAAGAGAGAATGAAGACGATCCATCCAGAACTTTTTATTGGTGTGACCCATAAATGTCGTGTCACTCTTACACCATTGTAGCTTGTATTGCTGTTGTTAGAATTCCGCATGCTAGGTTAAGGCTATGAATGCATGGTTTGATGATTTCCAGTTGGATGGTAAATTGACTTCTTATGGATGATAGGCATGACGAATTGTTTTGGTTGCTTGTGTTTGTTTGGAATTTCAGGGGCGAAATGCCCAAGGAGGAGACAATGTAATGACTCGCATTTTACGTATCAAAGGATTGTAATTTTTTTTATTTAATTCCCTTAGGGTTAGATCATTCTCATATTTTGATATGCTATTCAAGAGGATGTGAGACATGTCCATGATTTTTACCAATTTTATTTGTGACCATTTTGCCTCTATTAGTTTTGTATAGGGCATAAATTTTGACTGGAATAGAATCATTTGCTAGAATTGATTTCATTGGATCAAAAAAGGTGTTTTCAATTCCGTCGAATTGTCACATTAAAGATTTGGTTCAGCGGTTTGGGATAAATCGTTGTTTTAGTGCTACACAATTTCTGTACAGGCTAACTAGTCATTAGTGGGCTGGTTTGGTGTGGCCCTTTAGTGGGTTGGCTGAATGGTTATAAATAGGGGGTATAGGCAAGGAGAATTGTTTGGTTTCTTCATTTCTCTATTTGGTTGGGGTTTGAGATTCTCCCTACTCCAATCAAATACTACACTCCATTAATATCATAGATCTAAATTAGAAGATCAAAGATCAACATCAAAGAAGGGCAGATCGCATCAAAGTAATTGATTCGAAGGTCGTTCTTCGTAGTCCGGATCTGTAGATTATCGTTTTAAATCTAATTTGTGGATTTAGTGAGTGATCTTATTTTCATCATTTCAAGTTGATTTTACATAGATCTAATCAATGCAAGTATGTTTTAAATTCAAATCACCATAGGATCTAATCTAGCAACTTATAACGGTAAATTTCATATGTTAATTTTATGTTTAGACCCATTTATTGATTTGATCATTTGTTTAATCATAATTTAGTGAATTTTATATGTTGATGATCGTTTGATGTTTGCTTAATTGATGATTGCGTGATTTTTTGTTGATTGGTTGATCAAATTATTTGTTTTTGGTCAAGTGATCTAAAGTTTCAATTGGAGTTTGGTTCATCGGATTGTGGCTTGTTGCTCACAAGATGGTGATGGATCGGGTGAAAATTGGTGTCGTTCAGGGATGGATCAGGCAGCTTTTCAGTGATGGATGAGGCAAAGAAAATGGATGAATCGGGCGTATTGCGATGGATTGGGAAAAAAACCAGGAAAAATGGTTTGATAGTGTTTTTAAAACGGTACGCCTGGCAGTGGATTGGACAGTTTTCAAATCATTGATCGACATGACATTTTGGTTGATTTGGCAAGGGTGCGTGTATGGATTGGGTTCGATTTTGAAGTGGATTGGAGCTGGAGGATCGACAGCATTTTAAAAACGCGGTAGAAGCAGTGGATTGGGTAAGTTCTAGAGCATGGATCGGCATGTGATTTCTAATGGATCGGTCGACGCGCATGCTATGGATCGGGCTGATTTTTGGAGTTGATTGGTTATATTTCAGTTGGATTGACCACTTTTCTAAAAAGCCATGGAAAAGAGTGGATCGGTTATTTCTGGAGCATGGATCGGGCATGTATTTTTGGTGGATTGGTCAAGTTCTGGAGGCAGGTCTGATGGATCGGGCAGGCTGATCCATCATCGATCGAACAGAAGATACGGCAGCGTTCCTAAAACGTTCTAAAAAGCTGAACGAAACGTTGTGGATTGTTAATTCATAGCAAAAGGCCAAAACGCTGTGAAATGTGATATCGACCAAATGTTATGTGGACCAAATGAAGTATGTGTTTGGATCGACGATGGCCATGGATTCAACGTGAATTCAAAGGCGGATGTTTGAAGTGATTTAAAGTGTTCGTTGATCGTCGTAATGCAACGAATGTCAAGATGACTCAAGGGTGTTTGAGTTTGTGGATAATGGTAGCTCAGGAAGTCGTTCGAGATTAAGGATAGCCGTTGGTGATGACAACAAGAGATATTGAAGGCTGAGAGATTATCGTTGGTCGGAGGTTCTAGTGGCTTAAAGCAAGGGTATAATGGGGATGCCCAAAAGACTGGAAGTTAGGCAGTCGAGTACCTTGGGCAGTATGAATGGGCCTAGATGTCTTTGTCGTGTAAGGAAAACATGCGAGTACAAATGGCGTATGGAGTTTTGCTAGAACCGGGGTTACCATTAGCCCTTGATGGATGACAAGGTCAGCTAGTCATACGATTAACGATAATTTCAAGGCAAGGTCAGCGGTGATAGCCATAGTCATGGAAGTTTGATTGTTTGCTTATATCGTCCTACGAAGATTGCTCGACGTCGAAAGAGATATCTCTTAGGTTCTTGCTTGATGTTGGTTTCGGCCTTCGGGGATTGTGCTTGGGTGATGTCGATCTCGATAGGGGTGGTCTACGCTGGCTAACTGGTTTCTATGTCTGCTACTATTTGTTTATCTCTGGTTGTTATAAGGGCTATCACTGTCAGATGTAGGGAAGACAAGTTTGGGTTTGTTTTCTGTTGATATTGGTAGATTAGTTGGTTGATCTAGCTATTCTCATATACTTTATTGTTGATGTTAGATAGTTGTTTTATCGCTCATTAAGATTGTTGTCTGACTCAAGGTTTTATGTTTCCTCTTATTACCTTGCGATCATCCATTGTGTTGTGGATGGGAAGACTGAGTAGCAAGTAACATGTAGCAGATCATAGTGAGGACGATGATGCAGACCGGTGATGAGCCGGAGGCTTACATATTAGTTTCTCTATTATACATATTTTGTTGTTTCCGTTTATGTTTGATGTACGCTTCTCTGAGTGACCCTGTAGTGGGGTAGTTTGTAAGGACTCTTATGTTGTGATGCTATAACGTATGGATATTCTTTCGAGTTGATACGAAAGTTTTAAGATTCTACTCAAATATACTTCACTATTATTGCATGTTATATATGTTATATTATATTATATTTTATCCTTGCACTGTGAGTTATATGACAGGTTTCGTATGTGATTTCTTACTCTGATGGTCGTCCATAGCTTCCTGACACGTCTGCCAATGCATTACTCCTCTTGTTAAGTGCAGAAGCTATGGGTGGTCGTCACATTCCCATTGTGTATTGCTGTTAGGGATTGGAAGAAATTTTAGTATTCAAAAAATGTGAAGGAGAAGGTTGGAAATTCAAGAAAATGAGTAATGAGGATGGGAATGAAGTTTTGCAGTAGAGGTAACAAGAATGTGAAGATGGTGACATGAAATGGAGAAAATGAGGAAGTGGGATGAAGGATAAATGTGTTGGCAATTTCATTGAAGGGCAACGCGGGGCTACTGAACATAATAACCTCATTGTGCAACATATAGTTGAAGGGTCAGTTTAGACATTCCAAAAGCTTCATTTGGATGTTTTCCAATTATATGTAGATAAGGCGTACTTTTAATAATAACCCTCCTTTAACATTACATTAACCTATAATCAAATTATCCTTATCATTTCTTATGATAGTGTTTTTAACCTTTTTTACAATAGTGACATATTCCAATAAAAATTTCGATGAAGGAAACAAAAAATCTCTAATTATTTACAAAAAACAAAAATAACATGATTCTCATGCAAAGAAGTGAACGTTTTACTGTATGTAATCAGATAAACACCCAAGAGGTTAGTGTTTTAATTTATTTTTCACTAACTAGGGTTTGTGGTTTCAAATTTCAAAACTAGGATTTGTAGCAAATCTACTTTGTCGACAGTAAAATCGGTGGACCAATTCCTTTATATGTCGCCATAAACGACACAAGGTTGCCATATTAGTTATTTGAGAAACAACAAATTCTGTTGTATATGGTGAGAGCACACCAATAATTCAATATTTACTACAGATTGTCGCTACTTTTATAAAGTTTGAAGATTTATTTTGTATACATAAATAGTAGGACGAAAATTTATAATATATACTATATCTATTGGCCGTCTTAATACAATATAAATGGCTCTTTGCTGCCGAGTGTATTTAACATTCATGAATTTAACTATTTTATAGGGACTCAATGATTTTAGTGAGATGATAGTTGCTATGATTCTAAACATTGTAAACCCATACTTCCATTAATATATCCTACTTCCATTACCGGCTGCCCTATAAACCCATACTTGGTATAAAGAATTACGACAATATTTAATTGAGTTGGGCTTCAAGAATACGGTCTTTGATTCATCCTTGTTCACATTGCACAAAAATAGTGACATCATTTATCTGTTTGTTTATGTGGATGATATTATTGTTACAAGTAATGCAACTCATGCACTGGAAGCTTTTATAAAAAATTGGCGACACGTTTCTTACTTCCTGGGAGTGGAAGTAATGCCTCATCCAAAAGGTATTTTCTTGAGTCAAAAGAGGTATATTGCTGATATTTTGTGCAAAGCTAATATGGACGATGCAAAAACAATTGTAATACCATTAGCAACTCATCCTCCATTAACTATACATGGAAATCTTATCAACGATCCTACTGAGTATCGTACTTTGATAGGTAGTTTACAATATTTAAGTCTTACAAGGTCTGATGTGGCATTCGCAATGAACAAGTTAGCTCAATACATGCAACGTCCAACTGAGGAACACATGCAATCTCTACATCGTCTTCTTCGGTATCTAAGTGGTACATCTAATATGGGTTTAATTATACACAAAGATTCACCTCTCACTCTCCATGCTTATTTTGATGCGGATTGGGCTCGTGACAAGACGACTACATTTCTACAACAGCATATATAGTCTATTTGGGCAAGAATCTTATCTCTTGGATGTCAAAGAAACAGCGTACAAGAGCTAGTCATCTACCGAGGCCGAGTACAAGGAAGTGGCAAATGCTACTGCCGAAATTCTTTGGGTAGGAAATTTATTCAAGGAGCTTGGTCATAACCTCACTCTCGCGCCAGTTATCTATTGTGATAATGCTGGAGCTACATATATGTGTGCTAATCTGGTTTTTCGTTCTAAAATGAAGCATCTAGGATTGGATTACCATTTTGTCAGAGAAAATGTGCCAAGTGGAAATTTGAAGGTCTCTTATGTCTCCACTAATGACCAGCTTGCAGATTCCCTCACCAAGCCACTACCACGTACCTCCTTCACAACATTGGTTAGCAAAGTCGGTCTTTCATCTTGGTTGTTCGTTTTGAGGGGACGTGATAAGGATTGACATAATCTAAGTTAATCTCTACATATATGGTATGCCATAATATGAGGAAATAGAATAAATATCATTAATGATGTTATTAAATATCATTAATGATATTATTCCATAACTGGAGCATTACGTATAAATGGTATGCCATAATATGAGGAAATAGAATAAATATCATTAATGATATTATTCCATAATTGTTGTAGTGCGTATGACTGCATGTATCTTATAACTTTATATATTTGTGATTCATGAATGGAAAAGCATCCTTCTCTTCAACTCTTCATCACAATATTTAACTATTCGTACATTGTGTTCATTTTTCCAACCCGAATGTTTATCTATCATATATCCATTATATATTCCATCTGCTGCCACTACGTGTACCATATTTTTTTTAAAAAGAAGGTACTTTTTTTTCCTAACTCCCTTACTGCTTTTCCCACCGCTCCTGGTTTCAACTGTGTGCTTCTTTTTCAACGCAAACACGGCGTTTGAGTACTGCTTCTTTTATTCCGTTCCACGTATATTCTGACTTCTTGATGATTATAACTTATTGCTAAGACTGAAGTGAAATGAAAAAATGCTGCATCTTTTTTCGTTTTTAGTTACCATTGACAAATACCACCTGCCCACTGCTTCTATCTTCCCCTTTCCACTGGCACGTTTTTTCTTCTTCTTTTTAATATGTTAAAAGGTCCCCAAAATACATTGATGATAAATCTACTTCGAATAGATACCACTTAACTGAGTATATCAATTCGCATGAAATACTGCTTCTATTATTCCATCCCACGTATGTTCTGACTTCTTACTTATTATAACATATTGCTAGGACTGAAGTGAAATACAAAAATACTGCATCTTTTTTCGTTTTTAGTTACCATTAACACGTAGTTAGTGCGCTTTAATACCTCTTCTTTGTTTTAGTCATCTGAAACCTTCCTGAAACAAATACCACTTGTCCACCGCTTTTATCTTCCCCTTTCCACTGGCATGTTTTTTTCTTTATTCTTTTTTTTATATGTTGAATTCCTGCTTCAAAGAAAATTTCCAAAGCCTCAATTTTTACAATCGCGATTTGATTTGGGATTTTAGAGAGACCTTATTTTCTCTTGTTGGCCTACATTTTTTTTGATATAAAGCTTTGCAAATAAAAAGGGTTGACTTGTTTATTATGGGCTTAAGGTTTTAGATTTTATTTCACATTGTTTTGTTTTTATTTTGTAATTGTAATCATTCAGTTTGTTTTTTAGTTTTTCTGTAAAAACTAGGAGTTTACTAGTTCATCTGTAAAATTAAGGGTTTACTAGTTTGCCATTAAAACTAGGGTTTACTAGCTACGATTTTGTAGCTAGGGGAAAAACTGACCTTAGAATAAAGATTAGTCTAGGGTTTGAGCGTATGATTAGAACAGTTGTGAGCGGGTGTCGTGAGTTTACAAGGATTCTGTAAGCGTAGATATTGTTTTAATTCTAGTATAAAACCTTGGGGAATGCAGCAGTAGGCAGGGTTTGCCGAAAGCTGGGTAAAATCTATGTTATTTATTTTATGCGTTTATTTTATCTACTGCAATCTGTTCTGCGAAATTTTTAATATCTCTAATTAATTCAATAAACCCTATTTACCCTCCTTTATGGTTAATCTAGATGTAATAGAAAATAGCATGCATTCAAATATTTCATACACAATCCGAATAACCATAAAATCGAGTTAAAGAATTCACACCTAAATTTACCTATACTGTAAGCGAAGATTTTTGCTGGCTTCCGTGATGTTGTTGAGTAGAGTATAACGGAGTTGACGAGGATAGGAGGAAAATTAATCGGTGCGATGAAATTTCTTCGGCAGAGTGATTTAGGGGAGAGGGAATGACGGTTAAAAAATTCTAAGTATGAGGGAAGAGGAATAGAAAATATGTAGTTACGTTTATTTTGGACCATGCGGACAATTTTTTTGTTAGGTGGGGAAGTAATATTTTTTGACGCCACGTCTATATTCTAAGTGAAAATACCTTTGCTTGCATTTGCGAATAAACAACACTAATATTTGCAACAAACATCAATTTTCTTGTAGTGACGCGATGAAGCTGGGATTTACTGCAACATACAATGTAGCAAAATATGAGTCGATGATGACAGGATTGAATTTAGCACAACAGTTAAAGATAACCCGGATTAAGATCTTTAGTAACTCACAACTAAGGATAAATCAAATTAAGCAAACCTACCAAAACAAGGATATTTGGTAAGAATTATATGTAAAGAGAATACTGAAGATGCTCACTCAATTCGAGGACTTTTCTATACATCAAATCTCATGAGGAGAAAATTCCCAAGCTGACTTGAAATACCTCACCTCCGTTAAGGTCACTCACAAAGGGAATGCCTTAACTTCGGTGGAGCATTTTTAGTACAAGATGCAGAAAAATTACAAGACAGACAAATAAAGCAGCAGAAGATAAATAACCTTTATTGATTAAAATAGCTTGTACAAAGATTGTTTTACAACACCAATACTTATTACAAGAAAGAATCTGTCTTGTTTAATATATAAGAAGCACAAACTGACAATGATATTCCCCAATAAAGCATGAGCCAGCCATAGCAGTAGAAAATGGAGTTCAAAGCAATGCGCTAAAGAATCTTCAAGCTCGGAGAGAGTAACGGCCCCAAAATGAGCTGAGCTTTTCCCTCCCTGACTACTTGGGGGGGAAACGGAAGAAAAAAGGCGAAAGAAAACTAGGTCATACATAAAGTCTGGTAAGTCCAGTGATTCTTAGTATTTAAATAAGGAAAAGTGGTCATGACATGAATAAACTAAATATAAGACTAAACCATAGTAACAAGATAACATGGGATAAGCATGGGATATGGCAAGATAAACTGAATGTACTGATAAACTGAATGTACTGATAAACTGAATGCGCATCTTCTCCTTCTCTGCTTCGCAACTACCCTGTTTATACTGGTTTTTATATCTCTGTACTACCTAACGGGTGTCCAAACTAGTAATCTATGATCATATGATAACGTGATCCCAATCCCCGTAATTGCGGTTGCCTTCAGGTGTACATCTATTATGGGGATTCCATTTATTACCTAGATCTAATCTAAGGTTTACTATTGAGTGCTTCCTAGATTCAACCAGGGTTTATGCTACCCAGGGCCACTGGGGTTTATGCTACCTATTGAACGCCTCTCGGATTCAGGGTTTACGCGACCTAGGTCCAACTAGGGATTATGCTACCTACTTGTATTATTTTTCCATGTGTCTGTGTCAGTCGGCCTTCTCTTACGTGTAGATACTCTGTGCTGGCCCCACCATAAGGTGTATCAAGCCTTATGATAGCGACCTAACACGATTCAAGATGCACAGTGTATAACTACTGGTACCAAGTGCCTGTTTTTTCCACTTTGGAGTACGTGCACGCCCGTAAACTGTCGGAACCTACACTAATGTACCCCCCCTGCCGCTATTTTGACCACTTATAATCAGCCCAGTAATCGTGCCCCACCCTACCTAGCTCAGGGTACCATGATACATCTATGTGGGTTACTGCAGAAATGGTTCCCCATTACTAGGGTTTCCTACTGGTTAAGTTTGTGGGCCTATGTATATACAATATTACCCACCTACACGTGATGTACTTAACCCTCCCACTGATTCAAGCATGTCTATTTAATGGTTAAGTTTGTGGGCCTATATGTGCTAATATTACCCACCGATCCCGATATGTACTCAACCCTTCCACTGGTTCAAGCATGTTTATTTAATGGTTAAGTTTGTGGGCCTATATTACTAATATTACCCACCAACCCGATATGTACTTAACCCTCCCACCGATTCAAGTTGATATATACTCTTGGTTAAGTGTTATCCATTCATTCAAGTTAACTTAACCTGCCCACACATCATGTTATATATATATATATATATTGGTTAAGTGTTCCCCTTGTGTTACTTAACCCCTATCACATATCATGTTATATATATATATATATATATATATATATATATATATTGGTTAAGTGTTCCTCTTGTGTTACTTAACCCCTACACATATCATGTTATATATATATATTGGTTAAGTGTTCCTCTTGTGTTACTTAACCCTACCACACATCATGTTATATATATATATATATATATATATTGGTTAAGTGTATCCTATTAACTTAACCTCACCTACTTGTCTAATTAACATGTTATGATGGTTAAGTGTTCTAATTTTACTTAACCTCACCCACTTGTCTAGTTAACATGTTATGACGGTTAAGTGTTCTAAATTTACTTAACCTCACCATCTAGTCTAGTTAGCATGTTAAACACTTACTTAACCTTACCCACTTGTCTAGTTAACATTTTATGATGGTTAAGTGTTCTAAATTTATTTAACCTCGCCATCTAGTCTAGTTAGCATGTTGAATTGGCTAAGTGATTTCTCGATTACTTAACCCTACCCTTCTTGTCTTTGTTAACATGTTATTATGGTTAAGTATTTCCCTAATTACTTAACCTCACCATTTCTAGCTTTATTTATTCATGAGCCTTAATTAATTAATTAAAGCACCAACCACTCACATTAGACAGATATTGTTGTGGTTACTGTATGTGCCGGTCGGTTCCGGGCAGGTTTACACCACAACTCAGTCTAACCTCGGGTCTTTCTGGGCTTGATGCACTAACCACCCACATTAGACAGCTATTGTTGTGGTCACTGGATGTCTCGGTCGGTTCCGGGCAGTTTTACTCCACAACTTAATCTAACCTCGGGTTAGGCATATTCGTCTTTTACTAAATTTACATATTTACTATTTATGTAAATTTTGCGTAAATCAATTTAGCCTAGATCATATTCATCTGTCATGCAAATTAACATACTTATATTCTATGCCCAAAACTTGATTTACCAATCAATTAACCCAACTTGCAGTTTATACCAATTTAGATTTAATACTCCCCTTTTACAATTCATGCCCAATCTAGATTAATATTCCAATTTACGGTTCATGTCAAAACTAGATTTAACATTCTAGTTTACCGTTTATGTCCAAAACTTGGTTTACACGCCAATTACACACTTTGCAGCCAATTAAATTTATCAACTTATGCCCAAGTCTAATATGCATGTACATCATTCACTATTATAGCCAATTTAGATTATGCTAACATATTTATTATGCCAAACTAACTAAATTAAGCTACGCCCAATCCCCGCATCATAATCGTACGTATAACATGATTTCACAAGTTTTCTATGTACTCATGAAATGGCACTAATCAAAAGGAATAGGGGATAAGCACAAGAATTGATATAAAAGATTAGGCATGCAAAAATAATGGCTCCAACAGGTTCGATGTACGTAATAGTGAATAGGAATAAACTAGCCAAGTTACACACTAAATATGAGATCCACATAATCAAGGGAATAGGCATAGGTGATTTGGCCCAACATAATGCCAGTTCAAGGTACAACATGATCGGTTAATTGTAACAATGGGAATAGTCATAAGCAACTAACTACAATAGTCATAGGCAATTAACCACAATAGTCATGGGCGACTAATCACAATAATTTCTTAATCAATGTCATAGGCAATAGTCTCATAGTTATGATTCATAGTCGTAGGCAATAATTTTATAGGCGATGGTTCATGGCCATAGTCTTAGACAAAGGTATCATATTCATAGTCATAGTCATAGTCATAGGCAATAGCTTCATAGGCAACAGTTTCATAGTCATAGTCTTAGGCAAAAATCTCACAGTCATAGTCGTAAATCAGATCCAAAGGCATAGATAACTTTCGATTTGACATAAGCACGAATCAAAGATAATTAACTTGCAAATTGGTGTAGTTCTATATTTTGATTCATTACATTCACGATTCCAATTACACATTCAAATCTAAGGAATAACCGAACTTACAAAGAAGGAATTCTTGATTTCTGGAATCTGAATTCTTAAGTTGGTATGCTCGCCTTTGATGTAGATCGTTGTTCTTATAATTCAGATTTGATTCACTTCGTAGCTTTCTAGTTTTCTTTTTTAGTTGAAAGAGAATGGTGGTTATCCTAGGTTGAGTATGGCGGTATGACGGCTCTTAGAATGAATTAGTGTGATTTTAGGGTTGAGTGTTAGGTTGTTTATATAGAGTTTCAATTTCAATTAAAGCCGTCGGATGATCCTAGAGTTAATCACAACCATTCAGTTAGGATAGGGTGACACCTTAGCCCTAATGACTCAGCAAGGAGTCAGAAAGGACTTAGCAATGAGTCACAGTACGGATCAGATTACACCAGAAAGCTGTGCAGATTTTCAGCTCGACCTAGGCGCACTTGGCAGGTGCGCCAATGCAATTTTTGTACTGGCGCACTTCCCAAGTGCGCCAGTGCAATTTATTATTATTATTTTTTCTCTTCTCTTCTTCTGGTTTTCTACCTGACTTCGTTCGTCCATATCTTATTCATTTGGTGTCCGATTTACACAAATTCAGACTCTATCTCAAGCAGAATTCCGAGACAAACGCAATGGCGTAACCCATTTCCCTTAATTCTCGCATTTGAAATTAATTATTCTTTGATTATATCTTATGATCCGATTTAAAATTGCGGGGTGTTACATTCTCCCCTCCTTAAAGGATTTCGTCCACGAAATCTCTAAGTTAAGAAGAATGCATATCCTCTCATCCAACATCTATGTACTCAACCATTCAATCACTGGCGTCCATTGTCCTTAAAAGATTTCTAATTCTTTCATGATCATATGCATAGTGTGTGTATATGTCCTTATTTAATGCAAAATCAGGCGGTCTACTGATTCAGCTGACCTCCTTAATGCAAATCATGTCAGTGTCATGCATCCAATATGTATGCCATCCTAATGATACATATTATTTCTATATGAGTGCACAACCATTCACTCAAATGCAACGTCCACAAGATAATACATCAAGTTCAATCCATAAACAAATACATATATGCAAATGCAATATGGAAGTGACTGAGCTGATTTAGTGCCCTATGTGTGTATATGCATCCACGGGCAACCACTAGCAAACACTTGCAACCACTTGCATCCACCAAACATAACATGTCTCAAACACATGTTTACATCCATTGGCTTCTACCTAAGGATTGAGGATAGGACTGAGAGGATACACTTAAAATCTAAAGACTAGCATGCAAATAGATTTTACAGAAAAAGAGGAATCAAGGATATACCCTCAAAAAGGGTAAGATGAGCGTATCTAGTCTTCAGTCTTCTAAGTCGCATCTTCTTGAGATTCACTCCACTATACCTTATCTAATTTAACTTCATGGTTGCGAAGCTTCTTGACCTCCATTTCCAAAACCCACTAGCAAAGATAGGCCCTCGATCACTTACTATGCTAGAGGGTATCCAATGTAGTTGAACTATCTTTCCAAGATAAACAGATATTAACCATGATATCAAGTGTATATCCTAAGATGATTAGAGGTCTCTCCTCTACTTAGCTTATCCATCATGCTGCAAGTCTGAGGGTCCAAAGCTAATGGTTACTATGTGCTTATTACGTCTCTTAAGGTCAGTCTAACTTAGGGTGCCAGCCCCAACCATTTATTTCTCACGCAAACCATCCTAGCCGAACTCGACATCCCTCAAGTACAAACCCCAAAGGCCTAAACCAATATCAGACAAGCACCAAAGGGATACCTCCTTCGAATTTGGATGATCTATGTGAGATGATACAACCAAACAATTGAGCACTCTATCGACTCTGTCTATCCTCGCCAATCTTGCTCCAAAATTATCGTTGATCGCATAACTGGCTTTGCAGTGTCATCTAGATATATGCGGAAGTCTGTCCCGAGTTTTAGGGGGAAAACCCCTACCCTAATCAAAAACCTTGCGTACTCATGGACTATTCCAACGGATCGACAATCATCGATAGGTAAATAAAGTGATTCTAGGTAGCTAAGACAAACTGATCCCTTAGGATCGTACAAAATCTCAAGGGTATTCCCGAGGCAAGTTGAAAGTCCAACTACCCTTGCTTCACAATTAGTAGCTAACTATTCAATGCCTAGAATCAACCCATAGCCCAAAAACATAAGCATAAATATAGCTATTCTCAAATCCTCACAAGTCAAAGATAAATAGGCCGAACCAGCAATTGGATTTGAGATTATAATGGGATCCTCCACTAAACAATAACTAGGGTGCAGAGACTCAACTACGGAAGCAGATATAAACGAATGCGAAGCGCAAAAATCAAAAAGAGTACTAGCAGGATGATCAAGAAGAAAAACTAAACTTTTCAACAGAAACCTTACTACCTCTCTCTCAGGTATGCTGGTGGTGAGAGCATGCACTTGCCTTCCGGAAAATCCTGCCTTTTTTTCTTGCCCTTGCCCTTAATTATACGACCCGTTATACCAAAATAAAGATACTTCCTCTTGTTTTAGGTTTTACTATTTTTTTTCCTCCCCTCCTTTGTGAACTAAGTCCATATCCATGGGTTCTTCATCCTTGTGTTGTGCTCCGTAGCCAGACCCCCTCATTCTCAACTTTGTCATCCTTGTGTAACTTGTTGACATGTCTCTCGAAAGCTGCCTCCATCGCACGGGGATTCCTACAAAGCTCGAAAGAAAATTTCGGCTACAGATGGAAGTTAGGAACTTATTTGCCTTTTGACAAGTGTCGTAGTCTCATCAAGCCTACGAAACCATGCCGCGATGAGGTTGCCTTTTGACAAGTGTCGTAGTCTCATCAAATCTCATGAGGAGAAAATTCCCAAGCTGACTTGAAATACCTCACCTCCGTTAAGGTCACTCACAAAGGAAATGCCTTAACTTTGGTGGAGCATTTTTAGTACAAGATGCAGAAAAATTACAAGACAGACAAATAAAGCAGCGGAAGATAAATAACTTTAATTGATTAAAATAGCTTGTACAAAGATTGTTTTACAACACCAATACTTATTACAAGAAAGCATCTGTATTGTTTAATATATAAGAAGCACAAACTGACAATGATATTCCCCAATAAAGCATGAGCCAGCCATAGCAGTAGAAAATGGAGTTCAAAGTAATGCGCCAAAGAATATTCAAGCTCGGAGAGAGTAACGGCCCCAAAATGAGCTGAGCTTTTCCCTCCCTGACTACCTGGGAGGGGGAACGGAAGAAAAGAGGCGAAAACAAACTAGGTCAAACATAAAGTCTGGTAAGTCCAGTGATTCTTAGTATTTAAACGAGGAAAAGGGGTCATGACATGAATAAACTAAATATAAGACTAAACCATAGTAACAAGATAACATGGGATAAGCATGGGATATGGAAAGATAAAATGAACGTACCGATAAACTGAATGTACTGATAAACTGAATGCGCTTCTACTCCTTCTCTGCTTCGCAACTACCCTGTTTATACTGGTTTCTATATCTCTGCACTACCTAACTGGTGTCCAAACTAGTAATCTATGATCATATGATAACGTGATCCCAATCCCCGTAATTGCGGTTGCCTTCAGGTATACATCTATTATGGGTATTCCATTTATTACCTAGATCTAATCTAGGGTTTACTACCAAGTGCTTCCTAGATTCAACCAGGGTTTACGCTACCCAGGGCCACCGGGGTTTATGCTACCTATTGAACGCCTCTCGGATTCAGGGTTTATGCGACCTAGGTCCAACTAGGGATTATGCTACCTACTTGTATTAAATTTCCATGTGTATGTGTCAGTCGGCCTTCTCATGCACGTAGATACTCTGTGTTGGCCCCACCATAAGGTGTATCAAGCCTTATGATAGCGACCCGACACGATTCAAGATGCACAGTGTATAACTACTAGTACCCGATGCCTGTTTTTTTCCACTTCGGAGTACGTGCATGCCCGTAAACTGTCGGAACCTACACTGACGTACCCCCTGCTGCTAATTTGACCGCTTATAATCAGCCCAGTAATCGTGCCCGACCCTGCCTAGCTCAGGGTACCATGATACATCTATGTGGGTTATTGCTGAAATGGGTCCCCGTTACTAGGGTTTCCTACTATTTAAGTTCGTGGGCCTATGTATATACAATATTACCCACCTACACGTGATGTACTTAACCCTCCCACCGATTCAAGCATGGCTATTTAATGGTTAAGTTTGTGGGCCTATATGTACTAATATTACCCACCGATCCCAATATGTACTTAACCCTTCCACTGGTTCAAGCATGTTTATTTAATGGTTAAGTTTGTGGGCCTATATTACTAATATTATCCACCAACCTGATATGTACTTAACCCTCCCACTGATTCAAGTTGGTATATATTCTTGGTTAAGTGTTATCCATTCATTCAAGTTAACTTAACCTGCCCACACATCATGTTATATATATATACATATATATATATATTGGTTAAGTGTTCCCCTTGTGTTACTTAACCCCTAACACATATCATGTTATATATATATATATATTGGTTAAGTGTTCCTCTTGTGTTACTTAACCCCTATCACATATCATGTTATATATATATATTTTGGTTAAGTGTTCCTCTTGTGTTACTTAACCTTATCACACATCATGTTATATATATATATATATATATATATATATATATATATATATATATATATATAGGTTAAGTGTGTCCTATTAACTTAACCTCACCCACTTCTCTAATTAACATGTTATGACGGTTAAGTGTTCTAATTTTACTTAACCTCACCCACTTGTCTAGTTAACATGTTATGACGGTTAAGTGTTCTAAATTTACTTAACCTCACCATCTAGTCTAGTTAGCATGTTAAACACTTACTTAACCTTACCCACTTGTCTAGTTAACATGTTATGATGGTTAAGTGTTCTAAATTTACTTAACCTCACCATCTAGTCTCGTTAGCATGTTGAATTGGCTAAGTGTTTTCTCGATTACTTAGCCCCACCCTTCTTGTCTTTGTTAACATGTTGTTACGGTTAAGTGTTTCCCTAATTACTTAACCTCACCATTTCTAGCTTGATTTATTCATGAACCTTAATTAATTAATTAATTAATTAAATCACCAACCACTCACACTAGACAGATATTGTTGTGGTTACTGGATGTGTCGGTCGGTTCCGGGTAGGTTTACACCACAACTCAGTCTAACCTCGGGTCTTTCTGGGCTTGATGCACTAACCACCCACATTAGACAGGTATTGTTGTGGTCACTGGATGTGCCAGTCGGTTCCGAGCAGTTTTACACCACAACTCAGTCTAACCTCGGGTTAGGCATATTCATCTTTTACTAAATTTACATATTTACTATTTATGTAAATATTGCGTAAATCAATTTAGCCTAGATCATATTCATCTGTCATGCAAATTAACATACTTATATTCTATGCCCAAAACTTGATTTACCAATCAATTAACCCAACTTGCAGTTTATACTAATTCAGATTTAATATTCCCCTTTTACAATTCATGCCCAATCTAGATTAATATTCCAATTTACGGTTCATGTCAAAACTAGATTTAATATTCTAGTTTGCCGTTTATGTCCAAAACTTGGTTTACATGCCAATTACAAACTTTGCGGCCAACTAAATTTATCAACTTATGCCCAAGTCTAATATGCATGTACATCATTCACTATTATAGCCAATTTAGATTATGCCAACATATTTATTATGCCAAACTAACTAAATTAAGCTAAGCCCAATCCCCGCATCATAATCGTACGTTTAACATGATTTCACAAGTTTTCTATGTACTCATGAAATGGCACTAATCAAAAGGAATAGGGGATAAGAACAAGAATTGATATAAAAGATTAGGCATGCAAAAATAATGGCTCCAACAGGTTCGATGTACATAATAGTGAATAGGAATAAACTAGCCAAGTTACACACTAAATATGAGATCCACATAATCAAGGGAATAGGCATAGGTGATTTGGTCCAACATAATGCCAGTTCAAGATACAACATGATCGGTTAATTGTAACAATGGGAATAGTCATAAGCAACTAACTACAATAGTCATAGGCAATTAACCACAATAGTCATGGGAGACTAATCACAATAATTTCTTAATCAATGTCATAGGCAATAGTCTCATAGTTATGATTCATAGTCGTAGGCAATAATTTTATAGGCGACAGTTCATGGCCATAGTCTTAGGCAAAGGTCTCATATTCATAGTCATAGTCATAGGCAATAGCTTCATAGGCAACAGTTTCATAGTCATAGTCTTAGGCAAAAGTCTCACAGTCATAGTCGTAAATCAGATCCAAAGGCATAGATAACTTTCGATTTGACATAAGCACGAATCAAAGATAATTAACTTGCAAATTGGTATAGTTCTATATTTTTATTCATTATATTCACAATTCCAATTACACGTTCAAATCTAAGGAATAACCGAACTTACAAATAAGGAATTCTTGATTTCTGGAATCTGAATTCTGAAGTTGGTATGCTCGCCTTTGATGTAGATCGTTGTTCTTATAATTCAGATTTGATTCACTTCGTAGCTTTCTGGTTTTCTTTTTTAGTTGAAAGAGAATGGTGGTTGTCCTAGGTTGACTATGGCAGTATGACGGCTCTTAGAATGAATTAGTGTGATTTTAGGGTTGAGTGTTAGGTTGTTTATATAGAGTTTCAAATTCAATTAGAGCCGTCGGATGATCCTAGAGTTAATTACAACCATTCAGTCAGGATAGGGTGACACCTCAGCCCTGATGACTCAGCAAGGAGTCAGAAAGGACTCAACAATGAGTCACAGTACGAATCAGAACACACCAGAAAGCTGTGTCAGTTTTCAGCTCGACCTGGGCGCACTTGGCAGGTGCGCCAGTGCAATTTTTGTACTAGCGCACTTCCTAAGTGCGCCAGTGCAATTTTTTTCTCTTCTCTTCTTCTGGTTTTCTACCTAACTTCGTTCGTCGATATCTTCTTCATACGGTGTCCGATTTGCACAAACTCAGACTCTATCTCAAGCAAAATTCTGAGACGAACGCAATGGCGTAACCCGTTTCCCTTAGTTCTCTCATTTGAAATTAATTATTCTTTGATTATATCTTATGTCCTGATTTAAAATTATGGGGTGTTACATGACTCATTGACAAAGTTGGCTAGCTCACGATGAGCGCCTGAGACAAGAATAATCCCTATAGGATATCAGGAAAATCCTAGCATCAAGAAAGAGGTATCTGAATTGGGGAAAGAATTCCTAGTCTTAACTAGATCCAAAACCTCGGCAAAGGAAACCGGAGAGAAAAAGGATATCGCTCCCAGTGAGGAACCTATACCGATTGAAATGGATTACCATTATGAGAATACTTGGATGGCTCCCATCATGAACTATCTCTTGAATGGAACCTTTCCTACTAATAGGCAAGATGCCAAGAAGGTTAAACACCAATCCCCTGGCTTTATAACTATGGACAAGGCACTTTACAAAAAAAAGGACATTCACTCCCCTATTTGAGATGTGTAAGCCTTGAAGGTGGGCTTAATTTGTTAAAAGAAGTGCATGAGGGTTTAAGCGGAGATCATTCTAACGAAATTAAGCTAGCCAAGAAATTTATGCGACAAGGCTTCTATTAGCCGTAAATGGTTAGTCTAGCATTTAAGTATGTCAGGGAATGCGAGAAATACAAAAGGTATTCTAGGCTATCCCAATTACCCCCAAGTGACTTGACCACCATCGCAAGTCCATGGCCTTTCAATGTGGGGAATAAATTTATTTAAAACCCTACCAGTCTCTAAAGGAGGAGCTAAGTATGCAGTAGTAGCCATCGACTACTTTACCAAATGAGTTGAAGAAGTACCACTTCCAACTATCACATCTAAGAAGGTGTTTAGGTTTGTGATAAAGAATACCGTTACACGCTTTATAATTCCCTATAAAATCATATCAGACAATGGACACAATTTGAGAGTGGAGATTTCAAATGGTTTTGTGATAAAAATGGAATCATAAAGAGTTTTTCTTATATAACATATCTAAGAGCAAATGGTATCATTGAAGATGCAAATAAAACCGAAAATACAATCTTAAAGAAATGACTAAACCAAGCTAAAGGGAATTAGGCAGATGAATTGTCGTTGGTACTTTGCGTATATAGAACCTCTACTAAGACGGCAACGGGACACACTCCATATTCTCTAACATACAGATGTGAGGATATGCTTCCAATCGAAGTTGAGATCTCTTCACACAGAAGGACAACTTATGCATTTGATCCCAATCAAGGATTGAAAAAGTAATCCTTATACCTAATTCAAGGGTTAAGACACCATTAGAACGACTGAATATCAAAGAAGAATCCCAAAGTACTATAATTCAAGGTAAGAACGAGAAATTTGCTCAAAGGAGATTTGGTCTTACGAAGGGTAATGGCCAACATGAAGAATCCAATGGATGGTCCACTTGGCCCAAACTGGGAAGGAGCCTTGATCATTCATCAAGAAATCATACCTGGAGCATAACGACTCTGCAAACCAAATGGTGATATCGTACCTAGAGCATGGAACGCAAAACATTTGATATCGTACATTTCAATGATAAGTGAATGAAGGAAAGTTTTCTTAAGAATATCCACATGAATAAGAGTATGGAAACCCTCTCAAAGTTTGGAACTACCCGAAATGGGCGAAACAGCCTACAATGGTCAAAAAACCCTTGTCATCGCCAAGATGGCCATGGCAAGGCATCTCCCAGAGGGAGGTGGGTGTAAGCCTTTAACCGCGACCAAATCGGAAAGAGTCAGGTTAAATCATCAAAAGAGTAAGCCTTTGATCCATGCCAGAAATGGTCGGGACAGAGCATCTAAATAAGTACGCCCTGCCTCTGCTCCCAGAAGAGTACGACCTGCCTCTGCTTGGACTAAGAACGTCCTACCTCTGCTCGTAGAAGAGCATGCCCTACCTCTTCTTATGTCCCCATTTCTGCAAAAGGGAACGAATGCTCTAAAAGAGAACAATAAACATGCCCTGCCTCTACTCGTTGAAGAGTACGCCCTGCCTTTGCTTGGATTAAGCACGTCCTGCCTTTTCTCATAGAAGAGCATGCCCTACCTCCACTTATGTCCTCGTTTCCACAGAAGATAATAAATGCTCTAAAAGAACACAATAAGCACGCCTTGCCTATGCTTGCCGAAGAGCATTCCTTGCTTCTGCTTCGATTAAGCAGGTCCTACCTCTGCTCGCAGAAGAGCAAGCTCTACCTTTGCTTATGTCTTCATCCCACAGATGGGAACGAAAGCTCTGAAGAAGCACTGTAAGCATGTACATACCCTACTTACATCTTACCCCCAACAGAGGGAACAAAGCTCTGGAGGAGAAATCTAAGCACGCACTCACCTCTGCTTACACACGATCCCGCAGAAGGGAGCATAAGCCCAGAGAGTGGCTAATAAAGCATGCATATCCTCTACTTTGCAAATCAAAACCGAAGGGGGTAGCAAAACTATAAATGTCGGATGTGGATATCTGGTCTTCCATCAAATATCTGAATCTGGGTTATGGTTTGGGAATTGTATTAATGCCAGATATGGGTATCTGGTCTTCTATCAAATACCTGAATCTGAATTATGGTTTGGGACTTGTATTAACGCCATATGTGGATATCTGGTCTTCTATCAAATACCTGAATCTGGGTTATAGTTCGGGACTTCTATTAAAGTCAGATGTGGATATCTGGTCTACTATCATTTATACCTGAATCTAGGTTTGGTTTGGGGATTCAATCAATTACCAAAAGAAGGTTTCTGGTCTTCTATCATTAATACCCAAATATGGGTTTGGTTTAGAACTTCAATCAATTACTAGAAGAAGGTTTGTGGTCTTCTATCATTAATACCTAAATCTGGGTTTGGTTCGGAGCTTCTATCAATTACCAGAAGAAGGTTTCTAGTCTTTTATCATTAATACCTGAATCTGGGTTTGGTTTGGGACTTCCCTCAATCACCATAAGAAGTTTTCTGGTCTTCTCCCAAATACCGGAATATGGGTTTCAAGTCTTTTGTTTATTAATTCGGAAATAAATTTCTAACCCTCTATTGCTAATGGCTTAATGTGTGCCATACATTTCCAAAGGGTTACCATCTCATTTTCGATGAAGAATTTCAAATCAACCATTTATTTGACATCAGGAGTTCTTCATTACAAGATTCAGTAATAGAAGTAAGGATTTCTCATAACTTATACAGGGAGCTTTTCTAAGCTTATAATAAGAACATCATTGATCATTATTCCAACAAAGTATAAGGTATGAATGATTATGCTAGCCCAATGCAAGCTTAGTATGTTATTGGGCTTGAGCCAGGGCAATGTAAACATAATATGAGAAAATAGTAATATACATCCTACTCTAAGAAAAATACCTAAACAAAACATTAGTTGTTGAAATTTATGCAGGATAAGCGCAGGTAAAATTTCAAAGAAAAATATTATAAACTGGAGTAAAAGATCTGACTTGAAAAATCAGAAATACCCCTTCACTAGTGGCGGCAAATGTTACTATCAGAATTCGACACCACACAAGCTTAGGTGAAGGGGTTTCCCGCAAGAGTCGATACTGAAAGCAGGGATGCTATCGGCATCAGCAGAAATCCATAAGGCCTGGTATCGATACCAAAGTGAGGAGGAGAAAGCAGGCTATCGGCACCAACGTGTAGGGAACCATTGGCTTGGTGTCGATACAAAAAGGAGAGACGGTTGATCTGATTTTGGTACCAGTGGAACTGTTGGCTTGGTATTGACACCAATGTGTAGGGAACAGTTGGCTTGGTGTTGACACGATACCGAAAGCAAACAACGGGCGAAAGCCGAAAGCACACGATTCAATACCAAAGCGCAAAATCCACCAAGGAAGAAATAAGTTCGATAACTAACATAAGAACAAACAAAATGTTATCGGTATCAGTGAGTTTGCTACGACACTATTGAAAAAGACGAACTCGAGCATCAGAGCACAATACCAAGATCAAGTAAGGCAAGAGATTAGCAACAAGGCGAAAGCTCCATCAAAAAGTACTATTACTACCAACAGGCTTGGTAGCGACACTGAAAGCAACGTTAAGATTACAAAGGAGGAAGTCGTGAAGCATCTTCTGAAGATAAGTCGATATCGGGTTATCGCTTCCGAAACAGAAGCACTAAGGCAAAGAAATTCTAGAGGAAAACGGTACCGAAACTAGAGAAACCGACACATAGAGGCTGACACCAAAAGCCGCAAAGTCGGGTCGACATCGAAAGTGTAAACCGGAAGCAGGCTTTCACCAGAGACATTACTAAAGGGGCCTAAATTGTTTATAAATAAGACCCTAGGGATCACATTTTAAAGATCTTTTTCTTATTCCATAATCTTATATATATTTTTCTTAGAGAGCAAACCCTAATTTCTAAAACAAATTGGGGATTTCCACAACAATTGTAATACATTCATAGTGAATAAAAGGGAAAATCGAGACTTGATCTTTTCTCGATTCAATAATCATGTTGTGTCCATATGATTAATCGTGGAGTTATCACTAACCTCTTTTTGTGGGGGATGTTAACGCAAAAACATTTAAAAAAGGGAAAATCATTGAGTAAAATCAATAAGTTATCCCTTATGATACTTAAATGTGCTTCAAACCACTCACTATAAGTCTAATGTAGCACAATGTGGCCTATTGTAGCCTATGACTCGATAACTAATCCAACCAAAGCCTTTCGTAGGCTGGATCGATGTGGAAGTACCATCTTAGTCATGAAAAGTTACGATACGTCATCAAGTCTTACTGCGCTCGTACTTTAGCCTAATTCTTTTCTATATAGTGTATATTATTCTATCCTGAATCTAAGGATCACTATTGTAACAAGGTTCTAAACATTTTGTAAGCTTATCATTCCCTTATCTCAAGGTAACTGCTGATCTTTAAGTTTCGTAGGCGCGACACTCACCTTTTGAAGGAAGAGTACTAATCTTCGAGCTTAAGATCTTGATATCTAGGAAATGTCAGGGTAAGCTGAACTTGTTGAGGCTGAATTATCTGTCAGCATCCTTTAGATTAATTACCCTAAATTTCATCATATATGTATTATCAATCCTTAAATTGGGGGTTGGCGTTTTTATCGTTAACAGAACTTCTTTTCTCTTCTTTTTCCCAGTTTGTAACTTTCCTTATTACATATTTTACAATTTCTAAGATTGATGTCTTCTTTCCAAAATAACATGCAGCCATTTAAATATGTATCTATTTTTTGATACGGTAAATAGAAAAATGACATAAGTTTTTTCACATCATGATAATTTTTGCACATTAAATTATTAGATGGCATATGGCATTTAGCAGCTTGTACAACTGCCATAAATCCAACATTATTAGGTTGTATTTTGATTTGATTGCAAAGTACTCTGTAGTCACTGATAATTGAGTGCCGCTTGTATATCCATTCCAAAGGGGTTTCTTAGCAACATCCAATAAACCACATATTTTTTTTCACTCCAACATTAGTTTCCTCTTCAGCGTTAACATCGTCGTTATCAATTTCAACAGCAGGGAAAATTGATCGTGTTGCATGTTCAACCGTATTTTATGCGAGATTCGTCGTACGAACTTTATTATTAACGACATCTACTGATTGTTCTTGATTAGGGGCTATAATTTCTCGTAACTATCCCACACAAAATAATTGGATATGAAACTGTATTGGTGCAAATGAACGCTAACCGTATCTGATATTAAATGCTTCAACAATTGTTAGTACACAAGGCATTGATTTTGATGATAACAACTATTTAAACATTACTACTAACGTATCTTCGAGCTATGCAGTTACATCAAAGATATTATAGGGATATTTATAGAGATAAACAAGAGTATTAAAAAGAATTATGGAAGAAGGTTAATCAATGCAATGGAAGAATTACAGAGGAAAAATAATCAGAGCAATTAAAGACCAAATCCTGTTAGGGAAGAATGCTAAAGAACATAGGCGTTTGATGTGATAAGAAGTTAGTTGAACCTTAGAATATCTTGTTAAAGAACCCATGGCAATTATACTTGAAGTTCATCAACCATTGACTTCAACCGAATCACCAAAGTCCACAAATATAAAGAAATTTGAAATGTTGAAAATTTGCAACCCTTAGTAGTGTTATTGTTCGTTTTTAGAACATTTTATGTCGACATGGAGGATGAGCACGTCGACATAGTAGCCATTATTCATAAACTGAAATTTTAAATGAAGAGTCATTTCCCTCCATCTCTTCACCAAAAGACACATCTCTGTAACCACTATATAAAGGCCTCTAAAAATAAATTTTAACATCAAGAATTCTCATTCTCTCCTACTCCTTCTCCAAACATTTGCAATAGAAATCCATTGAATACTTTCCAATTATCTTAACAAATCAACTCTCTTTCACTCCAATTATTTAAAAATTTGTAAACATACATTATCATAGAGCTGTACTTGAGTTTACATCCTTCTCTCTCTGAGTTCATCCCATTTCCCCAAAAAATTCAAAGATACATTACCATTGAAGGTCTGTAGGATCATTGTACCGAATATGAAAGAATCTATATTGAAGATATGACAACTTTCCATGGTTTGCTATTGGTGATCAGGAGAAGGTATTATTTTCGCCTGTAAAATCAAGAGATAGTGTCTTGTAGCCTGCAAAACCAAGATTGTAAATGTGTTCTTGCCGCCCATGGAAAGCAAGCGATTATAGTGGAATTCTACACGATAGAGTGCAGGAATGGATGTTGGATTGGTTAATCCGAACCAGTATAAAAATCAGGGTGTTATTTACTTTTTTGCGTCTTACTTTATTGCTTACTTATTATTTTGATTACTTGTTTCTTGTTGCAATTTGAGTAAATGCTGTTTCATATTCATAAGTAGTAGTTAATACACATTTCACACTTTGTCTTAATAACCTTAAGATCCATCCGACACTAAATTGTAGACATATTAGTTTTCAACAATTGCTATTAGAGCACTGGTTTACAAAAATTCATTAATCTGTTTTTGAAAGGTATAAATGGACAGTGATTAGTAATACCTTTATTAATACTTTTGTAAAAGGACAATCTATAACTAGACCCCATCTATTTGAAGGCAACAATTATGCTTATTGGGCTTGTAAGATGAAATTTTATTATCTGCCTAATGGTTTAGATATTTGGAACGACACCCAAATAGAACATATAGAGCCTCAAATTGAATATTGAAAATGGGCACTAAACAAAAAGACACATGGACTTAATAATTCTAAGGCCATGAGCATTTTATTTTGCTTCTTAAATTGAAATGGATTTAATCGTGTGTCTATTTGTAACTTTGTATATGAAATTTGGAGAACACTGCAAGTCACACATGAAGGCAATAGTAAAGTAAAACATACAAAGATATCTACGCTAAATCACCAGTTTTAACTCTTTCAAATGAAACCAAGTGAGTCTATTTCTGATATTTATTCTATATTTCAAGATATAATATATGCCTTAATATCAAAAGGAAAGAAAATCACTGAAGAAGACAAAACCAGAAAGATCATGAATTCACTTCCTAGTGAATGGGATTATGTGACGTCCCCATTCCCCGTACGACAGTGGCAAGGGTAATCTTTGGAATATAACACATAAACAGATAACAGCAGAACAAAAATAAATAAATACACCAGATAATGTACAATAGAATACACTGAATAAACATAATCATCAGAGTTACACAGTATACAGGATCATACTTAGTACAAAATACAGTTCAGATATACATAAATGTCTACAGCGGAAAATAAAACATAATATGTACAATAGGAGCTGAACAACATAAAAAGAGATTAATGATAGAATCCATCTTCAACTCCAGCTATCCAGAAAGAGCCTGCTAAAACCTGAATACAAGGCTGCCCAAGTAGAAAAAGGGCACCCGAGTTTGCAAGTGAAACAAACTACGAGTCAGTCATGGGACAGGTATGAGAAATCTACTTAACACATTTTATAATATAGCCAATCACAGGACAATGCCACTTTCGCGGAACGGGTTTACTCCATTGGATTGCCAGTGCTTTAAAACAAGTAAATCTTTTAAACATCGCAATGCTTTTTATAAAAATGAAGCCATTATAAGGCTCAGTTCCCATCACACAATGCAACACAAACCGGAGGATAGAGTTTTACCTTATAATGGCCAAAATATGCTTGATACGAATAAAACCAAAGCACTTGATATTATTACTAGTGTTTATATGTTTCAAAAAAAACAATTTCAAATCATAAGTATCAATCATAGACGACAATAATGCCCCATACCAATATGTCGCCATATATAGGTATACACTCAAAACCGCATGGTATCGTATTTGGAAATTGGATTTCCGTCATGAACCAAGGCAAAAGATAGTCCTTACCGAATTTGAGACGCTCTAGCCCGCCCCTCAGGGCCCAGACTCAGGTGGGCCCTTGGATCGTCAGGGCCGGTCCACCGATGTGGATTAAAATTCCTGAACACTGCGTTCCCACCCTATCGGGCGTCACTGGTCATATTCGACCACACCATCGGCTCCGAAGAGACCGAAGCAAACCGAGGCATCTCTTTCCATCATCCACATAAGTAAAATACCCGGGCATGCAAAACCCAAAGCACCACTCCTAGCTAGAAGGAAACGCATGTCCTCCCTGAAGTCCTTCTCCCGTTTCTGGCTTATACCGGGGTGTGAGGCTCGCGAAACAACGCTATACACAAAGCTATGCCACATAGGCCGTGCTTTGATCATCAACCACAAGACTTTTCTTTTCAACAAAAGCCTTGATCATCTGCCACTTAGGCATGCCACACAGGCAATTCACTCCATGCGACCGATTTCTATCGATATATAACCTCTGAGCTCGTACGTCTCAGAGAAGGGCGTTAAGCAAGAGAATAAATTCTCCGCCGCCAAACAGATATATGTTTAATAGAGATCAATCAGCACAGAACAAAATCCAATGTCAGACACACAGTCCATTTACAAGTTCTTTTTGGGTCTGAACGAAATCGGAGGCACTCAATACCTCGCATATCCGTACAATCAACAAGTACGTCCGAACGACTACTACTTCAGCCCCTTCAAGGTAGCTACTCCTATCATGAGCATCAGTAGCACCCCTCCATTCGACGTGAAGATCATCGGTCTTGCACCGTCTTCGTATCTTCGACTTGCAATCGTCGATCAATTATTTGAAATGAGAATCAACTCGGCCTTTTCAAATAATTCCCGTATATTTAGAATTTCAAATCAATTCATTTCAATGGTTAAATTATTCGATATCACTAATTCTGTTCTTTAATGTAATTTTCACACCAAACACATTCAACCATAAAATATCACATAAACCGAGAAAATTCAGTTTATTTCCATTCCATATCGTTTATAATATTTTATCATGATTTATTGCTATTTTTATTTATTTAAAAATAGCCAATTCATTCAAACGACGCTTCAGGCCATAACGCGGCCGTGGCGCTATTTTTCTTCAGATTTGATTTACACATATCTGAAAATCTAACCGTTGGAACTTCACAAATTTTATATCATTAGAAAGATCTTTTCAAAACAAATCCAACGGTTTTAGTTTTGGGAAAATCCGACGGTCGGATCTCCCGGTACAATCGTTTGAAGTTACGATTTCAAAATACGAACTGCAGCGTCGTTATTCGATTTAATTATATATATATATATATATAATCGACTTTGGCGCTGTTTATCTATAGATTTGAATTAAACATTCCAGACAATCCAACCGTTGGATCTTCACAAAGTGGGTATCGTTGGAAAGATATTTCTAAAGCGAACCTAACGGTTTCGGTTTCGGGAAAATCCGATGGTCGGATCTCCGCACTAATCGTTTGAAATTATGGTTTCAAAATACAAACTGCAGATACGTTATTCGATTTATTTTATTTATATTTATATACATATATATAAATATATTTCATTCTTCGATTTCAAAACCATATTCACTTCATATATTTGATAAAAATGATATTTTTATCCAACAGATATTTATTTTAATACATCACTATTTTTAACACTTCATGTTCATAATAAAAAAATGTAGATTTCATTGTTCAATCTATATACTCAACACATGAATGTTTTCGACTTCACACTTACGATAAAAATATGATTTTTATCGTTCTATTCCTTTATTCAACACATGAATGTTTTCTATAGTTTATATATATAATAAAAATGTGATTTTTATTGTAAAACAATTTATTTCAAAACACGATTATTTTATATAGTTCATACATAAGGTAAAAATGTTATTTTTATATTTCAAAGAATTTATTCAACACATGAATTTCTATTCAACACATGAATTCTTATTCAACACATGAATTCCTATTCAACACATGAATTCCTATTCAACACATGAATTTGGTTTCAACACATGAAAATAATTCTATAGTTTATATATATATATAATAAAAATGTGATTTTTATTGTAAAACAATTTATTTCAAAACACGATTATTTTATATAGTTCATATATAAGGTAAAAATGTTATTTTTAGATTTCAAAGAATTTATTCAACACATGAATTTCTATTCAACACATGAATTCCTATTAAACACATGAATTTCTATTCAACACATGAATTTGGTTTCAATACATGAATTTGGTTTCAACACATGAAAATAATTCTATAGTTTATATATATATAAAATAAAATTGTGATTTTTATTGTAAAACAATTTATTTCAAGGCACGATTATTTTATATAGTTCATATATAAGGTAAAAATGTTATTTTTATATTTCAAAGAATTTATTCAACACATGAATTCCTATTCCACGCATGAATTCAGTTTCAACACATGAAAATAATTCTGACACATGAATATTATTGAAAATTTCGGCAGCATAACGGCAGCGTAGTTAAAATCGGCACCGTCCCTAGTACGGCTCCTCGCTCTACCTTAAACCCTCGCAGCTTTTGACAATGGGGATTTTCAATATCTAGTTCGTACGCAGACGAAGTTTCCCATATACTAATCCTATTGGGATTTCAACCACAATCAATCATTTCAAATCAACCATTCATGATCTTCACCAAATTTCACACCAACCAATAATCCAACAATATCACAACCAATATATATATCGTCCATGGTCTGTGGACGAGGGGAGTGTGTATATATATATATACAGATATACGTATATAACTATATTTCGATTTCATTTCAATCTCATTTCAATTTATTTCAACGCATGTATCACTTTTACAATGCATATATAACTTATACATCAAACATACAACTTATACAACGCTTATACATGAGGTGTACAACACTTATATAACTCATACATCGACTATATAATTTATACAACGTTGTTTTCCATATCATTTATAATTTAGAAATCTCACCTTGGGTTCCACTCCACCAAAAATTGTAGAAGGCTAAAAAAAATATGCGGTCTCTTCTAGCATGTAGAAGACGTCCACACGAGTCCACTGTCTCTTGTTTCACTGGATTTCATCAACAAACGAGAAAGATATGATTTTTACAGTGAAATCATAAACCGTAGCGCTTTAAAGTGCTATAAACTGTTAAATAAAATAAAGGCCGTACCTTTCTATTTTGATTCAAAACTAGGTTTTCATTTTTTGATCAAATGGTGCAGCGAGACGTCGATCAGAGGGTACAGCGTTGAAGAGCTTGGAAATCCGCTCCCGAAGTTGGTGGTCCCCTCCAGTTCGACGGCCAGGATTAAGGGCGGCGGTGGGTTGAAGTTCAGAACTTCCAAGCGACGGATCTCTCAAATTGCTCAATGAAAAAAATCCAAACTTGGTATGGATTTGAAGACCTTGACGAGCTTTACAAAATCCCCAACAGGATGGAGGTCTAATTTTGAGCAGATTGAGAGGAATCGAGGAGAGAAGGGAGGAAGCGGTTTCCGCCATTGATCGATATCGGGGAGAGAGAGAAAAATGGTTCTTCCTTCTTTTATTTTCTAAATTTTCTGATTGGCCCGTGGTTTTATAATTTCAAAAATATCTCCCTTCCACACACGGACTCCAATCCAAACCCAACGACTGTCACCCCTAGCTAAATACCCCCATTCCGAACACAATGGGATATGTTTCATAGGCCCATTCGACTGTTTCAGTTAGTTCCTCTTCAAATTAAAATATAAAATATTTAATATTTGATTTGAACGCACATTTCAATTTGGGCCACATACTGATTCTAAAAATTCCCAAAAAATAAATCTAGCTATGTTTTGACGATACGGTCCCAACAAAACTAGCTTCGTCGAATTCTGAGACCGTTTGGAAAATGGTCATTTTCTGGTCGATCCAATTTAACAGAAATCAACCAAACACGTTTTCCTTCGCCACGCTCACATATTAACTTAAAAAATTATGGAATTTGAAACCTAGCAATAATTTCACATCTCGGATCCAACAAAAGTGGTTTCATCGAATTCTGAGGTCATTTGCAAAATGTCTATTTTCAAGGACGATATATTCTATATAGCGACCTTTCTGAAAATTCATTTGGCCATAACTTTTGACTCCCGCTATGAAACTTCAACTTTTCAGATTCGTTAGAAAGATATTCATAAACAGATTTAAATATTTTTGGTTTCACTAAAATCCGTTTTATCTTGCACCCGGTACAGTCAGTCAAAGTTTGAATTCAAATTTTGAAACTACCGTGCCATTTCAGGCCTTGTTTATAATTTAAAATAATTATATTTATTTTCAAACATTGAGTCAAACATACTTTTCGTCGTTATTATTTAAAATAATTTATTTTAAATATTCAAAATCCAATAAAATAGCCAAATTAAAAATTTTAAACTGGCTCAGATTTTCCGGGTTGTTACAGATTAGAAGACTGTGAAAATCGAAGAAGCTAATGATATTAGTACTATGACAGTAGAAGAATTAATTGGTAATCTAATATTTTATAAAGTAAGGTTGCAGGTTAGTAAAGAGAATCAGGGAAATGGGAAGAAATCACTAGCTCTTAATGCTATGATCAACAATGATGAACCAGATGATGATGATATAGAGCTTATTACCAAGAAGATAAAGAAAGTCTTGAAGTATTAGATAACGAACAAACTTCAAAAAACTAGCAATAATAGTTTTAGAAATGGAAATATTGCTAAATATTTCACATGTGATAAACCCGGTCATTTGAGAAGAGATTGTCGCAACTTGAAAAAACCAAAGAACTTTTCAAATAATTTCAATATGGAGAGGAAACATGCATTCAATGTGATATGGGATGATTCAGATACATCATCAAGCAATAATGATTCAGAAATAAAAAATGCCAATATGTGCTTATGGAAATGGATAACCAAGTATGGAATTTTAATAAAGAAATTACTAATGTTTTGAATGATATGCATCAAGGTTATAAAATACTTAGGAAGGAGTACGATAATACTTTGGTAGAAATAGACAAATTAAAAATATTTAATGAAAGGTTAACTAAATAAAAGAAATGTTTAGAAAAGGAAATTGAAAGACTTAATGGGTATAATGAATGAAAAGGATTTGACACTTGGAAGTTTCAAAAAACTAAAAAGTAAAAATGAATCCTTAAAATCAGAAAATCTTTAAACAATGTCACAGATCACTGATTTGAATAAAAAAATAACATCTTTGGAGAATGTTATTCTTAACCATAGTAAGGATTTTGATAAAATAAAAATTGATATTGATAAATTCAATAAAGGGAAGAATAATTTAGAAAAATAATAATACACATTTAAAAACTCAAGGAATAAACATGGACTTGGGTACACTCCTAAGGCTAAATAATAGAAAAATAATACTCAAAGCACGAAGTTAGTTGTGGATATCAAGTTCAAACCAAAACCTAGGAAACTAAAGTTAAAACCTCCAAATAGGTTCAGTAATTTATGGATTCCAAAAGGGTTGGATAATGTTGAAAAAGAAAAATACATTTGTAATTTTATTCATTCATCTAATGATTATATTTTGAAAGGGTTTTCAAACTCTTCATAGGTTCTGCATCTCAAAAGTTAACCCATGGCCCAAATTAAAAAGGATGCAAGTATGCATATTTTATAATTTTTCAAGTATCAAGTAGCAGATGTTCAAAGCATATGACAAGAAATCTATGAACCTTAGATAAATATGAAAAGGGTTTGTTATTGACATCGGCGAAGTCTGTAACTCTAAAACTCATATAATTATTTGATAAAGTTTATTTTTTATTTTAAATTTATTTGGTTTCTCCTCTTGTACTTTACTTATATGCATTTACCTCTATATACAACTAGCAGTGCATTAAACGACTCATTTTGCTGTTTATGTTGATGACAAAGGGCGAGAAAATGTATAAATATACTAAACAAAATGATAGGGAGAGTGCATTAAGATAGGGGGAGTCAAATAAGATAGTATCATATTTTTATCTCTCAAATATTTATATGGTTGTCATCATCAAAAAGGGGGGATTGTTAATACCCTTGGTATTAATTTTGATGTCAACAACCCTGTAAACATTACTACTATGTATCTTCAAGTTGTGCAGCTACATCAGATATATTATGGAGACATTTATAGAGATAAACAAAGTACATAAGAAGACTTATAGAAGAAGGTTAATCAGAGAAATGCAAGAATTACAGAGGAAGGATAATCAGAGAAATGAAAGACCAAAAACTATTAGAGAAGAATGCTAAAGAACATAGGTGTTTGAAGTAATGAGGAGTGAACCTTAGAATATCTTGTCAAAGATCCCACGGCAATTATACTTGAAGCTCATCAACCGTTGACCTCAACCGAATCAATAAAATCCACAAATATAAGAAAATTTAAGATGCTGAAATTTTGCAACACTTATTAGTGTTGATGTTCATTATTGTAACACTCATGTCTACATGAGAGGATGGGCATGTCAACATGGTAGCCGTTTTTTTAGAATTTCAAATTTTAAATGAAGAGACATTTTCCTCCATCTCTTCACCAAACGACACATCTCTTCAATCACTATTTAAAGGCCTCTAAAAAAATTTTGACATCAAGAATTCTCATTTTCTCCTACTCCTCCAAACATTGGCAATAAAAATCTGTTGAATACTTTCCAATTATCCTACCACTACAAGAAAAATAACATATAGCAGTGGCAATATCCGCTTCTAATCCGTCGCATATAGGCCTTTGCGGCGGATTTCTTGCATAATGTTGTGGTCAATAAAAACCATGACAGTATCTGTGTCCGATTTTTGCGACGGAATTTAGCATGAGTTAACAACAATTTTTCGTCATTAGACTAATTATATAATAAAATTAAAATTTTATTTATTCATTTTATTTATTGATTTAATTTTAATTTATATACCGACTATTTACTGACGGATGATTAATTTATAATAAATTATTATTTATAAAAGGCGTAGGTAAATCCTTACTAATTGCCAAGGGATTAGCGACGAAAATTAAATAAAGGTAAAATTAACCTCCCTTTTTTTGCTGATAATGCGCTGATATTCCCCTTCTAATCTGCCTATATATATATATATATATATATATATATATATATATATATATATATATATATATATGTATGTATGTATGTATATGTATATGTGTGTGTGTATGTGTGTGTTCATATACATACATACTCATCACACACATAATTTGTGTTCCATTTAATACACAACCCTAATGTAAATGCAGCATAATTAATATCAATACACATCTCATAATCAATATATTATATTAATCACTCATCTCATAATCAACATTCAACATTACATTTTTTTCAAAAAGAACATTTCTAATCTTATTCTACACTCGTTAATTTACATATGTTATAACAAGAAAATCAATATCATCAATTCATCAGAACAGATAACTAGATCGATGCAAAGCATTTGTCGTGGAGTTATTGGTAAGTTTAGGACAAAGAAAGGAGCTAAACAAGCACAACCTAAAACCTCCACATGTAGATGAATGCTGAAATCAGAAACCAGTGACAAACATAGTAATAACTAGACATTTTCTTTGATTTCGTTTCTCCTCCTCAGTAGACACCCAAGCCTTAGCTTCGTAAAATGCTTAATCTCACGTTGAATTCTTCTACTTCCATTCCGCTTCATCATTAGCATAATATCAATACAACCGCACGCATGAGCACTCAGATAACCCCTGCCCTACTCTCTTATTCAGTCAATCTATTATTCAAGTTCGAATAGATAATGTGGCAAAGCGAGCAGCTTTGACTCTGAAGAGGTTTGTCCGCACAACGATAAATGAAGCCAAAGCGAAGAGTGATATCACTCTGAAAGAGAAGAGTGTTTCTGTGGTTTTGTTAGTTGGAGGGAAAGGAAAAAGAATGGGGGTAAACATGCCAAAGCAACATCTTCCACTTATAGGACAACCAATCCCATTATACAGTTTTTTTCCATTATATAAAATGAAGGAAGTGAAGAAAAAAAGTTGTAGTGTGTGATCCATCATACAAGGATGTATTTGAATATGCCAGTGAAGGTATAAGCGTAGAACTTAAATTTGGGAGACTCGAAAAGGAGAGACAAGACTCTGTTTTCTATGGAATTAAGGAAATTGATGGATGTTCTGAACTTGTTTGCATCCATGATTCTGCCAGACCTCTAGTTTCAGCTTCTAATATTGAAAAGGTTTTTAAAGATGCTTAGGTTTATGGTGCAGTTGTTCTTGGGGTTCCCGCAAAAGCTACCATTAAAGAGGCTAACAACGAATCTTTTGTAGTGAAAAATTCTGGACAGGAAAACACTTTGGGAGATTGTAACGATTTGGATTTTGCCCGGACCTAATCGATCGCAAAATCGACTAAGACCGTTCAAAAACCCAAATACGCTAACTTTGGGCATACAACACATCAGAACAAATAACAAAAGACTTTTATAAAGATTATAATAATGTTACATCAGAGTACATAATATCAAAGTACATCGAAATATAATACAGCGGAAAATAAATTCACAATAGTTTAATACAATGTAGCGGAAACATATAACTAACACAGCGGAAGACTATCAATGCTCTGGACACAGCTTTAAGCTTCGATTCAGAATCCTGCTCAAAAGATAAATATATGCAAAACAAGCTACTCGACTGTCCGTGTGGAAAAGAGGGCACCCGAGTTTGCAAAGTGAAACAAACTACAGGTCAGTCATGGGACTGGTATGAGAAATCTTACTTAACCTATTTAATAAGAAGGGTAATCACAGGACCACGCCGCTAACGCGAAACGGGTTTACTCCATTGGATTGCCAGTGCATAAACGTCAACCATAAATAAACATATGGATCTACAATGCATCAATCAACATGCAATTCCTTAAACTACCCATTTAGGCCTAATCCCTAAACTTAGATTTCAAAATCCAATTCACTTTACATAAATTATTTCTTTGGACTTTATTTCCCGATTTCTTTTATTTCAAATCATTTGAAATACATATCTAGCTTTTATACCAAAGTAGATTTCACTTCGGGATTTGAAAATAAAACATTTGGAAATATGAATTCCAAAATGTAACAATGTATACAAACAAGTATGCGAACCAAATATCGGTCATGTTCCCTCAGGACTGGGCAGTACGCACCCTAACCGAACCAATATAGATATATGTGCACCAAACGGCTACACTTACAATGCACCATCCCACCAATTGGGGAATACATGCATGCCCTTGCACTATTAGTCAATTTCGGGTCACCCGCATCTTCAGCCACATACTAGCTAAATCATTTTATATCCCGAAGTAGGGAAAATCATTTCACAACATAATCACAAGTGTAATCAAATCTATATTAATTTCTACTTTCAAATCATTTCGAAATCATCGGGTGTCGTCCTCGAAATCCTTTCCGTTTTATAAAACATTCCCTGTCCAAAATCGGGAATACTATTCTTTCTACTTAAGAAAACATTTTTCAAAATCATTCATTAATTTTGAAATAAACAACATCGCTAACCACCTTATAGTCAAATCGTGAAGTGTTTCACAAGGTGTTAGCATATATATATTTCTACCTACCCAATGCTAAATGTAAAAACATGTTTTGCTTATAAACTGGTCGAGCACAATCCAAACAGTCAATACAATAAAAAGATATTTTATTTTCTATACAATTTCTACATTTCATATGCATACAATAAAAGAATATTTTATTGTTCACACATTTTTACATTAACAAATGTAATTTCTTATGCTAACATATTTTATCGAATGACACATCTTTTAATGATTCATTTTACATTTAATAAATGTAATTTCTTATGTTAACATATTTTATCAAACGACACATCTTTTAATGATTTATTTTACATTCAATAAATGTAATTTCTTATGTTAACATATTTTATCAAACGACACATCTTTTAATAATTCATTTTACATTCAATAAAAATGAAAATTTTCAATGTTGAACTTTTCTATTTCAAATAATGATCATTTTTCATTACTTCTTACATACCATAAAAATGTAAATTTTTATTGTTAAACCTTTTTATGTATTCCAATGACAAATAAAAGAATAATTTATTTGCATACAAATTCCTATCTTTAACATAACAAATAAAAGTGAATATTTATTTGTACACAAATTTCAATCTTTAATATGACAAATAAATGTGAATATTTATTTGTTAACATATCTCTATTTCAAAACAATGATCATTTTTTTTACATATTCTATTTATACAATAAAATTGTGGTTTTTATTCTTAATATAATTTTTATTTTCTATAATGATCATTTTTACTCTTTTCTTATATACAATAAGAATGTGAATATTTACTGTTAACATATCTTCATTTCAAACAAGTGAACATTTTTAATCCTTTCTATATATACTATAAAAATGTAAATTTTATCGTTAACATATTTTCATTTCAAACAAATGAACATTTTTAATCCTTTCTACATATACGATAAAATGTAAATTTTATCGTTAACATAATTTTCATTTCAAACAAATGAACATTTATAATCTTTTATAAATATACGATAAAATGTAAATTTTATCGTTAACATATTTTAATTTCGAACAAATGAATATTTTTAATCCTTTACGATAAAAATGTAAATTTTATCATTAACATAATTTAACAATTATAATTTGTTAAACATGACAATTATAATTTAACAATTCTAATTTGTTAAACATGACAATTATTATTTAACAAAATCATATTTTCTACATCGCTAATTATGACAATGTTTAAATTAACAAAATCATATTTTCTACATCGTTAATCATGATAATGTTTAAATTAACAAAATCATATTTTCTACATCGTTAATCATGACAATGTTTAAATTAACAATATTTTCTACATCGTTAATCATGACAATGTTTAAATTAACAAAATCATATTTTATGCATCGTTAATCATGACAATGTTTAAATTAACAAAATCATATTTTCTACATCGTTAATCATGATAATGTTTAAATTAACAATCATATTTTCTACATCGCTAATCATGACAATGTTTAAATTAACAAAATCATATTTTCTACATCGTTAATCATGACAATGTTTAAATTAACAAAATCATATTTTCTACATCGTTAATCATGATAATGTTTAAATTAACAAAATCAGGAAATATTATGATTAACATGTTTACAATAAAAAGAGAATTTTTATTGTAAAACAAATCTAACTATTATATGATTAACAATTCCTGATCAATCCAATTTCATCCAACGTATCATCGCAACAAATAAATCAATTTGCATCACGTACCATATACAACTGGATTTTTACCGATGTATATATAAATAAATTCCTCAACGAAATAATAACTAATCTTAAATTAAAAAAGAAATCTCACAGGTAATTCTATATATTTTCAGTTATGTAAATAAAATAAAATAAAACTGTGCAAAGTTTTTAGTGAGGATTTCTCGCATTGATTTTTACTCCTTCTGAATTTGTCTAAGGTTGTTCCGTCGCGGAGATCCGGGTTTCACGATTTCATTGCTTCCAGTTTTGTCGAATTTGGTTTCTGTTCGGACAAGTTATGATATTACAAAACCTTTTACATAATAAAATTAATTAATAAAATTGATTGCACTCTAATTACATTTGCCTAAACCTTCTCCTTTTATCTGCTATGTTCAAACCGAGAAACCCATCACCGTCTTCAACCATGACACCGCCGATTTGCCTCTGACTTCAGTGCCTTAGAGCGCGAGATTCTCTCAATCCTCTCATCAAAATTAAATCATAACCGTTGATGTTGGAGATCATAACATAATCTTCGATTTTTTTTTTTTTTTTTTTGAGTTGAGGAATTCGTTGAGTAGATTAGGAGTGAAAGGAAAAAGAAGACGGGAAGAGCACAGCCATGGATTTTAGAAGCGGTGGCTGCTTTGTTTATGAAATTAGGGTTAAGGAAATGAAAATATACATTATATAGTGGAGGAAATTATTATTTTTGTTCCTTTATTTAATTAATATTTTTATTGTTTTATTTATGAGGTCTGAAGATTGTAAATATAAAGAGAAGAGAGAACAAAGGGGGGAATAAAGGGAATAGTTTCATATCTAAAAATGAATTTGAATGATAAATGAAAGAGGAGAGAGAGAGTAGAGAATAAATGCACAAATTAATTTTCCCATATGCCTCTTTGTATTACAAACAAATTAAACGTGGCTGAGGCGGCGTATTTCTCATTTCTGATTCCTTAAATTCCCTTTATTACATGCTATAATGACACATTTATCAACAATAACAAATGAGTATCTATTATGGCATTTAATAATAAGATACTGAATTGCAATTAGAGATTAATTTATTTAAATTCATTCCCATACATCCATTTGTCCTTATTGATTAAAAATTTCAAATTCAAATCTATCTTTTAATTATACACATTATTTGCATTAATAAATTGTAACATTTTAAGAATTCCATTCTCCTTTATTGATCTTTAATTTACAATTAAAATTCTCCATTTCTTACTAACTATTTGACTTTATAAATTAATAGGCTCAATCGACCAATCAATTCCCTACGACCTTTTTATTAAGTCTTAGTATTACTTTATTTCTTAAAAGTGAAATATGAACTTACAAATTTTAATTAACCAAATTAATAAGTTAATTCTTTCCTAATTTATTTCTTTTTCTTAATCAACCAAATTGCTAAATTTAACCCTTTTATTAACATATTCAAATTCTGCTCTTTTCAATTACACAATTTTTATGTGTTTATTTATGTATTCTTTATTACACGATTTATTATAGTAGAATTTTATATCTAATTTGCTGAAAATGTGTTTCTTTGGAAATTTTCTAATTGATTTTCATAAATTAAATCTAAACAAAGCATGTTGACTTCGTTCAATTACAATGAATGTATGATTTTATTTTATTTGAAACAAGTAGTGTAAAACATGTACTTTTACACAATTATTTCTTTTTGTTTGTATGTATTGCTTTTCAATTCAAATTCCTTCATTCCTTTAAGAAGGGAAAAACTTACAAAAGCTACTTGATACTCTTTCCATGAATCATCTATATAATAAAATTCCCCCCTTGGACAAACAACAAGACAAAGAGTGGTTCAGATTTAATCCCGCAAAAACAAATCCACCGTCCTAATTTAAACACATCCCCTGATATATTAATTGCCACCTCATCTGCATTTGCCTTATATTGATTGATATAATTCTTGCTGCTAACCATATTTGCTATGCCAGTTGTCAAATTTACAAAGCATTTCTTTATTTATTAACACATTAATATTAAATTTATATTGTATTAAGAATATTTTCCCACTTTTGAAATGCATAATAACAAACGAACTATATAAATATGGCATATTTAAATATGTATTATTGGCAGAGGCACATGAATAAAGGAGCATTAAGCATATAAAGAAGGGTGAACTTTTTTTTCCTACTGCGTATTTAATATGACAAAATGCTGGAATTGCAATTCTCTCCATTGTCTTTCTATTTCTCCTAACCTAAAATGTATTTCATCTTTTATTTAATATAAACTGTGTGAAGTTATTACTGTAAATTAAATAATTGCAGACTAATTGTCAAATAGGAAAAACATGCACACTTATATGAAAGGTAACTCATTTACTGTGTCATAGCTTGATTTAATTATTCTATTCATTGCTTGCTTCAAATTAAAAAATTACTCCAAACCACCGGCTAATTGTTTTATAGATTTGTCGTATACTCACCTTTAAATTGACATATAATCAAACAGAACGATTATGTATACATGTTATGTAAATTTGTTTCATGTAACACACCTTTTAAATTTTCAACACGCTAATTACTACAGCGAGAGGAAATGGATTTAGAGTTGCTTCATCTTTATGCCTCTCTACGTACTTCATCTTCCTTCTTCTCAAAAGTTAAATAATTAGCTCTTCAAATATTATATCGCTTAATGGAAAGGTTAATTTCTCCATATAGAAATCAAATTGTGTTTATTAGTTTTTACATATTTTTCGTTTAATAATAATTACTTATATTAAAGCTTTAGATGTCATATAATGCTAATTACAACATATGTAATTATACTAGCCTCGATTATGAAAATTAAATTAAATAATTTCCTTCAATAACTTTGCACTTTGGTTGAATTTATGCGCTCATTTTGGCAACTTCTAAAATTGCTAACAAAATGTTTTTGGGTAAATAAACATAATAAATATCAAATTAGTCCTTTAATTGATTCTCATTTGTGTTGTTCTCCATTTTTTCAACAAGTGTTTCAGATTCAATCAATAATTTTATTCCCATTTATTTCAGTTACTACCATTAACAAAAATTTCAACTATTATCTGTTGATAACAAAAAACAAATATGTTTTCACATTGACTTTTGGGGTTTACCATGTTAAAATCCATTTTCATTTTGCACTTCAGGCAACATTGATTAGTAAAATTCTCTTCAAATCAAAATGCAGTAAAATCAATTATCATGTCCACTGCAGATTGTACCTGATTTTAGGACTGATCACTTTTGAATTTTACTGAATAGAACTCGATATGATGTTAACAAGAAAATTAGAATTCTGACGCCAGTAGATTCATGTCTATAATAAATTTTACGATCCTTATGAAGGAAAATCTATGCCAATTATAGTTCATTTATTAGTAACCTATTATTGTTTGTTAGCCGTAATATTCATAAACTATGCACAATTGTAGCTGTCATTCCTATATTATGTAATATATGTCAGTTTAAATGACTGTATTGATTAATAGTCATCGAAAACTGATACAAATAGGATTACTATTTGGAATATCTTACAAATTTAAGCTGTTATATTTTTTGTTTTGCACCAAAGATTTATTTACTACTAAAACTATAAGTTCATCCAAAAATTATTGTGACTTTTTATTGTATTTTGCTGAAGTTTACTCTTTTTCTGTATCATGTAATTATTATGTTAATAAAAGAAATAAAAGCTAATTATCAATGATTTTTTTTTCTTTAATAACTTTGCACTTTGGTTGAATTTATGCGCTCATTTTGGCAACTTCTAAAACTGCTAACAAGATGTTTATGGATAAATAAATGTAATAAATCTCAAATCACCTTTAATTGATTCTCATTTGTGTTCACTTCTCCATTTTTTCAACAAGTGTTTCAATTCCAATCAATAATTTTATTCCCATTTATTTTAATTACTATCTATTGACATTTTTTTTTTGACTATTATCTGTTTCTAACCAAAAACAAATATGTTTTCACATTGACTTTTGGGGTTTACCATGTTAAAATCCATTTTCATTTTACACTTTAGGCAACATTGATTAACACAACTCTCTTCATATCAATATGTAGTAAAATCAATTATCATGTCTACTGCAGATTTTACCTGTTTTTGGACTGGTCACTTTTGAATTTAATTGAATAGAACTTAATATGATGTTAACAAGACAAATTAGAATTTTGACGCCAGTAGATTTATGTCCATAATAAATTTTACGATCCTTATGAAGGAAAATCTATGCCAATTATAGTTTATTTATTAGTAACCTATTGTTGTTAGTTGGTCATAGTATTCGTAAACTATGCTCGATTGTAGTTGTCATTCCTATATTATGTAATATATGTCAGTTTAAATGACTGTATTGATTAATTGTCATCGAAAACTCATACAAATAAGACTGTTTGGAACATCCTACAAATTTAAGCTGTTATATTTTTTGTTTTGCACCAAAGATTTTTTTACTACTAAAACTATAAGTTCGTCCGAAAATTATCATGGCCTTTTTTTTATTTTGCTGAAGTTTACTCTTTTTCTATATCATGTATTATGTTAATCAAAGAAATAAAAGCTAATTATCAATGATTTTTCTTTTGTATACTTTGTGTTGTTAAAGTGGTAGGTGCATAAATGTGAACATTGTTCTCATCAGAATGCCATTTTTTATCTTTATGGTAATTGTCATATTTACAAAAAATGGTAAGCAAGTTATTTTCCAGTTTAACATTCCCTTTTTCACCGTAAATACTTTCCATATTTACTTTCTTCATATATACCCATAAAACCATATACAAACAAGATAAAGAATATGTCATGCATTCAAATATGTATTTCTACAGCAAACCTTCACCCACTTGACCTCTTTCAAACGTTGGTTTGCAGTCCTACCACCTGTTGTGTGTGCTGGATTACATATCAGATTAATGCCAATACACTATACTGTACATAGGTGGCTATTGAAACTGAAAAATGTAAATTTAGTTCATGTTCTGTTGTGTACTTCATCCATAGTATCATATTGACGCAGCACATGTGGGGACTAAAGTTAAAGTTGTTGCTTCCATTACTGTTATGCTTGCTTTTTGCAATGGTGACCAGACTATTTTTTAACCTAAAAGCGTTAGCAGTAAAGATAATATTATATCACAAATGCAGAGTTGACAATCCTTTTGATGTTTTTTGATCTTGCACTGAATTTTATTTTTATATTTTTATATGAAGCTTTAAGTCTTTATATCCATCAAGCCTTCAACAAAAAAAATTCAGCTTTTTGTTGGTCTAATTTGCCAAAGAACTTATACTTCACACCTTATTGGAGACTTTTTCCTAATGTATTTGAAGGTATGATTTATTGTTTGACATGTATGATATGAAAGAGATAGGTCACTTAATTCAGTGCTTATGTATAGGCCTGTAAAAGGCAGCGCAAAATTATGGTTTAAAAGTTTTTTGGTAGCTTCTCTGGATCATACAAAGCGAGAGATTGCAAAGGCAAGATGGCATAGTAAGACACGAATACTTGAGCTCCCAACTAAAAGATATATGGAACAATAACCTATGTGTGTTTCTTCTTTAATGTGAAGCTAGCTATTCATCCATTATCATATATTGTTCTGTTTATGTATGCACATTCAAATATGTTTACTTCTCCTCTAATGGGAAGTTTATATGAGAACGGCTTCAATTGACCTGTTATTTATATTTGCCAACAAATCTAATTTTGTTGAAGCTGATTTTATTTTGTCAACATTATTAATTAGACATTTTATATGATTATTGCATGGTTTATAAGATTAACTTTTTCACTTTAGTTTTAGAATAATTGTTATGAACTGTTATTTTTTCAAACATAGTTCCAACATATCTTTCGTTGTTCAGAAAGAATTATGTAAGACATATTTAATGCACATCGATATTCATACTCTTGCTTATATAGTAACATTGGTATTTTCTTATAAGAGGATATTTACTGTTTGATTTGCAAATAGACGTATTTAATGCACACTGATATTTATATTGTTGCATGTTGCATGTTATGGTGCCACACATGCCACCATACACCATCTTGAACTATGCTGACTTTTTAACTACTACAGTTTTTTATCTCCATCTTAAGAATGCTATTTTTTTCACTACTTACTGTTCTTTTGTTTCAATCATTTTGGTTGGTAACTACTGTTCACTTTGTTATGGTGTGGTTAATTTCCAGTGCCGGTCCTATACGTTGGGATGCCCGAGGCAAACATGCAAAAAAAGGAAACTAAAATGCAAAATTGTTGCCCCCACGTGTTGAACTCTTGACCTCAGAGCATCATATTACACAGCAAACCAACTGCACTATGCACTCTTTGCTAAAACTAAAGGCATATAACCTTATATAACATATCGTTCTCAGTACCAGTGCCATCCACCTCCTCCTTGTTGCCCACCTCAAGGGGGGTTGCCCGAGGCGCCAGCCTGATAGGCCTTGCCCTAGGGCCGGCACTGTTAATTTCGTATGACATAACATTTTATTTCTATGCATATGCTTTTTTCAATTCTGTACTCATATTTCTATGCTCACTATGTTCAATTAATGCAAATTAACACATACATGATTGATTAGAGATACATGAAATTTGACACAGTTTACACCATGTCCAAACTGTAGCCAATAGCTATACATGAATCATTTACTTACTGGAAAATTTAATGTCTACGGTTGAATCCTAACAAATACATGTATCATTTATATTATATTTCTCACTACCATACAACACGTTCTCATACCTTATTCATAAATGCAAACTACAACACTTGAAAGTTTATGCTTTCGTGCATCGCACGGGTTTCCACTCGTACTATAGAAATCTCAAACATAATACAATATGCTAATAATCTAATCAATCATTATTGTTATTTTAAGTCAAATTACAATAAAAATTGCTATCACTTACAAGTCTACTATTCCATTTATTATCAATTGTTTGAAGTTAATCATTACAAATATACATACAATTTGATACTAATTTCAATTGTAATAAATCACTATTTATCTAATTACAAATAATTGTTTAATAGAAATAAATTTGAAATCATTCATAAATAACATCATAATTTAATTTATAAAATTTTCATTTTTTTAATAATTTTAGTTTAATAATGGAATTTTTAATTTTGACGCATTTTCTAACAAAATTTCCTTAAAATAAAATTTTAAATTAGTTCTGATTTTCCGGGTTGTTAAAAAGATGCAAACACCTCAGCTACCAATGTTTCTCAGAATTTTATCATATTGAAAAAACAGAAACAAACTAGTGTCAACAGTGGAACACTTGAAGCATCCTGTTTACATAACAGAATGTTCTTATACAAACATCAAGATGACGACACCGGTTGATTTGTTATTAGCAGTGCGGATATTGAACATGGAAGCAGAGGCTTCTTCCTAAATTTAGATAACCTTATGTATGTAGACTGGATTTATCATATTGTACTTTTTAATTTAGGAAGATGATAAAATTCATACTATACTTCCTACTTTATCCTACAAGCAAAGAGGGGACGAAGTTATGGACTTATGCATGTAAAATGAGTGCATATTATATTTTCTACCAAAAAAAAAACTCAAATATTGATCAAAAAAAACACCAACGAAAAATCTTAGCTACAACAAGTAGCAGTCTTTTTTACCCAATTGCACCAACAAGAATAGTACAGTCAGGAAAATAGCACAAAAATAATATCAACCCTTAGCAGCAACCTAAAGCATTGTATCATCTTATCGCTAGCACTTCCAAGTTATCAGATGCACCAAGATTCCAAGCCAAAACAAAAGGTATCAGATGCACCACCAGAAAATGAAGTGTACTAGCAACCTAAAACCTCCAATTGCACGAATGGGAAATCAGTTTTTTAACATATAAGACAATATGTAAAATGCATATATCCAAGATTATATTCATATAAATATAAATATAAAGCTGTCTAGCATCAGAAATCAATCTATTATCAAAAGCTGCATATATGTAGGTATATATACAGTAAGAAGCGGTTTTAAAAACAAATCTAAAAACATTCAACTTCAGCTTCCTCCAGTATCGCCACAGTTTCCTCGTAATATACATCCTAACGATTGAATACTTCTTTCAAACGACTTATCAGAGTATAAATCCATTGACTAATAAAACTTGCAGTAACAAACATGACTGACCTGGTTTATTCAATGACGAATACACCTGGGGTCCAACCGATTCTTCCATGGCTGACATCATTCCACTTTCCGTCTCTGGTTCAAGGTCGCGTACCATCTCGTGAGCTCTTTTGAGTTCGAGTCGGCAGTCCTCTTCAAGTTCATGTTCGATTTTAAGGAATTGGTTGTCAAATTGGATTGTGGAATTATCGGACGACTTCGGATATGAATTTAGGGATTTGATTTTGAAGAGCGTTGTAGCGAAAATTTTAGAATAAAGTGTAGAAGTTGGAACCAAGATTTAAGGGAATGGAGCCAAAATTTCAATGTTCAGAGCCAAAACTTAATTAGCGTGACTTGAGTTTGATGAGGTTAATATGAAAGTCACAATCTGGAATATTGGCAACCTGAGCACCTCAGCTTAACACTTATACAAAAAATATATACTTTGAAAGGCAAGCACAAATTTTTTTTATTACTTAAACAAATACAATATATACAATTCAGATATATGACTAAACAACCACATATAACCAAAACACTAACAAACATACCCTATTGCAATATACGAATTATTACCTTAAAATCCAATACCATAGAAAACCAAATCTTACACAAACAGTAGCAAATTCCATTGAGAAGGTACCAAACAATGATCATCCTCAAAGAAAAACTTGAAAAGCACCAAACAGCAAGCATCCACATCCTCACAGTAAATTTTAGAAATAGCAAAACTCATATTTAGAAAAGTAATGAATCAAACCAACCAACACAACACCATTGAGAAGGAAACCAGAAAAAGTCAAATCGGGTTACTCCTAGTATGCCTCCTATTGGCTTTTAAGTTGCTATTCGACGGCAACACATCCTTTATACTATAATCAATTCCATCATCTAGATTGTCCCAAAAATTTCCTTTTAACTTGTTGCTTTTAGATTTGGACGAAGGAATAGATCTAATGGGCACAGCTGATGATAATAAGGAAGGTTTTATAATAGGAAAAGTAAGTCCGGAACCAGAAACTGGGGTATTACAAGCAGGGGGAAGGGTTAAATTTGATGGAGGAGCTAATTGGAATAAGGAGATACAGTAAGACCCTTCAGCTTATGATTAGATGAAGATGGAAGGGCTACTGAACTAGTAGAAGAAGCACATGACGACTTCGAACCAATGACAGCAGCAGCATCTTCACTGAACAGTGAACTAATTCCAAAATCACCAACATGATCAAAATCATTAATACAAGAATCACGAATATCCTTCACAAGACACTTGTCTATTTCCTTACCATTATCTTTATCACTAATGCTAGAAGCAGAAGCCTTGCCTTTATCTAAATCTTTACACATATTACCTCTAGACTTATCTACGGCATTAGAAGTTGAATCCTTATTAACATCATTCATAGCAGTAGATGAATTTTCCTTACTGACATTAGACTCGACAATTGGATCCTTATCTTTACACTTGTTGCCACCAGACTTTTCTACTGCGTTTGAATTTGGGACCTTATTAGCATCATCCACAGCATTAGTTGAATTCATCTTACTGACATTAAGCTCAACATTATTAGAAGTACCCTCAACATTCACCATTGATTGCTTCTGTTCTACATTTTTCCTTTGCCATCTCATCTGCTTCTTAGATATATATCTTGTCCACCCCTTCTCACCCGTTTTAGTATAATCTCCACTCCTAAAATTCCTGTTCTTACTAGTATTTTCTAAATTATTATTATCAGCATAGAAATCATCATATTACTATCCAACAAAACCTTTGTCCTTATCCCCTAGATCACAATCAGTTGTACGGTGACCAAAGCATTTACAGTTAACACAAATTCTTGGCGTCCATGCATACGAAAGCTTAACAATAGGCTTATCACTTAAGCAGTCTAATTGTAAAACATTTGGCAAATCTTCATCAGGAGTATCTCCACAAGCGCTTTAGCATAACTGATCCTCTACAACTTCTCAATAGTGTAATCAAGGCAAATTAGTCTACCAACATGGCATGCTAACCAGTTTATTCCCACCAAGGTCTACAAAAAGAAATATTATTTATAAATATTTATTCAGATATAAGATAAACGTACCATTACTAAAAAAATTAACCTATTTTATTTTTTATTTTATTTAATTTTTACTAAACAATAACATCAATGATTTACAATTTTATTGAAATAAATATTAATATTAATTTCTAATTTCATATCAGTTTAGGTAATAATTTAGTATAGATTTAGAAATACTTTATATAAACTAAGACAAATATATCAATGATTATTTGTAACAAAAAATAATTAATTCACAAATGTACCTATTTTAGATATAAATTATAAATTAATTAATAGAACATTATTATTAAATATTAATTACTAATTATTGATCAATTATCAGTTATTTGTTATAATAAACAGTTATCGCAAGTGGCGAAAAAAGTTGCTAAAGATTTTTTAAAATAAGTTTAGAATTGCAGTTGCAAATAATATGTTTGTTGCAACTGTCATGGAAACCCAATTTCTAAAAATATGTTATAAACCATTAATTAATTAACTATACCATATTACTAATTAGTAAAAATATAAACATTAATTATTAAATATGTCAATTATTAATTTTAATTATTAATTATCAAATATTTATTAGTTATTAGTAATTATTAATTATTAAATTACCTGTATGGCAATGTTTGAATTTTTTTGACTTTCGAAATTCTTTAATATTTATTCAATTTCTTATTTTTAGACTTTGAACATTTTGTTTTTCTTAATTACTAATTATTTATTAATAATTACATACTAATCATATTCTTAAAATTAAATATTTATTGATAATTTCTTGATAGTAATTTCTTTAGTCGTATTAAAGATTACTTATTAATCATTAATTATCAAAATAAATTTAATTCAACATCATATATTAATCTATTTTATTAATTATTATTACCTCTTACTTATATTTTATAGTAATTAATAATTAATCAATATTAATTATTGAATATTATTTAGTTTTAGTAGTAATTATTTATTATTTATTATTAATATATTATTAACATTAGTTATTTAAAATTTATATTTACTTATTAATCACTAAGTAAAAACACAAATGTAAAACATTTTATAAATAATAAATATAAAAGTCCTTTTCAAATCTCTTGAAAAACTGCTGCAAAAATAGCTTCAAAATAATGACGATGGTAAACAACCTCTATCTACAATGGAATTGAGCGTTAAATTTTTAATGACGGTAAAGTGTTGCAATTTCCAATGATTTAGCGATTGAAATAAGATTCGACGGTAATAATTTAAAATAAGTTAACATATAAAATCCAAAATATTATCTTTTATAAATTCCATGAAAATCCATTGCTAATTTGCGTTGAAATTTTCCATTGCTAAAAATCTGCTGCTATATATAGCTTTTCTTGCAGTGTTAGAAGATCAACTCTTTTTCACTCCTACTGTTCAAGGATTTGCAAACCACACATTATCAGAGAGTTGTACTTGAGTTTATATCATTCTTTCTATGGTTTTATCCTATTTCCTCGAAAAATTCAAAGTTATATTACCATTGGAGCTCTATAGGGTCATTGCACCGAATCTGCAAGAATTTGTATTGAAGATATGACAACTTGCCTCAGTTTGCTGTTGGTGATAAGGAGAAGATGTTTTTGTAGCCTGTAAAATCAAGAGGGTGTCTCTTGTAGCCCGCGAAACCAAGATTGTAAAAATTTTCTTGCCGCCTGTGAAAAGCAAGCGATTATAATAGAATTCTACACGATAGAGTGCAGGACTGATTGTAGGATTGGATAATCCGAACCAGTATAAAAATCAGGGTGTTATTTACTTTTATGTATTTTACTTTATTACTAATTTATTCTATGATTACTTGTTTCTTGTTGGAATTTGAGTAATTACTGTTTTATATTCATAAGCAAGTAATTAATACACATTTCACCACTTCTAATGTTTTAATAGCCTTAAGACCCATCCAACACTGTTTTGTAGACGCACTAGTTTTCAACAACAATTTGCATCTACTACATGGACAACGAATTTCTACGTTGTTTCTAATATTACTTAAAGGAAAATCGATAAACATATGTACGCCATTAAGAAATTGTTCAGTTTTTAAGCCTCCCATTTTCCTTTTTTGATACATCCAGCTCCAATCAATAAAATAATTCACCATTTGTCTTACTTTAAATCCTATGGTGAATAGTAAAAAAAATATTAACCATTTATTTCATATTTTGTTTATATTTTACTGTTTTTGTAAATATATACTAAATTATATATGATTTTTACAAGTTTGCAAAATATATAATAATCCATGTTTGTATAAATACAAAATTATATAACTAATTTTTCTAACGTACTACTATTATAGTTTCTTATGCATGTAACACATGTTGTACCAAACTTGATTTTAAATAAACGATTAAGGGTTCATTAACATTTTTGTGTGCTTTATGATGGTCGGTCATCCTACTTCCAATTACAAACACAGTAGTAATTACATTCCTTAAATCATATCATTTTAAACAATTTTCTAAAATTTTGGCATCACTTCCCCCGTGTTCCTTGTATCTACACAAATGCGTGTATATAAGAAACGAAAATGAAATGTCGTCGAAATTTTATGAATCATTTAATTTGTTTTATGAAACATAATTACTTTATAGTGTTTGTATCTTGTCCAATACGGGGACAAATCCGGCAAATGTTGTATCAGATGAATAAGGATGTCCGTTTTGTAATAAAAACGAATATTCATATGACGATCAATCCAACACATGTCAAATAAAGACAAATAATATCTAAGGGATTTAATCTTTATTTATATTAAATTAAAAAAAAATGCATGGTATGCATTAGATTGTTTATATTTTATTACATTTGTTTATATATTTACTATTTCGCTTAATATATAACTCATGTTTTCTTATATACTAAATTAAGTATATAATTTGTTTATACACTAAATTGCAATTTAAGGAGTTCTAACTACGATTAATCCTAACAAAATCATCTGAAATCATCAAAAACTTATCATACACCAAATCAATTCACGTGTTCGCAAAATATATAACTCGTGTTTGTATAAATTATCCAAAACTATAATTAATCTTAACACAAAATATATTTAGTGTTCATCTAAATTATATTATTTGCAAAACTTACCATACACCTATCGTAAATCCTAACAAAGTCATCCTAAACATATATAATATGGTTAAATTAGAAAATCTAACTATTAGTAATAATTTGAATATTTAGATGATAATAATAATAATTAGCATGCAGTATGATGAATAAACATTCACTAGCCATCAGGAACAAATGTAGTGCAAAATTATGCTAAATTAAAAAACCTAAATAACTAGGGTTTAAGTAAAAAAATAATTGAGAGGATTAAAGGGTGGAGAGGTGAAGGACGTGAAACTTAGTGGCACCGGAGGTGGTTTGGAGGTGGGTTGGAGTGGTGGTAGCGTATGGGGAGGATGGGGTAGTGGATATTTTGGTTTGGAGTTGAAGATAATGATTTGCTCGTGGCTTTCTGTAAACATATGCAGGCGAACTACAACGACTATCAGTGGTCGCTAACGACATTTATAGCAACGACTCTCAATGGTTATTTTATTAAAAAAACAATTTTACCATGAAAACAATGGGCCATTGCAAAAACCTAGTATTTTCGTTGGCGGTCATCGGAATTTAAGCGTCGTGGCTATATACTGTAGTTCTTGTAACAACCCAATTTTTTTATAAAACAGTAATTAATTAATTGAGGAATAAGCTGGTAAAATAAATATTAATCAGAAAAATATTAAGAATTGAGTAAAATAGATTTTTTTTTTCCATTGCGTCAGCTATGAAATTTTGATTTAGATAGACTTTTAATTTGCGTAAATCAGACAAGAAAAGAACAAGTTATGGCCAGTCAAAGTTTGCAATTAAATTAGAGAATTTAATCAATAAGCAGAATATAAGGATAATTGCTTATGTATTGCGGATGTGTAAAATACGTTGAACTTCTTTAAGTTATGTTCTGAAATAAAATTAAGAAAATGTCGGGTTTCTATCAAAACATTAATTGAAAGGATAATTCTACAACAACTATTTCAAAGGTTTTTTCTGGATCTACAACAACTATTCTGAGTATTAGTATGATTTTCGAATTTCTTCTAAGTTATTATTAAAATAGATATAATAATTTTGCAGTAATCTAAATAAAAAGAATTTTTGACAGTAAAACGTATTGGATCTGAAAGTAGTAGTGTTTATAAGTTTATTCTTATATGTAATTGACATTAATTTGTAGGTATGTTAATATGACATTGATTGAAAAACATGTAATTGACCTTAATTTGTATATATGTTTATGCTAATTTATCATTCATGTTAATTGACATTAAGGAGAATATGTTAATTTATGAAATACAGTAATTTGTCATTCATGTTAATTGACATTAGGAGGATATGTTAATTTGAGGAATATGGTAATTTGTCATTCATGTCAATTGACATTAAGGAGAATATGTTAATTTGTGAAATATGGTAATTTGTCATTCATGTTAATTGACATTAGGGAGAATATGTTAACTAGAGAAAACATGTCAATTAAACATTTTTGTTCATTCATGTTAATTTGTGAAAAATATGTAATTAACTTTTTATGTTCATTTCATGATTAATGTGGGAAAAACATGTCAATTAAATGTTTATATTCATTTAATGTTAATTTAGGGAAAAGCATGTTAATTAGACATTTATGTTCATTTGATGTTTATGTTCATCTGATGTTGATTTGGGAAAACATGTTGATTAAGCATTTATGTTCATTTGGAAAACATGTTATTTGAAATAAATTTGTAAACATGATGGTTTGACATGAAACTAGAAAAATACGTTCATTTGACATTAAATTGAAGAGTACGTTAATTTGGCATTAATACATAAAACATGTTAATCGTACTTAATATGACACCAAGTAACATTATTGTGAAAACTGTTAATCGGGATGAGTTATACTTAATAAGACATTGAGGGTGCGTTTGATTTTTAACAGGAGGGGGTATAATTGAAAGGGGTTGGGGAAGGGGAATAATTGGTGAAACGGGTATGTGTTTTTATTTTATGGGGAAGGGGCACATGAAAGGGGAAAAGGGGTGTAAAATGGTGCAAATACATGAACGGGACAACGAAAGCTACAAATTCAAGCTTTCGTCTGGAAGGGGCAAATCGGTGCTCGCGTCGGATGCGTCGGATGCTTCTGACGCAGACGCGAACTTAACGTGCCCCTTCCAGAAATCAAACGCTACCTAAGTAATCTGTATGAAAAAACATGTTAATTGGAATTAATGGTATTTAATTGGTAAATAACATGCAAATGAAAAATATGTGAATTATACTTAATTTAATATTAAATAAATATGTCATGAGAAAATATGAGAATCAGATGTAAATAAAACATGTTACGGTAATCTATATACATCTGAGTAAGCGCCAGTCTGTTTTGGGGAAGGGTTGTACGTAGAATAACATTTAATAGGAAATGTCATTTACAACAATGCTTATTAATGAACTTAAATCTGCTAAGTTAAACCTATTAATTAATAAGATAAGAGGTTCCACGTCTTGTTGTTTATATCCAGTTTTAGGACTCTTAAAATCCTTGTTACTTTGGGGACCAAGTCTAGGGGTGGCTTATGTCAATCTTGTTGTTGTTTAGGGCCCTTATCAGTTAGTATCCCTGTAGGTATTATATTAGGGCCTCGCACTAGGTCGGGGCCAATTCCCGCTTTACTGATCTGGATTGTAAGACGTTCAAAGTCTTGGAGGTGGGTACAGACGCGTTCCGGTGGAGTCATGAGCGTCCATAGGTCCGATGGGGGAAACTAAGACATTGTAACATTGACGAATAGGGTTGTGTTTTTAAAGTTGACGAGTTAGGGACTAATATCCCCTACTGCCGTGGCTGGCACAGGTTATCCGTGCTCGTATGGAGTCGATCGATGGGTAGCATTAGGAAAAATCCCTCTTAATTACTTGTATCAGTCTGAATCTTGTAGAAGTACAAAACAATCAATCTGCCTCTGATTATTATTTTTATTGTTATCATCATTGTCTTTTTATGAGAATAGTCAATCCCAATTATTAGTTCTTATCAGTTATTGTTCACCTTTAGACATGTATAGACACTTGCCCTTTTATGACACTAGAACCATATTTATCTCTTTTACTTAACTTAGCAAGTCGAGCTGGTAATCACAGCAGCTTACCAGGCTTTATGTCTAACCCATTTCCTTTCTTCCTTTCTCTTTTCTTTCTCCCCAGCTTACAGGGAGAAAGTACATAGTTCATATTTCTTTATCAGCTTTGTCATGATGGATTTCTGCAAGTTAGATTACTTTATGTTCTCTTTTTAAGCTTAGGTTGTATCCTTTTGACTATATTTGCTGGATGATATTATTTTACTCTGATGTTGTTTTTGACTGAGATTTTGAGGCATGGCATTTTGTAATTGTTTGGTTAAATGAAACAAAGATGGTTTTTTATTTTGTAAAATGAAAGTTTCTTCTTCCGCTGTAAAATTATTATTTTATGTCTTATGAAATTTTAGTCACCATGATGTTTTATGTCTTTATACCTACAATGCTCCATATTTTCTTAATGAAATCCTCGTAAGGAATGTGGGGTGTAACATTTGGTATCACAGCTAGTGAAAGTGCATGATTGGAGTTTCTTGCTTCGTGTTTGATGGCAAGCAACTAACTCTTACCCCTACACGTCCTGGAGTGGTTTGTTGCTAGTCATGAGGTTGACCGTAAAACTAGAGTCTGAGGTATCATTGTATGCCATGATGGAGTTTAGCCACTGTCTTCGGGTCATTACATTTGGTATCCGAGCCTAAGTTTACCAAGACCACTAAATTTTTGTTTTAAAAGAAAGAATTTTTAAAAGAAAACGATTTTTTCAGAAATAAAAGTTACTTTTGAAAATAAAATATTCCCTGTAGTTAGTTACAACCTTCCTTTGGCTCTTCTAAATCTTTATCTTTTTAGTTGAGTTATAAGGCATTCTATCTAAGCTTTCCTTTATAGCTTGAAATTTTATTAATGGAGAAACCCGTTTAGCTTAGTAGTTGGGAAAGGTCGAAGTTGGAAAGGAACTTGCTGCTTGAAAAATATTACAAAAGTGTTAATCATGGATATAAAAGGATAGTTTGGAAGGTAAGAATAACCTAGATTGATTGATTAAGAAAAAGGGGTGTATTTCCATAGTTGAGTTTGAAACTGACATAGAAGACGCCATTGCAAGAATTAATGGATTAGTGCGAAATAGGGGTTTCTACTGTATTGCGCACCATCCTCCAACTTAAAGATAATTAAAAAAAAAAATCTTGCAGTTACAGATTTCTATAAAATAGATTGTCTTATACTATGGAAATAGATTTTTATACATTTTCAGTAACCAATCAATTAAGGAACTTCCAAAAAGGTGAATTTAAGGATGGAAAGTAAAAGGTCAACATGAGTATGCTAATGACAAAAGGATTATAGGGAAAATATGAGCAGTAATAAATTGGATATTAAAAGAAAATTTGACACGACCCGAACTTCCCCGGTGAGGAAAGCACGGATAGCGTTGAGAACAGGACAAATCAGAACGCAGACGGAAGAACATTCCATTGTATATCACAACAATTCCATCAGATACAAGAATATACAGAGTATAAATGAATAAATATTACATAGAAAATATCAGAGATTTAGATTACATTTAAATACATCGCAGCGGAAAAATATACAAAACACAACTGAAAGTGATACACGGAAACAGAGCTTTCCGAGCATCGTTCCAGCTGTAAATCAGGACCCTGTGAATATAAATCTACAAAACCAAAACTATTAGCTGCCCGTGTGGAAAATAGGGGCACCCAAAGTTTAGGTTAAAACAATAAACTCCAGGTCAGTCATGGGACTGGTGTGAGAACTAAAACAGTTATTTAAAACTTTACTTTAAAAGAGAGTAATTCAAGGGACCACGTCGTATAACACGGAACGGGTTTCCTTCCAAGAATACTAGTGCATACAACAAAACAGCACAATGCTTTTTGAAAAAATGAAGCTATTATAAGACCCAGGTCCCATCACACAATGCAACGCAAGCCGGAGGATAGGGTTTTCCCTTATAATATCCAAACATGCTTGGTACGCTTAAAACAAATCATTTGATACTATTATAAGTGTATAGTGTCAAAACAATCAAATCATAAATATCAATCATAGGCGGCATGGGTACCATCTATCATGTCGCCATACTAGGCTCTACAAATAAAACCGAATTATCACGTATTGGAAATTGGATTTCCGTCATGAGTCGAGGCAAGGGGCAAGCTCCTCTCTGATTCGAGACACTCTAGCAAATGTCTCAGGACCCCACTATGATCCTTGGATCTTCAGGGCTGGTCCTCACCTAACTTTGGAGGATTAGTTATTCCTGAGCACACGTTTCCCGGTCCTTACAGACCTATATCCGAGGCGCCTCACATTCCAACAACCACACAGGTGAAAAGTATATAAATGTCATGGCTGGTAGGTCACTGACACCACCCTAGCTAGAAAGAAACGTCGTGCTCTCCCTGCAGTCACTATCCCGTTTTTGACTTATACCGAGGTGTGAGGCTCGCGAATTCACGCTATACACAAAGCTACGCAACACAAGCCGTGCTTTGATCATCAACCACAAGACTTTGCTTTTCAACAGAAGCCTTGATCAATTGCCACTTACGCGTGCCACACTGGCAATTCACTCCATGCGACTGATGTCCATCGATATACAACCTCTGAGCTCGTACGTCTCAGAGAAGGGCGTTAAGCACGAGAATAAATTCTCCGCCGCCAAACAGATGTATATTTAATAGAGATCAATCAACACAGAATAAAATCCAATGTTAGACACACAGTCCATTTACAAGTTCGTTCTGGGTCTGAACGAAACCAGAGGCACTTTCCTCGCATATCCATCCATCTCCAAGTACGTCTGGACAATCACCAACTGTTTCCCTCATCTTGGGTGTACAGCCCAATCAAGATCATCGGTAATCACCCAAACGATGTGAAGACTTCCGGTCTTCAACCACCGTCTTCATCTTCGACATCTCGTCGAATCGGTTTTTCAGAATGGGTATAAACCCAGCCCTTCTGAATAACCCACGTATATGATAAACAAATGTTACACAAACACAACAAACGCCTCATTCCAATTCAGAATATTCTTCTATTCACAAAATCACATTCTTAGGGAATAGGTTCCCATTAATTTTATCAAAGATAAATTCTTCTAAATTTATTCTTTAATCTTCCTTTGGATATCATATCAAACCATATTATGGTTTTCCAAACTAGTCGGGATTAGCGAACCACACCGAAGTAATTATTTATTTTATTTCCCAATCCCAACCTATTCATCCCATGGAGCAAAACTGGTAATACTCCATATCTAACACCACAGTGTTATCGGTAAAATTAATTACCATTTCATGTTCAAATCTAATTAAAGATTTAACTATCGCTTTGGAGTAAAACTGGTGGTACTCCATTCTCGATCACCTTTCAGATTTGATAATTTAAATTATCAATTCACCTTCAATCTAATTAAAGATTCATTTAAAACTCCACTTAGTTTTAATCTTCTCAAAAATCAATATCCTGTCTTTAACTGGGTTAAAGAACCAATGTCACCTAAAACACGATTCACGACAAACCCAAATCACATTTGATATTAAATACAAGGCTCTGAATAGAAAATATATCGGCTTATATTCAATATCAAATTCTGAAACCAACAAACATCGTATTGGAAATAACGATATAGATATATCTTTCAAATTCCCATAACTATATCTGTATAATCACGAAATCCAACATCGAAATATTCCGAAGACAATTTCGATTCAAATCCACTTCCACTTTATATATATTGGAAATTCTGATTATTTTCAAAACCTATTCAAATTCAATTTATTTATTTCAAAAATAAATTGATTTTAATTCTAGTTCAAACTAGTTCATTTCGATAAAAATCTATTTTTATCCTTTCAAGTGTGGAATTTTTCATCCCAGTTCTTTCCAATTCACATATTATGATTTTACACAAATTATTGATATTTTTAATAACTTTATCAAGGCCCGTACAGTCGATTTCCATCAATGGCCATCGAACTGCACTTACAGCGACCTTTTCCAAATTTGATTTGGACATAACTCCAAATCCAACCGTTAGATTTCAAATTACTAATATTCATTGGAAAGCTCTTTTCGATACGAACCCAACGGTTCCGGTTTTAGGAGAATCCGACGGTCGGATCTCCCCCAACGTCAATTCGAAGTCAATGGTCGAAATTCACAAACTGCCGCGGCGCGTTCTATTCAGGCCATTATATATATATATATATATATAATATATATATATATATATATTATATATTTCGTCGATTTCCTTTTAAAACGTATTTTATAAATTATTTTAAATTCGTTTTCAACTCTATATTCAATTTCAAATCAAAATTGAATATTTCATATCATTACTATATAAATGATAATATTTTCAAAACGTTATATTTTAATATCACTTCCTTTTCTATATTCATTATAAAAACGAATATAATTGATATAAATATCGTTCACGTCAAAATAGCGCAACTCTAATCAATACGGCTTTATATATTTCAATAAATTCGTTATTCTATTCAACAAATGAATATTTATTCTATTCAACACATGAATCTATATTTCTTTCAACACATGACTAATCTCAACACATTAGTACTGTCAGCACACGACTATTTTTATTATGTAATATATTTTATAAAATTATGGTATCTATCGTTTGATTTTCAATCAGACTCCCACCGTAAAGTAGATTCTAATCTTAAATATGATGAAGATGTAAATTTTATTGTTAAAATATTTTACTCAATACATGAATAGTTTCAACACATAAATATCGTCAACACATGACTACTTTTATATTCAGCACATGACTATTTTTATAATATTCATTATTTTCCTGATTGGAATGAGGCCTAATCAATTACCATATAACGTTTTTTATATGGATTCCACCCAACACATGTATATAATAGCAACGATAAACAATCAACCATCATCCAAAGTGCACCACACAACTGCATAAGCATCAAATATAAATAATCAACGCTTACACAGCATGTCGACCAATCGATCGACATACAATTAAATAATTGGGATTAGTGTACGTCAAATATCATCCCAACACCCGTGTGGCGTTTCAAATCAACAAACACGGATTTTTATTTATGCAGTTGGGCGATGTGTAAAATTTATCATCCCAACCAATATCAGTCAAATCAGTGTATATAAACAAATCGGTCGATTTGTTTATAAATATTTATTCACATTCACGTTAAAATTATATTTTTAACGATAATTAATTTATTTATTTCAACCATCTACAATTTATTATCGATTTCACATCACCATCACAAATAAATTTTTACAACACATCAATCAAACAAACAAGCCATCCATGGTCTGTGGATGACGGGTGTCGGGTGCTGCTAAGCACCGTCTGCATCCTAGTATATATATATATAACTAGAAAAGTAAATTAAAGTGAGAAGTTCTCACCAAAGCTATCCCAACTCCACGACTCTTCAAATGTAGGAAATCTTCACCTTTTCGTCTTTTGTCACTTTCGTTGCCCGTAGCCACTACATATATAAAAATCACATTTTTATATTCCTGTCTTTAAAATAAAAATCACATTTTCATTTGTTAACTTTCAATTTAAAAATCATATTTTTATAATCACTCCATATGAAAAAAAAACCTATTTTTACATCGCTACTATATAGATAAAAATTCTATTTTTACAACGCTACTATATAGATAAAAATTATATTTTTACATCGTTGTTCATATAATAAAGATTATATTTTCATCACGCTGTTCTTCATATAAAGATTTCGCCTTTTCAAATATAAAGATTTCACCTTTTCAAATATAAAGATTTCATCTTTTCAAATATAAAGATTATATTTTTAATACTCTACTATAATAAAAATTCAATTTTTAATCTTTCTATATTATAAAAATTATATTTTTATTTCAACATATATATATAATAAAAATCAGATTTTTATTTCGCTACACATATAAAGGTCAAATTTTTATTATTTTTATAATATAAAAATCGTATCTTTAATACTTCTACTTTATAAAATTTATATTTTTATATTTCTCATATGATAAAAATCGAATTTTTATTATTTTTATAATATAAAAATCATATCTTTCCTACTTCAAAGATATAATCTTTTAGCTATTTCATTATAAAAATCATTTCTTAATCTCTTCTATAAATTAAAAATCGAATTTTTATATACAATGAAAAATCTAATTTTCCTAATTCTAACTTCATATAAAAATCTAAACTTTTTTACTGTGAAAAATATAATTTTTTTATAAATAAAAATACAAACTTTATCATGGCATTCCTATTAAAAGAATTAACCTAAAAAACCTGCTTTTAATATATATATAAAAAGAAATTAGCTTACAGTTTTCAACGGAGAGGGGGGGTTCTTGGCGTCGAGCTGCTGTAGAGGGGGGGAAGCGGGAAAGAGAAGAGGAGGTCGAGGAACTGTGCAGTCGGAGGCGGCGTCGGGGGTCCCTGCATGGGCCAGCGGCAGGCCAAGGGAGATGGGCGGTGGTCTGATTTCGTGGGGGTTGGGTTCTAGGGTTCGGCGGTTTGGGGTTCGCGATTAGTACTGAAGAAGGAGGAGAGAAGTGGCGAGAGGAGGGAGATGGAGGAGAAGGCGACGTGGTGGGGTGAACCGCCGACGGTGGCGACGTGGGTGGCGGCTCCATCGCCCTTTTTCTTTTTTTTTTCGATTTCATCGTGAAATGGTAAGGGGGGGCCTGAGAGGTAATAGGAGGAGAGGGATTTATTATAATTTTAATTTATTTATTTTATTTTATTTCAAAAAGCAACTTTTATTTTCGAACTCGAAATCGAACCCACCGCCTGTCATCCACAGCTAATTACCCCATTCCGAACACAATGTGATATGTTTCGCAAGCTGATTCGGCTGTTACGATCAGTTTCCGTCGAATTTAAAATATAACTCTATATATTCAATTTTAAACGTACATTCAATTTACCGGGGCCACATACTAACTCGAAAAATCCCCAAAAAATATTTTCTAGCTTCGTATTGACGATACGGTCCTAACAAAACTAATTTCATTGAATTCTGAGACCGTTTGAAAAATGGCCATTTTCCAGTCGATTAAAATCAACTAAAACTGGTCAAACGCGTTTTCCTTTGCCACGCTCACATATTGATTCGAAAAATTATGAAAATTGGAATCTAGGAATAACTTGACATCACGGATCCAAGGAAAGTGGTTTCGTCGAAATCCGAGGTCGTTTGCAAAATTTCCATTTTTAAGGGCTAGAAATTCCATAGCGACTATTCTGGAAATTCATTTGGACATATCTTTTTATCCCCGCTATGAAATTTCAATTTTTCGGATTCGTTGGAAAGACATTCACAATTAGATTCTATTATTTTTTGTTTCACTAAAATCCGGTTTATTTTGCACCCGGTATGTTCAGTTGAAGTTTGAAATCGAATTATCGAAATACCGCGCCATTTTCAATTCTACTTATAATTAAAATAATTATTTATATTCTAACGACGATCTAAATAAATATATACGTTCTAACTCCTTTCAAAATAAATTTTCTCGTTGATATTATTTAAAATAATTCATTTTAAATATTCATAATTCACTGAAATTGCCAAAATAAAAATTTTAAACTGGCTCGCATTTCCGGGTTGTTACAAAATTGGTAAAAGGCAAGGATTGGTGGAAAAAATAATGTTATCTATCTATAGTTCTTGTTAGTTTTCTTATTTTTCTTAGGAATATTTTGTCCCTTTTTCCTTTGATGTAGGCTGCCTAGAGCCATAACCAAAATAAGTTGAATCTTGTAAGGCGTCTGTATTGTAGGCTTTATGAAGCGGTCCTTTATAGATAGGGTAAATATCCAAGGGTGTGATGATAGCACTAGTGACGGTTTTGCACTTAGGCCCAGTGGTAGTTTCTAAACCTCAAAGGGATCAACTTGATTTTCTGTTGATCAGTGGTGAGTCGGGGTTCTAACAAGAAATCTTGATGTTTGGGGCATTTTCGGGTATGGATTAGGTTGCCATAAATTAAGCCTCATACGACATATTGATTTACAATGTGGGAGTAAACTACAGGCCTAAAATATGGCGTAGGCCTTAATACGACATATGGACTTATAGGGAAGAACTATGGGCCTAATATCTGTTAAGTATTTATGAGGGCTATGTTTACTACACGAAGGGGATGCTTGAGTTAAGTAATGCGATGAATATATTTTTGAGACTTCTTGATATTCTTAGTGCATCTCTAGGAAGTATTGGTTCGGTTCTCTTTGTGCTATATATATTCCAAATAGTAAGTGCTTGAAAGGTTATCTCTAGGAGAGAGAGAGAGAGAGAGAGAGATTAGTTTTCGGGTCAGTATTTGTGGTAATGCTAAATTTGTAGCCATTTTGAATAAAGCACATGGTGTAAGAGAGAATTGAGTTTCATGGTTCTGACTCGAATCTTCCCTAAATATGGGAATATACCATCAATGGATGGGTTGGAGGCTTAGGCAAGCTATCAGTATAAATAGTCTCAGATGTTGGAAGGAAAGTGGGTTTTCTTAGGGGTACTCAAACTCGAGTGTTGACTTGTGAAGGAATAGTTGAATTGGAATACTGTACTCCCTAAAACCCTATCTTTTGAAAAGAATAGTGTGACCCTTATGTTGGAACTTTCCACATGTATTTTAAGGAAGTAGTTGGACTTCAGTTGTAATGGAAAGTTTTTCAAAAAGAAAAAGCCAAGTAAAAGGATTTTTAATATAATTGTGTTTTTAGACAAGAGGGTAAGAAGGAGGTGTTTTATGGAAACTTGTGGGGCCACTTTGAGTCGAAATCCCATATGTATAAAGTTTTAAAAAATTGGAATTTTTAAAAGACTAATGTATTTTGATATGAAATTTGTATTTTGGAAATTTCATAAAAGCAACTATATTTGTTTCAAAAAGAAATTTTTGCAACTAAAATTTTACCTCATTAAGGTTTTTGAAATATAGTTTTGGAAAGTTATATGTAAATGGGGTGTTAGGTAAGTCTTTATGAGGTTGAACGACATAAGTGGAATGAGCCAAGGAACATAAGATGTGTAAAGTAAAGATTAGAAATGTGGAAAGGAGAAAAATGTGACTTTACTTGTAAGATTGAGGTGAGCTTTGGATTAGTTCACTTGAGAGTTTTTCCCTGAAGTACTAAGATGAAATAACTTCACTAAGGGATTCAAGTTTCTTACCCACATTCTTTTAATAGGTATTTCCCCTTTGATATTCTATATGTCGCTTCTTCCTTTGATTAGGGATTTCCTTCTGGCATATCCTTAGAAAGTGTAGACCTTAGGATTTTAGCTTATAGATGACAGGATATGGTTGAAACATGTGCTTGAGACATATTATGTTTGATGGTTGCAAGTGTTTGCTAGTAGTTGCCAGTGGACGCATATACACACACATTAGGCACTAGATCAGCTCAAACACTTACATATTGCATACGGATGTGTGCGCATTTTAAATTTTAATAGATGGAAATGGTTTAGTCATCACATGGACATTGCATTTTGGTGAATGGTTGTGCACACATATAGAATTTATATTTATTATTAAGATTCCCTTGCATACATATTAGATACATGGCACGGACCTATATTGCAATAAGAGGTCAACTGAATCAGTAGACCGTCTGATTTTTGCATAGCGACATATACACGACACTTTTGCATATGTTCATACAAAACATCAGAAATTCTAAGAACAATGGATATCTGTGGATGATGGTTGAGTAGATAGGAGTTAGCATTCATAAAATTCTTCTAACCTTGGAGATTTTGGGGACAAAACCCTTTAAGGAGGGGAGAATGTAACAAACCAAAATTTTAACAAAACAATAATTAATTAATGGATTAATTAATCAAGGAATAAACAGTTAAAATAAATATATCAGAAAAAATTAAGAATTGAGTAAAATAGTTTTTTCTGTTGCGTCCGTTATGAAATACTGATTTAGATAGACCCTTAATCTGTGTATATCAGACAAGAAATGAACAAGTTATGACCAATCAAAGTTTGCAATTAAATTAGAGAATTTAACTAGTAAGCATAAAATAAGGATAATTGCTTATGTATTGCTGATGTGTAAAGTACGTTGAACTTGGACAATAAATCTAAATGAACATGGATTATTTCGTGTGTTTTATTCCTTGCTGACTCAGCATGATGTGTCTTTAACGATTTGATTTTAAAACCTAATATCCTATTGTTTATATTATCCTAACAATTCTATAAACAGGCTAGCTACCTCACCATTTTCTGTAACAAACTGGAAAATCAGAACCAATTTAAAAAATTTATTTTAGCAATTTTAATGGATTTTGAATATTTAAAATGATTTATTTTAAATAATAATGACTAAAAATTTATTTTAATCGAAGTTAGAACGAATAAATTTATTTTAATTATAAAACGAGCCTGAAATGGGGCGATAGTTTGAAAATTCGATTTCAAATTTCAAATGAATATACAGAATTCAATATAAGTCAGAATTGGACGAAACAAGAAATATTTGAATCTGTTAAACAATATCTTTCTAACGAATGTGAGAAACTGAGATTTCACTTTATAAATTGTAAGATACGTTCAGTTTAAAATTCAGAAAAGTCGCTGTGGAATTTATATATTTTTTAATATAATGTATAGCCCTTAAAAATAGCCATTTTGCAAACGACCTCCGTTTTCGATGAAACCACTTTTGTTGGATTCAGGATGTCAAATTATTGCTTAATTCAAATTTTCATAATTTTTGGGATCAATATGTGAGCGTGGCGCATTTAAATGCGTAGACCGATTTTAGTTCGAATTTAATCGACTGAAAAATGACCATTTTTCAAACGGTCTCCAAATTTGACGAAATTGATTTTGTTAGGACCGTATCATCAAAACATAGCCAGAGTTATTTTTCTGGAATTTTTGGAGTCGGTATGTGGCCCCAGTAAATTAAAATGCATGTTTAAATTAAATATACACTGATTTATATTTTAATCTAAAGCAAAACTGATCAAAACGATAGAATTGGGTTATGAAACATATCCTATTGCGTTCGGAATGGGGGTAATGTGTTATGGATGACAGTCGGTGGGTTCGATTTGGGGTTCAAATGAAAAGAGTGCTTTTTATGGAATATATATAGGGTGCGTTTTTTACAGGTCCCTATTAACTTTTTAAATTACGCTCATATCCAATCATAAACTTATTGTAAATTTAGTCCCTATTTTTTGAAAATTCAGTAAAAAAAAAAAAAAAAATCACCTAAATTCGTATTAAATTAAAACAATTAATCGAAAAAAAAATTAGATGAAAAAACATCAAAAATCACATTAAAATCAAGAATTACACAAAAAACAACGAAATGCAGTAAAATGCATCGACAAATGCATATATTTCATATATTTGCATACATATATGAATTTATTCTACAACAAAACTACAGTATAAATGCATACATGTATGCACATACTGTTAATACATGCAGCATCCGATGCATTTACTTAAAAACTTCATACAGACATTCAATTTTTTCACTTTTACATTGATTTTTACATATCTGCATACATGCATGCAGTTATAAAGGAAAACAGCATATATGTACGCAGTTTTTCAAGAGACATGCAAAAATATGTGCATGTGTATACGGATAGTTGCATACATGTGTGCAACTATTGGTAAAAGTTGCACAGATGTATGCAATTTTTTTTCCATTCGTGGACTGTTGTGGAGGTTTCCAGAATTTAGATTTTTTTTTTAATTAGTGCCGCATTTTTTTTGCCAGAAAATGAAAAAGGCGGAATGCTTGAACCCTGTAGGCGGAAGTATTGAAAAGTGTCAGGCGTAACATAAAAAGAGGGGGCGGGTTTACAATTAAAATATGGGACGGATGTGAGGTGTATTAAGTTTGAAAATAGGGATGTGTCCCTAATTTTCACATATATATATATATATATATATATATATAATAAAATATAAATACTCCCACCCCCACCGTATAGCTCTAAAATAAAATAAAATATAAATGCGTGAAACAGACTGCGTTTGAAGCACAGTGAAGAACGCTACGCATTGAAAATAAATCCAAATCATCGTCCATTAAAGAATGGCGGAGTGGAACCCAAAGGTGAGAACTTCTCACTATAACTTCTTGTACAGTTATTTATTTTATAACTGCATATATGAACCGCTCTCCGTCGTCCACAGACCATGGATGACTTGTTTGATTGTATTCTGTATGAAAATTGATTGTGATGTGAAATGGACTGTATAAAATATTCATGTGATGAATAAAATATTTTATAGTTAAAAATATAATTTTTAACGTGTATATGAATGAAACAAATATTCATTTACAAATCGGACGATTTGTTTATGTACACCCATTTGACTGACATTGATTGGAACGATAAATTTTACACATCGACTAACTGCACAAATAATATTCAGTGTTTGCTAGTTGAAACCCCACACGGGTGTTGGGATGATATTTGACGTACACTAATCCCAATTGTTTAGTTATATGTCAAACGATTGGTTGACAGGCTGTTATATGCGTTAATTATTTATTTTAACGCTTATATAGTTGTAAATTGCACTCTGGATGAAGGTTGATTATTTATCATTGTTATTATATACATGTGTTGTCTGGAATCTGCATAAATAACATTATATGGTAATTGATTGGGTCTCATTCCAATTTGGAAAATAATGAATATTTTAAAATAATATTCAGAAAATGATTAAAACTATTCATGTGTTTAAAAAAATAAAATAAGGAATATTTTAAAATAATATTCAGTAAACGATTAAAATCTGATTTTGATGTCCGATTTTGGATGGACACGGAAATGTTGAATATGTGAAGTCGTATTGTTTAGATGTACCCATTTTGACGCAAATGATATTTATATCGATTTTATTCATTTTTATAATGAATATCGAAAAGGAAGTGATTTCAAAATCTGATATTTTGAAAATATTATCATTTATATATTATTGATACGGAAAATTCAATTTTGATTTAAAATTGAAAATGAAGTTGGAATCGTTTTTAAAATGAAGTTAAAACGATTTATAAAATACGTTTTAAATGGAAATCGACGGAATATATACAATATGTATATATATATATTATTTATATTTAATGGCCTGAATAGAACGTGTCGCGCCGCGACCGTCCGCGAATTTCGACCATCAACTTCGAATTAACGTTACGGGAGATCCGACCGTCGGATTCTCCTAAAACCGGAACCGTTGGGTTCGTATCGAAAAGAGCTATCCAACGAATATAAGAAATTTGAAATCTAATGGTTGGATTTGGAATTATGTCCAAATCAAATTTGGAAAAGGTCGTTGTAAGTGCAGTTCGATGACTATTTACGGAAATCGACTGTATGGGCCTTGATAAAATTATTAAAAACATTAATAATTTGTGTAAAATCATAATAATTGATTTGGAAAGAATTGAGATGAAAAATTCCATATTTGAAAAGATAAAAATATATTTTTATCGAAATGAACTAGTTATTAGCTAGAATTATAATCCGATTATTTTTAAATAAATAAAATGGATTGAGAATGGGTTTTAATATAAACAGAATTCCTAATATATGAATTGGAATGGATTTGAATCGAAATATCTTCGGAATATTTCGATATTGGATTCCGTGATTATACGAATATTATGGAGGAATTTAGAAGATATATATATATATATCGTTATTCCCAATACGATATTTGTTGATTTTAGAATTTGCTATTGAATATAAGCCGATATATTTTATATTCAGAGCCTTGTATTTAATATCAAATTGGATTTTGGGTTTGTCGTGAACGGTGTCTTCATTAACACTGTTCTTAAACCCAAATGAGAAAAGAATAAATATTTTAAATAATATTTAAAGGAGCTTACCCATTAATTAATATTTAATTGGAATTGAATTGAAATTGGTTTTTGGGTTTATCGTGAACGGTGTTTTAAATAACACTTGTTCTTTAACCTGATTAGCAATGGAATGTGATTTTGTGTAATGTCCCGTATTTTCTGGCCATTTATTTGAAATATTTTATTTATTTAAAATATTTATTTGGGTTTAAATAATGTAATTTTAAGCATTTGCTGTGGATATTTATTTATAATAATATTTTAATTTCAGAATATTTGGAAAAAAATGTTGAAATTGAAATATAACGTGAACGGGCAATTTAAAATGGTAAATATTGTTCGTATTGAAATTATAATATCAATTTCGTTATTAAAACGACGTCAGAACGTTTAATTTATAATTTAATTATAAAATGAGCTGCAGCGGCGCGGCAGTCCGTAATTTGGCGTTTTGAACTTTAAACGACTGTACAGGATCCAAAATAAGTCGGATTTTCTCGGAACAAGAAACGTCGGAATCTGTTGGATAATATTTTTCTAATGGAAGAGAAAAATTGGGTTTTCACGTTGTAGATTTTATTTTATGTCCAAATCAAATTTTAAAATATTCACTGTGGAATTCCTTTATTAATTTTAACGTTATTTATATTAAATAAAGGGGTTTTTAAATTTATATAATATCGATTTGGCTTGAAATTCAACCCGGAATATTTTATATTGGTAATGTATGAAATTTTGATTGTGTATGGCCAATTTTAATATTTTAATATTATTATATTGAGGTATTTTAAAATTGGATTATTTTATTTGAATTGGGCGGTTATAAAGGGACTTTATTCAAACGACCTCTGTTTTCGACGAAACAAATTTTATTGGGACCGCAACAACAAATTATTGCTAGATTTCACGTTGTGCATCAATCATGGTTATTTTGTGAGCGTGGCAAAATAAAATACAAATAAAAACGATCATTTGAACGTGAACGAGGGCCATTGGAGCAAACAGACTCGGAATTCGACGAAACAAGTTTCATTAGGACCGTATCGTTAAATTATACTATGTCGTCCATTCACATCTCGAACGAGGTTTGTATGTGAGAACATGAGCGAATAAACAACGTTCGAAATAGCGATAGACACGAAATAAAAATCGTTAGCCAGCATCGCTTGTCACGTCAACTTAAAATATATTATTTCCACACTACATAGACACCTATAATCAGAATGTACCAACCCATCTCCATTTTCCATCCTGAAATTTTACAAAAAAGTCCAATTTACAAAATAATTTATATCTCGAAATATGTAATGAATTTGCCATGGGAATGTGAAGTGAAGTTGTAGATCGGGACCGTATCTACTTGCTGAGAAAAATTGGAGGTGATCGGGTGACTGAGGTGGCCGGAATTGACGAAGAAAGGTTAGATCTAAGTTTCGGTTTATGGCAATAGTCCCGACGCTGTAGGAGTTTCAGGTAGGGGGTCGGTGGAAAATGAAAGAGGGGAGACAGGGCTATCGATTGGTGGTTGTCTGATGGTCTGAAACGCTGTGTGGTGGTCTGGGTGCTGAGTTGAATGGAGGCTATTATTTTGGGTGTTTCGTTTGAAGTGGCGATGAAATTTGGCGAAAATCACAGAGATGGGGGCAGAGTTGATGTCGGGTCTGAAGGGGGAAAGTTGCGGGGTGGCACGGCGGTCAGGATGGCGGTGGTCCGGTTCGAGGTGTGGTGGCGGAAATTTCCAGTTGAACGGAAATCATTCGAGGGAGGATTTTAGGCGAAGGCGGCGGTATGGGGTCACGACGCTCAGGGTATGGTGGATACTCGAAGGTGCGGTGACGGTAGCGGGGTCGATGGGTGTTTCGGTGGTCTGAGCAACTGTCGGCGATCGAAAGTTGGGTGGAGGTTTTTCTCGATGTCATGAATATCAGGGAGGATATCGGGTTCAGGAAATAAGAGAAGAAGGAAAACGCGTGGACCAGGTTGTTGTGGCTGACGTGGATTAAGGAACCCCTAATGATTGGTTTATTAAGGTAATAATTTAGTTAATTATTTAATTTATATTTAATTAAATATAGTCCAACTTGAAGCGGTTGTAACTTACTCGTACATTAACGAAATCAGACGAAACTGGATCCGTTGGGATCGCTGGAACGAGACCTAGTGATCACACTGACTAGGCACTGATCTGTTGTAGTCGAAATTTTAGATAATTTTGAATGTCTGTTCAAGATTAAAAGGAACAAACGCATCAACCGTCAACCGAATAAATCTGGTGAGTTAATTCTCACACCTTCTGGAATCCTATGATGTGGTAAATTCATATTAAAATATAATTTACCATTTAAAAGTATAAATTGGTTGATTGGTTGCTATTATCTGTTTATTGTTTGATTGGTTGTTGTTATTTATATTTAATCATTTTAAACTAGTAGATCATATGAAATTTATTTCATATATTATTATGAAATGTGTAACGAGCAGTGATGCAGGGCAGAACAGGTTGGAGGGATCCGACCGGATTCCTCAAATATTATATATGTTGTTTGTTTGTTTATATTGTTGATATATGAACTGATTGAAACCCATATGGTAGTAAAACCTGTTTTGAGCGTGATGGATGAATAAATATTCACCTGTGTCGTGTTTAAAATCAATCAACAGTATTGATTGAGTGGTTGGCATTGAATGGCCTAAATTGTACTGTTTTGAACCGTCGTTCTTCCGTCAGGCGAATTGACGTAGATTTTAAGTATAAAATTTTTATAACTAAAATGGAGTCTTTAGTTATTTATATAGATAATTAAATTAGAAATTTATAAATAAATATTTTTGAGTTCATAAAAGAAATTATTTAAAAAGGTTTATAATTTGCACATGTTCTAAATACAGAAAGCCAACAAATATACCTACGGGTTGTAAAATGTAATAAGTGTTTGGTTTAAACAATTAAATAGTGATTTTTTTAAACTAATTAAGCTATTAAAAAAAGAGGAAATGACAAGGAAAAATCAGTAATATAGTTAATATTAAAGTTAATTATTATTTTATAATAATTAAGATGATAACTTGTAATTGGGATTCAATGTAAAAAGTGATTAAGTGTTTGATTAAAGAAGGAGCGATAAGAGATATAAAGGGATTTATAATCTAAGTTTCCAAATGAGAAATGTAAATAGAATTGGTAAGTGAATTGCAGGGATTTAAATACGATTTTACTTAATTGTTATATTAAGTAAAGAGAACCAAATTAGATTGAATTATATTTAAAAAGGGGTAAATAGTCATTAGTTATGAAATCCAAGACCAAGGTCTATATTAAGAATGCCAATAGATTGAAGTAAATTATTTGACCGGAGATTTTGATTATAAATCAAAATGTTATGAGGGAAATAATGGTTTAAATTAAAGGAGGTGTTTTAGTGAATATCGACTTAATTGAAGGAATTGAGTAAAGAGAGTTTTGAAAGAGGATTTCAAATATAACAAATGGTTTATAAAACCAGATTTGAAATCGAGATGGTAAACAAGTTTTATATGGGTTTAAGTTACAAACTGGTATTCATTCTGAGATAAGAACGTTGTCGATCAAGGTCTGAGAGGTAAATAAAATACCCCAACTTGAACGGCTTCACTATTTTCGAGGAATGGTATTAGTTTGGAACGAGTAAAGAGAGTGGTAATTGATGTGATATCCCATACGAGAAGAATATGGAACATGAGTGCGAGATTTTGAAATATAAATAAATACTTAAATGTTAGTTACAACGTAAATAGAAGTATTTGGTTTTAAATTATAGTTTGGCGTTTGCTTTGCTATATCAAGAATCGATAATTTGTTATATACTATTAATTATAATGCATATATGAATATATCGTGATGCCATAATTTAAGAAAGGGGAAAAAGATTTTTTTTATAATGATATGCCCAATATGAAAGGGAATGGAAAGTTAAGCATTTCATATTCTAAAATGTATAAAATAGTTTTGTTATAATAAAATAAGGATAAATATGGTGTTTATATTTTAGGGGGAGATTTAGAAGTTATCAACAAATTTGTTAAATATATTTTAAACAGGCCAAGTCATGCCACGAAACAAATCAATAAAACCATTCACACTATTGTTATTTGATAGTTAAATCACCGACTATCAAAACCTGACCAATACGATTGTTGGTACGGAAAGACCGGGATCGAATTTATATTCGAAAACCATTCCAACCAGCAAATACGAGAAGACGTTGAATGAAGACGGAGCAAGTGAAGGCCGTGGATCTTCATAAGCGGTAGGATTACTTAATGAATAATCTCCGTGTTGCAACCAGAGTTATTCTGACGTGATTCGGTCGTGGTTGAGATTTTGCAGTTTGCAAGGGCTACCCGCTACTGATCCTTGGGTGATTCCTATATTGGATGCAGTAGGAGGGTACCTTCGGTTCATCCTGTTCCTGGATGACTTGTATGGACGAATGTCTGACGGAGTATTTCCAACTGATCACATACGTTGATTTCTTCAAATGTATTATAGTTGGTTAGCTTCCAACTAGAGTATTTTTATGGACGTCAATTTATGATTTGACGGATCTGATGATGTGGCATTCAAAGTGAATGATGACCATATGTTATAGAAGATAATTCTAACCTCAAGCTTCATCAACCGGGAAATAACAAAAATTGGGCAGGCAGCATGGCTATGTGGGTCGCTCCCATTAGCGTGTATAATCACCTATCTAGAGAAATTCCATTTGCTTCTTTAATCTATATTTCGATGCTGTCCTTTTTCGGGAGACGGTTGTTGATCCCAACCGTCGGTGATATACATTCGATACACTCAAGCGAAATGAGTGGTCGGTCATGTGTGGGCCGGGTTGCAAGACGTTCTTGTTGAACCCAGTGTATTCGCCTCTATAGATACACTATCGGCAGGTGGTCTCATACCTTATCATAGTCGGAATCCAATTTCCAATAAGCGCCCGCGGTTTTGGTTTGTATACTATATATGTGGAGAGTGAGATGCAAGCGTTCCGCTAGATTGTTAATTATTTGTATTTAGACTTTCTGATAATATCAGAACAAGTTATGATTTCAAATGTTTTGGGTTATAGTAAGGTAAAAACCGTTTGTGTTTATACGTGGGCTGGTCTTACTATTATCCTTTGATTTCATAAAGGATTTTCCAAAGTTAAACAAGTTGTGTGTTTTGTGAATTCATCACTGAAAGTATTCCAGACTGACCCGGTGTATTTTGATTTGCTTTAAATGTGCTCAGGACAGACCGAGTATGTTCCAGGTTAGGTTTCGCTTGGAGTTTCAGTAACTGGAAACAGGCGGCTTCACCGCTAGTTATATAAAGTTATTATTCCGCTGTGTCTGATATATGTTGTACTCTGATGGTTGGTATGTATATACAGTTCTTTTGTATAAAAAGATTTGTTATATTATATTTTATTCGTTCCGCTGTGAAATTCTGATGTGTTGTTCTTCTTCTTTCTTCTATTCTAATGCTTCTTTCTTTCTATTTCTCGCTCTCTAAATTCTTTCTAATAACAATCTGGGATTCGATACTTGGGTTTTTTGCAAGTAATACGAGTTTATGTATTATTGTCGAAAATTCGAGCGTCGAATTTTTCCCCGGGTCGTTACAGTGGTATCAGAGCTATTGGTTTAGTGATAACCTTGGCTCTGTGGTGTGACTCAATAGAGACAGGGTTAGCAGTACCCTAGATTGAGATTGAGTATATATTTTAGAGCGCGTATTTGTGATTTGATATAAAATTATTTTTAAAATTATTTTTGCCCAGTTTATTTTATAAAATGATAAAAGTAATGATTTTTCAAATTATTATAATATGGGCAAATTATTTGGATTTGTTAATGTTGATTGTGAGATATGTTTGGATGGTGTGCTCGATCTCATGGATATAAACCTGAACATGAATCGACGTGGTTAAAACCAATCTGAAATAAAAAGGTTGGATAAATTTATCCAAATTTATTAAATCCGAATGGATTATTTAAGAGATAAATGGATTGCTAAGACTTGGTTATTAATAATTATAAGCTCGTGTGGATTGAACTGTGTGTAGAATTGGTTGATATGAATGGTATGGATGTTTTGAATATAACTGGCATTGTTGTGATGAATTCATCTGAGTTGAGAACAGGTGCAGAAGTGCCAATTTAGCTTGAAAATCCATCCAAGAGAGAAATTCTGGAGTTAATCAGATCCAGTTTGAATAAAGCTGTATTAGCTCAAGTATAGTATATCGCTTATTGCATAATAACGCTCGCAAAAAGGTACGCCTACGAAAATATGAAATTTTGGTTTTTATTTGGGTTTGAATTTTTGATTTTTCCGACCGTGTTGGTCGATGTTTATGTATTTCTTGAACCTGCGATATTGCAGATGTCCTCCGTGCAGGGGAGACTCTACCAAATTTTTTTTAAAATTTAAGGTGTTAAATTATTTTTTAAGATTTTTGGAAAATTATGTTATTTGAAATAAATGGGTTTTAAAACCAATTAGATTAATTTTGGAAATAAAATCGAGTTTTAAATTTATTATTTTTATAAAGATAATGGGTTGTAACGTTCTTTCGGCCTTAGCAATTTCGAGGACGAAATTATTTTAAGGGGGGAAGGAATGTAATGTCCTGTATTTTCTGACCATTTATTTGAAATATTTTATTTATTTAAAATATTGATTTGGGTTTATGTAACAACCCGAAAATCTGGGCCAGTTTAAAATTTTTATTTTGGCAATTTTAGCGAATTTTGATTATTTAAAATGAATTATTTTAAATAATATCGACGAGAAATTTATTTTGAATATATTTAGAACGTGTATATTATATACGTCGTCGTTAGAATATAAATAATTATATATAATTATAAATAGAATTGAAAATGGCGCGGTAGTTCGATAATTCGATTTCAAACTTCAATTGAATGTACCGGGTGCAAAACAATCCGGATTTTAGTGAAACCAAAAATAATGGGATCTAGTTGATAATATCTTTCCAACGAATCCGAATAATCAAATTTTCATAGCGAGAATCAAAAGATATGTCCGGTTGAAAATTCTGAATAGTCGCTATAGAATTCAGGCCCTTAAAAATGGACATTTTGCAAATGACTTCGGATCTCGACGAAACCAGTATTGTTGGGTCCGTGATGTCGAATTATTGCTAGATTCCAAATTTCATAATTTTTCGAATCAATATGTGAGCGTGGCAAAGGAAAACGCGTTTGACCAGTTTTAGTTGATTTTAATCGACTGGAAATTGGCCATTTTTCAAACGGTCTCAGAATTCGATGAAACTAGTTTTGTTAGGACCGTATCGTCAATACGAAGCTAGAAAATATTTTTTGGGAATTTTTCTAGTTAGTATGTGACCCCGGTAAATTGAAATGCGCGTTCAAATTCAATATATAGAGTTATATGTTGATTTTAACGGAAACTGATCGAAACAATCGAATCAGCCTACGATACATATCCCATTGCGTTCGGAATAGGGGTATTTGGCTAAGGGCGACGTTTGTTGGGTCTTATTTGGTGTTCAGTACATGAAATTTCATTACAAAGCAAAATAAGGAAATATAATAGAATAATATAAAAAAATATAGTATAAAGGGGATTTTTTTTACCCTAATTCCTTATCACGTTCAGTAGCCGCCTCCTACCAAATCGAGGGCTGACGTTGTCCCGATTTCATCCCCAAATCGCGCCGAACCCATGCCTCGATTTCAATCCGTCCCAAAGCAAAAATTCAAGAACTTTCTCGCCTCTTTAATTCCATACTAGTTTCATCAAACCTCGTAGAGCATCACGTTTTAATTGGGGGCTCAAAGACATCGAGTTTCAAGCCGATTTCCGGCGTTGATATGCCACCGGATGTGGCGTCATTCATGGGGGAGGGGAGTCGAGCTCCGGCGCGTCTAGTGTCGAAGTCTGTTCCACCTCCGGCGGTGCTTGTGGCATGCGGCAACGATGAAGATTGGGGGAGCATGGTTCGATAGTTAGAATGTTTTACAGTGAGCTCCTCTTCTTTTCTTTAGAATTTTTATTTTATTCTTGTTATTAGTAAGACTTTATATATATATATAGCATTTGTTTAAAAATTTGAAATAAATATAAAATCAGTTTAAAATATAAATTAGCTTGTTTTCAAAATAGAAAATTTACATTGTTTTTAGAATAATAAAATTAGCATTACATTTAAAAATAGAATTGTTTTTTTGAAGATAAAATTAGCAATTGTTTTGAAATATAAACAGGATTTGCTTTCAAAATATAAAATATCACTGTTTTGAAAATATAAAATATCGTTGTTTTGACATTTAATGTTTGAAAAATATATGAGGCTGAAATATATATATATATATATATATATACATCACTTTGAAATGAAAATGTGATTCCTCTTTATATGAATGCAAATAAAGAAGTGATTTTCATATATATATATATATATATATATATATGTAATAACGATATAAAGTAGAGAATTTTTATAATGTTTCCATAGCGATAAAGGTTCGATTTTTATATATGGAGTAGCGAAATAAAAATATGATTTCTATATATTATGGCGAATAAAAATACGATCTTTGATAGAATAGAAATGCAATCTTTGTTCTTATGAAAACATGATTTTTGTTTCTATAAAAAATTTGATTTTGAAGTATATATATAGCAGTGTATTAAAAGTGTGATCTTTACAATATAAACAACATATTAAAAATGTGATTTTTATATATGTAGTGAATACGGGCAACGAAAATGACAAAGATGCGATAACGATGAAGATTTCTATCAAATAAGAGTCAAGATGATTGGATAGCTATGTGTGAGAATTTCCCACTCTTCAATTTCTTTTCTAGTTATATATATATACTAGGATGCAGACGGTGCTTAGTAGCACCCGACACAATCGTCCACAGACCATGGACTTGTTTGTTTTGTTGCATAAATTAGTTAGATGCTTTGGTTTGAATTGAATTGTTTGGTGAAATGAAATTGATTAGATTGATGTGTGAATGGCGTGGGCCTTCACTAGACCGGGGATAAGGCTAGGCCTCGTCCCGTTTCTAGTATCGTGCCGTTATGCCGCCGAAATTTTCTAAAATGAGTTAGAAAAATAAAAATATCATTTTATTGTGTAAATGAATAATAGAAATTCATGTGTTGGAATAAAATGTTTTACCGTTAAAAATATAAATTTTAACGTGAATATGAATAAATGAATCTTTATAAACAAATCAGCCGATTTGTTTATATACACTAATTTGAATGACATTGATTGGGTCGATAAATTTTACACATCGCCCAACTGCACAAATAAAATCTGTGTTTGTTGATTTGAAACCCCACACGGGTGTTGGGATGAAATTTGAATTTCACTCATCCTGATTGATTAAATATGTCGATCGATTGATTGACAGGCTGTTATAAGTGTTAGATATCTATATTTGATGCTTATACAGTGTAGTGCACTTTGGTTGATGGTTGATTATTTTTCAGTGCTATTATATACATGTGTTGTATGGAATCCATATAATTAACTTTATATGGTAATTGATTGGGCCTCATTCCAATTTGAAAAATAAAGAATAATATAAAATAAAGGTTCATGTGTTGACAGTACAAATCCGTTGAGATTAGTCATGTGTTGAACGAAATATTTTAATAATAAAATTTGCATCTTTATCAATATAAAATAAAGGTTCATGTGTTGACAGTACTCATCCGTTGAGATTAGTCAAGTGTTGAACGAATTATATTTGAAATAGAAATATTTGAAATAGAATATTTGAAAATAGGAATATATGAAGCCGTATTGATTAGATTGACGCCATTTTGACGTGAACGATATTTATATCGATTTTATTCATTTTATAATGAATATCGAAAGTGATTTCAAAATCTGATATTTTGAAAAAGAATTGAATATAAATAAATTCGAATTGAAATTGAATAGAAATAATTTCGAATTGAAATTGAATAGAAATGAAAATGAATTGAAATTGAATAGAAATGAATTCGAATTGAAATTGAATATAAATAAATACGAATTGAAATTGAATAGAAATAAATTCGAATTGAAATTGAATAGAAATGAAAACGAATTGAAATTGAATTAGAAATCAATTTAAATTAGAAATCAATTTGAATTGAAATCAATTTGAAATGAATTTAAAATGAAATTTAAATTGGAATATTCAATTTTGATTTGAAATTGAATATGAAGTTGAAACCGTTTTGAAAATAAATTTAAAACGATTTATAAAGCACGTTTTGAATTAAAATCGGCGAATTATATATTATATATAATATAATGGCCTGAATAGAACGCGCCGCGGCAGTTCGCGAATTTCGACCATTGACTTCGAACAGATATTACGGGAGATCCGACCGTCGGATTCTCCTAAAACCGGAACCGTTGGGTTCGTATCGAAAAGAGTTTTCTAACGAATATTAGAAATTAGAAATCTAACGGTTGGATTTGGAATTATGTACAAATCAAATTTGAAAAAGGTCGCTGTAAGTGCAGTTCGATGGCCGTTGATGGAAATCGACTGTACAGGCCTTGATAAAATTATTAAAAATAGTAATAATTTGTGTAAAATCATAAGAAATGATTTAGAAAGAATTGGGATGAAAAACTCCATACTTGAAAAGATAAAAATAGATTTTTATCGAAATGAACTAGTTTTGAACTAGAATTATAATTCTATTTATTTTTAAGTAAATAAATCGAATTTGAAATGGTTTTGAAAATAACCAGAATTTCCAATGATTGCATTGAAATGGATTTGAATCGAAATTGTCTTCGGAATATTTCGACGTTGGATTTCGGGATTATACAGATGTTGTTATGGAAATTTGAAAGATGTAGATATATATATATCGTTATTTCCAATACGACATTTGTTAATCGTAGAATTTGATATTGAATATAAGCCGATATATTTTCTATTCAGAGCCTCGTATTGAATATCAAATGTGATTTGGGTTTGTCGTGAATGGTGTCTTCACTAACACTGTTCTTGAACCCAGTTGAGAAAAGATTAAATCTTTTTATTTAGATTTAATGAAGTGTACCAATTAAATAATATTTAATTGGAATTGAATTGATATTGATTTTTTGGGTTTATCGTGGACAGTGTTTTAAATAACACTCGTTCTTTAACCCGATAATTGATGGAATGTGATTTTGGGGTTTATCGTGAACCGTGTTTTAAATGACACTGATTCTTTAACCCTGTTAAAGATTAAAACTAAGTGGAGTTTTAATGAATCTTTAATTAGATTGAAATGATCGAGAATGGAGTATCACCAGTTTTTCTCCAGGCGATAGTTAAATCTTTAATTAGATTTGAACGTGAAATGGTAATTGAATTTACCGATAACACCGTAGTGTTAGATATGAAGTATTACCAGTTTTACTTCATGGGATGAATAGGTTGGGATTGGGAAATTAAAATAAATAATTACTTCGGTAAATTTCGTTAATCCCGACTAGTTTGAATTGATATTCAAAAGTAGATTAAAGAATAAATTAAAGAATTTATCTTTGATAAAATTAATGGGAACCTTTCCCTATGAATGTGAAATTAGAAACTAACTGTCGGTTAGCCAAGTATGATGGTTTTCTGAATATTGCTCTGATGTTGGTTTCGGCCTTCGGAGTTAATATTTGGGGAATTATTCTCTTGATTAATTTACGGTTAGTGACTGATGAATTGGAATGAGGCGTATGTTGTGTTTGTGTAACACTTATTTAAAATATACGCGAGTTATTCGGAAAGACCGGGTTTATCCCATTCTGAATAACTGATACGACGATAAGTCGAAGATGAAGACGATGGTCGAAGACCGGAGGTCTTCACGTCGTTTGGGTGATTACTGATGATCTTGATTGGGCTGTACACCCAAGAAGATGGAAACAGTTGGTGATCGTCCAGACGTACTTGGAGATCGATGGATATGCGAGGTACTAGGTGCCTCCGGTTTAGTTCAGCCCCAGAACGGACTTGTAAATGGACTGTGTGTCTGACATTGGATTTTAGTCCGTGTGATTAATCTCTATTAAATATATATCTGTTTGGCGGCGGAGAATTTATTCTCTTGCTTAACGCCCTTCTCTGAGACGTACGAGCTCAGGGGTTATATACTGATGGATATCAATCACATGGAGTGAATTGCCTGTGTGTCATGCCTAAGTGGCAAATGATCAAGGCTTCTGTTGAAAAGCAAAGTCTTGAGTTTGATGATCGAAGCAAGGCCTTTGTGGCGTAGCTTTGTGTAACGTTTACTTCGCGAGTTTCACACCCGGTATGAACCAAAAACGGGAGACGGACCTCAGGGGGGACATGCGTTTTCTTTCTAGTTAGGAGTGGCGTCAGTGCTTGAACTGGCTGACGAGTTTGACTCATGTGGATGTTGCTTATTATTACTTGCTGAAAAGCGAGGCGCCTCGTGATATCGGTTTCGGCCGATGCTTCTGGTCGGCTGACGGGCCAGGCTTACGCCCCAAAGGGCGGAGAAACGTATTGTTCAGGCATTATAATCCACATCGGTGGACCGGCCCTGACGATCCAAGGGGCAGTTGCGGCTGTTCCTGAGGGGCGGACTAGAGCGCCTCGAATCGGTGAGGATCTTGCCCCTAGCCTCGGTTCATACCATAAATGATAACCCAACTTCCAATACGACATTGCGGTTTTGATTGTAAACCTATATGTGGCGACATAGTGGCATGGGACGCTCATGTCGCCTATGATTGATACTTATGATTTGAAGTTGTTTTATACACTATGCACTTATAATAGTATCAAATGATTTGTTTTAAACGTATCAAGCATTCTTTGGCTGTTATAAGGGAAAACCCTATCCCCCGGCTTGCGTTGCATTGTGTGATAGGACCTGGGTCTTATAACAGCTTCATTTTTCTTTATTTAGCATTGCCCTGTTTGTTTTATGCACTGGTATTCTTGGGAGGAAACCCGTTCCGTGTTATACGGCGTGGTCCCTTGATTTACCAAACTTTAAAAATAAAGATTAATAACTGTTTTAGTTCTCACACCAGTCACATGACTGACCTGGAGTTTATTGTTTTAACCTAAACTCTGGGTGCCCTTATTTTGACACGGGCAGCTAGTAGTTTTGGTTTTGCAGATTTATATTCACAGGTTCCTGGTTTACAGCTGGAATGATATCCGGAAAGCTTTGTATCCGTATATCTCTTCTAGTTGTGTATTGTATTATTTTCCGCTGCTATGTATTTAAATGTAATTTAAATCTCTGATATTTCTGTGTAATATTTATTCATTTATACTCTGTATATTCTTGTAATCTGATGCATTGTTGTAATATACAATGAAATGTTCTTCCGTATGCGTTCTATTTTGTCGTGTTCTCAAACGATTGGGCGTTTCGAACGGTCTGGGTCGGTTTAGCGACTAGTTCGGACCGAGCGAAATTCCTTCTCGTCACAGTTTAAATAATGGAATTTTAACCATTTGCTATGGATATTTATTTATAATAATATTTTAGTTTCAGAATATTTAGGAAAAAATGTTGAAATTGAAATATAACGTGAACGGGCAATTTAAAATGGTTTAATATTGTTCGTATTGAAATTATAATATCGATTTCTTTATTAAAACGACGTCAGAACGTTTAATTTATAATTTAATTATAAAACGAGCTGTAGTGGCGCGTAGTTTGTAATTTGGTGTTTTGAACTTTGAACGGCTGTACAGGATCCAAAATAAGTCGGATTTTCTCGAAACAAGAAACGTAGGAATCTGTTGGATAATATTTTTCTAATGGAAGAGAAAAATCGAGTTTTCGCATTGTAGATTTTATTTTATTTCTAAATCAAATTTTAAAATAGTCACTGTGGAATTCCTTTATTAATTTTAACGTTATTTATATTAAATAAAGGGGCTTTTAAATTTTTATAATATCATTTGGCTTGAAATTCAACCCGGGATATTTTATATTGGTAATGTATGAAATTCTGGTCGTGTATGGCCAATTTTAATATATTAATATTATTATATTGAGGTATTTTAAAATTGGTATATTTTATTTAGATTGGGCAGTTATAAAGGGACTTTATTCAAACGACCTCTATTTTCAACAAAACAAATTTTATTGGGACCGCAACAACAAATTATTGCTAGATTTCAAGTTGCGCATCAATCGGGGTTATTTTGTGAGCGTGGCACAATAAAATACAAATAAAAACGATCATTTGAACGTGAACAAGTGCCATTGGAGCAAACGGACTCGGAATTCGACGAAACAAGTTTCATTAGGACCGTATCATCAAATTATACTATGTCATCCATTCGCATCTCGAACGAGGTTTGTATGTGAGAACAGGAGCGAATAAACAATGTTCGTAATAGCGATAGACACAAAAAAAAATCTTTAGTCAACATCGCTTGTCACGTCAACTTAAAATATATTATTTCTACACTATATAAACACCTATAATCAGAATTTACCAACCCATCCTCATTTTCCGTCCAGAAATTTTACAAAAAAGTCCTGTTTACAAAATAATCTATATCTTGAAATATGTAATGAATTTGCCATGGGAATCTGAAGTGAAGTTGTAGATCGGGACCGTATCTACTTGCTGAGAAAAATTGGGGGTGATCGGGTGACTGAGGTGGCCGGAATTGACGAAGAAAGGTCAGATCTAAGTTTTGGTTTATGGGAAAATTCCCGACGCTGGAGGAGTTTTAGGTAGAGGGGTCGGTGGAAAATGAAAGAGGGGAGACAGGGCTATCGATTGGTGGTTGTCTGATGGTCTGAAACGTTGTGTGGTGGTCGGGGTGCTGAGTTGAACGGAGGCTGTTATTTTGGGTGTTTTGTTTGAAGTGGCGATGGAATTTGGCAAAAATCACAGAGATGGGGTGGAGTTGATGTCGGGTCTGAAGGGGGAAGTTGCGGGGTGGCACGGCGGTCAGGATGGCGGTGGTCCGGTGGTCCAGTTCGAGGTGTGGTGGCGAAAATTTCCAGTTGAATGGAAATCAATCGAGGGAGGATTTCAGGCGAAGGCAGCGGTATGGGGTCACGGCGCTCAGGGTATGGTGGCTGCTCGGAGGTGCGGTGACAGTGGCGGGGTCGATGGGTGTTCCGGTGGTCTAAGCAACTGCCGACGATCGAAAGTTGGGTGGGGTTTTTTCTCGACGTCGTGAATATCAGGGAGGGTATCGGGTTCAGGAAATAGGAGAAGAAGGAAAACGCGTAGACCAAGTTATTGTGGCTGACGTGGATTAAGGAACCCCTAATGATTGGTTTATTAAGGTAATAATTTAGTTAATTATTTAATTTATATTTTATAAAATATAGTCCAACTTGAAGCGGTTGTAACTTACTCGTACGTTAACAAAATCAGACGAAACTGGATCCATTGGGATCGCAGGAACGAGACCTAGTGATGACACTGACTAGGCACTGATCTAACGCAGTTGAAATTTCAGTTAATTTTGAACGTCCGTTCAGGATTAAAAGGAACAAACGTGTTAACCGAATAAATCTGGTGAGTTAATTCTCACACCTTCTGGAATCCTGTGATGTGGTAAATTCATATTAAAATATAATTTACCATTTAAAAGTATAAATTGGTTGATTGGTTGCTACTGGCTGTTTATTGTTTGATTGGTTGTTGTTATTTATATTTAATCATTTTAAATTAGTAGATCATATGAAATTTATTTCATATATTATTATGGAATGTGTAACGAGCTGTGATGCAGGGCAGAACAGGTTGGAGGGATCCGACAAGATTCTTCAAATATTATATATGTTGTTTGTTTATATTTTTGATATATGAACTGATTGAACCCCATACGGTAGTAAAAACTGTTTTGAGCGTGATGGTTGAATAAATATTCACCTGTGTTGTGTTTAAAATCAATCGACGGTATTGATTGAGTGGTTGGCATTGAATGGCCTAAATTGTACTGTTTTTAACCGTCGTTCTGCCGTCAGGCGAATAGACGTAGATTTTAAGTATAAAATTTTTATAACTAAACTGGAGTCTTTAGTTATTTATATAGATAATTAAATTAGAAATTTATAAATAAATATTTTTCAGTTTATAAAAGAAATTATTTAAAAAGGTTTATGATTTGTGCATGTTCTAAATACAGAAAGCCAACAAATATACCTACGGGTTATAAAATGTAATAAGTGTTTGGTTTAAACAATTAATAGTGTTTTTTTAAATTAAATAAGCTATTAAAAAAGGGGAAATGACAAGGGAAAATCAGTAATATAGTTAATATTAAAGGTAATTATTATTTTATAATAATTAAGGTAATAACTTGTAATTGGGATTCAATGTAGAAAGTGATTAAGTGTTTGATTAAAGAAGGAGCGATAAGAGTTATAAAGGGATTTATAATCTAAGTTTCCAAACGAGAAATGTAAATAGAATTTGTAAGTGAATTGCAGGGATTTAAATACGATTTTACTTAATTGTTATATTAAGTTAAGAGAACCAAATTGGATTGAATTATATTAAAGAAGGGGGTAAATAGTCATTAGTTATGGAATCCAAGACCAAGGTCTATATTAAGAATACCAATAGATTGAAGTAAATTATTTGACCGGAGATTTTGATTATAAATCAAAATGTTATGAGCGAAATAATGATTTAAATTAAAGGAGGTGTTTTAGTGAATATCGACTTAATTGAAGGAATTGAGTAAAGAGAGTTTTGAACGAGGATTTCAAATATAACAAACAGTTTATAAAACCAGATTTGAAATCGAGATGGTAAACAAGTTTTATAAGGGTTTAAGTTACAAAATGGTATTCATTCTGAGATAAGAACATTGTCGATCAAGGTCTGAGAGGTAAACAAAATACCCCAACTTGAACGGCTTCATTATTTTCGAGGAATGGTATTAGTTTGGAACGAGTTAAGTGAGTGGTAATTGATATGATATCCCATACGAGAAGAATATGGAACATGAGTGCGAGATTTTGAAATATAAATAAATACTTAAATGTTAGTTACAACGTAAATAGAAGTATTTGGTTTTAAATTATAGTTTGGCATTTGCTTTGCCATATCAAGAATCGATAATTTGTTATATACTATTAATTATAATGCATATATGAATATATCGTGATGCCATAATTTAAGAAAGGGGAAAAAGATTTTTTTATAATGATATACCCAATATGAAAGGGAATGGAAACTTAAGCATTTCATATTCTGAAATGTATAAAATAGTTTTGTTATAACGAAATAAGGATAAATATGGTGTTCATATTTTAGGGGGAGATTTAGAAGTTATCAACAAATTTGTTAAATATATTTAAAACAGGCCAAGTCATGCCAAGAACCGAATCAATAAAACCATTCACACTATTGTTATTTGATAGTTAAATCCCCGACTATCAAAACCTGACCAATACGATTGTTGGTACGGAAAGACCGGGATCGAATTTATATTCGAAAACCATTTCGACCAGCAAATACGCGAAGACGTCGATTGAAGATGGAGCAAGTAAAGGCCGTGGATCTTCATAAGCGGAAGGATTACTTGATGAATAATCTCTATGTTACAACCAGAGTTATTCTGACGTGATTCAGTCGTGGTTGAGATTTTGCGGTTTGCAAGGACTACTCGTTACTGACCCTTGGGTGATTCCTATATTGGATGCAGTAGGAGGGTACCTTCGGTTCATCATGTTCCTGGATGACTTGTATGGACGAATGTCTGACGGAGTATTTCCAATGGATCACGTACATTGATTTCTTCAAACGTATTATAGTTGGTTAGCTCCCAACTAGAGTATTTTTGTGGACGTCAATTTGTGATTTGACGGATCTGACGATGTGGCATTCAAAGTGAGTGATGACCATATGTTATAGAAGATAATTTTAACCTCAAGCTTCATCAACCGGGAAATGAAAAAAATCGGGCAGGAAGCATGGCTATGTGGGTCACTCCCATTAGGGTGTATAATCAACTATCTAGAGAATTCCATTTGGTTCTTTAATCTATATTTCGATGCTGTCCTTTTTCAGGTGACGGTTGCTGATCCCAACCGTCGGTGATATGCATATGATACACTCAAGCGAAATGAGTGGTCGGTCATGTGTGGGCCGGGTTGCAATACGTTCTTGCTGAACCCAGTGTATTCGCCTCTAGAGATACACTATCGGTAGGTGGTCCCATACCTTGTCATAGTCGGTATCCAATTTCCAATAAGCGCCCGCGGTTTTGGTTTGTATACTATATATGTGGAGCGTGAGATGCAAGTGTTCCGCTAGATTGTTAATTATTTGTATTTAGACATTATGATAATATCAGAACAAGTTATGATTTCAAATGTTTTGGGTTATAGTAAGGTAAAAACCATCTGTGTTTATGTGTGGGCTGGTCTTACTATTATCCTTTGATTTCATAAAGGATTTTCCAAAGTTAAACAAGTTGTGTGTTCTGTGAATTTATCACTGAAAGTATTCCAGACTGACCTGGTGTATTTTGCCTTGCTTCGAATGTGCTCGGGTCAGACCGAGTATGTTCCAGGTTAGGTTTCGCTTGGAGTTTCAGGAGCTAGAAATAGCCGGCTTCACCGCTAGTTATATAAAGTTATTATTCCGATGAGTCTGATATATGTTGTACTCTGATGGTTGGTATGTATATACAGTTCTTTTGTATAAAAAGATTTGTTATATTATATTTTATTCGTTCCGCTGTGAAATTCTGATGTGTTGTTCTTCTTCTTTTTTCTATTCTAATACTTCTTTCTTTCTATTTCTCACCCTCTAAATTCTTTCTAATAACAATCTGGGATTTGATACTTGGGTTTTTGGCAAGTAATACGGGTTTATGTATTATTGTCGAAAATTCGAGCGTCGACTTTTTCCCCGTATCGATACATTTTGGGTTTGTCGTGAATGGTGTCTTGAATAGCACTGTTCTTAAACCCCGTGTGAAAAGGATAAATCTTTTAATTAAGATTTAAAGAAGAATTAACAATTAATTAACATTTAATTGGAATTGAAATGGAATGTGAATTGGGTTTACTGTGAACTGTGTTTTTAATGACATTCGTTCTTTAACCCAATTAACAGTGAAATGTGATTTGGAATATATAAATCTTATATCAAGATTTAACGGGATTCTCCAAAGTAAAGTTTGCCAATTAATTAATATTTAATTGGAATGGAAATGGAATTCGATTTGGTAATAATCGAAGTGAGCTTCTTTGGAGGAAGGCTGTTAATATATATGGAATTTAAAAGGCTTTGTCATTATTCCATTTATATAATTAGTCGGATACAGAAACTGATATCGATTATATATTGATTTGTTTTCCGTGAAGATTCCATATTTAATGGAATATGATTTTTGGGTTTATCGTGAATTGTGTTTTAAATGACATTAGTTCTTTAACCCAGGTAAAGACAGGATTACATGTGTAGCATTGTATTTCGAACTGTATGGTTGACCTCTACTAAATATACATCTGATTGGTGGCGGAGAATTTATTCTCTTGCTTAACACCCTTCTCTAAGACGTACGAGCTTAGAAGTTATATATCAGCAGAAATCAATAGTACGGTGTGGATTATTGATGCGACATGTTTGATTTCCCAAAGTTAAATAATCATTAATATTGATTTTTGGGAAGATTAAAACTAAGTGGAGTTTTAATGAATCTTTAATTAGATTGAAAAGTGAATGTGATAATTAAAATTATCAATTCAAGAAAATGATCGAGAATGGAGTATCATCAGTTTTGCTCCAAGCGGTAGTTAAATCTTTAATTAGATTTGAACGTGAAATGGTAATTAATATTTACCGATAACACCATGGTGTTAGATATGGAGTACTGCCAGTTTTTCTCCATGGGATGAATAGGTTGGGATTGGGAAATAAAACAAATGATTACTTCGGTAAGGTTCGCTAATCCCAATTAGTTTGGAAAACCTTAATATGGTTTAAAATTGTGAAAAGAATATTTGAATAAAAGAATATTCTGGGTTGGAATGAGGCGTATGTTGTGTGTTTATATTACTTGATTATAATATACGCGGGTTATTCGGAAAGGCTGGGTTTATACCCATTCTGAATAACTGATTCGACGATAAGTCGAAGAGATTGAAGATGGTGCAAGACCGGCGATCTTTACATCGAATGGATGGGTGCTACTGATGCTCATGATTAGAGTAGCTACTTTGAAGGGGCTGCCGTGGTAGTCGTCCGGACGCACTTGTTGATTGTACGGATATGCGAGCGACTCTCTCATGTATCGGACATACGGGAAGTGGAATAAGGTGCCTCCGGTTTTGTTCAGACCTAGAACGGATGGTGTGTCTGACATTCCTACTGTATTCATTGATCACTGCTAAATATATATCTGTTTGGTAGCGGATAATTTATTATCTTGCTTAACACCCTTCTCTGAGACGTATGAGCTCAAAGGTTATATATTAGCCGAAATCAGTGGTACAGTATGGATTGATAGTGTGGCATGATGAGATGTAGTGATCCAAACTTTTGTTGAAAAGCAAACTTTGGTGGATGATGATCAAAGCACAACTTTAATATAGCACAACTTTGTGTAGTGTTAATTCGCAAGCCTCATACCCCGGTATGGTGGTGAACTGATGGTTAGATCAATATGCTTTTTAGGATAGACACCTTAGTCGTGTCATGGATTCAGTCAATCGAGGTGAGCTTAGTGTGGTCTCCCCACGCTCAGGAGGGATAAGGCACACCCCCGATTCCCATATTGGATAGGGTATATGTTGTTTTCGCATGCCTGCGACGTAAGCCGTTGAGATACTTGATTTCCAGGATAGTGCGGATGTGCATTACAGCGTTTTCGCATGCCTGCGACGTAAGTCGTTGGGAATTGCACTACGCGATAGATCTTTCGGATCAGGAGCCACCATGATGGAAATCCAACTTCCAATATGAGCTTTGCGGTTTTAATTGTAAACCTATACTGGCGGCATAGTGGTATGGGACATTCATGTCGTCTAGGATTGATACATTTATATTTGAAGTTAATTTCTTCTCTTATAATAATAATAAAAGAGTAAATTTCACGTACCAAGCATTTTTGGCTATTATAAGGTAAAAACTTTATCCTCCGGCTTGCGTTGCATTTTGTGATGGGACCTGAGTCTTATAATAACTTCATTTTCTTTATTTAGCATTGCGCTGTTTGTTATATGCACTGGTATTCTTGGGGTTAAAACCCGTTCCTTGTTATACGGCGTGATCTCTTGATTTACCTAACTTTAAAAATCAATTTAATAACTGTTTTAGTTCTCACACCAGTCACATGACTGATCCGGAGTTTATTGTTTTAACCTAAACTCTTGGTGCTCATATTTTCCACACGGACAGCTAGTAGTTGGGTTTTGTAGATATTATATTCACAGGATCCTGGTTTATAGCTGAAGGGATATTCGAAAAGCTCTGTATCCGTGTATTTCTTTCAGTTGTGTTTTGTATTATTTTTTCGCTGCTATGTATTTAAATATAATTTAAAACTATGATATTTTATGTTGTACAATATTTATTCATTTATTCTCTGTTTTATTCTTGTACTCTGATGTAATTGTTGTAATAAATAATGAAATGTTCTTCTGTCTGTGTTCTGATTTATCGTATTCTCAACTCAATCCGGGCTTTCCTTTATGGGGAAGTTTTGGGTCGTCACATTTTCTTACATAAACATTTCTTCATCTTCTTCCTCCTTTAAGTTATGTTCTGAAATAAAATTAAGAAAATGTCGGGGTGCTACCAAAATATAGATTGAAAGATAATTCTTCTGCAACAACTATTTCAAAGGCTTTTTTTGGATTTACAACAAATATTATGAGTATTACTGTGATTTTCATATTTCTTCTAAGTTAATATTAGAATAAATACAATAGTTGTTGTAGTAATCTAAATAAAAAGAATTTTTGACAGTAAAACATATTGGATCTGAAAGTAGCAGTGTTTATAAGTTTATTCTTACATGTTATTGTTGTTTTAATTACTTTTAATTACATATTCATTTTCGGTTATTACATGTTTACATGTACATCTTTCTTCCTTATCCCCTTTCTGTTATTGTTTATTAACAGTCTTGTTATGCCTTTACCGTTTGAGTTGCACGGATTTGAAATAATATGAGATAACATTAAAAAAAAGAAATTGGTCATATTAGAATTTGTGAATTATGGACTATAAATAAGGATTATTATAATGGAAGAATATGTAAACATGAATAGGTTGAACTTAATTATATATTAAGTAGACATGTTATAGGAAAATATGTAATGACATTAATTTATAGATATGTTAATACGACAATGATTGGAAAACATGCAACTGACATTAATTTGTAGATATGTTAATATGGCATTGATTGGAAAACATGCAATTGACATTAATTTCTAAATACGTTAATATGACATTAATTGAAAAACATGTAATTGACCTTAATTTTTATATACGTTCATGCTAATTTTTCATTCATGCTAATTGACATTAAGGAGAATATATTAATTTATAATACATGGTAATTTGTCATTCATGTTAGTTGACATTATAGAGGATATGTTAATTTGAGGAATATGGTAATTTGTCATTCATGTTAATTGACATTAAAAAGAATATGTTAAGTGAAACACGGTAATTTGTCACTCATGTTAATTGACATTAGAGAGAATATGTTAATTGGAGAAAACATGTCAGCTAGACATTTATGTTCATTCATGTTAATTTAGGGAAAATATATAATTAAATGCTTATGTTCATTTCATGATTAATTTAGGAAAAACATGTTAATTAGATGTTTATGTTCATTTAATATTAATCTGGGAAAAAACATGTTAATTAGACATTTATGTTCATTTGATGTTTATGTTCATCTGATGTTGATTTGAAAAACATGTTGATTAGATATTTATGTTCATTTGGAAAAACATGTCATTTGAAATAAATATGTAAACATGATGGTTTGACATGAAACTGGAAAAATATGTTCATTTGATGTTAAATTAAAGAGTACGTTAATTTTACGTTAGTTCGAAAAACACGTTAATCGTACTTAATATGACATTAGGTAACCTTATTGGAAAAACGTGTTAATCAGGATGAGTTATAATTAATAGGACATTAAGTAATCTGTATGAGAAAACATGTTAATTGGAATTAATGGTATTTAATTGGAAATTAACATGCAAATGGAAAACATGTGAATTATACTTAATTTAATATTAAGTAAATATATCATGGGAAAATGTGAGAACCAGATGTAAATTAAGTAAAACATGTTACTGTGATCTACATACATCTGAGCGGGTGCCTGTCTGTTTTGAGGAAAGGTTATACGCAGAATAACATTTAATAAGAAATGTCATTTACAAGCATGCTTATTAATGAACTTAAACCTGCTAAGTTAATTAATAAGCTAAGAGGTTCCACGTCTTGCTGTATATATCCGGTTTTGGGACTCTTAAAATCTTAGTGATTACTTGGCAGACCAAGCCTAGGAGTGGCTTGTGTCAATCTTGCTGTTGTTTGGGACCCGTATTAGTCAGTATCCCTATTGGTATTATATCGAGGCCTCGCACTTGGTAGGGCCAGGGAACACTTTACCGATCTGGATTGTAAGAGATTCAAAATTTTATATGTGAGTACGGGTGCGTTCCCGCAGAGTTATGAGCTTGCATAGGTCCAATGGGGGAAACTAAGATGCTGTAACATTGATGAATAGAGATGTGTCTTTAAAGTTGACGGGTTAGGGATTGATATCCCCTATTGTTGTGGCTGGCATAGGTTATTCGTATTTGTAGGGAGTCAATTAATGGGCAACATTATGAAAATTCCTCCTAATTACTTGTTTCTGTCTGAATTTGTAGAAGTGCAAAACAGTCAGTCTGCCTGATCTGATTATTATTATTGTTATTGTTATCATCATTGACTTTTTATGGTAATAGCCAGTCTTATTATCAGTTTGTATCAGTTATTGTTCACCTTTAGACATGTATGGACACTAACCCGTTTATGACACTAGAACCACTATTTATCTGTTTTACTTAACTTAGCAAGTCGAGCTGGTAATCACAACAGCTCATAAGGTTTTATGTCTGACCCATTTCCTTTCTTTCTCTTTTCTTTCTCCCACGCTTACAAGGAGAAAGTATATAGTTCAGATTTCTTTGTTAGCTTTGTCATGATGGATTTCTGCAAGTTGGATTACTTTCTGTTCTCTTTTCAAGGTTAGGTTATATCCTTTTGACTATATTTGGGGGATGATATTATTTTACTCTGATGTTGTTTTCGACTGAGATTTTGAGGCATGGCATTTTGTAACTATTTGTATTTTATAAAATTAAAGTTTCTTCTTTCGCTATAAAATTATTATTTTATGTCTTGTGAAATCTTAGTCTCTGTGATGTTTTATGTCTTTATACCTATGATGCTACATATTTTCTTAATGAAATCCTCATATGGATGACATTAAGAAATGTGGGGTGTTAACGATCTAGTAGTGTTGAAGGGCTCCAACCAGCCCTATTACAATTTATGTTCTTATAATGTTATGAAGAATATTTAAAAAGTGGTATAATTCAAAAGATAAGAGTTAAAGGATCATTAGGAAAATATTTTGAAAATTTTCAAGGATGTGTTATATGTTACGATAACCATATTTTGAAAGTTATCTACTAAAAATGAAAAGGAATTTATGGAAACAATAAGCGGAAATAACCATTCTTTGTGGTGCTTGTTTCCATAAAATGAAAGTAGAAGTAATATAAGCTAGTATCATATGAAATAATATTGCTTTAAAAGTTAAAAACGCTCAAATTATTGATACTTTTTGGTGATATCTCTAGAATAACCAATTTAAGATTAACGTTATTTTAAGAATAGAACATCATCTTATTGGGCTAATTTAGTACATTGGTAATTGGAAGAGAGATTGAAGCTTATAAGATTAGAGGTACTCGGTTAACATTCATTTTAAATAAGTGTATGAATATAGGATAAAGAAGTTGCTATGGATCAAAAAGAAAAGAAAAATATACAAACATACATATAGTTGTTTCTTTGATGAGATAAGAAGACAAATAAAGTAAAAATATTAGATGTTTTAAAGTAATTATTGATATTTTAGTTATATTATTTGAATTTATCTCATATTTTTGTCATGTTGTCATTTAGACAATTTTGGTTTTATATTTCTAATATAAGAAAATTAGGTTATTATTGTTCATTTCGAAATAGTAATGCTAAGTTATGAATAAATTTGATCTTCTTTTGGAAATGAAGTTCCTAGTGTTTAAAATATAGATTCTATCTTGTTATGATAAAAATCTTTAATGACTAAGTCTTAAATTTTGATTGGATGATTGATATAATTATATGTTTCAGCTTACTAAATAATAGATTGAGACACTAAAGATAACAAATATATTATTGATATTCTATGTGAATTAAAAGTTATAGCTTTATGAGCCCATGCTAAAGAAAAGTTTTAAGATTGAAGTTGTAACACTTTTTTGAGGATGTTAAGTTTAGGAGGAAAAATAAAATATGATCACTGTCTTTAAAAGAAATCACTATCTTTGATTCAACTCTAGTTATTTCTTCCAATAACGTATAGGATTTGTATCCTTTTATCAATAAAAAATAATATAGGAACCATATTAAGAAAATGTTAAAGAAAATTTTTATTAGATCAATGTTAATGTTCAAGAAAACAAACTCAACAACCTCATAGCGCAAGATTGTATAGGAAATCAACTTGAAATGGAAGAAATGCTATTTCAGATAACTAGTATTTCTCCATAAAGACAAATAATGGTTTGATAAAGATGATTCTACGGACTTACACCAATCCATATAAGATACTAATTTAAAATGTAGATTTATGATATGAACATATAATATCTGTATGGATAATAAAGTTTGGTATTTTTCCTTTAGTTTATGTAATAAGACTATTGGTTATGAATAATTATTTAAATCCAAAAAGAGATAATGTGGTAACTTGAACTTGTCTGACACACTTATCATAAAAAAGACTATTATTAAAAGGAAAATTTGTTTTCTTTAAAGAAACTCTCTTTGAATTTAGTAAAGGATGCTTTAGAATAACTTTGAATTTTTTTATTGTACTTTTAAGCAATATCTGATGGACGTTAAAATCATGTTTCTCAATGAAGACATTGGTGAAATAACTTAAGGATCTCGTTTTTAGACTATTCTTTTATATTTGAGATTCATGTACACCATTATTATTTATGGAGTGATATTTGAATTATCACAAAAGAATGTGACAAATAAGTGCTTAGAAGGTTTGATATCCAAACTATGATTTAGTTGATTCTTTTTGCTAAAAGAGACAAATCGTAATATCCTTGAAACTAAAGAAATGCAAAAGATTTTTCATGCATTTGCAGTGTGAATTCTAATCTATAGTAAAGTGTATATACATATGAATGTGCATGTATTATTTGACAGATATTTTGTTGTATTGAAAGTGGATTACTGGTTAGTAGCCAAAATGATAATGAGATATCTTTAATGAACAAAATAAAAGGTTATATGCTCATAGATAAAAAGTCGGATTGATTAAGATCATAAAAAATTAAGATCCAACTATTATGGATGTCATTACTGCAAAAGATCCACTTCAAGAAATGATAATATATTTAAGGATGGAACTATATAAGGAAAAATGTCATTTAAACACTTACAGCTTCCACCACCATGGAAAAGTCGTTTATGCTTAATTATAAAACATCCAACTACGAAAAATAATAATGAAATTTTGTCATAAGACTTTGGATTATTGATTAAAAAAAATGAAAGACCGTTAAAGTAAGGATATTTTGGTTTAGGGATAGTTTGTATTTGGTATTATCGTATAACTCGTTGCTTTATATTTCAGATATAGATATACGTATATCAAGTACTTTTTTTGGTCAGAAATGGAGTAATAATTTTTATTTGTACTCGGGTTGTTTAAATATTAAACGTTTTGATCTCACTAAAGAAGGAACACCTGGGAATATACATACACACACACACACACACATATATATATGCATATATATATATATGTAGGGTCGTTAATTTCCTTTACGACCCGAAACACGACTCGTAACCCACACAGAAAATCCCAACCCAACCCATTTATAAACGAGTTAGTTTTGGGTCAACCCCTTCTGACCCGTTTAATAAACAGGTGGGTTGCGGGTTGACCCGTGAACCCGTTTTTGACCCGTGATCACCCGTTTAATATAAAATATATTTTTATACATCATATAGAATATGCAAATATGCATACATGGACGGGGCTGAGCCTGTTAGACTTATTATTGTTAATTTTATTTACTATATTTGTGAATTCTGCGTATAAACACTATTACGGATTACCCTAGTTTACACTTTACACCAAGTCGTTACTACCTTTAGCTTGAAAACGAAGGATGTTGTCATTATTCAATTATTCATACACACTGACACTTAACAATTTTTCACGTTTTCTTGTTTATTCCCACATTAACAACTTTTTACATTTTTATTCTCATCTTAGCTTGCAACAAGTGAATGACGACAATACCCTTCTTTTATGTTTTCATGTTCATTCGCATCTTTTTATACAAATATTTTTCTTAACGGGTTACACGAATCCAACTCGAAACCCGCACGATTATAAATGGGTCAACCCGAAACCAACCCATTTAATAAACGGGTTGAGCTGACAAGACCCAAACTCAACCCGAACACGACTTGACCCGACCCGAACCCGACCCATTGACAGCCCAATATATATATATATATATATATATATATATCATGTAATTTCCATGTTACACATTCGTGATTGATCAATGTCATTTGATTGTATTGATACATGTGACCATCGGTGGGTTTAATTACGATAAGTGTAACGAAAATCGCTTTGATCCTTTGTTAAAAAGTTAATGGACAAGATTGTTTTAAATACACCATATGTTATAAATAACAAATTTTGGAGCTCATAAAGTTAAACACAGTTTTTAAGGTTATTACATTTTGATCCAAAGGGAGATTATTGGGACATTTCGACAATTGGGTCATACATGTAAAATAAATGTGTTGCGAATATTTTGGTGTAAAGCAAAACTGATGTGATCTAATTCTGAATTAGAGTTAAGAGGCTTAGAGCTTATATTAGTATGAGCCTAATATATAGATATTGGGGAGTTTTAATTTGTTAAAGGGCCAAATTAGAAAATGCTTACTTTATAAATAAGGGGTTATGGTCCTCAAATTACACAAGTCTTAGCAACTTTTTAATCGTCTTCTATGGAGAGCTAATTTCAGACCTAGGATTTGTGTCAATTTAGAAGACCAAACCAAATATGTCTTTTCATTAACAATCAGTAATGGAATTCAGGTACTGCAGTTAACAACTATTTATTCAGGTACGTTTCCATAAACTTATTTATTAGTTCTCTAATTTGTTCTAAATTAAACCAGTATGGGTTACATATTTGAATCAAAGGTTTGATGATTGAATATTGCTAAAATATATTGAAATTCTAACAAAAATCGTACATTCGGAGCTACGAATGTCAGAATATTTCAAAATGAAAAAGGTCACTTTTCCTAGAAAATGGTATATTAATTTAAAAAGAACGGCATAAATTTCAAAAACATTTTATTTCATCGATTTATTGATTTTAACTAAAATAGCGCAAATGGATTAAACTTGTGTATTTTACTATGCAAATTTTGCCTCCGCTATGTTTAATCAAACGTATTTCGAATATCAAATTATCTAATTTAATTTGACCGTTATTTTTTACATTATATTTCCGTTCACTACGCTATTTAAATTGTTAAAATTATTTTTGTTAACGTTTGATTTAAACCTATTTAATTTAAACTAAACACATGGATCAACTAAGATTCAAATTTAAAGTTGAAGTTTAACGTCAAAGTCATTTTCACATCGTTTACAGTTGTTATTTCACGACCACCAAATATCATTTCATAACTTAGAATTATTCTTTTTATAAAAGGGCGTTCTTGTTGACACTCCAAATATTGTTAAGGGAAGGTCAAATTTTAAGAACACTCCAATCTTTAAAAAAATATTAGGGGAGGTCACGTACTTAATTTTTTAAGTTCCCTTTTTACCGTTACCATCTCAAATCGCAATTACTCTATAAAAAAAACAAATCTTCAAATTATTTGCAAACAAAAAAACGATTGTTTGAGGAGAAATAATGGTGCAAGTTCTTCTTAAATGCTAAGATAGTGGAGAAGCTATTGACAAGGTAAGCGAAATCGATTGTATAATTCCCTGGAAACGATGCAGGTTAGAGTTTTTATTATGTTAGTCTCGAGAGCCAAACGCCGTAATGTCAAATTTTATTCGGTGGAAGATGGTCGTTTTTTCTTTAATTTATCATTGCTGAAATAGGTGAATTGCTGCATAGCGACATAAATGACGTAGGTCTACCGTATTATATTTTTTTTGACATTGTTCATTGTTTTTCAAATTTGTATTCATTGTTGGCTTGTCGAAGTGGAGAAAATGGGGTGTATCGACAAATTTGGCGGTAAAGTAATATATAAAAAAAAATAGTTCATGTATATTGATTTCATATGAATGATATATTTTTATCTGATCCGATGCATATCAACAAATGAAACTATTGATAATTTGATATAAAAATCTAATGCAGTTCAACTAATATACCATATAATTTTTTTTTATTAACTAAAAAAGAGATTATTGCAAAGAAGACTAATTTGGTCAAGTAAATTTTATTTGTGAAGGGGGTGCTCTCTGCACTGGTACTCCCCTTAACAAATTCTTTCTTTTTAAAAAATTGACCCCCCCCCCCTTAACAATATTTGGAGTGTCAATAACAATGCCCTTGTAAAATTATACATATATAACTTTAGAATGAATACATACAGTTTATTTTTCCTAATTTAATATTTTAATTTCATTAAAACGCCAATTCGATTTAAGCGGAATGTAAACTATGATTAACTTGATTTCCCTTAATTGAAATGATATCACTGGTTTAGTTTAAACTTCATTGAAAATCGTAGCTTATCAATACCTTAGGAAATCATTAATTTATAGATTTTCCAATATTGTAATATAAATAAATATTTAATTGGTAAAAATTTATAGGATGTTACAATATATATATATATATATATATATATTACATATATATATAACACATATATATACTTACATTTCTAAATCTTAATACGCACACGCGCACACACACATACATATATATACACTTTTTTTTTCTAAAATAAATATGGCTAGGTTTGTTATTGAAAATTTGAAATGGCTATTGAATCATAAAGATCATTATTTAAAGTGATTAACATATATTTTTTATTATAAATTTGTGTTTTAAAGAAATTTTAATTGATTAAACCATAAAGTGAATATTTACATATATTAAATATTCATAGATTTAATTAATACAATTCTAGAGTGTTACAAAAATGAAACTTGGCGTTAACATGTAAAAATAAAATAGTTGATCTTCATCCGTGAAAACCAATCTATTAAATAATAGTAAAGCAGAACTTTTTAAAGCTCTTTCCTTAATTGTATGATTTTTCTAATTTCTCCTTATTTCTCTCTAGATATTTTTATTTTTAAATTAGTTTATCACTTTACACTTATTTACTATTTCTCTTGCATTGTTTTTCATCTTTTGTTATTTTACATCTGATGTGGACTTATCAAAGTTTACACAATTATTTAGTAACATGTCGCTCTTCACATTTTATATTTAAGTCTACATATCTAAATTAATTAAATAATATTTTGTAACATCCCAACATTTTGCGATAATTTAAAATATTAAATTTAATGTGTTTTTGGAACAAAATTGCTTTAAATACTGAAATTAATGAATTCATAAATTTAGGAATTTCATATATGTTGGAGATTTTAAATTAATTTATATGGTAATAATATACATTCGTTGTTTGTGTAATGAAGGTCGACTAGTAATAAGTGTCATTATTTATGTGAATTTAAAATATAAATTATAAACTGATTTGTATGGTAATTATTGAGAGTTGAAATTTAATATTAAATTTTTTATGTTAAATTAGGTTAATAAATTCATAATTTAATTTTTGTAATTGATTGTGAAAATTTATTGGTGTAATTAATAATTGAAATAAAATTTTGAATGTGTAAATAACGAAATTCGACTTACTTGAACAATAGTAACTTTATTAATTAAAATTGGAATTAAAATTTGGTTTGTTTTGGTAAGTATTAAAATTAATACGTATTTGAATGAATTTGACTTAATTAATTTATAACTGGAATTAAAACTGAATTTGGATAATCAATCAAAAATGTTGGAATTGAATAGGAATCAATGTAATGGGATAATTGATTATTTCTCCTATTGGACCCTCTATACATATGCCAATAAAATTCAGTTCCACCTCATCAGCCAATTTTCATTGTATGTATGTCTTCCATTTGCTCATTTCTTTCTCTAATGGCAGACCTATTCAAAACTCTAGATCAAATAAAAATTCAAACTTGAAATTCAAATCTCCTCAAAACCTAGCAAATTATATATCGATTCGAAGCCCTCGACGATACGAAGCTACTGGTACCATTGGTTGCGACAAGCAGTGATCGGTTTTGTCGGAATTTACGGTCAAAGGGGTTGGAAATCGAAACCCTAGAAATAAAATTGGGTTTTTTTTATTTGTGAGTTAATCGAAGATATGGGTATTGTAGAGGAGGTCCATACGAGTGCAACGGTGGTGTTTGTTCGGTTGTTTTAATTAAATTATCTCTAGTTAAATTCCCTAACTTTATTAACTATTGAAACGATTTATAAATTTACCATTTGAATATGGTTGGATGAATGTCTTGATTTGAAATTGATTGTTGCACTGTTATTGACACTTGAACGTTCACTGAATTTGTTAAGGCCATTATTCCAAAATAATTTGGGAATTTGGAAATGTGATTTAAATACGACTTTTATTACTTAAATTTAATCGTTTAAAACTGAATTTATTAATTCTCTTTAAATTTAATTTAAATAAGAGTATTCAAAGATACTTGGAATGGTCGAAATTTCGATTGAATATGAATTTAAATGCCCTTTTATTTGAAAGGTCAAATTTGAATGTTATTTGAAATCGAGATATTGAAACGAAATAAATTATATTATATTTATATTATTTTTTTAATTAGTTAGCTATATATATACACCTATGGATTTTGAAATAAATTATATTTATTATTCAAAGATTAATTTAGTAAAGCATTTAATATATATACCAATAATTTGAAATAAAGTAAATTATATTATTTTAATTAAATTAATCTTAGAATGGAATATGAAACAGGCTCTCCCTTCCATACTTCTTCAGGAATCTTCATATCTATGGTGGTAGAAGGTGTGCGGTTGATAAAGAAAACCACCGTAGATAATGCTTCTACACAAAATTCCTTCTTTAAGCCTGTAGTCCGACATAAGCAATCAATTCTTTCCAACAAAGTTCGAACTGTTCTCTGTGAAACCCCATTTGAAAGAGGGTCCCCTGGCGTGGTGTAGTGTCTTTTGATTCCCTCGGACTCACAAAATTTGATGAATTTTTCAGAAGTGAATTGACCACCATTATCTGAATGAAGAACCTTCACTTTCTATCTGGACTGCTTCTCAACAAGAGATTTCCAAGTTTGAAACCTATCAAACATTTCATCTTTGGACTTCATAAAGTAAAACCATAACTTTTTAGAAAAATCATCAACAAATGAAACAAAATATTTGGCATCTCCAAAAGGTTGGTAGGGTGTGGGGTCCCAAACATCAGTGTGGACATATTCATTAGACTTATGCTCTGCACTGCCAAAAGAAATCTTCGTCTGCTTTCCAAGTACACATCCTTCACAAAATCTAAGTTTTGAATGATGAACACCGTCAATCAAACCTCGTTTTCTCAGTACTTCCAAACTGCGCTCTCTAATGTGACCCATACGAAAATGCCACAATCTGGTAGAAGCGGAATCAATAGAATCAACAACCGAAGCAGACTATTCAATATCAGTTATACCCTTCAGCAAATATTGATTTCTAGCTTTTACCCTTTCATTACTATCAATGAGTCATTTGTAATTTTTAATGAATCTTTTTCTATAACACTTTAAGCCAAAATTGCATAATGCTCCAATGGAGATCAAACTATGCCTTAAATCAGGCACATGCCTGACATCACATAAAGTATGAACAACAGCATCCAACATCCTAATTTTTACGGTTTCAATACCAACCATGCGACAAGAAGAATTATTTCCATGAGAACCTCTCCTCCATCAAACTAATGATAAGTGGAAAAGGAGTGTCTATCAGGTGTCATGTGATAGGGTGCTCCTGAATCAATAATCCACATAGTACTTTTCATACCAATCTGTCGTGCAGAAAATATTACACAAATGCGGAAGAATAATAAACATGATATAGATTTGACAATTGAACATCATCCTAATCTAATAGTAATTATTCTTTTACATCAAACAAATAGTAAATAACTATAACGAAGAAACAAAGAGACGCAAAATATTTATAATGGTTCCACTACCGTCGGGATAGTGTATGTCCAGTTCAAAGGAGAGAGATCTTATTCTACTTGAGAGAATTACAAGAGATTACAAGAGAAGAGTTTACATATCCAAACCTCAAATTAGGCTTAATAAGGAGAGACTCCATTTGGGTATCACTGGCACCATGCCAGGATGGGTTTACAATGAAGTCTACTCCTAATATATAGCTAGTGAAATATATGTGAGTCATCAATTATCTTACCAAGACATGGAAAGAAGATAATAGAGGCAAATTACAATGGAAAAAAATTATGCAAACATAGCAAGTAATTCACCCATTTCTTTTAGCAAAGATGGAATAAAATAAACACATATCAATGCAATTAGGAAGAAAAAATAATATGCAAATCTTCTTGCATATATTATTCTTTAATCTTCATATATCAATCCAATAGTTATTCGTTTCCATAATGAATAGATGTGATCACTTCTCCCTTTGCATATTTTTTACCAATAATTTGTCATTTTTTATCACTAAATTTAACACTCCTTCTTGATGCAAAATCACATATCTCCAACACCACACCTCGACTCAAAGTCTCTTCTCAATATAGAACTCTTTAAAAGAACTCCACCTTCAACCAAAATCTCGCAGTGAGATAGAAACTAAGTATGAATATTTACCCAATAGGTTCGAGCAAAGCTACCCCTATCACACTTTGTTAACGAGCTCAGACTATGTCCTTGCACGCTAACAAAATGTTGCAAATATTCAAAATCAAAAGAATGCAGAATCCAAAGTAATCTCATAACACCAGGGCCAAAAATGATTCTATCAATCACTAATTCAAATACAAATCCAAAATACAAATCTCTGGATACAAGATAAATCTCTCCCCTTCCACATACCTGCATACAGCACCAATCCTTTATTACGTCATCACAAAATTGACAATATACCACAGTGGCACTAAATCTGCCAAAATCATCTCTAGGAACTCATCTTTCTAACCCGATTTCCTTATTGTTCAAATTCTCATTTGAACTCATCTTTCCAAACCTCAATCTCCTTTATAGATATTTCCATTTGCAAAATATTTACTTTAAACCATCACCCACTTCAAATGTGAAAAATATTTCTTTTATACAATCAAATTAGATTGATGTCATACTTGTAAATAATATCTCAAATCCCAAATTCTATTTATACCTTCTATTTAGAATTATTCATAAAAAATCTCATTTTTATTCCAACCATTTATAATCTCATTAATAATTTCCTTTATAATTGCTAAGTTCAAATCCAATTACAAATATCTGTTTCAAAACCGACTTCTAAAATTCGGTATTTACCTCTTTAAGTAAATAGTTAACCAACTTTCCAAGATTGAATCTTTTCTTATTTTCGAATTTTCTTTCTATAAAAACCACTGATATTACATAAATCTTTTAAATTAAATATTTACATCAAAAACTTCTTTTTATATTCCAATATTACTTATGGTATTTAAAATACCAGAGTAAAAGGGCCAGTGCCATTTAAACACAACATAATCTATCATAAATCAGCAATCACATCACATATAAATAAATATGTGAAAACAAATAATATAAGTATTGAGGAATCCAGTTGAATCCATCCAAACTATTTCCCTGCATCCACAAATGTTAATCAACATAAATAATACAAATTTCACTTGAACATGAGATATCATGGTAAATAAAATCAATATTCAATCAATGACTTTTATATATAACGACATATATAATTTCAACTAATTTATTAACAATTCATCCAAATAACCATCACACAACATAAAATCACTATGTATTAATTTAAAACTTGTTTATATAAAAATACAAATGACCCAAAGATGGTGAGTTTACTCTCATTGTTTGCATTTATGATTCTACTTTTGTTTTGTTTAAAATCAAACAAACATTTGATTTTTCCACGAAATTCTAGTATCTATATTCTTAGTCGCATTAGTTCCACAACGTAGATCTCATCCCCACGATTCCAATGTGACTTGTTTTGTTCGATTATGTTAACGTATGCATGTGATATTAATATTACACAATTTAAACATCATTAGTGATTAATTAAATAATTAATTGGTCTTTATCATTTTCCTTAAACCTTCTTCCCTCCACTACAACAAATTTACCATCAAGCAGTACGTGAAAAACACTATAATAGATTTCCATAGCATTAGTGACGATGCTATATATCAACATGGTATAATAGCCATGTTATATCTCGTAGCTCTAATCTAAATGCTACTGTCTCATACCTTTTATAGCGTACATTCACCATCATTGAAAAGTTTTACATGGCATTCAGACCTTGCCATTTTAGTTGCTTACTAAAATATGAGCTTATTATTTTTGTATAGCGTTATCAATATTTTCATAGCATATATTCATTAATGAGAAAAATGTTTTCCATTATGGTTTAAATATTTTTTATCGCTATTATTAACTTTCCCATTTATATCTAGCATTCAGACATTTCCATGTTAAACATTCACTTATTTTCTATAGCATTATCATTGTTTTCATAGCTCATATTCAACGATATGAAAAGTTTTCTACATTTTTTAAATTTTATCTAGCATTTCACATTTTGTTTCCGTACGTGGAATTTTCCACTATTAACATTTATAGTATATATATAGCATTATCAGTATTTTCGTAGCACATATTCAAATTTATGAATAAGTTTCCACACTATTTAAATTTTCATATAGCATTTCACTTTTGTTTCCACATGTATAATTTTCCGCTAATAATATTTTTAATATATAACACATATTTCAGCTATGAACTTCATGTAGCAAAATTCTTATTTAATTTGTGCACAGTTCAGACAATTAAACAATAAATTTTCAAGTTAAAACTGTCAATAGCAAAAAATTAATACCAAAAGCATATTTATTTTCAATTATAAAGTCACAGCTAATAAGTCTATTAGTAAATATATAAATAAGTCAACATACTTGTTGTTTAGACCTCGTTCCAAAACAAGGTTACATGCAAAATCACTCAGCCTTCAGCTTGTAAGCTTGTCTAACTTCTAGAACCTGCAATCCACTAGTACAAGTTGCAGTCTTATATCAAAGCAAAATGTAAGAAATACAAAGTGCGCATGTCACAGTTCTATTTAAAACTGTTGCATTTTATATTTATTAATAGACTTACATGGAACAGCATACATAAGAAATAAAAAATTACTAAGCATCCTTTGAGCAAATGACATATACATAAAAGAAACATAAATCTGTAGCCACACCATAATGAAAAGGTGGAGATAATGAATGTAAAAGGATCTAAAAACTAGATAGAGACTACTAAAACATCCTAAAAGCTCCATAACCTACTAAAATCTAAAAGCCTATTTTGTTGAAGCAATTGCCAAGGCTACCATTGCAACAACCGAAAAATGACTAGGAGGATTCATGATCAAATACCTATATATATATATATATATATATATATATATATATATATATAGGAGCGATCGGGGGCATCCCTGTTGCACCCCCTATCGTTCGTGAGCTGCGGCGATCCAAATCCAACGAGAATTTGTAGATGTTCAATCCACATATATATTAGTATCGATCCAAAATTTGAGTTCGTTCCGACATTCGTATAATAATATATTTGATGTTTAAATTTAACGGTTTGAATAAATGTCTGAATAGTGAATAACTGAGCTAACGAATGTCAGAACGAGCTTTTGGATAGATCATTATATATGTGTGGATTGAACATCTAAAAATTCTCGCTGGATTCGGATCGCCGTAGCTGATGAACCTTAGAGGGTGCAACAGGGATGCCCCCGATCGCTCCTCTCTCTCTATATATATATATGTGTGTGTGTGTGAGCGTGCACGCAAAATTGACAAACGCAATGGAATTCAAATTCCATGGGAAGAAAGCTCCCTCCAAGCATATTCCACTGTATAATAGTATGCAATGGAATTAAAAAAAACTTCCTTCTTTTTTATATTTTTGCACTAAGAAACATTATACATTTACAGGCGAACATTTCTTTATTTTCTGTTTAAGATTTCATCAAACTTATGATCTTTGTTTTCAGTCATTTAAAAAAAGAATCATTTCTCTCTACATTTAACTTGTTATAGAATTTTGCAACAAGTGTTGGGTTATGTTCATTATTATGAATTTTCCATTGCAATAATGTTACTCAACCCACCAATATTAATTTGTTACAACTATATGTATGTTGCACGTTCTTGCATTTATTTTATTTTATCCCTTCACATCTGCATTATTACATTTGAGCTTCCATTTTTAATTTTTTGTTAATATCTACATTTCCATATTCTGGTGTTTTACATTGAAGAAAAAAGTCTACCATGGATTTCTATTTTTTGACGTATAATTGTTCCCTGAGCAGCATACTAATGCAAGCCAAACTTCTCTGCATCTCAAACTCAAATTAAAACTGCACATTTCAAAACTTTTTCCAAATATACATAAACCAGCAATGGCTGCTCGATTTCTTGCTTCTTCACTTGAACCATTTTCCATTACAAAACCCGTAATTAGCCACCTTCGCCCCCTAGGGTGCATCAACAAATGCAACATGCACCACTGGACAAAAAGAGCAAGGCAAACTGAGCCTCTTCTTCCCCAGGCAACAAACCATCCCTAAAGTCATTCATTTCTACATCAACGTCAACCATTTCTACTCAAGCATCAAGCACAGGCTTCGCGAGGCGCTAGATCACCTTCCATTTCAACGCTAAGCACCTATCTCACAGTGATTCCCTCTCTTCTTTTTTAGTGTCAGGCTGTAACCACATGGCTTGTCTAAAAGTTAGAAACATCATCACTACAGAATGCAGTGACGCCCCTGACACCAACAGCCTCAGAATTCCCCAAGCTGATTCCAACTTCCCCATCCTTCCCCTTACACCTTTGCAATCCGACAACTAGGCACTATACGCTTAACTGACCTCAATTTTCACTCTGGTTATACCCTCGCTTCCCTGAAACAGGCCATGGATACGGCTTACCCACCAATGTGACTTGGAATCCAGGTGAGTGCACACACTCGGTTGAGTATGCAAGAAAGCTAGACATGCGATTTGCATGTGTTGATTTAGTAGTGAAGAATGACACTGCATGGTGGCTGTTTAGGCAATCCTATGCTGAAGGAGGTTTAAAGCTCAACTTTTTGCAAATTAACTAATTGATTAAAATCTACAATGTTATAAAATAAAACAGAACATATAATAAAAGATAAGTCATTAGAGAGAACAAAAGAGATAAGGAGAGACTTTTATTTCTATTGATTCAAGTGTACACAATTCCTATTATATTGGGTCCTTTATATATAGGCTTTGGAGCTGATGTTAAACTTATTCCCATGATGTGGGACTAAATAGAATATTACAAAAGCATATTCACTCTTATATATTACAACCCCCCCCCTTGAATATGCGTCTTCAAAATCTTGAATGCTCTACTAACTTGAAGTTGTCCCTTTTAAAACATATATGATGATTGCTCCCCCATATTATTATCTTGGTTGCATATATTCGTTCAGTCGATACAACTATTGTCTGTTGCCTTCAAAACTCTATCAGGAAAACCCAATAGGAGAAACCTTGAACGAGAAAAAGAGTACATAATGTTTGACATTATGGATATCATATTAAAATGATATTCCTTAAAAGAGTTTGATGATTCGGGATCAAAACAATGCCTCATTAAAACCCTTTTTATGAAAAACCCAGTGGGAAAAATCATAAACAAGGAAAATAGTGCAAATTTATTTCATCTTTAGTTAACATGTTTTACAATATTAAAGTAAGGGTTGATACTTCAAGATCAAGATAATGCCTCATTAAAAACTTTACTAGCAAAAACCTAGTGGAAAAAATATTTGCGAGCGAAAAGATTACATTATAGCATATTTTTATATGCTCCCTGTAACAACCCGGAAAATCAGAACCACTTTAAAAATTTTATTTTGGCAATTTTAATAAATTTTGAATATTTAAAATGATTTATTTTGAATAATAACAACTAGAAATTTATTTTGAATAGAATTAGAACATATAAATTTATTTAAATCGAAGTTAGAATATAAATATTTATTTTAATTATAAAAGGAATTGAAAATGGTGCGGTAGTTTGAAAATTCGATTTCAAATTTCAAATGAATGTACAGGATTCAAAATAAACCAGATTTTAGTAAAACCAGAAATATTCGAATCTGTTTGAAAATATCTTTCCAACGAATCTGAAAAATCCAGATTTCATAGTGGGAATAAAAAGGTATGCCCAGTTGAAAATTCAGAATAGTCGCTATGGAAATATAGCCCTTAAAAATGGAGATTTTGCTGACCACCGTTTTCGACGAGACCACTTTTGTTGGGTCTGGAATGTCAAATTATTGCTTGATTCCAATTTTCATAATTTTGGAATTAATATGTAAGCGTGGTGAATTTTTGGTCAATTCGGTTTGAATTTAATTGACTGGAAAATGACCGTTTTTCAAACGGTCCCCAAATTTAATAAAATTAGTTTTGTTAGGACCGTATCGTAAAAACATAGCTAGATTTATTTTTCTGGAATTTTTGGGATCCGTATGTGGCCTCGGTAAATTAAAATGTACGCTTAAATTCAGTATATTGATTTATATTTTAATTTAAATGAAAACTGATCATAACAGTCTAATTGACTAACGGGAAATATCCCATTGTGTCCGAAATGGGGGTAATTAGGTTGGGGTGACAGTCGTTGGGTTCAATTTGGGGTTCGAATGAAAAAAGTAACTTTTAGGAATAAAATTTAATTAAATATATAAATGGTCAACCCTCCCCTCCTCTCTCCTCATTCAAAACGCCCAAAAAAAAGAGACAGAACCCGTTGCTCCTCTTTCAGCCATCTCCCTCCACCACCGTGCCCCCCCACCACCACCTTCTCCTCCTCTTCCTCTTTCCCTCTTTGAATTTCAAATCCCTAAACCCCAAATCATCACCAACCACCTCCTCTGGCCCCACCGCCGCACCACCACTGCCACCCGCCGCTCCCCCCACCTTAGTCAGGTCCGCCGCCGCCCTCTGGCCACCCAACTACGGCCGTGGTCCCCGCCAAGTCCAAAAACCCATTTTTCTCCAAAAATCCTGTTTTGCATAAAACACCCTGTCACTATTTTGCCAATAACTCTTGAACGGTGCACTTCTGCTAAAACTCCACAATACCAAAATCGAAGAGCACGATTTTCTCTTCAATTTGGTATATGAAAGTCCTATTTTGGATTGCGGAGCTATCCGGAAATCGCTTTCGAAGTTAACGGACCTGCTGCTGTTTTTTGCGATTTCCGACGAATTGGTGCGTTTTTCGAAGAAATTCAACTAGGCAAAAGTTGTCCAGAATAGCGCGTTTGGGCTAGGAACAAAGTTTGGTGAAGATTGAAGGTCGAATGCAACTTCTAGAGCCAAAGAGGCGAATTCAAGTGCGAGAAAATGACAAAACAGAGCGAGACGACAAAATCCGCCAATTAAAGAATGACAGAGTGGATCTCAAAGGCGAGAACCTCTCACTTTAATTTTTTTTCTAGTTAAAAATATGTACTAGGATGCAGACGGTGCTTAATAGCACCCGACACCTTTGTTTGAAACCATGTTTGTTTGATTGTTTGGTTGATTAGATTATTTGGTTGAATTTGGTTTGGAAAATGAATTGATTAGAATTGGTATGTACATGGCGCGAGCCATTAGTAGGCGCGGGATAAGGCTAGACCTTATTTCGGTTCTAGTATCGCGCCGTTATGCTGCCAAAATTTTCTAAAAATATTAGAACAATAAAAACATTATTTTTATTGTATAAATGAACAGTATAAAATATTCATGAGATGAAATAAATATTTTATAGTTAAAAAAATAATTTTTAACTTGTATATGAATAAAATAAATATTCATTTACAAATCGGACGATTTGTTTATGTACACACGTTTGACTAATACGGATTGGGACGATATATTTTACACATCGCCCAACTGCACAGATAATAATCAGTATTAGTTGTTTAAAAACCCCACACGGATGTTGGGATAATATTTGACGTACACTAATCCCAATTGTTTAGTTGTATGTCAATCAATTGGTTGACAGACTGTTGTAAGCGTTAAATATTTATATTTAATGCTTATGCAGTGTAAAATGCACTTTGGATGATGGTTGATTGTTTATCATTGTTCTTCTATACATGTGTTGTATGAAATCCATATAAATAACATTACATGGTAATTAATTGTGTCTGATTCCAGTTCAGAAAGAATGAATATTTTAAAATAATATTCAGTGAATGATCAAAATCTGATTTTGATGTCTCATCTGGGATGCACACGAAAATATTTAAATATATGAAGCCATGTTGATTAGATTAACGCCATTTTGACGTGAACGATATTTTTATTGATTTTATTCATTTTTATAATGAATATCGAAAAGGAAGTGATTTCAAAATCTAATGTTTTGAAAATATTATCATTTATATATTAATGATATGGAATATTCAATTTTGATTTGAAATTGAATATGAAGTAGAAATCGTTTTGAAAACAAATTTAAAATGATTTATAAAATACGTTTTAAATGGAAATCGATGAAATATATATAATATATATATTATATATATTTAATGGCCTGAATAGAATGTGTCGCGCCGCGGTAGTTCGCGAATTTCGACCATTGACTTCGAATGGACATTACGGGAGATCCGACCGTCGAATTATCCTAAAACCAGAACCGTTGGGTTCGTATCGAAAAAAGCTTCCCAATGAATATATGGAATTAGAAATCTAACGGATGGAATTGGAATTATGTCCAAATCAAATTTGGAAAAGGTCGTTGTAAGTGCAGTTCGATGACCGTTTATGGAAATCGACTGTATGGGCCTTGATAAAATTATTAAAAATATCAATAATTTGTGTAAAATCACAATAAATGGTTTGGAAGAATTGGGATGAAAAATTACATATTTGAAAAGATAAAAATATATTTTTATCAAAATGAACTAGTTATGAACTAGAATTATAATCCAATATTTTTAAATAAATAAATTGGATTTGAAATGGTTTTAAAAATAACCAGAATTTCCAATATACGATTTGGAGTGGATTTGAATGGAAATCATCTACGGAATATTTCAATATTGGATTCCGTGATTATACAGATATGATTATGGAAATTTGGAAGATATATTTTATATCGTTATTTCCCATACGATATTTGTTAGTTTCAGAAATTGATATTGAATATAAGCCGATATAATTTCTACTCAGAGCTTTGTGTTTGATAGAAGAATTGGATTTTGGGTTTGTCGTGAATGGTGTTTTATTAACACCGTTCTTAAACCCCGTGTGAAAAGAATAAATCTTTTTTTATTAAGATTATTAGTGTTTCCAATTAATTAACATTTAATTGGAATTGAAAATGGAATGTGAATTGGGTTTATTGTGAACTGTGTTTTTTACGACATTCGTTCTTTGACCGATTTACAGCAAAATGTGATTTGGAATTTATCAATCTTTTTATTAAGATTTAACAGGAATTTTCCAAAGTAAAGTTTTCCAATTTAATATATTAAATTGGAATTGAATGGAATTCGATTTGATAATAATCGAAATGAGATTCTTTAGAGGAAGACTGTTAATATATATGGAATTTAAAAGGCTTTGTCGTTATTCTATTTATATTATTAGTCGGACACAGAAATTGATATCGATTATATATTGATCCGTTTTCCGTGATGATTCCATTTTTATGGAAGAGGATTTGGGTTTATTGTGAACCATGTTCTAAATGAAATTGGTTCTTTAACCCAGTTAAAGACAGGATAACATGTCTAACATTGTATTTCGAACTGTATGGTTGATCCCTGCTAAATATATATCTGTTTGGTGGCGGAGAATTTATTCTCTTGCTCCACACCCTTCTCTAAGACGTATGAGCTAAGAGGTTATATATCGGCAGAAATCAATAGTACGGTGTGGATTGCTGATGCGACATGTTGGATTTTCCAAAGTTAAATAATCATTAATATTGATTTTTAGGAAGATTAAAACTAAATGGAGTTTTAATGAATCTTTAACTAGATTGAAATGTGAACGAGATAATTTAAATTATCAAATTTGGGAAATGATCGAGAATGGAGTATCACAAGTTTTGGTCCAAGCGATAGTTAAATCTTTAATTATATTTGAACGGGAAATGGTAATTAATTTTACCGATAACACCGTGGTGTTAGATATGGAGTAATACCAGTTTTGCTCCATGGGATGAATAGGTTTGGATTGGGAAATCAAATAAATGATTACTTCTAAAAGGTGCGTTAATCCCGACTAGTTTGGAAAACCTTAATATGGTTTGAATGATATCCAAAGGAAGATTAAAGAATAAATTCTAAAGAATTTATCTCTGATAAAATTAATGGGACCATATCCCTAAGGATGTGAACATTTGAATAAAAGAATATTCTGAATTGGAATGAGGCGTGTGTTGTGTTTTTATAGCACTTGTTCATTTTATACGCGAGTTACTCAGAAAGGCCGGGTTTATACCCATTATGAATAACTGATTCGACGATAAGTGGAGATGAAGACGATGGTTGAAGAGCAGAGGTCTTCACATCATTTGGATGATTACTGATGTCTTGATTGGGTTGTACACCCAAGATGAGGTAATAAGTGGTGATCGTCCAGACATACTTGGAGATCGACCGAATATGCGAGGACCTCTCTCCTGTATTGGACATATGGGATGAAGAATAAGGTGCCTCCGGTTTCATTCAGACCCAGAACGAACTTGTAAATGGATGTGTGTGTCTAACATTGGATTTTATTTTGTGTTGATTGATCTCTATTAAATATATATATATCTGTTTGGCGGTGGAGAATTTATTCTCTTGCTTAACGCCCTTCTTTGAGACGTACGAGCTCAGAGGTTATATATCGATAGACATCAGTCGTATGGCGTGAGTTGCCTGTCTGGCATGCTGAGATGCAAATGATCAAGGCTTCTGTTGAAAAGCAGAGTCTTGTGGTTGATGATCAAAACACGACTTTAATATAGCATAGCTTTGTGTATAGTGTTAATTCGCGAGCCTCACACCTCGGTATGAGTTAAAAACGGGATAAGGGACCAAAGGAGGACATGACGTTTCTTTCTAGCTATGGGCGGTGTCAGGGTTTTGCAAGCGTAGACATTGTCATATTTTTACCTATGTGGTTGTTGGAATGCGATGCACCTCAGATATGTCGGCCTCTATGGAGCCGATGGATATAGGTCCTATAGAACCGGGAAATGTGTGTTCATGAATTGCCAATCCTCAAACATAAGGGAGGACCGGCCTTGGAGGATCCAGGGGTCTTCTGCGGGAGATCCTGAGGCATTTTCTAGAGTGTCTCGAAGCCGGCGAGGAGTATATCCCTTGCCTCGACTCATGATGGAAATCCAATTTCCAATATGTGACATTCGGTTTTATTTGTAGAGCCTAGTATGGCGACATAGTGGGATGGGGCACTATGTCGTCTATGATTGATACATTTATATTTGAAGTTGTTTTCATACATTTTACACTATAATAGTATCAAAATGATTTGTTTTAAATGTACCAAGCATGTTTGGCTATTATAAGGTAAAACTCTATCCTCCCGCTTGCGTTGCATTGTGTGATGGGACCTGAGTCTTATAATAGCTTCATTTTTTCAAAAGCATTGCGCTGTTTGTTTAATGACCTGGTATTCTTAGGAGGAAACCCGTTCCGTGTTATACGGCGTGATACCTTGATTTACTTTATTTTTAAAGTAAAGATTTAATAACTGTTTTAGTTCTCACACCAGTCACATGACTGACCTGGAGTTTATTGTTTTAACCTAAACTCTGGGTGCCCCTATTTTCCACATGGGCATCTAGTAGTTTTGGTTTTGCAGATTTATATTTACAGGATCCTAGTTTACAGCTGGAGCTATATTCGGAAAGCTCTATATCCGTTTATCTCTTTCAGTTGTGTCTTGTATTATTTTCCGTTGCATAATAATTTGTGATCTCTGGTATTTATCAAATGTATATTATTTGTTCATACTCTGTATATTCTTGTACTCTGATATAAATTGTTGTAATAAGCAATGAAATGTTCTCCTGTTTGCTATCTGATTTGTCGTGTTCTCAGACAATCCGTTCTTTCTCTTCTCTTCGGAGACCGGGAAGTTCGGGTCGTTATAGTTTGGTATCAGAGCTTTGGTTTTACAGGAGTCGAGAATAAGGCATATTAGAACCAAACGAAAGAATTCATCAGAGATTGGATTAGTAATATCCTGTGGGAATGAATCATTAGAGATAGGATCAGTAGTATCCTATAACAAGTGTGAAGAGTGTTGTTTTAAAATAAAAAATTAAAAACAAATATTGTTTTGAAAATTTAAACCTTATTCAACGTATTTGAATATTTATTTTAAATTGATTTGGACAACTGAGTATATAAAATTTTTGCATATACGCCTTGCAAACGTACATTCGAAGTTTTAATATACTTGATAGATATAGAATCACACTTTAATCGCCCGGAGATGATACTGATGATAGCACGTGCATCATCAGTGTTTGTGTTCGAGTTTCGAAAGTGGAATATCTATATATTTCCAGTTGGCTGGTGTGAGAACCAAAACTAGATAGGGTTATTGTTGTGAATTGGTATCAAAAACATGATTTTGTGTATATATATCAAAGTTATGACTTTGAAAAGATAATCAACTAATTGATTGCTGGTTGTGTTGTTCGATTATTGGTTTGATTAATTAAAATTTTGAACCATTAAGATAAATTGAATCAAATACTGTACTGAGTTGGAAATTGTTTAGAAATGCATACATGTATATATACACATTGTTGAGCAGGTTATGGATAAACTGCTAATAAGAGAAATAAAATTTTATGCCTGGCAAATAGGTATGTGTTTACTAGCTTTCTTTTTCTTTTAAGATTTATGAGCCTAAGGCTGGCCGCTTGGCATTTTTCTTTTTCTTTTAAAGATTTATGAGCTTATCATTTTTCTTTTTCTTTTAAAGATTTATAAGCCTAAGGCTGGCCGCTTGGCATTTTTCTTTTTCTTTTAAAAATTTATGAGCCTAAGGCTAGCCGCTTGGCATTTTCTTTTTCTTTTAAAGATTTATGAGCCTAAGGCTAGCCACTTGGCCTTTTTCTTTTAAAGATTTATGAGCCTAAGGCTGGCCTCTTGGCATTCTCCTTTTCTTTTGGATTGATGAGGGTCCTGCAAGGCGAGTTGCGGTTTTAAATGACTCCCCGTACAAAGGAGGTTATGGCGAAATTTTTCAGAAATTTAGGGTGTTAGCCAAATTTTTGAAAAATTAGAAAATTCTTAAAAACTTAAAAGTTGAAGAATGAAAGCCAAACTGAAAGTTGAGTTGGGTAGTAAAACAACTCTCAGCTCCGTTCCTTTTCGAGGACGAAAAGATTTTAAGTAGGGGAGATTGTAACAACCTGGAAAATCAGAACCAATTTAAAATTTTTATTTTGGCAATTTTAATGAATTTTGAATATTTAAAATGATTTATTTTAAATAATAACGACTAGAAATTTATTTTGAATTGAATTAGAACATATAAATTTATTTAAATCGAAGTTAGAATATAAATATTTATTTTAATTATAAAAGGAATTGAAAATGGCGCGGTAGTTTGAAAATTCGATTTCAAATTTCAAATGAATGTACAGGATTCAAAATAAACCGGATTTTAGTGAAACTAGAAATATTTGAATTTATTTGAAAATATCTTTCCAACGAATCTAAAAAATCCAGATTTCATAGTGGGAACAAAAAGTTATGCCCAGTTGAAAATTCAGAATAGTCTCTATGGAAATATAGCCCTTAAAAATGGAGATTTTGCAAACGACCTCCATTTTCGACGAGTCCACTTTTATTGGATCCGGAATGTCAAATTATTGCTTGATTCCAATTTTCATAATTTTTGGAATTAATATGTGAGCGTGGTGAATTTTTGGTCAATTCAGTTTGAATTTAATCGACTGGAAATGACCGTTTTTCAAACGGCCTCCAATTCGATGAAATTAGTTTTGTTAGGACTGTATCGTGAAAACATAGCTAGATTTATTTTTTTGGAAATTTTGGGATCAGTATGTGGCCCCGGTAAATTAAAATGTATGTTTAAATTCAATATATTGATTTATATTTTAATTTAAATGAAAACTGGTCGTAAAAGTCGAATTGACTAACGGGACATATCACATTGCATCCGGAATGGGGGTAATTAGGTGGAGGCGACAGTCGTTGGGTTCGATTTGGGGTTCGAATGGAAAAAGTAACTTTTAGGAATAAAATTTAATTAAATATATAAATGGTCAACCCTCTCCTCCTCTCTCTTCATTCAAAACACATACAAAAAAGAGAGAGAGAAGGAACCCATCCTTCAGCCATCTCCCTCCACCACCGTGCCCCCCTCTACCACCTCCTCCTTCTCCTCCTCTTCCTCCTCTCCTCTCTCTCCTCCTCTTTCCCTCTTTGAATTTCAAATCCCTAAACCCCAAATCATCACTGACTACCTCCTCCGGCCCCACCACCACTGCCACCCACCGCTCCCCCCACCCCAATCAGGTTCGCCACCGCCCTCTGGCCACCCAGCTCCGGCCGTGGTCCCCGCCAAGTCCAAAAACCCATTTGTCTCCAAAAATCTCGTTTTGCATAAAACACCTTGTCACTAGTTTGCCAATAACTCTTAAACGGTGCGCTTCTGGCCAAAACTCCACAATACCAAAATCGAAGATCACGATTTTCTCTTCGATTTGGTATATGAAAGTCCCATTAAGGATTGCGCAGCTGTTCGAAAATCGCGTCCGAAGTAAACGGACCTGCTACTGTTTTTTGCGATTTCTGGCGAATTTGTGCGTTTTTCGAAGAAAGTCCACTAGGCAAAAGTTGTCTGGAATGGCGCGTTTGGGCTAGGGACAAAGTATGGTGAAGATTGGAGGCCGTATGCAACTTCTAGAGCCAAAGAGGCGAATTCAAGTGCAAGAAAACAACAAAACGGAGCGCGACGACAAAATCTGCCAATTAAAGGATGACGGAGTAGATTCCAAAGGTGAGAACTTCTCACTTTAATTTATTTTCTAGTTAAAAATATATACTAGGATGCAGACGGTGCTTAGTAGCACCCGATACCTTTGTTTGAAACCATGTTTGTTTGGTTGATTAGATTATTTAGTTGAATTTGGTTTGGGAGATGAATTGATTAGAATTTGTATGTACATGACGCGAGCCATTAGTAGGTGAGGGATAAGGCTAGACCTTATTTCGGTTCTAGTATCGTGCCGTTATGCTGTCAAAATTTTCTAAAAATATTAGAACAATAAAAATATCATTTTTATTGTATAAATGAACTGTATAAAATATTCATGAGATGAAATATTTTATAATTAAAAATATAATTTTTTAACGTGTATATGAATAAAATAAATATTCATTTACAAATCGGATGATTTGTTTATGTACACACATTTGACTAATATAGATTGAGATAATATATTTTACACATCGCCCAACTGCACAGATAATAATCGGTGTTGTTTGAAAACCCCACACGGGTGTTGGGATAATATTTGACGTACACTAATCCCAATTGTTTAGTTGTATATCAATCAATTAGTTGACAGACTGTTGTAGGCGTTAAATATTAATATTTGATGCTTATGCAGTGTAGAATGCACTCTGGATGATGGTTGATTGTTTATCATTGTTGTTCTATACATGTGTTATATGAAATCCATATAAATAACATTATATGATAATTGACTGTGTCTGATTCCAGTTCAGAAAGAATGAATATTTTAAAATAATATTAAGTAAAAGATCAAAATCTGATTTTATGTCTGATTTGGGATGGACACGAAAATATTTAAATATATGAAGCCGTGTTGATTAGATTAACGCCATTTTGACGTGAACGATATATATATCGATTTTATTCATTTTTATAATGAATATCGAAAAGGAAATGATTTCAAAATCAAATGTTTTGAAAATATTATCATTTATATATTAATGATATGGAATATTCAATTTTGATTTGAAATTGAATATGAAGTTGAAATCGCTTTGAAAACGAATTTAAAATGATTTATAAAATACGTTTTAAATGGAAATCGACGAAATATATATAATATACATATTATATATATTTAATGGCCCGAATAGAACGCACCGCGGTAGTTCGCGAATTTTGACCATTGACTTCGAATGGACATTACGGGAGATCCAACCGTTGGATTCTCCTAAATTTGAAACCGTTGGGTTCGTATCGAAAAGAGCTTTCCAATGAATATAAGGAATTAGAAATCTAACGGTTGGATTTGGAATTATGTCCAAATCAAATTTGGAAAATGTCGCTGTAAGTGCAGTTCGATGACCGTTTATGGAAATCGACTGTACCGGGCTTGATAAAATTATTAATGATATCAATAATTTGTGTAAAATCATAATAAATGATTTGAAAATAATTGGGATGAAAAATTCCATATTTGAAAAGATAAAAATATTTTTTTTATCAAAATGAACTAGTTATGAACTAGAATTATTATCCAATATTTTCAAATAAATAAATTGGATTTGAAATGGTTTTAAAAATAACCAGAATTTCCAATATACTAGTTGGAATGGATTTGAATGGAAATCATCTACGGAATATTTCGATATTGGATTAAGTGATTATATGGATATGGTTATGGAAATTTGGAAGATATAATTTATATCGTTATTTCCAATACGATATTTGTTAGTTTCAGAATTTGATATTGAATATAAACCGATATAATTTCTATTCAGAGCCTTGTATTTGATAAAAGAATTGGATTTTGGGTTTGTTGTGAATGGTGTTTTATTAACACTATTCTTAAACCCCATGTGAAAATAATAAATCTTTTTATTAAGATTATTAGTGTTTCCAATTAATTAACATTTAATTGGAACTGAAAATGGAACGTGAATTGGGTTTATTGTGAACTGTGTTTTTAACGACATTCGTTCTTTAACCCGATTTACAGTGAAATGTGATTTGGAATTTATAAATCTTTTTGTTAAGATTTAACAGGAATTTTCCAAAGTAAAGTTTTCCAATTTAATATATTTAATTGGAATCGAATGGAATTCGATTTGATAATAATCAACATGAGCTTCTAAGGAGGAAGACTGTTAATATATATGGAATTTAAAAGGCTTTTTCGTTATTCCATTTATATTATTAGTTGGATACGAAAATTGATATCGATTATATATTGATCTGTTTTCCGTGAAGATTCCATTTTTATGGAAGAGGATTCGGGTTTATTGTGAACCGAGTTCTAAATGACATTGGTTCTTTAACCCAGTTAAAGACTGGATAACATGTCTAACATTATATTTCGAACTATATGGTTGATCTCTGCTAAATATATATCTGTTTGGTGGCGGAGAATTTATTCTCTTGCTTAACAGCCTTCTCTAAGACGTACGAGCTTAGACGTTATATATCGGCAGAAATCAATAGTACGGTGTGGATTGTCGATGCGACATGTTGGATTTTCCGAAGTTAAATAATCATTAATATTGATTTTGGTAAGATTAAAACTAAGTGGAGTTTTAATGAATCTTTAATTAGATTGAAACGTGAATGAGATAATTTGAATTATCAAATTTGGGAAATGATCGAGAATGGAGTATCACCAGTTTTCCTCTAAGCATTAGTTAAATCTTTAATTAGATTTGAACGGGAAATGGTAATTAGTTTTACCGATAACACCATGGTGTTAGATATGGAGTAATACCAGTTTTGCTCCATGGGAAGAATAGGTTGGGATTGGGAAATTAAATAAATGATCACTTCGGTAAGGTGCGTTAATCCCGACTAGTTTGAAAAACCTTAATATGGTTTGAATGATATCCAAAGGAAGATTAAAGAATAAATTTTAAGGAATTTATCTTTGATAAAATTAATAGGAACATATCCCTAAGGATGTGAATATTTGAATAAAAGAATATTCTGAATTGGAATGAGGCGTATGTTGTGTTTTTATAGCACTTATTTTTATTATATACGCGAGTTATTCGGGAAGGCCGGGTTTATACCCATTCTGAATAACTGATTTGACGATAAGTCGACGATGAAGACGGTGGTTGAAGACCGGAGGTCTTCACATCGTTTGGATGGTTACTGATGTCTTGATTAGGCTGTACACCCAAGACGAGGTAATAAGTGGTGATCGTCCGTACGTACTTGGAGATCGACCGGATATGCGAGGACCTCTCTCATGTATTGGACATATGGGACAAGAAATAAGGTGCCTCCGGTTTCGTTTAGACCCAGAACGAACTTGTAAATGGATGTGTGTCTGACATTGGATTTTATTCTGTGCTGATTGATCTCTATTAAATATATATTTGTTTAGCGGCGAAGAATTTATTCTCTTGCTTAACGCCTTTCTCTGAGACGTACGAGCTCATAGGTTATATATCAATAGACATCAGTCACATGGCATGAATTTCCTGTGTGGCATGCTAAGATGCAAATGATCAAGGCTTCTGTTGAAAAGCAAAGTCTTGTGGTTGATGATCAAAGCACGGCTTTAATATAGCATAGCTTTGTGTATAGCGTTAATTCGCGAGCCTCACACCTCGGTACGAGTTAAAAACGGGATAAGGGACCCAAGGAGGACATGACGTTTCTTTCTAGCTATAGGTGGTGTCAGGGTTTTGCAAGCCCAGACATTGTTATATTTTTACCTATGTGGTCGTTGGAATGCGAGGCGCCTCGGATATATCGGTCTCTACGGAGCCTATGGATATACGCCCTATAGGACCGGGAAACGTGTGTTCAGGAATTGCCAATCCTCAAACGTAAGGGAGGACCGGCCTTCGAGGATCCAGGGGTCTACTACGGGAGATCCTTAGGCATTTGCTAGAGTGTCTCGAAGCTAGCGAGGAGTACATCCCTTGCCTCGACTCATGACGGAAATCCAATTTCCAATATATGACATTCGGTTTTATTTGTAGAGCCTAGTATGGCGACATAGTGGGATGAGGCACTATGTCGTCTATGATTAATACATTTATATTTGAAGTTGTTTTCATACACTTTACACTATAATAGTATCAAAATGATTATTTTAAACGTACCAAGCATGTTTGGCTATTATAAGGTAAAACTCTATCCTCTGGCTTGCGTTGCATTATGTGATGGGGCCTAAGTCTTATAATAGCTTCATTTTTCCAAAAGCATTGCGCTGTTTGTTTTATGATGTAACACCCACCCTCCGCCAGGGTGGCTCTTGCAAGCACTCTGACTTTGGAGGGGCGTTTGAATCAGGTAAACATGCATAATGATATATCAAGGCAGAACAAGAACATATGTATATATGTAAACAGAGTAAATAACATAGATAAAACAGCGGAAGATTTCAAACCATTTCAAAACAAGTCTGGTACAACATAATGTCAACTTTCCAAATACACAAGTCTAGATAAAAACAACATCACTGAAAAACTGAAATACATAAGTACTATCCCCAATATAAGTGATAACCATAGCTAGCTTCATGTCAAGACCGTACATGAGCTAAAATCCCACAAGCAAGCGATCAGAAATCCAAGCTAAGCTCCAATATTCCCACCCTGAGAACCTGGGGGGGGGGGGGGAACGAAAGAAAAGAGGCGAAAGGAAAACATGTCAGTCAAAAAGACTGAGTAAGCCCTACTACAATCAATGTAAACTGGTAAAGTTAACTGTCATGATGAAAGCTGAGATGAACATAAGGATAACTACATACTAGCATGATGATTAACCAACAAGGTAGATAAAGGTGTCATCGCATAATCATGTTTAAGGTTTTGCACCACAGGTGTACTAGCAAACTAACATGACTTGAATAAACAAGTATTGATCCCTTGGCCCAAGCTTTGGTCCAATAACATGAAGTGACCCCAATACGAGGTCCAATAACATGAAGTGCCCCTAATACGTGGTCCAACCAAACGGTCTAGTCGATCGGCTCCCTATAAGCCTAACTCGTCACGTGTTGGTGTCCATACGGCCCAAACATAATTGTAGTCAGACTGTGCCGGGTCTCCCGTCGGGTGTATCAAGCCCTAGGGTGTCAACCCCTGGACACCATAAACATGCGTGCACAGTCTCGATCTACTGGTACCCTAGGGTCATGATGATACGAACTTGGGATTACTGCTGGAGTGGACCCCCATTGCTAGGTTTTTCTAGTGGGTTAAGTACGGTTTAACCCTCTTGCTAATCATGGATTAACTTGGTTAAGTGTAACGATGAGTTCACGACTTAACCCTGATTAATCTACCAAGCCCAAATTGGTTAAGTATTAAGTGGACCATGACTTAACCCTAATCACGAGGCATTAATTAATTTAATGTGCCTTAACCTCTCACATTAGACCTTGTTGTGGTTACTAGTTAAGTCGGACGGGTCCGGGTAGCTTTACACCCCAACTTGGTCTAACCTCGGGTTCAAGGTACAACATGACCAACTTCTCACATTGGGTCCTATTGTTTGTAGCAACTAGTTAAGCCGGTCGGTTCCGGGTAGGTTTACGCTACAAACTCAACCCAACCTCGAGTTGGTCACACTTATCTTTTCTAAGTGTCATGTCCATCATGTTTCCAAAACATGTTACAAATTTTCAAGCAATTGGGTAGACCTAACTTAATAGGTAAATTCCCAATGGGTAGACCTAACTTAATATGTAAATTCCCAATCTTATGTTTTTATGTCTTTTAAGTTTACCCAACCCCAAACGCAATCCCATCGCTTACATATCGCAATAGCGCATAAAGGATAGAAAGAGGGAACTTGGCATAATCATGACATAAAGGTGTTGAAGCCACAAGTTCAACATGGTGGCATATGAAATGTACATGTGTCCATATACTTGCATATTACATTTTTAGGTCTCAAAAGCATGCATAAAACCAAACTTAGCATATTGGTGATACATGGTGATAAATGACATGTAGAAATGGCTATAAGTTCGCATTTAGCCTCACATGCAAGTTATCATAAGGGATATGATAACTTACATGTTGCCAAAATGCAACCTTTAGCATAAAGCTTGAAGCTTTATGTTCATATACTCAAGATAAGCTTGCATAGCATGATAACATGAACAAAATGATCACCCCAAACTTGCATAACATACTTGCATATCATATGACGAACTTGCATCTCAAACTTGCATAACATAACATGATAAACTTGCATATCATAACATGGCAAACTTGCATAGCATAACATGGTAAACTTGCATAGCATAACATGGTAAACTTGCATATCATAACATCTCAAACTTGCATAACATGACATAGTAAACTTGCATATCATGGCAAACTTGCATATCATACATTTAACTTTAGAGTTTAAGTATGAAAGTAGAATAGGGCTTACAATGCTTATGAAGGCACAAAAATATGACAAAGCCCTTATGCAATCAAATAGACCCAAAATGCAAGCTCTAATAGAAAAACCCTTGAGCCAAAATGATCAAAACTCTTGCTTTATGATGTAAATATGGAAACTTGACTTGAATGCAAGCTAATGATGCTCATACAAGCTTGAAAACACTTGTATGCATGGAAAATCTTTCATAGAAATTTATTTAGGATTTTATGAAGAGAGTGGAGGCCATAAGAGGATTGATTTTGCCATAGTTTAGTTACTTGAATGAATAATAGTGATTTAGGGTTAGGTTAGGGGCTTATTTATAGAGATTAGGATTAGTTCTAGCCTTAGGATTAAACCCTAGTTCTAATCTCAGCCCTCAAAACCGAATCTGGCCCCCAAACTCAACACAATCCCAAAATGGTGCACCAGGCAGAACTGTCCGGCTGAGCCAAGTCGACAGCCAAGTCGACAGGGCTGTCGACTTGGGTCCAACCAAGTCGACTCCCAAGTCGACAGGGCTGTCGACTTGGGTGCTCTGGCGGGAATTTTCCCGCCTGGCCCAAATTTCCAAATTCAAACTTGAATTTGAAATCTGTTTTTACTTTGAAATTTTCTGAAAACTTCGTTGGGCCTTAATCGGGTCATACAGACTCCGATTTTCGAAAACTCAGACTCTATTTCGCGTATTTTTCCGAAACGAACGCAATGGCATAGCCCGTTTCCCTTGATTCAGATTTATAAATTAAATTCTGCCTCGATTTACGTTATATCAGGTTATTGAAAATACGGGTTGTTACATTATCCCCTCCTTAAAGGATTTCGTCCCCGAAATCTTCAAGTTAGGAAGAACGTATCCTACCATCCAACATCCATCTACTCAAAACATCACCCACGAGCAATCATTGTCCTTACAAGATTCTAAATGTTGTATGAACATATGCAAAGGTGTGTGTATATGTACTTATCTAATGCAAATATCATCAATGCAAATTATGTTAGTGAAATGAATCCATATGTATGCAATTCCTAACATAATGTATAACATCTATATGTGTGCACATAACATACATCCATATGCAACATCCATGTGATAACACAAAAATTTTCATCCATGAATAAGCATAAACACTCATGCATATGCAATATGAGGAGTGTGTGAGCCGATCTAGTGCCTAATGTGTATAATGCATCCACGAGTAACCACTTGCAAACACTTGCAACCACTTGCAACCATCAAGCATAACATGTTTCAAACACATGTTTCATCCAAAGGGTTTCTACCTAAGGTTCTCATGACAAGATTAACACGATATAGATAGCAAAAGAAAGATATGCTACAAAGAGATCGGGAAGATAAGCAGGATATACTCCTTTCGGATTACAAGAAATCCCTTCCTAACCCAACCCCAATCCTATAAAAGCCCAAAAGGTTTAGTCAACCTAACGGACCCCCTTCAAACCTTGACATGTATTACTAACCGATGAGTCATACCCCCTTATGGAGTTTACAACAGAAATGAGATCGAGAATGGGACCGAGGGGATATATGTAAAAGATAACACGCAAGTAAGTTCCACAGGAAAACAAGGATCAAGGATATACTCATAATAAAAAGGATATGATGCGCGTATCCAGCCTTCAATCTTCTAAGTCACGTTTCCTTGAGTTTAACTCCACTGTGCTTTGACCGTCTTTTTCTTACTCTTCTATCATTCTTGGCTTAAACATAACTATGACCTCATGGTTTCATGCAAGCTCTCCAAAATTCACTAGTGAATCCTAGATCTCGTTTATTTACTATAAAGTATTCCACGCAGCAGAACTTTTCTTGGAAATACCAATCCACGTTGCCAATTGCTCTTACCAACGTGATTTTCTATAACTCATGCTTGAACGAAATGAACCATTCGCCTGTGAATGATAGGCCGTACTTAGATTCAGTTGCTTGCCCATGACTTCCCACAGACTATCCCAAAACTGGTTAGTGAAGATTGAGTCATGGTTACTAACTATCCTTTAGGGAACCTCGTGCAACCGCTTTATTTCTTGAAAGTAAACTGCAGTCCTTTCGCTCTTTACCGGAGTGAAATGAGCACTCTTCGTGAGTCTACCTACTATGACCCACATGCTCGTATTCCCTTTCCTTGACCTAGGCAGTCCATCCACGAAATCCTTCGTGACGTTTTACTACTTCCATTGCGGGGACCTCCAATGGATGTAATAGCCCACCGGGCTTCTATGACTCGGCCTTTAACCTGTTGGTACAACATGCACCTTGGGACAAATTCGGCCACCTCCTCGAGTGATGTGCCTCTTCAAGAGCCTTCTTTCTCTCATCGCGTCTTAGCCATCCCTTGTCATCTATAGCGAGGTGACTTATCATCTCGCCTCGAGTCAACTTGTCCATGATCTCGACTAACTGCGGGTCTTCTTTCTGTGAAGTCCCTACTTGATCCAGAAGGGTAGGTCTAAGCTCAAGGGACGCTAACTAACTAATTAAACTGAGAGAACTTCTTACTTCAATTGTCCTCGTCGGAGCTTTCCGGTCTTGAACCGCGACCAAATTAGCAGGATCCACCACTAAGCCTTGCTTAGAAACTATGTGCCCAAGAAATCTAACTCCTTTTTCTCCAAAATGACATTTGGAGGACTTGGCTTTCAACTGATGCGCTCTAAGCGTATCCATCACCTCCTTGAGATGTCTAGCATGTTCTTCCTCGTTCTTTAAGAAAGTCAGGATATCGTCTACAAAGACTACCACAAACTCGTTCAGGAACTCCCTAGACACCCTACTCATCAAGTCCACGAAGTAGGCGGGTGCATTAGTCAAACCGAATGGCGTGACCATCCATTATAAGAATCCATCTGGCGTTCTGAACGCAGTCTTGTCTATACTATCTTCAGCTACCCTGAGCTGATGGAATCCAGTAGCAAGATCAAGAGAAAACAGATGTTCCTACAAGCTGATCAAACAAATCATCGATCCTTGGCAATGGTTGTCTATTCTCTTTGTTTAACTCACGATAATCAACACAAAGTCGAAGAGAACCATCTGCCTTGGTAGCAAATACCACAGGCGCTCCCCATTCAGATATACTTCATCTAATGAAGTTCTTCTCAAGCAACTCATTGACTTGCTTTCTTAACTCTCATCTTGCGGGACCACGTGCCTAACCGGCCACAAAACTATCTTGGCATTATCAACCAGATAAATGCGGAAATCTATCTCTCGTTTAGGGGTAACCCCTTCACTTCCCCCAAGATATCAGGATATTCTCGGACCACCCTCACCGATTGCAAACTATCGATAGATGAGTTGAGGGATTCAAGATAACACAGCATGACGGGACTCATAGGGTTACTAGAAATTTTTAGGGTATTACCGAGGCGAGTCATGAGCCTCACAACCCTATGCTCAAAAATCAAGGATGGCTCCAAAACTGGACAACCCATCCATGCCCAAAAATCAACCCATACCCCATGAAACCGAGAATATAAGCATCACACGAGAACTCTACACTAAAGATAGAGATTTTCAAATCCACGTAGATAATAGACAAATGGGCGGAAACCCCAATTGGATTTGAAACACACATGGGATCATTAACTAGATTAGTACTTAGGTGCAAACTTTCAACTAAATCAGATGAAATAAACTATGCGATGTGCCAGAATCAAACAAAGTACGAACAGGAAAATCAGAAATGTAAACAAGACTTTCAACAGAAATACTACCTCGATCGGGAACTGGAGCGGCATTGAGAGCATGAACTTGCCCTCCTGAAGGTCCAGCACGCTGAGTCTGACCCTGGCCTTGCCCTTGCTTCTTCGGGCAATCCTTACTGAAATGTCCAGTTTCACCGCAGAAAAAGCATTCACCATTCTTCCTTTTCCTCTTCTTACAATCCTTAATAAGATGCCCAACTGAACCGCAACAATGGCACTTCCTCTTGTCATTATTGCCCTTGTTGTTGTTCCCCTTGTTGCCTTGACTCTTGTTCTTGTTCTTATTGCCTTGACTGCTCTGACCGCTTGGATTACCCTGATTTCCTTTCCACTGGGAATCAGTCTTCTTGGCTTGAGTATCATTCCTCTTGATCTCCTTCTTGTCACTCCTATTCTCTTCATTGAGTAGGGCCATATTCACCAAACTCTCAAAAGTTGCCCCTAAGGGTATATGAGACATGGCTAAACCATGTAATGGCTCGTTTAATCCTAGAGCAAAGTATAGGGCCTTCTTCTGAGCTGTGTTAACCAAGTCTAAACCGACCCAAGCCAGTCGATTAAACTTATCTATGTATTCCCTAATAGTCATGTCCCCTTGCTTCAGTGATAGGAACCTTAGTCCAACTTTCCCCGAAAGTCATCCCAAGTCTCAATTGGCCTAGTAGCGGTGGTGACCACCCACCAACGTGCAGCTTCTTCCTTTAGCAACCACACTGCTAATAAAACCTTCCTACGGTCATCCATATCGAAGAAGGCAAAAAGATCTTCGGTTTCTTTCAACCAATTCCTTGCCTCTACATAAGTCTCGGTTCCAATGAAATTCTTGCAACCCATTGCCTTAAAGTCTTTGCAAATCTCCGCGAAATCCTCTTGTGGATGCTGAGGGGGAGGAGGAAGAGGAACCTCAGCGACAGGAGGAGGAGGAACATTAACTACCGGAGGAGGAGGAGGAACATCTGCGGGGCCGGCTTTGGTCGCCCTAGCCTCCAAAAGTCTCCTATGCCAAATAGGTACGTGCACTCCCTCCGGAATAATAAAGTTATTGGCCATACTGAAACGAAGAAAAAGATAGATTCAGAATGGAGAAAAACGAAGGAATTTTTGCTAATGGCTTTTTGGGGAATAGCCTTTAAAATAAACTAGGCTTTTCTTTGGAAAATACTTTATACTTGGTTTTGAAAATAGTTTTCCAAAAGTTTTCTAAAAACCTTTTTGTTCCCTTCTCGTAAACCATATGCTCTGATACCAAATGTAACACCCCACCTCCGCCAGGGTGGCTCTTGCAAGCACTCTGACTTTGGAGGGGCGTTTGAATCAGGTAAACAGGCATAATGATATATCAAGGCAGAACAAGAACATATGTATATATGTAAACAGAGTAAATAACATAGATAAAACAGCGGAAGATTTCAAACCATTTCAAAATAAGTCTTGTACAACATAATGTCAACTTTCCAAATACACAAGTCTAGATAAAAACAACATCACTGAAAAACTGAAATACATAAGTACTATCCTCAATATAAGTGATAACCATAGCTAGCTTCATGTCAAGACCGTACATGAGCTAAAATCCCACAAGCAAGCGATCAAAAATCCAAGCTAAGCTTCAATATTCCCACCCTGAGAACCTGGGGGGGGGGGGGGGGGAACGGAAGAAAAGAGGCGAAAGGAAAATAGGTCAGTCAAAAAGACTGAGTAAGCCCTACTACAATCAATGTAAACTGGTAAAGTTAACTGTCATGATGAAAGCTGAGATGAACATAAGGATAACTACATACTAGCATGATGATTAACCAACAAGGTAGATAAAGGTGTCATCGCATAATCATGTTTAAGGTTTTGCACCACAGGTGTACTAGCAAACTAACATGACATGAATAAACAAGTATTGATCCCTTGGCCCAAGCTTTGGCACAATAACATGAAGTGACCCCAATACGAGGTCCAATAACATGAAGTGACCCTAATACGCGGTCCAACCAAACGGTCTAGTCGATCGGCTCCCTATAAGCCTAACTCGTCACGTGTTGGTGTCCATACGGCCCAAACATAATTGTAGTCAGACTGTGCCGGGTCTCCCGTCGGGTGTATCAAGCCCTAGGGTGTCAACCCCTGGACACCATAAACATGCGTGCACAGTCTCGATCTACTGGTACCCGTGCATGTTTTCCCCGGCTTCGGACTATGTGCACGACCATAGTCCGCCCGGAACTACACCGGCGTACCCATCTGCCGTCGCTTTTGGTCTCTTACCTCAAGTCCAGTAATTGTGCCCCCCACCCTAGCCTAGACCCTAGGGTCATGATGATACGAACTTGGGATTACTGCTGGAGTGGACCCCCATTGCTAGGTTTTTCTAGTGGGTTAAGTACGGTTTAACCCTCTTGCTAATCATGGATTAACTTGGTTAAGTGTAACGATGAGTTCACGACTTAACCCTAATTAATCTACCAAGCCCAAATTGGTTAAGTATTAAGTGGACCATGACTTAACCCTAATCACGAGGCATTAATTAATTTAATGTGCCTTAACCTCTCACATTAGACCTTGTTGTGGTTACTAGTTAAGTCGGGCGGGTCTGGGTAGCTTTACACCCCAACTTGGTCTAACCTCGGGTTCAAGGTACAACATGACCAACTTCTCACATTGGGTCCTATTGTTTGTAGCAACTAGTTAAGCCGGTCGGTTCCGGGTAGGTTTACGCTACAAACTCAACCCAACCTCTAGTTGGTCACACTTATCTTTTCTAAGTGTCATGTCCATCATGTTTCCAAAACATGTTACAAATTTTCAAGCAATTGGGTAGACCTAACTTAATAGGTAAATTCCCAATGGGTAGACCTAACTTAATAGGTAAATTCCCAATCTTATGTTTTTATGTCTTTTAAGTTTACCCAACCCCAAACGCAATCCCATCGCTTACATATCGCAATAGCGCATAAAGGATAGAAAGAGGGAACTTGGCATAATCATGACATAAAGGTGTTGAAGCCACAAGTTCAACATGGTGGCATATGAAATGTACATGTGTCCATATACTTGCATATTACATTTTTAGGTCTCAAAAGCATGCATAAAACCAAACTTAGCATATTGGTGATACATGGTGATAAATGACATGTAGAAATGGCCATAAGTTCGCATTTAGCCTCACATGCAAGTTATCATAAGGGATATGATAACTTACATGTTGCCAAAATGCAACCTTTAGCATAAAGCTTGAAGCTTTATGTTCATATACTCAAGATAAGCTTGCATAGCATGATAACATGAACAAAATGATCACCCCAAACTTGCATAACATACTTGCATATCATATGACGAACTTGCATCTCAAACTTGCATAACATAACATGATAAACTTGCATATCATAACATGGCAAACTTGCATAGCATAACATGGTAAACTTGCATAGCATAACATGGTAAACTTGCATATCATAACATCTCAAACTTGCATAACATGACATAGTAAACTTGCATATCATGGCAAACTTGCATATCATACATTTAACTTTAGAGTTTAAGTGTGAAAGTAGAATAGGGCTTACAATGCTTATGAAGGCACAAAAATATGACAAAGCCCTTATGCAATCAAATAGACCCAAAATGCAAGCTCTAATAGAAAAACCCTTGAGCCAAAAAGATTAAAACTCTTGCTTTATGATGTAAATATGGAAACTTGACTTGAATGCAAGCTAATGATGCTCATACAAGCTTGAAAACACTTGTATGCATGGAAAATCTTTCATAGAAATTTATTTAGGATTTTATGAAGAGAGTGGAGGCCATAAGAGGATTGATTTTGCCATAGTTTAGTTACTTGAATGAATAATAGTGATTTAGGGTTAGGTTAGGGGCTTATTTATAGAGATTAGGATTAGTTCTAGCCTTAGGATTAAACCCTAGTTCTAATCTCAGCCCTCAAAACCGAATCTGGCCCCCAAACTCAACACAATCCCAAAATGGTGCACCAGGCAGAACTGTCCGGCTGAGCCAAGTCGACAGCCAAGTCGACTTGGGTCCAACCAAGTCGACTCCCAAGTCGACAGGGCTGTCGACTTGGGTGCTCTAGCAGGAATTTTCCCGCCTGGCCCAAACTGGCCCAAATTTCCAAATTCAAACTTGAATTTGAAATCTGTTTTTACTTTGAAATTTTCTGAAAACTTCGTTGGGCCTTAATCGGGTCATACGGACTCCGATTTTCGAAAACTCGGACTCTATTTCGCGTATTTTTCCGAGACGAACGCAATGGCATAGCCCATTTCCCTTGATTCAGATTTATAAATTAAATTCTGCCTTGATTTACGTTATATCAGGTTATTGAAAATACGAGTTGTTACATATGCACTGGTATTCTTGGGAGGAAACCCGTTCCGTGTTATACGGCGTGGTCCCTTGATTTACTTTATTTTTAAAGTAAAGATTTAATAACTGTTTTAGTTCTCACACCAGTCACATGACTGACCTGGAATTTATTGTTTAAACCTAAACTCTGGGTGCCCTTATTTTCCACACGGGCAGCTAGTAGTTTTGGTTTTGCAGATTTATATTCACAGGATCCTGGTTTATAGCTGGAGCTATATTCGGAACGCTCTGTATCCGTTTATCTGTTTCAGTTGTGTCTTGTATTATTTTCCGCTGCATAATAATTTATGTTCTCTGGTATTTATCAAATGTATATTATTTGTTCATACTCTGTATATTCTTGTACTCTGATGTAAATTGTTGTAATTAGCAATGAAATATTCTTCTGTTTGCGTTCTGATTTGTCGTGTTCTCAGACAATCTGTTCTTTCTCTTCTCTTCGGAGACCGGGGAAGTTCGGGTCGTTGATTTATAATGCATTATTCAGTTAATCTATTGATGTAGTCGATGCATGCAATTTTGTACACTATCTTCTGGAGTGTTGATTTGAAAATTTCCTTTGAGAACAGAACTACCCGCTTTTCTTGAAACTGAATTTGTTTCTCCTCTTTCTTGTTATCCTTTCATGTTTCATGTGTGAAGAGAAATTTAGAAGAAATGTGCTCCATCCTATCACTCTTGATATAATTCACTTGAATCTAAATCATGCAAGTTGCCTTGTCTTCATACTGCATCAAAAGATGTTTGATACTTCTGGATCAAAATGTTGCCTCGTCAAAACCTTACTAAGAAAAGCCCAATGGGAAAAATCTTGGTGAAGGAAAAAGAATACGATATAAAATTCCATATTTACTACGTCAAAAGGAGTATGATACTTCTGGGTTAATGTAATGCCTCGTTAAAACCTTAACAAAAAAACCCAGTGGGAAAAATCTTAAATAAGAAAAAAAGAGTACATTATAACTTATTTTTGTATGTTACTTTTAGGTTGATACTTTTGGATCATGACAATGCCTCATTAAAACCTTACTAAGAAAACCCAATGGGGAAAAACTTAGATAAGGAAAAAGAGTGCATTATAACATATTTATGGATGCTCCCCCTGATTTAATAATTGTGAATATTAGGCTCACATCCCTATTTTGAAACTTAATTAGGCTCACATACGGTCATAAACTTAATATAAATTAGGTCCCAGTTTTCAAAACTTATAAAATAATAATTAAAAAAATAAAAAAAATCGTAAATTAGTAATAAAATATATTATGCATTATACAAAAAAATCAGTTAAAAAAACAACAAAAATAATGTCAGAAAGAAGAAAACAGCAAACAAAACAGAAAAAACTGCAGTTAAATGCATAATATTATGCACGTTTTTGATTTTATTGCATGCATATGTGCAATTATTGCAGTTCTTCCAGCGCATAGATTTAAGTTAATATTTCAGTTCATTTTTATTTGCATCCAAATGTGCAAATTTCTCAGAAAACATGCACACATGTGTACAACATTTTTATAGGATAACACACTGGCTAAAAGTAAGGACCTAATTTATAAAAAAAAAAAGTTTTGAAAATTTTAAACCCGCCCCCTATTTTATTACTTCCGCCTTTTTTATTTTTATTTTAAAAATGTGCTTTTGTTCATAAAAAAAAAAATCTAAAATCTGGAAATAATGTCAGGATTGTACGGAAATCAAAAAAAATAGTTGCATACATTTATGCAATTATTACTGATAATTGCATATACGTATGCAACTTTTCCGTAAGCTGTGTTCGGATTAAAATTTGAAAATAAACCTGCACAAATGTGTGCAAGTATTTGAAATATTTGCACACATGTATGCACGTTTTTGCATGAAGAAAAATCAACGAAGATGAATGTAGTGAAAAATAAGCACGGATGTATGCAGGAAAATGATATATGTGCATACTATTATGCATTTAACTGGAAATTTCGTTTTTTTTTCTGTTTTTATTTTATTTTTGACGCCTTGTTTGATGATTTTTTGTTCTGAATTTTTTAGCGTTTACATGTTTTATTTAAATACGAATTTACATGATTTTTTTATATTTTTTTATATTTTTTTGATGAATTTTCAGAAAATAGGGACCTAATTTACAATAAGTTTATGACCGGGTTTTTTTTTTTCTATTTTGAAACTATAACAGGGACCTGTAAAAAACGCACCCTTAATAATTTCCTCTGAATTCGTATTCTTCTGTCAATAACTCAAATTACTTATAGATACTTCTTAGTTAAGTTTATCTTTAAAAACATCGTATGCATTTTCATGCTTCGGCGTGTTTTCTGATTTAAAACGTCTTATTTTGTGTTTCAATCGGGTTTGCATATTGCAATACACATTTAATGAATAAGACAACTTTAATTACAACACTACTAAGTAGGGAGTAATCTACTCATATTGAAGTATATCAAAAAAAAAATATTACAAAAATACTTAAAAGAATGAAGTATATCAATATTTTCATTACAACAACACTAAGCAGTAACCTACTCATCTTGAGGTATATCAAGATTACAACAATACTTAGAAGAATGTTGTAATCTATCATCCATGTTTTTTGTATTCTTTATAACAACAAATGCTATTTATATTCTTCAGAAACTTATATATTATAATAAGTTTTGCATATCGCAACTACCACTTCAATGAATATTAAGAGTTTCATTACAACAATTCTTGAAAGCAGGAAGTGATTTACTCATATATCAAGATTTTCATCACAACAATACTTTAAAGAATGTTGTAGTTTGCATTTCTTGCTCTTTGCATTCTTTATCACAACCAAAGTTATTTAAATTCTCTCGGGATTAGTATAATTTCATTATTTATATACTTCAGTGTATTGTAAATGTTTTAAACACTTTCACTATATTAATCAATTCAATTATCTCTGAAAGTACAATGCTCATGGCACATAACATGTTGACATTCTATGGTGCTTCAGTAACTTCAGTGTGCCTTTATCATTATATATATTTCTATTTTTATCTTATGAACTACAGGTTCATATCTTATGGACTACAGGTACATATATCTTATTTAGGAGAATTTCATGATGGCCAATCATGTTTCTCCCTAACATGGGATTTTTAATCCATTTATAAATAAGCGCTTTATTATTTATTAATTTATCAGCGATGATTATTTCTTGTCAGTTCTATACATGATTTATTGAGATCTCAAAAATTATCATGCTTTAGGTACCTAAACCACTTCTAGGGTTATTTGATAATCATGGCATTGGTTTCTTTCAAAGCACCCTTAAGTGTTTCTTCAAGAACACTCACCTCCATTATTTGACATCTTTATGACTTACTCCCAAAATATTTTGAACTGAATTTTATACCACATTTTCAGCTGTGGTTTACACCTTCTGATCCTTAAAGGATTCAAATCTGTATTGGAGAAAGTCTATTAGGGACATAATTGATAATTTATGTGAGTTACTTAATACTTTTAATAATTCTATATGTTAGCAAATATTTAACATTAATGATTCTTTTATCCTCCCCCTCAATGTTGACAAACGTTGTCACATTAAATAATAAATCGTCTTTGGATTCTCATTTTTGATCCATTATAGCATTATAACTAGCAAATACATTAGATGTATTTCAATTATAGGAGGAGAATGCTCTTATTAGTTGATTAGATGCATTTATATTGTATTGCTTATTCCCTTTCATTGGTCTGGTAACTTGGAGATATTTTCTATCATTTGAATATGCATAAGACTTTAGGTCATTCAATATTGATGTCAATCGACTTTTTGAATTACTAAATAATATATGCATAATTTATAATATGAGCTCATAACAACTTCAGGTTGTTAATTAAATATTCGCATATATGTGTATATATATGCGTCCACGTATTACATATGTAATTGGTTTGCATATTCTTTCTTGTTCGAGTTATCGATCTTAGAACAAATTGTTTATATGGTTCCAATCATTAATTTTTGCTTATCAAGCAATGTCAATGCCAATCTTAAAGATCGTATCATAATATCCAAAACATCTGATTTGGAACTATATTGAACTTCTGGTTCAAATAAAATATATAAACAACTTCAAGTTGTTAATCTATATTGAACATCTGGTTCAAATAAAATATATTACCAACTTCAAGTTGTTAAACTGCATTGAACTTATGGTTCAACTGTATTGTCGCATATGATGTAACTTCTTTAAGAAGTATAATGTTATTATTTCACTCAGTTTCAATAATGCTACAGGTTTTTAAATTATGAAGTATTTGAAGTTCATTGGTTGAGGAACTTCGAGTTTCTATGCATATATACACACATACATATGTATATCAAGTTTATTAATTTATGATTTACTTTGAGTTCTCAATCTTTTAACATACTTCTAATTTAGGAGTTTATACATTCTTGCTACTTGTCATGATTTCAAACTTGTAAACTTCATCATAAAGTTTCTTTTTTCATAATTCAAAACTTCAGGTCTCAGATCTGAGTTATACAACTTCTTCGATTACATTAGATATTATTTGCCAAATACATCGAATAATAATACATATGTCTATTCTTATTCCAAACACAAACATACATCATTTAACTTATAATAACTAATGCTTTCAATACATCTATAATAATATGGTAATACAACATATATTACCAGAACAATACATTTAATGCATTTATTACGAAAATAACAGAAATAACCATTATACGGTCTAAATATATGAATCAAATAAATAAGTTTTACTTAAATCAACAGAATAAAATTTGGATCTTGCTATAGTATTGATCAACGACAAAACAGAAAAAACAACTTATAGTTGTACCGCATTTGTCAATATTCAAATTTTCTAATATACTGTATATATGCATAATGTATAGTCGAGAATTGAGAAAAAGTGCATAACCATAAAATCAAGATTTTACATTCTTTAATATGAATGATTCGAAAAACTTGCAGATCTATACATAAAATTAACAAACATAAAAATTACATGTTTTAGATTTAAATTATACAATCCATATATATGTTGAAATCGAAATTGGATCACAACACCAAAGGTGCACATAGTGCACTTCACCAAATGGTTACAATTAGAAAATGGAGCCACAAAAAATAAAAGCAAGTAAAAAACACAAGAATTTTATAGTGGTTCGGTCTAGAATAGATCTACGTCCACTTTGGAAGTGATTTCATTACCATATGTGATATTACAAGGTACATTTCTCTTCCATTTTTGCTCGTTCTCTCTTTGTACCCTAGATTTCACCCGAATTTGCGAAGGAATCGTTGAGATCTCTTGTCATGTGATGGTGAATGTGCGGATCTTCAATTACTTCAACAATTGGACGATCTTCATGGATTCCATGACAATTTAGCGTTAGATCTTGGCTTGAGAGATGATTAATGACGGTTGGAGAGAACTTGAATGGAGCTTGAACGAATCTCTAATGGAGACTGGAGAAGATTTGATCAACTTGGCGTGGGAGGAAGATGGAGCAAGCTTGAGAAGCCATTAATGGATCTTTGAATGCTTGAGAGAGGTGGAAAACCGAAAATGACAGCCCTTCGAGGTGGCAAAAATCGATCCCTTGAATGGTGGTGAAATGAGGTATTTATAGGCAAAGTTGGTACCAGGTGGCAAAGCTGTAATTACGGTGTACATGGTAGGGGTCGAGCATATAAGTATTTACGAAACTACCATAGGACAGCTGGAGCCAGCTGTAACCAAAAAGCAGCGTGCGACTAACCCAAAAATGCAATGTACGAACGACCCCTTCTATAAAACTATGAACGAGCGACCTCTCATGAACATGTGTCCGACCTCCTAATTTACACCCATGCCACTTTGTCCTTTTGTGGTCAATCCTTATTTGTTTTCCCTTATATTACCATGTTTTTATACATAAGAAGTACATCCAGAACATGCTGATGTGAAGACCCAACATGCCAGGAAGCTGTTCGACCTGTTCTCTAGTGATGCTAACGTGACACTGAGTGACCGACCATACTGTTTGACTAGGAAGTGTGCGAATAGATTCAATGTGCATGAGCGAGCACTGTATTCTTTTACCGTGCATATATGGGATCAATAATTATGGGTTTTCCATTGCTTTTAAATAATTCTCCTGGACCAAAGTGTTCAACCAAATGTTATTGGCAAATGCCGCACGACCTAGGGCTGATAAAGCTGCTCGACCCCTTGTTGAACTGGACTGCTCGACCCACTGAGCTCGAGCATGGTGTACGACCTGTTGAGCTCGAGAATGGTGCCTGAACATGCTGCTCGACCCTTAAGCTCGAGCATGGTAGATGTTGCATGATCAGGTTGCTGGTTCTTGACCACCCGCTTGAGATGCTACTGTGAACGACCCCTCCGATACGGTGCTGATCGACCCTATGATGAGGTGCACAAGCTCTGCACTATCCAGCAATGAAAGTGTTCATCCATGGTCGTATGCATGTTTGTGTATGTACTTGGGCATGATCTATACATGAGATGTTTCATGCAAAAGAGCTAATTCTCATTCCATATTTTGGTGCATATAATGGTTATAATGTGTGAGCCATGCAGTGTACATTAATGCATATGAGTTAGCTGATTCGAATGGCTATATGCCACATAGGCGGTGGGATTACATGCCGCACCAAGTTAAAGGCTATAGAGTGGCTTTAATACTTGCTCGACCTATTCCATTGTATGAAATAGTACCGACCAACTCATAGTTTCAAAACTGTCCAGCAAAGTCAGCAATTTTATAAAATGACCGATTCACATGAGAAGTACAGATTCGACTCGACTGCTTCACTGGACGGTCGACGTATCAATTTCTGAACCGTATTAATAACGGGGTTAATATTTGCCCCTCAAAGCTTGTAGTTTTTGCTTGTGAGAAATGCAGGCTTCGAAATGAACGTTGCGATTGATATATTCTTGCTTGTTGGTGATGTCTCGAACTCAAATTCATTTTTAGAATGCTTAGTTGCACAAATCTTGTCACATTGACATATGCTTTAGCTTTGATTTCAGAATGGTTGCTGACAACGCCGCGCTAGTGTATGAATGCCCCAGCTAGCCATTGAGTTTTACTGAAGCAAAGCACACTTCTAAAGCGAACTGCTTTTGTGCCTTTTTTCATTGATGCAACCTGTTCTACAACAACAAAAACATTGCACATTTCTGGGCTAATATTTTTCTATTGACTGCCCATATCGACAACATATTAGTCAGTTAAAAATTCTAGTTATAGCGAATTTCCATTCTGAATTGAATGAAGTGTTTTCATAGAATTATTTTATTCAACGATTTATAATCTGTCGAATATTACCTGTAGAAACATGACATTCTAATTCGAATTCACATTGACTCCTAAGATCTACTAATCGACTAAAGCCGACTGTGTATTTCAAGCGTCATTGTTTTAACGACTTGTATGATGGTATATGATATTTCACATTTAGGAAATACATATCTGTGACTTATTCCCTGCTTCCTCTTGGATAAGCCTTTGATATTTATGCCCCTATTTAGGGAGATCTTTTCAAGCCAAGTGTATTGGCTATTTTGATGAGAGTATATCGGTTTCTAGCTTGTTGCAATGTCATGATGGGCCCATGGCATTTTTCCGGGCATTATTCAACTCTTATGTGGTTGTATTGCCTCCATACCATGGGTCGTCACAAGTCGCAAAAGCTCGATATGATTAGTTTACCGGGTTTCCTTAATCGTAGTTGACGTGCTAGAAGCTTTAACTTTGTTAATACAATAGGAGTTCCGGCTTTACTGGCTGGTTTAACACTTCTACTTGGAGAAGTTTTTATATCTTTGTGCCCCCGCTAAGGAAGGTCTTTGAATTTAGTTCCCCCGCTTGGGGATGCTGTGGGAGGACTTTCGTTGCTTAACGTTTGTCTGTTTTGTCGGTCAGTTATGATATTAGAGACTTTATTATTTGCTCATTCTTAGGCTAAAATCTAACACTTGTCGCATCTGGAGTATTCAGACACTATGCAAGTGAACTGGTTAATGTCTAACACTCGTCACATCTGAATTATTCAAACACTACGCGAGTCAATTGGTTTTTCATCCTTCACATCTGGTATTTTAAATGCTATGCAAATAGTTTTTCATTCCTCACATCTGATATTCAGATGCTACGCAAATGATTTTCATTCTTCACATCTGTTATTTCAGATGCTACGCAGGTTTTCATTCTTCATATCTAATATTTCAGATGCTATGCAAATGGGTTTTCATTCTTCACATTTGATATTTCAAATGCTAAGCAAATGGGTTTTCATTCTTCACATCTGATATTTCAGATGCTACGCAAATGAGTTTTCATTCTTCACATCTGATATTTTAGATGTTATGCAAATGGTTTTCATTCTTCACATCTGATATTTCAGATGCTACGCAAATGGTTTTCATTCCTCACATATGATATTTCAGATGCTACGCAAATGGTTTTCATTCTTCACATTTGATATTTCAAATGCTACGCAAATGGGTTTTCATTCTTCACATCTGATATTTTAGATGCTACGCAAAAGGTTTTCATTCTTCACATATGATATTTTAGATGCTACGCAAATGGTTTGGTCGGCTTTTATATCGTTCCATGGGGCAGCTATTAGTTCCTTTGTCGGATGCCTGACTTGGCAGGCTATTTTAGTTTAGGAACTGGGGCTTTGAACCTCTCACTTGGGGAAGTGCCCCTTCAACGCAGGTTACAACTCTCTCATTTGTTTGTCGTCGCACTTGTTCGTTTTTTGAATCTTTGCGACTCTTCCCATTCACTTTTCAAGGCAGTGCTTTTCTATTTTTGCATTTGTGCATGTTGATATTTACAGCATTTGGCACTCGAACTAGCATTGTTGGGGTCGCTATATTTCATCGGATTTTATAGAAATTAGCGCTCGACAAATGGCCTACAATATGAAATCATCTTTTAAGCAAGTTTTGATTTGACATATAATTTTGCAAGCAAGGAATTTATTCAGGTAGATATGCCCTTAGACACAGTTAATGTTTGGTACAGTATTTGTAAAACATTACAGACTTTTGTACATGAAGTTCTGAATATAGCAGAAAGTAAAACACGTAGTAAAGCACGAAGTAAAGCATGAAAATAAAGCACGAAGATAAAGCAGTGGCAATGTTGATATCTTATTCCGAGCCATTGAAATTGGAGCACCATCAACGGTTATCAGTTGATGATCAGCCCTGGATTGGTTTGAGCAGGAGCTCCGTTGCTTGGACCAGACTGATCATTTGATGCTCCCTGCCCCTGGGGAGTTGCAGAAAGATTCATGGCTTGCGGATTCTTTACATACTACTGCAACCCATTTTTCTTGATCAATTCCTCGATGAGGTTCTTCAGGTGTCGGCACTCATTAGTTTTATGACCAGGCTGGTTGTGAAATCTATAGAACTTTCCCGAGTTTGTTGCTTTATCGCTTATGCTTATCGGATTTGGTTCCGCATATTCTTTTGAATTCTTTGTTGCAAGTTAGATATTTTCAGGAGTGTCATTCAAAGGCGTCAGCTCTGATGAATTGAAAAAGCGAGACTTCTTATTAGGCTTGTTGTCGTTCCCATCATTGGCTTGCTTCTGTCCCTGAGTATTATTTTGATTATACTGAGTAGAATCATTTTTGGGAGCTTCAAGAAGTTGGTTACCCTCAATGATCTGAAGAGGCACAGGATCGTTGTCCACTCTCATATACTCCTCTGCTTTTTTATAGAACTTTTCGAGCGTGTTTGGTTCTTTCATTTTTATCCATTTACCAAATTCGCTCTTCTCAGCTATGGCGCCGATTAGAGACATTAAGATCATGCAGGACTCAAGATTTCCTACTTCAGACAAAGCAGTGTGGAATCTCTTGAGGAAGGCTTTAACATATTCTCCCAGATTCTGCTTCATTGATGTCAAGGAAATAATGTCCTTAGCTTTGGTAGCTTGTAGCCTGAATTGTTCCTTGAATTTCAGAATCAAATCATCAAATCAGTCGACGGATTTGGGCGGCAGCCTTGTGAACCATAATGATGTGACACCTTCTAGATAGAGAGGGAAGCACAGGCATTTGATCTTGTTTGTTGCTGAAAAGTCGATGTGTACGACTTAAACAGGATCTATATGGATATAGCGGAAATATATGCGATATGCTAACTAATTGATATGCAACCAGTCCTGAAGCTCCTCTTTAGAATTCACTAACAATGCCCTCTATTAACCCGGAGGAATAGGCCAGTACACCCGAGTCCTAACAAGGATGCCTTTCGCCTGAGCAACTACACAGGTCTTCAACAATTACAAGTATTTGACTTCTAATTTGTGTTCATGAATCAACACGGATAGCCAATAGTTTAAGTACGACCTTCCTATAATTTGATCCTTGAGTATATGATGTGAATGCGAAGATTTAATAAAGAAAATCGCTTATTGAATCAAATGATATTAAATCAATTCAAGGATTCAAGTAGTATTTGAATTAGAGAGCTTTTATTTGCAAAAAATGTAAATTCAGAGAATGGAGAGTAGAATAATAATCAGTAAAATCGGTGATTGTAAAACATGATTGAAGTTGTTTATATAATAATACAAGAGTAGCATTCTTTCATGAAGATTTTCTATAAAGGGTCGTGTCCATTTCCATTTATTAATGAAGATGAATCTCTTTATGAAAGATAGTGACTTTTCATAAAATAGTTTCTGGCTCGAATCAGTCGACTGGTTAAAAATCATCAGTTGACTGGTAGAATTAAGTCGTATAAATAAAATTTTCAAAACTAGCCGTTATATAGAAAAACAGGCTGACCAGTCGATTGGTCCTTTTTCTACCAATCGACTGGTAGTCCAGTTTTTGTATATTCCAAGCATTTATAAGGCTTATAAATATATATATATATATATATATATATATATATAACTTTGTTTTGCACATTCGTGTATACTTGAGGATAGATTTTAACATAATTCTAATATGACTCAATGAATATATATATATGTATATATATATATATATATAACCTTATCTCTATGACATGATTCCCATTGCAACTTCATTTGTTGGCATCGATCAAAATCTTGTTATCAACATTCTCCCCCTTTTTGATTGATGACAACACTTTGGATTTTCTCCCCCTGAATGTTTAGCTCCCCCTGAATTTCTGCAATAATTCGTTAGTTCATAATTTTATAACCTTACCATTTGATTCCTGCATTAACAATTGTTAGCACAAATTTTCCAATAGTATGGAAAACATAAGAATATATTAGCATGGAAACATAAGAATGGTATATAGAATATATAGTACGAGAGATATTTCTCCCCCTTTGTCATCGATTAAAAAGAAATTAAGACATTGTAAGCACTTAGTAATCAAAGAACAAATTGAAAAAGCAACAACATCGTTACTTCAAGCATTCATAATGTTCAACATAGCCAAACTATAGAAGTTTCTACCATAATTATTACACAACCAAAATATGAAAGTCATTACACAACCAAAATATAAGTTCGAAAAGAACTAAAGCAAATAAAACTTCATACGTACTTCCAACTTAGTTTTCATCGGATTCGGTTTCTTCGTCAGAAGTGGTCCAATTCAGTGGAGACATAGGCTTTTTCCCCAGATCCGTCACATGACCAGTGTTTACAAGAGTGCAAGAAATTGAATTCCACATCCTCCCAAGAAAATCTTTAACTTTGTCAAACTTTTTGTCCATTTTCTTATCCATCCTTTTAAATCTTGCTTTTAAGAGGAGTTGATTTCGCACAACTATATCAAGTGCTTGCCTTGATGTTTGAGATGATTCTAGTAGACGGACATCTTCAGGGTTAGCATGAGTTGCACTTGACGATGGTTGATCAAGACTCCTCTTTTTCCAACTCTCTAAACTCATGATATAAATGGTTGGAGGAGGCATATGCATTTGCTTCAAAATTTTCTTGTCCAATATTTTTATTTCAATTATCTACGAATCCGGTTTTGGAATTTTTGCACTTTCAAAGACCCTCATCAAATATTCTCCATAAAGAAAATATGTAGTTTCTCCTTGTGTATAAAAAAGAAGATGGTCCATAATAGCTTGCATCCAATTAATTTTTATATTTCCAAAAGTTGCATACAAAGCTCTAAAAGTGTCCGAATACACAAGATCATGTGTTCCGGATCTTGGTAGTATTGTTCGAGTAAGAACATGATGAAGGATTCTAGCATTAGGTCGTAGTCCTTTTGTTCGAGAACTATCTGAGTCATCATCGATAAACAGATGACTAACTTCATCCCTTACACCATATTCACAAGTTAATTCGGCCAAGGCAATTCCATCCGTTGGTGAATTTAAAACTTGACCTAGTTTATCAATAGAAAGGAAAATCGGTTGGCCACACACGAGACTCCAAACAAAATTTCGTCAGTTAGAGGGGTTTTGATGATCTAAGTTCATATTGGCCAAGAAGAGCTTTATCATGGTGACATTAATTTTGATATTATTCTAAGAATAATCTAGAAGGGATTCAAGTCTACCCTGATGAGCTAGTTGTTATAGACCGTAGGAATTAAAATCTTCATACTTTGCAAAAGGACATGGTATGAATTTAAGATTTGATAAGTCCTTCCATCTCATTTTAGCTAGGTCATTCCATAGCCGCTAAGCAATTGAAGGGTTAATTTGCTTCTTTGATCTCGTTCTAGAGGGAGATTCAGTCTCTCTTTGTCGTTTGGGCGGAGCCATGATAGAATTTCTGGAGATTCTAGGGTTTTAGACGTTTTTAGAATGATTGAGAAGTGAGAAAAATAAGGGGTAGAGGGGTTATAAGTCAAGACACAGCTGAAACCCAGTTTTCGGGTTTCCTCATTACCAGTCAACTGGTTAATAGTGTACCAGTCGACTGGTTGCTGATAACACGAAAAGCAACCTTTATTTTTTAATTCTGAGTTTATCTCTTGAATGTTTATTGATCTTAAACTTATTAATTGAAAATAAAAGACTATATATGTTTATTATTAACCAGAGAATACAATATAACTTCTTTAATCAAAAACATCAGAATTTTTTTGCATTATTGATCAGTGCAAGTCTTATTGAGAAAAAAGAAATGATCCTATGATCCGATAATTATTCTTTAGATGAAGTCGATTTTCGTGGTGTCTTTGCTCGTTCATTCTGTTGATAGTTCTTCTCCCACGAGTTTGGACTTTCCTTCTTACTCTTGTTGGTTTTCTTCCATGCACTCCATAAAGTAGTGGGTCTCTTCAATGATTCAGGAGTTATAGAAAGAGGGTAATGCCTTGGTTCTAGGACAGCTGATCTTCCACAAACTCAAAGAGCTACAGTTTTGAGAAACGTTAACCTATCTGAAGTTTGCTTTTGCTCATAATATATTTCCCTTTATAAATTTAGTTGTTCATGTTGATAATGTCGAATATCATCGATTTTGTCTTTTGTTGAGGGAGACAACAATACTTCTCTCCTCTTCTTGGCTTCCAGAGTGTACCCGGTTCGATACTCTTGCCACCGAAGAGTTGGTTTGTTGTTTGGAGTAGGAGACGTGATGATGTTAATTGAATCCGACGAAGTTTTGTCATAAGATTTGGTTGGAGTTGATGGGGATTTTTCTTATTTTGAGTTGATATTATGTAGTTTCCGGTTATCGTTTTAATTGTTTTGAAAACAAAGCACTTTTTCTTATGTATTTATACAAACATTCATGCTAAAAATAGTGTACCAAATGAATGGATATGTGAGTATTTACCATTCCTTTAAAAAAAACTGAAATAAATTTTGCTAAAAACTAGGATGAATTGCACGACATAAAAAAATGCTTAATTATAGTATGTCTATTGCAAGAAGAATTAGTTTTTTTTAAAAAAAAAACTTATGAAAAAGAGTAGTTATAGATTAACTCCTTCCTTATGTACTAGCTAATTGTCATGAATTTTTGCATAACATCTACATTCTTTACAAACACTTGGTAATAATGAATGATTTGTATAAAGGGCTAAATTATAGTATATTTAAAATAGCAACTTTATTAAGTAAAACTAAAAACTATAGTATTTTATATAATGTTTAACAAATCAAATTACTTACAGAAAAGAATAAGTGTTTGAGAGTTCCTTTTTGAACGAGCTAGTTATAAATTTCAGTGGTACCTGCAAAACAATATAAATTAACATGGTACCCACTTTCTCCGTTAGGGTTCTAAGGGTTAAGTCTTAGGAAGCCAAACCCAAGAGGGCTTAGGTTCCTTTTTGAAAAATAATTACTATTATAATGAACAGAATCTATTTTTTTTAATATATTTATTCCTAATAAGAACATTATTTGTTTTCGGAATCCGTATACTAATACTTTCCAAATATTTTTTCTTAGTAGAAATATTTAATTTATTACTAGAAATCTTTGGTTTAATTTTTGAACTAGAATTTCTTTTTGAATTAATTTATTTATTATACCCTAGTCCTTTTTAACTAAAAGCCGGCTGAGAATTTTCTAATATTTTAGATAAATTCTCTCTACCCTTGTTAAAATTATTTATATTTTTAGAAATGCTTTCTAACTTAGTTTTTAAACTAGAGTTTTCTAACCCTATAATTTTAATTTTATTGTTTAAATCATGATTTTCAGATGCTAATAAATCATTTTTATTCTTTTGAGTCTCGATTTCTTGACTCAACAAAGAAATTTGAGAGTTTGCAATTGAAAGAGAATCTTGTAATTTTCTAATTTCTTCTTCTAAGATTTATTTCTCATCTTTCAAAAGGTATCTCTCAAATTCGGCTTTATTTTTATCTTCGTTAGCTTGTTTAAACTTTCGCTTAAACATTTTCCTAGACTCTAAAATTTCAGCATTAATTTCTACTAATTCATCAAAAGTAAAATCACTTACATCATTGTCCTTAGTCATAAAGCACACGTTTGCTTGCTCACTATCACTATCGCTATCACTTTCAGAGGATGAATCTGATTTATCCCAAGTGTCTGAAAAAGCTCGTTTCTTTGATTTCTTATTTTCTCGATTTCTCTTTAGCTCTGGACAATTCTTGTGATAGTGTCTGGTCTTGTGACAATTGAAGCATTCTACTAGAACAGGGTCACGTTCTTTTGATGAATTCTTCTTTATATTTTTGCTTTGACTTTTTCTGTATTTTAGAAATTTTCTAAAATTCTTAGCAACAACTGCAATATCTTCTTCGTTTGAGTCAGAATCTTCTTTTTCAGCATGGAAAGCTAAAATTTTCTTATCTTGTACCTATGCTTTCTTTGCCAGCAAATTCACTTAATAAGACATTAGATTACCGATCAATTCTTCCAGTTTCATGGCAGAGAGATCATTAGCTTCTTCGATCGCTAATACTTTTCTCTCCCATTCATCCGTTAAAGAATTCAAAATTTTTGATACTATGTCAAAGTCGGAATACTTTTCTCCTAGTCCTAATAAAGAATGATAAATGTTTTGAAAATGTGAATGCATATCATTTATGGATTCGTTTTCATTTAACTTAAAATTTTGAATCTGATTCTTAAGCATAGGTATTTTGCTTTGTTTAACTTCGTTAGTACCTTTGTGAGTAATTTTAAGTGTTCTTCATATGCAGTGTTGCACATACAAATCCGGTTGAACTCATTTCTATCTAAAGCACAATGCAACATGTTCATAGCCTTAGCATTGGCATTAGCCTCTGCTTTTTCTGATGCAGACCATTCTATAAATACTGTAGTAGGTTGTATGTATTCTTTTTGTATGATATTCCATGCATCAAAACTATTTGCTTGCATGTATATTCTCATTCGTGTAGCCCAGTAATTATAGTTCATGCCATTAAAGAAGGGTGGTCTAGCAGTTGATTGGCCTTCAGAATATCTGGTGTTAATGCTAGTACTAGCGTTATTATCCATATTATCTAAATATCAAATAACAGTTTTAAGGTTATATGATGGCCTTGCTCTGATATCAAATGAATTAGAGAGCTTTTATTTGCAAAGAATGTAAATTCAGAGAATGGAGAATATAGAATAATAATCAGTAAAATCGGTGATAGTAAAACATGATTGAAGTTGTTTATATAATAGTATAAGAGTAGCATTCTTTCATGAAGAGTTTCTATAAAGAGTTGTGTCCATTTCCATTGTTTAATGAAGAGGAATCTCTTCATGAAAGATGGTGACTTTTCATAAAATAATTTCTGGGTTGAATCAGTAGACTGGTTAAAAATCATCAATTGACTAGTAGAATTAAATCGTATAAATAAAAATTTCAAAACTAGCCATCATATACAAAAACAGACTGGCCAGTCGACTGGTCCTTTTTCTACCAATCGACTGGTAGTTTAGTTTTTATATATTCCAGGCATTTATAAGGCTTATATATATATTACTTTGTTTTGCACATTCGTGTATACTTGAGTATAGATTTTAACATAATTCTAACATGACTCAATGAATATATATATATATATGTATGTATGTATAACCTTATCTCTATGACATGATTCCTATTGCAACTTCTTTTGTTGGCATCGATCAAAATCTTGTTATCAACATTTGCTTTGGTAGCATTCATATACCATTCATATCTATATAGGAAGTGATTCGGATCAGAAGTCCCGTTGTACGGAGGCAGAGTAGGATGAGTGAACTTTTTAAGGAACTCAGCTTTGCAGATCCTCTTTGTAAATGAATTTTTGTTGAGGGGAAGTCCATTCTCTTTCACTGTCTTTGCGAGCCATGTTATCTTTCATTATTTGCTTTACCATATCCGTAATATATTCCTTCGAGTTGTGTCGCTCCGGAGAGCGGACTTCGATCTCTTTTTCGGATCCTCGTCTTGGCGAGCGATCGCGATTAGAGGATCTAGGTCTTTTACCTCCACTGTGGTGAGCTGCCCCCGTGGCGGGACTTGCAACTCGTTGGGTTTTTCGGTCGAAATGGTTTTTAGCTTTCATCTTTGAGCCTTCAATATTAGCATCGCCTTTGTCATTAAATCCTTCCATGTTGTCATTATGATGATGATCAGAGGCTGGTGAATTTGCATTCTCTTCAAGGTTGTCATGGATTTTCGGAGGAGGAGCGGGATTTGCTTGAGCGTTTAGAAGAGCATTTATCTTCTCCATTAAAGCATCATTAGCATCCATCAAAGGTTTATTTGAAGTTACCATGCATTGATTTAAATTGGTGACAATGGCGTCTAGTTCAACTCTAGTTACTCCATCTCCGACTATCGAGTTTTCTCCAACTTCAAAGCGGTTAGTAAGTGGAGTAGCTTCGTTGTTAGCAACATTGTCAGCTTCTCCTACGGTTTTACTTGCGGTCTTCTTAGATTTAGCCATTATTTTGGACAAGGCTCTGAACTTTGAAGAGAGTTCGTTGATTGGTCTAGATCATAGACTTGGAGAATCCATGGTAGAGGTAAGCTTAGAACTTCAATGCAAGACTTTTAGACTTGAGAGAAGAGTGAACGTGGCCCCACGGTGGGGGCCAAATGTTGAAATCGAAATTGGATTGCAACACCAAAGATGCACTTAATGCACTTCACCAAACAGTTAGAATTAGAAAATGGAGCCACAAAAAATAAAAGCAAGTAAAAAACACAAGAATTTTATAGTGGTTCAATCTAGAATAGATCTACTCCACTTTGGAAGTGATTTGATTATCATATGTGATATTACAAGGTACATTTCTCTTCCATTTTTGCTTATTCTCTATTTATACTCTAGATTTCACTTGATTTTGCGAAGGAATCGTTGAGACCACTTGTCTTGTGATGGTGAATATGCGGATCTTCAATCACTTCAACAGTTAGACGATCTTCATGGATTCCATGATAATTTAGCGTTAGATCTAGGCTTGAGAGATGATTAATGATGGTTGGAGAGGACTTGAATGGAGATTGAATGGATCTCTAATGGAGACTGGAGAAGATTTGATCAACTTGGCGTTTAAGGAAGATGGAGCGGGCTTGAGAAGCCATTAATGGAGCTTGGAATGGTCGAAAGAGGTGGAAAACCGAAAATGACAACCCTTTGGGGGCGGCAAAAATGGGTCCCTTGAATGGTGGTGAAATGGGGTATCTATAGGCGAAGTTGGTACCAGGTGGCAAAGTTGTAATTACGGTGTACAAGGTAGGGGTCGAGCATAGAGGTATTTACGAAACTACCATCGGACAACTGGAGCCAGCTGTAACCAAAGCGACTGACCCGAAAAGGTAATGTACGAATGACCCCTTCTATAAAACGATGAACGAGCGACCTCTCATGAACATGTGACCGACCACCTAATTTACGCACATGCCACTTTGTCCTTTTGTGATCAATCCTTATTTGTTTTCTATTATATTACCACGTTTTTATACATAAGAAGTACGTCCAGAACATGATGATGTGAAGACCCAACATGGCAGGAAGTTGTTCGACCTGTTCTCTAGTGATGCGGACGTGGCACTGAGTGATGGAGCATACTGCTTGACCATGAAGTGTGCGAGTAGATTCAATGTGCATGAGTGAGCACTGTATTCTTTTACCGTGCATATATGGGATCAATAATTACGGGTTTGCCATTGCTTTTAAACAATTCTGCTGGACCAAAGTGTTCAACCAAATGTTGTTGGAAAATGCCGCACGACCCAGGGCTGATGAAGCTGCTCGACCCCTTGTTGAACTGGACTGCTCGACCCGCTGAGCTCGAGCATGGTGTACGACCTGTTGATCTCGAGAATGGTGCCTGAACATGCTGCTCAACCCTTGAGCTCGAGCATGGTAGATGCTGCATGATCAGGTTGCTGGTGCTCGACCACCCACTTGAGATGCTACTGTGAACGACCCCTCAGGTACGGTGCTGATCGACCCTATGATGAGGTGCACAAGCTCTACACTATCCATCAATGAAGGTGTTCATCGACGGGCGTATGCATGTTTGTGTATGTACTTGGGCATGATCTATACATGAGCTGGTCCATGCACAAGAGCTAATTCTCATTCCATATTTTGGTGCATATAATTATTACAATGTATGAGCCATGCAGTGTACATTAATGCATATGAGTTAGCTGATTCAAATGGCTATCTGCCACATAGGCGGTGGGATTACATGCCACACCAAGTTAAAGGCTAGAGAGTGGCTTTAATACTTTCTCGACCTATTCCATTGTATGAAATAGTACCGATCAACTCATAGTTTCAAAACTGTCTGGCCCAGTCAGCAATTTTATAAAATGACCACTTCGCACGAAAAGTACGGGTTCGACTTGACTGCTTCACTGGACGGTCGACGTATCAATTTCTGAACCACGTTAATAACGGGGTTAACAACATAAATATTTTTTATCTTTCTTTTTACATCCAAACTACACTGCTACAAAAGTGGGCATATTCGATACTAATTTGTGTGTGTTGCATGAAAAGTGTGGCAAAAGCTATGCTTTCTTTGATCTTCTGCAACAATATTCATATGTTGTTGCTTTAGACGTGAATGCACTGCTGCGGTTGGAATTATTGTGATGTGACGTGCGACACCAGTTCAAAGTGTTGCTTTACATAAATACAATCTAGGTCAGTGTCCGCGTTATCATAATAAACGAAGCCGCAACCGTAGATGGGAGATCAATCCAACGGTTGAATCCAATCCCTGCTTCTATTACGTGAAATTTTGGCGTGATGTTTCCTTCTTCGCGAAATACATTCCCGCTCTGTGAAATCCTCTCTCTTCCATCTTATTTCCCAATTTCTTTCCCGAAACTAAATCCCTAATTTCAGATCTCACTTCTAGTACTGACATCAGAAAAAATGAAAAAAAAGGGCGAAGCTAGGGCATAACTATGACTCTCTTAATTTGGGAACGAACTCCTTGAAGATCGAAGACCAAATTTGAAGCAACAACGATTAGAGGATTGCTTGGCTGGCATGACGAATGATAACTTCTCAATAGGTCTAAGGCATAGGTGAAAAGTTTCCACTCCTCAGTCCTCATCCATCTTGTCACACATTACAGTGATCTATACGATTAAATTCAGCGGTTCACGATTGTTTATTGCCCTAGCCTGCTGCTTGTTCTGAAAGGTATGAAGAAATGTAGCGGTTCTCTTTTCTTGTGTTAACTTAATCCATTGTGTTATCTGGTGAATTATATAAATTATATATGGTCCACGATGTAGTAGAGCTTGATATTTTGCATTTTGGTAGTACCTTAAAGTTGGGTATGGAGAAATTGACATTATCAACTGATACTATTATACTGCATATAGTTTCCGACGTTAAATAAAAGCTTTTATTTGTCTTCTCTTTATATTCTTATATTCTAACTAGTCAAAAATGATGAATATTATTCTTCTTATACACAGAAGGTATTTACAATATTGTTGAGCTTGAATCGTAACAAATACAAGGAGGTATTTACTGAATGTAGATTAAATCCAGCTTGCCGAAATATATGCCAGTGTTGTTTCTGGGAAATTATACCTGAAACATATATGTTAGCATGATGATAAAAGTACAACTTTTAACTTGGATATACTATATAAATGGTGAACAAGGTATCTTTCGTTCAAAGTAAGAGGCTGAAATGAAGCAATAATTTGGGGCAAAATGTATATAGTGAGGACGAAAATATATTTGTTCAAGTGGAAATGAATTTAAACCAAAAAACTTATCTCACACTGCATAAACTGAAATATCTTTAGAATTTATTTAACAAAAATGAATGTCAGATTGTACGGTTAGTTAATTGTACTAGAAGAACATTTGCATAAATTTTTAAATCATTCGCACACTTAAATTGAATTGCACTAATATGTACAATGGCTGTTGTAAACCTTCAATTTTGTCCTATCATGAAAATCCATGCTTTCATGAGTAACAAACATGTGTAAACAATAACAATGATCTGTTGAAAACGGGAGATATTTGGAGAATCTAGTGAGTTATCTTTGTGTAGCTGGATAACTTGCCTGCAATGGTGCAAGGTGTATATTCAGAGGATAGAACTCTGCAGCTTGAGTCGACTACCTAGTTCAGAAAATTGCTGTCTATAGGTACTTTATTTAATTGTAAACCGTACTATTTACAGCTGTACCGGTCATGGAAACATTGAATGTTACAGGTTTAGATTGAATGAAGTTTGGTGGGTTTTTTCTTCTGACGTCCTTTCTGTAACATATTTCCTAAATTCAATTTCAGAGAGAGGCCCTCCAATTGAAGAAGTTATTCTATCGGGTGTTGTACCCAAATTTGTCGAGTTTATTATGATAGAGGATTACCCTCAACTTCAGGTATTTATTAATTATTTTCACTTTTATTATCAGGTTATACAGTAAATCAGTATCATTGCTAATAGTATTTTACATAATAGTTTGAAGCAGCATGGGCACTTACGAATATTGCTTCAGGGACATCAGAGCATACAAATGTAGTGATTGAACATGGCGTTGTACCAATATTTGTTAAGCTTCTTGGTTCTCCAAGTGATGATGTTAGAGAACATGTTCTTGTTTATTTGAACATATGATTACATTCAAATTTAAAATGGTTGGAAAAACTGATTTCAGTTTTATTCACAAACATTTCAGAAGACTAGCTTCAAATAAAAGGTCTTTAAACACAATAAAACATTATTTCTAGTTTATTATGCGATTGGTACGACTAAGTTACAAAGGCTTACCATATTGCCAAGTCAACGAGTAATACTTTTGAAAGTAAACGCTTTAGTACATTGCCCGTTTAATAAATGGGTTGACCCGAACACGACCCGAACTCAACCCGAACACGACCTGACCCGACCCGAACCATTGACAACCCTATATATATATATATATATATATATCATATTTCATGTAATTTCCATGTTACACATCCGTGATTTATCTATGTCATTTGATTGTATCGATACATGTGACCATCGGTGGGTTTAGTTACGATAAGTGTAACAAAAATCGCTTTGATCCTTTGTTAAAAAAGTTAATGGACAAGATTGTTTTAAATACACTGTATGTTATAAATAACAAATTTTGGAGCTCATAAAGTTAAACACAGTTTTAAGGTTATTACATATTTGTTCTAGAGGGAGATTGTTGGAACATTTCGACAATTGGGTCATACATGTAAAATAAATGTGTTGCGAATATTTTGGTGTAAAGCAAAGCTGTGATCTAATTCTGAATTAGAGTTAAGAGGCTTAAAGCTTATATTAGCATGAGCCTAATATATAGTTATCGGGGAGTTTTAATTTGTTAATGGGCCAAATTACAAAACGCTTACTTTATAAATAAGGGGTTATGGTCCTCGAATTACACAAGTCTTAGCAACTCTTTAATCATCTTCTATGGAGAACTAATTTCAGACCTAGAGTTTGTGCCAAATTAGAAGACCAAACCAAATATGTCTTTTCATTAACAATCAGTAATGGAATTCAGGTACTGCAGTAAACAACTATTTATTCAGTCACATTTCCATAAATTTATTTATTAGTTCCCTGATTTGTTCTACAATAAACCAATATGGGTTACATATTTGAATCTAAGGTTTAATGATTGAATATTGCTAAAATATATTGAAATTCTAACAAAAATCGTACATTCGAACCTACGAATGTCAGAATTTTTCAAAAAGAAAAAGGTCACTTTTCCTAGAAAAGGGAATATTAATTTAAAAAGAATGACCTAAATTTCAAAAACATTTTATTTCATCGATTTATTGATTTTAACAAAAATAGCACGAATGGATTAAACTTGTGTATTTTACTATGCAAATTTTGCCACCACTATGTTTAATCAGACGTATTTCGAATATCAAATTCTCTAATTTAACTTGACCGTAAATTTTTATATTATATTTATATTTCTGTTCACTATGCTACTTAAATTGTTAAAATTATTTTTGTTAACGTTTGATTTAAAACTATTTAATTTAAACTAAACACATGGATCAACTAAGATTCAAATTTAAAGTTGAAGTTTAACGTCAAAGTCATTTTCACTTCGTCTGCAGTTGTTATTTCACGACCGCCAAATATCGTTTCAAAACTTAGAGTTATTCTTTTTATAAAATTATACATAACTTTAGAATGAATACATATAGTTTATTTTTCCCAATTTAATATTTTAATTTCATTAAAATGGCAATTCGATTTAACGTGGAATGTAAACTATGATTAACTTGATTTCCCTTAATTGAAATGATATCATTGGTTTAATTTGAACTTCATTAAAAATCGTAGCTTATCAATACCTTAGGAAATCATTAATTTATATATTTTCCACTGTTTTAATATAAATAAATATTTAATTGGTCAAAATTTATAGGATGTTACTATATATATATATATATATATATATATATATATATATATATATATTACACACACACACATATATATACTTACATTTCAAAATCTTAATACGCACAAGCGCACACACACATACATATATATGCATATTTATTTCTAAAATAAATATGGCTAGGTTTGTTATTGAAAATTTGAAATGGCTATTGAATCATAAAGATCATTATTTAAAGTGATAAACATATATTTGTTATTATAAATTTGTGTTTTAAAGAAATTTTAATTGATTAAACCTTAAAGTGAATATTTACATATATTAAATATTCATAGATTTAATTAATAAAATTTTAGAGTGTTACAAGAATGGAACTTGGCTTTAACATGTAAAAATAAAATAGTCGGTCTTCATCTGTGAAAACCAATCTATTAATCTATAAATAATAATAAAGTAGAACTTTTTAAAGCTCTTTCCTTAATTGTATGAGTTTTCTAATTTCTCTCTAGATATTTTTATTTTTAAATTAGTTTATCACTTTACACTTATTTACTATTTCTCTTGCATTGTTTTTCATCTTTTGTTATTTTACATCTTGATGTGGACTTGTCAAAGTTTACACAATTATTTATTAACATATAGCTCTTAACATTTTATATTTAAGTCTACGTATCTAAATTAATTAAATTTAATTAAATAATATTTCTTTTAAATACTCAAAATGCAAAATTACGTTTTTTCGGCTTTAAAATACACTTCAAATTTTTTACAATCATTTAAGTCTCTCTCAATTATTTTTTAATATTTTGCGTTTATGCCATATTTTACAATTAATTACATAATATTAAAGCTACTAAAATAACTTTAGTAAAATATTATTCATGGATTCACCTAATAAATTACATCAAGGTTAACCCTATTCATTTTAACAAAAATGAAAGAAACATAAAATATATAAGCACGTCAATCACATAACACAAATTAAACACATAAATAACTATCAAAAGTTCAAAGCTGAACTCATTTATGTCATATTATTTACCGTGTATTGCATTGTAATATTAATGTCAAACACCGACATTTTAAAATCACAATATCACTTAACATCGAATATTTAACTCAATAGTTTAAATTAATTATGTGATTTTGAATTTAACAAATGAATTCAACTAATAAACTTTTGTTAATTCATCTAATTAACGCTAATGTGATGTTTTAAAATGTAAACCATGTTCATATCAATAACAATGTCAAAATTAGTTTTTCTTCCAAATATAAAATTAAATAAGCCATCAGTAATAAAAAATTTAACATATTATATACTTATCATGATAAGTTTATCATAGATTAAAGAAAATAATTTTCTCTTTAAATACCTGCATTTTAACATTTATACAATTATTTGCTACACCTCTTCAATTCTTTCATGATATTTTATATTTTAAACTATATGTTTAAACTACTCACTAAATCTGAAATTCTGATTATTTAGATAATCTTAGAGAGTATTTGGTTTATTTTTCTAATAACTCCTAAAATTATACATTAATTTTACTATGTATATTCATATTAGAGAAAGGTAGTTTTCCATGCAACTAATATCAACAATAATGACAAAACTAATTCATAAATTAGTTATAACTCATTTATATCAAGAATTTATCATATAATATTTCATAAATTCTTTTTGAACATCAAGAACCCTAAAACAAATTTATAAAAAAAAATATGATTTTTTTTTTAATTCTTCCTACTATGCTATACTTTTGATAACACTCAGATAAGTGATAAACATTATTATTCATCATGCTTTTGTAGTGAGAAGCTCCAATTCTTTGATTTTTGTATTCTAATTGAATAATTACTTTTTGATCTATCAAGATGCCATTGTCTCGGATACTACTAAGGAGGTTGCACTTCACCCTGCAATTAATAGGTAACGTACAACCCTTACTATCCAAATATTTACTAGTGTAATCATTTTTGAAAACAATGACTTGGTTTACATCCTAACGTCTATAGTTTTTGTTAGCAAAATCAATCTCTTAGCACGGGAGCATGACAATGTGCCTATGTAGTTCAGCTGATGAGCCTTGAGCTTATCATTTCCAATAACATCTGGATCATTGTTGGTGTTGTCATGTCCTCTATAAGCAAAAGGTAAAAGGTGAGAATCTACAAATAGTTTTTTGTGATAGTTTTCAAACTTGTAATTAGAGTGATGTCCCTGATTAGTTTGATTCTCAATGACAAGCAGACGCTACAAGAAAAAACTGATTTTACAGCGGTAAAATCCGTTTTCAATCCGTCGCTATATTTGTTTTAGCGACGGATTTCCTATATAACACTGTTGTCGGTAAAACCATGATGACAATTATGTCAAATTTTGACGATGGAATTTAGCGTGAGTTTTTCGACAGTTTTCCGTCATTATACTATTTACATAATAAAAATATAATTTTATTTATTAATTTAGTTTTAACTTATTTACCGACTATTTGCCGACGAATAAGTAATTTATAATAAATTATTATTTATAAAAGGCGTTGGGAAACCCTTACTAATCTATGTTAAATTTTCACTACTAATCTATCGCTATTCCCTTTCTAATATGACAATAAATGTTTTTACCATTCTCTCCTTTCAGCTTTACAGACTAATATCATTCAACTACAAATACCGATATAAAAGCTAGCCAAAAAACAATATAAATTTGCCGTCCACGTACAAATAACACTATATCATAACAACAACACAACAAGGATAATATTATTATATCATATAAAAAACATCAATAATCCTTCATTTTGTGCACTAAGCTGAATTATGAACAACAAAATTATTCAGCTGGTGTGAATGTTAAACCACATACAGACAAATACCATCCACAACAGTACTAAAACCACATAACTACCAAAATAACAATATATCATCCATAATTGTACTACAACCACATCACTACAAAATAAGTCCTGACATACCAATCAAGCTATGCAGACGACGATGGCGAAAGCGTAAGCGAATGAGAAATCGAAGGCGAAGGCGGACGTGAAACTCTATTTTAACCCTTAAGTATTGCCATCACCTTTGCCAGTTGTGCTTTAAAGCTCTCCTTATTTGTCTTCCATTGTTCTGAGAGTCTGGCTCGTTTTGCTCTCTCATTCTCAAGCTCTATGCGCATCTCCTTAACAGTTTTTTACAGCTCGTGGATGTCGTCTTCATTGCCAACAAAACGACGTTTTGACTGCCGAGAAGACGAAGGACGTTGCATTGTAAAAATGAAATTAAGGCATTGATACTGCAAATTCAATGAACATGACCACAATTTCAGTAATGTACATCAAGGCACCAAACCAACAACATGCACAATCTAGTGAAAATTGCAGTTGTTTTGAACTTGACTCAAGGCACCAAACCAACAACATGCAGAATCGAAAACATTTGAAGCATACCATCATGGTTTTCAAAAATATAATATACCGGAATGGCCGTACGTAACCATTGATCGTTAAACATCCACTCTCTACTTCAAATTATTAATAATTGTGTGTTTTCATCCAAAACTTAAAGCCTGTGCAATTTAGTTATAAAAAACAATTTTTGTGAACAAATTCTATAATATAGCGTGCTCACCCCAAGGGATTTATTTGCATCATCTATAGCCTTTTTTGCTGCCTCAACGGTCATATATGTGACAAAGCCAAATCCTCTGCATTTGCCCAAAAATGAAGAAAGGTGAATACATACATTATTTAATAATCAAATGAGAGCAGATGCTAAAGTTATGGACACGCATACCTTGATCGATTGATCTCTTTAGCCTTCCTCGATTTCCCCATGTTCACTAAAAAAATGTAAGAAAGTTTCATTTGATACTTCAGGAGAGAGTCCTCCTATGTATAACTTCCTTTGACACATCGATGCTGACAGATACACGACCTGGGGTTTCACAAGAAAGATTGCATACTGCCATGCGACCATGTACATGAAAATTTTCAAAGCATTTAAGCGTTGATTACAATGAACAGGAGAACAGATAGCATAAAATCAGTTGACACTTAACCATGAAGCCATGCCTACTGTTGATACTCTTCTGTAAAAGCAACGCTAACAACTATTTTTCTAAGAGAAATCCAATTCTAAAGAAAAGCCTATTGTGGATAAACATAAATCAAATCTAAAAGGAAAGCCTTTTGTTATGGGAAAGGGAAATTAACAACCATCTCTTTAAACTGAAATCAAAGAGAAAAATAGATGTACACAAAAGAAAACTTAACTGACATCTTTCAATAAAAGTCTGGTTTGAACTGTGGTCTTTTACTAGTTTGGTATAGCAAAATAACAACATCAAATTGACTTCAGTGCCCCTCTTTTGAATGTGAGCTTCAAATTGATAATAGTTGTACTTACATGGCATGGTAAATATACTGCTGGTAATATTACCAAGTCAAATATTAGAGCATGATTACCATGTTAAAGAGCATCAAACTAACTTCAGAGCAGGCTTAAAACAGTCTTTATCATGACCGGTGTCTATATCTATTTTGCATATAGCATAATTAAATATAGCAGCAACATGATGGAGATGAGTAGACCAAATACCATTTACAATAATAAAATCTATAATAGCATTGGCTTAACCAAAAATCACCAAATTATTCTAGCCAAGAAGATTAACCAGGGAATTACCATTAAGCCATGGATCAAACGATAGACTAGTGTCTTTACCATCCTTGATTTTTCTATCCAAAAGCTTAATACCTATGTTTGTGCTATTAAGAATATTTTTCCATGTATAGGAAAGATGATTTCTAATAGACACAGTCCAAAAAATTTATTTTTTTATATACTTGTTACACATCCATTTATCCCATAGCGAATTTCCATCCAAATATTTCCAGAAGAGCTTAAAATTACAAGTTTGATTTAAATCATTGAAGTTTCTTAAACCCAGACCACCAACTTTTTTATATATGGTAATAGTAAGCCAAATAACATTGTGATGCTTTTTGTTCTAAATAAAATTAGCATATGGTCTCTAAACTTTTCAATAATGGGAATAGGGATATTATGAGTTTGGGACTTTTGAATAATGGAAATAAGGATATTATGAGTTTGGACCCATTATATATTGTCATTAAAATGATAAATACTATTTTTAATAATATTGTCGTATATAAAGCATATGTTGCACAGTGTGGATGAAATGGTTTAAATGGTTTGTTAAAATACGCACGGATTCTTCTATGCCGAAATTGTATGTGCCCGGTGTCTCCAACCAATCACAGCCCCCTGAATTTCGCCTTTTGCAGTTAAACTCTTTAATTGTCCGGAGATTTAAATGTAAAATAGCGAAAATGAAAAGATTTGATTGGTGGACACACACCGGAACAGACGAGGTGGGCACAGAAGAATTGCACTCGTTAAAATAATTCATTAATTTAGATGGCTCAATCCGTTAACTTTTTTGGGGATGTGATTGGTTAAATGGATGGTGTGACGGCTTTATCAATGCGTGTGCATAATTTGAATGACCACCCACGAATCATAAGATCCACGTTCCTCGTTCAATGCACGTTTTACTGATCTAAAAATTAGGCCATCCTACCATTTGCGAAATTAGGTCATTGCTAACCAACATTCCAATTCTGAAAAAAAAAAAAAAAAAAAAAAAAAAAAAAAAAAAAAAATCACTCTCTCTCTCTCGATCGATCTCGATCTCTCGGTATATCTTTTCCTGGAAACCATAACCGATTTCACTGGCTCCTGCAGACCTCCAGACGTGGGAAAAAGAATGTCCCGATTGGTAGCCTCACCAGAGATATCCGTTGGTTTGGTATCTCAGTTGGTCTCTTCACCTTCTTTGCCTGAGACTGCGGCGGTTGATGTTAGTGAACTGAAGCAGGTAGACGGCGTTCGTGCACAGGTGTTGCAGAAGCAATGGACATGTGAGAGTTTTAGTAACATTGATATTTTGTTTCCCTAGCTTTTTCGGCATATTCGATAATACAAAACGTTAGAGCTTAGCTTTTTTCTTGCTCTATTGGGACATAAAATTATACACAGAATTAGAGACACAAAACCTGGACCGTAGGATTTGTTTGTCTTTATGTGTGAGGTGAAATTCGGGGAAAGATCTAATGGTTCAGATTTTATGTGATTAATTTTTGTCAACATTTTGTGTTCATTTATGCTTTCCCATGTGTATATGTATATATATATATATATATATATATATATATATATATATATATATATAGAGAGAGAGAGAGAGAGAGAGAGAGAGAGAGAGAGAAGAGCGATCAAGGGCACCCCTGTTTGCAGCACTCTTGTTGCACCCCTACCCTACCGTGAACTATGACGATCCAAATCCAACGAGAATTTGTAGATATTCAATCCACACACACACACACACATATATATATATATATTAATATCTATCTAAAATTTGAGCTCGTTCCGACATTCGTGTAATAATCGCTACAACCACCATCACAACTACTATTACTATTACTATCATAATGATATGAAATATGATTTTTTTTGTTAATATCTTTTTTTTAGTTATATGAAAACATAATTACATCATCATTATTTCCTATACGATTATCATCAACGAGTTAATAACCTTACAATTATGTAATTGGCTGATCTTAATATGTCGATATTTAGAATTAACATATGTTTTATTATCCAACTTAGATTCCTTTTAATATTGTCAGAAGTATATAATTTAATGTATAAAAGATCATAAAATATTGTCTATGCAAAAGCAAATGAATGAAACTCTGAAGCCGTGAACGATATATCAAGAGAAGCAATTTTGGAGCATAGTTGTTAAGGCGCGCGCTTAAGCGCGTCTAGGCGCGCCTAAGGCTCAGGTGTAGGCTTTGCGCCTTGCTGGCCTTCAAGGCGCATCGGCTAACTGAGGCGCAAATAAAGCGCGCCTTTGGCGCTTTTTCTCGAGGCGCTGAGGCTCAAATAAGCGCGCCTTGTGAAATAATTGATTATATGCCAAGCCCACTTTCGTTTGGACCCGATCCGACTTTCAACCCTTAAATTCAAACAGTTTTGTTCGACTTTTAGGGTTTTTCCTTTCGTTTTGACGCATTCGACACTAAAAAACTGTCGTTGCCTCCGTTGTTGCTGCCACCATCGTGTGTGTATTTCAAATAACAACAGCAGTTTTTTAACTATTTTTAATTTAAATTAATTAGTTTAAAGGTTTAAACTTTAATTTAAACTTGTTAGTTAATTAATTGAGTTATGTTTTAAACTTTAAATTAAAATTTAGATATTGTTTCAAATTTATTGAGTAATGTTTTAATTTTAAAGTTTGAAGAGTTATATTTTAAATAATTAAATTTATTGAATTTGTGATCGTTTTAGTTTTGAAATTGCATTTGTGACTTCGTACCTACTAATCAATGTTTTATTATCACTAAATTTATCGTTTTTAGTAAAATTTTGTAGTATAGTTTTTTTCTAGCAAAAAAACTTACACTTGTATAAAAGTCGCACAGAAAAGCCCAAGGCTCAAAAAAGCCCAGGGCTCACGTCTTGCGCCTTTTTGCGCCTTTGCGCCTTAACTACTATGTTTTGGAGGAAGAAAAAAATATTCTCATAAGATAAGCATTCAAGCAGTTCTGAAACATACCTTCGGATTTTATTTTATTTTTGCATATACGTAAATATGTCCAATGTCTTTGTACGATTTGTCTGTGACATTTTTTTTCATGATTTGGTATTTGTTAAATACAGTCAAGCATTAAAAAGAATGTATAATATTCGTGACACTGTTGGTCCATTATCTTTGAATGATATTGATGATTGTAATTAATGGTTAACTGAATATATGGCCGATATTGAAGATGAGCTTGTGTTCGACGATGAAGATGACCTGACTTGGTGTGTTGCTGCTAGAGTAGCAAGAGTGGAGAGATTCAGTTTTTTAGCTCATCTTTAATGTGTATTATTATTTTTGATTTGAAAACTATTGTGCTTGAAATATTATGCTTTATGTTTTTTTTTTTGTAAAATACATAAAAAAAAATTGTTGTGTATGTTTTAGCAAAAAATATTTTTTTTTGAAATCTTTTGTTAAAATATTGATTATATTAAAAAAATTAAACATGCGCAGTAAATTAAAAAGGCGCGCGCCATTTGCCGTGCCATGCGCCAAGGCTCTAGAGAGGATTTGCGCCTTTTTGCGCCGTGCGCCATTAATAACACTGCACAAAATTAAACACACAAAATCTTTGCCATTAGATCTCCCCCTGAATTCCACCTCACACAAAGACAAACAAATCATGTGGTCCAGATTTTGTGTACATAAATTTGTGTCCCTATAGCCGTTCCTTTATATATATATATATATATATATGTATATATATAGGGGTAGGTTCAATGGCACCCCAATAGTGAGCACCCCTTTAGCCTACCACTTTTCCACCACACATTTCCTTCCTCTCTCCTTCCACTCATTCTCTCACCTCCCACTCACTTTCCATTCACTTTTTTTAATATAAACGAGTGGCTGAAATTGGGGTGCAAATGAGGGGCTGAAATTCAGGGGGCTCCTTGATCCTATCCCATATATATATATACACATATATATACATATATATATATACATATATAGAGAGAGAGAGAGAAAGAGAGATAGAATCAAGAGCACCCCAAATAGTACATCACCCCTTTAGCCTCTTGATTTCCACCACACATTCTCATTTCTCTCTCCTCCTACTCACTCTATCTCCCCCCACTAACTTTTTTTAATATAAATAAGTGGTTATAAATGAGGTGCATTTGGTGTGCTTCCAAATAGGGGTGCCATGGAATCCTCCCTATATATATATATATATATATATATATATATATATATATATATATATATATATATAAAGGCGTTCAATGTCACCCCAAAAGTTTCCTACAAAAACCAAGCATTTATATTATAATAAGTTAGTGGAAGGGGAGAGAATGAGTGGAAGAAGAGAGATGGTGAAATACTTAGTGGAAATCAGTGGGCTTTTGGGGTGCTACACTGTTTGGGGGTGTCATTGAACGCTCGTCACACACACACACACACACACACATATATATATATATATATATATATATATATATATATATATATATGGCAAAGTCTATACGGACAAAACCGTAGACACAAAATATAAGCCACTAGATCTCCCTTTGAATTGCACCTTCCACATAAAGACAAACAAATCTTGTGGTCCAGATTTTGTATACCTAAATTTATGTTTAATTTTGTGTCTCAATAACCGCTCCCATATAGGAAAAGTCTATTTAAACACAAAAAATAGACATAAAGTTGAAGACATAAAATCTTCACTGTCAGATTGCCCCATGACTTCCACCCCTCACATAAATGCAAATTAATCCAACGATCTGAATTTTGCATCTCTCATTTTGTGTTTAGTTTTATGTCTATATAGACGCCCCCATATTCTTGGCACCTCTATTGCATCCGAAGGAGAGCCACTCATTTATAGTTAAATAAGTTAGTGGAGGGAGAGAGAATTAGTGGAAGGAGAGAGAAACGAGAATGTGGTGGAAATCGGGGGGCTAAAGGGGTGCTGCACTATTTGGGATGCCATTGAACGCTCCTCATATATATGTATATATATATGTATATATATATGTATATATATATATATATATATATATATATATATATATATATATATATATATACAGGGAGCGGCTATTGAGACACAAAAGTACACACAAATTTATGTACATAAAATTTGGACCACAAGATTTGTTTGTCTTTATGTGGGAAGTGTAATTCACGGGGAGATCTAATGGTTCAGATTATGTGTGTCCAATTTTGTGTTCATGTAGACTTTCCCATATATAATAATAATAATAATAATAATAATAATAATAATAATAAGGTAGGTCTGCTTAGACGCAAAATTTTAAAACAATTGGTGATGCAATTGATCTCCACCGTTAGATCATCCCATGAATTGCACTAAAGACAAAAAGATCTAACGGTTGAGGCTTTGCGTCCTCCTATTGTTAATTTTGTGTTCAAATAGCCGTCCCCTTTATATTAACGTCGTTTTCCTCGCACTCCTTTTGCATAAATTCAATTCTTTAATCTCTCTTCTTTTTTTCCTTCAATTGCTATCGAGAAATAGGATACTCAATAGCTTCTCCATTTAGTTCATGCTAGTAAGTGGTTCAAATGGATACTGGTTTAATGTAGTTCTTTGTCTCATATTATTAATGATCAGGCGGAAATATATTAAGTGCAAACTCTAAAGAGCAAGAAGTTACTGGATGTCAAACACGCAACGGAGGGGCTATCATTAAAGGAGAAAACGGTGATCCACACAATAATCATCGTGATTGGTATGTCACTCAAACCGTGTACGTACTTTAGAGCCTAGTTGTTTTAATTTTTCCTCTAGCGTTTTGCCTTTCTCAACATTCATAACAAAATATTAGGATGGGAAATTTAAAATTTTAGTCATCACGACGATGGTAAAGGTACGGCGAAGAGGATGGATTGTGGAGGAGTTGAATTGATTTCCATTCCTCTGGTATCTCTCAAAATACCAAAAACAAATTAATTTGTTTTATACTTTATATTTTAATATAACTAGTTTGATGCCCATGCTTCGAACACGGGCACATTGTACATATACTGTTGTTAAATGGAGGAGTGTTATCATCAAAAAATGTATGTAAGTGCAGTGGGAAATGGTTGTGTACTTTTGTTGTAGTACGCTATGTCATTGAATCCTGTATAGCTGCCCGAAAGCATAGATATGGTTGTTTGGGATAGAATATTTGTTGTTGAACATGTCTTTGTTAGTCGTTGCAGCATAGAAAATATCGGGTCTGGATGGCAAGAATTTAGTGAAGATAAATGGATGTAGAGGAAATGCTCAAGTATTTGAACATGTCCCTTTTATAGTATGCATTTATGTGAAATATCAGGAGACTGAATTTTTGTGCAAAAAATACTATAGATGGCCACGTCCTACAAATTGTAGAGAAGTCACATATTGTTAATGGGAGGGTAGAATATGGTAGGTAGTCAGCTTTGCATTAAAATTACCTGGCAAGGGTTCATGAAGTGAAATTTTATACTTAGATTTCTAGAGCATATAAAATGTGACTGGTTACCTATCATATTACATGTGAATTTGTGAAAGGAGCACGGATGAGACACATATCATACAATTCTATGTATCATCAGAAATGTTGTAAATTAAAGTCAAAGAAGGTGATGAACCACAGACAAAGCAGATTGTTGATTCAAAAGGATTCCAAGAAAACATGTAGTAAAGGATAGAGATAGCTATAATTGTTATACTGATTCCCAGTGTAAGGTATGGTAATACAAAAGGAAAGAATGGAGATTGAATAAACACCTGATTGCAAACAAAGTCAAGTAAAATTTTCAAGGTAGATATAATTGTATCTTAAATTAAAATTTATAGCATAATAAATTAATAATGTATGAATTAGGCATGAAGATGCATGTAATTCTTATATTGTATTTGGTTTGGCCCCCTAATTGCATGTGGTACTGTTGATATTTAATATTAAAACAATGAGCATATACTATGACTTGATGTTTCTATGAATGAAAATTGTACTGTGTATAAACTTAGATCCCATAGTTTGCAGTCCTCGTTTCATCCATCTCACGCACGCTGGTCTATTTGGCTGTGTCAACATCCGTACCTCATTTACCTTATATAATACTACTGAAAACAGTTAATTTTTTCAAATTGGAATATTCAGATCTGGAATAATGTCAGTAATAAAATAACAATCTTACTAACAATAATTTGTTCATGTTAACTAACATCATCAACAAAGTAACTTTTAAAACGTCAACTATGTAACACTGATGTTTAAATGAACTTTCATTGCTTTAGTTGAATCATAATGAATGAATGTTGAACGTTTAATATTAGTATTCATTTTTATAGCTATAAATAAGTTGTATATGTCTGTCCGAAAATAGAAATATATATATCGATACCGCAGTGGGGATGGGAAGAGCATATGTATTCACCAAATCACCCGTCCACCAATTCTATTTAAATTGAATCATAAAGAAACCACTGCCATTTTCCCACTGATTAGGAGTGAAATTTCAATAAAGTAGTGATTTCTTAAGTACGATTGCTACTCAAAGTAAGTCAATGTGTGGAACGAAAAAATGAATATAGTATGACAGTTCAAACAACATTTATGTAGAAACTTATAACAAATTTAATAAGAAATAAAATAGTTTATGAGAAAAAAAAACCAAGAAAGACGTAGCCGGGGAGATATTCAGATGACATAAATGTTTAACTAACGGTAACAGAGAATAAAAATTTGATGTTATGTACGAAATTAGCTTTAAATAAGTGGTCAAATTTGTTTATAAGTCTATAACTCCTAGTGCCAAAGTAATATTATCACGACGAATTTCCTTATAAAAGGCAAGTACAGTAAGGCTATAAAATTCAAGGCCCAAACAAAAAACGACATTTATGTTACATACAAGGCTTCAGTGCATGCCAAGTGAGATGTAAAATTCAGCAAAGATATTGGAGGATTAAATCGCAGAAGGTTTTTCAAAATTGACCTAATTGGTGGTCAAAATGTTAAAGCAGCAAAACAAATCCATCTAGAGGCACATTAAGTTTCTTTAGCTTGTCTAATTAAAGTCATAAAAGTATGTTACTATATATTAAACATGGGTCACAAAAAGAGGCTTTATGTATCCGTTAGAAGTCCTTTGTTAAACACAAACTATTGGCCAACAATTGAAATATTAAATTAGCGAACGGTCGAAACCAAAGTAATATATTTTCATATAAATTGAAGAAAGGATGAAAGCTAACAAAAGAGAGAAGATGAAATGAACCAATAGGAGAATGATAATAAATAGTGGAGATTATTAGACTAACGTAAGAAGTATTGCATAAATTTGAAGCTAGTCAATTTAGAAAATTAAAACATAGATATGTAATTCTTCACATCACAATAAGTTGTATTTCTTCAATGGTGTATCTTTTACAAACTAAAATAAATATCCAATATCTCAAAAGAAGAAAGAAACTTGAATATCAATTAATCTGATTGGTAGAAGGTACTCTATACTTTAACATAATAAAATAAATAACAAATTAAACACGAAATAATTATATAGCATGGAAGCTATACTGATTGCTAAAAATGAGTTAAGAGTTACAAAAACATCTGTACTGGGAATTCATTAGAATCGTTTGCTAGGTAAAACACCCCGTTAAGGATCAACAAAACCATTTAATCTAGTCGTGTAATATGTTCTCAATGTTACTTTGTACATAAAATTTACATTTAGATTACCTCTTTTACTTTAGCCTTCGTTGTTATCCTAGCTACAATTTATTCCACCTTGATATCAGGATACCTTCAATTATTGAGCTCTAAATGATCAGGACACAAAATCATCTATTAGATGCAATTGTATTTAAAATTAACTGTTTATAATAAATAAAAAAATCGATCTTAAATCTACGTAACACAATTTGAATTCTCGCAAAAATTTGTAAAAAAAATACCACTTCACATCAACCTCTTTAGTTATTCCACTAATATCCCTATCTACGTAAGACAAAACTATTTTCAATCATTAAACCTCCAATAAAATCATTCATCAGATAGAACTATACCTCGAATTGCATTTCGAAGTTGTACTCATCGTGGAGTAGATAGGGCTGTCAACGGCGGATGCTTTTGGATGCAGATGATCCCATATCCGCATTTGAAATCATTTTTGGATATCGGATATTCGCATCTGCTTAAACGGATGGATATCAGATAATTATCTGTTCTGCCAACGTTCGATAAATCAGTGAACATAAATGATTTTTTAAGCTTACTATCAAGTTTTTTTTCAACCAATCAATTACTAAAGTGCTGAAAATAAATAATTATATGATAATATGTACTTTCGAGCAATTAACAAGTGTTTGCTAGACTTTCAATTTTACAAAATAATAAATAAATATTTTTTATTATGTTAAAATACACATACTTTAAGCTATGAAAAAAAGCAAACGAATATTTTCGGATGCAAATATGCCTATATCCGCGTCCATATCCGTTTTTCCGGATATCGGATATTTATCCGCTTTTCGGATTCAGATGCGGACGGATTTTGGATTTTTCAAATATCCATTGACAACGCCAGAAGTAGGTGATGTCCTTCCTTTCTTATCTTCTTTGTTTCCGGTTGCATCTTTCTCCTTAATGCATTAATGGAAATGATGCAGCTCTGTGGAGAATTACGACGCTATTAAGAGGTGAACTATTGCTTCCATGTCATCTACTTATCCACGAAAACCCACTATAAAGCTACTAATTTATTTCTCTTCGAATATAGGAGAATATGAAAAACAGGGGTATAATATACCCGGAAAACTTTAGGAAGTATGAGAAGTTGAATAGGTAAAAGAAGACATGTAGTCAAAAAAGAGTGGCTAAATGTGGAGAAAAAGATGAACAAAGAAAAATGTTCTCAATTTCAATAGATTACCATGTGTGAATTCTACAAAAATGTAGTATTTTATTTTGTGTAATACTGCATCGTTCAGTTGGACCGGTATTAACTGCATTCCTGCTTTGGAGAAATAGGCCTTTTAGTAGTTATTTTTTTTTTGTAGATAATCTTTCTGAAGCAGGAACTAATCATTTTTAGATGAATTGCTTACATCAGGATCCATGACTTTGGCAAGTGCAGCAGGCTTTTACACCCTAAAATTTAGCATGCACGACTGAATTTAATTCTGACAGCTTAAATAAAGGTTGAAATTGATTTTAAAATACAAATACTCGTTTATGACTTTCTTATAAATTTGGGCAGCAATTTTGCATTCACTATATGGATACTGTAAAGTAGCCATTTCCAACATGCACATCCCAAAAGAATATATATCAACTAGTTTAATATATCCTTTCTCATAAACTTCAGGAGCCATAAATTCTGGGGTGCATGACAATTAACTGACACCACATGTTTATCCATAAAATTTGGACTGTAAAAATATTATATTAGTGAGTAACCGTGGAAATTTACTAATAACACTATGTGCTATATTAGTAAAGATAAAAATTACATTGGTAAATTAAGTGCTAATTTGATTTTGTTTTCAAGGTGGCATCAGTTTCACTTTAATATAGTTCATAAAAATCTTAGCAGTTGTATTTGAATCTAGTGGTTTTGTGATCCAACCACCATTATAATTATTAACAACATTTCGAGAAAACATAAACTAGTTGTCATCAGTATCTATGCCTACAATTTGTCTGAATTAACCTATATTCCCAATGCCAATGGCAGTGCAGCATGTAATATATTAGTGGAAATAAGTCATGCTTAATATATATGTGCATTGGTTTTTTATACCGATAACAATTGGGTATATAAATTTTGTTAATGTTATTTTTTACATCTCTGAACTGACAAATGTTCTATATATGGTGAATAACAGGTGTGGTATGCCTGAAAAACTTTTGGTTGACATTCTACTACGGCTACCGGTGGTATCTCTTATACGGTTGAAATCTGTATGCAAATCATTGTGTGCCCTTGTCGGCAGCTCTACGTTTATTACCCAGCACTTTGATTGCAATCGCGGTAAGGACAGTCTCATTGCTGTTGATTACTCCGGCGATTACGGTGACAGGTCATGCAAACTTTGCTTGCTCAGTGGCATCAAATACGAGGTGTGCAGTGATTTGGAATACGAACTAGAGTGGAATGGATATGGAGAAGTAGCTATTGGAAATTGCTGCAATGGTATTGTGTGTGTAGTAAATAAGAACAAGGGAATTGTTGAGTTATGGAACCCAGCTCTTAAGCAAAAGAAACGTCTACCAGAATCATGGATCTCCCCTTCATCGCTGGTACTTCCCAGGGAATATCACTGGACCTGTGGGTTTGGTTATGATGCAGAAAGCAATGACTATAAGGTTGTAAAAATTCATATGCATGTAGGGAAGGGGAGCACAAATAAGTGTATCACTGAGGTGTACAGTCTGAGAGGCGATTCATGGAAAATCATACAGGACGGGTTGCCAGTGCCGGATCTTGTGGACCGCCGTATGCCATGGCAAACATTGAGCGTGAATGGAAAGTGTTATTGGATCGGGTGCATCGATAAACATAATGAGGTGGTTGTTTCTTTTGATTTGAACAACGAAAGGTTTGGAACAATGGCACTTCCCGGCCCCAGTGAAGGTAGCTTAGAATGTCAACCATATCATGTTTTGGATTTGTTGGATGGAAATCTGGTTTGTATAAAGGGGACGGGTAATTGTTGGCCTTACGATACTGTGTGGGCTACAAACTATGAAATATGGGTGTTGCGGGATGATGAAAATGGTGTGGAGACTAAGTGTTGGAGCAAACTTTACGACCTCGGACCTACTACCTACATATGCGGTGAAGATCGAGTTCCACTGGCCTTTTCAAAGGATGGACGGTATCTTTTGCTTTCTAGTAATCCTGGGGGTGTACAAGGGATATTCGTGTACGACTTTGCTGCTATAGAAGACGGTGGTATTGGAATGGACTTTGCTGCTATAGAAGACGGTGGTATTGGAATGGAGGAACCAGATCTTTTTTTGTTGTCATTTGACCATTACACTGAAAGCCTGGTTTCGCTCAAAGGAGCCTAGTTAATGGCTTGACTCAATCGGCATAACATCTTTTATGTATCTTCTTCCTTTTTTAGCTCTTGTTAAGATGTAAGATTCTATTATTGTTGACTTTTTGGTTCCTAGAAAGATAATGCCTTGTGCTATATGTGTCAACTGTTTTCTTTCGCTTAGAAATGGAATTATCATGTTTCATGGTTACTGTTACATATCTATTATAGTTTGCACGCTGTTTTGCTGCATCACCACCATGTATGTTTGCTGCAAATCTTTATTTTTGTTTGAAAATTAAGTGTATGTTGTTGATTCGAAACATATATTTACTACATCTCTACCCCAAAACCCTCTACCCAAAGGTTTTTCTTCTTCATTTTAACAGAAAATGATTTGAGAATCTTGTACGTATAACAAGATAAGAGGTATTTTGTTTGTTTGATTATAGGGCCTGTGTGCATATTCTCGGAAATACAATGTGGTTGAGTAAGTATTGGAGCCTTTCATTTTAGATGTAGGCTGTAGCTCTGTGAAGACACCATGTAAGTGGTTTCTGGCAGAGTTTCATGCTTGGTTTGTTATCCATATAAGTGCTGTGATAAATGCGACTACCAATTCCCTGTTGCGACTAGGGCTGTTATGGTAATGGTAAATTTACCATTACCAAACCAATGGTAAACAATATCGAGCTGCATCAGTATACCAATGCTATTGGTATGGTAACGGTAAGTTTTACCATTGTTAACTGGAAAGAAATATCAATACCAGTGGTAACGGTAAATTTACCAGTCATATTAATTTTGTTTTTTTTTCCGCTATTTTAATGAATTCCAGTCTTTATTTTTTTGAAAGTTTATAATATTTTATGCAGATGCTTATAGATTTATTTAGGATGGTAATTCTTTTTGGTTTTACTAACATTAAAGTTTAAGATTAACAAAATTATTATATCATATTGTTGTAATTATCTTGTGATAAGCTAAGTAAATTTTCTATACTAATTAAAATAAGTTTAAATATTTATACAAACATTAATGGAGTTAGAATTAGTTAAAAAAAAAAAAATGTACTTTTTATCACTATCAATGTTTTAATGTGTTATTGTTTTAATAACTTTATGTATTGGTAAATTTACCAGTACCAATCAACGGTTTACCAGTTTATCGGTATACCAATGAGCATTTTACCAGGGGTAATGGTAAATTATCGGTATTCATTTTTGGCTTACCAATAATATCGGTATGGTAATGGTTTTCTCGTATCGATAATGGTTACCATTATCATAACAGCCCTAGTTGCAACTACTACGTCTTTTCATTCCTTCTATTCTTAGCTACCTTCCATGACGGATGATGACATGGGGAGAACATTAGCACTTCTTGTATGGTTTCATTTTGAGTTTTGTTTTAAAATTGATAGGCGAGAGCATAAATGAAAATTTATAATTCAAAGCAATTACGATGGAGAAATCAAAATTTTAAACAATTAATTGTTTCATGTGCCTTTGTCGTTTTCTAATATATATAAAATATAGGACGTATTTTGGTTTCGTTTCGAGTTTTGAAATTTGTATTTCAACATCTACGATAAGAAAAATTTATGGTTCCTTTTCATTTATAAGACCAACGAAAATCAGAGTTGTTTGATTGGTTTGTGTGCTTTTATTATATTTTTCAAAATAAAATAAAAATTAATAATTTTGTTTCTATTTTACATGTTTATTTTATTATTTTTAATTGTTTTTCAAAAATATAGACAAGACACACATTTTTATTTGGGTGAAAATTAGAAAATTAAAAATGAAAACAAATGGAGCTTGCATTATTATGTTTCTTATGACTACTTGAAAGTCAGTTTGTATCGACTTATATAAGTTGTTTTTTGACTTTTTAAAAGTTAAAGTGAACTAATTTTTTAATCGTAAAAGTCAATAAATGACTTATTTTAATCCGTTCAAGCGAGACTTTTATATTTTATTTTTCAAATAAAATAAAAGCGTCAAGATTATTTTTGTTCGATACACAAGAAAATGACTTCATGTAAACAAAAGAGAACAATTGATCGATGTATGTATAAACCCTAATTTTGGGCACATCATTATTAATAATATTTGTATTACATTCTTCTAAGACCTCTATCACTATTTTGTTTCTATTCCACTTCTCATTTCTTTTTTAGATAAAATAAATTATTATTTATTTTGTATATTCTATCGATTCTATCATTATCTGTTTTATTCCACATAAAGTTCAATAATTAACCATTAGTATTACTGCCCCTCATTTCATCTCATTATAAATACCAATTTTCCTTGATTTGAGATCTATTTTACTTTTAAGCCCTCAAAAATATTTTTCAATTCAGGGATCATGAGTAAAAATAACCTAGATAATCTGTTCTACTAATTAAAATTAAGTCCCCAATTTCGGTACTCTTTTGCGTCGACCAAATACAATACAAGTACAACCCAAAGTGCATTGGAAATCCAAATGTGTGAGAAAAGAAACAGAAAATTATTTCCACCTATACAAATATTTGATTGATTCCTTAAATTAAATATGTACTATCCCCATATTAATATATTGTCTTCCTGGTTTAACTTGATTACGAGAATCAATTAATATCTCCTCATTAATATATTTTAAACGTCCAAATTTAACAATCCACCTCGATTTAAATATATTCATCAATCAAGAAAAATGGTTGTTGGGTCAGTGCCCCATGGCGCTAAGTAGCTCGTACCACACCAATCAAGTTTGAGCAATGCTCAAACTTGTCCTTTGGAACCGACTTTGTTAGCATATCAGCTGGATTGTCATTTGTGTGAATCTTTGACAACTTTATCTTATTTCTCTCTCCTTCAGGCATGAGAAAGAAACTCCTAACATCAATGTGCTTTGTTCGTGAGCTGTAGGCTTGATTTTTTGCAAGATGAGTGGTGCTCTAACTATCTGAAAACAACTCCACGTTCTTCTGCATCATTAATAAATCATCAAAAAGCTACAAGTACAAACCTTCCCTAGTCGCTTCCACAACAGAAAAGAGTTCTGCCTCTGTAGTTGATAAAGCTACAATGGACTGTAGCTTGGATCTCCCAGAAATCGGGCCTATGCCAAGTGTAAAAACATAGCCCGAAATCGATTTCCTACCATCTTTGTCCCCACATAATCTAAATCACAATAACCCCTAAGAGTTATGTCACTACCTTCAAATAACAAACCAATGTCAGAAGTCCCTCTCAAATATCTTAGAATCCACTTTATTGCTTGAGTCTCTCCTGGGTTAGACATGTATCTGCTAACAACACCAACTACATGAGCTAAATCAGGCCTTGGTGTGACGACCCAGATTTTCGGTTAATTTAAATATGAATTTAAATAAGATTACTAGAATTTTTAAAGTGATTTAAAAGTAAAAATATCAAAATTTGATATTTTAACATTATTTCAACAGCCTAAAAATAGATTTTTTTTTAAAATAATCTCGAATTTCAATGAAACCAAGTTTATCAGATCTGTAACGTTAAAATGTGGTAAGGTTCCAAATTTCAAGTAAATCGGAGTTAGTGCGTAAGCATACTTAATATAAACGCTTATTGAAAAATCAGTTAAAAATTCAATAAAAGCTAGCAATAAGGCCATTTTTCAAGCGTTCTCTGAATTCAATGGAACCAAGTTCATTGGATCCATATTAGTAAAATATAATAGGATTTCAATTTTCGTATTGATTGGACTTACGGTTTGATCATACGAGTTGAAAATGCGTAAGAGTCGTTTCATTAAAATTCAATTGAAATTAAGCAATTTTGGGTAATATTGAACAATTTGAAAATATTGATAAAATGATAAATGACAACCTTAATGGCCTATTAGCATGTACTAATAGTTTTATAGAGTTCAAATTAATTTAAAGGAGATAACACCTTCCTTAAATAAGCCTTAAGTATTAAGTTACATTTTTAATTAAAGGAATCATTTCCCTTTTTGCACAAATTCCTACACACTTCCAAAATTAGACAACACATCTTCAAGTCCACTACCTCTTTACATGTGTCAAACTCTTCCATTCACAACTTTCTATGGTACCTAAGCATGTGTTGCTTTTGTGTTATCAACTTCTTATGCATTCACCTTTAAAATAAAAGGAAATCTCCTTCTTCTTCTCCCTCACTTCATTTCTTTTTCTCCTTCTCTTCCTTCCACCTTCTTTCCTCCATTAATGGCTTCTCCCCTCTAACAACTCATGTCCCAAGCCCCATTCCTCCTCTCCTCCACTCAAACCACCCCAAATCCACTTAAAATCTTCCTCTTACCTCCCTAAACCACATACATACCTCCTCGTCCCCTCTAACCTACAACCTGTGGCCAAATCCCCCATGGTCGAGCCCTACGCCACCCCCAAAACTCCACCTTTCCATCTCTAAACCACTTATACCCACCTCTTCACTTTAAAGATCCAAGCTTTAATCCACTAAAAATCCAACATTTGGTACTTTAAACCCATAAAAATCTCACCTTTATGCTAAAAATTCCACCTTAATCCATAAAAAGAAAGTATAGGTATGTGTGCTAGTGCATCTTGAGTTTGTGGTGATGTTGAAGTGCTAAAGTTTCTATCTTGGTTGTATAAGAAAAGTTGGAGTCGCAGGGAGTCCCACGTTAAAGAACGTTGGAGTAAATCTCTCGGTGAGAACTTTTAAACCAAATAAGGGCTAGTTAATTATTGATTAATGTTTTTGAACTCGAGTGAGTTATATATTGACTTGTGGTTAATGATATGAGTTGATAATATTGATGTTTAGCATGGAAAAGATATGATTTTAAGTGAATTATATGTAGTTACTTGGGTAAAGAACACTTAGAACTGATAATGGTGACATTAGAATTGAATTGAACCTTAAGTTGTTATTTAATGGAAATTAACTAAGTGATTAGTTATTGGATATCAATATGTACTCTATCAAATGATAAGGATATGATTGTGATGAATATTTAAGTTGATTGATGAATGTATATTGCGTTAAATCCGTTGATTGACAAAACCATATAAGTGTTAATGATTTAAGGCTTATATGGTATATACCACAATATGTGGATTGGAATGTTTATTGGTTATTGATATGTAGTATATAGTTAATAAACTGTTTGAAATTGTAGTCAATCCGATTTTATTCAAAAATCAAAGTTTGGTTAGAATAGAACTAGTCGCTCAGCTGCAGTCTGTGAATTTCAACCATTGACTTCAAACTGACGTATCGGAAGATCCGACCATCGGTTCTTCCTAAAACGAAAAACGTTGGGTCCGAAATGAAAAGAGTTTTCAAATGTTATGTAGAGTTTTAAAATCCAATGGTTAAATTTTGAGATAAGTCAAAATCAATTTTCTAAAAAAAAAACACGGATTTTGCAGTTTAAGACCCAAAACTGAATTTTTAAGAAATGATTTTTAATTATTAAAAATAGGGATAAATTATGATAAATCATAATAAATAGTTTGAAGTAATTTGAATTGATAAAATGAAGTTTGGGATGATATTAATTCATTTTGACTAAATTAGTCGATATAAGCCTATTCATAGCGCTTTTTATGACGCTATTTATTTAGCGATAGAGATTGATTCATTTAATTAGGAACGAGAATCTAAATGAACGATTTTAAAAGATGATTTCATAAAAGAATATAAAATGAAAGTTTATTTTTGAGTAACTACAAAATATTTTGAAATAAATATTTTGAAGTGATAAATGGTTTATGAAAGATGTTTTATAAACAAAGAAAATTTCGATGGCTTAAACCCTAATGTTTAAATGATTTGGAAAGAAAAAGTACTATGATTCGAAAGTACTTGTGATTATTATTGCGAAACGATTTATCACTTCGGGATAGAAATGTTTTGATTTGTTACTTATGATTCGGGTAACCCGTGACTAAAAACCTAAGCAAACGGGTATGGGGCTCCTCCTGCGAGAGGGACATACCGTATGGGACTCCTCTGGATATAGAGGGACATAAACTAGAATGATTAACGAGATGAGAAGGCTAGGACCCAGTTGCCTTATTATCGGGAGACCTCCCGATCTGGTTGCATATGTTTAGATATGTTGTTATAGATATTTGAGATTTTCAACGTGATTTGTTTTGAAATCCCGAAGTAAAGTATGATTTGATATAAAAGAAATATCTAGTATTTCAATGAATTGAAATAAAATCGGGATTTTAAGTCTGTAGAGATTATTTTCAAAAGAATGGTTTTGAAAATAAATTAGATTTGATAAATCTAAAAGTGGATATTAAACTATTTAGTTTTGAGTTATTATGAATCAGTATTCATATGGGAAACCCGTTCCGTATTATATGGCGCGGTTCTATGAATTTCCTAAGTTTAAAATAAATTATAACTGATATGAGTTCTCATACCAGTCTCATGACTGACTTGTAGTTTGTTTTTTCCTTTTGCAAATTCGGGTGCCCATTTCTACATGGGAAACCAGGTAGTTTTGTTTGCAGATATTTTTCTTGAGCATGATTCTGGATTGAAGTTAGAGCTATGTTCAGAGCATTTGATAGTCTTCCGCTGAATGTAATTATGTTTCCGCTGTGTATTGTAATTTATTATTCCCTGATATTTTCTATATACTATGGTATTCTTGTACTCCGATGTAATATAAATGTGGTATTAATGAAATTTTCTTTTGTGTTTTGTTATGATGTGTTGTATGCCTAAAGTTAATGTCTCGATGGTTTTTGCCATTTTGGATCAGACTTCTGTAGTTTACAGTCGATTCGAAAGGTAGAAATTTTCGGGCCATTATACTTGTGCATACCACGACATACATAAAGTTTCCAACCGCACTAGAGTAAGGAATATTACACATATCCCTTTTGTCTTCATCCGATGTGGGACACATATCTCTGGATAGCTTAAATTGAGAGCCTAATGGAGTAGCCACCAGTTTGGCATTCTCCATACTGAAACGAGATAGGAATTTCTCGATATATTGAGTTTGAGTAAACCTAAAAACTTTTTGCTTTCTATCCCTCTAAATCTCCATCATCAAAACTCTCTATGTGTTTCCTAAATCTTTCAGCTCATGCTACTTGCTGAGCTCCATCTTCAAGTCTGAAATTCTAGTCATGCTCTTTGAAGCTATCAATATATCATCAACATAAAGCAACAAATAGATGATGTCATCATTACATTTCTTAAAATAGATACATTGATCCTTAAAGCTTCTAGAATGACCTTGTGAGATCATAAACTTATCAAATTTCTTATACCACTATCTAAGAGACTGTTCTAAACCATAAAAAGATTTGTTAAGTTTGCAAACATGACTAGGCCTGCTACTATCAATGAACCCTCTGGCTGCTGTAGGTAAATGTCTTCCTCAAGGTCACTATGCAAGAATGCTGTCTTAACATCTAATTGTTCCAACTTCGTGTCGAAGTGAGCAACCAATGCCAAAAGAGTGTGAGTGGAAGTGTGTCTAACAATCGGAGAGAAACTATCATGGAACTCCACACCTTTCTTTTGAACATAACCCTTCACCACTAATCATGCCTTGTACCTTAAGTCACCGTTGCTGTCGTCTTTCACCTTATAGATCCATTTACATCCAGTTTCTCTCTTGCAAGAAGGAAGTGGCACTAAATCCCAAGTTTGATTTTTGTACAAAGACCCAGTTTCCTCTTCCGCAGCAACTAACCAGCTGGAACTACCAACTGAACTAATGGCATCTCTATAGTCTTTGGATTCATCATGGCATATGCTTAAATCATAAGAGACAATGCCATCAAAGTCAATGTCTTCAACACTTAATCCCACAAAATCATCAAGCCATGTAGGTCTTTTTTTAATCTCTGGTTGGTCAAGTTTGAATTTGGACTCCACCTTGAGATTGATCCTCTGTCCTCTACTTATCAATTATGGTGTCATCAGAATAACCGTTTTTACTCGCATGGAAGTATGATGATCTACCTTGTGTTTGGTATTCTAATTTTGTCTTCTCAACATCAATAACTCAAGAAGAAGGCTCCACCTTCAACATAGTCTTCTCATCAAACGTAACATGCATGCTAGTAACAACCTTCTGGGTAGTAGGACACCACAACCTATAACCCTTAATTCCTTTCTTATAGCGAAGAAAAATACACTTGCACGATCTTGGATCCAACTTCCCTTTGATCTCATGCACATAAGCTGGACAACCAAACACTCTCAGAAAGGAATATGAAACAGGTTCTCCCTTCCATACTTCTTCAGGAATCTTCATATCTATGGTAGTAGAAGGTGTGCGGTTGATAAGGAAAACCGCCGTAGATAATGCTTCTACCCAAAATTTCTTCTTTAAGCTTGTAGTCAGACGTAAGCAATCGATTCTTTCCAACAAAGTTCGAATTGTTCTCTGTGATCCCCCATTTGACTGAGGGTCCCCTGGCGTGGTGTAGTGTCTTTTGATTCCCTCAGACTCACAAAATTTGATGAATTTTTCAGAAGTGAATTCACCACCATTATCTGAACGAAGAACCTTCACTTTCTATCTGGACTGCTTCTCAACAAGAGATTTCCAAGTTTGAAACCTATCAAACATTTCGTCTTTGGACTTCATAAAGTAAACCCATAACTTTTTAGAAAAATCATCAACAAATGAAACAAAATACTTGGCTTCTCCAAAAGGTAGGTATGGTGTGGGGCCCCAAACATCATTATGGACATACTCATTAGACTTATGCTCCACACTGCCAAAAGAAATCTTCGTCTACTTTTCAAGTACACATCCTTCACAAAATCCAAGTTTTGAATGATGAACACCGTCAATCAAACCTCGTTTTATCAATACTTCAAAACTGCGCTCTCTAATGTGATCCACGAAAATGCCACAATCTGGTAGAAGAGGAATCAACAGAATCAACAACCGAAGCAGATTATGCATTTGCAGTTATACCCTTCAGCGAATATAGATTTCTAGTTTTTACCCCTTTCATTACTATCAATGAGTCATTTGTAATTTTTAATGAATCTTTTTCTATTACACACTTTAACCAAAATTGCATAATGTTCCAATAGAGATCAAACTATGCCTTAAATCAGGCACATGCCTGACATCACATAAAGTATGAACAACACCATTAAACATCTTGATTTTTACGGTTTCAATACCAACCATGTGACAAGAAGAATTATTTCCATGAGAACCTCTCCTCCATCAAACTTTTGATAAGTGGAAAAGGAGTGTCTATCAGGTGTCATGTGATAGGGTGCTCCTGAATCAATAATCCACATAGTACTCTTCATACCAATCTGTTGTGCAGAAAACATTACACAAATGCGGAAGAACAATAAACATGATATAGATTTGCCAATTGAACATCAGCCTAATCTAATAGTAATTATTCTTTTACATCAAACAAACAGTAAATAACTATAACGAAGAAACAAAGAGATGCAAAATATTTATAATGGTTCCACTACCGTCGAGATAGTGTATGTCCAGTTCAAAGGAGAGAGATCTTATTCCACATGAGAGAATTACAAGAGATTACAAGATAAGAGTTTACATATCCAAACCTCAAATTATGCTTAATAAGGAGAGACTCCATTTGGGGATCACTGGCACCATGCCAGGATGGGTTTACAATGAAGTCTACTCCTAATATATAGCTAGTGAAATATATGTGAGTCATCAATTATCTTACCAAGACATGGAAAGAAGATAATAGAGGCAAATTACAATGGAAAAAATTTATGCAAACATAGCAAGTAACTCACCCATTCCTTTTAGCAAAGATGGAAGAAAATAAACACATATCAATGCAATTACCAAGAAAAAATAATATGCAAATCTTCTTGCATGTATTATTCTTTAATCTTCATATGCAGTTATTTCCCTGCCATCTCATATAAATGTTATCCAATAGTTATTCGCTTCCATAATGAACAGATGTAATTACTTCACCCTTTGCATATTTTTTCCCAATCATTTGTGTTTTTTTATCACTAAATTTAACACTCCATCTTGATGCAAAATCACATATCTCCCACACCCGACCTCGACTCAAAGTCTCTTTTCAATATAGAACTCTTTAAAAGAACTCCACCTTCAACCAAAATCTCACAGTGAGATAGAAACTAAGTATGAATATTTACCCAGTAGGTTCCAGCAAAGCTACCCCCTATCACACTTTGTTAACGAGCTCAGACTATGTCCTCGCACGCTAACAAAATGTTGCAAATATCCAAAATCAAAAGAATGCAGATTCCAAAGTAATCTCGTAACACCAGGGCCAAAAATGATTCTCTCAATCACTAATTCAAATACAAATCCAAAATACAAATCTCTGGATGCAAGATAAATCTCTCCCCTTCCACATACCTGCATTCAGCACCAATCCTTTATTACGTCATCACAAAATTGACGATATACCACAATGACACTAAATCAGCCAAAATCATCTCTGTGAACTGAACTTTCCAAGACAGCATCACAAGTCGATGGCCTCAGTGACGTCAAATCCATAACCAAAATCTGTTACATTAGCTATAGTTTCTAAGCCCAATGGTCCCTTCAACATACTAAACTCTTATCACCTAACTCTCATACAATGCGCGCCATACCTAACAGATCTTCACCTTAGCTAGCATTTCTCAACTGAACTTGAAGTCTTACAGAGTCCTCAAACACTTGGAAAGGTCTCTAACACCTCCAATAGGTCCGTCTTAGGTCGATACCACCTCTGAGCAGTTTTCACCAAACAGTTTTCTACAAAGAGTCTCTCTTCTACGGTTGGTCAGGCAGCGTTCTAACATATAACTCTACCTTAGTGAGAATTCGAAGCTCAAGCTACATCAAAGTTCCAAGCCTGGATCACTCTTCTCTCTCAACATTATCTTCTCCAGCAAAGTCTCTTTTCCCTCAAAATAGTAAACCATAATCACCATGGAATCTACCAACATTTGTAGAAATAATTGATGCAATTTAAAATAAATCGCCTTGCTCTGATACCAAACTATTATGCAAAAATTGCACAGATGCGGAAGAACAATAAACATGATCTAGATTTTCCAAATAATCTAATAGAAATTATTCTATTACATCAAACAAATAGTAAATAACTATAATGAAGAAACAAAGAGACGCACTATATTTATACCGATTCCACTACCATTGAGATAGTGTACGTTCAGTTCAAATGAGAGAGATTTTATTCCATACAAGATAATTACAAGAGATTATAAGATAAGAGTTTACATATCCAAACCTCAAATTACACTTAACAAGGAGAGACACTCCATTTGGGGATACTGGCACCATGCCAAGATGGATTTACAATGAAGTCTACCCCTAATATATAGTCAGTGAAATATATGTGAGTTGTCAATTATCTTACTAAGATATAATGAGAAGATAATAGAGGCAATTTACAATGGCAACAAATTGTGCAAACATAGCAAGTAATTCACCCGTTTCTTCAGCAAGGATGGAAGAAAATAAACACATATCAATGCAATTACCAAGAAAAAATAACATGCAAATCTTCATGCATATATTATTCCTTAATCTTCATATGCATTTATTTCCCTGCCATCTCATATAAATGCTATCCAATAATTATTCATTTCTATAATGAACAGATGTGATTACTTCTCCCTTTGAATATTGTTTCCAACAATTTGTGATTTTGTATTACCAAATTTAACAATAAACCTTAAAATATAACTTTTATTCATTAATTTGAATAAATAATTAAATCAATAAATGAATAAATTAAGTACTTAAATCTTTTGTCAGAACAGATAGTAAATAGTACTTTCCTGAATCCGACATAGTCGAATTCCGATGTTCAACTCTCTTTTGAATAATCTCTTGATCGATTAACAATCCGGAATTTGGAATAGATTTACTGTTTCAGGTCAACTCAATTCCACTTATAATCATTCCCATCTACAAAACATTTGCTTTCGAACCGTTATTCACCTTTAAATGTGAATATCATTTCTTTATAGAAATCTGAACTCATTTAAATAATTCTTGATTTCATTTGTAAATATCATTACAAGTTCAAATCCCACTTATCAAGTCACTTTATAAAGCCACATCATTTTCCACTTCATTCATTTTCAAAGTCTTTATACTTTATATTTTGATTTATACTATTTATCTTATAAAATCTCATCAATTAACTAAATTTCCATTTACACCATTCCATTTATAAATCTTTCTGTCGATTTTCGTATCTATAAATCTTTCTGTCGATTTATCACCAATCCATTTATACTTTCGAATCCATAGCTAGCCCACTTTTCCCCAAAATAGAATCCACTATCTCTTTCCAAACAGATTTCCCTATCGTTCAAATTCTCATTTTAACTCGTCTTTCCAAACCTCAGTCTTCTTTATAGATATTTCCATTTGCAAAATATTTGCTTTAAACCATCATCCACTTCAAACGTGAAAAATATTTCTTTTATACAATCAAATCAGTTTGATGTCATACTTGTAAATAATATCTCAAATCCCAAATTCTATTTATACCTTCTATTTTGAATTATTCATAAAAAAAAATCATTTTTATTCCAACCATTTATAATCTCATTTATAATTTCCTTTATAACTGCTAAGTTCAAATCCAATTACAAATATCTGTTTCAAAACCGACTTCTAAAATCCGGTATTTACCTCTTTAAGTAAATAGTTAACCAACTTTCCAAGATTGAATCTTTTCTTATTTTCGAATTTTCTTTTTATAAAAACCACTGATTTTATATAAATCTTTTAAATTAAATATTTACATCAAAAACTTCTTTTTATATTCCAATATTACTTATATTATTTAAAATACCAGAGTAAAAGGGCCAATGTCATTTAAACACCCAAACCAACATAATCTATTATAAATCAGCAATCACATCACATATAAATAAATATGTGAAAACAAATAATATAAGTATTGAGGAATCCAGTTGAACCCTTCCAAACTGTTTCCCTGCATCCACAAATGTTAATCAACATAAATAATACCAATTTCACTTGAATATGAGATATCATGGTAAATAAAATCAATATTCAAAAATGACTTATATATATAACGATATATATAATTTCAGCTAATTTATTAACAGTTCATCCAAATAACCATCACACAACATAAAATCACTATGTATTAATTTAAAACTTGTTTATATAAAAATACAAATGACCCAAAGATAGTGAGTTTACTCTCATTGTTTGCATTGACGATTCTGCTTTTGTTTTGTTTAAAATCAAACAAACATTTGATTTTTGCCATGAAATTCCAGTAGCTATATTCTTAGCCGCATTAGTTCCACAACGTAGATCTCATCCATACGATTCCAACGTGACTTGTTTTGTTTGATTATGTTAACGTATGCATGAAATATTAATATTACACAATTTAAACGTCATTAGTGATTAATTAAATAATTAATTAACCTTTATCATTTTCCTTAAACCTTCTTCCCTCCACTACAACAAATTTACCTTCTAGTAGTACGTGAAAAACGCTATAATAGATTTCCATAGCATTAGTGACGATGCAATATAGCAACATGGTATAATAGCCCGGTTATATCTCGTAGCTCTAATCTAAACCTATTGTATCATACCTTTTATAGCGTACGTTCACCAACATTGAAAAGTTTTACATGGAATTCTGACCTTGCCATTTTAGTTGCTTACTAAAATCTAAGCTTTTTTATAGCGTTATCAATATTTTCATAGCATATATTCATTGATGAGAAAATGTTTTCCATTATGGTTTAAATATTTTTTATCGCTATTATTAACTTTCCTATTTATATCTAGCATTCAGACGTTTCCATGTTAAACATTCACTTATTTTTTATAGTCTTATCATTGTTTTCATAGCTCATATTCAACGATATGCAAAGTTTTCTACATTTTTTAAATTTTATCTAGCATTTCACGTTTTGTTTCCGTAAGTGGAATTTTCCACTATAAATATTTATAGTATATATAGCATTATCAGTATTTTCGTAGCACATATTCAAATTTATGAATAAGTTTCCACACTATTTAAATTTTCATATAACATTTCACCTTTTATTTCCACATGTATAATTTTCTGCTATTAATATTTTTAATATATAACACATTTTTGAGCTATGAACTTCATGTAGCAAATTTTTTATTTAATTTGTGCACAGTTCAGACAATTGAACAGTAAATTTTCAAGTTAAAACTGTCAATAGCAAAAAAATAATACCAAAAGCATATTTGTTTTCAATTATAAAGTCACAGCTAATAAGTCTGTTAGTAAATAATAAATAAGCCAACATACTTGTTGTTTAGACATCGTTCCAAAACAAGGTTACATGCAAAATCACTTAGCCTTCAGCTTGTAAGCTTGTCTAACTTCTAGAACCTGCAATCCACTAGTACAAGTTGCAGTCTTATATCAAAGAAGAATGCAAGAAATACAAAGCAAATGCATGTCACAGTTCTATTTAAAACTGTTGCATTTTATATTTATTAATAGACTTGTATGGAACAACATACATAAGAAATAAAAAATTACTAAGCATCCTTTGAGCAAATGACATATACATAAAAGAAACATAAATCTGTAGCCACACCATAATGAAAAGGCGGAGATAATGAATGTAAAAGGAGCTAGAAACTAGATAGAGACTACTAAAACATCCTAAAAGCTCCATAACCTACTAAAATCTAAAAGCCTATTTTGTTGAAGCAATTGTCAAGGCTACCATTGCAGCAACCGAAATATGACTAGGAGGACTCATGATCAAATACCTATATATATATATATATATATATATATATATATATATATATGAGGAGCGATCGGGGCCATCCCTGTTGCACCCCCTATCGTTCGTGAGCTACGACGATCCAAATCCAATGATAATTTGTAGATGTTCAATCCACATATATATTAGTATCGATCCAAAATTTGAGTTTGTTCTGACGTTCGTATAATAATATTTTTGATGTTTAAATTTAACGGTTTGAATAAATGTCTGAATGGTGAATAATTGAGCTATGATTTTAAAAATATTACGAATGTCAGAACGAGCTTAAATTTTAGATAGATCATTATATAAGTGTGGATTGAACATCTACAAATTCTCGTTGGATTCAGATCGCCGTAGCTCACGAACCGTAGGTAGTGCAACAAGTGCGCCCCTGATCGCTCCTCTCTCCCTATATATATATATGTATATATATATATATATATATATATATATATATATATATATATATATATATATGTGTGTGTGTGTGTGCATGCGCGTGCGTGGGAGCAAAATTGACAAACGCAATGGAATTCAAATTCCATGCGAAGAAAGCTCCCTCCAAGCATATTCCACTGTATAACAGTATGCAATGGAAATTAAAAAAACTTGCTTCTTTTTTATATTTTTGCATTAAGAAACATTATACATTTACAGGCGAATAATTCTTTAATTTTCTTTTAAGATTTCGTCAAGCTTCTGATCTTTGTTTTCAGTCATTTAAAAAAAGAATCATTTCTCTCTACATTTAACTTGTTATAGAATTTTGCAACAAGTGTTGGGTTATGTTCATTATTATGAATTTTCCATTGCAATAATGTTACTCAACCCACCAATATTAATTTGTTACAACTTTATGTATGTTGCACGTTCTTGCATTTATTTTATGTTATCTCTTCACATCCACATTATTACATTTGAGCTTCCATTTCTAATTTTTTGTTAATATCTACATTTCCATTTTCTTGTATTTTACATTGAAGAAAAAAGTCTACCATGGATTTCTATTTTCTGATGTATAATTGTTCCCTGAGCAGCATACTAATGCAAGCCAAACTTCTCTGCATCTCAAACTCAAATTAAAACTGCACATTTCAGATCCTTTTCCAAATATACATAAACCAACAATGGCTCCTCCATTTCTTGCTTCTTCACTTGAACCATTATCCATTACAAAACCCGTAATCAGCCACCCTCGCCCCCAAGGGTGCTACAACAAATGCAACATGCACCACTGGACAAAAAGAGCAAGGAAAACTGAGCCTATTCTTCCCCAGGCAACAGACCATCCCTAAAGTCATTCATTTCTACATCAACGTCAACCATTTCTACTCAAGCATCAAGCACAGGCTTCGCGAGGCGCTAGATCACCTCCCATTTCAATGCCAAGCACCTGTCTCAAAGTGATTCCCTCTCTTCTTTTTTAGTGTCAGGCTGTAACCACATGGCTTGTCTAAAATTTAGAAATATCATCATTACAGAATGCAGTGACGCCCCTGACCCCAACAGCCTCACAGTTCCTCAAGCTGATTCTAACTTCCCCATCCTTCCCCTTACACCTTTGCAATCTGACAACTAGACATTGTATGATTATCCGACCTCAGTTTTCACTCCGGTTATACCCTCGCTTCTCTGAAACAGGCCACGGATACGGCTTACCCACCAATGTGACCTGGAATCCAAGTGAATACACGCACTCGGTTGAGTATGCAATAAAGCTAGGCATGTGATTTGCATGTGTTGATTTAGTAGTGAAGAATGGCACTGCATGGTGGTTGTTTAGGCAATCCTATGCTGAAGGAGGTTTAAAGTTCAACTTTTTGCAAATTAACTAATTGATTAAAATCTATAATGTTATAAAATAAAACAGAACATATAATAAAAGAGAAGCCATTAGAGAGAACAAAAGAGATAAGGAGAGACTTTTATTTCTATTGATTCAAGTGTACACAATTCCTATTACATTGGGTCCTTTATATATAGGCTTTGGAGCTGATGTTAAACTTATTCTCATGATGTGGGACTAAATAGAATATTACAAAAGCATATTCACTATTATATATTACAACACTCACCTTGAATATGCGTCTTCAAAATCTTGAATGCTTTGCTAACTTGAAGTTGTCCGTTTTAAAACATATATGAAGATTGCTCCCCTTATTATTATCTTGGTTGCATATATTCGTTCAGTCGATACAACTATTGTCTGTTGCCTTCAAAACTCTATCAGGAAAACCTAATAGGAGAAACCTTGAATGAGAAAAAGAGAACACAATGTTTGACATTATGGATATCATATTAAAATGATATTCCTTAAAATAGTTTGATGCTTCGGGACCAAAACAATGCCTCATTAGAAACCTTTTTATGAAAAACCCTGTGGGAAAAATCATAAACAAGGAAAAGAGTGCAAATTTATTTCGTCCTTAGGTAACATGTTTTACAATGTTAAAGTAAGGGTTGATAATTCAGGATCAAGATAATGACTCATTAAAAACCTTACTAACAAAATCATAGTGAAAAAGTTATTAGTGAAGGAAAAGAGTACATTATAGCATATTTTTATATGCTCCCCTTATTTATAATGCATTATTCAATTAGTCTATTGATGTAGTCGACGTATGCCAATTTTGTACACTATCTTCTGGAGCGTTGATTTGAAAATTTCCTTTGAGAACAGAACTACCCGCTTTTCTTGAAACTGAATTTGTTTCTCCTCTTTCTTGTTATCCTTTCATGTTTCATGTGTGAAGAGAAATTTAGAAGAAATGTGCTCCATCCTATCACTCTTGATATAATTCACTTGAATCTGAATCATGCAAGTTGTCTTGTCTTCATACTGCATCAAAAGATGTTTGATACTTCTGGATCAAAATGTTGCCTCGTCAAAACCTTACAAAGAAAAACCCAATGGGAAAAATCTTAGTGAAGGAAAAAGAGTACAATATAAAATGTCATATTTACTACATCAAAAGGAGTATGATACTTATGGGTTAATGTAATGCCTCGTTAAAACCTTAATAAAAAAACCCAGTGGGAAAATCTTAAATAAGGAAAAAGAGTACATTATAACTTATTTTTGTATGATACTTTTGGATCATGGCAATGCCTCTTTAAAACCTTACTAAGAAAACCCAGTGGTGAAAAATTTAGTTAAGGACAAAGAGTGCATTACAATATACTTATGGATGCTCCCCCTGATTTAATAATTTCCTCTGAATTCGTAATCTTCTGTCAATAACTCAAATTACTTATAGATACTTCTTAGTTAAATTTATCTTTAAAAACATCGTATGCATTTTCATGCATCAGCATGTTTTCTTATTTAAAACGTCTTATTTTGTGTTTCAATCGGGGTTGCATATTGCAATACACATTTAATGAATAAGACAACTTTAATTACAACACTACTAAGTAGGGAGTAATCTACTCATCTTGAAGTATATCAAAAAATTTATTACAAGAATACTTACAAGAATGAAGTATATCAAGATTTTCATTACAACAACACTAAGCAATAATCTACTCATCTTGAGGTATATCAAGATTTTCATTACAACAATACTTAGAAGAATGTTGTAATCTATCATCCATGTTTTTTGTATTCTTTATAACAACACATGTTATTTATATTCTTCAGGAACTTATATATTATAATAAGTTTTGCATATCGCAACTACCACTTCAATGGATATTAAGAGTTTCATTACAACAATTCTTGAAAGCTGGAAGAGATCTACTCATCATGAATTATATCAAGATTTTCATCAAAACAATACTTTAAAGAATGTTGTAGCTTGCTTTTCTTGCTCTTTACATTCTTTATCACAACCAACGTTATTTAAATTCTTCCGGGATTAGTATAATTTCATTGTTTATATAGCTTCAGTATATTGTAAATGTTTTAAACACTTTCACTATTTTAATCAATTCAATTATCTATGAAAGTACAATGCTCATGGCGTATAACATGTTGACATTCTATGGTGCTTCAGTGTGCTTTTATCATTACAAGTATTTCTATTTTTATCTTATGAACTATAGGTTCATACCTTATGGACCACAGGTCCATATGTCTTATTTAGGAGAATTTCATGATGACCAATCATGTTTCTCCCTAACATGGGATTTTTAATCCATTTATAAATAAATGCTTTATTATTTATTAATTTATCATCGATGATTATTTCTTGTCAGTTCTATACATGATTTATTGAGATCTCAAAAATTATCATGCTTTAGTTACCTAAACCACTTCTAGGGTTATTTGATAATCATTGCATGGGTTTCTTTCAAAGCACCCTTAAGTGTTTCTTCAAGAACACTCACCTCCATTATTTGACATCTTTATGACTTACTCCCAAAATATTTTGAACTGACTTTTTTACCATATTTTCAGCTGTGGTTTACACCTTCTGATCCTTAAAGGATTCAAATCTATATTGGAGAAAGTATATTAGGGACATAATTGATAATTTATGCAAGTTACTTAATACTTTTCAAAATACTATATGTTAGAAAATATTTAACATTAATGATCCTTTTATCCTCCCCCTCAATGTTGGCAAACATTGTCATATTAAATAATAAATCGTCTTTTGATTCTCATTTTTGATCCATTATAGCATTATAGCTAGCAAATACATTAGATGTATTTCAATTATAGGAGGATAATGCTCTTATTAGCTGATTAGATGCATTCATATTGTATTGCTTATTCCCTTTCATTGGTCCGGTAAATTGGAGAAATTTTCTATCATTTGAATATGCACAAGACTTTATGTCATTCAATATTGATGTCAATCGACTTTTTGAATTACTAAATAATATATGCATAATTTATAATATGAGCTCATAACAACTTCAGGTTGTTAATTAAATATTCGCATATATGTGTATATACGTGCGTCAATGTATTACATATGTAATTGATTTGCATATTCTTTCTCATTCGAGTTATCGATCTTAGAACAAATTGTTTATAAGGTTCCAATCATTAATTTTTTCTTATCAAGCAATGTCAATGCCAATCTTAAAGATCGTATCATAATATCCAAAACATCTGATTTGGAACTGTATCGAACATCTGGTTCAAATAAAATATATAAACAACTTCAAGTTGTTAATCTATATTGAACTTCTGGTTCAAACAAAATATATAACCAACTTCAAGTTGTTAAACTGCATTGAACTTCTGGTTCAACTGTATTGAACTTCTAGTTCAAATAAAATATATAAACAACTTCAAGTTGTTAAAATTTATTCTTCAATAAAATATGTAAATATAAATATATAAGCAAGATATAACTCATTTTGAAAATGCAATCTTTGGATGCATTATCATTGTCGCATATGATGTAACTTCTTTAAGAAGTAAAATGTTATTATTTCACTCAGTTCCAATAAAGCTTCAGGTTTTTAAATTATGAAGTATTTCAAGTTCATTGATTGAGGAACTTCGAGTTCTTATGCATATATACACACATACATATGTATATCAAATTTATTAATTTATGATGAACTTCGAGTTCTCAATCTTTTAACATACTTCTAATTTAGGAGTTTATACATTCTTGCTAATTGTCATGATTTCAAACTTGTAAACTTCATCAAAAAGTTTCTTTTTTCATAATTCCAAACTTCAAGTCTCAGATCTGAGTTATACAACTTCTTCCATTACATTAGATATTAGTTGCCAAATACATCGAATAATAATACATATGTCTATTCTTATTCCAAACACAAACATACATCATTTAACTTACAATAACTAATGCTTTTAATACATTTATAATAATATGGTAATACAACATATATTACCATAATAATACATTTAATGCATTTATTATGAAAATAACAGAAATAACCATTATATAGTCTAAATATATAAATCAAATAAATAAATTTTACTTAAATCAACAGAATAAAATTTAGATCTAGCTGCAGTATTGATCAACGACAAGAGAGAAAAAACAACTTATAGTTGTACTGCATTTCTCAATAATCAAATTTCCTAATATACCATATATATGCATAATGTATAATCGAGAATTGAGAAAAGTGCATAATCATAAAATCAAAATTTTACGTTCTTTAATATGAATGATTCGAAAAACTTGCAGATCTATACATAAAATTAACAAACATAAAAAATACATGTTTTAGATTCAAATTATACAATCCATATATATGTTGAAATCGAAATTGGATCGCAGCACCAAAGGTGCATTTAGTGCACTTCACCAAATGGTTAGAATTAGAAAATGGAGCCACAAAAAATAAAAGCAAGTAAAAAACACAAGAATTTTATAATGGTTCAATCTAAAATAGATCTACGTCCGCTTTGGAAGTGATTTCATTATCATATGTGATATTACAAGGTACATTTTTCTTCCATTTTTGCTCATTCTCTCTTTGTACTGTAGATTTCACTTGAATTTGCGAAGGAATCATTGAGATCTCTTGTCTTGTGATGTTGAATGCATGGATCTTTAATCACTTCAACAATTGGATGATCTTCATGGATTTCATGGAAATTTAGCGTTAGATCTAGGCTTGAGAGATGATTAATGACGGCTGGAGAGAACTTGAATGGAGCTTGAACGAATCTCTAATGGAGATTGGAGAAGATTTGATCAACTTTGCGTTGGAGGAAGATGGAGCGAGCTTGAGAAGCCATTAATGGAGCTTGGAATGCTTGAGAGAGATGGAAAACCGAAAATGACAGCCCTTCGGGATGGAAAAAATCGGTCCCTTGAATGGTGGTGAAATGAGGTATTTTTAGGCGAAGTTGGTACCATGTGGCTAAGCTGTAATTACGGTGTACAGGGTAGGGGTCGAGCATATAGGTATTTACGAAACTGCCATAGGACAGCAAGAGCCAGCTGTAACCAAAAAGCAGCGTGCAACTGACCCGAAAAGGTAATGTACGAACGACCCCTTCTATAAAACTATGAATGAGCGACCTCCCATGAACATATGTCCGACCTCCTAATTTACGCCCATGCTACTTTGTCCTTTTGTGATCAATCCTTATTTGTTTTCTCTTATATTACCATGCTTTTATACATAAGAAGTACGTCCAGAACATGCTGATGTGAAGACCCAACATGCCATGAAGTCGTTCAACCTGTTCTCTAATGATGTTGACGCTGAGTGACTGGCCATACTGCTTGACCGGGAAGTGTGCGAGTAGATTCAATGTGCATGAGCAAGCATTGTATTCTTTTACTATGCAAATATAGGATCAATAATTACGGGTTTGCCATTGCTTTTAAATAATTCTGCTGGACTAAACTGTTCAACCAAATGTTGCCTGCAAATGCTATTTGTGACAAATTAACAATTGTAAACAATGGTTTAATCCGTTCAGGTTTCCTAAACAACAAGGGTTGTTGTAAAGGGTCTTGGACTCTGGGACCAAAAATTATTTTACTAATAAATCCAATCAAGTTATTCCAAAATTTTGATTGGTTGAAAACACAAAAAATATATGAAAAAGCGAGTTTTTAGTAATGAGAGAAAGCAATTAAGGAGCAATGACATAGATTAAATTAACATGAATTAATATTCAAACAGATTGATACAGATCTAATTCATGTGTCTGTCACAAACATGAATCAACGATAATTAGTTTTGAAGAAACAAATATGTGAATGACGACAAGTATAGCCTATGCAGAAGCTATGCTCTTAAACAACCATAGGCTATCAGGATAGATTCGCTATTTTATTTCTAAAACCCTAAAAGTTAGATCTAAATCTGATAAGCATTAGATCGAACACGAATATACCCAGTGAAGGAGCACAGCTCTTAAACGACACAGAATATGAAGGTTCAGATCTAACTCTTGGTTCAGATCTAGATCTATATACATGAAGTTCTAATCTCTTTGGCTATGTGATTCATATTGAATCTAATCTAAGAATCATCACCCCCTAATTAAAGGATATAGCTAGACATAGCTAAAGAAGAAGAGAAAAAGAAAATAAACAACATAAATAAAATACAATAAAAAGTAAAGAGAAAGGAAGAAGAATGATTTTATTCTAAGAGAAGGATTACAGAATAAAACCCAATGTGTTTTCAAATGAACAAGATACAAGTGTATTTATAGCTGATATGACAAATACTAATTGGCTAATTACACAATGTGGGACTAAATAATTAGCCCAAATAACACATAAGCCAGTGTGAACGCAGCTGTAGAGTGAGAGACCTTACAAATGAGCTAATGTAAACGCAGTGGTCATGCTGTAGAGTGAGAGGCCTAGCAAATGAGCCAATGTGAACGCAACATGAGTCTTTAGTGAGCCAAATCTACATAACTGAACTCTATTTGCAACCGTTCTTCAAGCTTTAAACTCTTCGAGCTTTAGTAATTTCAAACTTCACTCTTTTTAAGAAAATTCTTCATGCTTTATCCATCAAATGCTTTAAACCATGCTTTTTATCAACAATTTGAAAACACAGCTATAAATACACAACATCAATTATTTTAAAGGGAAAATAAGGTAAATAAGCGGATAAAATATACAAATTTACATGTATATCAAATACCCCCGCACTTACCTTTTTATTCATCCTCGAATAAACTAAACTAAGATATGTCACACTTTCGTAGGAAACACGATTGCATTTAGCGTATGCAACAAGCCGTTAAACCCCCTAGGTGTCCCTAGTAGGACGAGTGTTGTCTCGTGAGGGTTTTAAGCGGATACTACCCACAAAATCCAAAGCGTCTTTTGTATGCGGATTAATCAAACAATATATTTAAGGTCTTTCACATTCCAAGGACTTTACCTAAGTTCAATAACAACGGTTTAGTCCAAAATTGTCCATCCCATTACTGGTGCAAAAATGAAAAAAAAAATTCAAGCTGAATCATAATTCCTTGATAACACTGTAATTGTCTTGAAGGTTAAGAGCGTGGTATCAACCAAAATTCTACACATCGACAATGTGCACCCAATCATTTGTTCAATTTTTTAAAATAATTTTGCACCAGTGTAACTGTACTATATTGGATAAGTTATGCATATATGAAGGAAAATTTTGTAAGTTCTAAAAATATTATTGATAAGAGGGCAAGTGTATTAGTTGAACTTCAAACTACAAAAGATAAAGTAATACTAAGGCACATATGATCATTTTGTTTCCTTTCATCTCCTCAACTACAATCCTCGCTTCTAAGTACAGTATGATGGATGAGGATGGAATGGAAATGAATGCGTTATAGTCAAGAATTATGGATGACTATTTTATTCTCAGAGATTTTCTCTTTATTACATATTCCCTTTTTTCTTTTTTATTTTTTATTTTTTGTTCTCTATTTTTTGAACATGCATGATGAATGATGAGTGGAGATAGAATGGAATGATACCGTACATTATTTCATTTGATTCCTCCTCTACTAAGCGAATCATAACCAACACTTCATGAAAGGAAAGTTTTTGTGCCCTAGTTACTCTACTTCTATAACCCTAATTCAACACACAGGTCTGGATTAATGTTATATAAAAAGCTGTAAGGAAAGATAAGCAAGGTTTCATAAGATAGATAACCCATATAAAATAAAATGTGGTATATGGTTATCCTACCTTAAAACAAGTACGGAGTGGGTAGTGTAATATTGGTATAAAAAGTGATGTTTTTAACCTTTAAACAAAAGGTTCTTAAGTATACCAATACAAGAAAACCTTGTCGAAACATGGATGTAAATCCACGAAAACTTGGGTTTGAATAATGTAGGGTATCGAAGAAGAATGCTACAATGAGTCATTTCTCCTTAATTGGGCCAAGTGAATTTTAGAACTTACGATTTTGAAAATTTGAGTGAGAAAAAATATTATACATAAAACGAACTCAAAAAATCCAACAAATGTTGGTGAAAAATCTTTTTTTTACTTGCACATTCTAACATGTATAACAAAGGTTGACACGCTTACTCTAGAACACGACTAACGTCTACACAGTCTCAAGCTAGCATCTTAAAAAGATACATTACGACTCAATGAATAAATAATGTTCATTCTCACCATCCAATACTTCAACTTATCAAACAAGAACCGAGGTGTTATTTATGAATTTTAAGTTAGTCCTTGTTCAATGAATGACCTAGTTCATAGAATTTGATTGTTGATGTAATGTAAATACCCTACCCCCACACTTGAGTGTGACTGTGTCCTCATAGTCATTAATCAAACATATCTTAGTGAAAGGAAAAAAATAAGAGAATATTTACATACGTACAAAAGAGGGTTAGTGCGTCTTACCGAATGTAATGTGGCTCATGAAGGACCATGAGCTCTTCCTCTTGGTTGGGTATTGGTTCCAAGTAAGGTTTAAGGCGTTGACCATTGACCTTATAGGACGATCCATCAGTTAAATTCTCAATTTCTACCGCACCATACGGAAAAACAGTCTGTACAGTGTAAGGTCCTGTCCATCTAGATTTTAACTTACCCGGAAATAAATGCAATTTTGAGTCATACAAAAGAACTTTTTGACCTGTCATGAAAGTTTTATGTAAAATTGATTTATCATGAAAAGCCTTCGTTTTGTCCTTATACATTCGTTCATTTTCATAAGCATCATTTCGAATTCCATCAAGTTCATTAAGTTGAAGCCTCCTAAGTTCACCTGCTTGCTCTAGGTCAAGATTTAGAGTTTTTATTGCCCATAATGCCCTATGTTCTATTTCAACTGGCAAGTGACATGGCCTACCAAAAATCAACCGATAAGAGGACATACCTAAGTTTGTTTTGAAAGCGGTGCGGTAAGCCCAAAGAGCATCGGTTAACTTTTGGGACCAATCTTTACGATTTCGATTCAAAGTTTTCTCAAGGATTTGTTTAATCTACCTATTCAATACTTCAACTTGCCCACAAGTTTGAGGATGGTAAGGAGTGGATAACTTGTGGGTTATCGAATACTTTCTCATGAGGGCTTCAAAAGAACGATTACAGAAGTGTGCCCCATTGTCACTGATTATTGTGCGAGGTGTGCCAAACCTAGAGAAGATGTTTTCTTTCAAGAAGCGCACAACAACCTTTTTTCCGTTTGTTTTGCATGGAACGGCTTCAACCCATTTAGAAACATAATCAACAGCTAAGAGAATGTAAAGATTCCCAAAAGAATTATGGAAGGGTCCCATGAAGTCAATACCCCAAACGTTAAAAATTTTGACTTCTTGAATAGAGTTTAGAGGCATCATATTTCATTTACCAATTTTCCCTAAGAATTGACATCGATCACAAGTTTTGCAAAATTCGTAAGCGTCTTTCAAAAGGTTAGGCCAGCAGAAACCCGATTGGAGAACCTTTTCACCTATTTTTTTTGGGACCGAAGTGACCACCACAGACTTGGTCATGACAGAAAGAGAGGACACTGCGAGTTTTAGTGCCGGGAACACACCTTCGGATGATTTGGTCGGCACACTTGAAAAGATAAGGGTCGTCCCAATAGAAATGTTTCACTTGGGAAAAGAATTTTTGTTTGTCTTGCTTGGACCCAAAAAGAAGGGGTTTGCTTGGTAACTAAGTAATTGACAATGTCAGCGTGTTAAGGAACAGTGGATAAAGAAAAGAGCTATTCATCAGGGAAATTCTCATTGATCGGAAGAGAAGAAGATGGTGCATTTGGAAGATGAGACAAGTGGTCCGCAATACCGTTGTCAGATCCTTTCTTATCCTTAATGGTAATGTCAAATTCTTGAAGTAGAAGGATCCGACGAATGAGGCGAGCCTTAGCATCCTTTTTAGAGAAAAGGTACGTAAGTGCGGAGTAATCGGTATGGACAGTGATGTGTGAGCCAACTAGATAAGGTATGAATTTTTCTAGAGCGAAAACGACTGCCAAAAGTTCTTTTTCAGTGATCGTATAACTGATTTGAGCGTCGCTCAAAGTCTTACTCGCGTAGTAAATGACATGAAGAATTTTATCAATACGTTGTCCTAAGACAACGCCTACAATGAAATTCGAGGCATCACACATGATTTCGAAAGGCAGCTTCCAGTTGGGAGAGAAAATGATAGGGGCAGAGACAAGTTCATTTTTGAGATGCTCAAAAGATTAAATACAGTCAGAATTGAAGTCAAAAGGAACATCGTTACCAAGAAGATTAGTCAAAGTTCGAGTGATTTTTCTAAAATCCTTTATAAAGCGATGGTAAAAGCCAGCATGACCTAAAAAGGATTGGATGTCCTTAGCGGATTTGGGAATGGGAAGATTAGAGATAACTTCGATTTTGGCTTTGTCTATTTCAGTTCCTTTATTAGAGATGACATGTCCTAGAACAATGCCATGTTTGACCATAAAGTGACATTTTTCCCAATTAAGAGTCAAGTGTTTATCTTTGCAACGGTTAAGAACAAGATCAAGGTGATGTAAACACTCAGTATAAGAATCCCCAAAGATGGAAAAATCATCCATGAAAACCTCCAAAAATCGCTCGATCATATCAGAAAAAAATGCTAATCATGCACCTTTGGAAGGTTGCAGGCGCATTACAGAGACCAAAAGGCATACGAAGGTACGCAAATGTACCAAATGGATAAGTGAAAGTGGTTTTCTCTTGGTCCTCAAGAGCGATAGGGATTTGATTATAGCCCGAGTACCCGTCAAGGAAACAGTAGTACTCGTGACCGGCTAGTCGTTCTAACATTTGATCGATGAATAGTAGAGGGAAATGATCCTTACGTGTTGCAGCGTTAAGTTTCCTATAATCAATGCAAACACGCCATTCCGTTTGGGTTCGGGTTGGGATAAGCTCGTTAGCTTCATTTTGGGTCACGATTATCCCCAATTTCTTAGGTATGACATGAATTGGACTAACCCATTGACTATCGGAAATCGGGTAGATAATTCCATTGTCAAGACATTTAAGGATTTCAGCACGAACTGCCTCTTTCATGATGGGGTTTAGTCGACGCTAGGGATCACGAGTAGGTTTGTCATCATCTATAAGGTGGACTCGATGTTGGACTATCGAAGGACTAATCCCCTTAATATCAGCCATGGACCAACCAATTGCTTCCTTATTTTTCTGAAGGATGGGAATGAGCAATTGTTCCTACTCTAGAGTAAGGATAGAAGCGATAATGATTTCATTATCTCCTAAGTAAGCATACTTAAGATGACTGGGCAACAGTTTGAGTTTAGATTTTGGGGACGACTCAACCAAAGAAATTGGTTGAGGAATAGGCTCAGTTGTGAGCGGCTCGACAGGAATTGAATCAGAGACATTTTCGGGAATATCTTGAAACAAAGTTTCATAATTCGATTCGATTTCGTTGTTCAGATGTTTGAGCTCGGGTTCATTGTCATGGACTGCATGGATTTTAGAAAACTGGTCTACATATGAGTCAGGAGAGTTTTCTGTTCTAAAGATGTTTAGCTCGACGGTCATGTTACCGAAAGAAAGTTTCATAGACCCATTTCTATAGTTGATAAGTGCATTAGAGGTTGCTAAGAAGGGTCGTCCTAAAATCAAAGGGATCTGGTTCACAGGATTGCTTACCTGTTGAGTTTCTGTGACAACGAAATTAACTGGAAAGATGAATTTGCCTATTTTGATCAATACATCCTCGATTTCGCTCATAGGTTTCTTAATTGAATGGTCAGCAAGCTGAAGGGTAACCATGGTGGGTTTTAGTTCTCCTAATCCTAATTGGCGGTAGACGGAATATGGAAGCAAGTTAACACTAGCACCTAAGTCCAGCAGGCATCTATCGATTTTCTTGTCCCCAGTAGTACATGATATTGTGGGGCAGCCATGATCTTTGTATTTCACTGGCAATGATTGGGACAAGACTTCACTTAGAGTTGCTGCTAGGAACACTTTCTTAGGTATATGTGTATGACATTTTTGAGTGCACAAGTCTTTTAGAAATTTCGCGTACGGTGGAATTTGTTGTATAATATCTAAAAGAGGAATGTTCACTTTAACCTGCTTAAATATTTCTAGGATCTTTTCTAGCTGATCCATCTTTTTTATCGGTCGGAGTCTATGACGAAATGGAGCAGACAACTCAATGTGTTGGGCTACTTGAGTTTGAGGATGGTCCTGATCAGAAATTGGCTCAATGTTTTGATATGAGTTGGTCGAATTTTCGATAGGATTTGGAAGATTGTCCGGTAAATCATTTGGGTTGCCCACATGGTTGTCAATCTTTTTGCCAGATCTAAGAGTTGTGACCGCATTCAAGTGACTCAAGTTTGAGTCTTGAATGATGTGAATGGGGTTGGGGTTTGAATTTTGTCCTCTAGGGTTTTGGATGGGTTGACTTGGAAACGTACCGATTTCCCTTTCACTTAATCTAGCGTTAAGTTGAGACATTTGTTTTTGGAGTTCACTCATTTGTTGATTCATGTTTCGCATATATGTGTGTAACGTGTTGTCTAACTTGTTTTGATTTTCAACACTTTGCTTAGTCATTTGCTGTAATGACCCGGATATTTGACGGTGTAATAACTAACTTATCTAATTATTTAAATAACGAATATATTATTTAATCGTCGACGTTAGAACGTGGAATTATAATATAATTATAATCGAGCTCGAAATGGCGCTGCAGTTCGTAAATTGGCGATTCGAACTTCAACTGAATGTACAGGATTCGTTTTAAATCGGATTTCTGTGAAACAAGAAACGTGTGGAGCTGGTGGATTATATCTTTCTAGTGGAAGAGAAAAATCAGAATTTCGTCGTGTAGATTTTGAGAAATGTCCAAATCAAATATTAAAATATTCGCTATAGAATCGTTTATCGACCGTAACAGATTATTCGATATAACTAGAGATCGGGTTTGAATTTAGACAAGGTTCTTTTGGGAAGTAGTGATAATTTAATTTTTAGAATTTTATAGAAAATTTTAATTAATTTAATAAGCAACTTTTTATTTGGAGTATTTGGCACCCTGTATCGACATTTCGGGGTTTCACAATATGAGTCCATCTACCGGTATTATCACATTTTTGGGACCAGAGCACGTCACTCATTTCAATGGTATTTTTGTTTCTGTCCATAACAGTCCCTACGTGAACAGAACATTTCATAGTACGGTACACTATGTTTTTAACTTAAAACAAACTAAACTGAATGGTTAACTGGTCAAACGAACTCAAAATTCAACGAAACAAGTTTCATACGAAACCTTAAGAAGAGGTCTAGTGAAACGTCAAGGCCTCATATTTTTAGGTTTTTTTCTGTAATTTTAAGGAATTAATGCTCGGTGTTTTTCATCGATATTTTCTAAGGGATTTTCGCAAACGGTGTCGGAATTCGACGAAACCTGTCCCATTGGGTCCGGTATATTTTTCTATGCTAGGAATATCTTAGTTTGTCAAAAACAGAGATCGTATGAGGTTATTTTTCTATGAGACTTCACGTGTAAGTTTAACTATATTAATATATATTAAATTATTTCTATAAATACTCATCAACTCCTGCTAAACCCTAAATAAAAGTCACACACTCATTTTTCTGAGCCGCCAGTGTTTTTCATTTCCAAACGTGAAAACCACCTCAAAGAAAAATCAAAATCAAATCCAATAAATTAATATAAATCACGAGAGTTATATCAATGGATTCAGTGAGTGGTTTTCTTCCAATCGATGCCTATATTTCTGGGTTGACATCCTTCTTCTCGATACTGGAAACGTTCACAGCAAGCAAAGGGTGAACTGAAGGAGTAAGGACTGGCGAGCTGTCTGGTATTGTCGACGGGGCGTTCAATGACCGGAGTTATTCGTTGTGGCGGTAGTTCAGATCTCTCAGGGGATAAGGTGGAGTGCGGGTCTATAAATGCAGTAGAGATCGAACTCTTTACTGATGAACTGAAGATGAAGCAGGGTAGTGTATGGTGTTGCTGGAGTTCGATTTGTCTGAATCTGAGCGAGGGTGAAGGACGTCCGTTGAATGCAGTGGAGTTCGAATGGGGATGATGAGAACAATATCCTGGAGCATAGCATTTCAGTGAAGTAACGGAGGGACATACGAGAAGAACAGTGGTGTATTCCATTTTTGATTTCGGTGGTGAGATGAACGAGTGTGGTGACGTGATGAAATGGGAATGGTGCGAATTGCTGTAGCATGGAGGAAACGCGCAGAGCTCATTTGGGGGAGAAAGGTTTTACAGTGGGCTTCGTATTTAAAACGAGAATGGGCCGGTTTGGAGAGAATGGGGTGAGGCCCAATAGGGTTTTAATATTTATAATTTGTATATAAAAGTGTATTAACTTCGTAATATCACAACTTGACCATACGATATCAGATTGACGAACCGTAAGTTGCTTTGGGACCGTATGGACGAGAGCTTCATAATGAAGCTGACTGGAAGTGGATTGGAGCTCGTATGAATTTATGGCGAAATAAATTGTTTGATTCAAATCAAATAAACAGTTTATCGTTCTTTAACGATGAACTGCCAAAGTGAGTAAAACTCACCAACTCTGAACAGTTATATTTTTATAACGTATTTTTAGAACTGTTAATCATTTGTTGATTGCTGTGTGTTGATTTGGTTGATTGAACTGCTAGTCAGTTAGTTGAAATTATAGATAGAGATATATATATAAATCGTTAATCGAATATTGATTCTGTTTATCAGAATAGTTTATACTCGTGTTGTTTAACATCTGTGATGCAGGGGAACAGGTTGGAGGGATCCTACTGGATTCCTCAACATTTATTTTACTGTTTATCATATATTGTAATATATGATGCGATATAATCTATTTGATTTTGTATGTTTAAATAATATCGATCTTTGTGGTTTGGTATATAAAATACCGTAAGAAATATAAGGGAAATAGAAAGGAGATTTACAAGGTAGATTTTTGAAAATAAATTATTTATATAAAATCGATGGATTTTATATATTAAAGGAAAAAGGATTTTTATTAAGGAAATAATTATAAATCAAAAGAGTTATAAGGGGGATATATTTGTAAATCAAATATAAGGGAAATATATTTGTAAATCAAATAAAAGGAAAATATTTGTCAACCAAATAGAAGGAGAAATATTTGTAAACCATTTACAAATAGAATAGAGATAAAAAGAAATATTTGTAGAACATTTACAAATAGAGTAATTGGGATTATTTATTTATTTATTTAGGGAATAAATAAATAGAATAAAGGAAATATTTATTCAAAAAATAAATAGAATAAAGGAAATATTTATTCAGAAAATAAAAAGAATAATGGAAATATTTATTCAGAAAGTAAATACGATATTATAAAAGGAAATAGAGTTAATTAATTAGAGTTAATCAAAGAGAGTAAATTAACCAGTTAGAGTTAATCAGTTAGGGTCGATCAGTTAGAATTATCCAAACAGAGTTAATCAAATAGAGTTAAAGATATAGAGTTAAACAAAAATTAGAAACTGACTAGAGATTAATAAGTTGAATGGTTTCCTGAGTATCGATCTGATGTTGGTTTCGGCCTTCGGGGTTTATACTTAGGAAATTGTTCTCTTGTTAGTTTATAGTTAGGGACTGATAGTTATGGGGGAATAGTGATTTGTAAATAAGAAGATGGAAACGTTTTCCAGTGTTAATAACATACATTTTCTAATCATAGAAAATAAGGATATATATATATATATTTATATGTTGGATGATTTGATCGATAATTCCATTCAGAATTTAGATCTTTGTTTGCACACCGACATGTTTTCATTTGATAGTTAAATCACATACTATCAAAGTTTTGACCATTTTAACGTTGTTAATATGGAGAGACCGGTTGGATTCTTATCCAAAGAACCACTCTGTATTGGCATAAGCGTTGCGAATATGCCGAAGAAAATGGAAGACGGAGTAAAGTGCAAGGGCTGTTGTATAAATCTTAGATAACAATGGACTAAGATGGATGTACTGAATAGTGCCTTCGGTTTCGTTCAGTCCCAGAACGAACGTATATAGACGAGTGTCTGACAGAGTATTTCCCATGATCGAATATGATTGGTCTGTACAAATATATATGGTGGCAATGGATTTATTCCCTTAGCATAACATCCAGAATATTTGTGCAAATCAATTAGTGATTAACGGATTTGACAATGTGGCATTCAAAGTGATTGTGTTATCAATGAATGGAAAGTAGTCGTAGCCTCTGGCCTCAACAACTAGGAAATGACAAAAATCGGGCAGGCAGCATGGCTAAGTCGGTCGCACCGAAGTAGGGTGTATAATCACCTATCTAGAGAATATTCATTTGCTTCTTAAATCTATCAATGTTGTCCCATATATATATACGGGAAACGGTTGCTGATCCCAACCGTTGGTGATGTACATTCGATACACTCAAGCGAAATGAGTGGTCGGTCATGTGTGGCTGAGTTGCAAGATGTTCTTGTTGAACTCCAGTGTATCGTTCCTAGAGTACACTGATCGGAAGGTGGTTCCATACCTTGTCATGGTTGGAAATCTATTACCCAATACGTGCTTGTGATTTTGATTGTATACTATATATGTAGAACGTGAGATGAAAACGTTTCTGCTAGATGATTATTATATTGTGTTGGTAGGCATTATTATAATATCAAAAGGTTTTTTATATAAAGATATTTTGGATTCTCATAAGGGAAAACCCGTTCCGTTATACGGCGTGGTCTTATGAGATATCGTTTACTTGTTCAAACTGTTTTACTCATACTAGTCCCATGACTGGCTCGGAGTTTATTTTGTTTTGTTTTCCCTAAACTCTTGGGTGCCTAATTTGTACGGGCAGTCAAGTAGTCAGGATTTTACAGATACACTTGGAGAGCTTGGAGCAGGAGGCTTCAAGATTCTATAGCTATTATTATTTCCGCTGTTGTTGTAAGTGTTGTACTCTGCAATGCTATTGTATACATATATTGTTTGTATTTCAAAAGTTATGTTATATTTTATTCGTTCCGCTATGAGATTCGTGTTACTCTGATGATGATGTTCTTCTTCTTCTTCTATTCTACTAGTTCTATCTTATCTATCCTCACCCTCTATCTTCTTTCTATTAATTTCTTGAATTTTCAGTGCAATTTGGGGTTGGACTTGTGTTATTTAGTCAGCTCAAATTGGACTGGATTTTCGGGACATTACATGTGCGCTAATAGGTTACTCACCTCAGATAAATTCCCTTCAATCGTAGAAAGGCGTTTTTCATGTTAGGGTGCAACCGTTTGATGAGATTAGTGGAAAGACATCTAGGTTGAATTGTACTGATTTTGCCTAAGTGGAGGGTTCGAAGCATTGTTTGGAAATGCTCTACTCGAGGGTATATTCGTCAGGGGGTTATTTGGACCATAAGAAAGATTTGGGTGGTTGTTGGGTTTGTTGAAAGCATTCATTTGCTCAAGGGACTGGGGACAGTCATCAGCCATATGATCGGATTTAAGACATATGTGACACATGGCTTGGGAAACGTTATTAGACTGAGTGTGTGATCTAACAGCGTTCACTAATGCATCTTAAAGAGCTTTAGAAAAAGAGGATTCGATAGAATTACTACCGGGACATGAATAGATAGATTTTTCATTGGTTTGTTCCCATTGTTCTGATCTTTCTGCTAAATCGTCCAAAAATTCCCAAGCTTCTATATCAGTTTGTATTAGGAAATTGCCCTGACACATAGATTCTAACATTTTCCTAGAACCATTATCGAGGCCATCGTATATCGTTTGACATAACAACCATGTTTCGTAACCATGATGGGACAAATTAACAGCAGTTCTTTATATCTTTCAAAGTACTGCCAAAAAGATTCACCCCCTTTTTGGTGGAAATTAGTGATTTCGTTTCAGACTTTAGCTGTTTTTCGCGGGTAGAACTTCCTAAGGAAAACAGTCGTAAATTCAACCCATTTTATTACGAATTTGAATGCAAGCTGAGAAACCATTTTTCTGTGGAGTCAGTTAGTGCAAATGGAATCAAACGAAGTTTAATTCCATCCTCACATAACTGTTGTAATTTAAAGATTGCGCAAGCTTATTCAAATTTCGTTAAGAAATTATATGGGTCATTATGAGAAAGGTTACCGAATTTGGGGAGGATTCTTATCTAACTCGACCAAATTTCAAAGTGGTTACCCAAAGGATTGGGTAACTGAATGCAGAAGGGATAGAAGCTCTATCGGGAAGGAATCTGTCCATCAAGGTACGAGGTGCGGGCTCATTAGCCATTTCTAAGGGTCGGTCAAGTAAAATGGGTTTCGAGGAAAGAGAAGGTGGTTTGACTCTAATTAAACGATGAGATTCTTGGTCACGGGTCCAAGATTGCATACACTAGAAAGAAGAAGATCAAAAGAGTTCGCCAACGAGATTTAGACAATGGAGAAGTTCAAAAAGAATGAGAGAGAGAAAAAAATTTTGAAAATGGAATTTTTAGAAAACTACAAAACTAACAAGGACTAAAGAAAAAAATTAAATTTTTTTATTTGTTTTTATTTTTCAATTTTTTTTCGATTTCGAGGAGTTTTTTAATTATTATTATTTTAATTGCAATTCACAAACCAATTAGACACGCAGAAATTAGCTACAATGAAATTTTCTATCCTTAATAGCTCCTAACCCAAAATTACATAGTGACACATTTGATTACTTAGAACAAAAGATTTCTCAGCCAGTTAACGGACAGGAGTTATCGGTGCACCAGGAATCACCCTAGCGATGCAGCCGAAGGTTTAAGTACCTTCAGAGTAACAACCGGTATAATACTTACGAATCACCGTAATATTTATAAATGGTTATTTCTCTGTCGTAGTCTAGACAACAAGAAATAATTCGTTCCAAATAAATCAACTATCAAAATACAATTAAGCCCTAGATGAGCCCGTGAATCCCTTAAGTCCAATGTCTAACCGTTATTATTAGTCAGATTCTACGATGAAAAGAAATTTGTGGGCTAAGGAAAGGGTGATGAAATCCCTCACCTTATGTGAATTGAGGTACTTCCCTTAACAGACTGAATGAAGATGTAGAAATTACAAGATTTTACAAGCAAGCCGCTTCCCCTATAGAAGATTTTTACAAGCAATTTCTATATTTTTCAAGCAGCAGCAGTACCTGTAAAGTTTAGAAGATTCTCACCTAGACCGGCAGTCCGTCCAGTGCAACTGAGTCGTGCTAGCGTGTTCACACCCCACTTGGTGTGCAACCGCTCCAACAATTCAAATTCTTATAATTGCAAATTGCTTGATCTCTGAATTCTTGTTTTTTAAGAGCTCGAATATGTTCTTTCACTTCAATCTCTCTCTTTTTTATATAGATAATGACATAAAAAAGAAAAAAATAATAATAATATAAACACAAATTTAAGAAAGTTAACCCAAATAGACCCAAACAGAGCAACTCTAAGCTAAAAACTAAAACCTTTCACAAGGCCGAACAAACATAAACAAAGCAAATGAAAACAGACCTAAATATAGCAAAACCGACCCAAAATAAGGCCCAAATACCGCAAGCCCAATAGAAGGCAAAGATCCCCAAGCCCGAATAAGACTCAAAAACAAGGCTCAGCCAAATCCTTCTGCGTTAAAATCAAAAACCGACTCTCCTCTTTGTTTTTTTCTGTGTTAAAATCAAAATAAAAAACAAATTATTCAAAACAAGAGTAGAAACAGCAGGCAAATTCGGATGATGTAGATTGATTTCGCGATTTGATGAGGGTTGAGTGGTCTAGGTGGTTTTGTGGTTGGCGAGTGGCATTCGGATTGGAGGCAGATTGCTAAAGCGATTTCAGGTGATTAAGGGGAGTTCGGAAATTGATCAATTTGGCGGTTTGGCCGTGGTTGTCTTGGGGGCGAGGGTGTGTTTGTGGTGGCGAATTCAGGCGTTCGCTGGTTGATGACGTTTGAGCGAGATGATGAGCATTGATCGAAGTGGGGAAATTTGGTTCGTTGCATGGGCCTCAGGTAGATAGGGCAGTTGAATAGAAATTACGTGATGAACAGGAGGTGCATATTTTGTATTTTGTTTGCAATTCGATGTGGTTTGTGGTTTCGAATTGGAGAAGTGGTGGAGTTCGGGTTGCGTGATAGTGTAATGGCGATGGTATATGGCTGTGTGGTTGAACTTGAGGAGTTGAATTGTTTGGAAAGGGGTGGCTTTCCAAATCAGGTGGTTTTGCAAATCAAGTATTGTTTTTGTGATTTGGGTTTTCAAAAAGAAGGGCGGTTTGGTGAATTCGGTTTCATGCGAGTTGAGGAGGGGCAGTTGGTATCTAAAGAGGGATTCGTGAGCTTTTTGGGATATTGATTTTGTTGGGTGTACTAGTGAGAAGTGGTTTCAACTGTTGTCGAGGGTATGGAATTGGGGTGTTGTTAGTTTGATGATGTATTGCGTGGATATGAGGGTGTGAAATTGGGGTGATGTTGGTTGAATTTGAGAGGGGATTGAAGGTAGTTACTGGAAGCTATGAAGTGTGTAAGGAGCGAGGTGTATGGTTGAAGTGTATGAATAGGTTGGCAGTAGGTCACAAATTGAATGGTGTTTGGATCGGCTAATGATCGGTTGAGTAGAATTGGGTATTGTGGAGGAGACAGTGACGATTGGTGATCATAGAAATTGCGGCAGTTTGAATTGGTGAAGTCTGGTGTTTGGTGAAGGCATAGAGGGGAAGTAGATGAAGGCAGAAAAGAGAAATAGTACAAGGAAATTTGTTTTTTTTTTCTTTTTGTATTTTTGAAAATCGTAAAAGGTGAAAAGGGAAAGTATTGAAAAATGGAAAGACAATAAAGAAAGGAACTGAAACAAAAGGCAAGATTTTTTTTAATTAGAAGATTACAGTATCAAGGATCACATACCAAATCAACTAACAAGATTCTTTTTTCCATCTATACAAGAAAACAAAAGGGGAAAAAATTGTGTTTTTTTAATGGAAAAATAGGAAAATAAAATTATAACTCGAAGGGTTTACTAATAAAAATTATTTTGATCCCCAGCAACAGCGCCAAAATTTGTTTGCGAACAAATTAACAATTGTACAATTGTTTAATCCGTCCAGCTTTCCTAAACAACAAGGGTTGTTGTAAAGGGTGTCGAACTCTAAGACCAAAAATTATTTTACTAATAAATCTAATCAAGTTATTCCGAAATTTTGATTGGTTGAAATCATAGAAAATATATGAAAAAGCGAGTTTTCAATAATAAGAGAAAGCGATTAAGGAGCAATGACATAGATTAAATTAACATGAATTAATAATCAAACAGATTGATACAGATCTAATTCATGTGTCTGTCACAAACATGAATCAACGATAATTAGTTTTCCAGAAACAAATATGTGAATAACGACAAGTATAGCCTATGCAGGAGCTATGTTGTTAAACAACCATAGGCTGTCAAGACAAATTCACTATTTTATTTCTAAAACCCTAAAAGTTAGATCTAAATCTGATAAGCGTTAGATCGAACACGAATATACCCTATGAAGGAGCATAGCTCTTAAACGACACAGAATATGAAGGTTCAGATCTAACCCTTGGTTCAGATCTAAATCTGTATACATGAAGTTCTAATCTCTTTGGCTATGTGATTCATATTGAATCTAATCTAAGCGTCATCACCCCCTAATTAAAGGATATTAGCTAGACATAGCTAAAGAAGAATAGAAAAAGAAAATAAACAACATAAATAAAATACAATAAAAAGTAAAGAGAAAGGAAGAAGAATGATTTTATTCTAAGAGAAGGATTACAAAATAAAACCCAATGTGTTTTCAAATGAAAAAATACAAGTGTATTTATAGCTGATATGACAAAGACTAATTGGCTAATTACACAATGTGGGACTATAGAATTAGCCCAAATAACACAAAGCCAGTGTGAACGCAGCTATAGAGTGAGAGGCCTTGCAAATGAGCTAATGTGAATGCAGTGGTCATGCTGTAGAGTGAGAGGCCTTGCAAATGAGCCAATGTGAACGCAATACGAGTCTTTAGTGAGCCAAATCTACATAACTGAACTCTATTTGCAACCGTTCTTCAAGCTTTAAACTCTTCAAGCTTTAGTAATTTCAAACTTCACTCTTTTTAAGCAAATTCTTCATGCTTTGTCCATCAAATGATTTAAACTAGGCATGACAATGGGGCGGGGTGGGCACGGGTAGTATCCCCCCATCACCCGCCCCATTTGGTAATTTTTTGCCCCGTGCCCGCCCCATACCTGCACGGGTATCCATTAAACGGGTTTTTTAAAAGTTGCGGGTGTTCGTGGATACCCACGAGTATCCATAATAATATTTTATTAAGTTCCTTTTTTAACCGTCTATTGAAATTATTTAAAAATACATCCAATAAAAAACAAATTAGACCTAGCTTGTAGTTTGGCAACACGTTGCATGGATTTGGCAACGTATTGATATAAACCAGTGAGGAGGAGTCAAGCAAGAACTTTTGTAGGATGAGTTAAATTTTTCAATAAAAACATGCGCATAAATACGCAAAAGCCAACAATAATGATTTATGCATTGGAAAAAAATACGCAATACGGGCATGGGTACCCACGGACATGGATATCTTACTATCCGTACCCGCCCCATTAACTAATGGATATTAAAAAAACCCATTTATTTTATCCGTGGGTACCCATTTAGCTATCTGTTTCATATCCATGACAGATTTTATCCACGGGTAGCCATGGTTACGGATTTTTTTGCCATCTCTACTTTAAACGATGCTTTCATCAACAATATGAAAACACAGCTATAAATACACAATATCAATTATTTTAAAGGGAAAATAAGATAAATAAGCGGATAAAATACACATTTACATGTATATCAAATGCCGCTCGACCCATGGTTGATGAAGCTGGTCGACCCCTTGTTGAACTGGACTGCTCGACCCGCTAAGCTCGAGCATGGTGTACGACCTGTTGAGCTCGAGAATGGTGCCTGAACATGCTGCTCGACCCTTGAGCTCGAGCATGGTAGATGCTTCACAATCAGGTTGCTGGTGTTCGACCACCCACTTGACATGCTACTGTGAACGACCCCTCCGGTACGGTGCTGATCGACCCTATGATGAGGTGCACAAGCTCTGCACTATCCAGCAATGAAGGTGTTCATCCACGGGCGTATGCATGTTTGTGTATGTACTTGGGCATGATCTATACATGAGCTAGTCCATGCACAAGTGCTAATTCTCATTCCATATTTTTGTGCATATAATTGTTACAATGTGTGAGCCATCCAGTGTACATTAATGCATATAAGTTAGCTGATTCGAATGGCTATATGCCACGTAGGCGGTGGGATTACATGCCCACCAAGTTAAAGGCTAGAGAGTGGCTTTAATACTTGCTCGACCTATTCCATTATATGAAATAGTACCAACAATCTCATAGTTTCAAAACTGTCTGGCCCAGTCAGCAATTTTATAAAATGACCGATTCATATGAAAAGTACGGGTTCAACTCAGCTGCTTCACTGGACGGTCGACGTATCAATTTCTGAACCGTATTAATAATTGGGTTAATATTTGCCCCTCAAAGCTTGTATTTTTTGCTTGTGAGAAATGCATGCTTCAAAATGAACGTTGCGATTGATATATTCTTGCTTATTGGTGACGTCTCGAGCTCAAATTCATTTCTAGAATACTCAGTTGCACAAATCTTGTCATGTTGACATACGCTTTAGCTTTGATTTTAGAATTGGTTGCTAACAACGCCACGCTAGTGTATAAATCCCCCAGCTAGCCATTGAGTTTTACTGAAGCAAAGAACACCTTCTAAAGCGAACGGCGGTCGTGCCTTTTTTCATTGCTGCAACTTGTTCTACAACAACAAAAACATTACACGTTTCTGAGCTAATATTTTTTTATTGATTGTCCATATCGACAACACATTAGTCAGTTAAAAATTCTAGTTATAGCGAATTTCCATTCTTAATTGAAAGAAGTGTTTTCATAGGATTGTTTTATTCAACGATTTATAATCTGTTGAATATTATTTGTAGAAACACGACATTCTAATTTGAATTCACGTTGACTCCTAAGATCAACTAATCGACTAAAGCCGATTGTGGATTTCAAGCGTCATTGTTTTAACGACTTGTATGATGGTATACGATATTTCACATTTAGGAAATACATATCTGTGATTTATTCCTTGCTTCCTCTCGGAGAAGCCTTTGATATTCATGCCCCTGTTTAGGGAGATCTTTTCAAGCCAAGTGTATTGGCTATTTTGATGAGAGTATATCAGTTTCTGGCTTGTTGCAATGTCATGATGGGCCCATGGGATTATTCCGGGCATTATTAAACTCTTATGTGGTTATATTGCCTCCATACCATGGGTTGTCACAAGTCGCAAAAGCTCTATGTGATTAGTTTATCGGGTTTCCTTAATTGTAGTTGATGTGCTAGAAGCTTTAACTTTTTCAATACGGTAGGAATTCCGACTTTACTGGCTGGTTTAACACTTCTACTTGGAGAAGTTTTTATATCTTTGTACCCCCGCTTAGGAAGGTCTTTGAATTTAGTTCCCCCGCTTGGGGAGAATTGGTATTTTGCCTCTGCTATGGGAGGACTTTCGTTGCTTGATGTTTATCTGTTTTGTTGGTCAGTTATGACAATGGAGACTTTATTGGATGCCCTTCTTAGGCTAAAATCTAACACTTGTCGCATCTGGGGTATTCAGATACTACGCAAGTGAACTGGTTAATGTCCAACACTCGTCACATCTGAATTATTCAAACATTGCGTGAGTCATTTGGTTTTTCATTCTTCACATCTAGTATTTTAGATGCTATGCAAATAGTTTTTCATCTGATATTTCAGATGCTATGCAAATGGTTTTCATTCTTCACATATGATATTTTAGATACTATGCAAATGGTTTTCATTCTTCACATCTGATATTTCAGATGCTACGCAAATGAGTTTTCATTCTTCACATCTGATATTTCAGATGCTACGAAAATGAGTTTTCATTCTTCACATCTGATATTTTAGAGGTTACGCAAATGGATTTACATTCTTCACAACTGATATTTCAGATGCTACGCAAATGGATTTCATTCTTCACATCTGATACTTCAGATGCTACGCAAATAGTTTTCATTCCCCACATCTGATATTTCAGATGCTACGCAAATGGTTTTCATTCTTCACAATTGATATATCAAATGCTATGCAAATGGGTTTTCATTCTTCACATCTGATATCTCAGATGCTACGCAAACGGTTTTCATTCTTCACATATGACATTTCAGATGCTATGCAAATGGTTTGGGCCGTTGTTATATCGTTCCATAGGGCAGTTATCAGTTCCTTTGTCGGATGCCTGACTTGGCAGGCCATTTCAGTTTAGGAACTGGGGCTTTGAACCTCTCACGTGGGAAAGTGCCCCATTAACAAAAGTTACAGCTCTCTCGTTTGTTTGTTGTGGCGCTTGTTCATTGTTTGAATCTTTGTGACTCTTCCTATTCACTTTTCAAGGCGGTGCTTTTCTATTTTTGCATTTGTGCATGTTGATATTTACAGCATTTGGCACTCGAACTAGCGTTGTTGGGGTCGCTATATTTCATCAGATTTTACAGGAATAAGCACTCGACAGATGGCCTGCAATATGAAATCATCTTTTAAGCAAGTTTTGATTTGACATGTAATTTTGCAAGCAAGGAATTTATTCAGGTAGATATGCCCTTATACAATGCTAATGTTTGTACAGTATTTGTAAAACATTACAAACTTTTGTACATGAAGTTCTGAATATAGCAGAAAGTAAAACATGTAGTAAAGCATGAAGTAAAGCATGAAAATAAAGCACGAAGATAAAGCAATGGCGATGTTGATCGCTTATTCTGAGCCATTGAAATTGGAGCACCATCAACGGTTATTAGTTGATGATCAGCCTTGGATTGGCTTGAGCAGGAGCTCCGTTGCTTGGACCAGACTGATCATTTGATGCTCCCTGCCCTTGGGGATTTGCAGAAGGATTCATTGCTTGCGGATTCTTTACATACTACTGCAACCTATTTTTCTTGATCAAATCCTTAATGAAGTTCTTCAGGTGTCGGCACTCATTAGTGTTATGACCAGGCTGGTTGTGAAATCTACAGAACTTACCCGAGTTTGTTGATTTATCGTTTATCCTTATCGGATTTGGTTCCGCATATTCTTTAGAATTCTTTGTTGCAAAATAGATATTTTACGGATTGTCATTCAAAGGTGTCATCTCTAATGAATTGAAAAGGAGAGACTTCTTATTAGCCTTGTTGTTGTTCCCGTCATTGGCTCGCTTCTGTCCCTGAGTATTCTTCTGATTATACTGAGTAAAAGCATTTTTGGGAGCTTCAAGAAGTTGGTTACCCTCAATGATCTGAAGAGGCATAGGATCGTTGTCCACTCTCATATACTCCTCTTCTTTTTTATAGAACTTTTCGAGTGTGTTTGGTTCTTTCATTTTGATCCATTTACCAAGTTCGCTCTTCTCATTTATGGCCACGATTAGAGACATTAAGATCATGCGGGACTCAAGATTTCCTACTTCAGACAAAGCAGTGTGGAATCTCTTGAGGAAGGCTTTAACAGATTCTCCCAGATTCTGCTTCATTGATGTCAAGGAAATAACGTCCTTAACCTTGGTAGCTTGTAGCCTGAATTGTTCCTTGAATTTCAGAATCAAATCATCGAATCGGTCGATGGATTTGGGCGGCAGCCTTGTGAACCATAATGATGTGACACCTTCTAGATGGAGAGGGAAGGACATGCATTTGATCTTGTTTGTTGCCGAAAAGTTGATGTGTACGACTTAAATAGGATCAATATGGATATAGCAGAAATGTATGTGATATGCTAACTAATTGATATGCAACCAGTCCTGAAGCTCCTCTTCAGAATTCACTAACAACACCCTCTCTTTACCTGGAGGAATAGATCAGTACACCCGAGCCCCAACAAGGATGCCTCTCGCCTGAGAAACTACACAGGTCTTCAAAAATTACAAGTATTTGACTTCTGATTTGTGTTCTTGAATCAACACGGATAGCCAACAGTTTAAGTACAACCTTCCTATAATCCGATCCTCGAGTATATGATTTGAATGCGAAGATTTAAGGAAGAAAATTGCTCGTTGAATCAAATGATATTAAATCAATTCAAGGATTCAACAAGTATTTGAATTGGAGAGCTTTTATTTGCAAAGAATGTAAATTCAGAGAATGGAGAGTAGAATTATAATCAGTAAAATCGGTGATTGTAAAACATGATTGAAGTTGTTTATATAATAGTATAAGAGTAGCATTCTTTCATGAAGAGTTTCTATAAAGAGTTATATCCATTTCCATTGATTAATGAAGAGGAGTCTCTTCATGAAAGATGGTGACTTTTCACAAAATAGTTTTTGGGCCGAATCAGTCGACTGGTTAAAAATCATCAGTTGATTGGTAGAATTAAATCGTATAATTTTTCTTTCAAAACTAGCCATTATATACAAAAACAGGCTGACAAGTCGACTGGTCCTTTTTCTACCAGTCGACTAGTAGTCCAGTTTTTGTATATTCCAAGAATTTATAAGGCTGTTACATATATATATATATATATATATATATATTACTTTGTTTTGCATATTCGTGTAAACTTAAGGATATATTTTAACATAATTCTAACACGACTCAATGAATATATATATATATATACAACCTTATCTCTATGAAATGATTCCCATTGCAACTTCTTTTGTTGGCATCGATCAAAATCTTGTTATCAGCATTCTCCCCCTTTTTGATTGATGACAACACTTTGGATTTTCTCTCCCTGAATGTTTAGCTTCCCCTGAATTTCTGCAATAATTCGTTAGTTCATAATTTTATAACCTTACCATTTGATTCCTGCATTAACAATTGTTAGCACAAATTTTCCAATAGTATGGAAAACATAAGAATATATTAGCATGGAATCATAAGAATGGTATATAGCATATATAGTACGAAAGATATTTCTCCCCTTTTGTCATCGATTAAAAAGAAATTAAGACATTGTAAGCACATAGTAATCGAAGAACAAATAGAAAAAGCAACAACATCATTACTTCAAGCATTCATAATGTTCAACATAACCAAACTATAGAAGTTCCTACCATAATTATTACACAACCAAAATATGAAAGTCATTACACAACCAAAATATAAGTTCGAAAAGATACTAAAGCAATAAAAATTCCTACGTACTTCCAACTTAGTTTTCATCGGATTCGGTTTCTTCTTCAGAAGTGGTCCGACTAATTGGAGACATAGGCTTTTTCTCCTTATCCGTCACATGACCAGTGTTTACAAGAGTGCAAGAAATTGAATTCCACATCCTCCCAAGAAAATCCTTAACTTTGTCAAACTTTTTGTCCATTTTCTTATCCATCCTTTTAAGTCTTGCTTCTAAGAGGAGTTGATTTCGCACAACTATATCAAGTGCTTGCCTTGATGTTTGAGATGATTCTAGTAGACGGACATCTTCTAGGTTAGCATGAGTTGCACTAGACGATGGTTGATCAAGACTCCTCTTTTTCCAACTCTCTAAAAATAATCATGGTGACATTAATTTTGATATTATTCTGAGAATAATCAAAAAGGGATTCAAGTCTACCTTGATGAGCTAGTTGTTATAGACCGTAGGAATTGAAATCTTCAAACTTTGCAAAAGGACCTGGTATGGATTTAAAATTTGATAAGACCTTCCATCTCTTCTTAGCTAGGTCATTCTATAGCCACTGAGCAATTGAAGGGTCAATTTGCTTCTTTGATCTCGTTTTAGAGGATGATACAATCTCTCTTTGTCATTTAGGCGGAGCAATGATAGAATTTCTGGAGATTCTAGGGTTTAAGACGTTTTTAGAATGATTGGGAAGCGAGAAAAATAAGGGGTAGAGGGGTTATAATTCACGACACAGCTGAAACCCAATTTTCGGGTTTTCTCATTACCAGTCGACTAGTTAATAATGTACCAATCGACTGGTTGCTGATAACATGAAAAGCCACCTTTATTTTTTAATTCTGAGTTTATCTCTTGAATGTTTATTGATCTTAAACTTATTAATTGAAAAGAGAAGACTATATATGTTTATTATTAAACGGAGAATACAATATAACTTCTTTAATCAAAAAATCGGATTTTTTTTCACATTATTGATCAATGCAAGTCTTATTGAGAAAAAAGAAATGATCCTATGATCTGATAATTATTCTTCAGATGAAGTCAATTTTCGTGGTGTCTTTGCTCCTTCATTCTGTTGATAGTTCTTCTCCCACGAGTTTAGGCTTTCCTTTTTACTCTTGTTGGTTTTCTTCCATGCACTCCATAAAGTAGTGGGTCTCTTCGATGATTCAGGAGTTGTGGAAAGAGGGTAATGCCTTGCCTCTAGGACAACCACTACACTATATCAACCAATTTGGCACACACGGATGCGGGCGTAAAATTCGGCTAATAGCCATATCAAATTTGATAATGCTCAGGTCCATATCAAACAACAATTTGCGATCCGCACCACCACAAGTACCCCAAATCTGACCGTGCATCGCGAATGCTCCGGATCAGTTAATATGATTCAATTGTTGGCCGTTTCAAATTCATGCTTTTTTTGTGTAAAACTTTTGCCCAGGCACACCCATCCCTCCAATTTTTAATCCTTTCAGGTTATCTCCCTCCCTTTTTTTCATTTTCCTCGTCTAATATTGTATCCCGTGCCCTTTTTCCATTTCTGAAAATTGCTCCCAAAAAATTACAGAAATTCGATAGTTGTCTGCTCATATCTGCTTCTTTGTCATTGCCTGCAAATCGTGCATCTCAATTGCTGGTAAAATTTTGGTTTGATTCAGTTTCTTGTAATCAATATTTTTTGCGCTATTGTTTCAATTCATGCTCAACATGTTGTAGGCCAGAGAGCTATTTATTGGTTTTTACCCAAGGGCGGTTACAAAGCAAGGTTGAACGTTGAAGAAAGTTAGGTTTTTTCAAGTTGGTCATAGTACACCATGGTTAGTGCACACGTTATTTGATCTATTTTCATGTATTAAATTAGCTAGTCATGATACCGAATATGTAAAATACAAACCTTGAATTTTGTTTATTAAATTGCTGTTGGAAATGTTTTGTTTCCCAACAACTGCCATACCCATTCCAATAAATAAAACTAGTTTTAGGTTAACCAGTAAAAAAAAACCAACTTGCCAATGAAAACATCTAGTGATTGATGAAATTTGTAAGTTATAACAATTTTTGAATTTATAGGCTGGCAACATGCCATTCGGTATAGACAAAAAGTGGATAAATGAATCTAATCAAAGATCTCCATACTATATTGATGGGGTGAAAAAGTGTATTTGTTTTGTTGAAGAAAACGGTGGTAAGAAATGGGTGTATTTATGCCCTTGCAATCGGTGCCAAAATATGAAGACGTTCAAATCAGATGAAATTCATTTTCATTTGCTTAGATGGGGTTTTATCCAATCATATAACATGTGGTATTTTCATGGGGAAAAAAAGGTGGAGATGGGAAAACAGCAACCAATTAGTAAGTCCATAAGTACTGACGAGGCTGGACATATTGTGATGGAAGATCTAGTCAATGATGCAAATAGATTTCATGATTTTCAACCTGAAAATCCGTTGTTTGATCATGCTAATGTTGGAAAGCAGTGTACGGATGATGGCAATTGGCAGACCAATGAAAGTAAAATGTATACACCACTTTATGTAAGCGCAAAAAAGCCACTGTATCCTTCATGTCCAAAAGGGATAACGAAGCTGTATGCCATTGTGAAACTGAATAGCTTGAAGACCTAATACAGCTTCTCAGATAATGGTGTGACTGCACTACTCGAACTAATGAAGGAGTTACTCCCCGAAGGTAACACGCTGCCGACAAAATACCCCGACGTGAAGAAATTCATTAAGAAAGTTGGGATGAATTACACAACTTATGACGCATGCATCAATGATTGCATATTGTACTGGAAAGATGTTGCGAATAGAATTTCTTGTACAAATTGCAAAGAACCATGATATAGGACATCTTTTAACGATGAGAGAAAAGGAACCAAAGTAGCATTAAAGACAATAAGACATTTTCCATTAATTTCTAGAATGAAGAGATTGTATACTGTACCATGGATAGAAGATGCAATGACCTGACATGGTCGTGCCAAGTCTGATCCAAACGCAATGCGTCATCCATCTGACACTTCTCAATGGAAAGCCGTGGATTCCTTTGACAAAATATTCGCAGTCGAGCCACGAAATGTCACAATTGGAATAGAAACAGATGGTTTCTGTCCGAATGCTTCTCTTACTAACCCTTACAGTTGTTGGCCGGTAATTGTAGTACCGTATAATCTTCCTCCATCTATGTGCATGAAACGGGATTTTTCAATGTTAACACTGTTGATTTCTGGGACAAAACAACCGGGGAAGGATATTGATGTTTATTTAGAGCCGTTGGTAAACGACTTAAAGCAGTTATGGGAAGGAGTTGTTACATATGATTCATCAAGTAAATCCGAGTTTACAATGAGAGCTAGGGTGTTGTGGGCGATCCATGATCACCCTGCTCTTGGGACTTTATCGGGATGTACAACTCACGGTTACTTTTGCATGTCCCATTTGTGGGGAAAACACTTGTTCATATCATCTTCCTGAAAGTAAGAAGATGTGTTTTATGGGACATCGAATGTATCTTCCTAACCGACATAGGTTTCGATACGACAAGACAAATTTCAACAATAAACAAGAACTTAGTCGTCCTAAAAGGCCATTGAATGGTTTTGAAGTTGAAAAGAGAGTAGCGAATGTCAAAATGAAAATCGGTAAACACAAAGAAGAAGTTGGTAGGAAAAGGAAAAAGTCGGCCGTTGAAGAAGATGACAATGTTTCTGCTTGGTATAGGAGGTCTATCTTTTTTGATTTACCATATTGGAAAGCAAATATGATTCGACATAATATTGATGTTATGCATACGGAGAAGAATGACGCAGTGCATCTCGTCAGCACCATTATGGGCCATAAAGAGAAGTCAAAAGATGACATCAATGCACGCAAGGATATGAAAACCATGGGTATAAAACAAAAGTTGTGGGTGAGGGTAGATCCCGAAACCAAAAAAACAATCATAGCAAAGGCAAATTTCACCTTAATCAAAGAAGAAAAGATAATATTTTGCACCATATTGAAAATTTTGAAAGTACCTAACAAATTCTCCTCTAACTTCCGCAACAACGTGTGCATCAATCCTCTCGAACTAAGAAATATGAAGTCACATGATTACCACGTCATAATGCAACATCTGCTTCCGGTATTGCTTCAATATACTTATACACCACATAAGGATCTACGAAATGCTATTCATCGTATTAGTCTATTCTTTAACATTTTGTGCTCAAAGGTTATCAATAGGGAACACCTTATAAAAGCAAAGGCTATGTTGGTGGAAGCAATGTGTGTTTTTGAAAAACATTTTCCACCTGCATTTTTTTATATCAGTATCCATGTTATGGTTCATTTAGTTGATCAAGCATTGGTTGGTGGCCCTGTCAGATATAGATGGATGTACCCTTTTGAACGGTAAATTACTAATTTCAGTTATGTACATTATTATTCGGTATAAATGGCTATCGTATGAAGTTATAATTAATCACAATCATAGGTTGATGAAAACATATAAAGGGTATGTGCGCAACAAAAGATACATTGAAGGGTGTATTGCAGAAGGATATATCATACAAGAAGCTAGCCTTTATTGCATGGAATATATCCTAAACGGAGGTTATGGCAACCATAAGCATACCCGCGAAGCATTTTTAGACGAGGATGATGAGTTTGTTGGTGAGATACCTTTGGATAATGGTAAAGATATAAGTTTAACCCAAGTGCAATTCAAACAAGTGCGTAGATGGGTCCTAAGTAAGTATGATGGATTGGATCCATGGAAGAAGTAAGTTCATGACGTAGGTTTCGAATTTCCATTTTTTAATTCAATTTATATATTCATTTCAATATGTGTTATCTACGTATAGAAGGTACAACTCCTATGTGAAAAACACTAAATTTCAACCGCGAGGCAGAGGTACAACTGTCGAAGTCGTTAAACCTTTTACTATACGGTTACGTAATGAGGTTTTGCATCATCTACAATATTTCACGTTTTTATAAGTTTGCAATACACCATCGTGAACATGCTTGATTTTTCTTCTTGTGTTTTATGTAGTTGTTGAATTGCAGCGATGTAGACCCAACTCTTTGGCGGCTAATACACAGGCCGAATTTCACGGCGCTTAGTTATACGAAGTACCAAGTGAATGGGTTTTTATTTTCCATGAAAATGTACGAAGACGATATGGTAACACAGAATAGCGGTGTATGCATGAGAGCAATTACAAAATTTAGAGCGAGTGGCAAAGATAAAAATTATAAGGAAGAAGAAACAACGTATTACGAAGTCATTCAGCAGATACTTGAGTTGGATTACATTGATTTCAAACAAACAGTTTTTTATTGTGACTGGGTAAAAGTCGAGGATGAGATCAATGGTTGCAAAATAGATCCCGCTTCAAACCTGATCATGGTTAATTTAGGAAAATTCAAGAACAGGGACAACGTGAATGATGAGCCATTTATTCTTGCATCAGAAGCGAGCCAAGTGTTCTACTCAAAAGATTTAGAAAATGACAGTTGGTCTGTGGTTTTGCATACACCAAAATGGTTGACTACAAATGTGGATGACATTGAGTCTCCTACCGTCTATCAATCAGCTTTTGAAGACAATGAAAAACTAGAAGATCTAACCAAACTCATGTGTTAACCTATGAATTGTTGAATGTTTTTTTTACCAGGGAATCATATGTATTTGGAATGTCATGACTTACACTTTCTGATCGCAATCCATTATGCTTTTATTATTTCTTTTAACTATTTCGTATTCATGGTGTATGCATGAGTGAAATTGTAATAGAGAACACGATCAGTAACAAATGCGAATAATATTCTTATTCATGGTGTTTGTCATGATTCTTAATGTTGCTTCTATTTCACAAAAAAATACGTCGCAAGATCCAACATCATCACATGCATCATGTTCGAAAGATCAACAAGTTGAACAAAACCTACTTGGTATTCTAGTCTCAGAAAACGCTCCAAAAATCGCTACTACGCTTGGTAAAATAGTACGATCTTATGTGCCGATCTCTTACACAGTTGGGATAAAGTACCCAAAACATATAAGGACGACGTTTGGAACAGTTGGTGGTAAATTTGTGAAAAATTGCATGTAAATGTTACAGTTTATTTTTACAGTCTCTGACTCTTAATTTTTGCAGAAAATGTATACGCTTGAGTCGCTTTCAAAGGAAATGTTTTCAAAAAGAATGGCCGAGGATTTTAGGAGACGCAAGAAAAACTTGAGAGCAACTAATTATGACATTTTCGACAATGACGAAGAACGGATGAAACATTGTCCACCTTCAACTGCTCAAGATGATTGGAACGAGTTCATAAAGAATGAAGCAACGCCTGAAGCAAGCGGAAGAAGGACGACAGGCAAAAATAAATAGATCCAATCTAAGTTATGCCCACCATGCAGGACGTAAAAGTCACGCTAGAGTAGAACACGAATTGGTAAATTATTTGATCATTTTCTTTCAACAGTAGTAAAAAAAACACAATTAAGGGAGGGAATATACATGAACTGGAATATATTGCAGATCATTGCAAGTCCATCTGCAAATATCAACCGTCGTCAAGTATGGGAGAAGACACACAGGAAAAAAGATGGTAGCATATCAGATGCCACGTTTGCGTACTTCGTAAGTTTTTACTTGTATTATGGTTATTACAGTTAACATCTATTGTTTGGACTTTCATTTCAGGCTTTCCATAATTGTGATTAATTAGTTTCTCATGACATTCTCTTCATTACATGTTTTTATTATTATAGTGCTATGTATGGATTGAATTTATTCAGTTAGGAGTAACATACTATAGTTACAAGTTGTTACAAGTAAATGTTGGTGTAAACACATTTAATTTTTATCCCAGGATCAAATTGCCAAATTGAAGGAAAAGATCATCGACAGTGATGAAGAAAAATTGCCTATTGATGAAGATATCTTATCACAAGTGTTGGGTAAGGATACAAGGGGTAAGAGCCGCGCTGTTGGGAGTATCATACCAAAGATGCATGTTAAGGCTTGTGCCATTGCACAGAAACGATTCAAACATGTTCGTGAAGATAATGATGAGTTGAAAATGAGGGTGGGAAGCTTGGAGGGTATGATGACTGATATGAAGGGTACAGTGGGAAATTTGTCTGGAAAAATAAAGGTTCTGATCAACATGGTAGGAACTTTGACTGATCAAGGAACCCAGGCACCGTTAACTACATCAGATGGAGGACGCAGCAGTATACACATCAGTGCATCAAAGGGTGTTCCTTCTCCGATCCAGGATACGACCAATGCGGTGAACAATCAACGATGTGAAATTCTCAACTCTGATCTAGACATAATAGCAACAGGTATGTTTTATTAATAAAATCAAAGGGTGTTGCATATTTTATTGCACTCTGATCTAAAGCGAGTGCTTAAAGTCTAATGGATATGTACTCCAGTTTTCCTGTTTTAATAAAATTAAGCATATTTCATTAATATCATCCTTTGAAATTCTCGACTTTATTACAACAGGTACTGTCTGTCGAGATCCTACGTCATCCAGATGCCATGGGATTCCTGTACCACCTACACATGAAAAAGTGGTTTTGGACAGTATACTGCTACCAGATGAGAAAACCTCCAAACTGAATCATCAATTTGCAGAGACCTTTGATGAAGTCGGAGTGGGTGGGTTTGTGTGTCATGTGAAGTCCCTGATTCACTATCTTTAGACGTTGGACCAGGTATATATAATTTTACACTTGACTCTTGGTTTACTTATGAAATAAGAATTCCATGACACTTGTGTTTGCATTAGTTTCATGAACTCTCTTCGGTGGCATACACATGAGACACGATATGCACACACGAATATTATTTGTTAATGTTTTTACAAATTGATTGATCCGCTGATAATTCATGTGTTTACATCTAGCTTATGCTTATCAACGCAAGCTTTGAAACATATAAATTTTGTACCTTTAATATCAACATCTGCTCATCATTGCTTTAATTTACAGCAACGTGGACCACAGCACGATCAGCACGCCCATTCTTCCCGGTCCGATCCTGCAGTTTTATCAAAAAAAAAAAATCTTTGATTAAATTTGCTACTTTCAATAACCAGCTCAGTTATATCAGACTTTGTAATTATATGAAACATCTGTGACAGTTTCCATTTAGTAATTGTACGACACTCTATAAATTGTGTTATGAAAATTCTTGTTATGCTTTGTGTATAATTTGTGCTATATATGCTTTGTATAAATTGTGATATGATGTGTTATGGAAAATATGTGTTGTAGTTTCTGTTTATATATATATAATATGTATATGTATATATATACGTATATATAATAAGATACGGTTTAAGACCGTGTCTACCTGACATCATAGATACGGTCTAAAACCATTTCTAAAATATATTAAAGTAGCGTCCATCGGAAATTAGCTACGGTTTACATTCGTATCTAGCTCCCCTTTAGATACGGCAACGAGCCGTTTCTATTTTACCTTTTGATACGGCTACGTGGGCGTGTCAAATTTTAAGTTAGACACGGCCTATAGCCGTATCTAATGATTAGACACGCCACTTTTTGATACTGCTTTTTACCGTGCCCAAGAGCTTTAGATACGGCTAAAAACACAGCCTAATCAGCAGATATGGTGTAGTGAGCTGATCTTCCGCAAACTCGAAGAGCTACAGTTTAGAGAAACGTTAACCTATCTGAAGTTTGCTTTTGCTTATAATATATTTCCCTTTGTAATTTTAGTTGTTCGTGTTGATAATGTCAAATATCATCGATTTTGTCTTTTGTTGATGGAGACACCAACACTTCTCTCCTCTTCTTGGCTTCCGCAGTGTACCCGGTTCGATACTCTTACCACCGAAGAGTTGGTTCGTTGTTTGGAGTAGGAGATGTGATGATGTTAATTGAATCCGATGAAGTTTTGTCGGAAGATTTGGTTGGAGTTGATGGGGATTTTTCTTGTTTTGACATGATACTATATAGTTTTCGGTTATCATTTTAATTATTTTGAAAATAAAGCACTTTTTCTTATGTATTTATACAAACATACATGCTAAAAATAGTGTACCAAATAAATGGTTATGTGAGTATTAACCATTCCTTTAAAAAAAACTGAAATAAATTTTGCTAAAAACTAGGATGAATTGCACGATATAAAAAAATGCTTAATTATAGTACGTCTATTTCAGCAGCTATATTTACATACAATATATAAGGTAGAGCAAAAAGAATTAGTTTTTTTTAAAAAAAAATACTTATGAAAAAGAGTAGTTATAGATTAACTCCTTCCTTATGTACTAGCTAATTGTCATGAATTTTTGCATAACATCTATATTCTTTGCAAATACTTGGTAATAATGAATGATTTGTATAAAGGGCTAAATTATAGTATATTTAAAATAGCAACTTTATTAAGTAAAACTAAAAACCATAGTATTTATAAAATGTTTAACAAATCAAATTACTTACAGAAAAGAATAAGTGTTTGAGAGTTCCTTTTTGAACGAGCTAGTTATAAATTTCAGTGGTACCTGCAAAACAATATAAATTAACATGGTACCCACTTCCTCTGTTAGGGTCCTAAGGGTTAAGTCTTCGGAAGCCAAACCCAAGAGGGCTTAGGTTCCTTTTTGAAAAAATAATTACTATTATAACGAACAAAATCTAATTTTTTTAATATATTTATTCCTAATAAGAACATTATTTATTTTCGGAATCCATATACTAATACTTTCCGAATATTTTTTCTTAGTAGAAATATTTAATTTACTACCAGAAATTTTCGGTTTAAATTTTGAACTAGATTTTCTTTTTGAATTAATTTCTTTATTATACCCTAGTTCTTTTTTACTAAAAGCCGGTTGATAATTTTCTAATATTTTAGATAAATTCTCTCTACCTTTGTTAAAATTATTTATATTTTTAGAAATGCTTTCTAACTTAGTTTTTGAACTAGAGTTTTCTGACTCTATAATTTTAATTTTAGTGTTTAAATCATGATTTTCATATGCTAATAAATCATTTTTATTCTTTTGAGTCTCGATTTCTTGACTCAACAAAGAAATTTGAGAGTTTGCAGTTGAAAGAGAGTCTTGTAATTTTCTAATTTCTTCTTTTAAGATATCTTTCTCATCTTTCAAAAGGTTTCTCTCAAATTCGGCTTTATTTTTATCTTCGTTAGCTTGTTTAAACTTTCACTTAAACATTTTCCTAGACTCTAAAATTCTAGTATTAATTTCTACTAATTCATCAAAAGTAAAATCACTTACATCATTGTCCTTAGCCATGAAGCGCACGTTTGCTTGCTCACTATCACTGTCGCTATCAATTTTAGAGGATGAATCTGAGTTGTCCCAAGTGACTGAAAGAGCTCGTTTCTTTGATTTTCATTTTTGTGATTTCTCTTTAGCTCTGGACAATTCTTGTGATAGTGTCCGGTTTTGGGACAGTTGAAGCATTCTACTAGAGCAGGGTCAAGTTCTTTTGATGAATTCTTCTTTATATTTGTACTTTGACTTTTTCTATATTTTAGAAATTTTCAAAAATTCTTAGCAACAAATGCAATATCTTTGTAACAACCCAGAAAATCAGAACTAATTTAAAAAATTTATTTTAGCAATTTTAACGGATTTTGAATATTTAAAATGAATTATTTTAAATAATAATGACAAAATTTTTTTTAAATCGAAGTTAGAACGAATAATTTATTTTAATTATAAAACGAGCCTAAAATGGCATGGTAGTTTGAAAATTCGATTTATAATTTTAATTGAACATACAGAATTCGATATAAGTCAGAATTGGACGAAACAAGAAATATTTGAATCGGTTTAACAATACCTTTCTAACGAATGTAAGAAACTGAGATTTCACTTTATAAATTGTAAGTTGCGTCCAGTTAAAAATTCAGAATAGTAGCTATAGAATATATATATATTTTAATATAATATATAGCCCTTAAAAATAGCCATTTTGCAAACGACCTCCGTTTTCGATGAAACCACTTTTGTCGGATCCAGAATGTCAAATTATTGCTAAATTCCAATTTTCATAATTTTTGGAATCAATATGTGAGTATGGCAAAAGAAAAAGTGTTTTAAACAGTTTCAATCAATTTGGTCAACCAGAAAATGACCAATTTTCAAACGGTATCCAAATTAGATGAAATTAGTTTTGTTAGGACCGTATCGTCAAAACATAGTTAGAATTATTTTTCTGAAATTTTTGAAGTTAGTATGTGGCCCCGGTAAATTAAAATGTACATTCAAATTTAATATATATTGATTCATATTTTAATTTTTAAAAAAACTTTTCAAAATGATCGAATTGGCTTACGAAACATATCCCATTGTGTCTCCAATGGGGGTAATTAGCTAGGGCTAACACTCGTTGGGTTTGATTTGGAGTTCGGATACAGGAACCCTATTTTTCCATGAATTAATTTTATTATAAATAGCCTCATCCAATCAGAAAATTCCAAAGAAAATAAAACCCTTAAAATTCTGAGCCGTCGCTATCACGATTTCGACGATCCATGAGCTCAGAAATTCAACCACTAAGATCTCCGAATCCACTCCATGAAATCCAAAAATTCCAAAGCCAAAACGATCAGCAACGTGAGCTCCCTCTATCCAACGGCCATTATCTGAAACAATGACCGGATTGTCTCGATTTTTGTGCGTAAAGCACTGTCGTTCATCGCCGTTTATCTGGCGCTGGGGGCCACCGAAGTGGCGAAGACGACAGGGGGTTGATGCGGCTCTGGTCGCCGACCATCGTGGGAGTGTCTGATCGGAGTCACGACCATCGTGGGAGGCACAGTTTCCAACCCTAGGTTGGAACGATGGAGCAGCAACGGGTTTGGTGAAGAAGGAGAGGGTTAAGTTTTTTTATTAATTAATTTAAATTTAGTTATCTCGTAAAGTAATCAATGTTCGTAACCTCACATCTTCTTCATTTGAGGTCCAAATCACGCGAAACTGGATCCGTTGCGATCGTGGAGCCGAGAACTGCGCAACAAAACTGACCGGGCCCAATTTGGAGCACGTTAGAATTTCGAGCAAATTCAAATCCAAACTGTTCAGAAATAAAACTGGCGGAGTGGAAACCGACTGTGAGAACTTCTCACTAAAAATTTTTGTATAGTTATTTATTTTGTAACTGCATATATGAACAGCTCCCCGTCGTCCACAGACCATGGATGACTTGTTTGATTGTATTGTGTTATGAAAATTGATTGTGATTGTTATGTGAAATGGAAAATAAAATATACATGTGTTGAAATAAATATTTTATTGTTAAAAATATAATTTTTAAGGTGTACATGAATAAAATAAATATTCATTTACAAATTGAACGATTTGTTTATGTACACCCATTTATCTGATATTGATTGGGACGATAAATTTTACACATAGCCCAACTGCACAAAGAAAAATCTGTGTTTTTTGATTGAAACCCTACACAGGTATTGGGATGATATATGGCGTACACTAATCCCAATTATTTAGTTGTATATCGATCAATTGGTTGACAAGCTGTTGTAAGCGTTGATTATTTATATTTAATGTTATGCAGTTGTTTAATGCACTTTGGATGATGGTTGATTGTTTATCATTGTTATTGTATACATGTGTTGTATGGAATCCATATAAGTAACATTATATGGTATTTGATTGGGCCTCATTCCAATTTGGAAAATAAAGAATATCTTAAAATAATATTCAGAAAAGGGTTAAATAAAATATTCATGTGTTGAATAAACTATTCACATGTCGGAAATAAAATTCATGTGTTGTATAAAATATTCATGTGTTGAATACAATATATAAATGATAAAAATATCATTTTTATTGGATGTATAAACCATTAAAATTATTCATGAGTTGAATAAAATATTCAGATGTTGAATAAAATAAAAGAATGAATATTTTAAAATAATATTCAATAAGGGATCAAAATATGATTTTGATGTCCGATTTTGGGTGGACACGATAATACTGAAATGTGTGAAGCCGTATTGATTAGATATGCGCCATTTGGAAGCGAACGATATTTATATCGATTTTATTTATTTTCCAATGAATATCGAAAAGAGAAGTGATTTCAAATCTAATGTTTGAAAATATTATCATTTATATATTAATGATATGGAATATCCAATTTTGATCTAAAATTGAACATGAAGTTAAAATCGTTTTTAAACGAATTAAAAACGATTTATAAAATACGTTTTAAATGGAAATCGATGATATATATATATATATACACACATATATATATATTAAATGGCCTAAATAGTTAGCGCCGCGCCGCGACCGTTCGTGAGTTTCAACCATTGACTTCGAATTGACATTACGGGAGATCCGACCGTCGGATTCTCCTAAAACCAGAACCGTTGGGTTCGTATCGAAAAGAGCTTTCTAAGAATATAAGGGATTTGAAATCTAACGGTTGGATTTGGAATTATGTCCAAATCAAATTTGGAAAAGGTCACTGTAAGTGCAATTCGATGACCGTTTATGGAAATCGACTGAAAGGGCCTTCATAAAATTATTAAAAATATTAATAATTTATGTAAAATCATAATAAATGATTTGGAAAGATTTTGGATTAAAAATTCCATATTTGGAAAGATAAAAATACATTTTTTATCAAAATGAACTAGTTTATAACTAGAATAATAATCCAATTATTTTTAGAATAATAAATTGGATTAATAAATGGTTTTAATATAACCAAAATATTTCAATGTATGAATTGGAACGGATTTGAATAGAAATAATCTTCGGAATATTTCAGTATTGGATTCCGTAATTATACGGATATTGTTACGGGAATTTGGAAGATACAGATATCGTTATTTCCAATATGATATCCGTTGGTTTGAGAATTTGATATTGAATATAAGCCGATATAATTTGTATTTAGAGCCTTTTGTTTGATATCAAATTGGATTTTAGGTTTGTCGTGAACTGTATTTTAAATGACACTGTTCTTAAACCCAGTTGAGAAAAGAATAAATAATTTAAGTCAGATTTAGAGAAGTTTTCCAATTAATTAATATTTAATTGGAATTGAATAAAAGAATCGGATTTTAGGTTTGTCGTGAAGTGTGTTTTAAATGACACTGTTCTTAAACCTAGTTGAGAAAAGAATAAATCTTTTAAGTAAGATTTAGAGAAGTTTTGTAGCGACCCGGGAATTTCAACACTTGAATCTCGAAACTAAAACAACCTGTGTCCAAAACTCAAGTATCGAAACCCCAGAAAGCTAGGAGAAAGAAGTTAGAGGGTGAGATAAGAAAGAAAGAAATATTAGAATAGAAGAATAAGAAGAACCAACACATCACAGAGTCTCACATCGCAGCGGAACAAATATAATACATAAATGAACTTTATTGAGAGCTTTGAAATAAAAACTTACAACCATCAGAGTACATCACACATCTGGACAGTTATGAAAACCTATCCTCATATATATAACACAGCGGAATAATAACGGTTGAACATCATACGTCTAAACTCCTTCAGCTCGTCTTTGGACTTCAAATCATCGGGTAACCTGAACCTGTACACCACGGTCTAACCCGAGCATTTACAAAACACCGGGTCAGTCTGGTGAACCAAAGTGAGAAAAAACTCGCAAAGTTTTAAGGTAAATCATCCAACTTGATTTTAGAGTTCAAATTCTTTTTGAAAGAAAAGGATAATCGTAAGACCAAATCCACACATAAAACACGGATGGTTTTTACCTTACGATAACCCAAAACCTTTTGAAAATCAATACTGGTCTGATATTATATTAGTGTCTAAATACAAATAAATATCAATCTAGCAGAACGCTTACATCTCACGCTCCACATATATAATATACAAACAAAATCGCGGGCACTTATTGGAGATTTGATTTCCGACTATGACAAGGTATGGGACCACCTGCCGATAGTGTATCTCTAGAGACGAATACACTGGGTTCAACAAGAATGTCTTGCAACCCGGCCCACACATGACCGACCACTCATTTCTCTTGAGCGTATCGAATGTATATCACCAACGGTTGGGCTCAAACCACCGTTTCCCAAAAAGGGACAGCAACGATAGATTAAAGAAGCAAAAGGAATTTCTCTAGATAGGTGATTATACACCCTAATGGGAGCGACCCACATAGCCATGCTGCCTGCCCGATTTCTGTCATTTCCCGGTTGATGAGGCTTGAGGTTATAATCGACTTTTGAAACTTCTGGCCACCATTCACATCGTCCACACCAATCATCCAGGAACAGGATGAACCGAAGGCACTCTCCTACAACATCCAAGGAATCACCCTATAGATCAGTAGCGAGTAGTCCTTGCAACCTGTAGATTTCAGCTACGATAGAATCACAGTATATCTCTGGGGATCAGCCAGAGATTGTAAGTAACTCTTCCGTTTATGAAGATCTACGGTCTTCAATTGCTCCATCTAGATCACCATCTCTAACGTATTCGTATTTATTGGTCGGAATGGTTTTCGAATATAAATTCGATCCCGGTCTTCCCGTACCAATATCGTTAGGCCAGATTTTGATAGTCGGTTATTTAACTATCAAAATAAACAACTATAAAAATAACACAGATCCATTTGTTCAGAACATAGCGTCACTTGGCCATTAAATAATATAATATTCTCAAATCATTTTATATATACATATATTTAGAAAAATATCTTAACACCATATTCAAATTCACTTTAACTACTACTTCCAAATATCACTTATAAGTGGAAATCAACTCAACTTATCATCGTAAACATTTGTTACAAAATCTCCTTTGTTTCCGTTATATAACACAAAATAATCGTCACTTACCATTTAGAATAAACCCATTCTAAATCCCATTTCTTATTTTGAAAATATCGTTATATTTTCACCAATCTCCTTTTATTTCTTTATTTTGGAAATACCATTTCATATCTTCAAGCCCCCCCCCTTTTTTATATTTATTTTAGTTGGGAATCCCGTCATATATATTCCAAACTCATCAAATAACATTACGCTATTATTTCTCAAAATGAATTACTTCTTATATCTTCACCATTACAAATAATATCATCTTTCGACAATCCTGAAGTCGTTCAAGTTGGGGTATTTTAATTACCTCTCAGACCTTGATCAACGTCATTCTTATCTTAAGATAAATATGAATTGAAATTCAAAACCCATATTCATTCTACAATTACCATTTTACTATTTGTTTACCATACGGTTTGATAAACCCTCTCGTTTCCCTTTAATTCAAATATTAAGTAATCTTTATTTTAAGCTTATTGCATTTGCTTAAACCCTTTTATAACTTAATTTATCAAATCTGGTTTAAAACATAAAGCCGTTCACAAACTTCCTTTAACTTCCAATCATAATTCATTTATAACTTCGATTACTTAAATGAGCTTTATTTAAGAAATAATTTACTTTTATCGTTAACTTGGATAAATATCCAATTTCCTTTTCTTATTAAGTTAAACACCATTCGCTAAATTTATTTCATTAGATAAATCTGCACAAATTTATTTAACTTAATAATCAACTGTCGTTATAACAGTTGGCTTGGTCCATTTAAAACATAATTAACTTATTGATCAACCGTAACTCGTCTTCTCAGTTAAATTAATAAATAATATTATTAATTTAAATAATCCCTTTCAAACTAATCTTATTATAATTTGTTTTTCTTAAAAACAAGTAATCATCATTATTAATCATTCCACAGTTACTTAACAATCTCATTAACACAAGGATTTGCTTTACAAAAGATAAAGCACGTGCTTCGCACACGGTAACTTTTGGTATAAAAATGGTGTTTGGTGATTACAACAATCAACATATACCTGGTTAGTTTATGTCTTTTTATAAACCCCAATTAAAATAGTGTATTATAAATCTATATTCACTTATAAATGAATTTCATCACTTTATTTCTATCGATTTACTTGACGGTAAATCAACCTTTTTAAACACAGTTTGTATTTTGGCCATCTGCTACAAATTTCTCAACCAATATCACTCATTGGTTAATAACGGAACAAATGTTGAATTTGGATACAACAAACAACCACCAAGTCAATAATCCAATCATGTCGGTTAAACAGTTCGTATAATAATCATATGCAGATAAATAATCAATTCAACAAGTAGCGGTCAACCAAGATAATAATTCAATCATCCAAATACGTTTATATTGATATAAACGTAACCGAAAAGGTAAGTTATCTTCGTCGGAAATAATCGTTAAAAATAACGATTTCATTTCATTTAAATTAAACATCCGTTTAATTTAAACAGTGTAGTGGATAACCAAACAATCACTAAATCAACCAAATCAACTAGCAAACATAGCACACAAGCAATAAACCCGATTTATAAAAATTATAAATGGGGTAACTGAGTGAGTTTAACTCACCTTGATTTCCATTCGTCGTCGGAACGGTTTGTCTCCGTTACTTTCAACTCAGTCCAAATCAGTTCCAAACCGTTACGCTTGTTGGTGCGGTTCCAACGCTTCTTGTTCGGTCTGATTCTGTTAACACATTATACAGATATGGATTTATTTAATAGTTTATACCCTTAATTATTATTTAATTTTAACTTAATAAAGGTGCTTAACAAATATATGAGGTCCGGCATACTTTTTACTACCGACTTAACCAAAATTTATCGGTCCAACTTCCTCTGTCAAAATAAATGGAACAACTAACATATACTTAATTAAAATATATTTATTACTACTCACCATTTGTATACCTCGCACGTTCAATGATCCAACCAATGTTGCTTCATTCAGTTTCAATTGAACATGCTGCGTCTGCTAATAGCCACTACCGCATATCCTCTTCCTTGTACTGATACCATCCCACTACCCCATATTGATAAAATATATGTAAGGTTCAGGCACATTACTTAATAAAAATAACAAGGCTATTTATGTCACCTACTATACATAACAAGGCTTCATCACGCCTCATGTCCAAAGCCCTTCACCCCATGCTGTATAAAACAAGGCTTCATCCAAAGGCCTTACGTTTCCCCTTTTCTCTATTATTATTATTATTATTATTTTCTTGTTTTCCTCCACCGCCATAACACTCCCCATGCCAAAACTAACGCCAGAATCCACCACTAAAATCTTCCCTGACCTCTTGCAATACACATGAACCAACCCCACACGTCATCTTTTCCCACACGTGAAGCCATCCCCCTGTTCTGATATCTGGTCTTTCCTTTACATTTTTTTTAAGAATTTAAGAAACCTTCTGTAGCCTTTCACCCCAAGCGTCCCAACTATGATCCACGTACAGGCCCTCCCATCCTTTCCCTTCTGACCATTTGAGATCTCCAGCGTGCTCACCAAACCGACAACACTCAACACCGCATGCTACTTCCTTGTCCCCTACCCTCTCTCTTTATAACAACTTCGAAATATCAGTTAACCGACAGCACTCTGAACGACGTCCATCTCCTTCCTGCTGTTGAAATCATCCTCCAGTTCGCGGCAACTAAGGAGTTGAAAGCTGCGCATTTAGTTTGTTTTGTAGATGGATGTTTTTATTTTAAATATATATGTATACAGATGGGTTTTCTTTTGTTTTAATTATCTGGGAAAAACTGAGGAGTAGATGCCATGTATTTATATGGGAGAAAGCGTGGTCGCCACGGCTAGCATGTGCGTTTCATTTCCTACAGCGGAGTAGCTGGCTTCATAAAACAGGGCACCTAAATGAGTTTTCATTTCCATTGATAGGCTGTGTGTGATTTGAGAGAAGAAGGACGCAAAACTGTGCGTGTACAGGATTCTTTGCTTAAGCGTTAAGTTGGAAATGAAAAGATTTTTTTTCTTCACTTTATAAGCATGGCATGCGCATAGTCTATAGGGTAGCACGAGTGTCTGTGTAAAATAAATACGAGTTTTCTTTTCAAATTTAGCTGGTACATTGATTTGAAGAGGACGCAGCGTATAAAGGATGACAGGAAAATATGGGTACAGTAAGATTCCAGCGTGTTTTCATATCACTAGCTCGGTTGATTTGGATTGTCATGTAGGCTAGCTGAAGAAAAGTGTATGGCATTGGCATGTGCGTGAAAGGCGTATAGGACAATAGGACCTTCTATGATAGAGTAGACCCTCTAGTTTTGCTTGGAAGAAAACGTTTTATCCCCCATCTTCTTTCACGTTCTTACGTACATGCACCTGACAAATGCCTTCATCCATTTGTTTTCTTTCCGCGCTTTTCTTTTTTTTCCTTTTTCTTTACTTAACGTCTGTTTACGAACTGCTATCGACAAAAATGAAAATATGATCGTGATCAGCAATGTGTCACGGTCCCAAAAATATAATAATATCGGTAGATTAACTTATATTGTGAAACCCCAAAATATTGATATAGGGTGCAAAATACTCCAAATAAAAAGTTGATTATTTAATTAATTAAAAATTACAGTAAAATTCTAAAAATTAACTTATAACTACGCCTCAAAGGAATTGTCCAAATTCGAAGCCAATATTTAATTATATTAAATAATCAGTTACGGCGTATAAACGATTCCACAGCGAATATTTGAAAATTTGATTTGGACGTAAAATAAAATCTACAATACGAAAACTCGATTTTTCTCTTCCATTAGAAAAATATAATTAAATCGATCTTAACATTTTTTTGTTTCACATAATTCCGACTTAAAACAGATTCTGTATATTCAGTTGAAGTTCAAAACTCAATTATACGAACTACCGCGTCGTTTCGAGTTCGTTTTTTATTAAATATAAATATAACGTTCTATCGTAGTTTAATAACGAATTCCATATTAATAATCCAATTATATTTCAAATAAAATATTTAAAATCAATTTAAATATTCAACTCAAATGGTCGAAAAATCCAGGTCGTTACATTCTTCCCCCCTTAAAATAATTTCGTCACCGAAATTGCTAAGTTAAGAAGAATGCTTTAAACCACTTTATTTTCAAAAAAATTATTTCAAAAATATTATCAAAAAATTATTTCTCGAAAAATTCGCCAGCACCTCCTCTGTACTGTACGATCCGAACAACTACAACTCGCCACTTCAGGTCTCATATTAATCAAAAGAAAACAAAGCCAGGCGGCAACCTAACTCAGGGGTTTAAAATCAATCACCTAAATCAATATAATCAAGGTTTACCTATTTGTCGGGCAACCGATACTCCAATTCCAAACCAAAGCATTAACAGCTCTTTCTCTCCTTCAATCCTGTACTTAACTCGATATCCAAAGCCAATAACAGATATAAGGTCAAACCATTTCCGTTTTATTTCATATTAATTCTACTCAAATTCATTGAATTTTATCTCTCAGTTGTTGATGACTTTTATTATCCAAACAGTTTATTATCCAACAAACAATCAAACACAATCAATCATAACCAATTCATCCATATTTAACTTATTCTTAGGTTAAATTTTGATTTATTTATCTCCATAAATTAAATTCCACATTTTCAAATTCTTTTGCTTTATTACTTGTTCAAATTCAAAATCAAGTTTGAATTCCCATTCAAATCAGTCAACAAACCAATATCAATCATTGGATAAAATTATTTACCTCTATACAAAAATAAACCTTGGGCAAAATCATTTCATCTACCCTTTTTTCTTTTTTTCAAAACAATATTGTATCAATTTGACAGTTCAACTTGAACCGATCAAATAACACAATACAAAATCCTTCTTATAGAAATTTACAAATACGCACTCTCATATATACACTCAATCTCGATCTAGAGTATTACTAACTCCATCTCTATCGAGTTACGCCACAGAGCTAAGGTTATTCTTAAACCATTGCTCTGATACCAACTGTAGCGACCCGGGAATTTCAACACTTGAATCACGAAACTAAAACAACCCGTGTCCAAAACTCAAGTATCGAAACCCCAGAAAGCTAGGAGAAAGAAGTTAGAGGGTGAGATAAGAAAGAAAGAAATATTAGAATAGAAGAATAAGAAGAACCAACACATCACAGAGTCTCACATCGCAGCGGAACAAATATAATACATAAATGAAATTTATTGAGAGCTTTGAAATAAAAACTTACAGCCATCAGAGTACATCACACATCTGGACAGTTATGAAAACCTATCCTCATATATATAACACAGCGGAATAATAACGGTTGAACATCATATGTCTAAACTCCTTCAGCTCGTCTTTGGACTTCAAATCATCGGGTAACCAGAACCTGTACACCCCGGTCTAACCCGAGCATTTACAAAACACCGGGTCAGTCTGGTGAACCAGAGTGAGAAAAAACTCGCAAAGTTTTAAGGTAAATCATCTAACTTGATTTTAGAGTTCAAATTCTTTTTGAAAGAAAAGGATAATCGTAAGACCAAATCCACACATAAAACACGGATGGTTTTTACCTTACGATAACCCAAAACCTTTTGAAAATCAATACTGGTCTGATATTATATTAGTGTCTAAATACAAATAAATATCAATATAGCAGAACGCTTGCATCTCACGCTCCACATATTTAATATGCAAACAAAATCGCGGGCACTTATTGGAGATTGGATTTCCGACTATGACAAGGTATGGGACCACCTGCCGATAGTGTATCTCTAGAGACGAATACACTGGGTTCAACAAGAACGTCTTGCAACCCGGCCCACACATGACCGACCACTCATTTCTCTTGAGCGTATCGAATGTATATCACCAACGGTTGAGCTCAAACCACCGTTTCCTGAAAAGGGACAGCATCGATAGATTAAAGAAGCAAAAGGAATTTCTCTAGATAGGTGATTATACACCCTAATGGGAGCGACCCACATAGCCATGCTGCCTGCCCGATTTCTATCATTTCCTGGTTGATGAGGCTTGAGGTTATAATCGACTTTTGAAACTTCTGGCCACCATTCACATCGTCCACACCAGTCATCCAGGAACAGGATGAACCGAAGGCACTCTCCTACCACATCCTAGGAATCACCCTATAGATCAGTAGCGAGTAGTCCTTGCAACCTGTAGATTTCAGCTACGACAGAATCACAGTATATCTCTGGGGATCAGCCAGAGATTGTAAGTAACTCTTCCGTTTATGAAAAACTACGGTCTTCAATTGCTCCATCTAGATCACCATCTCTAACGTATTCGTATTTATTGGTCGGAATGGTTTTCGAATATAAATTCGATCCCGGTCTTCCCGTACCAATATCGTTAGGCCAGATTTTGATAGTCGGTTATTTAACTATCAAAATAAACAACTATAAAAATAACACAGATCCATTTGTTCAGAACATAGCGTCACTTGGCCATTAAATAATATAATATTCATTTTATATATACATATATTTAGAAAAATATTTTAACACCATAATCAAATTCACTTTAACTACTACTTCCAAATATCACTTATAAGTGGAAATCAACTCAACTTATCATCGTAAACATTTGTTACAAAATCTCCTTTGTTTCCATTATATAACACAAAATAATCATCACTTACCATTTAGAATAAACCCATTCTAAATCCCATTTCTTATTTTGAAAATATCGTTATATTTTCACCAATCTCCTTTTATTTCTTTATTTTGGAAATACCATTTCATATCTTCAAGCCCCCCCCCCCCCCCCACCTTTTATATTTATTTTAGTTGGGAATCCCATCATATATATATTCCAAACTCATCAAATAACATTACACTATTATTTCTCAAAATGAATTACTTCTTTTATCTTCACCATTACAAATAATATCATCTTTCGACAATCCTGAAGTCGTTCAAGTTGGGGTATTTTAATTACCTCTCAGACCTTGATCAACGTCATTCTTATCTTAAAATAAATATGAATTGTAATTCAAAACCCATATTCATTCTACAATTACCATTTTACTATTTGTTTACCATACGGTTTGATAAACCCTCTCGTTTCCCTTTAATTCAAATATTAAGTAATCTTTATTTTAAGCTTATTGCATTTGCTTAAACCCTTTTATAACTTAATTTATCAAATCTGGTTTAAAACATAAAGCCGTTCACAAACTTCCTTTAACTTCCAATCATAATTCATTTATAACTTCGATTACTTAAATGAGCTTTATTTAAGAAATAATTTACTTTATCGTTAACTTGGATAAATATCCAATTTCCTTTTCTTATTAAGTTAAACACCATTCGCTAAATTTATTTCATTAGATAAATCTGCACAAATTTATTTAACTTAATAATCAACTGTCGTTATAACAGTTGGCTTGGTCCATTTAAAACATAATTAACTTATTGATCAACCGTAACTCGTCTTCTCGGTTAAATTAATAAATAATAATATTAATTTAAATAATCCTTTTCAAACTAATCTTATTATAATTTGTTTTTCTTAAAAACAAGTAATCATCATTATTAATCATTCCACAGTTGCTTAACAATCTCATTAACACAAGGATTTGCTTTACAAAAGATAAAGCACGTGCTTCGCGCACGGTAACTTTTGGTACAAAAATGGTGTTTGGTGATTACAACAATCAACATATACCTGGTTAGTTTATTTCTTTTTATAAACACAAATTAAAATAGTGTATTAAAAATCTATATTCACTTATAAATGAATTTCATCACTTTATTTCTATCGATTTACTTGACGGTAAATCAACCTTTTTAAACACAGTTTGTATTTTGGCCATCTGCTACAAATTTCTCAACCAATATCACTCATTGGTTAATAACGGAACAAATGTTGAATTTGGATACAACAAACAACCACCAAGTCAATAATCCAATCATGTCGGTTAAACAGTTCATATAATGATCATATGCAGATAAATAATCAATTCAACAAGTAGCGGTCAACTAAGATAATAATTCAAGCATCCAAATACGTTTATATTGATATAGACGTAACCGACAAGGTAAGTTACCTTCGTCGGAAATAATCGTTAAAAATAACGATTTCATTTCATTTAAATTAAACATCCGTTTAATTTAAACAGTGTAGTGGATAACCAAACAATCACTAAATCAACCAAATCAACTAGCAAACATAGCACACAAGCAATAAACCCGATTTATAAAAATTATAAATGGGGAAACTGAGTGAGTTTAACTCACCTTGATTTCCATTCGTCGTCGGAACGGTTTGTCTCAGTTACTTTCAACTCAGTCCAAATCAGTTCCAAACCGTTAAGCTTGTTGGTGCGGTTCCAACGCTTCTTGTCCGGTCTGATTCTGTTAACACATTATACAGATATGGATTTATTTAATAGTTTATACCCTTAATTATTATTTAATTTTAACTTAATAAAGGTGCTTAACAAATATATGAGGTCCGGCATACTTCTTACTACCGACTTAACCAAAATTTATCGGTCCAACTTCCTCTGTCAAAATAAATGGAACAACTAACATATACTTAATTAAAATATATTTATTACTACTCACCATTTGTATACCTCGCACGTTCAATGATCCAACCAATGTTGCTTCATTCAGTTTCAACTGAACATGTTGCGTCTGCTAATAGCCACTACCGCATGTCCTCTTCCTTGTACTGATACCATCCCACTACCCCATATTGATAAAATATATGTAGGGTTCAGGCACATTACTTAATAAAAATAACAAGGCTATTTATGTCACCTGCTGTACATAACAAGGCTTCATCACGCCTAATGTCCAAAGCCCTTCACCCCATGCTGTATAAAACAAGGCTTCATCCAAAGGCCTTACGATTCCCCTTTTCTCTATTTTTTTTTTCTTGTTTTCTTCCACCGCCATAACACTCCCCATGCCAAAACTAACGCCAGAACTCCACCACTAAAATCTTCCCTGACCTCTTGCAATACACAAGAACCAACCCCACACGTCATCTTTTCCCACACGTGAAGCCATCCCCCTGTTCTGATATCCGGTCTCTCCTTTACATTTTTTTTTTAAGAATTTCCGAAACCTTCTGTAGCCTTTCTCCCCATGCGTCCCAGCTATGATCCACGTACAGGCCCTCCCATCCTTTCCCTTCTGACCATTTGAGATCTCCAGCGTGCTCACCAAACCGACAACACTCAACACCGCATGCTACTTCCTTGTCCCCTACCCTCTCTCTTTATAACAACTTCGAAATATCAGTTAACCGACAGCACTCTGAACGACGTCCATCTCCTTCCTGCTGTTGAAATCATCCTCCAGTTCGCGGCAACTAAAGAGTTGAAAGCTGCGCATTTAGTTTGTTTTGTAGATGGATGTTTTTATTTTAAATATATATATATATACAGATGGGTTTTCTTTTGTTTTAATTATCTGGGAAAAACTGAGGAGTAGATGCCATGTATTTATATGGGAGAAAGCGTGGTCGCCACGGCTAGCATGTGCGTTTCATTTCCTACAGCGGAGTAGCTGGCTTCATAAAACAGGGCACCTAAATGAGTTTTCATTTCCATTGATAGGTTGTGTGTGATATGAGAGAAGAAGGACGCAAAACTGTGCGTGTACAGGATTCTTTGCTTAAGCGTTAAGTTGGAAATGAAAAGATTTTTTTCTTCACTTTATAAGCATGGCATGCGCATAGTCTATAGGGTAGCACGAGTGTCTATGTAAAATAAATACGAGTTTTCTTTTCAAATTTAGCTGGTACATTGATTTGAAGAGGACGCAGCGTATAAAGGATGACAGGAAAATATGGGTACAGTAAGATTCCAGCGTGTTTTCATATCACTAGCTCGGTTGATTTGGATTGTCATGTAGGCTAGCTGAAGAAAAGTGTATGGCATTGGCATGTGCGTGAAAGGCGTACAGGACAATAGGACCTTCTATGATAGAGTAGACCCTCTTGTTTTGCTTGGAAGAAAATGTTTAATCCCCCATCTTCTTCAAGTTCTTATGTACATGCACCTGACAAATGCCTTCATCCATTTGTTTTCTTTCCGCGCTTTTCTTTTTTTTCTTTTTCTTTACTTAACGTCTGTTTACGAACTGCTATCGACAAAAATGAAAATATGATCGTGATCAGCAATGTGTCACGGTCCCAAAAATATAATAATATCGGTAGATTAACTTATATTGTGAAACCCCAAAATATTGATATAGGGTGCAAAATACTCCAAATAAAAAGTTGATTATTTAATTAATTAAAAATTACAGTAAAATTCTAAAAATTAACTTATAACTACGCCTTAAAGGAATTGTCCAAATTCGAAGCCAATATTTAATTATATTAAATAATCAGTTACGGCGTATAAACGATTCCACAGCGAATATTTGAAAATTTGATTTGGACGTAAAATAAAATCTACAATACGAAAACTCGATTTTTCTCTTCCATTAGAAAAATATAATTAAATCGATCTTAACATTTTTTTTGTTTCACATAATTCCGACTTAAAACAGATTCTGTATATTCAGTTGAAGTTCAAAACTCAATTATACGAACTACCGCGTCGTTTCGAGTTCGTTTTTTATTAAATATAAATATAACGTTCTATCGTCGTTTAATAACGAATTCCATATCAATAATCCAATTATATTTCGAATAAAATATTTAAAATCAATTTAAATATTCAACTCAAATGGTCGAAAAATCCAGGTCATTACAAGTTTTACAATTAATTAATATTTAATTGGAATTGAATAAAAGAATCGGATTTTGGGTTTGTCGTGAACTGTATTTTAAATGACACTGTTCTTAAACCCAGTTGAGAAAAGAATAAATATTTTAAGTAAGATTTAGAGAAGTTTTCCAATTAATTGATATTTAAATGGAATTGAATAAAAGAATTGGATTTTGGGTTTGTCGTGAATGGTGTCTTAAATAACACTGTTCTTAAACCCCATGTGAAAAGAATAAATCTTTTAATTAAGATTTAAAGAAGAATTACCAATTAATTAACATTTAATTGGAATTGAAAATGGAATGTGAATTGGGGTTATTGTGAACTGTGTTTTAACAACATTAGTTCTTTAACCCGATTTGCAGTGAAATGTGATTTGGAATATATAAATCTTTTCTTTAAATTAAATGGCATTTCCAAAGGAAAGTTTTCCAGATTAATATATTAAATTGGAATTGAATGGAATTCGATTTGTTAATAATCGCAATGAGCTTCTGTGGAGGAAGACTGTTAATATATATGGAATTTAAAAGGCTTTGTCATTATTTCATTTATATTATTAGTCGGATACGGAAATTGATATCGATTATATATATTGATTTGTTTTCAGTGAAGATTCCATTTATATGGAAGAGGATTTGGGTTTATCGTGAACCTGTTTTAAATGACATTGGTTCTTTAACCCAGTTAAAGACAGGATATGAATTCCCAAAGTTAAATAATAATTAATATTGATTTTTGGGAAGATTAAAATTAAGTGAAGTTTTAATGAATCTTTAATTAGATTGTAATGTGAATGAAATAATGTAATTTATCAAATTCATGAAATGATAGAGAATGGAGTATCTCCAGTTTTGCTCCAAGTGATAGTTAAATCTTTAATTAGATTTGAACGTTAAATGGTAATTACTTTTACCGATAACACTGTGGTGTTAGATATGGAGTATTACCAGTTTTATTCATGGGATGAATAGGTTGGGATTGGGAAATAAAATAAATGATTACTTCGGTGTGGTATGCTAATCCCGACTAGTTTTGGATAAACCTTAATTTGGTCTGATATCCTAAGGAAGATTAAAGAATAAAGTTTAAAGAATTTATCTTTGATAAGATTAATGGGAACCTTTCCCTAATGAAGTGAATATCTGAATAAAAGAATATTCTGAATTGGAATTAGGCGTATGTTGCGTTTGTGTAGCACTTGTTTATAATATCCGCGGGTTATTCAGAAAGTCCGGGTTTATACCCATTCTGAATAACTAACTCGACGATAAGTCGACGATGAAGACGGTGGTTGAAGACCGGAGGTCTTCACATCGTTTGGATGATTACTGATGTCTTGATTGGGCTGTACACCCAAGACAAGGTAATAAGTGGTGGTCGTCCAGACGTACTTGGAGATCGACGGATATGTGAGGGCCTCTCTTCTGTATTGGACATATGGGGCGAGAAATAAGGTGCCTCCGGTTTCGTTCAGACCCAGAACGAACTTGTAAATGGACTGTGTGTCTGACATTGGATTTTATTCTGTGTTGATTGATCTCTATTAAATATATATCTGTTTGGTGGAGGAGAATTTATTCTCTTGCTTAACACCCTTTTCTGAGATATACAAGCTCAGAGGTTATATATCGATAGACATCAGACGCATGGCGTGAATTGCCTGTGTGGCATGCCTGAGTGGCAAATGATCAAGGCTTCTGTTGAAAAGCAGAGTCTTGTGATTGATGATCAAAGCACGACCTTAAAGAGCATAGCATTGTGTATAGCGTTAATTCGCGAGCCTCACACCTCGGTATGAGTCAAAAACGGGATCAGGACCGTAGGGGGAACACGATGTTTCTTTCTAGCTATGGGTGGTGTCAACGTTTTGCAAGCCCCGACATTTATATTATTTTTACCTATGTGGTTGTTGGAATGGAGCTGAAAGTTGTTTAACTAACTAACTCAACTTTCATTCTTTTATTGGTTTCAATAATTTTATTAGTTGGACTAATAATCACACAACACAATCATCGATCAATTAGTTGATTAGCTTTTCAAATATACATAACCTTTATATATTCAAAAATCATATTTTCTAAGATCGGATTATATATATAATCACAAATACGTTAATTATAAACTTGTCACTCTCAACTCATTATAGGGCATTTCTAACCCCATCTCTAACGAGTTTTCTCATTCTAGGATACTACTGATCCTATCTCTAATGAGTATTCTTTTGTAGGATATTTCTAATCCTACCTCTGATGAGTCATTTGTTCAGTTATAACGAGTTGTACCCCCAAAGATTTAGTTAACCAAAGCTCTAATACCAGCTACAACGACACGGATTTCGCCCTCCTAATTTGGGAACGAACTCCTTGAAGATCGAAGACCAAACTTGAAGCAACAACGATGAGAGGATTGCTCGGATGGCATGGCGAATGATAACTTCTCAATAGGTCTAAGACATAGCTGAACAGTTTTCACTCTTCATTCCTCATCCATTTGGTCACACATTACAGTGATCTATATGATTAAATTCAGCAGTTCACGATTGTTTATTGCCCTAGCTTGTTGCTTGTTCTGAAAGGTATGGAGAAATTTAGCGGTTCTCTTTTCCTATGTTGACTTTGTCCATTGTGTTATCTGGTGAGCTATATAAATTATGTATGGTCCACGATGTAGTAGAGCTTGATATTTTGCATTTTGGTAGTACCTTTTAGTTGGGTATGGAGAAATTGACATTATCAACTGATACTATTGTACTGCATATAGTTTCCGACGTTGATTAAAAGCTTTTATTTGTCTTATCTTTTTTTTATTATATTCTAACTAGTCAAAAATGACGAATATTATTCTGCTTATACACAGAAGGTATTTAAAATATTGTTGAGCTTGAATCGTAACAAATACTAGGAGGTATTTACTGAATGTAGATTAAATCCAGCTTGCCGAAATATATGCCAGTGTTGTTTCTGGGAAATTATACCTGAAACATATATGTTAGCATGACGATAAAAGTACAACTTTTAACTTGGCTACTCTATACATATGGTGAACAAGATTTCTTTCTTTTTAAGTAAGAGGCTGAAATGAAGCAATAATTTGCGGCAAAATTTATATAGTGAGGATGAAAATATATTTGTTCAAGTGGAAATGAATTTAGAAAAAAAAAAACTTATCTCACACTGCATAAACTGAAATATCTTTAGAATTTATTTAATAAAATTGAATGTCAGATTGTACGGTTAGTTAATTGTACTAGAAGAACATTTGCATAAATTTTTAAATCATTCGCACACTTAAATTGAATTGCACTAAATATGTACAATGGCTGCTGTAAACCTTCAACTGTGTCCTATAATGAAAAACCATGCTTTCACGAGTAACAAACATGTGTAAACAATAACAGCGATCTGTTGAAAACAGGAGATATCTGGAGAATCTAATGAGTTATCTTTGTGTAGTTGGATAGCTTGCCTGCAATGGTGCAAGGCGTATATTCAGAGGATAGAACTCTGCAGCTTAAGTCAACTACCTAGTTCAGAAAATTGCTATCTATAGGTACTTTAGTTAGTTGTAAACCGTACTATTTACAGCAATACCGGTCATGGAAACATCGAATGTTCCAGGTTTAGATTGAATGGAGTTTGGTGGGTTTTTTCTTCTGACGTCCTTTCTGTAACATATTTCCTAAATTCAATTTCAGAGAGAAGCCCCCCAATTGAAGAAGTTATTCTATCGGGTATTGTACCCAATTTGTCGTGTTTCTTATGAGAGAGGACCACCCTCAACTTCAGGTATTTATTAATTGTTTTCACTTTTATTATCAGGTTATACAGTAAATCAATATCATTGCTAATAGTATTTTACATGATAGTTTGAAGCAGCATGGGCACTTACGAATATTGCTTCAGGGACATCAAAGCATACAAATATTGTGATTGAACATGGAGTTGTACCAATATTTGTTAAGCTTCTTGGTTCTCCATGTGATGATGTTATAGAATAGGTACATGTTTATTTGAACATATGATTACATTCAAATTTAAAATGGTTGGAAAAACTGATTTCAGTTTTATTCACAAATATTCAGAAGACTAGCTTCAAATAAAAAGTCTTCAAACACAATATAACATTATTTCTAGTTTATTATGTGATTGGACGACTAAGTTACAAAGGCTTGCCATATCGTCAAGTCAACGAGTAATACTTTTGAAAGTAAATGCTTTAGTACATTCCAATAACAATTTGACTACCTTGCTCATGACTTCTAAAGTTTCCAATGCATCCGGCTCTTTATTCAATTATGCTATCTCATTCTGTCTGGTTTTCTGAATACTTCTATATGGATAGTATAGTTTTAAATGCTTTTGGTTTTTTGAATACTTCTATCTGAATAGTATAGTTAGGCACCTCATACTTATTACACGATAATACAATTCCATCTAACTTGGTTTCGGGATTAACATAGGTCAATTACATAAATGCTCATGCAACTTCTACACTTGTTGGGGATTTAGCTGAAGTGAATGCAATAAAGCAAGTCTTCAAGGACCCAATGGTTATCAAGATCAATGCTACAGCGGTTTGTTTTCTTCACCTGAATAATCAAAAGCTAGAATGCAACAAGTTTTTTTGTTCATCAAATCGTCCTGTCAACCTATTTGTTTCGTGTATATGTATAAAGCTTGTCAGTTATCCTTTCTTATATATTGGTCTTTTCAGTCTATGATTGGGCATTGCATCTGTGCTGCCGGTGGTCTCGAAGCTGTTGCCACAATTAAGGCCATAACCAATTGGTAAGTGCACTTTTCTCCTACTATGAAACTGGCGCTTTGTTTGTGTAAAGTTGAGTGAGTAGGTTCTCTATATAATTAATCTTCTAATGTGTATATTTGTAGAATCCAGAACCTGCTGTCAAGTTCGATAGTTGATTGTGTTTTTTAATGAATAGTTTTAGTGTAAATAGAAAGAATTAGAATGAAAATTGGAAAATAGACAAAAGAGATTGTAAAATCAAATTGATGAAAATAACTAATGTTGCCTTAGATGTCAAAAATACAACTCAATATTTTCTTAGTATTTGGTGTATACAAGGAAAGAGTAATTGGATGATATGCCTATAATTTGAACATTTCACTAAAATTTTGGGATTAATTAAATAAATAAATAAAATAAAAATATGCCGCATACTGTATAAATACGGACCATACCATCGTCTTCTTCCCCGATCAGTTGAACCCATAGCCGCCCCCCTTTGAATTTTCCTCTCCATTTTCCCACTAATCCACACACAATTAGACTTAGCCGTAGTTGAACTTTTTGAAGCTCTTCCCTTCCTCTCCAATCTCCGACAAGTTTCATTCGATTTCACAGCCAGTAGCCCTCGAATTTTGAGCCCCAACCCGCGACCTTCGAACCGCCGCCGCCCCTAGCAATAGACCGCCGCACCCCCCCCCCCCCCATACTCCCGGCGTGGATGCGCCTCCCCTAGGCCTTCCATCTCCGACAAACGGCGCCTCAATCCATTCACCGTAGCTCGCGAATTTGCAAATCAAAGTTTTGAACTTTTCTGAAATTATAAAGGTACGAATACTTCAGTTTTGCCACGCTTTTAAGCGTTACAGCGACAGTTGTTAAAAGCCAGTTCTAATTTATTCGTTTGAACTTGAAATTGAAATCTTTCAGATCCGAAACTGCCGTGACCTTGAATACGAGATCTGATTGAATCCGAACCTTCCTTTCAAATCCAAGCTAGGTGAGAATTTATTTTTAATTAAATTTAATTAATTTAGTTATTATTATTGCGTTATGTGAAATTGAAAGTCAAACACAATTAGATCTGCGGTGAATGTTACCATGGGTTATGGATTCAAATTGTTGTGATGCTATGATTTTAGATCTGTTATTTTTAATCATAGATCTTGTAACAACCCGTATTTTTAATAACATGTTATAATGTAAATCAAGGCAGAATTAAATTATTAAATATGAATCAAGGGAAACGGGCTGAGCCATTGCGTTCGTCTCGGAAAAATACGCGAAATAGAGTCCAAGTTTTCGAAAAACGGAGTCCGTATGACCAAGTTATGGCCCAATGAAGTTTTCAGAAAATTCTAAGCCCGAAAACAGTTCAAATTCGAATTCAGAATCGAATTTCAGCCAAAACAGACTGGGCGGGAATTTTCCCGCCCAGGCAGGGTCGACATAGGTGTCGACACCAGTGTCGACCCCCCCCCCCAATGGGTCGACACCCATGTCGACCCAGGGGTCGACCCCCACGGTCGGACCAATTTTTCTGGTGCACCATTTTGACATGTTGGGTCTTGTTCTGGAAGTTTCTGACGGGAGTTGATGGCTCAGATTCGATTTAGGGTTAATCCTATGGTCTAAACTACCACTAATCTCTATAAAAAGACCCCTAGACCTAGCCTAAACCTTCATTAATCATTCCTACAACTAAATGCTGCCCAAATGTTCACTAATCATGGCCTCCACCTTCTTCATGAGAGCATGAGTGTCTCAAATCAATCTATGTCATAAAGGAGCCATCTTTCTTAAGTAAAAGAGTCATCTTTCTTTGTCTTTGGGGTTATTCCTTCTTGTTCTCAAGTCTTGAAGTGGAGTTTATCGTCTTTGGTTGCGGATTTGCTAGTGTGGCTTCGTCTCAATCTTATTTTATACTTATTCTAGTCTTCATAGCATTGTAAGCCCTATACTACTCTTAGATTCTAACTATGAAGTTAAATATGACATGTTGCAAGTTTGAGTTTGGGCCTATGTATGATTTGTGCTTTGATTCTATCATGTTATGCATAGATTTATCCTATGCATGTTTGTAAAGCTCTCACCTTGACTTTGGGCATAGAAAGCTATGACCTTTGATTTGAAATGTTGCATTATGCAACATGAGAACTCTCATAACCTATATGATAACTTGCATATAATGTTGTATGCGAACTTCTAGTCATCATCCTATGTCATCTAGGACCATATATCACCTATTCGCTAAGTTTGAATGTTGTGCATGTAACATGCAAGTTTAAATGAACATATTTATGCCTCATATGCCACCATGTTTAACTTGTGGCCAACCTTATTACCTTATGCCCTTTTGTCAAGTTTTTGCCAAGTACCCTCTTTTGATCTATGTTATGTTATGCGAAACGTACATGCGATGGGAATGCGTTGGGTTTGGGTAATATTAATGACATGAAAGCATGGTTTTAAAATATGACATGAACATTGACTTGTGATTATGGTTGTAAACATAATGATGGACATGACACTTAGAAAATATGAGTGTGGCCAACTCAAGGTTGGGTTGAGTTTGTAGCATAAATCTACCCGGAACCGACCAGCTTAACTAGTGGCTACAAACAATAGGACCCAATGTGAGTAGTTGGTCATGTTGTGCTTAAACCCGAGGTTAGACTAGGTTGTGGTGTAAAGCTACCCGGACCCGCCCGGCTTAACTAGTAACCACAACAAGGTCTAATGTGAGAGGTTGGGTGCATTAAATTAATTAATGCCACATGATAGGGTTAAGTCATGGACTACTTGAATATACTTAACCAATTAAACACGATGGACTGATAGGGTTAAGTCATGGACTACTTGAATATACCTAACCAATTAAACCCGATGTATTGATAGGGTTAAGCCATGAACTGCTTGAATACACTTGACCAACTCAATACATGGTTAGGATAGGGTTAACCACACTTAACCCGCTTGAAACCCTAGTTACGTGGTCCTTTTCAGCAGTAACCTACTTGGAAGTATCATGGGTACCCTGGACTAGGCTAGGGTGGGGCACGATTACTGAACTGATTGTAAGAGACCAAAAGAGACGGCTGAAGGGTGCACCGGTTGTTCAAGTGGACCATGGTCGTGCACATTAAGTCCGGAGTTGAACATGGGCACCAGTAGGTTTAGACTGTGCGTGCTTGAATTGTGTCTGTGGTTTACACCTTAGGGTTGGATACACCCTGGGGTGGACCTAGCACAGTTAACTACATTCCACGATTAAGCCGTATGACACCGATACACGACGAGTTAGGCTTATAGGGAGCCGATCGACTAGACCGAGTAGTTGGACCTCGATTTAGGTCATCTCATGATGTGGGCCAGCTTTGGGCCAAGGGATCATTTCTTGTTTATACTTGACATGGATTGGAATACTAGTACACACCTGGTGCAACTTAACCTTGTATATGCGATGCCACACTTGATCTATCTTGTTAACTTTTCGCCATGCCAGTTATCACCCTACATCTCATCTCTGTTTTACATGTTCAGTTAACTTTATTAGTTTTTATACTAATAGTAGATAGGACTTACCAGTCTTTTTGATTGACCCGTTTTCTTTCGCCTCTTTTCTTCCGTCCCCCCCCCCCCCAAGGTTTACAGGGTGGGAACACTAGTACCTAGCTTGGATCTTTAGCAGCTTTTCTGAATAGCTCATGTACGGTTTGGACTTGAGCATGCTATGGCTTTATGCTACTTTGGGGATAGTTACTTTATGTTTTTTTTTTCAGTTTTCAGTTTATGTTCTAGACTTTGTTTTATGGGAAAATAATAACCAAGTACTTTGATGTAACTTGACTATGGTTTTGAAATGCTAGTTTTATCCGCTGCTTTACTACTCTGTTTTACTTATATGTTCTGTCTTGTGATATCTGCATGCATGTTTACCTCGTTTAACGCCCCTCCAAAGCTAGTGCCCTTGCAAGAGTGGCATTGGCGAAGGTGGGGTGTTACATTTGGTATCAGAGCATAAGGTTTACAAGATTTGAGCAAAAGGTAAGTTTTTTTTTTAAAAAAAAAATCTTTTGAAAAACTATTTTCAAAACCAATTAAGTATTTTCCAAGAAAAGTCTAGTTTATTTTAAAAGGCTATTCCCCAAAAGCCATTAGCACTATCCTTTGTTTCCTCGATCTCAATCTATCTTTTTCTTCGTTTCAGTATGGCCGATAATTTTGCCATTCTGGAGGGCGTACCAGTACCTATTTGGTTTAGAAGGTACATGGAGGCAAGGGCGAATGAAGCCGGCCCGCGAACATTCCTCCTCCTTCCCCCGTCACTAACATTTCTCCTCCTCTCGTAGCTGAGGTTCCTCCTCCTCCTCAGCATCCGCAAGAGAATTTCGCAAAGGTTTGCAAGGACTTTAAGGCGATGGGTGGCAAGAATTTTGTCGGGACGGAGACTTTTGTGGAGGCAAGAAATTGGTTGAAAGAAACTGAAGATCTCTTCGCCATCTTTGATGTGGAAGACCATAGAAAAGTTCTGTTGGCAGCGTGGCTATTGAAAGAAGAAGCTGCTTATTGGTGGGAGGTCACCAATGCTACTAGGCCTATAGAGACTTGGGCCGACTTTAGGACAAGATTTGGGCTTAAGTTTCTATCATCAGCTGAGGCGAATCTGCAATTGGAGAAGTTTATATCTTTTAAGCAAGGAGACATGACAGTGAAGGAGTATGTGAATAAGTTTAACCAGCTCGCTCGATTCGGTTTGGACATGGTTAATACTCCCCAGAAGAAGGCTTTACGCTTTGCACGAGGGTTGAATGAGCCATTACAAGGTTTAGCCCTATCTCATATACCCATGGGGGCCACTTTTGAAGGCCTAGTAGACATGGCAGGAGACGATAAGAATGGCAAGAAGAGGAAGTTGGGCGAATGCTTTCACTGTGGAGAGTCTGGACACCTTAGCAAGGATTGCCCCAAGAAGCAAGGACAAGGGCAAGGACAGACTCGGCGTGCAGGACCTTCTGGAGGGCAAGTGCATGCCCTCAACACTGCTCCAGTTCAGGACCAAGGTAGTATTTCTGTAGAAAGCCTTGTTTATATTTTTGATTATCCTGTTCGCACCTTATTTGATTTTGGCGCATCGCATAGTTTTATTTCTTCTGACATTGTTGAAAGTTTGCACCTAAGTACTAGCCTAGTTGAGGATCCCGTTAGTGTTTCAAATCCAATTGGGGGTTCCACCCATCTATCTATGATTTGTGTGGATTTGAAGATTTTTATCTTGACCGTAGAATTCACGTGTAATGCTTATGTTTTCGGGTTCACGGGATACGGGTTGATCTTGGGCATGGATTGGTTGTCCAGTTATGGAGCCATCCTCGATTGTGAGCATAGGGTGGTGAGGCTCATGACTCGCCTCGGTAATACCCTAGAAATTTCTTGTAACCCTAGAGGTCCCGTCATGTTATGTTATCTTGAATCTCTTGACTCGTCCATCGATGATCTGCAATCTGTAAGGGTGGTCCGAGACTATCCTGATGTCTTTGAAGAAGTTAAGGGGTTACCCCCTAAACGAGAGATAGATTTCCGCATTTATCTAGTCGATAATGCCAAGCCAGTATCATTGCCCGTTAGGCACATGGCCCCACGTGAAAGAAGGGAGCTCAGTAAGCAAATCAAGGAGTTGCTTGAGAAGAATTTTATTAGGCGAAGCATTTCTGAATGGGGTGCCCCTGTGGTATTCGCTACTAAGTCGGATGGTTCGCTTCGTCTATGTGTTGATTATCGAGAGTTGAACAAGCTGATAAAGAAGAATAGGCACCAGTTACTGAGGATAGACGACCTCTTTGACCAGCTTGTTGGTGCTTCTGTTTTCTCTCATCTCGATCTAGCCACCGGATTTCATCAGCTTAGAGTGGCTGAGGATAGTATTGATAAAACTGCGTTTAGGACTCCAGATGGATTCTTTGAATGGCTTGTCATGCCATTCAGTTTGACTAATGCACCCGCCTACTTCGTAGATTTGATGAGTAGGGTGTTGAGGGAGTTCCTTAACAAGTTTGTTGTTGTCTTCGTGGATGATATTCTGATCTTCTCAAAGGATGAGGAAGAGCATGCTAGGCATCTCAAGGAAGTGATGGATACGCTTAGAGCGCATCAATTGAAAGCCAAGTTCTCCAAATGTCATTTTTGGAGAAGGGAAGTTCGGTTTCTTGGACATATAGTTTCTAAGCAAGGCATAGCGGTGGATCCCGCGAAAGTGGTTGTGGTTCAAGACTGGAAGACTCCTAGGAATGCAACCGAAGTAAGAAGCTTTCTCGGTCTGGCGGGCTACTATAGGAAGTTCATCAGGGACTTCGCTAAGATTTCAGCCCCTCTTACTAAATTGACGAAGAAGAACTTAGTCTTTGCATGGGACTTAGAGTGTGAGCTTGCTTTTCAAAGGCTCAAGAGGGCCCTTACTACAGCTCCAGTTTTGGCATTACCCGATGGCGGTAAGATGTTTACCGTGTACACCGATGCATGTGGCACGGGGTTAGGTGCTATTCTGATGCAAGAGGGAAGAGTGATATGTTATGGGGGTAGGCAACTGAAAGTTCATGAGAAGAACTATCTCACTCATGATTTGGAGCTAGCGGCGATCGTCTTTGCACTCAAATCCTGGCGCCACTATCTTCTAGGCGAAAGGTTTGAGTTGTATACTGATCACAAGTCACTCAAGTACCTCTTCTCGCAGAAAGATCTGAATCTAAGGCAGCAAAGGTGGATGGAATTCTTGGCATCATATGACTTCGAGATAGCTTACACCCCTGGCAAGGGTAATGTTGTGGCAGATGCACTAAGCAGAAGGAGGTTGACTTTGAGCCCCTTGTTTATTGAGATGAAGAACTTAGAGTTCTTGGCAACCTTTGATTTCACGACGGCTGTTGAGTCGATGACGGGTTCATTAGCATCCCTTGAGCTTAGACCCACACTTCTTGATCAAGTAGGGACTTCACAGAAGGAAGACCCGCGGATAGTTGAGATCATGGGCAAGTTGATCCGTGGTGAGACGTCTAGTCACCTTGCTAGATATACTATTGATGACAAGGGTTGGCTAAGGCATGATGAAAGGCTATGCGTTCCACAAGTAGGAGACTCGGTGCATAAAGTTCTCAAAGAAGCACATCACTCGAAGATGACTATACATCCTGGAGGAGATAAGATGTATAGAGATATGAAGCGCATTTTCTTTTGGACCGGAATGAAGAAAGATGTGGCAGAGTATGTTTCAAAGTGCATGGTGTGCCAACAAGTGAAAGCCGAGTCGAAGAAACCCGGTGGGCTATTACATCCATTAGAGATCCCGCAATGGAAGTGGGAAAGTATCTCTATGGATTTTGTGGATGGATTGCCTAGGTCAAGGAAAGGGAATACGAGCATATGGATCATAGTTGATAGACTTACGAAGAGTGCTCATTTCATCCCAGTGAAGAGCAAGAGGACCGCATCATGGCTAGCATCTATTTATCTTTGAGAGATAGTGCGGTTGCATGGAGTTCCTTCTAGCATAGTTAGCGATCGTGACCCAATTTTCACTAGCCAGTTCTGGAATAGTTTGCAAGAAGCGATGGGTACGCGATTGGGTCTGAGTACAGCCTATCACCCCCAGACGGATAGCCAAACCGAAAGGGTGAATAGAGTGCTAGAAGATCTTTTGAGGCTTTGTGTTCTTGACTTGGGTGGTACTTGGGAAGACCACCTTCCTCTTGTAGAGTTTGCTTATAATAATAGCTATCAAGCCAGCATAGGGATGGCACCATTTGAAGCTCTGTATGGGAGGCCGTGTAAGTCACCATCTTGTTGGTGGCAGACAACATATAGGCTTATACTTAGGCCCGATATGATACGGGGCACATCCGAGAAAGTGGAATTGGTGAGAAGACGGATGAAAGCGGCCCAAGACAGACAGAAATCCTATGCTGACAAACGAAGGGTAGATTTGGAATTCAAAGTGGGAGACATGGTTTTCGTGAAGGTTTACCCTTTGCGTAAAGTGGTGCGTTTTGGAGCAGTTGGGAAGCTGGCACCAAGGTTCGTAGGACCCTTCCCTATCATAGAGAGAATTGGAAAGATGGCCTATAAGGTGGAATTGCCCGAGAAGCTAGCCGGAGTGCATAATGTCTTTCATGTCTCGCATCTCCGAAAGTGCCTACATGAGTCCGCTGAGGTGGTTGAACCAAGCATTCTTGAAGATGTGGAGGTAGAGAAAGAGGCAACCTTGAGGAGAGCTCCGATTCGTATCTTGGGAACAGAGATCAAGAAGCTAAGGAATCGAGAAGTCAAATTGGTGAAAGTTCAATGGAGTGAAGCCGAAGAGGATGCAACTTGGGAAACCGAGGAGAAGATGCGTGGGCTTTATCCATTTCTTTTTTAGGGTACATTCTCGACCTCTCTTCCTTTTACATATCTTTCTTTTTGCTATCCATGTTTATCTTGTTATCTCGTTAACCTTGTCATGAGAACCTTAAGTAGAAACCCTTTGGATGAAACATGTATTTGAAACATGTTATGCTTGATGTTTGCAAGTGGTTGCAAGTGTTTGCAAGTGGATACTCGTGGATGCATGATACACATTAGGCACTAAGATCGGCTCACACACTTTCATATTGCATACGCATGAGTGCTGATACTTATTCATGGATGAAACTTGTTGTGCTATCACGTGGATGTTGCATATGAATGAATGTTATGTGCACTCATGTAGAGATTATAAATTATGTTAGGAATTTGCATACATATGGACTCATTTCACTAACATACTTTGCATTAAGGAGGTTTACTGAATCAATAACCGCCTGATCTTTGCATTAGATAAGTACATATACACACACCTTTTGCATATGTTCGTACAGCATTTAGAATCTTTTTAAGGACAATGGTTACTTGTGGATGATGTTTTGAGTAGATGGATGATGGATGGTAGGATACATTCTTCCAAACTTGGAGATTTCGGGGACGAAATCCTTTAAGGAGGGGAGAATGTAACAACCCGTATTTTAATAACATGTTATAATGTAAATCAAGGCAGAATTAAATTATAAAATATGAATCAAGGGAAACGGGCTGTGCCATTGCGTTCGTCTCGGAAAAATACGCGAAATAGAGTCCGAGTTTTTGAAAAACGGAGTCCGTATGACCAAGTTATGGCCCAATGAAGTTTTCAGAAAATTCTAAGCCCGAAAACAGTTCAAATTTGAATTCAGAATCGAATTTCAGCCAAAACAGACTGGGCGGGAATTTTCCCGCCCAGGCAGGGTCGACATAGGTGTCGACACCAGTGTCGACCTCCCCCCCCCCCCCAATGGGTCGACACCCATGTTGACCCAGGGGTCGAACCCCCGGTCGGACCAATTTTTCTGGTGCACCATTTTGACATGTTGGGTCTTGTTCTGGAAGTTTCTGACGGGAGTTGATGGCTCAGATTCGATTTAGGGTTAATCCTATGGTCTAAACTACCCCTAATCTCTATAAAAAGACCCCTAGACCTAGCCTAAACCTTCATTAATCATTCCTACAACTAAATGCTGCCCAAATGTTCACTAAGCATGGCCTCCACCTTCTTCATGAGAGCATGAGTGTCTCAAATCAATCTATGTCATAAAGGAGCCATCTTTCTTAAGTAAAAGAGCCATCTTTCTTTGTCTTTGGGGTTATTCCTTTTTATTCTCAAGTCCTGAAGTGGAGTTTATCGTCTTTGGTTGCAGATTTGCTAGTGTGACTTCGTCTCAATCTTGTTTTATATTTATTCTAGTCTTCATAACATTGTAAGCCCTATACTACTCTTAGATTCTAACTATGAAGTTAAATATGACATGTTGCAAGTTTGAGTTTGGGCCTAAGTATGATTTGTGCTTTGATTCTATCATGTTATGCATAGATTTATCCTATGCATGTTTGTAAAGCTCTCACCTTGACTTTGTGCATAGAAAGCTATGACCTTTGATTTGAAATGTTGCATTATGCAACATGAGAACTCTCATAACCTATATGATAACTTGCATATAATGTTGTATGCGAACTTCTAGTCATCATCATATGTCATCTAGGACCATGTATCACCTATTCGCTAAGTTTGAATGTTGTGCATGTAACATGCAAGTTTAAATGAACATATTTATGCCTCATATGCCACCATGTTTAACTTGTGGTCAACCTTATTACCTTATGCCATTTTGTCATGTTTTTGCCAAGTTCCCTCTTTTGATCTATGTTATGTTATGCGAAACGTACATGCGATGGGAATGCGTTGGGTTTGGGTAACATTAATGACATGAAAGCATGGTTTTAAAATATGACATGAACATTGACTTGTGATTATGGTTGTAAACATAATGATGGACATGACACTTAGAAAATATGAGTGTGGCCAACTCGAGGTTGGGTTGAGTTTGTAGCATAAATCTACCCGGAACCGACCGGCTTAACTAGTGGCTACAAACAATAGGACCCAATGTGAGTAGTTGGTCATGTTGTGCTTAAACCCGAGGTTAGACTAGGTTGTGGTGTAAAGCTACTCGGACCCGCCCGGCTTAACTAGTAACCACAACAAGGTCTAATGTGAGAGGTTGGGTGCATTAAATTAATTAATGCCACATGATAGGGTTAAGTCATGGACTACTTGAATATACTTAACCAATTAAACACGATGGACTGATAGGGTTGAGTCATGGACTACTTGAATATACTTAACCAATTAAACCCGATGTATTGATAGGGTTAAGTCATGAACTGCTTGAATACACTTGACCAACTCAATACATGGTTAGGATAGGGTTAACCACACTTAACCTGCTTGAAACCCTAGTTACGTGGTCCTTTTCAGCGGTAACCTACTTGGAAGTATCATGGGTACCCTGGACTAGGCTAGGGTGGGGCACGATTACTGAACTGATTGTAAGAGACCAAAAGAGACGGCTGAAGGGTGCACCGGTTGTTCAGGCGGACCAAGGTCGTGCACATTAAGTCCGGAGTTGAACATGGGCACCAGTAGGTTTAGACTGTGTGTGCTTGAATTGTGTCTATGGTTTACACCTTAGGGCTGGATACACCCTGGGGTGGACCTAGCACAGTTAACTACATTCCACGATTAAGCCGTATGACACCGATACACGACGAGTTAGGCTTATAGGGAGCCGATCGACTAGACCGAGTAGTTGGACCTCGATTTAGGTCATCTCATGATGTGGGCCAGCTTTGGGCCAAGGGATCATTTCTTGTTTATACTTGACATGGATTCGAATACTAGTACACACCTGGTGCAACTTAACCTTGTATATGCGATGCCACACTTGATCTATCTTGTTAACTTTTCGCCATGCCAGTTATCACCCTACATCTCATCTCTGTTTTACATGTTCAGTTAACTTTATTAGTTTTTATACTAATAGTAGATAGGACTTACCAGTCTTTTTGACTGACCCGTTTTCTTTGGCCTCTTTTCTTTCGCCTCTTTTCTTCTGTTCCCCCCCAGGTTTACAGGGTGGGAACACTAATACCTAGCTTGGATCTTTAGCTGCTTTTCTGGATAGCTCATGTACGGTTTGGACTTGAGCATGCTATGGTTTTATGCTACTTTGGGGATAGTTACTTTATGTTTTTTTTCCAGTTTTCAGTTTATGTTCTAGACTTTGTTTTATGGGAAAATAATAACCAAGTACTTTGATGTAACTTGACTATGGTTTTGAAATGCTAGTTTTATCCGCTGCTTTACTACTCTGTTTTACTTATATGTTCTGTCTTGTGATATCTGCATGCATGTTTACCTCGTTTAACGCCCCTCCAAAGCTAGTGTCCTTGCAAGAGTGGCATTGGCGGAGGTGGGGTGTTACAGATCTGTTAATTAAAATCATAGATCGGTAGGAAAAAAATAGATTTTTACCTTGTTTAAATTTGTTGAAGTATGCCTTGTGGTGATGAATCATGTATAAATCTATCATCTTGTACATCGTTATGAAATTTACATCGTTATGTAATTTACATTATTTTAATGTGAATTAAAGTAGGAATTCACATCGTTATGAAATTTACATCGTTATGCAACTTACATTATTTTAATGTGAATTAAAGTAGGAATTCACATCGTTATGAAATTTACATCGTTATGCAACTTACATTATTTTAATTAGGAATTTACATTTTTATAATGTTAATATAAAGTAGAATTTGACATAAGAATAAATTTACATTTTTATATAGGTTAATAAAGTAGGAATTTACGATATAAGGAATTTACATTTTTATAATGTCAAAATAAAGTAGGTTTTGCATAGTGGAAAGAAAAATCACATTTTTCTTTGTAATTAACATGTGAATTTCATCGTATGTTAAAATTTACATTTTTATATGTAAATTCTATAGGAAATTATACTGTATGTTGAAAATTACATTTTCTTTGTAGTTATATAGTGAATTTACACCGTATGTTAAAAATTACATTTTTCTTTGTAATTAACATGTGAATTTCATTGTATGTTAAAATTTACATTTTTATATGTAAATTATACAGGAAATTATGTCGTATGTTAAATATTACATTTTTCTTTGTAATTAACATGTGAATTTCATCATATGCTAAAATTTACATTTTTATATGTAAATTATATAGGAAATTATGTCGTATGTTAAAAATTACATTTTTCTTTGTAATTAACATGTGAATTTCATCGTATGCTGAAATTTACATTTTTATATGTAAATTATATAGGAAATTATACTGTATGTTAAAAATTACATTTTTCTTTGTAATTAACATGTGAATTTCATCGTATGTTAAAATTTACATTTTTATATGTAAATTATATAGGAAATTATGTCGTATGTTAAAAATTACATTTTTCTTTGTAATTAACATGTGAATTTCATCGTATGCTAAAATTTACATTTTTATATGTAAATTATATAGAAAATTATGTCATATGTTAAAAATTACATTTTTCTTTGTAATTAACATGTGAATTTCATCGTATGCTAAAATTTACATTTTTATATGTAAATTATATAGGAAATTATGTCGTATGTTAAAAATTACATTTTTCTTTGTAATTAACATGTGAATTTCATCGTATGCTAAAATTTACATTTTTATATGTAAATTATATAGGAAATTATACTGTATGTTAAAAATTACATTTTTCTTTGTAATTAACATGTGAATTTCATCGTATGCTAAAATTTACAATTTTATATGTAAATTATATAGGAAATTATGTCGTATGTTAAAAATTACGTTTTTCTTTGTAATTAACATGTGAATTTCATCGTATGTTAAAATTTACATTTTTATATGTAAATTATATAGGAAATTATACTGTATGTTAAAAATTACATTTTTCTTTGTAATTAACATGTGAATTTCATCGTATGTTAAAATTTACATTTTTATATGTAAATCATATAGGGAATTACATTTTTATATGTAATTAAAACATGAATTTACATTGTATGTTAAATATTACATTTTTATATGTAATTAAAACATGAATTTACATTGTATGTTAAATATTACATTTTTATATGTAATGTCTATAGGAAATTCTATCGTATGATAAAAACTACATTTTTCTATGTAATTAAAAGATGCATTTCCATCGTATGATAGAATTCACATTTTTTTATATATGTAACATAGAATGAGAATGAACATTAGAAATAAAATTTATTTATTTTATATGTAAATATGATGTAGGAATTTGACATGTAAATTAAATTTACATTTTATATGTAAATTAAATTTACATTTTATATGTAAATAAGATGTAGGAATGTGGCTTGAGATTAAAGTTATATTTTTAGGATGTAAATGAAAAGTAGATTTTGCATTGTATAGACAATTTACATTTTTATAAAAATGAGAATTGGCATCGCAAATAAAATTGCATTTTTATATGCAATAAAAGAATGAACTTTTACATTGTGAAATAAAATTTACATTTTCATACGTAGGTAAAAGTTAGATATGTTCATTGAAAATTTACAGAGTAATTAAAATAATGAATTCAACGTAAAAATGGAATTTACCTTTTTATGTAAATAAAAGGGTTAGGAGAATTATATTTATATATTTATATATAAATATAATTAAAATTTATTGAATCGAGCGCGGCAGTTCGCATTTTGAAATCGTATCTTTAAACGATTATACCGGAAGATCCGACCGTCGGATTTGTAGTTGTTATATCTCTTAAACGAATATGCCCACTTTTGTAGTTGTTATATCTCTTACCGTTATAGAAACTGCAGGTTCTAAAATTTCCATTTTTATAACAAAAATAGCTTCTGCATTCACTTCAGGTGTGCTAAATTAGGATTAATATTTAGATCTTAACTTAATATGATCTTCGAAATGCATATTTTTTTTATAATATAGTTTTCTAAGAAACGATAAAATATTTCTTTTGGAAATATGATATGTTCTAAAATTACTGTATTAAAACTTCAGGTTTTATTATAATTTACATATTATCATTGTATATATTAAACTGAACCAAATCCTCTAGATTATTCTTTTATTCACATATGAGAGTTATTTTACTATTTTCCTTCAAGAAAATAGTATTTTTTGTATTGATCTCTTCTAACAATAAATTTCTTCAAGAAATTATGTGTGGCACAAAATTGGAATATATGCCATTTGCCTTTTATTGAAAATTTTCCTTTCGCCGTTTTTTCAAATCCTTTCCTATTATAGGTCATTTATTATAAGCAAATATTAAATGCAATTATATGCTTTGAGGCTTTATTTCATGTTTCTCATTTGCATATGAACTTCAGGTTCCCCGTTTGCATATGAACTTCAGGTTCCTCATTTGAAAGAATTTATATAGGAACTTCAAGTCACTTGCATATGAACTTCAGATTCCTTATTTGCATATGAACTTCAGGTTCCTCATTTGAAGAAAAAAAAAATTGTATATGAACTTCATGTCATATGAACTTCAGGTTCCTCATTTGAAAAAAAAAAAATACATCGTGAGTTTTCAATCTCACTTTCAGTGATAAATAAATACTGCTATTGAATTTAAATGTTACATCATTACATTTTATACCCATAATTCAATTGGATATACAAAAAAATATATTTTTCAAGATATATTTTGTCTTTGTTGGGTATGCATAAAAAAATCATTTTTTTCAAGAGATATTCTATCTCTAGTCTATCCAAAAGAATTACATACGAAAAGTAATAGTAGATCGAAAAGGATAAAACTAGATCTACCTCTACATCATCAATAATGTAAACAATACATATATAATTGAATCTCCATCAAATTGAATTTGGAAAAATCAAAATTAGATCCGCAGAAAATTGAAAGAATAAATCTAGACACATTTGTAGCGTCAATAAAAATAATTAGATCTAAAAAAATATAGATCTTTTAGAACCCATTCTAGATCTACCAAAAAAAATAGAGAAACAGATCTAGAAATTTGAATCAGATCTAGAAGAATCAAAGATAACACAAATTCATAGATACATTAATCGAAGATTCTCAAACAAAAGAAAATAATTGCACAACGAATCTAGAAATCCATGAATTAATAATTATCAAATAAAAAAATTACTTACTTCGCAAATTCATAGATGTAGATCTAGATGTTTTCAAAAAATAAAAAAATAGCTCAACTGGAATCTCGTGCTGATAACGTGTTATAAAATAAAACAGAACGTATAATAAAAGAGAAGTCATTAAAGAGAACAAAAGAGATAAGGAGAGACTTTTATTTGTACTGATTCAAGTGCAGGGACGGAGGTAAGTGCAATGTCCCCTGGGCTACAGCCCGGGTGTAGTTTCATAAAAAGAAAAATAGAAGTTATTACCCAGCCCAATAGCCCAACAAACCAGCCCTATTAAACTGAAATAAAAACAGAAGTACACGTTGTTTCCTCTCATTCATCTTCCCGCAGGCGATGTTGGCAGCACAACGCACGCAAAATCCATCTCCTCCCGCCACTCAAAATCAAATCCATATGAACTGTTTGTTATCATTATTGTTTTGAAAAATGGATGGGATACTGGGATGAGAATTTTTTTCTTTTGCTGTATAAATTATAGTGGCAAAACTGACATGATAGATGTGTATTAACAACAATTTAATTTTAAAAGTTCAACACCCCAGCTATGCCTCCACCAATATTTATCATTGGTTATCAGTCTTTGAACTCTCAATATTTCCTTCCAGATCCTTGCGACAAAATTAGCCCAGGTCACAACAAAATCCTGGCTCCGTCCCTGTTCAAGTGTACACAATTTCTATTACATGCAATTATATATAGGCTTTGGAGCTGATGTTAAACTTATTCCCATGATGTGGGACTAAATAGAATATTACAAAAGCATATTCACTCTTATATACAACATATAAAACTTAGTCAACTTATTTGATTTTTATAAAACTTAGGTGGTCTGTTTAATTTTGTAAAATTTATATAATTTAGTTAGATTTTATAACTTATATTACTTTGTTCTATACAAAAGATTGCAACCATTTTAATTTATTTACGCATTTTATTTTGAATAAACAATATTTTTGTATGACACAAACCCTTAATGAATTGTTCTTAAAATAAAGTAAAACAAATACTCTGACAATAAGAGCATTGCAACATTCCTAGTGCCGATAATAAGAGCAATCCTAATTAATTAGTATTAGTATTATATTAATATGTTCTTTTAAGTATATACCATTTTTTGAATATCATCATTTTAGTAATAAAGACAAGCGTTTGTGTGAAGTATGCAAATAATAAGAGCATTCCTAATGTAATCTTTAAGAATATTCATATAAGGATGTGAGCTCTTGCTTTTGCATTGCATGTTCAGATTGTTGAATAATAAAAAATAGCAAGTTTTTCCCTTAGCTAAAATGATAAGATAAAACGAAATCCTTCAAGAAATTGTGCAATTTTACCTGTCATGACATGTTCTGAAGTCGCATAACCATGAATTCTCATAACTCATGTTGTTACATGTGTATCCTCTCCCTCTGGATCCGTCTCCGCTAAAACGAAACCTGGTAGCTTAACATTAAAATATTGAAAATTCATAGTAAAATGAAATCAAGGTGAAGTTGTGATTTGAGTATATTGACTAAGTTATGTAGATAGGATAAAGCAAGAAATTTGATGCTTTGAAGTCGCCGTATTCCTCTGCACCATGTAGAAAAGCAAGGCCTCTTATTGCTCCTATAACAATCTTCAGTCTTGTTCCCCATAATAGAGTTACAGACATTTGTCCTAGTTCCATCCTTTTCTTTTACTTTGCCAATCATATTACTAGTATTACCGCGCAACGGTGAGGAAACCGACCATTAAATTTTATAATAATAGAAAGAAAAAAAAAACTATTTGTTATTTTTTTTCTTAATTATGAATTTAGTAAGAAAAAAATGACTGGTTTTTCTTTTTTGAAAATAAAAGTAATTGTAAGAGTGTAAATCCAATTACACTAAGAGTTATACATGTAAACTAGCTTGATACCGAGGATTTGTCATCAATGTATTGATATATATCATTTACAAGCACATATACATTATATAAACAAGGATCAGTGCACTGTTAAAAAAATTTCTGTAGCTCTGTATTATTATTGAATTTGAAAATTAGGACAATCCAAACAAATATCAGCTTAAAACATATATCATACTTATGAAAATTTAATTTTAAAAAATACAAAATATAGGTACCAAATAATTCATTATTGAACTATACAATTAAAAAAACTTAATTTAAATTGAATTTGACTAAGAGGACAGTCCAAACAAATATTAGCTTAAAACTTATATCAGATATGAGCAATCAACATAAATAAGGATCCAAAGTTTGATACATGCATTCGATTATTATTTTAAGGAACGAAAATTAACACTCTTTGTCTTTTTAATACTCATTGTAGTCTATATTATCATAACCATGTTATGATTTCTAATCATGGTTTTAGAGCAAATGAAGTTCATCCGGAATTAGAACTCGAATATGTGTGTAATGTGTTATCAAATTCTCAAAAATAGAGACCACCATCTCTTCAGTTGCTCCTACTCCCCTTATCTTTGTGTGCGCAGCAAGCTCAAGCTGGAAATGTCCTTTTCTTCTGGAAGACGAGAACTCATAAGTGGCGAATTGTTTCAGATCTGCTGTGCCAGGGGGTTAACGCCATTGATCTCAGTATGTTTTTACCCACAAGCAACAAATCCTAGTTATAAAATGATGTTAGATTCCAAATATAATAAAGAATTTCTAAATTCATAGGCTATGTGCCTTCCTACGTAGAACTGCATTACCACCGATGCTAACATCATCTTATATTGTCTCTAATGTGGAAGCTACAGCTCCAAATTAACACATTAGAGTTTAATATTTGTATGCAAGTTTTTATTATTTATGCATTGCGTTGCTAGTAACTCATACTATACTGAAGCATTTATAGCTAGCATGGCTTGTATGATTTCATGTCAATAAACTTAAATTACTACTTAACACGTTAGTAATTTCGTGGACATAATTGTATACATTTAAATTCAGTTAGTTATTCTGCAAAATACAGGTGATATGTTATTAATTGTTCATTGGTACATGAGAATCATATATACATTAAAACAAATTAAATGGAGATCTATAAATTTTGGGATTATTAGAAGATACATGTTAAAATATATATTGAATGTTTTAACATAGAAATATGCTGAGAAAAATAAAGTCCTTGGATAAACAAAGAAAAAGACAATTCAAATTATTGTTAACAAAGATTTTTTACACTTGCGCTATTTTCAATATATCGACGTTTTATCCCACTATAGCATATTGCTTCCTCTACAGGTAACTGCAGACATACACCACTTAAAGAATACTTGTTCAGCGATAAATGACAGCATGTTAGTTTAGTGATAAAGGACAACATGTTAGGTTCAATAGCCTATTCTGTACTTTACCAAGATAATGATCACTGCTGTTCACCCAAAGAATTAAAATAACTTTCCAAATATGTTTTGAAACATTGACAAAAGGTCAGTGTTTGCACCATATCATCGTCCCAAGCAAACACAATTTGGCAAAAAAAACTTAAGTTATATTAATCTTCCGCAAAACTTACATATAAGAATGGAAATAAGACGAAACCGTTCATAAAAAAGCCGAAGACCCAAGTTTGGAAAATGTAAAAATTTTCTTGGAGGATAAGAAATAGTCAAATATTTATGCTCAGGATATGTGACAGTTAATAGGATAAGCTACTGCAATTTATTTTCTAACACGCATGCTGTTGATTTTGCTTAAATAAAACAAAGCCTGGTTTATATGTATAGTTTTTAATACAAAAGCTATCGAACGTGAAAATATGGAGTGCAGTAAGTATAATAGCAAATGTATATGAGCATAAAACAAAATAGTGCAAAATGAATATTTTAAAAGATGTCGTAAAGATATCAAGAGTATATATGCCAAAATTCTTACATCCCGCACAAAAAAGGAAATGCTAAGGAGTTATAAAAACATGAATGCACATAAATAATTACTCTAGTAAAAGGGGAATATATAAATATTGACCTGATGATGAGAGATGAGAAAGGGTTGTTTATGGTGGCTGGATATAGTTTGGTAAATGTCTCTGTGTTGTTTAAACTTTAAAGACAACTTCACCAATGAACACGCTTCCCAATGGTGCTCCTGGTAGACGCTCCTGCTTGCAGATTTCAAATATACATACATAAGAAAACAAACAAGAAAATTTGATACATGTCATTGCTTGGAAAAATCATACTGAGAAATGATTAATCCATCATGTTGATGTTATCTTGCATCATAACCAGGGAAATTTAATGTTATGGTGTATATGATTTCATCTCTCACTGAACTTGGAATTTTATGCTCTTAGTTAAGAATTGATAGATTAACTTGCACAAAATACATGATAATTATAAACTGTTCAAGAATTGATAGATTGTTATATTCAGTCAAAGAACTGGGAATATCCATGTTGGAAGGCAAAACTGACTTCTAATACGTGGGCAAGGAACATAAGTGTGATATCTTTTGCTTCCATATCATAACAATAAAGCACTTTATCCTTTCTTTCTATGAAATATATCAGATTACCTTTGCTTCCAATATCGGAGGAAGGCCAGGCTGCAGCTGTACTACTCGAGGCCAAGAAAAAAACTTGATCGCCAATTTTGTCCACTCTGATCCATGCACTCAGTAAAAAGTCTCTCTTCCAAACTACAATAGCCTGTACCTCATCACGAAAATGTTTGCATACACAGTATAGATATCCATCATCTTCCAACATATATGCTACCATACAACCATAGCAGCCAAATTCCCTTGTTATGCTTAGCAGTTCCAGTCAAGTAAGAGCACACATTCCTTATTGATTGCTACCAGTGACCTGAAGAAAAATATCACTAATAAGATGAACAAAATTTATAGAAATTAATCTGATGAAATAAAATATAAGTTTACATGCTCGGTCTATCCACTATAGTTGTTGCCATCTGTATGTAACCAGCTCCTAGTTGTATCAAATCACGAATGGCTTTTATACTTATGGGAAGGTCACTCGCTAAACTGAATAACTGTCCGGCTATAAACTAAAAAATGTTTGATTTTTTTAAACCTTCCATCTGTAGAGATTAAGGGGACGAGCTTTCTATGTTTTTGGGGATTCAACGAAGCAGAAGAGGAAATCTGCGAGCCATGGTGCAGACAGACCATAAACCAGGAATTTTATAATTAATTGTGAAACTACATAAAATCCTCTGATTTTCTCATCAGTCATCTTAGTTTACAATTCATTTATGCCAACAAATGCATCATATATCTATTGCATAATATAATTATGTTTCTAACAATAGATTAAATATAAATACCATTTTTAATAACATCATCGTGTACAAGGTACAACATACATGTTGGTATTGTAAATTTACAGTAGACGTACATGGTGACGCTAGTATCAGCGTGTTCAAGGGTCAGTGACAGAGAGCATCTAGTAAAAAAGATCACAGTTGTCAGCTACACTAGTTAATCTCAAAGCTTGAGGTCTCAAATCCAAAGAACAACCTTCTTACAGTTAGTAATAGAAAAAATACCACTTCAAATAATAATCTCAGTTTGGTTTTAATTACTACAGATCTCATATCAGTGATTCTCCAGATGCGAAATATAATATCATAACATTTTCAATCTAACACTAAAAAAATTATCACACCTTACAAAGTAGAATCTTTGCATTGCAAAAATTGGTTTCAACCCCATACTTAATTTCATTACATAACAAAACAAAACTTTAGTTACCCTACTCTTCTCCTTAATCCAGCAGATGGACCAGTATAACTTCTATCTTCATAATTTTATAAATGATTTTTTCCCGTAAGTATCAACATTATCTTTTTTTGAATATAAATGAGAATATAAAATAACCGTACCTTATTTTCCATTGCCAGTGAGCTTGATTTATGACTGCGGAGGAAGGTTGTAGAGGCTGGTAAAGATTTAGGGTATTGAGTAGGTAGGATTTTTGTGAAAAATTGGGAATTTTTACGGTATTGAGGAATTGGGAAAAATCTAAAATCACGATTTTTCAGCGTAGGAAGAATCGGTGGAGCACGCGGATTGAAAAATGCGTAAAATAGATTATCAAACCGAGAAGATAGCGGTAATAACTCTACAATTACGCATTGATTTACAGAAAGAAAGAATCGGAGGAGAAAGAAATTGTCGGCTAAATCAGATTTTTTTTAGCCGAAAATAATTGGCTTTAGAGAGTTTGATTTAGGGTCCCTTACAGTAGGAAAACCTCCCTAACGGTCGGTTTGATTAGCAGCTCAACTAGCATGTATTGTTCAAAAGGAATGCCCAAAGCTTATAGAAGTTGAGTTGCTATTGGCTTGCTGCACTTATTCTACATAAAAGAAACAGTCGTTAGGTCTCTTATAATATCAAATACTTGATGTAATTACCAACTTCATCTTATAAAAACTGGTCCGCATTCAACCAACCACCAGCACACTTCAATCTCCCCTCATTGAAACTGCCAGCTGAGACTACTTTACCCATACAAACTCAACGACTAGAAACTAATTGCATTGAATAAAACTGCCAATGCCTGAAATCCTAGCTCCAACAAACACTACAAGTTCAAATCCTTAAGCAGCAACAATCCCTTTGACATGTGCCTTCACCAACCACACAACATGCACAACCCTCTCCAACCTATTCCCACTTCAGACCTGCTCACAATCACTTCCTTAGCTCATCTACCTTGCTGCACCATCTAATTTATCCCTACTACATATGATCAACCAATCCATCTCTAATGCCCCCACGATAGCGCCCACACTATAGCACCACCCTGTCATACAAATAAACATCAAACTGCATCACTATTCCCCAGCCATTAGCATCGAAACACCACCAAATCAACACAATAACCATTCATTGCCTCTGCCTTAACCCTACCTAAAACATCATATTCACCAATCTACCACTTCTTGTCAATTCATGCACTGGATTGTCACCGTTTACGTATAGCTGCACATTCTCATTAACAACATTTGATCCCAAAATTATTTTTTTCAAAATTAGCTATACGCTAGAATGAATGTAATTTGGAATTGTTAAGCATGAAAGAAATATACAATGTGGAGGGAGTAATGAAGAATTTAACATCATAGTCACTGTTAAACAAGTTACATGTATAGCCTTTCATCAATAAACGAATAAGTATTACAATGGACAAAAATAAAGTAATTTTGATTGCAGGATCTATGGGTTTAATAACCGGCTTATCTTTGGCAAATAAGCCAAAATCTGTCAAGAAAAGTACGAAAATGTATAAATAACTATCAAACTTGCCCAAGGAGATGAGTTTTAAACTCTCCACAATATTAAGCATATACATCAAATTGCAGATAAGCCAAAATCTATCAAGAAAAGTCCCACATCATGGAATTATTAGCAGAATCTCTCCTAATATATTAGAAGCCAAATAGGAAGGAGAGGGATGATATGAGGATGTGGACTTGGCCATGACATAATAATACATTAAAACAAGTGTGAACCCGTGCTTCGCATACGGGCTACATTATACTTCTACTAAATTATTATTGGGTATTTATTTTCTAATAGAAAAACCGCCTATAATGAGATTTGACTACAATATTTTATTCAGTTTGTTTCTAATAAAAGTTATTAGAATTCCAAGCAATATTATTTTCCTTTAAGGCTTTGATTAACTTGTTTTCAAAATATTGAATTAAGAGATGTAACTGAATGAAGCATTCACCTAAATTGCTTATCCTGCAATAAACATGTCATGTCCATTAACTTTAATACTTTTTATGCCATCCTTCATCATTTAGAGAACTTTGATCTTGTATTTTTTCTAAATAATTTCGATCAAGCATGGTGAAATAAGCTCACAATAATGATAAAAAGGTTAAATGTAAAGATACAATTCGTACTTTGTTTGAGATTAAACGCAATTATTCTGTTCACATGTAAAAGACGGTTTCATATTTGTTTGCGATTAAACACATTTATTTTGTTCGCACTTAAAAATAGTTGAGAAACAGGAAATAACTAAGGATGTTTAGTTTTTTTTCACATTAAACCAAATTTATAATCAACACTTACATTACATCATTCTTGCTTCGACATTCACCAACTAAACATTTTATCAAATTTCACGATAATAAAATATTCACCTCCACTCATGTATGTTCAACATCGATTGCCAGAAACCATGAACGGAAGCTTCAGATCTCAATGCTCTTTCTTTACACTTATGTCATTTCTTCAGTAGTAGCTTCAACAATCAACAGCTTCGACTTCGGCTTACTCTATCAAACCATTTACCGAAGCTATGCCACGACCAACTTCCTATAGTTAAGCTCAATATACACCAGCTCATTCCGTTACTTAAATTCAATGGCAGCCCGATCATTTTATGTCAACCAAATTTACAAAACTGCATATAATTTCCCAGCCCAACTTTCGCCTCAGTACTTTACTCAAACCTGTCAATCTACAACACCAACGATTATAATGATTGCATATTTTGTATAATTACAGTATAATGGTTTTTTCTTTTTTTTTTTCTTTTTCTTTTTCTTTTTTTTCTTTTTTTCTGTTACTCAACATGACAATTTAGGAGCTCTTTCTAAACGAAACAACCATTTGTTGTTAAAAGCGTTATCTAGCTCTGAAGTCCAACAATATCATTTGGAAGCTTTATAATATCATTTCACACCCAACTTCATGCTATTTCCAACATATAAAAGAAACTATGCATTTGAGTGTCCTTTTGCATGAGTATTTTTTGTTAAACTAATTGCTAACGAAATTATATGATGTCTAGGAAAAAGATAAAAATATATTCTACCTTCCTTATTATAATTTGTCAACTTGCATGTATCCAGAAGCGGAACTATTTACATGCATGGCGTGTCACGTGACACACCATTTTTTCCAGAAAGTTAAAAAAAAAAAAAAAAAATTAGATATTTGTGGAGCTGCAGCAGCCAGCAAGGCACGAAGACTTGCTTCTTAATATGGTCCATACTTTCAGCATTCTCATTCACAAAACAACAAAAGATATTTGCTGCTCATTCTCCATCTCTTTAGTCTATCCATTGTTCATTCATTCTTCAATTATTCGGCAGCTTCTCCATCAATTCGCTTTCTACTGCTCCTCTTATCACCAAATTACAGTTGCCAATTTTTCAGATTGTGAGAACGGTAACGATTTTGCCCTAATTTTATCATTTTCATTTGGTTTTAAATAATTAGGTAAGGTTGCACTTGTTACAGATTAATTGTGTGCTTAAGTAATTCCGCCATTGGTGTTGATTCTCCCTATTGCAACAGCAAGTGTAGAAAGAGTATTCTCAGGAATGACGCAAGTGAAAGCTGAATTGCGTAATAGCATGGGAGATCAATTGTTGAATGATTGTTTGCTTACTCACCGGGAGAGAGAGAGAGAGTTTTTGAATGTTAACATGAATGATATTATAGATCGATATCAAAACATGAAAAGTCGTCGAGAACAATTGTAGTAGTTTTGCGTTTTGAAGTACTTTTTGGTTGTAATATGAATATTTATTACTTTTGGGAAGAAACTATTTAATGAATATATTTTTATAATCTATGAGCTATTGATTAGTGATACATCATCTATGAAATCCTGTATCTACCACTGAATGTATCATTCTACTTCTGATTGTATATTGAATTATTGATACATAATTTCGCAGGGAAGCAGTTACATATATATATATATATATATATATATATATGTATGTATGTATATATATATATAGGCAAGCGTTCCGTTGCACCCCAAAAATGGAGCACCCCAAAAGCCCCCTGATTTCCACCTCTCATTTATATTAAAGAAAGTGAGTGGAAAGTGAGAGAGTTAGTGGAAGGAGAGAGAAGGGGAGTTAGTGGGAAATGAGTGGTGGATAAGTGGTAGGAGAGAGAAGGGGAGTTAGTGGGAAATGAGTGGTGGATAAGTGGTAGGCTAAAGGGGTGCTCACTATTTGGGGTGTCATTGAACCTGCCTCATATATATATATATATATATATATATATATATATATATATATATATATATATGTGTGTGTGTGTGTGTGTGTGTGTGTGTGTGTGTGTGTGTGAGAAAAATATATACAGGAACGTATAGTTATAATATCATTGAATACATTTTGAGTAATTTGAGACAAATTAGTTTACATCTGCCATTTATCGCTGCTTGTAATCAACCATCATTAAGCCTTTTAAATAAGAATACTTTAGCCGACGAAAGATAATTCTTCCATCCTTACTGACCCTTGGAGCATAGTATTCCTTGTTTTCACGGTTTGGTCGTTTGCGTGATCAATGTCAAGGACATATGGGTTTGTGCTCATTTTATTACCTATGACACAATTAATTGAAGCTAACCTGGACCCTTCTCATTTTATATTCATATGAGCTCAAATCCTCAGACGCGTTCTATTTAATTCTTTACTGGCTATAACCTCTCTATATATTTTTCTGTAGCATTTAAACTGTGTTGAATACTGTTTTGACAGTTCATGTCCTCTACCGCTCGCATAACTATATTAACAAAATAGTCTGAAAATTCAAATTGGTATTATATGCATACAATTTCAAGGCACTTATGTAGGATGTACATGTACGGATAAACACGGATAACATAAACAATTTGGTATTATGTATGGATAAATTGCCCTAATATTATTATACAACAAAATATTTGAATTTGTTTATGTTTTGCGTTTAAATTTTCTCCTATGATTTTAATAGTTACAAACATCTCCATATATGCTCAAGTTTCTTTGTATACCCTACAATAACAAACTAAGAAGAGCCTAAATAATCTTATCATAACTCTTTATCTCATCAGGACATTCGTTTTTCAGTATTAGCACATTGACCTGAGCTAGTTATTAGTAAACCATGCAGTCAAATTTCGTACATTGCCATATTATTGAGAGTTTGAACACTTATTGGAGCAAGAATCCTTTCCAAAGGCTCCAACATTAGTGTTTTTTGGATGAAAGAAGCAAGGTCAGCTTTTGAGCCTAGTTCCACCTAAATTACCTGCCAATGACGTAAATTTTGTCAAACTGTGAACTTATATAGGTAAAACTACAATGACGATGTGTACATGTGCCAGTACAATTGTTCCTGCCCACGTATATTTACAAAATTAAGTTTTTAGGAACTTAACACGCTGCTAGATAATGGCCAATATATGTAAAAATTAAACTCAAGGATAAAAATAGATAACTTATATCAGTAAATAACCCCAACATAATTAGATAAGCAGTCAAATCAAACAAAAAATTCCACTCAGGGAAAAAAATGATACATGCCAAGAAAAAATAAAGTATAAGTGGAGTTGGTAATTTTGGTTAAACATATTGCAATAAATCTAGAGAACTAAAAATGAATCTACTTTGATCGAACAACATCAGTAGTTAGTTACTTTCAAGTCAAATGAAATAGAAAAAAGGTAATAATCAAGTTATAGAAAATTCAAATCAATATATTATTTCGTAAATTTCACCATCATGAACATAACCAACAATATCTTATCTTAACCGCGAAGTGTAAAGTTATGGCCATATCTAGAACTGGAAGTGCTGGGAGTAATCAAAAAGTAAATCACAATGTTTAAGAAATAAAACCTCGAAGGCTGCTATCATAAAACAAAAAATATTCCCTTAAGTTGCATATATGATCAGAAAAAAATATCACATAACAAACTAAAAGGACACTGTGATTATACTTGCACAATATAACATCAACCATAAATGCTTAGATCATTTACTAGAGCAAGTATATTTAGATGCATGTAAAATTAGTGTAAAAAACTTAGTACATAATCACAAATGCATGAAAGCTTTTTAACCCCACCATCTTATTAAATTATCATTAACTGTATTTCAAAATATTTCATTACAGATAGTAACAATATTAATTTAGATATTATAGCATGATAAACATTACACTTTTTAATAGGTAAAGTAGTATTTTTGTGATTACAAAAAATTTGAAACCAGTACTTGTGATAAAACATACAACGATTAAGGTATATTAAGTCAAAAACTCATTTCAGAGATCCTTAGAGAAATTTGTACGTTTTAGTAATTTCAAAAAGGGGAAAATTTTATGCAAAGAAAAATACATATATTTCAAAAGTAATAATATTTTCGAATAATCTTAATATTTTATCAATGTGTTAATCCTAAAAGATTTGCCCACCATAATCAATAACATATGATAAAGAAAATGTTAGGATTTTCTGAGTAGGTGGCAATAAACAGAGTAATGATCAGGTTTCCCATAACAAATCAAGTAATTTTGGCATAAAATCACTAACGATAAAACACAAAAGTAAACTCTTTAAGACATAAAGCCTACACTCAACTGAACATAACTGCAGATATGAAAACTAAAAAAAAAAAAAAAAAAAAAAAAAAAAAAAGAGAGAGAGAATCACACTAAATGAACGTCGATGTTGTCATACAAAGACAAAATAGGAGATTTCTACAACATAAAGAAGTTATTGTATTTCTGTTATGCATAATAGTTGGTCCAAATCAAAATAATAATACTATAAAACTTAGTTGTGAACCCGTCAATCTGTAAGTTTAATTGAATAAGTAATAGACAATTACAATTAAAATCAGTGAAGATTTTCTTACCATAATCAAAAACAAATATTATTTAATGCCTTGTGTTTTTAATTTTCTCAACACCAAAATGAGTGGTTTTTCATAAAGAAACTATTAGGATTTGATATAATATGCTTAACATTTTTATATACCTGCATTTTGAAAGTTGCTCTAAGTTTAAATTTAGGCACTCATTCTCTATGTCGATATCTTCTTGTTTAACTCTCTATGGAACTTTCATCCCTTAAGATTTCTTACCGATAAATAACTAAGCAAAGGCCAACGATAGATAATTTGTAGAAATTCTGAACTAAGCTTACACAAAATGATTCATCGGTTTTGCACTTTTATAATCATCGAAGCAGTACTAAAAATTGATTCTTATGTTCTGTAGTCTTGTAAATACAAGTGTCTGCATAATACGATTTCATGACAAATGATTGGTAAAAATTGTTCCATCTGATTCAAAAAATAACTGTACCTTCACTTGCAATCATATTTCTTTATATAGTTCTCAAGTAACAAAAAATATCTAATAGATAGAGATACTACAACCATTGTTATTCATGTTTTCATAAGAAAATTTGTGAAATATATATTGCTTCGTAAAAATATAGAAACAATTCTGTATATTAAATTTTAAGAGATAAAAATAAATTTATTTGACTAATTTGAAAATATGCAGAAGTATTTGCATTCAAGATCTGAGTCAACATGGAAAATATATAATACTACAAATATGTTACACTGACCTTATTGTGAATGAACAGACCTTGACCTTGAATGAAGCCTCAAGTACTTTAATTGTGTGGTGGCAACTGAGGTTGAGAAACTTTATAAAAATCTATATAAAATACCATCGACCTCAAAGGTAGATGGGTATCATCTTAATAGCTCATTACTTTCGCCTCCACCCTACAAAATAAAAAACCAGAGATATATAACATTAATCATAAGAAATTACTGATTACTGCCATCAGATAATAAAGTAACAAACAATATAGCGATTATTGTCATCAAAACTCTCATCCTACTTTTCAAAGCAGACTATCTCACAGTAGACATTTTTTGGTTCAAGCTTAAGGCCCATCCCATAGTTTCTTCAATTCCACCAAAATAATCCATTTGCTTATTTCAGCTAATATTCAGTAGGTTCAATATCTTGGATACAAAGGGTATGATTAAACATCACATATGACGGTTGTCATAGTAGTAAAAGCGCTAGGGTGCAAAAAAGCGCAAGCATTAAGCTTGGGGCTTTTTTGAACCTTGGGCTTTTTTGTATGTCTTTTATATGAGTTTGATCTGCTAGTTTACTAACTACAAATTAATTTTTAAACCATAATTTATAATTCATTCAATTATTTACATACTTTATTAATAAGATTTAAAATTTAAACCATATTTTATAATTTATTGAACAATCAAATTTTTTATTTAGTTATTTATAAACAAAATTTTGAATTTAGCTAAAAAAAGCGCCTCAAACTGCAAAAAGGCGCAAGCCTTGAGCCTTGGCCTTTTTTGCGTTTAGGCGCGCCTAAGCGCGCGCCTTGATAACTATGATGGTTGTGTTATGTATGATTTAAAAGGTTATAAAATGTACTTAAATATGATAGTGTTGATGAGTGTAGATGCTAATTTGCTTGAATAAGATTGAAAAAGGTTATTAAAGAACACAAATGTAATTTCATTAGCTGTTTAATCATTGAGAACTGCCTAAGACTGATGAATTGCATAGCCCTCTGACATTGGTTACGGCCAAGAGCTTATTTTAATTTATAATGGCAATGGATAACAGATTATATATTCAGCCTGTAGCTTTAACGTAGTCGGTAGTCTACAAATATAAAAAAAGTGTAGCAAAAAGACAAAACAAAGCATGGAAGGTTTTCCAAATATATAAATTAAATATTTATATACACCATAAGGAACCAAAAGAAATCAACAAAGAACAAATAAAAGAAACCCAAAGTAAAAGCAGTGAAAGATGAGCGCAGGAAACGAAGAAGTCTAGGCCCAAAAAATTTCATTTTTATACCGTAGATACAGACCGAACAAAAGAATCTAACTAACAGCCCTCGGTAAAACCAAGGACGTGTAAAAAAATTGTAATTTCGTACTTACAATAGTCATTATCACGGCTTATCATTAAAAAGGCAATACATAATTGGATAGAGACTTGAGTATTATCAAGGAGCTATGAGATCATCTATAATGTTGTTCATTCTCCAAATAAATTGAGGGCATTAACGATTGGCATTCTACATTGGCAATCGCTAAAGGAGTATAAAAAAATCCATGATATCGAAGGGTATAAATTCCATCACTTACCATACAAGTCAAATTTGCAAAATTAGAATGCAATGTGGAGACAAAAACTGTAAGCAAACTGTAGTAATAAGAAAAAATACAATATATTTGGAGTAAGAACCCAATATATGAGGAATAAGTTAAATCGGTGTGAAGGTTTTAGCTGAATTATTCAAAATCAGAAAAGAATCTTGACATTTTCATTAGAAAATCAAGACATTCATACAATGTATAACAAAATATTTGTGAACTTTCCATAATGCTACTAAAATGAAAATTAAATTTGAAAGAATACACCTAAACTAAGATGAAATACAACAGGCAACATGCATGATCTCGTTAATCATGTAAGCAAAATATATTTTTGTTTGTGGAAAAGTTTATCAATAGGTAATATAAACACAGTTAAATTAATTTTTCATGCATAAAACTGATCATAACATCCCACTTGATTGGTAATATAGAAAAATATAGGAAAATATGAAGTCGCACAAAGTCACGGTGTCGTAGTCAGGCTAATCCCAAAATCATCATGAAAAGTAATTTATGACCTTTTGTAGATATTGTCAAATAGCAAAAAATAGTTTATGACCATTCATTTGTACACTCATATTAAGCTGAACGGTTGTTAAATTTACATATTTCAGATACGTATACACATTTATTTCCTTAAAATCGAATGCATCAAAGCGCGGTATAAAGACGGAATATATAGGTTAAGGAACTGCAGTAATTTTACACATAAAAAACATTACTTTTTACCAAGAAGGCAAAAGAGAAAAATATTTATGATATAGTTGACTTTAATATTTGTTTTGAAAACTGAGAAAATGTTTTTACTTTTTACCACCAAGAATAAAGATGTATACTGTATATTGGAAAACTGAGAAAACGTTTTTAAAAACTGGTTAGATTTTGTTTTCCAAAAGAATTGAGCCAACTCAGTTGTGAAAAGCCTGAGTAAATCCTTCTTCTTTTTTTCTTTTTTTACGTTTATATTTCAGTGCCAAAATGTTAAACTATAAGGACAGCGTTTGTGAGATTTTCCGTTTTCGCAGTGCATATAAATGTCAGACGATGGTAAACTACAAAAAATCAAAACCCAGTTTTTTAACGAACAAAAGAAATCAAAACAGCATGTAAATCATGTGGTAATTTTAAACCTATGTAATTTAAGACTTATGAAATTCAATCATAGCTCATATACTAAAATATTCAAAAGTAATTATTATTGTTGCAAAATTTTAAATCCATGAAATCAAAGAGTATAAATTATGTCACTTAATATATAAGTCAAATTTGTAAAAATTTGAATGCATTGTGTTAGCCTACTTTGTGAACTAGGCAACACAAAGTCAAGAAACCAAACATTGAATGATATTTTTAATTATAAGACTTCGGCTCGGATTGGAGGAAAACACTACAATTCAGATGGATAGCTGCAGTTGTTCGGATCGGATAGAGTCCACTGTTCGGATCGGGTTAGAGCAGCATATTGGTTCGGATCGGATAGAGTTCTCTGTTCGGATCGGTGATCTCTTACTGGATAGATTGGTAAGGTATATTCAATCGGATCGGAAGACAACTAAATCTCGAATGGATCGGAAAGCCATCTGCTTGCCACGACACTGGAGCGGAGCAGAATAGGTTAGAGGAGGAGAGACGCCCAAACCAATCCGGTTCGGATCGGATATCCCGATCCGAACCCCTTACCTGCACGTCTCCGACCCGCACCCATGATCCATGTTAATCTCCTGTAAAATCGCCTGGAGAACCGGACCGGCTATGACTAATTCCTACCCCTGACGTCCTCCCTTTTGATGCGTTGTCAACCTGATAGTTCATCCGAACCCGAAGAGAGTGCGACGGATGACACGTGGCCCGACCCGGATCAAGTCTCAAGCAAATTCACACCTATAAATACCCCATCTGGAGACAAAGAGAAGGATCTTTTTTTCAGCACTTAAAGAATTCAATCACCTCCAACATCCGAACTCCATTACTCCCGGAAAATCCAAATCATCTTTTATTTCTTGTTTTAGTCAATTGAGTGAACAAAAGTGAGTTGTGAGTGAATCTTTCATTGTATTTGCAACTGAATTATTGAATATAGTAAAGAATAAGTGGACGTAGGCATTTGTTCGCCGAACCACTATAAATCTTGTGTGTTCATTTTTATTTTTATCTCATTTTATCTTGTTTCAAATCAATTTGGGTGTTAGAACCACTTTTGGGTCTAACATTTTGGTGCTTTCACTGAGAAACCTCATCTAAGTTCTTTATTTTCCGGGATCTCTTTCTACTTTTTGGACCGTTGAGTTCAAAGAAGTGAATCCTTAAGTTTCTCCGCTTTCTTACATTCGTTGAAGTAATTGTCAAAAACTCATGGCCAAAGGAAAAGGCAAGGAAGTTCAGTCTTTTCGAGGAAATGGAGCTGGCGAAGATCAGCAAAATGCTGTTGTAACAAGGTCTCGGGGGCAGAGTTCAGCAGCAGGAAGAATCAATGCAGGAAATCCGAGCCACCAGCAGGGGGAGAGCTCCGATCCGATCCGGGTAGGAGACTCTGAAGCAGTGCATTCCCCCAATCTGAACCGACCCGAACTGCCTGCTGCGCTCCGATCCGACCAGGCACCCCAGCTCCGATCCGACCCGACCTCTTACCTCCGACCCGACCCGATGCTTGGTGAAGCTGGAACCTCTACTCGAGTCCCTACGAATGCTCCAATTCCAGCTGCCAGGGTTGGAGATCAGGTCAATCCATCTGCGCCCATCACTCAAGGAGATTTTTCGCGCTTGCTTGATATGCTTGAGAGCACAAGGGAAGCTATGAGAGTTCATGAGCGCACTAATCTCATGATGCAGGAAAATATGAGGCTCATGAGTCGGGAGATCAATGAGCTCCGTCGCCAGAGAACACCATCACCGGTTCGTCACACACCAGTTGATCAATCTTCATCGTCCGAGGAAGAGAGGCCCCGTGAACGAAGGCCACTCGAACGACCTCAGAACGTGGAGCAGTTGACATTTGGATCTTTGGGATCTCGTGAGGATATTGCACGAGCATTAGGAAACGATGACCCCACTCGGGGGCAAAGACTCCAGTCCCCTCTTCCCGAGATCGACCGGGAACGCAGGGAACGGAATCGAGCAGAGGCAGCTCGAAGAAGAAGGGCATCCCCTGAGCAAGAGCCCAGAAGGAACTCGGATACTAGGGCCAGGGAACCTGAGCAGCCCCTAACTAGTGCTGATGTACAGGCAATGGTTCGCCGAATTATGTCTGAAAGCCGGAATTATACAAATGAAGACTATGGCATTGAACGAAGCCATACTCCGTTCACCGACGATATCCTCGACTTCCAATTTCCCCGACGCTTTAACTTGCCACAAATGGACAAGTATAACGGAAGGACTGATCCAGGGCAGCATTTGATGCGGTATTCGTGGCTCATGAATGCCGCTGCTGCCCCTGATGAAGTGAAGTGCAAAGCATTCCCAATCTACCTAGAAGATGTGGCATTATTCTGGTTTACCCGACTTCCTCCTCGTTCAATTTCTAATTACAAAGAACTAAGCGAGCGTTTCATGAACCAGTTCCGACTACATGCCCGAAAGTCCAAGAGTGTTATTGAATTGTCAAGAATCAAACAGGCACCAGGAGAATCTTTAAGGGCATATCTTGATCGTTTTAACCAAGCCGTAACTGAGGTCAGTGACCCGCACGAGCCCACTATTCTGATGGCATTGAAGGAAGGAGTCGATCCTGAATCCGAGTTTGGAGACTACCTTTCTGGGAAAACACCCCCCACAAGGGCGATATTCTACGAAAAAGCCGATATTTATCTAAGACGAGAGGAAGCCAGGGCAAACCGAAAGAGAAAGTCTGAGACAGCTTCAAAGGAGAATGTGCAGAGTAATATTGCCATGAAGCAGTCTGGGGAAAGTTCTGGCAAGGTTGAAGTAAATGTAGGAAACAAGGGTGGAAACAGCAATACTGGAAATGGGGGAAACAACAACAACCGTAATTCGAACGGTAACAGAAGAAACAGAAATAGGGGAAGTGACCCTAACAAAAGGCCCCGATTCCAGAACTACGAGAACTATACACCATTGAATGACACCCTGGAAAATATTTACCTGGATACGTACAATGTGTTGCAGTACAAAAGACCGCCACCTCGTGATTCGACCGAGAACGAAATGGCGACAGGGAAATTTTGCTTGTTTCACGGAACACATGGACATTCGACCAATGAATGTCGGCATTTGAGGGATGTAATTGAAAAGCTGCTGCGTGAAGGAAAGTTGGATGAGTATAAGGTTGCCCCGAGGGACAGGGGGCAAGGAGAGCAGGCTCCAAAACAGATCCTACCTGCTCCTAAGCCTACCGCGCAGCAGAAAGGTAAAGGGATTGTCATCAACTCCATAGTAGGCGGACCTCACCCGGCAATCCGAAGTTTTAGGTCAATGGACCAATATGTGAATGCTGCCAAGCATCTAGATGTGAATGAAGGTGACGATTTGGAAGATGTCACCCCCATAAAACAACAAAAAACCATGTTCGACGACGTGGTATTTCGCAGCCGAGACAACACTGGGATACAATCTCCCACCAGTGATCCGTTGGTTATTACTACCACCATTGGGCCGGCCTTGGTCCATAAGGTATTAGTAGACAACGGAAGTTCCGTTAATATTTTGTTCAAAAAGTCATTTGATCAGATGAAGCTTGAGCCCGAAGATCTGAAACCTTGTGAAGGATGGATTAGAGGCTTCAACGGAGCGACGACAGCTCCCATGAGATATATAGAGTTGCCCGTGACCCTAGGGCAAGGAGAACGTAGAAGAGTGCGAATGCTTCAGTTCGTGGTATTGGACGTAGATTCGCCATATAATGCATTTTTAGGGAGACCTGCCCTCGCTGAATTTAGAGTTTGTATCGCCCCTTGGTGCTTGTTACTAAAGTTCCCAACCGAAGCCGGGACTGGAGTAATGAGAGGGGGTCAGGTTTCTGGACGGGCCTGCTATGTGGCCGAACTGAAGATGTTGATGAAAGGAGTTAATGCTGAGAGTAAGGATGCCTCATCTCCCTCAAAGGGGGACTCGGCATAGCAATTAGAGAGATTGAACCCGAGGGAGTTGCCCAAAGGAACGCCTGAAGACCTGGATCCTAGAAAAGACGAGGAACCAGAGGCTAGGAATGCAACTCCTAATGAAGCGACAGTGGAAATTCCCATTGATAAAGCTGATCCGACAAAAGTTTTGAAGATTGGTTCTCAATTGGATCCGCGTCGTGCAGAAGAATTGACGGACTTCTTGAAGGCAAACTTAGATGTATTCGCCTGGACCCATGCTGACATGTGTGGGATATCACCTTCTATTATCAGTCACAAATTGAATGTAAATCCGAAGCATCCGCCTGTGAAGCAAAAGAGACGCATGCTGGGCCCAGAGAGGTCGGCTGCTCTCAAAGAGGAAGTAGAGAAATTGAAGCAAAATGGATTTATTCGAGATTCGACTTATCCCGACTGGATATCGAATCCCGTCTTGGTAAAGAAGCCAAACGGAAAGTGGCGGACTTGTATTGACTTTTCAGATTTAAATAAAGCTTGCCCAAAAAATAGTTTCCCACTTCCCAGGATTGACCAGCTTGTAGACTCGACAGCAGGTCATGAACTTCTTTCTTTCATGGACGCATACTCTGGATACAACCAAATTCCTATGCATGTACCAGACCAAGAGCATACGAGTTTCATTACGAATTTGGGGCTATATTGTTATGTTGTAATGTCATTCGGGTTAAAAAACGCTGGAGCTACTTATCAGCGCTTGGTAAATAGAATGTTCTATAATCAAATAGGAAAAACTATGGAAGTTTATGTGGATGATATGCTTGTTAAATCAAAGCAGTCTTCCAGCCATACGCAAGACTTAGCGGAAATGTTTGGTATCTTGCGAAAATACCGTATGAAATTGAATCCTTTAAAATGTTCATTTGGAGTGGCGTCGGGAAAGTTTCTTGGCTTCATTGTGAGTTCCCGAGGAATTGAAATCAACCCTAGCCAGATAGCAGTGATTAGAAACATCGAAGAACCGAGGAGAATTAAAGACGTCCAAAGTCTGGCAGGGAAGGTAGTGGCGTTGAGTAGATTCATCTCCAAAGCCACAGATAAGTGTGTTCCGTTTTTTGATTTGATAAAAAAGGGAAAGAAGAACTTCCAGTGGACTCCCGATTGTGTTGAGGCCTTTCAAAATCTGTTAGAGCTACTAGAGAAACCGCCAATCTTGTCAAAGCCCGTAGATCACGAAGAATTATTTGTTTATCTAGCAGTCTCGGCTCACGCTGTCAGCACAGCCCTAGTTCGAGAAGAAGACAAAGTACAAAGGCCAGTGTACTATGTGAGTAAGAAATTAGCAGCGGCAGAGCGCAACTACCCAAAGATTGAGAAGCTTGCTTACAGCCTCCTGATCGCGTCCCGAAAACTTCGTCACTACTTCCAAGCCCATCCAATAACCATATACACCGACCAGCCGTTAAGACAGGTGTTGCAGAGACCCGAAGCATCGGGAAGGTTGATCAAATGGAACATAGAACTAAGCCAGTTTGATTTGAATTTTCAACCACGAAAGTCAATCAGGGGGCAAGCTCTAGCAGACTTTATTGCGGAGTTCACCATTCCAGAGGAAGAAATAATCAATGACCGAGTGGTCAAATCCGAGGATAAGCTAGAGATGAATCCGTGGAAATTATATACAGATGGAGCTAAAAATGACCGAAGGTCCGGAGCTGGAATTGTCTTAGTCACTCCCGAGGGACGGTCGTTATATTACGCCCTGCGATTAGAATTTTCGGCAACTAACAATGACTCTGAGTATGAAGCCCTGATTGCCGGGCTGAAACTTGCTAGAGACCTCGGAGTAAAAATGATGGACATATTTTGTGACTCTAAGATTGTTGTTTGTCAAGTGCGAGAGGAGTTCGCGGCTCGAGGACCTCGACTTATCGCCTACCTCAAGAAAGTGAAAGAGCTATTGAATAGCTTAGAGCGGTACAACATAACGCATATTCCCAGAGTTGAAAACCAGAAAGCGGATAGACTGGCAAAACTGGCTAGTTCTGACAATCCAGAAGGGGCTGAGGTAATTCCAATTGAAATGTTGGAGTCGCCAAGCTTTGAGTCAATGGAAATTGAATTCGCTCTTGAAGCGGAACCAGAGAAGGAGTCATGGATGACTCCAATTAAGAATTTCCTTAAGAATGGGACACTCCCATCGAAGAAGAGTGAGAAAAGAGCTGTAGTTCGCAAAGCAACCAGATATGTTATACAAGACGATACTCTCTATAGACAAGGATTTTCTATGCCCCTGTTACGATGTATCGCACACGACGACATCAAGCGTGTACTAAGAGAAGTGCACGAAGGTGAGTGTGGAGATCATACAGGAGGTCAAACTTTAGCAAAGAAAATATTGCGGTACGGATACTTCTGGCCTACGATCAACAAAGATGCAGCTGATTATTCACGACGCTGCGATAAGTGCCAGAGATTCGCCAAAATCCCCAGGGTACCGTCAACCCAGCTTAAATCGATGGTGAGTCCTTGGCCATTTGCCACATGGGGAATTGATATCATTGGAGTTTTACCGATTGCTAAAGGACGAGCTAAGTACGCAATAGTAGCTGTGGATTATTTCACAAAGTGGGTGGAAGCTGAGCCCTTGACTAAGATCACAACAAGAAAGGTGATAAGTTTTGTGGTCAGAAATATCATATGTCGATTCGGGATCCCAAGGACGATTGTTACTGACAACGGAACCCAATTTGATAGCACTGAATTCAGAAATTTTTGCCAGAAATATAAGATAGACAAACGATATACTGCAGTTGCCTATCCACAATCGAATAGGCAAGTAGAGGCAGTAAACAAAGTTATAAAATCCATCCTCAAGAAACGGTTGGAGTGTGCAAAGGCAAGATGGGTTGACGAATTGCCCCTAGCTTTGTGGGCCTATCGAACAACATTTAAAACGGCTACCGGTCATACCCCTTTCTCTCTCTCCTTCGGCTCAGAAGCAGTAATTCCAGTTGAACTGGAAGTTCCTTCCCACAGGGTGACATATTATGACCCGATGACGAATCGGGCACTTTTACTTGAGTCTCTTGATGAAGTCGAAGAGAAAAGGGACGAAGCAGACTTGCGTGCAGCAAGACATCGGCGTCAGATGGCACGCTATTATGACAAAAAAGTTCGCCTCAGAACTTTTGAACCAGGAGATTTGGTGCTAAAGAGAGTTTTCCCATCTCATCCTCACCTCGGCCCAAAATGGGAAGGACCCTTTGTCATCCAACGGAAACTTGAAAAAGGAACCTTCAAGTTAACGACCGTAGATGGCGAAGAAGTTCCTCGAGCATGGAATGCCCAACACTTAATGCGATATTTGGATTAGAAATGCTATATTTTTTGTTATTTTTACTGTGAATTCTGTAACAAGACATGCCTTGCCTTGGGAAAATCTGATGATATGAATAAAGGACTATAAAGTGGACGTAGGCTACGACTTAGCTGAACCACTATAAAAATATTGGGTGTTATTTACTTTTATGCATTTACATTCATTAGTTGTTCTGTTGTGATTATAAAATACAGGATAACTCAGAGCCTAAAAAAGGTTGAAAACAGTTTGGACATAAAAAGAAGCACAATGATTATTTGTGCAATAAGACGTAAAAGAATGAGAAAACGACATTCTAACTCTCCAGAGAAAGAGAGAGAGTATAAAAGCGTCTCAGACTGAGCGCTGAAAAAAAAGAAAAAAAAAAATTCTATTCTTAACTCTAACTCTCCAGAGAAAGAGAGAGAGAGTATAAAAGCGTCTCCGACTGAGCGCTGAAAAAGAGATTCTACTACGAACTCTAACTTTCCAGAAAGAAAGAGAGTATAAAGGCGTCTCCGACTGAGCGCCGAGAAAGAAGTCTTTCCCCGTTGAACGATCGGGGAATAAACAAATGACTGAACTCGAACTCTAACTCTCTAGAGAAAGAGGGAGAGTATAAAAATGCCAGAAAAAACGACAGGTACTGACGACACAGGAAGTGCTATCCAGTCAGAGAATTGGGAGCATTCAGATTGCATGGTTAAGCATTGAATAACTTATGGAAATTGACGGGGGACACATATGCATACACATATTTCCCCCTCCACAACTTCGTTTCATAACTATAGACATGCATTTTTACATAAGTGCAGAACTATTAACAAATAAACATTGCAAAAAGTGAATTATTTTTATTTACAAATGAATGAATTTGTACAGGGAAATAACTAAAGAAGAAAGTGCAGGAGCTGCTTTTGTAGCAGCAGTTATTGGTTCACAAAAATGCTAAAAAGATACAAGGGAACCCACTATTTGGGTTTGGAATGAGCCTTCGATTTCTTGGCAGCTTTTTCCGCATCCTTTGCTTCCTTCTCGGCTTCAGTCAAGATTCGTTTCGATTTCTTTTTTCCTGAAGATGCGGTACTGGAGCCAGTAGACTTCTTCCCGGAGGGCGGGGCACTGGAATCAAGAGAAGATTTTTTAGCAAGTTCTTCGGTAATAGATCTAGTTGAGAGCTTAACAACTAACCTTGAACCTGCATCCACAACTGCGAGGGGCTTGAGGACCTCAGGGTCTAGTTCTTCGGCCTTTAATTGCAAGCGCTTGTCTTGATTAGCCTTCATGGCAGCCAAGGTAACGTCATCAGCGCTTTTCGATTCCCCAATTATTGCAACCTCCGGTTCCTCATCATGCCCCTCGTCTCCTCCGTCGTCTTTTAAAGCTGCAATCATTTCTTCATCATGGGGAGTAGTGACCTTAGTTGGCTCACTTCTTTCCCCCAGGTCTGTGGAAGCAGCCTTGTCTTCCCCTTCTTTGACCCTATCAGCGAGCTTCGTCCCAGCAACAGCTCCTTGAGCTATATCTGTCTTTGCGGATGATTCAACGCCTACAGAATGAGAAACATCGGTTATCAACTCAGGCGAAAGCAAAGGATTTCTCATCGAACGTTCAATCATGTAGCCAAAGGTAGTAGTAGCCTTGGCAAATTGAAGAGAAAAGATAGGGATACCTTCTGAAGACTTTTCAGCGGGGGTGACTACTACCTCTGGAGTTATTTCAGGAATGGGAGATAGCAAAGTCGTCCGGGGAATTCCCGGGTTTTCGGGATCATACCCTTCTACTTCGGGAGTTGCAGGAGCAGAAGAAGAGGAGCCAGCTTCGGGAATGGTTTTCTGTTTAGACTTCCGCCTCTCTTCTTCCATGGCCTCAGCAATTAGACGGCGCCCTTCAGCTAGGCGCTCCGGTTCGTCGTCTCTCAAGTATTTCTCCATCAGCTTATCTTCATCAAGGGAATCGACCTTAAGTTCTTCTTTTTCCCACTCAACGATTTGATTCCACACTTGAACCAGAGTGGATGGATAGTCCTCGATCCAAGAAATGTTTCGACGACGAATAATGTGCGCGAAGAATTCAATCATTAGCTCGCCGAAGCCCTGAATATCAGCCTCCGCCTCTGATAGTTGTTTGCGGGTTTCCTCCGCAGATTTAATAGCGCATTCCACATTGCCCTCAGCCAGAGCAGCCCTGTTTTCCGCCTCCAACGGCTTCGAAGCCAAGTCAGCGTTCCTCTTCTCTAATTCAGCACTCCTCTTCGCTAACTCGGCGTTCTTCTGCTCAAGCTCAGCATAAGCAAGGCGCGTCTTAGCAGCCTCTGATTTGGCCTCGTCAGCTTGCTTCTTCAACTCAGAACGCTCCTGAGTGTGGAATTCAAGCAAGTCATGATAGCGCTTTTGCATGTCCTCAAACTGTTGTTTGAAGTTAGAAGCGTTCTTTTGAGCGACAGCTAGTTGAGCTTGAGTGTCTTCTAAGTCTTTTCCTAAGGTTTTTAAGGCCTTAGCATCCTCCTCCGCGGTCTTTTGCATTGAGTTAGCATTTGTCATTAGAGTGCGGACGATTCTAGAAAGATTGCGAGAATACTTGAACATCTCGGAATATTGTTTTTCTACCAAATCAATTTTTGCCTTGGCCTCATCTGCCCAATTAGAAGAAATAGGTTCAAGGGTAGGTAGAAAGGTCAGAGTCTCGAAGTAGTGCTCGGGAAATTGCTCCTTTAAATATGCCAGCTTTACTGCGGTTCCCGCATCTGGTGGAGGAGGAGCGAGGATTGTTAATTCGGTGTCCCTTCCTGAAGAAGATTCTGTAGAACCCTTGTCTGTCCTAGGTCGTTTGGTAGCAGGGACTTTTTGCTTACCTCGAGACCCGGTTTCCTTTGGAGGAGTTTTCTCTCTACTCCGTTTTTCATGGGAGGAAGTGGAATCCTTAGATGGTGGTCTATCCTCCTCCCTACGACCTTGATAGCTCTTGTATTTCTCTTGTTCCGGTCGAACTGGTGAGCGGGAGCGTGAGGGCCGAGATCGATAGGGATCATAAGGTCTTCTCTCCTCCCTGCCACGGTCATCCCGGCGATCATACTCGGCATCCTGAGGAGGATTGGACATGCTGCGACGAAGCTTTCTTATATCATAATAGGATCGAGACATTGTACCTGCACGATAAAATAAACGAAGTTTAGAATCGATGGATTCATGGAGAAAGAAGTGCAATGAATGCTAATGCTGTGGTGTAAAGTGCATCCTAAGTGGTGTGTGTCCCCCCAACCAACCCGAGTCTGAAGCTAGACTGGTGCGGGCAGGCTCTTTGGCCTTGGCGGGAGTAGTTTCTTCAGAAGAGGTGAAGACTAAAGGGTCCTTCCTGAAATCCTCTGAAGTATATATAGTCTCAGGTAAGGGGAGATCCCCCAAACCCTGAAATATGTGCTCGTCAGTGCTAGGAACATCCCCTTCGGAAGCGCGAAGTGGCGACTCTTGGGAAGACTTTGACTTGTCTGGAGAAGTAATTTCCTCGGGGGCAATATACCCTTCACGATGTTTTTCGGCCAGATTAGCCAGTTCGTCATCTTGTGTGGAAGAGGGAGAAGGTGAAGTTTGAAGAGGAGCTGCAGGAATTCCCGAGTCTTCTCCTATCTCTGGAACTGTTTCCACTGGAGGAATGTATGCATAAGGGACCGTCCCATGACCGATGCTACGGAAAACGGATAGCAGCCCGTGAAAATGAAGGTATTCATCTTTAAGGACCTCGTCGATAGTCAGGAATTTTTGATCGCCATTAAGAAGACGGAGCATCCGATCAAAGAACACCTGGTCTGATATCTGTTTGGGATTGTCGACTGCAAACAAAAAGAAAAACAGGTCAGGGTGATGATTCAAGTGTATAGAGTCCGGGTTCAGAAAATCAATGCTTTACTTGATTTTGTCCATCTCCTGGCGCATCCAGACTGTTGCTTTATATAGAACCACTCTAGTCTGGAATCTCCAGCTTTACTGCTAAATGGCGTAGAGATTATCTTCCTTTTTGGGACTGATTCAAAGTAACAGAAAGATGGAGTTTCTCTAGTCCGATGTTTGAAATTATAGAAGAAATGAACATCATCGAACGTGAGCTCTACGCCTAGAATTTCACGATATGCTATGAATAAAGTATGCAAATAGGCATATGAATTGGGATGCAACTGCATGGGGGCAATCCGCATTTGTCTTAAAAAATCAACGATAAAAGGCGAGAATGGAGGAATGGCGCCGACCATGCACATCAGTCGAGTGACCGTCATATATCCTTCTGGAGGGTTGTGGGGACGGTCAGAGCGTGAGGGCACTAGGGTGTCCCTTTTCATTATTCCATACTTTAAGCAAATTCGAACAAGTCGGTCGTTGTCGATTGTCGATTCTACGGAATCTGGAGGTGACTCCAATATAATGGCTGAGTCAAATTCATCGGGTGCTCGATTGTCACCAATCCCTCCTTCCTCCTCAAAGCCCAGGGAAACTTCATTCTCTGAAGACATTTCGTCGCTTTCCCGATGACCAATTCCGTAATCCGGACCCTCACTGTCCCATTCTGGATCAGATGAAGAAGATATATCCTCAAGAGTGGTTTTGTTGGAAGTTTCCGGGGCTTCTTTCCTCTCAGTTAGACGGGAAGAGCGTCTGGGCCTCATTGTCATGGAACTATTGAAGAAGCAATAGCACGGATTAGAGTGAATTATCCCGTGCCCCCCTTTGTGTATGTGTGTGAACTAAAGTGTGTGCAGTAAATATGGGAAATGCAAAATAAAAGTACAGCAATGTAAGACGAAACTTTGAAGAGAAAGTGATAGTCAGAGTTGTTCTCAATTCTCGTTTATGTTCGCAAGGCACTATCCTAACTGTCCACGAAATTATTGTCTAGAGTGAATGTTAGTTGAATTAGTTGGGTAGTCTTTGTGTGCCAAGTTTGATACGTTCGGTTCGGTTCGGATATGCATATGATAATTGACTCAATACAAATACAGATATAGGGTCGGTTCGGATGCTTCATTAAAGCAAGGTCAGTTCAAGACAAGGGAAACAACGGGTTCGGAAGCAGGACTGATCTGATCGGATCGGGTGACCTGATCCGAACCGAACCAACATCACTTAACCAGTCCATTTATTTCAACCTCTTATCTCATTCACTTCTCCGACCCGAACCGACATTTTCTTTCCTTCCCGTCTTTCTAAAGTATGAAACCCGAACCGATCCCCTTTCCTTCTCCTTCCTTTTTGCTCCTTCGTCTTCTACCCGAACCAGCTCCAATTTGTCATCACGCTCCTCATCTTCTTCCTCTTTCCCCCCTACTCGCAAACAAATCTGTTCTATCGCCAAAGCTACCGTTAAGGACAAATATTTGCCCTCTCCAGCCTCGCAACGCCTCGAAGTGATGGCGGATCCACCAGTAACGACGTGGAGTTCAAGCAAAGCCCCGTGGCTAAACCATCCCAGTCAACCACGAATTGAAATCAAGTACAGTTACAACGAAGTTATTCGAGATTAAAAAGCTACCTATATGTTCGATTTGAGAAATCTACAACGAATGATTTCAAGATATTGGAGTTTCTGAAGTTTTCAATACTAAGGTTTGGAAGCGGCGACAGAAAAGAAGAAGAAAAGAAAGAAGACGGTGGTGGATTTATATAAGGGGTAGTGTTGACTCCTCGTATTCCTATTCTTTCTCACCCGCTCGGACCGGAGTGAAGGCCCAGTAGCACCACTTTGCCTGAAGGCCCAATGTCCAAGAACCAAGTCCACGAAAGCGCTTCGGATCGGAATCCGAACCGAGCAAGTTTCACACATTAATTTATCATCCGACTCGAATTGAAGAGAAGAAGGATAAAGGAAGAGCATACCTGCAAGAAGCATTATATGTCGAGAAAAATTCCCAAATTTGCTCAGAAATGAAGAAAATGTGCTCGAGTCGGACACCGAACCGAATAGAAATCTGTGCATTCCTCCTGACTGTTCTGATTCAAGGACTAGCATTTAAACGACATCAAAGCACGCTTCGTACAACAGAAGCATCCTTTGAGGGGGCAAAATGTTAGCCTACTTTGTGAACTAGGCAACACAAAGTCAAGAAACCAAACATTGAATGATATTTTTAATTATAAGACTTCGGCTCGGATTGGAGGAAAACACTACAATTCAGATGGATAGCTGCAGTTGTTCGGATCGGATAGAGTCCACTGTTCGGATCGGGTTAGAGCAGCATATTGGTTCGGATCGGATAGAGTTCTCTGTTCGGATCGGTGATCTCTTACTGGATAGATTGGTAAGGTATATTCAATCGGATCGGAAGACAACTAAATCTCGAATGGATCGGAAAGCCATTTGCTTGCCACGACACTGGAGCGGAGCGGAATAGGTTAGAGGAGGAGAGACGCCCAAACCAATCCGGTTCGGATCGGATATCCCGATCCGAACCCCTTACCTGCACGTCTCCGACCCGCACCCATGATCCATGTTAATCTCCTGTAAAATCGCCTGGAGAACCGGACCGGCTATGACTAATTCCTACCCCTAACGTCCTCCCTTTTGATGCGTTGTCAACCTGATAGTTCATCCGAACCCGAAGAGAGTGCGACGGATGACACGTGGCCCGACCCGGATCAAGTCTCAAGCAAATTCACACCTATAAATACCCCATCTGGAGACAAAGAGAAGGATCTTTTTTTCAGCACTTAAAGAATTCAATCACCTCCAACATCCGAACTCCATTACTCCCGGAAAATCCAAATCATCTTTTATTTCTTGTTTTAGTCAATTGAGTGAACAAAAGTGAGTTGTGAGTGAATCTTTCATTGTATTTGCAACTGAATTATTGAATATAGTAAAGAATAAGTGGACGTAGGCATTTGTTCGCCGAACCACTATAAATCTTGTGTGTTCATTTTTATTTTTATCTCATTTTATCTTGTTTCAAATCAATTTGGGTGTTAGAACCACTTTTGGGTCTAACACATTGTGAAAACAAAAGCTGCAAAAAAAATTGTAGTAATAAGGGAAAATACAGTATATTAGGAGCAAAAACACAGTATATGAGGAATAAGATAAATCCGCGGAAAGGTTAGATAAGTTGTAGAAAATTCATATATGGAATATATAGAAAATAGTCCGGAATATTTCTATTAAAAAATCAAGACATCATCAAAAATTCAATTATTCCATGTATATCGCAATATTTGTGAAGTTTCCTTGGTGTTGCTGAAATGAAAATTAAATCTGATAGTTAAAATCTAAAAAAAGATGAAATACAACAGACAACATGTATGATCTCGTTAAGCATGTAAGAAAAACATGCGTTTTTTCTCTGTTGAAAAGTTTACCAATAGGTAATATAAACACACCTAAATTATTTGGTCACGCAAAAAAGGGATCATAACATCCCACTTGGTTAGCAATATACATTTATATAGGAAAACATGAAGTTCAATTGGCGTTCAAATGCAAAAAACAACAGTGAATTTAGTCATGCTAATGCAAAAAACATGAAAAGTTATTTATTATTGATCTTTCTATTCGTTTACTCTGAGTGAAAATAATTTCAATATTAATTGAATAAGCCAACTTGCCACATCCATAAATTTTTTAGGGTAAGAGTTAACATCCAAATATAAGTATAAAAAACAACTGCAGTAAAACTGAAGAACCATTGCATAAGAAGCACGGGTAAATGTTATTTGCATTCCTCACAAGATATAGAATAAGTGTTAGATATACTCATTTAGAAAGTTGTCCGCCTAAAAAAATGGTTATTGTAACATTCAGATAGCAGTCAGATGAAATATTCAGTCCCGATTTGGTAAACGATTTCAAATTTCTAGCACTACCAATAGACACAGCAATCAACAAAAGCATTCTACTGTATAAATCCATGTGGTGAGCAACATACGTAGATGAGAGACGAAAATTATACCTTCTTCGATTCGGCCTTAGGAGCTTCCATCTTTTAGAACGGAACAACAAAATCCAAGGCAGCTTTAATGCAATTTGAGTGGCACTGATAAGGTGATAGAGGAATGGAGAATCTACGATTAGAGAATTGACGATCTAAAAAATAAAAGAAGCGAGTATGCGGACAGTAGTCGATCGAAGACTCTGGATTTAGGGTTAAGGCTAGGGTCGAGGGGTTCGAGAAGGATTCAGTTAAAAGCGAAGAGCTTTCGTGTTTAGTTCGTATTTATGGGGAGATGAGGAAGGAAAAGGAGCGAAATTTGATAAGCAGACGGTTGCAGTTTGCATTACAGTCGACCAAAGAAGGATAACGCGAGGAAGAATGATAATTGTTTGGGTCCATCTATTTGCATCTCAGTATTTGATCTTCCACCCCAGTAATTCAAAAAAAACTTCCATTCATTTTTTACTCTTCCCACCCCGTTTATACGCATATTACCCTACCTTTTTTCATCAATGTGTTGTTTACTCTCTTACATTAGTTTCCAAATCCCTGAATTTTAGAAAAAATAAAAATAATAAAAATGCGAGCTGCAAAAACAAAGACGATAAGAAGAGGTAACCGAAAAGACGAAGAAATCAGATCCAAGAAACACCATGCTAAGATCCAAATTCCTTTTCCTGTTGCTGTTTCGACCTACGGCATGACCGTGCGTTGATTCGATTTATTTCTGAAACTGAGATGAGTTTGATGTACTAAAAACAATTTAAATTTTGGTAATTTGGATGAAATTCTGGGTATATATTGCAGATGATTATATTGTAAATAAGTATATTACAAAAATAAGTTTGACCGTTCTGTATACGTTGTAAATAAGTGTATAAGTTTCTGAAAAATATTGAAGGGCATAATTGGTATTGAAATTTTAAATTATTAAGCGGGGTGTGAAGAGTAATTAGTGGGGTGGAAATAGACGGATCCTAATTTTTTTCGCTTAAAATGAAAGAGAATTTGTGTGGAACAAAGGGAACCAAAAAAGGGTTTAAGGCGAATTTTTAGGGCATGAGATGGAGGAGGAGGAGAAATACGGAGAAGACAGAAGACTCACGAATACATGGGAGAGGCGATTCAGTTTTAATTAAGGTGTAAAATTTTGAAGGCTTATGAGCACTCCATTGTAAACTTAGTAATTACTAGTATTACAGTACAACGGTGAGGAAACCGACCGTACAAAATGTTGCATTATAAAACATTTATAATCTTATGTGAAACGGCAAATTAAACTCATAATATCGGTATAAACATATTAATCCTAGGTTGACCACAAAGCAACATAAGTTCACAAAAAAATATTTTTCTTTCAAAGGCATTAACATAGGCTGACAAATTTTGAAATATAAGATTAAGGAAACATATCTTTTCGACCATATTCATGGTACACGTTAGCATATTACTGGCCACAACATAACAAAACAACCGTGCATGCTTATTCATAAAGAACAGTTATATGTAAATCTTACATGTTGTTTGCTTCTTGACCAACACTAATATTACAATTCATAGAGTATCTCATTTATATCAAGCCTTCAGGTTACACAGTGATCAAGAAAACGAAGCTTCATAACAACAGTTCTACTAATAATTTTACCTTTGTAAAGATCATCTTAAGCACTCTTTTCCTCTTTGAATTTGCATTTCCTGCAAACATCACTTGGAAGATTAAAGACTCCTCTTTGTACGAGCTTTATCAGTTGGGGGTAGGTGATCTTGTCCAGCTCTTCCACCGTAAAATTCAACAATTTTTATCAGCCAATTGATTGCAGTTTCGCATTTTGTCCATGCATATCAACAAATTAACCTATCTATTTATAGCATGCTTTAATATTCAAGTTGCTAAAGCATAAAATGAGGAAAAATATATAACATAACATAGTTATCATTTATGAACAGATTGCAATGAGTAAACCATCCATTTGTACCACAAAGCTGACAAAAAATAGGTATGGCAAACAGCCATGTGCTCTATGGGCATTCCTTTCTTCAAAATATTCAGTAGTACCTCACTTATGTTTTATATAGTGTAGAAAATTAATTACATAATAAAATAAGGTAAAACAGGGCCTAAAAATTCAAACGTTAAAAGAAAAGTATAGAATATAAAGCGTTGAGAATTTTACATCACACTAATTGACTAAATTTAATTACCAACAAGAGAAAACTCTTTAAAAGAATGCTAAATGGACATAAATTCAAACTATTTAATCATCGTTAGTAGCTTTTCTTATAAGTTTAATATATATTTAAAACTAAAGTATAAGCATCCCAACTGATCCATCTCCAATGCCTTTATTCCATTGATCAAGAGCAACTGCTTCAGCCCTACTTATAAATATTTGGTAGAAATAATAATATACACCATGTACAAAAATATAATTTAACACAACGAGATTTTGTAGACAGTATGAGTAGCATATATTAAGATAATTATTGACTAACTCAATGCATCTGATTGGTTCTGGATTTTGTAATAGAGAAGTGAGATTTGGACAATGCACACATTTCAGTGTTTAATTAAAAATTGTAAACAGAACTTTCCAAACTTTTTTGTTAGCTTGTTTAGTCATGTAATAATATAGTCAGCAAAGACAGCAATGTTGTTGAACATACCACAATTATTATTTAATCAAGCTTACAATCTGTTTGTGAGCAACATATTTTCCTACTTAATAATTTTTAATGTTTGGTAACTTTTTTTTAATTATTTATAACTCAAAATTTTAACTAATTTCATAAACAACAAAGAATGGTGTATGAAATTTACTTTTGAGAGAAGCAACTTGTAAGTCATTTTGCAGTAGCTGCCAAACAGCCACTTAGATTATTCTATAAAAAAAATTCATAAGGTAAAGAAAAAACTTATAAACCAAAAGGTTGATATACTTATTAAGTAACAGCTAAATGTACCACAAATTAATCACTTGAGATGCAACTGTGCCAATGAGAGATGGACCTACTCCACTGTACAATCTCCCTCATCCCTCATTCTTCACTACCTACGAACAGTATTGATAAGAAAAATAGAAAACCCAAATTCAAATAAACTAAAATAAAAAAAAATGGACCATAAAAATAAAGAAACAATATCGTAATTAGTTGAGTATCTAATAAATTTGCTTAAGCATACCATCTTGGACTCTAGATTTTGGAGGATCACACTCAGTTTTTTGCTGCATGTTGATGCATTTAATACTAGATCCGGACACGTCCACATGGGAAGTGGAGTTAGTCAATAGGTGAGTAGAATAAATGAAAATCAGAAGTCCTAGGTTTATCTCATGGAATCTAAGGGGGATAGTATAGTATGGAAAAATGTTAAACCAAAAAAAATATAATGTAGTGCAGAAAAAACTGTATATAAAAAAATTTGCGTGTAGATGTATCAGATATAGGAAGCGGAGTAACACTGGATGTATGTACCTGCATCATACATAATACATTTTACACAAGATGAAAATAAATGAACCAAACATGTTTTTAGCCCTCGGTCTTATTAGTTACAGGAGTTAGAAAGAAATACGCTTGTCACAGAAACAATCAGTAAGCAAAGTTTGCATATGTGCATGGTCATTTGTGTATCACTGGTTGAAAAATATTGCTTAAGTCAGGACGACAACGGAACAAATTGTGAAATAGTTACTACAACGCAAATTAAATCAGTAAAAATACGCATAACAAACAAATTTAATTTAAGTAAATAGCATTTCCCTGTTTGCACAGAGTATGATAACAAATATAAGAGCACAAATGTAACACCTCGTAATGTTCACTATTAATGTTCACAAATTAAAGAATAACTAATCTCATATGTGAGAATTAAGGGAAATGGGTTACGCCATTGTGTTCGTCTCGGAATTCTGGTTGAGATAGAGTCCGAGTTTGCATGAATTGGACTTCGTATGAAGAAGTTATGGCCATCGGAAGCTTCAGAAAAAATTAAACAGATTTCAATAATTCGAATTTCAGAGTCAGATTGGGCTAGGCGGGAAATTTCCCGCCAGGGCCAGGTCGACCAGGGGGTCGACCTACCCACACAGGTCGACCAAGGGGTCGACCTTCCCCCTGGGCAGATTTGTTTGATGACCTTTTTATGACTGTATGCTGAGTCATTATGGTTTCTGATCTGGTCTGAATGGCTGGGGTTAATTCTGGGTTGATCGGACGGCCTAAATTAATCCTAAACTTTATAAAAACACATGTAGATTCAAACTCTAAAATCAAATAAAAATTAGAGTCATGGCCTCCATGCCGTCACCTTGCAACCTAGAATAGCCGCCACCAATTAGAGAGGAAGAAAAGCTAATCAATTCAATTCTAATCTAAATCGCAACAAATTGTCTTCTTCAAAGAAAAACTAATTCAACTTCAGAACTCAGATTTCAGAACTCAAGACCTTCTTTGAGTTGTGAGTTCGATTTCTTTAATAAAATAATTAACAATTTAATTGGATTGAGATATGATGTGGATTATATGGTTATGTTGTGAATCATTGACCGTATGTTATTATCTATGTTGTAAATTCTATGATGTTATTATCTATGTTGTAAAGTTGTGATGTTATCATCTATGTTGTAATTATATGATTGGCTTATGTATAATCAATTCATAATGATGTTTCATATGCTAGTTTGGTTATGTTGTTGGAACTAATTCATATGATAAATCATATGTATGTATGCAAGTTTAGATGTTAATCTAGATATGAATCATATGCAAATTAGTGAAAATTATATACAACCTCACATGTTTCATGACATCTATTTTATGTGTAAATTGGATCTAAAGTTAGACTATGACATGTGTGGGTTATATGCTAGTATATAAAAAATTTATATGCTAGTTTCATGTTTAGATGTAAGTTTACACCATCGTTATGTTGCATAAATCACATATGCAAGTATATATATATATATATATATATATATATATACACACACACACGTTTGGAGTATGAATCATGTAATGTAAGTTTGTGACTATTACCTAAACAAGTTTACACCTTTAGACTTAGATCTATGACATGTGTAGTTTTATGCAAGTTTGTGACTTTGGCCTATGCAAGTTTTAGATGAAGAACCTCATTCACACATGCAAGTTCACCCCTTATGTTTAGATCTAGTTTTATTCCTATGTATGTTGTGATGTTTTCTCTTTATTCCATAAGTTAGACATTTCGAGTCTAACGTATATTTCATGTTAATCGAACGAACGTACAACGTGGGGCAACGGGATAATATTAAAAGATTTAATATTTAGAATTGGCATAAATGCCTTAAATGACATAAAATAAATTTGTGATGATAATTGGTATAATTTTTCATACCATAAATAGATGGACATAATTGAGTCAATTATGGCCATAGTTAAATTTGGAATTTATTGATAATTTGAATAGGGAAATTAATTCAAATTGGGGGAACAATTAATTTTTTGTAATTAATCGTCTGAGACACGAGGTTAGGATCTTTTGTGGTGTAAGACTGCCCGGACCCGCCAGGCAAATCCAGCTTCCACAAATGTCAGTCTAATGTGGGAGGTCTTAGGCATAAATTAAATGCGTAACAGTTGTAAAGACACGAGGTTAGGCTCGTTTGTGGTGTAAGACTGCCCGGACCCGCCCGACAAATCCAGCTGTCACAAATGCCAGTCTAATGTGAGAGGCCTTTACAAGGTTATGGTATTAATGAATTAAGAAACACTTAACCAGATAAACATGTTGTGGGACATGGGGGTTAATTGGGTGCCTTGGGTGGCTTGTGAAAGACGATTAGAAACACTTAACCAAAATTGAAACATGTAAGTGAACATGAATAAGAAGAGGGTTAAGTGGGATGTACTAGATGGGACCAAGCTTAGGTGGATAGCTTGTGTCAAGTAATGGGGGCCTGTTTCAACCAGTAACCCATAAGTATCTTTGTGGGCTCGACCCAAGTTGAGGACGGGTCTCATACTGAGCTTGACTGTAAGAGGCCAAAACGGGTTAGCGGTGGCAACGCAAGTCCAACGGGTTCATGTGCGTGTGTGGGCCCGGGCTGGTAGGTAAGACGTTGTTGCATCGTGTAGGTATAAGTCGTGCACTATTGGTGGTATCGGGTTGCCACTTTGGGGAGTGATACACCCCACTGTGGGGCCAGCACGGGTATCTACGAGTTAGGGAGCCGATCGCATGGGGTAGTGGGTACACCTAGTGGAGATAGGGGCAGGCGACACCTATGAAGGCAATTATCATTATTAAGTTCTGTAGGCGGGATCAACCTTATGGTGACTAGTGGTGGTGCAGTATAGTAATTATCTTATAGTGGTTTAGGTGCGCCTTTAATGTTATCTTTGTTCATCTTATTTCCTTGTTTACTCGGTCATACCCAATTGTTCACAGTCATTTCCTTATTTTCCAACTTATGCCTTAGCCTAGTTATTTTCGTAATTATATTGTTAAAGTTATCGCACTCGCCAGACTTTATGTCTGACCCCCTTTGTTTCCACCTCTTTTCTTCCTTTTCCCCCCAGGTGCTCAGGGTGGAACTAGCACCAGTGGAGCTTGATTTTGGACAGCTGTATCTCTTGCTTTTAGAAGTTGCTTGGATCGCTGAAGTAAAAGTTCAGCCTATCTTATTTATGGCTATTTTGTATTGGGGTTATGTCTTTCAATTTATGTACTCTGATTTAGTCAAGATGGATATTATGTACTTTGACTCTGGTTTTTTATGATGTAATCAAACCTATGTGTTTACTGCTGCAATGAATAAAATTTTAAATTTTTAAGTACTGTTTATATCTATCTTGTTGTTAAGTTTCTGTTCTATACACACTTAAAACGCTCCATAGAAGTTAATGCATTCCCTTTGTGAGTGACATTAATGGACGTGGGGTGTTTCACGTGGTATCAGAGCTGAAGGTTACCAGAACAGATATGAATTTTAAAAAACTGTTTTTCAAAAACACTTTTATAAAGAAGTACCTTCAAAAGTATGTTTTTGAGAAAGTATTTTCAAGAGAAAAGCTTATTTTAGAAAGCATAACCCCAAGAGCCATATATCTTTCCTTCGATTCTCCATTTTGAATCTCTTCCTCTTTCCCTTTTGAATCTCTTCCTCCGCGTATAGATGCTTTTTCCTAAGATATAGTAGGACTTCCGTACGATGGGCAGAAAACCGCTTCATGGGACTTAGACGTTTGTCGGGACTAGGAGTTGGCTCAAGAAAGTGGAGGACTTGTCGGTATCTTGGAGATAGACGAGGGGAGGAAGGTTTGACTTGCTGCTTGGTTGATGAAGGACGAAGTTTCTTGTAGGTCGGAAGTCACGAATGGAGAACGTATAGTGGAGGCATGGATAGGGCACCGGATAAGAAAGTAGAACTGAAATGACCCGAACTTCCCTGTTAAGGAAAGCATGGATTGCGTTGAGGACAAGACGAATCAAAACGCAAACAGAAGAACATTTCATTGTATATTACAACAATTCCATCAGAATACAAGAATATATAGGGTATGAATAAATATTATACAACAAAGAATATTAGAGATTTAAATACAATACTGCAGCGGAAAAATAATACAAAGCACAACTGAAAGTAATACACGGATACAGAGCTTTCCGAGTATCGTTCCAGCTGTAAATCAGGATCATGTAAATATAAATCTATAAAACCAAAACTACTAGCTGCCTGTGTTGAAAATAAGGGCACCCAGATTTTAGGTTAAAACAATAAACTCCAGGTCAGTCATGTGACTGGTGTGAGAACTAAAACAGTTATTAATATTGGTTTTTAAAGTTCGGTAAATCAAGGGATCACGTTGTATAACACGGAATGGGTTTCCTCCCAAGAATACCAGTGAATAAACAAACAACGCGATGCTATGTAAAGAAAAATGAAGCTATTATAAGACCCAGGTCCCATCACACAATGCAACGCAAGCCGGAGGATAGGGTTTTCCCTTATAATTGCCAAACATGCTTGGTACGTTTAAAACAAATCATTTGATACTATTATAAGTGTATAGTGTCAAAACAATTTCAATCATAAATATCAATCATAGGCGGCATGGGTACCATCTATCATGTCTCCAATACTAGGCTCTACAAATAAAACCGAAATATCTCGTATTGGAAATTGGATTTCCGTCATGAGTCAAGGCAAGGGGCAAGCTCCTCTCCGCTTCGAGACAATCTAGCAAATGCCTCGAGACTACGCACTCTGGGTAACCCCTGGAATCGGCTGGGCCGGTCCTCCCTTACATTTGAGGATTAGTTATTCATAAGCACACGTTTCCCGGTCCTTACAGACCTATAATCGAGGCTCGTCGCAATCCAACTACCACAAAGGTGAAAATAATATAAATGTCAGCCAGTTTAAGCACCGACACCACCGTAACTAGAAAGAAACGTCGTGTTCTCCCAGCGGCCCTTATCCCGTTTTTGACTCATACTGAGGTGTGAGGCTCGCAAATCCACGCTATACACAAAGCTATGCCACGTAGGTCATGCTTTGATCATCAACCACAAGACTTTGATTTTCAACAGAAGCCTTGATCATTTGCCACTTAGGCATGCCACACAGGCAATTCACTCCATGTGACTGATGTCCATCGATATACAACCTCTGAGCTCATACGTCTCAGAGAAGGGCGTTAAGCAAGAGAATAAATTCTCCATCGCTAAACAGATGTATATTTAATAGAGATCAATCAACACAGAATAAAATCCAATGTAAGGCACACAGTCCATTTACAAGTTCGTTCTGGGTTTGAACGAAACCGGAGGCACTTTCCTTGCATATCCATCGATCTCCAGGTACGTCTGGACGATCACCAACTGATTCCCTCATCTTGGGTGTATAGGCCAATCAAGATCATCAGTAATCACCCAAAAGATGTGAAGACTTCCGGACTTCAACCACCGTCTTCACCTTCGACATATCGTCGAATCGGTTATTCAGAATGGGTATAAACCCGGCCTTTCCGAATAACCCGCGTATATAATAAACAAATGTTACACAAACACAACATACGCCTCAGTCCAATTCATCAGTCACTAACCGTAAATTAGCAAGAGAACAATTCCCCAAATATTAACCCCGAAGGCCGAAACCAACATCAGATCAATACCCAGGAAACCATCCTTCTTAGCTAACCTTCAGTTAGTTTCTAAATCTCACATTCTTAGGGAAAGGTTCCCATTAATTTTATCAAAGATAATCCGTTTAAATTTATTCTTTAATCTTCCTTTGGATGTCATTTCAAACCATGTTAAGGTTTTCCAAACTAGTCGGGATTAGCGAACCACACCGAAGTAATTATTTATTTTATTTCCCAATCCCAACCTATTCATCCCATGAAGAAAAACTGGTAATACTCCATATCTAACACCACGGTGTTATCGGTAAAATTAATTACCATTTCATGTTCAAATCTAATTAAAGATTTAACTATCGCTTTGGAGCAAAACTGGTGATACTCCATCCTCACTCACTTTCCAAATTTGATAATTTAAATTATCAATTCACATTTCAATCTAATTACAGATTCATTAAAACTCCTTGTACTGGGTTAAAGAACTAATGTCATTTAAAACACAGTTCACGATAAACCCAAATCACATTCTATTTATTATCGGGTCAAAGAACAAGTGTTATTTAAAACACCGTTCACGATAAACCCACAATCAATTCTAATTCAATTCCAATTAAATATATTAGAAATTCTGGTTATTTAAAACCTATATCAAACCCAATTTATTTATTTAGAAATAATTGGGTTTTAATTTTAGTTCAAAACCGGTTCATTTCGATAAAAATCTATTTTTATCTTTACAAATGTGGGATTTTTCATCCCAGTTCTTTTCAAATCATTTATTATGATTTTACACAAATTATAGATATTTTTGATAATTTTATCAAGGCCCGTACAGTTGATTTCCAACAACGGCCATCGAACTGCACTTACAGTGACCTTTTCTGAAATTGATTTGGACGTATCTCCAAATCCAACCGTCAGATTTCAAATCTCTTGTATTCATTAGAAAACTCTTTTCGATACAAATACAAAGGTTCCGTTTTTAGGAGAATCCGACGGTCGGATCTCCCGTAATGTCCGCTCGAAGCCAATGGTCGAAATTCACGAACTGCCGCGGCGCGACGCGTTCTATTCAGGCCATTATATATATAATATATATATATATATATATATATATATATTATATTTCGTCGATTTCCTTTTACAACAGATTTTATAAATCGTCTCAAATTTGTTTCAAAGACAATTTCTACTTCCATTTCAAATTCAAATCAAAATTGAATTTTCCATTATAAATTCTTTTTAATTTCATTTCTATTTGATTTCAATTCAAATCAATTTCAATTCGATTTGAATTCACTTCAATTCGAATTCACTTTATATTGAATTCAATTCGAATTCATTTTATATTCAATTCAATTCGAATTCATTTTCTATTCAATTCAATTCGAATTCATTTTCTATTCAATTCAATTCGAATTCATTTTATATTCAATTCGAATTCGTCTTATATTCAATTTTTAAATCCCTTTTCAATATTCATTATAAAAACGAATATAATCGATATAAATATCGTTCGCATCAAGATAGCGCATCTCTAATCAACACGGCTTTATATTTTTCAATATCCTCGTTATTCTATTCAACAAATAAATATTTATTCTATTCAACACATGAATCTATATTTCTTTCCACACATGACTAATCTCAACAAATGAGTACTGTCAACACGTGACTATTTTTGTTATTTAATATATCTTATAAAATTATGATTTCTATCGTTAAATTTTCTAATCAGATTCCAACCGTAAATTAGCAAGAGAACGATTCCCTAAATATTAACCCCGAAGGCCGAGACCAACATCAGATCAATACCCAGGAGACCATCATCTTATCTATTTTCCAGTTAGTTCCTAATTTCATATTTGATAAAGATGTAAATTTTATTGTTAAAATATTTCGTTCAACACATGACTAATCTCAACAAATGAGCACTGTCAACACATGAACCTATATTTTATAATATTCTTTATTTTCCCAATTAGAATGAGGCTCAATCAATTACCATATAATGTTAATTATATGGATTTCATACAAAACATGTATATAATAGCAACGATAAATAATCAACCAACATCCAAAGTGCACCACACAACTGCATAAGCATCAAATATAAATAATTAACGCTCACACAGTCTTTCGACCAATCGGTCGACATACAATTAAATAATTGAGATTAGTGTACGCCAAATATCATCCCAACAACCGTGTGGGGTTTCAATCCACAAACACTGAATGTTATTTGTGCAGTTGGGCAACGTGTAAAATTTATCGTCTCAATCAATGTCCTTCAAATAGGTGTACATAAACAAACCGTGCAGTTTGTAAATGAATATTTATTTGTTCACATTCACGTTAAAAAATATATTTTTAACGATAAAATATTTTTAACTATATAAATATTTTATTTCATTTCCCATCACATAATCAATTCAATCAACCAAACAAATAAATCAATCACCAAACAATTAACTAAACAAACAAGCCGTCCATGGTATGTGGACAACGGGTGTCGGGTGCCGCTAAGCACCGTCTGCATCCTAGTATATATTTTTAACTAGAAAAGGAAATTTAAAGTGAAAAGTTCTCGCCCAAGCTAAACCAAACGCCACGACTCTTCATATGTAGAAATCTTCGTCGTGCTCGCCTTTTGTCAATTTCATCGTCCGTAGCCACTACATATATAAAATTCACATTTTTATATTGTAGCTATGTATATAAAAATCTATTTTTACACCGCTACTTTATAGATAAAAATTCTATTTTTACACTGCTACTATATAGATAAAAATTCTATTTTTACACCGCTACTATATAGATAAAAATTCTATTTTTACAACGCTACTATATAGATAAAAATTCTATTTTTACAACGCTACTATATAGATAAAAATTCTATTTTTACAATGCTACTATATAGATAAAAATTCTATTTTTATATCTCCAACATAATAAAGATCGATTTTTTACTATCTATATAATATAAAAATCATATTCTTATCCTTCCTATCATACAAAAATATCGTCTTTCTCTAATTAAAAATATCACCTTCCTCTCTTCGCTATACATATAAAGATCAAATCTTAGTTCGCATTTCATAGTAATAAAAATCGTATTTTTAAAGCATTAAAAATCATACTTTTACTTCTAAACGACTTCATATCAAAAATCATATTTTTAAAGTGTTATATACATAAATAAAATCAGGTTTTAAATTAATAAAACTAAATAAAATAATATAGAAACTCACATTGATCGGATTTGGGCGGAGGGTGGCCTGCCGTGGTCGGAGGGGGGGTCTTCCTTTGGCCGGTGGTGGTCTGTTGCGGGCCCAGGAGGCATCCGGTGGCGGTGTTTGTTCGGATCTGGGGTGCGCGAGAGGAGGGAGGAGAAGAAGAGAGAGGGGGGGCGGTCGGTCGATCTGAGGTGGAGGGGGGGAAGCGGTCGGCGCGGTCATCGTGGAGGGGGGGGGTCGGCGCTCGATCGTTTAGGGTTTTTTTTTTCGTTTCTGTTTTAATTGAAATGGGAAAGAATGGGGGGGATATAATGGTTTTTATATATTAATTTATATTATTTAATTTCAAAAAGTTGACTTTTTCATTTGACCTCTAAACGAGGCCCACCGCCTGTCGTCCATAGCTAACTACCCCCATTCCGAACATAATGGGATATGTACCGTAAGCTGATTCGACCGTTTCGATCATTTTTCATCAAAATCAAAATATAACGCTATATATTGAATTTAAACGCGCATTTCAATTTACCGGGGCCACACACGAGCTCGAAAAATTCCAGAAAAATATTTTCTAGCTTCGTATCGACGATACGGTCCTAACAAAACTAGTTTCATCGAATTGTGAGACCGTTTGACAAATGGCCATTTTCCAGTCGATTAAAATCAACTAAAACTAGTCAAATGCATTTTCCTTTGCCACGCTCACATATTGATTCGAAAAATTGCGAAATTTGAAACCTAGCAATAACTTGACATCACAGACCCAACAAAAGTGGTTTCATCGAAATCCGAGGTCGTTTGCAAAATTTCCATTTTTAAGGGCCTGAATTCCATAGCGACTATTCTGAAATTTCAACTAGACATATCTTTTGATTCCCGCTATGAAATTTTGATTTTTTGGATTCGTTGGAAAGATATTCTTAATTAGATTCTATTATTTTTGGTTTTGCCAAAATCCGGTTTACTTTGCACCCAGTATGTTCATTTGAAGTTTGAAATTGAATTATCGAATTACCGCACCATTTTCAATTCCTTTTATAATTATAAATAATTATTTATATTCTAACGACGACGTATATAAATATATATGTTCGAATTCTATTCAAAATAAATTTCACGTCGTTATTATTTAAAATAACTCATTTCAAATATTCAAAATTCATTAAAGTTGCCAAAATAGAAAATTTAAATTGGCTCGCATTTCCGGGTTATTACAAGAATCTAAGGAGGATGCAAAGAATAATAAACCCCATGACAAGAGGAGATGTCTTTATTTTGGAACACCAGGCCATCTGAGCAAAGATTATAGGAAGAAAAAGAAGACTGGTTGTTTCCACTGTGGCGAAGCGAGATATCTGATTAAGGACTGCCCAAGGAAAGGGAAGAGGGCAGGGTCTACCTTGGGAGGACAGTTGCAGGCTCTTATGGCACCAGGGCAGGCAAGGGGAAAGTTCAGGCTCTCGTGGTCCCACCGCTGCAAGAACGAGGTAGAGCAATTTTCGTTGAAAGTTTAGTTTTTCTGTTTGATCATCATGTCCGTACTTTATTCGATTCTGGCGCATCACATTCGTTTATCTCTACGTCATTAGTTGAAACACTGCACCTAAATACTAGTTTAGTTACAGATCCCTTAGTAGTCTCAAATCCTATTGGTGGTTCGGCTCATCTTTCTATGATCTATCGGGATTTGAGAGTGTTTATCTTGGGTGTTGGGTTTGAATGCAACGCTTTTGTTCTTGGCTTCATGGGCTACGGCTTGATTCTAGGTATGGATTGGCTAACTAGATATGGGGCCATCCTGGATTGTGAAAGAAGGGTAGTTAGATTGTTGACTCGTTGTGGAAAGACCCTTGATATTTCTTGTGACCCTAGAGGTCCAGTAATGTTTAGCTACCTAGAATCCCTTGACGCATCCGATGATGTTTTACATTCTGTTCGTATAGTCCGTGAATATGTTGATGTCTTCGATGAGGTGAGGGGTTTACCCCCAAAGCGTGAGATAGACTTTCAAATATATCTAGTAGATTATGCAAAGCCAGTTGCATTGCCAGTGCGCCACATGGCTCCAAGAGAGAGAAGAGATCTCAGTAAGCAAGTGAAAGAATTACTTGAGAAGGGGTTCATAAGACGTAGTATATCGGAGTGGGGTGCTCCAGTAGTATTTGCCACGAAGGTGGATGGGTCCCTTAGACTTTGTGTGGACTATAGAGAACTTAATAAGCTTACTAAGAAGAATAGGCACCCACTGCCGAGGATTGACGATCTCTTCGATCAGTTAGTTGGCGCCTCAGTGTTTTCGCAGTTGGACTTAGCCACGGGTTTCCATCAGTTAAGAGTGGCTGAGGATAACATAGACAAGACTGCCTTTAGGACTCTGAACGGCTTCTTCGAGTTGCTTGTGATGCCCTTCGGTTTGACAAACGCCCCGGCATACTTTGTTGACTTAATGAGTAGGGTGTTTAGGGAGTACCTTACTAAATTCGTGGTAGTCTTTGTGGACGACATCTTGATCTTTTTTAAGAGCGAGGAAGAGCATGCCTTACATCTTAGGGAAGTGTTGGAGACTCTTCGAGCGCATAGCCTTAAAGCTAAATTTTCTAAATGTCACTTTTGGAGGAAGGAAGTGCGATTCTTAGGGTACGTGGTTTCCAAAGAAGGGATAGCTGTGGATCCCGCAAAGGTAGTGGTCATCCAAGATTGGAAGGTCCCTAAAAATGCTACCGAGGTGAGGAGTTTCTTAGGGTTGGCTGGCTACTATAGGAAGTTTATAAAGACTTCGCAAAAATATCTGCCCCATTAACACGCTTGACGAATAAGAACCTAATTTTCACATGGGACGTAGATTGTGACGATGCGTTCCAACGTTTAAAGAGAGCTTTGACCACAACCCCAGTCTTAGTGTTGCCAGATGGGAGTAAGTCATTTACCGTTTATACCGATGCTTGTAAGACAGGACTAGGCGCAATCTTAATGCAAGAGGGGAGGGTAATAGCCTATGGAGGAAGGCAGTTGAGAGTGCATGAGAGGAATTACCCTACACATGACCTAGAGTTGGTCGCTATTGTTTTCGCGCTTAAGTCTTGGCGCCATTATCTTCTTGGCGAGAAATTCGAATTGTTCACTGACCACAAATCGCTAAATTACTTGTTCTCTCAGAAGGACTTGAACTTAAGGCAGCAAAGGTGGATGGAATTCTTGGCGTCCTATGATTTCGAGATAGCATATACCCCTGGCAAGGGTAACGTGGTGGAAGACGCCTTAAGTAGGAAAAGGTTGTCCTTGAGTCCGCTGTTGGTTGAGCGACGAAGCTTAGAGTTCATCTCTATGTTTGACTTTAGACCTTCCATTGACTTTGTACCCGGTTTGCTAGCATCCTTAGAGGTCAGACCTACGCTTTTGGGAAAGATTGGTGAGGCACAGCGAGATGACCCACAATTGGTCGAGTTAGTAGAGAAGCTCAAAAGGGGGAGTCATCGAGCCATCTCAGTAGGTATACCCTAGATGATAAGGGTTAGTTACGTAGGGATGGTAGACTTTGTGTACCACAGGACGAGAATTTGAGGAAGACCATTCTTGAGGATGCACATCGTTCGAAGATGACCATTCATCCCAGCGGGGACAAGATGTACATGGACATGAGACTAGTTTACTTTTGGGCCAGCATGAAGAGGGATGTGGCTGAGTTTGTCGCTAGATGCTTGGTGTGCCAACACGTAAAAGCAGAGCAAAAGAAGCCCGGTGGGTTGCTTCACCCATTGGAGGTCCCACAATGGAAGTGGGAAAGTGTCTCGATGGACTTTATTGATGGGTTACCGAGATCGAGGAAGGGTAATACGGGGATTTGGGTCGTGGTAGACAGACTTACTAAGAGCGCCCATTTCATTCTCGTGAAGAGTAAGAGGACTGCTCCATGGTTAGCCTCCGTATACATTCGAGAGATAGTTCGTTTGCACGGTGTTCCTTCTAGCATAGTAAGTGACCGCGATCCTATCTTTACTAGCTAGTTTTGGAAGAGCTTGCAAGAGGCGATAGGGACTCAGTTATGTTTGAGCACCGCATATCATCCTTAGATGGATGGCCAGATCGAGAGGGTGAATCGTATTCTAGAGGACCTTTTGAGGTTGTGTGTCTTAGACTTCGGAGGTACATGGGAGGAACATCTTCCTTTGGTGGAGTTCACATATAATAATAGCTTTCAGTCTAGCATTGGCATGGCACCGTTTGAGGCTCTTTATGGACGGCCGTGTCGTTCGCCTACATGTTGGTGGGAATCTACATATAAGATCTTGCTTAGGCCCGATATGATTAGAGAGACTTCGGAAAAGATCGATTCGATTCGAAGGAGGATGAAGACGGCGCAAGATAGGCAAAAATCGTACGTGGATAAGAGGAGGACAGATCTTGAGTTTGATATTGGGGACATGGTCTTTATCAAGGTGTCTCCATTATGGAATGTTGTTCACTTTGGGTCCGTTGGGAAGTTAGCACCAAGATTAGTTGGGCCGTTTCCTATTAAGGAGAGAATTGGACAGATGGCATATAGAGTGGAGTTGCCCGAGAGACTTAGTGGTGTGCATGATGTATTCCATGTATCACATTTGAGGAAGTGCTTGCATGAGACTGTGGAAGTGGTAGAGCCGAGCTTGCTTAGAGAGGTGGAGATAGAGCGTGATGCGACGATTCGGCGAGCTCCTACGTGCATTCTTGGGTCGGAGATTAAGAAGTTCAGGAATCGAGAGGTCAAGCTAGTCAAAGTGCAATGGGGAGATGATGAGAGCAACGCTACTTGAGAGACAGAAGAGAAGATGCGTTCAATGTACCCTTTCCTTTTCGAGGGTATGTCTTTTAATTTCTCCTTTATCGCTTAGCTTGTACTTCTTTTATCTTTAGTGTGTCCTCTCGCTAGTATCTTTGACCTTTAGATAGGGTAGTCCTATGGTTGAAACATGTGTTTGAGACATGTTATGTATGATGGATGCATGTGGATGCAAGTGGTTGCTAGTGGTTGCTCGGGGATACATATACACACACTTTAGGCACTAGATCGGCTCAGTCACTTCATATTGCATATAAATGTGTGTACATATTTAAGTAATGTATGTATAATGGTTGTTCTATCATATGCATGTTGCATTTTGGTGAATGGTTGTGCACACATGTAGAAATAATATGTATCAATAGGATTCTTCCGCATACATAATGGACGCATAGCACTATCATGGTTTGCATTAAGGAGGTCAACTGAATCAGTAGACCGCCTGATTTTGCATTAGATAAAGAACATATACACACACTTCTTGCATATGTCCATACAGCATTAGGAATTTTATAAGGACAATGGATGCATGTGTTTGATAGTTGAGTAGATGGTTGTTTGGATGTTAGGATATGCATTCTCCTTAACTTGGAGATTTCAGGGGCGAAATCCTTTAAGGAGGGGAGAATGTAACACCCGGTAATTTTCAATATTAATGTTCACAAATTAAAGAATAACTAATATCAGATGTGAGAACTAAGGGAAACGGGTTGCGCCATTATGTTCGTCTCGGAATTCTGGTTGAGATAGATCCGAGTTTGCGTGAATTGGACTTCGTATGAAGAAGTTATGGTCATCGGAAGTTTTAGAAAAATTTAAACAGATTTCAAAAATTCGAATTTCAGAGTCAGATTGGGCTAGGCGGGAAATTTCCCGCCAGGGCCAGGTCGACCTGGGGGTCGACCTACCCACACAGGTCGACCTGGGGGTCAACCTGCCCCCCCCCCCCCCCCGGGCAGATTTGTTTGATGACCTTTTTATGACTGTATGCTGAGTCATTAGGGTTTCTGATATGGTCTGAATGGCTAGGGTTAATTCTGGGTTGATCGGACGACCTAAATTAATCCTAAACTCTATAAGAACACATGTAGACTCAAACCCTAAAATCAAATAAAAATTAGAGTCATGGCCTCCATGCCGTCACCTTGCAACCTTGAATAGCCGCCACCAATTAGAGAGGAAGAAAAGCTAATCAATTCAATTCTAATCTAAACCGCAACAAATTGTCTTCTTCAAAGGAAAGCTAATTCAACTTCAGAACTCATATTTCAGAACTCAAGACCTTCTTTGAGTTGTGAGTTCGATTTCTTTAATAAAATAATTAACAATTTAATTGGATTGAGATATGATGTGGATTATATGGTTATGTTGTGAATCATTGACCGTATGTTATTATCTATGATGTTATCATCTATGTTGTAAAGTTGTGATGTTATCATCTATGTTGTAATTCTATGATTGGCTTATGTATAATCAATTCATAATGATGTTTCATATGCAAGTTTGGTTATGTTATTGGAACTAATTCATATGATAAATCATATGTATGTATGCAAGTTTAGATGTTAATCTAGATATGAATCATATGCAAGTTAGTGAAAATTATATACAACCTCACATGTTTCATGACATCTATTTTATGTGTAAATTGGATCTAAAGTTAGGCTATGACATGTGTGAGTTATATGCTAGTATACAAAAATTCTATATGCTAGTTTACATGTTTAGATGTGAGTTTCCACCATCGTTATGTTGCATAAATCACATATGCAAGTGTATATGTGTGTGTGTGTATATATATATATATATATATATATATATATATATATATATATATATATGTTTGGAGTATGAATCATGTAATGTAAGTTTGTGACTATTACCAAAACAAGTTTACACCTTTTGACTTAGATCTATGACATATGTAGTTTTATGCAAGTTTGTGATTTTGGCCTATGCAAGTTTTAGATGAAGAACCTCATTCACACATGTAAGTTCACCCCTTATGTTTAGATCTAGTTTCATTCCTATGTATGTTGTGATGTTTTCTCTTTATTCCATAAATTATACTATTCGAGTCTAACGTATATTTCACGTTAATCGAACGAACGTACAACGTGGGGCAATGGGATAATATTTAAAGATTTAATATTGAGAATTGGCATAAATGCCTTAAATGGCATAAAATAAATTTGTGATGATAACTGGTATAATTTTTCATACCATAAATAGATGGACATAATTGAGTCAATTATGGCCATAGTTAAACCTGGAATTGATTGATAATTTGAATAGGGAAATTAATTCAAATTAGGGAATAATTAATTTTGTGTAATTAATCGTCTAAGACACGAGGTTAGGCTCTTTTGTGGTGTAAGACTGCCCGGACCCGCCCGACAAATCCAGCTGCCACAAATGCCAGTCTAATGTGGGAGGTCTTAGGCATAAATTAAATGCATAACAGTTGTAAAGACACGAGGTTAGGCTCGTTTGTGGTGTACGACTGCCCGGACCTGCCCGGCAAATCTAGCTGCGACAAATGCCAGTCTAATGTGAGAGGTCTTTACAAGGTTACGGTGTTAATGAATTAAGAAACACTTAACCAGATAAACATGTGGTGGGACGTGGGGGTTCAGTGGATGCCTTGGGTGACTTGTGAAAGACGATTAGAAACACTTAACCAAAATTGAAACATGTAAGTGAACATGAATAAGAAGAGGGTTAAGTGGGATGTACTAGAGGGGACCAAGCTTAGGTGGATAGCTTGTGTCAAGTAATGGGAGCCCGTTTCAACCAGTAACCCATAAGTATCTTTGTGGGCTCGACCCAAGTCAAGGACGGGACACGCATACTGAGCGTGACTGTAAGAGGCCAAATCGGGTTAGCGGTGGCAACGCAAATCCAATGGGTTCATGTGCGTGTGTGGGCCCGGGCTGGTAGGTAAGACGTTGTTGCATCGTGTAGGTATAAGCCGTGCACTATTGGTGGTATCGGGTTGCCACTTTGGGGAGTGATACACCCCACTGTGGGGCCAGCACGGGTATCTACGAGTTAGGGAGCCGATCGCATGAGGGTAGTGGGTACACCTAGTGGAGATAGGGGCAGGCGGAACCTATGAAGGCAACTAGGGGTGCACGAAACTGCCATTATCATTATTAAGTTCTGTAGGCGGGATCAACCTTAGGGTGGCTAGTGGTGGTGCAGTATAGTAATTATCTTATAGTGGTTTAGGTGCGCCTTTAACGTTATCTTTGTTCATCTTATTTCCTTATTTACCCAGTCATACCCAATTGTTCACAGTCATTTCCTTATTTTCCAACTTATGCCTTAGCCTAGTTATTTTGGTAATTATACTGTTAAAGTTATCGCACTCGCCAGACTTTATGTCTGACCCCCTTTGTTTCCACCTCTTTTCTTCCTTTTCCCCCCAGGTGCTCAGGGTGGAACTAGCACTAGTAGAGCTTGATTTTGGATAGCTGTATCTCTTGCTTTTAGAAGTTGCTTGGATCGCTGAAGTAAAAGTTCAGCCTGTCTTATTTACGGCTATTTTGTATTGGGGTTATGTCTTTCAATTTATATACTCTGATTTAGTCAAGATGGATATTATGTACTTTGACTCTGGTTTTTGATGAGGTAATCAAACCTATGTGTTTACCGCTGCAATGAATAAAATTTTAAATTTTTAAGTACTGTTTATATCTGTCTTGTTGTTAAGTTTCTGTTCTATACACACTTAAAACGCTCCATATAAGTTAATGCATTCCCTTTGTGAGTGACATTAATGGACGTGGGGTGTTATAACAAAGCGACGAATTCAAGAGGAGTAACGCTAAAAAAAGGGCAGAAACCCTGCTTGGTTGAATTTTTCTGGAATGAGATTGTGTGAATTGTATATTTCAAAAATAGGTTGGACTCAACCAATTACGCTCAGTTTATGTGTGTTACGTTGTCCAGACTTTTTTTAATATTAATGTTCGATGTTTGAGGTTACTGGCAATATCTTATTGAATCTTTTGCTTAAGGTATAATAAAATAAAAGTTGCTCCTACCTCCTAGTGCTAACCCTGGAGCTTATTTTCTCAAATATGAGATGGAATAGAACAACCTGATTGAACATAATGATCATACATACGTAATGCATTGTATATAACATAATAGTTCCTATCCTTCTACCATTTCCTATGAGCCGATGACAATTCATAGCTACTGGTGAAAGGTTTAGAGTTTAATGCATTTTCCAAAATAAATGAAATGACATATATGATTGCTGTTATTTCTCACAAAATTTTATTCGACCACAATTATGCTGGTTTCACGGCTGTTTTACTGTACTTCATACTACTGTTATTGAATCTATACTTGTTTAGTGCTATCATAAATGAGTTTGCAAATAGATATATATGATTTACCTTTAATTAGTTAATCTACTCATTATGAACCCACACGCTGTGACTGTAACATGAGAACTCAATGATACACAAATGGAATAAGTTACTGTAGGAATCGTCACAATAACATCAAACATTCTTAGTCTAACACATCCATTAAACCATACATACTTGCATTCAGCAAAGACCAGAATTTATGGAGAAGAAAACAAAAGGCCAATTTGCAGCATAAAACTAAATAAAACACAACATTTGCCAGTTTCTATTAACAAACATCTTATTTTCTTATAGGCTTTTAATTTACTAAATAAAACATAATGAGCTTTCAAACAACTGGAACAAAATCGAAAAAATGTGAGAACAAATCGAACATCATCTTTAAATTCAAAATCAAACCGAATGCTTACCTGAAAATCAAATCGATTGAAGATCTAGCCTCGGGAAGACAAGTGGAATTCTGTGCATCTCAAAATTAATTGAAATTGATAAGTTTGGATATCTGCAGAAACAGAAATTAACCAAATCTTATTGATATAAGCCAAAATTTTAAACCTAGAAAAATGTTTATGCACCTAATAGAATGAAAATTAATGACTAATGATTACCTGATAAAAACAAACGGACGTTGTAGCAGTGGATTAATGATGAAGGCGACGAAGTAGAGTTCTATTTAGAGGGGGATATTGGATTTGGGAAGAAACATGGAGAAGAAATAGAAGAGGAAATAAGGTTACAGAGAAATTGGAAGAAAAATCGGTTTCGAAAAGAAATAATCAAACCGAGAAAAAAGGGCAACAAAAAGAACATAATCAAAGAAACCTGATTGAAGGATGCTGACCAAAACCGTAGATCTGCTGAATTCGAGCGAGTTAGGTTTTGGGAGGTGGACTATTTTGGGAAAATGGGTTGATGCAAATCCAATAAAGGATACAAAGAAGAAATAGGTTACGAGAGGAAATAGGATCACGAAGAAGAAATAGGAAGAGAAGTTTGTTCGGAGAAGAAATAGGTCATGAGGAGAGAAAACAATCGAAGACGGCGCAGCATTTTTTGGCTTCAGAGAAATCCATTTTGGGCAAGTGCCAGTAATCAAACCTCCCTAACGGTCAGTTTCATAATATAGTATAGATGTCAAATATAATAATATAGTATAGATGTCAAAGATAAGGGCCTTGGGCCTTGAGGCTCTTGGGGTCATTTGATTGAATATGGTCGACGGTTGCTGATTGGGCTAGTGCACTGACATGAGAATATATTTTTTGGAATTTTAAGGGTGTGTCCGTTCAGTCCAGAATTCGAAAGGAATGTCTGTTAGCTGAATGAGTATAATCATTTGATTTCTCAACGTACGCATATTAATAACCGGGTGGTTAAAGGGTCGCAACCTTTCCTATTCTGACGGTTACTAATGCATGCGAACCGACACTCCTCCTTGCCTATAAATACACTACCCAAAACAAGACAGAATTCACTTTTTCTGCTCACATTACTTCTTCTTCTTCAAAGTAATCCTCTAATCTAGTTTTTGCAATCTACGTCAGTTCATCAGAACTCCGTTTGTTGAAACTACACCGTGGAGTTAGTCCATTTTATCCTGAGAAACAAATTGCAACTACGTCAATAAGTGCATACGACGACAATATCGTTTCAAGGAAACAGAATACTTCTGACCTTGGACATTACTGGAAATATAATACTTTCTGTATATTTTTAATCTATTAACCAATCGGTTGCGCTTTCTGTGATTATTGTAAACACAGTTTGACGCGACAATTGTTGCATAATTGAATAATACTAATTGTTGTTGTCTGTTTGTAATACAATTGTGTATTTACAAAAGTTCTAACAATCTTGAAACAATATATGTTGTAGATGACACAAAACAATAACAGTGACACCAATTCAGACGGTGACAAACGCTCCTCCAGCGCCTGTGCTTCCGATAATGACTCTTTCCCATGGAGAAAGGCCAGAAAAATTCAACGAAATTAATTTCAAGCGTTGCCAACAAAAAATGTTGTTTTATTTAACAAAATTAAACCTTGCAAAGTTTCCGACTGAAAAGGCTAATGTGGTAGACGAACTTGAACCTGATGCCACCAAAGTAGAGGCTCTGACTATCTGGACAAACTAAGATTTTATGTGTAAAAACTATATTCTGAATGGCCTAGATGATAGCCTCTATAATGTCTATTGTACTATTGCAACATCTAAGCAACTCTGGTTGGCTCTGGAAAAGAAGTAAAAAACTGAAGATGTAGACATGAAGAAATTCATTGCTGGAATATTTCTTGACTTCAAAATGGTTGACTCAATGATGGTGATAAGTCAAACTAAAGAACTACAACTTATCATCCGTCAACTAGAAGATGAAAAGATGACTCTGGGCGAGACTTTTCAAGTTGCTGCAACTATTGAGAAATTGCTTCCTTCTTGGAAGGACTTCGAAAATTACCTCAAGCACAAGCGTAAGGAAATGACAATGGAAGATCTCATAGTTCGGCTATGCATTGAGGAAGATAACAGAAATTCTGAGAAAAAGATTTCTCAGAATATTGCTGCCAAAGCAAATGTTTTTGAGTCAGACAAGACTAACAAAAGAAAAAGGGAGAATCCTCCTATGAAGTCAAAAAAAATTCTGGGTTCTTTCCACAACTGTGGAAAGAAGGGGCACAAAGCAGCCAAATGTCGTGCACCTAAATAGAAGAAGTTAGAAGCAAATACGGCTGATGTTTCAAAAGGCATTTCTGATCTTGATTTATGTGCAGTAATATCCAAATGCAACCTTATTGGTAACTCAAAGGAATGGTTTGTAGGCACTGCAATCACTCGACACATATGTGCTAACAAGTGAATGTTTACAACCTATAAAACTGCAGCTGATGTTGAGCAACTTTTTATGGGCAATTCTTCCACTTCAAAGGTTGAAGGCAAAGGAAAAGTTGTGTTGAAACTGACTTCTGGAAAGGAACTGACTTTAAATGATGTTCTCCATGTTCCAAAAATTCACAAGAAACCGATTTCAGGATCGTTGCTGAGCAAGCATGGCTTCAAATTAATCTTTGAAGCTGATAAATTTGTTCTTTCCAAGAACGGAGTGTATGTCGGAAGAGGATATGTGTGCGATGGTTTATTTAAAGAAAATGTAACCACTATTGTACCACGCACTGATATGAATAAAAGCGAATCTTCTACTTACATTGTTGAATTTTCTGACATATGGCATTCTAGATTAGGGCATGTAAACTTTGATACATTGCGAAAATTAATTAATCTAGAATTTATTCCAAAATGCAATATAGATTCCAATTATAAATGTCAAGTTTGTGCAGATGCGAAATTAACAAGAACCTCGTTTAATCATGTTGAATGAGAGACAGAACCTCTAGACTTAATACATACAGATGTATGCAATTTGAAAATGTGTCAAACTAGAGGTAGAAAAAGGTACTTTATTACATTCAATGATGATTGTACAAGATACCGTCATGTATATCTCCTTATAAGTAAGGACGAAGCATTCAAAATGTTTAAACAGTATAAGGCAGAAGTTGAGAATTAACTCAACAAGAAAATATAATCTTTAAGAAGTGATGCAGGAGGAGAATACGGGTCTCCATTTGAGGAATTCTGTGCTGAGCATGGAATTATACATCAAACTATATCCCCGTATTCACCTCAATCCAACGGTATAGCCGAACGAAAAAATATAACTCTTAAAGAAATGATGAATACCTTACTAATTAGCTCTGACTTTCTAGAAAACTTTTGGGGAGAAGTTATTCTTTCGGCAAATTATATTTTAAATAAAATGCCCCGAAAGAATACAGCTAAATCTCTTCATGAACTTTGTAAAAACAGAACACCATCCTATAAATACATAAAAATGTGGGGGTGTCTTGCCAAATTAGAGGTACCAAAACCAAAGAAGGTCAAAATTGGACCAAAAACAATTAATTGTGTATTCATTGGATATGCACAAAACAGTGCCACATATCGATTTTTGGTACTCAAATCTGAAATTGATGATATTCATGAAAATACCGTCATTGAGTCGAGAATTGCTAGATTTTTCGAACATGTATTTCCCTTGAAACATGGTACATAAAATCATGCACCTAAGAGACCAAGGGAAGATGAAGTTCCTTACTCTATTGCGGATGCTGAACAAAATAACACTCAACAAAGTAGTGTTGAGCAGCAAGTGGAGAAACCAACAAAAAGTAAAAGGTCAAGGACTTTAAAAACCTTTGGACTGGACTTCTATACATTTATGTTAGAAGATGATCCATTGACATACAAACAAGCTATGTCTTCCAGCGATGCCCCTTATTGGAAGGAGGCAATTAGCAATGAGATTGAATCCATTATGTCCAATCATACATGGGATTTGGTTTATTTACCTCAAAAATGTAAGGCCTTAGCTAATAAATGGATATTTAAAAAGAAATTGAAACCTGATGGTTCAATAGATAAGTACAAAGCTCGTCTGGTAGTCCAAGGATTTAGACAAAAGGAAGACCTGGACTATTTCGATACATATTCACCTGTAACGAGCATAACGTTAATTAGAATGCTCTTTGCAATTGCATCCATACATGACTTGGAAATACATCAAATGGATGTTAAAATTGCATTCTTGAATGGTGAACTAGAGGAGGAAATCTACATGAAACAACCCGAAGGATTTCTAAGCTCAGAAAATGAGAATAAAATTTGCAAACTGGTAAAATCACTTTATGGCCTTAAGCAACTCCAAAACAGTGGCATGAGAAGTTTAATAATACTATTTTATCAAATGGATTCACAATAAATGAATCAGATAAATGTGTGTGCATAAAACATACACATATTGGATATGTCATTGTTTGTCTTTATGTTGATGACCTATTGATCCTAGGTAATAACAAGGCCATAATAACATCTACAAAGGATATGTTATCCTGTAGATTCGATATGAAAGACCTATGACTAGCTGATGTGATATTGGGTGTAAAAATTCTGAGAACACCACAGGGATATGCATTATCCCAATCGCATTACATCACCAAAATACTTGAGAAATTCAAGCAATATAATGTAACTATTGCAAAATCACCAGTAGATATGAATCAAAATTGGGTAAAGAACACTGGTGATGGTATTTACCAATTGGAATAGTCTCGTATACTAAGAAGTATCATGTATGTTATGAACTATACTAGGCCTAATACCGCATATGATGTAAGCAAACTAAGTAGATTTACCAGCAATCCTGGTAAGCATCATCGGAAAGCGATAATCAGAGTTCTAGGATATCTAAAGTATACAAAGAGTTATGGTCTATACTATATAAACTATCCTTCAATAGTGGAAGGATACAGTGATGTAAATTGGATCACGGGATCAAATGATATGAAGTTTACAAGTAGATACGTGTTCACATTAGGAAATGGAGAAATTTCATGGAAACCATCCAAACAAACTTGTATCGCTAGATCTACGATAGAGTCAGAGTTTATTGCACTAGATAAGACTACAGAAGAAGCAAAATGAATTCGAAGCTTCTTGGAAGACATTCCTAATTGGGGCAAACCTATTCCTCCAATATGTATAAATTGTGATAGTAAATCAGCTATTGGAAGAGCTAATAGTACACTATACTATGGTAAATCTAGGCATATTCGTCGTAGAAATAAAACGATAAGACAACTTCTCTCTAATTGGGTTATCACAATAGATTACGTTTGATCAAAAGATAATTTAGAGGATCCACTTACAAAAGGCTTGCCAAGAGAGAAAGTTCAAACCTTATCGAAGAGAACAGGGCTAAGGCCTATAGACTAAAGGTTTTTCTAAAATGGAAACCCCACCTAGTTGACTGGAGATCCCAAGATCTAGGTTCAAAGGGACAACGAAGTTTAAGAGAAACTTGATGGCACTATTATACACAAACTATTCATATGATAAGTCAGTGCATTATATGTTGAATAAGGATAAGTATTAGTACTTCTAATGATGTCTGTATTTGAGGAATTAGAGAATACCCTTTACAGAATCACCTACGTAAGTGTGAAGGCGCCGCTTCAAAGAGAATTATGAGGCCAAATTCTTTAAGCTCTTATAAGACCAAGCAGGTGTTCAAGGCAAAAACGAACACAAACAGAGAACGAAGGGTTATAAGAAAAACATTTATCGTGTGTTATCTACTTTGGAATTACACAAAAGGCTTACAGTTCAAGAACAGTCTATGTCTACAGATTCGCCAATGATTCAAATAGGTAATCACTAGGAAAGTTCGAGGCCCATGTGCTACTTTAACCGATGTGATAAATGGTTCGTGAAACTAAGATCGACTGCTCGTTCATGTGGGGGATTGTTGTAAATGAATGTGCAAAGAAAGAGGAATTTTGAAGAAGAATAGATAGCAACATTTAAAGTCCCACATCATGGAATTATTAGCACAATCTCCCCTAATATATTAGAAGCCAAATAGGCTTATGTAAAATAGAAAGGAGAGGGATGATATGAGGATGCGGGCTTGGCCATAACATAATAATACATTAAAATGTCAAAGATAAGGACCTTAAGGCTCTTGGGGCCTCTTGATTGAATATGGCCGACAGTTGCTGATTGGGCTAGTGCACTGACATTAGAATATTTTTTCTCAAAATTTTAAAGGTGTGTCCATTCGGTCCAGATTTCGAAAGGAATTTGTGTTAACTGAATGAGTACAACCATTTGAATTCTCAACGTACGCATATTAATAACCAGGCGGTTAAAGGGTCGCAACCTTCCCTATTCTGACGGTTAGTAATGCATGCGAACAGGCTCTCCTCCTTGCCTATAAATACACTGCCCAAAACAAGACAGAATTCACCTTTTTCTGCCTGAATTACTTCTTCTTCTTCAAAGTAATCCTCTGATCTAGTTTCTGTAATCTACTTCAGTTCGTCAGAACTCCGTTTGCTGGCACTACGCTGCAGAATTGGTCCATTTTATCCTGGGAAACAAATTGCAACTACGTCAATCAGTGCATACGGCGGCAATATTGTTTCAAGGAAACAGAATACTTCTGGACATGGACATTACTGAAAAATGAATAATTTTTGTATATCTTTAATCTATTGCATAATTGGTTGCGCTTTCTATGATTATTGTAAACACAGTTTGACGCGACAATTGTGGCATAATTGAATAATACTGGTTGCTGTCGTTGTCTGTTGTAATACAATTGTGTATTTACAAAAGTTCTAACAATCTTGAAATAATATTTGTTGCAAATGATGCAAAACAACAACAGTGATTCTGCACTGATTCATACGGTGACAAACGCTCTGCCATCGCCTATGCTTCCGACAATGACTCTGTCCCATGGAGAAAGGCCATAGAAATTCAACGGAATTAATTTCAAGCATTGGCAACAGAAAATGTTGTTTTATTTAACAACATTAAGCCTTGCTAAGTCTCCGACTAAAGAGGCTCATGTGGTAGATGAACTTGAACCTGATAATACCAAAGTAGAGGCTCTGACTATCTGGACAAACTTAGATTTTATGTGTAAAAACTATATTCTGAATGGTCTAGATGATAGCCTCTACAACGTTTACTGTACTATTGCAACATCCAACCAACTCTGGTTGGCTCTGGAAAAGAAGAGCAAAACAGAAGATGCAGGCATGAAGAAATTCATTGCTGGAAAATTTCTTGACTTCAAAATGGTTAAATTAAAGACGGTGATAAGTCAAGCTCAAGAACTGCCACTTTTCATCCGTCAGCTAGAAGATGAAAAGATGATTCTTAGCGAGACTTTTCAAGTTGCTGCAACTATTGAGAAATTACCTCCTTCTTGGAAGGACTTCAAAAATTACCTTAAGCACAAGCATGAGGAAATGACAATGGAAGATCTCATAGTTCGGCTACGCATTGAGGAAGATAACAGAAATTCCGAGAAAAAGATTTCTCAGAATATTACTACCAAAGAAAATGTTGCTGAGCAAGCATGGCTTCAAATTGAGCTTTGAAGCTGATAAATTTGTTCTTTCCAAGAATGAAGTGTATGTTCGAAGAGGATATGTGTTCGATGATTTATTTAAAACAAATGTAACCACTATTGTACCACGCACTGATATGAATAAAAGTGAATCTTCTGCTTACATTGTTGAATCTTCTGACATATGGCATTCTAGATTAGGGCATGTAAACTTTGATACATTGCGAAAATTAATTAATCTAGAATTTTTACCAAAATTCAATATAGATTCCAACTATAAATGTCAAGTTTGTGCATAAGCAAAATTGACAAGAACCTCCTTTCATCATGTCGAGCGAGAGACAGAACCTCTAGACTTAATACTACTAATGTATGCGATTTGAAAATGTGTCAAACTAAAGGTAGGAAAATGTACTTTATTATATTCATTGATGATTGTACCAGATACCGTAATGTATATCTCCTTAGAAGTAAGGACGAAGCATTCAAAATGTTTAAACAGTATAAGGCAGAAGTTGAGAATCAACTCAACAAGAAAATAAAATCTTTAAGAAGTGATAGAGGAGGAGAATACGAGTCTCCATTTGAGGAATTCTAAGCTGAGAATGGAATTATACATCAAACTACAGTCCCGTATTCACCTCAATCCAACGGTATAGCCGAACGAAAAAATAGAACTCTTAAAGAAATGATGAATGCCTTAATAATTAGCTTTGGATTGCCAGACAACTTTTGGGGAGAAGCTATTCTTTCGGCAAATCATATTTTAAATAAAATACCCCAAAAGAAAACATCTAAATATCCTCATGAACTTTGGAAAAACCAACCGCCATCCTACAAATACCAAAGTGTGGGGGTGTCTTGCCAAAGTAGATGTACCAAAACCAAAGAAGGTCAAAATTGGACCAAAAACAATTGATTGTGTATTCATTAAAAATGCACAAAACAAGCTATGTCTGCAAGCGACGTCTTCCAATGTTGCCCCTTATTGGAAGGATACAATTAACAACGAGATTGAATCCATTAGGTCCAATCATACATGGGAATTGGTTGATATACCTCAAGGATGTAAGGCCTTAGGTAATAAATGGATATTTAAAAAGAAATTGAAACCTGATGGTTCAATAGACAAGAACAAAGCTCGTCTGGTAGTCCAAGGATTTAGACAAAAGGAAGATCTGGACTATTTCGATACATATTCACCTATAACGAGGATAACGTCAATTAGAATGCTCATTGCAATTTCATCCATACATTACTTGGAAATAAATCAAATGGATATTAAAACCGCATTCTTGAATAAGTGAACTAGAGGAGGAAATCTATACGAAACAATCTAAAGGATTTCTAAGATCAGAAATTGGGAATAAAGTTTGCAAACTGGTAAAATCACTTTATGGCCTTAAGCAAGCTCCAAAACAGTGGCATGAGAAGTTTGATAACACTATGTTATCAAATGGATTCACGATAAATGAATCAGATAAATGTGTCTACATAAAACATACACATATTGGATATGTCATTGTTTGTCTTTATGTTGATGACCTGATATCGCATATGCTGTAAGCAAACTAAGTAGATTTACAAGAAATCCTGGTAAGCATCATTGGAAAGCGATAAGCGGAGTTCTAGGATATCTAAAGTATACAAAAAGTTATGGTCTATACTATACAAACTATCCATCAATAATGGAAGGATACAGTGATGCAAATTGGATCACGGGATCAAATGAGATGAAATCTACAAGTGGATACGTGTTCACATTAGAAAATGGAGCAATTTCATGGAAATCATTCAAACAGACTTGTATCGCTAGGTCTACGACGGAATCAGAGTTTATTGCACTAGATAAGACTGCAGAAGAAGCAGAATGGATTTGAAGCTTCTTGGAAGACATTCCTAATTGGAGCAAACCTATACCTCCAATAGGTATACAATGTGATAGTCAATCAGCTATTGGAAGAGCTAGTAGTACACTATACAATGGTAAATCTAGGTATATTCGTCATAGACATAAAACGATAAGACAACTTCTCTCTAATGGGGTTATCACAATAGATTACATTCGATCTAAAGATAACTTAGCGGATCCACTTACAAAAGGCTTGCCAAGAGAGAAAATTCAAACCTTATCGAAGGGAATGGGGCTAAGGCCTATAGACTAAAGTTTTTTCTAAAATGGAAACTCCACCTAGTTGACTGGAGATCCCAAGATCCAGGTTCAAAGGGACAACGAAGTTTAAGAGAAATTTGATCGAACTGTTATATACAAACCATTCCTACAATAAGTCAGTGCATTATACATTGAATAATGATAAGCATTAGTACTTTTAATGATATATGTATTTGAGGAATTAGATAATACCCTTTACAGAATCACCTACGTAAGTGCGAAGGCGCCACTTCAAAGAGAATTATGAGGCCAAATTCTCTAAGCACTTATGAGACCAGGTAGGTGTTCAAGGCAAAAACGAACACATACAGAGAACGAAGGGTTATAAGAAACATTTATCATGTGTTATGTACTTTGGAATTACACAAAAGGCTTATAGTTCAAGGACAGTCTATGTCTACTGATTCGCCTGTGACTCAAATAAGTAATCACTAGGAAAGTTCAAGGCCCATGAGCTACTTTAACCGATGTGATAAATGGTTCGTGAAACAAAGATCGACTGCTCATTCATGTGGGGGATTATTGGAAATGAATGAGCAAAGAAAGAGAAAATTGGAAAGAAGAAGAGATAGTAACATTTAAAGTCCCACATCATGGAATTATTAGGACAATCTCTCCTAATATATTAGAAGCCAAATAGGCTTATGTAAAATAGAAAGGAGAGGGATGATATGAGGATGTGGGCTTGGCCATGACATAATAATACATTAAAATGTCAAAGATAAGGGTATTGGGCCTTGGGGTTCTTGGGGTCTCTTGATTGAATATGGCCGACAGTTGCAGATTGGGCTAGTGCACTGACATGAGAATATATTTTTTCAGAATTCTAAGGGTATGTCCGTTCAGTCCATAATTCGAAAGGAATGTCTGTTAGCTAAATGAGTACAACCATTTGAATTCTGAACGTACGCATATTAATAATCAGGTGGTTAAAGGGTCACAACCTTTCCTATTCTGACGGTTACTAATGCATGTGAACAGGCACTCCTCCTTGCCTGTAAATACACTGCCTAAAACAAGATAGAATTCACTTTTTTCTGCTCGCATTATTACTTCTTCTTCTTCTTCTTCTTCTTCTTCAAAGTAATCCTCTGATCTAGTTTTTGTAATCTACTTCAGTTCGTCAGAACTCCGTTTGCTGCCACTACGCTGCGGAGTTGGTCCATTTTATCCTGGGAAACAAATTGCAACTACGTCAACCAGTGCATACGACGGCAATATTGTTTCAAGGAAACAAAATACTTCTGGACTTGGACATTACTGGAAAAAGAATACTTTATGTATATCTTTAACCTATTGCACAATCGGTTGCGCTTTCTGTGATTATTGTAAACATAGTTTGACGCGACAATTGTGGCATAATTGAATAATACTGATTGTTGCTGTTGTCTATTTCTAATACAATTGTGTATTTACAAAAGTTCTAACAGTTACTTAAAATATTAAGCATTAATTTTGATACTAAGTAGAGTATAATAGAATAGACACATAAACAACTGATACATGAAACATAAATTTATAGAAAGATTTCTGAGTAAAAAATACATAAATCATATAGACTCAATTCATCTTAACTCATTAGATGAAACCATATGTATACTTTTGAGAACTTTTATTTAATTGCCCACAATATGGAATTGTTGTTGGGCTAATATGGAAAATTAATTGAAGAAACGATACAAGTATGCAGAAAAAATCAATGTAGCATGAAGCTTTTAGATGATTAACTATTGGTTTAACTTATAGGGTAGGAAGTGCAGAGATAATGATCAATCTGCTTCAATTTTACAATAAAATGTAAAACCATATAAGCTAATTTTTCATGACAATTTTACTTGGTTTATGCATATAAAACTAAATATGCATAAGAACTATGAAATAATAGGATCTGTTGATGGGATATTTTTCTACACTACACATGTACTCAAATATAGTAAAAGGGCATAACAGGTATACCATTAACTCTACTCCGTCACAATAGGAAAGTCAGTTTTGGTAGGAAACAAATTGTACATTTCCTTACATTTTCGTTTAGGAAATTATATCTTTATCACTTGGTTTTAATGTTGGTCTCTTAAGTTTATTTTTTCTATGTAAATACAAAAAAGTATTTCAATAACTTGTTTTATTTTTATCGAACGAATTAACATGCTCACCAGAATTTAAAAATGAATTTATATCAATAGCAAACCAAGAAAAGTAGCCAATATATACTTCTAAGGCCATACCTTCAACAATAGCCTAAAAGATAATGAATGAACTTAGTAAATGATAACTACAAAGTGTATTGGAAAATCATGAATGATAAATGATCAGTGCCTTATTTGAATATTTCTATAATATGAACATCAAAATCTTTTTTTCTGAATCATAAATTTGTGGTTTAAGCTTAAATTTAGGCATCTTACAAATTACCTACTTAAGCAAAAATGTTTCGTTTAATCGCAAATTCGTTCACAGTACATACTTTGTCTGATCTACTATGCTTAAATAAAAGAAAATTGAATTTTGTAATAGCATGCACAAGATATAGTAGAACTAAAGTCTTGTCAAATTAAAAGAAATGTTCATATAATCCATCTATGTACTCGAATGCTCCAAACCAAAAAACATATTTACACTTTTATTTCTGAACTCCTTGTCTTATTAACTACTTTGCATACATAATTTACACTAACTAGGTATCAAGAGTTTGTACTTCTCTAACATTGGTAATTTTCAGTTTTATTTATACTGATAGTTCAATATATAATTACCGATACTTTAGTTTACAAATCATCAAAAACAATTAACAACGCATAAGCTTGGATGAGTAATTAAGTTACCAAACAAATCCACCATTGATTTGGATGGATCTAATGTGCATCAGGGACGGCGAAGAGTTCTTTTTGTAGTCGCTGATTGGAGCGATGTTGCTGGAATGATGGTGCTGGAGTGAACTAAAAATTGATTATTGAAATTATTCTAGGTTAAGAAATTTGGTCGAAAGTTGGTTTAATGGTTACACTTATATTTTTTTTAGAGCAAACGGATGTTAGAGTGATACTACACAGCCGATTGGTTACACTTGTATTTGTTCGACCTATAGTTTCGATTTGCTTTTTCAAGCACAACACGTTTAACTTTTCTACAATTTTTCTTTGAATGGAGTTATTATTTTATTATGTATATAATAAATCATCATTGAAAGTAGATACGAATAGTGAATTACTATATATAATATTTTGTATGTATGTTGGGAAAAGTTTCTACAACAAAAAATAAAAAATTATCCTTAGAAACCAAGGTATCAATATGACTATAAATCTAATAGTTAAATGTGAAAAATGTTAACTCGAGAATCTAATTTCAAAGTTTTAGTAGCTGGATGTGCAACAAGGCATTGCTGGTTTGAATGACTTGGCCTACTTCAAGACATCAAAAGTGAAAGAAAGTTCATAACCAATTAAATTAGATGCCTACCATCAGAAGGGCCTTAACCATTGTTATTTTACATATCCAATTGAACAGTGTGATCTGAGGCAACCGCTTCTCCTTCGAGCTTGGCTCATAGCAAACTAAATAACATTTCAAGCCTCTTTAGAATCTGCAATAATTTATGCTTTAATTAGGTGGTTACAAGGACTAAATACAAAGACTATAGGCCATGCTTTATTACCATTTGACATGAACAATTGAAGCAAATATTTGGACATTCAATATATATATATATATATACATATAGTTTATTTTTTTAAGATCACAAATGTAAAAAATAGAATAATATAAACATAATCAGAAAATAAAAGATTTGGATGTAAATATAGCCACAATAAGTGTGAATTTGTAATACGCAAGGTAAAAATCCTATTTATTTAAGTCCCAGTTCCTAACCAACATCAAGTTAAATTAACCAATTATGTACACATTTACTAGATTATTCACTTTAATCAACATTTGAGGCTTTATCTTGTTAAGAACAATGGAAGCATGCAACTTCTATCCTTTAAATTGTATATGAACAATACCAAAGACTAAACTTTCCTATTAAAAATAATACTAAATTTCTATAACACGAGATTTTCTCCATGAGTTTTCATCGTATTCGATATGTTAATATACCTTCATTATAGCAGAGCCTTACGTTGAAATCATTTCAAAAAATAGCATGAATGTCAAAGATAAATAGAGGTGCATCTGACCGTATGCTAGCTAACAATTTACATGATATTTTCCAAATATAAGTAAGCAAAGAATAGGCTTCAAATAAACTACCTACATAGATAGCCAAAGTCCATGTCCATTTTCCATAGATAATTAATTACCAACACACAAGTAGGACATTTGATTCATAAAATAAAAAATTATATTTAAACAATTTTATTTAACAATAATGAAATGTGTTTACTAGAAGTTGAAATCGCTACAAGATCGGTAATAAGACAAGCTATTATAGAATCAATGACATCTTCAATGCATTCGAACTCAATGGCAGATCACCACAAACGTGCAGTTGGAACTTTTACAACGTCACTCTTTCTTAAAGGGACGAAATGGTTTATTATTATTATTGAATCGGTTGAATCCACGCATCCCTTGACAACTATATTTTTTGTTCCGAAAACATTAACCAACTTTTCATTCGATGTAGAATTTGTGACCTATCAAGTAACATACATACTTAATTTTAATTACAAGTTATGTAAACCATTTGAAAAAAAAACTCAAATAAATCAATGTATAACCAGAAATCCATATACACCATCCTTTTTTGCATTCACACCTGATATGGGTTTTTCTAATATATATATATATAAGCTTGCAGTCTCTGTAAACTTAGGCGGATGTCTAAATCCATAATTTCCCAAAAAAAGTAATTATGATTTGCCACGAAGTTCATATATATGCTTGAAACCTTTACCCATTGTACTTTTATGCCATGTACTCATAAACAGTTTAGATCTCAACATACCGATTTCTCTAAATTCTCTTCTATTTGAATTTTAAACTAAAATCACCAAAGCCTTTTTAAGAACACCTTTTTTTGATAAAACGACCTCTTATGAATGATATAAACTCACAAGTAGCATCAACAAACATTTTATCCTCATAGTCTAAGACTATTTTTGCTTTCGCCAGACCCAAAACTGTTATGGGCACTCAACCTAGGCAAAGCTCAAGATTAGAAACTGACTTTAAAACATTTATATCAAACCAAAGGGAAGTAAGGCGATATTGGCGTTGCTTCTGACTGGAACAAAAAAGATAGAACGTAAATGGGTAATGGGTCGGTTGCTTCCACAAAGCAATTCTTTATGACGCTATCTTGTATTTCAAATTTAGAAGAGCTGGAGAAGGAGGCCACCAGTAGTAGCAAAGAAGTGAGCAAATACTAGAGACTCAACAATCATGAGCTTGATAAAAATATTGAGTAATCGGCCGGATATGTCTTTAAGAGGATCCCCGATTGTGTCCCCAATCACTATAGCTTTGTGTGGCTCTGACCCTTTAGGACCCAATGTTCTTGCGTGCTCTGATGCTCCATCCTCAATGTACTTCTTTGTGTTATCCCAAGCACCGCCGGTGTTGGAAGTGGAAATAGAAACCTGAAACCTAAAACGAGAAAACCACCAGAATGCCACAGAGTGTTTCAACATCGAGGAGTGTACCCACGATAAGCGGGTTGAGCATAACAAGAGCGTCAGGATGGATCATTTCCCTGAGGGAGGCATCAGTCGATATCTTAACATAGATCGCATAATAGCGCTTGGCTGTCCCTTCCATCATGCCTGGAATGTTGTTGAATTGGTGACGCACCTCTTCAACCATCTTAAGGGTTGGGATTCCCGTGCTTCTCAATGTCATGGTCGAGAACCAATACGAGAGTATGGAGCCCATGATCAGGCTGATGAAAATTTGTGGTGTCAGTACGTCTATGGTTGAGATCGCAACTTGACTCGTGAAGGCTCCAAATAGGGCAATAGACACTAGTGCAGCAAATCCATTAGCAAAGCCCTTTCTAACGGCAGCGGTTGTATTTCCCGCAGTGTCCAAGGCATAGGTTCTCTCACGTATTTTGTGGCTCGTATCAGCCATTTCAACAATACCACCTGCATTGTGACTGATAGGGCCATAAGCATTGATTGCTAATCCAGTTGCAATGGTACTAAGCATTCCAAGAGCAGCAACATCAATGTCGTACATTGCAGCAAAGCTGAAACTGACAAGTATGCTTACATCAATGGCAAAAAGGGAAATGACGACTGACTTGTATCCTAGAGCTAGACCAAATATAACATTGGTTGCAACTCCAGTTCTGCACGAGTCAGCGACATCTTGCACAGGGCCATATGCATTACTGGGGTAATATTCAGTGATAAATGCAATCACCAAATCGTCTTGTAAATCGTTTGCATAGGTTTGATACTGCTTTTAAAAATCAGATCCCATTAATGCCTTCAAATAGGTATACACATGCAATGTATATATGTTTGTTTTTGAAACATGCATACACATGTAATATACATGTCTCTCTCTATATATATACACACACACACATATATATATATATATATATGTATGTATGTATGTATGTATGTGTGTGTGTGTGAGTGTATATATATAGAGAGAGACTAAAACACACGTACACATGTAATATACATCTCTCTCTATACACACACACACACACATATATATATATATATATACTATATATAATTATATTATATATATATATATGTATGATTTTCAAAAATTGAAACTTGTAGGTTTTCGTAAATCACCTTTACTTTGCAGAATCATTATATTTAAGGACTTATGCAATTAGGCATTGAACTGGTAAAATGTATATTAAGTTAATAACCATTAAAAAAATTGGTTGTCAATGACTAATTTCATGCTTGAAAGTTGGTAGTCTCTATAAATATTGTGCTCTTCTATTGTAATGGATACGACATATGCTGGTATTTGTCAAAAATATTAGAATTAAGTGTTAACAAACAAAAAAAAGACCAAAAAACAAACATTAAAGTGTTTTTAGGACACGTTCGAATTTATTAATATTGTATTATGAAATGACTCATGTATTGTCATCAAGTAATTTTCTATCTTGTTATTAGTACCTTTTATACTGCTTTTATGAAGAAATAGTCATAGTAAGTTGCAAAACTCACCAATAGAGTCTAAGAAGACAACTAATATTCGTATTTTAACATCCAACGAAACACAAACGTCATTTTTATCTAATCTGAGATTGAACTAAACCAAATTCTGCACCCTCCATTTCGTGGTACAATAAAGTCATAATAATCTATTAAATTTACAAAATAACTATTAAGAAAACCAATAATATATTAAGTAGTAATTTTGATATTTTCTTAGTAAGACATATACATTATTGACGTAGAAAAGTAAGTTTATATATATAAAAGTTAAGACAGGTCTGAACGTACTGTCTGCACAAATTTTGTCCTTGGGCATAATTATCCTAAAATTTAGCCCATCCTCTATTAAACCACTTTATACTATTACACATACTAATTTCCAAAATGTGATATGCCCCTAACAAATAAATGATATAAATTTCATAGCCAGCTATTCGATGTGGTATGCATTAACAACAAAAGGAAATATGAAAGTAATATATAAGATATATACTTAAGCACTAAGCTGAATAATGCTACTGTTGTTTAATAATTTAGGTATTAAATATTAACAACATAAAAACAATAACAAAATTACCCAACAACCCCTAGAATTTAGTCATCGATGTTGGAGTGGACTAATGCGGTCGTGGTGGAGTTAATCGGGGTTGCTAGCGAATAGCGAATGCAGAATTGACGATGGCTACTAGTGATGCGAATAGCCACAATGCGGTGTTGACTACTGGACTTAATTGATATGGGTAATTGTTGCTAAATACAATCTTACCGGTGATGAGAATATACTGAGAGGGGATTGGATGCGGCGACGGGAATTGGCATAAGAGGGGCATTGATTCGATGAATTAGGTTAAAGTTTTATTAGAAATCAGTGAGAGTGGAGAGGAAAGTAGAAAAGGGGTGAAAAGGGAAGACAAAAGAAAAGAGAGGAAAACATTATTTTTCATGGCCTTATCTTTTCGATTATGTTAAAACATGGCACCTAACTAGATATCTTCATTCGTGCAAAGTGCTAGGCTAAAATAGAGGAATATTTTTTTGTAGCTCAATATGGAGCTATTATTTATGTACTCAAGTCATTTTTATAGCATTCTAATAATATGGCTATGATATAATGCTATATAAAGCATATTTTCTTGTAGTGCTCCCATCCCTAACTTCCACACCCTAAACACTTAATGGCCATAACTTTGAACTGCCCAAGCTCCTCCCCTTCTTGTCGAAATCGACCAACAAATTCACCAACGTTTCCACCATCTCGAGCCTCATCGACCCAACACCACTAACCATAACCCGCACCACCACAAAAAAATCCAACATCAACTGGAAAAGCATTGTCGTTGGTGAAACAACGACCATTTTTTCACCTATTCCCTTCAAATTTTCACGTAAGGTGCAACTTTCCATCATAAACCCTAATCCAATATCAGAAATGCAAATCGATTTCTAGCACTTACAAATTCTTCAGCCCTAGAATGCGCTGTGAGCTTTGATTCCCCACCACTAACCAAGTATACATAATTGTAGAACTACATTCCCCGAATTCAAAGAAATTATTTTACGAATTTAGGGATTTTCAAAGATATTAGATCAAATTTTGAAGCTCACGTTGTACACTCAGGTGGTGGTGTATTTCTTGTTCACTAGAGGAGGAAAAGAATGAGGGTTAGGGATTGCTAAGGATGATATATATAAGGTAGGATATAATATCAATTTATTCACATGAAACTTATGCATGAAGAAACAAGTTTAAACTACCACATGCGATCTCCAATCATGACGAAAATTGTAATCAGGTAACAGCTTAATATTTCAGACACGATGGAACTGGTTTCGTCGAATTCCGAATCTATTTGTAAAAACTTCCTTTTAATTTCAGACGGTTAAATAATATGTGTTTATGTTGCGCATGGTCACAAAATAACTCTAATTGACTTGAAACTAGAAATCTAACAATAATCAATCACTACGGATTTTAAAAAAATTAGTTTCATTAAAATTCGACATCATTTGAAAATGGGTTATTCTTAAATTTCATATTAAATCAATATAATATAAATTGATTCCAAAATAAACAAATCTATTGTAATAAATTATTATTATCATATATACTCAAATAGAATGTTATCTAACTTCCAAACAATTTAACTTGGATTTCAAACCCCATAATTTCAATCTCATGTTAAATCGATACTCAATTTGTTTAAAATCCCTTTTATTTTATTTAATAAATCGTTATGGTTCACAGACGATTCTATAGCGACTTTCTGAAATTTTGATTTGGACATAAGTCAAAATCTACAAGATAACTTCTCGATTTTTCTCTTCCATTAGAAAAATATAATCCAATGGATCCGGAAGATTTTTGTTTCAAAGAATTCCGACTTATATTGGATCATGTACACTCGATTTAAGTTCAAAACGTAAAACTATGAACTATCACACCGCTATGAGCTCGTTTATAACTAATTGTTTTGGAATAAAAATTATTATTCCCTTATTTATATTAATTTCATATTCAAAATTATTGAATTCAGATCTTTTTAAACTTCTAAATCACTATTTAAATAATTAAGTAAATTAATTATACAACCATTAAAAATCCAGGATGTTACATTCCTTCCTCCTTAAAAGAATTTCGTCCTTAAAATTACTAAGCAGTAAAAATGCTACAACTCTTCGAACTCCTCACGACCCACTTAGTTGAAACACTATACTTCACATTTCCACAACTCAGTTCGTACACAGAATTTTAATTCTCATGATCATACTCAATTTTCCATGATTCATCTCAATTGACATGTCCACCATTTTTGGACAGTCCATCTTCACATTCTTATTTTCGATCCATATGCTCTCCTGCATATTTCCACATCTATTCAAATTGATTTTAAATTAATTTATCAACTTCATTATTTACTCCAAAATTTATTAACCACATTTGTTTTCTAATCTCTTGTACAATTGACAAGTCGATTTCTAATTATCAAAATTTCTTAGAAATTTCCGAACTCTTTAAATTTTTAGAAAGTTTCGCTAGCGTCTCCTTTGGACGGCTCAATCGATACAACTAAAAAGCTCGCCTCTCTAGGCCTCCTCCAATCCAAAAGAAAATCAAAAAGCCAAGCGGCTTGCCAAATAGTCCTCACAAATCATCAAATCCAAATAATGTCATAAGCACGTACCTTTTTTATGAGCATAAATTTTATTTCTCGCATTTGCTTCCATTCAATACCTGCTCAACATATATTCACCTATTCCAATTGATTTAAAATCAACCCAACTTTTAGTTTTTAATTCACTAACAAACTTCCCGATTAGTTCGCTTCCATTATGTAATTCAAACTTGATTTCTATTTCAAAAATCAATCCATTTATTCTGCTTGAGTTCAAATTCTTCCCAATAGAAAACAACATCCAATATATACTCAACTTGCTTATGCATAAGTTGAATTAATTTTAATAATTCGAATCTCAAATATTTCTCTTTTTCATCATATTCAATTTCATTCCGGATTATCTCTAATCCAATCCAATTCTATTCAACTTAACTTAACTTAAATTTCAGTTCATTTGATTCACTTTTACCATTTCAATCTATTTAGCTTCAGGTTAAATCTAAATTTCAGAATCCAAACTCCCAAATTTTATTACAAATCAGATTGAAATCATATATATATTTATACATATACATAACCATTGCGTTCAAAACTTTTGAATTATCAAAGTAACTTGTTTTCTCAAACATAATTTCATTAGCAATCTTAGTATGGTAGCAATCCGTCACTTCGAAACTCGAGTATAAATACAAATGATGTGGTCATCATCATTTGAATTATTTTCCAGCGACTGAACTAAGTTCAGTGCTTGAAGAATTTCAAAATCCATTTAAAATGATTTTTATTCAAATCCTCTCAAAATACTTCCTTTTTCCTTTAAAACACTTCAGAAAATATTCTTTAACTTTTCGGGATTCAAATTCCGTATTCTGGTTCAAATTCATTTTTAGTTCATCTCATATTATCTATATACAAATCATAATTGGTTATATGTAACCAAATCAAATTCATTTGATTGTAATAACAATCAACACATCCATATACTATAATAATTTCAAAAAATTATCTCTTTTGATATCAAATATAATTTTAGGTAACTTATTTCACATACCCACCTTAAAACAATGCTATGTCGAATATTTTTATTCAAGAATTTAGAAACAGCTATCGATACAGTTGTATGCCCTGTATCGACTAGAATTCATAAACCACTCAACAAATCAATCAACACAATATGAACAATTTTCATATCGACTAACAAACACATGCTCATATATATACACTCAAACTCAATCTAGGGTATTACTGACCCTATCCCTATCGAGTTATGCCACATATTTAAGGTTATCATTTAACCTTCATCTCTGATACCATATGTAGCGACCTGAATTTTGGTACCCTTTTAAGTTGACCAAATACAACACAAGTCCAACCCAAAGTGCACTAAAAACCCAGATGTCAATAGAAAGAAATTAGAGGGTGAGAAAAGAGAGAGAAAGAAAGGTTAGTATAAAAGAAGAAGAAGAAATCAATATTGCAAAATTAAAATAAACACGAATGTTACAGTGGAACGAATAAAATATAATATACAGTAGCTCTTGAAATACAAATTTGTACTGCATATACATGCCATCATCAGAATACAACAACACAACATATCACAGCGAAAATAAATAGTAGCAATCTAACGCTGAAGCCTCCTACTCCAAGATCCTCCAAGTGTATCTGTAAAATCCCGACTACTTGACTGCTCGTACAGATTTAGGCACCCAGGGGTTTAGGGTAAAACTAAACAAAATAAACTCTGAGTTAGTCATGGGAGTGGTGTAAGTAAATTCCAACCACTTTATTGAACTTTTTAAAATATTTTTAAAAGAAAGGATAATCGTAAAACTGATCCACATATAAATATAAGTGGTTTTTACCATATGATCACCCAAAACATCCTTTATATCAGAACTCTTCTGATATTATAATAGTGTCTAAATCAAATAAATAGCAATCTAGCGGACGCTTGCATCTCAGGCTCCACATACATAGTATACAATCAAAACCACATGGCACTTATTGGAGAATAGGTTTCCAACAATAACAAAGTATGTGTAACGACCCGGATTTTCGGCGACTTTGGTTATCGACGTAAGCTCGACGTCGATAACCAAAACATCGAAAAATCCCTGTAATTAATGAGAGAAATTAGAAGGTGAGAATAGATAAGATAGAAACTTAGAATAGAAGAAGAAGAACACAACATCAGAGTGACACGAACCCCACAGCGGAACAAATAACATATAATAGATAACATAACTTTGAAATATAACAGTTATGTATACAATAGCACTTATCAGAGTACAACACTTACAACACAGCGGAAATAACTATAGATATATGATCTTGAAGCCTCCTGCTCCACGCTCTTCCAGTATATCTGTAAATTCCTGACTACTTGACTGCCCGTACAAAATTAGGCACCCAAGAGTTTAGGGAAAACAAAACAAATAAACTCCGGGTCAGTCATGGGACTGGTATGAGTAAAACAGTTTAAACAGGTATATGAACAAGTAAACGATATCTCATAAGACCACGCCGCAGAACGGAACGGGTTTTTCCCTTATGAGAATCCAAAATATCTTTATATCAAAAACCTTTTGATATTATAATAATGTCTATGTACAAATAGATATCAACTAGCATAAACGCTTTCATCTCACGTTCTACATATATAGTATACAATCAAAATCGCAAGCACGTATTGGATAATGGATTTCCAACTATGACAAGGTATGGAACCACCTTTCGATCAGTGTACTCTAGGAACGATACACTGGAGTTCAACAAGAGCATCTTGCAACCCACCCACACATGATCGACCACTCATTTCGCTTGAGTGTATCGAATGTATATCACCAACGGTTGGGATCAGCAACCGTTCCCGTATATATATGGGACAACATTGATAGATTTAAGAAACAAATGAATATTCTCTAGATAGGTGATTATACACCCTACTTCGGTGCGACCGACTTAGCCATGCTGCCTGCCCGATTTCTGTCATTTACTGGTTGATGAGGCTAGAAGCTACGCTTTATCATCACATCAGATTCACTTCGAATGTCACATTGTCAGATCCATCAGAATAACTAATTGACGCCTACAACCATACATTATGTGTCATCTAAAAGAAGTTTCCTTCTCCGCTTCCACTCTTGGTATAGTTGAAGAAATCAATGTACGTGACCTTTCTGGAAATACTATGTCAGACATCCATCTTCATTCACTTAAAATGTCACATCGTCATACCCGCCAAATCACAAATTGACTTATCCAAAAATAACACGGGTATACAGCTAAGAGAAACGAATTCCTCCGCCACCAAACGTGAATACGTTTGAACAGATCAACTTACGCGATCCATTGGATATACTCTGTCAGACCTTCGTCCATACAAGTTGTCCTGGGACTGGACAAACCGAAGGCACTATTCCGTATATCCATCTTAGTCACTGTTATCTAAGACTTGTACAACAGCCCTTGCATTTTACTCCGTCTTCAATTATCTTTGGCATATATGATTCGCGACGCTTATGCCAATACAGAGTGGTTCTATGGATAATAATCCAGCCGGTCTCTCCATATTAACAACGTTAAAATGGTCAAAACTTCGATAGTCGGTGAGTTAACTATCAAAGAAAAACAAGTGTGCAAACAACGATATTATTTCCAATGGAAATCATATCGAACAAACATCATTTAACATTTATCTCTTTAGTTCATTTTACATCTCCTGTTTCCCTATATTCAACAATTGCTATTTTCTATATTTAGAAAATATATGTTATCAACACTGGAAACATTTCCATTCCTTGTTTTCTGTATTTGGAAAACATTTCTGATTCTTGTTTGGAAAACATTTCCAAAACTCCTTTACGATCAAACCTTACCATTTCTTAGTTAAGAAGGAAGTCACTCAAGTTGGGGTATAATTACCTCTCAGACTTTAACTGAACAACGTTATAACTTCGAAATGGTCAAAGTTTATCTTTTAATCTTTGACAACTTCTTTACGCCTTTCTCGGATCCAATTTTACTAATCCACTTCTATATTTAAAACATTGGTTATAACGATAACGTTATAATCCCTACTTTCGAATTATCTAACTTTAATTATAACTTCTATTCTTATTAGTGAATAATTAACCTAACACTTATTTATTTAAATATACATAAATCTCTATTTAAACACTGGAAAGTATAAGTACTTTCCCGAATTCGATATAATCGAATTTGCCGATTAACTCTCTTCGAGAAATCTCTATTTGATTAACTCTTCTTCGAAAAACCTATATTCGATTAACTCCTTCTCGAATAAACGATATTCGATAATCTCTCTTCGAATAACTAATATTCGATAACTCTTCCTTTTCAAATATCTCATATTTGAAAATCTCACTTCGATTAAACTATAATCGATAATCTCTTTACGAATGACTTTTATTCGATAAATCTCACTTCGATCAAACTAAAATCGATAACTCCTTTCGATGAAACAAACATCGATAACTCCTTTCGATGAAACTAACATCGATAACTCCTTTCGATGAAACTAACATCGATAACTCCTTTCGATGAAACTAACCTCGATAACTTTAGCTCGATGAACTTAACTCGACTAACTTAACTTGACTCGACTAACTCGACTTACTTGGTTCAACCAATTCGATTCGATTAACTAGGCTTGACTAACTTGGTCGAACCACCCGATCAACTCAACTTATTTAACTTAACTTATTTCTCAACTCGCTCAACTCGATTAACTCCTACCGAATAACTAATATTTGATTAAACTCCATTCGCTTGACTCTAGATCGTAGCGATCACAATGGTTACGCCTGACTCCCTCAGGAAACATCCGACCGCCGTAGGCTATTTACAGCCCTGTGAATTACGCTAGCAGTCGTACAAGATGGCAACTTACCCTGAATACTATGTTTGACTAACTCTGTCTCAAATAACTATATTTGATTAACTCTAGTTCGTTTTAACTCTAAACGATTAACTCTAACTAATTAACTCCAACTGGTTAATTCTAACTGATTAACTCTAACTGGTTAACTCTAACTGGTTAACTCTAACTGATTAACTCTAACTGGTTAACTCTATTTGACTAACTCGACTTGACTAACCCCTTTCGAATAATATATACAATTAACTAACTTTCGAATACCATATTCGATTAACTAACTTCGAATACCATATTCGATTAACTCCTTTCGAATGTCTATATTCGATTAACTAACTTCGAATACCATATTCGATTAACTAACTTCGAATACCATATTCGATTAACTAACTTCGAATACCATATTCGATTTCTCCTTTCGAATGTCTATATTCGATTAACTAACTTCGAATACCATATTCGATTAACTAACTTCGAATAACATATTCGATTAACTAACTTCGAATACCATATTCGGTTTCTCCTTTCGAATACCATATTCGATTAACTAACTTCGAATACCATATTCGATTTACTTTATATAAAGATTTCCTTTTTAACAACGTTTTATTCATTTGAAAAGATTTACTTTTAAATAACGGTTCTACACTTTAAAAATGATTTCCTTTTTATAATGTTCCCTTTCCAATTCTATTTGTAAATGGTTTACAAATATTTCCTTTTCAAATTTATTCTTGAAATATTCTAACACCTTAAATTCCCGAGAAAAATTCGTCATAACATCCTTTGTATCGGGAGTATCGGGAAAATCCCCAAACCCGCCACACAGGCCTTTCCATTCAAAAAGAAATGTTTTGAAATTATTTCCTTTTTGAATATCTCCTATTTATAAATATTCCAAATTTATAAACATTCCTTATTTATAAATATTCCATTTATAAATATTTTTATTTCAGTATCACTTTGAAATTATCCTTTACCAACATTCCGGTATGTTATGGTATTCAATTATATCAAATCACGATGTTCAATATCGTCCAAGCACATATAATCGCCCACAGATTTTATATCACATCATATAACAATATATGAAAAACAATAAAATAACTGTTGAGGAATCCAGTCGGATTCCTCCAACCTGTTTCCCTGCATCCACAGATATTACACAATATGATTATCATCACTTTCAGTTCTATATGATATATTCTGTTAAACAGAATCGATATAGAAAATTCAACTAACTGACTAGCAGTTCAATCAATCAACCAACACACAACAATCAACAGATGATTAACAGTTCTAAAAATACATTATAAAAATATAACTGTTCAGAGTTGGTGAGATTTACTCACATTTGGACGATCATCGTCAATGACGATAACCATCGCTTGATTCAGCTGGACAATTTATTTTGCTATAAATTGTGACGGACTCCAATTGACTCGCGGTCAGTTCCATTGTGGAGTGCTCGTCCATACGATCCCAACGCAACTTGTTTCGTCTGATTTCGATTACGTATGGCGAAGTTACGAACGTTTAAAGTAAATACACTTATTAAATTAAATTAAAACTTAAATTGAATTTAACATTGGGCCTCACCCCCTTCTAATCGGCCCATCAGCCCAAACCTCTCCTCTTAAAACCCGACCCTCTCTGTATTCCTTCTTCCTCTTCTAAAAAATGCGACACCTCCTTGTACACCCACCCATTTGACCGTACCTTTGACCATGCCTCACCATCGCTTCAGCCACTTACTCCCATCGCAACCACTGTCGAAGCATCCAACGCCTCACCCTCTTCCTATTCGCCACCCTGAAGTCCTCCTCGGCCCCATCTATCAAAAATCGAACTGGTGCACTAAGCCAGCGACAACCCCTGTCGCGTTCCACCTCGGCCCTCAATCCCGGCCGCAACCGCCCCACATCGAACCAGCGTAGACCCCTCAATCCAAAAGTAAACTCAACCTCGAAGATCGAGGCTCCTATCTCTCGCGATGTTCAACCCTAGCCTACTGTGCGATTTTGAGCATCAGACAAAGGGCGTCGCACACCACACAACTGGTACAGGATTGAAGAGAATTGCTTTGTGAATGCAAATCTATATGTAATATATTTTATAGGAATTTGGTTGGATTTCTCTTGATTTTTAAAGCTTAGAAAATGTTGTTGTGCATTTGTTTGTGGCGGTTGTGATGTTTCAGATTGGAGGAAGTGGAAAATTAGGTTTTAAGGGATTTGTGGAGGTATATATAGTGTTAACAAATATCTAGATATTTTCCTAGATATTTTATTTTATTATATTCGTTTTAACCTTCTCAAAATTCGTGTGGTCACATATGGCATCCAAAAATCACGAAACTAGACATGTAGCTAGAGTCCGACATTTCGGTCCCAACGAAACTGGTTTCGTTGAATTCCGACTCCGTATGCTCACACAGCGTATTTTTAACTGTCAATATACTAACTGTTTTGCACTCTAAAAATCCGTACGGCTACATACTGCCTCTAAAAATCACGAAACTGGAAATCTAACAACTATTTGATATTGCGGATCCAACAAAATTAGTTTCATCGAATTCCGACTTCGTTTGCAAATGTGGCTATTTTTAAAGCTCTAAATAGCCTATTTAAATATATAAATATATTTAAATATAATTAAATTTAATATTTTAGAAATAAATGTTATCGTCTATATTCACAGTGGAATGCCATACAGCTCTAGAATATTCCTATATGAATTTCTAACTTGATATTTCAAATTCGGATTAAATCGATATTCAATTTAAAATGAATTCCCTTTTAAAAATAAAATTAATTCCTTTATAAATTATAACGGAATTCCACAACGACTTTTCTGAAATTTGATTTGGACGTAAATCAAAATCTACACAAGGAAATCCCGATTTTTCTCTTCCACTAGAAAGATATATTTCACCAGCTCCTAACGTTTCTTGTTTCACAGAAATCCGATTAAAAATGAATCATGTACATTCAGTTGAACTTCAAATCGCCAAATCGTGAACTGCAGTGCCATTTCAAGCTCTATTTTAATTATATTATAAACTATGCATTCAACTGTCGTCGATTCAATATAATCGTTATTATATTTCGAATCGAAACTCCACCAAATCTCGTGTGCTATTCAATTCACACGATATTGTGAATTTCACTATTTCCGACTATTTCGACATTATAATATATTATTATATTATAATTATTAATTAAATATTCAATATTATTTAATTAAACGATCATTAACTTCTCTAAATCACCAATTATATAATTAAATAAATTAATTATATATCTCTAAAAATGCGGTTCATTACATTCTTCCCCACTTAAAATAATTTCGTCCTCGAAATTGCTAAGTTAGAGGACGACCCTATCTATTGGAACTCCTAAGATTTGTTTACACCTTATTTCTGATTTCAACTGAACCAACTAATACCGACTAAAATATTAATTCCTTCCGACTAACTAAAATTTTCAAAAATTCTGAAAATTTTCTAACACTTTAAATTTTCGGAAAATTTCGCCAGCACCTCCTTTGTACTGGTCAATAGCTCAAACTTCAACTCGCCTCTCTGGGTCTTCTTTAACCCAAAAGAAAATCAAAACGCCAAACGGCTTGCCAATTCGGCTCATTAAAATCACTAACTCTTATGAAATATAAACTTGTACCTTTTGTCGGGCATATCACTATGTCCTTTGCATCTTTTACCAATTCAACATATACCAATGTCATTCCAACTTGATCTCAAATCAATTTATCTTTAACACAACCATCCGCTTATACCTAAGCCGAATTGAATTTCAATTTCGAGTTTCAAATTCTAAACTCTCAACTTATCATTTCAAATCCAAATCCAGATTATTCTCTCATCACTTCCAGTTTTTCTTAACCTATCATCTCAAGTTAAATTCTGGTTTATTATTTATTTTTACCATCCCATTCGAATTAACTTCACAAGTTAAATTTTAATTTCTAGAACTTAAATTCCCGGTTTTATTTCAAATCAAATTTGAAATCATAATACCAATTCAAAACCTTTGAATTTTTCTAAATAACTTGTTTTCTCAAAACAATCCAAATCAAAATCTCTGGTAGTAATCCACCACTTAGAACTCGAAAATCACACCGATGATACTGCGCAATCATCATCGGAATTATTTTCCAGCGACCCACGTGATTTCAATACTATATCATTTTCAAAACCATTTCTCAAACACTTCCACTTTGAAATATATTTCAAATACCATTCACAATGTTTTAAACAATTTAAAATCTCCCAGTATCTTAAAATTCTCTTATATTCAATTCAAATCCATCTCCAAACACTTATTCCAATTTCCAGAGTTTGAATTTCAATTCTGATTTAAATTTCAGATTTAATTCATCTGATTTCACGTATTTCACTTATATGAATTCTAGTTGGTTATATATATATATAACCATTTCACTTTATAATCTTACTCGATTATAATAACAACCAATATATCCAATATATTATACTTTTGATATATATGTCTTCTCTATATCAAGATATACCTTGGGTAAACTTATTTTAATTTACCCTTTTTTCAAAACATATCATGACGACCCATCGTATTCAAGTGTTTAGTAACTCCTACCGATACAGTGGATCAAACTGATCGACCAGAACTCATAAACAACTCAACCCATGAATCTCCACAATATAAAACCATTTTTATATCAAATACAAATACGCACTCGTATATATACACTCAAACTCAATCTAGGGTATTACTAACCCTATCTCTACCGAGTCACGCCACAGAGCCAAGTAATTCTTAACTTAAGCTCTGATACCAACTGTAACGAACCGGATTTTCGGCGACTTTGGTTATCGACGTAAGCTCGACGTCGATAACCAAAACATCGAAAAATCCCGGTAATTAATGAAAGAAATTAGAAGGTGAGAATAAATAAGATAGAAACTTAGAATAGAAGAAGAAGAACACAACATCAGAGTGACACGAACCTCACAGCGGAACGAATAACATATAATAGATAACATAACTTTGAAATATAACAGTTTTTGTATACAATAGCACTTATCAGAGTACAACACTTATAACACAACGGAAATAACTGTAGCTATATGATCTTGAAGCCTCCTGCTCCACGCTCTTCCAGTATATCTGTAAATTCCTGACTACTTGACTGCCCGTACAAAATTAGGCACCCAAGAGTTTAAGGAAAACAAAACAAATAAACTCCGGGTCAGTCATGGGACTGGTATGAGTAAAACAGTTTAAACAGGTATATGAACAAGTAAACGATATCTCATAAGACCACGCCGCAGAACGGAACGGGTTTTTCCCTTATGAGAATCCAAAATATCTTTATATCAAAAACCTTTTGATATTATAATAATGTCTATGTACAAATAGATATCAACTAGCAGAAATGCTTTCATCTCACGTTCTACATATATAGTATACAATCAAAATCGCAAGCACGTATTGGATAATGGATTTCCAACTATGACAAGGTATGGAACCACCTTTCGATCAGTGTACTCTAGGAACGATACACTGGAGTTCAACAAGAACATCTTGCAACCCAACCACACATGACCGACCACTCATTTCGCTTGAGTGTATCGAATGTATATCATCAACGGTTGGGATCAGCAACCGTTCCCGTATATATATGGGACAACATTGATAGATTTAAGAAACAAATGAATATTCTCTAGATAGGTGATTATACACCCTACTTCGGTGCGACCGACTTAGCCATGCCGCCTGCTCGATTTATGTCATTTACTTGTTGATGAGGCTAGAAGCTACGCTTTATCATCACATCAGATTCACTTCGAATGTCACATTGTCAGATCCATCAGAATCACTAATTGACGTCTACAACCATACATTACGTGTCAGCTAAAAGAAGTTTCCTTCTCCGCTTCCACTCTTGGTATAGTTGAAGAAATCAATGTACGTGACCTTTCTGGAAATACTATGTCAGACATCCATCTTCATTCACTTAAAATGTCATATCGTCATACCCGCCAAATCACAAATTGACTTATCAAAAAATAACACGGGTATACAGCTAAGAGAAACGAATTCCTCCGCCACCAAACGTGAATACGTTTGAACAGATCAACTTACGCGATCCATTGGATATACTCTGTCAGACCTTCGTCCATACAAGTTGTCCTGGGACTGGACAAACCGAAGGCACTATTCCGTATATCCATCTTAGTCACTGTTATCTAAGACTTATACAACATCCCTTGCATTTTACTCCGTCTTCAATTATCTTTGGCATATATGATTCGCGACGCTTATGCCAATACAGAGTGGTTCTATGGATAATAATCCAACCGGTCTCTCCATATTAACAACGTTAAAATGGTCAAAACTTCGATAGTCGGTGAGTTAACTATCAAAGAAAAACAAGTGTGCAAACAACGATATTATTTCCAATGGAAATCATATCGAACAAACATCATTTAACATTTATCTCTTTAGTTCATTTTACATCTCCTGTTTCCCTATATTCAACAATTGCTATTTTCTATATTTAGAAAATATATGTTATCAACACTGGAAACATTTCCATTCCTTGTTTTCTGTATTTGGAAAACATTTCTGATTCTTGTTTGGAAAACATTTCCAAAACTCCTTTACGATCAAACCTTACCATTTCTTAGTTAAGAAGGAAGTCACTCAAGTTGGGGTATAATTACCTCTCAGACTTTAACTGAACAACGTTATAACTTCGAAATGGTCAAAGTTTATCTTTTAATCTTTGACAACTTCTTTACGCCTTTCTCGGATCCAATTTTACTAATCCACTTCTATATTTAAAACATTGGTTATAACGATAACGTTATAATCCCTACTTTCGAATTATCTAACTTTAATTATAACTTCTATTCTTATTAGTGAATAATTAACCTAACACTTATTTATTTAAATATACATAAATCTCTATTTAAACACTGGAAAGTATAAGTACTTTCCTGAATTCGATATAATCGAATTTGCCGATTAACTCTCTTCGAGAAATCTCTATTTGATTAACTCTTCTTCGAAAAACCTATATTCGATTAACTCCTTCTCGAATAAATGATATTCGATAATCTCTCTTCGAATAACTAATATTCGATAACTCTTCCTTTTCAAATATCTCATATTTGAAAATCTCACTTCGATTAAACTATAATCGATAATCTCTTTTCGAATGACTTTTATTCGATAAATCTCACTTCGATCAAACTAAAATCGATAACTCCTTTCGATGAAACTAACATCGATAACTCCTTTCGATGAAACTAACATCGATAACTCCTTTCGATGAAACTAACATCGATAACTCCTTTCGATGAAACTAACATCGATAACTCCTTTCGATGAAACTAACATCGATAACTCCTTTCGATGAAACTAACCTCGATAACTTTAACTCGACGAACTTAACTCGACTAACTTAACTTGACTCGACTAACTCGACTTACTTGGTTCAACCAATTCGATTCGATTAACTAGGCTCGACTAACTTGGTCGAACCACCCGATCAACTCAACTTATTTAACTTAACTAACTCGCTCAACTCGATTAACTCCTATCGAATAACTAATATTCGATTAAACTCCATTCGCTTGACTCTAGATCGCAGCGATCACAATGGTTACGCCTGACTCCCTCATGAAACATCCGACCGCCGTAGGCTATTTACAGCCCTGCGAATTACGCTAGCAGTCGTACAAGATGGCAACTTACCCTGAGTACTATGTTTGACTAACTCTGTCTCTAATAACTATATTTGATTAACTCTAGTTCGTTTTAACTCTAAACGATTAACTCTAACTAATTAACTCCAACTGGTTAATTCTAACTGATTAACTCTAACTGATTAACTCTAACTGGTTAACTCTAACTGATTAACTCTAACTGGTTAACTCTATTTGACTAACTCGACTTGACTAACCCCTTTCGAATAACATATTCGATTAACTAACTTTCGAATACCATATTAGATTAACTAACTTCGAATACCATATTCGATTAAATCCTTTCGAATGTCTATATTCGATTAACTAACTTCGAATACCATATTCGATTAACTAACTTCGAATACCATATTCGATTAACTAACTTCGAATACCATATTTGATTTCTCCTTTCAAATGTCTATATTCGATTAACTAACTTCGAATACCATATTCGATTAACTAACTTCGAATACCATATTCGATTAACTAACTTCGAATACCATATTCGATTTCTCCTTTCGAATACCATATTCGATTTACTAACTTCGAATACCATATTCGATTTACTTTATTCACTTTATAAAGATTTCCTTTTTAACAACATTTTATTCATTTGAAAAGATTTACTTTTAAATAACGGTTCTACACTTTAAAAATGATTTCCTTTTTATAATGTTCCCTTTCCAATTCTATTTGTAAATGGTTTACAAATATTTCCTTTTCAAATTTATTCTTGAAATATTCTAACTCCTTAAATTCCCGGGAAAAATTCGCCATAACCTCCTTTATATCAGGAGTATCGGGAAAATCCCCAAACCCGCCACACAGGCCTTTCCATTCAAAAAGAAATGTTTTGAAATTATTTCCTTTTTGAATATCTCCTATTTATAAATATTCCAAATTTATAAACATTCCTTATTTATAAATATTCCATTTATAAATATTTTTATTTCAATATCACTTTGAAATTATCCCTTACCAACACTCCGGTATGTTATGGTATTCAATTATATCAAATCACGATGTTCAATATCGTCCAAGCACATATAATCGCCCACAGATTTTATATCACATCATATAACAATATATGAAAAACAATAAAATAACTGTTGAGGAATCCAGTCGGATTCCTCCAACCTGTTTCCCTGCATCCACAGATATTACACAATATGATTATCATCACTTTCAGTTCTATATGATATATTCTGTTAAACATAATCGATATAGAAAATTCAACTAACTGACTAGCGGTTCAATCAATCAACCAACACACAACAATCAACAGATGATTAACAGTTCTAAAAATACATTATAAAAATATAACTGTTCAGAGTTGGTGAGATTTACTCACATTTGGACGATCATCGTCAATGACGATAACCATCGCTTGATTCAGCTGGACAATTTATTTTGCTATAAATTGTGACGGACTCCAATTGACTCGCGGTCAGTTCCATTGTGGAGTGCTCGTCCATACGATCCCAACGCAACTTTTTTCGTCTGATTTTGATTACGTATGGCGAAGTTACGAATGTTTAAAGTAAATACACTTATTAAATTAAATTAAAACTTAAATTGAATTTAACATTGGGCCTCACCCCCTTCTAATCGGCCCATCAGCCCAAACCTCTCCTCTTAAAACCCGACCCTCTCTGTATTCCTTCTTCCTCTTCTAAAAAATGCGACACCTCCTTGTACACCCACCCATTTGACCGTACCTTTGACCATGCCTCACCATCGCTTCGGCCACTTACTCCCATCGCAACCACTGCCGAAGCATCCAACGCCTCACCCTCTTCCTATTCGCCACCCTGAAGTCCTCCTCGGCCCCATCTATCAAAAATCGAACTGGCGCCCTAAGCCAGCGACAACCCCTGTCGCGTTCGACCTCGGCCCTCAATCCCGGCCGCAACCGCCCCACATCGAACCAGCGTAGACCCCTCAATCCAAAAGTAAACTCAACCTCGAAGATCGAGGCTCCTATCTCTCGCGATGTTCAACCCTAGCCTACTGTGCGATTTTGAGCATCAGACAAAGGGCGTCGCACACCACACAACTGGTACAGGATTGAAGAGAATTGCTTTGTGAATGCAAATATATATATGTAATATATTTTATAGGAATTTGGTTGGATTTCTCTTGATTTTTAAAGCTTAGAAAATGTTGTTGTGCATTTGTTTGTGGCGACTGTGATGTTTCAGATTGGAGGAAGTGGAAAATTAGGTTTTAAGGGATTTGTGGGGGTATATATAGTGTTAACAAATATCTAGATATTTTATTTTATTTTATTATATTCGTTTTAACCTTCTCAAAATTCGTGTGGTCACATATGGTACCCAAAAATCACGAAACTGGACACGTAGCTAGAGTTCGACATTTCGGTCCCAACGAAACCGGTTTCATCGAATTCCAACTCCGTATGCTCACACAACGTATTTTTAACTGTCAAAATACTGACTGTTTTGCACTCTAAAAATCCGTACGGCCACATACTGCCTCTAAAAATCACGAAACTGGAAATCTAACAACTACTTGATATTTTAAATTCCGATTAAATCAATATTCGATTTAAAATGAATTCCCTTTTAAAAATAAAATTAATTCCTTTATAAATTATAACGGAATTCCACAGCGACTTTTCTGAAATTTGATTTGGACGTAAATCAAAATCTACACAACGAAATCCCGATTTTTCTCTTCCACTAGAAAGATATATTTCACCAGCTCCTAACGTTTCTTGTTTCACAGAAATCCGATTAAAAATGAATCCTGTACATTCAGTTGAAGTTCAAATCGCTAAATCGTGAACTGCAGCGCCATTTCAAGCTCTATTTTAATTATATTATAAACTATGCGTTCAACTGTCGTTGATTCAATATAATCGTTATTATATTTCGAATCGAAACTCCACCAAATCTCGTATGCTATTCAGTTCACACGATATTGTGAATTTCACTATTTCCGACTATTTCGACATTATAATATATTATTATATTATAATTATTAATTAAATATTCAATATTATTTAATTAAACGATCATTAACTTCTCTAAATCACCAATTATATAATTAAATAAATTAATTATATATCTCTAAAAATGCGGGTCATTACAGTATGGAACCACCTTTTAATAGTGTATCTCTAGAGAGTGATACACTGGGTTCAGTAAGAACATCTTGCAACCTGGCCACAGATGACCGACCACTCATTCCCCTTGAGTGTGCCGAATGTATTATCACCAACCATTGTGATCAACAACCGTCACCGAAAGCATACAAAAGATATATAATAAGAAGCAAAAGAATTTTCTCTGGGTCAGGTGATAATACACTCTAATGGGTGTTACTTACGTAGCTATGATATGCCTCGATTTTTGTCATTTCCCAGTTGATGAGGCCTGAGGCTACGATTATCTTTTGGAAACATCTTGCCACTATTCACTTTGAATGCCACACTGTTATCTGTCAACTCACTAATTGACGTCCTCAAAAATACTCTGGTTGTTAAGAAAATAGAAGTTTCTTTCTCTGCCACCAACTATGGTACATTTGAAGAATTCAATGTATGTGATCGTCTGGAAATACTCTGCCAAACATATGTCCATATAAGTTGTCCTAGGACTAGACAAACCAAAGGCACCATCCCATCAATCCACCTTAGGCAATTTCTAACTAGGATTAATAGAATAGCCCTTGCACTTTACTCCTTCAATCATTTTCAACATAATTTGATTCATAATGCTTGTACCCTTGTGGAGTGGTTTTCAGATAATAAACTCGATCTCAATCTCTCCGTGTTGATAATGGAAATATAAAATGGGCCAAAACTTTGATAGTTAGTTATTTAATTAACAAAGGAAACATCCATACAACCAACTATCTTATTTCGAAATGGAAATTCTATTAATCAAGCATCAAGCAACATTGAGATCTTTAGATTAATTTCTTATTAATTTATTTATTACCCAACTTCCTTCCAATATCTTTACCCATATATTCTTTAAAACCCGTTTGCCTCTCATGAATCTTGGAAAATATTTCCAAATATCATAAATTCTTTATACTCTTTTTTAGAAAATATAGCTTATTACCATTGGAAATCATTTCCATAAACTCACTTTTCTGACCCGTTCATCTATATAATTAGAAATATCTATTACTATAGTTGGAAAATATTTCCATATATTCACAAACTCCTATTTTCTATATTTAGAAAACATCCCTGATTATATTTGGGAAAAGTTTCCACAACTCATCTTTTTGGATTAAACAGATGTAGTATAGACCATCGCTTCAACAATTTCAACATTTACACAGGTTAACTCACCACTCTTAATCCAACCTTCACTATCGAACCTTAACCATCCCTTAGTCAATAAGGAAGTCAATCAGGTTGGTGTATAATTACCTCTCAGACCTTAACTAAACAACATTTTTAACTTCGAAATGACAAAGCTCACAACTTCAGTCATTAAAAACATCGCTTACGTAACTCTCAGATTCAATTTTAAAGATCCACTTCTTTTACGGAAATAATTGATTATAATAATAGTGTTATAATCCTTGCTTTGAGATATAAAACCTTAAAATATAACTTTTATTCACTAATTTGAATAAATAATTAAATCAACAAATGAATAAATTAGGTAATTAATTTTTTTTATCAAAACAGAAAGTAATTAGTACTTCCCTGAATTCGACATAGTCAAATTCCAAAGTATAACTCTCTCTCGGATAATTTCTTAATCAATTAACTGTTCGAACTTCAGAATAAATTTACCATTTCAGGTCAACTCAATTCCCCTTATAATCATTCCCATCTGCAAAACATTTGCTTTCAAACCGTTATTCACCTTTAAATGTGAATATCATTTCTTTATGGAAATCTGGACTCGTTTTGTCAAATAAATCTTGATTTTATTTGTAAATATCATTATAGGTTCTAATCCCACTTATTGAGTCAATTTATAAACCCACATCGAATTCCATTTCATTCATTTTCGAAGCCTTTATCCGTTATATTTTGATTTATAAGATTTCTGTTATAAAATCTCATCCATTAAATTTCAATTTACAAATCTTGAGAGAATTTATAAATACCTCAACCACTTTCCAAAGCTCTTTCACAATAAATAGGCTTGTAAATAAAAATAATATTTTTACATGGTTTAATAATACAAAATTCTTCTTTGAAAATAAAACTGCTTTAGAATAAATGTACTCAACTTTCATATCTATAAATCCTTCTTTCGATTTATCACCAACCCATTTATACTTTTGAATCTATAGTTAACCCACTTTTCCCTGAGATAGAATCCACTTTTTCATTCTAACCCGATTTCCCTATCATTCAAAATTCCATTTGAATTCATCTTTCCAAACCTCAATTTCCTTTATAAATATTTCTATTTGCAAAATATTTGCTTTAAACTATTATCTGCTGGACTAATTCATCGCCGATTCTTTGAAAACTCTGAAATCGCTGAGGCACGATGCGGTGATCGCTATCCTAAAACAGTATTTGCCCTCTTATTTTGTGTGCACGAGTAATGGAAAATCTGTTCAAAGATACAACGGAGCAGATATGTTGAATATCTTTAATCGACGTGTTTTCACAAGCACGACGATTCACTATCATAGATTACATTGCTGCAGTGACAAGATAGTAGAATTATAGCCTGCAGAACTATAACTCAATTGTAATATTGATTTAGAAAAATGCGGAGAATTGTAGAAAGTAGAAGATGTAAGAAAGAAATTGAGTGTTCCAAAACTGGAGTGTAGTCTAGTTTTTATAGCGATGAGGAGATTCGAGTGCTTCTGTTCAAAGAAATGGTTGCAACTCTTAGAACAATAGTATCCATTTCTTTTCTGAAAAGTCGCAGCTGTTCGGACCAGTCGACTGGTCTAAATAATTCCAGTCGACTGGTCTAAATAGTTCCGGTCGACTGGTCTAAATAGTACCGGTCGACTGGTTAATGCATAAAACTGCAACTCTTCAAACAGTCGTGTCTGTTTGTTTGAAATCAAACAAATTTTGTCCGTTCAGGCCTGACCAGTCGACTACTCTATATAATACCGGTCGACTGGTTATGATAAAACCCTGCATCAGTTGACTGGTGCAAACAACACCAACCGATTGGCAACGACTGCAATTCCTGTGAGTAAAACAAAATGGTCTGCTGCGCATTAAGCTCATCGGCATTCCAAGGCTCATCTGATCACGAGACCCCAAGAGGCCCAAGGCCCATCTTTTGACCTTTAAATATTAATGTTCATGCCAATGTTATGTATGTCATGTTCTTGCCTTATCTCTCCTCCTCTTTCTTTTTATATAATACATCATGCTTTTACATATATAGTTGCATACCATGTTATATTTCATGATGTGGGACAAATCAAAATTTCCCTTTTGTTCTTTCCTCCTTCCATTTATTTCAAATTTCCTTTAACATTATCCACTTCAAATTTGAACAATTTCTCTTTTATACAATCAAATCAGCTTGATTTCATACTTGTAAATAATATCTCAAATCCAAAATTCTATTTATAACTTTTATTTAGAATTATTCATACAAAATTTCATTTTTATTCCAACCATTTATAATTTCCTTTATAACCGCTAAGTTCAAATCCGATTACAAATATCGGTTTCAAAACCGACTTCTAAAATTCTGTATTTACCTCTTTAACTAAATAGTTAACCAACTTTCCAAGATTGAATCTTTTCTTATTTCAAATTTTCTTTTTATAAGAACCACTGATTTTATATAAATCTTTTAAATTAAATATTTACATTAAAAATTTCTTTATATATTCCAATATTACTTATGGTATTTATAATACCAGAATAAAAGGGCCAGTGTCATTTAAACACCCAAACACAACATAATCTATCACATCTATCACAAATAAATATGTGAGAACAAATAATATAAGTGTTGAGGAATCCAGTTGGATCCTTCCAAACTGTTTCTCTGCATCCACTAATGTTAATCAACATAAATAATACCAATTTCATTTCAATATGAGATATTATGGTAAATAAAATCAATATTCGACTAAGACTTTTGTATATAAATACATATATAATTTCAACTGATTTATTAACAATTCATCCAAACAACCATTACATAATATAAAATCACTATGTATTAATTTAAAACTCGTTTATATAAAAATACAAATGACCCAAAGATAGTGAGTTTACTCACATTGTTTGCTTTGACGATTCAGCTTTTGTTTTATTTAAAATCAAACAAACGTTTGATTTTTCCATGAGATTCCAATAGCTCTATTCTCAGCCACATTAGTTCCACAACATAGATCTCATCGCTCTGATTCCAATGTGACTTATTTTGTTCGATTCTGTTAACGTATGCATGAGACATCATTAGCGATTAACTAAATAATTAATTAAGCTTCATCGTTTTCCTTAGACCTTCTTCCCTCCCAGCCTTAACTTATGCTCCCCATAAAACACTTCATGGCCGTAACTTTGAACTGCACTAGCTCCTCCCCTTCTAGACGAAATCAACCAATGACTTTACTAATGTTTCCACCATCTCGATCCTTATCGACCCTCACCACCAAACAAAACCCGCACCACCACAAAAAAATCCAACTTCACCTAGAAAAGCATTGCCTTTGGTGAAACGACGACCTTTTTTTAACCTAACCCATCAAATTTTCATGCAAGGTGCAACTTTCGACCATAAACCTTTAGTCTAATATCAGGAATGCAATTCAATTTCTAATTCTTACAAATTCTTCAGCCCTAACATGCGCTATAAGCTTTCGAGGTCTAGGAGATGATGCCGCACCGCTAAGCAAGTATATATAACTGTAGAACTACACTTCCCGAATTCAAAGAAAATGCTTTTACGAATTTAGGGATCTTCTACGATTTTAGATCAAAATTTGAAGCTCACATTGTATATTCTGGTGGCAGCGTATTTCTTGTTGACTAGAGGAGGAAAAGAATAAGGGTTACGAATTATTAAGGATGATATATATAGGGTAGGATATAATATTAAAATATTCTCATGAAACTTATGCATGAAGTAACAAGTTTAAACTACCACTTACGATTTCTGATCATGATGAAAATTGTAATCCTTTATAACTTAATATTTCAAACATGATGGAACTGGTTTTGTCGAATTCCGATTCAGTTTGTAAAACTTCCTTCTAATTTCAAACGGTTAAATAATACATGTTTATATTGCACATGGCACAAAATAACTCCAATTGACTAGAAACTGAAAATTTAACAATAATTAATCACTACGGATTATATAAAATTAGTTTCGTTAAAATCCGACATCGTTTGAAAATTTGTTATTTTAAATTTCATATTAAATTGATATAATATAAATTGATTCCAAAATAAAAAAATCTGCTGATAGTAAATTATTATTATCATACATACTTAAACAAAATGTTATGTAACTTCCAAACAATCTAACTTGGATTTTAAACTCAATAATTTCAATTTCATTTAAATCAATATTTAGTTTGTTTAAAATCCCTTTGATATTATTAAATAAATCGTTATGGTTCATAAAAGATTCTATAGTGACTTTATGAAATTTTGATTTGGGCATAACTCAAAATCTACAATATGAAATCTCGATTTTTCTATTTCACTAGAAAACTATAATCTAATATATCTGGAAGATTCTTGTTTCAAAGAATTCTGACTTATATTGGATCATCTACACTCAATTTACGTTCAAAAAGTAAAACAACGAACTACCACATTGTTGTGAGCTCAATTTTAATTAAATATAAATTTATATATTCAAAATTCGTTTTATATAAATTCATTATTATAATTCAAATCTAAGATGGATTAAATCCTTTATATTATCCAATTTACACGATATCACAAATTCAGCTAATCCCCGGCTATTTCAGAATAAAATTTATTATTCCCCTATTTATATTAATTTAATATTCAAAATTATTAAGTCTTTTTAAACTTCCAAACCACTATTTAAATAAATAAATAAATTATATGACCTTTAAAAATCTTGGACGTTACATCATTAAGTCATATGAAAGGTTTTACCGTACATCAAAATAATATAATTCTCAAAATTGCATAAACTCAATGACACAACCAATTCCATTTTTCCAAGTTTCTTTAAATTGAAGCCTCACATCCTAACTAAATTCATGCATTCTCTATCTCCCCATTATGCAACTTTTAGGGTTTTAAGGCTATCTCAATCTCTCCTTAGCAGTTGACAGTTTACATATGTCGAGTGATCTTTCTCAAGTTTAGGGCTTCTACAGTTTTTGCCTAATTTTAATTTTTCCATTGAGTCCAGGTTGTCCGTTATGTGAATAAAAAGCTTACAGATCACTATTTTATGAGTTTGGACCAATCGGTGGTCATAAAAGTTTTGATATATATGTAAATTATCGTTTCAGGGACAAAGGTTATATTATAATGAAACTCCTATAACAAAACTCGTATTTTTGAAATAGTAGTATTGAGCATTGCATATTGTTAAGTTTTGTAATGAGTAGATGTACAGTTTTATCGTACATAATTAAAATGGATGTCAATTTCTAAAAAGAATCGTAATTATATAATTCGAGTTTTAAAGGTTAATTACTATATACAACTGAATTCATCCTGGAGACTAGTTCATTTGCTTTTAGAAGGCCTCTTTGTATAGATGTAGATAGCTGATATGCCTCGATTGGAGATCGCGGTTTTTTGGGCTCGTTTGAGAATTATTAGTAAAATAGTTAAAATAAACAAACCCAATCCCTTATTTCAAACCAAACCATTTTTGGAGAACCTATAACTTTCTTCACTCACGCAAAAGAACTGTTCCATTGAGAAAAATGGCAACCTTCTATTTGTGATCTTTGAAAAATCATTTCTCTCAAAATACTCCGTCTAATATCACGAAATAAGTTCCTAAATTCCAAAATTGAGTTTCTCTACAGGCTTATACCATTTTTGAAGGTGAGATCACATTCTCTGAAACCGACTTTAATTAGTAGGCAACTAGGATTGAAGTTTTCTCGCAATTCAAGCGACGACTGGGCAAGGCGGCTTGGAATTCATATTTGTAAGGAAATTGACATCGATAAGCTAAGTTTGGTGGTATGCGGTACTAGGTGGGGGTGAAACATATAGGAGCCACGACCTGCTCCTTGCACATGCCTAGGAAAGATTTTTTAGGGGAGAGCCAGATTTGATGAGGCTTGGTGTGGAGGGCGAACTCGCGTAGAGGAGAGCTGTGACGATCCCAAAACCCCGTGACACGGTGTTAAGGATAATCATTGGAATATAACACATTAATCATCATTAGCAGATCACAGATAATAGCATAAACAGAAAATAGAATAATTTACACACATATGACAGCGGAATCATATAGATATCATCACATCAGAGAAGCACAGTACAGGATACAACTTAGTGCATAATGATACATAATCAGTCACCATCGCCTAAGGCAAAATCATACATAAAGAGTACACAAAAGGAATATCAGTCTACATCGCCAATGGCGGAATCATAATATAGATACAATAATGGCGGAGAAAATCCAAGTCAGCACGGTGTAGTCAAGCCTCGCCATGAGCCAAAAGGTGCGTCAGAAACCTGTAACTAGGCTGCCCGTGTGAAAATGAGGGCACCCGAGTTTGCAAGGTGAAACAAACTACGAGTCAGTCATGAGACTGGTATGAGAAATCTACTCAACTTATTAACAACAATAATAAGGCAAATCAAAGGACCACGCCACTTTCGCGGAACGGGTTTACTCCAATGAGAGCTAGTGCATGAAATAAAATAAATAATTAAATCAACGCAATGCTTTTTATAAAATGAAGCCATTATAAGACTCAGGTCCCATCACACAATGCAACGCAAGCCAGAGGATAGAGTTTTTACCTTATAATAGCCAAAAATGCTTCATACGAATAAAACAAAAGTGCTTGATATTATTACTAGTGTATATATGTTCCAAAAGCGATTTCAATCATAAATATCAATCCTAGGCGGCATAAATGACCCATACCATTATGTCGCCATACTAGTAATACAATCACATCCGCATATTTCGTATTGGAAATTGGATTCCTTCATGAGTCAAGGCAAGGGGCAAGCTCCTCTCCGATTCGAGACACTCTAGCAAATGTCCCAGGACCCCACTATGATCCTTCGATCTTCAGGGCCGGTCCTCTCTTACTTTTGAGGAATGGCAATTCCTGAACACATGTTTCTCGGTCCTTACAGACCTATATCGAGGCGCCTCGCATACCAACAACCACACAGGTGAAAAGTATATATAATGTCAGGGCTGGTAGGTCACTGACACCACCTTAGCTAGAAAGAAACGTCGTGCTCTCCCTGCAGTCACTCTCCCGTTTTTGACTCATACCGAGGTGTGAGGCTCGCGAATTCACGTTATACACAAAGCTACGTCACACAGACCATGCTTTGATCATCAACCACAAGACTTTGCTTTGCAACAGAAGCCTTGATCATATGCCACTTAGGCGTGCCACACAGGCAATCCACTCCATGCGACTGATTTCTGTCAATGTATAACCTCTGAGCTCGTACGTCTCAGAGAAGGGCGTTAAGCAAGAGAATAAATTCTCCGCCGCCAAACAGATATATATTTAACAGAGATCAATCAACACAAAACAAAATCCAATGTCAGACACACAGTCCATTTACAAGTCCATTCTGGGTCTGAACGAAACCGGAGGCATCAATTCCTCGCATATCCGTACAATCAACAGTATGTTTGGACGGCTACTACTTCAATTCCTTCATGGTAGCTACTCCAATCACGAGCATCAGTAGCACCCATCCATCCAATGTGGAGATCGTCGGTCTTCAGCCGTCTTCGACTCTTCGACTTCTCAACGTCGATCGATTATTTGAAATGAGATAAACTCGGCCTTTTCAAATAACCCACGTATATTTAGATTTTCAAATCAATTAATCACATGGTTGGACTATTCAACATTCACATTTCAGTTATTTAGTTATAATTTTCATGTCAAATACATTCAACCATCACATATCAAGCAAACACAACAAAATTGGTTTATTTCCACCCTATATCGTCTATAGTACTTTATAACGATATATCGCCACTTTTATTTAATTTAAAATGGCCATATTTAATTAAACGATGTTTCGGGTCGTGTCGATGCACTGGCGCTGCTTTTCACTAATTTTGTTTTTACACATATCTAAATATCTAACCGTTGGATCTTCACAAATTTTATATCATTAGGAAGGTCATTTCAAAACGAATCCAACGGTTTCAGTTTTGGGAAAATCCGACGGTCGGATCTTCCACACTAGCCATTTGAAGTTACGATTTCAATTTACGAACTGCAGCGCCGTTATTCGATTTAATTTAATTATATTTATATATATACATATATAAATATAATCCTTTCTGGCGCTATTTTTCTCCTGATTTGAATTAAACATTCCAGACTATCCAACCGTCAGATCTTCACAAAGTTGGTGTCGTTGGAAAGATATTTCCAAGGCGAACCCAACGGTTGCGGTTTCGGGAAAATCCAATGGTCGGATTTCTCGCACTAGTCATTCGAAATCACGGTTTCAAAACACGAACTGCACGACCACGTTTCGTTTTAATTCTATTTATATTTATATATTTATATAAATATAGTTCATTCAAAAATTCCTATATCGTTTCCACTTCAATTATTTCACTAACGCCTTTAAATTTCGGAAAATTTTGCCATAACCTCCTTTGTACGGGAGGGTCTGGGAAAATTCCCAAATAGCCACACAGGCGTCTCATATCAAAAAGAAAAAGAAAAAGAAAAAGCCAAGCGGCTAGCCAACAGGCTCATAAAATCATCACCCAAACAAAGCAGTAAATGTGTACCTATTTGTCGGGCACAAAATTTTATTTCTCTTCTCTAGCCCCTTTGCTTTAACCTGTTCAATAGATATGCATGTACATATATACAATTTCTATCACTTATCATTTTCCATTCAATTCCATATTTGATTTACTTTGGTTTAAAAACACCATTCATTCTAATGTTGAATGCATAGGCTAAAATCATATCATTATCTAATTAATGTATATTTCAACTCATGCACATTTATTTGAACAAGTGGCTATTTTTAACACTTCACATTTCAATAGATGATAATTTTGGCGAACTAAAATAGATTTCAACACATGACTATTTTATTTGGTTCCTATGCATGTTAAAAAGAATATTTCTTTCACAAATATTTATTTCAACGTCCGCATACCTTTAGCATATCACAAATATGATAAAAATGATATTTTTATCGTTTAAAATATTTATTCGACAAATGGATGTTTCAACACTTCATAGTTTCAATAAAAATGTAATTTTTATTGTTCGATCTTTTTATTCCACACATGAACTTTTCCGCTACCCACACTTCTCAACAAATGAGCATTTCCACACATGGACATTTTATTTATGTTGTTCATATTAGAAAGATGGGATTTTTATTGTTGAAACTATTTATATAAGGCGAATATTTTTCCTACTTCATATATATATATATATATATATATATATATAAATGTGATTTTTATTGTTTAAACACTTCATTCATTCACAAATGAATTTAATTTTCACACAACACTTTCAACACATGAACATTTTCCACACATGGATATAATTTCAACATATGGCTATAATTTCTACGCATGAAAATTATTTCAACATATGAAAATAATTCTAACACACAAAGATTATTCAAAATTTCGGCAGCATAACGGCAGAGTAGTTAAAACCGGCACCGTCCCTAGTACGGCTCCTCGCTCTACCTTAAAACCTCGCTGTTTTTGACAATGGGGATTCATGCATCTAATTTGCACGCAGGCGGCATGTTTATTTTTATTTCCACAAATATTTCCAATTCATTTCAATCACCAATGGGTATTTTTCAACCACTACCAAACAATATCAACCACAAACAATTATTCAACCATTCGTATTTTCCATCCAATATTTCACACCAATTCACAACAATAAATATCGTCCATGGTTTGTGGATGAGGGGAGTATATATATAATTGCTATATTTCACTTGCATTTCAACACATATCTCAATTATTCTATGCATGTAAAATTCATACTTCGCTTATATAGCTTACACTACGTATGTACATGAGGTATACAACACGTATGTAATTTATATTTCGCTAATATAAATTATACACGACATTTTTCCATTCAATTTCACGTTAATTTAGATTTCTCACCTTGGTTTTCGGAGCGCTAAAAATCGATACGATGTCAGAAAAATCCGCGGCTTCTTCTATTGGGTAGAGAGCTTCCTTGCGGTCCCGATGTTTCCTGTTTCATCGAATTTCGTCAACATACCAAAAAGATATGATTTTTCAAAGTGTAAAGATCAAAGAAAAACTCACTTTCACGAAGCTTCAAAACTAGGTTTACAGTTTTCGCGAGAATCGAGGCACGAGGGGATGATCAGCGAGTTGGACGTGGAAGAGGGAAGAGAGGGCTTCCAGTCGGTGGTGGTTTGGTGGCGTTCGGTGGTCTAGATCGGCGGCGGCGGCGGTGGAAAGGTCGGGACTTTGGGGCTTCGATTCGGGCGGCATAGGCGACGAGGGGTGGCGATGGTTAGTCGGATTTGAAGAGGGGACGGAGGCGCGTCGAGGGGTGGCAGTGGCGAAGGCTGTAGGTGGCGGTAGCGGCGGCGGCGGAGGAGAGAAGGTCTCGAACGGGTTTCGCCGTTGATTTTGGGGTTTTTTTTTAAAAAAATTTATGAATGGAAAATTCTGATTGGCCGAGGACTATATTAAATTTTTAAATAGTGTTTTCTCAAACGAACTCCTTTTTAAACCAAACGACTGTCGCCCCTAGCTAAATACCCCCATTCCGGACACAATGAGATATGTTTCGCTGGCCAATTCGACTGTTACAGTCAGTTATTTTTCAAATTAAAGTATAAAACATTTAATTTTTAACTTTCAACGTACATTTCAATTTGCCAGGGCCACAAACTGATTCGAAAAATTCTAGAAAAATAAATCTAGCTATGTTTTGACGCTACGGTCCCAACAAAACTAGTTTCGTTGAATTCTGAGGTCGTTTGAAAAATGGCCATTTTCTGGTCGATCCAATTTAACAGAAATTGACCAATCACATTTTCTTTTGCTACGCTCACATACTAGCTTCAAAAATTATGAAATTTGAAACCTAGCAATAGTTTGACATCCCGGACCCAACAAAAGTGGTTTCGTCGAATTCCGAGGTCGTATGCAAAATATCAATTTTCCAGGGCTATATATTCTATATACCGACCCTTCTGAAAATTCATTTGGCCATAACTTTTGATTCCCGTTATGAAACTTCGATTTTTCAGATTCGTTAGAAAGGTATTGACTAACAGATTTAAATATTTTTGGTTTCACTAAAATCCGTTATATTTTCCACCCTGCACAGTCAGTCAAAGTTTGAATTCAAATTTTCAAACTGACTCACTATTTCTAATTCACTATTTTATTGAAATATTCTATTTCAATTGTTCAAATTCTTTTGAAATCACCAATTTAAAAATTTTAAATTGGCTCGTATTTTCCGGGTTATTACAATCTCCCCCACTTAAAACTTTTCGTCCTCGAAAAGGAAACAACAGTAAAGTAGGAAATAAAATGTAAATGCAAAGTATTGTAAAGGTACCTTGCACCGGAGTTAGTCAGAGATATCCACTCTGCATTTGGTGTAAGCTTGCTTAATGCTTTCCTCAGTTTCCCAAGTACAGTCTCTAGGATCGCTGCTCCATTGCACTTTAACTAAATGAACCTTTTTGCTTCTGAGTTCTCTAGTTTCTTTGCCAACAATCTTTAATGGCTCCCTTCTCAGTAATAATTCTGGAGTTATCTCCACATCCCGTTGCGCTGCTTCTTCTACAACAAGATCCGGATCATGTACATGTCTTCTAAGTTGAGATACGTGAAATACATTGTGCACTCCATGCAACCAATCTGGCAATTGAACCCTATAAGCAAGAGTTCCAATTCGCTCAAGTATAGGAAAGGGACCAATAAATCTCGGTGCCAACTTCCCAGTCTTGCCAAATCTGATTACTCCTCTCATCGGAGAAACCTTCAAATAAACATGATCACCAACAGCAAATGTCAAATCTCTCCTTCTAGAGTCTGCATAACTTTTCTGTCGGCTTTGTGCGGTTTTCAATTGCTTCTTGATGAAGTCGACTTTATCAGATGCTTCTCTAATCATATCGGGTCCTAACACAAGTCTGTTGCCAGGTTCTACCCAACATGCTGGAGATCTGCAGGGTCTGCCATATAATGCTTCAAATGGCGACATTCTCAAACGTGCTTGATAGCTATTGTTATATGAGAATTCTGCCAAATGCAAATGATCTTCCCATGACCCACCAAAATCAATTATACAAGCCCGCAATAAATCTTCTAGAATTCTATTCACCTGCTCAGTTTGGCCATCTGTTTGTGGGTGATAAGCGGTGCTCATATTCAGTTTTGTTCCCAATTCTGTCTGGAAAGCCTCCCAGAACTTGCTAGTAAATAGGGGATCTCTATCACTGACTATGCTGATGGGAATTCCATGCAGCTTAACAATTTCTCTGAAATATATCTGTGCTAGACTTTGAGCAGTTCTATTGGACCTGACAAGTATAAAATGGGCAGTCTTCGTGAAGCGATCTACGATTACCCAAATGCTGTCATTACCTTTCTTGGTTCATGGCAAACCATCTATGAAATCCATGGAAATTTGTTCCCATTTCCAGCCTGGGACTTCCAACGGTTGCAACAGTCCAGCTAGCTTCTGTTGGTCACTCTTGACCAATTGACAAGTAGGGCATCTGCTAACATACAAAGAAATATCTCTTTTCATTGCCTTCCACCAAAAAGTGTGTTTGATATCGTTGTACATTTTACTCACCCCAGGATGGATGCAAAATTTGGATTTATGGCATTCATCCAGCACTTCTCTTTTAAGCTTGGGAATGTCGGGAACACATATTCTTCTATTCAACCTCAGAACTCCCTCACTATCCACTTGGAAACTGGAGCCTTCGCCCCTTTGAATCCTTTTTACCATCTCTTTCACAAAATTGTCACTTTTCTGAAGAACAGATATCCTATCAATCAATCCAGGTGTAATTATAAGATTGGCAATGATTGCGGTTTTTCTGCTAAGCGCATCCGCTACAACGTTAGCTTTCCCCGGTGTGTACAGGATGTCAAGGTCATATGCTGCAAGAAATTCTAGCCAACGCTGTTGTCTCAGGTTCAGATCTTTCTGGGTATATAAATACTTCAACGATTGATGATCTGCGTACAGTATAAATTTCTCGCCCAATAAATAATGCCTCCAGATTTTCAAGGCAAAAACGATGGCTAGCAACTCAAGATCATGAGTCACATAATTTTTCTCATACGGTTTCAGTTGGCGGCTTGCATAAGCGACTACTTGGCCTCTCTGCATTAACACTGCACCCAGACCTCTAATAGAAGCATCTGTCCAAACCGTTAAATCCTGATTGCCATCAATAATAGTTAACACTGGAGCGGTGGTCAGTTTCGATTTCAATTCCTGGAAAGCTTCTTCACAGTCGGAAGTCCACTTAAACTTCTCCTGTTTCTTTGTGAGCTTCGTTAACGGACCGGATATCTTCGAAAAATCCTTAACGAACTTTCGATAATAACTAGCCAACCCCATAAAACTTCTAACTTCTGTGGGAGTAGTGGGTTGTTTCCAGTCTTGAATCGCTGTTATTTTGCTTGGGTCAACAGAAATTCCTTTCTCTGACACGACATGGCCAAGAAATTTGACTTCTTCTTGCCAGAAGACACATTTAGAGAATTTGGCTTTGAAGACGTTCTTCCTTAGAATCTCCAATACTTGTTCTAAGTGTTTTTCATGCTCGGGTTTTGATTTGGAGTAGATTAAAATATCATCGATAAATACGAGGACAAATTTATTCAGAACTCCCCTGAACACTCTATTCATTAGATCGACAAAGTATGCTGGAGCGTTGCATAGGACAAACGGCATTACTAACCATTCATAAAATATGCCTGGACCTCTGAAAGCTGTCAAAGGAACACACTCTTTTGCTATTCTCAATTGATGAAAACCTGTAGCTAGGTCCATTCGGGAAAATACTTTCGCCCCATTCAATTGGTCTAGCAAATCATCAATGCGGGGTAATGGATATTTGTTTTTAAGCGTCTGTTTGTTAAGATCTCGGTAATCAACACATAATCTAAGAGTACCGTCTGACTTTGGGACAAACACAACAGCTGCACCCCAATTAGAAAAACTAGGTCTGATTAGGCCCTTCCACAACAGTTGACGAGTTTGATCGCCTAATTCTTCATTTTCTTTCGGAGTCATTCTGCGAATTGGATGCACCACTGGCCTGGCATTGGGAATTAGATCGATTCGGAATTCTGTTTCTCTTTGCGGAGGTAAGTTTTCAACTTCTTCAAACACATCCGCATAGTTTCTAACAATCGGAATCTTTTCTATGGAAGTGGGGATAAGTTCTAATGCTGACCAAAATTCTTCTCTATTCGGATTCGAACTATGACAGGGAACCGTAATATACCCAAGCTTCGTTCGAATTTTTACGATTCTTTCCGCACACTTTACCTCAGCTTCGTATTTCGTTAACCAATCCAGCCCGAGAATAATATCGAATTCGGGAAAATCCATAACAATTAAATCAAAAGGAAACTTGTAGGAAGAATAAGAGACTGGCACTCTACAATATGAACTGAGAGTAACAGGACCCCCTATCGGGTTATGAACTTCCTCTGATTCTTTGAGCTTTCGCTGTTTTAACTTTAATTTGTGCATTGTGTTTCTAGCAATAAAACTACGCGACGCACCTGTGTCAAACAATACAGAAACAGGAATATTTTTAATGGTAAGGGTACCTCCCAAAACATCAGGGTTACCTGCTCCATCGAAAGCAGCTGGCGGGCTCGACCCGTCATAGACATGAGCTACTGTAGCTTTCTTCAGCAAAGGACAGTCTTTGACCAGATGGTTGGTCTTGCGACAGTTGGAGCACGAGCGAGGGTTCTGAGAGCCTTGAGAATTTGTCTTCTGCCTCTTCGGAGTTGTGCAGACGTTTGAGTAGTGGCCCGGCTTGCCACAGTTAAAGCAATTTCCTCTTGGCGGCTTGCCAGTCTGAGGTTTTGAAGATGCTGCTTGGCTTGACTCGCCTTGATTTACAGCAGGCTTGCGCTTGTTTCCGGCTTGGCTTCTAGCGCGATCCTGATCCAGATGCCTTTGATCAAGGTCTTCGTAGTTGCATGTCATTTCCACCAGTTCGTTGAATTCCAGCTTGACATGGGCCATGGCCCTATCATGATATTGTCGTCTTAGTCCAAGGATAAACCTCTTATTTTTGGATTTCGCAGTAGCGACGAGCTCTGGAGCATAGGGCGACAACATTGTAAATTTATTCAGATAATCTTGCACGGAAAGATCCCCCTGCTGGAGATTGGCGAAGTCATCGTGCATTCTTTCTAGAGCTTGTTCTGGGACATATTTCTCCTTGAAGAGTTCTTTGAATCCATCCCATGTTCTTCCAGCTTCTCTATTCCCGGCGGTAAGAGATTCCCACCATAGTTCAGCTTGTTCCTGCATAATCCAGGCGCCCATAATAGCTTTGTCTTCGTCTCCAAGCCTTAGGCCTTCAAGAATTTTCTCGCATGTTTTGAGCCATGCAAGGGCCTCTATTACGGTGCCAGTTCCCGAGAAGGTCTTGCCTCCTAAGTTTTTATATCTCTTAGCTACACGGTCTAGCTCGAAGTATTGAGCTGCCGGAGGTTGTATCAAAGGTCCTTCTTGAGCTGGGACTTCTCCCCTTCCTCGGCCTCGGCCGGCACGGCCTCCTCTAGCGGCGGCTGCTCTGGTAGCCATTTGTCAAATTCTGTATAAGCAACGGAAAAGTCAGCTAACATAAATGATAGTCTATTGCATAGTTAAGCAGAAAATTTACGGAAAGGTAACGATGGATTGATCAAATTATTTTTGCTATTCTGCTCGGCTCATTCTAGGACTTTACTAGTCCTATCTCTAATGAGCGACTCGCCTTAGAATACTACTGACTCTATTTTGATGAAGTGTTTAATGTGTTAGACTCCAGAACTAAGGTTAACCAAAGCTCTGATACCAGCTGTGACGATCCCAAAACCCCGTGACACGGTGTTAAGGATAATCATTGGAATATAACACATTAATCATCATTAGCAGATCACAGATAATAGCATAAACAGAAAATAGAATAATTTACACACATATGACAGCGGAATCATATAGATATCATCACATCAGAGAAGCACAATACATGATACAACTTAGTGCATAATGATACATAATCAGTCACCATCGCCTGAGGCGGAATCATACATAAAGAGTACACAAAAGGAATATCAGTCTACATCACCAATGGCGGAATCATAATATAGATACAATAATGGCGGAGAAAATCCAAGTCAGCACGGTGTAGTCAAGCCTCACCATGAGCCAAAAGGTGCGTCAGAAACCTGTAACTAGGCTGCCCGTGTGAAAATGAGGGCACCCGAGTTTGCATGGTGAAACAAACTACGAGTCAGTCATGGGACTGGTATGAGAAATCTACTCAACTTATTAACAACAATAATAAGGCAAATCAAAGGACCACGCCACTTTCGCGGAACGGGTTTACTCCAATGAGTGCTAGTGCATGAAATAAAATAAATAATTAAATCAATGCAATTCTTTTTATAAAATGAAGCCATTATAAGACTCAGGTCCCATCACACAATGCAACGCAAGCCGGAGGATAGAGTTTTTACCTTATAATAGCCAAAAATGCTTCATACGAATAAAACAAAAGTGCTTGATATTATTACTAGTGTATATATGTTCCAAAAGCGATTTCAATCATAAATATCAATCCTAGGCGGCATAAATGACCCATACCACTATGTCGCCATACTAGTAATACAATCACATCCGCATATTTCGTATTGGAAATTGGATTCGTTCATGAGTCGAGGCAAGGGGCAAGCTCCTCTCCGATTCGAGACACTCTAGCAAATGTCCCAGGACCCCACTATGATCCTTGGATCTTCAGGGCCGGTCCTCTCTTACTTTTGAGGATTGGCAATTCCTGAACACACGTTTCCCGGTCCTTACAGACCTATATCGAGGCGCCTCGCATTCCAACAACCACAAAGGTGAAAAGTATATATAATGTCAGGGCTGGTAGGTCACTGACACCACCTTAGCTAGAAAGAAACGTCGTGCTCTCCCTGCAGTCACTCTCCCGTTTTTGACTCATACCGAGGTGTGAGGCTCGCGAATTCACGTTATACACAAAGCTACGTCACACAGACCATGCTTTGATCATCAACCACAAGACTTTGCTTTGCAACAGAAGCCTTGATCATATGCCACTTAGGCGTGCCACACAGGCAATCCACTCCATGCGACTGATTTCTGTCAATGTATAACCTCTGAGCTCGTACGTCTCAGAGAAGGGCGTTAAGCAAGAGAATAAATTCTCCACCGCCAAACAGGTATATATTTAACAGAGATCAATCAACACAAAACAAAATCCAATGTCAGACACACAGTCCATTTACAAGTCCGTTCTGGGTCTGAACGAAACCAGAGGCATCAATTCCTCGCATATCCGTACAATCAACAGTATGTTTGGACGGCTACTACTTCAATTCCTTCATGGTAACTACTCCAATCACGAGCATCAGTAGCACCCATCCATCCAATGTGGAGATCGTCGGTCTTCAGCCGTCTTCGACTCTTCGACTTCTCAACGTCGATCAATTATTTGACATGAGATAAACTCGGCCTTTTCAAATAACCCACGTATATTTAGATTTTCAAATCAATTAATCACATGGTTGGACTATTCAACATTCACATTTCAGTTATTTAGTTATAATTTTCATGTCAAATACATTCAACCATCACATATCAAGCAAACACAACAAAATTGGTTTATTTCCACCCTATATCGTCTATAGTACTTTATAACGATATATCGCCACTTTTATTTAATTTAAAATGGCCATATTTAATTAAACGACGTTTCGGGTCGTGTCGATGCACTGGCGCTGCTTTTCACTAATTTTGTTTTTACACATATCTAAAAATCTAACCGTTGGATCTTCACAAATTTTATATCATTAGGAAGGTCATTTCAAAACGAATCCAACGGTTTCAGTTTTGGGAAAATCCGACGGTCGGATCTTCCACACTAGCCATTTGAAGTTACGATTTCAATTTACGAACTGCAGCGTCGTTATTCGATTTAATTTAATTATATATATATCTATATATATATATATAATCCTTTCTGGCGCTGTTTTTCTCCTGATTTGAATTAAACATTCCAGACTATCCAACCGTCGGATCTTCACAAAGTTGGTGTCGTTGGAAAGATATTTCTAAGGCGAACCCAACGGTTGCGGTTTCGGGAAAATCCAATGGTCGGATTTCCCGCACTAGTCATTCGAAATCACGGTTTCAAAACACGAACTACACGACCACGTTTCGTTTTAATTCTATTTATATTTATATATTTATATAAATATAGTTCATTCAAAAATTCCTATATCGTTTCCACTTCAATTATTTCACTAACGCCTTTAAATTTCGGAAAATTTCGCCATAACCTCCTTTGTACGGGAGGATCTGGGAAAATTCCCAAATAGCCACACGGGCGTCTCATATCAAAAAGAAAAAGAAAAGGCCAAGCGGCTAGCCAACAGGCTCATAAAATCATCACCCAAACAAAGCAGTAAATGTGTACCTATTTGTCGGGCACAAAATTTTATTTCTCTTCTCTAGCCCCTTTGCTTTAACCTGTTCAATAGATATGCATGTACATATATACAATTTCTATCACTTATCATTTTCCATTCAATTCCATATTTGATTTACTTTGGTTTAAAAACACCATTCATTCTAATGTTGAATGCATAGGCTAAAATCATATCATTATCTAATTAATGTATATTTCAACTCATGCACATTTATTTGAACAAGTGGCTATTTTTAACACTTCACATTTCAATAGATGATAATTTTGGCGAACTAAAATAGATTTCAACACATGACTATTTTATTTGGTTCCTATGCATGTTAAAAAGAATATTTCTTTCACAAATATTTATTTCAACGTCCGCGTACCTTTAGCATATCACAAATATGATAAAAATGATATTTTTATCGTTCAAAATATTTATTCGACAAATGGATGTTTCAACACTTCATAGTTTCAATAAAAATGTAATTTTTATTGTTCGATCTTTTTATTCCACACATGAACTTTTCCGCTACCCACACTTCTCAACAAATGAGCATTTCCACACATGGAAATTTTATTTATGTTGTTCATATTAGAAAGATGGGATTTTTATTGTTGAAACTATTTATATAAGGCGAATATTTTTCCTACTTCATATATATATATATATATATATATATATATATATAAATGTGATTTTTATTGTTTAAACACTTCATTCATTCACAAATGAATTTAATTTTCACACAACACTTTCAACACATGAACATTTTCCACACATGGATATAATTTCAACATATGGCTATAATTTCTACGCATGAAAATTATTTCAACATATGAAAATAATTCTAACACACAAAGATTATTCAAAATTTCGGCAGCATAACGGCAGGGTAGTTAAAACCGGCACCGTCCCTAGTACGGCTCCTCGCTCTACCTTAAAACCTCGCTGTTTTTGACAATGGGGATTCATGCATCTAATTTGCACGCAGGCGGCATGTTTATTTTTATTTCCACAAATATTTCCAATTCATTTCAATCACCAATGGGTATTTTTCAACCACTACCAAACAATATCAACCACAAACAATTATTCAACCATTCGTATTTTCCATCCAATATTTCACACCAATTCACAACAATAAATATTGTCCATGGTTTGTGGATGAGGGGAGTATATATATATAATTGCTATATTTCACTTGCATTTCAACACATATCTCAATTATTCTATGCATGTAAAATTCATACTTCGCTTATATAGCTTACACTACATATGTACATGAGGTATACAACACGTATGTAATTTATATTTCGCTAATATAAATTATACACGATATTTTTCCATTCAATTTCACGTTAATTTAGATTTCTCACCTTGGTTTTCGGAGCGCTAAAAATCGATACGATGTCAGAAAAATCCGCGGCTTCTTCTATTGGGTAGAGAGCTTCCTTGCGGTCCCGATGTTTCCTGTTTCATCGAATTTCGTCAACATACCAAAAAGATATGATTTTTCAAAGTGTAAAGATCAAAGAAAAACTCACTTTCACGAAGCTTCAAAACTAGGTTTACAGTTTTCTCGAGAATCGAGGCATGAGGGGATGATCAGTGAGTTGGACGTGGAAGATGGAAGAGAGGGCTTCCAGTCGGTGGTGGTTTGGTGGCGTTCGGTGGTCTAGATCGGCGGCGGCGGCGGTGGAAAGGTCGGGACTTTGGGGCTTCGATTCGGGCGGCACAGGCGACGAGGGGTGGCGATGGTTAGTCGGATTTGAAGAGGGGACGGAGACGCGTCGAGGGGTGGCGGTGGCGAAGGCTGTAGGTGGCGGTAGCGGCGGCGGCGGAGGAGAGAAGGTCTCGAACGGGTTTCGCCGTTGATTTTGGGGTTTTTTTTTTTTTTTTAAAATTTATGAATGGAAAATTCTGATTGGCCGAGGACTATATTAAATTTTTAAATAGTGTTTTCTCAAACGAACTCCTTTTTAAACCCAACGACTGTCGCCCCTAGCTAAATACTCCCATTCCGGACACAATGGGATATGTTTCGCTGGCCAATTCGACTGTTACAGTCAGTTATTTTTCAAATTAAAGTATAAAACATTTAATTTTTAACTTTCAACGTACATTTCAATTTGCCAGGGCCACAAACTGATTCGAAAAATTCCAGAAAAATAAATCTAGCTATGTTTTGACGCTACGGTCCCAACAAAACTAGTTTCGTCGAATTCTGAGGTCGTTTGAAAAATGGCCATTTTCTGGTCGATCCAATTTAACAGAAATTGACCAATCACATTTTCTTTTGCCACGCTCACATACTAGCTTCAAAAATTATGAAATTTGAAACCTAGCAATAGTTTGACATCCCGGACCCAACAAAAATAGTTTCGTCGAATTCCGATGTCGCATGCAAAATATCAATTTTCCAGGGCTATATATTCTATATACCGACCCTTCTGAAAATTCATTCGGCCATAACTTTTGATTCCCGTTATGAAACTTCGATTTTTCAGATTCGTTAGAAAGGTATTGACTAACAGATTTAAATATTTTTGGTTTCACTAAAATCCGTTATATTTTCCACCCTGCACAGTCAGTCAAAGTTTGAATTCAAATTTTCAAACTGACTCACTATTTCTAATTCACTATTTTATTGTAATATTCTATTTCAATTGTTCAAATTCTTTTGAAATCACCAATTTAAAAATTTTAAATTGGCTCGTATTTTCCGGGTTATTACAAGAGCAGTGGAATCGTCGATTTGAGTTTTCGTTGAGAAATAAGGGAGAAAAAAAAGGAGAGAAGTAGTGGCAAAAAGTGGGTTCGGTTACCTATAGTGTGCCTTGTGATTGGGGATTGGGGAAGAAAGGATCATGATAGGTAATTAAGTGGTTAATTGCGTTTGAAGCTAATAAATTATTAAGATAATGCGAAAAATTATATCATGCATAAGTTTTGCGTACGAGATCAGAATTTGATGTCATTTCTACCATTGGACTCATATTGGTGAGCTCTATGTTTGACAAGATTTGGTTGAGATGAGTGATAATATCTCTCATTGAACTATTGTTGTTCGTATAATATTTATTTGATGTTTTTGACCGATTTCTAATTATAAAAATATTTGTTAGGGTAATTAAGATTAACGAATAATTCATAAAAAGATTATTGAGTGATTTAAGTTGTTTTAACCATAATTATCATTTATTTCCTATTTGCATGCAATTACACACTATTTACCCATTATGTGCTATTATGCATTATTTCGATTGCACTATTAGATTTAGGTTATTTTGACACTTATTTCATTTTGATTGATATAGATAGGTTATAGTTAATTTATAATTGCTATTATGGCTGCTTATATGCTAATTTAGGAATTTGTAAGATTATTGGTTACGTGATTGAATTGTTTGTTTAGTTTAGCTTAAAACGCCGTTCATAGGCAATCTAGTATTAGGAAAAAATCTCGTTCGTAAGATTTTTTTGATGCTTACTTGTCAAACGTGCATGATGGCATGTGTTGATTAAGCGTATAAGGATGATAGATCTGAATAGATGAGATAAATTCTCGAGGGCGCTTCAGAGCGCATGGATGGATTTGATGATGGAGCAGTATTGGAACTTGATGACAGATTTAAGGACGGAGAGATGCTAGAGCTTGGTGGTTAATATAAAGATGGAGAATGGACATGAAGTCAAGCTGGATTTCGCGGCGAATGTCGTACGTTTTCCTTGGATGGATATTTTACTAACTAGGTTAAATACGTGATCCGACAGTCATTATTGATTACTACGGAGTGGTGGATATCGACTACTACTATTACTGGTCATCTGGTCAATTTGACATGAATGATGGTGTGACTTCGAGGAGTAGGACATGATGAATCTTTCGATAGTGATTTCGACATGATGGCTCTTTGATCAATGGCTTTGGCTTGAGACTAGGATGTAGTGCTTTTATGTAGTGATTCTTTATTCGACGACTGCGATTCCAAAATGGGGAGCAATGTTGTTGCAATAGATAGTTTTTCTCTAAGATGCAAAAAAAGAAGACAATAAGTTGTACTGAGGTGACTGTCGAAGGGAGAGAGACGGGAGATTTAGGATGATATCATATGGCATACGATGACCGTCGAGGATAGTTCCCAGATCATGTTGATTCCAGATGTGAGGCTTATGAACATTTTAGAGGTGATTCTGTTGCAGAGAATTTATGCAAAGAAGTTATTAATATTTATGACTTTGGTATGCCTTTGAGAAAGCGACACAAGGATGGATCAAAGCCTATGCAGCAATGACTGATCGTCCCAGAACCCAGAGCCTATGCAATGAGGAATAGGCTGGACTATTAGCTATAGTCCATGCAGTGGGGCATAACGATAGTTGGTGGAGCTCATGCAGTGGGACATGCTAATGCCTTGATGGATTAGGTGACTTAACTATGGGATACCATATACTTTATGCACTGAGTAGATGATGTGAGGATGGATGATAGATGCAATGGTTGTTACAGGTTTATCACCATTTAGTACTTAGACATTTATCACACCCTCTTTATATGATGTTTAACATAAAATTACATATTTTTATTGTTATGTGCTAGCTCTAGGGATGTAGGGGCATGACAATTATGATTTCCATACCCTCCGTGCGATATATATGGTTATGACTTTTATAGTACTTTGAGATTTGTTTATCGCTCACACCAGACTGTTGTTCTCTCTTATTTCCTTAGGTGCTCATCAATGATGCTAATGAGCAGGCAAGGTGATAGGTATTGGTATTATTCAGAGCTGCGTAGGTGGATTGAAAAAGGTGACATTTTACATATTTACACTTGTACCCTTATTTTTTATTCCACTATGTGACACATGAAGACTTTATAGTGTTATTTGTTCTTATTAGAGTTAGTTTATCAGTTAGGTTTATCTATCTCATGTATGGACTTTGTTACTGTTCTATATAACTGTATGAGCATGTACACTTTATTGGTACTGATTCCAAGCTCGGTAGATCTTGGTACATTGGGATTTGGGCCCCGGGCTCACTTGGGCCATGTTTTTCCATGCACCTATCGTCTTCCCTCCAAGTGTCCACCTATAAATGCCCTCTTTAGATATGAGAGATGAGTATGTTCCTTGGAACTTGACTTCTTCCTAGCTTTATAACTCCTTTTCCACTTGTTACACCATTGTTGTTATAATCTTTGGGGAAATACCGATTCTGATTATTAAACTTGAGAAACACGTGAATAAAATGCTAAAACCTCAAAGTGGACGTAGGTATTCACAAAGTAAATCACTATACACAATGTGCTACCTTTTTCTTGTGCTTTCTCTACTTAAATTCCTCACTTATATTTATTTTCACTGTCGTGGAAATCTTTAGGTGTTGTGCCAAATTTTAGACATCAACAAGTATGTTAAGTAAAATTCAAAATCTACTTAATTTTCTTTAGTAGATTATAACACACTTAGAAGATTTTTTCTCTAATTTGAGGAACTCTAAGGAGATTGTTCAGAAACAATTTTCTTTTTCCATTTATGCATGCTTTATCTTTATCCATGTAAGTGGTATTACTTGATTTCCTATTACTTAAATAAAAAGATCGCATATCTTTGTACTTCTTGCTTCACATATTCAGATTGCTTGGGTTACTAATGACATGATTGGTGGCTCCTTAGTCTGGATGATCAAGTATGTATTCTGCTTTTGCTATGTCATTATGTGAGCTTGATGAAAATATAAGTCCCACATCGGGAAATGTTCAACTAAAATCCTGGATATATACTAAGAAGCTACAGTTCACATCAACCAATTGGTTTTGTGAACAAATTATGTAGCTCTCTAAACTATAAAAATGCCAACAGTGGTATCGGAGCCCAGGTCAACTAATTCAACTAGTTCAACTAATACGTATGTGTTTAACCGCCATACGTGCGCCACTCCATCCAAAATAGCATGATCACGTAGATGGCTCAAATACGCCACACGTGAAGGGGGAGTGATGAAAATATAAGTCCCACATCGGGAAATGTTCAACTAAAATCCTGGATATATACTAAGAAGCTACAGTTCACATCAACCAATTGGTTTTGTGAACAAACTATGTAGCTCCCTAAACTATAAAAATGCCAACAGAGCTTTCTAATTGAGTTTATTATAAAAATGCTACAAATTTCTAGAGAGCTCTAAAAGAAACTAATAATTTGCCTTATGTATTATTAAATAAAGTAGCTTGATGCATGTAGAAAGTTCTCTCTAGAGAACTCTAAATAATAAAAAAATTGTAAGATGCCTATAAATAGAAGAAGAGGCACATTGTAAGAGTGTAGCAAAAAATTTCAAGTAATAAAATTCCATTCCATTACAAAAACTTTTGAAGCCATTACTCTATCCCAACTATTTCAACTACTCAACTATTTACACTACTTCAACTACTTACAAGTGGTATCGGAGCTTCGTTCGTTCGCATATTGGGCGGAAAAACATTACAACAATTATAAGCTATGGCAAACATTGCTCAATCTCCATCACCTTCTGTCCCTATTTTTGCCGGTGAAAATTATGATTTTTGGAGCATAAAAATGAAGACATTTCTTAGCTCTCAAGATCTATGGGATATTGTAGATGAAGGGTTCACTATTCCTGAAGATACTTCAACTCTTAGCCAAGCTCAGAAAAAGGAGATAAAGGAAAATAAACTAAAAAATTCAAAAGCGTTAAGTTTTCTACAACAAGCGGTGACCGACGCTATCTTTCCTAGAATAATGGGAGCTTCAAACGCCAAAGAAGCATGGACCACATTACAGGAGGAGTTTCAAGGAAGTGCAAAGGTACGCGCCATTAAACTTCAATCATTAAGGCGTGAGTTTGAATTAATAAAAATGAAGGAGTCGGATACCGTAAAGGAATATTACTCCAAAATAAAAGAAATAGTTAGTCAAATAAGAGCTTATGGGGATAATATTCTTGACAAGAGGATTGTTGAAAAAAATTTAATTTCAATTCCCCGTAAGTATGACACAATCGTGACTACGATCGAGCAAACTAAAGAGTTGTCTACCTTATCGGTGACTGAATTAATGGGCTCCCTTGAAGCATTTGAACAAAGAATGAGCAGGCATGATGAAGACTCGATTGAAAATGCTTTTCAGTCGAAACTCAAGCTATCATCCCAAAATAAAGCATATGGAGAAAATAAGAATGATGGAGAAGATTCTAGAAACAAAGGAAATTCTAGAAATTTCTCAAAGAATAAACAAGGCAAATATCCTCCATGTGGAATTTGTAAGATGACAAATCACTTGGAGAAGTTCTGTCGGAATCGTGGAAAGCCGCAATGTCGACACTGTAAGAAATTTGGACATTTGGAGAAGAATTGTTTCAGCCTAAATAAGCATCAAGCAAATTTCGTTGAAGAGCATGACAGAGAACAACATCAATATGATCGAGATCAACATCTTTTTTATGCTACCCAAGATTCTAGTGAAGAAAATGGAGGAAACTGGTACTTGGATAGCGGTTGCAGCAATCACATGGCTAAAGATGGGAGCATCTTCAAGGATATTGATGATACTGTCAAAGTAAAAGTACGATTAGGGAATGGCACCGTCGTAGAATCAAAAGGCAGAGGTACTGTTGTGGTGGAAACAAAGAAAGGTACAAAATTTATCAAAGATGTTTTACTTGTTCCAAATTTAAAAGAAAATTTGTTGAGCATTGGCCAGATGATGGAGAAAGGCTACGCTCTTCACTTCGAAGGAGACATTTGCAAAATATATGATAACAACTATAAAAGACTAGAGATAGCTCAAGTAAAAATGGAGAAGAGAAATAGAAGTTTTCCAATAAGTTTTAAATATGCTACTAATATAGCCATGAAAGCACAAGTTGATGATTCATGGTTATGGCATCGAAGATTTGGCCACTTCAACATTCAAGCCTTGAAATTGTTGTATCAAAAGAATATGATGAGAGATTTTCCATGCATAAAAGAAAATAATGAAGCCTGTGAAGGATGTCTTCTCGGAAAGCAACACAGATCATCATTTCCATCACGAAGCACTTGGAGAGCAAAAGACTTGTTGGAGTTAATTCACACCGATGTTTGTGGACCAATGAGAACACCTTCACTTCATAACAACAGGTATTTCATTCTCTTTATTGATGATTTTTCTAGAATGACATGGGTCTACTTCATTAAAGAAAAATCAGAAGTCTTTGGAATATTCAAGAAGTTTAAAGCTCTTGTCGAAAATCAAAGTGGAAAACGTATAAGGAAGCTTCGAAGTGATCGTGGTAAAGAGTACAACTCCCATGAGTTTGATAGATTTTGTGATGATGAAGGCATTGAGAGGCAACTTACAGTTGCATATACTCCACAACAAAATGGAGTATCTGAAAGAAAAAATCGCACAGTCATGGAGATGGCAAGATCAATGCTGAAGGAGAAGGGCTTACCCAACACTTTTTGGGCAGAAGCAGTTTATACTGCTGTCTATATACTCAACCGATGTCCAACTATAGCAGTTGAAGACAAGACTCCTATAGAGGCATGGAGTGGACGAAAGCCAACAGCCAATCATCTAAGAATTTTTGGATCGATTTGCTACATACATGTTCCAGACCAAAAGAGACACAAACTAGAAGAGAAGACCATACGAGGAATCTTTTTGGGGTATAGCACACAATCAAAAGGATATAGAGTTTATAACTTGCAAACAAAGAAATGACGATTAGTCGAGATGTCGAAGTTGATGAGAATGCTTCTTGGAATTGGGATGAACAAAAAGTTTAAAAAAGAAACATTTCTATTCCAGTACATCAATCTCATGAAGATGTAGAAGTGGAAGAAATGGAAGAACCAACAGAAGAACCAGGTACGCCCCTTTCACCTTCTCAACAACAAACTTCTTCACCAGAGTCTACTCCAATAAGAGTTAGATCTTTGGTAGATATATATGAAACTTGCAACATGGCTATATTTGAACCCGAAAGCTATGAAGTAGCATCTAAACAAGAAGTATGGATCAAAGCAATGGAAGAAGAGATAAAAATGATTGAAAAAAATAATACCTGGGAGCTTGTAGATTGTCCTAAAGATAAAGAAATCGTTGGAGTGAAATGGGTTTATAAGACAAAGCTAAATCCAGATGGCTCAATACAAAAACACAAGGCTAGGCTCGTAGCAAAGGGCTACTCGCAACAATATGGAGTCGACTATAATGAGACATTTGCTCCAGTTGCACGTCTGGACACAATTAGAGCTTTAGTTGCTCTTGCAGCTCAGAAAGGATGGAATATTTTTCAACTAGATGTCAAATCAGCCTTCTTAAATGGAGTATTAGAAGAAGAGATCTATGTGGAGCAACCACAAGGCTTCATAAGTAAGGGCAATGAAGACAAAGTGCTAAGACTAAGAAAAGCTTTATATGGCTTGAAGCAAGCACCTCGAGCATGGTACAATAGAATCGACCAATACTTCATTAATCAAGGATTTAGGAGGAGCAAGAGTGAGCCTACATTATACATCAAGACACAAGGTCAGTATGATACTCTCATTGTCTCTCTATATGTAGATGATCTTATCTACATGGGAAATAATATGAAGATGATAATTGCATTTAAAGAAGACATGATGAAAACATTCGAGATGACCGATCTTGGCTTGATGAATTACTTCCTTGGCATCGAGGTGAAACAACATAAGGAAGGTATATTTATCTCTCAAAAGAAATATACCGAAGAACTATTAAAGAAATTTAGAATGAATGATTGCAAACCAGTAGCTACTCCACTCGTAACAAATGAGAAGTTGCAAAAGGATGACGGAGCCTCAGAAGCTGATGCATCTCGCTACAGAAGTTTGATTGGAAGTCTTTTATATCTTACTGCTACGCGATCGGATATCATGTACGCTACAAGTCTTCTATCAAGATTCATGCAAAGTCCAAGTCAAATTCATCTTGGAGTTGCTAAAAGAGTTTTAAGATATTTGCAAGGAACAAAGGAGTATGGAATATGGTACAAGACCATAACCAACTCAAAGTTGATTGGCTACACTGATAGTGATTGGGCAGGTTCAGTAGATGACATGAAAAACACGTCGGGCTATGCTTTTTCACTTGGATCAGGAATACTCTCATGGGCATCAAAGAAGCAAGCAACAGTTGCACAATCAACAGCAGAAGCAGAATATGTGGTAGCAGCTGAAGCAACAAGCCAAGCTATATGGTTACGGAGAATTCTTGAAGATATGGGTGAACATCAAGGACAACCTATTACAATCTACTGTGACAACAAATCAGCAATAGCAATGACAAAGAATCCAGTTCATCATAGTCGAACTAAGCATATAGCTATCAAGTATCACTTCATCAGAGATGCAGAAGCGACAAAAGAAATTCAGCTCAAATATTGCAGGACAGAAGATCAAGTTGCAGACATCTTCACAAAAGCACTGCCAAGAGCAAGGTTTGAGCAACTTCGAACTATGCTTGGAGTATCCGAAATTTGTATCAAGGAGTATTAAGAATGCTACAAATTTCTAGAGAGCTCTAAAAGAAACTAATAATTTGTCTTATGTATTATTAAATAAAGTAGCTTGATGCATGTAGAAAGTTCTCTCTAGAGAACTCTAAATAATAAAAAAATTGTAAGATGCCTATAAATAGAAGAAGAGGCACATTGTAAGAGTGTAGCAAAAAATTTCAAGTAATAAAATTCCATTCCATTACAAAAACTTTTGAAGCCATTACTCTATCCCAACTATTTCAACTACTCAACTATTTACACTACTTCAACTACTTACACACTTGCATGGTTAGCACTACGATTATACTTTCTTGACTTGTTGTCTTATTGAGTAAAATGAAAATTAGAGCCAAATATAAAGTAACAATTGCCAGTTGAATGACCAAGCTTTTAACGGGTCTGGAACCTACGGTTCCATCTACCTCCTGTGCCTCTATTTCTATAGACAATACTGAGACTTTGACTGTTGAATTGTTGATTTCTTGAATTATTTCCACAATCAATGTTTCTATTTCTATTATTTTTGGCATAGTTTGCTGATAAAACTAATACTTACGGTGCATTTTTCTCTACTCTACCCACATGAGAAAAAAGTGTAGAGTAGACACACTGTAATGATGGCAATGTCTCTTTTAATAAGAAGACTACAACGACTACCTCATGATCGTCTAGTCCGTTTAAAATTGATAATATTTCTCGGTCTTAATCTTCCTTATGTCCTACAGATGCTAGTTGATCACTTATGGTTTTGACTTTCGCAAGGTAGTCCCTCGTTGGTTGTCTCTCTTTCTTTACATTTTCCAACTGGTTTTTATAGTACATTATCTTCATGGTTGATTGTGCGGTCAAAATTCACCAAATAGTGAACCATATTTCATATGTAGATTAACACCATATTATTTGTAGCAAAAAATTTGTGCCAGTGGATGATAGTATCTGATAACATACTAAACTGTCTTGCATTAGATGAATTGCATATTCCTAATTGCTTATCATTCTTCCATATATACCTGTAGTGAATCTTGGTTAATCTGCCATAAACATATTCCTTTATCCATAAGCTTTTAGTAATTTTTGTTTGACACTTGTGAAGAAGAAGATACTTGTTTTCATTCATTTGAACATCGATTAATTGGCTTTGGGGCTTGATTAAATTATTCAATAGTTCTTGAGTGCTATTTTACCCTAACTCTGATGCAATGTTATCAGGACTAGATGTGGTTGAGTTTTCAACTCCTTCGGCCATTGAAGATTGTTATCAATATGAAGATTACAATACTTCTGAATTTTTAAGCAGATAAGATATGAATCTTGGACGATGAAGATGAATCTAACAGGATTATGTCTTTGGCAAGGCTTAGTAATGGTCCTCAGGAACCGATAGCCAAGGTATTAGGGGTGAACGTTCGGTCGGTTCGGTTTATTTTAAAAAAAAAGTCAAAAACCAAAATAACCATTTAGCATAGTAAAACCAAACCGAATCAAACTATTTTTTTTCAAAACCGAACCAAACCAAACCAAAAACTACCGGTTCGGTTCGGTCGGTTTTATTGGTTGGGCTGGGCTGGACTGGGCTGAAGTTGAGCCAAGATATTGTTTCCCATGAAATAAACAATATAACGATAAATTATAATTCTTCAAGTAACATGCAAATATTCAGCCAACCACAAGAGTGAAACAGTAAGTTGAATATCAACTAAACATAACTAAGGGCAATAAATTGGTTAATAGACAAAAATACCCCATCACAACACATCCACAGCAATGTACTATTACAAATAAATACCATAACAAATGATTATCGTCCAAAATATTGCCATAGTCTGAAACTAATTTCACTCAGCTGAAAAAACCTTGCAAAATGACCGCTTGCAGTCCAAAACCTTGCAAAATGACCACTTGCAGTCCAAGGTTGACCACTTGCAGTCCAAAACTTTGCAAAATGCCCACTTGCAGTCCAAAACCTTGCAAAACGAACCTGAAATCATCATGTAAGATTGTCAATATATTCTTAAAAAATTACTATGCATAGCAACATTAAAAAAAAAAAAAAACTCGACATGAAAAAAGTATAAAAACATCAACTTATCGTCCTATGATTAAGTTGATGACTACATGTGGACTGACTAAGGTAAACAGTAGTGTTTCTGTGGAATAAAAAATGTATATGTACCATGTACATGTCCACCTTGTTAAATTTAAGCATATGGAAATCTCTGTACTATGCCTACATGTGATGAAAGCACCTTGGGGCTGTAATCAAGTTTTATATTGTTTGAAAGAACAATACATACATATGGAAGGTACACATGATTATGATACAAAAAGAACTTTAGCCTGAATGCAACATTGCAAAAGTTGAACAGCACAAAAAAATGTTTGAACTATGCTACAAAAATACATTCAAGTAAATGTTTCCTACAACCAAAGAACACATTCCAATAATGCCTTCAATCCTTAAACTTGTAATAAAAATATAACTTTAGAATATAGTGGCAATTCCAGAACTCATTTGCAGCAGCAAACAAAAACATAAAAAATGTATACTTACCTAAACATAGGTGCAGGACATCCAGATTCCAAAAGCCAAAGCTTACATATTTGTTATAGGATCAAATGCCAGTTTACTCATATCTGCATAAAAAAAAAATGTTTAGAATGCAATACATGCATGTTGAAAAAGAATTATTAGATAGAAAAATAATTGCACTTCATTCATTTTCATACCGGACTCTAGCTACTCTATTATACCTAAGTCTTCCTCACAAGTAATTTTAGACGCAGAAAAAGTATTACGCAACCAATCTTCGGTGCATACGAGAGACTGAACTATCTTTGGTGTCAGCGAACTTCTAAATGGATCAAGTAATAGTCCACTAGTACTAAATGTAGATTCCGACGCTACCGTAGATATAGGGACAACTAATACATTGCGAGCCATTTTAGATAGGATGGGAAATCTTGAATAATTTTCTTTCCAATACTTCAAAATGTCAAACTCTATAGAATCAACCTCGTTTTCTTCACTAAGATATTTCTCCAATTCGGACTTGCGCACTCCACGATTGTTCAAGGATTTCAGTTTTTTATAACGAACTCTTAGATCAGTCATACCCTCATCATTTTCTGTTTCACTATAGACTTCATTAAGCTGAGTAAAGCTTCCGTATTTTACTCTATAATCATCAAATAGTTCTAAAGTGGCATTTTTAACTAGTTTCACTTTTTCTACATATGTTGAGGGGTAAAGGGCTTCTAATGAAAACTCTATAAATCCATATTTCCAGCGAGGATCAAGAACAACAACAAGATAAGTCAGCATATTTATTTTCTCCCAACTACCCCAATATTTATCATACTTCTCTTTCATTTTTCTAGTCATGCACTGCATATTTTGATCGGTACTGCCTTGTAACTTTTCCAAACTGTAACAACCCTGAATTTTGGGGCCAATTCAAAAATTTATTTTAAGCAATTTTAATGCGTTTTGATATTTAAAATAATCTATTTTAAATAATAATGATCACAAATTTGGTTCAAATCGAAGTTAGAATGAATAATTTACTTTTAATTATAAAAAGAGATAGAAATAGCGCGGTAGTTTGAAAAGTCAAACTTGAACTTTGACTGACCGTACAGGACGCAAAATTTAACGGATTTTAGTGAAACCAAAAATATTAGAATCTATTTAAAAATATCTTTCCAACGAATCTGAAAAATCGAAATTTCATAGCGGAAATCAAAGGTTATGGCCAATTCAATTTTTAGAAAGGTCGCGGGGTAATTTGCATAGGACAAAAATGCTACTTTTTGCATACGAAGGAATTTCGACTCAAAACCACTTCCATTGAGTTCGAAATGATGTTTCTGCATTGAAAAACAGTAAACACTTATATGTTTTGAGTTTCAGAAAATATTTGTTTCAAAATGTAGTTTTAATATTAAAAATATTCGCCTTTAAAATAGCCATTTTTCAAAAAGTCTCAGAATTGAACGAAACAAATTTTGTTGTGATCGTATTGTCATAAGAAAGCCAAAAATAATTTTTCCGGATTTTTCTGACTTCGTATGTGTCCCCTGCAAAATTTTATCTACGTTTGAATTAAAAATAAAAGATTTATTTTAAAAATAAAAGAAACATGCGTATAACTTCAGAATTGGACTGTGGCAATAGCACCATCGCGTTCAGAAGACGTCAAAACATTAAGTTCGACAGTCGTTGAGCTTCGTTAGGAGATCGTGTGTGAAAACAGTAATTTCTGGAATTAATTAATTAAATAAATAAAACCCTAAAATACATGTATAAATACGCAGCCGTATACGTGAACACTACTGCTTCTTCCCCGTTCAATTTTGGCCGCCGCAACCCATTTCTTGCTCAAATTTTCAAACTCCAAATTCTCTTTCAATACTTCACGGAATTCTGCAAACCCATACCCGTTTCGAAGAGAAAACCAAGGCCTTCGATCCCATACCAGTTTCACCCGTCCTCGTCCACCGTCGAAGCCGCCCCGTCCCTCCAAACGGCCGCCAGTCGCACCGCCGTGGGCCCCGCCTGAAGCCGCCGAACGCCACCCACCTCTGGCCGATCAAAGCCCTCTCCAAGCCGGTCCTTGTCCAACAAACGGCGACCAAAACGATCAACTACAGATCGAGAAATCCGGATTTGAAATTCTGAACAAAACTGAAAATTCAAAGGTATTTTTATTTCAGAAATTGCGACGCTTTTAAGCGTGACTGCAGCAGTTGTTAAAAACCAGTATGTTTAAAACATTGATAACTAATGCATATGAACTTCGATTCTGAAAATTTCAGAACCGTTAGAACCGTGACGACGATTAGGACCTTCTGTGATTGACTGGAACATTCTGAACATTTCTTGGATTTATTATAATTTTATCCAAACAAGGTGAGAATTCTATTTTAAAAACATGTTTATTTATTCATTTAATTCACTACGAAATCTATATTCATATTATATGAAATTCATGTTGTTGCTGCATAAATTATTATTTCCATGTTGATTGTTTGTTATGGTTTGAATCATTGATATGTATGTAACAGTATAGATCTGCGATTTGGTAATTTAGGAATTTCTATTTATTTGTTGCTGTGAATGTTTGACTAATTCGTTGATAATCTCGTTTATTTGAGATTTGTATATTCATTAGATTTGGGATTCAAATTTTAGAATTGAATTAAGTTGAAGTAAGTAAAAAACCCAAATCATCTTGTTTGGGGTAAGTTATTTGTTGAGATTCCCACCTTTATGTAAATTTAAATTATGCTTATTGAAAGGTGAACTTTAATTATATTCCTTTGTAACCAAGAAGAACAAAAACATATTTTTGTTATAAAGAAAAAGTAAGAGAACAAAATCCATATTTTCGTTAAAGAACAAAAACATATCTTTATTTTGAAAGAAAAGAAAAGAACCAAATTTCACTTTTGGTTTATTTAAAAAGAATAAAAAAGAAGAAAGGTTCATTTTTGTTTTAAAAGAGAAGAATGAAGAACAAAAGTTAAAGAAACAAAATATACATTCTTTTTTTTGTTAATTTAAAGAGAATGATAAAATTCATTTTTGTTAATGTAACGAGTATGGCAAATTCATTTTAGTTAATGTAAAGAGTATGAAAAATTCATTTTTGTTTAATGTTAAATTAGAAGATTTTCATCGTATGAATAATTGGCATTTTTGTTTAATGTTAAATTAGAAGATTTTCATCGTATGAATAATTGGCATTTTTGTTTAATGTTAAATTAGAAGATTTTCATCGTATGAATAATTGGCATTTTTGTTTAATGTTAATGTTAGAAGATTTACATCGTATGACTCATGGGCATTTATATTTTTCATGTTAATAAAAAGAGAATGAATCGTATGTTAAATTAGCATTTATTTTTCATGTTAATAAGAAGAGAATGTATCGTATGTTAAATTAGCATTTATTTTTCATGTTAATAAAAAGAGAATGAATCGTATGTTAATTAGCATTTATTTTTCATGTTAATAAAAAGAGAATGTATCGTATGTTAAATTAGCATTTATTTTTCATGTTAATAAAAAGAGAATGTATCGTATGATTAATTAGCATTTATTTTTCATGTTAATAAAAAGAGAATGTATCGTATGTTAAATTAGCATTTATTTTTCATGTTAATAAAAAGAGAATGAATCGTATGTTAAATTAGCATTTATTTTTCATGTTAATAAAAAGAGAATGTATCGTATGTTAAATTAGCATTTATTTTTTATGTTACTAAAAAGAGAATGTATCGTATGTTAAATTAGCATTTATTTTTCATGTTAATAAAAAGAGAATGAATCATATGTTAAATTAGCATTTATTTTTCATGTTAATAAAAAGAGAATGTATCGTATGATTAATTAGCATTTATTTTTCATGTTAATAAAAAGAGAATGTATCGTATGTTAAATTAGCGTTTATTTTTCATGTTAATAAAAAGAGAATGAATCGTATGTTAAATTAGCATTTATTTTTCATGTTAATAAAAAGAGAATGTATCGTATGTTAAATTAGCATTTATTTTTCATGTTAATAAAAAGAGAATGTATCGTATGTTAAATTAGCATTTATTTTTCATGTTAATAAAAAGAGAATGTATCGTATGTTAAATTAGCATTTATTTTTCATGTTAATAAAAAGAGAATGTATCGTATGTTAAATTAGCATTTATTTTTCATGTTAATAAAAAGAGAATGTATCGTATGATTAATTAGCATTTATCTTTCATGTTAATAAAAAGAGAATGTATCGTATGTTAAATTAGCAATTATTTTTCATGTTAATAAAAAGAGAATGTATCCTATGATTAATTAGCATTTATTTTTCATGTTAATAAAAAGAGAATGTATCGTATGTTAAATTAGCATTTATTTTTCATGTTAATAAAAAGAGAATGTATCGTATGTTAAATTAGCATTTATTTTTCATGTTAATAAAAAGAGAATGTAACGTATGTTAAATTGAATGTATCGTATGTTAAATTAGCGTTTATTTTTCATGTTAATAAAAAGAGAATGTATCGTATGTTAGATTAGCGTTTATTTTTCATGTTAATAAAAAGAGAATGTATCGTATGATTAATTAGCATTTATTTTTCATGTTAATAAAAAGAGAATGTATCGTATGATTAATTAGCATTTATTTTTCATGTTAATAAAAAGAGAATGTATCGTATGTTAAATTAGCATTTATTTTTCATGTTAATAAAAAGAGAATGTATCGTATGTTAAATTAGCATTTATTTTTCATGTTAATAAAAAGAGAATGTATCGTATGTTAAATTAGCATTTATTTTTCATGTTAATAAAAAGAGAATGTATCGTATGTTAAATTAGCATTTATTTTTCATGTTAATAAAAAGAGAATGAATCGTATGTTAAATTAGCATTTATTTTTCATGTTAATAAGAAGAGAATGTATCGTATGTTAAATTAGCATTTATTTTTCATGTTAATAAAAAGGAATTGAACCGTATGTAAGATTAACATTATTTATAATGTTAAACAAAAGAGAATTTACCTCGTAAGAAAAATGTACATTATTTATAAATGTATATGAAAAGGAAAGATTGATTTACATTATTCTAATGTAAATATTAAAAGAGAATGGACCATATGATTTATTAATATTATTTTAATGTTATATAAAAAGAAAAGATTGTTTAACATTATTTTTGATATTGATTAAAAAAAAAGATTGCATCGTATGTATTAACACACTTTTATTAATGTATGTATAAAAAGAGAAATTTACATTGTAAGAGAAATTGGCATTAACATTTATTTATAATGTTAATATTAGAGTATTTTCACCACATGATAAGATGTACACTTTTATTTGTAAAAGTAAGTTGGCATTTTCACTGTATGATAAGATTTACTTTTTATTTGTAAAATAAGGTAGGAATTCACCGCATGACAAGGTTTACTCTTTATTTTGTAAATATAAAGTAGGAATTTGCGATGTATCAAAATATACATTTTTCATGTATAATGTAAAGATAGAAAAATTAACATTATTTTCAATGTCAATAAAAATAGAAAATGCATTGTATGTTAAGGTAACATTATTTTCAATGTTAATAAAAAGAAAAACATAACATAGGATAAAAATACATTATTTTTAATGTATATTAAAAGAGAATTTTTCATCGTAGGAAATGTACATTATTTATAATGTGAATAGAATGGAAATGTCATCGTAAAATAAAACTACATTTTAGATGTAATTGAGATTGAGAATGCATTTAGAAAGAGAATGAGTATTTTATATATGTAAATGGAATCATAATATAATTGAAAGATGAAATGGAATAAATAGAGCGATGAATTATAATTTACATTTTAATGTAAATTATAAAGATTTTAAAATAAAAATAAGATAAAAGGGAATAATTCACCGTCTAATTATAAATTACATTTTCATGTAAGATTAAGAAGTGGAAAAAAAAGAAAGTAATAAAGGAAAAGGGGAGATGTATGTAAGAACGATGAATTAAACGAATTATTTATATATATATTTATATATAAAAAAAATTAAACGAATCGAGAGCGGTAGTTCGCGTTTTGAAATCGAACTTTTAAACGACTATACCGGAAGATCCGACCGTCGGATTTTCCCGAAACTGAAACTGCTAGGACCGTCTTGGAAAAATCTTTCCAACAATATATATTACGTCAAAATCCAACGGTTAGATTTTGAGATATGTGAAAATCAAAATTGGTTGAAAACAGCGCCAAAATCGCCATTGACTTGAATCGTCGTTGATTAAAGATTTAATTAATTAAATAAAATAGGAAATAAATCGTTATAAATTAGAAATAACGATAAGAAAGAGTTTTCAATATATATATATATATATATATATACGAAGATTATTTGGGAAGACCGAGTTAATCTCATTCCAAATAATCAAACGACGATGAGAATTGAAGAAGACGACTAATGAAGACCGTCAATCTTCCCCTCAGGAGGACAGCGATTGAGACTTTGAATTGATTTGCTCCCAAGTCAAGGTCATGGTCGTCGTCTGAACGAACATGTTGATTGAATGGATTTGGCTTTCGCGCAGACCCAGAGCATAAGCTTATAAATGGATTGTGTGTCTGACATCGTACTCCATTATATATCATGTTATTAATCTTCTGTCGAATGTATGGATGTTTGGTGGCGGAGAATTTATTCTCTTGCTTAACACCCGTTCATATATTTCGGCAAAGGATTGGTAGTGTGATATGGAGTGATGATGTGGCATGCTAAGATGCATATGATCAAGGCTTTGTTGAAAAGCAGGCCTTGTGGGATGATCAAAGCATAACCTGTTTAGGTATAGCTTTGTGTATGACGTGACTTCACGAGCCTCACACACCGACGGAGTCTAAAACGGGAGAAGGGAACGCAGGGAGAGCAGCACGTTTCTTTCTAGCTAGATTGGTGTCAGTGACCTACCAGCCCTGACATTTTACTTATGTGGATGATGGAATGAGGCGCCTCGGATAGGTCCTATAGGACCGGGGAACGTATGCTCAGGAATTGCCAATCCTCTAAGCTGTATTTGAGGACCGGCCCTGCCATTTCCAAGGGTTAACTGCGGGTAATCCTGAGGCATTAGCTAGAGTGTCTCGAATCGGTAAGGAGCTCCTCCCTAGCCTTGACTCATGATGGAAACCAATTTCCAATACGCGCCATTCGGTTTTGATTGTATTACTAGTACGGAGGCATAGCATATGGTACCTATGCTTCCTAGGATTGATACATTATGATTGAAATTGTTTTTAAAACATATACACACTAATAATAATATCAAACTCGTATTTGCCGTATTTATCATGTTTGATCACCATAAGGTAAAACTCTATCCTCTGGTGTGCGTTGCATTGTGTGATGGGACCTGAGTCTTATGGTGATTTCATTTTTCTAAAAAGCATTGCGTTATTTTACGATTTACTTTAAGTTATGCACGGCAATCCATTAGAGTAAACCCGTTCCCCATTAGCGGCGTGGTCATTGGATTTGCCCTATTAATAGTGATTTATTAGTTAAGAATTCTCACACCAGTCCCACGACTGACCCGTTGTTTGTTTCCACCTTTTTGCAAACTCGGGTGCCCTCTTCTCCACACGGGCAGTCGAGCAGTTTTGTCTACAGGTTCACCTCTTTCGCAGGATCCTGGATTGAAGCTTAAAGCTGTTTCCAGAACATTGGAAGCCTTCCGCTGCCTTAGTTATTTTATTTCCGCTGCACTGTATTTAATTTATTGTAAATTTTCCTTCCGCTGTATTTTAATTTCGATGTACTCTGATATATTCTGTACTCTGATGTTATATTATCATGATGTAATAAAAGTCTGCTGTTATTGTTCTGATGTGTTGTATTCCCAAAGTTAACGTATGCGGATTTTGAACGGTCTTGGTCGATTTTGCGATCGATTAAGGTCGGGCGAAACCCGTGTCGTTATAGTTGGTATCAGAGCTGGTTAGAGAATGTGATAGGGGGTTCTCGCTTTGCTGTTTGGTGGCGAGCAGGAGACTCTTACCCCTACACATCCCAATGGGAAGATTGGGTTGGTTGTTGCAGTCGAGAGGCTGGCCGTAAAATCAGTTCTGAGGTATCGCTGTATGTCACGGTGGGAGGTTAGCCCACTGCCTGGTGGTTGAAAAGCCTAGGGCCGTTACAGTTGGTATCAGAGCTTTGGTTAGCTCAAATCTTTGGGGTACAACTCATAGGAACTGAACAAAAGACTCATCAGAGATTGGATTAGTAACATCCAATAAGAATACTCATTAGAGATAGGATCAGCAGTATCCTAGAATGAGAAAACTCATTAGAGATAGGGTTAGTAACGCCCTAGAATGAGTTGAGAGTAGCAAGCCTATAATATACGTATTTGTGATTAATTATACTTTATTTTGGAAAATATGATTTTGAATATACAAAAAGTTATATATTTGAAAGTTAATCAACTAATGAAATTATTTAAACCAATGGAGAATGTATATATATAAATTAGTTAGTTAATTAATCAACTTTTAGCTTCGTTCCTTTTCGAGGACGAAAAGTTTTTAAGTGGGGGAGACTGTAACAACCCTGAATTTTGGGGTCAATTTAAAAATTTATTTTAAGCAATTTTAATGAGTTTTGATATTTAAAATAATCTATTTTAAATAATAATGATCACAAATTTGGTTCAAATCGAAGTTAGAATGAATAGTTTACTTTTAATTATAAAAAGAGTTAGAAATAGCGCGGTAGTTTGAAAAGTCAAACTTGAACTTTGACTGACCGTACAGGACGCAAAATTTAACGGATTTTAGTGAAACCAAAAATATTAGAATCTATTTAAAAATATCTTTCCAACGAATCCGAAAACTCGAAATTTCATAGCGGAAATCAAAGGTTATGGCCAATTCAATTTTTAGAAAGGTCGCGGGGTAATTTGCATAGGACAAAAATGCTACTTTTTGCATACGAAGGAATTTCGACTCGAAACCACTTCCATTGAGTTCGAAATGATGTTTCTGCATTGAAAAACAGTAAACACTTATATGTTTTGAGTTTCAGAAAATATTTGTTTCAAAATGTAGTTTTAATATTAAAAATATTCGCCTTTAAAATAGCCATTTTTCAAAAAGTCTCAGAATTGAACGAAACAAATTTTGTTGTGATCGTATTGTCATAAGAAAGCCAAAACTAATTTTTCCGGATTTTTCTGACTTCGTATGTGTCCCCGGCAAAATTTTATCTACGTTTGAATTAAAAATAAAAGATTTATTTGAAAAATAAAAGAAACATGCGTATAACTTCAGAATTGGACTGTGGCAATAGCACCATCGCGTTTAGAAGACGTCAAAACATTAAGTTCGACAGTCGTTGAGCTTCGTTAGGAGATCGTGTGTGAAAACAGTAATTTCTGGAATTAATTAATTAATTAATTAAATAAAACCCTAAAATACATGTATAAATACGCAGCCGTATACGTGAACAGTACTGCTTCTTCCCCGTTCAATTTTGGTCGCCGCAACCCATTTCTTGCTCAAATTTTCAAACTCCAAATTCTCTTTCAATACTTCACGGAATTCTGCAAACCCATACCCGTTTCGAAGAGAAAACCAAGGCCTTCGATCCCATACCAGTTTCACCCGTCCTCGTCCACCGTCGAAGCCGCCCCGTCCCTCCAAACGGCCGCCAGTCGCACCGCCGTGGGCCCCGCCTGAAGCCGCCGAACGCCACCCCACTCTGGCCGATCAAAGCCCTCTCCAAGCCGGTCCTTGTCCAACAAACGGCGACCAAAACGATCGACTACAGATCGAGAAATCCGGATTTGAAATTCTGAACAAAACTGAAAATTCAAAGGTAATTTTTATTTTAGAAATTGCGACGCTTTTAAGCGTGACTGCAGCAGTTGTTAAAAACCAGTATGTTTAAAACATTGATAACTAATGCATATGAACTTCGATTCTGAAAATTTCAGAACCGTTAGAACCGTGACGACGATTAGGACCTTCTGTGATTGACTGGAACATTCTGAACATTTCTTGGATTTATTATAATTTTATCCAAACAAGGTGAGAATTCTATTTTAAAAACATGTTTATTTATTCATTTAATTCACTACGAAATCTATATTCATATTATATGAAATTCATGTTGTTGCTGCATAGATTATTATTTCCATGTTGATTGTTTGTTATGGTTTGAATCATTGATATGTATGTAACAGTATAGATCTGCGATTTGGTAATTTAGGAATTTCTATTTATTTGTTGCTGTGAATGTTTGACTAATTCGTTGATAATCTCGTTTATTTGAGATTTGTATATTCATTAGATTTGGGATTCAAATTTTAGAATTGAATTAAGTTGAAGTAAGTAAAAAACCCAAATCATCTTGTTTGGGGTAAGTTACTTGTTGAGATTCCCACCTTTATGTAAATTTAAATTATGCTTATTGAAAGGTGAACTTTAATTACATTCCTTTGTAACCAAGAAGAACAAAAACATATTTTTGTTATAAAGAAAAAGTAAGAGAACAAAATCCATATTTTCGTTAAAGAACAAAAACATATCTTTATTTTGAAAGAAAAGAAAAGAACCAAATTTCACTTTTGGTTTATTTAAAAAGAATAAAAAAGAACAAAGGTTCACTTTTGTTTTAAAAGAGAAGAATGAAGAACAAAAGTTAAAGAAACAAAATATACATTCTTTTTTTTGTTAATGTAAAGAGAATGATAAAATTCATTTTTGTTAATGTAACGAGTATGGCAAATTCATTTTTGTTAATGTAAAGAGTACGACAAATTCATTTTTGTTTAATGTTAAATTAGAAGATTTTCATCGTATGAATAATTGGCATTTTTGTTTAATGTTAAATTAGAAGATTTTCATCGTATGAATAATTGGCATTTTTGTTTAATGTTAATGTTAGAAGATTTACATCGTATGACTCATGGGCATTTATATTTTTCATGTTAATAAAAAGAGAATGAATCGTATGTTAAATTAACATCTATTTTTCATGTTAATAAGAAGAGAATGTATCGTATGTTAAATTAGCATTTATTTTTCATGTTAATAAAAAGAGAATGAATCGTATGTTAATTAGCATTTATTTTTAATGTTAATAAAAAGAGAATGTATCGTATGTTAAATTAGTATTTATTTTTAATGTTAATAAAAAGAGAATGTATCGTATGATTAATTAGCATTTATTTTTCATGTTAATAAAAAGAGAATGTATCGTATGATTAATTAGCATTTATTTTTCATGTTAATAAAAAGAGAATGTATCGTATGTTAAATTAGCATTTATTTTTCATGTTAATAAAAAGAGAATGAATCGTATGTTAAATTAGCATTTATTTTTCATGTTAATAAAAAGAGAATGAATCGTATGTTAAATTAGCATTTATTTTTCATGTTAATAAAAAGAGAATGTATCGTATGTTTAATTAGCATTTATTTTTCATGTTAATAAAAAGAGAATGTATCGTATGTTAAATTAGCATTTATTTTTCATGTTAATAAAAAGAGAATGTATCGTATGTTAAATTAGCATTTATTTTTCATGTTAATAAGAAGAGAATGAATCGTATGTTAAATTAGCATTTATTTTTCATGTTAATAAAAAGAGAATGTATCGTATGTTAAATTAGCATTTATTTTTCATGTTAATAAAAAGAGAATGTATCGTATGTTAAATTAGCATTTATTTTTCATGTTAATAAAAAGAGAATGTATCGTATGTTAAATTAGCATTTATTTTTCATGTTAATAAAAAGAGAATGTATCGTATGATTAATTAGCATTTATTTTTCATGTTAATAAAAAGAGAATGTATCGTATGTTAAATTAGCATTTATTTTTCATGTTAATAAAAAGAGAATGTATCGTATGTTAAATTAGCATTTATTTTTCATGTTAATAAAAAGAGAATGTATCGTATGTTTAATTAGCATTTATTTTTCATGTTAATAAAAAGAGAATGTATCGTATGTTAAATTAGCATTTATTTTTCATGTTAATAAAAAGAGAATGTATCGTATGTTAAATTAGCATTTATTTTTCATGTTAATAAAAAGAGAATGTATCGTATGTTAAATTAGCATTTATTTTTCATGTTAATAAAAAGAGAATGTATCGTATGATTAATTAGCATTTATTTTTCATGTTAATAAAAAGAGAATGTATCGTATGTTAAATTAACATTTATTTTTCATGTTAATAAAAAGAGAATGTATCGTATGATTAATTAGCATTTATTTTTCATGTTAATAAAAAGAGAATGTATCGTATGTTAAATTAGCATTTATTTTTCATGTTAATAAAAAGAGAATGTATCGTATGTTAAATTAGCATTTATTTTTCATTGCGTAAAAAGAGAATGTATCGTATGATTAATTAGCATTTATTTTTCATGTTAATAAAAAGTGAATGTATCGTATGTTAAATTAGCATTTATTTTTCATGTTAATAAAAAGAGAATGAATCGTATGTTAAATTAGCATTTATTTTTCATGTTAATAAGAAGAGAATGTATCGTATGTTAAATTAGCATTTATTTTTCATGTTAATAAAAAGGAATTGAACCGTATGTAAGATTAACATTATTTATAATGTTAAACAAAAGAGAATTTACCTCGTAAGAAAAATGTACATTATTTATAAATGTATATGAAAAGGAAAGATTGATTTACATTATTCTAATGTAAATATTAAAAGAGAATGGACCATATGATTTATTAACATTATTTTAATGTTTTATAAAAAGAAAAGATTGTTTAACATTATTTTTGATATTGATTAAAAAAAAAAAGATTGCACCGTATGTATTAACACACTTTTATTAATGTATGTATAAAAAGAGAAATTTACATTGTAAGAGAAATTGGCATTAACATTTATTTATAATGTTAATATTTGTAACACCCCACTCCCGCTATGATCACTCACTAAGGGAATGTCATAGCATCGGTGGAGTATTTTAGTGAATATAGAACAGAAAAATTACAACAAGACAGATATAAATAGTACTTGAAATTTTAAAACATCATCTCATAACAGCGGAAGTAAAACATGTCTGGTTACATCATAAAACCACAATAAAGGTCAAGTACAATATCCATCAAAATAAAGAAGTACATAATCCCACTCTCATACAATAGCCAAACAAAAGAAAAGATAACTGGATAACTGGAGCTTTACATCTATCCAAGCTCCTAAAGACTGGAACAGCAATCCGATCAAGCTCCACTACTGCTAGGATCCACCGTAGGACCTGAGGGTTGGGAAAAAGATAAAAACAACAGGGTCAGACATAAGTCTGAGCGAGTCCTATAACTTTAACAATACAATCGTTAAAGTAACCAGAGAAGACATAAACTGATATACGGTAACATATAGGGATGAATGGCTACCCTAAGCAGTCAACTAAACGAAGATAAAGGATAAAGACGCATCTACCCTCCCTAAGGTAAATTACTAAACTGCACCACACCAGTCGTTCCTAACTTAAAGGTTGATCCCACCCAAGGACTTATAAAATTTACTAATTAGTACCTGCGTACCCCTAGGTGACCAAGTAGGCGCCACGGGGCCCTACAATCCACTAGGTGTACACACTACTTCCCATTCGATCGGCTCCCTAACGTAGATACCCGTGCTGGCCCCACCGTGAGATGTATCATTCCCCAATGTGGCAACCTGATGAAACTAAAGGTGCACGGCTTATATCTACTCGATGCAACAACGGCTTACCTACCAGCCCGGGCCCACTCACGCATATGAAGCCCGTTGGACTTGCGTTGCCACCGCTAACCCGTTTGCCTCTTACAGTCAAGCCCAGTATGCGTGTCCCGTCCTCGACATGGGTCGAGCCCACAAAGATACGTATGGGTTACTGGTTGAAATGGGCCTCCACAAGCTACCCACCTAAGCTTGTCCCTTTTTCTAGTATATCCCACTTAACCCTTTAATCATGTTTTACTTACATGTTCTATTTTGGTTAAGTATTCTAATCGTATTTTCTATTGCCACCCAAGGCAACCACTAGATTTTCTCATGCCACCCGAGGCACCCACTTAACCCCTCATGTCCCTCTACATGCTAATGTGGTTAAGTGTTTCTTAATTAATTAATTAAGAACGTAACCTTTGTAAAGACCTCTCACATTAGACTGTCTTTTATGACCGCTGGTTAAGCCGGTTGGGTCCGGGCAGCCTTATGTCATAACAGAGTCTAACCTCGTGTCTTTACATTAATTACGTATTTAGTTTGTGCCTAAGACCTCTCACATTGGGCTAACATTTGTAGCAACTGGTTAAGCCGGTTGGGTCCGGGCAGTTTTACGCTACAACTGAGTCCAACCTCGTGTCTTAGTCAGTTAATTACACCTAATTAATCACCCTCATAATTTTATATTAATTATCCCTAATTAATCAAGTTTTCTTAACATGGGTAGACCTAACTTAATAGGTAAATTCCCATGGGGTAGACCTAACTCAATAGGTAAATTCCCAACACATAGTATGGGTACACCTAACCAAATAGGCAAATTCCCATACTATGTTTATTTATTTTGTGTTATGCATAATTATATTAATTTCACACAATCTTATTAACTTATGCATTTAATTACCCCATCGTTCCCACGTAATTTCGTTCATGATATAACACATATAAAAGGTGTCAACTTGCATATGAATGAACATGTTTCAAAGGTGCCATCTTGCATATTAACAAACACATAACTTGCATATGAACTTGCATAACATGTCACATAACTTGCATATAATATGTCACATAACTTACATATTCATTTTGCATAACAAACTTGCATATTAGCTTATAGACTTGCATAATGTGTCATCATGAACTTGCATATTAATAAACATGTAACTTGCATATTTACATACATGTAACTCGCATATTAACAAACATGTAACTTGCATATAAAGAAACATGTAACTTGCATATTTACATACATGTAACTTGCATATTAACAAACATGTAACTTGCATATTAACAAACATGTAACTTGCATATTTACATACATGTAACTTGCATATTAACAAACATGTAACTTGCATATTAACAAACATGTAACTTGCATAGCATATTACCATGAACTTGCATAACATGCATATGATTACATAGCCCACAACTTGCATATTTAGCATCATGCAAACATAACATACATCATATTAAACTTGCATAAGCTTACATACTCAACATGCATAAACATAAGATTAATGCTAACATCATATCATATGATTCAAAGCTCATTAACCCACATACAAAACCATAAATCTCATCACATCTCATCTAATTAGTTTACCAAAAGATCATCAAAGTGATAGAAACTCACAACTAGCAACTTTGAACACCAAATGAAGAAGATTAAGATGCTAAGAAGGGATTAGAAGTTGATTAGAGAGTGATTAGTATGCAACCCTCTTCATAAAATTAGTGGAGGCCATGAGAGCTAGCATTTTGCCATAGTTTAGTCACTAGGTTTAATTATGAATGAATTAGGGTAGGTTAGGGTCTTATTTATAGATTAGGCAAGTGTTTTAGGCCATAGGATTAACCCTAGATTCAATCCAAGCCATCAAAGCATGTCTTGGGGAAGAAGTCAAGTGTAGGAACCATCTAGGGCCTTTAGATTAAAGATGGACCATGAGAACCATTCAAATGCAAAATCTGCACTTGAGCGAATCGGCCCACGGGTTGACAGCCAAACATCCTGGATTAACCCCTAGTCGACCCAGCGGGCTCGGGTCGACTTCAAAAATCGGCCGGTTCGGTTATTCCCCTCTCCCAATTCGCTGTTTTGAGCATTTTTGCATATTTATTTATTAAATTTTCAATTATATATATATATATATATATCAATATATATATATATATATATCTACACAACCCATTTCACTTAATTAAGTATACTTTAATTTGGGAATTTTCGTGAAACTTCGCGAGGCCATATCTTGGTCATACGGACTCCGATTTTCGAAAACTCGGACTCTATTTCGCGTATTTTTCCGAGACGAACACAATGGCATAGCCCGTTTCCCTTGATTCCCATTTTAGAATTAAATTCTGCCTCGATTTATGTTATTACAGGTTATTGAAAATACGGGTTGTTACATTCTCCCCTCCTTAAAGGATTTCGTCCCCGAAATCTTCAAGTTAGGAAGAACGTATCCTACCATCCAATCATCCATCTACTCAAAGCATCATCCACGAGCAATCATTGTCCTTACAAGATTCTAAATGCTGGATGGATATATGCAAAAGTGTGTGTATATGTACTTACCTAATGCGAAAATCAGGCGGTTACTGATACAGTAAACCTCCTTAATGCAAACCATGATAGTGCCATGCATCCAATATGTATGCGAAACCCTATTGACACATACAAATTTCTACATGCGTGCACAACCATACACAAAAATGCATCATCCATATGATAACACAGCCATGATACATCCATCAATCTAACTACCACATCCATTTATGCAATATGCAACATGAAGTGACTGAGCCGATCTAGTGCCTAATGTGTGTGTATATGCATCCACGAGCAACCACTAGCAAACAATTGCATCCATATGCATCCATCAACCATAACATGTTTCAAACACATGTCTCAACCATAGGTTTTACCCTATCTAAAGGTCATAGGTATTAGCGAGAGGATATACTAAAGATAAGATAAGTACTAGACAAGCAATAAAGGAGAAGTTAAAAGACATACTCTCAAAAAGAAATGGATACAAAGAACGCATCTTTGCTTCCGTCTCCCAAGTAGCATTGCTTTCGTCATCTCCCCATTGCACTTTAACTAGCTGAACTTCTCTGTTCCTCAACTTCCTAGTTTCTGACCCAAGGATGCGAGTAGGAGCTCGTCGAATCGTCGCATCACGCTCTACCTCTACATCTCTAAGCAAGCTCGGCTCTACCACCTCCGCGGTCTCATGTAAGCACTTCCTCAAATGTGATACATGGAATACATCATGAACACCACTAAGTCTGTCGGGCAACTCCACCCTATATGCCATCCGTCCAATCCTTTCCTTAATAGGAAACGGCCCAACAAATCTCGGTGCTAACTTCCCTACGGACCCAAAGCGAACAACATTTCTCAATGGAGATACTTTGACAAAAACCATGTCCCCAACCTCAAACTCAAGATCCGTCCTTCTCCGATCCGCATAAGATTTCTGTCTATCTTGCGCTGCTTTCATCCTTTTTCGAATTAAATCAATCTTCTCTGAAGTCTCTCTAACCATATCCGGCCCAAGCAAGATCTTATCCGTAGATTCCCACCAACATGTAGGAGATCGACAAGGCCTTCCATAAAGAGCTTCGAAAGGAGCCATACCAATACTGGACTGAAAGCTGTTATTATATGCGAACTCCACCAAAGGAAGATGTTCTTCCCATGTACCTCCAAAATCCAAGATACAAAGCCTCAAAAGATCTTCTAAGATACGGTTCACCCTCTCGGTCTGACCGTCCGTCTGAGGATGATATGCGGTGCTCAAACACAACTGAGTCCCTACCGCCTCTTGCAAACTTCTCCAAAACTCACTAGTGAAAATAGGATCTCGATCACTCACAATGCTGGATGGTACGCCATGCAATCTAACAATCTCTCTAACATAGACTGAAGCAAGCCATGGAGCGGTCCTCTTACTCTTTACGGGTATAAAATGGGCACTCTTTGTAAGTCTGTCTACCACAACCCAAATTCCCGTATTGCCCTTCCTCGATCTCGGTAACCCGTCGATGAAATCCATCGAGACACTATCCCACTTCCACTGTGGAACTTCCAATGGGTGTAGCAACCCACCGGGTTTCCTTTGCTCCACTTTAACTTGTTGGCACACTAAGCATTTAGCCACATACTCGGCCACATCTTTCTTCATACCGGCCCAAAAGAAAACTCTCTTCATGTCTTGGTACATTTTGTCTCCACCAGGATGAATAGTCATTCTTGAACGATGTGCATCATCCAAAATAGCCTTCTTCAAACCCTCATCTTGCGGTACACAAAGTCTACCGTCTCTATGCAACCATCCCTTATCATCTATGGTGTATCTACCCAAATGGCTGGACGACTCCCCTCTTATAAGCTTCTCTACCAACACAACCAACTGTGGGTCGTCTCGCTGAGCCTCGCCAATCCGTCTCAAAAGAGTAGGTCTAACCTCCAAGGATGCCAACAAACCAGGTACAAAATCAACAGAAGGTCTGAAGTCAAACAAAGAAAGAAACTCCAAGCTTCGTCGTTCCACGAACAATGGACTCAAAGATAGCCTTTTTCTACTTAAGGCGTCTGCCACCACGTTACCCTTACCAGGGGTATACGCTATCTCGAAATCATAGGATGCTAAGAACTCCATCCACCTTTGCTGTCTTAAGTTTAAATCCTTCTGAGAGAATAAGTACTTCAATGATTTATGGTCGGTGAACAACTCGAATCTCTCACCAAGAAGATAATGGCGCCAAGACTTAAGTGCGAAAACAATCGCGGCCAACTCTAGATCATGGGTAGGGTAATTCTTCTCATGCACTCTCAATTGTCTCCCTCCATAGGCTATTACCCTTCCCTCCTGCATCAAGACTGCGCCTAATCCTGTTCCACAAGCATCGGTATAAACAACAAACGGCTTACTCCCATCTGGAAGCACTAAAACTGGAGCGGTGGTCAAAGCTCTCTTTAACCGTCGGAAAGCATCATCACAATCTACATCCCATGAGAAAACCAGATTCTTCTTCGTCAAGCGGGTTAATGGGGCTGATATCTTCGCGAAGTCTTTGATGAACTTCCTATAATATCCTGCCAACCCCAAGAAACTTCTTACCTCGGTAGCATTTCTAGGAACTTTCCAATCCTGGATAGATACTATCTTTGCGGGATCCACAGCTATCCCTTCCTTAGAGACCACATGCCCTAAGAATCGCACTTCTCTTCTCCAAAAATGGCATTTAGAGAATTTAGCTTTAAGACTATGCGCTCGAAGAGTCTCCAACACTTCCTTGAGATGTAAGGCATGCTCTTCTTCATTCTTGGAAAAGACCAAGATGTCATCCACAAAAACTACTACAAACTTATTCAGATACTCTCTGAACACTCTACTCATGAGATCAACAAAGTATGCGGGGGCGTTTGTCAACCCAAATGGCATCACTAGCCACTCATAAAAACCATCCGGAGTCCGGAAAGCAGTCTTCTCTATACTGTCCTCCGCCACTCTTAACTGATGAAACCCTGTAGCTAAGTCCATCTGCGAAAATACTGACGCGCCAACCAACTGATCAAAGAGATCATCTATCCTCGGTAATGGGTGTCTATTCTTCTTCGTGAGCTTATTAAGTTCCCTATAATCCACACAAAGTCTGAGGGACCCATCCGCCTTCGTGGCAAACACTACTGGAGCTCCCCACTCCGATATACTTCGCCTTATGAACCCCTTCTCAAGCAACTCCCCTACTTGCTTATGAAGTTCTCTTCTCTCACGAGGAGCCATGTGGCGTACTGGCAAAGACACTGGTTTGGCATTATCCACCAAATAAATTCGGAAATCTATCTCCCGCTTCGGAGGCAAACCCTTTACTTCTTCAAACACATCCGGATATTCCCGGACTACTCTGACAGAACACAAACTTTCGACCGAAGCATCGAGCGATTCAAGATAACTTAGCAAAACAGATTCCATGGGATTGCAAGAGATCTCGAGAGTGTTACCCAAGCGGGTCATGAGCCTGACAACTCTCCTTTCGCAATCAAGAACGGCACCATTACTGGATAACCAGTCCATGCCCAAGATCAACCCATAGCCCGTGAAGCCCAATACAAAAGCATCACATCTAAACTCAACGCTAAGTATAGAAATCTTCAAACCCAAACATATCATAGACAGATATATGGAGCCCCTAATTGGGTTTGAAACAACCAAGGGATCATCAACTAGACTGGTGTCTAAGTGCAGTGACTCAACTAACGATGATGAGATAAAAGAATGCGATGCGCCAGAGTCAAACAAAGTACGAACTGGATGATCAAACAGAAAAACCAGACTTTCAACGGAAATAGTTCTACCTCTCTGCTGAATCGGTGGAACTGAGAGAACCTGAACTTGCCCCCCTGACTGAGGTGGTGCTATAAGAGCTTGCACCTGGCCTCCTGAGGTAGACCCCGTCTTCTGCCCCTTCTTTGGGCAGTTTTTCACAAGATGCCCTGCTTCACCACAATGAAAGCAACCGGTCTTCTTCTTTTTGCGACAATCCTTACTGAGGTGTCCTGGTGTTCCACAATTGAAGCACTTCTTCTTCGTCTTCTTTTTGTCACCATTGCCTTTTCCGCCCTTGCCTTGTTGTTGCTGTTGCGGTTTCTTCTGATCCCCCTTTTTCTCTGGTGCCTTAGAATTCTTATCATCCTCATGCATAAGTGCCATGTAGACAAGCTTCTCAAAAGTGGCCCCCATAGGAATGTGAGTCATAGCTATTCCTTGCAATGGTTCGTTCAAGCCTCTAACGAACCTCAAAGCCTTCTTCTCCGGTGTATTCACCAACTCTATGCCAAACCTTGCTAATTGATTGAATTTGTTGACATATTCTTTCACCGTGAGATTCCCTTGCTTCAAATTCAAGAACTTCTCCATAAACAGATTCTCTTCCGCCCTTGAGAGAAACTTAGCCCCAAACCTTTGCTTAAAATCTGCCCAAGAGTCAACAGGGCGTTCTCCATTAGTGACCTCCCACCAGAATGAGGCCTCTCCCTTCATTAACCAAGCCGCCAACTTGACTTTCTTTCCCTCTTCCACTTCAAAGATATCTAGCAACTCTTCCACTTCCTTAAGCCAATCTCTAGCCTCTACGAAAGTCTCTGAACCAAGAAAAGGTTTTCCTCCTATAGCCTTGAACTCCTTGCAAACCTTAGCAAAACTATCCACTCTAGGCTGAGGAGGAGGAGCGGTTGTCTCTGGTGTAGTAGCATTGGCCGGACCCGCAGCCGCGGCCCTAGCCTCTTGCAACCTCCTATACCATAGTGGTATAACTAAACCCTCCGGGATGTTAAGATCTTCAGCCATGCTGAAACGAAAGAGGAAAGATTCAAAAAGGAGATTCCGAAAGATAAAGATATGGCTATTGGGGATTATGCTTTTCTTTTTCAAAAACTTTTTCTCTTAGAAGACATGCTTTTAAAAATACTTTCTTCGAAAATACTCTTAGAAAGTAGTTTTTCTCAAAAATTTTATCTGTTCTGGTAACCTTAAGCTCCGATACCACGTGTAACACCCCACTCCCGCTATGATCACTCACTAAGGGAATGCCATAGCATCGGTGGAGTATTTTAGTGAATATAGAACAGAAAAATTACAACAAGACAGATATAAATAGTACTTGAAATTTTAAAACATCATCTCATAACAGCGGAAGTAAAACATGTCTGGTTACATCATAAAACCACAATAAAGGTCAAGTACAATATCCATCAAAATAAAGAAGTACATAATCCCACTCTCATACAATAGCCAAACAAAAGAAAAGATAACTGGATAACTGGAGCTTTACATCTATCCAAGCTCCTAAAGACTGGAACAGCAATCCGATCAAGCTCCACTACTGCTAGGATCCACCGTAGGACCTGAGGGTTGGGAAAAAGATAAAAACAACAGGGTCAGACATAAGTCTGAGCGAGTCCTATAACTTTAACAATACAATCGTTAAAGTAACCAGAGAAGACATAAACTGATATACGGTAACATATAGGGATGAATGGCTACCCTAAGCAGTCAACTAAACGAAGATAAAGGATAAAGACGCATCTACCCTCCCTAAGGTAAATTACTAAACTGCACCACACCAGTCGTTCCTAACTTAAAGGTTGATCCCACCCAAGGACTTATAAAATTTACTAATTAGTACCTGCGTACCCCTAGGTGACCAAGTAGGCGCCACGGGGCCCTACAATCCACTAGGTGTACACACTACTTCCCATTCGATCGGCTCCCTAACGTAGATACCCGTGCTGGCCCCACCGTGGGATGTATCATTCCCCAATGTGGCAACCTGATGAAACTAAAGGTGCACGGCTTATATCTACTCGATGCAACAACGGCTTACCTACCAGCCCGGGCCCACTCACGCATATGAAGCCCGTTGGACTTGCGTTGCCACCGCTAACCCGTTTGCCTCTTACAGTCAAGCCCAGTATGCGTGTCCCGTCCTCGACATGGGTCGAGCCCACAAAGATACGTATGGGTTACTGGTTGAAATGGGCCTCCACAAGCTACCCACCTAAGCTTGTCCCTTTTTCTAGTATATCCCACTTAACCCTTTAATCATGTTTTACTTACATGTTCTATTTTGGTTAAGTATTCTAATCGTATTTTCTATTGCCACCCAAGGCAACCACTAGATTTTCTCATGCCACCCGAGGCACCCACTTAACCCCTCATGTCCCTCTACATGCTAATGTGGTTAAGTGTTTCTTAATTAATTAATTAAGAACGTAACCTTTGTAAAGACCTCTCACATTAGACTGTCTTTTATGACCGCTGGTTAAGCCGGTTGGGTCCGGGCAGCCTTATGTCATAACAGAGTCTAACCTCGTGTCTTTACATTAATTACGTATTTAGTTTGTGCCTAAGACCTCTCACATTGGGCTAACATTTGTAGCAACTGGTTAAGCCGGTTGGGTCCGGGCAGTTTTACGCTACAACTGAGTCCAACCTCGTGTCTTAGTCAGTTAATTACACCTAATTAATCACCCTCATAATTTTATATTAATTATCCCTAATTAATCAAGTTTTCTTAACATGGGTAGACCTAACTTAATAGGTAAATTCCCATGGGGTAGACCTAACTCAATAGGTAAATTCCCAACACATAGTATGGGTACACCTAACCAAATAGGCAAATTCCCATACTATGTTTATTTATTTTGTGTTATGCATAATTATATTAATTTCACACAATCTTATTAACTTATGCATTTAATTACCCCATCGTTCCCACGTAATTTCGTTCATGATATAACACATATAAAAGGTGTCAACTTGCATATGAATGAACATGTTTCAAAGGTGCCATCTTGCATATTAACAAACACATAACTTGCATATGAACTTGCATAACATGTCACATAACTTGCATATAATATGTCACATAACTTACATATTCATTTTGCATAACAAACTTGCATATTAGCTTATAGACTTGCATAATGTGTCATCATGAACTTGCATATTAATAAACATGTAACTTGCATATTTACATACATGTAACTCGCATATTAACAAACATGTAACTTGCATATAAAGAAACATGTAACTTGCATATTTACATACATGTAACTTGCATATTAACAAACATGTAACTTGCATATTAACAAACATGTAACTTGCATATTTACATACATGTAACTTGCATATTAACAAACATGTAACTTGCATATTAACAAACATGTAACTTGCATAGCATATTACCATGAACTTGCATAACATGCATATGATTACATAGCCCACAACTTGCATATTTAGCATCATGCAAACATAACATACATCATATTAAACTTGCATAAGCTTACATACTCAACATGCATAAACATAAGATTAATGCTAACATCATATCATATGATTCAAAGCTCATTAACCCACATACAAAACCATAAATCTCATCACATCTCATCTAATTAGTTTACCAAAAGATCATCAAAGTGATAGAAACTCACAACTAGCAACTTTGAACACCAAATGAAGAAGATTAAGATGCTAAGAAGGGATTAGAAGTTGATTAGAGAGTGATTAGTATGCAACCCTCTTCATAAAATTAGTGGAGGCCATGAGAGCTAGCATTTTGCCATAGTTTAGTCACTAGGTTTAATTATGAATGAATTAGGGTAGGTTAGGGTCTTATTTATAGATTAGGCAAGTGTTTTAGGCCATAGGATTAACCCTAGATTCAATCCAAGCCATCAAAGCATGTCTTGGGGAAGAAGTCAAGTGTAGGAACCATCTAGGGCCTTTAGATTAAAGATGGACCATGAGAACCATTCAAATGCAAAATCTGCACTTGAGCGAATCGGCCCACGGGTTGACAGCCAAACACCCTGGATTAACCCCTAGTCGACCCAGCGGGCTCGGGTCGACTTCAAAAATCGGCCGGTTCGGTTATTCCCCTCTCCCAATTCGCTGTTTTGAGCATTTTTGCATATTTATTTATTAAATTTTCAATTATATATATATATATATATATCAATATATATATATATATATATATATATCTACACAACCCATTTCACTTAATTAAGTATACTTTAATTTGGGAATTTTCGTGAAACTTCGCGAGGCCATATCTTGGTCATACGGACTCCGATTTTCGAAAACTCGGACTCTATTTCGCGTATTTTTCCGAGACGAACACAATGGCATAGCCCGTTTCCCTTGATTCCCATTTTAGAATTAAATTCTGCCTCGATTTATGTTATTACAGGTTATTGAAAATACGGGTTGTTACAATATTAGAGTATTTTCACCACATGATAAGATGTACACTTTTATTTGTAAAAGTAAGTTGGCATTTTCACTGTATGATAAGATTTACTTTTTATTTGTAAAATAAGGTAGGAATTCACCGCATGACAAGGTTTACTCTTTATTTTGTAAATATAAAGTAGGAATTTGCGATGTATCAAAATATACATTTTTCATGTATAATGTAAAGATAGAAAAATTAACATTATTTTCAATGTCAATAAAAATAGAAAATGCATTGTATGTTAAGGTAACATTATTTTCAATGTTAATAAAAAGAAAAACATAACGTAGGATAAAAATACATTATTTTTAATGTATATTAAAAGAGAATTTTTCATCGTAGGAAATGTACATTATTTATAATGTGAATAGAATGGAAATGTCATCGTAAAATAAAACTACATTTTAGATGTAATTGAGATTGAGAATGCATTTAGAAAGAGAATGAGTATTTTATATATGTAAATGGAATCATAATATAATTGAAAGATGAAATGGAATAAATAGAGCGATGAATTATAATTTACATTTTAATGTAAATTATAAAGATTTTAAAATAAAAATAAGATAAAAGGGAATAATTCACCGTCTAATTATAAATTACATTTTCATGTAAGATTAAGAAGTGGAAAAAAAGAAAGTAATAAATGAAAAGGGGAGATGTATGTAAGAACGATGAATTAAACGAATTATTTATATATATATTTATATATATATATAATTAAACGAATCGAGAGCGGTAGTTCGCGTTTTGAAATCGAACTTTTAAACGACTATACCGGAAGATCCGACCGTCGGATTTTCCCGAAACTGAAACAGATAGGACCGTCTTGGAAAAATCTTTCCAACGATATATATTACGTCAAAATCCAACGGTTAGATTTTGAGATATGTGAAAATCAAAATTGGTTGAAAACAGCGCCAAAATCGCCATTGACCTGAATCGTCGTTGATTAAAGATTTAATTAATTAAATAAAATAGGAAATAAATCGTTATAAATTAGAAATAACGATAAGAAAGAGTTTTCAATATATATATATATATATATATATATATATACGAAGATTATTAGGGAAGACCGAGTTAATCTCATTCCAAATAATCAAACGACGATGAGAATTGAAGAAGAAGACGACTAATGAAGACCGTCAATCTTCCCCTCAGGAGGACAACGATTGAGACTTTGAATTGATTTGCTCCCAAGTCAAGGTCATGGTCGTCGTCTGAACGAACATGTTGATTGAACGGATTTGGCTTTCGCGCAGACCCAGAGCATAAGCTTATAAATGGATTGTGTGTCTGACATCGTACTCCATTATATATCATGTTATTAATCTTCTATCGAATGTATGGATGTTTGGTGGCGGAGAATTTATTCTCTTGCTTAACACCCGTTCATATATTTCGGCAAAGGATTGGTAGTGTGATATGGAGTGATGATGTGGCATGCTAAGATGCATATGATCAAGGCTATGTTGAAAAGCAGGCCTTGTGGGATGATCAAAGCATAACCTGTTTAGGTATAGCTTTGTGTATGACGTGACTTCACGAGCCTCACACACCGGCGGAGTCTAAAACGGGAGAAGGGAACGCAGGGAGAGCAACACGTTTCTTTCTAGCTAGAGTGGTGTCAGTGACCTACCAGCCCTGACATTTTACTTATGTTGATGATGGAATGAGGCGCCTCGGATAGGTCCTATAGGACCGGGGAACGTTTGCTCAGGAATTTCCAATCCTCTAAGCTGTATTTGAGGACCGGCCCTGCCATTTCCAAGGGTTAACTGTGGGTAATCTTGAGGCATTAGCTAGAGTGTCTCGAATCGGTAAGGAGCTCCTCCCTAGCCTTGACTCATGATGGAAACCAATTTCCAATACGCGCCATTCAGTTTTGATTGTATTACTAGTACGGAGGCATAGCATATGGTACCTATGCTTCCTAGGATTGATACATTATGATTGAAATTGTTTTTAAAACATATACACACTAATAATAATATCAAACTCGTATTTGCCGTATTTATCATGTTTGATCACCATAAGGTAAAACTCTATCCTCTGGTGTGCGTTGCATTGTGTGATGGGACCTGAGTCTTATGGTGATTTCATTTTTCTAAAAAGCATTGCGTTGTTTTACGATTTACTTTAAGTTATGCACGGCAATCCATTAGAGTAAACCCGTTCCGCATTAGCGGCGTGGTCTTTGGATTTGCCCTATTAATAGTGATTTATTAGTTAAGAATTCTCACACCAGTCCCACGACTGACCCGTTGTTTGTTTCCACCTTTTTGCAAACTCGGGTGCCCTCTTCTCCACACGGGCAGTCGAGCAGTTTTGTCTACAGGTTCACCTCTTTAGCAGGATCCTGGATTGAAGCTTAAAGCTGTGTCCAGAACATTGGAAGCCTTCCGCTGCCTTAGTTATTTTATTTCCGCTGCACTGTATTTAATTTATTGTAAATTTTCCTTCCGCTGTATTTTAATTTCGATGTACTTTGATATATTCTGTACTTTGATGTTATATTATCATGATGTAATAAAAGTCTGCTGTTATTGTTCTGATGTGTTGTATTCCCAAAGTTAACGTATGCGGATTTTGAACGGTCTTGGTCGATTTTGCGATCGATTAAGGTCGGGCGAAACCCGTGTCGTTACACAAACATTCAACATCCTTACTTATTTCATGTAAATGACAGTTGCTGGTTACATATGATGAACCAGAAACAAGTAAAGTGAGCTCAAAAAATTTGTTTAGAAACATACATAATTTTCTAGCATTATCCCAATCAATTTCTGAGGGAATCCCTCCTCCTTTTTCTAACTCACTTCTGAAAAATCGATCTTCCATATCAAATCTCTCAAAAGCTCGTTCATACTGTTGTGCTGCATTAAGCATCAAGTATGTGGAATTCCACCTAGTAGGAACGTCTAAACATAGTCCACTTTTATATTCTATTTTCTCAAGTGAGACACATTTCTTAAAATTATCAAATCTAGAAGGTGATTGTCTCACATACCTAACTGCAGCTCGTATGCGTGATATTGATTCTCCATTTTCTTTCAAACCATCATTTACGACTAGGTTAATAATGTGTGCAATACATCGCATGTGTAAATACCTACCATCTAACATGGTTCCTTTTGAATTATTGAACCTACGTTTTAGGTAACCAACCATGACATCATTTGAGCTAGCATTATCAACAGTAACTGAAAATAGTTTATCGATACCCCAATCCATCAAACAATTTTCTATTGCTTTGCCCAAATCTTCACCCCTATGACTTGATATTGGACAAAAATTTAATACTCTTTTTCTTAGTATCCAATCATCATCAATCCAATGAGAAGTTATAAACATGTAATTAATTCTTTGTATCGATGTCCATGTGTCGATTGTGAGACAAGGCATAAAACTAGACTCATGAAAAATTGATTTCAGTTTAGCCTTTTCTTCTAGATAGATCTCATAACAATCCCTTTGAATGGTAAACCTAGACGGACAATGAAACTGAGGTCCAAGTGCTTTAGATATAAGATATTTAAATCCTACTCCTTCAACTGTTTTAAACGGAAGCTCATCCAAAATGATAAAGTAAGACAGTGCTTTTCTAACTTCATTTGCATCAAATTTCCATGTACTTAAAACAGCATTCTTACCATTTTCACCAACTTTAAGATTAATCTGTGCTTGCTTGGTGTCCTTATTATATGGAAATTCCTTGCATAAAGTCATATGTGTTTTCAAGCTTGATGTGCCATTTCTACTAGTATCCGAATAATACTCTTTCTTACAATATTTGCATCGAGATTTGGAGTTACCATCTTCATCTTGAAATGAATCAAAATGATCCCAAACTTCTGATCTTTTCTTTCCTTTTTTTCTTTTTACTCTAGTCCTTTCTTGGTTGTTTTCGTTATCTGTTACTTGCTTTGCACATGTACCCTCTGGATTACTCTGTGTAATGGAGGTAAAAATAATAGTTTAGGAAACATAACACAGTAGCTAGCATTTGTTGTATGTTTGACATTAGAGCATCGTCCAGTTAAATAATTGAAAAATGAAAAGTACAGATTACATACTTGTTGCAAGGCCGGAGCTACAGTCGGAGCTGTGGTTGATATCTGATTTTCCATTACAGCAGAAGGCAAATGAGCAGCTGACATATGATATAATTAAACCTGATAAAATATCACAATACAGTACACTGCATTTAGTAAAGATAAACATACTGTAAAATTTTATTTGATTTTGTAACAACCTTTATCATAAACATTATACTCAACTATGAATACTATAGGGAAGTTTTACACAGTTGTGTTTTAACTTTTCACATAATCAGTACGTATTTTATATTTTTTCTTCAAAATACAAACAAAATTTGAAGAAACTTCATCCATAAAGAAAAAAGTTCAATTGCAAGTCTACAAAAAAAAAAAAAATTTTGCATACTAAAAAAAAGGTTAGAAAATCAATTTATTCGCTCAAATGATAAAGCTTCATGTTCAATTCAAGTTAGGAGAAAACAACAGTAACTCAAATTTTTCGTAGTAGTGGAATAGATATAAAATTTTCAATTCAGAAAAATAGATATTCACTTACTTGAGAAATGAAGATAGGTAGAGCTGAAAATTTTCTGCTTTTTCTGGTTTAGATCTAAAAAGAAAATTTTGTTATCTAGATTCTGGAAGACGCTAATGGTGGAATTTGAGGATTGGGATATTTCTCATTTTAAGTTTTAATAGAGGAAAGTGGAATGGGAAATTGGGAGCTGGAAGAACCAACGTGTTTTACTGTTTTCGTTTCTGAGTATCTGAATCGGTGAGAGAAAGTAACGTTTACAATAAAAGGTAATTAAGTACCGCATGTAACATGGCCACTTGCCTACATTGGAAAATTAAATGACTCTTTGCTGAATATTTATTCATTTCCTGTTAAAAGGAAAGAGCCAAAAATTGGGAATGTAAATTGCATCCTTATCAATAAAATAATAAAAGCTGCAGCATACCAAATTAAATTACATGTTTTCTTCTTATTCGGTTTAATCGGTCGGTCTGGTGTTCGCTTACTGAAAACCAAAACCAACCGAAAAACCGAAAAAAAATCAAATTAAAAACCAAAACCGTCCAATTAACCATGTGAACCAATCCATCATAACCAAACTTATTCGGTTCGGTCGGTTTATTCGGTTTAAACCGAGAAATGCTCACCCCTACAAGGTATGTAGCTCGAACCTTTTAGAAAAGAACGGAACAACAGGGAAAGGTAGAACAATGATGATAAATTCAAATTCTCAAATGATTCAGCGGATGATGATGATTTATCTGATTAGGTTAACGGCAAGGCACTATTCATTTTAGATGGTTTCTTATGCTCTAACGGCAAGGCACTATTCATTTTAGATGGTTTCTTATGCTCTAACGCCACGAAAGAAAATTAAACAAGCCAACATTTTATTGATACTTTGCTTTTGATATTACAAAGAATAAATTACTATTTACAATATGACTTCAGTTTTATTTGAAATATTATCTTAGGATGGGCATGCTTTTCTCGGGAAAACCTGAATAGGCTGATTATGTTTATCCCATTGTGTCTCATGTGCTATACTCATGACCCATAGATAAAAAAGATAATGACACCTTTGTAGACCAATTCTTTGATAGAGAATTGAAAGATGAATTTGATTTATTTGTGTAATAAATAAGTGGGCATTAACCAAGTTAACCGATCAAACCGACATAACCAACCTAAATTGAATTGCTTTAATGAAAATATTGGTTAACCGAGCTTTCAATTAGTCAATCAATGTTAACCAACCAAATATTGTTCATTTATAGATTAAGAGCGGTTATATACCGGTTAACCATTAACCAAAAATATTTTTTAATTATTAAAACGCCAAATTAAATACTATTCGCGACCCAACACACTCATTTTTCTCCTAACCCTAATCAATTCATGCTTTCAGTTTCTCATATCAACTGCTATTTACAATTCATTCCCAAATTAGTTCATTTTCCTTTGTTCCGGTTGACCTGCCATTTTGCAAAGGCCGTCAAGCTTAAGACTTATGGTCACTAGATTGCTCTAGACTTGAGAGCGAAGTTGCAAAGAATTGAATTAGACGATGGATCCGATGAATACTTGGATTACATGATGACTAGACTTTGGATCAGCATGGTCAAGTCATTGCCCCGAATCGGCATTCCCAATTCGACCATTGCGAACGTTAATGCAAATCGATCAGACCTCGGATCAACCAAGCATGGTTTTCCTCGGACTGGCATTCATGTGCGGCTCATAGCTAGCGGCATAGACTATTTAAGGCGAATAGTTTCATGGATCACATAACCTAAAGATGTAAGGCAGGAGATTGAGCACAATTCATTAAGTCGACCTAGATTGGTACCGATCTGGATCTAGGTTGGTACCAATCTGAATCAGTTGATGTTAACTAATTTGATTTCCTTCTTTTGGACTTAGTCTCTGATATGATTGTGACACCCCGTATTTTTACATTTTAAAAAGTAAGAAATTTACATACGTATACGATGATACGCAAAGCATATAAACCAGTAAAGCATGAGGATAAAAGATATTCTGTTTATACTTCTAGAATTAAGGTAAACGGGATTCACCATTGCGTTCATCTCGGAAAAAATACGCGAAATAGAGTCCGAGTTTTCGAGAATCGGAGTCCGTATGACCCGTTAAAGGCCCAAAGAAGATTAGTGGAAATTTGAAATTCGGAAATAGGTTTGAAAACCAGATCTGGGGTTAGGCGGGAATTTTCCCCGCCTAGGCCATGTCGACAGGGCTGTCGACAGGCCTTTCGACTTGGGCGCAGACTAAGTCGACAGCCCTGTCGACTTGCCTGTCGACAGGGGGTGGCCGGGGCAATTTGCCTGGCGCACCTGTTTGTCTCACCTGGTCTTGTTCTTAGGCCGATTCTGGAAGCTTCCGAGATCTGATGGTCCTGATCTATCCTAGATCTAATCCTATGGCCTAAAACACTCCTAATCTCTATAAAAACACCCCTAAGCCCCCTCCTAAACCCTCATAAATCACTCTCTCCACGAAGTGCTGCCCAAATGCCAAGTGATCATGGCCTCCATCCCCTTTTCCTAGAGCCTAAGCACTCAAATCGGGTTCAAATCAAGTGGTGCAAGCTAGCTACACCAAATGGAAGGAAGATCAACGTTGCTATGCGAGTTCCATGACGATTTTTCAACAAAGGAGGCACCTTTCTTAGCCAAGATGATTCATGCTCCTTTCCCTAGGCCTAACTAAGTAAGTTCTAGCTACTTTTAGATGGAAACGGTAGTTTTGATAATGACATGGGATAAAATGAGGCTAAACATGATTATGCGAACCTATATGAACCTTACCTTGCCTCTTGTGTTCATGTTTATGATTTTAGGCCATGTGAGTGACTTAATCATGCCTCTCATGCTATGCATAACCTAGTTTATCTTGCAAGTTTGGATCTTTATGCATGAAATGCTAGCATGAACCTTTAGGAACCATTTTTACTTGTGGAACATTGGCTAAGATTAGATTTTGGGGGCTTATGCATGTTTATGAACCCAAACCCCTAATGTTAACATGCAAGTTTGCGGCCAAATCCTTTATGACATTATGCATACTTATGGCCAATTCCCTTTTCTTTTCATGGTATGCATGCTTGTGGCCAAACCTTTATGAACCTATGCATGTTTTGAGCCAAACTCTCATGATACTATGCATGTTTGGGGTCATTGTGTAGCATAGTATCTCTACGATGTGACTCGTCCATTCTCGCATTGGAACACGATTTGGGTTGAGGTTAGACAAGCGTGAATATAGCATGAAAAACTTAACTCGAAGTTGCATGAAAACATGATAGGCGAGCTAAACTTGACATGAACCATAATTTGGGTAAATGGGTATAAACGTGATAACATGTAACGTTAAATATGACATGTGTTTATACTTGAAAACATAACTTATAATGTAACATGGAAGTTGACATGTAAGTATGCATAAAAACATAAGCTTGGGAATTTACCTATTAAGTTAGGTCTACCCATTGGGAATTTACCTATTAAGTTAGGTCTACCCAATTGCTTGAAAACTTGACTATGAACATGATACTAGGCTAAACATGAAAGTGGCCAACTCGAGGTTGGGTTGAGTTTGCAACGTAAAACTACCCGGAACCGACCGGCCTAACTAGTAGTTGCAAACAATAGGACTCAATGTGAGAAGTTGGTCATGTTGTGCTTGAACCCGAGGTTAGACCAAGTTGTGGTGTAAATCTACCCGGACCCGCCCGGCTTAACTAGTAACCACAACAAAGTCTAATGTGAGAGGTTGGGGTGCATTAAATAATTAATGCCACATAATAGGGTTAAGTTAATTTGATTAATGAGGCTTAACCAAATATGACATGGACAAATGGGTTAAGTAATTTGATTAGGCTAATGATACTTAACAAAACATGACGGGGTTGGGTAGGTTAAGTAACTTGATTTGCCTAACGACACTTGACCATTTTTATACGACTAGTGGACAGGATTAAGTTAACTAACACTTAATCAATCCAACATGATAACTCGATAAGGTTAAGTAAATTTTCTTAAGTAACACTTAACCCATTAGACAAACCCCAATTCGGAGGATTGGGTAAATGACCATAGTTAACAAGGATAAGGGAAATAAGGCTAAGTGGTAAACCTTAGTTAAGGGAAACTAAGTAATAATCCTTAGTCAAGGAAATTTGGACCATTTCTTAGATAGATTAGTAACCCGATACGTTAGGTCAACGTTTAAGTATGCGTGTAGGAGTAGGCTATCTGATTTAGATAAAGGCTCCAACGAACTGGGTAACGAAGCAGCGGCTTCGGGGAACGTGAGGATATTCTTGGGATCCCTCTGTGAGCTGCCAGGTCATTATACTAGGCTCACAAGAGGTTGAGGTCTGCGGTAGAAGAACCAAGAATATGCCTTGGTTGCTATGCGAGCGACCTAAAGACTGGGGTGGATAGCAGTGAGTCGACGAATACATAAGGTGCCCGAGATAGCAAGTTCGTCGATCATCTACCTTCTTGAGTCAAGCGTGTACGTACGGAAATGCAGGGAACACCCAATAGACCATAATTGCTATCTAATTATGGGTGAGGTAGGCCGTAGGATGTGGGCTGGCCGGAGTGTAGTTCTCATGCAAGATTTTCTCTTGTGTTGCCTTTCACTAGTTGAGGGAGGGGTCTCGTGGGACCATAGCCACGTGTAGAAAAGCAGACCTTAGTATCTGCATCGGCAGATAAATCTAAAGCTCCCGACCGAGTCCTGTATTTCTTGGTTTGCCCTGTGACAGGACTCGGGTGGCACGATGTGTTACATGTGCGTACAGTAATAGAAAAACGATTCACGATGGATGCGTGGGAAAAAGGACGCGGTTGAGGGTTAGCGTAATCCCTAGTGGCCTAGGTGGTTTAACCCAAACCGAAATACGAAAGCGTGCAATAGGTAAGCGTAATCCCTAGTGGTGCTAGGTGGCGTAAGTCCTAGTAGTTCAAACGATGATTCATATGGAAGAGCCTAGCTAGAACAAGGGTGACAGTCCAAACGATTTCAAGGATAATACGACATGAGGAAGCCCGTACGAGGTACGGCAAAGGACTGAACCTATATACATGGAAAGAAACATATGATTTGAGTAACCTATATATGCGATATATTAGGTTGACGTGGACCATTACACGACCTTGGGTAAGGGACATTCCTGGTTAACACATAACAAGGCTGGGATACTAGTATGGAGGGTGCAGAGCAGATATATATGTTAGAACTAGGAAGAATATACATAATAGATACCGTGGGATGTTAGACGGGGCAGATACCTTGGGATAATGTACTCGATAGAGGTCTGATGACGTGATACCTTGACTTATCATAACACCGTAGTTTGTCATGATACCTTAGTTCACCTTGCACAGTAGTCAACCGGCTACCCTGGTTTAGTTTATCTATCTTGTAGTTATCCTTATGTTTACTTTCAGTTTATGCATGTCATGTTACCTTTACCTGTTTTTATACTGGAAGTAGATAGGACTTACTCAGTCTTTTTGACTGACCCGTTTTGTTTCGCCTCTTTTCTTCCGTTTCCCCCCCCCCCAGGTTACAGGGAGGAAACAATGCTGTTTAGTTCGGACTTCTTCTGTTTGAAGGACATCATGGATGGCTTGGACTTTCTTGGCTATGGCTACTTTACTATTTTATTTGGGGAATAATTTATTAAAAAGTCTTTATGCTTCTTTACTACTGCAAGACAGGTTTTGATGTACTCTGATGTAAAAGGCTTTAGACCTTAATTATTGAATTTATGAAAGTTCGATTTTACTTCCGCTATTTTATATGTTCTGTCTTGTGATATTTCTGTGCATGTTTACCAATAATGCCCCTCTAAAGCTAGTGCATTCCTTTGCGAGTGACCCTAGCGGAGGCGGGGTGTTACATTTGGTATCAGAGCAGAAGGTTACCAGGCTGGGCAAAAGTTTTTAAAGACCTTCTGAAAATTATTTGAAAAACCGTTTACGAAGAAGCATTTTTCAAGAAAAACTTTGTTTTAAAAGTTATTCCCCAAAAGCCATTAGCAATGTCCTTGTTTCATTAGTTGAAATCCTCTTTTTCCCTTCTCTCTCCCATCGATAGTCATGTTGGCCTTGGTCACAAGTAGTTTTTGAGTTAGAAAAGTGTTTTCTTTATGATGGGGGAACAGTTCTTGAGAAAATGGAGTTGAGTTAGAAGGAAGTAAGGAAAGGGAAGGATGGCAGGGCAAGAAGAAAAAAAAATATAAATAAATAAAAAGAGGGCCAGTCGACAGGGCTGTCGACTTACCCCCCCTGTCGACAGGGCTGTCGACACGACGCGCCTGCAGATCAAAAAAATATATAAGCCCGAAGGCCGAGAGCTTCAGCTCATAACCCTCAATTCTCTTCTCCTTCCCTCCCAGCCACCAAAACCGAAAATTCACCAATTCCACCACCTCCCATCACCTCGTTTCTCCACCGTTCTTCATAAAATTAATCTCAAATCGAAGCTAGAGACCCTCTCCATCCGGATCTATAGTTCCCCTCTTCCAATTCGTGTTTAAATCACCATGGCCAATCAACCCAATCCCTACGAGCTTTACCCTCAACTAACCGCGCAAGAGGTCGAGTGGTGTGACGAGCAACTAGGGATAATTGAGCACTACATGCAGCTTGCCATCAGGAATTTGCTTTTAGGCCGACCCGTGAGGTTTGCGGATTTTGCGGGAACCGCCGTGGAAAGTTTGTTTGTTAATGCGGGTCTTATTCATATTCTGGATACGCACACAGCCGAGAGGAGAGGCTACAAGCGTATGGTAAGACTTTTTGATGCTCGTTTGCAAATTGATGTGGATGATAACGGGTTGATAACCTATAGTTCATGGGTTAAGGGTACCCATATATTTATGAATGAGGTCCAATTTGGGGAAATTTTGAATATCCGGGGTACGGGACTCGATATAAATGATCTGGAGATGGATGATTTGAATGTGTGGGTAGGATTTTTTTTAATGGACTTGATAGGCAATGGGATAGTACACATTTGCGCCCCCTAGCTAGGTTTGTGATCAGGATATTGCAATATAATATTGCGGGGCAGAATCATGGGTTTGACAGAGTCCCAGTAGTTGTTAAGGCCGCTACTTATGCTATTTTTGGGGGCATACAAATAAACTGGGCAAGAACCATCTTACAGCAGTACCATATCTTAGGGGAGCAAGGCACTCCAATATTTGTTTTGGGAACTTATGGACCATAGTTTTCCGTTGGTTCGGGGTGGATTTGCATGATGAGGATTATGTGACACTTTCTAACCATCCCTCTGTTATCATTACTGAAGCTGCACTAGGGAGAATGAGTATAAATATGCATGAGCTGCAAGAGGAGCCACAACCTATGGAGCATGAGGGATTGGATGAGGAAGAAGATGAGGGTGAAGAGGAGGAGGAGGAGCAAGAGGAAGAGCCACATAATGGCCAGTTTGGACAGTTTGAGGGGCCCCATCAGGCACCACAGCACGAGGGTGAGCAGGCTGAGGATGGAGCCTGGCCTTATCGGGCCCCGGCACAGGGGGCTCCGGATACAGGTGCCTGGGATCCATGGGCTACTAGGGATCCAGACTGGAGGACTGAGCTGAGATATGTTTCACAGCAGCAGGCTCGCTTGATGAGGAGCCACCAGGATATTATGAGGTCACAACAGCAGACACTGGAGTCACAGGTAGCCATGGCTCAGACACAGCAGCAGATGCTTCAGGATATGAGTTCCTCTTATGATCAGTTGGGGGCTGGGATACAGGACCTACAGTTAGAGCTTAGGCAAGGGAACCGACGACATGAGGAGAGGCTTGATAGCTTAGAGGAGCTCATCCATAGCTATTTCCATCAGGGTTGACTTCTATCAGTTACCCGTAGGATAGTATTTTATTTCAGTATTGTTTAGCTGTTTCTTTTGTTGTCTAGTTGTAACGATGTACTGAAACTATCTTAATAAAGTTTGTACGTTGTTTGTTTATGCAATTTGTTGTGTCTAATGTGATTATGAAATATTGAACGATAATGTCTGATAACGTAGAACAATGAAAACAACAAAACGTGATATCTCTCCGTTACATAGAAATTTAGAAAGTTAGACTTTTCTAAATTAATAATGGATGGTAGGATCTTGGATGCTCAAATTGGATGAACTTCACTCTTATTTTATAAGGGTGTGGGAAAATTTGGATGAAATTACTTTTTCAAATTTTTGCATTCATATAGAACTTCAAGTATATTTAGGATGAGAGCATCATGGTTTGAAAAAGAAATTTTTAAGAAATTGCATTCATGTAGGTGGTACCACAAGTTAGGCATACATATTTTTCTACAATGTGATTCACTTTTGCACATGTGCACATGTTTGCAACAATTGGCTGAACACTTCTGGATGCTAATATGGGGACATAAATCCTACTACTATTGAATTTCGGGGACGAAATTCCTTAAGGGTGGGAGAATGTGACACCCCGTATTTTTACATTTTAAAAAGTAAGAAATTTACATACGTATACGATGATACGCAAAGCATATAAACCAGTAAAGCATGAGGATAAAAGATATTCTGTTTATACTTCTAGAATTAAGGTAAACGGGATTCACCATTGCGTTCGTCTCGGAAAAAATACGCGAAATAGAGTCCGAGTTTTCGAGAATCGGAGTCCGTATGACCCGTTAAAGGCCCAAAGAAGATTAGTGGAAATTTGAAATTCGGAAATAGGTTTGAAAACCAGATCTGGGGTTAGGCGGGAATTTTCCCCGCCTAGGCCATGTCGACAGGGCTGTCGACAGGCCTGTCGACTTGGGCCCAGACTAAGTCGACAGCCCTGTCGACTTGCCTGTCGACAGGGGATGGCCGGGGCAATTTGCCAGGCGCACCTGTTTGTCTCACCTGGTCTTGTTCTTAGGCTGATTCTGGAAGCTTCCGAGATCTGATGGTCCTAATCTATCCTAGGTCTAATCCTATGGCCTAAAACACTCCTAATCTCTATAAAAACACCCCTAAGCCCCCTCCTAAACCCTCATAAATCACTCTCTCCACGAAGTGCTGCCCAAATGCCAAGTGATCATGGCCTCCATCCCCTTTTCCTAGAGCCTAAGCACTCAAATCGGGTTCAAATCAAGTGGTGCAAGCTAGCTACACCAAATGGAAGGAAGATCAACGTTGCTATGCGAGTTCCATGACGATTTTTCAACAAAGGAGGCACCTTTCTTAGCCAAGATGATTCATGCTCCTTTCCCTAGGCCTAACTAAGTAAGTTCTAGCTACTTTTAGATGGAAACGGTAGTTTTGATAATGACATGGGATAAAATGAGGCTAAACATGATTATGCGAACCTATATGAACCTTACCTTGCCTCTTGTGTTCATGTTTATGATTTTAGGCCATGTGAGTGACTTAATCATGCCTCTCATGCTATGCATAACCTAGTTTATCTTGCAAGTTTGGATCTTTATGCATGAAATGCTAGCATGAACCTTTAGGAACCATTTTTACTTGTGGAACATTGGCTAAGATTAGATTTTGGGGGCTTATGCATGTTTATGAACCCAAACCCCTAATGTTAACATGCAAGTTTGCGGCCAAATCCTTTATGACATTATGCATACTTATGGCCAATTCCCTTTTCTTTTCATGTTATGCATGCTTGTGGCCAAACCTTTATGAACCTATGCATGTTTTGAGCCAAACTCTCATGATACTATGCATGTTTGGGGTCATTGTGTAGCATAGTATCTCTACGATGTGACTCGTCCATTCTCGCATTGGAACACGATTTGGGTTGATTTTAGACAAGCGTGAATATAGCATGAAAAACTTAACTCGAAGTTGCATGAAAACATGATAGGCGAGCTAAACTTGACATGAACCATAATTTGGGTAAATGGGTATAAACGTGATAACATGTAACGTTAAATATGACATGTGTTTATACTTGAAAACATAACTTGTAATGTAACATGGAAGTTGACATGTAAGTATGCATAAAAACATAAGCTTGGGAATTTACCTATTAAGTTAGGTCTACCCATTGGGAATTTACCTATTAAGTTAGGTCTACCCAATTGCTTGAAAACTTGACTATGAACATGATACTAGGCTAAACATGAAAGTGGCCAACTCGAGGTTGGGTTGAGTTTGCAATGTAAAACTACCCGGAACCGACCGGCCTAACTAGTAGTTGCAAACAATAGGACTCAATGTGAGAAGTTGGTCATGTTGTGCTTGAACCCGAGGTTAGACCAAGTTGTGGTGTAAATCTACCCGGACCCGCCCGGCTTAACTAGTAACCACAACAAAGTCTAATGTGAGAGGTTGGGGTGCATTAAATAATTAATGCTACATAATAGGGTTAAGTTAATTTGATTAATGAGGCTTAACCAAATATGACATGGACAAATGGGTTAAGTAATTTGATTAGGCTAATGATACTTAACAAAACATGACGGGGTTGGGTAGGTTAAGTAACTTGATTTGCCTAACGACACTTGACCATTTTTATACGACTAGTGGACGGGATTAAGTTAACTAACACTTAATCAATCCAACATGATAACTCGATAAGGTTAAGTAAATTTTCTTAAGTAACACTTAACCCATTAGACAAACCCCAATTCGGAGGATTGGGTAAATGACCATAGTTAACAAGGATAAGGGAAATAAGGCTAAGTGGTAAACCTTAGTTAAGGGAAACTAAGTAATAATCCTTAGTCAAGGAAATTTGGACCATTTCTTAGATAGATTAGTAACCCGATACGTTAGGTCAACGTTTAAGTATGCGTGTAGGAGCAGGCTATCTGATTTAGATAAAGGCTCCAACGAACTGGGTAACGAAGCAGCGGCTTCGGGGAATGTGAGGATATTCTTGGGATCCCTCTGTGAGCTGCCAGGTCATTATACTAGGCTCACAAGAGGTTGAGGTCTGCGGTAGAAGAACCAAGAATATGCCTTGGTTGCTATGCGAGCGACCTAAAGACTGGGGTGGATAGCAGTGAGTCGACGAATACATAAGGTGCCCGAGATAGCAAGTTCGTCGATCATCTACCTTCTTGAGTCAAGCGTGTACGTACGGAAAGGAAGGGAACACCCAACAGACCATAATTGCTATCTAATTATGGGTGAGGTAGGCCGTAGGATGTGGGCTGGCCGGAGTGTAGTTCTCATGCAAGATTTTCTCTTGTGTTGCCTTTCACTAGTTGAGGGAGGGGTCTCGTGGGACCATAGCCACGTGTAGAAAAGCAGACCTTAGTATCTGCATCGGCAGATAAATCTAAAGCTCCCGACCGAGTCCTGTATTTCTTGGTTTGCCCTGTGACAGGACTCGGGTGGCACGATGTGTTACATGTGCGTACAGTAATAGAAAAACGATTCACGATGGATGCGTGGGAAAAAGGGCGCGGTTGAGGGTTAGCGTAATCCCTAGTGGCCTAGGTGGTTTAACCCAAACCGAAATACGAAAGCGTGCAATAGGTAAGCGTAATCCCTAGTGGTGCTAGGTGGCGTAAGTCCTAGTAGTTCAAACGATGATTCATATGGAAGAGCCTAGCTAGAACAAGGGTGACAGTCCAAACGATTTCAAGGATAATACGACATGAGGAAGCCCTTACGAGGTACGGCAAAGGACTGAACCTATATACATGGAAAGAAACATATGATTTGAGTAACCTATATATGCGATATATTAGGTTGACGTGGACCATTACACGACCTTGGGTAAGGGACATTCCTGGTTAACACATAACAAGGCTGGGATACTAGTATGGAGGGTGCAGAGCAGATATATATGTTAGAACTAGGAAGAATATACATAATAGATACCGTGGGATGTTAGACGGGGCAGATACATTGGGATAATGTACTCGATAGAGGTCTGATGACGTGATACCTTGACTTATCATAACACCGTAGTTTGTCATGATACCTTAGTTCACCTTGCACAGTAGTCAACCGGCTACCCTGGTTTAGTTTATCTATCTTGTAGTTATCCTTATGTTTACTTTCAGTTTATGCATGTCATGTTACCTTTACCTGTTTTTATACTGGAAGTAGATAGGACTTACTCAGTCTTTTTGACTGACCCGTTTTGTTTCGCCTCTTTTCTTCCGTTTCCCCCCCAGGTTACAGGGAGGAAACAATGCTGTTTAGTTCGGACTTCTTCTGTTTGAAGGACATCATGGATGGCTTGGACTTTCTTGGCTATGGCTACTTTACTGTTTTATTTAGGGAATAATTTATTAAAAAGTCTTTATGCTTCTTTACTACTGCAAGACAGGTTTTGATGTACTCTGATGTAAAAGGCTTTAGACCTTAATTATTGAATTTATGAATGTTCGATTTTACTTCCGCTATTTTATATGTTCTGTCTTGTGATATTTCTGTGCATGTTTACCAATAATGCCCCTCTAAAGCTAGTGCATTCCTTTGCGAGTGACCCTAGCGGAGGCGGGGTGTTACAATGATCCTATTTTCATTCCACTACTCTTGGTCGACTCGAATTCCTATGTAGCTATAAATGTACCTTAGAAGGTCACTGGAGGGGGCTTTTTGGACTCTCTTATGTCGAGACTCGGTTGATTTCAGGTTTTACTTCCTTTCTCTTCTGGTTTCTCACATAAAACTCAATTGTATTTAAAATCGAACGTTATAAATAGTAGCTTACAACAAGCAGATTTAGGCCTTATACTCATGCTGGAGATGTTGGACATGAATTTGACAAAGATGCTTCATATAATGGGGATCCAGTCATCTACTTGACTAAAGAGGAAATGGAGAAAGCGATTCGGGGCTACGGACTAGATTACAGAATAAGGAGAAGATGACGTAGGAGATACTCTCGAGACTCGGAGGCTCGAGAGTTTTGAAACAATGTAATGGTGTAGGGAATAAGGGCGCAAAGGCCCGAGGAAGAATAGGAAATGACATAAATACATCTCCTACAAAAAGTTGAATGAATCCTTGGAAATGATTTACTTGGAAACTCGATGACAAATTCCACATCAAAAACTACCTTCGAGAAAGGAGATTAAGAAGGAAAGAAGGGCGTGGAATTAATGTTTTTTCCACGAATTGGATGGGAATACAACTTTAGAGTACATACACCTCTGAGATGAGATAGATGGGCACATTGGGAAAGGATGGCTCTAGGATTATGTTGAAAACTGAGGGAAGTTTTTTTGAGCACAGACAGTAGTTTACAACCCAGAATCAAGTAAGGCCTTTATCTAGAGGTCAAATCGTCATCTCTGGAGGTGATGATGCCAGGATAACCTATAATTACCTTTTGGCTAAGTGGATCGATTTCATACACATGTATGAACCCATGATTTATTCCTTAGGCGTGCTTTAAGCAAACATTTGTTCATGGCACCCAAGGAGGCCCAATTTAGTTTTTCCCCCGTTTGCATTTTGATTTCTAATGTACTCATTTTGAACCGCAATTTTAAAAGAATAAGATTTGATTATGGTTTTCCTTTAGCTAGAGAGATGAAGTAAAGCTGCAAAATATGAACCCTTTCATCAGAAGGTGACCTGATGGATTCATACGAATTAACTATGGGTTACTCTCATTAGAGAACGACCGGATGAATTCGTAGGAGCTAGTTATGAACCCCATTCACAAGAAAGTGACTGGAGGGATTCATGTTGATAATTACGAGTTCCTTTCACCAGCGAGTGATTGGATGTACTTGTATGAACTAAATATGAATCCCTTTGGTCGGAGAATGAGTAGATGGATTCATGCAACCGAACTACAAATTCCTTCCCAAGATGAATTTGTGAAGATAAATATGCAAGTTCCTCCACCAGAGGGTGATTGGATTAATAAGTGCAAATAGATCATGGACTCCATTCGCTAGTGGGCAACTAGATGGATTCAGTCGGATGAACTATGGATTCCTTTCAATGGAGGGTGATTAGGCGAATTCATAATGCCAAATTGTGAATTCCTTTCATTGGCATGTGATTGAATGAATTCGTCTAAATAGATTATGAACTCCTTTCGCTTGAAGGTAACTGGATGAGCTCATATAGATCATATGTAAATCCCTATCACTGGAAATCGCCAGGATGGATTTATGATAATGTTTTGTGAGTCCCTTTTGTCAGACCATGGTCAAACGGATTAATGCAAACAAAACAAACGACTGTATAATCGACCAAAGGGCCAAGAGCTTAGAAAGTAATGTTGTTTTACTGGTGAGGGACGGGATTGGCTTACTTGTCGATGATGTCATTCACCAACAAGCGACCTGGAGAGGCTATGAAGGCCCAAGTATGAAGCATATTTGGAAGGAACCCGGAGAGGTAATGAATTGAATTTGGATCATGTTCCATGCATAAATCTTAGATTGTCGAATAAATCAAAGTAACTGGACGTTACTTTGATCATATTAATATTCCAACGAGCTATGGATTCTTCTTCATAAGACTATTCAACTCTTTTTAGTCAATGCAAAGCCTGAGTGAAACGAACTGGGATTTTCGACCCAAAAAATCAACATAAAACCCATGTCAATTATTCAAGCATCGAACATTCCAGATCATTAATAGAAAGAAGTTAGAGGGCGAGAATAGATAAGATAGAAAATTAAAACAGAAGAAGGAGAAGAACATAACAACAGAATCAGAGTAACACGAATCTCACAGCGGAACAAATAAATTATAGTATACAACATAACTTTGAAATACAAATATGTCATTTGTATATAAATACCATCATTAGAGTATAACACTTACATCACAGCAGAAATAAACAATAGCTATAAAATGTTGTTGAAGCCTCCTGCTCCAACCTCCATCTAGTGCATCTGTAAATCCCAACTACTTGACTTCCCATACAAATTTGAGCACCCGAGAGTTTAGGGAAAAGAAAAAAATAAACAAACTCTGGATCAGTCATGTGAGTAGTGTGAGTAAACTCCAACCACTTGTTTAACTTTTAAAAATCCTTTTAAAAGAAAGGAATATCATAAGACCGATCCACACATAAACACAGACGGTTTTTACCTTATGATAAACCAAATTATTCTTTATATCAAATCTCTTCTGATATTACAATAGTGTCTATCAACCACAACTAATAATTATTTAGCAGAATGCTTTCATCTCACGTTCTACATACATAATATATAATCAAAAACCACTGGCACTTATTGGGTAATGGATCTGGCAAGGCATGGGACCACCCTCTGATAGTGTATCTCTACAGAGGAATACACCAGGTTCAACAAGAACATCTTGTAACCCAGGCTAAACATGACCGGTCACTCATTTCGCTTGAGTGTACCGAATGTATTATCACCAACGGCTGGGATCAACAACCGTTTCCCAAAGGGACAACATCGAAATAGTTTATAGAAGTAAATGGAATTTCTCTTGATCAGGTGACAACACATCCTAATTGGCAGCTAACCACTTAGCCATGCGACCTACCCGATTTTATATCATTTCCTGGTTGTGAGGCTAGAGGCCATAACATATAGATCACACCTTTATTTACTTTGAATATCACATCGTCATACCCACCAAATCACAAATTGAATTCCCAATAAATACCACGGGTATACAGCTAAGAGAAACGGATTTCTCCGCCACCAAACATAAATACGTTTGAAAAGATCAACTTACACGATCCATTAAATATACTATGTCAGATATTCTTCCATACAGGTTGTCTTGGGACTGGACAATCCGAAGGAACTATTCTATGAACCCATCTTAGGAAATTTCTACCTAGGATTTGCCAGAACAGCCCTTGCATAAACTCCATCTTCAATTATCTTCATCATATTTTATTCGCAACGCTAATGCCCATACGGAGTGGTTTTCAGATAGTAAATTTGATCCCGGTCTCTCCATATTGGCAATGGAAAAATGGTCAAAACTTTGATAGTCGGTTATTTAACTATTAAAGGAAAACATCCATACATACAACGATCTTATTTCCAAATGGAAATTTTATAGACCAATCATCAGTCAACATTTATTCCTTTAAATTAATTTATCATTAATTTATCGTTAATTTATTCATTTCCTTATTTCCCGTTTCCATATATTCGTAAATTCTTATTTTTTAAATTTAGAAAATATATGTTATTAATCATTGGAAAACATTTCCATTTTTCTCCTATTTCTTATTTTCTATATTAGAAAACATTTCTGATTCTTATTTGGAAAACATTTCCAAACCTCCTTCATTGGATTTAAACAGATGTCTAAATAAACATCGCTATGCCAGCTCAAACCATTACACTCACTAACTAAATTCATTTCACCAACCTTCAGTAAAAAACCTTAACCATTCCTTAGTTAAAATGAAGTCAATCAAGTTGGGGTATAACTACCTCTTAAACCTTAACTGAATAACACTTTTAACCTCGAAATAGACAAAGTTCACCTTTTAAATCTTTAACAAACTTACTTAAATTGCTCTTGGATTTCTACTTATGAATCCAATTCTTTTACATAAATCATTTGATTATAACAATAGTGTTATAATCCCATGCTTCTGAAATATAATAATTTTAAATAAAACTTTTATACCTTAATTTAAATAATAAATAATTGATTTATTAAATAAATAAATTTTGATTTGAAAACCGGAAAGTAAATAGTACTTTCCTAATTTGATATAGTCGAATATCAACGTATACCTCTCTTTCGAATAGTCCATATTCGATAACTCTCTTCGAATAACTTATATTCGATTAACTCTCTTCGAATATCTCATATTCGATTAACTCTTTTCGAATAACTTATATTCGATTAACTCTCTTCGAATAACTTATATTCGATTAACTCTCTTTTTAATACCCATTCCAATTTGCGAAACGTTTGCTTATAATTCATTATTCACTTTTAAACGTGAATGTTGTCCTTTTATAGAAATTTAGACTTGCTCTACCTAATCAAAACTTTATTTATATTTATAAATATTATTACATGTTCTAATTCTATGTATCGAGTCATTATATAAATTCCCAACCAATCTATTTCTTCCAAAAATCGAATCCACTCTTTTATTTGATCGCCACTTCCTATCTCATTCAAATTCCTATTTTATAAATTCAATTCCCTTTATAATTGTTTTAGTTTATAAAATATTTATTTTGACTCATTATTCTCATCAAATTTGAATAATATTTCTTTTATATAATCAATCAGTTTGATTTTGTATTTTAAAATAATATCCCATTTCCAAATTCTATTTATAGAATTAATTATACAAAATCTCCTTTTTACTTCTAACACTTAGAGTCTCATTTATAATTCAGTTTATAAATGCTAAGTTCAATTTCTATTTATAATATCGGTCTTAAAACCGATTTTTACTCCTCTATATATATTCAGATTTATATATTTCATTTATCAAATGATAAATATTTTATTTGATTTATAAAACGTTATTTGTAAATTAATCTTCTCAATTTTATCTATAAAAACAAATTTCTATTTACAGTCTACTTTAAATCCCTTTCATAGTTCTTTTTATATCCCGCCATTTCCTCTTACATTCTATTTATTCCCCCAATAATTCCTTTTATAATTATCCTATTTATTTCATAAATATTTCCTTTTATAATTATTCTATTTATTTCATAAATATTTCCTTTTATAGTTATCCTATTTATTTCATAAATATTTCCTTTTATAATTCTATTTATTTCATAAATATTTCTATTTCAACTCTATTTGTTTTACAAATATTTCCATTTTCAATATACACTTTGAAAATTTCCTTTATACATTCAGTATCACTTATGGTATTTAAAATACCAATTAAAAAACCAGTGTCATCATTATCAATCACAGATTATATATCCCATCATATATCACAATATATGAAGAAAAAAAGCAGCATTATAAATATTAAGGAATCCAGTTGGATCCCTCCAACCAGTTTCTGTAACGTCCAACATTTTTATTTGTTTGTATTTGAATAATTAAATCAGTTTAAATATTGAATTCGTAATATAAGTGGATTTATATATTAATTAAAACAAAGTTGAACATATAAAAATATATATTAATTATAATCAAGCTCATAACGACGCTGCAGTTCGTAATTTAACGTTTTGAACTTCAACTGAGTGTACAAGACTCGTTATAAACCGGATTTCTTTGAAACAAGAAACGTTAGAATCTGTTTAACTATATTTTTCTAATGGAAGTGAAAAAAAGGAACTTTCGTGTTATAGATTGCAAGATATGTCCAAATCAAATATTAAGAAAGTCGCTATGAAATCGTATATGGACCATAACAGTTTATTTGATATAACTAGATACTGGTTTCGAATCTGGACAAGATTCTTTTGAGACGAAGAGATAATTTAATTTTTAGAATTTTACTGTAATTTTTAATTAATTTAATACGCAACTTTTTATTTGGAGTATTTTTCACCCTTAACCAGCATTTCGGGGTTTCACAGAATAAGTTAACCTACCAATATTATTATATTTCGGGGATCATGGCACCTCGTTGGATACGACCGTATTCATATCTCAGTCCGTAACGTCTTGGACATGAATGTAATTTGTCGTAACACAGTACACTAAACAAAGGACTCTAGCCATTACTTACCTACCTCAAATGACCAACAAGAAATGCCATACGTGTCTCCCTAATTATCTATGAAAACTAATCCATACCCTACTCCTCCTCTTAAGTCCTTGTCTAATAAAGCCAACCCATACCTTCACAAGTAACCCCATACTTTGCAGACTATTCATGCACATTATACTAGATTACAGTCATATGGAAATGAAACCGCATCCCAGAATGAACGCAACTTACCATTCCTTTCGTATTAAGTTCTCCCATATGTAAACAAAACATCCCATTGTCTTAGCATGGAAAACATATATATTCAAAAATTAACCCATGCTGCTACAAGCCTAGGTAGATATCTGCACACGCCATAGGTGATTGTCATACACCCTTATCCCTTGTATATCACTATACAATATAGAGCGCTATACCATTCTTCAAAGTACACAGACAAAAGAATAGCCTACCAACCCATACCCTATGCATTAACCTGTGCTTTCAGAATTCAAATCAACGAAGGACAAATCCATCTGCAAAAACCTTTTTATTTTATTTCTTTTTCTTGAGGAAGCTTCAACGCGAAGAGAAGACACAACAACGCTACTCTAGCCTATATATCCTATTCCGTGACAACGAAGGCATCAATTAACACTATAAATGAACAAACTCCCACTGTTTCAGTAAGTTCGGCCTCAATAAAAGCTAAAATGGCGAAAAAATTTATGGCACTTAAGAATTCATGTTCTCCTCAATAAATACCATTACCTATTTTTATGAAATCCCCTGAGTCTCCTCTTCATGTCTATAAGGATTTCGCTGTGTTCGAACTTCTTTTTGCTTGGTGAAGATCGGTTGAAGAGGAGGATCTGGTGATGTAATGATACCCAGGGCAAAACGTTCGGAGGGGATTGTGAAGTTGTAAGTTGCTGTTACATTCAGTGGCGAAGAGGTATGAAGGGGAGTTGGCAGTAGTAAAGCGGTTTGCAAGGGGTCACGGTATATGTTTGCTGTAGGAGGCGCAACTTTGTTTTAATAGAAAGTGGAAGAATATGGTGGCATTTGGGGTAATGATAGGCACACACGTGGAGAAAGTTGGGGAGTTTGGGGAATATTGCCGAAGTGGAGAGATTCACTTGCGGAATCACATGAATGGATGGAAACGTGAAGATGCTAGTGTAGCACGATGATGTACTGGAGTGTGAGCTGATGTAGAGTGAGGAGTGTACACACTGTTGAAGACTAGAAAATGCTAGTGAATGCACAAGGATGGTAAGGTGGGTTCGGACAAGTGTGTACGCACCGAAGAGAAGGGATAGAAAGCGTGAGTGACTGTAGGAGGAGATGCGTTGGCAAGTAATTTTTGTCTGTAAAGTAGAGATGAAGGCGCTCTTTGTTGTTAAGGCGGATGGTGGTTTTAACGGTGGAGTTGGCTTTTGATTTAGCGAAGGAATTAAGGAGATGCAAACATTTTGAAGTGTTTAGTCGGGGATAAGAAAGAAAGGAGGGAAAACGTGAGGCGGATGCATGGATGGGAAGAACCATGTATACGAGGGAAGCTTGCTGTCGGTGCACACGTGAATTAGCAGCGAATGGAGCAGTGGATTTATTAATTCGTAAATGGAAGGAGATGCCACTGTGTAAAACGGAGATTGGAGCATTTCAGAGCACGTTAGATTTATAGCAGAATGGAACATCGGGTTTAATTGACTGACGCAAATCGTTATTTAACGGTTAACGCGCAAGGTGAGTAAACTCCCTAACTCTGATCCTTTTTATAATATTATAATCGTTATTTAATATTGATAAATAGTGGTTGAATGCTGTGTGATGGTTGAATAGGTAAATTACAATTAAATTGGTTAAAAAGTGTGTGTATATATATATATATATAGCATCATATATATATGCACACCATTGGTTGGATAATGATTACATCGATTATAATATTCCATAGTATGAAATTGGTGTTATTTTTGGTGGCTAACATCTCTGAATGCAAGGAAACCAGTTGGTGGAATCCAACTGGATTCCTTAACAATTATATTGTGATCTTTCATATAATACGTTATATGACAAAAAAAATGTGTGGTTCATTATTATTTGTTTGAATATGGAATTTCACTGGCCTTGAAATAACCGGTATTTTAATACCGTAAAAATAAATGGAAATTGATTCGAGTTTAAAAAGAAAAAATCTATTGTTTAAATAAGAGTTGAATTTAAATTGGAATCATATTATTAACTCGTTTTAGTTATATTAAAACAAGCTGTTAAATTTATAAACAATGTTTAGAAATAAGGTTGAATAATTATTATTAAATAGTTTGGAAATATAGGAATCGACTTATAAATGGAAATATATCAGCGTATTGCATTAGTTATAAAGGGAAATATAGCAGCGTATTACAGTAGTTATAAAGGGGAATATAACAGCGGCATTAGTTATAAAGGGAAATATGGCAGCGTATTGCATTAGTTATACAGGGAAATATAGCAGCGTATTGCAGTAGTTATAAAGGGGAATATAACAGAGTATTGCATTAGTTATAAAGGGAATTATGACAGAGTATTGTAGTAGTTATAAAGGGGAATATAGCAGTGTATCGCATTAGTTATAAAAGGGAAATAAAGAAGAGTTTATAAAAATATGGAAAACTAGAAAGAAAGTATTTAATAAAAGGGACAGTGTTTGTGTGATGTTTGGGTGTACATCTGAATGGATGTTTGTTTTTACCTCGATAGTTGAATAACCGACTATCAAAGTGTTTTGACCATCGTTGTCAATACGAAGAGACCGGTTGGATTTATTAGCCGAAAACCACTCCGTATAGGCAAAGCGCTGCGAATTTGATTATGCTGAAGATAATTGAAGACGGAGTAAATTGCAAGGGTCATTCTGTTTCAGAATGATGCTTTCTGTTTGTCCAGTCCTAGGACAACTTGTATGGACGAGTGTCTGACAGAGTATACCTAACAAATCACGTACAGTTGATCTCTTAAAGGTATTACGTCTGGTGGTGGAGGAATTCGTTCCTCTTAGCTTTTTATACCCGTGATATTTTTGGAAATCGATTAGTGAATTGATGTGTTTGACGATGTGGCATTCAAAGTGAATGGTGATCAGATGTTCTGAAGATAGACGTAGCTGCTAGCCTCACAATCAGGAATTTCAAAGTTAAACAGTATGGTTGGAATTTACTCACACCAGTCCCATGACTGACCCAGAGTTTATTTTGTTTGTGTTTTCCCTAAACTCTTGGGTGCCCAAATTTGTACGGGCAGTCGAGTGTTTCAGGATTTTACAGATACACTTGGAGGAGCTCAAAGCAGAAGGCTTCACCATTAGTTATGTAGAGATTATTTTCGCTGTGATGTATATGAGTTATATTCTGATATGACATGTAAGTACAAATTCATATTTTGTATTTCAAAGTTATGTTATAATACAATTTATTCATTCCGTTGTGAGATTCATGGTTACTCTGATTCTGTTCAGTTGTGTTCTTCTTCTTCTATTCTATTAGTTCTATCTTATCTTTCTCATCCTCTTAATTCTTTCTATTAATGATCTGAATTTTCGTGCACTTTGAGTTGAATGTGTAGGATATTAGTCAGCTCAAATTGGTATGGATTTTCGGGCCATTACAGTTGGTATCAGAGCTGAAGTTTACGTGATTACCTTGGCTCTGTGGCGTAACTCAATAGAGATTGGGTTAGTAATGCCCTAGATTGAGTTTGAGTGTATATATATGAGCGCGTATTTGAAATTAATATAAAAACTGTTTTCTATTGTGTTGATTGGTCAGTCGAGGGGTTTATGAATTCTGGTCAAAACAGCAATGCAAACTGCGTCGATAGGTGTTTCTAAACTCTTGAACATAGTAATTCGACACAGTATGTTTTTAAAAGAGGGTAAGTAAAATAATTTTACCCAAAAATATATTTTGATATAAAGAAAACAAATATATTGGAATTATCTTATATATATATTGAACGTGTTGGTTGAAATTATAATCGAATAGGGTTATAATTGAATCGGTTATAAATAAGAATTCACATGAGTATAATATATAACTCAGGTGAACTGAATCTGAATTTAAAACCAAAATTGAAATAAAACTCTAGAAACTTGGAAAATAGGTGGAAATAATGTTTGGATTAAACATATGGAAATTTTAAATCCTGGGAGATTTGAAATTGTTTTCCAAGTGCTTTTGAAGTAAAATTCAAAATGGAAGTGTTTTTAAATGAATTTTGAAAAGTAATGTAGTATTGAACTCACTTTGATCACTGGAAAATAAATTCTGATGATGATGGCCGCATTATCAGTGTTCATTTTCGAGTTTCTGAGTGACGGATTACTACCAAAGATTTTGTTTTGAGGAAATAAGTTGTTTAGAAATTCAAATGTTTTGAATAACATATGATTTCAAAATGATTTGAAATAAGACCTAGGAATTTGAATTCTGAAATAAAGATTTAACTTATGGAGTTAAAATGGTAAAAGTGGAACTTGAACTAAGATAAATGAAATCGGACTGAATTTGGAACGATCCAGAATGGAAAATGTAAAAGAGAAATATTAGAGATTCGAGTTATTAGAATGAATTGATTCTTGGAGAATAAGAATCGAATTTTTAATTTGGAGATGAAGATAACTGATTTGAGAAATAAATCAGTAAATGGAATTGGAGTTGAAATAGAAATTTGGCTTAGTAGAAGCGAAAGATTGGTTTGAGAATGGAATGATGGGAGATCAACCAAGGATGCTTGGGTATATGTTAAAGTGAAAGCAAGTGGCAGAGATAGAGTTAAATACCAACAAAAAGGTACAAGTTTACCTTATATATGAGTATGAGATTTTTATGAGTTTGTTTAGCAAGCCGTTTGGCTGTTTGATTTTCTGTTGAGTTGGAAAATGCCCAGAGAGGCGAGTTGTAGTTGTGTCGATTTAGCCGTGCAGAGGACAAGCTGGCGAAATTCTTTGGAAACTTAAAGCGTTAGAAAATTCTCAGAATTTTGAAGATGTTCATTAATAAGAAATTAATATTGAAATAAATTGTTTTAATTGAAATAGAAGATATAAAATAAAACAGATGATTTTTAACCTGGTTATAATAGGGGTCACAACATTTTTCCTACCTTAGTAATTTCGGGGATGAAATTCTTTTAAGGGGGAAGGAATGTAACGTCCCGCATTTTTATCGATTTGTATTTGAAAATTTAAATCGGTTTAAATTTTGAATTCATAATATAAGTGGATTTATATATTAATTAAAACAAAGTTGAACATATAAAAATATATATTAATTATAATCGAGCTTATAACGACGCTGTAGTTCGTAATTTAACGTTTTGAACTTCAATTGAGTGTGCAAGACTCGTTATAAACCGGATTTCTTTGAAACAAGAAACGCTAGAATCTGTTTAACTATATTTTTCTAATGGAAGTGAAAAATGGAACTTTTGTGTTATAGATTGCAAGATATGTCCAAATCAAATAATAAGAAAGTCGCTATGAAATCGTATATGGACCATAACAGTTTATTTGATATAACTAGATACTGGTTTCAAATCTGGACAAGATTCTTTTGAGATGTAGTGATAATTTAATTTTTAGAATTTTACTATAATTTTTAATTAATTTAATACGCAACTTTTTATTTGGAGTATTTTGCACCCTTAATCAGCATTTCATGGTTTCACAGAATAAGTTAACCTACCGATATTATTATATTTCGGGGATCGTGGCACCTCGCTGGATACGACCGTATTCATGTATCAGTCCATAACGGCTCGGACGTGAATGAAATTTGTCGTAACATGGTACACTTACATTCTAAAACATAAATATATGCACTAGACAAAGGACTCTAGCCATTACTTACCTACCTCAAGTGACCAACATGAAATGCCATACGTGTCTCCCTAATTATCCATGAAAACTAATCCATACCCTACTCCTCCTCTTAAGTCCTTGTCTAATAAAGCCAACCCATGCCTTCACAAGTAACCCCATACTTTGCAGACTATTCACGCACAGTATACTAGATTACAATCATATGGAAATGAAACCGCATCCCAGAATGAACGCAACTTACCATTCCTTTCGTATTAAGTTCTCCCACATGTAAACAAAACGTCCCATTGTCTTAGCATGGACAACATATATATTCAAAAATTAACCCATGCTGCTACAAGCCTAGGTAGATATCTGCACACGCCATAGGTGATTGTCATACACCCTTATCCCTCGTATATCACTACAAAATATAGAGCGCCATACCATTCTTCAAAGTACACAGACAAAAGACTAGCCTACCAACCCATACCCTATGCATTAACCTGTGCTTTCAGAATTCAAATCAACAAAGGACAAATCCATCTGCAAAACCTTTAAATTTTATTTCTTTTTCTTGAGGAAGCTTCAACGTGAAGAGAAGACACAACAACGCTATTTTAGCCTATATATCCTATTCTGTGACAACGAAGGCATCAATTAACACTATAAATGAACGAACTCCCACTGTTTCAGTAAGTTTGGCCTCAGTAAAAGCTAAAATGGCAAAAACTTTTATGGCACTTAAGAATTCATGTTCTCCTCGATAAATACCATTACCTTTTTATATGAAATCCCCTGAGTCTCCTCTTCATGTCTATGAGGATTTCGCTGTGTTCGAACTTCTTTTTGCTTGGTGAAGATCGGTTGAAGGGGAGGATCTGGTGATGTAATGATACCCCAGGAAAAACGTTCGGAGGGGATTGTGAAGTTGTGAGGTGCCGTTACATTCAGTGGCGAAGAGGTATGAATGGGAGTTGGCTGTAGTAAAGCGGTTTGCATGGGGTCACGGTATATGTTTTCTGTAGGAGGCGCAGCTTTGTTTTAATAGATAGTGGAAGCATATGGTGGCGTTTGGGGGTAATGATAGGCACACACGTGGAGAGAGTTGGGGAGTTTGGGAAATATTGCTGAAGTGGAGGGATTCACTTGCGGAATCACATGAATGGATGGAAACGTGAAGATGCTAGTGTAGCACGGTGATGTACTGGAGTGTGAGCGGATGTAGAGTGAAGAGTGTACACACTGTTGAAGACTAGAAAATGCTAGCGAATGCACAAGGACGGTAAGGTGGGTTCGGACAAGTGTGTACGCACCGAAGAGAAGGGATAGAAAGGGCGAGTGACTGTAGGAGGATAACTAGATTATGCTGAGGATAATTGAAGACGGAGTAAATTACAAGGGTCATTCTGTTTCAGAACGGTGCTTTCTGTTTGTCCAGTCCCAGGACAACTTGTATGGACGAGTGTCTGACAGAGTATACCTAACAAATCACGTACAGTTAATCTCTTAAAGGTATTACGTCTGGTGGCGGAGGAATTCGTTCCTCTTAGCTTTTTATACCCGTGATATTTTTGGAAATCGATTAGTGAATTGATGGGTTTGACGATGTGGCATTCAAAGTGAATGGTGATCAGATGTTATGAAGATAGACGTATCCTCTACCCTCACAATCAGGATGTAACAAAAGTTGGGCTTGGCAGCATGGCTAGTTGGGTCATATCCAAGCAGGGTGTATTGTCACTGATTTAGAGAAAATTCATATTTGTTCTTCTTTTCAACTCTGTTCCTTCGGATGGCGGTTAGATGGCCAACAACCGTGGGTGATAATATATTTGCTACACTCAAGCTAAATGAGTGGGCGGTCATGTGTGGCCGGGTTGCAAGATGTTCTTGTTGAACCCAGGTGTATACCCTCTGGAGTACACTGATCGGAAGGTGCTCCCATACCTTGTCTGTTGGAATCCGATCTCCAATAAGCGCCCTTCGGTTTATGATTTATACTATATAAGTGGAGCGTGAGATGCAAGCGTTCTGCTATTTGGATATTTATGTGATTAGACATTATTATAATATCACTGGATTTTGATATCAAAATGGTTTGGGTTATAGTAAGGTAAAAGTCGTCCATGTTTATGTGTGGGCTGGTCTTACTATTATCCATTTGTTCAAAAAGAATTTCAAAGTTAATCAGAATGGTTGGAATTTACTCGCACCAGTCCCATGACTAACCCAGAGTTTATTTTGTTTGTGTTTTCCCTAAACTCTTGGGTGCCCAAATTTGTACGGGCAGTCAAGTGTTTCAGGATTTTACAGATACACTTGGAGGACCTCAAAGCAGAAGGCTTCACCATTAGTTATGTAGAGATTATTTCTGCTGTGATGTATATGCGTTATACTCTGATATGATATGTAAGTACAAATTCATATTTTGTATTTCAAAGTTATGTTATAATACAATTTATTCATTCCGCTGTGAGATTCGTGTTTACTCTGATTCTGTTTAGTTGTGTTCTTCTTCTTCTTTTATTCTATTACTTCTGTCTTATCTTTCTCATCCTCTTAATTCTTTCTATTAATGATCTGAATTTTCATGCACTTTGAGTTAAATGTGTAGGATATTAGTCAGCTCAAATTGGTATGGATTTTCGGGCCATTACAGTTTCCCTGCATCCACATATGTTAAACAATATAATTAACATCAATTTCATTTCAATATGAAATATTCTGAAAAACAAAATCAATATTTGATTAACGATATATATATATATCTAGATCTATAATTTCAACAATCATCACACATCAATCAATCATCATTTATCAATACTAATTTATGTTTACTAAAATATAAAGTGAACAGAGTTAGTGAGATTTACTCACATTGTATGATCATTGTTAAATAACGATAACTGTCAGTTGATTTAGACAAACAATTTATTTCACTATAAATTGTAACGAGCTCCAATACACTCCCAATCAGTTCCATTTCATAGTCGCCATCTATATGATCTCAACGGATCCAGTTTCGCTGAATTTGGATAACATTTGGAAGAGTTATACCTTATACAAGTTCATATACACAATTAAAACTAAATTAAACTATATTTATTTAATTATTGGGCCTTAACCTTTTATTTCCCTCGGCCCATCCTCTTTCAAACTCCACCTGCCTTTCCTTTCTTCCTCAATCTCCGGGCCACGACCTTTGTAGGATCTAAATTAACCCTAGAGGGGGGTGAATAGGGTTTATCATTGATTTTCACAGAGTAATTAAATAATAACAGCACAGATAATAATCAGAATAAATGCGGAAAATAAATAACACACAGATATACCCAGCTTTGGCAAAACCCTGCCTACTGCTGCATTCCCCAAGGTTTCTACTAGGAATTAAAACAATCTCTATGCTTACAATCCCCTGTAAACTCGCGACACTTGCTCCCAACTGTTCTTAACCCTACGCTCAAAACCCTGCACTGGTTTCTATCCCCAAAACCATATTTTTCTGAATTACAGACTCCGTAATTCGTCTCCTTAGTTTTAGAGACAAACTAGAAAACTCTCACTCGATTACAATTTGAAAATCTAAAAAAAAAAACAAAACAATTAAAACTAAAACCCTAGTTTCTAATTAATAAAATATCCTCCTTAAAAACCCTTAGTCTTTAATATAATTAGGCTGACCCTTTTCTTCAATCACCCGATCACTTTCCTTTCTTGCTTGAAAATGGCGATGGAGATTTTAGAATTAGGGTTTCTTCTGGCTTCTAGAAATAAGTGTGGCGATGGCGATCTAGGGTTTCTTCCTCCTTGGATTTGAAACCGCCGCTTTCTCTCAGGTGCTTTCTCTCACGTGATGCTCTTCAATTTTGCAGATGCTCTCGATTCTGATCCAAGTAGATTTGGTTACTTGGTATGATTTTATAATTCAAAATTCTCTTTTTATTTGTTAGAACTTGGATGGGGAATTGTCGATGATGATATGGGTGTTATATAGGATTTAAAATCCGAAATTATCTCTGATTTCGTACTTAGACTTGTTCATGATATATACGAAATTCTGGGGCATGAAAACTGCTTTGAATTGATCTTGAGCTTTCGTGATTTCTGAAATTTCGTTTACACATTCTGGTTGACCATTTCTAAAATACACTATTCAGTAAATTTCGAATTGGTCCTTTTGTTGCTTCCTGGATATTTAAAACTGAATGGATACTATATTTGATTTACCAATCATTTTAAGCTGATGCTTCATTTGAAATCTTTAATTCCTTAAGAACTAAACTTGAATCATGCAGTGTTCTCCATATTTACGCTGCTCGACTTGTCCATCCCTTGTTAGACAAAAACTGTTGCATTTCTGGTTTAATTTTCTGGAAATAAGAACTGATACTTGCCTTGATCTTGTTGATTTTCAAAGATGCATTGTGCGCTCTTGCACTTATATGCCATGATAAATCTCGACTTGATTGTTGTCTTGGAAAACAGATTTTCCTTTTAAGAAAATGAAATCTCTTGGCTTTGAAATCTTCATAAATTCTGGAATTTGATTGATCATTACAAACTTGATTTTGAATCCATTATGATTTCTTGAGTATGTATGTAATATATTTAAGCTTGCAAATAAAAGGCTGCTCTGTTTTTCTTGCTTGTGCACTTGGGTATTTCACGTTGCTATTTAACTGTAGTGCCAAACACTTTGTTTGTGCCCTCTTTCATTAGATTGATGCCGTGCTATGAACTCCTCCTTAACATTTGTACACTTGTTGTTGATGTATTCCAATTTTCTCTGCCCAGACTATTTTCACCCTTACATGCATGTTGTATTGTTTCATGCTGCTTTGATCATTGCTGTGCCATTTTGTTGAACCATGTTGACCTCACTTGAACCTGAACTATCTTGTTTATTGACTTGAAATGAGCTGCTGACTTTACATTGAGTTTGCACACTGACTTGATTTGAACCAGAACTGTCTTTGATAATTTGCTTTGTGTTGAGTCTAAAATGAATTGCCTCGGCCTTGCTCGACTTATATTGTTGCACATCTTGTTTAGTCATGTGTACATGTATCATTGTGCTCCCTTGAACATGCTGTATCATTCTTGTAAAAACTGATTTGTTGCACCACTTAAAAACTTAAGCAAAAATTGTTTTTCAAAATTGTTTTTCTGTGTTGACAACTTGGTCAATGTTGTTCGACACTTGAGGTAGCTTGACCACCTTCATATGCACTTGCTGATTATTTTAGTGTGCACATTTGCACTGAACTTGTTGTTTTGATGCAACTATTCTGTCCTGGTTCACCATGTTTATGTTGCGTAAATATATGGACCTTGTCTTGATACTCCTTGTGCTTGTGTACTCCACCTTGTAGCTCCACTTGAATTATGTTGTGTTTGTATTTATACTTACACTCCACACATGCCATTTGTTATTGAGGTTGCTGTGTTCCTTGGTTTTGATCATGTTGATTTCAGTTGTGCATTTAAGAACTGCCTTTGATTTGAACTATTTTATTGCATTGCACTATTGTAGTTTGATGTATCCATTATTGCTTTGCTCGACACTTGGCTTTGAAATACCATGCTGAAATATTTGCACACTGTTTTGCATTGTGCACTGAGTCGAGACGGTCCTTGTGGCTACTCCTCAGTCGCACACTAGATTGACGAGGTAGTGCACACATATGTGTGTATTTACAGCCATCCAGACGAGTTTTTATGTCCCTGCATATCAGACAAAGTCTAGAAAAATGATGAGAAACACACCGTAATTCTAAGGCAAATAAATTTTAAAAAGATTTTTTATTTGCTTTTATTTAATTTTATTTTTGTTGTAGTCTACTATGTGTGTTCTTCTGTATGTGACAGGTATGAAGATGATTGGACTGACATAAGAATGCTGTGAAGACAGAAGACTGAAGATGAGTGTCAATGTGTGTGTGTGTGTATGTAAATGTACTGAGTGATGAGTGATGTATGAGGAATCTGTGTGTATAAAATCAATAATAGACGTGAATGAAATTGTACTGTTATATGTAATAAACAGATTTGATTGAAATAAAATATTATTTTATTGTGTTTAATTCAATCTGTCTATTTTATTTTAAATTCCTTTAATATTACAATTTCATGTGTGATGTGTCATGTCATAAATATTCGAACATATTCAAGTGAATTGTAAATAGTGGAGTTATAAATAGTTGTACTGTTTGAATGTTTGAAATATATTATTTAAATAAAATACTATATGAATATATGAATGTCTGTACAGTCGTATTCTATTTAAATATAAATATTATATTCATGTCTGAGACGTATATATAGAACAATACATTAACAAACACATTTAAAATAATATTTATTTGGTTGTTATCATCAAACAAAAATCATATAATTGTGTATACAACACTGTTATATACAACAATCTCCCCCTTTTGATGATGACAAACAAATAAAAGATTTTGAATGTGTTTGAACGTGAAATATATTACTCCCCCTATTTGTATGCTCTCCCTACAACTGAACTCTCCCTATATATGTGGAAAATATGAATAATGAAATCCAATTGACCATTCTCCCTCTAGATATTTGATTTCCAATCTTAAAATATTTTTGAATTACATACCCTTAATCGAAATCTTGACCATTCTCCCCCTTTTGTTATCATCAAAAGGATAATAGAGATCGAAATAGTGACAAATTTAGACCATAAATATAAATTCAAAATCAGAGAGAGAATATATATCGCAAATCCCATTTAATCGAACAAAAATCATAATAATCTTTAAATTAGAAGCAAATTTCACTTTCAGAATGAAAGGATTTACGATGGATTTTATAGAATGAGGAGAGTTCAATAAAAATTGAATATTTGAATATGAATTTTGAAGATTTTAAAAATGCTCAAAATGTGTTAAGCACTTTCTAACCACGCATAGCCCAAAGGTCTTTTAAATGGGGTTAGTAGTAACTTAACCGTATCCTCTTTAATGAGTTCCATCCATGCACAGCCCAAAGGTCTTTTAAGTGAGAATGGAAGCACATAGAAATTAAGGTAATTCACCCACGCATAACCGCGAGGACTTTTAAATGGGAGTGAATACCAAGGATAAATTATTTATTTATTTTTATTTTATTTTTAATTCCAAGAATAATTAGAACTCCCCAAATTAAATAAAACCATGAAGAATGACAAAAATATGGTTGATATAGAAGATGGTCGTGAAATAAGCTCTAATTCAAAGATATTATAAAATCTGTCCAATCGTCATGAGATTTAAAATAACATCTCCTCTAGTTATAAATTATACCATAGTCACAACTCATCACAAATTCATAATTCTATTAATAATTTTGATGAGTCACAAAACGGTTCAAATTAATCAATAATTTCAATTTTTGAATAAATAATCAAAAATAATTTTAAGAAATTGAAAATATTAATTTCAAGAGGAGTTTTTTTGAAAAATATAAATGCAAGTTTGAATAATCAGTTTCAAAAAATCAATCAGTACAATATGAAATTATCTAGCATTTCTAATGCTGATTGTTCCTAGACAATTTTAAAACAACTTATATATATTTAATTCAAATTGTTGATGGAATTTAAAGATATTTAATTACTGATTTTTCAACTCATCGTCCAGTCACCAAGAATATTCAAACGAATTAAATCAATTTCCTTATCAGAGCAGCACAAGATCATTTTTAAAGCGAGAATCATAAGTGAAATTTTCAGAGAATTTTTAGACGAACACAAGAAACATTCAACGATCAAATCTAAGATAATTATTTGAGATTACAAAAAAAAATCAATTTTTTTATAATCTAGGAAATTCAACAATCAATAACGAATGATTTCAAAATCAGCCAAGTAAAAATAAAGAAAATAAAAGAAATAAAAACTAAAAAGGAAAATAAACTAAAAAAGGATTTAAAATAAAAATACGAACTTAGAGATCATACCTGACTTATCATAATCGATGTGATCCAATGAATCTCCAATTCTGAATCTTGGCTAAGGAACTTCAAACAATTCAATAAAATGGAATAATTTGAATTTTTATCTTTTAAATACAATTATTCCTTAGCCTATCACGGTACCTAAATGTTTATATGATCGAGTGGTCTAACAAAAGTTGTTTTACCACTCTTATCTTCGTTTACACGTTTTGGTACCCAAACCCGTTTATATAACAATCCATTATTATCCACTACTGTACTCTTTGGAACCCAAATTCGTTTAGACTTATTCAAAAACATTTTGTTATTTTTTGGAATCCAAACATATTTAAATGAATTGTTTTTAAACAAGTTATTATTTAGTTTATGATTTAAAAACCCTTTGAAATTATTAGATTTCAAAATTTCAAATTGATCATTTTCAAAACCATTTAAAGAATCATTAAAATCATTAGAATTTTGTTTTTCAACTTGGTTAGATCCAAAGCCAAGTCCCTTTTTATTCTGAACAAAAAAATGGTTTTTTAACAACATATTCAATGATTTCTCCCCTATAGAAAATTTAGTCAAAGTTGACTCAAGTCGTTGAATTTTAAATTTAAGATCGCTATTTTCTTTCATTAAATTTGAACAACGATTAATAGCGATCTTCCTCTTTTCAGCATCAGTTTGTTTCAAAACCAAATTTTTGTTTTCAAGTGCTTTGATTTAACATTGGACTTAGAAATTTCAATTTCAAATTGTTTTCGCTTTTCAAAATCCAGTTTTTCAGATTCTCTAAACTTTTCAATCTCCTTCTCAAAATCTCGATTTTCGCTTTTCAAATTCTTGTTTTCACTTTTGAGTAATTCAAAATCAGTTTTGAATTTCAAAGGATCATTACTCAAAAATTGACATTTTTCGCATTCTGAAAACGGTGAATTCTTAACTTTTCCAAGTTTTCTTTCTAAACTGTTATTTTGTTGAACTAGTTTTGACCTATCAGATTTCAATTTCTTAACTTTTAGTTCAAGAGAATCAATGGTTTTTGTGAGGTTGTGACACATTAGGATTAATTCTTTATAGGTAAAATTCGATACCTCACTAGAATCCTCTTCACTACCTTCCGAATCAGATTGAGCCATAAGACACAAATTAGCTTTCTCTTCATCACATTCAGAAACTTCTTCTCCTTCCTCGTCATCCCATATAGCAGTAAAAGCCTTCTTATTTCTTCTGAACTTCTTCTTCTTTTCATTTTTGAGCCGTGGGCAATTCGGTTTGATATGTCCGGGTTTCTTGCAATTGTAGCAAAACACTTCATCGTCTGAACTATCTGAACTTTTGGACTTGTCGGTTTTTGAATTCTTCTTTCGTGGCTTGTAATTTCCTTTGGCCCACTTTCTCAAAAACATGGCTAGCTCTTCAGTAGAATCTTCATCATCACTTTCAACAGTATTATTTAGAGCGATCGTCTTTTTCTTTCATTCAGAATTCTTTCGTTCTTCTCTTTCTTTTAACTCCATCTCGTAAGTGCTGAGACTACCAATCAACTCCTCCATGCTTATTTTATTCAGATCTTTTGATTCTTGAATTGCCATAACTTTTGCTTCAAAATTCATCGGTATCACTCTCAATATTTTTCTGATCAATTCCACTTCGGTATAGGTTTTGCCAAGAGCTTTTGCATTGTAGACTAGTGATGAGAAGCGTACATACATCTCTTTTATATCTTCGTCTCTTTGCATAGAGAAATTTTCATATTCGTTGCTGAGTAGAGCGAGGCGAGATTCCTTCACTTGAGATGTACCTTCGTGTGTGACCTCCAACGTATGTCATATTTCCTGTGCAGTTTCACAATGAGAAATTCGATTAAATTCTGTTTTATCAAGAGCACAGATTAAAGCATTCATCGCTTTGGCAATAGTTGAAAATAATTTTTTATCATTAGCATCCCACCTGTCTTTTGATTTAGGAATTTCAACACCATTAACAATAACAGTGGGAGATCTATAACCTATTTCAATAATATCCCACACATCATAATCGACTGAACTCAAATAGATTTTCATCCTAGCTTTCTAATAGGCTAATTAGTTTCATTAAACATTGGTGGCCTAGCTATGGACTGACCCTCAGAAAAAGCGTTATTAGATAGATTCATGACCCTAGAGCTAAAATAAAATAAAAAATTCCTGCTTTGATACCACTTGTAAGATCTAAATTAACCCTAGAGGGGGGTGAATAGGGTTTATCGTAGATTTTCGTAGAGTAATTAAATAATAACAGCATAGATAATAATCAGAATAAATGCGGAAAATAAATAATACACAGATATACCCAGCTTCGGCAAAACCCTGCCTACTACTGCATTACCCAAGGTTTCTACTAGGTATTAAAACAATCTCTACGCTTACAATCCCCTGTAAGCTCGCGACACTCGCTCCCAACTGTTCTTAACCCTACGCTCAAACCCCTGCACTGGTTTCTATCCCCGAAACTAGATTTCTCCGAATTACAGACTCCGTCATTCGTCTCCCTAGTTTTAGAGACAAACTAGAAAACTCTCACTCGATTACAATTTGAAAATCTAAAAAAAAACAATTAAAACTAAAACCCTAGTTTCTAATTAATAAAATAGCCTCCTTAAAAACCCTTAGTCTTTAATATAACTAGGCCGGCCACTTTTTCTTGGTTCCCCCCTTTTCTTTAATCACCCGATCACTTTCCTTTCTTGCTTGAAAATGGCGATGGCGATTTTAGAATTAGGGTTTCTTCTGGCTTCTGGAAATAAGTATGGCGATGATGATCTAGGGTTTCTTCCTCCTTGGATTTGAAACCGCTGCTTTCTCTCAAGTGCTTTCTCTCACGTGATGCTCTTCAATTTGCAGATGCTCTCGATTATGATCCAAGTAGATTTGGTTATTTGGTATGATTTTATAATTCAAAATTCTCTTTTTATTTGTTCGAACTTGGATGGGGAATTGTCAATGATGATATGGGTGTTATATAGGATTTAAAATCCGAAATTATCTCTGGTTTCGTACTTAGACTTGTTCATGATATATACAAAATTCTAGGGCTTGAAAACTACTTTGAATTGTTCTTGAGCTTTCATGATTTCTGAAATTTCGTATACACATTATGGTTGACCATTTCTAAAATACACTTTTCAGTAAATTTCTAATTGGTCTTGTTGTTGCTTCCTGGATATTTAAAACTGAACAGATACTATATTTGATTTACCAATCATTTTAAACTGATGCTTCATTTGAAATCTTTAATTCATTAAGAACTAAACTTGAATCATGCAGTGTTCTCCATATTTACGCTGCTCAACTTGTCCATCCCTTGTTAGACAAAAACTGTTGCATTTCTGGTTTAATTTTCTGGAAATAAGAACTGATATGAACTAATACTTGCCTTGATCTTGTTGATTTTCAAACATGCTTTGTTCGCTCTTGCACTTATATGCCTTGATAAATTTGGACTTGATAGTTGACTTGAAAAACAAATTTTACTTTTAAGAAAATGAAATCTCTTGGCTTTGAAATCTTCATAAATTCTGGAATTTGATTGATCATTGCAAACTTGATTTTGAATCCATTATGATTTCTTGAGTATGTATATACTATATTTAAGCTTGCAAATAAAAGGCTGCTCTATTTTTCTTGCTTGTGCACTTGGGTATTTCACGTTGCTATTTAACTGTTGTGCCAAACACTTTGTATGTACCCTCTTTCATTAGATTGATGCCATGCTGTGAACTCCTCCTTGACAATTGTACACTTGTTGTTGATGTATTCCAGTTTTCTCTGCCCAGACTATTTTCACCCTTATATGCATGTTGTATTGTTTCATGCTGCTTTAGTCATTGTTGTGCCATTTTGTTGAACCATGTTGACCTGACCTGACCTGACCTGAACCTGAACTATCTTGTTTATTGACTTGAAATGAGCTGCTGAGTTTACATTGAGTTTGCACCCTGACTTGATTTGAACCAGAACTGTCTTCGATACTTTGCTTTGTGTTGAGTCTAAAATGAATTGCCTTGGCCTTGGTCAACTTATATTGTTGCACATCTTGTTTAGTCATGTGTACATGTATCATTGTGCTCCCTTGAACATGCTGTATCATTTTTGTAAAAACTGATTTGTTGCACCACTTAAAAACTTGAGCAAAAATTGTTTTTCAAAACTGCTTTTCTGTGTTGACAACTTGGTCAATGTTATTCGACACTTGAAGTAGCTTGAACACATTCATGTGCACTTGCTGATTATTTTAATGTGCACACTTGCACTGAACTTGTTGTTTTGATGCATCTATTCTGTCCTGGTTCACCATGTTTTTGCTGTGTAAATATATGGACCTGTCTTGATATTCCTTGTGCTTGTGTACTCGACCTTGTAGCTCCACTTGAATTATGTTGTGTTTGTATTTTTATTTACACTCCACACATGCCATTTGTTATTGAGGTTGTTGTGTTCCTTGGTTTTGATCATGCTGATTTTAGCTGTGCATTTGAGACCTGCCTTTGATTTGAACTGTTTTATTGCATTGCACCATTGTAGTTTGATATATCCATTATTGCTTTGCTCGACACTTGGTTTCGAAATACCATGCTGAAATATTTGAACACCGTTTTGCATTGTGCACTGAGTCGAGACGGTCCTTATGGCTACTCCTCAGTCGCACACTGGATTGGCGAGGCAGTGGACACGTATGTGTGTATATGCCGCCATCTAGGCGAGTTTTTCTGTCCCTGCATATCAGACAAAGTCTAGAAAAATGATGAGAAACACACCGTAATTCTGAGGCAAATAAATTTTAAAAAGATTTTTTATTTGCTTTTATTTAATTTTATTTTTGTTGTAGTCTACTTTGTGTGTTCTTCTGTATGTGACAGGTATGAAGATGATTAGACTGACATAAGATTGCTGTGAAGACATAAGATTGATGATGAGTGTCAGTGTGTGTGTATTTGTAAATGTACTGAGTGATGAGTGATTTATGAGGAATCTGTATGTATAAAATCAATTATAGACGTGAATGAAATTGTACTGTTATATGTAATAAACAGATTTGATTGAAATAAAATATTATTTTATTGTGTTTAATTCAATCTGTCTATTTTATTTTGAATTCCTTTAATATTACAATTTCATGTGTGATGTGTCTTGTCAGAAATATTCAAACATATTCAAGTGAATTGTAAATAGTGGAGTTATATATAGTTGTATTGTTTGAATGTTTGAAATATAATATTTAAATAAAATACTGTATGAATATATGAATGTCTGTACAGTAATATTCTATTTAAATATAAATATTATATTCATGTCTGTGATGTATATATAGAACAGTACAGTAACAAACACATTTAAAATAATATTTATTTGGTTGTTATCATTAAACAAAAATCATGTAATTGTGTATACAACACTGTTATATACAACAACCTTCTATAGGAATCATGGCCATTGCTGCGTATTTGAGCTTCACCGCACTTCCATTTATTCCACCATTCTCAAAACCCATATCACCATTTTCCTCCCCATCCTCTCCTCTTCGACCTCATGCCAAACTCACGCAACTCGCACTCCATCCTTGAGTTGCGTTCGACAGTCCAGGTTTCCCATCCCCAGTAGACGGAACGACAATTTTTGTTCCAGAATTCCACAAATCTCGGCATACCAACTCCATTTCATCTCTGGATTCCAAAAATAACAACCAACTTACAAAACAAAGCTTCCATTTCCTGAATCGACAAACCCTAGACTCGCTATGATACAAACACAGTAACCTACATAAGCTTTGATCTCAACAATAGACATATAGAATTGAAGAGGAGGATTTAAGAGATTCAAATATCCTTGTTTGATGATTTTAGAATTTTGCTTTGATTTTATATGATTTTCCTTAATCACGTTTTGCTTTGAGAATGAAATACTAGCGGCAAATTTTTCTTTGACCAGAGGAATGATTTTTGTTAGGTTAGAAAATCCTAAGGAGAATTTATAGGTAAATTATAATATTTTTATATTTATTATTTTATTAGATTTTAGTCTGTCTCTACCTATATTACCATTTAAAAATTCCTACGGCCACGTACAATATCGAAATTCGATAAAAATGGACATACAGCTATAATTCGACATTACGGACCTCACGAAACTTGTTTCATCGAATTTAGAGTCCATTTGCTCGCACAACGTATTTTTAAAGTCAAATTATTGACTTTTTTCACATTAAAATCCTGTACGACCACATAGTAACTCAAAAAATCACAAAAATTAAAATCTAATAATAATTTAATATTCCGGATCCAACAAAATTAGTTTCGTCGAAAACGGAGCTCGTTTGCAAAAGTGGCTATTTTTAAGGCTCTAAATAAACCCATTTAAATACTAATATTTAAAAACAATTTAAATTAAATATTTATAAATAAATATTTTCATATATATTCATAATTGAATATCATACAGCTCCAAAATATACATATCTGGACTTATAACTCGATATTTCAAAAGCCCGTATTATATTGATATTCATTTTATATTAAAAATTCTTTTATAATATAAATAAATTGTTATGAATTATAAATGAATCCCATAGCGACTTTCTGGAAATTTGATTTGGTCATAACCCACAATCTACGAAATCTCAATTTTTCTCTTCTTTTAGAAAAATATAGTTCACCAGATCCGAGCGTTTCTTGTTTCACAGAAATCCGACTTAAAACGGATTCTGTATATTCAACTAAAGTTCGAATCGCCAAATTACGAACTACCGCGCTATTTCGAGCTCGATTATAATTATAATATAAATAATACGTTCAAGCGTCATTTATTTAATATATTCGTTATTATAATTCAAATTCTAAACTAAATTAAATGTTATAAATGATCCAATTCACACAATATTGTGAATTCTACTATTTCTGACTATTTCAGAAATTAAATATAGTATTCTATTATTTATATTAATTAAATATTCAAAGTTATTTATTTAAACAACTATTTAATTCTCTGAAGCACTGTTTAAATAATTAAATAAATATTATATTATCATAAAAATACGGGATGTTACATTCTTCCCCCTTATACCCTATTAACTAGTCTAATAGTTTATTTCTTAAATTTAGTTTTAACTGAACCAATTTATTTCAACTAAAATATTAATTTATTTCTGTTAACTCTGAAAATTTTCTAACACCCGAAATTTTCGAAAAATTCCACCAGCACCTCCTTTGTACGACTCAATCGGTACAACTACAACTCGCCTCTCTGGGCCTTCTCCAATCCAAAAGAAAATCAATTAGCCAAGCGACTTGCCAAATAGGCTCATAAATCACCAAACTCATATGAAAATAAACTTGTACCTTTTTGTTAGGAATATCATTATATCTTTTCATTCGGCTACCAATTCAGTATATACCAAAATCATCCCAATCAGTCTCCGACCAATTCATTCTCAACACAATTGTTCGCTTATACCCCAGCCAAATTCCGTTTCAAACTCGAGTTCCATTCTCGATTCCAAACTCCTAACTCATCAATTTAACTTACTTAACCTCGTTAAGTTCCATCCACATATTTCATTAACTAATTAATTCCTCTAATCATTTATCTTCATCCCAAAATCACAATTCTGATTTTTATTTCAAAAATCAATCCATTTACTCAACCGAGTCCAATTATATACCAAATTCCAATTTTACTCGATATTACTTCATTTCAATACAGTTTCCACTTTACTAGCTTTAACTCAATTTCAATTCATTTTCATAAATTTCTTTTTAATTCAAACAGTCTCTACCTGGGAGTTTTAAACATCTTAGTCGTTTCTAAAACCAAATATTTCTTTTCGGATTTCAAACAACTTGTTTCTCATAACATTTCAAAACCAAATCTTTGGTAGTAATCCGTCACTTAGAAACTCGAAAATGAACACTGATGATGTGGCCAGCATCATCAGAATTATTTCCCAGCGATCGAAGTGAGTTCAATACTACATCACTTTTCAACTCATATTTAAAACACTTCGATTTTGAAATTTATTTCAAAATATCCTTCTGAATGTTCGTAAAATAATTTAAAATCTCCCAGGATTTTAAAATTCTCATATATCTTATCCAAATCCATTTATAAATACTTTTCCAACTTTTAGGAATTTTAATTCCAATTTTGATTTTAATTTCAGATTTAATTCATTAACTTTATATATTACACTTAAATGAATTCTGATTTGTTATTTATAATCATTTCAGTTATAATCTTATTCGATTATAATAATGGCCAACACATCAAATATAATAATTCCAATATATATATTTCTTTATATCAAAATATATTTTGGGGAAAATTATTTCATTTACCCTCTTTTCAAAACATACTATGTCGGTTCATCGTACTCGAGTGTTTAGAAACCCTTACCGATACAGTGGATTAAACTGATCAACCAGAACTCATAAACAACTCAACCAATAAATTTCCACAATATAAACATTTTTTTTTTGTAAAATCTACAGATATGTTCGCTCGTATATATACACTCAACTTAATCTAGGGTATAACTAACCCCATCTCTATTGAGTCATACCACAGAGCCAAGGTAATTACTTAACCTTCAACTCTGATACCACTGTAACGAACCAGGATTTTCGAACCAGAAAATCAACATAAAACCCATGTTAATTATTCAGGCATCGAACATTCCAGATCATTAATAGAAAGATGTTAGAGGGTGAGAATAGATAAGATAGAAAATTAGAATAGAAGAAGGAGAAGAACATAACAACAGAATCAGAGTAACACGAATCTCACAGCGGAACGAATTAATTATAGTATACAACATAACTTTGAAATACAAATCTGTCATTTGTTTATAAATACCATCACTAGAGTATAACACTTACATCACAGCAGAAATAAACGATAGCTATAAAATGCTGCTGAAGCCTCCTGCTCCAAGCTCCGTCCAGTGTATCTGTAAATCCCGATTACTTGACTACCCGTACAAATTTGAGCACCCAAGAGTTTAGGGAAAACAAAACAAAGTAAGCTCTGGGTCAGTCATGTGGCTAGTGTGAGTAAACTCTAACCACTTATTTAACTTTTAAAAATACCTTTAAAAGAAAGGAAAATCAAAAGACCGATCCACACATAAACACAGACGGTTTTTACCTTACGATAAACCAAATTATTCTTTATATCAAATCACTTTTGATATTAAAATAGTGTCTATCAACCACAAATAATAATTATTTAGCAGAATGCTTTCAACTCACGTTCCACAAACATAATATATAATCAAAAACCGCAGGCGCTTATTGGATAATGGATTCCAACTAGCAAGGTATGGGACCACCTTCCGATAGTGTATCTCTAGAGAGGAATACACCGGGTTCAACAAGAACATCTTGTAACATAAGCTAAACATGACCGGTCACTCATTTCGCTTGAGTGTACCGAATGTATTATCACCAACGGTCGGGATCAGCAACCGTTTCCCGAAGGGACAACATTGAAATAGATTATAGAAGTAAATGGAATTTCTCTAGATCAGGTGACAATACATCCTAATTGGCAGCTAACCACTTAGCCATGTGACCTACCCGATTTTATACCATTTCCTGGTTGTAAGGCTAGAGGCCATAACGTATAGATCACACCTTTATTTACTTTGAAAATCACATCGTCATACTCGCCAAATCACAAATTGATTTCCCCAAAAATACCACGGGTATACAGCTAAGAGAAACGAATTTCTCCGCCACCAAACGTAAATATGTATGAAGAGATCAACTTACGCGATCCATTAAATATAGTCTGTCAGACATTCTTCCATACAGGTTGTCCTGGGACCAGACAATCTGAAGGCACTATTCTGCGAACTCATCTTAGGCAATTTCTACCTAGGATTTTCCAGAACAGCTCTTGCATAAACTCCGTCTTCAATTATCTTCATCATATTTGATTCGCAATGCTAATGTCCATATGGAGTGTTTTTCAGACAATAAATCTGATCCCGGTCTCTCTATATTGGCAACGGAAAAATGGTCAAAACTTTGATAGTCAGTTATTTAACTATCAAAGGAAAACATCCATACACACAACGATCTTATTTCCGAATGGAAATTTTATCGACCAACCATCAGTCAAAATTTATTCCTTTAAATTAATTTATCATTAATTTATTCATTTCCTTATTTCCCGTTTCCATATATTTGTAAATTCTTATTTTCTAAATTTAGAAAATATACATTATTAATCGTTGGAAAACATTTCTATATTTACTCCCATTTCTTATTTTCTATATTAGAAAACATTTCTGATTCTTATTTGGAAAACATTTCCAAACTCCTTCATTGGATTTAAACAGATGTTTAAATAAACATCGTTATGCCAACTCAAACCATTACACTCATTAACTAAATTCATTTCACCAACCTTCACTAACAAACCTTAACCATTCCTTCGTTAAAATGAAGTCAATCAAGTTGGGGTATAACTACCTCTCAGACCTTAACTGAACAACATTTTTAACCTCGAAATAGACAAAGTTCACCTTTTAAATCTTTAACAAACTTCCTTAAATAACTCTTGGATTTCTATTTACAAATCCACTTCTTTTACATAAATCATTTGATTATAACAATAGTGCTATAATCCCAAGCTTATGAAATATAATAATTTTAAATAAAACTTTTATACCTTAATTTAAATAAATAAATAAATGATTTATTAAATAAATAAATCTTGATTTAAAATCCTGAAAGTAAATAGTACTTTCCTACATTCGATATAGTCGAATTTCAACGTATACCTCTCTTTCGAATAGTCCCTATTTGGTAACTCTCTTTGAATAACTTATATTCGATTAACTCTCTTCGAATATCTCATATTCGATTAACTCTTTTCGAATAACTTATATTCGATTAACTCTCTTCAAATAACTTATATTCGATTAACTCTTTTTTTAATACCCATTACAATTTGCAAAACGTTTGCTTTTAATTCATTATTCACTTTTAAACATGAATATTATCCTTTTATAGAAATCTGGACTTGTTCTACCAAATCAAAACTTTATTTCTATTTATAAATATTATTACATGTTCCAATTCTATGTATCGAGCCATTATATAAATTCCCAACCAATCTATTTCTTCCAAAATAGAATCCGCTCTTTTATTTGATCGCCACTTCCTATCTCATTCAAATTCCTATTTGAATTCCTATTTTAAAAATCCAATTTCCTTTATAAATGTTTTAATTTATAAAATATTTATTTTAATTCATTATTCTCATCGAATGTGAATAATATTTCTTTTATATAATCAATCAGTTTGATTTTGTATTTTAAAATAATATCCCATTTCCAAATTCTATTTATACTTCTATTTATACAATTAATTATACAAAATCTCCTTTTTATTTCTAACACTTAGAGTCTCATTTATAATTCTCTATATAAATGCTAAGTTCAATTTCTATTTAAAATATCGGTGTTAAAGCCGATTTCTGCTCCTCTATATAAATTCAGACTTATATATTTCATTTATCAAATGATAAATATTTTATTTAATTTATAAAACATTATTTATAAATTAATCTTCTTAATTTTTTCTATTAAATCAAATTTCTATTTACAATCTACTTTAAATCCCTTTCATAGTTCTTTTTATATCCGGCCATTTCCTTTTTCATTCTATTTTTTCCCCCAATATTTCCTTTTATAATTATCCTATTTATTTCATGAATATTTTCTTTTATAATTATCCTATTTGTTTCTTAAATATTTCCTTTTATAATTCTATTTATTTCATAAATATTTATATTTCAGTTCTATTTATTTTACAAATATTTCCATTTTCAATATACACTTTGAAAATTTCCTTTATACATTTCAGTATCACTTATGGTATTTAAAATACCAATTAAAAAGACCAGTGACATCATAATCAATCATATATTATATATCACAATATATGAAAACAAATAGTATTATAAATATTGAGGAATTCAGTTGGATCCCTTCAACCTATTTCCCTGCATCCACAGATGTTAAACAGTATAATTAACATCAATTTCATTTCAATATGAAATATTCTGATAAACAGAATCAATATTTGATTAACGATATATATATATATATATCTAGATCTATAATTTCAACCAATAAATCAGCAATTTAACCAAACAATCATCATACAGCAATCACTCATTATTTATCAATACTAATTTATGTTTATAAAAATATAAAGTGAACAGAGTTAGTGAGATTTACTCACATTGTATGATCATCGTTAAATAGCGATAACTGTCGGTTTTGATTCAGACAGACAATTTATTTCGCTATAAATTGTAACGAGCTCCAATTCACTCCCAGTCAGTTCCATTTCGCAGCCGCCATCCAGTTTCCCTGAATTTGGATAATGTATGGAAGAGTTATACCTTATACAAGTTCATATATACAATTGAAATTAAATTAAACTATATTCATTTAATTATTGGGCCTTAACCTTTTATTTCCCCTGTACATCCTCTTTCAAACCCAACCCGCCCTTCTTTCTTCCTCAATCTCCAGGCCGCGACCTTCTATAGAAATCATGGCTATTGCTGCGTATTTGAGCTTCACCGCACTTCCATTTATTCCGCCGTTCTCAAAACCCTTATCACCATTTTCCTCCCCATCCTCTCCTCTTTGACCTCATGCCAAATGCACGCAACTCGTATTACGTCCCTGAGTTGCATCCGATAATCCAGGTTTCCCATCCCTAGTGGACGGAACGACAATTTTTGTTCCAGAATTCCACAAAACTCGGTATACCAGCTCCATTTCATCTCGAGACTCCAAAAATAACAACCAACTTACAAAAAAAAGCTTCCATTTCCTGAATCGACAAACCCTAGGCTCGCTATGATACAGACACAGTAACCTACATAAGCGTCGATCTCAACAATAGACATATAGAATTGAAGAGGAGGACTTAAGAAATTCAAATGTCCTTATTTAATGATTTTAGGAATTTGCTTTGATTTTATATGATTTTCCTTAATCACGTTTCGCTTTGAGAATGAAATACTAGCAGCGGATTTTTCTCTGAACAGAGGAATGATTTTTGTTGGTTAAAAAATCCTAAGGAGAATTTATAGGTAAATTATAATATTTGTATATTTATTATTTTATTAGATTTAGTCTATCACTACATATATTACCGTTTAAAAATTCCTACGGCCACGTGCAATATCCAAATTTGATAAAAATGGACATGCAGTTACAGTTCGACATTACGGACCTAACGAAACTTGTTTTGTTGAATTCCGACTCCATTTGCTCGCACAACGTATTTTTAAAGTCAAATTATTGACTATTTTTCACATTAAAATCCCGTACGACCACATACTAACTCCAAAAATCACAAAAATTGAAATCTAATAATAATTTAATATTCTGGATCCAACAAAATTAGTTTCGTCGAAAACAGAGCTCGTTTGCAAAAGTGGCTATGTTTAAAGCTCTAAATTAACCCATTTGAATATTAATACATTTAAAAACAATTTAAATTAAATATTTATAAATAATATTATCGAATATATTCATAATAGAATACCATACAGCCCCAAAATATACATATCTAGATTTATAACTCGATATTTCAAAATCCCAGATTATATTGGTATTCAATTTATATTAAGAACCCTTTTATAATATAAATAAATCGTTATAAATTATAAACGAATTCAATAGCGACTTTCTGGAAATTTGATTTAGTCATAACCCACAATCTACACGATGAAATCTCAATTTTTCTCTTCCATTAGAGAAATATAGTTCACCAGATCCGAACGTTTCTTGTTTCACAGAAATCCGACTTAAAATGGATTCTGTATATTCAATTAAAGTTCGAATCGCCAAATTACGAACTACCGCGCCATTTCAAGCTCGATTAAAATTATAGTATAAGTAATACGTTCAGGCGTCATTTGTTTAATATATTCGTTATTATAATTCAAATTCTAAACTAAATTAAATATTATAAATGATCCAGTTCACACAATATTTGAATTCTACTATTTCCGACTATTTCAGAAATTAAATATATTATTCTATTATTTATATTAATTAAATATTCAAAGTTATTTAATTAAACAACCATTTAATTCTCTGAATCACTATTTAAATAATTAAATAAATAAATTATATTGCCGTAAAAATACGGGACGTTACACTGAGGGAACCATCTGCCTTTGTAGCACAGACGACTGGTGCCCCCTCCACTTTGAAATGTTATGCCAAATTAAAATGTTCTGTAGAAGCTCACTAATTTTCTCACTCAACTCTTTCCTTTCCCTAGGGGCCATATAGCAAACTGGTAATGCTACAAACTTAGTACTATTACTCATATAGATCTGAGAGTCAATCCCTTGCTTAGGGGATAAACTTCTAACCTCCTCGAAGATGTCTAGGAAATCTCTCACTGTTGGAACAGAATCTACATCGGTCAAAAATGAACCGAGGAAATACAGGAAGAAAAGAATAACTAGCCCCTATATGTCACAAGATATCTTGAAAGTCCTCTCATTACAAGCCTCTAACTTGACGACTTTCGTCTCATAGTCTGACATTGCTCCATACGATTCTAGCCAATCCATCTCCAGTATCAGCTCATACCCAAAAATTCCCAGAATAGAGGCATGACACTCAAACTATACGCCTAATATGGAAATCCTCAAAACCGTGCAAACTATAGACAAGTGTGTCGATTGTCTTACAGGGTTTGAGACTACTATTGGGTCTAAAAATAATAATATGCTTAAGTGCAAATAATCAACCGAAGGGCTAGAACTAAAGGAATGTGATACTCTCGAATCAAAAAGTGCTTAAATGGGAAAATCAGAAAGAGTAATCAAACCTTCAACTGAAATTTTCCTACCTTTATCATGCACACTACTTTATGGTGTTACGTCTGCCTCCCGAATTAGCATAACTTGTGCACTTGCCTTCTATGCTCCATTGCCTTTCTAAGGGCATGCTCTACTAAGCTGTCCCACCTGAGCGCACTTGTAACACTTTTCGCTCTTGGTATCTCTCTTACAATCCTTAGCATAGTAACCCACCAATCCGCAATTATGGAACTTATTGTCTTTATGTATCTTCACCTTATGCAGAGCATCACCTTTCTTCTTATTCTTCTTATCCTTTCACAATTTCTTCTTGGGCTCAGCTACCTTTGGAACCTCTTTCACTTCCTTGACTTCCTTACTACCGCCATTCGACATCAATGCCATTTGTACTAGAGACTCTAAGGTGGATCCCATGGGCACATGAGTCAATGCCAACTCTCGGAAGGGCTGGCTCAAGCTCTACGCAAACTTAATGGCCTTCCTATAGTGTGTACTAACCATATCTAACCCATACCGTAAATGCTCATTGAATTAGTTGATGTATTCCTTGATGGATAAGTCTCCTTGTCTCAGCTATATGAACATTTCCAATTACACACCACTCTCTGCTTGAAATAAGAACTTCCTATCAAACCTTCCTTTGAAACGATCCCAATACATAGCTTATGCTTCGAGTAATATGGCTTCCCATACATAGGAGGCCTCCTCCTTTAACTTCTAAGGGTGCGAGCTGAACTCTATCATGATCATGGGGTCGAAATTCCTTTCTATACAGCGTAGCCATGCCTGAGCCTTAACAAACATCTCAGTCACTGAGCATGCCTTACCATCAAGGCTAAAAATTCCTTACAAATTTCGAGAAAAAACAAATATTTTTGGTGTCTAAGTGAGGGCTCTTAATAATAGTTTTGGGTTCATACGCAAATAGGGTCATTTCAAATAATTAGCTTTATAACTGTGTTTCTTATTTGATTATTTACATTTTAATATTCCTGATTCTTTTGGTTTTAATTAGTTTTCCTAATTCTACCCATTGATCAGCTCTAACCCTCTTCTGTTGCCATCCTAATGGCTACCATCCTATGGTAACATGTCAATAGTAGGTCCTACCTACTAGCAAAATGAATGTAAACTAGTGCATGTCATAGTAGTTGTGATCGAACTCTGCATGCTTAGAAAACACGTATTGTCCTACTAATCAAATTCTCTTGACCTCTTATACTATTGTTCCATATAAGCATGCCCCGATTCCTTAAACCATATGATCCTATCTAAAAAAGGAGGTGGTCGGACATGTCATATCTAACTAAAAACTATGGTTTTTTTCCCTAACCCAAACTTATTCTTTTGATCTCTTACAACCGTTGTTCCATCTAAGCATCCCGATCTTCCTAATACCATATGATCCTATCTGAAATGGGAGGCAGTCGGAATGGGCCTTAGCTACTTACCTGTGATTTATTCTTTTATTCTTAGCACAGTCCTAAATCTGAGCCCAACCTAGTGACCCAATTCCTAACTGAGTAATGATATTACTAGTATCATGATAGGTTTTATTCTTTTTCTTTTTATTATGATTTTTATGTTCAAAATTAATAACATGCTTACTTTTCTAGGCTTATCTGGTCATAATTCATTGCAAGCTTCTGTATATCCACATAATTTAATCTAATTCTTTTTATTGTAAATATGCAATTATATGTATTTACTATAAACTTGGTTGCTTATTGTTAATCCATGTTTGTGAAGTTTTATGTTATTATTCTATTTCCACACAAAAAGAAGATTAAAACAGTGTTTGTAAACAACCATTGATATCTCTAAGAAAAATATAAATAATCGCAGAAGGATTAAAGTAACTGATAAAAATACTACTAAGGAAAAAGACTAGGAAAACATATAGAAAGGAACTGAAAAAGTACTCACAAAAACCTAAATAATTTTTTTATAAGGAATCTACTTGTAAAAAATAAATAAATAAACAAATAAAAGAGACTATAAGAAAAGCAGTAACTACTTATAGAAAAGAACTACCAAAAAATACTCGAAAAACTGTAAGTAGAACCGTAAACAGAACTATTAAAAACCCTATGCTTTTAAACTAATTATAATCTAAATAATTTCTATACTCACCCGTGACCCTAAGCCCTTTCTCCGTGGCTATTGTGGATTCCACTTCTAAGTGGATTATACAAACAATTTATTTTGTAAACCTCTTCCCTTCAAATTTTTTGGTCAGGTCCACCTCAAAATAGAGAAACTAGAGTGGGAAAAAAATTGTGTTGTGAGTGAATAACTAGGTCTATGTTTCTATATATGGTATAGCCTAGGGATCTTAAATTGTTGGACTTATAGATCCACTCTAATCCATCCATGTCTCTGGAAGGATATGGTCCTTTGGATCTCAAATCTCACGCACTAGAATAAGCCACGTTACCTAAAAAATTTAAAATTTCTTCTTCGATATGCACTTGGGTGAATTCCCCCAAGCACTTTTGCCAATCGACTTGATCCCATGTTGGTCGACCCATGGGTCAACGTAGGGGTCGACCTGACTGTGCATATATATAAATTTGCATTTTTTATGAAACTTGTTTATGAGATTTCTTTTTCGTTCTAACTCTGATTCTTATAAATTTATATGCAAGTTGATCAGAAAATCACTACCGACACGATATTGAGACTTCCATAGCTAAATGATGATAATTTCATAAAGTTATCTTAACAATTAATTAATTCTTTAATAAATTACTATGACTGTAAAATTGGGTTGTTACAGGTCCTTTAGAATCACTACAACAAAAGTACCTTATTACAATGCTATTTTTACAGCGAGCATTTTCTGCCCGTTGTAATAGAAGAATAATACAACGGCCAAATCATGACTGTTGTAATACATGCCCATACAACGCCCTTTTTACAACATGCACTTATTGACTGCTGTAATAGAGTGTTATTACAACAGTCATTTTATGCCTGTTGTAACAAATGTCAGTTTTATAACTTTCTCAAAATATTCGTTGTAATAGGTGTCAATTTTACAACGGGCTAAAAATATCCGTTGTTATAGGTGCCAATTTTACAACTTGCCAAAAATGTCCGTTGTAATAGGTGGTAATTGATAATTATAATGCTTTCTTAAAGCCAATACTTATTATTTATTAATATTTCATAATTAATCTTTAATAATATTATATTAATCATATGTAACAACCCGGGATTTCAGAACCAGTTTAAAAAATTTATTTTGGCAATTTTAATGGATTTGAATATTTAAAATGATTTATTTTAAATAATAACAACTAAAAATTTATTTTAATCTAAGTTAGAACGTATAATTTTATTTTAATTATAAAACGAGCCTGAAATGGCGCTGCAGTTTGAAATTTTGATTTCTAATTTCAATTGAATATATAGAATTCAATATAAGTCAAAATTGAACGAAACAAGAAATATTTGAATCTGTTTAAATATATCTTTCTAACAAATGTAAGAAACTGATATTTCACTTTACGAATTGAAAGTTATGTCCAGTTTAAAATTTAAAATAGTCGTTATGGAATTTATATATATTTATGTATATTTATAATATATAGGCCTTAAAAATATCCATTTTGCAAACGACCTCCGTTTTCGACGAAACAACTTTTGTTGGATCCAAAATGTCAAATTATTGTTATGTTTCAAATTTCATAACTTTTGGAATTAATATGTGAGCATGGTGAATTTAAACGTGTTTGGTAATTTTAGTTTGAATTTAATCGACTGAAAAATGGCCATTTTTCAAACGATCTCCAAATTCGACGAAATTAATTTTGTTAGGACCGTATCGTCAAAAATAGCTAGATTTATTTTTCTGGAATTTTTGGAGTTAGTATGTGGCTCCGGTAAATTAAAATGTACATTTGAAGTCAATATATATTGATTTATATTTTAATTTTGATAAAAACCGGACTGAAACTGTCGAATTGGCTTACGAAACATATTCCGTTGTGTCCAGAATAGGGGTATTTGGCTAGGGGCAACAGTCGTTGGGTTTGATTTGGAGTTCGAATCGATAAGCAAGGATTTTTGGAATTAAATAATTAAAAACATAACTAAATAAAAAAGGGTATAAGTGGAAACTCGAAACCCTATTCTCCATACATCAGTAAGCTGCCGCCTTCTAAACTTTCCATGGCCAATTTCCTCCCATTTAAATCTCGATTTCTCCCACGATCCATTCTATGAAATTTGAGACTTCCAAAACAAAATTGAAGAGAATGTTTTGATCTTTAATATTAACGGTCATGATCGGATTTTACAACCTGTGTTGGCGGATTTTCTCTCTCAAACGGGCCAACTTCGCACGCGACTGGGCAGCAGGGTGGACCACCGAGTTGGATACCACTAAAGGCGGTGGAGGAGGGCGCATAGGCGCGTGATGTGGACCAGGTTGATCGACTAACGACTGATCGTAGAAGGGGCGATTGGGAACCCTAATTTTCGAATTGGGTTTGCGGCGGCCCCAGTTTAAACGAGGAAAATGAGGTTTAAAAGAGGGTTAAATTATTTAATTGCAAATTAAATTAGTTAATGACGTTATTAAATTGTTGAACATATAGAAATTCATATCTTCTTCATACGAGGTCGAAATTCGATGATTCAAGTTGCATTGTGATCGTTGGAACGAGTGCGTCGCCATGACACTAACCAGAACGGAAACGGGGCACGTTAGAATTTCGGGCAAATTCAAATCCAATCTATTCAGTAATTCAGAAATAAAACCGGTGGAGTGGAAACTGACTACGAGAACACTTTCTCACTCAATTTATTTTTCGGTAAAATATATACTAGGATGCAGATGGTGCTTAATAGCACCCGACACCATTTATTGTACAAACCATGATTGTTGTTTGGATTGAATTGACTGTGTTGTGTTTATTGAATGAATGAACTGTATAAAATATTCGTGTGTTGAAATAAATATTTAATCGTTAAAAATATAATTTTTAACGTATAACTGAACGACATAAAATTCTCCTGAAATGAAAATAAATATTCATTTACAAATCGGACGATTTTTTAATGTACACCTATTTAAGTGACATGGATTGGGATGATAAATTTTACACATCGCCCAACTGCACAAATAAAATCTGTGTATGTTGATTGAAACCCCACATGGGTACTGGGATGATATTTGACGTACACTAATCCCAATTGTTTAGTTGTATGTCAATCGATTGGTTGACAGACTGTCGTAAGCGTTAATTATTTATATTTAATGCTTATGCAGTTGTGTAATGCACTCTGGATAATGGATGATTGTTTATTATTGTTATTGTATAAATGTGTTGTATGAAATCTATATAAATAACATTATATGGTAATTGACTCTGTCTGATTCCAATTCTGTAAGAACGAATATTTTAAAATAATGAATATTTTAAAATAATATTTAGTAAAGGATTAAAACGTGAATTTGATGTCCGATTTTGGATGGATACAAAACTATTGAAATGTTTGAAGCCATTAGATATGCGCCATTTTGACGCGAACAATATTTATATTGATTTTATTCATTTTTATAATGAATATCGGAAAAGAAGTGATTTCGAAATATAATGTTTTGAAAATATTATCATTTATATATTAATGATATGAATTATTCAATTTTGATTTAAAAATTGAAAATGAAGTTGAAATCATTTTAAAATGTATTTCTAAATGATTTATAAAATATGTTTTAAATGGAAATCAATGAAATATATATAATATATAGATTTAATGGCCTGAATAGAACACGCCGCGTAGCGACCGTTGGCGAATTTTGGTCATTGATTTCGACTTGACATTAAGGGAGATCCGACCGTCGGATTCTCCTAAAACCGGAACCGTTGGGTTCATATCAGAAAGAGATTCCAACAAATATAGGAGATTGGAGATCTAACGATTGGATTTGGAATTATGTCCAAATCAAATTTGGAAAAGGGTCGTTGTAAATGCAGTTCGATGACTGTTTATGGAAATCGATTGTATAGGCATTGATAAAATTATTAAAAATATTAATAATTCATGTAAAATTATAATAAATGATTTGGAAAGGATTTGGATGAAAAATTCCATGTTTGTAAAGATAAAAATATATTTTTTATCAAAATGAACTAGTTAATAACTAGAATGATAATCCAATGTTTTTAAATAAATAAATTGGACTTCAAATGGTTTTAAAATAACCACAATTTTCCAATGAATAAATTTGAATGGACTGGAATGGAAATAATCTTCGGTATATTTCGATATTGAATTCCGTGGTTATACGGATATTGTTATGGGGATTTGGAAGAAACAGATATCGTTATTCCCAATACGATATCCATTAATCTCAGAATTCGATATTGAATATAAGCCGATATAATTTTTATTCAGAGCCTTGTATTTAATATTAACTTGGATTTTGGGTTTGTCGTGAACGGTATCTTCATTAACACTATTCTTAAATGTAACAACCCAGACTTTCAGAACCAGTTTAAAATTTTTATTTTAGCTATTTTTATGGATTTTGAATATTTCAAATAATTTATTTTAAATAATAACAACTAGAAATTTATTTTAATCGAAGTTAGAACGTATTATTTTAATTATAAAACGAGCCTGAAAGGACGTGGTAGTTTGAAAATTCGATTTTAAATTTCAATTGAATATACAGAATTCAATATAAATCAGAATTGGACGAAACAAGAAATATTTGAATCTGTTTAATTATATCTTTCTAACGAAGTTAAGAAACTGAGATTTTACTTTATAAATTAAAAATTACGTCCAGTTTAAAATTTGAATTGGGCACTATGGAATTTATATATATTTTAATATAATATATAGCCCTTAAAAATAGCCATTTCGAAAACGACCTCCATTTTCGACGAAACCACTTTTGTTGGATCCAGAATGTCAAACTATTGCTAGATTACAAATTTCATAATTTTTGGAATTAATATGTGAGCGTGTTAGAAGGAAACGTGTTTTGCAAATATAGTGCAAATTGGATCGACCAGAAAATGGCGATTTTCAAACGGTCTCCAAATTCGATGAAATCAGTTTTGTTGGGACCGTATCATCCAAACATTGCTAGATTTATTTTTCCAGAATTTCGGAATTAGTATATGGCCCCGGTAAATTAAAATGTATGTTTAAAATCAATATATATTGATTTTTATTTTAATTTTGACGAAAATTGATCGTAACGATCGAATTGGCTAACCGGACATTTCCCGTTATGTCCAAAATGGGGGTAATTAGCTAGGGGCGATAGTCTTTCGGTTTGATTTGGAGTTCGTATGGATTAACACTATTTTTTGAATTAAAAGAAATTAAAAATAAAATAAATAAATATAGGCCAATCACTTTTCAGTGTTGATCATCTTCGTTTCCTAGAAACCCCCGATTCACTCTTGACAAACGGCGGAAGTTGTTCATTTCCTTCCCTCATGATTTCTCTTAATCCGCTCAACAAAACCACCTGCTCCTTTGGAGAATTTTGCAGAGGAGTTCGAGATCTTCAAATCTGTATAGGGTTGGTCATTTATCATCGTGTATTTGGGGAGATCCGTCGCTCCAAAGTCACTCCGTTTGAAGTGCCGCCACGACCACCTAGCGCTGTCGAGTTCACCTACACCACCACTAGCCGGCGCGCAGTTCGGAGCTCTTCATCGTGGCGCAACCTGATCGTTCCCTCATGCAACGGTTCGCGCGAAAAATCCAAACCTAGTTCTGAATCGTTTAGAAAGGTAACGGGTTTGATTTATTTGAATGGTTTCAACATATAAAAGCATTGCAAAGTATGTTTAATGAATAAAACTCATATCTTTAAAATATGTTGTCGAAATCCAGTGAAACAAGAGACATTGGACTTGTGACAGCGTCTTCTACATTCTAAAAGAGACCGGAGAATTTTTGGAGCTTTCTACAATTTTAGAAGGACTGGAACCCAATGTGAGAACTTCTCACTCTAATTATTTACCAGTTAAATATATATTCGGTTGCAAACGGGGCTTAGTAGTTCCTGACACTGTCGTCCATAAACCATGGATGACTTGTTTGATTGTATTGTGTTGTGGAAATTGATTGTGATTGTGATGTGAAATGGAAAATAAAAAATTTATGTGTTGAAATAAATATTTTATTGTTAAAAATACAATTTTAACGTGTATAGGAATAAAATGAATATCCATTTACAAATCATACGATTTGTTTATGTACAACCATTTAACTGATATGGATTAGGACGATATATTTTACACATTGCCCTCTGCACAAATAATATTCAGTGTGTTGATTGAAACCCCACACGGGTGTTGGGATGATATTTGACGTACACTAATCCCAATTGTTTAGATGTATGTCGATCGGTTGGTTGACCGACTATTGTAAGCGTTAATTATTTATATTTAATGCTTATGCAGTTGTGCAATGCAATCTGGATGATGGATGATTATTTATCATTGTTATTATATACATGTATTGTATGGAATCCATATAATTAACCTTATATGGTAATTGATAGGGTCTCATTCTAACTTGGAAAATAACGAATATTTTAAAATAATGAATATTTTAAAATAAGAAATATTTTAAAATAATATTTAGTAAAGGATTAAAATTTGATTTTAATGTCCGATTTTGGATGGACACGAAAATATTGAAATACATGTAGTCGTGTTGATTAGATATGCACCATTTTGACATAAACGATATTAGTATCGATTTTACTCATTTTTATAATGAATATCGAAAGAGAAATGATTTCAAAATCAGATATTTTGAAAATGTTATCATTTATACATTAATGATATAGAGTATTCAATTTTGATTTAAAATTGAAAATGAAGTTGGAATCGTTTTTAAAACGAAGTTAAAACATTTTATAAAATATGTTTTAAATGGAAATCGACGAAATATATATATTATATATATTAATGGCCTGAATAGAACGCGTCTCGCCGCGACCGTTCACGAGTTTCGACCATTGACTTCGAATTGACGTTACGGAAGATCCGACCGTCGGATTCTCCTAAAACCGGAACCGTTGGGTTCGTATCGAAAGAGATTTCTAATGAATATAAAAGATTTGAAATCTAATGGTTGGATTTGGAATTACATCCAAATCAAATTTAGAAAAGGTCATTGTAAGTGCTGTTCGATTACCGTTATTGGAAATCGACTGTACGGGCCTTAATAAAATTATTAGAAATATTAATAATTTGTGTAAAATCATAATAAATGATTTGGAAAGAAATTGCATGAAAAATTCTACGTTTGTGAAGATAAAAATATATTTTCATCGAAATGAACTAGTTATTAACTAGTATAATAATCCAATATTTTTAAATAAATAAAAATGGATTTGAAATGGTTTTAAAATAACTAGAATTTTCCAATAAATAAATTGGAATAGCTTGGAATGGAAATAATCTTAGGAATATTTCGGTATTGGATTCCATGATTATATGGTTGTTGTTATGGGAATTTGGAAGATACAGATATCGTTATTCCCAATATGATACCCGTTGGTTTCAGAATTTGATATTAAATATAAGCCGATATAATTTCTATTCAGAGCCTTGTATTTAATATCGAATTGGATTTTGGGTTTGTCATGAATGTTGCCTTAAATAACACTGTTCTTAAACCCAGTTGAGAAAAGAATAAATCTTTTAATTAAGATTTAGTGAAATTTTCCAATTAATTAATATTTAATTGGAATTGGATAAAAAGAATTGGATTTTGGGTTCGTCGTGAATGGTGTCTTAAATAACACTGTTCTTAAACCCCATGTGAAAAGAATAAATCTTTTAATAAAGATTATTAGAGTTTCCAGTTATATTTAATAATTGGAATAAAATGGAATGTGAATTGGGCTTATTGTGAACTGTGTTTTTAACGACATTCTTTCTTTAAGCCGATTAAAAGAGAAATGTGATTTGGAATTTATAAATCTTTTTATTATGATTTAATGGAAATTTTCCAAAGTAAAGTTTTCCAATTTAATAAACTAGAATGGAATGGAATTCGATTTAGTAATAATCGAAGTGGGGTTCTTTGGAGGAAGACTGTTACTATATATGGGATTTAAAAGGATTTGTCGTTGTTCCATTTATATTATTGGTTAGATATGGAAGTTTGTACCGATTATGTATATTGATCTGTTTTCCGTGAAGATTCCATAATTAATGGAATGTGATTTTGGGTTTATCGTGAACTGCGTTTTAAAGGACATTCGTTCTTTAACCCAGTTAAAGATAGGATTTATCTTCCTAAAGTTGAATAATCATTAAGAAATGATTTTTGAGATTAAAACTGAACTAGAGTTTTATTGAATCTTTAATTAGATTGAAATGTGAATGTGATAATTTAAATTATCGAATTTGTGAAATGATCGAGAATGAAGTATCACCAGTTTTGCTCCAAGAGATAGTTAAATCTATTATTAGATTTGAACGGGAAATGGTAATTAATTTTTACCGATAACACAGTGGTGTTAGATATGGAGTGTCACCAGTTTTGCTCCATGGGATAAATAGGTTGGGATTGGGAAATAAAACAAATGATTACTTCGATAAGGTTTGTTAATCCCGACTAGTTTGGATAAACCTTAATTTGGTTTGATATCCAAAGAAAAATTTAAGAATAAATTCGAAAGAATTTATCTTTGATAAAATTAATGGGAACCTTTCCCTAATGATGTGAATATTTGAATAAAAGAATATTCTAGATTTGAATGAGGCGTGTTGTGTGTTTATATCACTTGTTTATAATATACGCGGATTATTCGAAAAGGTCGGGTTTATACCCATTCTGAATAACTAATTCGATGATATGTCGACGATGAGGACGGTGGTTGAAGACAGGAGGTCTTCACATTGTTTGGATGATTACTGATATCTTGATTGGGCTGTACACCCGAGACAAAGTAATAAGTGGTGATCGTCCAGACGTACTTGGAGATCGACGGATATGCGAGGTCACTCTCCTGTATTGGACATATGGGACAAGGAATAAGGTGCCTCAGGTTTCGTTCAGACCCAGAACGGACTTGTAAATGGGTAGTGTATCTGACATTGTATTCCTTTATACTGTATTCGTTGATCTCTGCTAAATATGTATCTGTTTGGTGGCGGATAATTTATTCTCTTGCTTAACACCCTTTTCTAAGACATATGAGCTTAGAGGTTATATATCGAAAGAAATCATTGGTACGGTATGGATTTACAGTGTGGCATGTGATCAAGGCTTTTGTTGAAAAGCATAGACTTGTGGTTGATGATCAAAGCACGGCTTTAAATAGCATAGCTTTGTGTAGCGTTAATTCGCGAGCCTCACACCTCGGTATGAACCAGAAACTGGATGAAGGACAACATGGAGGGCATGCGTTTCTTTCTAGCTAGAAGTGGTGTCATGGTATGGAGCCCAGACATTTTTACTTATGTGGATGATGGAAAGCGAGGTACCTCAGATATATCGGTCACTACGGGGACGATGGATGATATGGTCGACACACTGACCATTACGCCCCATAGGGCAGGGAAACGTATTGTTCAGGAATAACCAATCCTCAAATATAAGGGAGGACCGGCCCTGCAAGCTCCTAGGTGCAGTTGCGGCTATTTCCTGAGACATGGTAGGCTAGATTGTCTCGAATTCGGTGAGGACGGTTCCTTGCCTCGGTTCATAGTTTCCAATACGACATTGTGCGGTTTTAATTGTAGAACTAGTATGGTGACATGAAATATGGTACCTGTGCCGTCTATGATTGATGCATTTATATTTGAAGTTGATTTCTTCACTTTTAGTAATAATAAAATATTAAATTTCACATATCAAGCATTATTTGGCTATTATAAGGTAAAACTCTATCCTCCGGCTTGCGTTGCATTCTGTGATGGGACCTGAGTCTTATAATAGCTTCATTTTCTTCTTTAGCATTGCATTGTTTGTTTATGCACTAGTATTCTTGGGGTTAAAACCTGTTCCGTGTTATACGGCGTGGTCCCTTGATTTACCTAATTTTAAAAATCAAGCTAATAACTGTTTTAGTTCTCACACCATTCACATGATTGACCTGGAGTTTATTGTTTTAACCCAAACTCATGGTGCCCTTATTTCCACACGGGCAACTTGTAGTTTTGGTTTTTGCTGATATTACTTTCCCAGGATCCTGAATTGACAGCTGGAGCTATATTCGGAAAGCCCTGTATCTGTGTATTTCGTACAGTTGTGTTATGTATTATTTTCCGTTGCTTAAGTAATTTAAATCTCTGATATTTTATAATGTGTAATATTTATTCATACTCTGTTATATTCTTGAACTCTGATGTGAATTGTTATAATAAGCAATGAAATGTTCTTCTGTTTGCATTCTGATTTGTTGTGTTCTCAACTCAATCCGGGTTTTCCTTTATGGGGAAGTTTGGGTCGTTTCATTTGGAATCAGAGCTTTGGTTTACAGAGCTCGAGAATAAGACATATTAGAACCGAACAAAAGAATTCATCAGAGATTGGATTAGTAATATCCAATAAGAATGACTCGTTAGAGATGGGATCAGTAGTATCCGAGAACGAATGTGAAGAGTGTTATTTTTAAAATCAAATCTAGTTTTAAAATTTTATATCAATTATATGTATTTGAATATTTATTTTAGATTGATTTGGACAACTGAGTATATGGAGATTTCGAATATACGCGTAATTACCATGTATTCGAAGCCTTAAATATACTAGATAGATATAGAATCACACTCTAGTCGCACGGGGATGAAACTATTGATGACTATATAGCATCAGTAGTTTGTGTTCGAGTTTCAAAAGTGGATATCTATATATTTCCAATTGACTGGTGTGAGAACCAAAACTAGATAGGGTTTATTATTGTGAATTGACATCAAAAATATGATTTTTTGACTATGTATTAAAGTTATGTGTTTGAAACGATAATCAATTAATTAATTGCTGATTGTGTTGTGTGATTATTCATTTAACCAACATGTGAAACGAACGACAAATTAGCCAAATCGAATCAAATATTAAACTGAATTGAAAATTGATTGGAAATGCATACATGTACATATATATGTGTGAATATGTCATAGCAAGGAGGCTAAGAAGAGGAATAAAATTGTATGCCCGATATATAGGTACATGTTTACTAATTTATTGGGTTTTGATGATTTTATGAGCCGATAGGTTAGTCGCTTGGCCTTTTCCATTTCTTTTAGATTGATGAGGGCCCTGTGAGGCAAGTTGCGGTTTTAAGTGTCTCCCCGTACAAAGGAGGTTATAGCGAAATTTTTCGAAAATTTAGGGTGCTGGCCAAATTTTTGAAAAACTAGAAAATTCTTAGAAACTGAAAAGTTGAAGAATGAATGCCAGAATGAAAGTTTAGTTGGTTAGTTAAACAACTTTCATCTTCGTTCCTTTTCGAGGACGAAAAGATTTTAAGTTGGGGGAGATTGTAACAACCCGGATTTTCAGAACCAATTTAAATTTTTTATTTTAGCAATTATAATGGATTTTGAATATTTAAAATAATTTATTTTAAATAATAACGACTAAAAATTTATTTTAATTGAAATTAGAACGTATAAATTTATTTTAATTATAATACAATCCTGAAGTGGAGCAGCAGTTTGAAAAATTGTTTTTAAATTTCAATTGAATATATAGAATTCAATATAAATAAGAATTGGATGAAATAAGAAATATTTGAATCTGTTTAATTATATCTTTCTAATGAAGTTAAGAAACTGAGATTTCACTTTATAAATTAAAAGTTACATCTAGTTTAAAATTTGAAATAGTCGCTATGTAATTTTTATATTTTTTAATTAAATAAATAGCCCTTAAAAATAGCCATTCTGCAAATGACCTTCGTTTTTGACGAAACCACTTTTGTTGGATCCGGAATGTCAAATTGTTGCTAGACTCCAAATTTCATAATTTTTGGAATTAATATGTGAGCGTGTTAGAAGAAAACGTGTTTTGCAAATACAGTGCAAATTGGATCGACTAGAAAATTGCCATTTTTCAAACAGTCTCCTAATTTGACGAAATCAGTTTTATTGGGACCATATCATCCCAACATAGCTAGATTTATTTTTCTGGAATTTTTGGAATCAATATGTGGCCCCGGTAAATTAAAATATACGTTTAAATTCAATATATATTGATTTTTATTTTTTATTTTGATGAAAACTGATCGTAACGGTCGAATTAGCTTATCGGACATATCTCATTGTGTCCGAAATGGGGGTAATTGGCTACGGGCGACAGTCCTTGGGTTTGATTTGGAGTTCGTATGGATTAACACTATTTTTGGAATTAAAAGAAATTAAAAATAAAATAAATAAATATAGGCCAATCACTTTTCAGCGTTGGCCATCTTCATTTCCTGGAAACCCCCGATTCACTCTCGACGAACGGCAGAAGTTGTTCATTTCTTTCCCCCATGATTTCTCCTAATCCTCTCAACAAAACCACCTGCTCCTTTGGAGAATTTTGTAGAGAAGCTTGAGATCTTCAAATCTGTATAGGGTTTGTCATTTATCATCGTGCATTTGGGGAGATCCGTCGCTCCAAAGTCGCTCTATTTGAAGCGCCGCCACGACCACCTGCCGCCATCGAGTTCCCCAGCACCACCACCAGCCGGCGCGCAGTTCGGAGCTCTTCCTCTTGGCGCAACCCGATCGTTCCCTCATGCAACGGTTCGCGCGAAAAATCCAAACCTAGTTCTGAGCAGTTTAGAAAGGTAACAGGTTTGATTTATTTGAATGGTTTCAACATATAAAAGCTTTACAAAGTATGTTTAACGAATAAAAATCATACCTTTAACATATTTTTCGAAATCCAGTGAAATAAGAGACATTGGACTCGTGATAGCATCTTCTACATTCTAAAAGAGACTGGAGAATTTTTGTAGCTTTATACAATTTTAGAAGGAGTGGAACCCAATGTGAGAACTTCTTACTCTAATTATTTACCAGTTAAATATATATTAGGTTGCAAACGGGCTTAGTAGCTTCTGACACCGTCGTCCACAGACCATGGACGACTTGTTTGATTGTATTGTGTTGTGGAAATTGATTGTGATTGTGATGTGAAATGGAAAATAAAATACTCATGTGTTGAAATAAATATTTTATAGTTAAAAATATGATTTTTAACGTTTATAGGAATAAACAGAATATCCATTTACAGATAAGACGATTTGTTTATGTACACCCATTTAACTGATATGGATTTGGATGATATATTTTACACATCGCCCAACTGCACAAATAATATTCAGTGTGTGTTGATTGAAAACCCACACGGGTGTTGGGATGATATTTGACATACACTAATCCCAATTGTTTAGATGTATGTTGATCGGTTGGTTGATAGACCGTTGTAAGCGTTAATTATTTATTTATATTTAATGCTTATGCAGTTGTGTAATGCACTCTGGATGATTATTTATCATTGTTATTATATACATGTGTTGTATGGAATTCATATAGTTAACCTTATATGGTAATGATTGGGTCTCATTCAAAATTTGGAAAATAACAAATATTTTAAAATAATGAATATTTTAAAATTAGGAATATTTTAAAATAATATTCAGTAAAGGATTAAAATATGAATTTAATGTCTGATTTTGGATGGACACGAAAATATTGAAATACATGAAGTCGTGTTGATTAGATATGCGCCATTTTGACACGAACGATATCTATATCGATTTTATTCATTTTTATAATGAATATCGAAAGAGAAATGAAAATCTGATATTTTGAAAATATTATCATTTATACATTAACGATATATACTATTCAATTTTGATTTAAAATTGAAAATGAAGTTGGAATCGTTTTTAAAACGAAGTTAAAACGATTTATAAAATACGTTTAAATGGAAATCGAAAAAATATATAATATATATATGTGTGTATATATATATATATATATATATATATATTAATGGCCTGAATAGAACGCGCCGCTCCGCGACCGTTCGCGAATTTCGATCATTGACTTCGAATTGACGTTACGGGAGATCCGACCATCGGATTCTCCTAAATCGGAACCGTTAGGTTCATATTGAAAAGTGCTTTCCAACAAGTATAAGAGATTTGAAATCTAACGGTTCGATTCGGAATTACGTCCAAATCAAATTTAGAAAAGGTCATTGTAAGTGCAGTTCAATTACCGTTATTGGAAATCGACTGTACGGGCCTTGATAAAATTATTAAAAATATTAATAATTTGTGTAAAATCATAATAAATGTTTTGGAAAGAAATTGTATGAAAAATTCCACGGTTGTGAAGATAAAAATATATTTTCAACGAAATGAACTAGTTATTAACTAGTATAATAATCCATATTTTTAAAGAAATAAAAATGGATTTGAAATGGTTTTAAAATAACTAGAATTTTCGAATAAATAAATTGGAATGGTTTGGAATGGAAACAATCTTCTAAATATTTCGGTATTAGATTCCGTGATTATACGGATATTGTTATGGGGATTTGGAAGATACAAATATCGTTATTCCTAATACGATACCCGTTGGTTTCAGAATTTGATATTGAATATAAGCCAATATAATTTCTATTCAAAGCCTTGTATATAATATCGAATTGGATTTTGGGTTTGTCTTGAACGATGTCTTAAATAACACTGTTCTTAAACCCAGTTGAGAAATGAATAAATCTTTAATTAAGATTTTGTGAAAATTTCCAATTAATTAATATTTAATTGGAGTTGGATAAAAAGATTGGATTTTGGGTTCGTCGTGAATGGTGTCTTAAATAACACTGTTCTTAAAACCCACGTGAAAAGAATAAATCTTTTAATTAAGATTATTAGAGTTTCCAATTATTATTAATAATTGGAATAAAATGGAATGTGAATTGGGTTTATTGGGAACTGTGTTTTAACGACATTTGTTCTTTAACTCGATTAACAGAGAAATCTGATTTGGAATTTATAAATCTTTTTATTAAGATTTAATGGAAATTTTATAAAGCAAAGTTTTCCAATTTAATAAATTGGAATGGAATGGAATTCGATTTGGTAATAATCAAAGTGAGCTTCTGTGGAGGAAGACTGTTACTATATATGGGATTTAAAAGGCTTTGCTGTTATTCCATTTATATTATTGGTTGGATATGGAAGTTTATATCGATTATGTATATTGATCTATTTTCCGTGAAGATTCCGTAATTAATGGAATGTGATTTTGGGTTTATCGTGAACTGTGTTTTAAATGACATTCGTTCTTTAACCCAGTTAAAGACAGGATTTGTCTTCCTAAAGTTGAATAATCATTAAAAAATGATTTTTGAGATTGAAACTAAACAAGAGTTTTAATGAATCTTTAATTAGATTGAAATGTGAATGTGATAATTTAAATTATCAAATTTGGGAAATGATCGAGAATGGAGTATCACCAGTTTTGCTCCAAGCGATAGTTAAATCTTTAATTAGATTTGAACGGGAAATGGTAATTAATTTTTACCAATAACACAGTGGTGTAAGATATGGAGTATCACCAGTTTTTCTCCATGGGATAAATAGGTTGGGATTGGGAAGTAAAACAAATGATTACTTCGATAAGGTTCGCTAACCCCGACTAGTTTGGATAAACCTTAATTTGGTTTGATATCCAAAGAAAGATCAAAAAATAAATTTAAAAGAATTTATCTTTGATAAAATTAATGGGAACCTTTCCCTAATGATGTGAATATTTGAATAAAAGAATATTCTGGATTGGAATGAGGCGTATGCTGTGTGTTTATATCACTTGTTTGTAATATACGCGGGTTATTCGGAAAGGGTGGGTTTATACCCATTCTGAATTACTAATTCGACGATATGTCGACGATAAAGACGGTGGTTGAAGATCGGATGTCTTCACATCGTTTGGATGATTACCGATGTCTTGATTAGGCTATACACCCGAGACAAGGTAATAAGTGGTGATCGTCCAGACGTACTTAGAGATCGACGGATATGCGAGGGCCTCTGTCCTGTATTGGACATAAGGGACGAGGAATAAGGTGCCTTCGGTTTCGTTCAGACCCAGGACAGACTTGTAAATGAGTAGTGTGTCTGACATTGTATTCCTTTATACTGTATTCATTGAACTCTGTTAAATATATATCTGTTTGGTGGCGGAGAATTTATTCTCTTTCTTAACACCCTTCTCTAAGACGTATGAGCTTAGAGCTTATATATCGGCAAAAATCAGTGGTACGGTATGGATTGACAGTGTGGCATTCATAGTTGCATGTGATCAAGGCTTTTGTTGAAAAGTAGAGCCTTGTGGTTGATGATCAAAGCACGGCTTTAAATAGCATAGCCTTGTGTAGCGTTAATTCGCGAGCCTCACACCCCGGTATGAAACAGAAATGGGATGAAGGACAGCAGGGAGGACTTGCATTTCTTTCTAGCTAGAAGTGCTGTCGTGGTATAGAGCCAAGATATTTTTACTTATGTGGATGATGTAAAGCGAGGTACCTCAGATATATCGGTCACTACGGGGCCGATGGATGATATGGTCGACATACTGACCATTATGCCCCATAGGGCGGGGAAACTCTATCCTCCGGCTTGCGTTGCATTCTGTGATGGGACCTAAGTCTTATAATAGCTTCATTTTCTTCTTTAGCATTGCGCTGTTTGTTTATGCACTAGTATTCTTGGGCTTAAAACCCGTTCCGTGTTATATGGCGTGGTCCCTTGATTTATCTAACTTTAAAAATCAAGCTAATAATTGTTTTAGTTCTCACACCAGTTACATGACTGACCTGGAGTTTATTGTTTTAACCTAAACTATGGGTGCCCTTATTTCCACACGGGCAGCTTGTAGTTTTGGTTTTTGCAGATATTATTTTCCCAAGATCCTGGATTGACAGTTGGAGCTATATTTGGAACGCCCTGTATCTGTGTATTTCTTACAGTTGTGTTATGTATTATTTTCCGCTGCTTAAGTAATTTAAATCCCCGATATTTTATAATGTGTAATATTTTTTCATACTCTGTTATATTCTTGTACTCTGATGTAAATTGTTGTAATAAGCAATGAAATGTTCTTCTGTTTGCATTCTGATTTGTCGTGTTCTCAACTCAATCCGGGCATTCCTTTACGGGGAAGTCTGGGTCGTTTCATTAAACCCAGTTGAGAAAAGAATAAATTTTTTAATTAAGATTTAGAGAAGTTTACCAATTAGTTAACATTTAATTGGAATTGGAATGAATGTGAATTGGGTCTATTGTGAACTGTGTTTTAAATGACATTCGTTCTTTAACCCAATTAATAGTGAAATGTGATTTGGAATTTATAAATCTTTTAGTAAGATTTAATGGAAATTTTCCAAAGTAAAGTTTTCCAAATTAATAAAATAAATTGGAATTTAATGGGATTCGATTTTGTAATAATCGAAGTGAGCTTCTGTGGAGGAAGACTGTTACTATATATGGAATTTAATAGGCTTTGCCGTTATTCCATTTATATTATTAGCCGGATACGGAAATTGATATCGATTATATATTGATCTGTTTTACGTGAAGATTCCATAATTAATGGAGTGTGATTTTGGGTTTATCGTGAAATGTGTTTTAAATGACATTGGTTCTTTAACCCAATTAAAGACATGATTTATTTCCTAAATTTGAATAATCATTACATAATGATTTTTGGAGATTAAAACTAAGTGAAGTTGTAATGAATCTTTAATTAGATTGAAATGTGAATGTGATATTTTAAATTATCAAATTTGGGAAATGATCGAGAATGGAGTATCATCAGTTTTGCTCCAAGCAATAGTTAAATCCTTAAATAGATTTGAACGAGAAATGGTAATTAATTTTATCGATAACACCGTGGTGTTAGATATGGGGTGCTACCAGCTTTGCTCCATGAGATGAATAGGTTGGGATTGGGAAATAAAATAAATGATTACTTCGGTGTGGTTTGCTAATCCCGACTAGTTTGGAAAATCATAATTTGGTTTAAATTGTGAAAAGAATATTTGAATAAAAGAATATTCTAGATTGGAATGAGGCGTATGTTGTGTTTTTATAGCACTTGTTTATAAGATACACGAGTTATTCAGAAAGACCGGGTTTATCCCATTCTGAATAATTGATACGACGATAAGTCGACGAGGAAAACGGTGGTTGAAGACCGGAGATCTTCACATCGTTTGGATGATTACTGATGTCTTGATTGGGAGGCATCCCAAGACAAGATAATAAGTGGTGATCATCCAGATGTACTTGGAGATCGACTGGACATACGAGGACCTCTCTCCAGTATTGGACATATGGGACGAGGAATAAGGTGCCTCCGGTTTCGTTCAGACCCAGAACGAACTTGCAAATGGATTGTATGTTTGACATTGTATTCCTTTATACTGTATTCGTTGATCTCTGCTAAATATATGTCTTTTTGGTGGCGTAGAATTTGTTCTCTTGCTTAACACCCTTCTCTGCGACATACGAGCTTATAGGTTATATATCGGCAGAAATCAGTGCTACGGTATGGAGTGACAGTATGGCATGTTGAGTGGCATGTGGTCAAGGCTTTTGTTAAAAAGCAGGGCCTTGTGGTTGATGATCAAAGCATGACTTTTAATAGCATAGCTTTGTGTATAGCGTTAATTCGCGAGCCTCACACCCCGGTGTGAACCAGAAATGGGAGAAGGACCCTAGGGAGGACATGCGTTTCTTTCTAGCTAGAAGTGGTGTCATGGTATGGAGCCCATACATTTTTACTTATGTGGATGATGGAAAGCGAGGTACCTTGGATATATCGGTCACTACGGGGCCGATGGATGGATATGGTCGACATATTGACCAGATTTATGCCCCATAGGAAGGGGAAACGTATTGTTCAGGCATAACTAATCTGCTAAGTGTGGACTGGCCCTGGTGTTCCTAAGGTTCAATGCGTTTTGATCCTGAGGCATGGGCTAGAGTGTCTCGAATTCGGTAAGGACGATCCCTTGCCTTGGTTCATGATGGAATCCAATTTCCAATACGACATTTCGGTTTTAGTTGTACTCCTATATATGACAACATAGTAGGATGGGGTGCTCATGCCGTCTGTGATTGAATACATTTATATTTGAAGTTTATTTCTTCACTTATAGTAATAATAAAAGTTAAATTTTGCGTACCAAGCATATTTGGCTATTATAAGGTAAAACTCTATCCTCCGGCTTGCGTTGCATTGTGTGATGGGGCCTGAGTCTTATAATAGCTTCATTGTTCTTTATTTAGCATTGTGCTATTTATTTTTTGCACCGATATTCATGGAGGTAAACCCATTCCGTGTTATACGGCGTGGTCCCTTGATTTACCTAACTTTAAAATCAAATTAATAACTGTTTTAGTTCTCACACCAGTCACATGACTGACCTGGAGTTTATTGTTTAAACCTAAACTCTGGGTGCCCTTATTTTCCACACGGGCAGCTAGTAGTTTCGGTTTTGCAGATATTATATCCACAGGATCCTGGATTTACAACTGGAACAATATTCGGAAAGCTCTGTATCCGTGTATTACTTTAGTTGCGTTATATAGTATTTTTCCGCTGCTATGTATTTAAATGTAATTTAAATCTCTGATATTTTCTACTATATATTATTTATTCATACTCTGCTATATTCTTGTACTCTAATGTAAATTGTTGTAATAACAATGAAATGTTCTTCTGTTTGCATCCTGATTTGTCGTGTTATCAACTCAATCTGGCCTTTTCCTTCTCTTCGGAGGTTAGGGGATTTCGGATCGTATCATCATATACTATCAATTACTAATTATAATATTTTATTACTAATTGCTAATTATAATATTATATTACAAATTACTAATTACTAATAATATTATATTATTTGCTAATATTTAAGAAATAATCATTAATAATATTATATTAATCATTTATAACTTACAATAATTAATGATTATTAATAAATAATCACTGATTATTAATATTATATACAATCAGTATTCCAACAAGTTTAATTTAGTCTTCGTTAGTAGGTAATATAGTGTGATTAATATTAAATGCATAATAATTTATACTTAACAATAAATATTAATAATTACTATTAAAAATTATATTAATTACTAATAATACATACATTTTAATTATTAATAGTTAATAATTAACATTAAATTATAATAAATAAATATCAAGTAACATTTAATAATTAATTTTTTAATTAATAATTATGATTAAATAATTAATAAAAGGAATAAGTAATTATATATACTTAATATTAAATAACTAATAATTCATTATAGCTGATAATTCATAAATATTAACCCGTAAATTATGATTAATAATTTGAATTAATTTTTCATAATACAGAATTACAGTTAATATTTTTAACAAATTTATATAATCACTACTTATAATTTTATCAAATTTATATAATACTATAATAGTAATATTTTTTTAAGGGAAAGTCTATTTAGACACAAAGGTTTGACCCAAAATGAGGGACACAACATCTGAGCCGTAGGATTACTCCATGATTTGCAATCCTCACATAAAGATAAATTAATCATGTGACTGAGATTTTGTGTCTTCTGATTTGTGTCCAAATTTTGTGTTCATATAGCCGCTCCCTTTTTTTAATAATTCCAAACTAATACTTTTTTTGAAACGATAAACAACATGATAGTCCAACCCAATTCAGTAGTAATATTTAATATTAATTTTTTAAAAAGAAATTCATATTATAGTTAATGCAAAATTTCCACTTATTAATTAATTCTATTATATAATAGTTGTCGTTGAATTTTTTTGATGATATTTAGCTAGGACACACAAAATTTGGTCTTAACTTACGAATAATAGGCGGTGAGAACTTGAATTTAGGCGGAAAACATCGGCGGTAAAGATTTAATTTCAAGATAAATGAACGTAAAGCTTCAGATCGCTACCCATGAATAAATTTAGACTATAAATCTCTTTCGCTTAAAAATGGCGCCTGTCCTAAATCGCTTCCTTCGATTCCCTTTTCTTCCACCCTTGCTTTCATCGCTCATCTTCCCTAATGCCCCCTTCCGCCTCTCATGATGCTTTCTTTAAACCCTCCGATTCTACCTAATGTTGTCCCGTCAACGACCCGGTTCGGCCGTTTGTACGAAGAATCTCTGGTCGCTAGCAGATGCTCAAGTTCTTTGTTGTCATTGCCCATATCAAATCGTTCTTTGCTATCTGATTTGCATGTCGCGTCTACTGTTGCCCTCTCTTAAACATTGTTGGAACTCAGGTAGTCAATTTATCTTCACTTTTAGCTGTTGTGAATGGGTCAGTTGGTATGCCTTTTTCAATTTTTGATTCTTCGCATGATGTTTCTGTCAATATTATGCAAATTTTCTTTTCTTTCGATTCTTGTTTAACGGTATGCTGTTTTTGAATTATGCAAATTTTAGTTTATTTATTGTCCTTGTTTATATTGTTTTTCTTTTTTTGTCAGAATCATGCACGGTAAGGTACCTGATGGGCACTATATCTTATCCAAAGAAACAGTACTTTCTATGGATCTGCCTATATCATTTTCTTCTTGCTCAAATTGGAGAGGTCCATTATCTGGAGACCTTCTCCTTTTGTTTTTTCAAAGAAACCATCTTTTAGTACTTATCTTCTCCACCAGGACTGTCGATCCATCTGAAAACCATGTGTTGTACAATTATAAAAGAATAAAGCAACCTGATAAACATACTGCAACAAAAAAGGCTTCAAAAAATTGCTGACACATAAATGCTATGTGAAAATTATGTAAGAGATCGGAGATTTGTTGCTTGAATGCATGCCAGACAATATATAAAAAAGGAGTCTGATGCCATTCAGTGTGTTCTCTCTTGGTTAAACAAGTATTTTGTGCAGTTGGATATGCCTATAGATGAACTTACATTTTTTTTGTTTATGCAAATGGTATTCATATGCAACTAATATACTTCTACAAAGAATTTGAAATGTCGGCAAAGTTGCATGATGCTAGATAGTATTCAAATTTTAGAAAAACACAGTCTGCTGCATATAAAAGAGGGAAATAACCTAACACTTGTTGAAATTAAGGGTGGTGATTCAGGTGTTTCACCATCTCCTGGTTCATTGACTTGTATTAGCTATTCTACCGTGTTAAAAAGGGACGAGGACCATATCGAACATGTAATAGAAAGTAGTGATGATTTTGAGTTTGAGATAGGAACAGGTGTTCCATGTCTGCCAATGCCAAAGAATTTATGCATGCTTGTGACTCATGCAACTCATTGCTTCATTGTATATTTTATTTGCTTGCAGGTGGTGTTTAACAATAGGAAGGAAAGAGCCGAACTACTGGAGCGGCTGGTCATTAGCAATAACGATGCCCAAGTTCCCACTTTGGAGCAGGTCCTTTTTATTATATCATATACAGATTATTTAATTTAATAAACCATTTTATCAAGTATCATAGATTAATTCCTAGTTTCCAAAATTACTTGTCTCCATGTACCCGTTTATTCTCAGTGTTTGATTAATAAATCATCCTTCTTCCATGTGATGCGGTGATTCCAACATGCTAATGAAATTACAGTGATAATTGGATGAAATTGAATGGGACTCATGGAGACATCGATTTGGGCATAGAGGATTTGGTCTACAAGCATAAACTATTAACTGCTGCATATAGATGATTTTTTGATGTTGATATATACAATAAATACTTGTAGAGGGTACTATTGCTCTGGGTTGGGAATGATAATATGTTCAACTTGGTGCTGGCGCAGGACATGTTAAAGTAAGTTATTATTTGTATTATGTCTAATTATGTAGTTTCACTGACATAGCTAAATATTTTCACTATTTCTGAATGCAGTTGGTCTAAATGTTTTCGAGTACAACAATGCTATGTAGAAAAGACAGCACAACAATGCTAAAATGAGTTCAACTAATTATTCACATTATCTGGAGCACACATATTCAGAAGCAAAGGTTTTGGAAATCTCGTTGCATTTGATGATACCTACTTCAAAATACTCATTGATAGATCATGTGACTGTGTACGTGTATATGAGTGAATAAGTGTGTAGTGAGGAGTCAATGTATAGTGAAATGTAGTGAGGAAGTGTATGTACAAGTGATTGTGTAAATAGAGGGGAAACACTGTGTACTATTTGAAAGTGTAATATTTATTTATTTAAATAAATATTTGTTTAAAAATAATTTTTGAATTAAATATTCAATTCTTGTAAATATTATAAATATTATGTGTAATATTCTAATTCATTGCAACTTTCAGCATTTTACAACGGGCATTTTGTTGTTATAGAAGATATTACAACGCTCAATACCTGTTGCAAAAAATATTACAATGGGCCACTATTCTATTGAAGGAACATACAACAACAAAACAAGACTGTTGTAAAAAGTCTATTACAACCGCTGTTACCATATTCATTGCCCGTTGTAAAAGAAAACATATTACAACATGACCTAATACAACGGGCGACCTGGCCGCTGTAAAACCCCTATTACAATGGGCATTGCCCGTTGTAATAGATCTGTTTTGTTGTAGTGAATTGATAACAGTTCAGATACGGATCGATACTGGTTCTAGCCATTATTGGTTGGCTGACCCAGATACTTGCACCTGTTGAACGTAGTCTTCCCTACTTCATCCTCTACTCCTGTTTTCACACCACTGCTCCTAGCCTACCTAGAGACTAACTTCTTTTCTCCTTAAATTTCATAGATTAAATTTAAATATAATTACAGTATAAACAAGTGATTACAACAAGTGCAATAGAATTAATTGTCAAACCACTATAAATTCCCTATCTTTTATTTATCTGCATTATTCTACGACTTATGATTATTGTGATTCACTTATAAATTGGCTGTTTCAATTGACCAAATGACGCATCAACATTTTTTTACGTCAGGTAGGGAAACGACATCCTTTGATTTTGGATTTCCTAAGGACTCAAATTATTGGGGATTTCGATTACTATGAAAAGGAAGAAGGTAGACACTTCTTCTCATGCTAGAGATGTTAGACAGGAAGGAAACTAGGAGGCCTCTTCCAATGGATATCCTTCCATCTACCGGACTATAGAGGAGATGGAGGAAATGATTCATGGGTTATAGGCCAGATTAGAGAATAAAGAGAAAATTATGTAGGAGATACCTTGGAGACTTGGAGGGCCAGGAGTTCAGAACCAAAATATTGGAGCATGGAATGCCAGAGCAGAGACACACCCTCTAGGGTAGAGGCCATCCTGGATCCAAGGATCCAAATTGGTACTGAAGTGACTGTTGATGGAACCGTCATGGATGATGTTGGAGCTGGAAATTCTGAAAGACATTTACATGTTGCAGATTGGGTTTCAATGGAAAGTGATGCTGGATTGCAGCATGAGCAGTACATTCCAGAATATGCCTAGGCTCAGGGAGCAAACAAATCATATTGTTGATTAAGGCAATAGACTAGTTGATATGAGCCAGAAACGTGATAAGGGGAATACTATCTAACCAAGGATATGAAATTGTTGCTAGGAGCCCATTCTCTCCTAACATTAGTAACGTAGGGGGCCCACAAGACTTTAAGCTTCCGATGTCAATGCATATGATGAGAGATCAGATCCAAGGGTGCATCTAACATGCTACATTAGGCACATGGATGTGTTAGGGGCATCTCAGTAATTGATGGCAAAGTACTTTTTGTTTCCGATATATTTGGTTGCATTTTGGTTTAGTAGCTTAACAATGAGTCGGTTAGCTCTTGTAATGAACTCATGGACAAGTTAATGTGGCATTATAACATTCACATTCCGAGATTAAAGAATTCAATGATTTTGACTACGAAAAGGAAAAGGCTAAGAGAAATTCAGAAGAGTTTCCTAGAGCGAATTGACAAACTAGAGCCATAAACGATATTGACAACGGCCATATCCAATGGCTGATGATTCTGAATTCAAAGCATGCTTCGAAAGGGAACCCCCATGGACGTCGATGAATTTTATTTTGAAGCAGATAGGTACTCGTGTAAGGAGGAAGTGCAGGCATACAGGAAAGTTTAAGTTAATGCATGGAAAGAAGAAGAGACGCTGGAATTGAATTTCAAGCTTGGTAAGGGAAAGAAAAACATTTAAAGCAACCATGAAGGCATAAAGAAAAATTGGAAGGGACAGAGGATCCCTCCCATACAAAATTAAATGAATCACTTGGGTATATATCCCACATCAGAAACTACCTTTAAGAGTGCCGACCGGAAAGGAGAGGAGGATATGAAGTATTTCCTATATCATATATTGGATAAGCATACTACATCAGAGTGTAGGAACCTCCGAGATGCGATAGTGGAGCTTATTAGGAATGGATGGTTCTAAGACTATATAGAAACAACGGGGCAGTGTCCGACTATGGAGAGCCACCTATGACCCAAAATCAAGGAGGGCCTCGATCTAGAGGCTAAATCATCATCTCTTTATATAAGTGATGATGGAAAGAAAAAAATCGCTTCTCAACTTAAAGGCTCAACTGCTAACTCATGTACGAGGTCATGACGAGTCTTTAAGCATGCTTTGAGCAAGCATTGTTCATGGATCCTGGAGAGGCTCCACCCAGTTTAGCTTTCCCTTCTTTGCACGTCGATTTATGTATTATCTTTGAGTCGCACTTAGCGAGGAGAAAGATTGGTTATGGTTTTGCTTCAACCGAAAAAATGAAGTAAAGTCACAAAATACGAGTGGCTTTCACCAAAGAGTGAATCGATGGATTTATATGATTGAACCACGAATTCCTTTCACCTAATAGTAACTGAATGAATTCATGTAATCGATTAATAAGTTTGTTTCAATGGAGAGTGATTGGATGGACTTGTGAGAGCTGAATGTGAAACCCATTCACCGTAGGGTTAACGGGTAGGTTTAGAGTCGGCCCTGGGCTGTCTGGGTGACCGCCGAGGACCCAAGTTGGTAAGAGGTCCAAAAAAAAGTTTTGCTTTAAAATAAATGTTTGTAACACTTGTTTTAATGAAGGATGGTTGCTGAGGTTGGTAATGATTGCATATGGATGACGTGAGGTGCTGGGTTCGACTCTTGCATGCTGCATTTGCTATTTGTTTTATACCTCAAAACTTATTGGACCTTGTTTTGCCCAGGGCCTTAATTCTTCTTGGGTCGGGCCTAGGTAGATTAATGCAATTAGACTATGAGTTCCTTCATCAGAGAGTGACTAGATGAACTCGTATCGATGAACTATGAGTTCCTTCACCGAAGATGACTGGTTGAACCCATACGGATGAACTATGAGTTCCTTCGTCGGAAGTGACTAGATGAATTTGTATAGAGAAAGACATTAATTCCTTTACTAGAGTGTCACCGGATGAAATCGTGTGAACTGATCATCTATCCTTTTCGCTAGAGAGTGAATGGATTTGTTCGAATAGACTACATATTCTTTTCACTGGCATATGACTAGATGAAATTGTATCGGTGAACTACAAACTTCTTTTGTTGGAAAGCGACTAGATGAATTCAAGCAAAGTAAACATGAATCCCTTTCCTTAAAGAGAGAATGGATGGATCCAACTACAAATTCCTTTGGTAGAGAGCGATCTGATAAATTTGTATGGAGTTAATAATAAGTCCTTATCATTGAAATGTGGATGGATGGATTTACAATAACGAATTGTGAGTCCTTTTCTCTAGATGGTGATTGGATGGATTCACGCAAGTGTAATGAACAATTAAGTGACCGCTTGGAGAGTCATAAAACTAGAATGCAGAAAGTAACGCTTGTTTTACGGAGTGCGAATGGATTGGCTAACTTGTTAATGAACATCTTCACCGAGAATTGGTTGGCATAGAACTAAGAGGTTATGAATTATTGAACTCAGATCACGCTTCGCGCATGAGATTTAGATCGCTGAATCATGCACAAACAACAAGAACACGTTAAGGTTACAGAACATGATTACGGTTGATTAAAGCTGAAGGATTTAGCTTGGAAAAGCAATGTATGACTCTTGAGTAATCGAATGAGATTGCGGACGCTGAATGGATTTGTAACAACTCGGAAAATAAGAACCAATTTAAAAATTTTATTTTGGCAATTTTAATGAATTTTGAATATTTAAAATGATTTATTTTAAATAATAATGACGATAAATTTACTTTGAATAGAATTAGAACGTATATATTTATATAAATCGAAGTTAGAATATAAATATATATTTTAATTATAAAAGGAATTGGAAATGTCGCGTTAGTTTGAAAATTCGATTTGAAATTTCAAATGAATATACAGGATTCAAAATAAACCAGATTTTAGCGAAACCAAAAATATTAGAATTTATTTGAATATGTCTTTCCAACGAATCCGAAAAATTGAAATTTCATAGCGGGAATAAAAAGTTATGTCCAATTGAAAATTTGGAACAGTCGCTATGGAAAATATAACCCTTGAAAATAGCGATTTTGCAAACGACCTCCGTTTTCGACCAAACCACTTTTTTTTATCCGAGATGTCAAATTATTGCTAAATACATGATTTTGGGGATTAATATGTGAGCGTGGCAAAGTAAAACGTGTTTTGACAGTTACAGTCAATTTGGATCGACCAGAAAATGACCATTTTTCAAACAGTCTCCAAATTCGACAAAATTAGTTTTGTTAGGACCATATCGTCAATACGGAGCCAGATTTATTTTCCTGGAATTTTTGGGGTCCATATGTGGTCCCGGTAAATTGAAATGTGCGTTCGAATTCAATATATATATTATATTTTGATTTTGACGGAAACAATCGAAACGGTCGAATTGGCTTACCGGACATATCCCATTGTGTTCGGAATGAGGTAATTAGCTATGGACGATAGTCGGTGGGTTTCGTTTGGAGGTCGAGATAAAAAGTTACTTTCTGGGGATAAATAAAAATAAAAATATATATATTTAATTATATAATTCCATTCCCTCTCTCTCCCTCTGTTTATAGTCAACCCCCCCACCCCCCCCCCCCCCCGGTTCATTTTGAAATCAAAGAAAAAAAAAGAAAAAAAAACGCCTCGTCGATCAACGCTGCGCCACCACGCCTGAGGCGCCCCCCCTCTGGCCTCGCCACACTTCTCCTCCAGCCTCCCCCTTCTCTCGAGCGCTCCTCTCCCCAATCCCCAAAACCGCCCTAATGGCCACCGCAACCCCCAACCGCCTCCATCCGCCGCCTCCACCGATCTGAACCCCCCTGCGCGCCTTAGCCTCTCCAAACACCCCTCCTTCGATGAACACGGTAAGTTTTATAATTTTAATTAATATAAAATCTGATTTTATATATGTATAAGTTTAGATTTTTAATAGGTTAAAGTTCAGATTTTTAATAGGTTAAAAATTAGATTTTTAATAGGCTAAAGTTTAGATATTTATTATAGTAAAGATTGGATTTTTTTATAAACAAAAAGGTTGAAATTTTTTTTTTACATAAGGAAAGTTTATATTTTTTTCTACGAAAGGTTTATATTTTTAAATATAAAGTAAACAATATGTTTTTATATAATGGAAGATTATATTTTTAACATTCAAAAAGGTTTGATTTTTAACATTCAAAAAGGTTTGATTTTGTTTATATAATAGAGAACATAAAAATATGATTTTTTATATAAACAGTAGCGAATAGAAAGATTGTAACGACCCGTATTTTGGCTGTCAAATATTTAATTTAATTTATTATTTTAAATATTATATTCGGAATATTAATAGATTTTAATATTGAATTCGTTATTAAAACAAAGTTTTAACGTTAATTTTATTTATAATAAAAAACGAGCTCGAAATGGCGTGGCAGTTCGTAATATTTGGTTTTGAACTTCAACTGGGAATACAGGATCCGATATAAGTCGGATTTCTGTGAAATGAGAAACATTGGAACTATATTGATGGTAATTTTCATATGAAAGAGGAAAATTCAGATTTCGTGTCATAATCTGTTAGATATGGCCAAATCAAAATTTGAAATAGTCGCTATGAAAATCGTTATTAAAATATACGCATTAGATTAGCCATTTTGCAAATGGACTCAGATTTCGACGAAACTAGTTTCATTAGAACTGTGACGTTAAATTTTTGTACAGTGTTGAATTGCGTGGAAAACTGATGTCGTATGTGACCACGGCAGCCATAAACGCTCGTTCAATTTCTATAGCGCATAATTAATTTAATAAAGGGTTATTTGGGTATAACTTGAATAGACGATCGAATTAGGCCATGAAACCAATTCCGTTGAGTTCGTATCGTCGATTATAGTCAGGATAGATATATAGTTTGTTATTTTTGGAGACCGTGTAATTTGGTTTCAAAAATGGCATTGTGGTGCGCGTAAAAATAGCCTACCGGGGAAACCGTCTCAGAATGCGACGAAACTAGTGCCGTTGGGTTCGTATTGAAAAATTATTATAGAATTGCAAGGTTTCAAGTTGATTTGATTTATCTGGTGATCGTGGAAATATTAAACGCGTATTTATTTCTGGTTCTATAAAGGAAATTTTTTCATGCGACCTCAGAATTTGACGAAACCTGTCCCATTGGGTCCAGAATATATTTTTACACCAAAATTAGCCTTTTTATCAATAAGCAGAAGTCGATTGTAGTCAGTTTTACGTGTTACTTCATGATGAAGTTTCGATTAATAATATAATATTAATCTACCCCTTGTTTGCATATTTCTACTTTAGCACGATCTAAGCTACTTCCTTTGTCAGCTCCGTACCTATTCCTTCAACCCTAAGTAAAATATTACACCAATTCCCTACCCTATTTGATTTCGACTGACGCATCAGTTATGCATTCATCATCATACAGTTTGAAAAGAAAACACAATGTAAACTATATCTATTCTCCCTGCAAGCTATATATATCAGCGCACATGCCAACTTTCCTTCCCTTCTTCCTTAAGGATGAAGAAAAATCTGAAGATGGACAAGAAAGCTCAACACAGACTGTATGCCTACCTATTTTCTACAAACCTCTCCTACGTTGCACTATTGAACTGAAGGACGTCGTTCTTATCTACTTACTCTACCTCTATATATACGGTACTTGGCTCATTTCTTTGCTCCAGGTTCCAGCAACATTTAAACTTCCTCTCGGCTACGAAACTAAACTCCCCTCCACTGTATGAAAACGCAACCCCATTCTCAATAAAAGGGGAAAGCAACCGCTGGTTCTACGGTCGTGAAGGAAGCAAACGATTGATGCTGAAGATGAATGACAGTCGGGAAGAATGGGAAGGTCGAAGTCTGGTGGTGGTTGGCGCTGGATTCTCTGACATGATGCGAGAGAGTTGAGGGAGATTACGGTGGAGCATGGAAGTGCGGTGGTGTACTGATGTCAAAGGGTCTGCAAGGGGGTGAGTGGGTTGTTTGTTGGTGGCGCAGGATGGGTGGTTACTGGTGACATGAGTTATGTGAAGTATGCAGGCACATGAAGAGAGGAGTGCTGGGGAGGTCAGTGCATGGTGATCTCGGTCTTGGAGGTGAATAGTTCGGCAGGAATGGGTGAGCAGTGCGGATCCCTGTTATGGCAACAATAGTGTAGGAGAAAGAAAAAATTAAGAGGATGGAAAAATAGCGGTTTACTGTAGCGGGTTGGGGGGCTGTTGGAGACGTGGGCTGGAAGGATCATTTGGGCTTCGACCTTGGTATGCTTATAAAAATAAAAAAAATAAAAAAAAAGAGAACGTGGTGAAGTTTTAAAAGGGAACGAAGTCTGGACAGAGAAATAAGACAGTGTTGTGTTCATGGAAGATCGGTTTCATGCGTTTTTGGACTAAGTGGGTAAGCCCATTTAATAGAAAATACAAATAAATACACTTAAATAGGATAATCTTGAAATAAACATGCGCTCTGACACTTGAAACCTAGTATATGCGGTTATGGCCTATATATGTTGGAATCTAGGTCGCTCCATTTTAACTTCTAAAACCATGCTTAACAGATTGAGAGTCGTACTCACTCTCACAAATCTATATCAGATGTATGTATTCAAAACTAGATATGCAAAATAAACAATAAGTTCAGATGAATGTTTATGATGAAGCCCACGAGTATTCAAAACCGGATTATGTTCTTAACCCTGTTTCATGCTGACAATAAGCGCGTGGACATATTAAATCGTATAACTAGGAATCAAAACGTAATTAAGTAAAGATTACATTTAATTATTAAGGGATTATCTCAGACACTATTATACTATGCCGAAAGATAAAAGTCGGCTTAGGTTAACGCTTTTGCCCGAGTAGTTAGGATTGAACCAAGTAATTAGTTTAAATTAAATTTTAATTAAGGAAATTAATAAGCTAGTTAATTAAATCCTTAGACTGATAGGTTAATAACGTTTTGTCAGGTTATCAGAATCAAAACGAGCTACACCGGAATCATGATAACGAGCAGAATATTCTGAAACTGTTCGGACAGAGATAAAGATAATGGAATTTACGGTTAAATTAAACAACTGTTTAATTTAACTGTAACTGCACTGCTTCAGGAAACGAATGGAATCAAAGTGAGTTAAACTCACTCAGTTACCCCATTTATATTTTATAAATTGGGTTTTTATTTTGTGTGCTCTGGTTGCCAATGGTTGACTGTTTTCTAGTCATATACTTATTTGTTGATTTAGCTGATGAAATTAAACCGTCATTTAATTTCAGTGAAATACCAAATCATTATTTTAACGATTAGTTCCAATAAAGGTAACGTACCTTGTTGGTCACGTTTATAAAATAAACGAGTTTAAATTGCTTGAATTGTTTAAATTGCTTGTGAATTGGTTGATGTTAAATGGTTGTTATTTATTTCAGTTAAATGAAATTGAAATGATCTTAGTTGAGATAACCATTGTGATTTCAGAGAAGAACAGGTTTGAGGGACCCAACCAGATCCCTCAAATATATTATTTATTTATTTTCATATTATCATATATGACCTGTCATGTTTGGATGATTGATTGGATTAGTGATCATTGACTGAAAATTCAACTTATGATTTGTTTAAACCAATGGGCAGTGTTGATTGGGTAATTGACAGCATATGGCCTATAAAATCAATCGCTTTTGTCTGTATTGATTTACCGTCATGCGAACCGATAGAACTGAAGTTATAAAATTTATTTTATAACTAGAGATGGAATTTGAAATTTATTATTTAGAATAAAGGTTTATTAAAAAAAGAGAATAAATATTTATTACTTATCATTTAAGTTATAATTAATCATTAATCGTTTTTGTAAAGTAAAATCTGATGTTAGCCAGATTTGTGAACAAGTGAATAGAATATTGGTTTGATTACAACTTATATTTATCTGAGGGTAAGAGCGTTGTTGATCAAGGTCTGAGAGGTAATTAAAATACCCCAACTTGAAAAACATCAGGATTATATGAAGATGATATCAGTTGGTAATCGTAAAAGAGGTTAGTGATAATTTATTATTTCCATTCGAGAAATAATAATACGATGTTTGGTGAAAATTTGGAGAATATACTAAGTAAAGGAAATTAATAAGAAGGAAATGAAAGGTTGAGTTTTTATACAAATAAATATTTGTATTGTTTCAAGAATAGAATAAAAGATATTACTTAACGTTGATCACGAATAACAAGTAAGTGGATTTCCCAAGTTTAAATAATAAAGGATAGTGTAACAAATGTTTGAAAGGAGAATTAAGTGGAAATTTAATATGATTATAAGTTATTTCACTAGGTGTTAATATGAAATGGTTTTTAAGAACATTAGTATATTAAGTATGTACTTAAATATCGTATTCTTGAATATTTAAAGAGTTAAAAGTTTTAATTAAACAGAAGTGAATCAGTTTGTTTAATTAAAAGGCCAAGTGATGTTGAATATTGAACCAGTGAACTCATTGGGTTGTCATGATCGAAACACTGTTTATTTTGATAGTTAAATCACCGACTATCAAACCTATCCAATACGATTGTTGGCACGGAAAGACCGGGATCGAATTTATATTTGAAAACCATTCCGACCAACAAATACGTGAAGATATCAGAAGACGGTCGAGATGGAGCATTGAAGACCGTGGATTTTCATAAGCGGAAGAACTACTAATAATCTCTGGTTTAGCGGCAAGAGATAAACTGTGGTTCTGTCGTGGTTGGAATCTACGGGTTGCAAGGACTTCTCGCTACTGATCTATAGGGTGATTCCTAGGATGCAGTAGGAGAGTACCTTCGGTTCATCCTGTTCCTGGATGACTTGTATGGATGGATGTCTGACAGAGTATTTCCAAAGGGATTACGTACGTTGATTTCTTCAAACGTACCATAGTTGGTGGCGGAGAAAAGGCCTTTCTCTTAGCTTATCAACTAAGAGTATTTTTGTGGACGTCAATTAGTGATATCTGGTGGATATGACGATGTGGCATTAAAAGTGAATTATGACCCGGTGTTTAAAAGGAATTCAAACCTCAAGCCTCACAACCGGTAAACGACAAAAATCGGGCAGGCAGCATGGCTATGTGGGTCGCTCCCATATGGGTGTATGATCACCTATCTAGAGAAAATCCTTTTGTTTCTTAAATCTATTTCGATGCTGTCCCTTTTCGGGAAGACGGTGGGTAGCTCCCAACCGTTGGTGATATACATTCGATACACTCAAGCGAAATGAGTGGTCGGTCATGTGAGGGCCGGGTTGCAAGACGTTCTTGTTGAGCCCAGTGTATTCGCCTCTAGAGATACACTATCGGCAGGTGGTCCCACACCTTGTCATAGTTGGAAATCCAATCTCCAATAAGCGCCCGCGGTTTTGATTGCATAATATATATGTGGAGAGTGAGATGCAAGTGTTCCACTAGATTACTATTTACTTGTATTTAGACATTATTATAATATTAAACAAGATATTGATTTCAAAACTGTTTTGGGTTATCGTAAGGTAAAAACCGTCCGTGTTTATGTGTGGATTTGGTCTTACGATTATCCTTTTCTTTGAAAGATTTTAACTTTAAAATCAGGTTGTGTGATACCCTTAAACTTAGTGTGTTTATCTCACTCTGGTTCGCTAGACTGACCCGGTGTTTTGTAAATGCTTGGGTTAGTCCAGGGTGTACAGGTTCAGGTTATCGAATGCTGTGAAGAGACGAGCTGGAAGTGTCCAGATGTATGAAATTATATCGCTACTATTCTGCTGTGTGTTGTATACGGGAATAGGTTATTATAATTGTCCCATTGTGTGATGTACTCTGATATTGTAAGTATTTTTAAAGCTCACAACAAAGATTTATTTCTGTATTATATTTTGTTCCGCTGCGATGTGAGACTCTGTATTGTGTTGTTTCTTCTTATTCTTCTATTCTAATATTTCTTTCTTTCTTATCTCACCCTCTAATTTCTTTCTAATAAGGTCCAGTGTTTTCGGTGTTTGGAAGGTCGGCATGAGTTACGATAAAGGTATTTATGTCGATTTTCAGGGCCGGAAATTGCTGGGCCGTTACAAAGATTAAATTTTTATCATATGAATCATAAGGATTTTTAGTGATAAAAATTCAATTTTTACATATGTGTTAGCGTGATAAAAAATCGATTTTTACATATGTGTTAGCGTGATAATATTTTTATTTATATACGAACAGTATAAAAATATGATTTTTATATATGAAGCGCCATAATAAAAATGTGAGTTTTAAAATAAACATCATATTAAAAATACGATTTTTACTATGAACAGCGGGAAAAGGTCACGTTGGAATTTTGGGCAAATCCGAACCGTTCAGAAATAGAGAATGGAGGAGTGGATCCCAAAGGTGAGAACTCCTCACTTTAATTTATTTTCTAGTTAAAATATATACTTGGATGTAGACGGTGCTTAGCAGCACCCTACAACTATCGTCCACAGACCATGGACGACTTGTTTGTTTGTTTGTTTCTATTGTGAAAATTGATTGTGTGATGTGGAATGGAATAAAATATTTTGTAGTTAAAAATATAATTTTTAACGAGTATATGAATTAAATAAATATTTATTTACAAATCGGACGATTTGTTTATGTACACACATTTGACTGATATTGATTGGGACGATAAATATTACACATCGCCCAACTGCACAAATAAATCCGTGTTTGTTGTTTGAAAACCCCACACGTGTATTGGGATGATATTGGACATACACTAATCCCAATATTTAGTTGTATATCAATCGATTGGTTGACAGACTGTTATAAGCGTTAAATATTTACATTTAACACTTATACAGTGTAGAACGCACTGTGGATGATGGTTGACTGTGTCTGATTGTTGTTGTGTACATGTTTTGTATGAAATCCATATAAATAACATTATATGGTAATTGACCGTGTCTGATTCCAGTTCAGAAAGAATGAATATTTTAAAATAACGAATATTTTAAAACAATGAATAATTTAAAATAATATTCAGTAAAAGATCAAAATCTGATTTTGATGTCCGATTTGGGATGGATACGAATATATTTAAATATATAAAGCCGTGTTGATTAGATTAACGCCATTTTGACGTGAACGATATTGATATCGATTTTATTCATTTCTATAATGAATATTGAAAAGGAAATGATTTCGAAATATAATGTTTTGAAAATACTATCATTTATATATCGATGATATGGAATATTCAATTTTGATTTGAAATTGAATATGGAGTTGAAATCATTTTGAAAACGAATTTAAAACGATTTATAAAATACGTTTTAAATGGAAATCGACGATATATATATAATATATATATAATATATATTATATTATATATATATATATATATAATGGCCTGAACAGAACGTGCCGCGCTGCGGTAGTTCGCGAATTTCGACCATTGACTTTGAACGGACATTACGGGAGATCCGACCGTCGGATCTCCTAAAACTAGAACCGTTGGGTTCGTATCGAAAAGAGCTTTCTAACGAATATGAGAGATTTGAAATCTAACAGTTGGATTCGGAATCATGTCCAAATCAAATTTGCAAAAGGTCGCTGTAAGTGCAGTTCGATGACCGTTTATGGAAATCGACTGTACAGGCCTTGATAAAATTATTAAAAATATCAATAATTTGTGTGAAATCATAATAAATGATTTGGAAAGAATTAGGATGAAAAATTCCATATTTGAAAAGATAAAAATATATTTTTATCGAAACGAACTAGTTATGAACTAGGATTAAAAATCCAATCTTTTTAAATAAATAAATTGGGTTTGAAATGGTTTTAAAAATAACCAGAATTTCCAATATACGAATTGGAATGGATTTGAATCGAAATTATCTTCGGAATATTTCGATATTGGATTCCGTGATTATAGGGATATTGTGGAGGAATTTGGAAGATATATATATATATCGTTATTCCAATATGATATTTGTTGGTTTGAGAATTTGATATTGAATATAAGCCGATATATTTTCTATTCAGAGCCTTGTATTTAATATCAAATTAGATTTTGGGTTTGTCGTGAATGGTATCTTTAATAATACTGTTCTTAAACCCAGTGGAGTTAAGTAAATTAGAAACTGACTGGAGATTAGCTAAGTTGAATGGTTTCCTGGGTATTGATCTAATGTTGGTTTCGGCCTTCGGGATTAATACTTAGGGAATTGTTCTCTTACTAATTTACGGTTAGGGACTGATGGGATTTTGGGTTTGTTGTGAACTGTGTTTTAAATGACAATGTTCTTAAACCCAGTGTGAGAAGAATAAATCTTTTAATTAAGATTTAAAGAAGAATTACCAACTAATTAACATTTGATTGGAACTGAAAATGGAATGTGAATTAGGTTTATTGTGAACTGTGTTTTTAACGACATTCGTTCTTTAACCCGATTTACAGTTAAATGTGATTTGGAATTTATAAATATTTTTATTAAGATTTAATAGGAATTTTTCCAAAGTAAAGTTTTCCAATTTAATATATTAAATTGGAATTGAATGGAATTCGATTTGATAATAATTGAAATGAAATTCTGTGGAAGAAGACTATTAATACATATGGAACATAAAAGGCTTTGCTGTTATTCCATTTATATTATTAGTCGGATATGGAAATTGATAACGATTATATATTGATTTGTTTTTCCGTGAAGATTCCATAATTATTGGAATGTGATTTGGGTTTATCGTGAACTGTGTTTTAAATGACATTAGTTCTTTAACCCAGTTAAAGGCAGGATTACATGTCTGTCATTGTATTTCGAACTGCATGGTTGATCTCTGCTAAATATATATCTTTTTGGTGGTGGAGAATTTATTCTCTTACTTAACACCCTTCTCTATGACGTACGAGCTTAGAGGTTATATATCGGCAGAAATCAATAGTACGGTGTAGATTGTCGATGCGGCATGTTTGTGTTTCAAAAGTTAAATAATCATTAATATTGATTTTGGGGAAGATTAAAACTAAGTGGAGTTTTAATGAATCTTTAATTAGATTGAATTGTGAATTGATAATTTAAATTATCAAATTTGGGAAATGATCGAGAGTGGAGTATCATCAGTTTTGCTCCAAGCGATTGTTAAATATTTAATTAGATTTGAACGGGAAATGGTAATTAAATTTACCGATAACACCGTGGTGATAGTTATGGGGTAATACCAGTTTTGCTCCATGGGATGAATAGGTTGGGATTGGGAAATTAAATAAATGGTTACTTCGGTAAGGTGCGCTAATCCCGACTAGTTTGGAAAACCGTAACATGGTTTGAATTGATATCCAAAGGAAGATTAAAGAATAAATTTTATAGAATTTATCTTTGATAAAATTTATGGGAACCTTTGCCAAAGGATATAAATATTTAAATAAAAGAATACTCAGAATTGGAATGAGACGTATGTTGTGTTTTGTAGCACTTGTTTATTATATATGCGAGTTATTCAGAAAAGCCGGGTTTATACCCATTCTGAATAACTGATTCGACGATGAAGACGGTGGTTGAAGACCGGAGGTCTTCACATCGTTTGGATGATTACCGATGTCTTGATTAGGCTGTACACCCAAGACGAGGTAATAAGTGGTGATTGTCCAGATGTACTTGGAGATCGACCGGATATGCGAGGACCTCTCTTCTGTATTGGACATATGGGACGAGGAATAAGGTGCCTCTAGTTTCGTTCAGACCCAGAATGAACTTGTAAGTGTATTGTGTGTCTGACATTGGACTTTATTCTGTGTTGATTGATTTCTATTAAATATATATCTGTTTGGCGGCGGAGTAATTATTCTCTTGCTTAACGCCCTTCTCTGAGACGTAAAAGCTCAGATGTTATATATCGATAGATATCGGTCGCATGGCATGAATTGCCTGTGTGGCATGCTGAGATGCAAATGATCAAGGTGTCTTTTGAAAAGCAGAGTCTTGTTGTTGATGATCAAAGCACGGCTTTAATACAGCCTAGCTTTGTGTATAGCATTAATTCGCGAGCCTCACACCCAGGTGTAAACCAGAAACGGGAAGGACATCAGGGAAATGGACATATGCTGGTTTCTAGCTAGGAGTGGTGTCGGCATTTTGCAAGCCCTGGCATTTTACTCATGTGGATGTTGCTTATTATTACTTGATGGATAGAGAGGCGCCTTAGATATATCGCACTGCGGGGCCGATGAATGGTATGGTCTTTATACATACCCTTTTTATGCCCCTTAGGGAAGACTAGCATATAGTTTATTGTATTGCCAATCATCGACGGATGACCGACTCTGACGATCTGGGTGCAGTTGCACCTGAGACCTGAGGCACAGGCTAGAGTGTCTCGAATTATCACAGGATATTCCCTTTGCCTTGGTTCACAGATGGAATCCAACTTCCAATACGTGACATTTCGGTTTTGATTGTAGAGCCTAGTATTGGCGACATGATAGATAGTACCCATGCCGCCTATGATTGATACATTTATATTTGACATTGTTTTGACACTAAACACTTATAATAGTATCAAATGATTTGTTTTTAAACGTACCAAGCATGTTTGGTTATTATAAGGGAAAACCCGATCCTCCGGCTTGCGTTGCATTGTGTGATGGGACCTGTATCTTATAATAGCTTCATTTTTCCAAAAAGCATTGCATTGTTTATTTTATGCACTGGTATTCTTAGGAGGAAACCCATTCCATGTTATACGGCGTGGTCCCTTGATTTACCTTATTTGAAAAGTAAAGTTTTGAATAACTGTTTTAGTTCTCACACCAGTCACATGACTAACCTAGAGTTTATTGTTTTAACCTAAACTCTGGGTGCCCCTATTTTCCACATGGGCAGCTAGTAGTTTTGGTTTTGCAGATTTATATTCACAGGATCATGGTTTACAGCTGGAATGATATTCGGAAGGATCTGTATCCATGTATCTCTTTCAGTTGTGTTTTGTATTATTTTTCCGCTACTATGTATTTAAATGTAATTTGAATCTCTGATATTTGTCTGATGTATAATATTTATTCGTACTCTGTTATATTTTTGTATTCTGATGGAATTGTTGTAATAAGCAATGATCTTCTGTTTGTGTTCTGATTCGTCTTGTCCTCAAAACAATCTGGGATTTCCTTCACGGGGAAGTTCGGGTCGTTACATTTGGTATCAGAGCTTTGGTTTACAAAGCTCGAGAACAAGATACATTAGAACAATACGAAAGAATTCATTAGAGATTGGATTAGTAATATCCAATGAGAATGACTCGTTAGAGATAGGATCAGTAGTATCCTAAAACGAGTGTGAAGAGTAGTGTTTTTAGAATAAAAATAAAAACAAATTTTGTTTTGTAAATTTAAGCCATTTCATACGTATTTGAATATTTATTTGTATTGAATTTGGACAATCCAATATATAAAGATTTTGCATATAAATCTTGCAAACGTATATTTGAAGTTTTAATATATTGGATAGATATAGAATCACACTCTAGTCGCCCGGAGATGGTTCTGATGATCGCTATAGCGTCATCAGCATTTACGTTCATGTTTCGAAAGTGGGATATTTATATATTTCCAATTGACTGGTGTGAGAACCAAAACATATATTGTTGTGATTTAGCATTAAAAATGGATTTTAGTATATAAAAACTATAAATTCGAAACGTTAATCAACTAATTGATTGCTGGTTGTGTTGTATGATTATTGGCTTGATTAATTAAAATTTTGACCCATTAAGCCAAATTGTACGAAATATTGAGCTGGATTGAAATTTTGTTAGAGTTTCCTATATATACATGCATATACATTGAACAGGTAAATGGATTTGCTGTTGAGTAAAGAATTTATTTGCATGTCCGACAAATAGGTAAGCCTTAATGAGTTGGCTGCGCAATTTTATTATTATATAAACTCCTGTGAATGCCATTGGATGCGGAGTGCTGGTTGTTCTGTGTGAGATTATAAAAGTCACCATAGGATAGTAACAATTAATTTTGAACTACACTACATGGCATACTTGACGATAGCATACTCTATCATATACCACATAAGCACTTGGAGCTTGTATGACGAGGTTGAAGATTTACCATACAAGCGAGAGGGTTGTATGGCGATGACTATATTTCAGGTTGAACCGAAGACAGATATGGACTATATAAAATGTAACGGTAAATTGCCGGATTAATAAAAACCCCACACGGGTCTGGAGTTGACAATAATCACGTCTCTCTAGTCATTAAGGCACAAAAACTATTTTTAGGGTGACGAGAATTTATTCTTTGGAGTTATGATCTATACACACTCCCCTGTGGACACCGGAATTTATCACTATAAATATGTGTATGCTTTTTAGGATTTATTGGGAGCCTAATACGGCCCAATAAATTTCCAAACCCCTCCCCGTAGAAAGGAGGTTATGGCGAAATTTTTCGAAAATTTAGGGTGTTAGCCAAATTTGAAAATTCTTAGAAGCTGAAAAGTTGAAGAATGAAAGCCAAACTGAAAGTTGAGTTGGTTGGTTAAACAACTTTCAGCTCCGTTCCTTTTCGAGGACGAAAAGATTTTAAGTGGGGGAGATTGTAATAACTCGAAAAATCGAAACCAATTTAAATTTTTTATTTTGGCAATTTTAATGAATTTTGAATATTTAAAATAATTTATTTTAAATAATAACGACGAGAAATTTATTTTGAATAGAATTAGAACGTATATATTTATATGAATCAAAGTTAGAATATAAATATATTTTTTAATTATAAAAGGAACTAGAAATGGCGTGGTAGTTTGAAAATTCGATTTCAAATTTCAAAAGAATGTATTGGATTCAAAATAAACCAGATTTAAGCAAAACCAAAAATATTAGAATTTATATGAAAATATTTTTCCAACGAATCCAAAAAATTGAAATTTATAGCGGGAATAAAAAGTTCCAGTTGAAAATTCGGAATAGTCACTATGGAAAATATAGCCCTTAAAAATAGCGATTTTGCAAACGACCTCTGTTTTTGATGAAACCACTTTTGTTGGATCCCGGATGTCAAATTATTGCTAAATTCCAAAATTCATGATTTTTGGGATTAATATGTGAGCGTGGCGAAGTAAAACGTGTTTTGACAGTTTTAGTCAATTTGGATCGACCAGAAAATGACCATTTTTCAAACGGTCTCCAAATTCGATGAAATTAGTTTTGTTAGGACCGTATCGTCAATACGAAGTCAGATTTATTTTTTTGGAATTTTTAGGGTCCGTATGTGGCCCCGGTAAATTGAAATGTGCGTTCAAATTCAATATATAGATTTATATTTTGATTTTGACAGAAACCAATCGAAACAGTCGAATTGGCTTACTGAACATATCCCATTGTGTTTGGAATGGGGGTAATTAGTTATGGACGACAGTCGGTGGGTTTCGTTTGGAGGTCGAAAGAAAAAGTTACTTTTTGGGGATAAATTAAAATAATTATATATTTAATTATATAATTCCATTCCCTCTTTTTCCCCTTTATTTAAAGTCAACCCCCCTGTTCATATTGAAATCAAAGAAAATAAAGAAAGAAAAAAAACAAATGCCTCGTCGATCAACGCTGCGCCATCGCGCCTGAGGCGCCGCCCCCCTCTGGCCTCACCGCACATCTCCTCCAGCCTCCCCTTCTCTCGAGCGCTCCTCCTCTCCCCAAACCCCATAACCGCCCTAATGGCCACCGCAACCCCCTACCGCCTCCATCCGCCGCCTCCACCGATCTGACCCCCCCCCCCCCCGGTGCCTCAGCCTCTCTAAACACCACTCCTTCGATAAACACAGTAAGTTTTATAATTTTTATTAATATAAAATCTGATTTTATATATGTATAAGTTAGATTTTTAATAGGTTAAAGTTCAAATTTTTAATAGGTTAAAAATTAGATTTTTAATAGGCTAAAGTTTAGATTATTATTATAGTAAAGATTGGATTTTTTTATAAACAAAAAGGTTGAATTTTTTTTAAATAAGGAAAGTTTATATTTTTATCTATGAAAGGTTTATATTTTTAAATATAAAGTAAACATTATATTTTTATATAATGGAAGATTATATTTTTAACATTCAAAAAGGTTTGATTTTTAACATTAAAAAAGGTTTGATTTTTAACATATAATAGAGAATATAAAAATATGATTTTTATATAAACAGTAGCGAATAGAAAGATTAAATTTTTATCGTATGAATCATAAGGATTATTAGTAATAAAAATTCGATTTTTACATATGTGTCGGCGTGATAAAAATTCGATTTTTATATATGTGTTAGCGTGATAATATTTTTATTTATATACGAACAGTATAAAAATATGATTTTTATATATGAAGTGCCATTATAAAAATGTGATTTTTAAAATAAACATCATATTAAAAATGTGATTTTTACTATGAACAGCGGGAAAAGGTCGCATTGGAATTTTGGGCAATCCGAGCCATTCAAAAATAGAGAATGGAGGAGTGGATCCCGAAGGTGAGAACTCCTCATTTTAATTTATTTTCTTGTGAAAATATATACTGGAATGTAGACGGTGCTTAGCAGCACCCGACACCTGTCGTCCACAGACCATGAACGACTTGTTTGTTTGATTGATTGTACTGCGAAAATTGATTGTGTGATGTGGAATGGAATAAAATATTTTGTAGTTAAAAATATAATTTTTAACGAGTATATGAATTAAATAAATATTCATTTACAAATCGGACGATTTGCTTATGTACACACATTTGACTGATATTGATTAGGACGATAAATTTTACACATCGCCCAAATTCACAAATAAATCTGTGTTTGTTGTTTGAAAACCCCACACGCGTGTTGGGATGATATTGGACATACACTAATCACAATATTTAGTTGTATGTCAATCGATTAGTTGACAGACTGTTATAAGCGTTAAATATTTATATTTAATGCGTATCCAGTGTAGAACGCACTCTGGATGATGGTTGACTGTGTTTGATTGTTGTTGTGTACATGTGTTTTATGAAATCTGTATAAATAACATTATATGGTAATTGACTGTGCCTAATTCCAGTTCAGAAAGAATGAATATGTTAAAATAACGAATATTTTAAAATAATGAATATTTTAAAATAATATTCAGTAAAAGATCAAAATCTGATTTGATGTCCGATATGGGATGGACACGAATATATTTAAATACATAAAGCCGTGTTGATTAGATTAATGCCATTTTGACGTGAACGATATTTATATCGATTTTATTCATTTGTATAATGAATATCGAAAAGGAAATGATTTCGAAATATAATTCTTTGAAAATACTATCATTTATATATTGATGATATGGAATATTCAATTTTGATTTGAAATTGAATATGAAGTTGAAATACTTTTGAAAACGAATTTAAAACGATTTATAAAATACGTTTTAAATGGAAATCGATGATATATATAATTTATATATTATATATATAATGACCTGAATAGAACGTGTCGCGCTGTGGAAGTTCGCGAATTTCGACCATTGACTTCGAACGGACATTACAGGAGATCCAACCTTCGGAATCTCCTAAAACCGGAACCGTTGGGTTTGTATCGAAAAGAGCTTTCTAACGAATATGAGAGATTTGAAATCTAACGGTTGGATTTGGAATCATGTCCAAATCAAAATTGGAAAAGGTCGTTGTAAGTGCGGTTCGATGACCGTTTATGGAAATCGACTTTACGGGCCTTGATAAAATTATTAAAAATATCAATAATTTGTGAAAAATCATAATATATGATTTGGAAGGAATTGGGATGAAAAATTCCATATCTGAAAAGATAAAAATATTTTTTTATCGAAATGAACTAGTTATGAACTAGGATTAAAAATCCAATATTTTTAAATAAATAAATTAGGTTTGAAATGGTTTTAAAAATAACCAGAATTTCCAATATATGAATTGGAATGGATTTGAATCGAAATTATCTTCGGAATATTCGATATTGGATTCCGTTATTATACAGATATTGTAGAGGAATTTGGAAGATATATATAGTTATACCAATGCGATATTTGTTGGTTTCAGCATTTGATATTGAATATAAGCCGATATATTTTCTATTCAGAGCCTTGTATTTAATATCAAATTGGATTTTGGGTTTTTCGTGAGTGGTATCTTTAATAATACTGTTCTTAAACCCAGTGGAGTTAAGAAAATTAGAAACTGACTGGAGATTAGCTAAGTTGAATGGTTTCCTGGGTATCGATCTGATGTTGGTTTCGGCCTTCGGGATTAATATTTAGGGAATTGTTCTCTTACTAATTTACGGTTAGGGACTAATGGGATTTTGGCTTTGTCGTGAACTGTGTTTTAAATGACACTGTTCTTAAACCCAGTGAAAAGAATAAATCATTTAATTAAGATTTAAAGAAGAATTACCAATTAATTAACATTTAAATTGGAATTGGAAATGGAATGTGAACTGGGTTTATTGTGAACTGTGTTTTTAACGACATTCGTTCTTTAACCCGATTTACAGTGAAATGTGATTTGGAATTTATAAATCATTTTATTAAGATTTAACAGGAATTTTTCCAAAGAAAAGTTTTCCAATTTAATATATTAAATTAGAATTGAATGGAATTCGATTTGATAATAATCGAAATGAAATTCTGTGGAGGAAGACTGTTAATACATATGGAATTTAAAAGGCTTTGCCGTTATTCCATTTATATTATTAGTCGGGTACGGAAATTGATATCGATTATATATTGATTTTTTCCCGTGAAGATTCCATAATTATTGGAATGTGATTTGGGTTTATCGTGAACTGTGTTTTAAATGACATTAGTTCTTTAACCCAGTTAAAGGCAGGATTACATGTCTGTCATTGTATTTCGAACTGCATGGTTGATCTCTGCTAAATATATATCTTTTTGGTGGCGGAGAATTTATTCTCTTACTTAACACCCTTCTCTATGACGTACGAGCTTAGAGGTTATATATCGGCATAAATCAATAGTACGGTGTAGATTGTCGATGTGGCATGTTTGTGTTTCCAAAGTTAAATAATCATTAATATTGATTTTGAGGAAGATTAAAACTAAGTGGAGTTTTAATGAATCTTTAATTAGATTGAAATGTGAATTGATAATTTAAATTATCAAATTTGGGAAATGATCGAGAGTGGAGTATCACCAGTTTTGCTCCAAGCGATAGTTAAATCTTTAATTAGATTTTAACGGGAAATGGTAGTTAATTAAATTTTCCGATAACGCCGTGGTGATAGTTATGGGGTAGTACCAGTTTTGCTCCATGGGATGAATTGGTTGGGATTGGAAAATTAAATAAATGGTTCCTTCAGTAAGGTGCGCTAATTCCGACTAGTTTGGAAAACCGTAACATGGTTCGAATTGATATCCAAAGGAAGATTAAAGAATAAATTTTATATAATTTATCATTGATAAATTTAATGGAAACCTTTCCCAAAGGATATGAATATTTAAATAAAAGAATATTCAGAATTGGAATGAGACGTATGTTGTGTTTTGTAGCACTTGTTTATTATATACGCAAGTTATTCGGAAAGGCCGGGTTTATACCCATTCTGAATAACTGATTCAATGATAAGTCGACGATGAAGACGGTAGTTGAAGACCAGAGGTCTTCACATCGTTTGGATGATCATTGATGTCTTGATTGGGCTGTACACCCAAGACGAGGTAATAAGTGGTGATCGTCCAGACGTACTTGGAGATCGACCGGATATGTGAGGACCTCTCTCCTGTATTGGACATATGGGACGAGGAATAAGAGGCCTCCGGTTTCGTTCAGACCCAGAACGAGCTTGTAAATGGATTGTGTGTCTGACATTGGATTTTATTCTGTGTTGATTGATTTTTATTAAATATATATCTGTTCGGCGGCGGAGAATTTATTCTCTTGCTTAATGCCCTTCTCTGAGACGTACGAGCTCAGAGGTTATATATCGATGGATATCAGTCGCATGGCATGAATTGCCTGTGTGGCATGCTGAGATGCAAATGATCAAGGCGTTTGTTGAAAAGCAAAGTCTTGTGGTTGATGATCAAAGCACGGCTTTAATACAGCCTAGCTTTGTATATAGCATTAATTCGCGAGCCTCACACCCCAGTGTGAACCAGAAACGGGAAGGACATCAGGGAAATGGACATATGCCGGTTTCTAGCTAGGAGTGGTGTTAGTGTTTTGCAAGCCCTGGCATTTTACTCATGTGGATGTTGCTTATTATTACTTGATGGATAGAGAGGCGCCTCAGATATATCGGCACTGCGAGGCCGATGGATGGTATGGTCTTTATACATACCCTTTTTATGCCCCTTAGGGCAGATTAGCATATAGTTTATGGTATTGCCAATCATCGATGGATGACCGGCCCTGACGATCCGAGTGCAGTTGCGACTGAGACCTGAGACATGGGCTAGAGTGTCTCGAATTAGCACAGGATATTACCATTGCCTTGGTCACAGATGGAATCCAACTTCCAATACGTGACATTTCGGTTTTGATTGTAGAGAGCCTATATTGGCGACATGATAGATGGTACCCATGCCGCCTATGATTGATACATTTATATTTGAAGCTGTTTTGACACTATACACTTATAATAGTATCAAATGATTTTTTTTTAAACGTACCAAGCATGTTTGGCTATTATAAGGGAAAACCCTATCCTCCGGCTTGCGTTGCATTGTGTGAGGGACCTAGGTCTTATAATAGCTTCATTTTTCCAAAAAGCATTGCGCTATTTGTTTTATGCACTGGTATTCTTGGGAGGAAACTCGTTCAGTGTTATACGGCGTGGTCCCTTGATTTACCTTATTTGTAAAGTAAAATTTTGAATAACTGTTTTAGTTCTCACACCAGTCACATGACTGACCTGGAGTTTATTGTTTTAACCTAAACTCAGGGTGCCCCTATTTTCAACACGGCCTGCTAGTAGTTTCTGTTTTGCGGATTTATATTCACAGGATCCTGGTTTACAGCTGGAATGATATTTGGAAAGCTCTGTATTCGTGTATCTCTTTCAGTTGTGTTTTGTATTATTTTTCCGCTGCTATGTATTTAAATGTAGTTTGAATCTCTGATATTGGTTTGATGTATAATATTTATTCATACTCTATTATATTTTTGTAATATGATGGAATGTTGTAATAAGCAATGAAATGTTCTTCTGTTTCTGTTCTGATTCGTCTTGTCCTCAAAGCAATCTGGGCTTTCCTTCACTGGGAAGTTTGGGTCGTTACAGGATTCAAAAAACGTCTTCCCAAGAAAGGCATGTTTTTGGGGAGGGCAAGTGTTGACCCGCCTTTTTGCAAGGCTATTGTGCTTCGAGGAAATGACATTTAGATTGCTTGTGGCTCGAGCGAAGACTCGCACAAACTCGAATTAAGCATCAAAATCGATGTTCGCATCGAAATTAGAAGATAAATTCGAATCGATTGTGTTTGGACATCGTCCAATCACTTAGAAAAGGCCTGATCGACTCGTGAGATTTCTTCCACTTGTTGGACGTGGTCTTACCCACTTAATCCACTACTTCTATTTTCACGCCACTACTCCTAGCCAACCTTGATGCCTATGCAGTTATAAATATACTTTCAGATGCTCATTTTAGGGAATTCCTTCCACTCGCCTATGCTTGGATACTACCAATCTGGGGATTAACTTCTTTTCTCCTTAAATTACTTAGATTAAACTTAGCTGTAATTGTAATTATACAGTATAAACAAGTGATTACAACTAGTGGACGTAGGTCTGATCGCCATACCAATATAGATTCGCTAAGTCTTTTACTTATTTGCATTATTTTATTCCTTGTGACTGCTGTGATTCTGTGATTACCTGTGATTCGCTTATGATGTGGTTGTTGGCATTTAATTGACCAAGTCAACCATCAATAGGAGATTATGATAAGGGTAGTAAAGTGGCGACTACTGCTTCAGTATGGATGGAAGAGGATATTTATCCCAATTCTTTATTCGCATTTGGTAATTTCTAGATTATGGGTAATAACAAATAAGCAACACAAAAACTGACTAACATGATTGAATCTCACTCTAAATAACTCTTACATTGTGCACCATTAAAATATCATCTCGGAGCATGCTTAATCTTGTTTAATTCTATGAAATTTATAACAACTTAAATAATATGTAGTTGTCATCGCTAAAAAAATGAATAAAAAAGTAAGTAAAGCCCCAGAATGGTTGTTATAGTTTTCTTCAAGTTTGCAATAAGGGTGTGCTGTTCATAAGTTTAAATGGGATATTTAAACCGATCATTTAAACAGGGTTGGGCGAGGGATGCGTTTGCTATTTCAAATGAGACATTTAAACGAGGTATTTCATCTGAAATAATATTACACTGAGGATCTTCTAGTTTCATTAAGTCTAGAGCGAATAACTATACATATCTAGTACAACATGAAAATAATTTGAGATTATGCTACCTGAACGTCCATTTTTTTTTCTGGTCGTTTGTCTGTTTTGAGAGCACTATAGTAATAGTGTACATGAATATGACTACCATTTCTCATACAAAAGCATCCTTTGTTGTTTGCAAACCGTAATATTGCAGTCTATTGCATAATGAATGGAAAAAAAGTCGTTTCATGAAAATTCCACTGACAACGTTCTTGAATGTCATTTAATATATTTTTTCCACCCACATTAACTTGGTATACTCGGGTGCGTGCATCGGATAACTTCTCTCATTCATCCATGTAAATATGCTGTAACAGCAACTAGCCCTAGTAATTTTGTTGATCAGAATCGTCTGAATTAGACCTTACAATTAAAAGACGGAATTTCAACTGATTATAAAAAGACTAGAAAAGAATATCGTACAGAAAGAAAAAAGAGCGCGCAATTTAAACAAAAATTTACCACAAATATTAGATATTTGAGTCCGTAAATAAAAAAATGTAAAGGAGAAGGAGAGATTGTTGTTGATTTGAAGAGGAGAAGAGAGCGGAAGGTACTTTTAACCAACGAGTTCGGCTAGCCTGGCCAAATGGCCAGGTATAGTTTAGGATGTCTAGGATGTGTCCCGAACTTTACATGGCCAGTTCGGCCAGGCGAACACCTGCTAACTATTGGTCTTTAGTCACCATCTCTTCGAAAATCAGTTTGGTTTTGTAATAGAAAAATATTGGTTTTACTAACTTTGACAGCACTTTGACCAAAATGCGACCTGGCATTTAACATATTTAACATACATTTATGCATGTAGAGTATGTCTTATTAGTTAGCATTTAGTGTGCAATTTGTCTTATTCAGTTTATTGAAAATTCCGAGTCATCTAGTGTGTACAATGTCTTACTGGTTAGAATGCATGCAGCTGAAACAGTAGAATAAATTTTATACAGAAATTGCAAGTACCACAATATTGGAATGTTTATTACATAAAGTATCTAACATGTTAGATGGTGGGAGTACCGATCTTTACATATATAGTTTCAAAAATAAAAAACAAACAAATAAACTTTTTTTTGGCAAGGCAAATAAATAAACATTTGTTATGCATATGTATATATAAACAGTCCTCTATGTGTGTATGTAACTCATGTGTAACCAAATCAAGCAAGCTCTATGTTTAGAAAATATTAGCCAATAAAACTTCATTGGTCTTTCTAAAGATCAAATGAGCAAGTTCATTTTTTTCTATAGAGAGTGAAATATTAATTCCACCATAGGATAAGCAGTTTCTATAATTATAAGATGCCTAATAAAGGTTTACATAATTTCTAAAATCAACCTTTACTAAGCCTTTTACCTCTACATTAGCATTTGAGTTCACTCAATCCTATTTTTCTTTTACCTTCATGCATTTATGTAGGGTTGTAGAAATAGCCATTTGTGTATATTGTATATCTCATATCAATTCAATGTGAATCGTGCAACATATATAGTAGGCAATTGATATATTGTAGAAATAACGATATGTGTATATTGTAGAAATAACACAAGTAATATTTCAGATTCTATGTCCAAACATTTTATATTCATATTAACATTTCAGTTATTTAATATGTTCATTAATATACATATATATTCAAATCAGTACTCATGTTTACTAATACGTTGAAATTCATATTCAGTTACAGTGTAGGTGCCAGGTTTGCTAACATAAACAATTACTTTTATTTGGATTTGGAAAGAGTAAGAGTTATAAAGAAGAGACTGGAGGCTAAAGTAGCAAAGCAAAAGAATGAAGAGCAGAGATATTAGACATAGATTTTGACTTTGGTAGTTGTTGACACTTACCTACTGTATTATTGTAATGTAATTTGAATTCAAAATTTAGTTAAAGAGTTATATAAAAACTTTTAATGTCTAAGAAGCAACTATGAACTGAGAGTGACTGATTGACTATATATAATTTTGTTATATGTCCATGTAATCATGACACTACTCTTGATCAATATATAATTTTGTTATATGTCCATGTATTAATGCTTGAAAAGGATAAATACCTATTTCTATAAATCAGGAGAAATTACCTATTTTTTCAAATAATAATCAGCTAGAGAAAAGATCCACATGAGGCAATTGATCTCACCACTACAAAATAACTCATTTGCTTCGGTTGTTTTCCCCATGTTGCTTCGGTTTAACAACCAAAGCAAATGCAAACATCGGAAGCAAAAAGGGCAGATCATAGCTTAAAAATGAGGATTTTTTGCTCCTATTATAGCTTACATGTAACGTCCCATAATTTCGGTAGTCAAACATTTAATTTATTTTATTATATTAAATATCGATTTGGAAATTTAAATGGATTTATAATGCATAATTCGTTTATATAACGAAGTTTGAACATATAATTTGTATTTAATTATAAAACAAACTCGAAATGTCGCGGTATTTAGTAATTCACGATTTGAAATTCATGTGTATCGGTATGAATATAAAACGCTCAATGACAGTCGACTAAGAAATTAAATAATCATAAGAAATAGAACGTTCAAATCAATGCGTTATTTACCTTATGATGAGGCCCGTGCTTCGCACACCAGAAATTGTTCGATATATTATACAAGCCTCAAAAACAATTTTCTTTTCAAACGACCTTCAGTTTCAACGAAAATTTTTTATTGGAATGCGTATAGCTAATTATTGTTATATTTTCAGTTTGGAGCCAATCAAAGTTATTTTATCGGTACATGAAATTTAAAGATGGACCGATAAATTAAAATAGCGTCATTGTGCAAACGGAGTCCGTTTTCAACGAAATTGATTTCATTGGAACCGAAAAGTTAAAATGTAGTGGTACGTTCATTTTCGTTACGATCAGGATACGCGTGTGTCGATATCGGTTATATGTTAGTAACGATATAATTTATTTACGATATAGAATAAAATTTAATAAGATATTGAAACTTAAGTATTAGGTAAAGTTGAAGAGGTGTGTGTAAGTTGGAACCAGCCTACCCTACTATTTGAAACAAACCATGTGCCAACTCAAAAATATCCCTATATATACATATATATATATATATATATATATATATTCTTACGACTTAAGAAACACTAAACATATAGTATAAATCATTTTCAGCTTTATTTCAACTAAGCCTACCCACATGGCTAGAACTGAAGTTCAAGCGTGCTATATAGTCCATCCTTCTCCTCGTCTAAGTATATGCTCAGCTTAGTATGTACTTTATACACACGTGAAACCTTACCTAAACTATACACTGCATATTGATTTGTCAATTCCATATATTGAAGTACACCGTCTCAAATGAAAACTTAGATCAGCTGTACCTATATTTTCACATCAACATAAATATTAAACAGTATCACCTCCTACCCATATGAAATGAAAATGCAAGCCACTTTTTCCTTTCGCCAAAACTCAGCATGTCTGTACATGCGACCTGTATATTATTTTTTTGAACATGCGTAGTAACAGACCTAAGATATGTAGGCACATAAAAATTTCTGAACCACCTCAGCTATCTATTCCTTTCAACCGACATTTTTGTGACATTTCTTTTCAGCCTTCTTGAGCCGTGCCGACCAAGGTTTTAGAATTCCCATCTCCATACACATGCTAATCTACATGCGACGCAGGGCTATGATTATGTATAATATACATACATACATACATATATATATATATATATATATATATATATATATAAACCGTGGTCACCACGTTTGCTTCAACTATAAATATGTGTGTTGATCCAGGAAGAAGTCTCCATTCTCAGGGCAAAGCCTATCTTATAAATAAATAAATAAAAATCATGAGCTTCATTTCAAAACCGATACTTCCATGGTTTAAAAAAAATACAATGCGTTGGGTACTGAGTACAAAAAGGAAGATAAGACTGGAAGGAAGTGGCAAGGAACTGTATGGGATATGGGGCGCAAACAAATGAACGAAATGTATGGATGGGAAAACAAAACGTGGAAGTCTTGTGTAATAACCCGGAAAATATGAGCCAATTTAAAAATTATAAATTGGTGATTTCAAAGGAATTTGAACAATTGAAATAGAATATTTCAATAAAATAGTGAATTAGAAATAGTGAGTCAGTTTGAAAATTTAAATTCAAACTTTGACTGACTGTGCAGGGTGGAAAATATAACGGATTTTAGTGAAACCAAAAATATTTAAATCTGTTTATCAATAACTTTCTAACGAATCTGAAAAATCGAAATTTCATAACGGGAATCAAAAGTTATGGCCGAATGAATTTTCAGAAAGGTCGCTATATAGAATATATAGCCCTGGAAAATTGATATTTTGCAAATGACCTCGGAATTCGACGAAACCACTTTTGTTGGGTCCGGGATATCAAATTATTGCTAGGTTTCAAATTTCATAATTTTTGAAGCTAGTATGTAAGCGTGGCAAAAGAAAATGTGTTTGGTCAATTTCTGTTAAATTGGATCGACCAGAAAATGGCCATTTTTCAAACGACCTCAGAATTCGACGAAACTAGTTTTGTTGGGACCGTAGCCTCAAAACATAGCTAGATTTATTTTTCTAGAATTTTTCGAATCAGTTTATGGCCCTGGCAAATTGAAATGTACGTTCAGAGTTAAAATTAAATGTTTTATACTTTAATTTGAAAAATAACTGACTGTAACAGTCGAATTGGCCAACGAAACATATCCCATTGTGTCCGGGATGGGGGTATTTAGCTAGGGACGACAATCGTTGGACTTGAAAAGGGGTTCGTAGGGGAAAATCCTAATTTTCTGAATAATATATATATCGGCCAATCAGAAATTTTCTTTCATAAATTAAAATAAATAAAAAAACCGCTTCCTTCGAAACGAACGGCGAAACCCGTTCCAAACTTCCCCGACCGATTGCCGCCGCCTCAGCCCCCTATCGCCGCCGCCACCACCCAGAATCGAACCGCCTCCTCCTCCTCTTCAAATCCGACCATACCTCAGCCTCCACCATCGCCGCCTCTGCCAGAATCGGGCCCAGGAAGTCGCCGATTTCCCAGCGCCGCCCTGATCGCCACCGACCACCGAGCCACCCCAAACCACCACCGACAGGACCACCTCTCCTTCCTCTTCCACGTCAGCACCTCCGATCGTCCCCACGTGCCACGGATTTCGCGAAAATTGCAACCCTAGTTTCGAACAACTTAGAAAGGTGAGTCCTTTTTGATGTCTGCACTTTGAAAAATCATATCTTTTTGGTGTGTAGACGAAATTCAATGAAACAGGAAACGTCGGGACCGCAAGGAAGCTCTCTACCACATAGAATAAGCCGCGGATTTTTCTGAGTCATCTACGATTTTTAGCACTCCGAAAACCAATGTGAGAAATCTAAATTAAATGAATTTGAATGGAAAATGTCGTGTATAAATTATATAAGCGAAATATAAATTACACACGTGTTGTATACCTCATGTACATGCGTGGTGTAAGCTATATAAGCGAAGTATGAATTATACATGCATAGAATAATTGTTATATGTGTTGAAATGCAAGTGAAATATAGCAGTAATATATATATATATATATATATATATATATATATATATATATATACTCCCCTCGTCCACAAACCATGGACGGTATTTATTGTTGTGAATTGGTGTGAAATATTGGATGGAAAATACGAATGGTTGAATAATCGTTTGTGGTTGATATTGTTTGGTTGTGGTTGAAAAATACCCATTGGTGATTGAAATGAATTGGAAATATTTGTGGAAATAAAAATAAAACATGCCGCCTGCATGCGAATTAGATGCATGAATCCCCATTGTCAAAAATCGCGAGGTTTTAAGGTAGAGCGAGGAGCCGTACTAGGGACGGTGCCGGTTTTAACCACCCTGCCGTTATGCTACCGAAATTTTGAATAATATTCATGTGTTAGAATTATTTTCATATGTTGAAATTATCTTCATGCGTTGAAATTAAAGTCATATGTTGAAACTATATCCATGTGTGGAAATGTTCATGTGTTAAAAAGTGATGTGTGAAAATTAAATTCATTTGTGAATGAATGAAGTGTTTAAACAATAAAAATCTCATTTTTATAATATATATGAAGTATGAAAAATATTCGCCTTATATATAAATAGTTTCAACAATAAAAATTTCATCTTTCTTATATGAACAACATATATAAAATATCCATGTGTGGAGGTGCTCATGTGTTGAGAAGTGTGTGTATTGGAAAAGTTCATGTGTTGGATAAAAAGATCGAACAATAAAAATTACATTTTTATTGAAACTATGAAGTGTTGGAAACATTCAATTGTCGAATAAATATTTTAAATGATAAAAATATCATTTTTATCATATATGTGATATGCTAAAGATATGCGGACGTTGAAATAAATATTTGTGAATGAAATATTATTTTTAACATGCATAGGAACTAAATAAAATAGTCATGTGTTGAAATATATTTAGTTCGCTAAAATTATCATCTTTGAAATGTGAAGTGTTAAAAATATCCACTTGTTCAAATAAATATGCATGAGTTGAAATATACATTAATTAGCTAATGATATGATTTTTACCAATGCATGCAACATTAGAATGAATGGTGTTTTTAAACCGAAGTAAATCAAATATGAAGTTGAATGGAAAATGATAAGTGATAAAAATTGTATATATGTGCATGCATATTTATTGAACAGGTTATAGCAAAGGAGCTAGAGAAGAGGAATAAAATTTTGTGCTCGACAAATAGGTACACATTTACTGTTTTGTTTGGGTGATGATTTTATGAGCCTATTGGCTAGCCGCTTGGCTTTTTCTTTTTCTTTCTGACATGAGACGCCCGTGTGGCTATTTGGGAATTTTCCCAGCCCCTCCCGTACAAAGGAGGTTATGGCGAAATTTTCCAAAATTTAAAGGCGTTAGTGAAATAATTGAAGTGAAAACGATATAGGAATTTTTGAATGAATTATATTTATATAAATATATAAATATAAATAAAATTAAAACGAAACGTGGCCGTGCAGTTCGTGTTTTGAAACCGTGATTTCAAACGACTAGTGCGGGAAATCCGGCCATTGGATTTTCCCGAAACCGCAACCGTTGGGTTCGCCTTGGAAATATCTTTCCAACGGCACCAACTGTGTGAAGATCCGACGGTTGGATTGTCTGGAATGTTTAATTCAAATCTGAAGAAAAACAGCGCCAGAAATGATTATATATATATATAAATATAATTAAATAAAATCGAATAACGACGCTGCAGTTCGTAAATTGAAATCGTAACTTCAAATGGCTAGCGTGGAAGATCCGACTATCAGATTTACCCGAAACTGAAACCGTTGGATTCGTTTTGAAATGACCTTCCTAATGATATAAAATTTGTGAAGATCCAACGGTTAGATTTTCAGATATGTGTAAAACAAAATTAGGGAAAAACAGCGCCAGTGCACCGGCACGACCTGAAACGTCGTTTAATTAAATATGGCCGTTTTAAAATAAATAAAAATGGCGATATATCGTTATAAAATACTATAGACGATATAAAGTGAAAATAAACCAATTTCGTTGTGTTTGCTTGATATATGATGGTTGAATGTATTTAACATGAAGATTATAACTAAGGAACTGAAATGTGAATGTTGAATAGTCCAACCATATGATTAATTGATTTGAAAATCTAAATATACGTGGGTTATTTGAAAAGGCCGAGTTCATCTCATTTCAAATAATCGACCGACGTTGAAAAGTCGAAGAGTCAAAGACGGTTGAAGACCGACGATCTTCACATTGGATGGATGGGCGCTACTGATGCTCGTGATTGGAGTAGCTACCATGAAGGAGCTGAAGTAGTAGCCGTCCAGACATACTGTTGATTGTACGGATATGCGAGGAATTGGTGCCTCCGGTTTCATTCAGACCCAGAACGGACTTGTAAATGGACTGTGTGTCTGACATTGGATTTTGTTCTGTGCTGATTGATCTCTGTTAAATATATATATATCTGTTTGGCGGCGGAGAATTTATTCTCTTGCTTAACGCCCTTCTCTGAGACGTACGAGCTCAGAGGTTATGTATTGATAGAAATCAGTCGCATGGAGTGGATTGCCTGTGTGGCACGCCTAAGTGACATGTGATCAAGGCTTCTGTTGCAAAGCAAAGTCTTGTGGTTGATGATCAAAGCATGGTCTGTGTGACGTAGCTTTGTGTATAATGTGAATTCGCGAGCCTCACACCTCGGTATGAGTCAAAAACGGGAGAGTGACTGCAGGGAGAGCACGACGTTTCTTTCTAGCTAAGGTGGTGTCAGTGACCTACCAGCCCTGACATTATATATACTTTTCACCTGTGTGGTTTTTGGAATGCGAGGCGCCTCGATATAGGTCTGTAAGGACCGGGAAACGTGTGTTCAGGAATTGCCAATCCTCAAAAGTAAGAGAGGACCGGCCTTGAAGATCCAAGGATCATAGTGGGGTCCTGGGACATTTGCTAGAGTGTCTCGAATCGGAGAGGAGCTTGCCCCTTGCCTTGACTCATGAAGGAATCCAATTTCCAATACGAAATATGCGGACGTGATTGTATTACTAGTATGGCGACATAGTAGATGGTAGCTATGCCGCCTAGGATTGATATTTATGATTGAATTTGCTTTTGAAACATATATGCACTAGTAATAATATCAAACACTTTTGTTTTATTCGTATGAAGCATTTTTGGCCATTATAAGGTAAAACTCTATCCTCCGGCTTGCGTTGCATTGTGTGATGGGACCTGAGTCTTATAATGGCTTCATTTTATAAAAAGCATTTCGATGATTTAATCATTTACTTTATTTCATGCACTAGCACTCATTGGAGTAAACCCGTTCCGCGAAAGTGGCGTGGTCCTTTGATTTGCCTTATTATTGATGTTAATAAGTTAAGTAGATTTCTCATACCAGTCCCATGACTGACTCGTAGTTTGTTTCACCTTGCAAACACGGGTGCCCTCATTTGCACACGGGCAGCCTAGTTACAGGTTTCTGACGCACTTTTGGCTCATGGCGAGGCTTGACTACACCGTGCTGACTTTGATTTTCTCCGCCATTATTGTATCTATATTATGATTCCGCCATGGGCGATGTAGACTGGTATTTATTTTGTGTACTCTTTATGTATGATTCCGCCTCTGGCGATGGTGACTGATTATGTATCATTATGCACTAAGTTGTATCCTGCACTGTGCTCTCTGATGTGATGATATCTATATGATTCCACTATCATATGTGAGTAAATTATTCTATTTTCTGTTTATGCTATTATCTATGATCTGCTAATGATGATTAATGTGTTATATTCCAATGATTATCCTTAACACCGTACCACGGGGTTTTGGGATCGTCACATCTTGTGATAATGAGGAGTTTGAGTGAAAGTTGCGTGCTGTGTATATGAAATGAGGAAATGACCGGGTTGGTCTGTATAGTAAAGAGGGGAAGAAATAGTTCAAGGGGACGGATGAGGTGGTGGAGTTAGGCTCATTTGCTGGAGAAGGGGAAGACAGAGAATGTATGGAGGAGTGAGTAGCGTGAGAAACAAGGAGAGGGAAGGGGACTGGACGGAGGGTCAGTTGCGAGTACAACAAGTGGCGGTGTTTCTCTGATGGAGGGTGAAGGCGCAGGTCAGAAAAGTTGTTCGGAGCGGTGATGTTCTAAATGGGAAGAGCAGTTTCAAGAGGCACAGAACAACTCGGATGCTGGAGGCGTTTACATGTGAACCGCATTTACGTTGAGCCTAATCACGTCCTACATGGATAATCAAGGTAAGAAACGAATTAAAGGTGAAGCTAATAAATAATATAATTACACGTAGCCAGGGTAACTAGTGTTAACGTGGCACCATGGATTTAATATGCCTAACAAGTGAACCTGCCTACCCAAAAATATTAAAATAGTACCTTATTTTAGTTAATTATTTATATTAAGTTGTCCGCGGACTGAAATATAGGGTGCTGAACCCATATATATATGTATGTATATATATGGGAAACTCTATTTAGACACAAAATTGCACACAATAAATCTTAACCACTGGATCCTCCCATGAATTGCATTCTCAACATAAAGACAAACAAATCCAACAGTGGAGGCTTTGTGTCTCTCTCTTTATGTCAAATTTTGTGTCCAAATAGCCGGCCCTTATATATATATATATACATATATATATATATACATATATATATATACATATATATATATATATATAACGCCGTTAGTGGATATTTGATTTTGCCTAGCCATGTACGAGGTGCGTAACCGTTTATGAAACGCATGCTTAGTTTATTAATTAAATTAGACATGTGTGTAACCGGTTATGACCACTCGCTTCCCTTAGAGTTATAACTAAGACAAAATATGCCTAATCGGTTTAAACCATACCCAATCATGTCAAATTGGAGTTAAGTAAACATTTAGCTAATAAAATAATTATTTTAAAATTGTAATAATGTTAATTTCAAAAGTGAATACCGTATTAAAATTGTAACCGATCATTCGTACACAGAATCGGACGAACCAAAGAACGTTGGGACCGTACCAAAGGACGTAATATTATGGAAGTGAAACAGACAGAGTTGAACGCAACTGGAGGGTTGTAAAACAAACCGTTCCGACAACGACAAGGTGAGTTCAACTCACTCAGTTTTTATCCCACTTATATTTTACATAAGTTGGGTTCAAATATTTGTTTGCTATGCTTGTTAATTGTGTGATGGTTGCTGATATATGTTCACTAAACTGATTAAATTAAATGTTTATTTAATTTAATATTAAACCAATCGTTATTTTAAACGATTATTGCCAATTGAGGTAACTTTCCTCGTTGGTTACGGTTATAATAACATAAACGTATTGAATTGAAATATGACCGTTTGGGTTGCTATTATTGTTTGATGGTTGAATACTATACATGTTTATTGAAATGAATGATATTGTTGAGATAACGTATTTGGATGTAGAAAAAACAGGTTGGAGGGATCCAACTGGATTCCTCAAATTTATTATTTATTTTCATGTTACAATTACATGAACTATTTAACCCATATAATTGGATGATGGATTGGGTCATTAATTGTTGAATCTAAATTCAATGGTTGTTCTGTTTTAACCAATAGACAGTATTGGTTGGGTAATTGGCAGCAGTTGGCCCAAAATATATCGTTTTATAAATATTGGTTTACCATCAAGTGAATCGACGATAATGAAGTTATAAAATATATTTTATAACTGAAGATGAATTTGAAATCGATATATCTGAATAAAGATTTTAATAAAAGGAAATTAATATGTATGATTTATTATTTTAAAGTAATTATTAAATAATTTTGTAAAGTAAACTCTTATATCATAAGAGTTATGAGCAGACGAGCATAAATTACCAAAACGGTTAAGAGTTGGATTATTTTAAGGAGGCAATTAAATGAAAATAATTATATTATTAATTTATTAAAAATAGGGTTAATTGGAGTCGATTAATGAAATAACCATGGTTTGAGCTGATAAAGTAAACTGATCGGAATTAGCTATTTGATTAATTTATTTTTAATTAATCAAATAAAATAGTTTAACAAATATGCATTCTAACTTTAATAAAATTTTAAAAAAATTACTTTTTAATTAAGTTAAATAAGAAGTTAACTATTTCCATAATAGTTAAAGATGATGTAAATTATTATTTTTAATGGATAATAATTTGAGTAATCAATTCGTAAACAAGCTTCATTAAGGTAAGTAATGAAAGTTAATATTGGAACCCAATTGGATTTTTGAAAAGTATTGATGAACGGTTTTATATTAAAACCGAGATTTATAAACAAAGTTATAAAGGAGATTTTAAGCCAAGACGATAGCTTAAAGTAGCTGTTTGAATTAAGGAAAGGAAAGCGGGATAAAAGGGGTTTTATATTAAAACCGAATTTTATAAACAATGTTATAAAAGGAGGGTGAGGCTAAAACGTTAAAATTAAGTTAACGTTACTTAATTCTGGAATTATAAGATGTGATCTAAATTCTCTATATTAAATAAGAGATAAAATTTCATCAATTATAACCAAAATGGGATTTGGTTTGATATTGGGGATGATATGGGTTTTGGCATTACAACTGATACTTATCTTAAGATAAGAACGTTGTTGATTAAGGTCTGAGAGGTAATTTGAAATACCCCAACTTGAACGACTTCAGGATTATCGAGGGATGATATTAGTTGTAATGGTGAAGATGTAATATGGAATTTATTTTGAGAAATAATAATGTGACGTTATTGAAGAATTTACGAATATATGTAATGGATTCCAAAATAAAAGGAAATTAAAATGGGCTTGAGAATAAGAAATGATATTTCCATAGGAAAGGGATTAAAAGGAGATTTGTGAAAATATAACGCTATTTCCAAAATAATAAGATGAGATTTAGAATGAGTTTATTCTAAAAAGGTAAGTGACAATTATATTATTCAAACAACAAAACCAAAGGAGATGTCGCAACGATTATATTACAAGTGACAAGTTGAATCAATGATAGATAATAAATAATGTTGTAAATAAGTATTTTGAAATAATAGGAAAATTGAAATTGGATATGGTTATCAAATAATCTCAAATATTAGATTTAAATGGTTTTGAGAAGACAAATATATTGGAATGAGAATCGAATACCATGTTTTAAAATATAGGATGTTTTAGAAGTTTAAAATAATCGTTTATTAATTATTTATAATTAAATGGGCCAAGTGATGCTGAGTACTGAACCAGTAAATTTATCTTGATTTTCATGATTTAATGGTTGTTTATTTGATAGTTAAAAACAGACTATCAAATCTGTCCAATACGATTGTTGGTACGGAAAGACCGGGATCGAATTTATATTCGAAAACCATTCTGACCAACAAATACGTAAACAGTTGAGATATTATATGCTGATCAAGACGGAGAAATTAAATACCGTGGATCTTCATAAAACGGAAGGGTTACTTATAATCTCTGGCTTAGCGGCCCAAGATACACTGTGATTCTGTCGTGGTTGGAATCTACAGATTTCAAGGATTTCTCGCTACTGATCCATGGGGTGATTCCTATATTGGATGCAGTAGGAGAGTGCCTTCGGTTCATCCTGTTCCTGGATGACTTGTATGGACAAATGTCCGACAGAATATTTCTTAAGATTCACGTACATTGATTTTTATAAACGTACTCCTATTGGTGATAGCTAACACCCAGGGTATTTTTGTCGGCGTCAATTGGTGGTTTGGCTGATCTGATGATGTGGCATTCAAAGTGAATGGTGGCGTGCTATCGGGGAAAGAAGAATTATAACCTCAAGCCTCATAGCCAGGAACTGACAAAAATCGGGCAGGCAACATGGCTATGTGGGTTGCACTCATTAGGGTGTATAATCACCTATCTAGAGAAATTCCTTTTGCTTCTTTAATCTATCGATGTTGTCCCTTTCGGGAAACGATTGTTGATCCCAACCGTTGGTGATATACATTCGATACACTCAAGAGAAATGAGTGGTCAGTCATGTGTGGCCAGGTTGCAAGACGTTCTTGTTGAACCCAGTGTATTCGCCTCTAAAGATACACTATTGGCAGGTGGTTCCATACCTTGTCATAGTCGGAATCCAATCTCCAATAAGCGCCTGCGGTTTTGTTTGTATACTTACTTTATATGTGGACAATACAAAAAAAGAGTACGACATAGGAAGGCACCTCCATAACAAATTGGACAATGATTTTTCATTGAGCTAACCACATTGCTATAATAATCAAGTCGGTCGTTTGAAGAGCAAGATCTTGTTGGTGATTAACAATTAGTTTTGGTGAGAGGAGAAGTTTACAAGCAACATAAATCAAAGTTGAATATAATAGGTTAGATGAATGCATACAACCTATTTATAAACCATGATTATCTGTCTAAAAGTCAGAATATAAATAAACTAAACTGAAATATAACACAATAGGGTAAATCAAACATGTGCTGTTTGATAAGAAACCAAGAACAACATATTTTCATAAGGCTTTAACGTACCAGCCATGAATTTTTTTAGCTATCTTGGATATAATAAGTTTTAATCTAAAACTTCCATATTTTTTTATCTTATGTCGTAAATAACATTTAAAAAAAAATTCAAGGTTATCCATGAAAAGTTGAAATCTCAGTAGTCTCACGAATGGTTTTAGACCTTGGCTTTTATTTTCCGTTAAAAGGAAAGCAAGCCTGACAATTAGCAACAAAGTCACTTATTTGTTCATGAATGTACTATATAAATGCATAGTTCTATATAAAATAGTAAGTTGGCCCTTAATCATACATTCAGTGGCGTAGATATAAAAATTACACTGGTGTACAAATACAACCATGTTGATTACTGTATAACAATGACAAATAAATTCTGTAGATGTTAATACCATGTTTAAAATGGAAAACATATCTAGGACCACTTCAAAAAAATTGTTGCTCAAGCAATAACATGATTAAATGCAAGCAAAATTAACTTTTGGAATGTTATTTAACTGTTAAAACTTATTATTGCCAATGCAAAATTAGTCTGACTATTGCCAAAGCTTGTGAAAAGAACTCCACTTCTCAAACAAAAGCACGTATCTGAAATAGAACAGGAAATCGTCAATAAGAAACTAAAATTTGTTTCTGTGCTGAATCAAAATTATATCCGCCAATTTATGATCTCAATGTAACAACCCGAGATTTCTGAGATTACCGATATATTAATGTATAATGTAAATTATAATTTAATAGGGGTTTAAGAATTAATAGATGAAAGTGATGATAATATGGTTTATTTAAAAATAAACAATGTAAGTTAGTTAAGAATTTGGGTTTTGTGTAAACAAATGGGAATGAAGTGCGAGATAATGTGTTTATGGATTATAGAGTGGAAATAAAAGATGAAAAAAAATTGGATTAAAATTTATGATATTGGAATTTTATTCCAATATTAGCCTTTTTGCCCCAAATAAAAGAATAAACACGAAGAGAATAAACATTTGTGGTGTAAATATGTTTGAAATAATGTTTTAGAGCTATAAGAATGTTGAAAATATTTTTTTACACTTCATTGGACTTAGAAATAATTTTCTCTTTGTTGTAAATTTCAATTTTTAACATTAGTAACATGTCTCTTTCGTTAAAACGAGAAAATACAATTTATTTTATGTGAATTGCAATTCATATGTGAAAGCTATGAACGTTTTAGTAGAATAAAATATAAAATGTGAAATTTGTTGTAAATATTGGTAAAATAGAAAAAAATATGTGTCTTTCCAAGCTTTGGTGATTTATTGTGTAAAAATGCAAACATTTAAACTATTTGGTTTTGAGTATTTTGAAAGTTGTGTAAATTAAATCAAAATGTTTGTATTTTTGTGAAATTTGAAGATATTAGTATTAAAAGTAGCTAAAGTGTTTATGTAATATTTTTATAATTTTTAGTTCATCAATTGTGTTAAAACTTGTAAATTTTGGCTTAAGAATGGTGAAAACATGGCTAACCCATGTTAACATAGCTTAAACAAGTGCTTTTTGCCCTAAACATGAGCTAATTGGCTAAAATTAATTATCTTGGGCCTAATTAGGCATTAGTGAACCTTAATGAAGAAATTAAGGAAGGATTTCTCTAGAAGTATTGTTACAGTACATAAGTTTCAGAAAATCCTTCTTCTTCCTCGTGAGTTCGTTCTCAAATCACATTAAACCCAATAATGACCACCTCCCTCAAAATCAATTTCCTAGCAATTCCTTCAAAAATTAACTTAATTCCTAGCTAAATCAGTAGAAAGAGGTAATCTCCTTCCAATCAAATCCCTTGATTCCATCAAAAATCCAAATTTTGATTTCTATAATCCCTAATTTTGCTATTTTATTGTTTACATGTCGTTTTATCACTTTTTTCAGGTTTCTAGAGGCATCTTGCCTATCAAAGCTCATCTTTTGCTGCTTAAATTTGGCTACAATGCTGGTTATAAAGGTAAGCTTTTAGCTTACAGCAAATTTTAGTTGTATTTGAAAGTTTTGATGATAATCCGTAAGTTTTGTTGCTCAAAACTACGGTATTTGTGTTCATTTTATTGCTGAAATTGTGTCATCTTTGGAAAATCATATCTCCTTATTTTTTTGGCAAAATAGTACCAATTTTTATTATGTTCATGATATTATCTTATTGTTTGATGCTGCAAATTTTCATTCCAATCTGAAATGTTTAGTCATTGAAAATCAATTGCCGAAGTTGATCAAAAATATGATATTCAGCTGAGTTCAATTTCTATCCAAAATGTGTCATCTTTGGAAAATCACATCTCCTTCGTTTTGCAGCGAAATTGTGCCAATTTTTAATATGTTTTAGATATTATCTTATTGTTTGATGCTGCAAATTTTCATTCCAATATGAGATGCTTAGTCACTGAAAATCAACTGTCGAAGTTGATCAAAAATATGATTTTCAGCTGAGTTCATTTTGTATCCAAAATGTGTCATCTTTGGAAAATAGTATCTCCCTCCTTTTGCAACGAAATTCATCCAAATTTTAACATGTTCTAGTCTTTATATCAGTCTTTGATGTGCAAAATTTTGTTTGATTCTGAGTTGTTTAGATGTGAGAAATTAGTGTCCGAAGTTAGATAAAATTTGATTTTCAACTGTGTTTATTTTATGGCTGAAAAGTGTTATCTTTGGAAAATTTTGTCTCCCTCATTTTGCAGCGAAATTTATCCAAATTTTAATATGTTCTATTACTTATATCAATCTTTGATGCTGCAAAATTTGGTTTGAATCTGAGTTGATTAGATATGAGAAATCAATGTTCGAAGTTGGACAAAATTTGACTTTCAGTTGAGTTCATTTTTATGGTTGAAAAGTGTTATGTTTGAGAAATTGTTTCTCCTTCGTTTTGCCGCAAAATACTTTCAAATTTTGACACATTGTTGTACATATATATTATTGTTTGTTACTGCAAAATTTCATTAATTCTGAGTGATTTTTAATATGCAAAACATATATTCAAAGTTGGCCAAAAACAAGATTTTTAGCATAGTTCATTTGTGTACGAAGAATGCCATCTTTGAAATTGTGTATGTTCTTCGTTTCAGAGCGAAATGTTGTCAAATTTTAATATGTTGTTGTACATATACTAAAGTTTGTTATTGTAAAATTTCATTAATTACTGGGTAGTTTGTTATGTTAAATATATCGTCAAAGTTGGCAAAAAATAAGATTTTTGTTTTGTCGTTTCAATTTGCGGCTTTCTTCATTAATCTTCACTTCTAAATTTGGGTTAATTAATGTTTGAATGGAAAAGTTTCATAATGAATTTTGGAGCCATGATATCCGATAGCGGATTACCTCGGTTTTGAAGATATTTTGAATTTAAATTTTATTTAAATTCTATTTAAATTTAAATACCGGTAAATATCGATATTTGGAGAATTTGATGAATCTAATTGTTTTGACTTCAAATAAAATTTGGAAAAATTTTCTTTAAAATCCTGGGTTGGAAAATAATTGTTTTAAAGGTTTTACAATGACCCAAACTCGCCCTTACGGGAAATCCCGGATTGAGTTGAGAACACAAACAGAAGAACAGTTCATTGCTTATTACAACAATTCCATCAGAATACAAGAATATAACAGAGTATGAATATATAATATACATTTGATGAATATTAGAGATTTAAATTACATTTAAATACATAGTAGTGGAAAACTAATACAAAACACAACTGAAAGAAATACACGGATACAAAGCTTTCCGAATATTCCTTCAGCTATAAACCAGGATCCTGTGAATATAACATCTACAAAACCCAACTACTAGCTGCCTGTGTGGAAAATATGGGCACCCAGAGTTTAAGTTAAAACAATAAACTCCAGGTCAGTCAAGTGACTGGTGTGAGAACTAAAACAGTTATTAGCTTGATTTTAAAGTTAGATAAATCAAGGGACCAGGCTGTATAACACGGGGCGTGTTTAACCCTAAGAATACCAGTGCATAAAACATACAGCTCAATGCTAAATAGAAAAAAATGAAGCTATTATAAGACCCAGGTCCCATCACACAATGCAACGCAAGCCAGAGGATAGAGTTTTACCTTATAATAGCCAAATATGCTTGGTACGCGAAATTCATCTTTTATTATTACTATAAGTGAATAAATCAACTTCGAATATAAATGTATCAATCATAGACGACATAGTGCCTTATCCCACTATGTCTCCATACTAGGCTCTACAATTAAAACCGAAAAAGGTCGTATTGGAAATTGATTCCATCTATGAACCGAGGCAAGGGATCGTCCTCACCGATTCGAGACCCTCTAGCCCGCGCCTTAGGATCATAGCTCGAGTGACCCTTAGGTAACTGCAGGGCTGGTCCACACTAAGTGCAAGGTGGATTCAAAACTCCTGAACATGCGTTTCCCCGCCCTATGGGGCGTAAATGAGCCGGATGACTCAATATCCATCGGCTCCATAGTAACTGATATATCTGAGGTGCCTCTCTATCCATCAAATAATATGCAACATCCACATGAGTAAAATGTCTGGGCTCCATACCATGACACCACTCCTAGCTAGAAAGAAACATACTGTCCTCCCTGCAGTCCTTCTCCCATTTCTGGTTCATACCGGGGTGTGAGGCTCACGAATTAACGCTACACAAAGCTATGCTATATTAAACCCGTGCTTTGATCATCAACCACAAGACTCTGCTTTTCAACAGGACCCTTGATCATTTGCATCTCAGCATGCCACACAGGTAATTCACGTCATGCGACTGATGTCTATCGATATATAACCTATAAGCTCGTACGTCTCAGAGAAGGTTGTTAAGCAAGAGAATAAATTCTCTGCCACCAAACAGATATATATTTAATAGAGATCAATCAGCATAGAATAAAATCCAATGTCAGACACACATCCATTTACAAGTTCGTTCTGGGTCTGAACGAAACCGAAGGCACCTTATTCCTAGTCCCATATGTCCAATACAGGAGAGAGGTCCTCGCATATCCGGTCGATCTCCGGGGACGTTTGGACGATCACCACTTATTACCTTTTCTTGGGTGTATGGCCCAATCAAGACATCAGTAATCATCAAAACGATGTGAATACCTCTGGTCTTCAACCACCGTCTTCATCGTCGACTTATCGTCGAATCAGTTATTCAGAATGGGTTTAAACCCGGCCTTTCCGAATAACCTGCGTATATAATAAACTAGTGTTATAAAAACACAACATACACCTCATTCAAATCCAGAATATTATTTTACTAAAATATTCTTTTCCCAGTTTTTAAACCAAATTAAGGATTTCCAAACTAGTTTGGATTAGCGAACCTTACTGAAGTAACCATTTATTATATTTCCCAATCCTAACCTATTCATCCCATGGAACATAACTGGTAATACTCCATATCTAACACCACAGTGTTATCGGAAAAATTAATTACCATTTCCTGTTCAAATCTAATTAAAGATTTAACTATCGTCTGGAGTAAAACTGGTGGTACTCCATTCTCGATCATTTTCTTGAATTGATAATTTTAATTATCACATTCACATTTCAATCTAATTAAAGATTCATTAAAACTCTAATTCAGCTTTAATCTAAAAAATCATTTCTTAATGATTATTCAAAGTTAAGAAATTAATCTTATCTTTTACGGGTTTAAAGAACTAATGCCTTTTAAAACACTGTTCATGATAAACCCCAAATTTACATTCCATTGATTTTGGAATATTCACGAAAAAACAAATCAATATATATAATCGATATAAACTTCCGTATCCAGCCAATAATATAAATGGAATAACGGTAAAGCCTTTTAAATTCCATATATAGTAATGGTCTTCCATCACAGAAGCTCACTTCAATTATTTCCAAATCGAATTCCATTCAATTCCAATTTAATATATTAAACTAGAAAACTTTGCTTTGGAAAATCTCATTAAATCTTAATAAAAGATTTATAAATTCCAAATCACATTTCACTGTAAATCGGGTTAAAGAACAAATGTTATTTAAGACACAGCTCACGACAAACCCAATTCACATTTCATTTCATTCCAATTAAATGTTAATTGACTGGAAACTCTAATAATATTAATTAAAAGATTTATTCTTTTCACAAGGGGTTCAAGGACAGTGTTATTTAAGACACCATTCACGACAAACCCAAAATCCAATTCTTTTACTCAATTCCAATTAAATGTTAATTAATTGGTATTCTTCTCTAAATCTTAATTAAAAGATTTATTCTTTTCTCACGGGGTTTAAGAACAGTGTTATTAAAGACATCATTCACGACAAACCCAAAATCCAATTCTTTTATTCAATTCCAATTAAATGTTAATTAGTTGGTATTCTTCTCTAAATCTTAATTAAAAGATTTATTCTCTTCTCAACTGGGTTCAAGAACAGTGTTATTTAAGACACCGTTCCCGACAAACCCAAAATCCAATTTAATATTAAATATAAGGCTCTAAATAGAAATTATATCGGCTTATATTCAATATCAAATTTTGGAATCAACAAATATCGTACTGGGAATAACAATATATATATCTTCCAAATTCCTCTACAATATCTGTATAATCACGGAAACTAATATCGAAATATTCCGAAGATAATTTCGATTCAAATCTATTCCAATTCATATATTGGAAATTCTAGTTATATTTAAACTCATTCTCAATCCAATTTATTTTTTAAAAAATAATTGGATTATAATTCTAGTTAATAACTAGTTCATTTCGATAAAAATATATTTTTATCTTTTCAAATATTGAATTTTTCATCCAAATTCTTTCCAAATCATTTATTATGATTTTACACAAATTATTGATATTTTTAATAATTTTATAAAGGCCCGTACAGTCGGTTTCCAATAATGGCCAACGAACTGCACTTACAGCGACCTTCTCCAAATTTGATTTGGACATAATTCCAAATCCAACCGTTAGATTTCATATCTCTTATATTCCTTGAAAATCTCTTTCCGATATGAACCAAATGGTTCCAGTTTTAGGAGAATCCGACGGTCGAATCTCCCGTAATGTTAATGTGAAGTCAATGGTCGAAATTCACGAACGGTCGCGGCGCGGCGCGTTCTATTCAGGCCATATATATATATATATAATATATATATATTTCATCGATTTTTCATCTAAATCATACTTCATAAATCGTTTTAAATTCATTTTAAAAACGATTTCAGCTTCATTTTCAATTTTAAATCAAAACTGAATATTCCATATCATATGATAATATTTTCAAAATATCGGATTTTGAAATCACTTCTCTTTAGATATTCATTATATAATGAATAAAATCGATATAAATATCGCTTACGTCAAAATGGCGCATATCTAATCAACACGGCTTCATATAATTCAATATTTTCGTGTCCATCCAAGATCGGACATCAAAATCAGATTTTAATCTTTTACTGAATATTATTTTAAAATATTAGTTATTTTCCAAATTGGAATGAGACCCAATCAATTACCATATAATATTATTTATATGGATTCCATGCAACACATGTATACAATAACAATGATAAACAATCAACCATCATCCAGAGTGCATTACACAACTGCATAAGCATTAGATATAAATAATTAATGCTTACAACAGTCTGTCAACCAATCGATCGACATACAACTAAGCAATTGGGATTAGTGTACGTTCAATTTCATCCCAATACCCGTGTGGGGTTTCAATCAACAAGCACAGATTTTTATTTGTGCAGTTAGGCGATGTGTAAAATTTATCGTCCCAATCAATGTCATATAAATGGGTGTACATAAACAAATCGTCTGATTTGTAAATGAATATTTATTTTATTCATATGCATGTTAAATAATATATTTTTAACGATAAAATATTTATTTCAACACATGAATATTTTATTTTCCATTTCGCATAACGATCACAATCAATTTCCACAACACAATACAATCAAACAAGTCGTCCATGGTCTGTGGACGACGGTGTCAGGAGCTACTAAGCCCCGTCTGCAACCTAGTATATATTTATCTAGAAAATAATTAGAGTGAGAAGTTCTCACCGTCGGTTTTCACTCCGCCGATTTTATTTATGAATTTCTGAACGATTTGGATTTGAATTTGTCCCAAATTTCAACTTGCTCCAAATTGGACCCGGTCAATTTTATTGCGAAGCTCTCGGCTCCACGATCGCAACGGATCCAGTTTCGCATGGTTTGGACCTCGTATGGAAAAGATATTCAATTCAATGCGTTAATTACTTAAGGAGATAATTAATTAAAAAATTAAATTTTAAATTAACCCTTAACTTCATCTTCCTTCTTCAGTTTTAAAGCCGACACTCTACCCCCGTCGTTCAAACCTAGGGTTCGATCTAGCACCTCCCACGGCCACCTGAACCCCGATCAGGTCATGCCACGCCCTTCGTCGTCCTGTCGCCTCCCAATGCCGAGGAAGGCCTCGAACTCGAATCCCCCACGTGGCCTCAAAATCCGGGCGAAGTCGATCACTTTCAGGTCGATTTTCAAGCGCCTCAAGCAATGAGGGTCGATCCTACTGGTAGGGAATTGAAGATCGGGGAGTGTACTTCGATTTTGCCTTCTAGAGGTTGGGAATTCATAGCGTTGATTTTGCGAAAATTTGGGATGAAATCCTGAATGGTTTCCGTCAATGATTGGGGTAGGGCGGCTTGAATGCATGTTGGCCGCGTACAGGGGAAGAGAGGGTTTTGACCAATTAGAAAAAATATATATATTTATATAAATTATTTTTAATTCCAAAATACCCCTATATTACCTCGAATTCCCAATCGAACCCAACGACTATCACCCCTAGCTAAATACCCCCATTCCAGACATAATGGGATATATTTCGTAAGCCAATTCGACTGTTACGATCAGTTTTCCTTTAAATTAGAATATAAATTGATATATATTGAATTTGAATGCACATTTTAATTTACCGGGGCCACATACTGACTCCAAAAATTCCAGAAAAATAGATCTAGCTATGCTTTGACGATACACTCGTAACAAATCTAATTTCATCGAATTTTGAGACCGTTTGAAAAATGGCCATTTTCTGGTCGATCCAATTTGACTAAAATTGACAAAACACGTTTTCTTTTGCCACACTCACATATTAATTCCAAAAATCATGAAAATTGGAATCTAGCAATAATTTGACATTCCGGATCCAACAAAAGTGGTTTCGTTGAAAACAGAGGTCATTTGCAAAATGGCTATTTTTAAGGGCTATATATTATATTAAAATATATATAAATTCTACAGTGACTTTTCTGAAATTTAAACTAGACATAACTTTCAATTCATAAAGTGGAATTTCTGTTTCTTACATTCGTTAGAAAGATATAATTAAACTGATTCAAATATTCTTGTTTCGCCTAATGTTGACTTATATAGAGTTCTGTATAATCAATTGAAATTAGAAATCGAATTTTCAAACTACCGCGCCATTTCAGGCTCGTTTTATAATTAAAATAAATTTACATGTTCTAACTTCACCGAAAATAAATTTTTAGTCGTTATTATTTAAAATAAATTATTTTAAATATTCAAAATTCATTAAAATAGCCAAAATAAAATTTTAAATTGGTTCCGATATTCCGGGTTGTTACAATTTTTAATAAATTGCTTATTATTATAAAGTATGCTATAAATTGATAATCTATTCAAATAATGAGTTTTTCCTTAAAAAGCTTTTATAAATATTTTTAAAATGGTTCAAAAATCCTATTTTGTCTATAAAATTATTATATATATGAGCTTATTTTTATGAATTTCAGCATATAAGAATGAGAATTAAACGATTTAGTAAAAATATGTGGTGTGGAACATGTGTTTTTGCTTTATCGCTTAATATCGGACTTGTACGAATGAAACCAATTTGAAGTGATATTTTGAGATGTTTTAGAGGTTGATAAATTTTAGCGAAGAATATTGGTTTTAGAAGTTCTCTTTTTCAATGTGCTTGATGATGAATCAATTTAGATGTCTTTTTATGATAGCCGATGAAATAAGGCAATTTTGATGTTGAAACTCTAATTTGAGGTTATTGTTGGAAATAACATCCACGATGCTTCTTATACTTGTCAATGAGATGAGGCAAGTTATTTATGATGAATTAATAGTTTGATATTCATGATGGATTTTACTTGTCGACGAGACGAGACAAGTCACGATGTCATTTAGTACTCGTTGAGAGAGAGAGAGAGAGACAGATGAGGTGAGTTGGGCATCTCTACACTCGCCAATGATATGAGGCAGTGCATAATGATGATGATTTATGATGGTTTTTCTAATGTGGCATCGATTAATGATTAGTAAACCAATAGGTCCGAACATATGGTATGTGACATATGTTAACACCTATTGGGTTCCTGTTCGAAAAGTTGAGACACATTCAAGATGTTACTAGTACTATTACCGAGTAGACGATTGGAGTCATCACGATGTTTTTTATTATATCCATCACGATGATCACGATGTTTGTGACTCCAATCACCACGATGATATTACTCGGATTTTGTGACCAAGGGCATCACGATGTTTCGGCTATAGTCATTAAGATGTTTATGATGTTATTGGCCATAGTCATCATGGTGGATGGTACCAATATGCAGTACTAGTCAAGAAGTTAAGCATGTGCAGTTTTCTATAATGTTTCGAATTCACCTTTTTGATGATGATGTTCGTATAAGGCCTCGAGTATGAAAAAAGCCAAGTTTATATTATGTTTTATAGTGATTTCGAATATGAAATTTTGAAACCTTTTTGGGTGTTATCCAAATAGATTTGTGACCTTTTTATGATTATACCAATGAAATTGTAACGACTCGGATTTTGCGCGGACCTAATCGACCGCAAAATCGACTAAGACTGTTCAAAACACGAATACGCTAACTCTGGGAATACAACACATCAGAACAAATAACAATAGACTTTTATAAACATCATAATAATATTATGTTAGAGTACAGAATATCAGAGTACATTGAATATAATATAGCAGAAGATAAATTTATAGTGAATTTAATACAATGCAGCGGAATCAATAATCTGATACAGCGGAAGTCTATCAATGCTCTGGACACAGCTTTAAGCTTCGATCCAGAATCCTGCTTAATATATTTGCAAAATAAGCTACTCGACTGCCCGTGTGGAAAACAGGGCACCCGAGTTTGCAAAGTGAAACAAACTACGGGTCAGTCATGGGACTGGTATAAAAAATCTTTCCCAACTTATCTAATAATAAGGCTAATCACAGGACCACGCTGCTAACGCGGAACGGATTTACTCCATTGGATTGCCAGTGCATAATTTAAATAAAATAAATCGTTAAACAACGCAATGCTTTTTAGAAAAATGAAACCATTATAAGACTCAAGTCTTATCACACAATGCAACACAAACCGGAGGATAGAGCTTTACCTTATAATGGTCAAAAATGCTTGATACGATAAAACAGATTTGATATTATTATTAGTGTATATATGTTTCAAAAACATTTTCAATCATAATGTATCAATCATAAATGGCATAGTACCCCATCCTACTATGTTGCAATACTAGTTCTACAATCAAAACCGCATGGTGTCGTATTGGAAGTTGGATTTCCATCATGAGTCAAGGCAAGGAACGATCTCCTTACCAATTCGAGACACTCTAGCAATGTCTCAAGAACCCCCGCAGTGAACCCTTGGATACTGCATGGCCGGTGCATAAATACGTTAGTGGATTAGTTATGCCTGAACACATGTTTCCCGGTCCTATTGAACTTATAAAATGGTCACAATCGACCAATAAATCCGAGGCCTCGAAATCCATCATCCACATAAGTAAAAATGTCGGGGCTTTTAAACGCTAACACCGCTTCTAGCTAGAAAGAAACTTGTGCACTCTCTGCGTTCCCTTATCCCGTTTTTGACTCATACCGGGGTGTGAGGCTCGCGAAGTAACGCTATACACAAAGCTATGCCTAAATAGGCCTTGCTATGATCATCAACCACAAGGCTCTGCTTTTCAACAAAAGCCTCGATCATTTTCATCTTGGCATGCCACATTGACAATTCACGCCATGCGATCGATAACTACCAATATATAACCTCTGAGGTCGTGCGTCTCAGAGAAGAGTGTTAAGCAAGAGAATAAATTCTCCGCCACCACAGATATATATTAAATAGAAACCAATTTAATTTACATGGAATGAAATCCAGTGTTAGACACACATTCGTTTACAAGTCCGTTCTGGGACTGAACGAAACCGGAGTCACCTTATTCCTCGTCCCGTATGTCCAATATGGAAGAGAGGTGCTCGCATATCCGGACAATCAACAAGTACGTCCGGACAACTACCACTTTAACCCTTTACTGGTAGCTAATCAATGTCAGGCATCAGTAGTTGTCCATTCGATGTGAAGATCGTTGGTCTTCAACCACCGTCTTCAATGTCTTTGACTTTAATCGTCGTAATAATTATTCAGAATGGGTTAAACCCGGTCTTTCCGAATAACTCGCGTATTTTTATTCAAAAATTAGGTGCTATAAAGACACATCATACGCCTCATTCCAAATCAGAATATTCTTTTAATAAAATATTCATATTATTAGGGGAAGGTTCCCATTAATTATATCAAAGATAAATTCTTTTAAAATTATTCTTTAATCTTCTTTTTAAAGATTTATTAAAACTCCAATTTGATTTTAATATCAAAAAACATTACTTTATGATTATTCATTTTTTTTAAGAAATTAATCTTGTTTTAACTAGGTTAAAGAACCAATGTCATTTAAAACACAGTTCACGATAAACCCAAAATCATCTTCCATTAAATATGGAATATTCACATAAATCAAATCAATACATAATCGATATAAATCTCCGTATCAGACTGTTGATATAAATGGAATAACGGCAAAGCCTTTTAAATTTCGTATATATAGTAACAGTCTTCTTTTACAGAAGCCTATCTCGATTATTATCAAATCGAATTTCCACTCAATTCCAATTTAATATATCAAATTGAAAAAAAATGGTTTTGGAAAATTTCTTTTTAAATCTTAATATTTTTTTTTATAAATTCTAAATCATATTTTCACTGTTAATTGGGTTAAAGAACAAATGTCGTTTAAAACACAGTTCGCAATAAACCCAATTCACATATCATTTTATTCCCCTTAATAATTATAATTGGAAACTCTTATAATCTTAATTAAAAGATTTATTCTTTCATATGCGGTTTAAGAACAGTGTTATTTAAGACACTATCCACGACATCCCAAAACCTAATTCTTTTATTTAATTCCAATTAAATATTAATTAATTAGAAGACTTCATTAAATCTTAATTTAAGAGATTTATTCTAATTAATAATTAGTTCATTTCGATAAAAATATATTTTTATCTTTTATGTCCATCCAAAAATGGATATAGAGATCATCATTTTATTCTTCGTTGAATATTACTTTAAAATATCCGTTATTTTAAAAATATTCTTTATATAAAAAGATTCTTTATGTAAAAATATTCTTTACATTTCAGTATTCTTTATTTTAAAATAATCTTTATATTACAATGTCCTTTTAAAAATATTCTTTGTTTAAAGGATATTTTGAATCGGAATGTGACTCAATCATTTACCATATAATTTTGGTTATATGGATTTCTTACATCGTATGAACACGACAACAATGATAAATAATCATTAAACCATCAATTCACATCCAGAGTGAAATTTTGTAACTATGTGAGCATTAAAATGAATAAATAGCGCTCATCGCAGCCTGTCAATCCATCGATCGACGTACAACTAAATATTGGGACTAGTGTATGTCAAATATCATCCCAATAAACGTGTGGGGTTTTCAGCCAACAACAATTCATCTAAATAAATAATTGGTTAATGAAGTTAACCAATTTTAATTTCTGCTAACATGTTGACGATAATGAACAAACATGTTATTATATTCCTAATGTCGAATAAAAAATGTATTTTACTCGCATAATTTTCCTACATGTTTCTAATGTCTAATAAAATGTAATTTATTTACATTGTATTATTGCTGATGACAAATGAAAAGATAATTTTAATTTTCCTTTATTTGTATGCAAATTTCTATTTTAAACTTTAACAAATAAAAAGAAATATTTTATTTGTATGTATAGTTTCAAATCATAACATATGAAATGCCTCTTTATTCTGTACACAAGTTCTAATGTAAAATTTGACAATACAAATGTCACTTGGATTTGCATACAATTTCTATTGTATAATTTAACAATAAAATGTCATTTTAATTTACATACAATTCTAATGTATGCTTTGACCAATAATATGATTCTTATATTTGCATATAAATTCTAATGTATGTTATGTAAATAAAAATGATTCTTATATTTGCATATAAATTTTATTTCAACAAAATGCATAAAAAGTGATACATTCATTTTTGTTGACAATTCTATTTCAACGGAATGATTAAAAAGTGATTCATTCATTTTGTTGACAATTCTTTTTCAACAAAATGATTAAAAAGATATTTTTCATTTTTGTTGACAATTCTATTTCAACAAAATGATTACAAGTGACAATCTCATATTGTTAACAATTCTAATTTAACAAATGAATATTAATGATACTTCATATTGTTAACAATTCTAATTTAACAAAATGAATATTAATGTTATTTCATATTGTTAACAATTCTAATTTAACAAAATGAATATTTTTGTTAGAACACAAATCTATTTACCAAAATGCTATTTGTGTTTTGACACAAACCTATCTAACAAAATGCTATTTGTGTTTTAACTCTTTTATTTAACAAAAATGTGATTTTTGTTTTATTTCAAATCTAATTAACAAAAATGTAATTTTTGTTTCAACTATTATATTTTGACAGAAATGAATATTTTGGTTCAACTAATCTATTTGGCCAAAAATGTTCATTTTGACAAAAATGTGTATTTTGATTCAAGTAATCTATTTCAACAAAACAATGCAGATGATGACTTTGTTTTGTCGACAAATCTATTTCAACAAAACAATAAAAATGATAACTTTGTTTTGTCGACAATTCTAATTCAAAGAAACAAATAAAAGTGATGTGTTTGTTTTGTCGACAATTCTAATTCAACAAAACAAATGAAAGTGACATGTTTGTTTTGTCGACCATTCTAAAAATCCAACAAAACAAATGAAAGCGACATGTTTGTTTTGTCGACAATTCTAATTCAACAAAACAAATGAAAGCGACATGTTTGTTCACATTTTCCTATTCAACATGATAGATAAAATTGATAACTTTATTTGTCTACAATTTCTATTTAACAAAAACGGTATTATTGTTTAAAACAAATCTATTTGACAAAAAATGCATTTTTTATTCTAACTCAATTCTAGTTTACAAAAATGTAAATTTTTTCTAACCATTATACTTTGATAAAAATGCCAATTTTGTTTCAACTGTTACATTTTACAAAAGTGGCGAATTTGTTTTAACTATCATAATTTGACAAAACTGACAAATTGGTTTTAACTTTAATAATTTGACAAAAATGGATATTTTGTTTTAACTAATGTGTTTGACAACAAATGTTTATTTTTATTTCAACTAAGATGTTTGACAAAAATATTTATTTTAATTTCAACTAACATAATTGACCAAGATGTTTATTTTTGTTTCATCTTTTTTTAATGAATAAAAATGTATTCATTCTTTCTAATGAAGTAAATGTCTCATTCATTCTAATGAACAAAAATGTCTCATTCTTTCTAGTGAACTAAAATGTATATTTTTGTTTAATCATTTTTAATGAACAAAAATGTTTCATTCTTTCCAACGGAAACAAAATTACATTGAAAATGTATTTTTTTTTTTAATGTTCACCAAATGACAATAAAAACATGATTTTTAATTCTACCTTTTTTTTATTGTAACTAAAATGACAATAAAAACGTTATTTTTAAATCTACTATTTTGATTGCATCTAAAATAACAATAAAAATGTGACATTTACATCTATTCTTTTTATTGTATCTAAAATGACAATAAAAATGTAACTTTTATTTCTACTATTTTGTTACATCTGAATTGACAATAAAAATGTAACTTTTAAAACTATGTTCTTTTCATTTGAAACAATTAAACACTAAAAATATGATCTTTTTAGTTGAAACAATTCGAAGCAAAACTATATTCTATGTAACCAATAAAAATGAATTTTTTTTATTGCAAACTAAAAATGAATTTTCATTGCAAATCCAAATTTTGATAAAAATCTATGTTTCATGTATTAGAATAGAAGAAGAACTTGACTATAGACAGAATCAATATTCATAGATAAAAAAATGATTTTTACTTCCAATCCAGATCTAGCCATCTACTAAAGATTCAAACAAAAGAAAGAATTTTAATTTTAGATCGGAATCTAACAACATGATCATCGCAATCAATCACAAACAACAAACAAATTTCAATCTACAAATCACAGACCTGATTTCATTACATACATACATCGATTTTAAATAGCAAGAATAAATTTTAATTAATTATTAAAATAGAAATCTCACCAGGCTTTTAATTCTGAATAATTCAGATCTGAAATTTCCTGAATTTCCAAAGTGCTTCGTTTCAGATCTGGACTGCTTCATCGTGAAGCTCTCATTTTTCTGATTTCAACGCACCTAAAATCATCTGATTCCGTCGCTGTTTGAATGAGATATTGAATTCTAAATATTTGAATTACAATTTTAGTAATTAACTAATTCATAAATCACATAATTAGGGCTAATACCCTTCTTCTATGGTTAACCCCTTCTGGAAACCGAACCCATAGCGCTCCAAACCAGAAACCATCGTCGCACCCCATTTCCGACCAACCGATCGGGACCCACCACGACGAAGTCCTACAGGCCACGCACCACCGCCCTGAGTGCCCCCTCGCTCGCTGTCCCCTGATGGCGTTAAAACCCTATTGAACGGCAAGGCTTTCAGCCTTTATTTCACACTTAATAAGATATGAAATTAAATCATGTCCGTATCGAATGAAAGGGGATGGAGAGATCTACGAATTTTGCTTTGGAATTGGATTGAAATTCGGATTGGATTTGGAGATTATAACGTTTTTAATTGCGAGGTTTGTGGCGGCTGGAGCAAATAGGTTAGGGTTAGAGTAAATTAGTTAGTGTATGTTTATAATTATAATATTATTAAATTCAGTTATTAACAAAAAGGCCCGTAAATTTTTAGTAGCTCCAAATCTGACCCAAAGAATGTTGCCCTTAGCCAAATACCCCTATTCCGAACACAATGGACTAGGTCCCATCAGCCCATTTGATCGTCTCAGCCCACTTTTCTTTATTTTAAAATATAAATCATTTAATTATTTAATTTGATCGCACATTTAAATTCACCGGGGCCGCATACTAACTCTAAAAATTACAGAAAAATTATACCTAGCTTTGTTTCGACGATACGGTCCTAACAAAACTAATTTCGTTGAATTTGGAGACCGTTTGAAAAATGGTCATTTTCTGGTCGATCCAAATTGACTGAAATTGACAAAACACATTTTCTTCTGCCACGCTCACATATTAATTCGAAAAATTATGAAAATTGAAACATAGCAATAATTTGGCATTCCGAATCCAACAAAAGTGGTTTCATCAAAAATGGACGTTGTTTGTAAAATGGCTATTTTTAATATTAAATTATATATAAATTCTATAACGACTGTTCTGTATTTTAAAGTGGGCATAACTTTTGATTCCCGCAATGAAATTTTGATTTTTCGGATTCGTTGGAAAGATATTTTTAAACATATTCTAATATTTTTGGTTTCACTAAAATCCGATTTATTTTGTATCCTGTACAGTCAGTCAAAGTTCAAATTCAAAATTTTAAACTACCGCGCTTTTTCTAACTCCTTTTATAATTAAAATAAATATATTCGTTTTAAGTTCGATTAAAATAAGTTTTTCTTCGTTATTATTTAAAATAAATTATTTTAACTATTTAAAATCCATTAAAATTTGTAAAATAAAAAATTTAAATTGGTTCCAAAATTTCGGGTTGTTACAGAAATGAGGTATAGATTATGGTAATTCTTTTATGATGAGTTTTAGTAATGGATTTAGATGTATTATTATTTATACCGATGAGATGAAGTATAATAATTAAGCAGTTTCTATTAGAGGAGTTTTATGATAGATTGGATTGTGTTTATCCTTTACTTAAAGATTATGTATGCCTATGTTTGATATTCTTAATTATTCATAGACAAATAAAGTATGATTGTTACACTATATCTTACATGCCTATGGTATCCCTTAAGAATTCATGATAGACCTTATGAGCTTATCGTTAAGAGTTGAGTTGAAGAATTATTTCGTTCCATTGGCAACAATGGAATGTTTCACTTATCACTTACATTCATTTTCCTTTACTACTGATATGATTAGTTTGCCTGATCCGTGTGCTTTCCACTCGGGTCAGACCAAGTTGCAGGTTAGGTATGGATTGCAGCTTCCCTTGGATCTTTTTACTAGCTTTTGTTGTGCTTTATCATGTATATTTTGTGGGATAGGAATATATGTGATTCAGTGGTCCTTACTACTTATGTATGATGTATTATTATAAAGATTTATGGTGATGTATGTACTTATGTATATATATATTCTGATCTGGGTTTGCTGTTCTGTTACCGATGATTTTTATCTGCATGTATATTACATTATTTCTGAAATGGTCCGAAACCACCATAGAGTGCATTAGTTAGGGACTAAGCATGTCTACCACTTATGAGGTTAAAAAAACACATAATTGACATGCTTAGCTCTTAACTAACATATTACTATGATGGTCGCCCTTAACCAGCCCTATTCTCTGCATTAGTAGATAGGATTACTTAGTGATCCTCTGTACTAATAAAGGTCTCGGGGTGGGGCATCACACTCAATCTCTCTTTCAGCCTTTTCCAAATCTGTTACTCTTTTCACACCATCAACATCAAGCATCGAAAGAAGTTCCCTCGCGAATGAAGCATTCCTTTTTTAAATAAAGAAATTACCGAGTATAAAAATGAATCAGTACTCTTATAATAAAAATATTCAAAGATAATGATCAGATTGATAAAATTACCCTAATTTGAGAGAGATAGACTACACAAACTAGCACGGAGGAATGAGCATCCAGTCATGATAATCAGTGCAAAGACTCCTTGGTGAAACGTGAAGACGCGAAGACGATCGACGCGAAGAAAATTGATAATCAACACGAAGACTCCTAGGTAAAAGACTCCAACTTCATCTTTTATACTCTCTGTCATGACAGTTAACGCGAAGACGATCGACATCACCAATCCAGATCCAGTCAATGACGAGGCCGGAAGAGAATTGAGGGCGTGAAACCTAATGGCCGCTAGACTTTTAATTTGAGAAAAAAGGGAAAAGGGTTAGGTTTCATGTTTACATGGTGGAATGAGCAGTGACAATAGAGTCGTGAGTAATCCAACGGTCTGATGAGTTCGAATGGAAACAAATTGAATGTAAAGATTACGATTTAAGCTTGGTGGTTTAACTTGAGAATAAAAATTATAATTTATTCTTAGGCTGCGTTTGTTTTTTTATTAAATGTTCTGAATGCAAGTTTTGTATTATACATTAGAACTTTTCAAGTTGTTTGTTTTTTGTTCATGTTCTGAAGAAAAACATCAATTCAGACAAAATAGTTCAGAACATTTTTAATGCTTATTTTTGTTATGAATGCTGAATATGGTTTTTTGTTCTGAATTTTGAATGCAAATAAATAATTAGATTAATCGGAATTGGCAAAAACGAAGTGCGATGAAAGCAATTTCAACTTTTTTTGATTGGTGGGCCGGAAATAACCAGGAAAATATAAGCATTTTGAGATGTTCGTTTTCTTTTTTTGCTTAGAGGTGACGAGTGTCATTATTTAATAATGATTATTTAACATTACTTGTTAAATACAAAATATCACTTCATAAGTATTAGATAATTAATTTATTAAATATTAGTGTTATTATTATATGATTATTAATAGTTATTATTTTAAACGTTAATTATCAAATATTGATTATTAATTATTCAATGTTAATTTTTAATTATATTTATTAATTAATAAATATTAAGTATGATTTACTAATTATTAATGTTTATTGCAAGTTAAACTAAATCGTTAATTATCTATTACTATTTTTATAGTACTATTGATAAGTTATATTTTACTATTTGTAAATCATAAATTATTATTTACAAATTTTTAGGTATAAACTAGCATAAATCTAAAATCATTAATTACAAATCGTTATTGTAATAAATTATTACATATTCTGTATACATTATAATACATTATATTCGTAAATTATTAAGTATGATGGTAAATTATCATTTACAAAAAATAATTCTTAATTAACGTTTAAAAAATATCTATTAATGGTCATTAATATTGTTATGGTGACTTATAATTTCATCGGTTAACATTTCCTTGAAACAGATGCACAACAACTATATGTTAATAATGAACTATATTACATATTTTTCTTAATTAATAATTATTGATTTATTTACTTTTAACAATCATTATAAATTAATTATTAAATACTAAATATCACTTCATAAGTGTTAAATGGTATTATTAATTATTACATATTAAATATTAGTCTTAATTATTTTACAATTATTAATAATTAATTATTTTATATTAATAAATAATTATTAAACATTACTTCTTAGTTGTAAAATATTACTTGTTAATTAAGCATGCATTAAATGTTACATGTTATTATCAAATATTGAGTACTTATTATTAATTATTTGATGTTAATTATAAATTTATTTATTAATTATGTAATGTAATTAATTATATATTAATTATAGTTTACTACTTTTTTAAATAATTGACTATAATAAATAATTAAATATAAAAATAGTTAAATATAAAAATAATTACTTATTATTTATAGCAATTAGTAATTTTAATTATTTATTGATAATCATTAATTATAATAATTTAAAAATAACGATATATGTAAGAAGTTGTTTATGATTATTGGCATGTATAGTTGCTCATATTATAAAAAAATTGTTGTTGCTTCTGTTCCGAAGGAACCGAAGCAAATAACATTAATTGCTTCGGTACATTTGCTTCGGTTTCTAAGTAATCGATGCAAATAGTACGATTTGCTTCAGTTGTATGGGCAACCGAAGCAAATAACACTATTTGCTTTGGCGTATTTGCTTCTGTTACTTACACAATTGAAGCAAACGATAATATTTGCTTCCGTTGTTCCTATAACCGAAGCAAATAACACTCTTGCTTTGGTGCATTTGCTTCGAACTATGTTAACAACAGAAGCAAATGATACTATTTGCTTCGGTTGTGAACATAACCGAAGCAAATGAGGCGAAGCAACTGATATGTTTTGTACCAGTGTCTGACTCGGGGAAGCTCAACGATTAGCACTGAAATGAAAAACAATAAAAAAAACGTAGAAGAGACTGGGCTTGGATAGAACGAGGAACACGGCCGAATAATTGAGTTTTGGGAAATCCTACGTAGTAGCAAGGACCATGCCTTTTTTTCTCTTACATGTAAATTGATTATTACAACGTAAATTTATATGCAGCACACCTTCCAACCATACATATGTAAATAATAGATCAAACGAGCATACAACTAAGATATTTTGTGTCGAATAACCTTTTTGATCAATATATGACACTACTCGATATGGAGATTAATATGTCACTATGTGTGTACCATCTATTACACCAACACAGTTTGGAAAATATGCGTGGTATCGATTTGAACTTTTAATTTCATTTGAAACAGTATTACACTGAGGGTCTTCTAGTTTTATTAAGTTTGAAGTGAGTAACTATACAATATGTAAGATAACTTGAAGATAATTTGAGATCGTGCTACCTGAATATTAAAAAAAATCGGTCGTTTATCCGTTTGAGAGCGTTGTAGTAGTATACATGAATATGACTACCATTTCTCGTACAAAAACATCTTTCATTGTTTGCAAACCGTAATATTGCAATCTATCGCATAACGAATTAAAACAAATTCTTTTGAAAACTCCACTGGCAGCATTCTTGAATGTCATTCAATATTTTTTCCATCCACGTTAACTTGGTATACTCGGGTGTGTGCGTCGGATAACTTCTCTCATTCATCCATGTAAGTATGTTGGAACAACAACCACATCCTAGTAATTTTGTTGGTCAAAATCGTTTGAATCAGACATTGCACTTAAAAGATGCAGTTTCAACTGATTATAAAAAGACTGGAATAAATTGTACAAAAATAAAAAAGTACGCACAACTTAATAAGAATTTACTAGAGATATTAGCTATTTGAGTTCCGAAATCAAAAATGGAAAGGAGGAGGAGTGATTATTGTTGATTTGAAGAGAAGAGAGAGGTATGGACTTATTTATAGCCAACGAGTTCGGTAGTTGTTGACACTTACATGTTGTATTATTGTAATGTAATTTGAATGCGAAATTTAGTTAAAGAGTTATGTAAAAATTGTTAATGTCTAAACTACGAAGCAACTATGAACTGAGAGTGAATGATTGACTATATATAATTTAGTTATATGTCAATGTAATCATGACACTACTCTTGATCAATATATGATTGATTCTTACACGTAAATTTATACGTGACGTACCTTCCAACCAACTACTACATATGTAAATAATAAATCAAATGAGCATATAGTTAAGATATTTTGTGTTGGATAACCTTTTCGATCAATATATGACACTATTCGATATGGAGATAAGTATGTCATTATGTGTGTACCATCTATTGTACCAACTCAGTTTCGAAAATATGCGTGGAATCAATTTGAACTATTAATTTCATCTAAAACAGTATTACACTGAGGGACTTCTAGTTTTATTAAGTTTGAAGTGAGTAACTATACAATATGTAAGATAACTTGAAAATAATTTGAGATTGTGCTACCTGAATATTAAAAAAAATCGGTCATTTGTCCGTTTAAGAGCGTTGTAGCAATAGTGCACATGAATATGACTATAATTTTTCGTACAAAAACATCTTTTGTTGTTTCCAAATTATAATATAGCAGTCTATCGCATAATGAACGAAAACAAAGTCTTTTCACGAAAATTCCGCTGACAACGTTTTTGAATGTCATTCAATATTTTTTTCTATCCACATTAACCTGGTATACTAACGTGTGTGCATAGGATAGCTTCTCTCATTCATCCATGTAAGTATGTTGGAACAACAACCACGTCCTAGTAATTTTGTTGGTCAAAATCGTTTGGATCAGACATTACACTTAAAAGATGGAATTTCAACTGATTATAAAAAGACTGGAAATGAATGTTGTACAAAAAGAAAAAAGTACGCACAACTAAAATAAGAATTTACCAGAAATATTAGCTATTTAAGTCCGAAAATAAAAAAATGAAAAGGAGGAGGAGTGATTATTGTTGATTTAAAGAGGAGAAGAGAGGGGAATAGAATTATTTATAGCCAACGAGTTCGGTTAACCTGGCCAAATGGCCAGGTATAGTTTAAGATGCATAAGACACGTCCCAAACTTTACAAGGCCAGTTTGGCCAGGTGAACGCCTCCTAACTCTTGATCTTTAGTCATTATCTCTTTGAAAATCAGTTTGGTTTAATAATATAAAAATATTGGTTTTACTAACTTTGACAACACTTTGACCAAAATGTGACCTTACATATAACAGATTTAACATGTAGTTATACATGTAGAGTATGTCTTTTGGCAAATTTTACCCTAACCCACATGATTTGTTAGCTAATCCACAATTAAGTTAATCCACCAACTTTTACATAAATTAATCCGCAGTGGATCAACCAACAAAATTTTGATAATTATCATTTCGTCCATATATAATTGTCAACCATACTTTTAAATCTATCCACCACTTTTATCAGTTCTCTAACTTAAAACGCCTTTTTTCTCTCCTTTACGAGCATAAATCTATATCTTCAAAAACACAAATGCGATTGCTGTACATAATAGTAATCAGTTTTTATGAACTATCAACTAACAAACAAAAATTGAACATGATTTCTTCTACCGACATTATCTTGTATTAATAATCTGAAAAGTAATTAAAACTAATGTGTAATGAACCTCTTAACAAATTAACCAAGCTGGTAAACTATGTCTACTATAAGACTTTATTTATGTTGTCAGTTGTTATCATCTAAGTATCACTACCGACTTCTTGTCATTGCAGCTTCGATTTATTTAAATTGTAGCTTCCTTCTCCATGTGTTGAAATTTCAAACGTCTTTAACCTATCTAAAGTTCCCACCTCATGCCCGACAACTTTAAGTCCACAATCATACAACTATATCTGTATATGTTGGTTTTAGGAAGCACTTTCATGTAATTAAAAATCTAGACGGTTAAAAATAGAGCTTGAAAATCCTTTATTGAATGAATTTGCTGATGTTTGCAGGATATAATAGATTTAGTTAAAGAGAATATAAAAAGAAAAAGAATATCACGAAAAAAAAGAAGGATGGATAACTGAATAATTTTACGTATATTTTAAATGTTAAATTATGCTTAAAAATAGAGTGGATAAACTGAATAATAGCGTGGATAGAAATAAAACTTACCAAGTCTTATTGGTTGGCATCTAGTGTGCAATTTGTCTTATTTAGTTTATTGAAAATTCCAAGTCATCTAGTATTGACAATATCTTACTAGTTAGCATGCATGCAGCTGAAATAGCAACATAAATTTTATACAGAAATTGCACATACAACAAAATTAGAATGTTTATTCCATAAAGTATTTAACATGTCAGATAATGGGAATACCAATATCTTTACATGCATGGTTTGAAAAATAAAAAACAAATAAATACACTTTTTTTTTTTTTTGGAAAGACATATAAACATTTGTTATGCATATGTATATATCAATAGACCTCTATGTGTGTATGTAACTCATGTGTAACCAAATCAAACACGCTCTATATCAGAAAATATTAGCCAATAAAAGTTCGTTGGTTTTTCTAAAGATCAAGCAAGCAAGTTCATTTTTTTTTCTATGGAGGGTGAAAATATTAATTCCACCGCAGGATAAGCAGTTTCTAGAAGTATAAGATGCCTAATAAAGATTTAAATAATTTCTAAAATCAACCTTTACTAAGCCTTTTCCTCCACATTTGCATTTGAGTTCACTCAATCCCATTTTTCTTTTACCTTCATGCATGCATGTAGAGTTGTAGAATAGCCATTTTGTATATTGTATACTTCAAATCAGTTCAGTGTGAATCTTTCAACATATATAGTATATGATTGTTATATTGTAGAAATAACAATCTGCATATATTGTAGAAATAACACAAGTAATATTTCAGATTCAATGTCCAAACATTTTATATCCATATTAACATTTCAATTATTTAATATATTCGTTAATATTCATATTCAAATTAGTATTCATGTTTACTAATACGTTGGAATTCATATTCAGTTGCAGTGCAGGTGCCAGGTTTGCTAATATAAACAATTACTTTTATTTGGATTTGGATAGAGTAAGAGTTATAAAGAAGAGACCGGAGGCTAGAGTAGCAAAGCACAAGAATGAAGAGAGGAGATAGTAGACATGGAGTTTGACTTTGCTAGTTGTTGACACTTATATGTTGTATTATTGTAATGTATTTTGAATGTGGAATTTAGTTAAAGAGATGGAAAAACTGTTAATGTCTAAACTATGAACTGAGAGTGACTAATATTGACTATATACAATTTTGTTATATGTGTGTGTAATCATGACTATTTAAAAGTTTAAATTAGGATGACGTTGTTTTTGTCAGTTAATCGGTTTATTTAACCGGTTTAGGGGTAAGCATTCAGTCAGTTCGGTCGTTTGGAGTTAAAAAACTCAAACCGAAATGGAACCAAAAATTTTCCAAGTCGAACCGAACCGAATTAATTTCGGTTAATTCGGTCGGTAACCAATTTAACCGAACTTGAAGAATGTATTATTTTTCAAATGATGAATTCATTCAAGGTGAAACATAAATTCACGTTTGGAGAAATTTTACATAGTAAAATTTATGTTTATAATTGGATATATTTAAAAGAGAATGAAAAGCTTCCTTTTGGGCATAAAACTGTGTAAATGGCGACTTGTCTCTCCAATACTCTCTCTTTCTCTGCAGTCACGCATCCTTTCTCTCCACAAAATCGCCCCTTTTCTTCCTCCTTTTTTTTCTACTTTCTTCCATCTCCCCTAACATGCTTTCACCAAGCGTGATTTTCTGTCGAAAACTCTTACTTCATCTCAGATCAAAGCTTTATTTCATGGAATCTTCTGGGATTCGGATCTCCATAACTTTCCTCTGCCTCTTTCCTTTTTCCCAGTACACAATGATGCTCTCCTCGAATACGTCCTCTTCCACTATCGAGCCTAGCCCAGGTAACTACTTGGAGTCATCCCGGCGCCAGTTCTTCAATTGCTGGTCTCCTTATTGGATGAGGATCTGTCACAAGCGTGGAGTATACTGGTGAGCAGCAACTCCATCTTTGGTTTGCAGTTTCGCGTCTCGTTTTCGTGATGGTGCTGCTTTCAATTTTGGTATTCAATGCTTACCCGTATTTCGTCTTGCATGTAGTACTTGTACTCGATTTTGTTGTCATTGTGTTACTGTTTGGATTTTGGGGAGTTTGGCTGCTTTTTTCGGATGTTAGATATCCCATATCGTATGTTTTTGGGTATTGCTCATCATCATTAAAGTCTGTCTTCATATGTCATTATGTCTAGAAAGTGAGGTATTCTATGGTCACTCGCGCAAAAGCGAGTGACCAATCGGGGAAGGAATTCAGGGGGGTCCCCCCCCCCCTTTTTTTTTAGCGTGCCCCACTACTTTCTGTAGTGGGGCCCGCGAGTGTGCTTAGCTTTTCTGCTAGAAAGTATTCATGGGTCGTTACCATGAGATGCCATTTGGCGTTGGACTTTATTGATGAACTTAGAGCATCTCCAACCCATATAAAAGCCTATTGAAATGTGAATGACAAGTCAGCAATTTTTCAAAAAACTTAAATGTACTCTCTCCAATGCGGCTGTTAATAAAATGTTAAAGATGAAAATGTGAATTAAAATGTTATTCCTGGACATTCAACATTACAATTTGGAACCTGCCACGTCATTGTTCAGTTACTCATTCTTCTTCTTCTCTCGTTTTTCTACTTCAAAGCACTCTTTTCAGCCAACGAAACACTATTCTCAAATCCACACAAATCCCAATTTTTACAAGTCTTCTGTTCCGATACCGATATATCGAAGGTCTCATTTTAGACTTCCATTCGAAAGCTACAGTGGAGAAATCTGAAAGTATTAACTTAGCTATAGCTGGAGCAGATGCTGCTGCCACACAATTTTCAAAGAAAGATGGGAGAAGTTGCCATTTGAGAGTCAGAATATTTCGATCTGTGTAAACAGTGAATCACTTCCCAAAAAAGGAAATATTGAAGGAGCTGAAAGCTTCGTCTAGTTCATCCACAGATTCGTTGAAGTAACCAAACGGTATGATAAAAATGAAAAATAGAATAACTATGAAAGGCGTATAATTATTGGAAGGAAATATTGTAACCCTTCCCAAAACCAAGTACAAGGAACAGGAAGGTTTACTTCCCAAAACCAAGTGGTATGGATGGAATAAAGTATTGACTAAGTTTAGAAAACAAGAATTAAATGAGCAGCAATCTTTGTAAATGGTAAAGCGGTACAAATAGGAAAAGCTTCGTGATAGGATGATTTGTTTTAGTAGGAAATTTTTACAGGAAAATTAAGCGGTAACCTAACTGCATATAGTAGTAATTTTGTAGCATTGGAGCTAATCTTTAGTTGACAATTTCAATCCCATTAACAATGTGAAACAAGGCATGACACCTAGGATTTACAAGACATTACATGCACAATAGGCTGGAGATGCTCTTATGGTGGTGCTCGACTCTGTGCTTTTCTGGAATTTATGTGATGCTTGAAGTTCAGTTTTCTTTGAGCAATACACAATTCGGTGGTCTTTTCTGAAGGTTGTGTGTTTGGTGCTCTGGTACAACCTTGGCCATCACAGAAATGGTGATACTGGTGAAGCTTGCTCTCAACTTCACTGTCTCGAGCGGTGTGCTTGTATTTCTTCCTTCCACTCCCACGTTCTGTCAGTAAGGCTGCTATGTCAAAGGCTTTCGAAATCCGTGCATGAAAAGTCGGCTCAAGCAATACGACTTGCTACTGTATGAACAGTTGAAGTTAAGGCACATTCTATTCTTTTAATATGGTAGTCAAGTCATGATAGTTGTTGAATACCAATGCTTAAAGTCTAATAGTTTTGTACTATTCTTTTGTGTTCAAATGTAAATTTACTACATTGTAGTATGTAATATTACTCACTATGCATGGTGAGTTAGGGCATTCAAAATGTTTTATAGTAGTCTAGAACTTTATCTAGCTCCTGTACTGTAATCTAGGATAGATTTCGTGGACGACCCATGTTAAATGCCGTAGGCGGTGGATGGTCCACCTTAAAAACCGATTAGCTGACTGTTAACCACAATCACTTGTGCTTTTTGTATATTTTTTTATTGTTGGCTATAATAAAAAGGTGTTTGCGGTCACCTTAAAAACCGGTCGGCTTTACCAATTAAAAAAAGATTTGATCTATTTGCAACAAATATTTTTGTATTATATAGCTAAACTAATTATATAAAGTACTACAATACTGTAAAATTAGATAATAAATTAAAAGTTCAGTTAATTCGGTTAAACCAATAACCATTTTTTTTAATTTACAAACCGAATTCAAACCGATTTAGTTTTAAAATCGAATCAAACCGACCGAAATAAACTGGTTTGGTTGGTTAATTCGGTTTGAACCGAATATTGCTTACCCCTAAACCGGTTAACCAACCAATTCAAACGGTTATTAACTGTTCAAATTATTTGGTTAACCGGTCAAATAAAATGGTTAATTTTGAATGGTCCGATCGCTAAGGCTGAACGAAAATTAACGAAAACCAGTTAACTGAATCGTGCTTCCTTTAATTGTTAACTGAAAATTTTAACCGTTTGAATCACTTAACTGACCACGTCCACTATTTGGGCATTGTCGCCATTGATTGTTTTTGAGAGCTTTTTATCAATATCGAATTGAAATGAAATTATGCTACGATTTCTAAAACATATTTTAATTTCATGTATCCATAAAAACGGTATTAAAATTTTGCAGCCGAGATCACTTTGAATAGCATTTAATATGTATTGCCTAAATTTTTAACTATTGTGCATTTTGGTTACTAGGAAAGGCTGGAAATGTAGGAGGTAATATATTATCATGATAATCTTCTGTTATATTATATGAAAGCACAATCTCTCTTAAAAACCGTTCGGATCTTTCAAAAATTCACAAAGCTGACTCGTGTACAATAATTTGATCCAACAGCAACCCTTACTCCTATTCTCCTTTCGCAACCTACGCCTTTGCTGTCACTCCCCTCTTTTCTCAACTACATCATAAGAAAATAGTGCGTTGCCCAGCCGCCAAATCTATTCTCCATCCCCCTTCCCTTCACCATCGGCAAGCTGCGCTTTTGCCTTTTTCTCCACCTCTGCCTGATGCACTACGACTAACCCCAAATCTCCACACTGCCTATCGCATCTCCATGTTTTACTCCACCTATTAGCAACCGATGTTGTAACACCCCACCTCCGCTAGGGTCACTCACAAAGGGAATGCACTAGTTTTGGTGGAGCATTATCTAGGTAAACATGCACAGAGATATTACAAGATAGAACATAAATAAAGCAGCGGTAGAAATTAAAAACCAAATCTCATTACTTTCAAGAAAAGAGTCAAGACCTTATATATCCAAAGTACAATTTGTCATTATTCCATTACATCAAGTTCTAGATAAAGAAGCATAAACTTAAAATAACAGAAGTAAATTATTCCCCAAAAATAGCAGAAGTGCGGCCATAGCATAGCTCAAGACCAAACTGTACATGAGCTGACATAAAGCAAGCTAAATCCAAGCTAAGGGCTAGAGTTTCCTCCCTGAGAACCTGGGGGGAAGCGAAAGAAAAAGGGTCAGTCATAAAGACTGGTAAGTCCTAGTGACTTTCAGTATAAAAACTAACAAAGTTAACAAGACATGAGTAAACGGAAAGTAAACATAGGGATGATAATAAGTCTGGCAAGATAACAAGATTAATCAAGTCTAGCATCACATATTCAAGATTCGCTGCACTAACTGTACTAGTATTCTAACCCATGTCAAGTATAAACTATGAAATGATCCCTTGGCCCAATATCATGAAGTGACCCATTACGGGGTCCTACGGTACGATCTACTAATCGATCGGCTCCCTACAAGTTCTAACTTGTCATGTGTCTATGTCATACGGCCTAATCACGAAATGTAGTCACCTGTGCTAGGTCCACCATAGGGTGTATCAAGCCCTAGGGTGCCAACCACCGACACGAATCAAGCACGCACAGTGTAAACCTACTGGTGCCCAATGCCTGCTTTTTCAACTCCGGACTACGTGCACGACCATAGTCCGGCTTAACCTACAATGGCGCACCTACCCAGCCGTCGTTCTGGTCGCTTACAATCAGCCCAGTAATCGTGCCCCACCCTGCCTAGTCCGAGGGTATCGTGATACATCTAAGTGGATTACTGCTGAAAAGGACCGCGTAACTAGGGTTTCTAATGGGTTAAGTGTTGTCATTCAAATTCGTGACATAACCCTACCAAATCATGTATCAAGTTGGTTAAGTGTGTTCAAGCGGTTCATGACTTAACCCTATCAAAACATCATGTCAAATTGGTTAAGTATATTCAAGTGGTTCATGACTTAACCCTATCATGTGGCATTAATTCATTAATGCACCCCAACCTCTGACATTAGACTAGTTGTTGTGGTCACTAGATTTGCCGGGCGGTTACGGACAGATTTACACCACAACATAGTCTAACCTCGGGTTTTACGTGCGATATGACCAACTACCCACATTGGATCCTATTATTTGCAGTCACTGGATTCGCCGGGCGGTTCCAGGCAGATTTACACTGCAAACTCAACCCAACCTCGAGTTGGCCATTTTCAAATTCATTCTAAGTGTCATGTCCATGTTCAAGTTTTCATGTCATGTTTCATGTCAAATCGTGTCAAGTTCATGTCCATATCCAGGTTCAAGTTATAACAATGTTCATGTTTCAAGTTCATAGTAAATTCAGGTTTGCCTAATCTACCCAATCGCATTCCCATCGCACGTGAATTCGAATCGATACAAACAAATCTAATTAGGGAATAACATAGAAAGAACGGGCATAAGGTGGCAAAAGTGATTATAAGTCAAGCATGGTATAACTTGGGATAAATGATTACAACAATACTGGCATATGAAATAGTGGTCTCAAACATCAAATCTAGCAAAATAGGGTGATAGTAATGGTAACAGTTGACATAAGATAATAACCCCAAACTTGTGAATAACAACTAATTCCACATCACAGGCATGTTAACATCATGGACATGAGGGGTTTAGGTTTACAACATGTTTAGGCCCCAAATCAATTTCATGTAAATATTCCCACAAGTCAAGATTCAAGATGGATAGATCCAAGGTGAATAATAGTAGATCCAAAAGGAACAATAATAGACCCAAGATATACAATGATATATCCAAAATAATTGTCATACTTAGGTTCAATTTCAATTTACAACATGTCCATGTTAAGTTTAAAGTTTAGATCTAAAAGTAACCGGGGCTTACAGATCGTGGTTTGAGAATTAGAAAACAAAGAGGCGATGTTGAATCTTGAGTCTAACAGAAATCCCCCCAAACAGCAATACTCTACACGTAGCCTTGTTGGAAAAGAAGCAATCTAATTTTCAACCAGAGTTTTAGCAGCATAAAGCCAGAGAGAATTTGTGTAGAGAGACTAGAGTTATGGGCTGTTTATATAGGGTCAGGCCAACAAATCTAGACAGAAATCAGACTAGAAACATCAGAGTGAACTCTGACTCAAAAATGGGCTCGGCAACCAGGTTGACACCCAGGTCGACTCAATGGTCGACCTGGTCCTGGGCAGGTCGACTCTATGGTCGACCCCCAGGTCGACCTGGTCCTGGGCGGGAAATTTCCCACCCAGTCCGTTCTGGGGTTTGAATTCGAAATTTGAATTCGAATTCTGAGCTGTTATGAACTTGAAAATTTCTGAAAACTTCGAAGGGTCATAACATGGTCGTAAGGACTCCGATTTTCGAAAACTCGGACTCGTTTCCAAGCAGAATTTCGAGACGAACGTAAGGGCGTAACCCGTTGCCCTTGATTCTTATTTTAAAAATTAATTTTGCCTTGATTTATTTTTATAACACATTATAGAAGTACGGGTTGTTACATTCTCCCCTCCTTAAAGGATTTCGTCCCAAGAAATCTCGAAGTTAGGGAGGATGTGTCCTACCATCCATCATCCATCTACTCAAAACATCATCCACAAGCAACCATTGTCCTTAAAAGATTTCTAGTGATGTATGAACATATGCAGTAAGTGTATGTATATGTACTTATCTAATGCAAAAGATCAGGCGGTTACTGATTCAGTAAACCTCCTTAATGCAAAATATGTTAGTGTAATGAGTCCAACATGTATGCAAATTCCTAACATAATTTATAATCTCTACATGAGTGCACATAACATTCATTTATATGCAACATCCAAGTGATAACATAACAAGTTCCGTCCATGTATATGTATAAGCACTCATGCATATGCAACATGAAAATGTGACTGAGCCGATCTAGTGCCTAATGTGTGTCATGCATCCACTAGCAACCACTTGCAACCACTTGCAAACATCAACCATAACATGTTTCAATCACTTATTTACATCCATATATATGGTTCTACCTAAGGCTCTCAAGATAAGATCGAGAAGATAACAAGGCAAACATAGGTAGTAAAAGCATGATACGAAAGGTTTTATAGAAAAAAGAGATCGAGAATGTACCCTCAAAAAGAAATGGGTAAAGCGCGCATATCTTCTCTTCAGTTTCCCAAGTTGCGTCTTCTTGGGCTTCACTCCACTATACTTTAACTAGCTTAACTTCTCGATTCCTTAGCTTCTTGATCTCCGTTCCTAAGATACGAATCAGAACTCGCCTCAATGTTGCTTCTTTTTCCACTTCTACGCCTTCAAGGATGCTTGGCTCAACCATTTCGGCTGATTCATGTAAGCACTTTCGGAGATGCGAGACATGAAAGACATTGTGTACTCCGGTCAGCCACTCGGGTAATTCTACCTTATAGGCCATCTGCCCAATCCTCTCAGTGATAGGGAACGGTCCTACAAACCTTGGTGCTAGCTTTCCAACCGATCCAAAACGAACCACATTGCGTAAAGGAGAAACTTTTACAAAGACCATATCTCCGACTTCGAACCTTAGGTCTGTCCTTCTCTTATCCACATAAGATTTCTGTCTATCTTGGGCCATTTTCATCCATCTTTGTATCAACTCAACCTTCTCAGAAGTGTCCCTTATCATGTCGGGCCCAAGTATAGGCTTGTCTGTCGTCTCCCACCAACAAGTTGGCGACTTGCACGGTCTTCCATACAGGGCTTCGAACGGTGCCATTCCGATGCTAGCTTGGTAACTATTATTATATGCAAACTCCACGAGAGGAAGATGGTCTTCCCAAGTACCACCAAAGTCAAGAAGGCATAGTCTCAAAAGATCCTCTAGTACCCTATTTACCCTTTCGGTTTGTCCATCCGTCTGCGGGTGATAGGTCGTGCTTAAGCTCAGTCGTGTACCCATTTCTTCTTGCAGACTATTCCAAAACTGGCTAGTGAAAATCGGGTCACGATCACTAACTATACTAGAAGGGACCCCGTGCAACCGTACTACCTCTCGAAGGTAAATAGACTCTAGCCATGATGTAGTCCTCTTGCTTTTCACCGAAATGAAGTGAGCACTTTTCATGAGTCTATCTACTATGACCCATATGCTAGTATTTCCCTTCCTTCACCTAGGCAATCCATCCACGAAATCCATAGAGATACTTTCCCACTTCCATTGCGGAACCTCCAAAGGATGTAATAGCCCACTGGGCTTCTTCGACTCGGCCCTTACTTGTTGGCACACTATGCACTTTGAAACGAACTCTGCCACGTCCTTTTTCATTCCAGCCCAAAAGAATATGTGTTTCATATCTCTGTACATCTTATCCCCTCCGGGATGTATAGTCATCTTCGAGTGATGCGCCTCCTCGAGGACTTTCCATACAAAGTCTCCCATTTGTGGGACACATAGCCTTCCATCGCGCCTTAGCCATCCCTTGTCCTCTATGGCATACCTACCGAGGTGACTTGACGTCTCACCACTAACCAGCTTGTCCATGATTTCGACTATATGTGGGTCTTCCTTTTGTGAAGTCCCTACTTGATCTAGAAGTGTAGGACTTAACTCAAGAGATGCTAGCGTAGAAGCCAATGACTCAACGGCGGGTGTAAAACTAAAGGTTGCTATAAACTCAAGGCTTTTCCTTTCAACAAACATGGGGCTTAAAGTCAACCTTTTTCTACTTAGCGCGTCCGCCACCACGTTACCCTTGCCAGGGGTATAAGCTATATTGAAGTCATATGATGCCAAGAATTCCATCCACCTCTGCTGCATTAGATTCAAATCTTTTTGCGAAAAGAGGTACTTAAGTGATTTGTGATCGGTGTACAACTCGAACTTTTCACCTAGAAGATAGTGGCGCCAAGCCTTAAGCGCAAAAACAATCGCGGCCAACTCCAAGTCATGTGTGGGATAGTTTTTCTCATGAACTTTAAGTTGTCTTCCCCCGTAGCATATCACTCTTCCATCTTGCATTAGGACAGCGCCTAATCCCGTGCCACACGCATCTGTGTACACCGTAAACATCTTGCCTCCGTCGGGTAATGCCAAAACTGGAGCTGTAGTAAGGGCTCTCTTAAGCCTTTGAAAAGCAACGTCACACTCGATGTCCCATGCAAAAGCTAGGTTCTTCTTTGTTAACTTAGTAAGAGGAGCTGAGATTTTAGCGAAATCCTTAATGAACTTTCTATAGTAGCCTGCCAAACCGAGAAAGCTTCTCACCTCAGTTGCGTTCTTAGGAACTTTCCAGTCTTGCACCGCAACTACCTTTGCGGGGTCCATGGCTATGCCTTGCTTAGAAACTACATGTCCAAGAAACCGAACTTCCTTTCTCAAAAAATAGCATTTGGAGAACTTAGCCTTTAACTGGTGTGCTCTAAGCGTATCCATGACTTCCTTGAGATGTCTAGCATGCTCTTCTTCAACTTTTGAGAAGATCAAAATATCGTCCACGAAAACCACCATAAACTTGTTAAGGAACTCCCGAAACAGCCTACTCATCAAATCTACAAAGTATGAGGGTGCATTCGTTAACCCAAACGGCATGACGAGCCATTCGAAGAACCCATCTGGAGTCCTAAACGCAATTTTGTCAATGCTATCCTCATCCACTCTAAGCTGATGGAATCCTGTGGCTAGATCGAGTTTAGAGAAAACAGATGCTCCCACAAGCTGGTCAAACAAATCGTCGATTCTTGGTAGTGGGTGCCTATTTTTCTTAGTTAGCTTGTTTAACTCACGATAATCTACGCATAGACGAAGCGAACCATCCGCCTTAGTAGCGAATACCACCGGAGCACCCCATTCAGAAATGCTTCATCTTATGAAATTTTTCTCAAGCAACTCCTTAACTTGTTTACTGAGCTCTCTTCTTTCTCGCGGGGCCATGTGCCTAACGGGCAATGAAACTGGCTTGGCATTATCAACAAGATAAATTCGGAAGTCTATCTCGCGTTTAGGAGGTAACCCCCTCACCTCGTCAAAGACATATGGATATTCTCGAGCCACTCTTACAGATTGCAAATTGTTGATGGACGAGTCAAGAGATTCAAGATAACACAACATGACCGAACCCTTAGGGTTACAAGAAATTTCAAGGGTATTACCAAGGCGAGTCATGAGCCTCACTACCCTTCGTTCACAATCAAGAATGACTCCATAATTGGACAGCCAATCCATACCTAGGATCAAATCGTATCCCATAAATCCGAGAACATAAGCATTGCACATGAATTCTACGCTTAAGATAGAGATCCTCAAATCCATACATATCATAGATAAGTGAGCGGAGCCCCCAATTGGATTTGAAACACTAACGGGATCCTCAACTAGACTAGTACTTAGGTGCAGATTTTCAACAATATCAGAAGAAATAAAAGTATGCGATGCGCCAGAGTCAAATAAGGTTCGAACAGGAAAGTCAGAAAGGTAAACAAGGCTTTCTACGGAAATATTACAACCTCGGTCAAGAGCTGGAGTGGTGTTGAGAGCATGCAACTGCCCTCCGGAAGGTCCTGCTCGCTGGGTCTGCCCTTGCCCCTGTCCTTGCTTCTTAGGGAAATCCTTACTGAAGTGTCAAGTATCCCCGCAATGAAAGCATTCACCCAACTTTCTCTTCTTCTTTCTACAGTCTTTAGCAAGATGTCCCGTAATGCCACAAAAGTTGCACTTCCTTGTCTCACGTGGTTTGTTATTATTGTTGTTGTTGCCCTTGTTATTCTTGATGCCTCCCTTCTTGAAGTCAACTTTCTTATTCTGAGTCTCATTAGGCTTAACCTCCTTCTTGCTATTCTTGTCTTCCTCATGAAGTAGCGCCATATCCACCAAGCTTTCGAAGGTCGCCCCCCATGGGTATATGAGTCATGGCCAAACTATGTAGTGGCTCGTTCAATCCTCGAGCAAAGCGTACAGCCTTTTTCTGGGCCGTGTTGACTAAGTCCAAACCGAACAGAGCAAGCTGATTAAACCTATTCACGTACTCCCTAATAGACATGTCTCCTTGCTTGAGTGCTAGGAACCTCTCCATCTAAAGGTTCTCTTCTACTGACGATAAGAATTTAAGCCCAAACCTCTCTTTAAAGTCTGCCCAAGTCTCAACTGGCCTGGTAGCGTTGGTGACTTCCCACCAAAATGCAGCTTCCTCTTTCAACAGCCATGCTGCCAACTGAACTTTCCTATGGTCCTCCACATCGAAGATAACAAACAAGTCTTCAGTCTCCTTTAGCCGGTTTCGTGCTTCAACGAAGGTTTCAGTTCCAACGAAATTCTTGCCGCCCATCGCTTTAAAGTCTTTGCATATCTTTGCGAAGGCGTTACCAGGAGGAGGAGGAACCGCAGCCACTGGGGGATGAGGAGGAGGGATGTCTGCCGAGCCCGCGCCATTGGCCCTAGCTTCTAAGTACCTTCGGAACCATCCAGGTACGGGTACTCCCTCAGGAAGGTTAAGGTCAGACATGCTGAAAAACGAAAAGAAAGAGATTCAAATGAGAAAACAAAGGAAAGTGCTAATGGATTTTGGGGAATAGGCTTTTTCTTAAAAATAAAACTTTTCTTGAAAAACGCTTCTTTATAAATGGTTTTGAAAATAGTTTCAGAAGGTTTTTAAAATTTTTGCCTGGTCTGGTAACCTTCTGCTCTGATACCAAATGTAACACCCCACCTCCGCTAGGGTCACTCACAAAGGGAATGCACTAGTTTTGGTGGAGCATTATCTAGGTAAACATGCACAGAGATATCACAAGACAGAACATAAATAAAGCAGCGGTAGAAATTAAAAACCAAATCTCATTACTTTCAAGAAAAGAGTCAAGACCTTATATATCCAAAGTACAATTTGTCATTATTCCATTACATCAAGTTCTAGATAAAGAAGCATAAACTTAAAATAACAGAAGTAAATTATTCCCCAAAAATAGCAGAAGTGCAGCCATAGCATAACTCAAGACCAAACCATACATGAGCTGACAGAAAGCAAGCTAAATCCAAGCTAAGAGCTAGAGTTTCCTCCTTGAGAACCTGGGGGAGCGAAAGAAAAAGAGGTGAAAGAAAAAGGGTCAGTCATAAAAACTGGTAAGTCCAAGTGACTTTCAGTATAAAAACTAACAAAGTTAACAAGACATGAGTAAACGGAAAGTAAACATAGGGATGATAATAAGTCTGGCAAGATAACTAAGATAACAAGATAAATCAACTCTAGCATCGCATATTCAAGATTCGCTGCACTAACTGTACTAGTATTCTAACCCATGTCAGGTATTAACCATGAAATGATCCCTTGGCCCAATATCATGAAGTGACCCATTACGGGGTCCCACGGTACGATCTACTAATCGATCGGCTCCCTACAAGTTCTAGCTCGTCATGTGTCTGTGTCATACGGCCCAATCACGAAATGTAGTCACCTGTGCTAGGTCCACCATAGGGTGTATCAAGCCCTAGGGTGCCAACCGCCGACACGAATCAAGCACACACAGTGTAAACCAACTGGTGCCCAATATCTGCTTTTTCAACTCCGAACTACGTGCACGACCATAGTACGCTTGAACCTACAATGGCGCACCTACCCAGCCGTCGTTCTGGTCGCTTACAATCAGCCCAGTAATTGTGCCCCACCCTGCCTAGTCCCAGGGTATCGTGATACATCTAAGTGGGTTACTGCTGAAAAGGACCGCGTAACTAGGGTTTCTAATGGGTTAAGTATTGCCATTCAAATTCATGACTTAACCCTACCAAATCATGTATCAAGTTGGTTAAGTGTGTTCAAGCGGTTCATGACTTAACCCTATCAAATCATCATGTCAAATTGGTTAAGTATATTCAAGTGGTTCATGACTTAACCCTATCATGTGGCATTAATTCATTAATGCACCCCAACCTCTCACATTAGACTAGTTGTTGTGGTCACTGGATTTGCCGGGCGGTTCCGGCCAGATTTACACCACAACATAGTCTAACCTCGGGTTTTACGTGCGATATGACCAACTACCCACATTGGATCCTATTGTTTGCAGTCACTGGATTCGCCGGGCAGTTCCGCGCAGATTTTCACTGCAAACTCAACCCAACCTCGAGTTGGCCATTTTCAAATTCATTCCGTCATGTCCATGTTCAAGTTTTCATGTCATGTTTCATGTCAAATCGTGTCAAGTTCATGTCCATATCTAGGTTCAAGTTATAACAATGTTCATGTTTCAAGTTCATAGTAAATTCAGGTTTGCCTAATCTACCCAATCGCATTTCCATCGCACGTGAATTCGAATCAATACAAACAAATCTAATTAGGGAATAACATAGAAAGAATGAGCATAAGGTGGCAAAAGTGATTATAAGTCAAGCATGGTATAACTTGAGATAAATGATTATAACAATACTAGCATATGGAATAGTGGTCTCAAATATCAAATCTAGCAAAATAAGGTGATAGTCATGGTAACAGTTGACATAAGATAATAACCCCAAACTTGTGAATAACAACTAATTCCACATCACAGGCATGTTAACATCATGGACATGAGGGGTTTAGGTTTACAACATGTTTAGGCCCCAAATCAATTTCATTTAAATATTCCCATAAGTCAAGATTCAAGATGGATAGATCCAAGGTGAATAATAGTAGATCCAAAATAATAGATCCAAAAGGAACAATAATAGACCCAAGATATACAATGATAGATCCAAAATAAATGTCATACTTAGGTTCAATTTCAATTTACAACATGTCCATGTTAAGTTTAAAGTTTAGATCTAAAAGTAACTGGGGCTTACAGATCGTGGTTTGAGAATTAGAAAACAAAGAGGCGATGTTGAATCTTGAGTCTAACAGAAATCCCCCCAAACAGCAATACTCTACACGTAGCCTTGTTGGAGAAGAAGCAATCTAACTTTTCAACCAGAGTTTTAGAAGCATAAAGCCAGAGAGAATTTGTGTAGAGAGACTAGAGTTAAGGGCTGTTTATATAGGGTCAGGCCAACAAATCTAGACAGAAATCGGACTAGAAACATCAGAGTGAACTCTGACTCAAAAATGGGCTCGGCAACCAGGTCGACACCCAGGTCGACTCTATGGTCGACCTGGTCCTGGGCAGGTTGACTCTATGGTCGACCCCCAGGTCGACTTGGTCCTGGGCAGGAAATTTCCTACCGAGTCCGTTTGAATACGAAATTTGAATTCAAATTCGAATTCTGAGCTGTTTTGAATTGAAAATTTCTGAAAACTTCGAAGGGTCATAACTTGGTCATACGGACTCCGATTTTCGAAAACTCGGACTCGTTTCCAAGCAGAATTTCGAGAGGAACGCAATGGAGTAACCCGTTGCCCTTGATTCTTATCTTAAAAATTAATTCTGCCTTGATTTATTTTTATAACACGTTATAAAAGTACGGATTGTTACAGATGTCTTTGCTTCCATGATTTTTCTATCTTCTACAGTTCTACTGATGCCATAGTGAAAGGTATGATTTTGCTATCTTCTATTTACCCCCACATTAGCTAACTTAAATTTGTTCCTCTTCGCTGCCCTGCATTTTCCTGGGTACCTTCTAATTTCTATGATTAATGAAAAAATCGCATTTCATATTTTCCTCCAGCTACGAGCAACCGTTATCTTCGCCTCAATGATTTTTCTATCTTCTACTGATGCCATAATGAAAGGTATGATTTTGCTATCTTCTATTTACCCCCACAGTAGCTAACTTAATTATGTTCCTCTTCGCAGCCCTGCATTTTCTTGGGTACCTTCTATGATTAATGAAAAAATAAGCAATAGATCATCTTGCTAATGATTGGTGGTGTCAAATCGTCTGATTACCATGCCGATTCACAACCCAACGCCAAATATTTGGGTAAGTTTGCAAATTCTCATTTTCATGGTTTTCTTCCCTGAACGTTGATCATCTGTCCACTCGGTTTCTTTTTTTAGTTACTGTCTACTGCACTGTTTGTTGTACTTGGATGGTATAAGGTCAATAAATATTTAGAATTTTGATAACTACCAAGCTTCATAAACCGGAAGGATTCTTGCGGTGGCTTCACGATACCTGATCCTTATACTGAATAAATAGTAGTTCACATATGTGTACAAATCTATGGTTGAATTGTGAAAATTTTCCTTCCAGATGAGGATTGTTCACTTTGATTGAAATTTCTACACTACACAAGTCATATTAAATGTTTAGGATTTTTAGTCTTTACAACATCAATGTTTCTATATTGATAATCGTTGTGGTGTTTGACTTGCAGTTTTTGAGATAGCTTTAACATGTTTTCTATTTTTTGGCCACTTGAAATATATTAATATTTTAAGAAGTGCGATGATGACTAAATCTGAAGCTTAAAGTCATGGTTCAAATTTAAACCTTTTGTGAATTATTATTGGTGACTAAATTCATATTTTGATGAATTTGAAGTATCAAGTCGTGAGATAATAATTTGACCATTGTATAGTTCATTCAATTCGAGATTAGCACTTCTTTATGTGTAAACAATTTTAACCTCAATTTGAATTGAATCTATACTATACTATAAAATATGAGTTTATAACTCTGTGCTCTCCATCATTCGCCCACTTCAGCTGCCCTTTCGTTTCTGAGATTCAACGTGTAATTTTCATTTTTTATTTCTCCGTGAAATATCTTCGACTACATGCGCTTTTGGTCCGTAAGCCAATTTTATATATCCTATACAAGGTCCTTTTTTGTTTCATTAGCCACGCATCTGTATATGCCAAAAAATTTAAATCCTATACTTCTAAAACAGTTGTATTTTAGTTGGAATTCCTAATCGATCTCACTAAAATTTTCCTTAAGTTTTACTACTAAGCACATAATAAGCTAAGTTGAATTTATGCTATAAGAAAAATCAACCTCTTGAATATAGCTTAATATATGTGAATATTTTCATGTTGCCTATGCTGCAACAAAGTTTATAACTTCAATTCTTCTACTTATAACTATAGTTATGGAGTTTGACGAAAAAATGAATAGTTTAATCTTCGGCTCGGTATTCATTGTACAGAAAACCTACCGGGCTGCGGCATCTTTGTATTTCCCTATCAACGAAATTTACCTTCACCAATAGAGGTGGAGAACTATAGCTTCTGATTTGATCCTGCTCGCCATTTATATCCAATGCACTAAATATTTGCAAAAGTTGAAATCCTTTTATATAGAGAAGTTATTCCATATAAATTTTTAGGAATTAATTTATTAATATAACTTCTAATTTACGGGAAATGTATTCTTTAACTGCCTTTAAGAATTTGAATTATTACTATGAAGTTCCTATTTTTATTGAATATCATCGACCATCTTTTCAAGAATTCATTCTTTTTAACATGGTTTGAGTAATAGTTCGTTTGTATGGGTACTTTAGTTTTGTTGTTATATTTTTTCTACAAATTTTGTTATAATCGGACTATTTAAGTTATGAATCAAAATTGTTTGAACAAGGTCAGTGCATTTTAAAGTAATTTGATTTATGCATTAGGTATTTTGAGGGCATGTTTTTTGTTAGATTCAACAAATTTAGAGCATGAATTAATTTAGTGAAAGGAAACACGCTTACTAATATTCTTCAGAGTAGTGTTTTCATTGATGCGACAATTTGATTAAATATTTTTTATTTTTCACTAATAAAGTTATATTTAGAGTAGGGTGAGGTGTCTAATTTGTAAACTAATATCCAGACTTTTCTACAATTTTAGATTTTAGGATCGTCGTTTTATATATATATATATATATATATATATATATATATATATATATATATATATATATGCTGCATTTTTTCATAGTTCCAGTTTTCATGACTTATTTTTGTTTTGGTCTTTTCAATGTTATGATTTAATGAACGATCTCGAGTTTGATGTCCATGTAAGATGTAAATAGTAGTGCAAAATGTCTTATACTTCACATGATATGGAGGAGGTTACATTGTCGAGATTTGAATTTGTCATTGATGCTTCTTTTTTGTTAAAACCTTATCCACTAGGCTACCTTTTAGGATTAAGAATACTTAATTTAACATACGTTTCCATAGGAAATATTTGGTAGTAATTTCATCTAATGCACAAGCTATATAAGATATTGACATGAAATCATTTATTAATTACACATGCATTATGATCACCGGGTGAAGGCATATACTATGCAAGTTTTCATTGACTAATATCCTTTATAGAAATATTTTGGTTGATACTGCAGTCCGATTGAAGATTTATGTTTTTCTTTTAAATATTAAAATTGTATTCAAAACATGATGAACATATGTTTAATTTGTTAACTGATATCAAGACTTCTTTGACATTATTGATTTTAGTACCTTCGGTTATTTTAAAACAACAATACTTACACTACATTTTGCCATAGTTCAAGTTGTTATGACTTATTTTTGTTTAAATATTTTCAACGTTATAGATAACAAGTTCTTTGTCCATGTAAAATATGAAAGCGGTGCAAAAAGTGTTTATACTTTGATACCGTTTGATTTTCCAACTAGGCAGTTTACGTTCGCGTCTGCGTCGGACGAGTCAACAGTGGGACCCACGAGGAACGGAAGACTTTGCTCCGGATAGAAAGAAACAACCAATGCAGATACTAATTATGGACAACAAGTCATATCCCAGCAGGCCTCATCAGCCCACTCAAAAAGGATAGAAATAGATACGCGGAAAGGAATCTCTTTTAGACTCAGAGCAGACCCGAAGATTCGATAGAATCTGAGGTGCTTCCAGAACCCCAGTATATTAATTGGGCGAAAACTTGATAAAGTCGAAGGGCCACCATCTGAATCAAAATAAATTACACCAGCTACTGCAATTGCTACAGCAACAATAGAGGACTCTGTCTTAAGAGGAACTTCCGAGATGTGACTAAGGCTTTCAAAACTATAACCCAAGGGTATGTTTAAAACACAGTTTCGCCCAGAAGCTCATAGGTCAGGTGTGCAGGAGACATCAGTAGTCGCCCAGGTATTCCTTATTGGACCAACCCACAAGACCAGATTTTCTTAGTCATTCTAATCCCCATTGAGTGAGATAGATCTTGATCTTTCTTTGGCTATCCTTTGAACCAGTCGAACCAAAGCCAATTCATAGGATAGGACGTCGTTAATGTGAGTGAACCCAAGTCTCATTTAGGTAGAAGTAATCCTCCAAAATATCTAAAAGTGAACCAAATCCCCTCTCCTCACTTGTGCGCTCCTTCTGTGCTCGGGGATATATTCATAAGCTGTCTTTGCGCAAGCACCTTGTAAAACAACCCATGGCGCAACCCATTCGTCAAGGATTTACAACCACGCCGCAAGCACCTTAGTTCCGATCCTACCGTTAGCTTTCATAGTTTTGTTCCAAGCAAGCGAGATTTCAATAGTAATTTCTTAGCCATGTGCGGTGAGTTCACCCTGGTGTTAACTTTAATAAATACGCCATTTTAGGTGATGACGTTGTCATCGCCGATGATCGTGTAGCGAGCACATATTTTGCTTTAATCAACGGGTTATGTGTCAACATCTCGGTTGGGAAGTCTCTTACTTCTCCATCAGGGTGTTGTGAGTTTGCGAAGAGGTTTATCATTCGTAATATGCGAGTTGATGTCTCACCAGTGTCAATCAAGAAGATACTGGCTGCATCATCTCCTCTGGGATGGTGTAATCTTATTCTTACTCTACCGAGGCCTCTTCAGTGGTCTACCGAATTGCGTCTTATGGGGGTAGGTTTTAAAGCTGCCAATAGCAATAGCACGAATCCTAAGCTACGGCACGCGAAGGATTGGTTCGATGAGTCATTGGTGGATCTTAGTGGGCGTCAGGGGGATTGGTTGGCTTGGGCCCCTCCACATTAGTACTCAATGCAAGACTTCGATTGCGGTAGAGTAGAAAGGGTCTTGAAAACGAGAAGCTCCAACGGGAGCAAACGCTGGGTGTGTTCTGGGAGCATATGCCTGCTATCGATCCTATTATCATACAAGATCGTATGCTCTTTCTCCAGAACGAAATTCACGCTCTCGAAAACAGGAAGGGGGCGTTGCGCCAAGAACGGGAGGGGCTCCTTGTGGAGGTTGCCATCCTCCGTGACCCACCCACTGGGGATGAGGAGACTGGAAGAAATTAGCAAGACCCCTAGAAGGTTCCAGCACTGTGCGAAATGATTAGTGATTGTCCAAAGAGACCCTACACATAATAAAACTAGATCTATCTTCCGTTAGGCTATTTACATATCACACATTTCACATTTGTTTTAAACTTCTAGAAATTATACTTTTTTGACTCATGTTTTGTTTAAGCATGAAAAACGGACAAGTTTACTCTAACCCCTTTTCCAAATCCGAAGAAGTTATCATATAACTACGCGGATCATCCATTAATTGTTCAATCAATGACTTCTTGAGATGAAAAAAAGAAATAGAATTAAAGTTTTATCTTATCTATTTTATAGACAAAGAAGAGTATAGCCCCGGGATAGTTGAATAGGAATTGGGGCACTACCAAAAAGACTAAGCTTCACCACAAACCAAGGACTTTGGAAATTATTATAACCAAGCGCCCTTTAGAGGCCTTCATCGACGGAAAGAGTGCTAAAGAGGGTCTCAGGGTGGAAAGCTCGAGTTCTATTACAAGTGGGACGAACTACACTTATTAGGGCGTAGGGGACCAATGGGACGGACATTGAGAAGAAGACAATGAGATTCTATTGTTCAAAAACAGGTACTGATAACAAAGCACTAGCCCTAAGGAAATAATAATATCTACATGATTGGGGGTACGATCTCCCTAAGCATTTGGAACAACCCGAAACAGGCGGAGCGAGAGAGTACCCAAATCCCTAATACCTCGGTCGTTGAATGTTAACTGTTCCTCCATCAGAGGCGCACTACAATGCATCGTCTAAGTTGTTGCGTGTATGACTGAAAGCTATATAACCGACGGATTGTACAGCAAGAGAATACGTCCATAAGGGGCTTCGACAAGGTTGTGAAGATTTTTCGTCCAGGCGACCAACGGGAGGCACCCTCTTACTCAAGGCTCATAGGAACAGGGAATCCTTACATAGTGGGATGTAGGCTTCAGTTGTTTTGTTTTTCACTACGCCTTATTCTTTTTTTAGTAACCGGCTGTTCAGGCGTTAATCCATTTGGCCTTTTAGATAGAAGGCGATCACCCAGTGAAACGTATAGTTCCACCTCTGGTAACATGGTTGGATTGCTAACTTCTTCTTTTTCATTAGGGACGGTTTCTTCCTCTTCCCTCTGCGGAGAGGTATGAATAGGGTATTCAAGGGGCTCGATCAAAGAGAGCCTTAGTTATTACTAGGTGGTGTAAGATATCACATTGTTCGAGGAACCCTAGATGCTGTTGGAGTAAAGGATCGTCAACTAGGGTGTTCTAGTGCGTTGTAGATTCTTATTCAAGACTTGTATCATTTGATGATGCCATGTGAATCGCTAGAAACATGCGAAGTGTATTTCTCTTCGAGGATGGTAAGTGATGTCATATTGACTAAGTTCAATATTCCACTTTAACAATCTTCCCGAAGTTTCTAGACGAAATAAAACTTTCTTTAAAGGTTGATCCGTGAGGACTCTGATAGAGTGGGCTTGGAAGTATGGCTGGAGTTTCTTTGAGGCGATGAGTAAACTGTATGCAAGCTTCTCCAATTTAGGATAATTCAGTTCTGCCCAAAAAAAAAAAAGAGATATAGTCAACCGGGTGCTAGACGATTGGAAAAGTCAGCGAAGTATAGTATAGCCGGCGCCCGACAAAATCAGTAACCGCAGGGATACCCAATCACATGTTGAGCAACTTCAAGCATAAGCAGAGGAAAGAAGGCCCGCCAGAAAGAGGGGGTTGGAGACTCCGAGTATGAAAGATACTCTTGAAAGTTATCGAAGTGGACAATAGAGTGCTGCTTCTTATGAAAAAGCCCTCGATGTTGTGAGAAAGAGCCAAAATGATTTAGCGTTTTAGCGTGGAGAGAGGTAAGATAACAACGGTAATCTTCCTAAGGGAAGTGAGGTGACCAATCGTATCTTATAATTAGAAGCGTAGCGAAGCCTTCCTTTTCCTTAGTCCAAATAAAATAAGGAGTAGAACCCGGTACCAATAACCAATATGCTTAAGTCTCCCTATCGGAAACATAGTATTGGTTTGACAGGCAATTAATATACCTCAAGGAGTGGCTTAGGAAAAAAAGTCTTATTTGAATATGGAAGAATAGTTTGGCTCCTTTTAGTCGCCCCTCCGTTTCTCATTTGGAATTTCATCATAGGTAAGGAAAAGCACTTTCTTTTAAAGAAGCATCTGGTTCACTCTTTCTTTCGTGAGTTAACCCCCAGGTTCCCTAGACTGATGCTGTATCGGAGAACCATAGGCAGAGGGAGAGGAGTCGATCTATCTGCCTAGCTTTGGTAGATTTTCACCAACGCAATTCAAAAACGGAAATTCCACGAATCCCTGAGGTGGTCCGACGACTCAGCAGCAGTGCGGAATAAAAGTCATAGAAAGAACTCGGGTCTAAGCTCTCAACTTCAAGGAAGGGAACCGAAAGAGCAGAAATGTCATCTACCTTTCCAACGGCTTTGCTTAACCTAATTTCTAACGTGAGTTCTAGGAAAAGAGAGACTTTAAGCTAAAGAAATCATTGATTTGTTTTATGATTCTAAGAGTTCAGGGCTAATAGGCCCGGTGCGTAGCAGTTTTACTATGCATTTCCATAGGCAAGACTAGCCAGGAAGGTAGTACCAAAGAAGGATCATTTGGCATAGGCCAGCCATTTTTTCCATCTCTGAATGTACACCCAATGGATTATTTGATCCATATTGATGCAATGCGGCCAGATGAAGAAGACTGGCGCCTACTAAAATAAGGGGGAGTAAATGATGGAGACTAAAAAAATGATTTAAGGTGGCATTATCCACGGAGAAACTATTTGGCCCTTCAAGTTGAACGGCTCAAAAGTTAGCTTTCGTGTCTGACGCGACAGAATTTTTTTTGCCTTTCTCTTTTCCCTCTCCCTATATATATTCCACCCATTTCAACACTACATCACCATATCCACTTTTCATTTTCCTCCTGTTCTTCAAGAAATTATGGTAGCTAGTGATGAATCTGATTGTGAAGATTTGCTAAATATTCAAGAAATTATGGCTATTCAAATACGAGAAAGGAGAAGAATACACAATTCATTTAGTTTCGGCCTTGCTTGGGTTCATGAAATACTATCAAGACACGCAGATCGTTGTCATAGCAATTTTCGAATGAAGCGATTATGTTTCAGATCCTTGTGTGAACAGTTAGCAAATTACGGATTGAAAGGCTCAATGCACATAATAGTCAAAGAAATGGTGGCTGTTTTTGTAATGACCCGCATTGGCGGAGGTATTATAATTAATTTATTTAATTATTGAAATGGTGGTTTAGAGAATTTAATGGACGTGGAATTAAATAATGGTAAATATTTAATTAAAATAATAAATTAAATAATATATTTAATTCTGAAATAATCAGAATTGGCTGAAATGGCGATATGTGTGAATTGGGCAATTCGAATTATATAATTCAGTTTAAAGTTGAATTATAGTAACGAATATATTCAATCGTCGATAGTTGAACGTATAGTTTATATTATAATTATAAACGAGCTTGAAATGGCGCGGTAGTTCGCTATTTGGCAATTTGAACTTCAACTGAATGTACATGATTCGTTTTAAGCCGGATTTCTGTGAAACAAGAAACGTGTGGAGCTGGTGGAGTATATCTTTCTAGTGGAAGAGAAAAATCGGGATTTCGTCGTGTAGATTTTGATTTACATCCAAATCAAATTTTAGAAAAGTCGCTGTGGAATTCCTTTATAATTTATAAAGGAATTATTTATATTTGAAAAAGGAATTTCAATATAAATCGAATATCGGGTTGACCCAGAAGTGAATATCAAGTTAGAAATTCATATAGGAATATTCTAGGGCTGTATGGTATTCCACTATGAATATATATGATAATATTTATTTTTAAATATTAAATTTAATTATATTTAAATATATTTATATATTTAAATGGGTCATCCAGAGCTCTAAAAATACACTGTGTGAGCATACGAAGTCGGAATTCGACGAAACTAATTTTGTTAGATCCGCAATGTCAAATAGTTGTTAGATTTCCAGTTTCGTGATTTTTAGAGTCACTGTGTGTTCGTACGGATTTTTAGAGTGAGAAACAGTCAGTATTTTGACATTTAAAAATACGTTGCGTGAGCATACGGAGTCGGAATTCGACGAAACCAGTTTCGTTGGGACCGTAATGTCGAACTGTAGCTACAGGACCAGTTTCGTGATTTTTGAGTATCATAAGTGAACACAGGAAATTTTAAAGACTCTTGTGATAATATAAAATAAATATAAATAAAATATGTGGACTTAACAAAAGCCACAACACTCACCTTTCTCAACCACTCAAAAGAAATCTCATCCCGTATAAGTATCGTTCTTGGCCGCCACAAAAAAAAAACCAAGTTCAACAGCAAAAACCAAAGAAGGAAAAATAAAAAACAATTCATGTAAAAATCTATAAATTACTTCATGAGTATATTTGTGTTCATAGTGATGAACTCTTCAATCTCATGTACATTTTGAGGGGTTCGAATATGCTTGGGTTCGCTGTTATCAACACAGCGTGGGTTTTTATTAGCTAGGGTTGGGTTCGGTTGATTCTCGAAGCAAAGATTCATACTTTCGATGTTGAAATTAGAATGAGGAGATGTTTTGGAGTTCGTATGAACCAATTTCAGGGTATTCAGTGAGAAAGAAGTCGCTCGACTTCTGGAAGTGCTCACCGAAAAACCTGGAGTCGCGATGCAGGGTAGCGCGAGTTGGATCTCGTGAGGATGGAGATGAGGAGGATGGGAAGAGAAGCGAAACCATGAAATCGGTTTTGAATTTAGCTAAGAGATGGAGGATGTTTGGATCGGTGGAAGTGGTGTAATGGAGGAGCAAAGTGCTCGACGGGTTTGAGCAGGTCACGACAGAAATTGGGGAAGAAAGGTTGGACGGGTTGGGCTTTAATGGTGTGAGTGGGCCTTAGTTTAAATGGTGAGGCCTTTTGTTGATAAGTTAAGCCCTTTTCTTTTATTTAAAATAGTGTATTTAACTTTGTTTTATCGTACCTTGATCATACGATATCAGAAATTCGAACGGTCGGATCCATTAGGATCGTATGGACGGGAGCTCCACAATGAAGCTGACTGGGAGTGGATCGGTGCTCGTTACAATTTATAGCGAAATAAATTGTCCAACTGAATCAAATAACAGTTTATCGTTCTTTAACGATGAACTGCAAATGTGAGTAAATCCCACTAACTCTGAACAGTTTATAATTCCATGTTGTATTTTTAGAACTGTTAAATATTGATTGATTGATTGTGTATTGACTGTTTGATTGAACTGCTAGACAGTTAGTTGAATTTCTATATTGATTCTGTTTAACAGAATATATCATATGGAACTGAAAGTGATGTTATCTATATTGTTTAACATCTGTGATGCAGGGAAACAGGCTGGAGGAACCCAACAGGGTTCCTCAACATTTATTTTACTGTTTTTCATATATTGTGATATATGATGTGATATATAATCTGTTGTCGATTATATGTGTTTGGACGATACTAATCATCGTGATTTGATATGTTGAATACCCTAACATACCGAAATGTTGATAAGGGAATATTTTCAAAGTAATATTTGAAAATAAAATATTTATAAATGGAATATTTTATAAATAAGAAATATTTATAAATTGAAATATTTATAAATAGGAGATATTTAGAAAAAGGGAAAACGTTATAAAAAGGAAACTGTTATAAGAAGGAAATCATTTTAAAGTGGAGAACCGTTACTAAAAGTAAATCTTTAAAATGAATAAATGTTGTTAAAAAGGAAATCTTTATAAATGAATAGTTTATTCGAAAAGGATTTAATCGAATTAGTTATTCGAATAGAACAAAGGATGTTATCGAATAAAGTTAAAAGGAGGTATTCAAATATAGTTTAGCCAAAAGGAGTTATTCGATCAGGATTCATCGAATAGAATTAATTGATTAGAGTAAATCAACCAGGGTTAACCAGTTAGAGTAAATCAGTTAGGTTAAAGCGTAGAGTTAAACAAGTTAAAGTTATCAGTTAGAGTTAAACCAAAAAGGAGTTAATCGATGTTAGTTTAATCGATTAAAGTTAAAGTAAAAGGAGTTAATCGATGTTAGTTTAATCGATTAAAGTTAAAGTAAAAGGAGTTAATCGATGTTAGTTTAATCGATTAAAGTTAAAGTAAAATGAGTTAATCGAATATAGTTTATTCGAATACAAAGTAAAAGGAGTTAATCGATGTTAGTTTAATCGATAAAAGTTAAAGTAAAACGAGTTAATCGAATATAGTTTATTCGAATAGAAGTAAAATGAGTTAATCGAATATAGTTTATTCGAATAGAAAGTAAAAGGAGTTAATCGATGTTAGTTTAATCGATTAAAGTTAAAGTAAAATGAGTTAATCGAATATAGTTTATTCGAATAGAAGCAAATGAGTTAATCGAATATAGTTTATTCGAATAGAAAGTAAAAGGAGTTAATCGAATATAGTTTATTCGAATAGAAAGTAAAATGAGTTAATCGAATATAGTTTATTCGAATAAAAGCAAATGAGTTAATCGAATATAGTTTATTCGAAGAAAGTAAAAGAAGTTATCGAATATAGTTTATTCGAAAGGAGTTAAGTGAAATGAGTAAATCAATAGCGTTAGTCAAATAGAGTTAATCCAATAGTGTTAGTCCAATAGAGTTAATTGATAAGGGTTAATCGAATAGAGTTAAGTGAAAAGAGTCAATCTAATATAGCTATTCGAAGGAGGGTTAAGTAAGGAAGTTAGTAAAAGGAATATAAAGTGAACTTTGCCTATTTGAAAGTTAGAAATGTTGTTCAGTTAAGGTCTGAGAGGTAGTTCTACCCCAACTTGATTGGCTTCGTTTTTAACTAAGGAATGGTTAAGGTTCGGCAGTAAAGGAAATAGTTTGAGTTGGCATAGCAATGTTTGTTTAAACATCCGTCTAAGTCCAATGAAGAAGCTTTGGAAATGTTTTCCAAATAAGAAACCAGAAATGTTTTCTAAATAAAGAAAACAAGAAATGGAAATGTTTTCCATTGTTAATAACGTATATTTTCCAAATTTAGAAAATAAGAAATATTGAATATAGGGAAACAGGAGATAAGTAAATTAAGGAAACAAAGAGATAAATGTTGAATGATGTTTTGATCGATATAAATTTCCATTTGGAAATAATATCGTTGTTTGCACATGTAACAACCCGTATTTTCAATAACCTGTTATAACATAAATCGAGGCAGAATTTAATTCTAAAATGTGAATCAAGGGAAACGTGCTATGCCATTGCGTTCGTCTCGGAAAAATACACGAAATAGAGTCCGAGTTTTCGAAAATCGGAGTCCGTATGACCCGATTAAGGCCCAACGAAGTTTTCAGAAAATTCCTAAGTAAAAACAGATTTGAATTTCAAGTTCAAAATTGGGAATTAGGGCAAACTGGCGTCAGGCGGGAAAACTCCCGCCAAGACCCCATGTCGACAGGCATGTCGACATGGGTCTGAGGGTGTCGACAGCCCTGTCGACAGCCCTGTCGACACGGGGTGGCCGGGCAGTTTTGCCTGGCGCACCATTTTGATTTGGGCTTGGTTGTGTGGCTTGGTTCTGGAGAATTCCGAAATCTGATGGACCTAATTCAACCTAGGGTTAATCCTATGGTCTAAATCACTAGCCTAATCTATAAATAAGACCCTAACCTACCCTAAATCACTCATTATTCATTCTAGCAACTAAACTATGCCAAAATCAAAACTCTCATGGCCTCCACTCTCTTCATACAATTCCTAAACAAATCCCTAAGAGATTTCCATGCATACAAGTGTATTTAGGCTTGTATGATCCTCTTTAGCTTGCATTAAAGTCTTGTTTCTCCATTGTTATCATAAAGGAGGAGTCTTGATCAAGTTTGCTTGCATTTTGGGGTTTTATTTTGTTGCATAAGGGGTTTCTTACATTTGCTATACTTATTTGAGTCCGCATAAGCATTGTAAGCCCTCTTACTTTCATTTTAGAAACTCTAAAGTTAATATGTGATGAAAGTTGGGATTTATGCATGTTTAATAAGTTATGCATGCTTATGCGAGTTCAATATGCCATGTTACACATGTTTGATAAGTTATGCATAGTTCACCAAGCCATGATTTGCAAGTTTATTGAGTTATGCATGTTTATGCAAGTTCACTATGCCATGATTTGCAAGTTTAACAAGTTATGCATGTTTATGCAAGTGCACCAAGCCATGATTTGCAAGTTTATTGAGTTATGCATGTTTATGCAAGTTCACTATGCCATGATTTGCAAGTTTAACAAGTTATGCATGTTTATGCAAGTGCACCAAGCCATGATTTGCAAGTTTATTGAGTTATGCATGTTTATGCAAGTTCACTATGCCATGATTTGCAAGTTTAACAAGTTATGCATGTTTATGCAAGTGCACCAAGCCATGATTTGCAAGTTTATTGAGTTATGCATGTTTATGCAAGTTCACTATGCCATGATTTGCAAGTTTAACAAGTTATGCATGTTTATGCAAGTGCACCAAGCCATGATTTGCTAGTTTATTGAGTTATGCATGTTTATGCAAGTTCACTATGCCATGATTTGCAAGTTTAACAAGTTATGCATGTTTATGCAAGTTCACTAAGCCATGATTTGCAAGTTTAACATGTTATGCATGTCTATGGTAATATGCAAGTTCACTATGCTAAGTTATGCAAGTCTAACATGTTATGCATGTTTGTTGTGATATGCAAGTTCACCATGTATAGTTCCCTCTTCCTATCCTTTATGCGTTATTACGAATATGTAAGCGATAGAATGACGTTGGGGGGGGGGGGGTTTGGGTAAACTTAAAATACATGAAAATATAAGATTGGGAATTTACCTATTAAGTTAGGTCTACCCCTAGGGAATTTACCTATTAAGTTAGGTCTACCCAAGTATTTGTTGACTTGTAATTATGTTTTGAAATAAAGTGGACATGACACTTAGAAAACATAAGTGTGGCCAACTCGAGGTTGGGTTGAGTTTGTAGCGTAATTCTACCCGGAACCGACCGGCTTAACTAGTGGCTACAAACAATAGGACCCAATGTGAGAAGTTGGTCATGTGGTGTCAAGACCCGAGGTTAGACCAAGTTGTGGTGTAAATCTACCCGGAACCCACCGGCTTAACTAGGTAACCACAACAAAGTCTAATGTGAGAGGTTAAGGTGCATTAAATTAAGTAATGCCTCATGATTAGGGTTAAGTCAGGGTCCACTAATACTTAACCAATTTGGGGATTCGAGGGATTGAAATGGGGTTAAGTGGTGAACTGTCGGTTACACTTAACCAATTTAATCCATTTGGGGGTTCGGGGGATTGAAATGGGGTTAAGTGGTGAACTGTCGGTTACACTTAACCAATTTAATCCATTTGGGGGTTTGAGGGATTGAAATGGGGTTAAGTGTGACCTGTCGGTTACACTTAACCAATTTAATCCATGATTAGTGAAGGGTTAAATCGCACTTAACCCTCTTAGGAAACCCTAGCAACGTGGTCTGTTCCAGCAGTAATCCCAGTTTGGTATCATCACAACCCTAGAGGCTAGGCTAGGGCGGGGCACGATTACTGGACTGATGTAAGCGACCAAAGCGACGGCTGAGTGGTACAGCGGTGCGGGTCCAGGCGGGCTACGGACGTGCACGTAATCCGGTATTGGACAAACTCGAGGCACGGGTACCAGTAGGTTTAGGCAGTGCATTATTGCTTCAGTGTCTGGGGTTGACACCCGAGGGCTTGATACACCCGAAGGTGGACCCAGCGCAGTCTGACTACATCCATATGTGGGCCGTATGGACACCAACACTTGACGTGTTAGGCTTATAGGGAGCCGATCGACTAGACCGTTTGGTTGGACCTTATATTAAGGTCACTCCATGTTATTGGGTCAAAGCTTGGGCCAAGGGATCAATACCTGTTATGTTGGTTTGCTAGTACACCGTGGTGCAAAACTTAACCTTGTTTATGCGATGACACCTCTATCTATCTTGTAGTTAATTTATCATGCCAGTATGTTGTTATCTATGATCATCCCAGTTTCCATCATGCTGTTAACTTTATTACTTTATAGACTGATCGTAGCAGGGCTTACTCAGTCTTTTTGACTGACCTGTTTTCTTTCGCCTCTTTTCTTCCGTCCCCCCCCCCCCCCCAGGTTCTCAGGAAGGGAATACAGGAGCCTAGCTTGGATCTTAGCTGCTTTCTTGGATAGCTCATGTATGCTTTGGACTTGAGCTCGCTATGGTTTTTCCACTTTGGGGATAGCTACTTGTGTGTTTTCCTTTTCAGTTTCAGATGATGTTATTTTATGTACTAGACTTGTTTATTTGGGAAATTGACATTTTGATGTACCAGACTTGTGTTTTGAAATGGTTTAAAAATCTTCCGCTGTTTTATCTACTTACTCTGTTTATTTACATATATATATATGTCATGTCCTGCCTTGCTATATCATTATGCATGTTTACCTTGTTTTAAAACGCCCCACCAAAGTCAGAGTTGCTTGCAAGAGCCACCCTGGCGGAGGTGGGGTGTTACATTTGGTATCAGAGCATATGGTTTACGAGAAGGGATAAAAAGGTTTTTAAAACTTTTGAAAAACTATTTTCAAAACCAAGTATAGAGTATTTTCCAAAGAAAAGTCTAGTTATTTTTAAAAGGCTATTCCCCAAAAGCCATTAGCACTATCCTTTGACCCCTCGTTTGAACTCTTTTCTTTTCGTTTCCAGCATGTCTGATAATCTCATCTTGCCCGAAGGAGTAACAATACCCGATTGGTTTCGTCGGTACTTGGAAGTCACGGCACCGGTCCCGGGTATCTCTTATGATGTCTTTCCAGTCAAGGCCGCTGTTCCTCCTCCTCCTTCCGTAGTTGATGTTCCTCTTCTCCCTCAGCCTCCACAAGCGGATTTTGCGGAAACTTGTAAGAACTTTAAGATGATGGGTGGCAAGAATTTTAGTGGAACAGAGACTTTTGTAGAGGCAAGGAATTGGTTGAAAGAGACCGAAGATCTTTTAGCCACCTTTGATATAGGTGACCGCAGGAAGGATTTATTAGCAGTATGGTTGCTAAAGGAAGAAGCTGCATGTTGGTGGGTAGTCACCACCGCTACTAGGCCAATTGAGACTTGGGATGACTTTAGAGGGAGGTTTGGACTAAGGTTCTTATCACTGAAGCAAGGGGACATGACTATTAGGGAATACATAGATAAGTTTAATCAACTGGCTCGGGTCGATTTAGACTTGGTTAATACAGCTTAGAAGAAAGCCCTACACTTTGCTCTAGGATTAAACGAGCCATTACATGGTTTGGCCATGTCTCATATACCCTTGGGGGCGACTTTCGAGAATTTGGTGAATATGGCCCTACTTCAAGAAGATAACAATGACAAGAAAGAGGTCAAGGCGAATGAGTCTCAAGGCAAGAGGGTAAATTCCGGGAAACGAGGCAAGAATAACAACAACCGCAAGGACAAGCCAAGAGAGAATAGGAAATGCAACTTCTGTAGTAAAGTTGGACATATATCCAGGGAATGTAGGAAGAAGAAGAGAAAGCGGGGCGAATGCTTTCATTGTGGTGAGTCTGGACATCTCAGCAAGGATTGCCCGAGGAAACAAGGCCAAGGTCAGACTCAGTGTGCAGGACTATCTGGAGGGCGAGTTCATCCCCTCAACACCGCTCTTCCAGCTCATGATAGAGGTAGTGTTCCGTTGAAAGTCTGGTTTACATTTTCTGACTTTCCCTGTTCGTACTTTGTTTGATTTTGGCACATCGCATAGTTTTATTTCATCTGATCTAGTTGAAAGTTTGCACCTAAGTACTAGTCTAGTTGATGATCCCGTATGTGTTTCAAATCCAATTGGGGGTTCTGCCCGTTTGTCTGTGGTCTGAGTGGATTTGAAAATTTCTATCTTGAGTATAGAATTCTCGTGGGATGTTTATATTCTCGATTTTAGGGGATATGGGTTGGTTTTGGGCATGGAATGGTTGTCCTGTTTTGGAGCCATTCTTGGTTTTTGTATATAGGGTTGTGAGGCTCATGACTCGCCTCGGTAATACCCTAGAAATTTCTAGCAACCCTATGGGTCCCGTCATGTTATGTTATCTTGAATCCCTCAACTCGTCTATCGATAGTTTGCAATCTGTGAGGGGGTCCAAGAATATCCTGATATCTTGGGTGAAGTGAAGGGGTTACCCCTGGACGTGGGATAGATTTCCGCATTATCTGGTTGGTAATACCAAGCCAGTTTCGTGGCCGGTTAGGCACATGACCTCACGAGATGAGAGTTAAGAAAGCAAGTCAAGGAGTTGCTTGAGAAGAACTTCCTGAGACGAAGCATTTTCGAGTAAGGTGCTCCAGTAGTATTCGTTACTAATGTGGACAGTTTGCTTCGCTTATGTGTTGATTATCGTGAGAAGAATAGACAACCGTTACCAAGGATCGATGATTTGTTTGATCAACTTGTAGGAGCATCTGTTTTCTTTTGATCTAGCTACCGGATTCCATCAGCTTAGGATGGCTGAGGATGGAATTGACAAGACTGCGTTTAGGACTCTAGATGAATTTTTAGAATGGCTAGTCATGCTATTTGGTTTGACTAATGCACCCGCATATTACGTGAACTTGATGGGTAGGGTGTTTAGGGAGTCCTTGAACAAGTTTGTCGTGGTCGTCATGGACGATATTTTGATCTCCTTAAAAGAACGAGGAAGAGCATGCTAGACATCTCAAGGAGGTGATGGATACGCTTAGAGCCACCAGTTGAAGGTCAAGTTCTCCAAATGTCACTTTGGAGGAAAGAAGTTGGATTTCTTGGGCACATAGTTCCTAAGTGAGGCTTAGCGGTGGATTCCGCTAAAGTGGTTGCGGTTTAAGACCTGAGAACTCTGAGGAGGGCAATTGAAGTAAGAAGCTTTCTTCGTTTGGCTAGTTAGTTAGCATTCCCTGAGCTTAGACTTACTCTTCTGGATCAAGAAGGGGGTTTCACAGGAAGAAGACCCGCAGTTAGTCAAGAACATGGACCAGTTGATTCGAGGCGAGATGTTAAGTCACCTCGCTAGATATATTATAGATGACAAGGGATGACTAAGGCGCGATGAGAGATTATGTGTTCCTCGAGTGGAAGACTTGGTAAAGAAGGTTCTTAAAGTTGCGCATCACTCGAGGAGGTGGCCGAGTTGGTCTCAGGATGCATGTCGTGCCACCAGGTTAAGGCCAAGTCATAGGAGCCCAGCGAACCATTACCTCCATTGGAGGTTCCGTAAGGGAAGTGCGAAAACATCTCGATAGATTATGTGGATAGATTACCTAGATCAAAGGAAGGGAATATGGGAAGGTGGGTCATAATAGGTAGACTCACGAAGAGTGCTCATTTCAGTCCGGTGAAGAGCGAGAGGACTGCATCATGGTTAGCAACGGTTTACCCTCAAGAAGTTGGCCAGTTTTGAAATAGCCTACAGCAAGCCATGGGTAGGCAACTGAATCTAGGTATGGCATATCACTCATAGGCGGATGGTTCATTTCGATTAAGCATGAGTTATAGAAAATCACGTTTATAAGGGCAATTGGCAACATGGATGGGTATTTCCAAGAAAAGTTCTGCTGCGTGGAATACTTTATAGTAAGTAGACGAGATCCAGGATTCACTAGTGAATTTTGGAGAGCTTGCATGAAATCATAAGGTTACAGTTATGTTTAAGCCAAGTATACAGAAAGAAGAATAAGTGGAAAAGGAAGACGAGAGGCGATAATGAAATGAGTTCCAACTCGAATTTGGGAAAAAGGAGTTAGGAAGCCAAGAAATCATGAAGTAAAAGACGATCAAAGCACAGTGGAGTTAAGCTCAAGGAAACGTGACTAAGAAGAGTGAAGACTAGATACGCGCGTCATATCTCTTTTTAAGAGTGCATCCTTGATCCTTGTTTTCCTGTGGAGCTTGCTTGCAAGTTATCTTTTGTATATATCCTCTCGGTCCCATTCTCGATCTTATTTCTGTTGTAAACTCCATAAGGGGGTTATGACTCATCGGTTAGTACTATATGTCAGAGTTTGAATGGATTTCTTGTAATCCAAAAAGGAGTTTATCTTGCTTATCTTCTAAGATCTCTTTTTAGCATATCTCTCTGTCCATGTTTATCTAGTTTATCTAGTTTATCGTGTTTATCTTGTCATGAGAACCTTAGGTAGAAACCCTTTGGATGAAACATGTATTTGAAACATGTTATGCTTGATGTTTGCAAGTGGTTGCAAGTGTTTGCAAGTGGTTACTCGTGGATGCATTATACACATTAGGCACTAGATCGGCTCGCACACTCTTCATGTTGCATATGCATGAGTGCTTACACTTATTCATGGTTGAAACTTGTTGTTCTACCACATGGATGTTGCATATGGATGAATGTTATGTGCACTCATATAGATACTATGAATTATGTTAGGAATTTGCATACATATGGATTCATTTCACTAACATACATATGCATTAAGGAGGTTTACTGTATCAGTAACCGCCTGATCTTTGCATTAGATAAGTACATATACACACACTTTTGCATATGTTCATACCACATTTAGAATCCTTTAAGGACAATGATTGCTCGTGGATGATGTTTTGAGTAGATGGATGGTAGGATATGTTCTTCCTAACTTGAAGATTTCGGGGACGAAATCCTTTAAGGAGGGGAGAATGTAACAACCCGTATTTTCAATAACCTGTTATAACATAAATCGAGGCAGAATTTAATTCTAAAATGTGAATCAAGGGAAACGGGGTATGCCATTGCGTTCGTCTCGGAAAAATACGCGAAATAGAGTCCGAGTTTTCGAAAATCGGAGTCCGTATGACCCGATTAAGGCCCAACGAAGTTTTCAGAAAATTCCTAAGTAAAAACAGATTTGAATTTCAAGTTCAAAATTGGGAATTAGGGCAAACTGGCGTCAGGCGGGAAAACTCCCGCCAAGACCCCATGTCGACAGGCATGTCGACATGGGTCTGAGGGTGTCGACAGCCCTGTCGACAGCCCTGTCGACACGGGGTGGCCGGGCAGTTTTGCCTGGCGCACCATTTTGATTTGGGCTTGGTTGTGTGGCTTGGTTCTGGAGAATTCCGAAATCTGATGGACCTAATTCAACCTAGGGTTAATCCTATGGTCTAAATCACTAGCCTAATCTATAAATAAGACCCTAACCTACCCTAAATCACTCATTATTCATTCTAGCAACTAAACTATGCCAAAATCAAAACTCTCATGGCCTCCACTCTCTTCATACAATTCCTAAACAAATCCCTAAGAGATTTCCATGCATACAAGTGTATTTAGGCTTGTATGATCCTCTTTAGCTTGCATTAAAGTCTTGTTTCTCCATTGTTATCATAAAGGAGGAGTCTTGATCAAGTTTGCTTGCATTTTGGGGTTTTATTTTGTTGCATAAGGGGTTTCTTACATTTGCTATACTTATTTGAGTCCGCATAAGCATTGTAAGCCCTCTTACTTTCATTTTAGAAACTCTAAAGTTAATATGTGATGAAAGTTGGGATTTATGCATGTTTAATAAGTTATGCATGCTTATGCGAGTTCAATATGCCATGTTACACATGTTTGATAAGTTATGCATAGTTCACCAAGCCATGATTTGCAAGTTTATTGAGTTATGCATGTTTATGCAAGTTCACTATGCCATGATTTGCAAGTTTAACAAGTTATGCATGTTTATGCAAGTGCACCAAGCCATGATTTGCAAGTTTATTGAGTTATGCATGTTTATGCAAGTTCACTATGCCATGATTTGCAAGTTTAACAAGTTATGCATGTTTATGCAAGTGCACCAAGCCATGATTTGCAAGTTTATTGAGTTATGCATGTTTATGCAAGTTCACTATGCCATGATTTGCAAGTTTAACAAGTTATGCATGTTTATGCAAGTGCACCAAGCCATGATTTGCAAGTTTATTGAGTTATGCATGTTTATGCAAGTTCACTATGCCATGATTTGCAAGTTTAACAAGTTATGCATGTTTATGCAAGTGCACCAAGCCATGATTTGCTAGTTTATTGAGTTATGCATGTTTATGCAAGTTCACTATGCCATGATTTGCAAGTTTAACAAGTTATGCATGTTTATGCAAGTTCACTAAGCCATGATTTGCAAGTTTAACATGTTATGCATGTCTATGGTAATATGCAAGTTCACTATGCTAAGTTATGCAAGTCTAACATGTTATGCATGTTTGTTGTGATATGCAAGTTCACCATGTATAGTTCCCTCTTCCTATCCTTTATGCGTTATTACGAATATGTAAGCGATAGAATGACGTTGGGGGGGGGGGGGTTTGGGTAAACTTAAAATACATGAAAATATAAGATTGGGAATTTACCTATTAAGTTAGGTCTACCCCTAGGGAATTTACCTATTAAGTTAGGTCTACCCAAGTATTTGTTGACTTGTAATTATGTTTTGAAATAAAGTGGACATGACACTTAGAAAACATAAGTGTGGCCAACTCGAGGTTGGGTTGAGTTTGTAGCGTAATTCTACCCGGAACCGACCGGCTTAACTAGTGGCTACAAACAATAGGACCCAATGTGAGAAGTTGGTCATGTGGTGTCAAGACCCGAGGTTAGACCAAGTTGTGGTGTAAATCTACCCGGAACCCACCGGCTTAACTAGGTAACCACAACAAAGTCTAATGTGAGAGGTTAAGGTGCATTAAATTAAGTAATGCCTCATGATTAGGGTTAAGTCAGGGTCCACTAATACTTAACCAATTTGGGGATTCGAGGGATTGAAATGGGGTTAAGTGGTGAACTGTCGGTTACACTTAACCAATTTAATCCATTTGGGGGTTCGGGGGATTGAAATGGGGTTAAGTGGTGAACTGTCGGTTACACTTAACCAATTTAATCCATTTGGGGGTTTGAGGGATTGAAATGGGGTTAAGTGTGACCTGTCGGTTACACTTAACCAATTTAATCCATGATTAGTGAAGGGTTAAATCGCACTTAACCCTCTTAGGAAACCCTAGCAACGTGGTCTGTTCCAGCAGTAATCCCAGTTTGGTATCATCACAACCCTAGAGGCTAGGCTAGGGCGGGGCACGATTACTGGACTGATGTAAGCGACCAAAGCGACGGCTGAGTGGTACAGCGGTGCGGGTCCAGGCGGGCTACGGACGTGCACGTAATCCGGTATTGGACAAACTCGAGGCACGGGTACCAGTAGGTTTAGGCAGTGCATTATTGCTTCAGTGTCTGGGGTTGACACCCGAGGGCTTGATACACCCGAAGGTGGACCCAGCGCAGTCTGACTACATCCATATGTGGGCCGTATGGACACCAACACTTGACGTGTTAGGCTTATAGGGAGCCGATCGACTAGACCGTTTGGTTGGACCTTATATTAAGGTCACTCCATGTTATTGGGTCAAAGCTTGGGCCAAGGGATCAATACCTGTTATGTTGGTTTGCTAGTACACCGTGGTGCAAAACTTAACCTTGTTTATGCGATGACACCTCTATCTATCTTGTAGTTAATTTATCATGCCAGTATGTTGTTATCTATGATCATCCCAGTTTCCATCATGCTGTTAACTTTATTACTTTATAGACTGATCGTAGCAGGGCTTACTCAGTCTTTTTGACTGACCTGTTTTCTTTCGCCTCTTTTCTTCCGTCCCCCCCCCCCCAGGTTCTCAGGAAGGGAATACAGGAGCCTAGCTTGGATCTTAGCTGCTTTCTTGGATAGCTCATGTATGCTTTGGACTTGAGCTCGCTATGGTTTTTCCACTTTGGGGATAGCTACTTTTGTGTTTTCCTTTTCAGTTTCAGATGATGTTATTTTATGTACTAGACTTGTTTATTTGGGAAATTGACATTTTGATGTACCAGACTTGTGTTTTGAAATGGTTTAAAAATCTTCCGCTGTTTTATCTACTTACTCTGTTTATTTACATATATATATATGTCATGTCCTGCCTTGCTATATCATTATGCATGTTTACCTTGTTTTAAAACGCCCCACCAAAGTCAGAGTTGCTTGCAAGAGCCACCCTGGCGGAGGTGGGGTGTTACATTTGGTATCAGAGCATATGGTTTACGAGAAGGGATAAAAAGGTTTTTAAAACTTTTGAAAAACTATTTTCAAAACCAAGTATAGAGTATTTTCCAAAGAAAAGTCTAGTTATTTTTAAAAGGCTATTCCCCAAAAGCCATTAGCACTATCCTTTGACCCCTCGTTTGAACTCTTTTCTTTTCGTTTCCAGCATGTCTGATAATCTCATCTTGCCCGAAGGAGTAACAATACCCGATTGGTTTCGTCGGTACTTGGAAGTCACGGCACCGGTCCCGGGTATCTCTTATGATGTCTTTCCAGTCAAGGCCGCTGTTCCTCCTCCTCCTTCCGTAGCTGATGTTCCTCTTCTCCCTCAGCCTCCACAAGCGGATTTTGCGGAAACTTGTAAGAACTTTAAGATGATGGGTGGCAAGAATTTTAGTGGAACAGAGACTTTTGTAGAGGCAAGGAATTGGTTGAAAGAGACCGAAGATCTTTTAGCCACCTTTGATATAGGTGACCGCAGGAAGGATTTATTAGCAGTATGGTTGCTAAAGGAAGAAGCTGCATGTTGGTGGGTAGTCACCACCGCTACTAGGCCAATTGAGACTTGGGATGACTTTAGAGGGAGGTTTGGACTAAGGTTCTTATCACTGAAGCAAGGGGACATGACTATTAGGGAATACATAGATAAGTTTAATCAACTGGCTCGGGTCGATTTAGACTTGGTTAATACAGCTTAGAAGAAAGCCCTACACTTTGCTCTAGGATTAAACGAGCCATTACATGGTTTGGCCATGTCTCATATACCCTTGGGGGCGACTTTCGAGAATTTGGTGAATATGGCCCTACTTCAAGAAGATAACAATGACAAGAAAGAGGTCAAGGCGAATGAGTCTCAAGGCAAGAGGGTAAATTCCGGGAAACGAGGCAAGAATAACAACAACCGCAAGGACAAGCCAAGAGAGAATAGGAAATGCAACTTCTGTAGTAAAGTTGGACATATATCCAGGGAATGTAGGAAGAAGAAGAGAAAGCGGGGCGAATGCTTTCATTGTGGTGAGTCTGGACATCTCAGCAAGGATTGCCCGAGGAAACAAGGCCAAGGTCAGACTCAGTGTGCAGGACTATCTGGAGGGCGAGTTCATCCCCTCAACACCGCTCTTCCAGCTCATGATAGAGGTAGTGTTCCGTTGAAAGTCTGGTTTACATTTTCTGACTTTCCCTGTTCGTACTTTGTTTGATTTTGGCACATCGCATAGTTTTATTTCATCTGATCTAGTTGAAAGTTTGCACCTAAGTACTAGTCTAGTTGATGATCCCGTATGTGTTTCAAATCCAATTGGGGGTTCTGCCCGTTTGTCTGTGGTCTGAGTGGATTTGAAAATTTCTATCTTGAGTATAGAATTCTCGTGGGATGTTTATATTCTCGATTTTAGGGGATATGGGTTGGTTTTGGGCATGGAATGGTTGTCCTGTTTTGGAGCCATTCTTGGTTTTTGTATATAGGGTTGTGAGGCTCATGACTCGCCTCGGTAATACCCTAGAAATTTCTAGCAACCCTATGGGTCCCGTCATGTTATGTTATCTTGAATCCCTCAACTCGTCTATCGATAGTTTGCAATCTGTGAGGGGGTCCAAGAATATCCTGATATCTTGGGTGAAGTGAAGGGGTTACCCCTGGACGTGGGATAGATTTCCGCATTATCTGGTTGGTAATACCAAGCCAGTTTCGTGGCCGGTTAGGCACATGACCTCACGAGATGAGAGTTAAGAAAGCAAGTCAAGGAGTTGCTTGAGAAGAACTTCCTGAGACGAAGCATTTTCGAGTAAGGTGCTCCAGTAGTATTCGTTACTAATGTGGACAGTTTGCTTCGCTTATGTGTTGATTATCGTGAGAAGAATAGACAACCGTTACCAAGGATCGATGATTTGTTTGATCAACTTGTAGGAGCATCTGTTTTCTTTTGATCTAGCTACCGGATTCCATCAGCTTAGGATGGCTGAGGATGGAATTGACAAGACTGCGTTTAGGACTCTAGATGAATTTTTAGAATGGCTAGTCATGCTATTTGGTTTGACTAATGCACCCGCATATTACGTGAACTTGATGGGTAGGGTGTTTAGGGAGTCCTTGAACAAGTTTGTCGTGGTCGTCATGGACGATATTTTGATCTCCTTAAAAGAACGAGGAAGAGCATGCTAGACATCTCAAGGAGGTGATGGATACGCTTAGAGCCACCAGTTGAAGGTCAAGTTCTCCAAATGTCACTTTGGAGGAAAGAAGTTGGATTTCTTGGGCACATAGTTCCTAAGTGAGGCTTAGCGGTGGATTCCGCTAAAGTGGTTGCGGTTTAAGACCTGAGAACTCTGAGGAGGGCAATTGAAGTAAGAAGCTTTCTTCGTTTGGCTAGTTAGTTAGCATTCCCTGAGCTTAGACTTACTCTTCTGGATCAAGAAGGGGGTTTCACAGGAAGAAGACCCGCAGTTAGTCAAGAACATGGACCAGTTGATTCGAGGCGAGATGTTAAGTCACCTCGCTAGATATATTATAGATGACAAGGGATGACTAAGGCGCGATGAGAGATTATGTGTTCCTCGAGTGGAAGACTTGGTAAAGAAGGTTCTTAAAGTTGCGCATCACTCGAGGAGGTGGCCGAGTTGGTCTCAGGATGCATGTCGTGCCACCAGGTTAAGGCCAAGTCATAGGAGCCCAGCGAGCCATTACCTCCATTGGAGGTTCCGTAAGGGAAGTGCGAAAACATCTCGATAGATTATGTGGATAGATTACCTAGATCAAAGGAAGGGAATATGGGAAGGTGGGTCATAATAGGTAGACTCACGAAGAGTGCTCATTTCAGTCCGGTGAAGAGCGAGAGGACTGCATCATGGTTAGCAACGGTTTACCCTCAAGAAGTTGGCCAGTTTTGAAATAGCCTACAGCAAGCCATGGGTAGGCAACTGAATCTAGGTATGGCATATCACTCATAGGCGGATGGTTCATTTCGATTAAGCATGAGTTATAGAAAATCACGTTTATAAGGGCAATTGGCAACATGGATGGGTATTTCCAAGAAAAGTTCTGCTGCGTGGAATACTTTATAGTAAGTAGACGAGATCCAGGATTCACTAGTGAATTTTGGAGAGCTTGCATGAAATCATAAGGTTACAGTTATGTTTAAGCCAAGTATACAGAAAGAAGAATAAGTGGAAAAGGAAGACGAGAGGCGATAATGAAATGAGTTCCAACTCGAATTTGGGAAAAAGGAGTTAGGAAGCCAAGAAATCATGAAGTAAAAGACGATCAAAGCACGGTGGAGTTAAGCTCAAGGAAACGTGACTAAGAAGAGTGAAGACTAGATACGCGCGTCATATCTCTTTTTAAGAGTGCATCCTTGATCCTTGTTTTCCTGTGGAGCTTGCTTGCAAGTTATCTTTTGTATATATCCTCTCGGTCCCATTCTCGATCTTATTTCTGTTGTAAACTCCATAAGGGGGTTATGACTCATCGGTTAGTACTATATGTCAGAGTTTGAATGGATTTCTTGTAATCCAAAAAGGAGTTTATCTTGCTTATCTTCTAAGATCTCTTTTTAGCATATCTCTCTGTCCATGTTTATCTAGTTTATCTAGTTTATCGTGTTTATCTTGTCATGAGAACCTTAGGTAGAAACCCTTTGGATGAAACATGTATTTGAAACATGTTATGCTTGATGTTTGCAAGTGGTTGCAAGTGTTTGCAAGTGGTTACTCGTGGATGCATTATACACATTAGGCACTAGATCGGCTCGCACACTCTTCATGTTGCATATGCATGAGTGCTTACACTTATTCATGGTTGAAACTTGTTGTTCTACCACATGGATGTTGCATATGGATGAATGTTATGTGCACTCATATAGATACTATGAATTATGTTAGGAATTTGCATACATATGGATTCATTTCACTAACATACATATGCATTAAGGAGGTTTACTGTATCAGTAACCGCCTGATCTTTGCATTAGATAAGTACATATACACACACTTTTGCATATGTTCATACCACATTTAGAATCCTTTAAGGACAATGATTGCTCGTGGATGATGTTTTGAGTAGATGGATGGTAGGATATGTTCTTCCTAACTTGAAGATTTCGGGGACGAAATCCTTTAAGGAGGGGAGAATGTAACAACCCGTATTTTCAATAACCTGTTATAACATAAATCGAGGCAGAATTTAATTCTAAAATGTGAATCAAGGGAAACGGGGTATGCCATTGCGTTCGTCTCGGAAAAATACGCGAAATAGAGTCCGAGTTTTTGAAAATCGGAGTCCGTATGACCCGATTAAGGCCCAACGAAGTTTTCAGAAAATTCCTAAGTAAAAACAGATTTGAATTTCAAGTTCAAAATTGGGAATTAGGGCAAACTGGCGTCAGGCGGGAAAACTCCCGCCAAGACCCCCATGTCGACAGGCATGTCGACAGGGGTCTGAGGGTGTCGATAGCCCTGTCGACAGCCCTGTCGACACGGGGTGGCCGGGCAGTTTTGCCTGGCGCACCATTTTGATTTGGGCTTGGTTGTGTGGCTTGGTTCTGGAGAATTCCGAAATCTGATGGACCTAATTCAACCTAGGGTTAATCCTATGGTCTAATCACTAGCCTAATCTATAAATAAGACCCTAACCTACCCTAAATCACTCATTATTCATTCTAGCAACTAAACTATGCCAAAATCAAAACTCTCATGGCCTCCACTCTCTTCATACAATTCCTAAACAAATCCCTAAGAGATTTCCATGCATACAAGTGTATTTAGGCTTGTATGATCCTCTTTAGCTTGCATTAAAGTCTTGTTTCTCCATTGTTATCATAAAGGAGGAGTCTTGATCAAGTTTGCTTGCATTTTGGGGTTTTATTTTGTTGCATAAGGGGTTTCTTACATTTGCTGTACTTATTTGAGTCCGCATAAGCATTGTAAGCCCTCTTACCTTCATTTTAGAAACTCTAAAGTTAATATGTGATGAAAGTTGGGATTTATGCATGTTTAATAAGTTATGCATGTTTATGCGAGTTCAATATGCCATGATACACATGTTTGATAAGTTATGCATAGTTCACCAAGCCATGATTTGCAAGTTTAACAAGTTATGCATGTTTATGCAAGTGCACCAAGCCATGATTTGCAAGTTTATTGAGTTATGCATGTTTATGCAAGTTCACTATGCCATGATTTGCAAGTTTAACAAGTTATGCATGTTTATGCAAGTGCACCAAGCCATGATTTGCAAGTTTATTGAGTTATGCATGTTTATGCAAGTTCACTATGCCATGATTTGCAAGTTTAACAAGTTATGCATGTTTATGCAAGTGCACCAAGCCATGATTTGCAAGTTTATTGAGTTATGCATGTTTATGCAAGTTCACTATGCCATGATTTGCAAGTTTAACAAGTTATGCATGTTTATGCAAGTTCACTAAGCCATGATTTGCAAGTTTAACATGTTATGCATGTCTATGGTAATATGCAAGTTCACTATGCTAAGTTATGCAAGTCTAACATGTTATGCATGTTTGTTGTGATATGCAAGTTCACCATGTATAGTTCCCTCTTCCTATCCTTTATGCGTTATTACGAATATGTAAGCGATAGAATGACGTTGGGGGGGGGGTTTGGGTAAACTTAAAATACATGAAAATATAAGATTGGGAATTTACCTATTAAGTTAGGTCTACCCCTAGGGAATTTACCTATTAAGTTAGGTCTACCCAAGTATTTGTTGACTTGTAATTATGTTTTGAAATAAAGTGGACATGACACTTAGAAAACATAAGTGTGGCCAACTCGAGGTTGGGTTGAGTTTGTAGCGTAATTCTACCCGGAACCGACCGGCTTAACTAGTGGCTACAAACAATAGGACCCAATGTGAGAAGTTGGTCATGTGGTGCCAAGACCCGATGTTAGACCAAGTTGTGGTGTAAATCTACCCGGAACCCACCGGCTTAACTAGGTAACCACAACAAAGTCTAATGTGAGAGGTTAAGGTGCATTAAATTAAGTAATGCCTCATGATTAGGGTTAAGTCAGGGTTCACTAATACTTAACCAATTTGGGGATTCGAGGGATTGAAATGGGGTTAAGTGGTGAACTGTCGGTTACACTTAACCAATTTAATCCATTTGGGGGTTCGGGGGATTGAAATGGGGTTAAGTGGTGAACTGTCGGTTACACTTAACCAATTTAATCCATTTGGGGGTTTGAGGGATTGAAATGGGGTTAAGTGTGAACTGTCGGTTACACTTAACCAATTTAATCCATGATTAGTGAAGGGTTAAATCGCACTTAACCCTCTTAGGAAACCCTAGCAACGTGGTCTGTTCCAGCAGTAATCCCAGTTTGGTATCATCACAACCCTAGAGGCTAGGCTAGGGCGGGGCACGATTACTGGACTGATGTAAGCGACCAAAGCGACGGCTGAGTGGTACAGCGGTGCGGGTCCAGGCGGGCTACGGACGTGCACGTAATCCGGTATTGGACAAACTCGAGGCACGGGTACCAGTAGGTTTAGGCTGTGCATTATTGCTTCAGTGTCTGGGGTTGACACCCGAGGGCTTGATACACCCGAAGGTGGACCCAGCGCAGTCTGACTACATCCATATGTGGGCCGTATGGACACCAACACTTGACGTGTTAGGCTTATAGGGAGCCGATCGACTAGACCGTTTGGTTGGACCTTATATTAAGGTCACTCCATGTTATTGGGTCAAAGCTTGGGCCAAGGGATCAATACCTGTTATGTTGGTTTGCTAGTACACCGTGGTGCAAAACTTAACCTTGTTTATGCGATGACACCTCTATCTATCTTGTAGTTAATTTATCATGCCAGTATGTTGTTATCTATGATCATCCCAGTTTCCATCATGCTGTTAACTTTATTAGTTTATAGACTGATCGTAGCAGGGCTTACTCAGTCTTTTTGACTGACCTGTTTTCTTTCGCCTCTTTTCTTCTGTTCCCCCCCCCCCCCCAAGGTTCTCAGGGAGGGAATACAGGAGCCTAGCTTGGATCTTAGCTGCTTTCTTGGATAGCTCATGTATGCTTTGGACTTGAGCTCGCTATGGTTTTTCCACTTTGGGGATAGCTACTTTTGTGTTTTCCTTTTCAGTTTCAGATGATGTTATTTTATGTACTAGACTTGTTTATTTGGGAAATTGACATTTTGATGTACCAGACTTGTGTTTTGAAATGGTTTAAAAATCTTCCGCTGTTTTATCTACTTACTCTGTTTATTTACATATATATATGTCATGTCCTGCCTTGCTATATCATTATGCATGTTTACCTTGTTTTAAAACGCCCCACCAAAGTCAGAGTTGCTTGCAAGAGCCACCCTGGCGGAGGTGGGGTGTTACAGCACACCTGTTTTTCTTCGATAGTTAAATCACAGACTATCGAAGTTTTGACCATTTTAACGTTGTTATTATGGAGAGACCGGTTGGATTATTATCCAAAGAACCACTCTGTATTGGCATAAGCATTGCGAATCATATATGCCAAAGGAAATTGAAGACGGAGTTATGCAAGGGCTATCCTGTTTACAGAATAATGCCTTCGGTTCATCCTGTTCCTCGATGACTTGTATGGACGGATGTCTGACAGAGTATTTCCGGACGATCACGTATATTGATTTCTCCAACAGTACCATGAGTGGAAGCGAAGAAGGAAACTTCTTTTAGCTAACACATAATGTATTGTTGAGGACATCAATCGGTGATTTGATGGATTTGATGATGTGGCATTCAAAGTGAATCTGGTGTGATGATAAAGCGTAGCTTCTAGCCTCACATCCGGTAAATGATAGAAATCGGGCAGGCAACATGGCTATGTAGGTCGCACCTATTAGGGTGTATAATCACATGATCTAGAGTTTTCATTTACTTCTAAAATTATATTGTTGATGCTGTCCCATTCGGGAAATGGTTGCTGATCCCAACCGTTGGTGATATACATTCGATACACTCAAGCGAAATGAGTGGTCGGTCATGTGTGGCCGGGTTGCAAGATGTTCTTGTTGAACCCAGTGTATTCCTCTCTAGAGGTACACTAGCGAAAGTTGGTTCCATACCTTGTCATAGTTGGAAATCCATTACCCAATATGTGCTTGCGGTTTTGATTGTATACTATATATGTAGAACGTGAGATGAAAGCGTTTCTGCTAGATGATTATTATATTGTGGTGGATAGACATTATTATAATATCAAAAGGTTTTTGATATAAAGATATTTTGGATTCTCATAAGGGAAAAACCCGTTCCGTTACACGGCGTGGTCTTATGAGATATCGATCACCTGTTTTGGACTGATTTAAAATGTTTTACTCACACCAGTCCCATGACTGACCCGGAGTTTATTTTGTTGTTTTCCCTAAACTCTTGGGTGCCTAAATTTGTACGGGCAGTCAAGTAGTCGGGATTTACAGATATACTGGAAGAGCTAGGAGCAGGAGGCTTCAGGATCATATAGCTATAGTTATTTCCGTTGTGTTGTAAGTGCTGTACTTTGATAATGATATGTATATTCAAGCACAGATTTGTATTTCAAAGTTATGTTATGAAATATATTTATTCGTTCCGCTGTGAGATTCATGTTACTCTGATGTTGTGTTTTTCTTCTTCTTCTATTCTAATTTTCTATCTTATCTTTCCTCACCCTCTAATTTATTTCACTAATGACCGGTATTTTTCGACCTTTGGTTAGTCATCATTGAGTTTATGGCGATAACCAAAGTCGCTAAAAGCCCGGGTCATTACAGTTGGTATCAGAGCAGAAGGTTAATTGATTAACTTGGCTCTGTGGTGTGACTCGGTAGAGATAGGGTTAGTAATACCCTGGACTGAGATTGAGTGTATATATACGAGTGAACGAATTTGTTATTGATATAAAAGTTGTTTTATATTGTGGGGATTTATTGGTTGAGTTGTTTATGGGTTCAGGTCGATCAGTTTGATCCACTGTATCGGTAGGAGTTACTAAACACTTGAATACGATGAGTCGTCATGGTATGTTTTGAAAAGAGGGTAAATTAAAATAAGTTTACCCAAGGTATATTTTGATATAGAAAAGATATATATATCAAAATTTTAATATATTGGATATATTGGTTGTTATTATAATCGAGTTAGATTATAAATTGAATGGTTATGTAAATAACCAATCAGAATTCATATAAGTGAAATACGTGAAATCAGATGAGTTAAATCAGAAATTTAAATCAGAAATTGGATTAAAATTCTGGAAAATTGGATAAGTGTTTGTAGATGGATTTGGATTAAAAATAAGGAAAATTTAAGATTCTGGGAGATTTTAAATTATTTTGCAATGTGAATTATATTTTGAAATGAATTTCAAAGTGGAAATGTTTAGAAATGGTTTTATAGTATTGAACTCACTTCGATCGCTGGAAAATAGATTCTGATGATGACAGCTGCATCATCAGTATTCATTTTCGAGTTGTAAGTGGCGAATTACTACCAGAAATACTGTTTTGAATATGTTTTGGGAAAGACAAGTTGTGTTGAATTTCAAAATGGGATTTAAAATATAGAATTTGGATAATAGAATTTGAATTTTTAAATAGATTTGAAATACAAACTTGTTTTAAAAGAAATAAAACGAGAAGTTCCTTTATAAACGAAGTTTATAAATAGTTCTTTTATAAACGAAGTTTATAAATGAAGTGAAAGAATTATCATTGGATAATTCAGAAATAAAAATACAAGTGCGAAATTGAAAGGGAAATCTATTTTCCAAAGGTAGAAATATCGATTTAAAAAGAAATTGAAATCGAGACTTATTTAGGGAATGAATAAAGAAAGTTTGAAAAGGAATTTGAATAAAGGAAGTTCAAACATAGAATTTGAATAAGAGAATTCAAAGGGGATTTGAATATAGAAAATTAAAGGGGATTTGAATATAGAAATTCAAATGAGATTTGAATAAAGAAGATTTAAATAATGGAAAATTGAATATAGAATTCATATAGAGTAATAATAGAATTTGAATAATGGAAGTGATATAGAGTTTGAATATAGAAATTCAAATGGAAATCAAATATAGAATTTGAATATAGAAAATATAAAGGAATTCAAGTATAGGATTTGAATATCGAAGGTGAAATGGAATTTGAATATAGAATTCAAATATGGGATTTGAATATATAGAATTTGATATATAGATTTGAATAATAGAAGTGATATAAAATTTGAATAGAAATTGAATAGAATTAACTAAGTCAAAGAGGAATTAGTTAATCGAGTTTTGAATTTGAAGTTGAACTTTGAAAGGTGAATTGGATTTGTAAATTATATTCGAAATTGAATATAGAACTTAAGCTTGAAATTTGAATTCAAATTAGTTAATAAGCAAGTTAAAAATATATTTGAACATGTCATGTTCAAATATAAAAGTGAAATAGACTAAAGAGTTAATTAACGAATTGAGTTAAAACGATCCGGTATAGTTAAAATAGATTGGGCAGGTATAAATATACATGAGATAGGTATGGATAAGGTATGAAGGTATATAAATAGAGTGCCCGACAAAAAGGTACGTATTTAATTCATATATGAGATTTTATGCGCCGTATCGGCTAGCCGCTTGGCTTTTTCTTTTTCTTTTGGATTGGTAAGGGCCATGGGAGGCTATTTGAAATATCCCGATGCTCCTAGTACAAAGGAGGTTATGGCGAATTTTTCCGGGAATTTAAGGAGTTTGAATATTTTTAAGATAATTTGATAGTTAGAAATCAACGTATCGATATATATATATAGAAGTCGATAAGGAAACGAACTTAGAAATAGAATAGTAAAATCAAAAGGGAAGACTAGGAATAAAATCTCGTAAGAATAGAAAGAGAGAGTGTATACGTGTTTAGAAGTGAATAAGTAGTTGAATGGTATTGATTATTCGAGTAAGTAGTCATATCTGTTTTGACGTTATAAATGTTATTCAGTCAAGGTCTGGGAGGTAGTTATACCCCAACTTGATTGATTTCATTATTAACAAATAAATAGTAAGATTTCAGGCTCGAAGATCAATGTTGAATAAGAGTTAGTTGAATATAGTATTCGGGTTGTCGTAACGATGTTTTACACAACGTCCGTTTTAACCCAAATAAGTGTAAACTTGGAAATAGAATAATAAATATTTCCTAAGTATAGAAATAAACGAGATCGGAAAAGAGATAAGTAATTGGAATATTTTCCAATTATAAATAGCATATATTTTCTAAAGTTTAGAAAATAAAGGAAGGCGATATTCGGAAATGTTTTCCAAATAACATAAAAGGCCAATATGGTTATTGAAAATATTTGGTTAACAAATATTGATAAAGAAATAGAGAAGTGATTTAACTAATGGAATATTAATTAAGGGCTCAGTGACATGTTCAAAAGGAAAATTTGATTTTTGAAAAGAGTAAACTGTTTGAAAACTCCCAGAGAAAAGACTGTTTGAAAACTCCCAAATTTAACAGAAATTTGTGAAAGCAGAATTGAATTAAAGTAAAGCCAGTAAAGTGGTAACTGAGATTGAATTAGAATGATATCAAGACAAATTGGATTGTGAGATTCAATTTTGAAGTGTAATGGGATAATTAAGTTAAGAGTTGAGAATCTGGAAGAAACTCGAGTTGAAATGATATTTGGCTTGGATATAAGCGAATGGTTGTGTTGTGGATAAAACCAGATTGGAATTTTATTGGGATGACACTTGCATCTGCTAAATTGATAACAGGTGGAAAGGATATAATGATATCCCGACAAAAAGGTACAAGTTTATATTTCTATTGGATATAAGATTTATGAGCCGAATTGGCAAGCCGCTTGGCTGTTTGATTTTATTTTGAGTTGGAGAAGGCCCAGAGAGGCGAGTTGGAGTTTGACGTATTGACCAGTACAAAGAAGGTGCTGGCGAAATTTTTCGGAAAGTTAAGGAGTTAGAAAATTTTCAGGATGTTTGGAAATTTTTGTTGATAAGAATTAATTTATAATTTAATTGAAATTAAATTGGTTCAGTTGAAACTGGAGTTAAGAAGTGAACAAATATGTTCTAACCAGTCGATAGGGTCGTTCTCTACCTTTTAGCAATTTCGAGGACGAAATTATTTTAAGTGGGGAAGATTGTAATGACCCGCATTGGCGGAGGTATTATAATTAATTTATTTAATTATTGAAATGGTGGTTTAGAGAATTTAATGGCCGTGGAATTAAATAATGGTAAATATTTAATTAAAATAATAAATTAAATAATATATTTAATTCTGAAATAATCAGAATTGGCTGAAATGGCGATATGTGTGAATTGGGCAATTCGAATTATATAATTCAGTTTAAAGTTGAATTATAGTAACGAATATATTCAATCGTCGATAGTTGAACGTATAGTTTATAATATAATTATAAACGAGCTTGAAATGGCGTGGCAGTTCGCTATTTGGCAATTTGAACTTCAATTGAATGTATAGGATTCGTTTTAAGCCGGATTTCTGTGAAACAAGAAACGTGTGGAGCTGGTGGAGTATATCTTTCTAGTGGAAGAGAAAAATCGGGATTTCGTCGTGTAGATTTTGATTTACGTCCAAATCAAATTTTAGAAAAGTCGCTGTGGAATTCCTTTATAATTTATAAAGGAATTATATATATTTGAAAAAGGAATTTCAATATAAATCGAATATCGGGTTGACCCAGAAGTGAATATCAAGTTAGAAATTCATATAGGAATATTCTAGAGCTGTATGGTATTCCACTGTGAATATATACGATAATATTTATTTTTAAATATTAAATTTAATTATATTTAAATATATTTATATATTTAAATGGGTAATCCAAAGCTTTAAAAATACACTGTGTGAGCATACGAAGTCGGAATTCGACGAAACTAATTTTGTTAGATCCGCAATGTCAAATAGTTGTTAGATTTCCAGTTTCGTGATTTTTAGAGTCACTGTGTGGTCATACGGATTTTTAGAGTGAGAAACTGTCAGTATTTCGACGTTTAAAAATACGCTGTGTGAGCATACGGAGTCGGAATTCGACGAAACCAGTTTCGTTGGGACCGTAATGTCGAACTGTAGCTACAGGACCAGTTTCGTGATTTTTGAGTATCATAAGTGAACACAGGAAATTTTAAAGACTCTTGTGATAATATAAAATAAATAAAATAAAAATATGTGGACTAAACAAAACCACAACACTCACCTTTCTCAACCACTCAAAAGAAATCTCATCCCGTATAAGTATCGTTCTTGGCCGCCACAAAAAAAACCAAGTTCAACAGCAAAAACCAAAGAACGAAAAATCAAAAACAATTCATGTAAAAATCTATAAATTACTTCATGAGTATATTTGTGTTCATAGTGATGAACTCTTCAATCTCATGTACATTTTGAGGGGTTCGAATATGCTTGGGTTCGCTGTTATCAACACAGCGTGGGTTTTTATTAGCTAGGGTTGGGTTTGGTTGATTCTCGAAGCAACGATTCATACTTTCGATGTTGAAATTAGAATGAGGAGATGTTCTGGAGTTCGTGTGACCCAATTTCAGGGTATTCGGTGCAGAAAGAAGTCGCTCGACTTCTGGAGGTGCTCACGGAAAAACCTAGAGTCGCGATGCAGGGGTAGCGCGAGTTGGATCTCGTGAGGATGGAGATGAGGAGGATGGGAAGAGAAGCGAAACCATGAAATCAGTTTTGAATTTAGCTAAGAGATGGAGGATGTTTGGATCGGTGGAAGTGGTGTAATGGAGGAGCAAAGTGCTCGACGGGTTTGAGCAGGTCACGACAGAAATTGGGGAAGAAAGGTTGGACGGGTTGGGCTTTAAGGGTGTGAGTGGGCCTTAGTTTAAATGGTGAGGCCTTTTGTTGATAAGTTAAGCCCTTTTCTTTTATTTAAAATAGCGTATTTAACTTTGTTTTATCGTACCTTGATCATACGATATCAGAAATTCGAACGGTCGGATCCATTAGGATCGTATGGACGGGAGCTCCGCAATGAAGCTGACTGGGAGTGGATCAGTGCTCGTTACAATTTATGGCGAAATAAATTGTCCAACTGAATCAAATAACAGTTTATCGTTCTTTAACGATGAACTGCAAATGTGAGTAAATATCACTAACTCTGAACAGTTTATAATTTCATGTTGTATTTTTAGAACTGTTAAATATTGATTGATTGATTATGTATTGACTGTTTGATTGAACTGCTAGACAGTTAGTTGAATTTTTATATTGATTCTGTTTAACAGAACATATCATATGGAACTGAAAGTGATGTTATCTATATTGTTTAACATATGTGATGCAGAGAAACAGGTTGGAGGAACCCAACAGGGTTCCTCAACATTTATTTTACTGTTTTTCATATATTGTGATATATGATGTGATATATAATCTGTTGTCGATTATATGTGTTTGGACGATACTAATCATCGTGATTTGATATGTTGAATAGCCTAACATACCGAAATGTTGATAAGGGAATATTTTCAAAGTAATATTTGAAAATAAAATATTTATAAATGGAATATTTTATAAATAAGAAATATTTATAAATTGGAATATTTATAAATAGGAGATATTTAGAAAAAGGGAAAACGTTATAAAAAGGAAACTGTTATAAGAAGGAAATCATTTTAAAGTGGAGAACCATTACTAAAAGTAAATCTTTAAAATGAATAAATGTTGTTAAAATGGAAATCTTTATAAATGAATAGTTTATTCGAAAAGGAGTTAATCGAATTATTTATTCGAATAGAACAAAGGAAGTTATCGAATAAAGTTAAAAGGAGGTATTCAAATATAGTTTAGCCAAAAGGAGTTATTCGATCAGGATTCATCGAATAGAATTAATTGATTAGAGTAAATCAACCAGGGTTAACCAGTTAGAGTAAATCAGTTAGGTTAAAGCGTAGAGTTAAACCAATTAGAGTTATCAGTTAGAGTTAAACCAAAAAGGAGTTAATCGATGTTAGTTTAATCGATTAAAGTAAAAGTAAAAGGAGTTAATCGATGTCAGCTTAATCGATTAAAGTAAAAGTAAAAGGGGTTAATCGATGTTAGTTTAATCGATTAAAGTTAAAGTAAAATGAGTTAATCGAATATAGTTTATTCGAACAGAAAGTGAAAGGAGTTAATCGATGTTAGTTTAATCGATTAAAGTTAAAGTAAAATGAGTTAATCGAATATAGTTTTTCGAATAGAAGTAAAATGAGTTAATCTAATATAGTTTATTCGAATAGAAAGTAAAAGGAGTTAATCGGTGTTAGTTTAATCGATTAAAGTTAAAGTAAAATGAGTTAATCGAATATAGTTTATTCGGATAGAAGCAAATGAGTTAATCGAATATAGTTTATTCGAATAGAAAGTAAAAGGAGTTGATCGAATATAGTTTATTCGAATAGAAAGTAAAATGAGTTAATCGAATATAGTTTATTCGAATAAAAGCAAATGAGTTAATCGAATATAGTTTATTCGAAGAAAGTAAAAGGAATTATCGAATATAATGTATTCGAAAGGAGTTAAGTGAAATGAGTAAATCAATAGCATTAGTCAAATAGAGTTAATCCAATAGTGTTAGTCCAATAGAGTTAATTGATAAGGGTTAATCGAATAGAGTTAAGTGAAAAGAGTCAATCGAATATAGCTATTCGAAGGAGGGTTAAGTAAGGAGGTTAGTAAAAGGAATATAAAGTGAACTTTGCCTATTTGAAAGTAAGAAATGTTGTTCAGTTAAGGTCTGAGACGTAGTTCTACCCCAACTTGATTGGCTTCGTTTTTAACTAAGGAATAGTTAAGGTTCAGCAGTAAAGGAAATGGTTTGAGTTGGCATAGCGATGTTTGTTTAAACATCTGTCTAAGTCCAATTAAGAAGCTTTGGAAATGTTTTCCAAATAAGAAACCAGAAATGTTTTCTAAATAAAGAAAACAAGAAATGGAAATGTTTTCCATTGTTAATAACGTATATTTTCCAAATTTAGAAAATAAGAAATATTGAATATAGGGAAACAGGAGATAAGTAAATTAAGGAAATAAAGAGATAAATGTTGAATGATGTTTTGATCGATATAAATTTCCATTTGGAAATAATATCGTTGTTTGCACACCTGTTTTTCTTCGATAGTTAAATCATAGACTATCGAAGTTTTGACCATTTTAACGTTGTTAATATGGAGAGACCGGTTGGATTATTATCCAAAGAACCACTCTGTATTGGCATAAGCATTGCGAATCATATATGCCAAAGGAAATTGAAGACGGAGTTATGCAAGGGCTATCCTGTTTACAGAATAGTGCCTTCGGTTCATCCTGTTCCTCGATGACTTGTATGGACGGATGTCTGACAGAGTATTTCCGGACGATCACGTATATTGATTTCTCCAACCGTACCAAGAGTGGAAGCGGAGAAGGAAACTTCTTTTAGCTAACACATAATGTATTGTTGAGGACGTCAATCGGTGATTTGATGGATTTAATGATGTGGCATTCAAAGTGAATCTGGTGTGATGATAAAGCGTAGCTACTAGCCTCACATCCGGTAAATGACAGAAATCGGGCAAGCAACATGGCTATGTAGGTCGCACCTATTAGGGTGTATAATCACCTGATCTAGAGTTTTCATTTACTTCTAAAAATCTATTGTTGATGTTGTCCCATTCGGGAAACGGTTGCTGATCCCAACCGTTAGTGATATACATTCGATACACTCAAGCAAAATGAGTGGTCGGTCATGTGTGGCCGGGTTGCAAGATGTTCTTGTTGAACCCAGTGTATTCCTCTCTAGAGGTACACTAGCGAAAGGTGGTTCCATACCTTGTCATAGTTGGAAATCCATTACCCAATACGTGCTTGCGGTTTTGATTGTATACTATATATGTAGAACATGAGATGAAAGCGTTTCTGCTAGATGATTATTATATTGTGGTGGATAGACATTATTATAATATCAAAAGATTTTTAATATAAAGATATTTTGGATTCTCATAAGGGAAAAACCCGTTCCGTTATACGGCGTGGTCTTATGAGATATCGATCACCTGTTTTGAACTGTTTTAAAATGTTTTACTACACCAGTCCCATGACTGGCCCGGAGTTTATTTTGTTGTTTTCCCTAAACTCTTGGGTGCCTAAATTTGTACGGGCAGTCAAGTAGTTGTGATTTACATATATACTGGAAGAGCTAGGAGCAGGAGGCTTCAGGATCATATAGCTATAGTTATTTCCGCTATGTTGTAAGTGTTGTACTTTGATAATGATATGTATATTCAAGTACAGATTTGTATTTCAAAGTTATGTTATGAAATATATTTATTTGTTCCGCTGTGAGATTCGTGTTACTCTGATGTTGTGTTCTTCTTCTTCTTCTATTCTAATTTTCTATCTTATCTTTCCTCACCCTCTAATTTCTTTCACTAATGACCGGTATTTTTTGACCTTTGGTTAGTCATCATTGAGTTTATGGCGATAACCAAAGTCGCTAAAAACCCGGGTCATTACAGTATTCCTATATACTATTGCATTGGCCCTCCCTACAAGGAAGGTTGCTGAGCGGTTTCAACGATCAAATGGTACGATTAATGTCATTTTTCATAAAGTTTTGGATTCAGTTCTCTTATTGGCAGTCGATATTATTAGACCGGCCGATACCCAATTTAACCGAATCACAAAACAAATTCGTTCTTCACCCCGATATTATCCTTTCTTTAAAAACTGTATTGGGGCTATTTATGGGACACATTTGATGGCTCACGTGGATCAAGAAGACATGCAACATTTTGTAGGACGGAAATGATCTGCTACACAAAATATTATGGTTGTTTGTGCGTTTAATTTAACTTTTACGTTTGTAAGAGTGGGATGGGAAGGAACTGCGCACAACGCTAAAGTATTTCGAGAAGCTATTAATAATCCGGATCTTAATTTCCCTCATCCTCCTGCCGGGCAGTATCATTTAGTGGATTCAAGAAATCCACTATTGGAAGAATATATAACTCCTTACCGATTTGTGAAATATCATATACCAGACTTTATTGACACATAGAATGAACCGAAGTCAGAAAATGAAATTTTCAACTACTATCACTCTAGTTTGCGTATGACAATTGAAAGAACATTTGGTATTTAGAAGAAAAAATTTGTCATCTTATGTAACATGCAGACGTATTCATATCATGTTCAAGTACAAATTGTTACTGCTACAATGACTATTCACAACTACTTCAGAAAATACAACGCTGGCGATCTAGATTTTATGTCGTATGATGACAACTCTGATTTAATTTAGTGCCAGACGAATATCTCGAAGAATATTACAGTATATCAAATCACGGAAACAGAGATCGAGAACCCGTTTAAAGAACCAGACCAACATCCACCATGGCGGTTGTACGAGACAATATACAAAACGAACTAGTTGCCATGGGAATGCATTAAAAAGTTCATTGTATTCTGTATTTTATATTAGCATTTTAAATTCTGCAATTATATTCCGCAATTATGTAATTTTAATTCTGCAATTTGTATTCTGCATTCTACTATTATGTTCAACAAAAAACACACACAAACACAAATAATTAAAAATAATATATACGCAAACAATAAAATAAAACCTCTGCCCCTTCCAAAATGACCCTTTCATTAAAAAAAAACACATTCTCCGTTCGCAACAATTCCCCTTCAAATACTCCTTCAAAATAACTCTTCCAAATAACCCTTTCTGTTCAAAATCAAATGGACCTTTATGTAATTTAACGAAATTGCATTGCCAAGATTTGGATTTGTGTCGTAGTGGTTTCTTTTTTTTGATAAAAATCTCATCCACTATACAACCTTTCAGGATTAAGTATATTTATTTTATCATATTGTTCTGTTGGAAAACTTAAGGTACTTATTTCATCATATGCACAACCTGTATCATATGGTTTTCGACGACACTGTTTTTATCTTTAGAAAATCTGTCTTCGGTTAAATTATCGATGCACAGACTTCATCTCTAGAACAATTGAATTTGATAATTGTTTAAGGATCTATAAAACAATTGAATTTGACATATTCGAACAGATATCTAGAAAATAATTACTATATTTGGATCCATTCATCATGCTTTCTCTTTTCATTGTTTGACAGAAATGTTTATTTACTTTAAAGTTAAATCTCTCAAGTTTGGGTTCCTTTTTTAATAGAAAAGTGGAATAATAGACATTATATACATCTAATCCTATGGATTTAGATTTCAACTGTTTGAACTAGAAGAATCCATGATAATAATCTATCAATGAGACATAAGTTATAGCATGATGAACGTAACATCTAAGTTTGAACTATTAGATTCAAAATTATGGATGTATTCTTTGATTGAACAAACCTTTGTACTTGAGGCCATCCATGTGTGATTCAACCATATCCAATAACTTTATATTATATATTATTTCAAGCATATTAAATTATTGATAGTTTATAAATCGTATGTAGAGCATGGATTTATATACATAATATGAGTTTTTCAGCCAATAATTTCACAGTTAGCTAATAAATGCTTACATAATTTTTCCTTTATGCAAACAAAGATACAAAGCTTACAGTTGTCTGTGACATAACGCTCCAATGATTTACTATACATACCCATATTCCCTGTATTACTACGTTTATCAATTGAATATATATACAAGTGATGTTGGGGTAACTTAGTTTTGTGAATTTGTGAAGTTTTTAGTATTCAACATGATATGTTTGAGTTGTATATTGTGAAACAAGTTTTATTACCATGTGCTCATTTTTTGGTTATCGTTGCCAGTAAATACATGTGAGATCACTACCGCTTTTATTCTTAAATGAGATGTACAAATTACAATGTCATGCAGTTGTAGTTACTTTTCGATATTACCTTCATTTTATTTTGGAATTTATCATAAATTTACTAATATATTATCTGCTACATTTAATCGTCAGCTGTTATGTATTTATTTGCTCCATAGTTATCCTACTGCATTCTAAGCCATTCTATTTTATGAGAAAACCACGATTTGTTGAGCATTCGAAGTTTATAGTAAACCATCCATGATAGATTTGATTTTAATAAAAATAAATCCTAATAAAAACAAAATTCTTTAGACAAAGCATTAAATTATACTTAAATTTAGCGAGTTTGAGACGATATTACAAAACCATGAGTTAATCAGTTGAATCTATTGTTTAGACTGACTTGATAAAAGTTGGTGTATACTTATGAATTTTTAATAGGTGGATATACTAACCAAATAAGTTAATGTAAAAGTAGCATTCATAGTTTCAGTATTCGTTTATTCTTATTTGTAAAAATATGAAGAAATAATGCTTAAGAGATAATATGAAATTCAATTTTCTCTATGCACTTCCACCAATCTACATTTTTGTATTATGAATTGTGAATGCTTTTGTTTATAGAAATGCACTATTGAAGAGTAATTTGATTAACATGTTTCCTTCTATGTACTAAAATTTACATTTCATTTTGAGGCATCTCAGCTATATCCATTTATCTTACTTAATTTCAAGTTTTGTTCACATTAGACTTCATATGAAAGATTCATTATAGATTTCTTGATTCAATCATTGTGTCATGACATGCAATATTTTCTCAAAATTATTTAGTTTTTAGGGAAATACATTTGTGGCTCTCCTGTTATTCCCATAACTCCCTTTCTTCACAGTTAAAGTTTCTTTGTTGACCAAAGCTTAGTTTTCAGCACTTAATTTCGAAAGGGAATTTTAACTATTTTTATGTTATACCATGAGAAAAATATTTTTCTACTTCTTGCTTAATCCAATAAAGTTTTCGAATTTTGCTTGCTTCAGTGTCTACACACATCGATGATCTACTGTTTTCTTACCTTATGAAACCTTGCAGTTGCAACGATCTTAAATATTTTGCAAATCTGCAAATTACTTAGTGTCCCTATGGGCAATTACCACCTACATCGGTTGGCCATGTTTTTCACTGATGAAAGCTTCAATAAAATGACGACTGAACATGATAATCTTCAACTAAAAACAATTTTGATGTGTGTTTCCCGTCAAGTTGTCAGGTAGATTACGTGTTTCAAACCTTAGTATGTTAATGATCCTTCCACTATACTAATATATTTTTAACTTTAAATTTGTCTTTGTTTTATTTTGGAGCTTTGTCATGATGGTATTTTGAATTTTTTTAACAAAAATATGAATTCAACATCGTCACAAATATTTCTTGCAAATGTTCTTTTACTTTCTATTCTCTTCACAGTGAGGAAATTGGACCCTTCTTTAGATGAAAAAATATAATGTTTGCTACCTGCCAAAATTTCATCCAACATTATATGCATATTTAGATTACTGATTTTACATGCTACACATATTCAAAATTAGTATTTTTTTTTTTTCACTACAATAGTGTTGGAATACAACTACAGACTCAGATTGCTGATCCAATATAGTAACATGTGACCATTTGCCATGCTCAGACTACATGATATGCAGATAGAAAAGAACAACGCATTATCCAACATTTTTAAGTTGGTTATGCACATCAACATTACGTGTCGTACCCTTTTATTTTTAAATGCAATGAACCTTGCATTCTTCTAACTTAATTGTGTACGAACGCTTATCGTATAGCACACGTTTGTACTCTGTTCATATCATCATCCTTCAGTGCAATATTAATTGGGTACTGACTTCATGTTATTCTGTATATGTTATTGGTTAAAATGTGCAGTCTTTGATAAACCTTATTGCGTAAACACTAAAGTTGAAGATGTTGATTTAACAATATATTTTCAATTTTTCATAATGCACATAATTCATTATTGCAAAGAAAATTTTTGAACACATAAGTAGCCCCGATGTATGTGCACCACCCACAAATTTCAACGCTGACCTTTAGTATGTCCCACCAGAGTTTAATTAAACTTCCCCTGTGACCAACCAAAACTTGAATACACTCCCAAAAGATCTTAGAACCTACTGCGGGTTATATATCATTACAAAGTAGTAAATACTGCAACACACATTTTCTTCTTATGACTCAAAAAATAAGGCTTTGTTGGTATGTCATTTTTAGTTCAGTGTTTTCGCCCAAACAAAAAATAATAAAGTTAAGGAAACAAATTTACTTTGTTTTTCATGTTTCGGAAAATTCATTCCCTGCCATTCTTCCGTTCTTGCCTCCTCTGTTGGCACTTCATCTCCTCCGCTTTTATCTTCATAATGACATTTATTTTTTTTATTTTCCACCAAACTTTATGTGCTTTATAATAATTTTTTGAAATTGCAAAACACAAGACTCAAAAAGATAGAGCGCCATAAGACACAGTTATAGAAGATGAACTACGATTAATACTAATAGCCTAAATGGGAAAAAATGACAACAAAATTTGAAATAACCCGTGTGCATGATATGTGTACATATACGACTAAATCTTCCTTTCTAATGACTACGTATGTTATATCTTTATTCTTTAGCCTAGATCGTTTATTTTTAATGTACTCACATTAGATAAACTTTCTTATCTCTATAGAGCTTTAAAAGGGAAGTTTTCTATTTTTAATAGACGTAAAATTGTTTACTTTGTTAATTTTTGTTTAAATTGTATCTCAAATTTAAAAAGAAAACCACTTGCCTAAGTTTCAATAGTTATTTTGATATATGTTATGTATTATATGTTTCAATAGCTAAGTACTCTTACTTCTTGGAATTGAAGCTTCATTTAAGGTATAAAGTTGTTGGGAAATCATGAGTATGACGCACAGCCCTATGGATAGAGAAAGTAATCTTCCTTATTTTTCAATGATCATTCTTTTATGTATAATTAAATATCTTTAAATTATAATGTTACAACTTCACAATGTTGGATAGAAGATGGTCTTAGTCACAGTGTTGAAATGTATTTTGTTTTTAATTTTTATGTTCTTTCTTCTATTGAACTGTACTTAAAACTCAAAATATATCAAAGTGGATTTCGAGGCTTACCATTTAAATTGATGGCGGAGGCAGAGTGTTGTATGTGTGGGCAATGGTGCACAACAAAAGTTTTTTTTGGCTAATTAAACAACTTCTTAATTTATTGTAAGCCATTATTTTCATCTACATGTAGCGTAAATCATAGTGAGGGCTAATGTATAGGATGTTGATGCTATAGTAACGTAGTTAAACAGAGTGTTTGTCTGCTATTGATCAGAGGTCTTATACCGCTTATTTCTATTGTATTTCTTTAAGCATTTTTTTGGGTTATGGGAATGTCATACATTTACTGACTCATCAATACCTATTTTTAGCAGAATGACGTAGTGTTGTCAAACAGCAAGTAAATATATTATCACTGAAAATATTTTCACAGAATGAAATGATGGTTGAAACCATTTGGTAATTTATTTTTGTTTCTTTCACTGTATTAATTGAACGTGTTGCTAAGTTTGTTAATATTGTAAGCTGATATATTTGCATACAAGTGCAGTAATCTTATTCATACTAGGGAACAATCCTGTCAAATTTTTAGAAGATTTTTTTAACCATTGTCCTACCTGAAACGCATCAATAGATGACCACATCAAAATTTTGTTTTCCTAGACAGTGAGTAATGTGGTCAAATAGCCCCAGAAGCAAGCTTAATTCTTCTTAATTCAATGCTAATTATTATCATTTTATTGTGCAAGAATATGTTGTCATTGTTTATGATTACTTGAGGTAAACAGTTTTTTGAAGTTGAACAAAGTCAATAAATAAGGTGGTGTTTGGCGCAACGGTAAGATTACCCGGTTGGTAATTTGGAGCACACAGGTTCAAGCCCCGGTTAATTATTATCATTTTCCCGTTCTTATTATGAGTGAAAAATATTATATCATAGGAATGAAATATAAATAATATTTAGTTTAAAATAAATTTTATTTTCTTCCATTTGAATACCGTCTCTCCTTAAACTTTATTTTCTTTTACTTCCAAAAACCAAAGGTAGCTATATAATCTTTCACATTTCAGTTAGTTAGTGTTCATGTAGCACTTCTTTTCATTTATAAATGTAAATACATTATTTTTTCTACATCCGTGTGTGTAGCATGGATGCGCACTAGTTTAGATGGATGGATAATTATATAATATAAGAAAAAATAGCATGCCTACAACATCTTCAATTCAGAAAGCAAGGGATGAAAATAACAATTGCTTAATTCGTTTCCAACGGCTGAAGATGCGTTAATCATAATCGCACATCAACTTAAAATAACAGAGTGCATGTATGTCATTGTAGAACCGACAAATAGGTATTTTTTTCAGTACATACATGTTTTACCATATAAAACTGAGGTAGAACCAAAACAAAGTAACTAGTTTGGTAAGAGAAATGTAGACTGGCATTTATGATCTGATCCGGTGTATGTCCAAAAATTAGCACCATGTGTTGTCTTGTCTAAAAGGAAATGTAACTCGTATAAATACTCAATATTTTGGATAGTGCGGCACACCAGTCTTGGTCTCATGTTATAAGCAGCGAAGTCCTGTAATAATTGTGCTCCGTCGATAATTGTACCCGGCTTATACCTAAACATTAGTTGAAAGTTGCAATGTGCATAGAGAAACAACTCCAATGCCAAAGCAAAGTAGTCATGCTGGGTGAGATCAGTATACACGCCATGCGTTAACCATTCATACTCCCAAAATCTTCTCCATAAGTCTGGCGGGCTTTGGTAATCTGATGGTGGATAGCGGAAGGCATTAGGCCAAAACTGCATCAGCTTATACTCGAGTACTTCAAGCTACATCATACATTTGTTTGCACATAATATAGTATTAGTACAGTTCTATGCACACACAGACACTATATATATATGTATATGCACACATTCAGCAAAAAAGAAAACGTACTTATCTAAAGTCGAATACTTCTTGTGAATGAATTGAAGATGTTGGCACATGCGGCCATAGACCATGTATTGTGAAGTCCTTGGGTAATGCATCAATATTTGTATTTGGGCATCCTTGGTACAAGCAGAATGTTATTGGCCATTGCAAGCTAAGAGTGTAAAGTCGGAAAGAGCCTATGTATACAAGGTTAGAATAAATGTTTCAGTTAATACTATATGCTTTTACTTGAAGGAGTGAATATATTTTTAAAATGACGCAAATAATAAAATTCTATAGTTTTTTATGGTCGATACTTTAAGCAAAAAAAGTATCTGTTACGGTTCATGACCATGTAGTATCGAAGGTTAGTTGTACACATTTTTAATTATTACCCTTTGTAATACTAACATTGTCAATGTTAGGGACACCTGTCTAGCAGCCAAGTAATACCAATGCCTCCAATTATTATTAATTATTAAGGGCAAATATGAAGATGGACATTGGACACTATTAATGTTAATATTTTAGTTATTATTTTTATTTATTCTGTTTACTTCAATTCAGGATTAGGTTTTGGTTAAATTGATCTTGTTCCTGTTTGAACTAATTATTTTCTTCACATTTTGATCAATATGCATATTTGGTTAAGAAAAATTGCATTTTTACTGTACTATTTGGCAGTGGTATTCTTATTGAAACATGGTTGGCAATGATTTGGATACATGTCTTTGTGAATGGCAGCAATCGAGGTTTGTAAATTTCCAAAACCCATATTTTAGTTATTGTATATCTAGTCCACAGTAAAAGTCGATTAAAAGTTGATATGTGTACACAAATGAAGATGATAAAAATGTTTTTTGCTTTTAGTCATCACGTATAATCTTCAGAATGACCACCATGTTCATGCAGTGAAATAAGTATTAAGGTATCATGGGTTTAAAAAAAAAGCAAAGAAGCACCGTTGTAAATATGATTCAAATTGGCTGTTGTAGGTAGAAACTTTTGTTTCAGTCGGCCTATAATTCAAATTGGCTGTATTTTTACTTTGCAGATCAGAGGAGTTAATTTAAAATAGACCAGCTCCTTTGTAAATATCATGTAATAGCATCAGTGTTATTTGTTTTTAAATTTGTGTGTTTTTTTAAAAAACATTGACAAGTTATTTGTCTCAATGTAAGTATTCAGAAGAATGAAAGTTATGCTGCCTTAAGTGCATGATTGGCCTTTTATTTATTGAACGTTTTGGTGCTGAATGAACAATGACAAATATAATAAATTCAGTTTACAATAAGGGCGTGCATTGCATAAGTGCCTGCAATAGATAAAAGTTACTACATATAGTTGAAAGTGGAGGCACATGCAATAGATAAATTTTACTTAATCCAGGAGGCGGTGGTGATGGCTGTCCAATTGCAGCAACAAAAAAATAAAAAAGTGGCAAATGACAAAATATTGATATGCATTTTGTTAATGTATCAAGCTGAGAATTTTTTTACAATGCAAGTAAGCAAAATTTGAATCAAATTTATAAGCTGAGATTGGCCTTGATTCATTGATTTTACATTTAACAAATAGGCAGTTTCATCATAAGATTTATATGGCAATAATATACATTACCTATCTTGTGAATAACTTAACTTAAAATGTTGGTTTAGGACTTCGAAAAGTATGACTCTCTTAGGTGATTAAATCAGTATACAAAATTGCTCTCTTAGGTGATTAAATCAGTATACAAAATTGTATTTCATTATGCAGTCTTGATTAGAATGAAACTTTAATCTTCAGAATGCAGAGCAATATAATCCATCTGGAAGTCAATTACCATCTTCAGAATGTAGTTGTTACTCTTTTACATAGTATTATTTCAATACTGGGAATTAATTTCTGCATCAGAATTTTGAGCTCTCAATCAAATTATGGTAGATGATTTCAATAATAAAATTTCACTCTTATTGATTTGCAATACTGTATCACAATCCAATAACATTTTGTAATTGCTTGTTGATCTTCAACCGCAGCGGAGAATGTGCAAATATAATCCTATATTGTAAATCATTAAAGCACATATTTTCATGACATCGAAGAATCATAGATATTTAGGCATTTGGTTGAATTTGTCAAAATTTTCGACTTATCGACTTAAGCCGGCATGTTTGTCTTGTTGCAAACAGGATCTTGATTTTGTGACGGCAAAATCAATTCATTTTCTTTACTACTAATAATGAAAATTCTTTTCACTAAATTACTAGACGTCTTTTGAACTTTCCAAAATGCCCTTTAACCCTTCCAGGTTCACTTCCTTTTCTCCTCCCAAAATCGATCTTCTTCTCAGATAATTTTTCATTCTCTCCTTAAAAAAAAAATCAGATACGATTTCCTGAGCAAGGCCCAGGCGATGCAACTAATCGTGATTCTTTGACTCCATGCTTTTACCTGCAGCAGCTAAATTCCCAAACAGCTAAACCTCCATGTCATCATTGCTTGAAATTGGGAAGAAATGGAAGAGAGTATGGTTATTTTTTGCACTTTCTTTGTAGGAGAAACATACTTCGAGATTAGAGAGTTCACCTTATTTCGAGATTAGAGAGATTTAGATAATTTTGATTGACTTTTGCTTTAGTTTATTTCTCCACAAATTCGTAATCAAATTCATACTAATCTGCATGGGGAAGTATGATTATTTGATTTCTCAGAAATCAATCAACTCTTAATTTGACACTGGACCTAAAATTTGTATTTAAAACCAAAACAAGAAAGATGAGAGCAATTAGTGTGTTTATACGATTTGAGATATTGTAGATTTCAAATTAATAATGGTAATGTGCATCAAAAAGTATACATTTAATTTTCTATTTGATTAACATCAAGAATTTAAATTTCATTTATTTTTCCAATGTATTTATACCATCTTTTTATCAGATTGTTGTAGGTTGATCCAAGATTGAACGTGCCTCAAATTCAGTCTTCCTTCGCCATGTGTGGTTTTAATGTGAGCAGCATGGAGATAACATGATAACAGCAACAAAACCGAGGTATTATCATATCTGTGAGAAGGTTGCTTTGATTTACCCATTTCTTTAACGGAGTTCTTTTCGTTTAACATGTTTATTTCTATTATTGGTTTCCTTTAGCAGTATTTAGATCCAGATTATTGGAGTTGGCTTGGAACCAGTGCTTGGACATTCCAGCGATTGTCACTAAGAATGCAACGTGCTTGGCATAGCTTTGGTAGTTTTTTAATTCGTGAAAATGTTGAACTTTTATGCATATTATGTATTTACAGCATTTTACTATGATGAGCAATTATGTTTTGTGCATGTCTGTTAGTTTGGAATTTATATAGGAGAGGTCATATTTTAAATGGTTAAACAACTTGACACTTAGTAATTTTAGATAATTCAGATCATGCTAATAGTATATGTTATTTTATCTATTTTTTTATGTTTTGAACTGGAAGATCCACAGGTGCTGCTCCATCACTGTTGCTGCTCCATCGCTGTAGACTGAATCATATATATCTTTAACTGCCTCCATTTATCATCCTTTGATGCGCCTAAAAGCAGGTGAGACAATTTTAGGAATCCTCATTTAATTTTATGGGTTGATGGTGTTTTATTATGATGTTGATCGTTTGAAACTATGGGGCATTGGGTACACGAACTGAAAAGGAGTCGACCTTGATTTTGGATTTAATTTTGGATTGCAGATTATTCAACCTTATATATGAATTACTTTGCAATAATAAAATCAATGTTCACGTTTAAAACAATTCATTTGGTAGTTCTCGGTCGTTCAGTAGTACGTAAATAATTCCTTTCAATCTACCAATATGCTACTCAGTTTGAAGTCTTGTTGCATTTCAAACTAGAATAAAAATGTTTTCAACTTTTTTTAAGGTTGCAACATATATAGGAGGTAGGGTACATGATTTTTTCCTGTATCGATTAAGGAAAAAACATAGTAAGTATCATTTTCACTTTTAGCACTTACTGTCTTCCCTTTTCACTTTCCATAACATAGGTATTTTTAAATCGCTTGGCCTGGTTATAATGATATTTTTATATGTTATGTTGGAGGTTTATTATGAAAATAATATTTCTGTATCAAGTTATGGGTAAACTAAGTTAATGCGTGTAAGGTTTTGGAAGGGAATTAATGAAATAATAAAAATATGGTAGATCCTACTTTATAGTAGAAGTTTGAAATAAAAGTTGAGAATGCTAATTCCTTTGCACATTGGAATAATTGTGGGACATTATGAGTGATAAGAGAAACTTATAGTACTTGGATTATCTTGCATGAGCAAAGTGTGTACCAACCATATAAGCTGTTATATCTTCTACATTATCAGGACATGCAAGTTAGAGATCTTTTACACAAAGATGCATCTACAACAAAGCTGGAGATCAGAAATTGTTCAGGCAACAGAGGATTAAGCTTACCTGATTCAGCCATGCATAACGTGCAATCAACAAGTGATGTTCTTGATTTGATGAAGATGGGTTATCAGAATCGTGCTTTTAGCTCAACTTCTATGAACAATAGAAGCAGCCGCTCGCACAGTATTTTGACTGTGCATGTGCACGGTAAAGACGTTCCGTGGAGCACGACAAACAGTTGTTTGCACCTGATAGACTTAGCAGGCAGTGAGGAAGTAGATAAATCTGAGGTTACAGGTGACAAACTTAAAGAAGCACAACACATCAACAAATCTCTTTCCTGCTTAGGAGACGTTATATCATCATTAGCTCAGAAAAACAGTCACATTCCCTACAGAAATAGCAAACTCACCTTATTGCTTCAGAAATCTTTAGGTGGGCAAGGAAAAATGTTGATGTTTGCGCATATTGGTCCTGAAGCTGATTCATATGGCGAAACAATTAGTACATTGAAATTTGCTCAAAGGACATCAATTGTCGAGCTTGGTGCTGCTTACGTAAACAAAGAAAGTGGCAAGATTTCGCAGTTGGAAGAAGTGGCAAGATTTCGCAGTTGGAAGAAGTGGCTAATTTGAAAAAGGCATTGGTAAGTAGAGATGGCGACAAATAATGTCAGCGAAGAGAATGGAAAGAACTAAAATAAAACAGTAGGATATAGAGATATCCGCTTCTGTTTATCATGACCCAAAATCAAACATTGAACAAGAATTGGAAGCTGAAGTTAGATCAAACATTGAGACCAGTGATCAAGTATCCACTTTGAGTTTTGCTGCATTATGCCAAAATCAGCAGCAGAGTGTAGAGATTAGATAGAGTACAAAGGCAATGGCAAAGGCAACATCGGAGTTACCGACAAAATTAGAGGACAAGTTGATGGCACCAGATGTAAGTAAGAAGTGGAAGACGACGAAATCTAATCTCAGTACAAGAAATAGCAAAGGGTCTCACATGCGAAGCACACTGCAGACTATTGGGAAGTTTATAAATGGCTCTGGTAAGAGGTTCATGAACCTGGAAACGTGTACATCTTTCTCACAGATATAAAAAATGCACATTAGTCATAAATCTTTTCCAAATATAAAGTTGACAGCAGCACCATTGTATCTTGATATAATAAAATGATTGTTGGATAACACGGATTTGAATTTTAATAAAATGAATATTTTATTTATTTATTCTTGATATGATAAAATGAATGGTGGGATAACGCGGATTTGATTTTTAATGAAATGAATATTTTTCAAAAAAAAAAAAAAAAACCAGGTCATGCAATTTTTTACAAGTATATTTCATCACTTTTTATGTTAGAGCAAATTGTTTTTCCATTTCAAATACTAACCATGTCATGCTTATAAATTATTTAGTGTATACTGCAGAAAATGCAAGCATTTATACAAATCATTCATCCCGGCATATATAAATCACATATTATTTATATTAAGAACTCCGTATCTTATGCAGAGAGCATTCCATCTTTCCGGCCGACGCTGGAGTCTTACCGTCAACGGATCGGGTTGGATTATGAAATAACAGACTTGAAAGCATATACTTTATGGTTTTTCACCTGACCTTCAAAGTAAAGTTAGATTGGTTAGTGTTAGGTTACATTGATTTGTGTCGTCTGAGCTTGGAATTGTTTTGCATACCTCATATTTTTGTCCTGTCTATGCTATTGATTGGAATTGTTTTGCATACCTCATATTTGTGTCAGGTCTGAGCTTGGAATTGTTTTGCATACCTCATATTCTAGGCATAGATATTCATATATCCGCCTATTAACTACAGGTTATGTGTAGTACTTGAAAATATTTTTGATAGCTAATTACCACATTACTTTGTAGATTATGCTTCTTTTTTACAGCTTACTATTTTAGTAAGGAAATATTAAGTGCACCGTATATAATCTTTTACCAACTGATTCAACTGAATAATAACTTTAAAGAACCTGTTCTATTTACATATAGCATTCAATAGGTTGTTGAATCTTTTACTTAGATTTGAGAATGTCAATGCTCTGACCTTTTAGTACTGACCTCTCATTTTAATCTATTTGATGATTTCCCTTTTACATAGGATTGTTGTTACTAAAGAAGTACAAATTATTATATTGGGTCATCAATTACAAATTTAAAGGTTTGATCTTCAAGTTAATCGCACCATGTGATGCATGCCCCAAAAATATTAATAAATACATCATTTGTGTGAGTTAGAGATACAATAATAGTAGGTTTAAGTAGGTATTGAAAATATGCTATAGAAATATCCTTTTTGCATAAAAGGCTTCAGCCATTATAGCAACCTACTATCTTCAAAAAAATTATTATAAAGCAATAAGTGTTATTGTTCAGTTATTTGTGAAAAATAAAATATTTAGCGCTATATTTATGGAAGTATAGCTTTATTCTGAAGTGATTTCAAATTTTGGTAATAATTTGGAATGATTTTGAGATTGAATTTCACTGATGATAGCTAATAATTTATTTTTTGAACAATCTATTATATTATAAAAAAAGCTAGACACTCAATATCAGGTCATGTACTCACCTTTGAGTAATACTAGCATTTTTTTGACATTTAGCCCCTACAATTCATTTTTTTTAATCATGTAATAGTAAAAAAAAATCACAATTCTTCACTTCATGCTTATCCTTCATCTGTTTATTTCGACACCTCTTATTTTTCAGTCTCTCTAATTTACGATTTGTTGTTATTTTCACCCTCAAATTGTCAAAGTTATTTGTTGTTGTTATTAGTGGAAGTTCATCTGCCAGTTATATTCACTAGTTATCCTAATAAGTTTAAGCTAGTACTTGCGTAGTTACATTGAGCTATTGCTCTTGCTGTTGTAAAATAGATTCATTTTGCGATGCGTTTATTGATATTTTTCGCATTCTATTAAGTACCATGTTAGTAATAGCATTGCATCCCTAGGATAAGCGTATGGTATGGCGTATTTGTTCTGTAAAGCATGTTTGTATTTACGATAAATGAACAGTGATATTTATGTCTGATGTTGATATCATTGGTGAAGAATGTTGTTTATTTTGGGCACTATTTATACTATTTTATTTTGTAATCGTTACTGGGTATTAAATTGTGCAGCCTTGCTAGGCATGGCAGAGAAGTGGAAATGTAGCAAACATGGTAAAGCAAAGATGCATTATAACATCTTTATTCACATGTTGCTTGACGTCAACCTGGATATAACACGTGCCAGGCGGATGCAAGTGGTGGAAGCCCAGTCATGACACTGAAGACGCTATTATATCTTGAAACAATGACAACGTGATTCTATAAAATGCACGTGGAAATGTATTTTGGTGAAGTATTCAAAAATGTGTGCATGTATATTTAGAACGATAAGAAACTGTGTAAAATACTCTAAATTCATCACCGATATATAGATTATAAAAATACTCTAAATTCGAGATTTCATAAGTAAATTAAATACATAGGATCTAATTATAAAAAAAATAGCAAACAGTCGATGAAGTGCACATAACTATAGAAATGTCAAAATATGGATATTTAAAGTTAAAAATAGAATTTTTGTAGTGTAGATAAATTTATTGAGATAAATGAATAATAGACTACCTTTGTTAATGTTACTTGTGTATACTATTTGTGATATCTAAATTCTATATTTATAAAATTTCTCTTGACTATTTTTTTCAAGAGAGCGATTATTTGGATATAAAATTAGACATTGTTGGTGGCATAAGAGATCTGAGCCATTGGATATTTTTATCCTTATATAGAGAGGTAGAATTCAGGGGTGATCAAATGATGGAGACTAATTGTGTCATTGATTATGCCAAAAATTTATGTATAGATAGACTTTCACTTATTTTAATATGAATATAATGTACATATTGAAGTCGTCACATTCAAGGATTTATTAGATAACTTAGTAGATAATTATTAATTAAATTTATTTAAATAATTTAAAACCAATATTTACGTGATTATTTGAAAATATATGTAAATGTGTAAAATTAAGTGATATTGAGGTGGTTTTTTTGGGCAACTGAAGAAATTTTAGAAGGTATGCAGATTAGTTAAAAGAAGAGTTTTACAATGTAATGCACTAATGTATCGATACAGATGAATCATAAATTAAACTTGTGATTATTGTTTACGTATATAATAATGTTATGTGACTGACGTAATTGTATACCCAAATGAATTTTATGCCCTTTATTTAGTATGAATATTGTGCAAATATTGAAAATTTCCTTTTTTTAATGATTTATTTGACACATCAATAGCTATATATAGTTTACTAAATTTAATTATAGTTTTAAGATTCATGATTAACTCTAGTATATGAAGTTAATATAAAATATTAGAAGAGAATTCAGATAGCTTGGTAAACCAGTTAATATTAACGTTTTGCTGTTGAAAAAACAAATTTTGCAATGCATGACAAAACCGTTGATACTTTTTTTGATATTTTTTACTATTATTTTCTGTTTTACTTCAAAATTAAATTTGTACTTAGTCTCACATTTCTATAAACATTTTTTTAATATTTTTCTTTACACAAATGCACTTTTTTTTTTTTTTTGCAAAAATAACTGCAATTATTCGCAGATTGTCTGGAACTAAAAGTGACAATATTTTTAAAGCGTGTTTGTTGAGAAAAAATGTATGATTATTTCAAAATTTAAAGAGTGTTTCCCTATTGTTTATGTTATATTGTACGCGCTTTAGTTTAATCAAAATGCGATTTTATCATACTTCATTGATATGAGTATGACATATATTATTGAATTTTTCATATTGTCATCCGAACTAATGAATATCGCTTAATTACATTATCTTATTATTTTAAATTTAAGATTGCATAATTAATTTCAACATATGAACTGAAACGTAAACATATGAAAAAGTGGGATGAGATTTGTAAATAATTGTGGCAGTTTTAAAATAAATATTTTAAGTTAAATGTAAAATTTTATAATGCAATGCATGATAAATATATTTTACCATTTTAAATATAGGTGTCTTATGTTAAATGATAAACGAATAAAAGATTAAGACATTATGCGACTCACTTGAATATAACATACATTTATTTTGAGTGGTTTGAACTTTTATCATTTACTGAAAATCATGAGGCTCTAAATTGTAAATGGTTTAAATGAAGTAATATTTTCATTTTCTGTACATGCATTGAAACCGAGTATTGAGGAAATTGTGTTCTAATCAAAAATTGCAACGTGTATAAATATTAAGCGAAGATGATACAAAATATCTTTGTTCACTGCTATCAAAAAAATACAACCTAAATAAGATCTATAAAATAAAAAAATAAAATATAAAATATCTAGAGACTTTTAAGGAGAGAAGAGAAAAGATGGAGAATTAAGGAGAGAGTTTTAAAAGTTTTTGCTTTACTATTTTTTAATAGATAAGTTGATGATGTGCCCATGGTTTTCGAGTGGATGTATATGTGAGGTACTAAATTTTGAAGAATCAAAGGCAAAAATAACCATCTGTACTGTGGCAATTAAAGACAAAATTTTGAAGTAAAACGCCTTTAATATTATGAGAGGCGGTTGAAAATAGACATCAAAAGATGATGTCCCTAATAAATATTTGAAGCGGACCGAATCTTACATCTGCCTCTGTTATTCACGCTGCCATGTAGGACTGACAGATAAATAGAGGCGGTTATAATAGCCTCTAATATTCCAAAACCAATAGAGGCCAAAGTTTACGCCACTAAAGTTTTGGCAGGCCACATATAATAATCAAATTATGGCGGATGAACCGCCTCTAATAATTTAAAAATAATAGAGGCTAATACACGTGCCATTATTATTGGCTTCATGCATATTCCAGTGACCCTGATACTGTTTTTTTTTCTATATGATATACACCCCTGTTGCTGCTATAGATAGAAACATAATTTACTAAAAAATGAAGCAAATGATTTCTTATTCAAAATGAACATCACACAATAATGGTCCCCAGCTTAGTATGTCATAAAATAAACGTACAAAATCACACAACAACCATATTTACTCAATATGGACAGAAACCATATTAATGTTATGACAAGAAAATGATGCACATCAAGATTTGTTACTAGCAGCTCAATATTTGTTGTAATACAAAGTTTTTAATTAAACATTTTGTAGAAAATCCAAACTTGCCTCAAAGCACACATTTTAATAAGCTGTGACCGCATAAGCTATTGCAAAGAATTCAAAATGAAGCTTCATCCAGTTTACATGAGAGATCTTCTCCATCGAAACAAATCAACAACGGTCTCCAACTTATGACACACTGCATACAAAACAAATGTAGTCACCATAGCTTTTCTACAATCGGTTAGACTGACCATCGTATTTTATTGCAAATGTATACAAGCAATGTTAATTTTTTTGCATGGGTATGATCCGAACGAGTAAAAACATACTAGCATTTATGTTTAATTCAAGGATATATGATTTTGAGTGTAAATGTCGTGTTTTCCATATTTACCTAAGCATGTAATGAAATCTAGGCAAACAATATCTAAATCTAGAATAAGAATATGCATGAAAAGTGTAAATATAACTAGAAAAAAAAAAAGGAAATAATACACACCATTTCTCAAATTATTGATGGCATGCTAAGATTCATACGGTCTCACTAACATTTGTTGCATTCCACCATAGTTTATCTGCCATACAACAAGATCTTGCTTAATCATATCAAATAATTAAAAAAAAAACAAGTAAAATAATTATAAGAAAGGGTAAGTGATGGGATGATGCTTTAAAACATGTATTTTATCCCTATTTTTATTTTCAGTTATCCACTTATCCTTAATGTGATTTAGTTACAGCCTTTTATTTTCAGCAATACAAAAAATGTATGATTACCAATTATATTTCATGTAGCATGTAATACAAAAAAAATGAAAAAATTGTATTAATACAGCTACTAAGCAAACCTGGTCATAGGTCTTTGGTTTTTAAAACCGAAGCACCAGAGCTTCAGTGCTTCAAACCGAAGACCGGCGCTTCAGTTTTTCAAACTGAAGCAGCTTTAAAGCTTCAGTTTTTCAAACTGAAGTAACTTCAGTCTGTTCAAACTGAAGCCCTGGAGCATCAGTTTTTCAAACTGAAGCACAAGTGCTTCAGTTAGAAATACTGAAGCTCCAGGGCTTCAGTTTGGATTTTCAAACTGAAGCGGCTTCAGTTTCTTCAAACTGAAGCACTGGTGCTTCAGTTTCAAACTGAACAATCTTGGTCATTAAAGCTTCAGTGTTGATCCCCTTTTAACTAAACCATATTACTTTAGTTTAAATACAGAAGCAGTTAACTGAAGCACTGCTTCAATTGTAAAACTTTAGCGCTAGTGCTTTTTTTTTTTTTTTTTTTCTGAACTGACCCAATATCGTTTTCGACCTAAAACGCTGTTTCAATTTTTGAAATGAAGATTGCTTCTGTTTTTTTAATTATGCTCCATAGTATACTTCATTTTACTTAATTTATGTTACTACATAAGTAACATGACATATCTTACAATTATGCTCCACAATATATTCAATTTTTAACTAATCTACGTAATAATATCTCACAAGGAACTAGTTTCTGACCACAACTTTCAAAATTTAGGTTTGCGCAACACCCCTAACAAAATTATCAAAGATAATGACAAAAGTTTTAATTTTTTCAGAAAGTACCGACACAAAAAATGAACCATATTGTGTGTAGATGTTTATAACAAATAAACATATAATTGTTGATGCACAATAGATTTTATCTTTTGGCAAGCTCAAACTTCAATTATTCTTTTCTCCAACATTGATCGCTTTGTTATAAATCAAGAAAAAATATGAACGAAAATGGAGAGTGATTTTGAAATAAAACAAGAAATTATACGTACCAGCTCCCATCAGTTTCATTATTTCTTGGAAGCACAACTTGTTGCGTAAGATCAGTCCCATTGAGCATTGCTGTAAACTCTCCAAGTGGATATGACATTTGTGGATAGAAAGAAGGATGATATGCCGATGGGTTGAGGAATTAACCACCGGACGATGGAAATTGATAATGTCCAAACTGCGGGTGTGGCATATATTGTTAAGCACTTCCATTATGTGGAAAAGATTGTTGTTGTGGTAATGGTTGATGTTGAACTCTAGAGAATTGAGAAACATTTGGCTGATTTTAAGTAGGTGATTGTTCAGATCGATGCTCTGATGGAGAACGGTGTTGGGACGATGATTTTTCTGACATGAAATTTGATGGTTGTCGTTATGAAGATAGAAGCATACGTTTTAGCTCTTCTATCTCCTTACTTTGCTTTTCACACATGTTTTCCAGCTCTAAACATGTCGACTCCAAAGATACATATTCCCTTCCTTTACGCGATTTACGAATCGATGATACTGGCTGTGTTTGTTGTACCCAAGGCACCATGTTGGGTGTCACTAAATCTCCATAACAGCGAAATCTATTATGAGTCTCAAACTCCATTGTCGCAACATATGCTTGCATCCTCAATTCAGACGTCTCTTCACCATGTATAAATTCTAGTTGATTTAATTCATGAGATATTTTGGCCTGTATCAATTTTCAACAAACACCATTCAGTGTATTTCTACTAAAAAAAACAAATTCAAAGCATTTATCCTAATAAAACATGATGAGTATCATTAACTAAATAGCAAAATTAATTTTGAATTGGCATACGAATATCATTTAGAATATAGTGAGTACCATTACAAAGTAAGTTTCAAAATATTTGGTAGAGAAAACAAAATTTTTATAGGAATATGTTTTAACATGTATTGTTTTACATAAATAGAAGTTTATATGCTATTGTATACGAATAAATGCAAATGATAAATGAAATTACCGCAGTTTGCTCTGATGCTACGTCCATCCAACTTATATTCTTGTCTTTTCTTCTATGAACCAACTCATATGCTTCAATAGGGTCTGGTTCACGATTATGCTTTTCCTTCTATTATTTAAAAAAACAATTTGAGTATGTTTGATCAATTTTTTTTTTTTTTTTTAACTTTTAACTATTATGTCGCAATACTTGTAAATTAAAACTGTTGCCATAACGAAATATCATTTGATGTTACATATTTTTTGTTTACATGATTTCTTTTCAGAACTGTTATATAGATCAAAAAATATTATGATCTTGTTATTTTCTTTGTGTTCCGTTGACTCACAACAAAAGATGTTTTTTCCAATGTTTTGTATAAAATATAACTGTCATTGTTAAATTACATACTTGAAAATGCTATAGTATTAGCCAAAGCGGGCAGATATGTCAATATTTGTTAAAATAATTCCCTTCTTTCCTCATTTCTTCCTTATTTTTAAAATTTAATTTTGCTTCTTAACAGCCTCTAATGGTAATGACATGCTCTTAACAAATAAAATAACCAACAATGTTTGTTTTGCACTCACCGAAAATATATATTTATTGGAATACCAAACTCATTGGGAAAAAAAATAGAAGTATGTCAACTTACAAAATTTTCCATGTGTCTTGCAAAGGTCATCGACCTACCCATGTGACTCGTCTTCAGTTTCTTACGATTCAAAATATTTCTTTCTACTTTAATCTATCAAGAAAACTAATTTTTTTAATGGACCACGTAAAACGAAAACCGTAAAAAACAGCAAAATACCTAAAAGATTATAAAGGACATCAAACACAAGAGGGCTTACTTTATTTTTAGGACCATTGTCCCAATAGTTGACCATGTTTCTCCATTGTTCACCATCCACTCGTTCGTCTCCACAAAACGTGACGGAGAGCCTACACATGAAGTGTAATATTTTCTTTTAACTCGGCTCCATTGTTTCTTATCCTTTTGAACAGTCTTTTTAGCAGGGTATACCGAAATGTGGGCATATAAGAAATATCTTCGGCGCGCCAATCAATCGTATCCTCAATCCTGTAATGAAAAAAAGAATGTACAAACTTATAAGTAAATAATTGAAATGTAATTTGATTATAAATCATAGTTATACCAGTGCTTTATATTATAGACTACAAAACCCAACTTAACATGCCGAAATGATTTTCCAAATTTTATCTATTTTTGCTTCATCATATGATTGCCAATCCATAGGTGATAAAGGAAGCAAATTGTAATTTCTAGCCAAGCTACCTAGATATCTGATTAACCTAGCATCCTTTGGAACAACGCACAAACCATCTTTCATGAATTCTATCTTCTCTTTGCCTGACTTTCCCCAACTGGGTTTGTTATAGCCACGTCCATTTCTTTTTAATGATCCTAAAAATAACAATTGGTAATAACTCAAGAAGAATATTTTCATGTATTTGTTAAACAAGCATCATATAATATGTCAATATGTTTACTTTTCTTGTACAAACTTGAAATAATAGAAACATATAATGTACCATTGTTTCCACGATCACTATTTTCGCATATGCCATCCTCTGAACTTAAATGATTCTCCTAACTGGAATCTGAATCTGAGCTACTCATCTAAGCAATTATAAATGAAAACATAATCATGTTCATTAAATCAATTCGAAATACAAATTTAACAAATTAGTACTTCAAAAAAGCAATTCAAATTACAAAATTCAAAACATAATCATATTTGTCACAATTATATAACTCCATTTTTGTATAATACTCACCATGCAGTCAACGCTTCTATCAAACTAATTATCCATATGATAAAGCATTACCAACAACCTCTGCCCATCATTTTATTTGATATGGCACTTATTCTTTTGTTATTTTCATCTTTTAAATTGTAATTACAGAGCTTAGAAAAAGGAAGTTTTAGAATTATGATTATATTGGTTTCTTTTCCGTCCCTGACTTTCTTAGTTCTAAAACAGTTGGTAACTTTTCTAAGGGAACTGAAGAAGCTGATCAGATAATTACATCCGAGGTACCTTTTATATTGGTTAGCTTATAACTCTTATAATCTTGTTAAACAAGTTTAAGTGATTGTGTTAAGCTTGTTGTAGAAATATTGCATGTTTCTAAATTACCATTGAAAAGTCAATCAGACCCCCATCGAAAAATTTACGCTATGCCCAGTGACAGGCTATTGGAAAAACCCACTCATATTAGCCTCTTTTGATCATTTTCTTGAGAATCTTTCTGTGTATAAACACAGATTAAAATCAAAACCTAAAACATGAAATCCAGCATATAATGTCACAGACTAGGGTTCTATTTCTAAGTTACATAGGAATCTAAAATAAGTAATTATTTGTTTGCAGGTGAAACTTGGACTATTTTTACCTTGAGACACAAACAACGCTTGCTATACCAGATGATAGGAGCATTTAAAAAGTACAACTAGGGTGCACTTTCTTTAAATATAAAAGTTTGCAAAACAAATTTGTTATCTAAATCAGCAATGCGGGGTCCCGGAGAAGTACAAGGATCTTACACAGTTGAGAGTATTATAGAAGAAATAGCTTCTACACTCTCACTTGATGCAAATTTTGTAAGAGAAATAAACCTTCACACTTTTGAAAGCCTTGCTTTGTTTTATGACGGCAGTCCTGGAGAAAGTTTTGAGTACACATTACCTAATATTTTTAGTAAAATCAAATCCCAACATTATGACTTGCATGTGCCTACTATCAGAGTTTCTAACAAAAGCAATCAATGGAAGAAATAGAGGGGTATCTTGTGTATCAATTATTCATCCAGTAATGGTAAGAGCGACACAAGGTGAAGTTTCAATTTTACAAGATGGGTCTATTGTTGTAGAGGTGGGAGGAATTGAATTAGGACAAGGGCTTTGGACAAAAGTGAAGCAAATGGTATCATATGCTCTTGGAACTCTATGGAGCAACGCTGACCAAAATTTATTTGATAGAGTTAGGGTTATTCAAGCAGATACTTTAAGTTTGGGTCAGGGAGGATTCACAGCTGGAAGCACTACATCTGATTCGAGTTGTGAAGCTAAAAACATCTTGAATGCATTTATAGATAATCCAAACATTTGTATTAACTATTTCTTTGCATTGATATAAATATTCTCACAAATTTGCAAATTAAATATTTCAAATTGGTTTATATCGGTTAAAAAAGAGAGCAGAATATGTAGCTAAAAAGTTTACTGCAGCGACCAAAAATAATGAATAATATTAAATCATCCTAGGAGAACTACAAATAGTTTCTTGTGAACTTCCAGTGTGAGACATAAATTAGAACACACAAAAGGGCAATATGCCAAACCTTATTATGGTGAAAAATTGAAAATCAGCTGCACATTGAGGTAAAAAGGTAAACACATTGAATTCTGATATTAACAAGTGGCTTCAAAATTCAATTTTTCAAGTATTTAAAACCTAGCATAATAAAAAAATTATAACAGCTGAAGGTATTTCAAAAGAATATTAAACCAGAACATCATAGTAAATTGATAAGCACGGACTAATGTATCACCAGATTATACATGCAAAATAAGCAAACCATTATGTAAAATGAGCAAGACTGCAATTAGCTAGATGGAAAGAAATATTATCAAGTGCAAAAAGAATGTGTCCAGCTTATATTATAGTAAAAACAGATTTCAAGCCAAATCTTCATGCAAATGGTAAAAACAATTTTTAAACCAAATCTTCACGCAAATGATTCGGTAACTAGAAGATATACCTAAGCACATATGGCTTTGCATTTTCATCTTCCAATTTATCCTTTTATTATTCAAGTCTCGCAAATTTTGGGTCCTAATTATATATATGTATATTTTATATATATATATATATATATATATATATGTGTGTGTGTGTGTGTGTGTGTGTGTGTGTGTGTGTGTATGTGTGTGTCTCTTAAACCTCAACAAAAGATGATGAACTCTATATTTAAATATAGCATGTATCGAACAACAAAAGGTTTTGCTTTCTGTACAAACGAAAGAGAAGAAGAAACGCATGAATAACAAATGGTATCGGTATTTTTGGCATTCAAAAACCCACTTCAATTGCATTTTATTCACTTTAAAACTATACATATTAAGAATACCTTAAATCTCATCAAAAGATGATGGCAGATTAAATTATCCTTCAAACTAAGTATTCACAAAAGCAAGCCAAGAACACAAACAAACCAAATAAGCTTATCAAAAGCAAGGAATTCTACTGGTTTGTACTCTTAAACAAATTAAATTCTTGGGCAAGCTAACCAAGAATACTTCCCAGCATTTCTCAATCAACTATACCTACAGACCTATAACTATAAATGCACAGACTGCAAAACAACCTGTACACTTTGTAAACCATACCCGGTTCCTTTCCAACAAATCAAGCATGTACAATTCAAGAACGAGTACCAAGTATGAAAATTTCAAGCCATGGGTGGATTGGGTAGAAGACCGAGATAGTTGTATGCTTGTCATTCAGTTGCCAAGTATAACTTATATATAATTAGTAAATTAAACACATGGTATGTATGAAGGATCGATTCTATTTAGTATCTGCCACTTTAAAGTGGTAGAACAAATAATTAAATTGCTAAATTGATCCTAAACATCTTCCTTTGAAAATATAAATAAAATCTAAACGCTAACATGAATTTGTTTTTATATTCCTTTTTATAACAAGTTACCACAAAAAGAACTAATACATGAATTGCTAAATTGAAAATTACAGCATGTTGCAATGCAATTAGCATTTATTCATACAACTTATGTGCAAGTTAAAATCCATTTGCAAACAATTTGCAAGCTATAAAAAGTTGTAATATAATTGACATTTAAACATACAACTCATGTGCAATGATCAAAAACATTGACAAACATTAGAAGAAAAACAAAAAACAACAAGTGAGTTCAATCATTACCAACCAATGTAAGAAGAAGCAAATATGTATTGTCCATAGGGATCGGGATCATCATTATTCAAGCATTGAGCTACTTTGTATAAACAACTAAAAACGCAGTTTAAAGTACATAAAGTGGTCAGGATCTAGTGCCGCCTGTAATTCAAATAAAAAAAAAACTTGGCCCGTTTTTGCAGTATCGGCCATTACAGCAAAAGCAGTTAGGGCTTTGTAAATCAATACAGCGAAAAATAATTAGTATCCCAAATAAATTACATACCTATGCCAATGAATTATGCGGTTGAATAAGAGGAAGAAGCTTGCAACAACTTCTGGAACGAAGAAAAGCGAGAATCATTCATCTGAAAGAAAAAAAGAAATTTGTGGTTATGTGGTACAAAAGGAAAAAGCGTGGGACGAATTAGAAAAAACGCGGGACTAATTACCTCGGCAAAATTTTGCCACCAATGGAAGATCGTTTTCAGATTTGGGGGCGAATTGTTTTGCCCTATTACGTAAAAGTAGAGACCGATTTGGGGCCTGAAACTCCTACTGGAGGGGGCTATATTTGCCTTCTAAAATATGCAATATAAGCTGAAACGATTTATTTCCAATTATTAAGGGCCAAATATTTTTTAGTCTCTAATTAGTGTCTCTAATACTTAGATAATTGGTAGTGGGGTGTGTATGGACACACAGACGGGGAGCAAATATTATGTCAACTAAATTGAAACTTTTTCCGGAATGTTTAGCATGTCCACTTTAAAATTCAATATAGACGACAGTTTTAGGATGTCAGTATCATGTCTTACTTCCCAACTACATTGTCGTTTCTTTTCCCCCATGTTTGACGTCCACCTATCCCTATCGAAATAACTTCTACTCACTTCACTCCTCTCTCTCTCTACGAATGCCACTACAAAACCTTCCTGTAGAGCTGTCAACGGATACTTTCGGATACGGATGGATACAGATAATGTTATATCCGTATCCGTATCCAAAATTATTTTCGAATATCGGATATCCATACCCGCGGATATAGATGGATATCAGATAATTACCCGTCAACGATCGATAAATCAAAAAATATGAATGAATTTTTTTAGTTCAGCATAATTGTTTTTCAATTTGATTGATCACAAAAGTGTTAAAAAAACATTGATGAAATTAAATAGATTTAAGTAGCTAATATGCATTTAGTGCATATAATACAAACCTTCGACTTAGTAAAACAATAAATAAATCTCATTTATTGTACTAAAATACGTATAATTTTGTGCACAATGTTAAAAAAATCGAATGGATAATTTTCGGATGCAGATATCTATGTATCCGTATCCTTTTCTCGGATATAGGATATTTATCTACTTTTCAGATATAGATGCAGACAAATTTCCGATTTTTCGGGTATCCATTGGCAACTCTACCTTCCTGTTACTTATTCAAAAGGAAAAACTAAAAATAAAGTGGACATTCAAGCAAGATGAAGGGACTAAGACCAAATTTGAGCATTAACTTAAAAGTTATGCCTTTTTCGTTAAGAACTTTTAAAAATGATTTGTAATCTTGCATTAATATATGAATTTCAATTCTGAAATGATTCAGATTAAAAATCCACAAAAAGTTAGTCTTTGCTATAGTTATTTGTTGATAAATTTCAAAAGGTACTTCGGTTATTTTAAAATGTGTAGGAATGCTGGATAGAGCACGAGAACATGGGGATGACCTACACTTGCAAATTCATTTGGTGATTTTTATTTGACTATGAAGTTAAGATTTTCCTCTTCTCTTAATTTCATTATGTAAAATAACTAACTTTATAGATTACTACCATATTTTATTAAAGATGAATAAGATTAGTTAAACACCCCATAGCCCATAACCAATACAACAATAAACACTGCAAAACTTAACCACCTTATTAACACTTATTCAATACTAGAGCAGTAACAATGTGATAACGACTACCAATTAAAAATGATATATCTTTATCTTTACTATTAATAATGAAAACTCTTTCCACCAAAATTACTAGACGTCTTTTTGAACTTCCCAAAATGTCCTTAACCCTTCAATTCAGCAGTCGCCCAAAAATAAGACCCATTTCCTTAAAACAAATCCTGGCGATGCAACTAATCATGCTTCTTTGTCTTCATAATGGGATTCTTGTATCTACAACATCTAAGTTTTGGTACAACAAAATCTGCTACCATTGATTATTTGAAACCAAGAAGAATTAGAGGTAGCTATAGTGATTTCTGCTTTCTTTGCAGGAGAAATGTAATTCAAGAGTAGAAAGTTTATTGCATTTTTTTTGTTACTGAATTTTTATTTTGTGTAACTTCTTCCTTAGTTTATTTCTCTACAATATCCAAATTAGTTCAATTTTTTAGGGAGACTTATGTCTACTTTCCAGAAATTCTATCCAACTGTTAATTTGACACTAAATATAAAATTCACGGAAAGAAAAATGGGATTATTTAGTGATTTTTATATAATTTTAGATTTTCTAGGTTTCTAGTTGATAGTGGTAACATGCTCAAGAGATTTTACAGTAATTTTTCTGTTTGATTGACAACTGGAGTTTAGATTTCTTTTAATTTTCCAATACACTTATACTATCCATTTGTTGGATGATGGATATCCCTTTTGGAACTTCATATATAATAGGTGTAAGTACAGTTTATGAATACTGTATCAATAATCGAGATGTATGAGTATGTAAATCCTTTTCTGCAAAACTCCACAAATACATGGCATGTGTACGTAGACATTGAAATTCTCAGTGTGTGAACATAGGCATTGAAGGCGCCATTTCATCATGTGTAGGGGATGCAAGTTTAATGGCGAAAAATGCTTTAAGAAAGATGGATTCAGACTATACTAGGAGACAGTCGGATCATAATGTAGATGGTGATTAGCTGAAAGAAGATACATATTAGTGATTGTAATGAGTACTGATTGTAATGAAAAGGAAGATGCATCAAGTGATAATGTGTTGTCAGTCACAAATGCAGTTTAATGAAAGGGGTTTGAAAGTTTAAACTACGAAATTGTATATAGTTGCACCTTTGGTTATTTTTCCTTGGTTGATATTCATACAATTCTATTTGAATCAATTGTGTAAAAAATTGGAATATTCCCAAACGACTGATTCATCATGAAATCAGTATATACATAAATATAATTTAAAATGTACAAGCGGTATCTATATCTTGTCGTTTGTTTTTTATGTACATCAATTTTCCTTAATACACATTTATTTTTGGTTACATCATGGAGCACATGTATTTGCTAATTTCTTTATATCGGGTTTGTATGATACATCTATGTTCGCATGATATAAATATACGCTTCGAGTCCCTAGGAAATATATGTTTGAATGTTAAGTCCTTCAACTTCACGTACTGTCAAGTTGTCATAAGAAGTTGTTGCATATACCAAAAATTTCACAATTCATAAATTTACTCTTGATTAACTTTTCACACATCCAATGGACGTGCTTAACGTACTGGTATAAAATAGCATATCCTCTAAGTTTTTGAAACCTGCATAACCAGTAAGTTTATGCTTGAAAATAATCAGCATCTATTATACTCAAAAACTACATATAAATGTTTAGAAACCTACATATAGTTACAAAAAAGATGTTTGCTTGGAAATAAATTGGAGTTTGATTTGAAAATTTTCATATCACGTCATGTAGGTTTACCATAGATGGTCCACACATGGTTGAATTAATGCATATATATTATGATTAGATGCAAGCCCATCTAATGCAAGCCCATCTGGGCATGCCTATATAATCATACCAAACAACGATAGATTTTTTTAATGGAAAAGAAAGCGAAAGAAGATGTAGGATCTAAATTAACCTTAGAGGGAGAGGATGGGGGTGAGTAGGGTTTATTGCAGTTTTTTGTTGAGTAATAAATAATAGCAACACAGATAATAATCAGAGTAAATGCGGAAAAAGAAACAACACAGGATTTACCCAGCTTTGGCAAAACCTTGCCTACTGCTGCATTCCCCAATGTTTCTACTAGGTTTTGAAACAATCTCTATGCTTACAATCCCCATAACTCACAGCACCCGCTCCCAACTGTTCTAATCTTACGCTCAAAACCCTATACTGATCTCAAAATTGAAATCAATTTTTTTTTTTCCAAACTACGAATCTTTGTAGCTAGAATCCCTAGTTTAAAAAACTAGAAAACTTCAGTACAATTAAAAAATAAAAACTTTTACACTTAAATAAAAAACACAAAAACCTATTAAACTTAAGACACTTTTAACATAAAAATAGCTGGCCCTTTCTATTATTTTATTTGTCACTTTATCAGCTTCCTCCTTGTCTCCAATGGTTGCCATATGAAAGAATTAGGGTTTTTCTATCTTCTCCAAATTGCAACTCCTGGTACTTGATGTAATTTCTTGTCTAATTGCTCCCGATTGCATATGTTCCCTATTTGAGAGAGTTGGGCTTACTGATCGAACATTTGTGAGTTATTATGATTTTGATTTCTCTATGCTCGAATTTATTTGCTTGGTTTCGATCACTTAAGCCTATGATGAATTAGTTTATTTATAAGGTGCTCGAAAACCCCTTTTCTCTGATTTCGTAGCCCCGAAGTATTGTGATATTTGTGATGCTTATTGCTTAATTTCCACCGCTTTGAATTGGTTCATAATTCTAGAAAAAAATAATTCGGCAATTTCTGGAAATTTGATTATCTTTGTTGACACTTTCAACATGATTTTAAATTTAACATTTTGCAAATATTCCCTTGTAGTTTCTCTGTCTCGAACTATTCTGAACCTTACTTGAAAATAAAAATTCGATCTGGTGACTTTTCCCTTGATAAACTAGATATATCTTCCATGGCATTTGAACTGAACTTGATGCATATACTTGATCATTGCTATCATTCTGGTTTGAGCATCCTAAAGTGTTCTTGTACACTGCCTCCATGTGTCACTGTTGGTTGATAAACGAAAACTTATACATAAGCGCACAGACACACACACACACACACACACACACACACACACATATATATATATATATATATATATATATATATATATTCTTATGTGTATATGTGTGTGTGTTGGCATTTGCTGGTCATATTGCTTTATTGGTTTCTTGTGATCTTGACATTGCTTGCTGTCTCCATTTTATGGTTCTTGCCCCTGATTTGTTTATGTTGTATCACATCCCAGTTGTACCTAATTATGCTCCATGCTATTGAACCTACTCATAGTTGTTGCATATATATCTTACTTTATTTGTTTACTGGCTTGATGTTGGAGTTGAAACTCTGCACCCTTGTGGTTTTTTCTTTATGTTGTATTGCTGTGTGTGTGACTACCCCATATCTCTTGAGTTTATCACTTGATCTTGATTTCTTGTACACCTTATTCGAAACAAAGCTCCCTACTTATGTACTTGTATACAATGTACTTGTATTGAACTTGTGCACCACTTGTTTATGTTGATTGGGCCTTGGTTGTGCCATATTTTTGCTGCACTTGGCTTGTCCTGTTGCACGTTTTCTTTAATTATCTGCCATGTATTTGATCTTGATATTATTGGCTTTAGTTTCCTTTAACATGAGCAATTGTGCACACCTGACATTTGTACTTGTTGTTTTAACCCCTATATATGCTATTGTGTTGCATATGTCATTAATCACTAAGCATGCTGCCATGCTATATGTTGATCTTATGCACCATTCATGTGTGCATTTTTTATTGCCAACATGTGCATGCATGCTTCATGCATTGTTTTGTCTTTTGCTACTTGTTGTGTACTTTCTTGGCTATGCATTCTTATGACCTTCTACCTGACCAGTTTATACTTATACTTTTTCTATAACACCATGTCTCTTGAGTGTGTATTACCCTGCTTTGAATTGCTTTGTTGTTTCATGTGTATTCTTGTTCACTATCCTTGGTTGCTGCTATCCGTTAATAATCATACATGCTCTGATGGATCAAACAAATAAAACAGCAAGGTTCTGTTGTCAAATTGACTATGGTTTGGTCTGAATCTTTCATAAGGGTCGGCCTGGAGCAAAGCTGAGTGCGTCGGCGTCAAAGTAGATGCATGGGTCGGCTTCTAGTGAAAGGTGGAGCAAAGTCATAGAACAATGGGTTGGCCTGGTTAATAAAACAATGGGTCGGCCTGGTCAATAAATTATATGGTTCGGTCCATGACACATTGTTTGGTCGGTCGGTACCAAAGAAGTGGGTTAGTCAGAATGAAGTTTGGCTGGGTCGGTCGTCTTATCACCTTGATTGGGTCGGTCAGTTTGGATATAAAGTGGGTCGGTACCATCTTTTGGGTCGGCATATTTTAGGCCAGCCTCAAAATCATGACAACTATGTACAGCTGTCCGGTGACATTTTCATAAATAAGTTTAAGGCCGACCAAAGCCTACACGTCATATTTTCTTCTTTGCCACTACCTTAAAACTACACCTATAAATATCCCACTTCTCAATCATACAAGGGATCGATTCTTCCACCCCGAAGGGCTGCCCAAATCACTTCTCCATTACTCTCAAGCACTTCAAGCTCCGCTAATGGCTTCCATAACTCAATCAATCTCTCTCCAACAACAAACAGATCAAATTTCCTCCTTCCTCCATTAGAGATTCTTCAGTCTTTATCCAAGCAAGTCTTATAACCACTAAATCTCTCTCAAGCTTAGATCTACTACATATTCTCCATGGAATCGAGGAAGGTCATCTAAATATCCAAGTGATTGAAGATCTACGCAACCGCCATCACCATTCAAGAGATCTCATCTATTCCTTTATGAATTGAATGTAATCTAGATCAAAGAGAGAAAAGAGGAGGATATGCCATAAAACGAGTAAGATATATGAGGCTATGCACTTTGTAAATTCCTCCATGATAATGAAAGTTGCTACCATAGTGGACGTAGGCCAATATTAGGCCAGACCACTCCAAAACTTCGTGTTTTTTTACTTGCATTTATATTTGTGGTCCCATTTTCTATTGCATACCTTTGTGGTGAAGTATCATTAAGATACCTTTGGTGTTTGGTCAATTTTTGACACAAACATTTGGCACCCACCATGGGGCTCTTTCCACTCTCCAACGTCAAGTGCCTTGTGAAAGCATCGAAGTTCTAAGCCCGTTTCTACCATTGATCCTTCAAATCTAAGATCTGGGCCAAGTGACGAATTCGCTTCGTGATTTAAGAGACTTTCTGACATAATGCCACCGAAAAATAAGGGAAGTAAAAACGCTAGAGGAGGATCCAACGATCTAAATCATGAAGAGACACCGATAATCAACCACTTTGGAGTTGGCGGAACTTCGGTTGATGGGGCTGGTGTGACGAGGGCTGAGCTAAATGAAGTTGTTGCTGGCCTAACGCGACAGATGGATTGTAACGACCTTGATTTTTTAGTCGATTAATTTTAAATATTTAATATGGTATTAAATATTGAGTTATCGATTTAATAATCGAAATACAATTGAATTTCGATTGTATCGAATTATCGTAATGCGAAATATACTTGAATTCGATATTAAAACTAAGTCAAAATATTTTAGATGATTTATAGAAATTCAATTTGAATAGAGACGGTAATAATAATAATTCATTACTAAGGAATTGGTTATTTCTAAAATTTAAATTATATTATCGATTTATTTTGTATTTTATAAATACGTTCAAATTTTATTTTAGAATATGTTCAGTTGAGTCCAGAATAACAAATATGGTTAGAAACGATGGTCGTTACAAGTAAATAGGAGTTGGAACCACAAAATATATTATTTTATAATTTATAGATAGGTATGAAATCAAATCGCATTAAATGAAAATCAAATCAGAATTAATGGGTAATCTTTTAAAAAAAGGAGAAGAAAAGAAGAGATTTGTATGGTACTTCACCCTACATCGAATTAAATATCGCGTACGATATGTTCCCCCCTTCCTTTATTAATTGCGATGGAACTTCTTTCTTTTCTCTCTTGGAATTTCATTTGTAGGCAAAATAAAATCTGAAGCCTTATTTAAAATGATCGATTGTTAACTTCATTTCCTCCATAAACGCACTCTTTCTTCTTTCCTTCCCTTTATCGATTCACAGCAAAAGAAAATCGAAATCTCCATATTTATTCTCCTCCCTTCCTGTTACTCGAATCGAAATCGAAGGCCATGGGAAAAATCAAAAGCCAGATCCTCTTAAATCAATTCGACGCCAGTATATGACCAAATCAAGTTAGCGCAGTAATTCGAAGATGCTTAGGTGGTGGGTTCGAGTTTTTCCAATTCCTGGAATCGCAAGCTCCAATTCTGCGAGTTCAAAGCTCGCTTCGATCAGATTAAGGTTCGCCCCTTTTTATACAGCGCACGAGATAGGGTCGTTCGAATTAACAGTGGACATAGGGTGGAGGAAAACGTGAGCCACGGTGATCGATTGAGAGGGCAGGCGAGTTCTAAGGGTTGGAGGCACACGAGTGGCACGAGTTCATGAATTTCTATGCTTGAAATATCCATGAGTTTTTCCAGTAAGGCAAAAGGGTGCAATTGAAATCAAGGTGTTCAAATGGAGGCAGCGAAAGGGACTGAGTCGCGATTGTTTTCTGTTGGCTGCTGAATTTGCAAGTGACGTTAGTGTTGAAATCAAGGGGAGCTCGACGGATAAACATGGATGGTTCGACAGTCTACAGGTTTGACAGTTTGGGCTGAGTTTTGCAGAGGAGCTATTGGTTTTGTGTGGGAAGAGGTTAATGGGATAAAAGGTAATTAATTATAAATTTGTTTACTTAATATTTTCTTATTAGAATTTAATTAGTAAATGGTTAGAATTTAATTAGTAAATGGTTAGAATCTAATTAGTATATCACTTAGAATTTAGTCAGTATATCGGTTTAGATTTAACGAGTATATCAATAAGATTAATTAATTTATTTGTCAGTAGTTAATTTAATTAAATAATTGTTTAATTATCAAATTAAAATAAATAATCATAGGTACACGATAAATTTCATTCGAGTGGGTTCGTAGCCGACGATACAGAATTAAACCAGGATATTCAGCAATGGAAAATTCTGGTGAGTAATCTCACTCAAATTTAATGTTTAGAATTATTTTTAATCGTTAAAAATAATTGTTGGTTGCTTGGATGCATTTAAATATTTTTGTGGATATTATATATTAGTTATTTAGGTTTGTTGTGCTTATTATATATATATATATATATATATATATATATTGGTGATTGGTTGGATTCCCACAGTACCATTAGTGGACGCCCGCAGTATCATTAGCGGATGACCCTATACGCCCTACGCTATGATAGTGGATGGCCTTCTATATCGTGATATCCTACCTCAAAGCAGGATGGGTATTATTTCTGTTGGCTAACATCTGTGGATGCAGGAAAACAGGTTGGAGGGATCCAACTGGATTCCTCAAAAATATTATTGTTTGTTGTTTCACATATATTATCATATATGATGTGTTAGAAATCCTGTGATTGGTAATGGGGTATTTTGATTGTTTGAAATATCACTGGGTCTTAATGTTGATTTATAAAAATATCGTGAAAGAGATTTTGGGATCTAAAAGGAAAATTCTATTTTCTAAAATAGAATTTGAATTTATAATGGGCTATAAAGATATTAACTTGTTTTGGAAATAAATAAAACAAGTATTGAATTTATAAACGATGTTTATAAATTAAATAATACAAGAAATTGAAATGAATCCATAAATGGTGTTTATAAATAAAATAGAATGATTTTCATTGGATAATCAGGGAATTGAGTTGAATTGAATTTATAAACGGGGTTTATAAATAAAGTGGAGAAATTATCATTGGATAATTTGAATATTTGAATTCAAAATGTGAATTTAAAAATAGAAATGGGGAAATCGTTTTAAAGAAATAAACAATGGAATTTATTCTGATGTTCAGAATATAAATTGAACTAAAATAAATCCGTATGGATTTATGTTTTGAATTCGATTAATTCGAATTTATTTAAATAGAAGTTAAATTGAATATGAAAATAAATTGGATGTTATATATATATATAAGTTATTATAAGTAGAAATTTCCAAAATAAGCTTTTGGTTTTAAACAGATTTCGAAATAGCCTTGTTTAAAAATATAAACAAGGAAAGTTATAAAATGGTGTTTATAAATATAATGAATTAATTATCATTGGATAATTTGAATATTTAAAGTCAAGTATGAATTTAAAGATAGGAGATGAAATCTTTTCGAAAAGGTGAACGATGGTTTTATTCCTGAAATAGGAATATAAAAGGAACTGAGTTTCAAAACAGATTTTTGAAATGAAGCTTGTTTTATTATATAAAACAACGAAGTTGGATTTATAAACAGTATTTATAAATCTGGTGAAATAGATTATCATTGGATAATTTAGAGTTTAAAGTTAAAAAAAATAGAAATTGAAAATAGAAATTGAAAATAGAATTTGAAATCATTTAGTGGGAACGACGAAATATATTTCAGAATGCGAATTGTAAACAGAATTGAAATAAATCCAAGGATTTATATTTTATCACCAAAAGAATTGGAATATTATATATACGATAGAGTTGTAAATAAAATTTACAATTGAGTTATGAAAATCGACGATTTAGAAAAATCGAAATGTTTAACTTAAATTTGGAAAGCCGATCTTATATATATTGAAATATATTAGAATGGAGTTGGAATTTATATATAAACGAAGTTTAAAACGTTTATATATTAAATATAATTAAAATGAACTCGCCGCAGCGTGGTAGTTCGCAAATTGGCGTTTCGAACTTCAATTGAGTATATAGAACTCAATTTAAGTCGGAATTCTTTGAAACAAGAATCGTCAGGACAGATTTGATAATAGTTTTCTAATGGGAGAGAAAATTCTAGATTTCGTCGAATAGATTTTGAGTTATGTCAAAATTAAATTTTCAGAAAAACAGCGCCATGACCATTTGAAAACCATAACGGTTTATTTCAATAAATAAAAGGATTTTAAGTAAATAAAATCCGAATTTCATTTAGAAAATTCCAGATTTGAATTATAAAGTATATCTAAACTCAAGTGGAGTAAGTGAACTGATTTTTGAAAAAAAAAAATCAGATTTTTAATTATTGAATAGATTTAACTAATTTGAAAAAAATATTTAGTTAATTGACTTTGAATCGAAATTGAGCGTTGGATAAATAAATGGGTTTATGAATTCATATTCGAAATCGAATATGAAACTTGAATTGAAATTGGAATTCAATTGGTTTATAAGTAAATAAATACGAACGTGATATGTTTAAATTAAATAGTGGAATATGCAAAGAAGCTAATTAAAGAAGAAAATAGCAAACTGAGTTAAAATAATCGGATTGAGTTGGAATAATTTTGAAATGGAAGTATATGGGTTAGACAGGTATGGGATGAAGTGCATGAAGGTTATAATTCATGTGCCCGACAAAAAGGTACACGTTTAAATTCCATATGAGGTTTTATGCGCCGAATCGGCAAGCCGCTTGGCCTTTTCTTTTTCTTTTTGATTGTAGAGGGCCTATGTGGCAGTTTGGGGATTTTCCCAATGCTCTCGGTACAAAGGAGGTTATGGCGAATTTTTCCAGAAATTTAAGGAGTTAGAATATTTTTAAGAAAATTTGATAGTTAGAAATCAATGTATCGATATATATATATATATATATATATATATATATATATATATATATAGAATTCGATAAGGAAACGGAATTAAAAATAGAATATTGTAAACAAAAAGGAAATCTATAAATTAGATTTGTTAAAAATAGAAAGCGAACAAACATGTTTTTAAAATGAATAATTAGTTTTTATGATGTTGATTATTCGAGATAAGCGGTTTTGTCTGTTTTGAAGTTAAGTATGTTTTCAGTCAAGGTCTGAGTGGTAATTATACCCCAACTTGTTTGATTTCATTTTTAACCAATAAATAGCAGGATCCAGTCTCGAAGATAAATGTTTGAATAAGATTAGTTAAATGCAGTATTTTAGGTTGTTGTAACGATGTTTTACACAACATTCATTTTAACCTAAGTAAGTGGAAATTTAGAAATATAATAAATAAATATTTCCTGAGTGTAGAAATGAACGGGCGTGAAAGAGATAAGTAATTGGAATGTTTTCCAATTATAAAGAGAGGATATTTTCTAAGTATAGAAAATAGAAGAAGGCGATACATGGAAATGTTTTCCAAATAAAGTAAGAGGCCAAGATGATAACTGAAAATATTTGTTTAACAAATATTGATAAAGGAATGGAGTAGTGATTTAATTAATGAATGAAATATTTATTAAAGGCCCAGTGATTTTTTTGATGCTTTGAATGGATGTTCGTTTTTCTTCGATAGTTAAATTACTGACTATCGAAGTATTTGCCAAGATCATTGTCAATATGGAGAGACCGGTTGGATTATTATCTGCGAACCACTCCGTATTGACAGTAGCGTTGCGAATCAGATTATATGAAGATGATCGAAGATGGAGTAAAATGCAAGGGCTTTTATATTAATAGAAATTGTGCCTTCGGTTTCGTTCAATCCCAGAACGAACGTATATGGACGAGTGTTTGACAGAGTATTTCCAATGATCATATATGTTGGTCTGTATAAATATATATGGTGGTGGAGGATTTATTCTCTTAGCATAATATCCAGAATATATTTGTGCAAATCAATTAGCGATTAACGGATCTGACAATGTGGCATTCAAAGTGGTTGTGCTATCAATGAATGATAAGAAATCGTAGCCTCGGGCCTCAACAACCGGGAAATGACAAAAATCGGGCAGGCAGCATGGCTATGTGGGTCGCTCCCATTAGGGTGTATAATCACCTATCTAGAGAAATTCCTTTTACTTCCTTAATCTATCGATGTTGTCCCTTTTCGGGAAACGGTTGCTGATCCCAACAGTTGGTGATATACATTCGATACACTCAAGTGAAATGAGTGGTCGGTCATGTGTGGGTCGGGCTGCAAGATGTTCTTGTTGAACCCAGTGTGAGATACACTATCGGAATGTGGTTCCACACCTTGTCATAGTCGGGATCCAATCTCCAATAAGCTCCCTGCGGTTTTTGGTTTTATATTATATATGGAGCGTGAGATGCAAGCATTCCGCTAGATTCCATTTATTTGATGTAGACATTATTATAATATTACTGGATTTAATATCAAAGATATTTTGAGTTATAGTAAGGTAAAACTGTCCATGTTTATGTGTGGGCTGGTCTTACTATTATCCTTTCTTTCGAAAGGATTTTGAAAGTTAAACAATTGGTTGGAGTTTACTCACACCAGTCCCATGACTGACCCAGAGTTTATTTTGTTTTTGTTTTCCCTAAACTATTGGGTGCCCAAATTTGTACGGGCAGTCAAGTAGTCGGGATTTTTCGGATTCACTTGGAAGAGCTGGAAGAAGGAGGCTTCACCAGTTAGCTATAGACTATCATATTTCCGCTGTGTACTATGTTGTATCTGGAAACAGGTGTTTATAACTATTCCAGGAATAACTGTGGTGCTCTGATGATGGTATGAAATAAATTTACTTAAAAATTATATTTTGATATAAAAGAAATAATTTTCTGAAATTATTATAATATATGGATGTGTTGGTTGTTATTATTATAATCAAATTAGATTATAAAAAAAATGGAATGGTTATATATAACCAAAATAGAATTTGTATAAGAATAAAATATACAAATGAGATGAACTGGAATTGATTTCGAAGTATATTAAAATAATATAGCTTTGTTCTGAAAGTATTTTTTTGAATCATTTTGAATGGATTCTGAAAATGATAAAGCACTGAACTCACTTCAGTCGCTGGAAAATAATTCTAATGATGACTGCAGCAACGTCAGTGTTCATTTTCGAGTTTCTAAGTGATGAATTGCTACCATAGAAAAGTTTTTGAAGGAAATGTGTTTGAAAGACAACAAGCTAGTTTGAAAATTCAAATGTTTTGAATTTGAAATGGTTATAAATATATGTATATATTTATGTGTTTTCAAAAAGGATTTGAAATGAAAACCCTAGAATTTGAATTCTGAAATTGAAATTTAACTTAAGCAAGTTAAATAGATTGAAGTGAATAAATTGAATAAAATCAATTTGAATAAGATGAATACATATGACTTGAATATAAATTAGATATGAATGGATGGTTTGAAATCATTCGAAGTAAATAATTGAAGACCAAAAGTTTTGGTTGGAACTAAATTTGTAGAAGTATAAAGAGTTGAATTTCATCATTAGTGAGTTCTTGGAAAAGTTAATGGAGTTGTAGCATTTTTCTTACCTTAGTAATTTCGGGGACGAAATTCTTTTAAGGGGGAAGAATGTAACGACCCCGAATTTTTAGTCGATTAATTATAATATTTAATATGGTTTTAAATATTGAGTTATCGATTTAATAATCGAAATACCATTGAATTTCGATTGTATCGAATTATCGTAATGCAAAATATACTTGAATTCGATATTAAAACTAAGTCAAAATATTTCAGATGATTTATAGAAATTCAATTTGAATAGAGACGGTAATAATAATAATAATTCATTACTAAGGAATTGGTTATTTCTAAAATTTAAATTATATTACCGATTTATTTTGTATTTTATAAATACGTTCGAATTTTATTTCAGAATCTGTTCAGTTGAGTCCAGAATAGCGAATATGGTTAGAAACGATGGTCGTTACAAGTAAATAGGAGTTGGAACCGCAAAATATATTATTTTATAATTTATAGATAGGTATGAAATCAAATCGCATTAAATGAAAATCAAATCAGAATTAATGGGGAAATCATTTTAAAAAAAAAGGAGAAGAAAAGAAGAGATTTGTATGGTACTTCACCCTACATCGAATTAAATATCGCGTACGATATGTTCCCCCCTTCCTTTATAAATTGCGATGGAACTTCTTTCTTTTCTCTCTTGGAATTTCATTTGTAGGCAGAATAAAATCTGAAGCCTTATTTAAAATGATCGATTATTAAATTCATTTCCTCCACAAACGTACTCTCTCTTCTTTCCTTCCCTTTATCGATTCACAGCAAAAGAAAATCGAAATCTCCATATTTATTCTCCTCCCTTCCTGTTACTCGAATCGAAATCGAAGGCCATGGGAAAAATCAAAAGCCAGATCCTCTCAAATCAATTCGATGCCAGTATATGATCAAATCAAGTTAGCGCAGTAATTCGAAGATGCTTAGGTGGTGGGTTCGAGTTTTTCCAATTCCTGGAATCGCGAGCTCCGATTCTGCGAGTTCAAAGCTCGCTTCGATCAGATTAAGGTTCGCCCCTTTTCGTACAACGCACGAGAAAAGGTCGTTCGAATTAACAGTGGACCTAGGGCGGAGGAAAACGTGAGCCACGGTGATCGATTGAGAGGGCAGGCGAGTTTTAAGGGTTGGAGGCACACGAGTGGCACGAGTTCATGAATTTCTATGCTTGAAATATCCGTGAGTTTTTCCAGCAAGGCAAAAGGGTGCAATCGAAATCAAGGTGTTCAAATGGAGACAGCAAAAGGGACTGAGTCGCGATTGTTTTTCTGTTGGCTGCTGAATTTGCAAATGACGTTGGTGTTGAAATCAATGGGAGGTCGATGGATAAACATGGATGATTCGGCAGTCTACAGGTTTGACAGTTTGGGCTGAGTTTTGCACATGAGCTATTGGTTTTGTGTGGGAAGAGGTTAACGGGATAAAAGGTAATTAATTATAAATTTTTTTACTTAATATTTTCTTATTAGAATTTAATTAGTAAATGGTTAGAATTTAATTAGTAAATGGTTAGAATCTAATTAGTATATCACTTAGAATTTAGTCAGTATATCGGTTTAGATTTAACGAGTATATCAATAAGATTAATTAATTTATTTGTCAGTAGTTAATTTAATTAAATAATTGTTTAATTATCAAATTAAAATAAATAATCGTAGGTACACGATAAATTTCATTTGAGTGGGTTCGTAGCCGACGATACAGAATTAAACCAGGATATTCAGCAATGGAAAATTTTGGTGAGTAATCTCACTCAAATTTAATGTTTAGAATTATTTTTAATCGTTAAAAATAATTGTTGGTTGCTTGGATGCATTTAAATATTTTTGTGGGTATTATATATTAGTTATTTAGGTTTGTTGTTCTTATTATATATATATTGGTGATTGGTTGGATTCCCGCAGTACCATTAGCTGATGCCCGCAGTATCATTAGCGGATGACCTATACGCCCCACGCTATGATAGTGGATGACCTTCTATACCGCGATATCCTGCCTCGAAGCAGGATGGGTATTATTTCTGTTGGCCAACATCTGTGGATGCAGGAAAACAAGTTGGAGGGATCCAACTGGATTCCTCAAAAATATTATTGTTTGTTGTTTCACATATATTATCATATATGATGTGTTAGAAATCATGTGATTGGTAATGGGGTATTTTTATTGTTTGAAATATCATTGGGTCTTAATGTTGATTTATAAAAATATCGTGAAAGAGATTTTGGGATTTAAAAGGAAAATTCTATTTTCTAAAATAGAATTTGAATTTAGAATGGGCTACAAAGATATTAACTTGTTTTGGAAATAAATAAAACAAGTATTGAATTTATAAATGATGTTTATAAATTAAATAATTCAAGAAATTGAAATGAATCCATAAATGGTGTTTAAAAATAAAATAGAATGATTTTCATTGGATAATCAGGGAATTGAGTTGAATTGAATTTATAAACGGGGTTTATAAATAAAGTGGAGAAATTATCATTGGATAATTTGAATATTTAAATTCAAAATGTGAATTTAAAAATAGAGATGGGGAAATCGTTTTAAAGAAATAAACGATGGAATTTATTCTGATGTTCGGAATATAAATTGAACTAAAATAAATCTATATGGATTTATGTTTTGAATTCGATTAATTCAAATTTATTTAAATTGAAGTTAAATTGAATATGAAAATAAATTGGATGTTATATATATAAGTTATTATAAGTAGAAATTTCCAAAATAAGCTTTTGGTTTTAAACACATTTCGAAATAGCCTTGTTTAAAAATATAAACAAGGAAATTTATAAAATGGTGTTTATAAATATAATGAATTTATTATCATTGGATAATTTTAACATTTAAAGTCAAGTATGAATTTAAAGATAGAAGATGAAATCATTTCGAAAAGATGAACGATGGTTTTATTCCTGAAATAGGAATATAAAAGGAGATGAGTTTCAAAACAGATTTTTGAAATGAAGCTTGTTTTATTATATAAAACAACGAAGTTGGATTTATAAATCTGGTGAAATAGATTATCATTGGATAATTTAGAGTTTAAAGTTAAAAAAAATAGAAATTTGAAAATAGAAAGTGAAAATAGAAATTGAAAATAGAAATTGAAAATAGAATGTGAAATCATTTAGTGGGAACGACGAAATATATTTCATAATGCGGATTGTAAACAGAATTGAAATAAATCCAAGGATTTATATTTTATCTCCAAAAGAATTGGAATATTATATATAAGATAAAGTTGTAAATAAAATTTAGAATTGAGTTATGAAAATCGACCATTTAGAAAAATCGAAATGTTTAACTTAAATTTGGAAAGCCGATCTTATATATATATATTGAAATATATTAGAATGGATTTGGAATTTATATATAAACGAAGTTTAAAACGTTTATATACTAAATATAATTAAAACAAACTCGTCACAGCGCGTAGTTCGTAAATTGGCGTTTCGAACTTCAATTGAGTATACAGAACTCAATTTAAGTCAGAATTCTTTGAAACAAGAATCGTCAGGACCGATTTGATAATAGTTGTGGCGGCCGGGAATTTCGCTCGATCTGAATCAGTCGTTAAACCGATCTAGACCGTTCGAAACCCCTGATCGTTTGAGAACAGGACAAAATAGAACGCAGACGGAAGAACATTTCATTGCTATTACAACAATTCCATCAGATACAAGAATATACAGAGTATAAGTGAATAAATTACATTCGAAAAATATCAGAGATTACAATAAATTACATGGCAGCGGAAAAATAATACAAAGCACAACTGAAGGTGATATACGGATACAGAGCTTTCCGGATATCATTCCAGCTGTAAACCAGGATCCTGTGAATATAAATCTGCAAAACCAAAACTACTAGCTGCCCGTGCGGAAAATAGGGGCACCCAGAGTTTAGGTTAAAACAATAAACTCCAGGTCAGTCATGTGACTGGTGTGAGAACTAAAACAGTTATTTAAAACTTTATTTTAAAAGAGAGTAATTCAAGGGACCACGCCGTATAACACGGAACGGGTTTCCTCCCAGGAATACCAGTGCATAACAATAAACAACGCAATGTTTTTCGAAAATTGAAGCTATTATAAGACCCAAGTCCCATCACACAATGCAACGCAAGCCGGAGGATAGGGTTTTCCCTTATAATAGCCAAACATGCTTGGTACGTTTAAAACAAATCATTTGATACTATAATAAGTGTATAGTGTCAAAACAATTTCAATCATAAATATAAATCATAGGCGGCATGAATGTCCCATACCACTATGTCGCCATACTAATTCTACAATTAAAACCGAAATGCACGTATTGGAAATTGGATTTCCGTCATGAGTCGAGGCAAGGGGCAAGCTCCTCTCCGCGCTCGAGACACTCTAGCAAATGTCTCAGGACTACACACTCTGGGCAATCCTGGATCGGTTGGGCCGGTCCTCACTTACGTTAGAGGATTAGTTATGCCTGAACACACGTTTCCCGGTCCTTACAGACCTATAATCGAGGCGCCTCATTCCAACAACCACAAAAGGTGAAAAGTATATAAATGTCAGGGCTGGTAAGTCACTGACACCACCAAAGCTAGAAAGAAACGTCGTGCTCTCCCAACGGTCCGTATCCCGTTTTTAACTCATACCGAGGCGTGAGGCTCGCGGATTCACGTTATACACAAAGCTACGCCACAAAGGCCGTGCTTTGATCATCCACCACAAGACTTTGCTTTTCAACAGAAGCCTTGATCCATGCAACTCAGCGTGTCACACAGGCAATTCATGCCATGCGATTGATATCTATCGATATATAACCTCTAAGCATGTAAGTCTCAGAGAAGGGCGTTAAGCAAGAGAATAAATTCTCCGCCCCCAAACAGATATATATTTAACAGAAATCAATCAACACAGAATAAAATCCAATGTCAGACACACAATCCATTTACAAGTACGTTCTGGGTCTGAACGAAACCGTAGGCACTTTCCTCGCATATCCATCCATCTCCAAGTACGTTTGGATGACCACCAACTATTTCCATCCTCTTGGGTGTACAGCCCAATCAGGATCGTCAGTAATTATCCAAACGGTGTGAAGACTTCCGGTCTTCAACCACCGTCTTCATCTTCGACTTATCGTCGAATCGGTTATTCAGAATGGGTATAAACCCGGCCTTTCCGAATAACCCGCGTATATTAAAACAAATGTTACACAAACACAACATACGCCTCATTCCAATTCCACATTCTTAGGGAAAGGTTCTCATTAATTTTATCCAAGATAAATTCTTTAAAATTTATCCTTTAATCTTCCTTTGGATGTCATTTCAAAACAAATTATGGTTTTCTAAACTAGTCGAGATTAGCGAACCGTAACGAAGTAATTATTTATTTTATTCCTCAATCCCAACCTATTCATCCCATGAAGCAAAACTGGTAATACTCCATATTTAACACCACAGTGTTGTCGGTAAAATTAATTACCATCTCACGTTCAAATCTAATTAAAGATTTAACTATCGCTTTGGAGCAAAACTGGTGATACTCCATTCTCGCTTATTTGTCAAATTTGATAATTTAGATTATCAATTCGAATTTCAATCTAATTGCAGATTCATTAAAACTCCTTTTACTGGGTTAAAGAACTTGTGTTATTTAAAACACAGTTCACGACAAACCCAAATCACATTCTATTTATTATCGGGTTAAAGAACTAGTGTTATTTAAAACACAGTTCATGATAAACCCATTTCAAATCCAATCAAATATATTAGAAATTCCGATTATTTAAAAACCCCTTTTAAATCCAATTTATTTATTTAAAAATAATTGGGTTTTAAATTTAGTTCAAAACTAGTTCATTTCGATAAAAATCTATTTCTATCTTTTCAAATATGGAGTTTTTCATCCCAATTTCTCCCAAATCATTTGTTATGATTTTACACAAATTATTGATATTTTTAATAATTTTACCAAGGCCCGTACAATCGATTTCCAACAACGGCCATCGAACTGCACTTACAGCGACCTTTTCCAAATTTGATTTGGACATATCTCCAAATCCAACCGTTAGATTTCAAATTTCTAATATTCGTTAGAAAGCTCTTTTCGATACGAACCCAACGGTTCCGGTTTTAGGAGAATCCGACGGTCGGATCTCCCGTAATGTCCGTTTGAAATAAATGGTCGAAATTCACGAACTGCCGCGGCGCGGCGCGTTCTATTCAGGCCATTATATTATATATATAATATATATAATATATATTTCGTCGATTACTATTTAAAATGAATTTTATAAATCGTTTTAAATTCGTTTCAAAAACAATTTCAACCTTTATTTCAAATTCAAATCAAAATTGAATTTTCTATTCTAAATCCTTTTTACTTTCATTTCTATTTGATTCAGATTCAAATCAATTTTAATTCGATTCGAATTCATTTCCTTTTTAATTCAATTCGATTCGAATTCGTTTTCTTTTCAATTCAATTCAAATTCGTTTTCTATTTCTTTTCAATTCAATTCAAATTTGTTTTCTATTCAATTCAAATCAAATTCGTTATATATTCAATTGAAATCAAATTTGTTATGTATTCCATTGAAATCAAATTCGTTTTCTATTTCTTTTCAATTCAATTCAAATTTGTTTTCTATTCAATTCAAATCGAATTCGTTATATATTCAATTGAAATCAAATTCGTTATGTATTCCATTGAAATCAAATTCGTTTTATATTCAATTGAAATCAAATTCGTTATATATTCCATTCGAATTCGTTTTCTATTCTGTTCAAATTCAATTCATTTTCTATTATGTTCAAATTCAATTCGAATCAAATTTAAAAACGAATATAATCGATATAAATATCGTTTGCATCAAAATGGCGCATCTCTAATCAACACGGCTTTATATATTTCAATAAATTCGTTATTCTATTCAACAAATGAATATTTATTCTATTCAATATGTGAATCTATATTTTTTTCAACACACGACTAATCCCAACGAATGAGTACTGTCCACGTGTAACTATTTTTGTTATTTACTATATTTTATGAAAATTAAGGTATCTATCGTTTGCTATGAAATCAGACTCCAACTGTAAATTAGTAAGAGAACGATTCCCTGAATATTAACCCCGAAGGCCGAAACCAACATCAGATCAATATTCAGGAGACCGCTCATCTCATCTATTTTCCAGTTAGTTTCTAATTTCATATATGATAAAGATGTAAATTTTATTGTTAAAATATTTCGTTCAACACATGACTAATCTCAACGGATGAGTACAGTCAACACATGAACCTTTATTTTATAAAGATATAAATTTTATTGTTAAAATATTTCGTTCAACACATGACTAATCTCAACGGATGAGTACAGTCAACACATGAACCTTTATTTTATAAAGATAAAGATATAAATTTTATTGTTAAAATATTTCGTTCAACACATGACTAATCTCAACGGATGAGTACAGTCAACACATGAACCTTTATTTTATAATATTCTTTATCTTATAAATTGGAATGAGGCCCAATCAATTACCATATAGCGTTAACTATATGGATTTCCATACAACACATGTATATAATAGCATTCAAAAATAATCAACCATCAACCAAAGTGCACTACACTGTATAAGCATCAAATATAGATATCTAACGCTTATAACAGCCTGTCAATCTATCGATCGACATATTTAATCAATCAGGATGAGTGAACTTCAATTTTCATCCCAACACCCGTGTGGGGTTCCAAACAATCAAACACAGATTTTATTTGTGCAGTTGGACGATGTGTAAAATTTATCGTCCCAATCAATGTCCTTCAAATAGGTGTACATAAACAAACCGTCCGGTTTGTAAATGAATATTTTATTTATTCACATTCACTATATTCATATTCACGTTAAAAATTATATTTTTAACGATAAAACATTTTATTTTAACATATGAATTTCCATTCAGTTCATTCTTTAAATAAAATGATATTTTTATTTTTCTAACTTATTTTAGAAAATTTCGGCGGCATAACGGCACGATACTAGAAACGGGACAAGGCTTAGCCTTATCCCTGGTCTAGTGAAGGCCCACACCATTCACACATCAATCAAATCCATTCCATTTCACCAAACAACTCAATTCAAACAAAATAATCTAATCAACTACACAACCAAACAATTTAACAAACAAGCCATCCATGGTCTGTGGATGACGGGTGTCGGGTGCTACAAACACCGTCTGCATCCTAGTATATATATATATATAACTAGAAAAAGAAATTAAAGAGTGAGAAATTCTCACCGATAGCTATTCCAACTTCACGACACTTCTTTTGCAGAAACCTTCGTTGTTCTCGCCTCTTGTCACTTTCGTTGCCCGTATTCTCTACAAACGTAAAAATCGAATTTTTACTTCGCTATTCAATATATAAAAATCGAATTTTTACTTTGCTATTCAATATATAAAAATCGAATTTTTACTTCGCTATTCAATATATAAAAATCGAATTTTTACTATGCTATTCAATATATAAAAATCGAATTTTTACTTTGCTATTCAATATATAAAAATCGAATTTTTACTATGCTATTCAATATATAAAAATCGAATTTTTACTTTGCTATTATATAGATAAAAATTCTATTTTTACATCGCTGCTATATAAAAAGATTTCGCCTTTTCAAAAATATAGATTTGCCTTTCTATAATATAAAAATTATATTTTTCTCGAAGTAAAAATCATATTTTTACTTCACTACTCATCTCAAAATATCTTCTTTTCATATCTAAAAATATCGTCTTTTCATATTTAAAAATATCGTCTTTTCATATCTAAAAATATCGTCTTTTCATATTTAAAAATATCGTCTTATAAAATCAATCTTTATTTTGCTACACATATAAAGATGCTATTTTTAATATTCCTATCATGTAAAAATTATATTTTTACTTCTCTACATAAACAAAAATCATATTTTTACATCTTTTATATAGTAAAGATTATATTTTTAATACTTTAAAAATATAAAAATCATATTTTTAATTGAATAAAAATCTAAAATTTTCAATTCAAAAATCACTAAACGTAAAACTGAAAATAAAAACCAATTTCTTTAAACAAATAAAAATAAATAGGGCTGTAAAATAAATGAATGGACTTACAGAAAAAGAGGGGGGTCTGTCACGCTCGTCAGTGGATGAGGGGCTGCGGCTTGTTGACGAGGGAGGAGCTGGAAGCGGGCGGTGGTGTCGTGGGCTCTGGTGGGCGTCGGAGGGCGTCGAGGCGGTGGGTCAAAGGCTGGAGGGGGTGCGGTGCTCGATTTCCGATGGGGGGGGGGGGTCTGCGACGCATCGATCGAGGGGGGGGGGGGGTTTTGGAGGGTGTCGCGTGGTCGAGGTAGAAGGGGGGGGTCTCGGAGGTGGCGCGGTGGTTTAGGGGGGGCGACGCTCCTCTCCCTTCGTCGACTTCTTCTTCTTCCTTTCCTTTTTTTTATTTTGTTTTTCTGATTTGAAACGTGAAGGGGGGGGGGGGCAACGAAATATAGAGAGAAGGGAGGGTTTTAAAATTTTAATTTATTTAATTATTTTATTTTGCAAAAAGTTGACTTTTACATACGACCTCGAAACGAGGCCCACCGCCTATCGTCCATAGCGTTTCACCCTCATTCCGAACACAATGGGATATGTATCGTAAGCTGATTCGATCGTTTCGATCAGTTTCCGTTAAAATCAACATATAACTCTATATATTGAATTTGAACGCGCATTTCAATTTACCGGGGTCACATACTAACTCTAAAAATTCCATAAAAATATTTTCTAGCTTCGTATTGATGATACGATCCTAACAAAACTAGTTTCGTCGAATTCTGAGACCGTTTGAAAAATGGCCATTTTCCAGTCGATTAAAATCAACTAAAGCTGGTCAAACACGTTTTCCTTTGCCACGCTCACATATTGATTCGAAAAATTATGAAATTTGAAACCTAGCAATAATTTGACATCACGGATCCAACAAAAGTGGTTTCGTCGAAATCCGAGGTCGTTTGCAAAATTCCCATTTTTAAGGGCCTGAATTCCATAGCGACTATTCAGAATTTTCAACTGGACATATCTTTTGATTCCCGCTATGAAATTTCGATTTTTCGGATTCGTTGGAAAGATATTTCCAATTAGATCCTAATGTTTTTGGTTTCACTAAAATCCGGATTGTTTTGCACCCGGTACATTCAATTGAAGTTTGAAACCGAATTATCGAACTACCGCGCCATTTTCAATTCCTTTTATAATTATATATAATTATTTATATTCTATCGACGATGTATATAATATATACGCTCGAATTATATTCAAAATAAATTTCTCGTTGTTATTATTTAAAATAATCTATTTTAAATATTCAAAATTCGCTAAAATTGCCAAAACAAAAATTTTAAACTGGCCCAGATTTTTGGGTTATTACAATCTCCCCCACTTAAAACTTTTCATCCCCGAAAAGGAACGAAGTCGAAAGTGGTTTGATTAATCAACTCTACATTCGATCTTGCTTCCATTCTCCAACTTTACATTTTCTGAGAATTTTCAAATTTTCAAAAATTTGGCTAACACCCTAAATTTACGAAAAATTTCGCCATAACCTCCCCTGCACCGGGAGCCACGGGAAAATCCCGAAATTGCCATATAGGCCTTCTGATCTCAAAAAGAAAAAGAAAAAGCCAAGCGGCTAACCAATAGGCTCATAAAATCATCACCACTCAAACAAAATAGTAAATTATAGTAAACATGTACCTATTTGTTAGGCAAACAAATTTTATTCTCTGCTCTAGCCTCCTTGCTATGACCTGTTCAATGTAAGTATATATATATATGCAAGCAAATGTGACCAATTTTCAATATAATTCAATATTTGGTTCAATTAGGCTAATGGTTCAAAATTAGCAAACAAATAGACAAACAACACAACCATCAATCAATTAGTGAATTAGAGTTTCAAATTCATAACTTTGATATATATACAGAAAATCTTGTTTTTGATGCCAATTCACAACAATGTGTTCTAACTATATTAGTTTTGGTTCTCACACCAGTCTAAATGGAAATATATAGAAATCACACCTTCGAAACACGAACATAAATATTGATGATGCCATGGTCATTATCAACATCATCTCCGGGCGACTAGAGTGTAATTCTATATCTATCTGGTATATTAAAACTTCGAATATACGTTCATGACGCGTATATGCAAAATCTTTATATAGCGGATTGTCCAAATTCAAAATAAATAAATATTCAAATACGTATAAAACGATTTAAATTTTCAAAACAAAATTGTTTTCATTGGAAAAATATACTATTCACACACGTTCTAGGATACTACTGATCCCATCTCTAACGAGTCATTCTAATTGGATATTGCTAATCCAATATCTGATGAATTCTTTCGTATGGTTCTAATGTGTCTTGTTCTCAAGCTCTGTAAACCAAAGCTCTGATACCAAATGTGACGGCCGAGAATTTCGCTCGATCCGAATCAGTCGTTAAACCGATCTAGACCGTTCGAAACCCCTGATCGTTTGAGAACAGGACAAAATAGAACGCAGACGGAAGAACATTTCATTGCTATTACAACAATTCCATCAGATACAAGAATATACAGAGTATAAGTGAATAAATTACATTCGAAAAATATCAGAGATTACAATAAATTACATAGCAGCAGAAAAATAATACAAAGCACAACTGAAGGTGATATACGGATACAGAGCTTTCCGAATATCATTCCAGCTGTAAACCAGGATCCTGTGAATATAAATATGCAAAACCAAAACTACTAGCTGCCCGTGCGGAAAATAGGGGCACCCAGAGTTTAGGTTAAAACAATAAACTCCAGGTCAGTCATGTGACTGGTGTGAGAACTAAAACATTTATTTAAAACTTTATTTTAAAAGAGAGTAATTCAAGGGACCACGCCGTATAACACGGAACGGGTTTCCTTCCAGGAATACCAGTGCATAACAATAAACAACGCAATGCTTTTTCGAAAAATGAAGCTATTATAAGACCCAGGTCCCATCACACAATGCAACGCAAGCCGGAGGATAGGGTTTTCCCTTATAATAGCCAAACATGCTTGGTACGTTTAAAACAAATCATTTGATACTATAATAAGTGTATAGTGTCAAAACAATTTCAATCATAAATATAAATCATAGGCGGCATGAATGTCCCATACCACTATGTCGCCATACTAGTTCTACGATTAAAACCGAAATGCACGTATTGGAAATTGGATTTCCGTCATGAGTCGAGGCAAGGGGCAAGCTCCTCTCCGCGCTCGAGACACTCTAGCAAATGTCTCAGGACTACACACTCTGGGCAATCCTGGATCGGTTGGGCCGGTCCTCACTTACGTTAGAGGATTAGTTATGCCTGAACACACGTTTCCCGGTCCTTACAGACCTATAATCGAGGCGCCTCATTCCAACAACCACAAAAGTGAAAAGTATATAAATGTCAGGGCTGGTAAGTCACTGACACCACCAAAGCTAGAAAGAAACGGCGTGCTCTCCCAACGGTCCGTATCCCGTTTTTAACTCATACCGAGGTGTGAGGCTCGCGAATTCACGTTATACACAAAGCTACGCCACAAAGGTCGTGCTTTGATCATCCACCACAAGACTTTGCTTTTCAATAGAAGCCTTGATCCATGCAACTCAGCGTGTCATACAGGCAATTCATGCCATGCGATTGATATCTATCGATATATAACCTCTAAGCACGCACGTCTCAGAGAAGGGCGTTAAGCAAGAGAATAAATTCTCCGCCGCCAAACAGATATATATTTAACAGAAATCAATCAACACAGAATAAAATCCAATGTCAGACACACAATCCATTTACAAGTCCATTCTGGCTCTGAACGAAACCGGAGGCACTTTCCTCGCATATCCATCCATCTCCAAGTACGTCTGGACGACCACCAACTATTTCCATCCTCTTGGGTGTACAGCCCAATCAGGATCGTCAGTAATTATCCAAACGGTGTGAAGACTTCCGGTCTTCAACCACCGTCTTCATCTTCGACTTATCGTCGAATCGGTTATTCAGAATGGGTATAAACCCGGCCTTTCCGAATAACCCGCGTATATTAAAACAAATGTTACACAAACACAACATACGCCTCATTCCAATTCCACATTCTTAGGGAAAGGTTCTCATTAATTTTATCCAAGATAAATTCTTTAAAATTTATCCTTTAATCTTCCTTTGGATGTCATTTCAAACCAAATTATGGTTTTCTAAACTAGTCGAGATTAGCGAACCGTAACGAAGTAATTATTTATTTTATTCCTCAATCCCAACCTATTCATCCCATGAAGCAAAACTGGTAATACTCCATATTTAACACCACAGTGTTGTCGGTAAAATTAACTACCATATCACGTTCAAATCTAATTAAAGATTTAACTATCGCTTTGGAGCAAAACTGGTGATACTCCATTCTCGCTTATTTGTCAAATTTGATAATTTAGATTATCAATTCGAATTTCAATCTAATTGCAGATTCATTAAAACTCCTTTTACTGGGTTAAAGAAATAGTGTTATTTAAAACACAGTTCACGACAAACCCAAATCACATTCTATTTATTATCGGGTTAAAGAACTAGTGTTATTTAAAACACAATTCATGATAAACCCATTTCAAATACAATCAAATATATTAGAAATTCCGATTATTTAAAACCCCTTTTTAAATCCAATTTATTTATTTAAAAATAATTGGGTTTTAAATTTAGTTCAAAACTAGTTCATTTTGATAAAAATCTATTTCTATCTTTTCAAATATGGAGTTTTTCATCCCAATTTCTCCCAAATCATTTCTTATGATTTTACATAAATTATTGATATTTTTAATAATTTTATCAAGGCCCGTACAGTCGATTTCCAACAACGGCCATCGAACTGCACTTACAGCGACCTTTTCCAAATTTGATTTGGACTTATCTCCAAATCCAACCGTTAGATTTCAAATTTCTAATATTCGTTAGAAAGATCTTTTCGATACGAACCCAAGGTTCCGGGTTTAGGAGAATCCGACGGTCGGATCTCCCGTAATGTCCGTTTGAAATAAATGGTCGAAATTCACGAACTGCCGCAGCGCGGCGCGTTCTATTCAGGCCATTATATTATATATATAATATATATTTCGTCGATTACTATTAAAAACGAATTTTACAAATCGTTTTAAATTCGTTTCAAAAACAATTTCAACCTTTATTTCAAATTCAAATCAAAATTGAATTTTCTATTCTAAATCCTTTTTACTTTCATTTCTATTTGATTCATATTCAAATCGATTTTAATTCGATTCGAATTCATTTCCTTTTTAATTCAATTCGATTCGAATTCGTTTTCTTTTCAATTCAATTCAAATTCGTTTTCTATTTCTTTTCAATTCAATTCAAATTTGTTTTCTATTCAATTCAAATCAAATTCGTTATATATTCAATTGAAATCAAATTCGTTATGTATTCCATTGAAATCAAATTCGTTTTCTATTTCTTTTCAATTCAATTCAAATTTGTTTTCTATTCAATTCAAATCAAATTCATTATATATTCAATTGAAATCAAATTCGTTATGTATTCCATTGAAATCAAATTCGTTTTATATTCAGTTGAAATCAAATTCGTTATATATTCCATTCGAATTCGTTTTCTATTCTATTCAAATTCAATTCATTTTCTATTCTGTTCAAATTCAATTCAAATCAAATTTAAAAATGAATATAATCGATATAAATATCGTTCGCGTCAAAATGGCGCATCTCTAATCAACACGGCTTTATATATTTCAATAAATCCGTTATTCTATTCAACAAATGAATATTTAATCTATTCAATATGTGAATCTGTATTTTTGTTAACACACGACTAGTCTCAACGAATGAATACTGTCCACGTGTGACTATTTTTGTTATTTACTATATTTTATGAAAATTAAGGTATCTATCGTTTGATATGAAATCAGACTCCAACTGTAAATTAGTAAGAGAACGATTCCCTGAATATTAACCCCGAAGGCCGAAACCAACATCAGATCAATATTCAGGAGACCACTCATCTCATCTATTTTCCAGTTAGTTTCTAATTTCATATATGATAAAGATGTAAATTTTATTGTTAAAATATTTTGTTCAACACATGACTAATCTCAACGGATGAGTACAGTCAACACATGAAACTTTATTTTATAAAGATAAAGATATAAATTTTATTGTTAAAATATTTCGTTCAACACATGATTAATCTCAACGGATGAGTACAGTCAACACATGAACCTTTATTTTATAAAGATAAAGATATAAATTTTATTGTTAAAATATTTCGTTCAACACATGACTAATCTCAACGGATGAGTACAGTCAACACATGAACCTTTATTTTATAATATTCTTTATCTTCTAAATTGGAATGAGGCCCAATCAATTACCATATAGCGTTAACTATATGGATTTCCATACAACACATGTATATAATAGCATTCAAAAATAATCAACCATCAACCAAAGTGCACTACACTGTATAAGCATCAAATATAGATATCTAACGCTTATAACAGCCTGTCAATTAATCGATCGACATATTTAATCAATCAGGATGAGTGAACTTCAAATTTCATCCCAACACCCGTGTGGGGTTCCAAATAATCAAACACAGATTTTATTTGTGCAGTTGGGCGATGTGTAAAATTTATCATCCCAATCAATGTTCTTCAAATAGGTGTACATAAACAAACCGTCCGGTTTGTAAATGAATATTTTATTTATTCACATTCACTATATTCATATTCACGTTAAAAATTATATTTTTAACGATAAAACATTTTATTTTAACATATGAATTTCTATTCAGTTCATTCTTTAAATAAAACGATATTTTTATTTTTCTAACTTATTTTAGAAAATTTCGGCGGCATAACGGCACGATACTAGAAACGGGACAAGGCTTAGCCTTATCCCTGGTCTAGTGAAGGCCCACGCCATTCACACATCAATCAAATCCATTCCATTTCACCAAACAACTCAATTCAAACAAAATAATCTAATCAACTACACAACCAAACAATTTAACAAACAAGCCATCCATGGTCTATGGATGACGGGTGTCGGGTGCTATTAAACACCGTCTGCATCCTAGTATATATATATATATATATATATATATATATATAACTAGAAAAAGAAATTAAAGAGGGATGAATTCTCACCGATAGCTATTCCAACTTCACGACACTTCTTTTGTAGAAACCTTCGTTGTTCTCGCCTCTTGTCACTTTCGTTGCCCGTATTCTCTACATATGTAAAAATCAAATTTTTACTTCGCTATTCAATATATAAAAATCGAATTTTTACTTTGCTATTCAATATATAAAAATCGAATTTTTACTTCGCTATTCAATATATAAAAATCGAATTTTTACTATGTTATTCAATATATAAAAATCGAATTTTTACTTCGCTATTCAATATATAAAAATCGAATTTTTACTATGCTATTCAATATATAAAAATCGAATTTTTACTTTGCTATTATATAGATAAAAATTCTATTTTTACATCGCTGCTATATAAAAAGATTTCGCCTTTTCAAAAATATAGATTTGCCTTTCTATAATATAAAAATTATATTTTTCTCAAAGTAAAAATCATATTTTTACTTCACTACTCATCTTAAAATATCGTCTTTTCATATCTAAAAATATCGTCTTTTCATATTTAAAAATATCGTCTTTTCATATCTAAAAATATCGTCTTTTCATATTTAAAAATATCGTCTTATAAAAATCAATCTTTATTTTGCTACACATATAAAGATGTTATTTTTAATATTCCTATCATGTAAAAATTATATTTTTACTTCTCTACATAAACAAAAATCATATTTTTACATCTTTTATATAGTAAAGATTATATTTTTTATTACTTTAAAAATATAAAAATCATATTTTTAATTGAATACAAATCTAAAATTTTCAATTCAAAAATCACTAAACGTAAAACTGAAAATAAAAACCAATTTCTTTAAACAAATAAAAATAAATAGGGCTGTAAAATAAATGAATGGACTTACAGAAAAAGGGGGGGTCTGTCGCGCTCGTCAGTGGATGAGGGGCTGCGGCTTGCTGACGAGGGAGGAGCTGGAAGCGGGCGGTGGTGTCTTGGGCTCTGGTGGGCGTCGGAGGGCGTCGAGGCGGTGGGTCAGAGGCTGGAGGGGGTGCGGTGCTCGATTTCCGATGGGGGGGATCTGCGACGCATCAATCGAGGGGGGGGGGGTTGGAGGGTGTCGCGTGGTCGAGGTAGAAGGGGGGGGGGGTCTCGGAGGTGGCGCGGTGTTTTAGGGGGGGCGACGCTCCTCTCCCTTCGTCGACTTCTTCTTCTTCCTTTCCTTTTTTTTATTTTGTTTTTCTTATTTGAAACGTGAAGGGGGGGCCAACGAAATATAGAGAGAAGGGAGGGTTTTAAAATTTTAATTTATTTAATTATTTTATTTTGCAAAAAGTTGACTTTTACATACGACCTCGAAACGAGGCCCACCGCCTGTCGTCCATAGCGTTTCACCCCCATTCCGAACACAATGGGATATGTATCGTAAGATGATTCGATCGTTTCGATCAGTTTCTGTTAAAATCAACATATAACTCTATATATTGAATTTGAACGCGCATTTCAATTTATCGGGTCACATACTAACTCTAAAAATTCCATAAAAATATTTTCTAGCTTCGTATTGACGATACGGTCCTAACAAAACTAGTTTCGTCGAATTCTGAGACCGTTTGAAAAATGGCCATTTTCCAGTCGATTAAAATCAACTAAAACTGGTCAAACACGTTTTTCTTTGCCACGCTCACATATTGATTCGAAAAATTATGAAATTTGAAACCTAGCAATAATTTGACATCACGGATCCAACAAAAGTGGTTTCGTCGAAATCCGAGGTCGTTTGCAAAATTCCCATTTTTAAGGGCCTGAATTCCATAGCGACTATTCAGAATTTTCAACTGGACATATCTTTTGATTCCCGCTATGAAATTTCGATTTTTCGGATTCGTTGGAAAGATATTCCTAATTAGATCCTAATGTTTTTGGTTTCACTAAAATCCGGATTGTTTTGCACCCGGTACATTCAATTGAAGTTTGAAACCGAATTATCGAACTACCGCGTCATTTTCAATTCCTTTTATAATTATATATAATTATTTATATTCTATCGACGACGTATATAATATATACGCTCGAATTATATTCAAAATAAATTTCTCGTTGTTATTATTTAAAATAATCTATTTTAAATATTCAAAATTCTCTAAAATTGCCAAAAAAAAAATTAAACTGGCCCAGATTTTCGGGTTATTACAATAGTTTTCTAATGGAAGAGAAAATTCTAGATTTCGTCGAATAGATTTTGAGTTATGTCAAAATCAAATTTTCAGAAAAACAGCGCCGGGACCATTTGAAAACCATAACGGTTTATTTAAATAAATAAAAGGATTTTAAGTAAATAAAATCCGAATTTCATTTAGAAAATTCCAGATTTGAATTGTAAAGTATATCTGAACTCAAGTGGAATAAGTGAACTGATTTTTGGAACAAAAAATCGGACTTTTAATTATTGAATAGATTTAACTAATTTGAAAAATATATTTAGTTAATCGACTTTGAATCGAAATTGGGCGTTGAATAAATAAATGGTGTTTATGAATTCATATTCGAAATCGAATATGAAACTTGAATTGAAATTGGAATTCAATTGGTTTATTAGTAAATAAATACGAACGTGATATGTTCAAATTAAATAGTGGAATATGCAAAGAAGCTAATTAAAGAAGAAAATAGTGAACTGAGTTAAAATAATCGGATAGAGTTGGAATAAATTTGAAATGGAAGTATATGGTTTAGGAAGGTATGGCATGAAGTGTATGAATGTTATAATTCATGTGCCCGACAAAAAGGTACACGTTTAAATTCCATATGAGGTTTTATGCACCGAATAGGCAAGCCGCTTGGCTTTTTCTTTTTCTTTTTGATTGGAGAGGGCATGTGTGGCGGTTTGGGGATTTTCCCGATGCTCCCGGTACAAAGGAGGTTATGGCGATTTTTTCCGGAAATTTAAGGAGTTAGAATATTTTTAAGAAAATTTGATAGTTAGAAATCAATGTATCGATATATATATATATATATAGAATTCGATAAGGAAACGAAATTAAAAATAGAATATTGTAAACAAAAAGGAAATCTATAAATTAGATTTGTTAAAAATATAAAGCGAACAATATACATGTTTTTAAAATGAATAATTAGTTTTTATGATGCTGATTATTTGAGATAAGCGGTCTTGTCTGTTTTGAAGTTAAGAATGTTTTCAATCAAGGTCTGGGAGGTAATTATACCCCAACTTGTCTGATTTCATTTTAACCAATAAATAGCAGGCTCTAGTCTCAAAGATAAATGTTTGAATAAGATTAGTTAAATGCAGTATTTTGGGTTGTTGTAACGATGTTTTACACAACATTCGTTTTAACCCAAGTAAGTGGAAATTTAGAAATATAATAAATAAATATTTACTGAGTGTAGAAAGGAATGGGTGTGAAGGAGATAAGTAATTGGAATGTTTTCCAGTTATAAAGAGAAGATAATTTCTAAGTATAGAAAATAGAAGAAGGCGATATATGGAAATGTTTTCCAAATAAAGTAAGAGGCCAAGATGATAATTGAAAATATTTGTTTAACAAATATTGATAAGGGAATGGAGTAGTGATTTAATTAATGAATGAAATATTTATTAAAGGCCCAGTGATTTGTTTGATGCTTTGAATGGATGTTTGTATTTCTTCGATAGTTAAATAACCGACTATCGAAGTATTTGCCAAGATCATTGTCAATATGGAGAGACCGGTTGGATTATTATCCGAGAACCACTCCGTATTGACAGTAGCGTTGCGAATCAGATTATATGAAGATAATCGAAGATGGAGTAAAATGCAAGGTCTTTTTCTATTAATAGAAATTGTGCCTTCGGTTTCATTCAATCCCAAAACGAACGTATATGGACGAGTGTCTGATAGAGTATTTCCAATGATCATATATGTTGGTCTGTATAAATATATATGGTGGCGGAGGATTTATTCTAATAGCATAATATCCAGAATATATTTGTGCAAATCAATTAGTGATTAATGGATCTGACAATGTGGCATTCAAAGTGGTTGTGCTATCAATGAATGATAAGAAATCGTAGCCTCAGGCCTCAACAACCGGGAAATGACAAAAATCGGGCAGGCAGCATGGCTATGTGGGTCGCTCCCATTAGGGTGTATGATCACCTATCTAGAGAAATTCCTTTTACTTCTATAATCTACCGATGCTGTCCCTTTTCGGGAAACGGTTGCTGATCCCAACCGTTGGTGATATACATTCGATACACTCAAGTGAAATGAGTGGTCGGTCATGTGTGGGCCGGGTTGCAAGATGTTCTTGTTGAACCCAGTGTATTCCTCTCTAGAGATACACTATCGGAAGGTGGTTCCATACCTTGTCATAATCGGAATCCAATCTCCAATAAGCGCCCTGCGGTTTTTAGTTTTATATTATATATGGAGCGTGAGATGCAAGCGTTCCGCTAGATTCTATTTATTTGATGTAGACATTATTATAATCTTACTAGATTTGATATCAAATATATTTTGGGTTATAGTAAGGTAAAAACCGTCCATGTTTATGTGTGGGCTGGTCTTACTATTATCCTTTCTTTCGAAAAGATTTTGAAAGTTAAACAATTGGTTGGATTTTACTCACACCAGTCCCATGACTGACCCAGAGTTTATTTTGTTTTTGTTTTCCCTAAACTCTTGGGTGCCCAAATTTGTACGGGCAGTCAAGTAGTCGGGATTTTTCAGATTCACTTGGAAGAGCTGGAAGCAGGAGGCTTCACCAGTTAGCTATAGACTATCATATTTCCACTGTGTACTATGTTGTATCTGGAAACAGGTGTTTATAACTGTTCCAGGAATAACTGTTGTGCTCTGATGATGATATGTATATAAAGTTACTGATTTGTATTTCAAAATTTATGTTATTTAATATATTTTATTCGTTCCGCTGTGATATTTGTCTTCTTTGTTTTCTTATATTCTAATATTTCTTTCTTTCTATTTCTCATCCTCTAACTTCTTTCTAATAATGATTCGTATTTCTGTGCAATTTGGGTTGGACGTGTGGCGTTATTAGTCAACTCAGATAGTACGGATTTGCTGGCCGTTACATGGATATCACAAGCAAAGGCATGATGACGAAGTTGGAATCTCTCTTTGCTCTTTATGCTGCCACGGCAAAAGTAAATACTAAGGTTACTCATACAGAGAATGTCGGCTCTTCCTCCTCGAGTCTAAACCACAATCAATCTATTCAAGAGATCGCCGATCCAAACAAGGTAATAAAGAAGATTTTAAACAACCAGCTAGAAACCATTCTACGAGGGCTATCTCTCGACAAGTGACTGGGTCTGCCAAAGGGGAACTCCTCATGAAGGAGGCACAGGGCCTCACATCCCTAGTCATTTCTTTTTGCTTAGGCGAACATTCGACAAAGGAGACGTCATCCACTCCGCAGATCATCACAATGAGAAGGAACGTCTGTTAGAGATGGTTCGACAAATATGAAGGAAGATAAGGGGCGGAACTATAATGAAAAGGAATGGGAGTTTGCTCCAACAAAAACTCCGCTCACAGAAAGAATCAAAATGACTCCATTTCCTAGGAAGTTTAAACCGCCAACTATGCAAGCTTACAATGGAACCGGTGATCCTAGCGTGTTCTTGTACAAGTACGATTAGCATATGGATGGTGCGCAAGCTATGGATGAATTGAAATGTTTATGCTTCTCCATATATATGGAGGGGGTGGCTTCGCTTTGGTTCACTAAGTTGCTTCCAAAATCGGTGGATGATTTCTCTATTTTGGCGAAACTGTTCAAGGAGCAATTTAGGCTTCAATCTACCAAGGTTAGAGATACAATGTCGCTAAATGAATTGGAACAAAAGCCTGGCGAGTTAATTAAGGCTTTCCCCACTCGTTTCAAAGGCGCTGCTGCTGAAGTTGGAAATCACGAGCCCCGACTTGTGCTAATGGCTTTAAAAGGAGCCATAGATAAGAAGTCTCAATTTGGAAGATGATCAAAATGAAAAAGCCTAATACTTTAGAGAAGTTCTATGATAAAGATTAAGAATTCATTAGCATTGAGGATGATCCTTCCTATGCCCTACATGTTGCTAAAGGTAATGTGTTTCCGGAGAAGAAGGATAACAGAGCACAGGAGAATCAGAAGAATCCCAGAGGTCAGAAGAGGGAGAACGATGCTAAGGACAATTGGAATAACAAGAAGCTCCGCTTTTTCAAGAATTCTGAGTTGACCCCACTTACAAACACTTTGGGGCATGTGTTCCTCGCTTCAAAAGATACTGAAGGCTATCCGTAGACAAAGCAACAGAGGGTCAGTGATTCCAACATAAATTCAGGAAGGTTCAGCATCATTATCATCCCCCTCATCATCTCCCATCTGCTCCTCAACAATGCCTCCCATAACATTGTGTTCCTCAGTTACTGTGTCCTTCTCTTTAGGAGTAGCAGGAGGATTAATCGGGGTTTGCGAGATAGAGGCTTCAACGTTACTAGGATCAACAGGGGGGATCAATATTGGTTGTGCCCTGAGCTTGCTCCCCCAAATATCCGGCCCTATCATTCAGCAATCCCCGCATTTTCTTTAATCGAATCTTCCCTTCAGCTAGGGCCTTACGTGATTCTTCATCTAAAAGATCTTCAATAAGATCATCTTCGCTATGATCGCCCTCATCAGTATCAAGTGTTCGTTCCTAGACAAGTGCTAAAGTAGTTGCAAACTTATCTCTTAGATAATGTAAACTTCCTCGACTCATAATGCTGCAGACATAGAAGTTGAACAGGGAAGAATCGACATCTACCTTGGCTTTTTCAAGTGCGGTCATGATTCAAAGATTATCCTCCTCGAGAGTTTTATTATTGGCCTGTGTCACGGAAAGAGCCACACTTTGAGAGGTGATCTTTTCTCGAAGAATAGCATTTTCCTGTCGATGAGCAGCATAAGCATCCTTTCTATAGCTAATTGAGACTCAGCCAGTTGTCGAGCAGATTCAGCTTCTTGAACTTGTGCTGTCAATGAGATCTCTTTCTGCTTCGCGACGATAAGCTCTTCTTTGAGTCTCTTATTTTTATCCTCTAAACCTGCCAGTTATGCATTTCTTTGAGAGAAAGAAGCAATGGTAACCTAGGATTTAGGTACCTTGATTAGTTTGGCCTTATCATTCTCTAGAATAGCGATTTGATCGATGTTTTGCCTGTTAATTTTTTGGAAATCGTGAGCGAGAGTGTACCACAAGCCTAATTGCTTCTCAGCACGGTCTCTGATCGCATCTAATTGTGTATCCAACTGACTCTTAGCAACATCAAACTGTGTGTGCATGCAATCCTTTGTAGTATCGATCGATTCAAGAAGATCTCGCTTGTCATTTGGATGTATATCTAAGTTGTGGTATATTCCTCTCAAGTACCAACTCGGGAATCGATCAGCGAGGCTAAAATTGGCTGGTCTAGGAATATAGCGAGGCTTATTGATAATCGTCTGAAGGTCAGCAAGGGTTGGAGTAACTGATGGAGAAGCAAGGGATGGTTAATCAGAAGCGGTATGAGTATCTGGCATGCAAGCTTTGTCTGGCTTATGATGCTTCCGAGATTCATCCTTGCCACGATCACTCATATCTCTCTTCTGTCCTCCTTTCCTTTTCTGTTTTTCGTCTTCCTTCCTCCTCTGTGCTTCTACCCTAGCCTCATGATCATGCCTCCACCGCCTTTACTCCTTAGTTTCAGGAAGCTCAGGAGTTGGCCGAGATTGTTGAGGGGGTTGCGGGTGTTGAGAAGGATAGGATCGCTGGGAGTGTTGTGAAGGATGACCTCTCAGAAGATGCTTTGGATTATATTGGCTTGACTTCTCAGTAAAATCCTTCATAAACGAGGTCTTCATTTCTAAACCTGGGAAGAGACACAAAGCATAAGTTCAGTATTCACATTAAAAGTATTGGGGTAAGTTCAGAAAACAGATACAATGAATCACAATCTCGTAGCATAAGTAAAAACATCTGCTAGTATGTATCTAATAACGAACCACTTTTTATAGTCAGTTCTAGGGAAATCCTTAGATTCTCAAGCATTTTTCCTGGTAAAGTAATAAGGGCTTCAGCTATAGTAATCCCTGTTTCCGTGGTTTTGGGTTTAAGAGGTTGGATAACAATTTCACCTTGGATAAGATCCCTGGCTGAACTAAGATCACTCAGACCCTGATAAGTGTCTGTAGAATCTCCCTTTGAATATCTTGGATAGCGCGATTCTCGTCAACTTTCTCAATACTTAAATTTTCTTTAGAAGTAACTCCAGCATCTCCAGATTGCTCGATCCCCTTCATCGGTTTCGAAGTGGTTTCCAATGTAGCTTTATCCTCCTCAGGTTTCTCAGTTTCTTTCGTAAATCTAGGGTGGTACCCTCCTTCTCAATTTGTCTATATGAAATAATAAGACCCTTGCCCTCACGTTGTTAAGGCTCCTCTTCTGCAATAAGAGCTAATTTGAGCTTAGGAGGTGTCTTACTGCTACTCGCCGGATCTGAGCAATTCTTTAAAGGAACCTTCTTAACTAGGGATTTTCCAACAACATCCTTCTTAAAAGCTGGGTCTAACATAAGAGTCCATGAAGGATGGAGAAAATGGTATTGGCGATGAAATTCTTCGGTAATCAAGAATTTTCTACTTCTCTCCCCCTCATCAACGACCTTTAATGAATCAAATAATTCTTGACCAACGGTATCTTCTGGATCAGAAGATGGAAGTTCTGTAAAACAAAGACAAAGAAGGGATTTAAAACTCAAAGCTTAAGTATAGGAGGAAATAAAGGAGTATTGAGTAATAGATCCTTACCTCCTTCCATAAAAACTCTCAGGACATTGTATGTAGAAGTAATGATCTATGAATCCCTTAACGCTATTTAACAAATCAGTTATAACTTTGGGATACTTCCCTTCAACAAAAATAATTGATGGCTTATCTTGCCTCTTCTTAAAGATATATAAGGAACATACTTCCTAAAAAGTAGGCGCATGCCGCTTAATCCTTATGAAAAGTACATAGAGACTAGTCAAAACAGCATAAACATTCGGGTGAAGTTGCATAGGAGCAACTGCTAAGTGTTTAAGGATCATATCCAGGAAAGGATTGAAAGGGGGGACGACTCCCATTGCTAACATGTGTCAATTAATCACAACGTAGCCGGGGGGTGGAGTATCAACAAATTCGTTCTTCTGTGAAATCTTAGCATCAGTTTCTAAAATCCTAAACTGAGCAAGCGAACTCTTATATGAGCGATCAAAATGTTTAGTCGGTTTTCTATCACTGGGTACTTCAATAAGAGGCCTAGGTGTAGGGAATCCTGGATTTACACCTGATCCGGAGGCGTCGGCTGTAGCCACATCTGAAACTTGAGTAGAGGTTATATCTTGGGTGGATCCAGAAGCTTCCTCAGAATGTTGACATGATTTCTGCCTAGTTTCCATTTCTACAAAAATAACCGTGTTTGAAGACAAACTACAGGTGCACGTTTCCTAAGATCATAAAGTGTTATGTGCAACTAAGAAAAGGTAAGGTTTGGAATCTATAAGTTATCACGAAGTGATTAGTCAATTCCAAGATTTACTACAAACTTATATTTGAATGCTCAAGCTTGTGTAAGAGATGCGTGGCTAAGATTAAATGGTTAATAGAGAAATCTAGCACAAACATGTCATTCCAGTATAAGTCGTAAAATGTTGCATATAAATTCTCTACACGATTATCTAACATGTTGTCGATACGGCCAATGGACAGCAGAGTAGTTTAGCCCAAAAAAAGTGTTTGTGTTGTAGGACATGAAACAATACAGAAAACACAGTCAGAACATAAAGCATAAAATAACCGGTTTCAACCGACCCAAAATGGGTCGGCCTCAACTGACCCAAAGTGGGTCAGCCTCAGCAAACCCAGAATAGGTCGACCTCAGCTGACCCAGAATGGGTCGGCCTCAACTGACCCAAAATGGGTCGGTCTCTTCCGAACCGATATGGGTCGGTCTCTTCCGAACCCATATGGGTCGGGGATAACTTGAAGCGCAGTTAGCACAATGCAAGTGTACAACACATAAAAAACAGAGGAAAGCATATATTTTCATGACAACAATTTCAAATGCAAGTCCAGCGAAAAGACATACGGTATTAAAAATTATACTCAATATCATTGCCGAAAATGTGAAGTAATATCGACAGTGTGAAGCTGCAATCATGATACAACCGAGTACATAAAGATTCTAATCTTAGCCATCTCAACAAATAGATTACAACCATGATCACATTAGCAAAATCGAGTATGGGAACACGAGAATTCTACGCAATTTCGTGTCTCAAGAATTTCTACAAACAATTCATGGGCATAAAACCAAAATCTAATTGCAAGAGGGTCAAAGCTATTCGAATCCCTCATACACAATTCTAAACCTATTTCGATCTAATCCAATCCCAATCAAAGACATTTCAACACCAAAATTTACAAACCAAAACCCTCATATACCCAAGTGTTATCTTTGTCCTCACACCGCACTGATTCAAACCCTAACACCAGAGTTATCAAATACAACACGATTCCCAAGAGATGTAATACATGCAACTCCGACAAGCAATTGGATTTGAAGAACAAGGATTGTCTTGGGTTCAACAACAATGGAGGATATCTACTTTGGAGAGTCAATTCGTGCTGGCTTGTTCGATTGAGAACGAGGCATCGATTGTGTAGTTGGGGGTGCAGATTTGATTGAAAGAAAGAATCGAGGATTTATGGATTTCCCTCAAAGGCATTTGACCTCCATTGGAGAATTTTTCGGTTTGGAGGAATAGAAATGAGAAGAATAAGGGATTAATAAAATTATATAATAGCCACGCGTGTTGGGCCGACTCAACCCATCACGAGCAAGCCAACCAGCCCACAGAAATAAAGGCACCGATTCATGAAATATGACACGATCGACCCATATAAGCTGATTAACGATCAACCCGTAATCAAAATGCACGATGCAACATGAAAGATCCATCAGTGTATAATGCATTTAAAATATTTATTTCGGAGCTTATGATTTTTACAAATAGAAAATTACAAACTTCGAAGGGTAAAATGTATCCATTAAAAATCATACATGCTCTGATGGATCGAATAAATAAAACAATGAGTTTCAGTTGTCAAATTGACTAGGGGTTGGTCTGAATCTTTCATAACGGGTCGGTGTGGAGCAAAGCTAAGTGGGTCGGTGTCAAAGTAGATGCATGGGTCGGCTTCAAGTGAAAGGCGGAGGCAAAGTCATAGAACAATGGGTCGGCCTGGCTAATAAAACAATAGGTCGGTCTGGTCAATAAATCATATGGTTCAGTCCATGTCACATTGTTTGGTCGGTCGGTACCAAAGAAGTGGGTTAGTCAGAATAAAGCATGGCTGGGTCGGTCGTCTTAGCACCTTGACTGGCTCGATCAGTTTGGATATAAAGTGGGTCAGCACAATATTTTGGGTCGGCCTCAAAATCATGACAACTAAATCTTTCTTTAATGAAAGAATAGTTGCAATCACTATCTGATATTTGAATTGAATGAAGGTACAAAAGAAATAGGTACTTGAGCCGGAACTCTTGCATCAGCTGGATCAACTTACGGAAAAATTCTTCTCTTTAACAAATTTATCTTTGAAGTTTGGAATTTTTTTTCTTTATTCTTGGATATAGTTCACCTTTTTTTCTGATTTTTCTAAAAACTTAGATTTCTAAAAGATGTGCTTTAACCTAAAAGGTACTTTGCCGGAAAATTAACTTCTATGAAGATTTAGTTCATTGTATATGTACAGCTATCCGGTGACATTTTCGTAAATAAGTTTAAGGCCGACCAAAGCCTACACGTCATATTTTCAGCTTTGTCACTACCTTCAAACTACACCTATAAATATCCCACTTCTCAATCATTCAAGGGATCGATTCTTCCACCTCGAAGGGATGCCCAAATCACTTCTCCATTACTCTCAAGCACTTCAAGCTCCGCTAATGGCTTCCATAACTCAATCAATCTCTCTTCAACCACAAACTGATCAAATTTCCTCTTTCGTCCATTAGAGATCCTTCAATCTCAATCCAAGCAAGTCTAATAACCATTGAATCTCTCCCAAGCTTAGATCTACTGCATATTCTCCATGGAATCGAGGAAGGTCATCTAAATATCCAAGTGATTGAAGATCTACGCAACCGCCATCACCATTCAAGAGATCTCATCCATTCCTTTAATAATTTGAATATAATCTAGATCAAAGAGAGAAAAGAAGATGATATGCCATAAAATGAGTGAGATGTATGAGGCTATGCACTTTGTAAATTCCTCCATGATATTGAAAGTTGCTACCATAGTGGACATAGGCCAATATTAGGCCGAACCACTCTAAAACTTCATGTTTTCTACTTGCATATATATATATATATATATTTGTAGCCCCATTTTCTATTGTATACCTTTTTGGTGAAGTATCGTTAAGATACCTTTGGTGTTTGGTTAATTTTTGACACAAACAGTTGTGCTGGTGCACTTCATTTGCTGCACACTTGCTTGGACTCAAAAATGTTGTTTACATGTCTGATTTAAGCACCTGGTATCGTGCATGCACAATTTTTAAATTTATATATGTGAGCTATTTGAATAACAGACATGAATTTTTATTTATTTAAATCAGTAGACCATTGTATATTGTGTCGTGGCTGGTCAAGATTAGCAGACCACAAATGTGAGTCAAGGCTGGTCTTGGTCAGAATACCACTATAGTTGTGTTGAGGCTGATCCTCGGGTACTAGTATTATGTCCACCATGTGGTATTTATAGCAAATCACTGTGAATTTCTCATGTAGGCTAGACTCAAATATATATATATATATATATATGACCAAGACTAGAAAAATGATGAGAAACACACCAACATTCCGAAGTAAATAAAATTTAAAATAAATTTATATATGCTAGTATTTAAATAAATTTTTGTTCTAGTTCAATATGTGTGTTTCTGTGATAGGTATACAACTGACTGGACATGATCTAAAGCACGTGAAGACTCGGTGTGTCAGTGTGTGTATATGAGTCTTTATATGTAACTTAGTATGAAATTGTACATGTAACTGAGTGAATCGAGTGACGTAGTGAGGATTGTTTGTACTTGCGAATGAATGTGTAGTATAACAGTGAATTGTAAATAATGGAGTTGGAGATATGTACCATTTCAAATGTTGAAATAAGATATTTATTTGAATAAAAACATTGTTTTAATATTGATTTGTGTTCAATAGCATTTTATTTATTTAATATAAATATTTATTTTTGTATGTGATGTAATATAGAATAGCACAAATACAAACACATTTATATAATAATATATATATGTATATTATCATCAAACAAAAATCATATTGTTATACTCAACAATCTCCCCTTTTGATGATGACAAACATACATAAAGATTTTGATTGTGATAAATGTGTTTGAATATTAAATATAGTACTCCCCCTATTTGTATGTTCTCCTGCAACTGAACCCCCTATATATGCATATGAGTGAGTTTAAATTCAATTGAATTTCCATTATTAAAATATTCTTGAATTATTCACTCATCAATCAAAATCTTAATCATTCTTCCTCTTTAATCAGTTATCATCAAAAGTATAATAGAAATTGAAATAGTGATGAATATAGACTAGGAATATAAATTCAAATCAAGAGAGAGAATATATATCGTAAATTTCATTTAATAATCATAATATTCTTCAAACTAGAAGAAATTTTCACTTTTTAGAATGATGGGTTTATGGTTGATTTTATAAAAATAAGGAGAGTTTTTAAAATTCAAATATAGGATTTATGAATTCCATAATTTTCAAATTTAAGCACTAAATAATTTAAGCACTTTCTAATCACGGATAACCGCTAGGACTTTTAAATGGGGTTCTTGGTAACTTAAATTTGTTAAGTGTTTTCTAACCATGCATAACTGCTAGGATTTTTAAATGAGATTAGAAGAATACTTAACTTTATCCTATATTGTATGAGTTCCATCTATGCATAACCACAAGGACTTTTAAATGAGAATAAAAGCACATACAGAGATTAAGGTGATTCACTCATGCACAATCGCGAGGACTTTTAAATGAGAGTGAATACCAAGGATAAAAATAACTGTATTTCAAAATAATTTCAAAAATATTTTTCTTTATTGCCAAAAATAAATTTGAACCCTCCACATTATATAAAACCATGATGAGTGACATAAATATGGTAGAAATAGAAGATGATCATGAAATATGTATTAATTCAAAAAATATTATAAAATTCGTCCAATCATCATGAAAATTTAAGTAATATTTTCTCTTGTTACGATATATATTATAGTCAAAATTCATCACAATTTCATAAATCTAATAATAATTTTGATGAGTTCCAAAATGGTTCAATTTGGTAAGTAATTTCAATTTTTGAATAAATAATCAAAAATGATTTTAAAATTAAAAATATCAATTTCAAGAGGGGTTTTTGAAATATCTATAAAAGCTGAAAATTATTTTTAGAAATCAATCAATTGAATGTGAAATTATCTAATACTTCTTAAACTAATTGCTTCTAGACAATTTTAAAAGCCACTTGTAATTCGAATTGCCTATGGAATTCAATGAAATCTAGTCACTATTTTTTTAACACATTCTGCAGTTATTATGTCCAAACATTTTTTAACAATTCAATTCCCTTTACTAGAGCAACATAAAATCGGTTTTAAAGCTAGATTCTCAAGAGAATTTTTCTTTACAACATTTTATCAAACACAAGAGTGATCAATGATTCAAATTTAAAGCAATTTATTTAAAATCACTTGATGAGATTTATTCTCAAAAATTAAAATCCAAATAGGTACCCATGAGATTCAAAATGATTTCAAAATTAAATATCCAAGCCAAGATCATGCTTTGAGACTTAATATATCAACATATCAACTACTCAAGTCAAACAGATAGGTTAAAAATTTAAAACATCAACCCTATCAACCCATTAACACATCAAAATTTAAAAATGAGTTTCGATCGTGATTGATTCAAGATTCAACACTTCGGCCCATGTCAAATGATTTTCAAATTAAATTAGTCAAGCTCAGTCAAAAACTATGAAATTATCACAACTTATCAATCATAGCTTTCATGTAACACCCCAAAATTAAATACACTAATACCATACTGTAAAGATAATAAATTAAGAATTACTTAATTAAATATTCAGAATTAAGTGAAATCGACTTTACCATTGCTTTCGTCTCGAAATTCTGGTTCAGATAGACCTCAAGTTTGCATAAATCGGATTATGTATGAAGAAGTTATGAGCATAAGAAGTTTGTATACATATAAGAAGATTGTATATGTATAAATTCAAATTAATTCAAACCATAAATCAACGCGCGAGAACCAATGTACATAATGCAACCCATGCCCTATCTGGGTCGACCCAAGGGTATGTAGGTCGACCTATGGGTCGACCCACCCAGATCCAGGTCGGATTAAGGATTCTGTATATTTACTACTTTGTTTGTCATGTCCGTTGGCTAACTCAGTGCTATATGTATGGCTTAGATTGAAAACCTTATGTTTAAAGGTTAAGTTTAGCTCTGTAAAACTATAAATAGGTGACTCTCTCCTATTGCAATACACACAATTATTCTTCAAACTCTCTGCCCTCCATGAATATATTCTAAAATAAAAATATAAAATAGGGAGATGCGGCTAAAGCCTAGTTCTACAGAGATAACTAAAAATGCAAGATCTGCATACACTTGTAAAGGAGATAAAAGCGGACTTTCCTACAATGGCACACACACACACACACACGAACACACATATATATATATATATATATATAAGAGTTCTAATCTCTTCTTCACCATGACCCGTTGTAAGTTCCCTGTTATTTTCAGATCTAATACCTAGAACTATATCATGACAGTAAATAAAAATTGGGGTTAGGACATAGTGTTTATAAGATAATTACTATACATGTTCTTCAATGTTATTCACCTATGTTGTTGTAATAAGTAAAAAAAATATGTTTTTACTATCAAATGATTAATTAGCTATGTATATCGATCTTTCTTCTCCCTATTTCTGCTGTTTTAGTTTATTTTCAGTCTTACCTGTATGCCTATGTGGTTTGATTTGATTCTATTCTCCTTCCTTTATTTTTTCCTTTTGTTTATGCTAAGCCTAGACTTTTGAAATCCTAGTCCATGTCCGATTAAAGTTTGCGTATAGTAAAATTGGGACAGTAAGAAATAACATGAAAAGGGGAATATAGGCATATTGTTGAAATGAGGATGCTTAACTATAATTTGGGAAAGGGATAATATGCACGTACTTGTACTTGCTGTAAGTTGGGAATGTGATGAAAAAGAAATAATATGCATAAACTTGTACATGTTGTAATTTGGGGATATAACGGAATGGAATAGTATGCATAAGTGTAAACATGTTAAATTTGACTTAATACAGACATTAAGAAAAAGGATATGTTAAAATAATCTAAGTACCAGATGTAAGATAATAAAATGAATTACTTTAGTAATCATACATACATCTGGGCAGGTGTTTTGGGAAAAGGTTGTACACACATAATAATATGTAATATTACAACCACACTTGTTAGTTAATCTAAACTGCTAGGTTGTAAGGACCCGAAACTTCCCCGGTTTCCGAAGAGGTGAGGAAGAACGGATTGCCTTGAGAACAAGACGAATTAGAACACAAACAAAAGAACATTTCATTGCTTATTACACTAATTTCATCAGAATACAAGAATATACAGAGTATGAAAAAATATTACACATTTACTAAATATCAGAGATTTACAAGTTATAATGCAGCGGAAAATAATACAAAACACAACTGAAAGGAATATACGGATACAGAGCTTTCTGAATATCGCTTCAGCTGTAAATCAGGATCCTATGAATATAAATCTGCAAAACCAAAACTACTAGCTGCCCGTGCGGAAAATAGGGGCACCAGAGTTTAGGTTAAAACAATATACTCCAGGTCAGTCATGTGACTGGTGTGAGAACTAAAACAGTTATTAATTTGATTTTAAAGTTAGGTAAATCAAGGGACCACGCCGTATAACACGGAACGGGTTTACCCCCAAGAATACCAGTGCATAAAACAAATAGCGCAATGCTAAATAAAGAACAATGAAGCTATTATAAGACTCAGGTCCCATCACACAATACGACGCAAGCCGGAGGATAGATTTTTACCTTATAATAGCCAAAAATGCTTAGTACGTGAAATTACATCTTTTATTACTATAAGTGTATAGTGTCAAAACAATTTCAAATATAAATGTATCAATCATAGATGGCATGAATGCCCCATCCCACTATATCGCTATACTAGGCTCTACAATCAAAACCGCAAAATGTCGTACTGTAAGTTGTTTCCATCTGTGAACCAAGGCAGGGGATCATCCTTACCGCTTCGAGACTGTCTAGCCCGAGCCTCAGGCAAGTACTCTGTCAAGCCATTGGATCATCAGGGCCGGTCCACTCGATGTGGATTAAAATGCCTGAACACTACGTTTCCCCACCCTATTGGGCGTAAACTGGTCATATCCCGACCTAACCATCAGCCCCATAATGACCGATATAACCGAGGCGCCTCGCTATCCATCATCCACATAAGTAAAACGTCAGGGATTGACAAACGCTGACACCACTCCTAGCTAGAAGGAAACACATGTCCTTCCTGAAGTCCTCTCCCGTTTCTGGTTCACACCGGGGTGTGAGGCTCGCGAATTAACGCTACACAAAGCTATACTATATCAAAGTCGTGCTTTCATCATCAACCACAAGACTCTGCTTTTCAACAGAAGCCTTGATCATTTGCATCTCAGCATGCCACACAGGCAATTCACGCTATGCAACCGATGTCTATCAATCACACAGAATGAAATCCGATGTCAGACACACATCCATTTACAAGTCCGTTTTGGGTCTGAACGAAACCGGAGGCACCTTATTCCTCGTCCCATATGTCCAATACAGGAGAGAGGCCCTCGCATATCCGATCGATCTCCAAGTACGTCTGGACGATCACCACTTATTACCTCATCTTGGGTGTACAGCCCAATCAAGACATCAGTAATCATCCAAACGATGTGAAGACCTCTGGTCTTCAACCACCGTCTTCATCCTCGACATATCGTCGAATCAGTTATTCAGAATGGGATAAACCCGGTCTTTCTGAATAACTCGTGTACATAATAAAAAAGTACTATAAAAACACAACATACGCCTCATTCCAATATAGAATATTCCTTTACTTTGGGAAAGGTTCCCATTAATTATATCAAAGATAAAGTCTTTAAATTTATTCTTTAATCTTCCTTTGAATATCAATTCAAACCAAATTATGGTTTATCCAAACTAGTCGGATCAACGATCCTTACCGAAGTAATCATTTATTTTATTTCCCAATCCCGACCTATTCATCCCATGAAGTAAAACTGGTAAAACTGGTAATACTTCATATCTAAAACCACGGTGTTATTGGTAAAATTAATTACCATTTCATGTTCAAATCTAATTAAAGGTTTAACTATCGCTTGGTGCAAAACTTGTGATACTCCATTCTCGATCATTTCTTGAATTTGATATTTTTAGTTATCAAATTCACGTTTAAATCTATTTAAAGATTCATTAAAACTCTAATTCAGATTTAATTTCCAAAAATCATTACTTAATGATTATTCACAGTTAAGAAATTAATCTTATCTTTAACTGGGTTAAAAAACTAATGTCATTTAAAACATAACTCACGATAAACCCAAAATCATATTCCATTCCATCAGCCTCTAACCATAAATTAGCAAGTGAACGATTCCCTAAGTATTAACCTCGAAGGCCGAAACCAACATCAGATCAATACCCAGGAAACCATTTAACTTAACTAATCTCCAGTTAGTTTCTGATTTTCTTAACTCCATTGGGTATAAGAACAATATTATTAAAGATACCATTCACGACAACCCAAAATCTCATTCCATTGTTAATCAAGTTAAAGAACAAGTGTTATTTAAAACACCGTTCACGATAAACCCAAAAACCAATTTCAATTCAATTCCAATTAAATATTAATTAATTGGTATACTTCATTAAATCTAAATAAAAAGATTTAATCTTTTCTTAATGGGTTCAAGAACATTGTTAATGAAGACACCATTCACGACAAACCCAAAATCACATTTGATATTAAATACAAGGCTCTGAATAGTAAATATATCGACTTATATTCAATATCAAATTCTCACATCAACCGATATCGTATTGGGATAACGATATATATATATATATATATATATATATATATATATATATATATATATCTTCCAAATTCCTCCACAATGTCCGTATAATCATGGAATCCAATATCTAAATATTCCGAAGATAATTTCGATTCAAATCACTTCCAATTCATATATTGGAAATTCCGATTATTTTTAAAACCATTTCAAATCCAATTTATTTATTTAAAAATATTGGAATATAATTCTAGTTCATAACTAGTTCATTTTGATAAAATATATTTTTATCCTTTCAAATATGGAACTTTTCATCCCAATTCTTTCCAAATCATTTCTGATGATTTTACACTAATTATTGATATTTTAAATAATTTAATCAAGGCCCGTACAGTCGATTTCCATATACAGCCATCGAACTGCACTTACAACGACCTTTTCCAAATTTGATTTGGACATAATTCCAAATCCAACCGTTAGATTTCAAATCTCTAATATTCTTAGAAAGTTCTTTTCGATACGAACCCAACGGTTCTGGTTTTAGGAGAATCCGACAATCGGATCTCCCGTAATGTCCATTCGAAGTCAATGGTCAAAATTCGCGAAATATATATATATATATTTATATCATCGATTTCCATTTAAAACGTATTTTATAAATCGTTTTAAATTCGTTTTCAAAATAGTTTCAACTTCATATTCAATTTTAAATCAAAATTGAATATTCCATATCATTAACATATAATTGATAACATTTTCAAACATCAGATTTTGAAATCACTTCATTTTCAATGTTCATTATAAAAATGAATAAACTCGATATAAATATCGTTCGCATCAAATGGCACATATCTAATCAACACGGCTATATATATTTAAATATATTCGTGTCCATCCCAAATCGGACATCAAAATCAGATTTGGATCTTTTGTTGAATATTATCTTAAAATATTCATTATTTTAAAATATTCGTTATTTTAAAATATTCATTCTTTCTGAACTGGAATCAGACACAGTCAATTACCATATAATATGATTATATAGATTTCATACAACTCAGGTATATAACAACAGTCAAACACAGTCAACCATCATCCAGAGTGCATTCTACACTGCATAAGCATCAAATATAAATATTTAACGCTTATAACAGACTGTCAACCAATCGATTGACATATAACTAACTATTGGGATTAGTGTATGTCAAATGTCATCCCAACACCCGTGTGGGGTTTTAAGCAACAAATAATGAATTTTATTTGTGCAGTTGAGCGATGTGTAAAATTTATCGTCTCAATCCATATCAGTCAAATGGGTGTACCTAAACAAATCGTCTTATATGCAAATGAATATTTATTTTATTCATATACACGTTAAAAATTATATTTTTAACGATAAAATATTTATTCAATTCATTTACACAATAAAAATAATATTTTTATTGTTCTAACATATTGTACAAAATTTTGGCAGCATAACGGCACGATATCAAAATCGGGTAATGCTAGAATTACCCCTCTCCTGATATTGGCTCGCGCCATACACACATAACAATTCTAATCAATTCATTTCACCCAAACAACCACATTCAACCAAATAATTTTATCAACCAAACCAAACAATGAAATAAGTCGTCCATGGTCTATGGACGACGGGGAACAGTTCATATATGTAGTTATAAAATAAATAACTGTATAAGAAAATTATAATGAGGAATTCTCACCATAGGGATCCACTCCGCCTGTTTTATTTTTGTATTTCAGAATAGTCGGGATTTGCTTAACACTCCAATGCAGTCTTCTCTACGCTGTTCATATTAAAAATCACATTTTTAGTATGATATTTATATATTAAAAATCATATTTTTATCCCGCTACTTTCCATATAAAAATTATATTTTTATAACGCTACATATGTAGAAAAGATTATATTTTTATAATTCAGTTTTCTATATAAAAATCATATTTTTGCTTCGCCACTTCATATATAAAAATCGAATTTTTTTATCTCGCTATTCAAATAAAAATTATATTTTTATATTGCATTTCAATTTACGAAAATCATATTTTTATTCTCCACATATAATGAAAATTATATTTTTATTCTCCACATATAATGAAAATTATATTTTTATTCTCCATATATAGTAAAAATTATATTTTTATTCTTTGGGAATATAAATGAAAACCCTATCTTTATTTTAAAATCATTCATATAAAATTCCTATCTTTATTTTAAAATCATTCATATAAAATTCCTATCTTTATTTTAAAATCATTCATAAAAAAATCCTATCTTTATTTTAAAATCATTCATATAAAAATCCTATCTTTATTTTGATTAAAAATCTAATTTTTTTCTCCGATAATTTATATAAAAATTATGTTTTTATAACTTTATACATATATAAACTGAAATAAAAAAATCAGATTATATAAAAAAATACACACCTTTCTTTTGTTATGCTTTCCTTTTACAAAGGAGGGAGGGAGAGTTCATTACCATCGCATGTGGGAGGGGGGAGGGGTCTGCTCACTGTCTTCGTCGCTGAGGAGGTGCTTGCGGATTCAGGCATTGTGGGGGGAGGGGGGAGTGGCGTCGGATTTAGATGGGTTTTGGGGGGGGGGGGTTTCGAGGAGAGAGGGGGTGCATGGATCGAGGAAGGGGGCGGAGGGGGAGGTGCGCTATCCCTGGCCGCGGCGGAGCAGCGCGGTGGCGTCAGGAGGTCGTGGCAACGGCGTGGGCTGAGCGGTTTCCTCTTTTTGTTTATTTCTAATTCGCGATTTTGAAAAGGGGCATTGACCTTCAGGAGGAAAAGGGGATAGGGATTATATATAGCAATATATATATATATATTAATTTATTTATTTTTCTCTAAAAAAATTGCTTTTTAAATCGAACTCGAAATCGAATCCAACGACTATCACCTCTAGATAATTACCCCCATTCCGAGCGTAATGGAATATGTCCTGCCAGCCGATTCGACTGTTTCGATCAGTTTCCGTTTAAATTAAAATACAAATCAATGTATATTCAATTTAAACGTACATTTTAATCTACCGGGGCCACATACTGAATCTGAAAATTCCATAAAAAATATTTCTAGCTTCGTATTGATGATACGGTCCTAACAAAACTAATTTCATCAAATTTGAAGACCGTTTGAAAAATGGCCATTTTCTGGTTGATCCAAATTGACTGAAATTGTTTAAACACGTTTTCTTCTGCCAAGCTCACATATTGATTCCAAAAATTATGAATTTTGGAATCTAGCAATAATTTGACATAACGGATCCAACAAAAGTGGTTTCGTCGAAAACAGAGGTCATTCGCAATATCGCTATTTTAAGGGCTATATTTACATGGCGACTATTCTGAATTTTCAACTGGGCATAACTTTTTATTCCCGCTATGAAATTTCAATTTTTCGGATTCGTTGGAAAGATATTTCCAAGTAGATTCTAATATTTTTGGTTTCGCTAAAATCCTGTTTATTTTGAATCCTGTACATTCATTTGAAATTTGAAATCGAATTTCCAAACTACCACGCCATTTCCAATTCCTTTTATAATTAAAATAAATATTTATATTGTAACGTCGATTCAAATAAATATATACATTCTGATTCTATTCAAAATAAATTTCTCGTCGTTATTATTTAAAATAATTCATTTTAAATATCCCAAATTCATCAAAATTGCCAAAATAAAATTTTAAATTGGTTCAGACTTTTCGGGTTGTTACAATCTCCCCCACTTAATATCTTTTCGTCCTCGAAAAGGAACGGAGCTGAAATTTGTTTTATTAATCAAATCAACTTTCATTATTTTAATTACGGCTTAAGTTCTTCAACTTTTCAGTTTCTAAGAACTTTTCAAAATTTTCAAAAATTTGGCTAACACCCTAAATTTTCGAAAAAATTTCGCCATAACCTCCTTTGTACGGGAGCACCGTGAAAATCCCCAAATCGCCACACATGCCCTCTCATCTCAAAAAGAAAAAACCAAGCGGCTAGCCAATCGGCTTATAAAATCATCCAAACCCAATAAATTTGTAAACATGTACCTATTTGTCAGGCATACAATTTTATTCCTCTTCTCTAGCCTCCTTGCTATGACCTGTTCAATGTATATACATGTACATGCATGCAACTTCAAACAATTTTCAATTCAGTTCAACATTTGATACAATTTGGCTAAATTTACCTTGCATTCACATAATGGTTTAAATGAATAATCACACAACACAACCATCAATCATCTAGTTGATTAGCTTTTCAAATTCATTACTTTGATACAAAGTCCAAAAATCAGATTTTTGATGCCAAATCACAACAATAAGCGCTATCTAGTTTTGGTTCTCACACCAGTCTAATGGAAATATATAGATATCCTACTTTCGAAACTCGAATACAAATACTAATGACGCCGCAGCATCATCAGAATCATCTCCGGGCAACTAGAGTGTGATTCTATATCTATCTAGTGTATTTGAGGCTTCAAATACACGTGGATCAGACGTATATTAAAATCTCTATATACTTGATTATCCAAATCAATACAAATAAATATTCAAATACGTTGAATAAGGTTTAAATTTTCAAAACAAAAATTGTTTTCATTTTGATTTTCAAAACACTACTCTTCACACTTGTTCTAGGATACTACCGATCCTATCTCTAACGAGTCATTCCTATTGGATATTACTAATCCAATCTCCGATGAATTCTTTTGTTCGGTTCTAACGTGTCTTGTTCTCAAGCTCTGTAAACCAAAGCTCTGATACTACCGTGAGGACCCGAAACTTCCCCGGTCTCCGAAGAGGAGAGGAAGAACGGATTGCCTTGAGAACAAGACGAATCAGAACACAAACAGAAGAACATTTCATTGCTTATTACAACAATTTCATCAGAATACAAGAATATACAGAGTATGAATAAATATTACACATTTACTAAATATCAGAGATTTACAAGTTATAATGCAGCAGAAAATAATACAAAACACAACTGAAAGGAATATACAGATACAGAGCTTTCCGAATATCGCTTCAGCTGTAAATCAGGATCCTGTGAATGGAAATCTGCAAAACCAAAACTACTAACTGCCCGTGCGGAAAATAGGGGCACCCAGAGTTTAGGTTAAAACAATAAACTCCAGGTCAGTCATGTGACTGGTGTGAGAACTAAAACAGTTACTAATTTGATTTTAAAATTAGGTAAATCAAGGGACCACGCCGTATAACACGGAACGGGTTTACCCCCAAGAATACCAGTGCATAAAACAAACAGCGTAATGCTAAATAAAGAACAATGAAGCTATTATAAGACTCAGGTCCCATCACACAATGCAACGCAAGCCAAAGGATAGAGTTTTACCTTATAATAGCCAAAAATGCTTGGTATGTGAAATTTCATCTTTTATTATTACTATAAGTGTATAGTGTCAAAACAATTTCAAATATAAATGTATCAATCATAGACAGCTTGAGTGCCCCATCCCACTATGTCGCCATACTAGGCTCTACAATCAAAACCGCAAAATGTCGTATTGGAAGTTGGATTTCCATCTGTGAACCAAGGAAAGGGATTGTCCTTACCGCTTCGAGACTGTCTAGCCCAAGCCTCAAGCAAGTACTCTGTCAAGCCTTTGGATCGTCAGGGCCGGTCCACTCAATGTGGATTAAAATGCCTGAACACTATGTTTCCCCACTCTATGGGGCATAAAATGGTCATATCCCGACCAAACCATCGGCCCTGGAACGACTGATATAACTGAGGTGCCTCGCTATCCATCATCCACATAAGTAAAACGTCAGGGCTTGCAAAACACTGACACCACTCCTAGCTAGAAGGAAACACATGTCCTCCCTGAAGTCCTCTCCCGTTTCTAATTCACACCGGGGTGCGAGGCTCGTGAATTAATGCTACACAAAGCTATGCTATATCAAAGCCGTGCTTTGATCATCAACCACAAGACTCTGCTTTTCAATAGAAGCCTTGATCATTTGCATCTCAGCATGCCACACAGGAAATTCACGCTATGCAACCGATGTCTATCAATCACACAGAATGAAATCCGATGTCAGACACACATCCATTTACAAGTCCGTTCTGGGCCTGAACGAAACCGGAGGCACCTTATTCCTCGTCCCATATGTCCAATACAGGAGAGAGGCCCTCGCATATCCGGTCGATCTCCAAGTACGTCTGGACGATCACCACTTATTACCTCGTCTTGGGTGTACAGCCCAATCAAGACATCAGTAATCATCCAAACGATGTGAATACCTCCAGTCTTCAACCACCGTCTTCATCCTTGACATATCGTCGAATCAGTTATTTAGAATGGGAAAAACCCGGTCTTTCTGAATAACTCGCGTGCATAATAAACAAGTGCTATAGAAACACAACATACGTCTCATTCCAATCTAGAATATTCCTTTACTTTGGGAAAGGTTCCCATTAATTTTATCAAAGATAAATTCTTTAAATTTATTCTTTAACCTTCCTTTGAATATCAATTCAAACCAAATTATGGTTTATCCAAACTAGTCGGGATTAGCGATCCTTACTGAAGTAATCATTTATTTTATTTCCTAATCCCGACTTATTCATCCCATGAAGTAAAACTGGTAATATTTCATATCTAACACCACGGTATTATCGGTAAAATTAATTACCATTTCACATTCAAATATAATTATAGATTTAACTATCGCTTGGAGCAAAACTGGTGATACTCCATTCTCGATCATTTCTTGATTTTGATAATTTTAGTTATCAAATTCAACTTTCAATCTATTTAAAGATTCATTAAAACTATAATTCAGTTTTAATTTCCAAAAATCATTACTTAATGATTATTCACAGTTAAGAAATTAATCTTATATTTAACTGGGTTAAAGAACTAATGTCATTTAAAACACAGCTCACGATAAACCCAAAATCACATTCCATTCCATCAGCCTCTAATTGTAAATTAGCAAGTGAACGAATCCCTAAGTATTAACCCCGAAGGCCGAAACCAACATCAGCTCAATAACAAGGAAACCATTCAACTTAACTAATCTCCAGTTAGTTTCTGGTTTTCTTAACTCCATTATGTCTAAGAACAATATTATTAAAGAGACCATTCACGACAACCCAAAATCTCATTCGATTGTTAATATGGTTAAAGAACAAGTGTTATTTAAAACACCATTCCCGATAAACCCAAAAATCAATTTCAATTCAATTCCAATTAAATATTAATTAATTGGTATACTTCATTAAATCTAAATAAAAAGATTTAATCTTTTCCCAACTGGGTTCAAGACCAGTGTTAATGAAGACACCATTCACGACAAACCCAAAATCACATTCGATATTAAATACAAGACTCTGAATAGTAAATATATCGGCTTATATTCAATATCAAATTCTGACATCAACCAATATCGTATTGGAATAACGATATATATATATATATATATATATATATATATATATATATCTTCCAAATTCCTCCACAATGTCCGTATATTCACGGAATCCAATATCGAAATATTATGAAGATAATTTCAATTCAAATCCCTTCCAATTCATATATTTGAAATTCCGGTTATTTTTAAAACCATTTCAAATCCAATTTATTTATTTAAAAATATTGGATTATAATTCTAGTTCATAACTAGTTCATTTCGATAAAATATATTTTTATCCTTTCAAATATGAAATTTTTCATCCCAATTCTTTCCAAATCATTTCTGATGATTTTACACTAATTATTGATATTTTTAATAATTTTATCAAGGCCCGTACAGTCGATTTCCATCTACGGCCATCGAACTGCACTTACAACGACATTTTCCAAATTTGATTTGGACATAATTCCAAATCCAAACGTTAGATTCCAAATCTCTAATATTCTTAGGAAGTTCTTTTTGATACGAACCCAATGGCTCTGGTTTTAGGAGAATGAGACGGTTGGATCTCCCGTAATGTCCATTCGAAGTCAATGGTCGAAATTCGCGAACTGCCGCAGCGCGGCACGTTATATTTAGGCCATTATATATATAATATAATATATATATTGTCAATTTCCATTTAAAACGTATTTTATAAATCGTTTTAAATTCGTTTTCAAAATAGTTTGAACTTCATGTTCAATTTTAAATCAAAATTGAAAATTCCATATCATTAACATATAAATGATAATATTTTCAAACATCAGATTTTGAAATCACTTTAGTTTCAATATTCATTATAAAAAAGAATAAAATCGATATAAATATCATTCGCGTCAAATGGCTCATATCTAATCAACACGGCTATATATATTTAAATATATTCGTGTCCATCCCAAATCGGACATCAAAATCAGATTTGGATCTTTTACTGAATATTATCTTAAAATATTCATTATTTTAAAATATTCGTTATTTTAAAATATTCATTCTTTCTGAACTTGAATCAGACACAATCAATCACCATATAATGTGATTATATGGATTTCATACAACTCAGGTATACAACAACAGTTAAACACAGTTAACCATCATCCAGAGTGCATTCTACACTGCATAAGCATCAAATATAAATATTTAATGCTTATAATAGTCTGTCAACCAATCGATTGACATACAACTAACTATTGGGATTAGTGTATGTCAAATATCATCCCAACACCCGTGTGGGGTTTCAATCAACAAATAATGAATTTTATTTGTGTAGTTGAGCGATGTGTAAAATTTATCGTCCCAATCCATATCAGTCAAATGGGTGTACCTAAACAAATCGTCTGATTTGCAAATGAATATTTATTTTATTCATATACACGTTAAAAATTATATTTTTAACTATAAAATATTTATTCAATTCATTTACACAATAAAAATAATATTCTTATTGTTCTAACATATTTTACAAAATTTTGGCGGCATAACGGCACGATATCAAAATCGGGTAATGTCTAACATTACCCCTCTCCTGATATTGGCTCGCGCCATACACACACAACAATTTTAATCAATTCATTTCACCCAAACAACCACATTCAACCAAACAATCTAATCAACCAAACCAAACTATCAAACAAGTCGTCCATGGTTTGTGGACGACGGGGAACAATTCATATATGCAGTTATAAAATAAATAACTGTATATGAAAATTATAATGAGGAATTCTCACCTTAGGGATCCACTCCGCCTGTTTTATTTTTGTATTTCAGAACAGTCGGGATTTGCTTGACACTCCAATGCAGTCTTCTCTACGCTATTCATATTAAAAATCACATTTTTAATATGATGTTTATATATTAAAAATCATATTTTTATCCCGCTACTTTCCATATAAAAATTATATTTTTATAACGCTACATATGTAGTAAAGATTATATTTTTATAATTCAGTTTTCTATATAAAAATCATATTTTTGTTTCTACACTTCATATATAAAAACCGAATTTTTTTATCTTGCTATTCAAATAAAAATTATATTTTTATATCGCTTTTCCATATATGTAAATCATATTTTTATTCTCCATAGATAATGAAAATTATATTTTTATTCTCCACATATAATGAAAAGTATATTTTTATTCTCCATATATAATAAAAATTATAATTTTATTCTCTAGAAATATAAATAAAAACCCTATCTTTATTTTAAAATCATTCATATAAAAATTCAATCTTTATTTTGATTAAAAACCTATTATTTTCTTTGATAATTTATATAAAAATTATGTTTTTATAATTTTATACATATATAAACTGAAACAAAAAATCAGATTATATAAAAAAACACCTTTCTTTTGTTATGCTTTCCTTTTACAAAGGAGGGAGGGAGAGTTCATCACCGTCGCCTGGGGGGGGGGGTCTGCTCGCTGCCTTCATCGCTGAGGAGGTGCTTGCGGATTCAGGCGTTGGGGGGAGGGGGAAGTGGCACCGGATTTAGATGGGTTTTGGGGGGCTTTCGGATTTCGAGGGGGAGAGAGAGGGTGTGTGGATCGAGGAAGGGGGCGGAGGGGGAGGTGCGCCAGCCCTGGCGGCGGCGGAGCAGCTCGGTGGCGCCAGGAGGTCGTGGCGACGGCGTGGGCTGAGCGGTTTCCTCTTTTGTTTTTTTTCTAGTTCGGGATGTTGAAAAGGGGCGTTGACCTTCAGGAGGAAAAGGGGATAGGGATTATATATAATAATATTTATTTATTTATTTATTTTTCTCTAAAAAAGTTGCTTTTTAAATCGAACTCGAAATCGAACCCAAAGACTGTCGCCTCTAGCTAATTACCCCCATTCCGAGCGCAATGGAATATGTCCCGCCAGCCAATTCGACTGTTTCGATCAGTTTCCGTTTAAATTAAAATATAAATCAATGTATATTCAATTTAAACGTACTTTTTAATCTACTGGGGCCACATACTGACTCTGAAAATTCCAGAAAAATTATTTCTAGCTTCGTATTGACGATACGGTCCTAACAAAACTAATTTCGTCAAATTTGAAGACCGTTTGAAAAATGACCATTTTCTGGTCGATCCAAATTGATTGAAACTGTTCAAACACTTTTTCTTCTGCCACGCTCACATACTGATTACAAAAATTATGAATTTTGGAATCTAGCAATAATTTGACATCATTGATCCAACAAAAGAGATTTCATCGAAAACGGAGGTCGTTTGCAAAATCGCTATTTTAAGGGCTATATTTCCATAGCGACTATTCTGAATTTTCAACTGGGCGTAACTTTTTATTCCCGCTATGAAATTTCAATTTTTCGGATTCGTTGGAAAGATATTTCCAAGTAGATTCTAATACTTTTGGTTTCGCTAAAATCCTGTTTATTTTGAATCCTGTACATTCATTTGAAATTTGAAATCGAATTTCCAAACTATCGCACCATTTCCAATTCCTTTTATAATTAAAATAAATATTTATATTCTAACGTCGATTCAAATAAATATATACGTTCTAATTCTATTCAAAATAAATTTCTCGTTGTTATTATTTAAAATAATTCATTTTAAATATCCCAAATTCATCAAAATTTCCAAAATAAAAAATTTAATTGGTTCAGATTTTCCGGGTTGTTACATAGGTTAAACCTGATTATTAATAAGCTAAGAGGTCCCTCGTTCTGTTGTTGTATCGGGTTATGGGGAATCTTAAATCCTAGTCACTTAGGGGCACAGGCTTAAGGGGTTCGGCTTCTTCAATCTTATTGTGTGGAACACATATTAGTCAGTATCCCTGTTGGTATTTTGTTAGAGGGCCTCGCACTAGGTAGGGGCCAGTGCACGCTTTACTGAACTGGATAGTTAGAGGTTTAAATGGGGAAGGTGGGTATTGGTGCGTTCCGGTGGAGTCATGAGCGTGCATAAGTCCGATTAGGGAAACTAACCCGCTGTAACACGAGTAAATGGATCTGTGTTATATAAGCTGTTGAGTTAGGGAGTGATACACACTACCGCCGAGGCTAACACGAGGTATTTACCCAGGAAGGAGACGATTGCATGGGTAGTAATTACGGTACACCTAATCCTGCTGTTATGTTATTAGGGTAACACATAATCGTGTTATGTAATTAGGGTACACCTAATCCTGTTGTTCCTGTTAAGTTATTTGGTTAACGCCTAATCCTGTTATACTAGTATTGGTGCAGACACAACCTATTTAGGATGTAAATGTGAAGCATTACTCGATCGCTGTTTATCCTGCTTATATAATTTATCTTATTTATGTTCTTAACCTGTTGCATTATATGATATTGTACTTTCTCATCAAGTCTTTGTTTAGCTGTCTTAGTATCTCTATTTTATGCATATTTGAAAATCACTGGAACTTGCTAGACTTTATGTCTGACCCTTTTGTTTTCTCTTCTTTCTCTTTCTTCCCCCAGGTCCTCAGAGTGGTAGCACTCCTCTACGATTAGGACTTTCTCATTCAGCTTGGATCTGGACTTTCTGAGATGTACCGCTTTGACTTACTTTCTACTTTGTTATGGCTTGTTATGAGGGATATGGTTTTATATTATTGCACTATGTTATTTTTAGTTATGAGACAGATTTGAGATTCTTAGTTTTTGATGTAACTGGTTTAATGTAACTTTATTTGAAACAAGATTATGTTTTTAATTATAAAGTTGAAATTTCTACTGCTTATTTTATATCTATCTTGTGAATTTCTGTATTATTTACCTATTATGGTTAGTAACGTATTATAATTTTATAACGCATACCATTTCCTAATGAAAATTTACTGGCATGTTGATTATTTCACTGTACTACTTTATTTGTTAATATCCTCAATGTTAACCCTTTTTCTTAGTAATGGTGATATATGCATACCTTATGCCCTACAAATTTCCTTCATTGGGTCGCTCCAACAGATTTCTTCCAACTTACAAGTACAAACACTCAATTTTTACAACATTTCCATTTGAAAGATTGATAATTGCCACTTATATCTACCGTTATGGCTACTTCACAACTGATATTTGAACATAAGAACATATATAATAGTAAACAATAAAGAGATTAATCTAGAAAATGAAAGAAACTATATGCAAACTTTGAATAAATGCTTCTAAATTCACGAGCTTATTCCAGAACTAACTGTTTAAATATCTGAAGCAACTGATAAACATCATGTAAGAATTGTTTACTTTGACGACCATATTTTGATTATCAATATGTGCTGCAATAGAAGTTATACAATTAGATAAGAGTCCAATAAATAATTATGATTCCACATGGTTTTTGTAAATCATTTCCTCATTGGTCAATGAAAAATAACGAGTGTTTATGCTAAAAAAAATTGAATATACCTTGAATTTTAATGTTGAAATGCCAATTGTAGTGGTTGTTTGACCCATAGTAGTGACATTATTTGGCGTATCTGTTGAAGTAAGCCTATAAAACTAATCCTTAAAACCTATTTCAGAGCACAAAGAAGAAGAGGTCACTACCATGGAGTTTCAAAGCTTTAGGACACAGTAGGGTAACAAAGCTGATTAAGACATTCTCACAAGCGCTTGAAGTGCAGAGAAAAATATCAACTTTATTGCTTCTCATTGTCATCAATGCCAGATATTACAAATCCATTGCTTTAACAAAAATTCAAGAAGTTAATATTAATCACTGTACAATTAAGCAACGAACTATTCGATTTAGAGTTAAAGCACCATTATATCCAAATTTTATCTCAATGCAGCAATTTTCACATCTCAAGATTTAAAATTGAGCAATCAATATCAACAAAGAAACATAAGACAACAACTTTGATAAATTTCCAATGGCATGAATTTATATTCACCACTTGAGCACTCAAATCAAATTCCATAATTATGGCAGTATCTGACTCCTTAAAGATAAGGAAGTACATCAACTATTTTATAAATAACTATAGGGATGAACATAACTCTAAAAAAACAACCAGAATAATGGAAGTATTATTAGATATACATGCATAAGTTTAGGATCTGTATCATGAGATATAACATTTCAAGCAGCTGTATTTACACTTTAGGGTTATAGGGAAAAATTAGTAACTCTGTGTGTAGACCTTGTAACTGTTAGGCCCATTAGCGTTACAACTACTAATATATGCATCAATTGTACATTGCAAATCATTCTTTTGAACATAATAAAAATTAAGTACTATAGTTTTCCTATTTTTGTTGTTGCTCTGTATTTCGTTTTATGGTATCAGAGTCAACCTCTGCCTAACAGCAACTATTCTGATTTGATCTCAATAACAATTCTTGGATCCTGATCCAAGCCCACTTAGAGAATTGTCATCATCAAGGGGTTTACCTTCCCTGATCAAGTATTCTTGATTATATCAAGATATCTATTCTTTCTTATTGTTCATGCCATCCCAAGTTGATAATTCAACTTGTTTCAGCGAGCACTATGTTCATCGCAAGTGATCATCCGAACAGTTTTCACTCTGTCATCTTTTCCCATAATGGTTGATCCCAGAGATAATGCATCTCTTACATCACCACCACAGAACAACTCCTCTCAACCCTCAAGCAACAATCAACCTGCAAATGGGACAACCACAATTATCAATCCAAAAAGTCACGATGTCTCAATACAACTTAACGAGAGAATTATCTGTTATGGAATTGTCAAGTTAACGTAGCATTAGTTAGATATGGTCTTAAAAGTTACATTAATGGTACTTCAACAATTCCAGTGAAGGTAAGCACTGATGAAAGTGGAAATCTTTTCCCAAATTAAGAATACACCAACTACAGGAGGGAAGATAGCCTACTGTATACTTGGCTATTCTCAATTTTAAGCCCATCGCTTCTCCCTTAAATTATCAGTTGTAAGAGTGCACAAGAAAGTTGGGAGACTATCAAACAGATCTTTAATACTCAATTACATGTCATAATAATGCAGTTATAGAAATCAATTGAATAGTATAACAAAGGATTCATCAACAATGAGAGAATAACTAACTAAGATCAACACTCTTTGTGATTTACTCGAAGTGACTGGTCACAAGGTTTCAGATTCATAGCAAATTCTGACCATCTTGTGCGGGTTAGATGATAATTATTTGTCTGTTATGGAAAACTTGTCTTCTCAACCCACAACACTATCAGTGTAGCAAGTTCTTTCCATATTGATAGCTCATGAGGGAAGACTATATGCTAAGAAACTGCATACAAATTTTACTGCTACTATGCATCTACACCAAGAAACAAAACTCAAGAAAGATTCATCAATTCAAGAACTAACCAAAGCAATCAAAAAGGCAACCAAAGTACCATGGGAAGAAGCAGAGGAAAACAGAATAACTCAAACAGAGTTAAGTGCCAGATCTATGAGAAGTTTGGCCATATATCCAGTAAGTACTATTTTAGATTTGACTAGAACTTCATTGTTAATCAGCAAGGAACCAACCGTCAAAGGAACACTTTTCCCAATGGAAACATAGCACACACTGGTTAGAAAACATAAGTCAAAACTGACACAATAAACAATCATAATGATGTAGATTCAAGTACCAGAAATGATAAACTGCAGAATGAAGAATGGTTTCCTGATTCAGATGCATCAAACCATATAACTAGCAACTTAAACAATTTAAATTTGGGAAACAAAGTTTACAAAGGTATGCAATCAGTTTACTTAGGTAATGGCATGAAAACTGATATCACCTACATTAGTTTAGGCACAGTTAAGAGGAAAAGATCTCAACAACTTACTGAGGGTACCTCAAATCAAGAAAAATCTGCTTAGTGTACCACAATTTGCAAAAGACAATCATGTATACTTTGAATTTTATTCAGATCACTATTTTGTTAAAGATCTAACTGATAAAGAGATTCTTTTACAGTGTAAAATGCATCATGGACTTTACACTTTTAACTTGAAGAAGAATAATATGAACTCTGAAAGAAGATAATGGTGCAATTTTTATGATGTTGGAAGTAATAATGATTCTATGATCCTAGATGTATGGCATTGTAAATTGTGTCACCCAAATTTGAACACTGTAAAACAAGTTCTTAAATCGAATAATATTCAATTTATAGATATTACTTGTCCTTATATTTGTAATACATGCCAAATGGGAAAAGCCTACAAACTACCATTTTCAGATTCCCAAACTGTATACAATAAGCCACTTGAAATGGTAGTTGTGGACTTATGGGAACCAGCCCCAGTTAATTCTGATTATCATTTCCAATATTATATTTCATTTATCGATGCGTATTCTAGATTCACTTGGGTATATTTTCTTAAGCCTAAAACAGAAACTGTCACAGCAATAATGCAGTTCCTTGCTCTAATTGAAAATCAAACAGGTCACAAAGTAAAAGCTATACAAATGGATGGTGGCATAGAATTTAAGCAATTAAAACAATTCTTCATACAAAAAAGAATTACACATAGAGTAACATTCCCTCATACCTTTGAGAAAAATGACCTGGTGGAAAGAAAGCACATGCACATGGTGGAAACTATCAGTCCATCTCGTATACCTGATCAACAAAATTCCGTCTTGTGTGCTGCAAATTTCAGTCCATTAGAAAGAGTATTCAGTCTTAAGTCAGACTATATGTTACTTAGAAGCTTTGGTTGTCTATGCTTCTCAAACCTGAGACCCTCCAACACACACAAGCTGAATTTCAAATCAGAACCATGTACATTTATTGGTTATGCTCAAAATCAGAATGGGTAGAAATACCTTACCAATAAAGAAAAGTGATCATCTTTAGACATGTTGCACTCAATGAACATATCTATCATTTTGCCAACACAAAGGTCAAGACATCAGAAAATGTATAAAATGCCAAAGTGTCTTTGCCACCAATTCATATACACCAACAAATCAGCACTGAATGTAATGATAATCAAGTCACAACTTCAACCTAACTAACTTTACCTAGAATTGAACCACATCAAGGCAGTAGATATGCATTTAATGCCCTACTATTACCTTGCCATATCCCCACTATATCGTGTAGCGTATTTCTACCGCTATGCTATTTCCAAATAGCCTTTGAAGTAACATTTTTTCCATATGCCTCGCTATATTCCGATATTCCTGATATATTTCATTATTTCAGCTATATTCTGCTATTTACGCAATATTTTCTATAAAATAAATGAATTTAAAAATGAAATTTATAATTATAATTTTTTTTAATATAATGTTTTACCATATATTTTTTAGAATAGAAAATACTGTAATATTATGTTAAATTTAATCAGGAAAAATAAAAGTTTACATTTGTTTGCATATGATTTAATTTAGAATTAAGAATGTACTAATTATAATTTAGATGAAAGTTAATTTTCCATTTGTTTATCATTTAAATATTTGTATAAGCATTGAAGATGAATTTTATATGCCATTTTAGACTCTTTCGCTATACCCTGCTATTTTCTCGCTTTATCCCCGCTATAACTTTTTGTACTTTCGCCACACTGGATCCGCTGAGTGCTTTAATCTCACAGTCCAGTAATGAACCTCAACACACAGTGATCAATGCTAGATTGGGTCAGGAAGAATCAGACTCATCAAAATACATTTTTCCTGACAATCAAAGTTTTGGAGATAATCAATCTACATCCAACACTGTTAAAGAATCAACAAGTCAATGTTAGGAATTGCAGAATGGATCGTTAAGGCAAAACAAACACTAGAGTAGGGGGGGTGAATAGTGTTTCTGAGAACTTAAACAAAATCTAAAACTAATATAGAATACTATATGAATCAAACACCACGAAAACAATCTCAAACACAAAATCAAACACAAACACAAAAATAAATGAATGTAAAGTGCAGAAAAGGGAAGAACACACCGGATTTTATACTGGTTCTAATTGCTCCTACGTCCAATCCCGCACAACGCTGGATTGCGCAGAGTTTTATTACTATTCAAAATAGCCAAGTACAGCCTCCTTGATTTCACGGCTCCAAGGGATACCACTGATTCAACCTCCTTGATTTAACGGCTACAAGGGATACCAACGATTCAATCTCCTTGAGTTAACGACCACAAGGGATACCACCGATTAACACACAACTCAAACAATTACAAATAGCCCTATAAATCTTCATTAACACTTGATTCAGAGAGTAATGAGTAGAGAGTGAGGAGAGAAGAAGTTTGATGAAAATAGAATTGAATTCAGCAGAGTATAAGTGTAGGAATAGGATATTATATAGGCATAAATTTAGGGGGAGTATTTTGTAAGGTGTGTATATATATATAGGATTCAAGGGGGGTATTTTACTTTAGTATGGGAATTATTTAGATAGTTACAGAGTTTAGGGGGAGTAGTTTTAGATTTCCCTTTTGATAATGCCAAAGGGGGAGAACTTATATAATATAGAATTAGTTTATAGGATTCATATAGACGAGGGCAGTATTAGAAGGATCATTATCAACCGGTATGTATAGGTATGATATTTTATAAACTAAGGTTGTCATCATCAAAAAGCGGGAGATTGTTGGACAACAGAGTTTTGATGACAACAACCTTATTTCAATATTAATTGATTATAAAAATATACTAGCACTTCTATCTAGAATATATATACACATACATATGCAGGATTTATATACAGGAATTATTACTGAAGACTATACAGTTTAAAGATGTTAGAGATTCAGAATTTAGAGATGATTCAAGACTCATGAGTATTCAAGATTTCAAGAGTTCAAGATTTCAAGATAAATATTGTTATAGAGTCTAGATTATATAACACTCTGAATAGCACTCCAGGTTCAAATTCAAATTAATTTCAAATTCTGATTTTCAAATTTGGTTTTCAAATTCTATCTTCAATCTCTATCTTCTCTATTTTACTTTCGATTTTATTTTGGTTTGAAGCTTAAGTTTTATAAGTTCTATATATTTATTTGAAGGAAAAGTTCTATATATTTATGTTTTATATACTTTATATTTATATGGTTTTAAACTCTATAATTTTATAAATGTGTTTATATAGTTTATATTATGATTTCATATGATTTTCTACCTTATAATATTTATTTATAACACTATGTTTTAATTTGAGAATTTCCAGAATTTATATATATATATATATATATATATATATATATATATATATATATCAAAACACTTGAAAAATATTCAAATTTCAATTTTAAACTAGAGTATGTCGACATACATATATATACATGTTGACATATGAGTGTCATTTTTTCAAAATTGAAAGGAAGTGTCTTTTCATTATTTGTGACGATTCAGAAACATTACAATCTTTCAAATGTTATAAATAGGGGCTGATTTCGAATCTTTTATCAATTCTTCTTCTCCATCTTCATCCCCTTTCTTTACACCATTATATTTTCTGATTTTTATGATTTCTACGCTTATACTCTACCGAATTCAATTCTATTTTCATCAAACTTGTTCTCTCTTCACTCTCTACGCATTACTCTCTGAATCAAGTGCTATTGTAGAGTTATAGGGTTGTTTGTAATTGTTTGAGTTGTGTGTTAATCGGTGGTATCCCTTGTAGTCGTTAAATCAAGGAGATTGAATCGATGGTATCTCCAGTAGCTGTTAAATCAAGGAGGTTGAGTTGGTGGTATCCCTTATAGCCATGAAATCAAGGAGGTTGTACTTGGCTATTTTGAATTGTAATAAAACTCAACGCAATCCAGGGTTGTGCGGGACTGGACGTAGGAGCAATCTGAACCAGTATAAAATCCGGTGTGTTCTTTCCTTTTCTGCACTTTACTTTCATTTATTTTTGTGTTTATGTTTGATTCTGTGTCTGAGATTGTTTCTACGGTGTTTAATTCATATAGTATTCCATATTATTTTTGATTTTGTTTACTTTCTCAAAAACACTATTCACCCTCCTCTATTTTTTGTTTTGCCTTAACGATCCATACCACAATCCCTCACAATATATATATATAGTCATAAATAATGAAAAGACACTTCCTTTCAATTTGAAAAAAATGACAGTTATATGTCGACATGTATATATATGTATGTCGACGTATACATGTATAAAATTGAAATTTGAATATTTTTTCAAGTGTTTTGATATATATATATATATATAATTCTAGAAATTCTTGAATTTAAAACATAGTGTTATAAATAAATATTATAAGATAGAAAATCATATGAAAACATAAATATAAACTATATAAACATATTTATAAAATTATAAAGTTTAAAACTATATAAATATAAAGTATATAAAAAAAAATGAACATATAAAACTTATAAAGTATGAACTTATAAAACTTAAGTTTAAAATAAAATAGAAAGTAAAATAGGGAAGATAACGATTGAAGATAGAATTTGTAAACAGAAATTGAAAATAGAATTTGAAAATAATTTGAATTTGAATTTGGAGTGCTATTTAGAGTCTTACAAAATCTACACTATATAACTATATTTATCTTGAAATCTTGAAATTTTGAATACTTATGAGTCTTGAATCATCTCTGAATTCCGAATCTCTAACATCTTTAAACTGTACAACCTTCAGTAATAATTCCTGTATATAAATAATGCATATGTATATAAATTCTAGATAAAGGGTTAGTTTATATTTTATAATCTATAAATATTGAAATAAGGTTGTTGTCATCAAAACTCCATTCTCCAACAATCTCCCCCTTTTTGATGATGACAACCTTAGTTTATAAAATATCGTATCTATACATAAGGGTTGATAATGATCCTTCTAATACTCCCCATGACTATATGAATCCTATAACCTATGTCTACATTTTATAATTTCTCCCCGTTTGGCATAATCAAAAAGAAATTCTAAAACTACTCCCCCTAAATCATATAACTTATCTAAATAAAACCTATAAGTAATTAAGTAATTCTTAATTCAAAGTTGAATTCTCCCCTTAAGTAAAGTATTTCCATTAATAGTTCTTATATACTCCCACTTATTTCTTGCCTATATAATAAGGTAATAAAACACTTATACGAAACAAGCAACATAATTAATCACTGTATTTGCAAGTGATATTATATTTACATAACGAATAAGAACATGAATAAACTATAAGAATCGAATCAGATCCTGTAATCCACTTGTCCTTAGCAATAGGATATTTGTGCTCTAACTTCTTTCTATTAACGTTCTGGTAATTTCGATTCTTGAATAGTCGATATGTTGTTGTATGTCGATTTTCTAAGTCGAAAATTTTCCGGGCCGTTACAGTGGTATCAAAGCTGAAAGTTAAGTGATTATCTTGGCTCTGTGGTGTAACTCAATAGAGATGGGATTAATAATATCCTATAAGGGAAATTCAGATAATGAAGACAAAATTCTCCATTCTTTTCAATTATGTTTCCATTATGATCGTATAAGACTTCACCCACACAAACGACTTAATCCTCTTCATTTGAAACCTCTTGTTGCACTTCCATGGGTTCCTCTTCCTCCATTATCTCTTCTTACTCCTCTTATGGTTCCTCCTCTTCTTTTATATGTTCATTATCATCTTCGATGATAATCAGATTTGTCTGATTATTCGTTATGAACATAAGAAGACTCCTTATCACTTTAACTTGCCTATTTTGCTCTTGACTCACTCTAATTTGAAGGACTTGCATTTCAGTCAACATTTGTAGAATATATTCCATCTTTTCTTCGATTTTAATGACATGAATAGTGTAGATTGTTGAAAATGACCTTCGGATGGTCCCGCGGACAAATCAGTGTTGATTTGGGTGTTTAAAATGGTAGAGGCCATTGTTTATTTTTATTAGAGTTTTACAGAAACGAGAAGTGAAAATGAAGAAGAAAAGTCGAAATAGAAAGTTTAAATAATTAATATAACTAACTGGCAGTTATATGTCGTCATATGGATAAATGTATGTCGACATACTTGTTAGTGTACTTTGTGAACTATTCTACACAAAGATTAAAAGATCAAAAAAATGAAGAACACTTTCTCAAAGAGTCGGATCAGATCGGATTTCTTGTAGTCATGGCAGAACAACACAAAGCAGAGAAAGAGGGGGCATATGCCAAACCAGATCGGTTCGGTCAAATCCGATCCGTCCTCCCAACTGTAGTATATCCGATCTGAACCCATGCACACGAAATTGCAGAAGCTATGCCCACGTTCCCTTAAGACTCGGAGTGGTTATACCCACGTTCTCCCCATGTTCACCACTAACCTGATGTGATGTCGCTATCATATCCCATCTGAACCCGATAGTAACGGGATGGGCGCCACGTGGATCCGAGCTGAAGCCTTTCCAGGAGCATTTTTCACCTATAAATACACACCCAAGGCACATTTCAGGGGATCTTTTGGCATTTTCAGAGTTGAAATTCCTATGAGAACCGAATTCTATCACCATTTTCATATTGCAATAATCTTATAAAGGATATTTCATAAAAGACTGAGTGAATCTATGTATGATATGAGTGGAAGTGAGTAAGAATCATTGTTGTATCTACATTCAAGTCATCAATACAAGAAGTAGAAAGTGGACGTAGGCTATTTAACGCCGAACCACTATAAATTGCGTGTTTTCTTCTTTTTTAGTTTCATTTCATCAGAAATTGTTCTTAGTTTGGGTGTTAGGGACATTTTTGGATCTAACATTTTGGTGTTTTCACTGAGAAATCTTTGAATTCTTCGCTTTTTGGGATTATTGTTCTACTATTTGCACCTTCAAGTTCAAAGAAGTTAATCCTCTATTTCCGACACTTTCAAGCATTTGCTGATTAATTATTGAAAGATTGGACATTATGACTAAAGGGAACGGAAAAGAAGTGCATGGCGCTAGGGGGAATGATGCTAGAGAAGATCAACAAGCCATCATGTTGACGAGGTCGCGGGGGCAAAGCTCTGGACAAATCCGATCCGATCTGGACGTTCCGAACCGAACCGACCAGGAGAACTCGAACCGATTAGGAAGTACTGGAGCTGCTCAGACCCCTCCGAACCGAATCCCTTCTGATACCTTACTCCGATCCGAACCGAATGAGGCTGAAGCTGGTACTTCTACTCGAGCACCCACTAATGCTCCAATGCCGGCCACGACAACTGGTGATCAACCTGCTCCATCCGCACCCATCACGCACCGGGATTTTTCACATTTTCTTGACATGTTAGAGAGTACTAGAAATGCATTGGAAGCCCATAAACGTGACAGTATTCGCATGCAAGAGAACATGATCGCCATGAGTAGGGAACTCAATGAACTCCGAAGGCAAAAGACACCTTCCCCAACACGCCGCCTTGCTGCAGACTATTCATCTTCTTTAGATGAAGGACGTCCTCATGAGAGAAGGCCGCTTGAGTGACCTCAAAATCTGGATCAGTTGACCTTTGGATCTTTAGGATCCCATGAAGATGCAGCTCGTGTGTTAGGAGCTGATGACCCGAGCCTGCAAGAGCCTATGTTGCTACCCATGCGTGGATCCCACGTTCTACCCAAGGATCCTAATATTACTAATCTTACGCAACAACTCCTCCTCTAACCCCTTCCTCCAGAGATCGACCGAGAGCATAGGGAGCAGTGTAGAGCAGCCGCCGCTAGAAACAGAAGGTTATCCCTTAATCAGGAACCCAGGGTTAATCCAAATATCAGACCTAGAGAACCTGTGCAAACATTAACAAATGCCGATGTGCGGGAAATGGTGCATCAGATCATGTCTGAAAGTTGACGATACACTAATAAGGACTGGGGCATTGCGCGAAGTCATACCCCTTTCATAGATGATATATTGGACTTCCAGTTCCCTCGGCGATTCAACTTGCCACAGATGGATCGATATTCAGGGAGAACGGACCCAGGACAGCATCTGATGAGGTATGCATGGTTCATGAATGCCACAGCAGCTCCAGGCGCTATAAAATGCAAGGCCTTTCTGATTTATCTAGAAGACGTGGCATTAATGTGGTTCACCCGTCTCCCTCCACGGTCAGTATCAAATTTCATAGAATTAAGTGAGCGCTTTATGAACCAGTTTTGACTTCACGCCCGAAAATCCAAAAGCGTCATAGAGTTGTCAAGGATTACAGGCTCCGGGTGAATCTCTGAAATCATATTTGGACCGCTCCAACCTGGCTGTCACCAAAGTTAGTGACCCTCATGAACCCACTATTCTGATGGCCTTAATAGAAGGAGTTGATCTGGACACAGAATTCGGGGATTATCTATCCGGGAAACCGCCCCCACTAGGGAAATGTTCTACGAAAAGGATAATATTCGCTTAAGGCGAGAAGAAGCTCATGCAAATAGGAAGAGAAAGTCTGAAGGGGCCTCGAGGGAAGGTATCCAAGTAATGTTGCTGTGAAGCAATCCGGTGACAGTTCGGGGAAGGTTGAAGTGAATGTTGGCAACCAGAATGAAGGTAATAACAACAGGAATGGAAACGGTAATAGGAGGAGTAGGAACCGAGGGAACAATTCTAGCAAAAGACCTCGATTCCAAACTTTTGAAAACTATTCGCCATTGAATGATACCTTGGAAAACATTTATTTGGACACATATAACATATTGCAATACAAAAAGCCACTACCTAAAGACTCCACTAAAAAAGAGATCGCAACGGGAAAGTTTTGTTTATTCCATGGAACCCACGGTCATTCCACCAACGAATGCCATCATTTGAGAGATGTAGTTGAAAGATTGCTGCGGGAAGGGAAGTTAGACGAGTACAAGGTTGCCCCAAGGGACAGGGGGCAATCCCCGGACCAAAACCAGCCTACTTCTAAACCCATAGCCCAGCAGAAAGGTAAGGGGATCGTTATCAGTACTATTATAGGCAGACCCCATCTAGCTAGCCATAGTTTCAAAGCGATGGATCAATACGTTAATGCCGCCAAGCACTTTGAGGTAGGAGAATGCAGTAACATCGAAGACATTACTCCAGTAAAACAACAAAAGACGATGTCAGACGACGTTATATTCTGTAGTAGAGACGATACCGGAATTCAATCACCCACTGAAGACCCACTGGTAATTACCACGGCCATCGGCCCTGCCTTAGTCCATAAGGTGTTTGTGGACAACGGAAGCTCAGTCAATATCCTCTTCAAGAAAGATTTTGAACAAAGGAGACTCGAAGCAAAAGATCTAAAGCCCTGCGAAGGATGGATACGGGCTTCAATAGGGCGTCAACGGCTCCGATGGGCTACGTAGAACTACCAGTGACATTAGGACAGGGAGATCGCCAGAGAGCGAGAATCCTGCCATTTGTAGTTTTGGATGTAGAGTCACCCTACAACGCTTTCCTAGGCCGACCGGCCCTCGCCGAGTTTAGGGCATGTATTGCACCTTGGTGCTTGCTGCTTAAAATCCCGACTGATGCAGGAATAGGGGTGATGAGAGGTGACCAAGCAACGGGACGAGCTCATTACATGATGGAGTTGAAGATGCTAATGAAGGGGTTGAATATAGAATCTAAGGATGATTCTCCCCCTTCGAAGGAAAACTCAGCATAGCAATTAAGGGATCCAACCCCAAGAGAGTCGCCCTTAGATGTGCTCGAGGATATAGATCCCAGAGAGGACAGAGAACCCGAGGACAGAAAGGCAACTCCCAACGAGACAACAATAAATATATCTATTGATGAGACAGATTCGACAAAAGTGCTAAAGATCAGATCACAGCTACATTCAATTCGAGCGAAAGAGTTGGCTGATTTTTTAAGGGAAAATTTAGATGTGTTTGCCTGGACTCACGCTGACATATAAGGGATTTCGCCTGCTATTATGAGCCACTCTTTAAGCATTAATCCAAAGAACCCGCCGGTCAAGCAGAAGAGACGGATGTTAGGCCCAGATCGGTCAGCAGCTTTGAGGGAAGAGGTAGAGAAATTAAAGGATAATGGATTCATTAAGGATTCGAAATATCCCGACTGGATATCAAATCCTATCCTGGTCAAAAAATATAACGGGAAGTGGCGTACATGTATTGATTTCTCTGACTTAAACAAGGCTTGTCCGAAGGATAGCTTTCCTCTTCCCAGTATTGATCAACTAGTAGACTCGATGGCCGGACATGAGCTTTTATCCTTTATGGATGCATATTCGGGATACAATCAAATTCCCATGCACATACCGGATCAGGAGCACATAAGTTTCGTCACAGACTTGGGGTTATATTGTTATGTGGTAATGCCATTTGGATTAAAGAATGTAGGAGCCACGTATCAGCGTTTGGTCAACCGCGTGTTCTATAATCAAATCGGAAAAACCATGCAGGTTTATGTGGACGACATGCTTGTGAAGTGTAGACAATCTTCCGACCATACAAGGGACTTAGCTGAAATGTTCGACATTCTTCGAAGGTATGGGATGAAGTTAAACCCCCTAAAATGCTTGTTTGGGGTCGCATCAGGGAAATTCCTTGGGTTTATTGTGAGTTCTCGAGGAATTGAGATAAATCCTAGTCAAATAGCAGCAATAAGGAATATTGAAGAACCACGAAAGATTAAGGATGTTCAAAGCCTGGCCGGAAAAGTTGCTGCATTGAGCAGGTTTATCTTTAAAGACACAGATAAGTGCGTACCTTTCTTCGATCTGATAAAATGAGAGAAATGAAATTTTGAGTGGACTCCTGATTGTGTGGAGGATTTCCAGAATTTATTAGACTTATTAGAAAAGCCTCCAGTATTATCAAAACCCGTGGAACATGAGGATTTGTCTGTCTACCTAGCGGTATCATCTCATGCCGTCAGTACAGTGTTGGTACGTAAAGAAGATAAAGTCTAGAGGCCTGTATACTACGTGAGCAAGAAGCTAGCCGCTGCAGAAAGTATTTATCCAAAAATAGAAAAACTTGCTTATAGCCCCCGATTGCTTCTTGCAAACTTCGTCATTACTTTCAGGCTCACCCGATAGTCGTATGCACCGATCAACCTTTAAGGCAAGTGTTGCAAAAACCCGAAGCATCGGGGCGGTTACTTAAATGGAACATCGAGCTGAGTCAATTCGATTTGAATTTTCAGCCACGGAGATCAATAAGGAGGCAGGCATTAGCCGACTCCATAGCCGAATTCACGATTCCGGAAGAGGAAATGGTGTGTGACAAGGTGGTTACTTTAGACCAAGAATTAGAGCTTAATCCGTGGAAGTTATGTACGGACGGAGCCAAAAATGATCGAAGGTCCGGCGCCGGAGTTGTTTTAATCACTCCTGAAGGACGATCTATTTACTATGCATTGCGATTAGAATTTGTTGCTACCAATAACGATTCCGAGTATGAAGCCCTGATTGCCGGGCTGAAACTCGCCAAAGAACTAGGAGTGAAGACACTGGATATATGCTACGACTCCAAGATAGTTGTATGCCAGGTACGGGAGGAGTTTGTTACTAAAGGACCTTGACTTGTTACTTATCTCAAAAAGGTAAAGGAGTTGCTGGGTAGATTGGAGTGTTACAGCATAACACATATTCCAAGAACAGAGAATCAGAAAGCAGATCGGTTAGCAAAACTAGCAAGTTCTGATAACCCCGAAGAAACTGAAATGGTTCCAATAGAGGTTTTGGAATCACAGAGTTTCGACCTGATGGATGTGGAACTAGCCTTAGAAGTTGATCCAGAGAGAGAATCATGGATGACACCGATCAAGAATTTTCTCAAGAGTGGAACCCTCCCATTGAAGAAAAGTGAAAGACGAGCTGTAACACGTAAGGCTGCAAGATACGTTTTACAGGACGACGTCCTTTATCACCAAGGGTTTTCAATGCCCCTACTACGGTGTATCACACATGACGACATCAAACGTGTACTGCAAGAAGTACATGAAGGTGAGTGTGGGGACTACACCGGGGGCCAAACCCTAGCAAAGAAAGTGTTGCAGTATGGATATTTTTGGCCTGCCGTGAATAAAGACTGGCTGATTATTCACGACGCTGCGACAAATGTCAAAGATTCGCTAAAATTCCCAGAGCACCTCCGACTCAGTTTAATTCAATGGTAAGCCCATGGCCGTTTGCCATGTGGGGAATTGATATTATTGGAGTGTTATCCTATTGCCAAAGGGGGAGCGAAGTATGCGATCGTTGTCATGGACTATTTCACGAAATGGGTGGAAGCTGAACCTTTAACCATGATCACGGCAAGGAAGGTGATTAGTTTTGTGGTCAAAAACATTATCTGTCGATTTGGGATACCGAAAACCATCATAACTGATAATGGGACACAGTTCGACAGTGTCGAATTCAGAAACTTCTACCAGAAATACAAGATTGATAAACGATACACCGTTGTAGCTCACCCGCAGTCAAACGACCAGGTTGAAGCAATAAACAAGGTCATTAAATCTATTCTCAAGAAGCGGTTGAAGTGGCCCAAATCCAAGTGGGTAGATGAGTTGCCACTAGCTTTATGGGTCTACAGGACAACCTTTAAGATGGCCACTGGTCATACTCCCTTTTCACTCTCCTTCGGGTCAGAAGCAGTGATCCCGATAGAACTAGAAGTCCCTTCTCATCGAGTAGCATACTATGACCCAATGACAAATAGAACACTCCTCCTAGAGTCTCTTGATATGGTTGAAGAAAAAAGAGATGAAGCAAACTTGCATGCTTCGAGGTGTCGGCGCCAAGTAGCACGTTATTATGACAAAAAGGTTCGCACTAAAACCTTCGAACCAGGAGACTTAGTGTTGAAACGAGTTTTCCCACCTTCAACCCATCTGGGTCCAAGATGGGAAGGGCCGTATGCCATCCAACGGAAGCTTGACACAGAAGTCTTCAAGCTAACGATCGTAGATGGTGAAAAATTCCTAGAGCTTGGAATGCTCAACATTTGCAGCGATATTTGAGTTAGATATGAATTACTTTCTTTTGTTTTAATAGACTATGTAAAAAAGGCATGACTTGCCTTAAAAGTCTGTTTATATGAACAAAGGATTATGAAGTGAATGTAGGCTACGACTTAGCTGAACCACTATAAAAATATCGTGTATCATTTACTTTTCTGCATTATTTCTATCTTCAACAATTATTCTATCATGACTATGAAACACAAAGCACTAAATTGTATTTGGAAAATTGAAGATAATCTATGTGCAGGAACGAACAAAATGACCGCTTGCATGATAAGATGAAAAGAATGGGAAGACAACATTCTTAACTATAACTCTCATGAATCGAGAAAGAGTATAAAGGACAGGAAGACGACTTCCCTTGAGGCATGAAGGTGCACCCTGATAAGAGACCGCCTTAGTAATACTCTAACCTGGTTATGAGACAGGAGAGTATAAAGATGCTAAAAAGAGTAAGCATCAATGACGAAAGGAATATGACCCCGTCAGAGAATCGGGGGCAACTGGATGTTGAATTTAATCAATCTTGAATAAACCTCAATCAGTCATTCAAGATTGATTGGGGGCATATGTATACTCATATTCCCCTTAACAATGACTTTATTGTAAAACTGTGATATGATATGTGATATGTATGCTGTTCAATTGCTTTTTTACTTAAATGCTAAATTTACAAATATCAGACATCGCAGGGAACAAGCTACTTTATTCAAAAACACGTGAGTTTATATAGGAAAGCTAAAGCAAAAGATGCGAGGGCCACACTCGCTGCAACAATAGCGGACTAGTGGAATATCAAAACAAAAAACAAAGCGCATTGTCACTTGGACTTTGGAGTAGACTTGGGCCTCTTGGTAGCCTTAAGAGCTTTTTAGCTTCTTTTTCAGCATCGGTTATGAGACGCTTTGGTTTCTTCTTCTCTGTAATTGAGGCACCAGAGTAAATAGATTTCTTCCCAGGAGTCGGAGCATTGGGATCAAGAGAAGATTTTTTAGCAAGCTCCTCTGTAATTGACCTAGTTGAAAGCTTAACAACTAACCTTGATCCAGCATCCACCACTGCAAGGGGCTTAAGGCTTTCGGGGTCTATCTCCTCGACTTTCAGCTGCATGCGCTTTTCTTGTTTGGCTTTCATTTCAGCCAAAGTCACGTCATCAGCATTCTTCGAATCCCCAATTATAGCAACATCAGGATCTTCTTCATGCCCATCATTACCACCGCCATCTTTCAAAGCGTCTATCATTTCATCATCATGAGGTGTCGGCGTTAGGCGGTATGAGAGTCTTATTGGTAGCCTCCTCCTTTTTACCTTCAGCTCCCCCTCCGGACTCAATGATGGTAGCCCTATCCTATCCTTCCGGAGTCTCTTCCACGGATTTTTCCCCAATGGCGATTCCCCGAAGCTCGTCAGTCTTCTCGGTTGGCTCAGCACCTACATAATAAGAAGCAACAGTTATCAACTCAGGAGATAACAAAGAATCTTCGATCTATTGCCCAATGATGTGATGAAAGGTGGAAACTACCTTGGAAAATTAGGGTGAAAAGGTGGAAATACCTTCTGATGATTTCTCAATTGGGGCGGCTACCGTCTTTGATGCTGATTCAGGTATAGAAGATAAAAGAGACGCTCTAGGAATTCCCGGATTCTCGGGATCATATTCGTCTACTCCAGTAGCTTCGACGGTAACAGAAGAGGAACATACTTCAATGATATTCTTTCCTTTGGCCTGGCGTTTCTCCTTCTCCATGGCAGTAGCAATAAGGCGACGCCCCTCGGCCAGACATGCCAGTCCATCATCTTTCAGATACTTCTCCATGAGTTTGTCTTCATCAACGAAGTCTACCTTAAGTTCATCTTTTTCCCATTCGATGATTTAATTCCATAAATGAACTAAGGTAGTCGGATATTCTTTGATCCAAGAGATGTTTCGGCGACGGATTATGTGTGCAAAGAATTCAATCATCAGTTCGCCAAATCCGTGCAATTCTTTTTTAGCCTCTGATAGCTGTTTATGGGTCTCTTCAGCGGACTTAATAGCACTATCTACATTCCCCTCAGCCTGGTCTCGGCCTCCATTAACTTGGCCTCCAAGTCAGCATTTCGTTTCTCCAACTCGGCATTCTTCCTCGCTAACTCGACCTTTTCTTGCTTAAGAGTACTGTAAGCTAGTTGCACCTTGACACTTTCTGACTTAGCATCTTCAGCTTGTTTCTTCAACTCTAAACGCTCTTGACTGTGAGATTCCAGTAGGTCATGATAACGCTTTTGTAATTCCTCAAATTGCTTTTTGAAGTTTTTGGCATCTCGTTGAGCAATGATAAGTTGAGCCTGTGTATCTTCTAATTCTCCAGATTTTTCAAAACATTATCATCGGAGTCTGCAACTTTCTTCAGCGCATCGACGTCTGCAATTAGGGCTCGAATGATTCTGGAGAGATTGCGTGAATACTTGTACATCTCTGAGTACTGTTTCTCTACTGCATCAATCTTTGCCCTAGCATCATCTGCCCACTTTGAAGAAATAGGCTCAAGTGCGGGTAGGAAAGTTAAATGCTCAAAGTAGTGATCTAGGAACTTCTCCTTCATATAAGCCCATTTTATTTTGGAATCAGTGTCCAGTGGCGGGGATTTGAAATATGATAGCTCAACATGTTTCCGCTTAGCAGGGACGATGGATGCATCACCTTTTTCAGATTGCTTCTCAGAGGCTTTGTGCTTATCTCGCGAATCAGTGTGTTTCGGTGGACTTTTTTCTCGATTATATTTATCTTGGGGACAAATTCGGTCTTTGGACTGTGATGTGTCTCCCCCACGACGACTTTGGTGGCTCTTATATCTGTTCGGATCCGACCAAACAGGAGAACGAGAGCGTGAAGTGTGAGTTCGATGGGAATCATGATGCCTTCTGTCATCTCTGCCCCAGTTCTCATGGCGATCATACTCGGTGTTAGAAGGATGTCTGGACATGCTACGGCGAATTTTCCCGACATCATAGTAAGGGCGTGACATGGTACCTGCACAACGATACAAGCAGAGTTCAGAATCGACATTCACATAAGACATAAGTGCTATGACGTGCGGTGCTAATGTGCATCCTAAGTGACGTTCCCCCCAACAAACCCGAGCCTGAAGCCAGACTAGCATGAGTAGGCTCTTTGGTCTTCACAGGAGTAGTCTCTTCTGAGAAGTGAAAATTAAAGGATTCGTTCTGAAGTCCTCTGAAGTATAAATAGTTTCGGGTAGGGGAAGATTTCCTAAACCCTTAAATGTAGAATCGTCGGCAGTAGGAGCATCTCCTTGAGGAGCATCTAGTGGTAGCTCTTTAGGGGATGTTGACTTTTCGGGAGAAATGGCGTTATCAGGAATTGTACACCCTTCTCTGTGCTTCTCAGCTACGTTGGACAATTCATCGTCCTGAGTTGAGGATGGAGAGGGAGGAGTCCTAAGAGGTATCATTGGACCTTTCGAGCCCTCACCCGTCTTAGGAATAATGTCGACCGGGGGTATGTACACATATGGACCTGTCCCGTGACCTATACTATGGGTAATAGATAGTAACTCATGACGATGGAGATACTCATCCTTAAGAACTTCGTCGATGGTTAAGAACTTTTGGTCACCATTGAGCAGTTGGTGCAAACGATCAAAGTATAATTGATCCGATATTTGCTTTGGGTTATCGACTGCGAATGAAAATAAAAGCAAGTTAATGTGTTGGCATAAACATTTAAAGTTGAAATCTAGAAAGTTGGTGCTTTACTTGATTTGATCCATCTCCTGGCGCACCCCAGTTGTTGTCTGATGTAAAACCATTCAGGTTTTGAGTCACTAGCCTTGCTGCTATATGGAATGGTGATAATTTTCCATTTTGGAACTGATTCAAAGTATGAGAGGGAGTCTCTTGAGTCCGATGCTTGAAATTATAAAAGAAGTGGATGTCATCGAAGGTAGGTTCTATACCTAAAATCTCTTTGTATGTTATATATAAGGTGTATAAATAAGCATAAGAGTTGGGACGTAATTGCATGGGGGCAATCTGCATCTGTCTCAGAAAATCGATGACAAAAGGTAGAAACAGAGGTATTGCCCCAACTAGACACATTAATCGGGTAATAACATAAATCCTTCCGGTGGATTGTGGGGGCGATCTGTTTTCGAAGGCACCTGGATATCTCTTTTTAATATCCCATGCTTTAGACATATTCGGATGAGTCTATCATCATCGATCGCCAACTCAACAGAATCTTTGGGTAACTCCAATATGGTGGCAGTTTCAAACTCGTTGGGAGCACGATCATCTCCTATCTCTCCTTCCTCACCAAGAGAGACTTCACCCCCGGAAGATACTTCACTATTGTGCACTTCCATTTCATAATCTGGGCCCTCATCACCCCATTCAGGGTCTGAGGAAGAGGATATGTCATCAAGAGTGAGTTTCTCGGATGTTTCTGTGACTTCTCCCTTTTTTGCTAACCGAGATGAACGTCTCTTCGTCATAGTCGCTAAACTACTGAAGAAGCAATATCATAAGTTAGAGTAAAATAGCCCGTATCCCCCCATGCACGTGTGTGAACTAAAGTGTGTACGGTGTGTGCAAGAGATGCAAAATAAATTTGTAAGAGCATAATGCAAAGGTTTGATGAAGTAGTAATGTTCAGAATAGTCTTAAATGTTTGCTCATATTCATAAGGAACTATCCTAACTGTTCATTAAAGTTGTAAAGAAACGACAAACATTGGTTGAGTAATTTGGACATTTCTTGTGCATTAAGTTGGATGGTTTTAGTTCGGTTCGGATATATATGTTAGGATCGGATCGGATGCCCATAGAGGAATGGGTTCAGACCGGGGGCAGGACCATGTGTGGTCCAAAACAGAAGTTAATGCACTACATGCAAATCGTTTCGGTTCGAAAGTTGGTACTTTAAGCAGTCCGGATCGGTCCAAGTACCCATATCTTTCCATGACCATTTCTCTCACTCTGACCTGGCCTGGTTGGGCACAGCTAGTTTTTCTCCTTCTCTTTATATTTCCCTCCGACCCGACCCGTTCAGCTCCTATTCACTCTTATGCCTCTTCACCCTAACCGATCCCAAAACTTTCCCTTTTCTTCTTCTTCTCCATCCTATCTCTTCCTTAACCAACACCGAACCCAGTCTCGTGCCAAACACCCAAATCAAAGCCAAGCATTTATGTGCTGGCACGTTCAATAACAGATTCTAACCCCCTCCGTTACTACCTCGAGATGGCGACGAGGCCATTAATGACGATGGGGGGGGGGGTCATGGCGTCAAGGTCAGCTAAGTTCCATGCTCAAATCGTCCGAATCATCCACGAATTCGAATCGAAATCAATTAAAAAGGAATTAACTAAAGTTTTTTAACCTACATATGTAATCGATTTGAGAATTGAAGGGAATTTTGAAGTATTGAGAATTAGGGTTTTTCTTTTTCTAAAGTCTGGAAGATGGGGATACTAAAAGGAAAGGAGGAAGAAGAGGAGAGACGGCGGATTTATATATAGATTTGAGATGCTCTTAGTATTCCCAACACTTCATTCCGATCGGACCGGAATGCTGGCCTACGTAAGAATTTAGCCCATTCGTTCAGTGGCAGTGAGGTGTAAGAAAAACTGTTCGGACCGGGTCCGAGCCCAAATTCAGTTACCAGAGTTAACTCGATGTATGAAACGAACTAAAAGAAAAATAAACAAAAACTTACCTAGAGGAATCACTGGACATCAAGAAGAGTTCCTAGAGTTGTTTAAAATGAAGAAGATGATTCACGCGATCTATGATGAATATATAAGCAGCAAGAGACATGACTTTATGAAGCAACGTATCCTTACACGCGAACGGAAGCAACTATTCAATGGTTCAAATTCTGAGACTAGTAGGCAAATAATGTCAAAGCACACTTCATCTTCAATGGAAGCATCCTTCGAGGGGGCAAAATGTTAGCCTACTTTGTGAACTAGGCTACACAAAGATTAAAAGATCAAAAAAATGAAGAACACTTTCTCAAAGAGTCGGATCAGATCGGATTTCTTGTAGTCAAGGCAGAACAACACAAAGCGGAGAAAGAGGGAGCTTATGCCAAACTAGATCGGTTAGGTCAAATCCGATCCGTCCTCCCAACTGTAGTATATCCGATCCGAGCCCATGTACACGAAATTGCAGAAGCTATTCCCACGTTCCCTTAAGACTCAGAGCGGTTATACTCACGTTCTCCCCATGTTCACCACTAACCCGATGCGCTGTCGCTATCATATCCCATCCGAACCCGATAGTAACGGGATGGGCTCCACGTGGATCCGAACCGAAGCCTTTCCAGGAGTATTTTTCACCTATAAATACACCCCAAGGCACATTTCAGGGGATCTTTTGGTATTTTCAGAGTTGAAATTCTTGTGAGAACCGAATTCTATCACCATTTTCATATTGCAATCATCTTATAAAGGATATTTCATAAAAGATTGAGTGAATCTATGTACGATATGAGTGGAAGTGAGTAAGAATCATTGTTGTATCTACATTCAAGTCATCAATACAAGAAGTATAAAGTGGACGTAGGCTATTTAACGCCGAACCACTATAAATTGCGTGTTTTCTTCGTTTTTAGTTTCATTTCATCAGAAATTGTTCTTAGTTTGGGTGTTAGAGACATTTTTGGATCTAGCCATACTTATGTTTTAAATTTTATTTTTCTATTTTTTATGTTATAAATATATATATTACTATATTTAATTATTCTAACTCACTTAATGAACAAATTCCTAATTCGCTTCTAAGTTTAATAAATGTGGCTTCGTTTAATGGTTTCATTAATATACCTACTATTTGTTTATATGTTTCTATAAATTCTAGTGAAATTTTCTCTTTACTTACGTTATCTCTTAGAAAATGATGTCGTATATCGATATGTTTAGTTATTGAATGATGAGTTGGTTTTTTAGAAATATTTATAGCACTTGTATTATCGCAGTATATTGGTGATTTATTTATATTTAATCCAAAATCATTTAGAGTTTGTTGCGTATATATTACTTGTGGACAAGCCAAAGCAGCAGAGACATATTCTGCTTTAGTTGTTGACAAAGATACAATATTCTGCTTTTCACTAAACCATGAGACTAGTGAATGTTCTAAGAAGTGACATGCTCCACTAGTACTTTTACGATCGGATTTACATCCCGCATAGTCAATGTCCCAGTAGGAAACTAAGTCAAATGAATCATCCTTAGGATAAAATAATCCAAAGTCTGATGTATGCTTTACATACCTTAAAATATGTTTTACGGCTTTTAAATGTGTTTCTTTAGGTTGTGATTGATATCTAGCATAGAGATATACACTGTGCATTATACTTGGTCTACTAGCGGTTATATATAATAATGATCCTATTATTCCTCTACATAATTTTTGATTAACATCTTTTGACATATCATCTTTACTTAATGCTATATTAGTTTCCATAGGTGTTGGTCTCCCATTTGTCGTTGTTAAATTATATTTATTAATTAGATCTCTTGCGTATTTTTCTTGATTAATAAATATTCCATTATTTGATTGGCTAATTTGTAATCCTGAAAAGAATGTTAGTTCTCCTATATGACTCATTTCAAATTCTTGGGTCATAATATCTGAGAATTCTTTATTCATCTTTTCGTTTGTTGATCCGAAAATTATATCATCAACATATATTTGTATCAATTGTATATCTTTATTATTCTTCTTAATAAACAAGGGATTATATAATTTTCCTATTTCAAAATTTGATTGTAACAAATAATTTCTTAATCTGTCATACCAAGACCTAGGAGCCTGTTTTAATCCATATAACGCTTTCTTTAACTTATATACATGATTTGGTGAATTTCGTCCTCAAATAGAGGTGCTTTCTCTACATACACGTCTTCTTTAACAAATCCATTTAGAAAAGCACTTTTGACATCCATTTGATATAATTTGAAATTATTGTGGTTTGCAAAAGCTAGTAAAATCCTAGTGGCTTCTAATCTTGCTACGGGGGTAAAAGTTTCATCATAGTCTTTTCTTTCTTCTTGAGTATAACCTTGCGCCACTAGTCGTGCTTTATTTCTTATGACCTCACCGTGTTCATTCATTTTATTTTTGTAGACCCATTTGGTTCCTATTATAGTCTTATTTTCTGGTCTAGGAACAAGTTTCCATACATCATTCCTAGTAAACTGATTCAATTCTCCTTGCATAGCAAGTATCCATGAACCATCGGAAGATGCTTCCTTTGGATTCTTAGGTTCAATAGTTGAAATAAATGCACTATTACTCAAATTATTTAATTGATTACGGGTTTTAACAACAGATTCAATATCTCCTAAAATATTTTCTATAGGATGGTCTCTAAGTAATCTTATTCGTTTATTTGGTTGATTGTCTTCATGATTTATTTCATTAATTTCATTTTCATATTCATCTTCATTGTTATGAGTTATACTCTTATAGTTTTCGTCAAAAGATACGTTTAAGGATTCTTCTATGGTATTGGTTCGAGTATTGAATACTCTATATGCCTTACTTCTATTTGAATATCCAATAAATATTCCTTTATCGGATTTCATGTCAAACTTGTCTAAATTGTCTTTAATATTAAGTATAAAACATTTGCTTCCAAATATTTTAAAGTATTATACTTTTGGTTTCTCATTATACACAAGTTCATTTGGGGTTTTAATAGTTAAAGGTCTATTTGAAATTCTATTTATAATATAACAAGCTGTTATAGCTGCCTCAACCTAAAAATTTCTTGGTAATTTACTATCATATAACGTAGTTCTCGCACACTCTTGTATCGTCTTATTTTTATGCTCAACTACTCCGTTTTGTTGAGGAGTTCTTGGAATTGAAAAATAATGGGTTATTCCCTTTTTATTACAATATTTCTCAATTCGAATTCTCCGCCATGATCACTACGAATTGTTTTGATTTTTAGTGATAATAAATTTTGAATTCTTTTAGGAAAGGTTTTAAATTGATCAAAAGCATCACTTTTATTTTTAATAAACAAAGTCCAAGTAAATCTAGAAAAATCGTCGACTATTACGTAAACATATCTGTTATGATTTATCGATTGAACTTGAGATGGACCAAATAAATCCATGTGAGTTTATCGATTTAAATGAACTTCTCTTTAATTTTCCGAATTGAAAAGCGTCGCATAAGATATTAACTTTAAATTTCATTTTGGGTAATGCTCTAACTAAATCTAATTTAGAAATCCTAGAGATGTGTTTGAAATTTGTTTGACCAAATCTCTTATGCCAAATCCAGGGGTCACTTATATTGGCCATAAGACATAGATTATCATTGGAGATTTTTATACTCAATATATAAATATTTTTCTTTATATCTCCTTCAAATATTACTTTTGAATTCCTATCTTCTATAAAACACTTATCTTTTTCAAAATTTATTTTATAACCCTTATCGCAAAGTTGACTTATACTTAGCAAGTTGTGTTTTAAATTCCTAACTAATAAAACATCAGAAATAGTAGGAGTTTCAGAATTACTGACATTACTGATTTCAATAATGTATCCTTTGGAATTATCTCCGAATTTCACCATTCCACCATCTTCATATTTCAGATTATTGAGTAATTTAGAATTTCTTGTCGTATGTCTCGAACAGCCACTATCCAATATCCATTTGTCTTTTTTGATTTCCACCAACTACTTTCTAGAATTTGAATTCTCAATGGCCATGTAACACAACAGTTTGGAACTTAAATTTCCAACAGCCACCTTTTCGGAATTTGAATTTTCAAGTGTCACCATTTTAGAATTTGAATTTCCAACAGTCACTTCACCCATCTTTTCAACTTTTGAATTTTCAAAAGTCATAAAACACATCTTTTCCTGAATTGAACAATATTTCAGTAGATCATATGACTTTTCAACATGATTATATGCAGACTCTTTCAACTTTGGAACAATGCATGAATTGATACTAGTGTTAACAAATTTCCTAAAATTTGCCATTTAAAAATTTTCAAAAATCAGATTATGAACTTTTTGAAAAACCTTGCTTTGATACCAATTGTTAGGGATTGTAGAATGGATCGTTAAGGCAAACCAAACACTCAGGGGGCGAATAGTGTTTTTGAGAATTTAAACAAAATCTGAAACTAATATGGAATACTATATGAATAAAACACCACAGAAATAATCTCAGACACAGAATCAAACACAAACACAAAAATAAATGAAAGTAAAGTGTAGAAAAAGAAAGAACACACCAGATTTTATACTGGTTCAGATTGCTCCTACGTCCAGTCTTGCACAACGCCGGACTGCGCAGAGTTTTATTACTATTCAAAATAGCCAAGCACAACCTCCTTGATTTCATGGCTACAAGAGATACCACCAATTCAACCTCCTTGATTTAACAGCTACAAGGGATACCACCAACTAACACACAACTCAAACAATTACAAATAGCCCTATAACTCTTCAATAGCACTTGATTCAGAGAGTAATGAGTAGAGAGTGAACAGAGAAGAAGTTTGATGAAAATAGAATTGAATTTGGCAAAGTATAAGTGTAGAAATCATAAAAATTAGACTATATAATGGTATAAAGAAAGGGGATGAAGATGGAGAAGAAGAATGATGAAAAAATTCGAAATCAACCCCTATTTATAAGTTTTGAATGGTTGCAACGTTTCTGAACCATCACAATTAATGAAAAGACACTTCCTTTCAATTTGAAAAAAATGACAGTTATATGTCGATATGTATATATATGTATGTCGACATATACATGTATAAAATTGAAATTTGAATATATTTTTCAAGTGTTTTGATATATATATATATATATATATATATAATCTGAAAATTCTTGAATTAAAACATAGTGTTATAAATAAATATTATAAGGTAGAAAATCATATGAAAACATAAATATAAACTATATAAACATATTTATAAAATTATAGAGTTTAAAGCTATATAAATATAAAGTATATAAAATATAAATATATAAAACTTATAAAGTATAAACTTATAAGACTTAATTTTAAAATAAAATAGAAAGTAAAATAGAGAAGATAGAGATTGAAGATAGAATTTGAAAACAGAATTTGAAAATTAGAATTTGAAAATAATTTGAATTTGAACCTGGAGTGTTATTTAGAGTCTTACATAATCTAGACTCTGTAACTATATTTATCTTGAATTCTTGAACTCTTGAAATCTTGAATACTCATGAGTCTTGAATCATCTCCGAATTCTGAATCTCTAACATCTTTAAGCTGTATAGTCTTGAGCAATAATTCCTGTATATAAATCCTGCATATGTGTGTGTATATATATATATATTCTAGATAGAAGTGTTAGTATATATTTTATAATCAATAAATATTGAAATAAGGTTGTTGTCATCCAAATTCCATTCTCCAATAGTCGAGATCAAGTTGCAAGCAAAAATTATGATCAGAATACTACACGTACTGGTCATCACATGATCACTAGATAAAAAAGGGGCACATTTAAACCTAAAGCATATTATACAGATCTAACTCAGCTTGAACCAAACTCTTTTGATGAAGCTGTTAAATGTCAACACTAGAAAACAATGACGGGTGAAGAATGTGCAACACTGCAAAGAAACAAGGTATGGAGCTTGGTTAAAAAAACCAACAAACTAAAATATCATTGGGAGCAAATGGACATATAGAGTCAAAATAATCCAATTGGTACTATACAAAAATATACGACAAGATTAGTTGCTAATGGGTACACATAGCAGTATGAATTTCACTTTAAGGAAACATTCTTTCCTGTAGTCAAACCAACGACTATACGAACAGTTCTCAGTATAGCCCTACATTATAAATTGAAGATAAGGCAGATTGATGTGAATTATGCATTCCTAAATGGCGAGCTCAAATTAGAAGTGTATATGAGTCAACCTCAGGGGTAACAACAAGGGGATAACATGAAAGTATGTAAACTGCAAAAAGCTATTTATGGGTTAAAGTAGACCCCTAGAGTTTGGTATGAAAAGTTAAAGGATAACCAAGTAACAAAGACTGACAGTTCTCAATACACAAAGATCAGAGGTGATAACACAGTGTATCCTAGTATATGTGGATGATCTTATCATAACAGGGAAAAATGACTAGGAAATACACAGAACTGTTAATCATCTTGATAAGGCATTTTCAATCAAAGATTGTAATAACCCGAAAAATCAAAACCAATTTTTTTAATTTGGCTATTTTAATGAATTTTGAATATTTAAAATGATTTATTTTAAATAATAATGACTAGAAATTTATTCTGAATAGAATTAGAACGTATATATTTATTTAAATTGAAATTGAAATTAAAATATAAATATTTATTTTAATTATAAAAGGAATTGGAAATAGCGCGGTAGTTTTAAAATTCGATTTCAAATTTCAAATGAATGTAACCAGATTTTAGTAAAACCAGAAATATTTGAATCTGTTTGAAAATATCTTTCTAACGGATCTGAAAAATTGAAATTTCATAGTAGGAATCAAAAGTTATGTCCAGTTGAATATTCAGAATAGTCGCTGTGAAATTTATATATATTTCAATATATATAAAGCCCTTAAAATAGCCATTTTGCAAACGACCTCTGTTTTCGAAGAAACCACTTTTATTGGATTCGGAGTGTCAAATTATTCCTGGATTCCAATTTTCATAATTTTTGGAATTAATATGTGAGCGTGGCAAAAGAAAACGTGTTTTGTCAATTTCAGTCAAATTGGATCGACCAGAAAATGTCCATTTTTCAAACGATCTCCAAATTCGATGAAATTAGTTTTGTTAGGATCGTATCGTCAAAACATAGCCATATTTATTTTTCTGGAATTTTTAGATTCAGTATGCGGCTCTGGTAATTTAAAATGTGCATTTGAATTTAAAATATATTGACTTATATTTTAAATTTAATGAAAACTGACCGTAACGGTCGAATTGGCTAACGGTACATATCCCATTGCGTTCGGAATAGGGGTCTTTGGCTGGGGGCGACAGTCGGTGGGTTCGATTTGGAGTTCGAGTTAAAAAGTTAACTTTTTGGAAAAATTAAAATAATTAAATTAATTATTTTATATATAAGGCCCCCCTTTTCTCTTCCTCAGTCAACGTTAATTAAAAAGATAAAAAAAAGAAAATAAAAACCCGATGGCCCGATTGCTTTGCCCTAACCCACCGCCACCCCATCGCGTTACCCACCAGATCCCCCTCCGACGATCGCCCCCTCCCCCACAGCTGCTCTCTCTTCTCTTCCCTATTCTAAATCGCACCCACCCCCAAATCCCGTGAGCTCCTCCAGAAAACCCTCCACCGCGAAAATGAAATCCGCCCAACCCGTGCCGCCTTCTCCTCGCGCGGACGAACTCCGACAGCGGGGGAATCGAATTTCACCTTGGTGGGAGCGCAGGCCAAGCAAATTGCGGTGCAACTTGGATCGAAGGTGAGTGAGATTTGAGGCGTGCGATTTGGTGAAGAAGATGAAGGGAAAAGCAAGATGAACAAACCTTATTAGATTAACAAAAGTAATTAACTTAATGAAGGTAATTAAGGAATTTATTTCTAGGTTAAATATAAAAAGCTATGATTTTAACACAAAAGATTTGATTTTTGAAAACAAAAAGATTTGATTTTTATAAATAAAAAGATTTGATTTTTGAAAACAAAAAGATTTGATTTTTATAAATAAAAAGATTCGATTTTGAAAACAAAAAGAGGTTGTTTATATAAAAAGATATGATGTTGTTTATACAAAAAGATATGATGTTGTTTATATAAAAAGGTAGGATTTTTGTTTACAGAAAAGATTAGATTTTTCATTATAGAAAAGTATGATTTTCATATATGTAAAGGCGTGGTAAAAATATGATTTTTATAATGCAAACATTGGTATAAAAATACGATTTTTATATAAGAAGTAGCGATATAAAAATATGATTTTTATATATGTAGCATTGAAATAAAAATGTGATTTTTAAATATAAATATTGTTGATTAAAGATATGTTTTTTAATGTATAAACATCATATTAAAAATGTGATTTTTACTATGAACAGCGTGAAACAGATTGCGATGGAACCGTAGGAAAACGAATCCAAACCATTCAGAAAAAAAGAATGGAGGAGTGGAAACAAAGATGAGAACTCCTCACTGTAATTTCTTATACGGTTATTTAATTCATAACTGCATATATGAACTGATCCCCGTCGTCCACAGACCATGGACGACTTGTTTGATTGTATTGTGTTGTGATATTGATTGTGATTGTGATGTGGAATGAAAAATAAAATATTCATGTGTTGAAATAAATATTTTATCGTTAAAAATATAATTTTAACGTGTATATGAATAAAATAAATATTCATTTACAAATCGGACGATTTGTTTATGTACACCCACTTGACTGATATGGATTGGGACGTTAAATTTTACACATCGCCTAGCTGCACAAATAATATTCAATGTTTGTTGATTGAAACCCCACACGGGTATTGAGATGATATTTGACGTACACTAATCCCAATTATTTAGTTGTATATCGATCGACTGGTTGACAGGCTGTTGCAAGCGTTAATTATTTATATTTAATGCTTATGCAGTTGTGTGATGCACTTTGGATGATGGTTGATTGTTTATCATGTTATGATATACATGCGTTGTATGAAATCCATATAAATAACATTATATGGTAATTGATTGGGTCTCATTCCAATTTGGAAAATAAAGAATATTTTAAAATAGTATTCAGAAAAGGATTAAAATTATTCATGTGTTGAATAAAGTAAAATAAGTAGTATTTTAAAATAATATTCAGTAAAAGATAAAAATCTGATTTCGATGTTCGATTTTGGATGGACACGAAATTTTTGAAATAAATGAAGCCGTGTTGATTAGATATACGCCATTTTGACGCGAACGATATTTATATCGATTTTATTCATTTTTATAATGAGTATTAAAAGGGAATTGATTTCAAAATCTGATATTTTGAAAATATTATCATTTATATATTAATGATATAGAATATTCAATTTTGATTTAAAATTGAAAAATGAAGTTAGAATCGTTTTAAAATGAATTTATAAAATATGTTTTAAATGGAAATCAACGAAATATATATAATATATATATTTAATGGCCTGAATAGAATGCTCCGCGTCGCGGCAGTTCGCGAATTTCGACTGTTGACTTCGAATTGACGTTACGGGAGATCCGACCGTCGGATTCTCCTAAAACAGGAACCTCTAGGTTCACATCGAAAAGAGCTTTCCAAGAATACAAAATATTTGAAATCTAACGGTTGGATTTGGAAATATGTCAAAATTAAATTTGGAAAAGGTCGCTGCAAGTGCAGTGCGATGACCGTTTATGGAAATTGACTGTACGGGTCTTGATAAAATTATTAAAATTATTAATAATTTGTGTAAAATCATAATAAATGATTTGGAAAGAATTGGGATGAAAAATTCCATATTTGAAAAGATAAAAATATATTTTTATCGAAATGAACTAGTTATGAACTAGAATTATAATCCAATTAATTTTAAAATGAGTAAATTGGATTGAGAATGGGTTTTGATATAACCATAATTTCCAATATATGAATTGGAATGGATTTGAATGGAAATCATCTTCGTAATATTTCAATATTGGATTTCGTGATTATACGGATATTGTTATGGAAATTTGGAAGATATATTTTATATCGTTATTTCCAATATGATATTTGTTGGTTTCTGTAACAATTCGGATTTAGCCCGGACCTAATCGATCGCTAAATCGACCAAGGTCGTTCGAATCCCGAATACGCTAACTTTGGGCATACAATACATCAGAACAGATAACAGAAGACTTTTATTACATCATAATAACGTAACGTCAGAGTACAGATTATATCAGAGTACATCGATAAATAATAATACAGCAGGAATATTAAATTACAATAAATGTAATACAATGCAGCGGAAATGAATAAACTAGCACAGCGGAAGACTATCAATGCTTTGGACACAGCTTTAAGCTTCAATCCAGAATCCTGCTCTATAAATCTGCAAAATAAGCTACGCGACTGCCCGTGTGGAAAATATGGGCACCCGAGTTTGCAAGTGAAATAAACTACAGGTCCGTCATTGGACTGGTATGAGAAATCTACTTAACTTATCTAATAAGAAGGCTAATCACAGGACCACGCCGGTAATGCGGAATGGGTTTACTCCATTGGATTGCCATTTCATAAATAAAGTAAATCGTTTAAAACAACGCAATGCTTTTTAGAAAAATGAAACCATTATAAGACTCAAGTCCCATCACATAATGCAACGCAAACCGGAGGATAGATTTTTACCTTATAATGGTCAAAAATGCTTGAAATGGTAAAACGGATTTGATATTATTATTAGTGTCTAATAGGTTTTCAAAAATACTTCAAAGTATATGTATCAATCCTAGACGGCATAGTACCCCATCCTACTATGTCGCCATATATCAGTTTACAATCAAAACCATAATGTCGTATTGGAGATTGGATTTCCATCATGAGTAAAGGCTAGGGACGATCTAACCGATTCGAGACACTCTAGCAATGTCTCAGGATCGCCCACAAATATACCTTAGTGGATTGGCAATTCCTGAACACACGTTCCTCGGTCCTATTGAACCTATAAAATGGTCACAATCGACCAATAAATCCGAGGCGCCTCATTCCATCAACCACATAAGTAAAAATGTCGGGCCTTGTAAAAACTCAAACACCACTTCTTGCTAGAAAGAAACTTGTGCACTCCTGGCGTTCCCTTGTCCCGTTTCTGACTCTACCGGGGTGTGAGGCTTGCGAGGTAACGTTATACACAAATCTATGACGAAATAGGCTATGCTTTGATCATCATCCACGAGGCCCTGATTTTCGACAAAAGCCTCGATCAATTGCATCTTGGCATGTCACATTGACAATTCATGCCATGCGATCGATAACTACCAATATATAACCTCTGAGCTCATGCGTCTCAGAGAAGGGTGTTAAGCAAGAGAATAAATTCTCCGCCACCAAAAGATATATATTAAATAGAAATCAATTTACATGGAATGAAATCCAATGTCGGACACATATCCATTTACAAGTCCGTTCTGGGTCTGAATGAAAATGGGGTCACCTTATTCCTCGTCTCGTATGTCCAATACGGAAGAGAGGTGCTCGCATATCTGGACAATCAACAAGTACGTCTGGATAACTACCACTGTAACACTTTCAAGGCAGCAACTCATATCAAAGCAATCAGTAGTCATTCATTCGATGTGAAGATCGCCGGTCTTCAACCACCGTCTTCATCTTCGACTTTTAATAGTCGCAGTAATTATTCAGAATGGGTTAAACCCGGTCTTCCCGAATAACTCGCGTATTTTAAAATAAAAAATCAAGTGTTATAAAAACACATCAAATGTCTCATTCCAATTCGGAATATTCTTTCAATAAAATATTAACATTATTCTATCAAAGATAAATTCTTTAAAGTTAATCTTAAATCTTTCTTTTAAAGATTTAATAAACTCCAATTTGGATTTAAATATCAAAAATAATTATTTAAATTTAAGAAATTAATCTTATCATTAACTGGGTTAAAGAACTAATGTCATTTATAACACAGTTCACGGTAAACCTAAAATCGTCTTCCATTAAATATGGAATTTTCACAGAAATCAAATCAATATATAATCGATATAAATTTCTGTATCAGACCAATAATATAAATGGGACAACGGCAAAGCCTCTTAAATTCCATATATAGTATCGGTCTTCTTTTACAGAAGCTTATCTCGATTATTATTAAATCGAATTCCATTCAATTCCAATTTAATATATTAAATTGGAAAACTTTACTTTGGGAAAATTTCCATTAAATCTAAATAAAAAAAATTTATAAATTCCAAATTACATTTTCATAGTCAACTGGGTTAAAGAATAGATGTCGCTTAACACACAGTTCACAATAAACCCAATTCACATTTCATTTTATTCAAGTTACTAAATATAATTGGAAACTCTAATAATCTTAATTAAAAGATTTATTCTTTTCTCAACTGGGTTTAAGAACAGTGTTATTGAAGACACCATTCACGACAACCCAAAACTCAATTCTTTTATATTTAATTCCAATTAAATATTAATTCATTGGAAAACTTCATTAAATCTTAATTTAAAGATTTATTCTTTATTTAAAAGTTTCATTACTTTAAAATATTCTTTATATAAGAATGCTCTTTATTTTCAAATATTGTTTATTTAAAAGATATTCTGAATCGGAATGCGACTCAATCAGTTACCATATAATTTCAGTTATATGGATTTCATACATCACATGTATATAACAATAATGAGAAACAATCAATAAACAATCCATTCACATCCAGAGTGAAATTTATAACTGTGTGATCAAAAATAAATACATAATGCTCGTCACAGACTGCCAATCCATCGATTGACATACAGCTAAATATTGAGACTAGTGTAGGTCAAATATCATCCCAACACCCGTGTGGGGTTTTCGAACAACAATAACAATTTATTTAACTAAATCATTGGTTAACAAATTTAACCAATTTTAATTCAGTTTGAATTATTTCCAATATCACTAATCATAATAATGATAATGTTTTAATCTAGCGAATTCTGTAATTCCAACTAATGATCATTTTAATCATTTCTATATGTACTATAAAAAATGTAATCTTATCATTTACATACTTTATCTTCATCATAACATTCCTAACAAAATGACATTTTATTAACATGTCATTACTAAATAAATGACATTTTTATCAATATGGCATTTCTAAATAAATGACATTTCTAAATGTATGACATTTTTAAATGAATGACATTTTTATTTAAATGACATTTTCTAATGTAACGACATTTCTTAACAAAATGTTATTTTCAATCTAATATAACATTCCTAACAAAAATGTTATTTTAAATCTAATATAACATTTATAACAAAAATGTTATTTTTAATCTAATATAACATTTATAACAAAGATGTTATTTTTAATCTAATGTAACATTTATAATAAAAATGTTATTTTTAATCTAATGTAACCTTTTTCTATCGTAAATGACATTCTATCATTAACATTTCTAATTCAATAAAATGATATTTTATTATGTTTGACATAAATGACATTTTATTTTTAACATAAATGACATTTTCAAAATTAACATAAATGACATTACCAACTAAAACGACATATTTATTTTAAATAAACATTTTTAATAAGAGTGATGTTTTTATGTTAACATAAAATTTCTAAACAAATGATGTTTTTATATTAACATGACATGATTCAAATAAAATGGTGTTTTTAATTAACATGACATGATTCTAATAAGATGATATTTTCAACCTATCTTAAAATTTCTATTCAAACAGTCAATATTTCAATGAATCAAACTTTACATTAAAATATGACTTTAATGTTTTCAACACTTTTATTCAAATATGAACAATTTTCAAAAGATTCATTCTTTTATAAAAATGATATTTTTAATGTTAACATGCTTTTGTTTTAAAAGTGAACATTTTCTAGTGATTCATTCATTTCATTAAAAACAAAGTTTTTAATGTAAACATGTTTTTATCCTAAAACATGCATATTTGTCTAATTCCTATCATTACATTAAAAAGTAAAATTTTAATATAATACATGTTTTCATTTTAAAACATGAGTCTTTTTCTATATTTCTATTATTACATTAAAAATGAATTTTAATGTAAAACATGTTTTCAATTTAAAACATATATCTTTTTTTTACATTCTATTATTACATTAAAAGTGAGTTTTTAATGTAAAAACATGTTTTCATTTTAAAATATGAATCTTTGCACTAATTTCTAACAATTTATTAAAATGTATATTTTTAATGTAATCATGTTTTTGATTTTAAAATATGAATCTTTTCACTATTTTCTAACATTACATTAAAATGTATATTTTAAATGTAATCATGTTTTGATTTTAAAACATGAACACTTTTCTTATTTTTATAACATTACATTAAAAATGTTAATTTCAAGGTAATCATGTTTTTATCCTAAACATGAACATTTTTCTATTCTTGTCATTAAAAATGTAAATTTTTAATGAAATCATGTTTTTATTCAAAACATGTACATTTTCTATATTCTAATATTACATTAAAAAATGTGAACTTTTTTGATGTAATGTTCTTATTATTTTTTTTCTTTTAAAAAAAATGAACATTTCTATTTTTATAATAATTCCATAAAATGATAGAAATTTAAATTTCATTTTTGTTGAAAATTCTAATTCAACAAAATGAAAAATTTTATTATTTCATTTTGATTGAAAAATCTAATTCGATCAAATAACAAAAGTAGTATATTTCCTTTTGATTGATAATTCTATTTCAATCAAATAACAAAAGTGATATTTTTCATTTTGATTGAAAATTCTAATTCAATCAAAATAACAAAAGTGATATTTATTTTTGTTGAAAATTTTGATTCAACAAAAATGTATAAAAGGGAATATTTCATTTTGATTGAAAATTCTAATTCAATCAAAGTGACAAAATGTATGACTCATTTTTATTGCAAATTTAATTCCAATAAAATATAATAAAGGTGATGCTTCATTTTTGTTGAATGTTTTGATTCAACAAAAATAAAAAAAATGTTAGATTCAATTTTATTGCAGATATAATGGCAATAAAATATAACAAAGGTGATGCTTCATTTTTGTTGAATGTTTTGATTCAACAAATAAAACGACCCGAACTTCCCCGTGAAGGAAAGCACGGATTGAATTGAGGACAAGCCACATAGGAACGCAAACAGAAGAACATTGCATTGTTAATTACAACAATTATACCAGAATACAAGAATATACAGAGTATAAATAAATATTATACATTCGATAAATATCAGAGATTAAAATACATTACATAGCAGCGGAAAATAATACAAAACACAACTGAAAGTAATACGCGGATACAGAGCTTTCCGAGTATCGTTCCAGCTGTAAACCAGGTTCTTGTGAATATAAATCTGCAAAACCAAAACTACTAGCTGCCCGTGTCAAAATAAGGGCACCCAGAGTTTAGGTTAAAACAATAAACTCTAGGTCAGTCATGTGACTGGTGTGAGAACTAAAACAGTTATTAATCTTTATTTTAAAGTTAGGTAAATCAAGGGATCACGCCGTATAACACGGAATGGGTTTCCTCCCAAGAATACCAGCGCATAAAACAACATCACAATGCTAAATAAAAAACAATGAAGCTATTATAAGACCCAAGTCCCATCACATAATGCAACGCAAGCCGGAGGATAGGGTTTTTACCTTATAATAGCCAAGAATGCTTGGTACGTGAAATTTCATGTTTTATTATTACTATAAGTGTACAGTGTCAAAACAATTTCAATCATAAGTATCAATTATAGACGGCATAAGTGCCTCATACAACTATGTCGCCATATATAGGTATACAATCAAAACCGCAATAGTCACGTATTGGAAGCTGGATTTCCATCTGTGAACCGAGGCAAGGGATCGTCCACAACCGATTCGAGACTCTCTAGCCCGAGCCTTAGGACAAGTACTCAGTCAAGCCCTTGGATTGTCAGGGCCGGTCCACCGATGTGGATTAAAATGCCTAAACACTGCGTTTCCCCGCCCTTTGGGGGTGTAAATGAGCCAAATGACTCCATCGGCTCCACATAGTCACCGATATATCTGAGGCACCTCGCAACAGCAACAACCACACAGGTGAAAATAATATAAATGTCAGGGCTGGTAGGTCACTGACACCACCCTAGCTAGAAGGAAACGCATGCCCTCCCTGAGGTCCTCTCCCGTTTCTGGTTCACAACCGAGGTGTGAGGCTCGCGAATTAATGTTATACAAAGCTAAGCCACACAGGCGGTTCTTTGATCATCACCCACAAGACTTTGCTTTTCAACAAAACCTTGATCATTTGCCACTTAGGCATGCCACACAGGCAATTCACTCCATGTGATTGATATCCATCAATATATAACCCCTGAGCTCATACGTCTCAGAGAAGGGCGTTAAGCAAGAGAATAAATTCTCCGCCGCCAAACAGATATATATTTAATAGAAATCAATCACACAGAATAAAATCCAATGTCACACACACAGTCCATTTACAAGTTCGTTCTGGGTCTGAACGAAACCGGAGGCACCTTGTACCTCGCATATCCATCGATCTCCAAGTACGTCTGGACGATCACCAACTGATTCCCTCCTCTTGGGTGTTAAGCCCAATCAAGATTATCAGTAATTAACCAAACGATGTGAAGACCTCCGGTCTTCGACCACCGTCTTCTCCTCGACACATCGTCGAATCAGTTATTCAGAATGGGATAAACCCGGTCTTTCTGAATAACCCGCGTATATAATAAACAAGTGTTACACAAATACAAAATACGCCTCATTCCAATTCAGAATATTCTTTTATTCAAATATTCTTATACTTTGGGAAAGGTTCCCATTAATTTTATCAAAGATAAATTCTTTAAATTTATCCTTTAATCTTCTTTTGAATATCGATTTAAACCAAATTATGGTTTATCCAAACTAGTCGGGATTAACGAACCTTACCGAAGTAATCATTTGTTTTAAATTTCCCAATCCCAACCTATTCATCCCATGAAGTAAAACTGGTCATACTTCATATCTAACACCATGGTATTATCGGTAAATTCAATTACCATTTCACGTTCAAATCTAATTAAAGATTTAACTATCGCCTGGAGCAAAACTGGTGATACTCCATTCTCGATCATCTCAATCTAATTAAAGATTCATTAAAACTCCACTTGGTTTTAATCTTCCCAAAAATCATATTAATGATTGTTTAAATTGGGAAACCATATCCTGTCTTTAACTGGGTTAAAGAACCAATGTCATTTAAAACACGGTTCACGATAAACCCCAAAATCAATTCAAATTCAATTCCAATTAAATATCATTTAATTGGTATACTTCATTGAATCTAAATAAAAAGATTTAATCTTTTTCTCAATTGGGTTTAAGAACAGTGTTAATGAAGACACCATTCACGACAAACCCAAATCCTATTTGATATTAAATACAAGGCTCTGAATAGAAAATATATCGGCTTATATTCAATATCAAATTCTACGACCAACAAATATCGTATTGGAAATAACGATATAAATATATCTTTCAAATTTTCATAACAAAATCTGTATAATCAAGAAATCCAACATCGAAATATTCTAAAGACAATTTCGATTCAAATCCATTCCAATTCAATTTAGGAAATTCTGGTTACTATTAAAACCATTTCAAATCCAATTTATTTATTTTTAAAAATAAATGGATCATAATTCTAGTTCAAAACTAGTTCATTTCGATAAAAATATATTTTTATCTTTCAAATATGGAATTTTTCATCCTAATTCTTCACAAATCATTTCTTATGGTTTTACACAAATTATTACTATTTTTAATAATTTTATCAAGGCCCGTAAAGTCGATTACCATCAACGGCCATCGAACTGCACTTACAGCGACCTTTTGAAAATTTGATTTGGACATAATTCCAAATCCAACCGTTAGATTTCAAATCTCTAATATTCGTTAGAAAGCTCTTTTCGATACGAACCCAACGGTTCCGGTTTTAGGAGAATCCGACGGTCGGATCTCTCGTAATATTCGTTCGAAGTCAATCGTCGAAATTCGCGAACTACCGCGGCGCGGCGCGTTCTATTCAGGCCATTATATATATTTAATATATATTATATATATTTCGTCGATTTCCTTTCAAAACGTATTTTATTAATCGTTTAAAATTCATTTTCAAAACGATTTCAACTTCATATTCAATTTCTAATCAAAATTGAATATTCCATATCATTAATATACAAATGATATTATTTTCAAAACGTTATATTTTGAAATCACTTCCTTTTCGATATTCATTATAAAGATGAATAAAATCGATATAAATATCGTTTACGTCAAAATGGCGCATATCTAATCAACACGGCTTTATATATTTCAATAACTTCGTTATTCTATTCAACAAATGAATATTTTCTTCAACACATGAATTTTCTTTTATTCAACACATGAATATATATTTTATTCAACACACGAATTTTCTTCTATCCAACTCATGAATATATATTTTATTCAACACATGAATATTTTTATTTTATTCAACACATGAATTTTTATTCTATTCAATACATGAATATTTATTTTTATTCAACACATGAATATTTTTATTTTATTCAACACATGAATTTTTATTCTATTCAACACATGAATATATATTTTTATTCAACACATGAATATTTTTATAATTTTCCTTATTTTCCCCATTGGAATGAGGCCTAATCAATTACCATATAATGTTAATTATATGGATTAACTACAACACATGTATATAATAGCAACGATAAATCATCAACCATCATCCAGAGTGCACCACACAACTGCGTAAGCATTAAATATAAATAATTAACGCTTACACAGTCTGTCACCCATCGACTGACATACAACTAAACAATCGGGATTAGTGTACGTAAAATATCATCCCAATACCCGTATGGGGTTTCAAATCAACAAACATAGATTTTTATTTGTGCAGTTGGACGATGTGTAAAATTTATCGTCCCAATCAATATCAGTCAAATGGGTGTACATAAACAAATCGTCCGATTTGTTTATAAATATTTATTTTATATACATGTTAAAAATTATATTTTTAACTATAAAATATTTTCCACTATAAAATATTTTATTTCATCCCACATCACACAATCAACTTTCACAACTCATCAACCAAACAAACAAGTCATCCATGGTCTGTGGACGACGGGTGTCGGGTGCTACTAAGCACTAACTGCATCCTAGTATATATTTCAACTAGAAAATAAATTAAAAGTGAGGAGTTCTCACCGAGAAGCTAAACCAAACGCCGCGACTCTCCATATGCAGAAAATCTTTGCCGTGCTCGCCTTTTGTCACTTTCGTCATTCGTATTCGCTATATATATAAAAATTATATTTTTATATCAATGCTATTAGAATCACATTTTGTTTCAACGCTAGATATATAATAAAAATCAGATTTTTATTTCACTATATATATAAAAATCACATTTTTATATTCTCCATTATATAAAAATTCTATTTTTAATCCACTACTCCTATAAAAATCGAATCTTAATTCTCACTACTTCATGATAAAAATAAAGTTCATATTTTTATTTCACTTCTTATATAATAAAAATTATATTTTTATTATGCTACATATATAAAAATTATATTTTTAATTCGCCACTTATATAGAAATCAAATTTTTATTTCGCTACAACATATATAAAAATTGTATTTTTATATTCTCTATCTTATAAAAATCATATTATTATTCGCTAGAAATATAAATAAATATCCTATCTTTTCATGCATATATAAAAATTGAATTTTTATAACTTTTCATATTATAAAAATCGTATCTTTCTTTTCTAAAGACCTAATCTTTTTATTTCTAAAAATCAAATCTTTTCTATTAAAAAAACAAATCTCTTTCCTTTTAAAAATCAAATCTTTTCTATTTCAAAAATATAATCTTTTCTTAAATCACTTCATATAAAAATCGCACTTTTATTTCAAATCATTTCATATAAAAATCGCACTTTTATTTCAAATCACTTCATATAAAAATCGCATTTTTATTTCAAATCACTTCATATAAAAATCGCACTTTTATTTCAAATCACTTCATATAAAAATCGCATTTTTATTTCAAATCAATTCATATAAAATAAAAGCTGACTTAAAGCAAGGTTTTACAAATTAAAACTGACCTTCATCGATCGCAGGGGTAGAAGGAGGGTTGTGGATGACCTGTCTTGGCCTGCGGCGGTGGGTGTTGTTTTGGGGGCCACGGTTCAGATTTGAAGGGGCAAAAAGAGAGAGAGGCGGCGCTGGAATAGAAGGGGCTTGCAGGGGAGGAGATGGCACGCGGGGGGTGACGCAGCTAGGTCCGCGACGACTTCCGCTGCTGTGCGGCGGCGGAGGGAGCATAGGGCGCGGGATTCGATCCAGAGGGAGTGAGAGTGGATGAGAGGAGCGCGAGGAGGGGGGCGTCATCGAGGGTGGGGCGCCGACGTTGGTGGGGCCACGACGTTGACTGGAGCGGAGGAAAAGGGGCGAATGCGGATCTGGGAATCGGGGTCCTTTTTCTTGAACGAGAAAATGAGGAGGGGGTTAAGGGGAAGAAAGAGGGTATTATATATTTTATATTAATGTTTTATTTATTTTTCTTTTGAAAAGTTATCTTTTCTATATGAACACCTTATCGAACCCAACGACTGTCGCCCCTAGCTAATTACGCCCATTTCGAACACAATGGGAAATGTTTCATAAGCCAATTCCATCGTTTCGATCAGTTTTCATTTAAATTAACATTTAAATCATTATATTGAATTTTAAACATACATTTCAATTTGCTAGGGCCACATATTGTCTTTAAAAATTCCAGAAAAATTATTTCTAGCTTCGTATTGACGATACAGTCCTAACAAAACTAATTTCATCGAATTTTGAGACTGTTTGAAAAATGGCAAATTTTCAGTCGATCGAAATTGACTGAAACTATTAAAACACGTTTTCCTTCGCCACGCTCACATATTGCTTTCAAAAATTACAAATTTTTAAACCTAGCAATAACTCCCGGATCCAACAAAAGTGGTTTCGTCGAAAATAGAGGTCGTTTGCAAAATTTCCATTTTTAAGGGCCAGAATTCCATAGCGACTATTCTGAATTTTCAACTGGGCATAACTTTTGATTCCCGCTATGAAATTTCAATTTTTCGAATTCGTTGGAAAGATATTCTCAAATAGAATCTAATATTTTTGGTTTCGCTAAAATCTGGTTTATTTTGAATCCTGTACATTCATTTGAAATTTGAAATCGAATTTTCAAAGTACCGCGCCATTTTCAATTCCTTTTATATTTAAAATAATTATTTATATTCTAACGTCGATTAAAATAAATATATACGTTCTAATTCTATTTAAAATTAATTTATCGTCGTTATTATTTAAAATAAATCATTTTAAAAATTGAAAGTTCACTTAAATTGCCAAAATAAAAAATTTAAATTGGCTCAGATTTCCGGGTTATTACAATCTCCCCCACTTAAAACTTTTCGTCCCCGAAAAGGAACGAAGCTGAAAGTTGTTTAACTAATCAACTCAACTTCCATTATTTTCTTTATAGCTTAAGTTCTTCAACTTTTCAGTTTCTAAGAACTTTTCAATTTTTTCAAAAATTTGGCTAACACCCTAAATTTTCGAAAAATTTCGCCATAACCTCCCCTACACCGGGAGCTTCAGGATATTTCAAATAGGCTCCCATGGCCCTCACCAATCCAAAAGAAAAAAAAAGCCAAGCGGCTCATAAAATCATAAAATCCCCAAGAAATACAATAAACATGTACCTATTTGTCGGGCAAACAATTTTATTCTTCTGCTCTAGCCTCTTTGCTATGACCTGTTCAATGTAAGTACATGTATATGAATGCAAATGCGACTAATTTTCAATACAATTCACTATTTGATACAATTTGGCTAAATGGTTTAAAATTTAAATAATCAACCAATAATCAAACAACACAATCAGCAATCCATTTGTTGATTATCATTTCAAATTCATAACTTTGATATATAGTCAAAAATCACATTTTTGGTGCCAAATCACAACAATAAGCCTTATCTAGTTTTGGTTCTCACACCAGTCAATTGGAAATATATAGACATCACACCTTCGAAACTCGAACACCAATGCTAATGATGATGCATCATCATCAAGATTATCCCCGGGCAACTAGAGTGTGATTCTATATCTATCCAGTATATTAAAACTTCGAATGCACGCGGATCAGACATATACGCAAAATCTTTATATACTTGATTGTCCAAATCAATATAAAATAAATAATCAAATACAAATAATTGATTTAAATTTTCAAAATAAAAATTGTTTTCATTTTAAAAAATATACCCTTCGCACTCGTTCTAGGATACTACTGATCCCATCTCTAACGAGTAATTCTCGTTGGATATTACTATTCCAATCTCTGATGAATCCTTTCATTTGGTTCTAACGTGTCTTGTTCTCCGAGCTCTATAAACCAAAGCTCTGATATCAAACTAAAACGACCCGAACATCCCCGTGAAGGAAAGCACGGATTGAATTGAGGACAAGCCATATTGGAACGCAAACAGAAGAACATTGCATTGTTAATTACAACAATTACATCAGAATACAAGAATATACAGAGTATAAATAAATATTATACATTCGATAAATATCAGAGATTAAAATACATTACATAGCAGCGGAAAATAATACGAAACACAACTGAAAGTAATACGCGGATACAGAGCTTTCCGAGTATCGTTCCAGCTGTAAACCAGGTTCCTGTGAATATAAATCTGCAAAACCAAAACTACAGCTGCCCGTGTCAAAATAAGGGCACCCAGAGTTTAGGTTAAAATAATAAACTCCAGGCCAGTCATGTGACTGGTGTGAGAACTAAAACAGTTATTAATCTTTATTTTAAAGTTAGGTAAATCAAGAGACCACGCCGTATAACACGGAACGGGTTTCCTCCCAAGAATACCAGTGCATAAAACAACAGCGCAGTGCTAAATAAAGAACAATGAAGCTATTATAAGACCCAGGTCCCATCACACAATTCAACGCAAGCCGGAGGATAGGGTTTTTACCTTATAATAGCCAAGAATGCTTGGTACGTGAAATTCCATGTTTTATTATTACTATAAGTGTATAGTTTCAAAACAATTTCAATCATAAGTAACAATCATAGACGGCATAAGTGCCCCATACCACTATGTCGCCATATATAGGTATACAATCAAAACCGCAATTGTCACGTATTGGAAGCTGGATTTCCATCTGTGAACCGAGGCAGGGGATCATCCTCAACCGATTCGAGACTCTCTAGCCCGAGCCTTAGGACAAGTACTCAGTCAAGCCCTTGGATTGTCAGGGCCGGTCCACCGTGTGGATTAAAATGCCTAAACACTGCGTTTCCCCGCCCTTTGGGGGCGTAAATGAGCCAAATGACTTCATCGGCTCCACATAGTCACTGATATATCTGAGGCACCTCACAACAGAAACAACCACACAGGTGAAAATAATATAAATGTCAGGGCTGGTAGGTCACTGACACCACCCTAGCTAGAAGGAAACGCATGCCCTCCCTGAGGTCCTCTCCCGTTTCTGGTTCACAACCGGGGTGTGAGGCTCACGAATTAACGTTATACAAAGCTATGCCACACAGGCGGTTCTTTGATCATCACCCACAAGACTTTTCTTTTCAACAAAAGCCTTGATCATTTGCCACTTAGGCATGCCACACAGGCAATTCACTCCATGCGATTGATATCCATCAATATATAACACCTGAGCTCGTACTTCTCAGAGAAGGGCGTTAAGCAAGAGAATAAATTCTCCGCCGCCAAACAGATATATATTTAATAGAAATCAATCACACAGAATAAAATCCAATGTTAGACACACAGTCCATTTACAAGTTCGTTCTGGGTCAGAACGAAACCGGAGGCACCTTGTACCTCGCATATCCATCGATCTCCAAGTACGTCTGGACGATCACCAACTGATTCCCTCCTCTTGGGTGTACAACCTAATCAATATCATCAGTAATCACCCAAACGATGTGAAGACCTCCGGTCTTCGACCACCGTCTTCATCCGCGACACATCGTCGAATCAGTTATTCAGAATGGGATAAACCCGGTCTTTCTGAATAACCCGCGTATATAATAAACAAGTGTTACATAAACACAACATACGCCTCATTCCAATTCAAAATATTCTTTTATTCAAATATTCTTATACTTTGGGAAAGGTTCCCATTAATTTTATCAAAGATAAATTCTTTAAATTTAACCTTTAATCTTCTTTTGAATATCAATTTAAACCAAATATGGTTTATCCAAACTAGTCTGGATTAACGAACCTTACCAAAGTAATCATTTGTTTTAAATTTCCCAATCCCAACCTATTCATCCCATGAAGTAAAGCTGGTCATACTTCATATCTAACACCACGGTGTTATCGGTAAATTTAATTACCATTTCACGTTCAAATCTAATTAAAGATTTAACTATCTCCTAGAGAAAAACTGGTGATACTCCATTCTCGATCATCTCAATCTAATTAAAGATTCATTAAAACTCCACTTGGTTTTAATATTCCCAAGAATCATATTAATGATTGTTTAAATTGGGAAACCATATCCTGTCTTTAACTGGGTTAAAGAACCAATGTCATTTAAAAAACGGTTCACGGTAAACCCCAAAATCAATTCAAATTCAATTCCAATTAAATATCATTTAATTGGTATACTTCATTAAATCTAAATAAAAAGATTTAATCTTTTTCTCAACTGGGTTTAAGAACAGTGTTAATGAAGACACCATTCACGACAAACCCAAATCCCATTTGATATTAAATACAAGGATCTGAATAGAGAATATATCGTCTTATATTCAATATCAAATTCTACGACCAACAAATATCGTATTGGAAATAACGATATAAATATATCTTTCAAATTTTCATAATAATATCTGTATAATCACAAAATCCAACATCGAAATATTCCAAAGACAATTTCGATTCAAATCCATTTCAATTCAAATGTTGGAAATTCTGGTTACTTTTAAAACCATTTCAAATCCAATTTATTTATTTTTAAAAATAAATGGATCATAATTCTAGTTCAAAACTAGTTCATTTCGATAAAAATCTATTTTTATCTTTCAAATATGGAATTTTTCATCCCAATTCTTCACAAATCATTTCTTATGATTTTACACAAATTATTACTATTTTTAATAATTTTATCAAGGCCCGTACAGTCGATTTCCATCAACGGCCATCAAACTGCACTTATAGCGACCTTTTCCAAATTTGATTTGGATATAATTCCAAATCCAACCATTAGATTTCAAATCTCTAAATTTTCGTTAGAAAGCTCTTTTCGATACGAACCCAACGGTTCCGGTTTTAGGAGAATCCGACGGTCGGATCTCCCGTAATATCCGTTCGAAGTCAATGGTCGAAATTCGCGAACTGCCGCGGCGCGGTGCGTTCTATTCAGGCCATTATATATATATATATAATATATTACGTATATTTCATCCATTTCCCTTCAAAACGTATTTTATAAATCGTTTAAAATTCGTTTTCAAAACGATATCAACTTCATATTCAATTTCTAACTAAAATTGAATATTCCATATCATTAATATACAAATGATAATATTTTCAAAACATTATATTTTGAAATCACTTCCTTTTCGATATTCATTATAAAGATGAATAAAATCGATATAAATATCGTTCACGTCAAAATGGCGTATATCTAATCAACACGGCTTTATATATTTCAATAACTTCGTTATTCTATTCAACAAATGAATATTTTCTTCAACACATGAATTTTATTTCATTCAACACATGAATATATATTTTATTCAACACATGAATTTTCTTCTATTCAACACATGAATACATATTTTATTCAACACATGAATATTTTTATTTTATTCAACACATGAATTTTTATTCTATTCAACACTTGAATATTTATTTTTATTCAACACATGAATATTTTTATTTTATTCAATACATGAATTTTTATTCTATTCAACACATGAATATATATTTTTATTCAACATATGAATATTTTTATAATTTTCCTTATTTTCCCAATTGGAATGAGGCCCAATCAATTACCATATAATGTTAATTATATGGATTCCCTACAACACATGTATATAATAGCAACGATAAATCATCAACCATCATCCAGAGTGCACCACACAACTGCATAAGCATTAAATATGAATAATTAACGCTTACACAGTCTTTCAACCCATCGACTGACATACAACTAAACAATCGGGATTAGTGTACGTCAAATATCATCCCAATATCTGTGTAGGGTTTCAAATTAACAAACACAGATTTTTATTTGTGCAGTCGGGAGATGTGTAAAATTTATCGTCCCAATCAATATCAGTCAAATGGGTGTACATAAACAAATCGTCCGATTTGTTTATAAATATTTATTTTATATACACGTTAAAAATTATATTTTTAACTATAAAATATTTTCCACTATAAAATATTTTATTTCATCCCACATCACACAATCAACTTTCACAACACATCAATCAAACAAATAAGTCATCCATGGTCTGTGGACGATGGGTGTCGGGTGCTACTAAGCACCTCTGCATCTTAGTATATATTTCAACTAGAAAATAAATTAAAAGTGAAGAGTTCTCACCGAGAAGCTAAACCAAACGCCGCGACTCTCCATATGCAGAAAATCTTTGTCGTGCTCGCCTTTTGTCACTTTCGTCGTTCATATTCGCTACATATATAAAAATTATATTTTTATATCAATGCTATTAGAATCACATTTTGTTTCAACGCTAGATATATAATAAAAATCAGATTTTTATTTCGCTACATATATAAAAATGACATTTTTATATTCTCCATTATATAAAAATTCTATTTTTAATCCACTACTCCTATAAAAATCGAATCTTTATTCTCACTACTTCATGACAAAAATAAAGTTCATATTTTTATTTCACTTCTTATATAATAAAAATTATATTTTTATTATGCTACATATATAAAAATTATATTTTAATTCGCCACTTATATAGAAATCGAATTTTTATTTCGCTACAACATATATAAAAATCATATTTTTATATTCTCTATCTTATAAAAATCATATTATTATTAGCTAGAAATATAAATAAATATCCTATGTTTTCATGCATATATAAAAATTGAATTTTTATAACTTTTCATATTATAAAAATCGTATCTTTCTTTTCTAAAGACCTAATCTTTTTATTTCTAAATATCAAATCTTTTCTATTTAAAAAAAAACAATCTCTTTCCTTTTAAAAATCAAATCTTTTCTATTTCAAAAATATAATCTTTTCTTAAATCACTTCATATAAAAATCGCACTTTTATTTCAAATCATTTCATATAAAAATCGCACTTTTATTTCAAATCACTTCATATAAAAATCGCATTTTTATTTCAAATCACTTCATATAAAAATCGCATTTTTATTTCAAATCACTTCATATAAAAATCGCACTTTTATTTCAAATCACTTCATATAAAAATCGCATTTTTATTTCAAATCACTTCATATAAAATAAAAACTGACTTAAATCTAGGTTTTACAAATTAAAACTGACCTTCATCGATCGCAGGGGTAGAAGGAGGGTTGTGGATGACCTGTCTTGGCCCGAGGCGGCGGTGGGTGTTGTTTTGGGGGCCACGGTTCATATTTGAAGGGGCAAAAAGAGAGAGGGGCGACGCTGGAATAGAAGGGGCTCGCATGCGGAGGAGATGGCACGTGGGGGGTGATGCAGCTAGGTCCGATGACGACTTCCGCTGATGTGCGACGACGGAGGGAGCATAGGGCGCGAGATTCGATCCAGAGGGAGTGAGAGAGAGTGATGAGAGGAGCGCGAGGAGGGGGGCATCATCGAGGGTGGGGCGCCGACATTGGTGGGGCCACGACGTTGACTGGAGCGGAGGAAAAGGGGTGAAGGTGGATCTGGGAATCGGGGTCCTTTTTCTTGAACGAGAAAATGAGGAGGGGGTTAAGGGGAAGAAAGGGGTATTGTATATTTTATATTAATATTTTATTTATTTTTCTTTCAAAATGTTATCTTTTCTATACGAACACCTTATCGAACCCAACGACTGTCACCCTTATCAAATTACCCCCATTTCGAACACAATGGATATGTTTCGTAAGCCAATTCCATCGTTTCGATCAGTTTTCATTTAAATTAACATTTAAATCATTATATTGAATTTTAAACATACATTTCAATTTACTGGGACCACATACTGTCTCTAAAAATTCCAGAAAAATTATTTCTAGCTTCGTATTGACGATGCGGTCCTAACAAAACTAATTTCATCGAATTCTGAGACCGTTTGAAAAATGGCAAATTTTCAGTCGATCGAAATTGACTGAAACACTTAAAACACATTTTCTTTCGCCAGGCTCACATATTGCTTTCAAAAATTACGAATTTATAAACCTAGCAATAACTCCACATCCAGGATCCAACAAAATTGGTTTCGTCGAAAACAGAGGTCGTTTGCAAAATTTCCATTTTTAAGGGCCAGAATTCCGTAGCGACTATTCTGAATTTTCAATTTGGCATAACTTTTGATTCCCGCTATGAAATTTCAATTTTTCGAATTCGTTGGAAAGATATTCTCAAATAGATTCTAATATTTTTGGTTTCGCTAAAATCCGGTTTATTTTGAATCATGTACATTCATTTGAAATTTGAAATCGAATTTTCAAACTACCGCGCCATTTTCAATTCCTTTTATATTTAAAATAATTATTTATATTCTAATGTTGATTCAAATAAATATATACATTCTAATTCTATTAAAAATAAATTTCTCGTCGTTATTATTTAAAATAAATCATTTTAAATATTGAAAGTTCACTTAAATTGCCAAAATAAAAATTTTAAATTAGCTCAGATTTCCGGGTTATTACAACAAAAATAACAAAAATGTTTGATTCAAATTTATCTAAACAAAAATTATATATTTTTGTTTCACTCAATTTATTACTACAAATTAATCTATATGTTTCTAACAAATTTTATCACTACAAATCAATATGTTTTAACAATTATATCACCACATAATATCACCAAACAACCAGATCTACATACTACATCCATCACAGAACAAATCATGAATCATAACAAACAGGAATTAACTATAGATTGGTGATAGTAGAAATCAAATTATTTCTAATTATTATAAAAAAAAGAAATAAATAGATTTCTCATAGTCGTTTAAATCTGAATGGTTCAGATCAGAAATTTGGTCCAAATTCGATCTACTTAGAATTTGTTCTCGTCTCTTCCATGGCGTAGTATTTTTCCTTGCGATTCCAATGATTCGAAAATCGTTCAGTTTCGATAAGATCTGAATAAGATATGACATTTTAAAGATTTATTTACTAATTAAATAATAAATTTAGATTAATTATATTTTAATCCATCATTTACCCTTCTTCATCGTCCTCTTTCTCGTTCCACACTCCAGATAAAACCCGCACCTGCTTCCCCCGTTCCATCTACCTCTCGCGCCACCACTAGTCCTCCGATCGACGATCTGACACTGCCTACCGGAGCGCGCCATAACCCTCACCTGACGTCGACAGTCGCTGGCGGCTCGATGGCCACCTGAGCCTTCTAACGGCGTTCAAACATCAGAGCTTGGAGCTCAAAAATCTCCCACCTCATACGTTAAAATCGATCACATCCACACCAATTTAAAGACCTCTCCATGCTGTTCCATTTCCGTTTAATAATCCCTCACAAATTCTTCACCGATTTGAAACGATTAAGGTCTGTACTTCGGATCTTTAAGGCCCTTAGTTGAAGTTGCTGGCGGCAGAAGGTTTAAAATTAGGGTTTAGGGTAATATTAGGGTATATTTATAATAATTTAATAATATTTTTAATTCTGAAAAAGGCCCGTACTCATACTGACTACAATTCCAGCCCTACGAGTGTCTCTCCTAGCCAAATACCCATATTCCGGACACAATGGACCAGGTCCCGTCATCCCATTTGATCGTCTCAGCCCACTTTTCTTTAAATTAAAATATAAATCATTTAATTATTTAATTTGATCGTACATTTTAATTTACTGGGGCCACATACTGACTCTAAAAATTACAGAAAAATAATTTCTATCTTTGTTATGACGATGCGGTCCTAACAAAACTAATTTCATCGAGTTTGGAGACCGTTTGAAAATTGGCCATTTTCTGGTCAATCCAATTTGACTAAAACTGAGAAGACATGTTTTCTTTTGCCACGCTCACATATTAATTCTAAAAGTTATGAAAATTGGAATCAAGCAATAATTTGACATTCCAGTTCCAATAAAAGTGGTTTCATCGAAAACGGAGGTCGTTTGCAAAATGGTTATTTTTAATATTAAAATATATATATATAAATTCTATAGCGACTATTCTGAATTTTAAACTGGGCATAACTTTTGATTTCCGCTCTGAAATTTTAATTTTTCAGATTCGTTGGAAAGATATTCTTAAACAGATTTAAATATTTTTGGTTTCACCAAAATCCAATTTATTTTGAATCCTATACAGTCAAATGAAATTTGAAATCGAATTTTTAAACTACCGTGCCATTTCAGACTTGTTTTATAATTAAAATAAATTTATTCGTTTTTACTTCGATTAAAATAAATTTTTAGTCGTTATTATTTAAAATAAATCATTCTAAATATTCAAAATTCATTAAAATTGTTAAAATAAAATTTTTAAATTGGTTCCAAAATTCCGGGTTGTTCCAGTTTCAGAATTTGATTTTGAATATAAGCCGATATATTTTCTATTCAGAGCCTTGTATTTAATATCAAATGGGATTTTGGGTTTGTCGTGAATGGTGTCTTCATTAACACTATTCTTAGACCCCGTGTGAAAAGAATAAATATTTTAATTAAGATTTAGAGAAGAATACCAATTAATTAACATTTAATTGGAATTGAAAATGGAATGTGAATTGGGTTTATTGTGAACTGTGTTTTTAACGATATTCGTTCTTTAACTCGCTTAACAGAGAAATGTGATTTGGAATTTATAAATATTTTTATTAAGATTTAATGGAAATTTTCCAAAGTAAAGTTTTCCAATTTAACATATTGGAATTGGATGGAATTCGATTTGGTAATAATCGAAGTTAACATCTGTGGAGGAAGACTGTTAATATATATATATATGGAATTTAAAAGGCTTTACCGTTATTCCATTTATATTATTAGTCGGATACGGAAATTGATATTGATTATATATTGATTTGTTTTCCATAAAAATTCCATAGTTAATGGAATGTGATTTTGGGTTTATTGTGAACCATGTTTTAAAGACATTGGTTCTTTAACCCAGTTAAAGACAGGATATGATTTCTCAAAGTTAAAAAATCATTAATATTGATTTTTAGGAAGATTAAAACTATGTGGAGTTTTAATGAATCTTTAATTAGATTGGAATGAGGATTTGATAATTTAAATTGTAAAATTTGAGAAATGATCGAGAATGGAGTATCACCAGTTTTTCTCCAAGCGATAGTTAAATCTTTAATCAGATTTGAACGTGAAACGGTAATTAATTTATACCGATAACACTGTGGTGTTAGATATGAAGTATTACCAGTTTTTCTCCATGGGATGAATAGGTTGGGATTGGGAAATATAACAAATGATTACTTCTGTAAGGTTAGCTAAACCCGACTAGTTTGGAAAACCTTAATATGGTTTAAACTATGAAAAGAATATTTGAATAAAAGAATATTCTGAATTGGAATGAGGCGTATGTTGTGTTTGTGTGATACTTGTTTATAAAATACGCGAGTTATTCGTAAATACCGAGTTTATCCCATTCTGAATAACTGATACGACGATTAGTCGACGATGTAGACGGTGGTTGGACACCGGAGGTCTTCACATCATTTGGATGATTACTGGTGTCTTGATTGGGCTGTACACCCAAGATGAGGTAATAAGTGGTGATCGTCTAGACGCACTTGGAGATCAACGGATATGCGAGGACCTCTCTCCTATATTAGACATATGGGACGAGGAATAAGGTACCTCCGGTTTCGTTCAGACTCGGAATGAACTTGTAAATGGACTTTGTGTATGACTTTGGATTTTGCTCTGTGTTGATCGATCTCTATCTAATATTCATCTGTTTGGTAGTGGAGAATTTATTCTCTTGCTTAACACCCTTCTTTGAGACGTACGAGCTTAGAGGTTGGATATCGATAGACATCAGTCGCATGGCGTGAATTGCCTGTGTGGCATGCCTGAGTGGCAAATGATCAAGGCTTCTGTTGAAAAGAAGAGTCTTGTGGTTGACGATTAAAGCATAGCTTTAATATAGCGCCGCTTTGTGTATAGCGTTAATTTGCGAGCCTCATACCCCGGTATGAACCAGAAACGGGAGAGGATCCAGGGAGAACATGCGTTTCTTTCTAGCTAGAGGTGGTGTCAGGGTTTTGCATGCCCTAACATTTTTATATTTTTACCTATGTGGTTGTTGGAATGCGAGGCGCCTTAGCTATATCGGTTACTACGGAACCGATGGATATTGAGTCATCTGGCTCATTTTACGCCCTATAGAGCGAGGAGATGTATTGTTCAGGGATTTTTAATCCACTTAAAATATGGACCGACCCTGTGGCTCCTAAGGGCTCACCTGTGTCTGGGTCCTGAGGCTCGGGCTAGAGAGTCTCGAAGCGGTAAGGATGATCCCTTGCCTTGGTTCATGATGGAAATCCAACTTCCAGTACGACATAATGCGGTTTTAATTGTAGAACTAGTATGGCGACATAGTAGCATGGGATGCTATGCCATCTATGATTGATACATTTATATTTGAAGTTGTTTTCTTCACTTATAATAATAATAATAATAAAAGATTAAATTTCGCGTATCAAGCATTATTTGGCTATTATAAGGTAAAACCCTATCCTCTGGCTTGCGTTGCATTGTGTGATGGGACCTGGGTCTTATAATAGCTTCATTGTTCTTTATTTAGCATTGCGTTGTTTGTTTTATGCACTTGTATTCTTGGGAGGAAACCCGTTCTGTATTATACGGCGTGGTCCCTTGATTTACCTAACTTTAAAATAAAGATTAATAATTGTTTTAGTTCTCACACCAGTCATATGACTGACTTGGAGTTTATTGTTTTAACCAAAACTCTGGGTGCCCCTATTTTCCACACGGGCAGCTAGTAGTTTTGGTTTTGCAGATTTATATTCATAGGATCCTGGTTTACAGCTGGAATGATATTCGGAAAGCTCTGTATTCGTATATTTCTTTCAGTTGTGTTTTGTATTATTTCCCGTTGCATTGTAATTTGTAAACCTCGGATATTTATTGAATGTGTATTATTTATTCATACTATGTATATTCTTGTATTCTGATGTATATTGTTGTAATAAGCAATGAAATGTTCCTCTGTTTGTGTTCTGATTTGTCGTGTTCTCAACTCAATCCGGGCTTTCCTTTACGGAGAAGTTAGGGTCGTCTCAAATATCTTGGTGAACTTAAATACTTTTTGGGCATTGAAGTTATCAAAAAATCAGAATTAGAAATCATGCTATGTCAGAGAAACTATGTATCAGAAATACCAAAGAGAGAAAAGATGAGCATGCAAAACCCATGACTATATCTATGATGAGCAATATTTTTTTATCTAAATACAACGGTGAAAACTTCTCAGATCCAACTATGTACAATAGTGTAGTGGGTTCCTTGAACTATACCGCTACCATAAGACTAGATATTACTTTCAGCGTAAACAAGGTATCACAATTTATGCATAACCCCAGTGAAAATCACTGGAGAGCAGTGAAGCAGATCTTACGTTATTTAAATGGTACTGTAAATCAAGGATTTCAGCTAAAAGGAAATAAAAACATGGAAAACAAAGGTTACGTTGACTCCGATTGGGTCTCAAATGCGGATGATCGAAGATCCACAGACGGATATGTTCTGTATTTTGGTGAAATTCCAATATCCTGGTGCTCCAAAAAGCAAGTCACCATTTATCGCTCCAGCGCTGAAGCTGGATATCATAGTGTGGCCAGCATCATAGCAGAGATAATTTGGGTTCAATCTTTGTTGTCTAAAATTAGGATCTCTCTTCATAAAAGACCCATAATTTGGTGTGATAACATTAACACTGTATCACTCTCAGCAAATCCAGTACTCCACTTGCAAAAAGCACACTGAAATAGATCTATATTTCGTGCGAGAGAGATTGGTCAGTGGGAAGCTTGAAATTAACCATCTTCCTTCGAATTTCCAGAAGGTCAACATCTTAATCAAAGCCCTATCTAAAAAAACTTCAAAAGATTTAATGCTAATCTGAAGATTACTGAAAGTAATGGAAAATTGGAAGAAGAAGAAGACAGAGCAGAAGTTTTAATGTCGGCCGAAGAAAACCCTAGTATAAATTGAAGGAGGATATTATGAGATATAACATTTCAAGCAGCTGTATTTACACTTTAAGTTTACAGGAGAAAATTAGTGACTCTGTGTGTAGACCATATAACCATTAGTCCCATTAGCGTTACAACTATAAATATACATCAATAGTATATTGTAAATAATTCTTTCGAACATAATAAAAACTAATTACTATAGTCTTCCTATTTCTGCTGTTTCTCTCTAGTTCGTTTCAGTTTGGATTTATTGATGCACATAGTCTGACTTCGTTCCATACTTTAGCAAAATTGAAACGATGTTGTCGAGCTATTTGCCAGCAGTTCTAAGTTTGATCTGAATTTAATTCCACCTTCTTTATTGGATCAGTGACCTCTCTAGTTTCCGGTAACAAATTTGGTTGTAGAACCTAATCTCGAGTTATGTGGCTTACCTTGTATTTGCTAATGTTACTGATATGAACTGTGATCCATCTATCGCAGGAGCAGCTTAGGGTTTGAATTGCATGAGCAAAATAGGGTTCAAATCGAAGGAGCAACCTGCATCATGGAACAACTACGAGCTAGGTTGAAATATTTGAGAGGAAAATGAGAAGAATCTTTGAGAAGATGAACAAAGACAATTTTCATAAAGAGAAAGGAAAGGAAGGGCAACTAGTGTATTTTAAAAATACAATTTTGTCCTATAAACTAAATTAAATATATGATAAAACTTTAAACAAAATGTTGGGTACTTTGTTGTCTTGAAAATTCAATATTTGAAACAATTGTCATAGAAACAAATTCAAGGCGATGAAAAGTCACCGCAACCTAATTTCCAGGAATTTTTAATTGTCAGATATCAAGAGCATCTCCAATGTATCGAACATGTATTGTCTAATTTAATGTATATGCCCATAGTGTTAACCCAATGCAAATAGAGAACACTTTAAAAAGAAAAAAGAATGCTCCAATGCAAATGCTATTTAATAGTAATTTTGACATATGTTGCCAATCAAATCACGAGAAATAATATATTTATTTCATTTAGTTATATTTAATTAATTGTGAATTGTTTCACATTGTTAAATACAATGTCCACAAATAGACATTGCAATTGACAATATTTTCTATTTTGTTTGTCACATCATATTAATAATCTGTTACACATAAACGTTGAAGATAAAATTTCACTTCAAATTGTTAAAAGCTTATGTATATATGTAAAAAGACAATCAATAGCATTGAAGATGCAAAATATATATATTAAACTAATGATGCTGTTTTATGGCATACATGTCACCAAACCGATCATTGCAAGATGTTCATCTACGGTAAGAATAAATATAAATGCTTAAAGCTCCAAAATATGTAAAAATGTCCCACTGCAATTTCTTCCAGATACTACATATGTCATCTATGATTTACACTCTACTCAAACAAATTCCCCTTCAAACTTCAAATTAAACAGTGAACAATGGATGTGCATGGGGAAATCGACCTTACATATTTTTAAATTTTAAAATAGAGAATATTCAACACTCTGATACAAATCCATGGTTAATGCTTGGCAACCATCAGTCAATTGTATGGAAATGATATAAAAATACAATACAACAGGCTTATGCAGTCATCCTGGCCTACTATGAAAGTGGAATATGTCGTACGTGATATATGTTGCAAAGAAGCAAAGGAGCCGACTGACCTTTTGTTTTTAAAAACATTAAAATGTGTTAAGTCCCATGGCCCAAAAAACTATTGGGTACATACACCCAATTGAACTCGAAAAAACATAACAAACTAATACCAAACCCTAGCAGCAATACAGAATACAGCTATACATCTTATCTCTACGAAAACCCAAATAATGGCGAGTTCTCGAGAGATGAAATCTCTCTAATACTTAGTATAGCTTCATGGCGGCTTCCAAATGAAACCTGCTTTGTTCTCCTTCCATCTTAGAGGAGAACTGAGCTTGCTTTTGGCTGTATTATCCTTCAAATTGGTTCTCTAACAACCGATCGCAGTGATGTTAAGAATCGACCTTATCGAGGTTCCATAGCTGTCTCTGGGTCTTTTGAAGTCTATATATTCATCATACTTCCCTCCATTGCTGCTTCACCATCATTCCAGCTAGATAAGTGATAGATCTGGTTATTCATCCAGTTTTTTAATGATGCTTCCCAATTCTTTGTAAAAATCTGAACTTTTCTTCATATTTTCTTTTCTTTAGGTATTTATTGAACTCTGGATCACTGCAAGAGGCATTTCTTTTTTGTTTCAGCTAAAAGCAATAGATTACTATTTGATTTATATCCAAAATAAGGATGACATGTATGAGTAATTTGTTTACTTCCCTTATAGAAAAGATTTCTGTTATCAGAATTGAAACATGCTCCAGGAAGGAAGTTAAAGTTGCAATGAATATCCTGATATCACTCTGGATTACTACTGGGTGGAAGGTGATCTCTACCCCCGTAACAGGTGAGAACCACGCATTATTGTTTGAAAAATTTGAAAAAATAATATGACTATCTAACATATTGTGTTTACTTCCCTTGCAGAATTGATGGTCGTTAGCAGAGCTGAGATGTCCTTCACTAGGCAGGAAGTCAAAGTGTTTGCACTTGACTTTGTCCAAGTCATTGGAACTTGGATTAGAATGATAGCCATGAAGGTTGTGGAAGCTTTGCTTACCATTTAATAAGAAGTCTTCAACTTGCTTATCATAGTCAACATTTTTACTAAAATTGGCCTGATTACTTATGCTGTCATTCTTATGCCTGCTAGCTTTTCTCATAATAATCTGGCTAACAGTTAAGATATTCTTCCACAGTTGGTTGCAATTGATTTCCATGTCTGTATGTAGCCTTTGATTACTTTCTTTCTAAATATAATATATCACGTCAGTTAACAAAATACAAGCCTTATTAAAATAATTGGATTTGGGCTTATAATGTTTCAAAATATAATCAATACTACTTATTATATCTAATATAGGGATATATTGATTGAATCCTAAAGTACATTTGGCATTATACCATATGTACTGGGAATACACACAATCAAAAAATAAATGATTGGAGCTTTCAACATCATTTTTGCATAGAAGACAAGGGCTTTCTAAATCCTTACTCCATTACAACATCTATCTTTGATGGGTAATTTATTTAAAAGTGCAAAAAATGCACAGTGAGCCATTTTTGGACAATTGGTTTTGCACCAAATTACCTTGTACTAGTCGACCTCTTCCCCTTTAAGATGTTCCCACTTTTTTTTTTGAAAGAAAATTTCTCCTTTGAGAATAATTTTCAAACCCATTCACCTTTAAATTTGCTTTAATCAATTTGAAGACAATTTATTGCATCCTTGAAAATAAGAGCTACAGTACAATTATGAAAGCCCTAACAATTATTAGTAACAATTTTTTGAACCTTATCATTAATCCCCTCTAAAAGGTATATGTTATTCCAACCAAGGAGTAATCAATGAATTACCACATATCCATGGGTCAAACCACAAACTGGTTTGATTACCATCCTTTAATTTTCTCTCAATGAGATTTTTACCCATATCTCTGCAATCAAGAATTATATTCCAAACATAAGAATGTTGACTTTATTTTCTAATAATCCAGAATTTTTTATTCTTTATTTAGCTTTCATCCATTTAGCTCATAAGTACTTACCTTCCAAAAATTTCCAGAGTAATTTAAATTTGCAAATCTCGAAAAGGTCTCTACTGTTTCTAAGCCCATATACACCAAGTTTTTTTGGTTTGCAAACATTGACCCATGTAATTTTATGTTGCTTTCCTCTCCAAATAAAATTTGCACACATCTTTCCAATTTTTTGAATGGCACTTACAAGAATGATGTGTGTTTGAATCCAATATATGATAACTGCTGCAGTGACTATGTGTGTGAGTTCCATTCTACCAGTTAGAGATAATAATTTGCTAGACCAACCTTCTAGCTTTCTATGAATGATATCAAATAATCTAGAACTTTCCTTGTCTTTAATTTGGTTAATGCTTAATGGAAGGCTAAGGTACTTGACTGATAGCTTCCCTTCTTTGTATTTCAGGAGATTCAAAATATCATCTTTATACAAAGCCTATTTACTGAAATAAAATTTGTTTTTGTTTGAATTGACAGTAAGTCCAGCAAATCTTTCCATGTTTTCCAGTATTCTGCTAATTGTAATGGAATTTTTCTTGTCAGCATTCAAAAAAAGAAGCATATCATCAGCATAAAGAAAATGTGTAATATGTCGCTTATTTCTGTTAATAGGCTTAATGTTTCCCCTTATCAGTTCAATTTCCATTTGAATGGAGAAGTATTCCATAACAATAGAGAATAAATAAGGAGACAAAGGATCACCTTGCCTAATTCCTCTATTACTGTGAATAAAACCTTTTGGGGAACCATTAATCATTACAGAATAAGTCACATTGTTTATGCATTCTTTAATTAAAGCACATAAGTGATCGTTAAATTACATTTTCTGCATAATGTATATGATAAAATTTCTATTAATCTTATCAAATGCTTTATGCAAGTCAATTTTAATACACATGAGATTTTTATTTTTCTTATTAAAATCCCTTATTAGCTCATGAGCTAATAAAGTATTCTCAGAAATTAACGTCCCTGGAATAAAGGCACATTTATTTTCAGAAATGATGAATTTAAGAAAATATTTCAATCTATTGCAAAGAATAGAAGAAATAATTTTATAAATAAAATTGCAGCAACAATTGGTCTATAATCATCTAACCCTAAAGGAGTTTCAACTTTAGAATCAGAGTTTAAAAGGTGTGATTTGTGTTTTTCAGTAACTTACCAGAATTAAAAAATTATGATATAGAATCACATAAAGCATTTTGCATTTTAGGCCAATGTGTTTTATAAAATTTTGCACCAAACCTATCAAGGCCTGGACTCTTATCATTATTTGAATTGAAAATGATATTTTTAGCCTTTCATTTCTAATAGAGGCAATCAAAATATCTAAACAATTACAATTAACAGTATATTTAAATTCAATATTGGGAAAAGTGTTAGAATAGTTTGAAGTATTATAAAATGAGAAAAAGTAATTAATGGCCTCTTTCTCAATGAGAGAGGCTTCATTAATTGTTTTGCCATTACTGTCAATAATTTTCCCAATATCATTTCTATTTCTCCTATTAGACATTCTATTGTAAAAAACTTGCTAGCCTCATTCCTAGTAGTTAACCTGTCTATCTTGGCCTTTAATTTAAGTTAACAAAGTTAACATGTAGAGCATTAAAAAGGTTAGCTTGTGCATTAAAAAAGGAGCCAGCCTTTACCTTGTCTGAGCAGTTATCATCTAAATCATTGTGGAGTTTTACACACTCATTCCTAATAGCAGTAATATCACTCTTATTCCAATTATTGTTCCAACTTTTAAGATTTGATTTAACAATCTGCAAAGTTTTGTTAAATTTGTTTTGAGCAATTCCATAAAGATTATTAATAAAACTGTAATGAACATCCTCTTTATAATTGTCCTCATATACCCACCCATTTATGAACCTAAAAAGGTAGTTGGAAACTCCACTTTTATTAGCTTGAACAGAAACTAGGATGGGTGTATGATCACTAGAGTTTTGGGGTAGAGTACTGCATTTCACATTAGAGAAAAGATTAATAAATTGCGGTAGAGTGCTACATTTCACATTAGAGTAAAGATTAATAAAATCTTGATTAAATAAAATCCTATCTAGCTTACAGTGTATGTTTCTCAATTCACCTGATTTCCATGTGAATTTATTGCCAAGAATAGGGGTTCTATTAAACCGGATTTTAAAATAAATTTGGAAACCCATTCCAATTTTTGAAAAGGGACAGGGTTGCCTCCTCTCTTTTCAAAACTGTGAAATCCAGTATTAAAATTCCTAATTAACATCCAAGGGATGTTATTAGAATGACTAAACTACTTAATACAATTCCATAACTTTATTCTATCCTCTTCAAAATTGGAAGCATAAATAAAATAGATCTTTATAAAAAGACCACCTTTATTTTTAAAAATACAGTGAATATACTGCAAATATATAAAGTAATCAACAAGAGACCATATGTTAGGATTGTGTAAAACCATAATCCTACCATTGCCTCCCATTGTATTATTACCGATACAATTCCAATTTGAAAATCTTATGGTTTGAAGATCAACTAATTTCTGATCATTTAACTTGTGTTCAAGCAAACCAATAATACTTGGTTTGTATTTATTCAAAAAATTTGAAAGGTCAAGATGCCTTTCAGGGGAATTGAGCCTCCTATATTCCATGTTATAATATCCATATATATATATATATATATATATATATATGTATATTAGCCTGCTTTGTGACCAGGCTACACAAAGCCAGGGACTTGAGTATGAACTTGCATTGATTGGCGATCATTTGGATGGAGTGATAGAAAGTTAGAAAACTTGAGTTGTACATGCAAATGTCACTGGATCGGAACCCCCTTCGGGATCGGATCAGATCGGAGCACCCCCTATCCGACCTTCGTGGGATGATGAATTCTGGACAACCGAAGTCTGTTATCCCATGTTCTCCACTACTTCCGAGTTTCACTCAACAGCCGACACATGGCATAACTGACCCAGCCTGCCAAGTAACTTGCCCGTAGCTATAAATACAGGAGAATGCAACAAATTTAGGGACTATTAACACTTCATTTATTCATAACAGCCATGGCTGAGTTCCTCCGTAGATAATCACCTTCTTCTCCAATGAAAATAAGTGAATACGAAGAGAATTATTCATTGTATTTGAGTGACTGAGTGTCAATATTCAATGTAATTGTAATTCCAGAATGAAATGAGAAACTATAAAGTGGACGTAGGCTCATTAATGCCGAACCACTATAAATCTTATGTGCTGATTGCTTTTCTATGCTTCTTGATGAGTAATCTCGATTACTTTCTACGAAATCTAGTTACTTAGTTGTTAGAACTACTTTTTGGTCTAACATTTTGATGCTTTCATTGAGAAATGAGGTTCTCAGCATATAAGGATTCTCCAGTCTACTATTAGATCACCTAATTCAATGAGGAAATCCTGTGAATTCTACATTTTGTATTGACTTTGCAATCGCTAAAATCCACGAGCCCAGGGTGAGATCAGATGTGTTTCTAATTCATATGAAGTTTCCGGATCGGATGCAGATAAAGCCATCATCTCGGATGTAGGTGAAGCCTTCAGATCAGATACAGTAGAAGACTTTGGGTAGGATGGACAATAGCGGCTCAGATGGGGGGTTCTGGTATCCGACCTCATCATTATGTGCAGGCAACATGGCATACTTGGACCTGCTCGGTTCATGAAGACATACCCGCCCCGCTCAGCTCTTGAAGCAATATCCAACCCACTCAAGCAAAGGACTTATCCGACCCACGACCCGCGTAATTTATTCGACCCGCAACCTGAAGGTGTACTCTAACCCGACCTGGAGCAAGTGCTACGACCCGATCCAAGGACCCTGATTCAACCTCAACCCGAACCGACCAGCTGATGATACCCAGATCCGATCCTGAAATATGACTCAAACTACAACCAGAAGACATAGGGTCATTTCTGAAAAAAAATCTATTTTTTAGGTATAACCTAAATTTGAACAGAACCCGTATCGCAGCGTAGTGGCCAACATTAATTGTCAAGGCTTAACAACCAAGACTCAGTGCTTAGTCCTAGAATATCAACTACTAAATGGCAATGATTGGAATTCTCCCTAAAGACATGACCATTATTCACTGATGTTCAATGAGGGGAGTTCCTGAATAGATTCAACATGTTAACCGTAGCATGTGTGAGAAAGACTACTTCTAGACATCCTCTATTTTAAGGTTCCAACGGTGTATAGACCTCACTAATGCAACTGATGTTTCTGAACGAGTAGTGACCATTTGGTTTACATGACTTAAACCTGCTCAATCGACGAAATCTCGAGTGACATTGATATTGAGCAGCCCGGACACTATTTTGAAGATGACTCGGATGATCTTAGCTACGATGGTTCTTAATGACAGGTTACCAGAAAGCGACTGAAGAACCTAATACTACAAAGCTGCCCTTTGCTTGTATGACATAATAGATGGCACATGTCATGTGGTTCACTCCCTGAAGAGCATAGTTAACATTTGCAATGTCTATCTGCTATCAACTGTGTTGAGGAAGATTGATTTCCCTCGGATAAGGGTTAGACCAACATACTTTGGTGCCCAGAGTTTGCTACCAGTTGAACCACCACATGCCATAATCGGACATATATTTCTTTGCTCGGATGATAGCAACTTGACTACTCACCAGTCACCATATGACCTTGGTCAAGAGATGAGGGCTTGAGATCAAAGAAAATATGAATCGACCGTAAGGTCTCCACTCCATACATCAGTTGTGACATAAAACATGAGTATTACTTGAAGTATTGCAAGCCATGCTATCCTAGTCAAGTTTATCTGACCAAGGTCTTGACTGACCAGCTCTAGTGGCGTTCAGAGCTTACATTGCTACTTGGTGTCTACTGCTAAAGTTCCTAATGATAGCTAGAATGGGAATGGTCTGTGGCGACAAGTTACTGAAAGAGCCTGCTACTTAACTAAATGGGAGATGCTACATAACGGAGATGGCGTGGAACCCAAAAGTACTTTCCTCCTCCAAAGGTGGTGTCAGTATATCAAATAATGGGAGCATCGAAAAAGGAGTCGCCAGATTATCTTCCTGAAGACATGGACTCCGGAGAGGATGAAGATTCGGGATGTAGAAGGGTGACATTTAATGAAGCAACTGCAGATACCGATTGATGACGACAACCTGACCAAGGTCTTGAAAATCGGAATTCACTTAGACCCCCTCCGAACGAGGGAACTGATGGATTTTCTATAGGTGAATCTGGATGTATTCGCTTGGACCCATACCGATATGAGTGGGATTTCACAATCAATTATGAGTGATTTGCTGAGTATAAACTCGAAGTGTGCTCCTGTCATGCAAATGAGACGTATGCTCGATCCGGAGAGGCCAGGTGCCTTAAAAGAAGAAGTGGAAAAGTTAAGAGATAATGGATTCATTAGAGACTTGACATAACCTGATTGGATATCAAACCCCGTCTTAGTTAAGAAAACCAATGGGAAGTAGTGTACATGTATTGATTTTTCAAATCTAAACAAGGCCTACTCAAAAGAAAGCTCCCCGTTACGAAGGTAGATCAGCTGGTAGATTCAACGGATGTAAATGAACTTCTTTCTTTTGTGGAGAGGTGACAACATGAAGCAGATTTGTTCCCAGAGCTACAGACGAATGCATCCCTTTCCTGGATTTGATAAATCAACGAAAAAGCAACTTTGAATTTCAGACAAAGGGAACTTGACTCACAAGTTACCCAGAATGGGTCAAAGAACTATTAGATAGCTTTGAGCATTACAATGTATCGCATATTCCACAAGTAGAGAATCAGAACTTGGACAAGCTGGCCAAGTTAGCGAGCCCTAACAATCCAAAATGGATGGATATGGTCCCAATCGAGAAGCTAGAAACTCCAACCATTGACCAGACAAAAGTTGATCCAATGTTTGAGACCAAACTAGGGAGAGAGTCATGGACAACCCCCATAAAGAACTTCCTGCAACACGAAATGCTTCCAGCAAGGAGAAGCGAAAGGCGTTCCATCGTTCGTTATGCCTTGAGATATGACACCCAAGACGACTTTGCTTATTTCTCTTGGAAGGTTGTCCTGAGAGAGACATTAACAAGCCCCATTGCTGATTCAATGCCCTGAATGATTTGAAAAAAATCACTAATCAATTTCCCACTTGATGGGAGATATATGCGAATGAAACATCTAATGAACGATGTTACGGAGTTAGAAAGTGAAGATTCACACTCCCACTCCGTTCTTCGATTATCTGTTAAGTAACTCATGCCTTATAAGCTGGGGGCAATTGGAGATTCGAGCATGGATTGCTCATGATTACATCATCTGATTCAAAGCTAATACATTACAATCTTGCGTGACTGACTGCCTCAGTCTTTCTTGAAGATTGGCGAGCTAAAGATTTGGAAAACTTAAGTCTAGATGCTGATTGATTGTCTGTGCACTGGCCCTTGTACCTGAAATGGGATCAAAGGCACATTGGAAAATTTACGAGTTATGACTATCTCCCCAGCAACCATATCTTATTTTCCTAGTATGGAAAGTGTAAAAGCTTCTATAAGCATGGATCTATTATTCTTCTGCCAGTTACCGTCCTAACACCAATGTGATGATGTGCTACCATTAGTGGTATGGACATGACAACATGACACTCAATCCTTGCCCTTGACATGGGGGCAAGGATGCGATTCATAGGAGAGGCGACCTTGTCACTCTAAGACCTCGATCAAGGTCTATTTATTCTTGGGACTACCGCCCTGCAATATTTTGTAAAGACATTCATCATTAGCTAAAGATCTTGCAGCACTTCCCTGGCTGAGACAGGATAAGGCAAAATGAATCGGCAAAGAGCATGCAATGTCATTTCCGCTCAGAATGATATTCATTCCTTTAACAGGACTATTCTTTAACCATGACTCCTATATTTGCATGCTTTACGAGTTATTGATATAATTAACTCAGATGAATTGATATGTGCATGGTGTAGGTACCCAGGATTTGATACCGATTAGATTTCTAACACCCGCATATAAAGTTATGGGGCAATACTATAATAAGCCTGATTGAAATGCTCATTTACAAAGCCACGCCCTCCGTTTGAGGAAAGTTGTATAGCTCATGGTGGATCCGAGATGACCATCCTCTCCTTGGCTCACATGTGGCAGACCACAAGATAATTGTGCATTGACTTTTGCATTTCAAAGTTAGAATCCGATTCCAGATGGGCGTAGTTCGACCGTCTACATGGCTCGATCCTATGCTTGACGCCGCCAGATTACATGAATCCAAATAAAGGAGGTAGCACTGCCGCTTGATATGCTTACTTTTCAATCATGCAATTTACTTTTACATGCTTCCTGAGTTATTGACTTGACTAACTCATGCGATATGAATGATGCAGGTACCCAAAGTTCAGTGCCAATCACTCCTCCCTTAGATTGATCGGAGGAACGCAAAGCCTTGGCAAACGTGAATTGACTGTTTTCCCAAGTAATCTAATCCTCAGAGATTGGATAGAAGTATAGATCTAGGGCGAGTGTGATAGGCTCACAAAGATTAAAGACCACTCAATCCATAACTCTAACTCTCATGACTTGAGAGAAAGTACAAAGGATGGGATGACGACGTCCACAACTCTAACTCTCACGATTCGAGAAAGAGTATAAAGGATGGGAAGAAGACTTCCACAACTCTACCTCTCATGATTCGAGAGAGAGAATAAAGGAAGGGAAGATGACATCCACCGCTCTAATTCTCATGATCCGAGAGAGAGTATAAAGGACGCGAAGATGGCTTCCTTGGGGCGTGATGGTTCACCATAATTAAAGACAGCCTTGACACTCTAACCTAGGCATACGTAAGGAGAGTATAAAGGTACTAAGATTAAGTACCAAAGACAACAGGCTCCTACCCCACTGAAGGATTAGGGACAAGATTGAAAGCTGAGACAGCACCCCCATAAAAGGATTGGGAGCAACGAAATGTCGATCCTAATCAATCCCGAACATGCCCTGGCCAGGAAATTTATCCAAGATTGATTATGGGCATACACATACACATCACACCCCCCTGTTGTATATTACTTAGTTTAGTAATGGTCTTATATTGCATAGGTTATTGTTTGCAGGTATGCAGGATTGAAACTTTTGTATGATCTGTGATGTGATTTATTGTTAATTACTTAAAATTAGTAATATTTCGACTACAACTGCATTTGATTGAAATAATTGACAAGCTTGCAAATATTTGACTTTGTAAGGAAATTGCTCTATTTATAAAAATGTAGGTATACATAGCAATTGATCAAAAGAAAGTGAGGGTCGCACTCGCAACAACCACAATAGACCAATGGAAAAAAAGCAAAGGAACCCATCCAGAAGGCTGGTGCTGATACCTAATGCTAAGCTTCCTATGCGACTCAAGGCGATGATCGAAAAGAGGCCTTGAGAGTAGATCATTCAACAACTTATCACATGACCTGAGGCAACGACCGAAAGGAGGCCTTGGGAGTGACATCTCAAGTGCAACGACTAGTATCACTTTGCAAGTACACTGAAAGGAAAATGCAATGACTCGAGCACTTGGATAACTCAATCACTAAGCTTTGAAAGCAATGTTTCTTTTCCTTGCATCCATGTTTAAATTTGAAAGGGATGTGATATGACTGCTGGTCTTTCGCCATTACCCTTGGACTGGGGGCATAACTATTGAAAGTACTTACAAATGACATAACTTATCCATTTATGTCAAACTTGTATTTTGCTCTTGAAAAGGCGCTTGAGGACCACAAAGCGGATGCAGAGTGAACAGTCATTTTCTAATCCCCACCGACTTCTCGATTGAGAGGCCCTATATAAGGAGGCACGCCATTACTTTGACTTCTAGCTTGCATGGAAGCGAATTGCTTGATACTCTAACTCAAGGGTTAAGAAGAAGGAATATATAACTTTCTTCCATGCTAAGGATATTGGTGCAGAAGGCGCTAGGAACTGTTGACGGTAAAAAATGTCGTAAACACCAAAGATTCCTATTACTAGGAATTGTTAATTTGGTCGCAAGACTAGGTAAGAGAAAGTGGTAAATAACACAAATATTTATAGTGGTTCGGCCGTGGAATAGGCCTACGTCCACTTTGGAAGATTGTTGAACTTTTATTAATCACTCAAGAGTTATAAGGTAGAGCCAAGCTCATTACATTCGCTTTCCATCATATATGATGTCATAATTATCATATATTGAATAAATAAGGAAAAAGACAATTTTGTCCTTCTTATTCCTCAAAGAGGAGATACCATTAATGGAGCTCTAGGAAGGTCTCAAGTGAAGACAATCCAACCCCTTTGAAGTGTGAGACCATGGGCTATTTATAGGAGTGGGAGTAGGTAGGATTAGGTGGTAATAGGACCACATGCAGGAAATTCGAGCCCGCCACCCGTGCGCCTCGAAATTTCGAACCCGAGCGTGGGTTCGAAATTTCGAGTGTCTGGGTTCGAAATTTCGAACCTAGTGGGTTCAAAATTTCAAACCCAGGCGCGGGCACGAAATCTCGCTCCGTTGGGTTCGGAATCTCGAACCCAGCTGTGGGCACGAGATTTCTCGCTCGTTGGGCTCGGGATCTCGATCCCAGCTATGGGTGCAGAATTCGCACACGCTGGGCTCGATACCTCGCACCCACTGGGTTCGAAATTTCGAACCCAGGCATGGGTTCGAAATTTCGAACCCTGGCATGGGTGCGTGATTTCGCACCCGGCTGGGTGCGAATTCTGCGTTATGCCTGGGTGAGGCCCTTCCGAGGGGCGCGAGGGTCCCGGGACCGGGTGGTCGAGGCTCGTGACTTCTCCGGGGTCCGAGGCCTTGATTTGCGGACGTCTTCTGGATGCCATGAGGCTACAAGCGGTGCAGTCCCTTCTTGATCTTGCTTCCTTCTCTCTTATGTGTTCCTTTTCGGCCTCAGCTTCACGAGGTACGTTGAGTTGAGCGTGTCTGATGGTCTCCTAGGAACCGAACCAAAAAGTCGGTTAACATTTGCCCCCCAAAGTACATCTTGTCTTTGACATGGTGTGCTTTGCGTAGGTTGAGAGAGTGGCGAAGCTGTTAATTTTTCCTGTAATTCAAAAGGTAAATAGGTGTTAGTTGTAGGGCTCATTCCCTCTGGCGATGCAGGTGAGCCGTCATTTAGAGGGTGTGCCATGCTCAAATCATCAAGTGTCCGTAGTGCGTAGTCTCCGTGGATGCGCGGGATTTGCCTCACGTGCGTGCGCAGTATGTACACGAGGTAGCATGTCGTAGTGTTCTCGATCCTGGAGGTGCGACCATCATCACCATCGTCACAGATATCTTTTTTTTTTCGGGGATCTTCGAGCCCGAAAAGCATCGAAATTTCGAACCCAACAGGATCGGAATTTCGAACCAAGGGCTCGGGAGTTTGGTCCCCCGGGGTTCCGAAATTTCAAGCCCACGAGGGTCAAAATTTCGAACCCAGGGGTTCGAAAATTCGATCCCCGTGGGTTTGAAATTTCGAACCTGTGGGTTCGAATTTTCGAATCCACGGCTTCAAAATTTCAAACCCAGTGGGTTCGAAAATTTCGAACCCGGGATGGAATTCAAAAAGACACGTCTTTCCTTTATAAATAGCCCCCCCTCACTTTTTCCCTTCTAATTTTTCTATCTCTGGCCGCCATTGCCGAAAGCTTCGAACTCGATAATTTCGAACCCAATAATTTCGAACCGAGCTAGGTGAGGCCTCGAAATGAGGAGTTGAGAAGGGGAGGTGGTCGAAGAGGCACGGTGGAGGCCTCGAGACTCTGCGGGTTCGATTTTTCAATCCCAGCAAGGCTCAAATTCTCTATCCCCCGTGGGTTCGAATTTTCGAACCACAGTGGGTTCAGATTTTCAAACCCACCGGGTCCGACGTCTCGAGCCCTTACGGGTGCGAATTTTCGAACCCGGGGGGTTCGAAGCATCGAACCCTCCTAGGTTAGGATTTTCGATTCCCGTGGGCTCGAATCCACGAAATCCTGTCTGGGTTCGAGATTTCGGAAACAAAGAGGCTCGAGTTTTCGAACCCAGGCGGGTTCGGAACTTCGAACCCTTCTGGGTTCGAAATTTCGAACCTGGTGCTCGAAGTTTGGAGCCTGATATGGTTCGGGACATGGCCATTGCTGGGTTTTCAGTTTGCCACACTGATGGACTTTGTATTCCGAACATTCGCCTTTGGATTTGCATGCTTAGCATTGATGCATATATTGTTAACCGCGCGAGCGGGTTTAGGATGGTTCACATAGGTAGAGCATACAACCGGACTGGGACTTGGACTATTATGAATCGTTCTGAACTTTCTTTATGTAGCTCATCCTTGCATAACATTACACGCACGTATTAGTTGTCACCAACACAAGGGGTACAGGTCACTATATGGCCCGTTCTAACACTGATGCGTTGAAGTATAGCTAAAGATGCAGACCAGATCAAGGACCGGAAAGACTATGGAATCCGAGGCTTCCCAGCCCACCTTGCACACATCCAACCCTACCCCTAAAGGTGACTTGTTGGGCAGCGAGCTTGAGATCACCACCGAAGGATTGAATTCTTCTCATTCGACCAGCTCGCCCGAAGTATCTGAGCACGGGGAGCAACCTGAATGACAATACTTCCTGGTCGTGATTGAAGAGGCCAAGAATGTAGATATCATGGGCGATGATGAGCCCGTACCTCCGGTGGCTCCGGACATGTTGCCCGATGCAGTAATTTTGGAGAACCCTATCGACTCGGTGCAGTCGTGTATGGATGTTGCTGCGGTCAAGAAAATGGCAGCCCGATTTAAGATTCCGGTGGGCGATTCCCATGCCCTTGGGATAGATGACAGAGCGCACATGCTGCCCGAAGGTTTCACTGTCTGGAACCGATAAGTTTGCCTGTCTGGGTGCATGCCCCTGGCCAATAACTTTATCCGAGATTTGTTGTTCTACTTCCGTCTCGCGCCATCATAGCTACACCCCCAATGCTTATGCTTCTCTCCTGGGGACTTACGTTCTCTTTCACGAGTTTTTGAACAGGGAGCCCACTAGGGAAGATATTCGATACTTCTTCCATTTAAGGAAAATGAGTGCTGCCTCTCCTTCTCAATGATCACTGGAAGCGACGACTACCACAAAATTCTTTGTCGGGACTTGGCCCAGATTGTCTGTGTTTAAGCGCGAGTGGTTCTTTGTTAGCTGCCCTCCCGGCTTTGCCAGAAGGTGGATTGAGGGAAGTAAGTGTTTCTCTAATTCCGTTCCTTGTCGTAATTTTTGGATTCCTTCCTTTATTCATAGTTTTGAAATGGGATATGACAGGAAATCTAAAGGCGCCGACTGGAGACGAATACCGGCAACGCCTTATTGCTTTGCGGGCAATACCAGCGAATCTCCGCGATACCAGTACCATGATAAGTCAGGATCGCCTCTGCCACGCTAGGTTGCTGCCGGACAACCGGGCTGTGATCAGACCCACGGTTTCTATTAGTGTGCCAAAGGAGGGAGTTGCGGCGGGCTCTTCCCCTATTGGGGGGAAGAGGAAAATGCTCTCAACGGGAGGAGAAATGCAAAGGACTGCTCCACATCAAGTAGATGTGCACAGGGTTGAGGCTCATGGTCAAGAGGAGGTTGCCAGAGATGAGGGGTTGCCGATCACTCCCGTCCCACCTCCAACAGGGGAGGGGGAAGGAGCGTTGGCTAGGCCGCAATCTCCTGCGACTCACTCAGGGGCCCCTGCCTCGCTTGAACCCGCGAGCAAGTTTGATGGCTTAAAGGGACTTGCTTTAGTAGTGACTCCATGGTCGAATACGACGAGCCTGGAAGAACTTTCCTGTGCTGCTAAGGGGTTAACTTCCTTGATCGAACCGCAATCTGGTCTGTTGAGAGAACACTTAGGGCATACATCCATAACACTACATAGCATAGACGTTCGGCCGACTTGAGTTACTTAACTAACTTCGTCTTGTTCTATTGGCAGGTGATATAGAACGTGGACGTAGCGGACAAAGTTATGGGCGCGGGGATCGATAGCATCCTCAGAGTTTTTCTTTTGAGAGATTTCAGAGATCCGCTAGCTTGTATGGTGCTCTGCCTCCATTAGAACAAGGTAGCGGTCGTCGAGACCGGGATTGATCTAGGCGATCTCCGACACCTCCTCCCCCTTCTCCCCCTTCTCCTATTCGCGCTCCTGCAGGGGATGCTCGGCTCAACATACATGGATCTCGATCTCTGCCTTCGACAACTCCCCCATCGGCTACCCATACGACTCCCATTCAACCTGCTAAGTGGAGGGAGTTGTTGTTTGGTCAACTAAGGCCGGACATGGAAGTATCGTCGGGAATGCAAAATCTGACGGAGTCCTAAATCCGAGCGTTTTTTGTTGAAAAGAGGAGGGCGTTCTTGAAGCTGTACTTCCCTCAATATCATTTTGACGAGCCGCCGTCTCTCCCTGATCTCCGTCCTGCTCCCAGTAGGGAATCCGAAGATATATGGATGTATGTACAGGCGGTGTATCACCAGGCCAACGAATTTACCAAGTACTCCCTCCATCTTTTCGAGTTGATTAAAATGAAAAGCCTAGAGCTCATCAACCGTCAACTGACCACCGATGGTGAAAAGACCTCGGTTACCTACTTGGAAGCCAAGATAGGTGTGTTTCTCTACTGCGTTGTGGTCAATTCACCCCTATTTTGTGCGTTTCCCAGATTTAACTTTTGACTATGTCATTGCAGCAGAGCTGAAGCAAGCCTATAAGACTTTAAAGACAAGGGTTGCGCGCGACCGTGAGACTTTTAACGATATAGTAAGTTGCTTGACCCTTGAAAATATAGCCCTTAAGAACGATAAGGATGAGTGGTCAAAGGTATGCACTGAGATGGAAAAGGAAATTGGGAAAGTTACTCAGCTCCAGAATGACAATACCGCTTTGAGGGAGGAAAACGAGAGGTTGCGGGCTGAGAATGCCAAGGTTGCTGAGTTGAAGAGGCAGCTTGAGGCAATGAAGAAAGCAAAGGAGGATGCCGAGGCTAGCAACAAGGACGCATTAAGTTCGGCCGAGAGTGTGAGAGCTGAGAATGAAAGGGAGGTAAGGCGGCTGAGGGAACAGCTGAATGATGTGGAGTTCCACGTTGGGTCCTCCTGTGAGGAGAGTATCCATGAGATGTATGTGATAGATTTAAGACTCCGAGGGATTTCGTGGGTCGAGGACTACCCTCGCGAGCTAGCCAGAACCTGGGAGAGGTTGATACCTTATGAGGCCTTCTTGCGTCAAGTGGATGTAAGCACTCTGGACGAGCGCCAACTTGCGGATGTCTTTCTGGACAACGCCGAACACGAGAGGCTGGAGGAGGGAAGGAGATTGTTGTAGGAGGATGTTGAGAATAAAAGATTGGTGAGGCGTGCCGAAGAGAAAGGAAAGTTTGCGGTGATCGGGCGCGCGGTTGTGGCGGAAGCATTCACAGAGGGGAGTTCTCATCTGCCCCTGGACCCCGGATCTGTCATGGTGAGTGGTCCCGGGGGTTTGGCCCACACTGCTACTGAGTATAATCCTGACTTCCCGGCACTGGTGGATACCAGATTCACCTTACCCACTGTCGCAAGCACCCTTCCTATCATTCCTACGCCATCCTTGACCATAGGTAAATTCCTTTTACCCTGCATCCCTGAGGACGAAGTGATTACAAATTTATGGACTAAAAAAGGTTGTGTTTTTTCTTATGGAGTTCCTTCTGGGTCTACGACAGCAGCGGACCCCGCTCCCATGATCCCTCAAATGACTGAAACTGGGCCGGGCCCCGTAGGGACACAAACCGGAGAGGGCGGTGATTAACTCGATACCTTTTTTGGCATAAGAATAACTTCTAGCATGGTCGACATTCTTAATGAAGAAGGAGAGGTGGTCGATGGATTGAGTGCCCCTGCCAAAGGCCCTGTAGAAGCCAATGTGGCTTTGATGGCGACCCTGGTGGCGAGTCAACAGGCCAAGATGATGGCGAAGTGTGAAGAGGTAGAGGAGAAGTGAGAGCATGACAAAGCTGCTAGGAAGGAGTTCCTAACGAAGACTCAGCAGGACGCCGAGGTGAGAGCTGCCGACACCGCTGCGAAGAAGCGAGCCGATGAGGAGGCTGAGAAGAAGAGGGCCAATGATAAGGACCGGAAGAAAAGGGAGGATGAGGAAGCACAACGGAGGACTACCGAGTCCCTTGAGAAAGCCAAAGCTGGTGGCGTCACGCCTCACAGGTCCCAAAAGCTTGCTGCCCGGAAGGCCGCCAGAGAAGCCAAAGAGAAAGCTGAGCAGGAGGGCAAGGCGGTCCCGAAGACGAGTGACGCTGTGGTTGGCCTCGCTGCTGGGGGTGCCGCCAAGCCTATGCCACATGCCACTCTGATTGACATTACTGAGATTTCTAGTGGTGAAGGGACAGGCGAGAGACGCCTCTCGGCTTCTCATGAATCGACCACTTCCCGGAGGGGTTGAGATCGAAAGAACGAGTCTGGCAAGAAGAAGCCCAGAACTAAGGATGAATCGTCAAGCGTGGAATTTGCACAAAAGGACAAGCACAAGAAAAGAAAACAAAACATGGTTAGCATTAGCAAGCTTAACAGGAGTTACCATTATATTGGTAGTCTAGGCCGATAGTTTACGCGAGTACGGCCCTCGCTTTTGTTTTTTCAAGACACAATGTGGTTCTTATGTACACCCTGTCATTAGAAAGTATAAGTATTAGACACGTAGTTTGTTTAGCGCGTGTGTGTGAAAAGGAAATATGAACTAGTAAAGATCGTTGTTTATGTCAATTGTTCGGATGTTCTTTTTATGTTTTCCTGCGTCCTGTACTTGCATAAACTTACTTATCGTTACACTTGTCACAAAAGCGATTAGAGTCCGTCTCTAGGTAGATTATTCTAGAGAGGTGAGGTGGAGTGCTGGTTTCAGTAAGTTCCCCTCAGCTCAGGGAACCCGTAGTTTGCGAATGCAGGCTGTGCGCCTGCTGTTTTCGGTGGCCCGGGGTTAAACCCAAGTATAGCGAAGGCATAGGGCATCGCGTTGTGCGATCCACCAGGTGGGTGGATGTCCCGTCGTTCATCGGGTTGAGGCTAGCCGCCAAACGTCGTTTTATTCGTCGGTGTAGTTTTCAGTCCTGATCATCAGCTCGTAAGGTCCGATCGTGGCCATGGGCTGCCCCTAGCTTTGAGAGCTAAGGGGAAGAAACGATTTAAGATCGGTCTTGGTGCTGCGCCAAGATTCGACTGGCACCCGCAACCAGCGAAGAGAGATTTGCATCGATCTTAGTCGGTCGCTGAGTAGCGCCAAGCCGCCTGGACTAGGACGCGAAACGATTTATCCTCGGTCTCGACACTGGACCGAGGTTCGAGTTCGTGGTTGTTTAGACTCGGTCGTGCCGCGGGCTGGCAATTCGAGTAGCGTTGTCAGCTCCCGTGCTTGGGGTGCCGGGCGTAGCCAAGCGTTTCGGACTTGATGTTGCCTAGAAATTGGAGTAGTCGCACTGGCTCCCGTGCCCGGGGTGCCGATGTGGTTCTCGTAGGCGTGAATCGAGTTAGTTGTTGGAAAACAAGTTGCATTATGTGAGAAGTAAACAACAGGGTGATAGGAAATTGAACACCATTTCTACTAATAACTTTGGCAGTAATAGCCTTTACAATGCCTTGGATTTCTGACAAAACCGAACATTGTTCGAAAAGCATAAACAACCGTAAACTGAGTTATGTAAAGTAGCGGCGGAGATGTTCGCTATTCCATGCTCTTAGGAGTTCAGCTCCGTCGACGGTTGCAAGCCTGAAGATTCCATCGCTGAGCTTTCGATGTATGGAGTATGGGCCTTCCCAGCGAGGCGCGAGGTCGGTTGACAGGGGAAAAACCTGCTTTAGAACGAGGTCGCCGATGTTGAGGTCCTTGTGGCGAACCCTGGAATTGAAGTATCGGGCTACTCGCTGATGTTGGGCGGCGGCTCTGATATCGGCCTCGTTCCTTTTTTCTTCCAACAAGTCTAGTGATCTAAGAAGTAAATCTTGGTTTGTCTTTGGATCGAAGTACATGACTCGATGGGATTGAAGCTTGAGCTCAATGGGAATGATGACTTCAGATCTGTATGCGAGGGCGAACGGAGTATGGCCGGTTGTTGTCTTGTGGGTGGTATGGTAGGCCCATAGGGCCAAAGGAAGTTCGTCTACCCACATACCCCCAGCCTTTTCCAGGCACTTCTTCATGATGGATTTAATGACCTTGTTAACCGCCTCAACATGCCCATTGGCTTGAGGATGAGCCACTGCTGAGAATCTTTTATCGATGCCGTGGTGCTGAAAGAAGGCTTTAAACTCAGTGCTCTCGAACTGAGTGATGTTGTTGGAGATGATAGCCTAAAGGCGCTCCATAACAGGTAATGATGTTGAAGACAGCAAAGTTGATTATCTTCTTCGTGGTTATGGTGGCAAGAGCTTCAGCTTCTGCCCACTTGGTGAAATAGTCCACTGCGGCGACGACATATCGTGCCCCGCCTTTGGCCATTGGAAGAGTTCCGATGATGTCGATTCCCTACATGGCGAACCGCCATGGGCTGACCATTTGAGATAGTTCGGTAGGCGGGGCTCGTGGAATCTTGGAGAAGCGCTGTCACTTATCGCACTTGCGGGTGTAGTCCGCGACGTCCTGAATAAGCGTAGGCCAGTAATAACCATGTCTAAGAATCTTTTTAGCCAGGGTCTGCCACCCAGTGTGATCGCCACATTCGCCTTCATGCACACTACTTAGCACTTGGAGGGCATCGCTGTGAGCTACGCACCGAAGCAAGGGAACGGAGAAACCTCTATGGTAGAGTACCCCATCCATAAGAAGGTAATAAGAGGACTGGCGAGTGAGCGCGCGCCTTTCCTTGTAGTGCTTAGGTAGGATCCCGTGCTGCAGGTAATTTCTTATCGGCGCCATCCAGGACTCGGGCTTGGGTTTGGTGCTCATGATCGTCTCGTCTTGCCACTGCTTGATGCTTAGAGATTTGAGGGATTCAACCAAGGAGAATCCATTAAGTTGCGGATCTTCGGAGCTTGCCATTCCGACAAGGGAATCCGCTTTTTCATTTTGCTCGTGTGGGATACAAGTAATGGTGAAATGCTCGAGGTAAACGAGTAGCCCCTGAACCCGGGCCAGGTACTGGGCAAGCCGTCCCTCTTTCGCTTGATACTCTTCTAGCACTTGTCGGACGATAAGCTGTGAATCAGAGAAGATGTGGACAGTCTCCAGCTTGAGTTCTATCGCGATTTTAAGCCCGGCGATTCATGCCTCGTACTCTGCGTCGTTGTTAGTAGCAGGGAAATTTAGTCTTAACACGTAATACATCGGGAGTTCTTCAGGGGTGATAAGAATGACTCCGGCCCCGGAGTATTTTCTGTTAGAGGAGCCGTCTACGAACAATTTCCACTTGGCGTTGGGAATTCCGACGTTCACTGTGGTTTCCTCCTCGGGGGATGTGAACTTCATGATGAAGTCTGCGAGGGCTTGGCCGAGGATGGCTCGTCGGGGGATGAAGGTTATCTCTAAATGGCTTAACTCTATGCTCTACCTTATTAATCGCCCTAACGCCTCGGGTCGTTGTAGGATCGGGCGTAATGGTTGGTTAATGAAAACTTTTTTGGAATGCGACTGGAAGTACGATCGGAGCTTTCTAGAGGAAATCAACAAGCAGAATGCCAGCTTCTTTAGTTTCAGGTAATTCTTCTCTGCCCCCGTCAGCTGCTTGCTGATGTAGTGGACGGGCCGTTGAGTGCGATCTTCGAGGCGTATTAGTGCCGAGTTGATTTCCTACGCAGAAACAGCCATGTAAATATATAGGTCCTCATGGTCTATAGGCTTAGAGAGGATAGGTGATCGCTCTAGGTGATCCAGGAGTTCCTTGAATATGGAGACGCATTCAGGGGTCCACTCGAAGTTGCATTTCCCTTTTCAGAGTAAATCGAAGAAGGGGATGCATTTGTCGGTGGCCTTAGAGATGAATCTACTTAAAGCGGCAACCTTTCCATTCAGACTTTGGACATCCCTGATGTTCTCGAGGATTCGGATGTCCCGAATAGCTTGGATTTTTTCTGGGTTAGCTTCGATGCCCCGAGAATTGACAATGAAACCCATGAATTTTCCCGAGGCGACTCCGAAAGAGCATTTCAGGAGGTTGAGTTTCATGTTGTATTGGCGAAGGACATCGAACATTTCTGAGAGGTCGTGGACGTGATCACTTGATATTTTAGATTTTACTAGCATATCGTCCACGTACACCTCCATGGACTTTCCGATTTGATTTTTAAAGAGTTGATTAACCATTCGCTGATAAGTGGCGCCGGCATTTTTAAGGCCGAAGGGCATAACACAGTAGCAGTAGAGCCCAAGGTCGGTTATGAAAGAGGTATGATCTTGGTTGCAGAGGCTCATTGGGATCTCGTTGTAGCATGAGTAGGCGTCCATGAAAGATAATAGCTGGTATCCTGCGATCGAGTCAACTAGTCGATCGATCTTCGAGAGCGGGAATCTACCCTTGGGACATGCCTTGTTCAGATCGGAGAAGTTGATGCATGTTCGCCACATACCGTTGGCCTTCTTAACCAGAAATGGATTGGAATCCCATTTGGGATAGTCAGCTCCACGTATGAAGTCATTGTTGAGCAAACGGTCTGCCTCTTCTTCGAGTGCCTTGGCCTCTCGGGCCCGAAAAAGCGACGCTTCTGTTTAACTGGAGGTATTCTGGGATCTAAGCCAAGGGAGTGGCAAGCAATTGCGGGGTCAATGCCTTTCATGTCGGAGTGAGTCCATGCAAACACATCTAAATTGTCTTTCAGGAAGCATATGAGATCTTCTTTAACTGCTGGGTGGAGTTATGACCTTACCTTCAACACCCTTGTTGGGTCGTCGAGGTTGACGAGAACGTCCACTGTGGATTCGACCGGGGTAGCCCTCTCGTATTTGGGTTCTTCGTCCTTCCATGGGTTGAGATCATCCGAAAGACAGGAGTGGCGCCTGAGCCAGGGCCCAAACGCTGCTGATTGCTATTCCAAGACGTTCTTGGCGCAAGAAGGAGCGGGCACGACTTTGCCCTTGTCCTTATTGCGTGCATTCTTCTATTCTATTGCGTAACATTCCCTGGCGCTTACGTGGTCAACCTTAACGGTTCCGATCCCATTTTCCGTTGGGAATTTCATTAGGAGAGACATGGTGCCATGTAAACCCGGAATACGGTGAGAAAGAGGCGCCCTAGGAAAGCGTTGTAGGGGGAATCGATGTCTTTGACCATGAAAGTGAGAATTCGGACTCGGCTTCGGTCCCCCTGGCCAATTCCACGGGTAGGTCGATCATCCCTACGAGGGAACTAGAGGCCCTATTAAAGCCGTGAATTGCGGCGTGACATAGCTTCAAGTCATTCATTTCCAATTTCATATGGTCGTAAGTAGCCTTAAAGATGATGTTGACCGAGCTTCCTGAGTCGATTAAGACCTTCCGAATGGAAGCGGCACCGATCTGGGCAGTGATGACTAATGGATCGATGGTCGGGATTTCCACCCCTGCCGATTCCCTCCCTCGGAAGATGATGTCGTCCGACATGGTTTTTTGTAGCTTGGATGGGACGAACTCCGGGAGAGAGGGGCAAGCTTCGTAAGTAGCATGTTTTATGGAACTCACATATTCCTCCATTTTTCGAAAGCTGTTATGTATGGGGTAAGGTCTGCCACATATGGTGTTGATCACGATCCCTCGTCTTGGGTTAGACGGTCTTGGAGATCCCTTGGCGGCTGCTTGTGGAGCTGGCGCTGGAGGCTGTGAGTTTTCTTCAGCGGGAAGCGGCTCCTGGACATATTGCTCGAGCCGTTTCTCACGAATAAGTTTCTCGATTGCATCCCAAATTTGGCGGCATTCGTTGGTGTCGTGCCCGCACACATCGTGGTATCGGCAATACCTCCCGATGTTCTTCTCGCAGTCAGTTGATTCTCTGACGCGCGGCTTCTTGTACGGTAGGGTGTTACACGTTTCAAAGTAGATTGTCTCTATGTATTCATTCAATTGGGTATAAGTCTCGAAAGCTTGGCGAGGGCCGAGCTTTCTTAATTCTATTGGGGCTTGCCCGTTGTTTCGTCCATCCGGCCTGCCGTTGTTTGGTTTTTGCCTTTGGGGACCTGCCCCTTTGTTTTGGTCGAAGGGCTCCCCGCCTCGCATACCTCTGAAGTGGTTATTGGCGGTATCGACTTGGGGATCATTAGGACGGCTCGTGGCAGAAATCCGGTTCCTCCTTGCTTCTTCTTGGCATAAGTACTGATCTGCCTTCTCATAGAAGGCGTCGAGGCTCTTTGGCTGCTTTCGATCGATCCAGGCCCCGAATTCTGAAGTATGGAGGACCCCTTTGGCTAACTAAAAGAGTATGGTACGAGGATCTGGATCTTCAACCTCGGCGAGAGCTGTGTTGAACCGGGAAAGGTAGCTCCTAAGTGACTCGGCGGCCCCCTGCTATAAGTTGGATAAGGTGAGGGCATTCTTCGGAGTTGGGATATGCATCCTGAATTGCTTGGCCATCTCTGTTGCTAGTTACCCAAAGTTGTTAAATGAATCGAGAGGGAGGCGGGAGAACCAAAGTAGAGCGGTCCCAAACAGGAAGACCGGGAAGCATTTACATTTGGCTGGATCGTCGTCCCGGCTTGAGTCCATCTGCCATTCGTAGCGATTTAAGAAGGCACAAGGATCAATGGTTCCATTGTAGAGAGGCATTTGTGGAATGCAAAAGCGCCTTGGCCACTCAGCTTCATTTACTCTTCTTGTGAAGGGGTTACGCCTAATGTGAGCTTCCAATGCGCCGTGGGCGCCCCCTTGCATCTCTCTCATGACCCTTCGGATCATGTCGGGGAGATAGGTCGGATGCGGATCCTCCATCGGCATCCAAGTGTTTTGACGCGGTTCCGGAGTCCTGTTGCGAGGTCGCCTTCTATGGTGGATGTCTGGATCGTCTTCCAACATGTCCTCGACATTTATGATTGGGTCCATGTGCGGACGTTGCGGTGGAGCAGGGTGATGCGGATCCTGTTCTACAGGAGCGCGGGCCGTTGGGATAACGGGCCCCTCACCTTAATTAGCGACCGCTGGGTTGTGTCGAGGAAGAGGTTGGTTTGTAGGATCAGGTCCATCATTGATAATCAAGCGAGAGCGGTCTCTGTACTGTGCCCCCTCGTTGTATGTGACTGTAGTTCGGTCGCCGTTGCCGTTCCCATTCCCGTTGAAATGACCGTTACCGTTATCAAGAGCATTGGTGCGAGCGGCGACATTATTGATGAGGGTGAATCTTCTCCTTTGGTGTGGGCCCCTTGACTCGGAAGAGGAAGTCTCCAATGTGGTTGGTCGGGGTCGAGCATTGTTCCGAGCTAGTTGAAGTCGGGCGACGACGCGTTGACTTTCTTGAAGTTGGCACATAAGACTGACGTTATCCCTTAATGCTTGGTTAAGCTCGACCGCGGTGTTCTCATATCTTTCATTAAGCGCGCGAATTTAAGCTTGGGTAACGAGCGCTTCGGGGTCCACCACAGGAGGGACGATTTCATTAGGGGCCGAGACATCTACCGGTTGAGGCTGTTGGGAGGTACTGGCCTCGGCTGCGGCTGAAGTGCCGACCATTGCGTTCTTTGACTTCTTTACCGTCATAAGCGGACTCGACAGCAGGTTAGGCAAGGAACCTTATGCTTGTCGAAGTCGAGATGATAACGTGGAAGAAAGATGCAAATCTTGAATTTTGATTCTCGGTGAAAGCACCAAATGTTGATGGAAAAAAATGTCGTAAACACCAAAGATTCCTATTACTAGGAATCGTTAATTTGGTCGCAAGACTAGGTAAGAGAAAGCGGTAAATGACACAATTATTTATAGTGGTTCGGCCGCGGATTAGGCCTACGTCCACTTTGGAAGGATGTTGAACTTTTATTAATCACTCAAGAGTTACAAGGTAGAGCCAAGCTCATTACATTCACTTTCCATCATATATAATGTCATAATTATCATATATCGAAAAAATAAGGAAAAAGACAATTTTGTCCTTCTTCTCCTCAAAGAGGAGATGCCATTAATGGAGCTCTAGGAAGGTCTCAACTGAAGAAAATCCAACCCCTTTGAAGTGTGAGACCATGGGCTATTTATAGTAGTGGGAGTAGGTAGGAGTAGGTAGGATTAGGTAGAAATAGGGACCACATGCAGAAAATTCGAGCCCGCCACCCGTGCGCCTCGAAATTTTGAAATCGGGCATGGGTTCGAAATTTCGAATCCAGGCGCGAAATCTCGCTCTGCTGGGTTCGGAATCTCGAACCCAGCCGTGGGTGCGAGATTTCGCGCCCGTTGGGCTCGGGATCTCGATCCCAGCTATGGGTGCATAATTCGCACCCGCTGGGCTCGAGACCTCGCACCCACTGGGTTCGAAGTTTCGAACCCAGGCATGGGTTCGAAATTCAAACCCAGGCATGGGTGCGAGATTTCGCAGCTGGCTGGGTGCGAATTCTGCGTCATGCCTGGGTGAGGCCCTTTCGAGGGGCGCGAGGGTCCCGGGACCGGGTGGTTGAGGCTCGTGACTTCTCCGGGGTCCGAGGCCTTGGTTTGCGGACGTCTTCTACATGTCGCAAGGCCACAAGCGGTGCAGTCCCTTCTTGATTCTGCTTCCTTCACTCCTATGCGTTCCTTTTCGGCCTCAGCTTCACAAGATATGTTGAGTTGAGCGTGTCTGATGCTCTCCTGGGAACTAGATGAAACACCCCACCTCCGTTAGGGTCACTCTCAAAGGGAATGCCCTAATTTTGGTGGAGGTTTATATGTATAAGTCACAGATATACAAGACAGATATAAGAACACATATTTGTAAACAGCAGAAAAACAGCAACTTTTATTTCATAAAAGCAAATACGTGTTACTACAACATTGCCATGATTGTCTTACATCCTTTCCAAAAACATAACATAACACTTCCATAATCTGTCTTGATTACATTATTTAAAGAAGCATAAAAAAACATAAATAAACTGCAAAAGCCCCATAGTGGTTGTCCAAAGCCATAGTTCAAAACGAAAAGGTCCAAGCAATACATTTTTCCTCTTCAAGCTGGATATGAAGGCTGGTCAAGCTGCAGTGTTCCCTCCCTGTGGACCTGGGGAGGGGGGGGGAACGGAAGAAAAGAAGACGAAAGAAAAGTAGAGTCAGACATAAAGCCTGAGTAAGTCTAGGACTATTCTGTCTATGAATAAATAACTGGGTATGATAAGTATAAACAAGAAATGGGGAAAGCACTATAAACTTGGTTAAGTTGTCTAGGGTCGAATATACTATCGTACCCCATATTAATCTCTGAACCCATATAAACTAGTTCCCAACTGGCACCCCATAATCAGGGTGAAGTGATCCATTCTATGATGATCGGCTCCTACTCGCATAGTTACATGTGTCTTACGGCCCCCGATGTTGTAGTTACCTATGCTGGTCCCACCATGGGGTGTATCAAGTCCCATGGTGGCGGCCCGACACAATTCTAGAATGCACAGGTATGCTACTGGTGCCCAGTGCCTTATTTTTCTGCGCCGGAGTGTGTGCACGCCCGCACCCCATTAGAACCTACACTGCTGCACCACCGCCGTCGATTTGACCTCTTACAATCAGCCCAGTAATCGTGCCCCACCCTGCCTAGTTTCAGGGTATCATGATACACCTTATAGGGTTACTGCTGAAAAGGGTCCCCCGCTACTAGGTTTTCTATTTCTAGCCAACATGCTAAGTTGGTTAAGTGTTTTATAACCTAACCCCCATCAGTCTGTTTAGTTTAGCATGTTCCATTTTGATTAAGTCTTTAGTCCACTTAATCCTAACAATCCTGACTCATCTTTAATTGCTTATTAAAGCCTTGACCTCTCACATTAGACAGGTATTGTTGTGGCTGCCTGTTGCCGGTTGGTTCCGGGCAGTCTTACGCCACAACTCAGTCTAACCTCGGGTCCTTCTTGGGCTCCATGTTTAACCACCCACATTGGATAGGTATTGTTGTGACTACTGGACAGCCGGGCGGTTCCGGGCAGGTTTACATCACAACTCAATCCAACCTCGGGTTAAACACATCGTATTTTCTACATTTACATATTTTGTCTTTCTTCTTTATTTTTCTTATATGTAAATATTTGCGGCCCATTAAAAATCAATGGTGTGAAGGTTACACCAATCATGGGCCCAACCCATACTTGAATTTGGGCCCCTTTACTTTATCTTTTCATTTATTAATAAATTTAACCCAACGTTATTTTCCCCCGTTTAATACGTCCGTTTATTATATATATGTTGGGCTTAGCCTTTTTAAGCCCAACCTAGCCATGCGAAAAGGGGAGGCTTAAAGCGTGATTACATACACAAAAAGGGGAAGGTGAACGCATGAACTTGCAACATAACGTTGGAACTACAAAATGGAAACTGGTGTACTTGCATAGTAGTAACATATACTTTGGTCATAAAGCATAAGTGACATGAATCAAACCATGTAAACTTGTAGTTAAGTTAAGAATATCACTATTGACACATAGGCTTAACTGCAACATAAACCTATATTTTATTTAGGCATAATGTCAAACATAAGCAAATCATGTTTATAAGATTACTACATGTTTACAAAGGTGCTTACTTTTGTGACTAATACAAAAGTATAATTCAACTAGAATTAATCCAACTTAATCATGATTCTAAATCTATTCACATAACCATGGCACACATATACTTATGGCATAAATATTTCTAACATGAAATCATGATTTTTACTTTAGTCATGCAAACTTGCAAATGGGATTTTGAATCTAACCTAGCTATGTACCACATATGTCATCATATAATTCTTGTTAACAATATAGACCTAACATGGTTTTCAATTATGCAAAATATCAACCATAGCCTAGTCATATTCATAATTTCACAAAGAGGTTTTCTAGTACAAAAGTATGGCTTAATACATAGATAATGATGCCAAATTTTCAACATAATTTCATATGGATTATAATAACCCAAATTTGCTCTAATTACTCACAAAATGATTTTTGTATAAAAATACACATTATGATGGCATAGTAGCAAAACCCCAAACTTGCATGAATTTCAATTAAACAACTACATACATGTAGCTTCAACATGGATTACATAATTTGAGAATATTCCAAACGTATACTTGCATAAAACTACCGCAAACATGTAGTTTCTATAATGAATAACATGCTTTGCGAATATCCAAACGTATACTTGCATAAAACTACCGCAAACATGTAGTTTTTATAATGAATAACATAATTTGAGAATATCCAAACGTATACAATATTCCAAATCGATAAGAATCATAGTAACGCACAAATATGGATTACTTTATCACCACAAATCAAGTATACAAACCAACACAGTTATTTGTTCATACCAAAATAATACTCTACTTACAATCGTGTGGCGAATTCTCCAATTTAGGAATTTGGAGATGCGTCTCCTATTGACGTAGGCGTTGATTTGATTTGTCTAAGTTGCTTTATGCTTTAGAATTTTGCCTCCTAGTCTTCTCTCCAATTTGGTGGCTACTCCTAGTCGCTCCTCTGCAGCATGATGGCCTCGTTCTTATTTTTGAATGAATAGATTAGGTAGAGTCTAGGGTCATTTTTATAGAGTTTATGAACTGATTAGGACCATCGATGTTGCTTGGATTGATCGTAGCCATTCATTCGAAAGAGAGACCAATTAGAGCCTGCCACCTAGCCCTAATGACAAAGCAAGCTTCTGAAAATCGATCAAACACAGACCTGGCCAGCCAGGACTAGACCAGACCTGGCCAGCAGGTCATTTTTGACCTGGGCGCACTTGGCAGGTGCGCCAGGTCAAAAATGTACTGGCGCACTTCCCAAGTGCGCCAGTGCATTTTTGTTCTGGCGCACTTCCCAAGTGCGCCAGTGCATTCTGACCCGTTTTCCGGTTTTTCGCTCAACTTCGTTCGTCCATAACTTCTTCATACGATATCCGTTTTACGCAAACTCAGACTCTATCTCAAGCAGAATTCTGAGACGAACACAATGGCGTATCCCGTTTCCCTTAATTTTTTTGATTTAAAATTATTTATTGTTTAATTTATGAATTTCACAGTTATAGAATACACGGGGTGTTACATTCTCCCCCACTTAAAAGGATTTCGTCCTCGAAATCTTCAAGTTAGGAGGAATGTATATCCTAACATCCAATCATCCATCTACTCATCCATCAAACACGAGCATCCATTGTCCTTAAAAGACTTCTAATGCTTCATGATCATATGCGAAGTGTGTGTGTGTACATGTACTTATCTAATGCAAAATCAGGCGGTCTACTGATTCAGTTGACCTCCTTAATGCGAATTATGTAAGTGCCATGAATCCATTATGTATGCAAATTTTCCTATTCATGATTCTACATGAGTGCACAATCATTCATACAAATGCAACATCCATATGACAACACATTAAAGTTCAACCATATACGAATGCAAACATATATGCATATGCAATATGAAGTGACTGAGCCGATCTAAAACCTAGATTGTGTGTGTATATGCAACCACGAGCAACCACTAGCAATCACTTGCAACCACTTGCAACCATCATCCATAACATGTTTCAATTTCATGTTTTCATCCAAAGAGTTTCTACCTAAAAGATAGGGTCGAGGAGATATACCTAAAAGGATAGATAAAAGCGCAACTTAAGGAAAAAGGAAAGATCAAAGATGTACCCTCGAAAAGAAAAGGGTAGGCTGCACGTATTTTAGCTTCAGTCTCCCAAGTTGCATCTCCTTCAGCGTCGCTCCACTGAACTTTAACGAGCTTGACTTCGCGGTTGCGTAGCTTTTTCACTTCCGTTCCTAATATGCGGGTTAGAACTTTCCTTACGGTTGCTTCGCGTTCCACTTCAGCTTCTTCTAGGATATTTGGCTCTACCACTTTAGCAGATTCATGTAGACATTTTCGTAGATGTGAAACGTGAAAGATGTTGTGAACTCCGGCCAATTTTTCGGGTAGCTCTAATCTATAGGACATTTTCCCAATTGTTCCTATCTAAAGGTATAGTCGAATGAAGCAAGTAAAAACTTTGTGCCCATTAGGCAATGTCAAAACTGGAAATCTATGCCACATATATATTGATTAGGAGAAGAACTCTCTAAGCATCAGCCCCGAAGACCGAAATCAACATCAGACTGACACCCAAAGAATTACTCAACCCAACCACTATATATGATTCTAGGAAAATAAGCATGATGGACTCCTTTTAGGTCACAAGGAAGTCCCTCCCTAAGACCAACCCGTATCCTATAAAACCCAAAAAGTTTAGTCCAACCAACGAACACCCTCGAGCCCCAACATGTGTTACTAACAGATGAGTCATACTCCCTATGGGGTTTGCAACAGAAATTGGATTAAGAATAGGACCGAGAGGATATACACAAAAGATAGCATACAAGTGAGCTCTACAGGAAGAGAGGGATCAAGGATATACTCTTAAGAAGAGAAATGATGCACGAATCTAGTCTTCAATCTTCTAAGTCGCATTTCTTGAGCTTAACTCCATTATGCTTTGTCTGTCTTTAACTTCACAATTTTCGTAGCTTCTTAATTCTTGTTTCCAAAATATGAGTTGGAACCTATTTCACTGCTGCCTCTCGTTCCTCTTTCACTTACTCTACTTCTAGTATACTTGGCTCAAACATAACGACGTACTCATGGTTTCATGCAAGCTCTCCAAAATTCACTAGTGAATCTTGGATCTTGTTCACTTACTAGAAGGTATTCCACATAGATGAATTATCTCTTGAAAATAAACAAATGTCAACTATGTTGCCAAATGTACTTACTAAGGTGATTCTTTACAACTCATGCATAAGCGAAATGAACCTTCTGCCTTAGTGGCGAACACTACTGGAGCGCCCCATTCTGAAATGCTCCTTCTAGTGAACCCCTTCTCTAGAAGCTTCTTTAATCTGTTTACTGAGCTCTTTCATTTCCCGTGGAGCCATGTGTCTAACGGGCGACACAACGGGCTTTGCATTATCTACAAGATGTATACGGAAGTCTATCTCCCGTTTTGGAGGCAAGCCCTTCACCTCTTCAAAGACATCCGGATATTCCCGGACCACTCTAACTGATTGCAAATTTTCAACAGAGGCATCTAGCGATTCAAGATAACTAAGCATAACCGCATACGAGGGATTACAAGAAATTTCCAAAGTATTACCGAGCTGGGTTAGGAGCCTGACAACCCTTTTCTCACAATCAAGGATGGCCCCATTACTGGATAGCCAATCCATGCCCAAAATCAAACCATATCCCGAAAAGCCCAAAACAAAGGCACTACATTGAAATTCTACGCTTAGAATAGAAATTTTCAATCCCAAACAGATCATAGACAAATGAGCTGGGCCCCCAATTGGGTTTGAAACAATTAAGGGGTCATCTACCATACTAGTTTTTAGGTGCAGAGATTTTACTAAAGCAGACGAGATAAAGGAGTGTGATGCGCCAGAATCAAATAAAGTGCGAACGGGGTGATCATAAAGATAAACTACACTTTCTACAGAAGTATTTATACCTCGTTTCTTTGGGCAGTCCTTAGCCATGTGGCCTGTTTCACCGCAAGAAAAGCACCCACCATTCATCTTGGCCTTCTTTTTCCGGCAATCTTTCACTAAGTGCCCTACTTTGCCACAGAATTTACACTTCCTCTTCTCTCGGGACTCGTTGTCATTCCCGCCCTTCTCAAAGTCTGTCTTCTCAGGGCAGTCTATGCTGATGTGTCCAGTCTCCCCACAATGAAAACATTCTCCTAGCTTTCTTTTCCTCTTTCTATAATCCTTGGCTATGTGCCCTTCCGTACCACAAAAATTGCATTTCTTTTTTTCTTGTTTCTTATTATTACTGTTACGATCCTTTCTTGTTTGACTATTATTCGTCTTCCTACTCTGGGACTCTTCCGCTTGATGGTTCACGTGGAGGAGGAGAAGTGAAAGCGTCAGCAGCTGGGGAGTAAGGTCTCCAGACATGCTGAAACAGAAAGGGTAGATTCAAAACGAAGGATAAGAGATAGTACCTATGGCTTTTGGGGAGGGGACTTTGCCTTTTTAAAATAAAATAATATTTTATCTTTTAAAAATGCTTCTTTAAATTTCCTTTTTGAAAATAAATTTTCAAAACTTTTTATCTTATCTGGTAAACCTATGCTCTGATACCAAGTGAAACACCCCACCTCCGTTAGGGTCACTCTCAAAGGGAATGCCCTAATTTTGGTGGAGGTTTATAAGTATAAGTCACAGATATACAAGACAGATATAAGAACACATATTTGTAAACAGCAGAAAAACAGCAACTTTTATTTCATAAAAGCAAATACGTGTTACTACAACATTGCCATGATTGTCTTACATCCTTTCCAAAAACATAACATAACACTTCCATAATCTGTCTTGATTACATTATTTAAAGAAGCATAAAAAAAACATAAATAAACTGCAAAAGCCCCATAGTGGTTGTCCAAAGCCATAGTTCAAAACGAAAAGGTCCAAGCAATACATTTTTCCTCTTCAAGCTGGATATGAAGGGTGGTCAAGCTGCAGTGTTCCCTCCCTGTGGACCGGGGGGGGGGGGAACGGAAGAAAAGAAGATGAAAGAAAAGTAGAGTCAGACATAAAGCCTGAGTAAGTCTAGGACTATTCTGTCTATGAATAAATAACTGGGTATGATAAGTATAAACAAGAAATGGGGAAAGCACTATAAACTTGGTTAAGTTGTCTAGGGTCGAATATACTATCGTACCCCATATTAATCTATGAACCCATATAAACTAGTTCCCAACTGGCACCCCATAATCAGGGTGAAGTGATCCATTCTATGATGATCGGCTCCTACTCGCATAGTTACATGTGTCTTACGACCCCCGATGTTGTAGTTACCTATGCTGGTCCCACCATGGGTTGTATCAAGTCCCATGGTGGCGGCCCGACACAATTCTAGAATGCACAGGTATGCTACTGGTGCCCAGTGCCTTATTTTTCTGCGCCGGAGTGTGTGCACGCCCGCACCCCGTTAGAACCTACACTGCTGCACCACCGCCGTCGATTTAACCTCTTACAATCAGCCCAGTAATCGTGCCCCACCCTGCCTAGTTTCAGGGTATCATGATACACCTTATAGGGTTACTGCTGAAAAGGGTCCCCCGCTACTAGGTTTTCTATTTCTAGCCAACATGCTAAGTTGGTTAAGTGTTTTATAACCTAACCCCCATCAGTCTGTTTAGTTTAGCATGTTCCATTTTGATTAAGTCTTTAGTCCACTTAATCCTAACAATCCTGACTCATCTTTAATTGCTTATTAAAGCCTTGACCTCTCACATTAGACAGGTATTGTTGTGGCTGCCTGTTGCCGGTTGGTTCCGGGCAGTCTTACGCCACAACTCAGTCTAACCTCGGGTCCTTCTTGGGCTCCATGTTTAACCACCCACATTGGATAGGTATTGTTGTGACTACTGGACAGCCGGGCGGTTCCGGGCAGGTTTACATCACAACTCAATCCAACCTCGGGTTAAACACATCGTATTTTCTACATTTACATATTTTGTCTTTCTTCTTTATTTTTCTTATATGTAAATATTTGCGGCCCATTAAAAATCAATGGTGTGAAGGTTACACCAATCATGGGCCCAACCCATACTTGAATTTGGGCCCCTTTACTTTATCTTTTCATTTATTAATAAATTTAACCCAACGTTATTTTCCCCCGTTTAATACGTCCGTTTATTATATATATGTTGGGCTTAGCCTTTTTAAGCCCAACCTAGCCATGCGAAAAGGGGAGGCTTAAAGCGTGATTACATACACAAAAAGGGGAAGGTGAACGCATGAACTTGCAACATAACGTTGGAACTACAAAATGGAAACTGGTGTACTTGCATAGTAGTAACATATACTTTGGTCATAAAGCATAAGTGACATGAATCAAACCATGTAAACTTGTAGTTAAGTTAAGAATATCACTATTGACACATAGGCTTAACTGCAACATAAACCTATATTTTATTTAGGCATAATGTCAAACATAAGCAAATCATGTTTATAAGATTACTACATGTTTACAAAGGTGCTTACTTTTGTGACTAATACAAAAGTATAATTCAACTAGAATTAATCCAACTTAATCATGATTCTAAATCTATTCACATAACCATGGCACACATATACTTATGGCATAAATATTTCCAACATGAAATCATGATTTTTACTTTAGTCATGCAAACTTGCAAATGGGATTTTGAATCTAACCTAGCTATGTACCACATATGTCATCATATAATTCTTGTTAACAATATAGACCTAACATGGTTTTCAATTATGCAAAATATCAACCATAGCCTAGTCATATTCATAATTTCACAAAGAGGTTTTCTAGTACAAAAGTATGGCTTAATACATAGATCATGATGCCAAATTTTCAACATAATTTCATATGGATTATAATAACCCAAATTTGCTCCAATTACTCACAAAATGATTTTTGTATAAAAATACACATTATGATGGCATTGTAGCAAAACCCCAAACTTGCATGAATTTCAATTAAACAACTACATACATGTAGCTTCAACATGGATTACATAATTTGAGAATATTCCAAACGTATACTTGCATAAAACTACCGCAAACATGTAGTTTTTATAATGAATAACATGCTTTGCGAATATCCCACCGTATACTTGCATAAAACTACCGCAAACATGTAGTTTTTATAATGAATAACATAATTTGAGAATATCCAAACGTATACAATATTCCAAATCGATAAGAATCATAGTAATGCACAAATATGGATTACTTTATCACCACAAATCAAGTATACAAACCAACACAGTTATTTGTTCATACCAAAATAATACTCTACTTACAATCGTGTGGCGAATTCTCCAATTTAGGAATTTGGAGATGCGTCTCCTATTGACGTAGGCATTGATTTGATTTGTCTAAGTTGCTTTATGCTTTAGAATTTTGCCTCCTAATCTTCTCTCCAATTTGGTGGCTACTCCTAGTCGCTCCTCTGCAGCATGATGGCCTCGTTCTTATTTTTGAATGAATAGATTAGGTAGAGTCTAGGGTCATTTTTATAGAGTTTATGAACTGATTAGGACCATCGATGTTGCTTGGATTGATCGTAGCCATTCATTCGAAAGAGAGACCAATTAGAGCCTGCCACCTAGCCCTAATGACAAAGCAAGCTTCTGAAAATCGACCAAACACAGACCTGGCCAGCCAGGACTAGACCAGACCTGGCCAGCAGGTCATTTTTGACCTGGGCACACTTGGCAGGTGCGCCAGGTCAAAAATGTACTGGCGCACTTCCCAAGTGCGCCAGTGCATTTTTGTTCTGGCGCACTTCCCAAGTGCGCCAGTGCATTCTGACCTGTTTTCCGGTTTTTCGCCCAACTTCGTTCGTCCATAACTTCTTCATACGATATCCGTTTTACGCAAACTCAGACTCTATCTCAAGCAGAATTCCGAGACGAACGCAATGGCGTATCCCGTTTCCCTTAATTTTTTTGATTTAAAATTATTTATTGTTTAATTTATGAATTTCACAGTTATAGAATACACGGGGTGTTACACTGGACCAAAAAGCAGGTTAACAAGAACGAAGGAAGTCAGCAGATTTCCTCTCGCGGTGATCCCTCGGCATATCAAACCAGATATGAAATGGATGGTGACCTTGCTGAATTGAACTTCTCCAGAAGCGACAGAGAATGATAGATAACTTCTTTACTCGGATAGATGAAAGGCCGAGTAACTATGGCTTACTCGCTGGAGCAAGCACCGTGGGAATTCAAGCGACAATGAACTTGGCTCAAACACTCGCTGTTCTGCGGTTCAGATCACATAAGACCCTACGACAAGTTGGCAACGTTGTCTTGAATGAAACAAGGTGCAATCAATATCCTCCTAGGCATTTGCAACATGCAACCTTTGAAGGAAACCCCTGTGGATGGGGAGCATGGGATGTGAACTTCGAGCAATGTAATTCGACTATCCATCGACTTTATGCACATTTACTATCATCTGAGTCCCACAAGATCCCAGACTGTAACCAAAAGAATGACTAGTCAAGACTAACCTGCATACATCAGAGCAGCGGATTACCATCCAGAATTAAAGGACGGAAGCCTAATTGATGACTATAACATATGCGGAACCAAGGAGCTAGAGACCGGCTTCCACCCACTTCAAGACTTCATATTGGGGGCACCAGCGCTAAATTGGACAATTGGCGACAACTTCTCAAAGAAAAAGGCCAGATTTCCAACGTTAATTGATGCTTCACCAGAGGCGGCACACCTCAAGGGCGACGTGGGAAATATCAATCAAAACTCTTTCACATGAGACATTAGGGATTTCGGCAATTCCCTGCACTTCAAGCTACCATTTCTAGATCATGACTTACATTGTTGTTGTACAATTTTTGGTGGCATGCATCCGAATTAATCAACTGTTGGAACGTGTTGGTCACCCACTCCATTGAGCAATCAAAGGTCCACATATGTCGATCCAAGAATGTCATGTTATTCACTTCAATCAAACAAAGGTCTGGCGAGACCCTGCATTCGTTCCTCAAAAGATTCAACGTTGCAGCAGCATCTATAGATCGATCTAGACCATCTATGGTGTTGATAGCAGCAGTATCCGGTATTCTGGATAACTCAGACTTCGAAGTCTCTCCACAACGAGACCCACCAAAAGGCCTTGGTGAATTCACCTCTTGAACAAACCTTGATATCTTTATACCATGAGATTTTCCTGGAAAAGTTGGTGAATTCTATCCTGAGACAGACAAATTCTCGCAACAAGAGGATACTAATGTTGAGATGGATGAGCTCAATGTTTTCATGACAAGGAATAGAGCACCATCTGACTCTTGAAATGATGAAGACAAAAGAAATTCCCCGGAAAAGGCAAACATGAGTGTACAATTCTAGAAAGGACCAATTTCATTGATCGTGCCTGCGATCTTGATTGTCAAGCCTAATGAAAGTAAGCATGAGAGATAGAATCAACAAGACTGTGAGGACCATTTTGGATAAAGCTGAAGCATGAACAGAGGGGCTCGACTAACTCCCTAATGACATTCATCTTCTTGCATTGAACGAGTTTACTCAACCCCGCGACTGATCCGATGAGAGTAACTAAGTTCGCTGAAGCCCGACGAGGCAATCCGCGCTTTCTGACTAAAGAAATGGGAGGACACCGACGCGAGTGTGATTGGATCATTCGTGTATACAACTCCAACTCTTGACGACTTGAGAAAGTGTACAGAACGACTCGAGTCGACTAAGATTGCTAAACCTGCAGCTCTAACCCGATGCGAAAAAGAAAGAATAAAAGCTAGAAGACTGGATGTATGATTGACCTGGCCCAAACCCCACTGATGCTGGGGGAATAAGCACTGACTTCTCTCGTCCTCCACTAATGCTGGGAGCATCATCTTCAACAGACAGATTGACTTTGAACTTGACCCTGACTCGATGCGTCATTCATAACATCTACACAATATGACCTGATTCATCTTGACCGTCCAAGTGAGCCAACTAATAGGTCAAGCATGAATCTAAAGACTTGATCCGCAACTACATCAAATGGAGAGCGTGATAAAATTCTCTATTTCCTTACGATTGTGATGATCCTACCAGTTATTGGCTTACACGTTTTCAACAACATCTTGTTCTGACTCGTATGTGACCACGGGACCATAAAACGATCCAGAGTGATCATGGCTTTCGGATGCCTTATTGTTATGATTCGATGCGATCGTGGAGCCCTAGATTAATATCTTGATATCAAGATATTCCAGATCCAAGCACAAATGACAGATTCATATGCCAATTATAATGCACTCTATCCCAATGGTCCAGATGCTAGCTCAGAGCCTGAAGATTCTGATACCACCTTATGACTTGGATGACTATGTCATACATTGACTTATACGTAAAAGAAAGCCTGACTCAGTAATACATTTGACTTGCGTAGGAAGACAACGTCATTTGGCATTAACTTGTGCATGTACAATCTCACACGAGAGCCAACGATCCTACGTGACTTATGATGAAAGAATTCAACCACTTGATTCGACGAGGTCTAAACGATTACTTGATCATCTTGACCAATTTGGCCATGGAATTTGGCCCGATAAGCATCAAAGGAAGTAGTGCGATATATGAAAAGCCAATTATACAGGAAAAAAAATCCATATGACGGAACTACTTAGTAGGACAAAACAATCTGATAAAGCCTCCTCAAGGGTGGATGATATTCCAAAAAGATTGAGCTCAACTTATTCAAAGAGCATCTCATCTGCGATAAGAAGTACTGTAACGGCCAGAAAATTTGACGCTTGAATTTTTAATAGTAACACGAAATCCTGTATTACTCATCAAAACCCAAGTATCGAACTCTGACTGTTAATAGAAAGTAATTAGAGGATGAGATAGAAAAGATAGAACTATTAGAATAGAAGAATGAAAAGATCTGAGTCTCACAGCGGAATTTTAACAAGATATAATATTACATAATATATTACATATCAGAGTCTGTTACATCATAATATACATTACACACAAACTTGATACTTAGGAATAGATAGAACTACTAAGCTGATTCCATTAATTCGAGTCCAAAATACTCCAAAGAATTTCCATTTGCTACCTGGATCACTTTTCTACCCATAACAAGTGTTATGAGTACCCAAGAGTTTAGGAAAACACAGAAAAATAAACTCTGGGTCATTCAAGGGACTCATGTGAGTAAACAATTTTAAACAGATTGGAAACAAGAACGGGTTATCGCCTTAGGACAACATATTGATTTAACTTTAGAAATGTTTTCGAAAGAAAAGATAATAGTAAGACCAACACACGCATAAACATGGACGGTATTTTACCTTACTATAACCCAAAACATTTTGATATCAAAATTATCTGATATTATAATAGTTTTTATCAAATAAGTAACCATCTAGCGGAATGCCTGCATCTCACGCTCCACATATATATAATATAAAATCGAAAATCGCGGGTTCTTATTGGAGATTAGATTCCAACAGACAAGGTATGGGACCACCTGCTGATCAGTGTACTCTAGAGGGGATACACTGGGGTTCAGCAAGAACGTCTTGCAACCCGGCCACACATGACCGCCCACCCATTACTGTAGCGAATATATTGTCATCCATTATGGCTGCGCAGCTAGCGTTTTTCCGGGAGATACAGAAATGAAAAAGAAGTAACAAATACGAATATTCTCCAGATGTGACAATACACCCTGCTTGGGAATGACCCACCTAGCCATGCTGCCTGCTCTATTTTTGTTATTTCCTGTTTGTGAGGCTTGAGGCTACGTTATCTTCTAGAACACCGGTTCACCATTCACTTTGAATGCCACATCGTCAAATCCGTAATTACGTATTGATTATACAAATGCACTCCGGGTGTAAAATAAAGAGAAGTTACCTTCTCCCCACCAACTTGGTATATTCATAAAATCAATGGTGTGACCGTTGGAAGTACTCTCTCGGACATTCGTCCATACAAGTTGTCCTGGGACTGGACAAAACAAAGGCACTATTCTGTAAAATAGTCCTTGCATATCTCCGTCTTCAATTTTACTTCGATAATCTCTAACACGCGACGTATAAATCGAATCGAAGTGGAATATATAATTTTAGACTCTTCAAACGATCAGCATATGTCTTTTATAGACAGGTTATACTTAAATAAATAAAATCTTTATTCTACTACGAAATCATTTCATTGTTCAAAGGAACAATTATCAACTCAAATCGATTGAATTAAATATAATTCAATACTTTAAATCCTTTTGACCCAACACAAATGAATTACTAAGAAGTCAATTATTTGTCCAAATTATAATTCAATATATTTGAATTATCATTTCATATACAAAAGTAATAATCATATATTCGACTAAATAGAATCGGACCGTCTGTATTGTATATAATCTGGGTATTTAACCGTCTTCTGTAAACAAATAAACACAACATTTCATTATATAACTAGAAGGCACGTGCTTCGCACACGGAAATTTAGACATAAATGTTAGTTCGTTAATTACGAAAATTATTTTGTAATCAACACTTTGTCTCACTTTATAAATATATTTAAATCGACGTTTTATTTCTAAATACATAGTTATCAAATTAAACTAATTTACTTAAATAATGAATCAAATATTTTTAATCATCGAGATTTAATTCCGGACCACTTGTCAAATTAAAATTCATACTAGGGAATTATTACTCCATTTCTTTTGTACACTTAACAAATCATGTATTTATTTGTTATGTGTAATTATTTTATACTTTTTAAAATTTTCTTTTATTTTCTAAAACTCTATTTTCATTTTCTAAAACTTTCTTTTTATTAATTTCTCCCTTTATGTCTTCTTATCCTTTCTTCTTCTCTTTATAATTTCGGCCCAAGTCCAATACCCCAAAGGCCCAGTTTCATTTAAATTTTCTTTTCTTTTATAAATAAGTTCTGGGCCAAAGCCCATTTGCCAAGACCACGTTTTACCTATCCTTATTTTCCTTCGGTTATACACTGCCGTGCTCCCTTCCTTTTTCATTTCACATTACTTCTCTTTTTCTCTTGTTTGCACGTGTTCATGGAGTTGTGTACATTTATAACTCCTTTGCTGATCAGTAAAACTATAAATCAACTGCATTGTTCCCTCACCTTTTCCCAATGCAGAAATCCACATGAACTCCTCCATTGTACTGCTACCTCCCCCTTCTTTTATATCAGTTTGCCTGCGCATGTCCATTTTTCTTTTTTATTTACAACGTCAGCCCAATCAGGCTGGTCACCAAACCCACCTACCCCTCTTTACTGATGCGTGCTACCTTCTTCTTCTTTGTTACCTACCGCGTTCCCTTTTGTTTATTTAGTTCTTTTATTTAATTCACTTTCTTATCCTCTTTTCTCCTTTGGTTCGCTAGTACTGATCTATTTATTTTTTTCGGTATGGTGCGGTTTGCACATATGTACTACTCCCCTTCATACTTCATCAATTTGCACTGCTATTCCTTGTTTCCTACTTCAGGCTTTACTCAGTTGCATCCTTCTTTTTAATTTACTGCCGTTCCTCCTTACTTCTCCACTAGAAATGCACATCCCGTTCAAGACTGTTCCTACTCTATTCCTTTTCTTTCTCTTCATTTTGCGGATTCTCCTTTCTCCTGTGCACCGTCCTTACCGTGCACATGCACAATGACTTCTATAGCTACCCCCATCACACATTCCTACATCAGCCCGAACTTGTTGCCACCACGCGAGACCCCGTTTTCTTTTCTTTTTCTTTGAAACGTTTATTATCCCAGTTTATTTTATATCATATTATTCTTTTGTTGTTTTTTCTCTTCTTCTTTTTCTTTAGTACAGGATATGAATATATACTATTTTTAACCTCTACTGACATATTTCCAATTTTTTTTAATGTCTACACAAGCATAACTTACATGTATAAATGATGTTATATGCTCATCAGTGAACTCTTATATTAAATTCAGTAGACCTACAACTGTAAATTAGATTTGGAGGAAATATATTTGGAGTTTACTCACTTTATTTATTACTGTGTTCATTGTGTTCTTCTTAGGTCTTATGTCCTCAAGTCATATTCTGTCTATTACAGATGTTATCCTTTAACGTAGATGTTTTAAATCACTATTATAAGCACAGATTGACATACATGTACTAGAATCAATTATGAAACAATAGCGAATATGTGAGGCGTTTTTGTTACTTATACACTGCCACCGTTTTGCTCTCCAAACCCCCTATTCTAATTTATTTCTTCCCAGAGTCTAACTAGTTAACAACATAGTGCTTGAATTAAGGTGAGGAACGTAGATATACAGATCTAGTTTGAATATATTAAAGTTAATTATAAAACAATATAGAGATTCTAGGTTGTTTCCTCACTATAAAAATCCATTGTCTCGCCAATATTTCCAGTTCACTGCTTATGCTATTGTTTTACTCAGGTTGTTCAACTAATGGTTTCCCAGTATTAAATCCTTCAAACATCTTTCATACCTGAATCAACATACATGTAGTTGCATTTCTTAAAGATTCATGTAAACCAGTGGAGGAATAAGAGTTTTTACTCAAATGTATTACTATGTTCTGTTTTTAAACACCCAGGCATGTACAAACATACAATGACCTATACCCTCAATCCTTAGTACTTACATGCAATCTACACCAATTTATGTGTTCAAATGCCTGTTGATGGAAACAACAGATGAGATCATCATATAAATTTTGATAAAAACAGTGTAATGGTTTAGTTACACTATAAGATGCTCATTGTCTTTTACTTTGATGTTTTCCTCAGTTTTTCAACATTGTCTAAATCTAATTAATTCAGAGATTATCTCGTAGGCAGCATCAACATCAATGTTCGTATAAATGGTGATGCATATATTATCACATGTGATTTATTTAAACACAGTAAAAGTATTTTAAGCGTTTAATCACCTTATAGCTCTCCGTTTTCTTAGAATTTCAATATCAGTTTGCCATCATCTCTCAGTTTCTAGCTTTCCTCTGTTTATTGACTTTGCTGCTGTATTTTATCTTCACTGGCCAAATTATTTCTCTAGTTGATTTTTTTTGTGTCAAAAGCTAATGGTTGTGGTTGTATTTATAAGCACTTCTTCTATTAAATAATTAGCTTCTTTTAATGGATGTAAGCTCTACTACCCTACAGACAATATGCTTGACATAACAGCAGGTTTAGGCTTCATGTTTCCATTTCCTATTTCGATTTTGTTTATAGAAATCACACGCAAAATCTGAATAAAATATACCATTGCTCGTATAATCATGTACCATTACTTAGCTTCTAGGATTATTCTATTTTTTCTAGGGCCATACTCTCATAAATGAATGCTGACAATTGTTTAAAGATGAAATGACTTAGTTTTGATAAAATATGTTAAAAGTAATTGTTTTACACATATTTGCTGTACCACCTAGGGAGTAGACTAAGTTAGGTGAAGAAAAATGTTTCCATTGATTTGAACATACAGTAAAGATTTGTGTTAGTTTATTATTTTAGCAGCAATACTAGGTTAGGTAACATGATTTTTTTAAAAAGATTTGTAATACACCTTAAATTTAAACTTTGTACTATTCGGTTTAGGGAATGGTTATAGCCTACTATTTGAAATGTTAAATTACCTTAAGACTTTGACTTTTTCCTTTGTTGTTACCTGAATGATATTTTCTTTGTGGCATTTTGTCATGGCATTTCACCATACACCTTTCGTTCATTATGATATGATTTATTTTGAGCTATTGTGTTTGCTGTAATGACTCCTCATGTTTTCCACTTTATTGTTTTTATGGCTTCTGATCTATATTCTAAGTAATAAATGTTATATTACATACATTAATATATACAATATTTCTAGTATTTAAGGTATTTGTTGAAAGATTTCATTTTGCATTCCATGTTAAACACAACTCCAAATATATGAAAATCACTATATACATATACCCACATATAATTATAATTGTTTAAGTTTGTTTATAAATCTTGATTTGATTCCACTTTATTTAATTAAGTCATAAATAAATCAACATTTATTATTACTTAATTAGCTAAAAATCGGGACAATATGATCCATCCCCCTTAAAAGAATTTCGTCCCTGAAACTAAAGAGTCACGAGTAGATTTTAGTTTTAACTAAATTCAAACTATCTATCACGCCTTCTGGATGGACTCCTTCTTTAAATAAAAATTAGTTGTCCTTATTTCTGAAATCCGAAATCATGATTTTATCACAAAATCAGTTTGCTTAACTGATACGAGTTCATATCCATTTAATAACTCGAGTCTGGTTTTTATTACTGGGTAAGACCAATTTTATTCACTGGATTTAATTCAACCTTATTATTCGATTTCTTATATTAATTTCCACTTAATACCCTTCTAATTCAATTTTACTCTATTTAACTTAACGCAAGGTCAACCCTGATTTATTTTACTCCTTCCATCGGTTGTTGTGGTTGTCCTACTCACTCCTTGGCTTCTTCTTCCTTGTGAACTCATTTTCAACTATCTGACTATATTAGTCTGTTAATCATACATAATCAGAGTATATTTTTAAAGATGGCCTAAGTCGATAACTCTAGTTGACCTACGCTAAGTATATAATTTATTTTATAGTTTTAAAATTTCAAAATTTGCTCTTGCAATACTCACCCAGAGCTAGGTATTCGGTAAAACATATGCTTTGATACCAAATGTAACGGCCAGAGAATTCGATGCTTGAATTTTCAATAGTAACACGAAATCCTGTATTACTCGTCAAAACCCAAGTATCGAACTCTGACTGTTAATAAAAAGAAATTAGAGGATGAGATAGAAAAGATAGAATTATTAGAATAGAAGAATGATAAGATCAGAGTCTCACAGCGGAATTTTAACAAAGTATAGTATTACATAATATATTATATATCAGAGTCTATTACATCATAATATACATTACACACAAACTTGATACTTAGGAATAGATAGAAATACTAAGCCGACTCTATGCATTCCATTCCAAAATACTCCAAAGAATTTCCATTTGCTACGTGGATCACTTGTCTACCCCCATAACAAGTGTTATGAGTACCCAAGAGTTTAGGAAAACACAGAAAAATAAACTTTAGGTCAGTCAGGGGACTGGTGTGAGTAAACAATTTTAAACAGATTGGAAACAAGAGCGGGTTATCTCCTTAGGAGAATATATTGATTTAACTTTAGAAAAAATTTCAAAAGAAAAGATAATAGTAAGACCAACCCACGCATAAACATGGACAGTTTTTACCTTACTATAACCTAAAACATTTTGATATCAAAATCATCTGATATTGTAATAGTTTTTATCAAACAAAAAACCATCTAGAGGAACACTTGCATCTCACGCTCCACATATATATAATATAAAATCAAAAACCGCGGGCCCTTATTGGAGATTAGATTCCAACAGACAAGGTATGGGACCACCTGCCGATTAGTGTACTCTAGAGGGGATACACTGGGGTTCAACAAGAATGTCTTGCAAACCGGTCATACATGACCGCCCACTCATTTAGCTTGAGTGTAGCGAATATATTGTCACCCATCACGGCTGCGCAGCTAGCGTTTTCCTGGGAGAAATGTAAAAGAAGTAACACATACGAATATTCTCTGGATGGTGACAATACACCCTGCTTGGGAATGACCCACCTAACCATGCTGCCTGCTCGATTTTTGTCATTTCCTGTTTGTGAGGCTTGAGGCTACGTTATCTTCTAGAACACAAGTCCACCGTTCATTTTGAATGCCACATCGCCAAATCCGTAATTACATATTGATTATACAAATGCACTCTGGGTGTAAAATAAAGAGAAGTTACCTTCTCTCCACCTACTTGGTATATTCGTAAAATCAACGGCGTGACCGTTGGAAGTACTTTGTCAGACATTCGTCCATACAAGTTGTCCTGGGAATGGACAAACCGAAGGCACTATTCTGTAAAATAACCCTTGCATATCTCTTTCTTCAGTTTATCTTCGATAATCTCTGACATGTGACATATAAATCGAATCAAACTGGAATATATAATTCTGGACTCTTCGAACGATCAGTGTATTTCTTTTATGGTCAGGTTATACTTAAAGAAATAAGATGTAATAACGCATGTTTGGAGCTGCGAGGTATTACACTGGTTAATGAACTAACACATGGATGGCACATGAAGATAACACTGGCAATGGTGCATTTGCAGCCTCGATATCTATTGTTGAGGCATTAATATAAATAGCATCGTAGGTGGCAAGACGTTCTTATGTTCCAGGCCCATATGTGTGTGTGTGCACACACACACACACATACATGCATTATATTGTTTGAGATTGAGCTTATATGATTTATAAATGAGATGGATAGAAATACAAATATATGTATGTGTGTTTGGGTGGTCTATAAAGAAGTTGAAAATCTAAATGAATGCTTCAGGATATCGACGGCTAATGCCAGCTGAGAACGACTTAAGTGTCATAGGTCAATGACGCCTAAGGATGGCTAGTGATGACAACGATATAAAAGTTACGTATAGATGGATTGACACGTGTCTATGAGTTGGTGGCGACCTACGTTGATAGACAACAGTTGATCGACACTAACCATCATTAATGTCCTTGATGAAGCCATTGCAAAGTTGTTGTTAAAGTGTTGGTTGACACAAGTGGCGGTTCTATGCATCGGTTCATAGCCCTATTGGCTGTCACTATTGCCTCGGTTCCTACAAGATATCATTGACGACTAACAACAGTTGGGGGACATGTTACCCAGTTGGCATGACTTAACCATGGAGATGATACAGTGGTTCATTCTGAGTCTCATATGCCAAGTCCATTCATGTCATTATTTCGAATGTCGTAGATGTTGCATCATATTACGAAACATCAAATGGGTGAATAGTGGTTCTACTTGCAAACCAATGTTGGGTCCTTGCCTAGACGATAACCGTAAATATTACATATATTTCTAGTAAGTTTACATCAGTATAAAAGCCATGATATTTTACTAAGTATCCGCCAGTCATATGTACATGTTTCTGGTTTGTAAACCAAGCTTATGTTTGAAATTAATATTAAAATTGATCGGCAAATCACATGGATCTTTAAACTCCTCGATAACTAAGTCCATAATCACATATCAGATTTTATGATTTTCCTGGATTATTCTCTGAGGCGTTTACTCATTTTTTGGGCAAACAAAACTAAATATCGTTATCAAGTTATGAATGCAAAAAGCATTGTTTGCATTTCAACTCGTGCATGGCTGGTGGTTCTAATCAACTTTGTATTATTTGATAATTAGTAGTCACAATTGGTACTACTATGCAGGCACATTGTGTTCCATTTGCACCAAATACTCCACAATGCTTTGTTTTTTTTCAAAATTAATTTTTGGAAAAAGAAATCTGTTATAGCTTTTGTGGTACAATTAATCTAAAATAACGCACAAAAAATTATCAACGTAATTTTCATCTTCACACTATCAAAAGCATGTATAATCTATGGTGTTGAGTGTACAACTAGTTTGTAGTTTTAATTAGTCTATGAATTCATGTGCTGTCAATTCGTTGCTTTTTATTGCTTGTAAAATTGAATTAACTGCTAATAACAATTTAAGGCTTTACACCTCAGGTTTATCTCTGTGGAAAACTCTTAGCGGTTATTAACAGCGAAACATGTCATGTTAACATTGTTGATTCATCCAATACGTTTAAAAGCGTCTCCGAACAATACTGATATGTAATATTGGCAGTTAATCCAACAGTTGAACGCTGATAATCAGTGCACTTAATAAGACGCTGATTAAATCAACGTTAAAGCTTTTACGTTGATTTAATCCGTATCCAAAATAAAAACGTTGGTTTACTCAGTGCCTAACTAAAACAACGAATAGCAAGATATGGAAAGGGTTTCATCTTATAACAAATATATTACATTAGTAATTGAATGTACCTATCTTTATAAAGATATTAGTTTAACTAAAAAAGTAATATAAAATAAAAGATGGTTGTATCACTTAGAGTCATACTGACTATAAGCATGAAACATAGATTATTTTAAAATCCTTACCTGAGTGATGGAAGCTTAAATTTCAAGAAGCAAATTCAAGTTATGTTATCTTCTGCATCGGCCTGACAAATGTCTTCTATTTCCTTGTAAAATTACAGAATCAAAATCAAAGTTGTATTGCAAGGTAATTACTGAATTACGCTAAAACTATAAGTTGAGTTAACTATACATTTAAAATAAACTAAAATGCGTTAATTTAGATTGGAGCAAATTCTCACATTAGTTAAACTAATACGTTAATTTATATTAGTTAACTAAAAATTTCTGAAATACGTTAACTTCATGCCAATTTTGGTCAAATAATTCAAATGATAAACAAATTAAGAATCATAAGCACAAGCAGTAAAAAAACATAACGTATAATAGAGAATTTAATACCTTGGGCTAGCTGGCGGGCCTTCTCCTTTTATCTTGCCTTATTTAATTCCGTGTTGTATTGTTAGCCGCTCATTTATGTGGCTATTTTTTCAAACGATAATGGGTTGGGCATGTGTTTACTATGTTGATTTTACGCCCAGTGTACTTGTAACTATGTACATATTTTATTGATTTGCTGTCAATAAAACACCGTACTTTTTTTTTCTATCTAGTACTCATGCTGAGTATTAGCATAGGTTTTTAACGAGGCGGTTTACCCATTATCAAAAAAAAAAAAAAGAGAGAATTTAATACCTCTTGTTCCCGTTCAAAATAGGGAGATGCTGTATACGCTTTTGATGATAGAGGAGCATCAACGATTTATGATTTTACGGTTCAGGGATTTTGTGGATCAACGTCGAGATTAGGGATCCTAGCTTCTGAAGGCGATGGAGTGTAAAGCGATTTTCGTTTTGGGGGGATTTGTTATTTTCTGTATGAAAGGGAAAACGCTTTTTCACGAGGAGGATTTAGTTTCCGCGAACATAAATTGCTTTCCGCCTTTTTTTCCTTCTTTGAATAGCGTTGATCGAGAACCGAAGAAAAATTGTTTTGTTGAATACCGTTTAAAACCCACGTGCCAGAGCCGTTTGAACATTTTAGAAACGGAACGCTATTTCAATTTGTTATCTAACCTTCATTTTGTTGTAGTGTGAGGGGATGAAATAAGGTTGACTCCCTGGTTTATTTATCTCTTGCCTAAAGTTTATGAATATGATGTTCTTGAATTTATTTTTTCCTTGAAAGTTATTACCAAGATGTTATTTTATAAGGGTGTGTGATGTCCAATAGTTTAAAAGAGTTATTTTGAGAAATATATATGTGTTTTTATTTGAAGCAAACAAACATAGTCTTATGTATTTTGGATATAATTATAATAGTAGGATGATTGCTTTATTAAAAATGATTGGCTGGTTGAAATAAATGGATAATTATGGGGCAGGGCCGGCCGTGACTATATGGAGGCCCAAGGCAAAAACAACCAGGAAAAATTACTAAAGAGAAGGATTTAGTTCATGCTGGGAATTGAACGCAGGTGGTTTGGAAGCAAGCATGGTTACGTTACCACTAAGTTACTATTAACTTTCAGTTTAGATGGAAGCAAGCATGGTTACGTTACCACTGAGCTACTATTAACTTTCAGTTTAGATGCAAACATAGCTCCTTATATAAACAAATAAGAAAAAATGAGGCCCCCGAATTCTAGAGGCCCTAGGCCACCGCCTTGGTGGCCTTGGGCCAGGGCCGGGCCTTATAGGGGGTCAATAATAATATGATAGAAATGTGACTTAGCATTGAAAAATGCAATGCTGTGTAGCACTAATGCTTTTTCGTATAGAGACGGTGTTAAATAACATATCATACAATTCAAATTTTGGTTGCAGAAAGAATTCCTGGATAAGTATGAAAGCTTTGTTAAAATGGTTGCTAAGATATATCCAAGTGAGCAAGTTTTTTCTGCAATAGAGATGAGAGATCTTCTGGCTAATATGTAGACTGATGAAAATCAAATGGACTTTATTCACATATATAATAGTTTTGTTTTATTTGTTTAATAAGCGTTTAGAGTATTTAGCATGAAAGTTTTATTGTTCACATAATTAAGTATATTTAGTGTGGTGCTAAAAGCACCCCAATTTACTTTTCATATTACCGCTCCAAAAAAATACAAGAAGAATTATCGTTACACTCTTCTTAATAACTCTACCACACCACCGTTACCATATTTTCCTCTCGTCTTTTATTGATTCCTCTTTCATTCCATTCTAAAACCTTATTTCATGGAAGCAACTAATGACCATTTCACCGAAAAATATCGCTGTTGCGAACTTGAACTTTTTTCATGCGTACTTGCGCTCCATTAGTGTGCATTTTATAAATTGTCATATTGACTATTTTTTTATGGAAATGGGCTATGTACGTAGTATAGGTTCACTCGGATATTATCACAAATTAAAATTTATCAAACTACTATTCCAAAAGTAGAATGAACTAAAAAAGAAGGATTATTACAAAAAATGTAGCTCGAGCCCGTGTGCGAAGCACGGGTTCGCACTTGTGCTGATAAAAAGGATTTGGGTATCAAATTTTGCTATTATGATCTGACAAAAGATGCATCTTTTGAAGTTCACTAATTTTCTTTGGTTGATAATCATCTTTTCGCAGTTTCTTTATGCAATATATGGAATTTTTTCTCAATAATAGTTAAGCCAGTATGCTGATGTGAACATTTGTTCTATATCTTTTACCTTAGCTTATATATGTATGAAATCTTTTTTTTTTTTTTGAAGTTATTGATAGGATCGATTAGGGGTTACTTCAAACTACACCCACAATATCACACACAAGACAATAAATCAACACACCATTCAAAAAAATAAAAAGATACGATGAAAGTAAAATAGCAAGACACAAGATTTTATACGTGGAAAACCTCTTCGATGTGAAGAGTAAAAACCACGAGACCTCTTAAGGAGTCTACCCTCTTCTCTTATTGATAAACCAAAAGGGGAAAACAGCCCCAAAATGTTTACAAAAGATTCTCTTCTAATCACCGGAATCCAAAAACAATAAGAGATGAAAAAGGTGTAAGAGAACACCCTATGTGTGCACTTCAGGCCAGCAGTGAATTGAGCAATAAAGCTCAATCTTGAAAACCAAAACACCTTGAAGAAGATGATAAATGACCAAAAACTACTACTGCCTTATGTGACCAGATCTGGTTATATTAACCCTTTTTCTTTTAATGTGCATACCAAAATTGTGAGTAATCTCTCAAATGTCTTTCCTTAAAAGAAAAGATATTGTTGCACAAAAGGCATGCTTGCACAACAAATCTAGGAAAAAGACAAAACCAATAAATCTCTCCCACAAATTAAGCATGGCCTGCATAAAAAGATATGCCAAATATGCCTGCATACAATTATGCCAAATATGCTTGCATAAAATTATATCAAATATGCCTGCATAAAATTATGCCAAATATGCCTGCATAAAATTATGCCAAATAAGCCTGCATAAAATTATGCCAAATATGCTTGTATAAAATTATGCCAAATATGGGCTGGAATACCCAACAGTTATATTTGTCTGCATAGTTTATTTAGAAAGAAATTACATATGCATAATTTAAATGACTATTTGTTTTATCTTAATGATCCATTTTTATGTGCTCCTTTCTTTATATGATGTTGATGTTTCAGGTAATATACAAAGAAGTTTAAAGGGTGTAGAGCTTGGTTTGTGGCTCCTTTCTTTGTATGACATACTAGTAAGATATCAGAAAATACTCGTTTGAGGATTCTTTTTTTTTTTTTTTTGGCTACTGGTTTTTTTTTTTTTAATTACTAAACTTATCCACTTAAAAAAATAGTAGATATTTTTGATGAAACTCATGAAGATTAGCAAGGATGAATAAAAGCAAGATCGATGACAATCTATTTCAAACATTTTACCATAGAACTTATAGGTTTAATGATAGAGTCGGCAAAATTATTAAAAAAATAAAGATTTTTCTCTTCCTGAGAAACCCAAAATTGTGTTCTCTTTTCATGTTTATACAAAACTTTGTAGTTTTCTTACATGTTCTTGATTATAGTTTGTATTTTATAACAGTCGTTGTCTGCATAATTTATATATTTTATAATTATGCTTTCTCAAAAAGCCAACACATTGTGTATGCACAATTAAAAAATTATATATTAATCTCATGTATATTAACTCAGCTGAATAAGTTATTGAATGATGTTAATGGCCTAAGCGCGGAAGGTCCTGAAGAGCATCAAGTTGAAGCAACCTTCGTTGAAACTGTATTGTTTGTTAATTTGCAAGATTTTTGCAGGCCCAAGTCTAATTCACACCCCACGCGTTATGCTTGTTAAACTTCTGAAAGAGAACAAATTTGCTGAAGATGCATGCAGTTGTTCACTTTTTGTGTTTAAATTGGCGAAGCTTAAGTGCTCTCTTGATGAACGGTCTTGTACATGAGTCAAATGAGGTAATGGGCTTTGTTCTTTATTATTTATTATTGAATAACTTGAACTCTGTTCGCAGATAAATGCTCTGTTTTTCTTCTGGGCATTGTCTTGCAAGTTGCATGCTGCATGTGTAGTTTATTTGATTTGGGGTGCACAACAGTGGATAGCGTCAGACGAAACCGAGCTTCACAACTAATATCACTGCTTACAAGTATACATTATTAAGGTGATATCGTTATTACATGGGCGGCCCAGGGGCGGCCCTGGGGCAAGGCGACCGCCTAGAGCCTCCGATCTCATACTGTGTATGTTTGGACATATTTTAATAGCTTAAGGGCCTCTAATATCTTCATTCGCCTAGGGCCTCTGATAGTTTTTTATGCTTCAAGGTCGGTCCTGGTTATTACTTGTATCTATCCTAAGTGAGCTTTGTGAACTTTCTTTAATTTACCAAAAAATCTTCATGATGTATTTATTTTGCATAGGAAGCTTCCTTAAATGCGATGAATGATGAGCTTCCCGGAATTCAAGAACAAGTTTATTATGGCAAAATAACGTCAAAGACCGAATGTGCTGGAAAAGTTTTTGTCTGAAAGTGGCCATAAACGATATAACATACAAGTTTGTTTTTGTTGCTAAAATTTTTAGCTTATATATATATTCCACAGCCTCGTTTGGTTATTTGACGCAGTGTGTATTTCTCTCAAATACTCGGTAAAGGGAAGGGAAAGGAAAAAAATACGCATCGCTTCCTCGCTCAAAAGATAGCATGCAGATGAATATAGAAATTTAAGGCCAGGATGAATGATGAGGAATATGAATATAGAAATTTAGAAACATATATAAAAGACAACATGCAGATGCGGGAAATAGATAAAAGAAATATGCACTCAAAAGCAAAGTTCGGGTTGAAGCATAAGGCAATCTGAGAATCAAGGACAAGTCAGGTAGCAAAACATGGACCAAAGCATGAAGTACGTAATTTAGTGTTGGGAAACAATGGCTGAGTCACGTACTTTGTCGCTTTCTTGAAGACGATTCGGCGATCTGGTCGGTGGTGCAAAATCAGTTCGTACTTCTGTCACCGCCTCTAGGATAAAACAGCCTCTCTAAAATGAATAACTGATTTGCTTTGCACAACAAATCAGTGCAGATTTACACTTTCAAATTTAACTGCTCGAAAATTTCTGGAAGAATATTTTTGTAACGGCGGAGGAAGAGAAAACAGATTTTGTTTCTGCACCAATCTCGTCTACAACTGAAGATAATATATAGACGGATTTAGGGCTAAACAAAAATACTGGTCAGTGGAGGAAAATAGGATCTGTGAAATACTTGGTCAAAAGTTTACCGCTTCATATAAAAGTCGGCTCAGAAATATTTTTCGTATTTAAAAACTGGTTCGAAAAAATGCAGTGTTTTCTGGACCAAATATAAGTGTCTACACCACATAGCCAAGGCCCAAGCTCAATCCCGGGCCGGGCCGGTCGGTCGGTCGCGCGCGTATGTGGTGGTCATGATGCATGGTCTCCCTCCTCACAACAAAGCATGCATTGGGAGTCCAAGACCCCAACATGACTTCTTAGAAACAAGTATAAATACTTGCATCTTTCTTATAATCCCATGATGTGGGACTATTCACAAATAGGAGCCATCATAAACTTATTTCATATTTTAAATAATTCATAAAATTTCCAACAATCCCCCACTTGAATTTTTTAAAATATCATCGAGCGGTTTCTAAAAACGTAAGACTGTGCATAAACAAAGGTGTCATCCGACTTGAACCTTTGCATAGTGAATAAGATTCGGTTTTTACTAGAGTGACACGTAGTCTTGAACTTTATTCCTAACATCAAACCACACACAATCTTTTTTATAGTGCAATCAATTAAGCCCGTGCATTTATGGTCATACACATCTATCCCAGTTTAGTGAACGCTCTAGAAGTTTTGCCCAAAACTCCATAGGAAACGACCACATTTCTACATTCACATAGGTGAGTCTATCAAGAGTACTCCTGAAGGTAGGTACTCCACTCCAAATAGAGTATAGATCTCATTAAGAGTTTTTATTAACTCATCCTCTATCACTTCAGGAATATGTGCTTCTTAGTTTATTATATAGCATGTTCAACTTCTATCACTACACAACTTGTTTTTACCCATTGAACCTATTTCTTGGGTCTCCAGTCATTTAGGTCGGGTTACCATTGTGCGTGACTCAACAATCAAAGGGCAATAGTCCCATTCTTTTAGAAGAATTATGGACTTTCTCTCTGGACAGTCCTTTCGTCAAAGGATCTGCCAAATTTTCTTCGCTACGTACGTAATCTACTCTAACGGTACATGTAGAGACTAGCTCTCTAGCCGTGCTGTGCTTACGACGTATTTGTCGTCTCTTACCGTTATAATAACGGTTCTGAACTTTTGCAATAGCCGCGGTACTTGTAACACCCCGAATTTTCTATTAACACTAAAGTTTCTAAAATAATAATAAATGTGTAGAAGAGGGGATGTATCTAATATGAATATAAAAATATTAATAAGTATGTAAGAGAGGGGATGTATCTAATATGAATATAAAAATATTAATAAGTATGTAAGAGAGGGGATGTATCTATTATGAATATAAAAATATTAATAAGTATGTAAGAGAGGGGATGTATCTAATATGAATATAAAAATATTAATAAGTGTGTAAGAGAGGGGATGTATCTAATATGTATATAAAAACAATAATAAGTGTGTAAAAGGGGGGGTGTATCTAATGTGTACATTGTAGAATATATATATATATATATATATATATATATATATATATATGGGCAGTTAATGCAAACATGAATAGAAGTTTATTAATTTGCTGAGTGTTTACTGAGTCACTTCTGACTCATTGCCGAGTCAACAAGATAAACCCCATCTTGTCTGAACGACTGCGGTTATTTCTAGGTTAAATCTAATGGCCTAAATGAATTCTAAAATCTATAAATAAGTGGGTAGACCCTAGACCTAAATCACTTGTAAAATTAGAGAAGCTACTGTCATGCTGCTGCCATGGAGTTCAGCATAGCCGTCACAAACTAAGAAGAGGAAGCCTAATCATCTACAACTAAATCTACACAAATCAAATCAAAAGATCTCTCTTTCTCTAATTCTTTTCTTTTGTTGGTGAGTATGATGATTCTCACAAGACTATTACAAACTAATTTGACTCAGTTATGAATGGATCACAAGAAAGTGATGTGATTTGTAATTGTAAATTCTATATATTGTGGATCTCTTATTATGTTATTATGTTGTCGTATGATGTAAATTATATATGCTATGTCATGCTATGTTGTAAATTCTCTTATGCTATGTCGTGCTATATTGAGAATCATGTCAAGCTATGTTATACTATCATACTATGCCATGTTATAAATCATGCTATATTATGTTGAAAAATCATGTTGTTGGATCATGCTTAAAGTTATGTTTTTTTTTCTTAATTTAAATGGATCTTGTTTATGGGAATTTGCCTATTAGGTTAGGTGTACCCATAAACTTGAAACTATAATTAAATAAAACTTGATTATGGGAATTTGCCTATTGAGTTAGGTGTACCCATATAAAACCATGTTGTTAAAAAATTAGATGATGTTGATTCACACATGTTCATATGTAAGTTTATGAAAATTGATTGAGATCATATTAGGTGAATTTTGAACAAGTTGACACCTTTAGATCCATGACATGTATAATCTATGCAAGTTGGACATATGCAAGTTTCACCCCTTATTATGATTCATTTGGTCACATATACATGTTGTTATTATGATAATCTCTTTTATGCTATGAGTTAGGCTATTCGAGTCTAACATATATTTTGCGAATAAACGTTCAAACGTGGGGTAGGGGTAATATTAGGAATTAATAAATTGGGTGCAATTTTGTAAGATTTTGCATACCATGAATGGATGTCCATAATTGAGTCAATTATGGACATTGTTAAAAATTGGAAGTAATTAATAATTCAAGTAGGTTATTATTAAAATTGGGGGAAAGTGGATTATTATTAATAATCAATGCTTAGGACACGAGGTTGGACCCGTTTGTGATGTAAACCTGCCCGGACCCGCCCGGCAAATCAGTAGTCACAAATGTCGGCCCAATGTGAGAGGTCCTAGGCCCAAACTAAAGCATAACAGTTGTAAAGACACGAGGTTAGACTCTTTTATGGTGTAAGACTGCCCGGACCCGCCCGACAAATCCAGCTGCCATAAATGCCAGTCTAATGTGAGAGGTCTTTATGAGGTTATGGCCTTAATGAACTAAGAAATACTTAACCAGATAATCATGTAAGGTGGGACATGGGGGTTAAGTAGGTGCCTTGGGTGGCATGAGGAATCTGGTGGTTGCCTTTAGAGGCATTTGAAATACGATTAGACTTAACCAAACACACATGTAAATGAACATGACTAAGTGGGTTAAGTGGGATGGACTAATGGGGACAAGCTTAGGTGGAATGCTTGTGGTAAATAGTGGGGGCCCATTTCAACCAGTATCCCAAAACGTATCTTTGTGGGCTCGACCCAAGTCGAGGACGGGACACGCATACTGGGTTTGACTATAAGAGGCCAAAACAGGGAGCGGTGGCAACGCAAGTCCAACGGGTTTCATATGCGTGTGTGGACCCGGGCTGGTAGGTAAGACGTTGTTGCATCGTGTAGGTATAAGCCGTGCATGTCCGTTGTATCAGGTTGCCACTTTAGGGGAGTGATACACCCCACTGTGGGGCCAGCACGGGTATCTACGAGTTAGGGAGCCGATCGAATAATGGGAAGTAGGGTACACCTAGTGGAGATAGGGGCAGGCGGCACCTATGTAGTCAGCTAGGGGTACGTAAAGCCATTGGGAAAGTTTCTAAGTGAAGCTAAGTGGGATGAATCTTTAGGGTGACTGGTGTGGTGCAGTATAGTGTTTATCCTTTAGTATTTAGGAGCGCCTATAACGTTGCCTTTAGCGATTGTCTATGCCCTTAATCTGCTCTTCATAGACATTTTCTTGTTTTCCAGCTTATGCCTTAGTCCAGTTATTTTGGTAATAGTATTGTAGAATTATCATATTCGCCAGACTTTATGTCTGACCTCCTCTTTTCCATCCTTTTTCTCCCTTCAGGTCCGCAGGTTGGGCCAAGTTCTAGTGGAGTCTAGTTGGATCGCTTATCTTCTGGAAAGCTTGGACTGCTGAAGTAAAGTCCAGCTTGTTATCTTTCTTTTTAATGGTTATTCATGTAATGGGATTATGTACTTGTTTTATCAAGATAGATATTGTACTTGACATTGAATATGGTGTTATGATGTAATCAAACATGTTTTGACTTCTGCTACAATGAAATAAAGTTTTTGAATTTCTAAGTACTATTTTATATCTGTCTTGTTGTAATTTTACTGTTCTATATTCACTTAAAACCTCCATGGAAGTTAATGCATTCCCTTTGTGAGTGACATTAATGGACGTGGGGTGTTACAGTACTATTGCAATGTATTAACACAGCCGGTATCGGTTTTTCCCATAAGGGAATCTCTGCTAGCATATTTCTCAAGTACTCTGCTTCTTCACTAGCTGTAGCTAGTGCTACCATCTCAGACTCCATAGTGGACTGAGCCAAAATAGTCTGTTTCTTGGATTTCCAAGAAACAGCTCCTCCGGCAATGCTAAATATATAGCCATTGGTCGCTTTAGAATCATCTGATAAAGTATTCCAGTCTGCATCTGAGAATCCTTCAAGTACAGCTGGAAACTTTTCATAATGTAATCCAAGGTTCATAGTTCGTTTAAGGTATTTCATGACCCTTTCAATAGCACGCCAGTGCTCTATACTAGATCTACTGGTAAACCTGCACAATAATCCCACGACATAGGCAATGTCGGGTCTAGTACAATCAGTGGCATACCGAAGGCTGCCAATGATGCTCGCATAATCAGACTGTCTTATACCTTCACCAGTGTTCTTAAATAACTTTACACTTGGATCGTATGGTGTACATGCAGGTTTACAGTCAAAGTAATTATATTTCTTTAGTATCTTTTCAATGTAATGAGATTGATCTAAAGAAATTCCCCTTTCTGACCTAGTAATTTTAATACCAAGGATTACACTCGCCTCACCTAGATCTTTCATGTCAAAATTGGCACTTAATAAGGACTTGACTGAATTTATGGCATGAATGTTTGACCCAAAGATGAGTAGGTCATCTACATAAAGGCATATAATAGTGCAAATGTCATTCTCAAATTTGTAATAAATGCATTTGTCACTTTTATTAACTTTAAAACCATTTGAAATGATTAAGTTATCAAATTTTTCATGCCATTGTTTAGGTACTTGTTTTAAACCATATAATGATTTATCTAATTTGCATACTTTATGTTCTTGACCATGTACTACAAATCCTTCAGGCTGGTCCATATAAATTTCTTCGTCTAATTCACCGTTCAAAAAAGCGGTTTTAACATTCATTTGGTGTATTAGTAAATTATGAATGGAAGCACGTGAGATTAATACTCGAATGGATGTTATTCTAGTTACAGGTGAAAAAGTATCGAAGAAATCTATATTTTCTTTTTGTCTAAAACCTTTAGCTACTAGTCGTGCTTTGTATTTATCTATAGTACCATCAGGTTTTAGTTTCTTTTCAAGTACCCATTTACAGCCTATAGATTTACAACCAGGGGGTAAATCTTCCAAATGCCAAGTCTTGTTGGATTCAAGAGGATCCATCTCATCATTTATAGCCTCTCGCCAGAAATCAGCATCTAATGAAGATAAGGCCTCTTGGAGGTTTAAGGGATCCTCCTCTATAGTAAAAGCGCTAAAATTTGAACCAAAATCTTTTACGGTTCTTGCTCTTTTACTTCTTCTAGGTTCAGCTTCAGAACTTTTATTAAGTTCAGTTCTAATAGGCGTAGTTGATGTGCCCCCACTATTCCTTAATTTAAAAGGAAATTTAGTTTCATAAAAATCGCATCATTTGATTCAATTATGTTATGTGCATTTATATCATAAAATCGATATGCTTTGCTATTAATAACATAGCCTACAAATACACATTCATATGCTCTATTTGCCACTTTTATTCTCTTAGGGTCTGGAATGCGAACATATGCTAGACAACCCCAAGTTCTAAAGTATGAGGCTTTGGGTTTATGATTCTTTAAAATTTCATAAGGTGAAATTTTGTTCTTAGATTTAGGGATCTATTTAGAACATAACATACAGTCAATAAAATATCCTCCCACCAATGTTTTACTGCACCATAATTTAGTAAGATGGCAACTACTAATTCGGTAAAAGTCCTATTTTTTCTTTCAGCTTTACCATTTATTTCAGGTGAATAGGGTGCAGTTCTCTCATGTACAATACCATGTATTTTATAGAAGTCCAAAATTGAATTGGATTCATATTCTGTTCCTCTATCACTACGAAATCTCTTGATTTTCCTATTTGTTTGATTCTCAATCTCAGTTTTGAATGTTTTAATCATGTCAAAAGCATCACTTTTATTTTTCATAAGATAAAAATATGTGAAATCAGAACAATCATCGATAAAAGTGATAAAATAACGATGTCCATGTCTAGTCAATGTGCCATCAATGTCAGAATGAATCAAGTCTAAGGGTTCAGATTCTCTATCAATAGATTTATGAGGTTTCTTTGTGATTTTTGCTTGTGTACAGAATTCACATTTATCAGATTCATATTCTGTTATCTTAGGTATCATATCTAGAGTGCTCATATTATGAATTATCCGTTTATTAACATGACATAATCTAGAGTGCCAAATATTAAAATCACACAACATATAAGCAGAATTATTCACTTTATTAGATTCAACATTTAATTTGAACATTCCCTCACAAGCATAACCCTCCTACAAAGTTTCCCTTATACACTATGGTATATAAATCAGCCCCAATAAATTGAGTAAACCCTGCCTTATTAAGGAGATAGCCAGACATCAGATTCTTCCTCATCTGGAGTATGCAAAACATCTTTAAGGATCACAGTCTTTCCAGAGGTAAACTTCATCTCCACGTTTCCAATCCCTGTAACTTTAGTGGTGTGAGAATCTCCCAGCAACACTTTCTGATCATCAGCAGCCGTGTATGTGGAAAACATAGCACGATCATAGCAGACATGGCGAGAAGCACCAGTGTCTACCCACCAACCCTCTGATCCACCAACAAGGTGAATCTCAGTAATCATAGCCATAAGAGGCTCCTCCTCAGTCAACTTAGCCTGTGGTGCAGAGCTAGGCTTGTTCCGACACTTTCGTGCCATATGACCTGGTTTTCCATAGTTGTAACATAGAAAAAACTGTCCAGAGTCATTCTTTTGGGCTGATTTTTGCTGTCCTTTTGGGTTTCCTTGCGGATTCCCATTCTGTTTGTTGCGTCTGTTCTGATTCTTAAAAGACTTCTGGTTTGGTTTCAGAACTGCGGGTTTGGTCTTTTTAGTGTTGTTGTTTGAAACAAACAACACTTCCTCTTTCTGGTCCTGTTTGCGTGCCGCCTCCTCAATGCGAAGGCGAGTGATCAAACTCTCTAAGGAAAATTCCTTTGTCTAATCCCGTAAGAAAATTTTAAAATCTTTCCAACCTGGGGGCAGTTTGTCAATAATAACAGCAACTTGAAACTGTTCATCCAAAACCATACCTTCGGAGATGATCTCATGAGCTATTTTCTGCAGCTCATGAGACTGCATCTCTACTGACCTATCGTCTGTCATCTGGTACTTGAGATAGCGGCTTACAGCATACTTCTTTGCCCCTGCCTCCTCTGTATCATATTTCTTCTGCAGCGCTTCCCAGATCTGCTTTGCTGTCTTGTCCTTTGAGTTATAGTAATCATACAGATAATCGCTCAATCCGTTCAGAATAAAATTCTTGCACAGATAATCATGTTCAGTCCAGGTCTGCAACTGCTTTGATTGTTCAGTCCAGGATGTCATCTGTGCTTCATCAGTTCCGTCAGGCTTGTCTGGCAGCTGCGGTTTGTCGATGGTCAGAGCAGCAGCCACCTTCCTCATCGTCAGGTAGAACTCCATCTTCTGACGCCATCGTTTGAAGTGCAGACCTTCGAAACGAAACGGGGCAGCAGTCACCAATGGGATCTGGATTGCAGAGGGAGGAGCAGCATCATCTATGGTTGTTGTCGAAGCCATTGTTTCTGATCGTCTTCAAATTATTGGGAAACAATGGCTGAGTCATGTACTTTGTCTCTTTCTTGAAGACGATTCGACGATCTGGTCGGTGGTGCAAAACCAGTTCGTACTTCCGCCGCCGCCTCTAGGATAAAACAGCCTCTCTAAAATGAATAACTGATTTGCTTTGCACAACAAATCAGTGCAGATTTGCACTTTCGAATTTAACTGCTCGAAAATTTCTGGAAGAATATTTTTGTAATGGCGGAGGAAGAGAAAACAGATTTTGTTTCTGTACCAATCTCGTCTACAACTGAAGATAATATATAGATGGGATTAGGGCTGAACAAAAATACTAGTCAGTGGAGGAAAATAGGATATGCGAAATACTTGGTCAAAAGTTTACCGCTTCATATAAAAGTAGGCTCAGAAATATTTTCCGTATTTAAAAACTGGTTCGGAAAAATGCAGTGTTTTCTGGACCAAAAATATAAGTGTCTACACCACATAGCCAAGGCCCAAGGCCCAAGCCCAATCCCGAACCGAACCGAACCGAGCCGGGCTGGGTCGGGTCGAGTCGGTCACGCGCGCGTGTGTGGTGGTCATGATGCATGGTCTCCCTCCTCACAACAAAGCATGCATTGGGAGCCCAAGGCCCCAACATGACTTCTTAGAAATAAGTATAAATACTTGCATCTTTCTTATAATCCCATGATGTGGGACTATTCACAAATAGGAGTCATCATAAACTTATTTCATATTTTAAATAGTTCATAAAATTTCCAACATTTAGTAGCAGACTAAAATCATGGAAAATAGAACAGCTGATTTGAAAACATTGAGCAACATAGAAAAAAGATGAATAGAGACCAGGCATAAGTAAACAAAATGTTAGCAAATACCAAACCCATAATGATAGGAAACAAATTTAGTCTGACAGAATGTGTGTGCAAGTAGACATATGAAATCCAGTAGCCAACTAATCGCAATGCTCTTTTTCTTAACCCAAGCAAGAATCTTACTTGAGAGGATCCAAGCCAGATTGTGGCCGAAACGTTTCTTAAGTTTAATATGTTTGCTAGTCCTCTCGAAACAGGTATCCTATAAAAGCATTTTTGTTGGAGGTTACAACATATGAAAGAGATGGAATATTGGATGAAAAATAAATTGATATGGTAATTAATAGTAGTACATGTATAATAATATGTGTAGGCATTTCTAGGTGATTAAATGTTTAACAAGTTGTGATACACAATCTTGGACAAAACTAAGATGTAATAACGCATGTTTGGAGCTGCGAGGTATTACACTGGTTAATGAACTAACACATGGATGGCACATGAAGATAACACTGGCAATGGTGCATTTGCAGCCTCGGTATCTATTGTTGAGGCATTAATATTAATAGCATCGTAGGTGGCAAGACGTTCTTATGTTCCAGGCCCATATGTGTGCGTGTGCACACACACACACATACATGCATTATATTGTTTGAGATTGAGCTTATATGATTTATGAATGAGATGGATAGAAATACAAATATATGTATGTGTGTTTGGGTGGTCTATAAAAAAGTTGAAAATCAAAATGAATGTTCCAGGATATCGACGGCTAATGCCAGCTGAGAACGACTTAAGTGTCGTAGGTCAATGACGCCTAAGGATGGCTAGTGATGACAACGATACAAAAGTTACGTATAGACGGATTGACACGTGTCTACCAGTTCGTAGCGACCTACGATGATAGACAACAGTTGATCGACACTAACCATCATTAATGTCCTTGATGAAGCCATTGCAAAGCTGTTGTTATAGTGTTGGTTGACGCAAGTGGCGGTTCTATGCATCGATTCACAGCCCTATTGGCTGTCACTATTGCCTCGGTTCCTACAAGATATCGTTGACGACTAACAACAGTTGGGGGACATGTTACCTAGTTGGCATGAATTAACCATGGAGATGATACAGTGATTCATTCTAAGTCTCATATGCCAAGTCCATTCATGTCATTATTTCGAATGTCGTAGATGTTGCATCATCTTACGAAACATCAAATGGGTGAACAGTGGTTCTACTTGCAAACCAATGTTGGGTCCTTGCATAAATGATAACTATAAATATTACATATATTTCTAGTAAGTTTACATCAGTATAAAAGCCATGATATTTTACTAAGTATCCGCCAGTCATATGTACATGTTTCTGGTTTGTAAACCAAGCTTATGTTTGAAATTAATATTAAAATTGATCGGCAAATCACATGGATCTTTAAACTCCTTGATAACTAAGTCCATAATCACATATCAGATTTTATGATTTTCCTAGATTATTCTATGAGGCGTTTACTCATTTTTTGGGCAAACAAAACTAAATATCGTTATCAAGTTATGAGCGCACAAAGCATTGTTTGCATTTCAACTCGTGCTTGGATGGTGGTTCTAATCAACTTTGTATTATTTGATAATTGGTAGTCACAATTGGTACTACTATGCAGGCACATTGTGTTCCATTTGCACCAAATACTCCACAATGCTTTGTTTTTTTTCAAAACTAATTTTTGGAAAAAGAAATTTATTATAGCTTTTGTGGTACAATTAATCTAAAATAACGCACAAAAAATTATCAATGTAATTTTCATCTTCACACTATCAAAAGCATGTATAATCTATGGGGTTGAGTGTACAACTAGTTTGTAGTTTTAATTAGTCTATGAATTCATGTGTTGTCAATTCGTTGCTTTTTATTGCTTGTAAAATTGAATTAACTGCTAATAACAATTTAAGGCTTTACACCTCAAGTTTATCTCTATGGAAAACCCTTAGCGGTTATTCACAGCGAAACATATCATGTTAACATTGTTGATTCATCCAATACGTTTAAAAGCGTCTCCGACCAATACTGATATGTAATATTGGCAGTTAATCCAACAGTTGAACGCTGATAATCAGTGCACTTAATAAGACACCGATTAAATCAACGTCAAAGCTTTTACGTTGATTTAATCAGTATCCAAAATAAGAACGTTGGTTTACTCAGTTCCTAACTAAAACAACGAATAGCAAGATATGGAAAGGGTTTCATCTTATAACAAATATATTACATTAGTAATTGTAACACCCCGAAATTCTGTAACACTAAGATTTGCAAATCAAGGCAGAATTAAGAGTTAAAATCAAAATCAAGGGAAACGGGCTACGCCATTGCGTTCATCTCGGAAAAATACGCGAAATAAAGTCCGAGTTTTCGAAAATCGTAGTCCGTATGACCAAGATATGGCCCGTCAAAGTTTTCAGAAAATTCCAAGTTCAAAACAGTTTAAAAACTAGGGCCAAATTCGAATTCAAACGCACAGGGGGCAAGGCGGGAAAATTCCCGCCCAGGTCAAGTCGACAGGGGTGTCGACTGCCCAGTCGACACCCCCCCCCCCATGTTGACTGCCCAGTCGACATGGGTGTCGACCTGCCCGCTTTTTCCAGCTTTCTGCACCTAGTTCGTTCTGCTGTATTTGGTCACGTTTTCTGACCAGGTTCGTCCGCCTAACACTATATAAACAGCCCTGGTCTTCTTCTCTATTCACAATTCTTTTCTACCCTTATGCTGCAAAGATTCTTATTAGACATGGCTTCTCCTCCTCCTCTAAAATATATAAATAAATATAAAATAAACCAAGACGAGGAAATGCTGCTAAAAGATTTTCAAGAAGAGGTTCAAGTCAAGCTAGGATTCAAGAGGAGGTCCGAACGACTTCAACGACTGTTTTTCTACGAATCTTAGCAACGCCATCTTTCTGTTCTAATCTAATCTCTGTAAGTCAGTTATTTTTAGATTTGAACGTTTTGTTTTTATTCGTGACATGAAATTAAAGGGATAAAAGAATATGCCTAATCTTTCTTCTTGAATCAGTGCTTGTACCTTTGGACCTAATTAAGAACTGTTGTGATTCGATGATCAATAAGACTGTGACGGTGAAACTATGGACTTTGGAACCATATGCCTTGGAACTATAAACATAAGCCTTTGATTTTGGGACATAAAACATTGCCTATGACTATGAACATAGCCTAAGACTGTGATTCATTGAACTGTGAGGACTATTGCATATGACTATGAACGTTGCCTATGACTATGAACATCCCCTATGACTATGAACATCGCCTATGACTGTGATTCATTGAACTGTGAGGATTATTGCCTATAACTATGGATATAAGATTATTATTTATGCCCATGACATTGTAGTTATAAAACCATGTTGTTTATTTTGGATCTAGGCCTGGCTTTCTATTCAGTTTATTCTTGGTTATCTTTGGTTTTAGACCTAGGGAATTTACCTATTAAGTTAGGTCTACCCATGTTCTTGAACCTCTGTCTTTATTCTGTCTATTCTTGGTCTTAGACCTTGGGAATTTATCTATTTAGTTAGGTCTACCCATGTTCTTGAACCTACGTCGTTATTCAAAACCATTTTATGCCAGTTGTTATATCTATCCTTTTCATAGCAATCTTTGGTTCATTCCCTATTTGCTATGAATCTAGATTTATCTATAATCTAGATTGAAACACGATTGTACGAACGGTGGGAATGCGATTTGGGGCAAAATATGAAATTTACTAAAACGTAGTTTAACTTGGAAATTGGCATAAATTGGGAACATGTATTATGGCATGTTCATAGAAATGCAAATTGGATAAATTTGACATGAATTATAAGATGTGTAATTTGAATCTTGTATTGACGTGTAAATCTAGTATTTACATGAATAGTGAGCTAGAGTAATAAGTCTAGTTTGACGTGAATTAGAATGTTAAATCAGAATTGGATTAGCTAATTTGGCTCGATAAGTATATTGGCATAAACTTGAAATTGGCCATAATTGGGAGTAATTGTCAGGATTAGCAAAATCATGGTTAGTGACACTTCATTTGGTACGGTTTACATACCAAAAAGCATAAACATGATATAGAGGGGAAAATGGGCCGTAAGAATAAATGTTGACAATTTACATTAAAAGAGTAATTGGGAAATAAGTAAATTAGGATTAATTTACTTATAGAATTTGTCCTAAATGAGGAAATACTAATTTAGACAAATTAAAGGTTTATTAACGACATCTCTTTTAATAATAAACCAGAAAGTTCTAGGGTGACAGAGAGGATGGTGTCTAGGCTTGAGTTTGGAAAATACAAGTTTCCTGCTCTCCCTGGCTATCCCTAACTGATCCGACGGACGGGATGGTTACTTTCAAAACCTGATTTGAAAATTAATTAAAACCCTTTGAACTAGAAAACACGAATAGGCCTAACCCGAGGTTAGACTGAGTTGCGATGTAAACCTGCCCAGAACCAACCGGCGCATCCAGTAATCGCAACAATATCTGTCTAATGTGAGTGGTCGTGGCTTTAATTTATTTAGTTAAAGCTAGAACAAGAATGCTAGGGTTAAGTTAACTAAGACACTTAACCAACTCAACATGATAACAAGACTGGTAGGTGGGGTTAGGTTCATACGGTTAAGCTAGAATGGGAGGGTTAAGTCCATAGGAACACTTAACCAACTTAAGCACAGTTAAGTTAGAATGAAGGGCTAAGTCCACAGGGACACTTAACCAAACTCATGGTAACAAGACAAGATTTGTAGAGGTTAAGTAACTAAGAAAACACTTAGCCAAATTAACATGTTAACTAGTCTAGAAAGTGGGGTTAAGTAAAGTTAATACACTTAGCCAAATTAACATGTTAACTAGACTAGAGGTTGGGGTTAAGTAAGATTTAATACACTTAGCCAATTTGATATGTTAGCTGGGCTAGACCGTAGGGTTAAGTAAACTTGAACACTTAACCATCAGATTTTGATAAAGGAATAGGGTTAAGTCTAAAACATGAAGGGATAATACTTAACCGTTAATAACAGGTTAGTTAAAACAGACGGGCAAGGTCAAGTTAAAAAGGAACACTAAACCAATACAGGGTGAATGGGTAAGGTTAAGTAATAAGAAATACTTAACCAATATAACTTGGTTTGTGGTGGGGTTAAGTCAACATGAATTACTGATAACACTTAACCAGTTTGACAAGATAAATGAAGAGGGTTAAGTCGTCTTGAATTGACTAATGACACTTAACCAATCCAAATTGACGGGAAAGGGAACTAAGTAGAAAACCTTAGTTAAGAAAACAACGATTCTGTAAACTAAGTGGTAAATCTTAGTTAGTAAAACTAGGTAGTAATTCTTAGTATAACACGGGAAGGAGCGAATGTCCGTCTGAGTGAAAAGAAGGCTCCAACGAATTGGGTTACGAAGCCCGAGGCTTCGAGGGGACGTGAGGGTACTATTGGTATCCCTCTGTGAGGCTGCAGATGATTCTCCTGGGCTCACAGAGGTTAAGGTCTGCGTAGAAGAACCAGGGGTATGCCTTGGTTGCAATATATATGGCAACCTAAAGACTAGGATGGACCGGCGTGATTCGGCGAGAAAACGGTAGCCCTGTGATAGCAACTCGTCGTCTACCATCCATCTTGAGTCAGTCGAGATACGTGAAGCGGAAAGGCGGAGAACTCCAAAAGACCATAATTGCTATCTAGTTATGGGTGAGGATGGCCATAGGATAGTGGGGCATCGGGGGCCGGCGTATAGTTCTCATTTTACAAAGGGTGCCTTTCATTAGTTGAGGGAGGGGTCAAGTGGGACCATAGCCACTGGAATAAAAACAGACCTTAGCATCTGCATCGGCAGATATCTGAAAGCTCCCGACTGAGTTCTGTATTCCTTGATTTGCCCTGACACAGGACTCAGGTCGCACATTACAGGACATGTGCATCTAGACAAGCGATAACGATTCGCGATACAGGCGTGGGGAAGTATAGGAACATATACCACTCTAGGTAGTGTGTCCTAGACTTGGGGTCATCGTTCGACAGGTAGCATAATTCCTAGTTGAACTAGGTGGCATAAATCCTGAATCCGAGAAGCGTTCAGCAGATAGCATAGACTCTAGTTAAATCTAGAAAGCACTTGATAGAAAACCCTAGATTTGATCTAGGTAATAAATAATGAATGTATGCCGGAAGGCAATGGAAAATACAGGGATTGGGATCACGTTATCATTACTAGTTCGGACACTAGATAGATGGTGCAGAGATATAGAAATAAGTATAACAAGGAAATAGCGAAGCGGTGAAGTATTAGAGCGAAGCGGCGAAAGTATTAAAGTGTATCCAGTTTATCTTATCTTAGCATATCTTGTGATTACCTTGTCTAATCTTGTTGACCTTATCGTCATGGCATAATCTTGTATTCAGTTAATTCATGTCGTTTTGTTGTTCCATGTTCATATGCTAGAAGTTACTGAACTTACTCAGGCTTTATGTCTGACTCTGTTTTCCTTTCGTCTTCTTTTCTTCCGTTCCCCCCCCCCCCCGGCAGTAAAGGAGGGAATAGTATAGCTCAGGTTAAGTTGGACTGTCACTCTTCCCCAGCTTGATGATTTGTTGAAGTTTTGCTTGGATTCTCTTCTCAGATGCTATGGCTGGCTCTTGCTAAAATTGGGGAATATAAAGTTTGTTTTATGCTTCTTATTTTGTAAGACAGATGATACTCTGATATTGTAAAGAAATTATTGTACAAACTATTTTATCAATAAAGCAAAGTTTTATTTTCCGCTGTTTAATTTCTGTCTGTCTTGTAATTTATCCGCATCTTTTACCTTAAATGCTCCACAGAACTTAGTGCATCCCTTTGTGAGTGACACTAACGGACGTGGGGTATTATAGTAATTGAATGTACCTATCTTTATAAAGATATTAGTTTAACTAAAAAAGTAAAATAAAATAAAAGATGGTTGTATCACTTGGAGTCATACTGACTATAAGCATGAAACATAGATTATTTTAAAATCCTTACCTGAGTGATGGAAGCTTAAATTTCAAGAAGCAAATTCAGGTTATGTTATCTTCTGTGTCGGCCCGACAAATGTCTTCTATTTCCTTGTAAAATTACAGAATCAAAATCAAAGTTGTATTGCAAGGTAATTACTGAATTACGCTGAAACTATAAGTTGAGTTAACTATACATTTAAAATAAACTAAAATGCATTAATTTAGATTGGAGAAAATTCTCACATTAGTTAAACTAATACGTTAATTTATATTAGTTAACTAAAAATTTCTGAAATACGTTAACTTCATGCCAATTTTGGTCAAATAATTCAAATGATAAACAAATTAAGAATCATAAGCACAAGTAGTAAAAAAACATAACGTATAATAGAGAATTTAATACCTTGGGCTAGCTGGTGGGCCTTCTCCTTTTATCTTGCCTTATTTAATTCCGTGTTGTATTGTTAGCCGCTCATTTATGTGGCTATTTTTTCAAACGGTAATGGGTTGGGCAAGTGTTTACTATGTTGATTTTATGCCCATTGTACTTGTAACTATGTACATATTTTATTGATTTGCTGTCAATAAAACACCGTACTTTTTTTTCCTATCTAGTACTCAGGCTGAGTATTAGTATATTTTTTTAACGAGGCGATTTATCCATTTTCAAAAAAAAACAAGAAATTTAATACCTCTTGTTCCCTTTCAAAATAGGGAGATACGGTATACGCTTTTGATGATAGAGGAGAATCAACGATTTATAATTTTACGGTTCAGGGATTTTGTGGATCAACGTCGAGATTAGGAATCGTAGCTTCTGAAGGCAATGGAGTTTGAAGCGATTTTCGTTTTGGGGGGATTTGTTGTTTCCTGTATGAAAGGGAAAACGATTTTTCACGAGGAGGATTTAGTTCCCGCGAACATAAATTGCTTTCCGCCTTTTTTTTCCTTCTTTGAATAGCGTTGATCGAGAACCGAAGAAAAATTATTTTGTTGAATACCGTTTAAAACCCACGTGCCAGAGCCGTTTGAACATATTAGAAACGGAACGCTATTTCAATTTGTTATCTAACCTTCATTTTGTTGTAGTGTGAGGGGATGAAATAAGGTTGACTCCCTAGTTTATTTATCTCTTGCCTAAAGTTTATCAATATGATGTTCTTGAATTTTTTTTTTCCTTGAAAGTTATTACCAAGATGTTATTTTATAAGGGTGTGTGATGTTCAATAGTTTAAAAGAGTTATTTTGAGAAATATAAATGTGTTTTTATTTGAAGCAAACAAACATAGTATTATGTTTTTTGGATATAATTATAATAGTAGGATGATTGCTTTATTAAAAATGATTGGCTGATTGAAATAAATGGATAATTAGGGGGCAGGGCCGGCCGTTACTATGTGGAGGCCCAAGGAAAAAACAACCAGGAAAAATTACTAAAGAGAAGGATTTAGTTCATGCTGGGAATTGAACGCAGGTGGTTTGGAAGCAAGCATGACTAAGTTACTATTAATTTCAGTTTAGATGGAAGCAAGCATGGCTACGTTACCATTGAGCTACTATTAACTTTAAGTTTAGATGCAAACAGAGCTCCTTATATAAACAAATAAGAAAAAAAATGAGGCCCCCAGATTCTGGAGGCCCTAGGCCACCGCCTTGGTGGTCTTGGGCCAGGGCCGGGCCTGATAGGGGGTCAATAATAATATGATAGAAATGTGACTTAGCATTGAAAAATGCAATGTTGTGTAGCACTAATGCTTTTTCGTATAGAGGCTGTGTTAAATAACATATCATACAATTCGAATTTTGGTTGCAGAAAGAATTCCTGAATAAGTATGAAAGCTTTGTTAAAATGGTTGCTAAGATATATCCAAGTGAGCAAGTTTTTTCTACAATAGAGATGAGAGATCTTCTAGCTAATATGTAGACTAATGAAAATCAAATGGACTTTATTCACATATATAATAATTTTGTTTTATTTGTTTAATAAGCGTTTAGAGTATTTAGCATGAAAGTTTTATTGTTCACATAATTAAGTATATTTAGTGTGGTGCTCAAAGCAGCCCAATTTACTTTTCATATTACCGCTCCAAAAAAAATACAAGAAGAATTATCGTTACACTCTTCTTAATAAATCTACCACACCACCGTTACCATATTTTCCACTCGTCTTTTATTGGTTCCTCTTTCATTCCATTCTAAAACCTTATTTCTTCAATCGATCGATCAACGATAAATTGTTCGACCCCAAGCAATGCCGAAAAAGAAAAAAATCACAGATACGTCGTTGTTTCAACCCAGTCAACTCAATCAAGTAAGTTTAGGACTTCAACCGGTAAAAATTTGAATTTTCCCAAAAGAAAGATGAAGCAGACAGCGATTGTTGTTGGTTAGAGTTTTCAGATTAGGGCTGACTACGTGATTAGTTCGGATGAGATATCATAATGGAGAGCTAATGTGGTATTAGAAAACATACAAAATTTAGTGAGTTTTACTTTTTTTAATTACAGTATTAAAAAGAGAATATTGGGGTACGTTTAGCACCATACTATGTTTATTTTCAAGGCCTAAGTAGATTGTTGGGAAAAACTTTGTCCGTGATGGGGAACATCTGTAATATATCTACTGCATTCAGTCAATCACGTGGAGCACGTTATTTTATGAATATGAATAGTTTATATCCCGAACAATGCTGGAATACTCAAAAGGATATCGGGTATTTTAGCGGAAACTAAAATAAAAATTGGACCCCAGATCCGGATTTTAAGGCGAAATTCAGGGGATACCAAGCCTTTATCTCACATTTCGTAGGTAAAGCAGCAATTTTGTTATATCCCACACCTATCACGCGCTTATCCTTCATGACTAGATACACAACCCTGCAATCGATAACATTCACTCGGTTCTTCCCCAATTCAACACCATGACCATACTGTCGAAAGATTCCCTTCCGATTCGTGCCATTTTTTTTACCATGGTTCTGCACATGTCATATAATTCCAATAGTTGATTTCGCACGCCTAGTAGTTGCCCACAACATCCACTGCACAATAGCAGTCACACCAGCAAACGTATCACTCATCAAAAACACCATCGAAAACTCCTGTACCTCCGGCCTGCACATCGACACAACAGTCCATATACCTGAAGCATACAAGCTCAACTTAGCTACCGGACATGCACGAACTGCCATCGTAAACCTGATAAGAACCCACCAACCAGACGCAATATTCTGCGACCCTCACTTCGCATACATCTCTGAAACGGCATCTGAACTCAGCATTCCCTACATAACATTTCATGTTGTCGGAATGTTCCCTGTCTGCATCATGTGCAACCTTTTTTCCACCAAGCCCCACGAATCGGTATCGTCCGATAGTGAACCGTTCACCGTATCGGGGCTTCCTCACAAAATTGAATTGGTCTGATCGGAGTTGATGGATTTTCTGCGAGCTGCAACGGAATTTGACATGAGCGATGCAGTGCCGAAGACTAAGATATTCGGTGTGGTGGTGAACAGCTTCAGGGATATGGAAGGGGAGTACGCAGAGTACTACGAGAAATCCGGCAACAAGAAGACTTGGCTCGTCGGGCCTGTCTCGTTGGCGACGGGCGGGGACAAAAAGGATCAGGTCATGCACGGAGGTGGAGATGAAAACTACCGGAAATGCATGGAGTGGCTGGATGAGAAGCCGCCCAGATCGGTCGTGTACTTATGTTTTGGGAGCTGGTGCCATTTTGACAAGGAACGGATAAGGGAGTTGGCATTGGGTTTAGAGAGATGTGGGCATGGTTTTTTGTGGGTGGTGAGGGAGGAGAAGGAGGAGCTACCAGAAGGGTACGAGGAGAGGGTTAAAGACAGGGGGCTGCTGGTGAGAGGGTGGGTGCCGCAGGTGGCCGTGTTGGGGCATGAGGCTGTGGGAGGGTTCGTGTGCCACTGCGGTTGGAACTCGCTGTTGGAAAGGGTGTGTGCTGGGGTGCCGATGGTGACGTGGCTGTTGTTTATAGAGCATTTTATAAGTGAAAGGCTGGTGATGGAGGTGTTGCGGACGGGGGTCAGGAATTGGGGCAGGTTCAGGAGCACGGCTTTGGAGGAGAAGGTGACGGCGGAGGATGTTGCGAGGGCGATAGGGAGGATTATGGATGGGAGTGAGGAGGCTGCGGGGATGAGGAAGAGGGCAAAGGAATACGGAGAGAAGGCCAGGATGAGTGGAAAGAGGGTGGGTCTTCGTTTAATGATCTTGAATCGTTTATTGAGGAAATTATGGCTTGCTTAAATAGAGCTTGATTGATTGGAAAATGACTTGCGACAGTATTGTATCCCCGTTGAACAAAACATATTTGCAAATTTGTTTTCAATACCAGGTCTTCATCTCCGAGTGCTTCAAAAGTGAAACCCATAACTCCTGATTTTAAGCTCATCTCTCTGCTTTCTCAGTGCAATGCACCTACGCACCGGAAACTTTCAAATTCAACATCTCTCTGACTATTTAACCTATAAATGTTGTCCGGTAGAATCACACTTCATGGTTAGTTGTTGGTTTGCTTGCTGTAAATGTTAATGGTTCGCACTTCATGGTTATTTGACGACAATGGTAATTCAAACTGCATTACATTGATATATACAGTTCAACACTTCAACTACTACAAAGTCAACTGACTCAGCTTAAGTCTATATATAGTCTCCACTTCAACCGAAGCATAGTGCAAATAAGTAACTGAAACATTATGCATACAATATGAAGACGTTAACCTACACAACGACTTCACAAGCACAGAGCGCACAACTGAAGCATACTCCAAGTTTTTCCAAACAAAGCAGCGAAAGTGGTACTTATTGCTTTGATTATTTATGTTATATCTTTGTATTTGCGGATTTCCAATGGTCGGATCACTTTTTTATATTCTTTTTAAATATTCAAACAATCAAAGATAAATTTTCAAAATAGACTGGTTTTGATTATTTTCGCTTTTTGAGTTGGTTTTAGTCAGCGCAGCCTTTACATTGTAACTATCATCAATACAGACTGTTGGAAAACAATGGCTGAGTCGCGGACTAGGTCGATTTCTTGAAGACGATTTAGCGATCTGGTCAGAGGTGCAAACCAAATCGTTCCTTCGCCGCCGCCTCTAGGGTAAAACAGCCTCTAAAAAGGATAACCGATTTGCTTGCACAATAAATCAGTGCAGATTTGCACTTTCGAAAATAATATTGCTCGATTTTTCTGAAAGAAATCTTTAATGGCGGAGGCTAGAAGAAAGCAGAATTCGATATTCTTTTGTGTCTGCAGATAAAAAGTATATATAGAACGAGAATTAGGATTTGGGAGAAAAAATCGGATCTGCTAAAATTTCGAGGGACAAAGTTTTTACCATTGTAAACTTTTTACCGTTGCAGAAAAAAATTATCGGTGCAGAAAATAATTTTCCATAAAAAAAAACGGTTCGTAAACTGCAAAGTTTTATGGTTCAAAAATATAAGTGTCTACACCACAAATCCCAAGCCCAAGCCAAAGCCCGAACCGGGCCGGGTCGGGTCGAGTCGAATCAATCGGTCGGTCGCGCGCGTGTGTGGTGTTCATGATACATGATCTCCCTCCTCACAACAAAGCATGTTTTGGGAGCCCAAGGCCCCAATATGATTTCTTAGAAACAAGTATAAATCCTTGCCTCTTCCATATAATCCCATGATGTGGGACTATTCACACATAAGAGCCATTCATACACTTATTCAACATTTTTAATAATTCACTTAATGTTTGTAAAACATTTCCAACAATCCCCCACTTGAATTTTTAAACATATTTTCGAGCAATTTCTAAAACCATAAGTTTGTGCATAAACAAAGGTGTCATCCGACTTGAACCTTTGCATAGTGAGTAAGATTCAGTTTTTACTAGAGTGACACGTAGTCTTGAACTCTATTCCTGACATCAAACCACAACAGCCTTTTCTATAGTGCAATCAATTAAGGCCGTGCATTTGTGGCCATGCACGTCTATCCTAGTTTAGTGAATACTCTAGAAGTTTTGCCCAAAACTCCATAGGAAACGACCACATTTCCACATTCACAAAGGTGAGTCTATCAAGAGTACTCCTGAAGGTAGGTACTCCACTCCAAATAGAGTATAGATCTCATTAAGAGTTTCTATTAACTCATCCTCTAATCACTTCAGGAATACATGCTTCTTGGTTTATTAAATAGCATGCTCAACTCCTATCACTACACAACATGTTTTTACCCATTGAACCTAGTTCTTGGGATCTCCAATCATTTAGGTCGGGTTACCATTGTGCGTGACTCAACAATCTAAGGGCAATAGTCTCATTCTTTTAGAAGAATTATGGACTTTCTCTCTTGACAGTCCTTTCGTCAAAGGATCTGCCAAATTTTCTTCACTACGTACGTAATCTACTCTAACGGTACCTGTGGAAAGCAGTTCTCTAACCGTATTGTGATTACGACATATTTGTCATCTCTTACCGTTATAATAACGGTTCTGAACTTTTGCAATAGCCGCGGTACTATCACAATGTATCAACATAGCTGGTATCGGTTTTTCCCATAAGGGAATCTCAACTAGCAGGTTTCTCAAATACTCTGCCTCTTCACTAGCTGTGGCTAGTGCTATCATCTCAGACTCCATACTAGACAGAGCCAAAATAGTATGATTATTGGATTTCCAAGAAACAACTCCTCCAGCGATGCTAAATATATAGCCACTGGTCGCTTTAGAATCATCAGATAAGGTATTCCAGTCTGCATCAGAATATCCTTCAAGTACAGCTGGAAACCTTTCATAATGTAATCCAAGGTTCATGGTTCGTTTAAGGTATCTCATCACCCTTTCAATAGCATGCCAGTGCTCTATACTAGGTCTACTGGTAAACCTGCACAATAATCCCACGACATAGGCAATGTCGGGTCTAATACAATCAGTGGCATACCGAAGGCTGCCAATGATGCTCGCATAATCAGACTGTCTTACACCTTCACCAGTGTTCTTAAATAACTTTACAATGTGATCATATGGTGTACTTGCAGGTTTACAGCCAAAGTAATTATATTTCTTTAGGATCTTCTCAATGTAATGAGATTGATCGAAAGAAAATCTCTTTTCTGACCTAGTAATTTTAATACCAAGGATTACACTCGCCTCACCTAGATCTTTCATATCAAAATTGGCACTTAATAAGGATTTGATGGAGTTTATGGCATGAATGTTTGACCCAAAAATGAGTAGGTCATCTACTTAAAGGCATATAATAGTGCAAATGTCATTCTCAGATTTGTAATAAATGCATTTGTCACCTTCATTAACTTTAAAGACATGTGAAATGATTAAGTTATCAAATTTTTCATGCCATTGTTTAGGTGCTTGTTTTAAACCATATAATGATTTATCCAATTTGCATACTTTGTGTTCTTGACTATGTACCACAGATCCTTCAGGCTGGTCCATATATATTTCTTCGTTTAATTCACCATTCAAAAATGCGGTTTTCACATCCATTTGGTGTATTAACAAATTATGAATAGAGGCAAGTGAGACTAATACCAAAATGGATGTGATTCTAGTAACAGGTGAAAAAGTGTCGAAGAAATCTATGTTTTCTTTTTGTTTAAAACCTTTGGCTACTAGTCGTGCTTTATATTTATCAATAGTGCCATCAGGTTTTAATTTCTTTTTAAGTACCCATTTACAGCCTATAGACTTACAACCAGGAGGTAAATTTACCAAATGCCAAGTCTTATTGGATTCTAAAGAATCCATCTCATCATTTGTAGTCTCTTGCCAGAAATCAGCATCTAAGGAAGATAAGGCCTCTTGGAGGTTTGTGGGATCCTCCTCAATAGTAAAAGCACAAAAATCTGAACCAAAATCTTTTATGGTTCTTGCTCTTTTACTTCTTCTAGGTTCAGCTTCAGAATTTTCATTAATTTCTGTTCTAATAGGCATAATTGAACTGCCCCCACTATTCCTTAATTTAAAAGGAAATTTAGTTTCATAAAAATCGGCATCATTTGATTCAATTATATTATCTGCACTAAGGTCATAAAATCTGTATGCTTTGCTATTAATAGCATAGCCTATAAATACACATTCATATGCTCTACTAGCCAATTTTATTCTCTTAGGGTCTGGAATGCGAACATATGCTAAGCAACCCCAAGTTCTAAAATATGAGACATTGGGTTTATGATTCTTTAAAATTTCATAAGGCGAAATTTTATTCTTAGATTTGGGGATTCTATTCAGAACATAGCATACAGTCAATAAAATATCCCCCACTAATGTTTTGCTACACCAGAATTTAGTAATATGGCAACTACAAGTTCGGTAAAGTTCCTATTTTTCCTTTTAGCTTTACCGTTCATCTCAGGAGAATAGGGTGCATTTCTTTCATGTACTATACCATGTTGTTTATAGAATTCCAGAATTGAAGTGGATTCATATTCTGTACCTCTATCACTACGTAGTCTCTTAATTTTCCTATTTGCTTGATTCTCAATCTCAGTTTTGAATGTTTTAAACATGTCAAAAGCATCACTTTTATTTTTCATAAGGTATACATATGTGAAATCAGAACAGTCATCAATAAAAGTGATAAAATAACGATGTCCTTGTCTAGTCAAAGTACCATCAAGTTCACATATGTCAGAATGAATCAAGTCTAAGGGTTCAGAGACTCTATCAACTGATATATGAGGTTTCTTTGTGATTTTTGCTTGTGTACAGAATTCACATTTCTCAAGTTCAGATTCTGTCAATTTAGGAATCATATCTAGGGTGCTCATGTTGTGAATTATTCGTTTATTAACATGACATAATATAGAGTGCCAAATATTAAAGTCACACAACGTATAAGCAGAAGTAGTCACTTTATTAGTTTCAACATTCAGTTTAAACATACCCTCACAAGCATAACCCTTTCCCACAAAAGTTCCCTTATAAGTTTGGGTATACAAATCAGCCTCAATAACTTGAGTAAACCCAGCCTTATTAAGGAGAAAGCCAGACACCACATTCTTTCTAATCTCTGGAGTATGCATAACATCTTTCAGAATTACAGTCTTTCCAGAGGTAAACTTAATTTCCAAATTGCCAATCCCTGCAACTTTAGTGGTGTGAGAATCTCCCAACAACACTTTCTGATTTTCAGCAGCCGTATATGTAGAGAACAAGCCACGATCATAGCAGACATGGCGAGAGGCACCAGTGTCTACCCACCAACCCTCTGATCCACCAACAAGGTGAATCTCAATAATCATAGCCGTAAGAAGCTCTTCAGTTAGGTTAGCCTGCGGTGTAGAGCTTGGCCTGTTCCGACACTTTCGTGCCATTTGACCTGGTTTTCCACAGTTGTAGCATAGAAACAACTGTCCAGAATCATTCTTTTGGGCTGGTTTCTGCTGTCCTTTTGGGTTTCCTTGCGGATTCCCATTCTGTTTGTTGCGCCTGTTCTAATTTTTAAAAGATTTCTGATTCAGTTTCAGAACAGCGGGTGTGGTCTTTTTAGTGTTGTTGTTATTGACAATCAACACCTCTTCTTTCTGGTCCTGTTTGCGTGCTTCCTCCTCAATACAGAGGCGCATGATCAAGCTTTCTAAGGAAAATTCCTTAGTCTTATGACGTAAAACATTTTTAAAATCTTTCCAGCCAGGGGGTAATTTGTCAATGATAACAGCAATTTGAAATTGTTCGTCCAGTTCCATACCTTCGGAGATGATCTCATGAGCTATTTTCTGCAGCTCATGAGACTGCATCTCAACTGATCGGTCGTAAGTCATCTGATACTTTAGGTAGCGACTTACATCATATTTCTATGCCCCTGCCTCCTCTGTATCATACTTCTTTTTCAGTGCTTCCCAGATCTCCTTTGATGTCTTCTCATCTGAGTTATAGTAATCATACAGATCATCGCTCAGTCCATTCAGAATAAAGTTCTTGCATAGATAATCTTGTTTAGTCCAAGTCTGTTGTTGCTTTGACTGTTCAGTCCATGATGCCATCTTCGCTGCGTCAGCCTCGTCAGGTTTATCTGGTAGCTGCGTTTTTCAGTAGTCAGCGCAGCCACAACCTTTCTGATCATGAGGAAGAACTCCATCTTCTGACGCCATCACTTGAAATGCAAGCCTTCGAATTTGAATGGAGCAGCAGTCACGAGAGGGTTCTGGAAAGCAGAGGGTGGAGCAGCATCGTCTACGGTTGAGTTCGAAGCCATTTTTTCAAATTCGTCTTCAATTTGTTGGAAAACAATGGCTGAGTCGTGGACTAGGTCGCTTTCTTGAAGATGATTCGGCGATCTGGTCAGAGGTGCAAACCAGTTCATTCCTTCGCCGCTGCCTCTAGGATAAAATAACCTCTAAAATGGATAACCAATTTGCTTGCACAACAAATCAGTGCAGATTTGCACTTTTGAAAATAATATTGCTTGATTTTTCTGAAAGAAAGCTTTAATGGCGGAGGCTAGAAGAAAGCAGAATTCGATATTCTTTTGTGTCTGCAGATAAAAAGTATATATAGAACGAGAATTAGAGTTTGGGAGAAAAAATCAGATCTGCTAAAATTTCGGGGGACAAAGTTTTTACCGTTGCAGAAAAAAAATGGGTGCAGAAAATAATTTTCCATAAAAAATCGGTTCGAAAACTATGAAGTTTTATGGTCCAAAAATATAAGTGTCTACACCACAAAGCCCAAGCCCAAGCCCGAACCGGACTGGGCCGGGTCGGCTCGGGTCGAGTCGAGTCGGTCGGTCGGTCGCACGCGTGTGTGGTGTTCATGATGCATGGTCTCCCTCCTCACAACAAAGCATGTATTGGGACTTGGGAGCCCAAGGCCCCAACATGATTTCTTAGAAACAAGTATAAATCCATGCCTCTTCCATATAATCCCATGATGTGGGACTATTCACACACAGGAGCCATTCATACACTTATTCAACATTTTTAATAATTCACTTAATGTTTGTAAAACATTTCCAACACGGACGCATCTATGAGTTGCGTCCATTTTTTTCACACTTTCCCTAATTTTTTCTCAAGAGAAACAACTTATACTTGCGCCCCGACTTTTTCTGTGTATCACAAAACAAAAGCAGCTTTATTTATTTCATCCGTTCCACCATCACTTTACCAATCGTTCTTTCTCTTCCTTTCTCCATTTTAAACCGATAACCTCTCAATCGTCCAAATTTAAATCTTTTGTCGGTTAAACTCAACTTTATCTTATTTCAACATCACTACACGTGTTGAGCAAAAGTATAGCAACCTTTGGAAGGTAATTGTGTAAAACCCAGTGTAAATTTTGCTTTGGTTTCCTTTACATTTTCGTTATGATTTGTGGTTTTGTACATTAAAAACTACGCTAATCAAACAAATATGGCTAATTGAAAAATAGATGATGATGCTTTAATGAAATATTGTCAAGAATGAGAATGTGAAAATGAATTTGTTTCAGAAACTTAGTTAGATCCAGTTATTCCGAGTATCGTTTTTGAAAACTGTTAGATCAAGTTCTTCATAATATTGTTATTGCTATTGAAAATAGGTTAGAGAACAATGTTCGCTCAGATTCATCGGATCATATATCTGGAAAGAAAATTGTAAGGAACGACGGACTTGGACAATCATCTAGGCTATATTGTCACTACAGAGCTATTTATGCAAGTTTTGTTTGTTTTAATAAGAGAAATACAACATGTCGTTATTATGGATGCTTTCGATACTATAATGAAATAAAACCGAAAGACCACGGGTGTATTACTACGTTTATACCTTGTATCTGGGCTTGGGCTTCCAGCCCAATTGTCAAATGCATTTCCGTTGCTTGTATATTATAAATATAGGGCAATACCTCTGTACAAATCATTAATTCATCAATAATATTTCGGTTCTCTCCTCTGTTTCAAACACAAATACATCTCATATTAAAACATTACATGGTATCGGAGCTATTCACGTTCAACAACAATCAAGAATCCTGAAAATCAATCTTTCTAAGTAGCTTCAATTCTGTTTTAAACAGAATAATCGTCAAAGTATATTCATCATCTGAATCCCTCTCATCAAAGATAAAAAATTATCTCGTCATCTGAGAGTTTTTACCTGAATTCAAATATTTGTTCCATACTTCATAAGCATGCTGTATCGAGCTGTTGAATCAAGTTAATCCAAGAAACCACTGAAGTTGTTGAAAACCTATCAAGAAATTCAAGAAACGAAAGATAGCTGAAGCTAAGTGCCATACCAGTTAGAAAAGGATCATATAAAAGCGTTGAAATCATCATTTAAAGCTCTTCAGGTTGCAACAATATCGGTTATACAATCTTTTCAAGAATTCCTCAATTCTAAAGCATAAAAAATAAAATCAGTGTTTCATACCTTCTTGCCATCAAGTATTCATAACTGTTATCACCATGGTTGATGATAATAATTGCACCACAAATCCCACTGGAAATTCATCCACAAATCAAAATCAAGTAACATCAGTCAATCAGAATGTATCTAACGCTGAATCTCTAGTCAAAACAGGCATAAACCCGCAAACCCAATTAATTACTATTCATCTTGAAGAGAATAACTATTTGCTATGGAAATTGCAAGTGGAAACTGCTATTCAGGGTTACGGTCTTAAAGGGTACATTCTTAGTATTATTGTTATCCCACAAAATTTCATAACTAATGCTGACAATAGGGTACTTAGCAATGATGATTATGTCAAATATCATAGGCAGGACTGACTATTTTGTGCATGTTTATTATCATCTATAAGTGAAAAAAAAAATCTATCTCAAGTAATTGGATGCAAGACAACCAATGATATTTGGACATCTATCGAAAAATCCTTTATTACCCAATCACCATCTAAAACAATGTTCTATAGAAATCAATTGCAAACTGCTATAAAAGAAAATATGTCCATGAGAGAGTACTTAACAAAATTCAAAGGCATATGTGATCATCCTGAGGCAGCAGGTCAAAAGATTAGTGATTCTGAGCATATTTTAGCCAGTCTAAATGGACTTGGTGAGGGATATGAAGTGGTAGTGGTTGTTATTACATCTCAAAAGGTTACCAGTTCCATGAAAGATGTACATTCTATTCTTCTTGCTCATGAAGCAAGAATTGAAATTAAAAGGTCACAGTTAAATGAATTATCTACAAATGTTGTTGAATCCAAAAACAAGAATCAAAACAGAGGAGATTTTTTCAATCAAAGAGGAGGTTCCTCTAGCAGAGGAAGATGGAATAATAGTAACAATAGACCTAAGTGTCAAATATGTGAGAAAGTGAGTCATAATGCAGTAAAGTGTTATTTCAGATTTAATAACAACTATGTTGCTGGTCAGTCACAAAGCAGTCAAAGAAAATCAAATCCTACAGCAAATCTAGCAAATGTTGAAACTGGTAGTCAAAGCAACATTTCAAGAAACAGTCAAACTGATGGTATCGGTGATGACAATGGAATCCATATTCAGGTGCCATTAATCATATCACAAACAATCTCAATAATCTCAGTCTTGGTCAAAGGGAGTACAAAGGTATGAATTCTTTACATATGGGTAATGGTGATTCTGTAAATATTACATATATTGGTTTTGGCAGCATCGAAGGTAAAAAGCAATTATACCTTAACAATTTACTTATGGTTCCTCATATAAAAAAGAATTTTCTCAGTGTATCATAGTTTGCGAAAGACAATACTGTGTATTTTGAGTTTCATCCTTATCATTGCCTAGTTAAAGACTTATTGACTAATGAAATCATATTGCAGGGTAAAACATGCAAAGGGTTGTACAAATTTAGTGTTATGAATTCTGCAAACAATGATCTAGAGAAGAATAGCTGCTACTTATCTGAAATTGATGATAAAACAAGTGTGTTTAATCTATGACATGTAAAACTTGGTCATGCTAATGTGAATGTTGTTAAGAAAATACTAGCTACCAATAATATTTCATATGATAATGTTTCTATGGCATATGTTTGCACCTACTGCCAAATGGGTAAAAGTCACAAACTACCCTTTACTAATTCTCAAACTATCTATGCAAAACCACTTGAACTTGTTGCTACTGACCTATGGGGTTCAGCATCGACAAATTCTGACTATGGTTTTAACTATTATATATCTTTTGTTGATTCATACTCAAGATACACCTGGATATATTTTCTAAGATCTAAATCTGAGACTAGTAAAGTTGTTATTCACTTTATTAACCAAGCTGAAAAGCAAACAGGTGAAAACTTGAAAGTTCTACAGACAGATGGAGGTACAGAATTTAAACCTCTGAATGAATTCTTTCAAAAGAAAGGTATAATACACAAATTAAGTTATCCATACACCTCTGAGCAAAATGGCTTAATAGAAAGAAAACACAGACATATTGTGGAAAGTGGACTTACTTTACTAGCTCAGAGTCATTTAACTATGAAATTTTGCCTGATGCATTCAATACTTCTGTATATTTGATAGATAGACTGCAAACTAAGGTTTTGAATAACAAATGTCCTCTGGAGACGTTATATAATGTTAAACCTGATTATAATAGACTCAAAGTCTTTGGATGTCTATGTTGTCCCTATCTAAAGCCATACAATGCTCATAGGTTAAACTTTGGATCCTCTGCATGCACATTTATAGGATATGCTAGTGATTAGAAAGGCTATAAATGTCTTGATGAAAAAGGTAAAGTTTACATTAGTAGGCTTGTGGTGTTTAATGAAAAGGTATTTCCTTTTAATAATAAAAATATTGCCACTACACATAATATATATAATCCAAAGAAATCAATACCAGGAATACCTCTTTATTCTGACAACATTACTGAAGATACTAGTTACGGTAGCTCAGATTCTCATCAAAAGTCCATGCCTTCGTTAAGTAATAAGTCTACTGAGCCTTCCAATCAGTCCAGTAGCCATCAATCACAACATGAGAATCTGCAATTTGACTCAAACTCTGAAGTCAGAAGTAATCAAACAAATATCAGAAATGACAATACTGAATGTCATGAACAGTAAGGAGAACAAGCTCAAAAATGTCATCCAATGATCACTAGATCAAAGAGGGGTATTTTTAAGCTTAAGGTCTACAATGTTATCAGTGATTTTGAAGAACCAGTAACCTATAATCAAGCCATCAATAATCAAAACTGGAAACAGGCCATGGTGAGGAATATCAAGCATTGATAAGAAACAAAACATGGACACTTGTTAAAGCTCTATCAGACAAAAATATAACTGACAGCAAGTGGGCATACATACTAAAGAAGAACGTTGATGGATCTGTACATAGGTACAAGGCTAAACTTGTTGCAAGAGGTTTCACTCAGCAATATGGGTTTGATTTTGAAGAGACATTCTCTCCAGTTGTTAAACCAACAACTATAAGGACACTACAACAATACATGCTTTTCATAGTGTTTAAAAAAAGGCTATTGAATCCCAACATAGCGTTTTAGAGAATGCCATGTAACAACATGCTATGTTAGACCTTCTGCTTACAATAGAAGAAGAAAAAACGCTATGAAAAGTGATTTTTCTACAGCGTTTTACGTTTGCTATCCAACGAAAACAGTATAGCATATATCGTCCGATAGTTATTTTCTATAGCGTTTTCCTGTATATTTCCATAGCGTTTTATCTGCATTTCTTAGCATTTGTTTAGTTATACTATAACATTCCCAATGTGTGTTTCTTTAGCGTTTGTTATTCGATGGCGTTTATGACACGCTATTACCTATAATATCAATTTACAAATTTTATTTATTATAGTTGTAGCTTATATTTTATATATATATATATATATATATATATATATATATATATATATATATGTGTGTGTGTGTGTGTGTGCGCGCGCGCGCGCGCGCGCGCGCAGACAACAAACAACAAATATATTAATTGCAACATAATATTTCATATCATTCAAATAACTTTCATGTACCAAAACATAATTCTTCGTTCACATCATTCAAACAACTCTTAACATATTCAAACTTAATATATTATACATATTGTTTTATCAATTTTTCGATGTTAATATCGTACAATTTTGCCATCAAGAGGTTATTACAAAGCGAACAAAGAATAGATCTAATCTTGCTTTGCTTATAATATTTTCTCCTTGACATCAGCAACTTTGATCCTGTTCATGTCAAATAAACAGAGAAAATATTATTAATTGTTATATCATATATTCTCAAAGTAAAATAAACCCAAAGAAAGAAAAAAGAAAAGGAAAACAAAAAAACTAGAATAAAAAATATGATACGCTTATACCTCAGCCTATCATATGCAACCATCAACAGTTTTACGAAGGACCAGAATACCTCAGCTTATCATATGGTTCATTACATTTGCTGGTCCAGTATATGCAATCGGGATATGTATAAAAGCACGAAGACATGTAGGCTAGAGTTATAGGGTGGTACTTTAAAGTGGCGTGGTAAAGCCTGCAAATTCCTTCTATGTCATCTCATATTTCCTCCACAGTCATCTATATAAAGAAAGGTTATAACATAATCTATGCAATAACTAAAACAGAAAAGAAAATAATTCATTAAATAACAAATTAATTAAGGTTATTATAATAAGCAATGGAAATGTACAAAACTGGGAACAAAAAAATCATGGCTGCTAATATTACCACAAACCACTGTCATCATCTCGGCTATGTCAGTAAACAATACTGCAAGTACTGAAGTTCCACTGACCTAGACCAAACTTGCAGTGAAAGAGCATAAAGAATTGTTGCTATCAAATGTTCTGGTCATGGCAAGGCTTTGATAGATGGATTAATATACAGAAATGGAACATTACGGTGCCATTGTAACCCTTATTATGAAGATCATGACTGCTCTGTACCATCCGCTGGCTGCTTTGCCGTTGCAATAATGTATGTTCAAATTTCTACTCCCTTACATATGAAGATAGCACTGATGAAGGAATACTACTTCATGTGCATTTTTACATACAGAGATTCATGCAAACTAAACATGTATGAATTTTACTAATGGACAGGGGAGACAATGTTTATAGAAGATAACTGGAGCAGAATGAGCCGTTATTATAGTGCACTAAATTATGCCTCCCTCGAGCTTGAAAAATATATTAAACTTCTGCATGTTACTGTCGATAACGCTGTTGTTGACGACAAGTTTGTTGTTTTTGGCAACGGTGTGACCCAACTCATCAACTTATTCATTCGTGCACTTTCGCTGAAAACAACTAAGGCAACAAAAGTTGTTGCACTGACTCCATATTATCCAGTGATTAACTCTCAGTTGGTGTACTCAAAACCTACTGCACTGATTAACAGTGAGTAACAACCCCAGTCACCTAACAGTGAGCAACCACCCCCAGCCACCTCTACAACGTCCACTCCCTCATCAACCTACCCTATTCTACCAACATCAAAATTCGTATACTCCTCCTCATATATCAGCCTACAATACCATTTCATTTTCCATACAGCCATAACAGCAGTGTCCAATTGAATATGCTCAATAGTAGATAATCTTGTGAGCTCGTGTATGTGTATTTTGCAAGTACGGTTGTCATGCGGCAAAAATGTTAAATCTTTATATATATATATATATATATATATATATATATATATATATATATATATATATATATATATATATATATATATATACATATATATATATATATATATATACATATATATATATATATATATATACATATATATATATAAAGATTGGAACTTACAAACCTGACTTTAGAGTCCCAGCTTGGTGGCAGCAGTCTTCTTACTTTGCTGCAATGCTTTGGAGTCATTCTGAAATTTGCATACCTAATTTTAAAATAAGAGAGAATATAATACAAGAAAAGGGAATGAATATCAAGCAAATAAAATAATAGTAGATCAGTAGGATGTTTGGTAAACTACTATATAGAGGATATTATTATATCACAAACTACAAAATTAAGTACAGAACTAGCCATTTAAAGTAGTTTTTCCTCTACACGTCTCCCTGTCCACTCTATTATCCCCTCTTTTGTTTATAATGTTTAGGCTGTGGTTGGTTCACCGATTTTCGCTCTAAGTTTTCCTTTATACAAAAAATGCATGCAACCAATTTACATCGTTGAAAAAGACCAATTTATAAAATAGCATATGATGTAGAAAACATTTTCCTTTGGTGTATTGAGAAATAACATATTATATTTTCTCAGCATGGTTCCAAATCACCAAAATCTTAACATGCCTTGATTTAAAACTTCATTTTTTCACATATGTTTTGAAAAACAGTTCGCTTTATGTGCCTTCTAAGTACATGAGTTACTTAAAGTATGATGTTATGTTTTGGCTAGCAACATACTCTTGTTTCAACTTTTTTGGTAGATATGTAAAATTCAAGAATTGACTAATCTTTGCTTGCTATCAATCCTGAAACCATGTGTGTGTGTGTGTGTGTGTGTGTGTGTGTGTGTGTGTGTGTGTGTGTGTGTGTGTGTGTCTATATATATATATATATATATATATATATATATATATATATATATATATATATATATATATATATATATAAGCACACCAAATTTCCTATCCAGAGAATTTATAAAAATAAATCAGTATAAACATTAAAAGTTCACCCTTCATATTGCCAATTGGTTTTATGATAACTTGGGTCTAATAAACTCTAACAAAGATTAACATGTACAAGCAAAATTATAAATACCATTTTCTTTTTTATATTTACGTTCTGTGAAGTTGTTGACTTTGGAAAAGAAAAAAAACTGCTGCGTCTTTAAGGCAGCCGTTGTTGTTGCAATGACCATGTTGTCTCAAGCAGCAGCAAAATGTGCGCCAACTTGAAATACAATCTGTAGATGACGCTTGATTGTTAGTTTTTGAATTTATTTGAAGTATCTTTTAAGTGGAAAAATGATAATTTGGAAATATCGTTACAAACGACGATGAAATTCAAAATTATGGCTAGTCTATCATGCAGTCAGTGTTAAATTTGGGGATATAAAATCAGAAGTAGATGGAAAGTAAATATTTGTTAGTATGGAAATGCATTAATTAATTGATTGCATTTGCATGAGATGGAAAGAAATAAATGCAGACATTAATTTCTTCCAACTATGCTAAAGAAACGGATTGATTTACTTCGTATGTTAGCACATTTGTTGCTATGGTAATATACCTCCATTATACTATTACCATATGTTGGTAATTTAATTGATGACTCAAATAAATTTGCACTGACTATAATTGAGGGGTAGACTTTAGTGTAAACTCATCCTGGCATGGAGCCAGTGATCCCCAATGGTGTCTCTTCTTGTTAAGCCTATTTGAGGTTTGGATATGTAAACTCTTATTTTTGTATTCTCTTGTAATTCTTTCAATTGGAATAAAATTTGTCTCTTTTGGACTGTACGTACACTCACTACAAGAGGAACAGGGGTTTCCAACGGCCAGTGGACGTTGGAGGCCGTTGGAAACCCCGTTGAAAGCCGTTGGTCAATCCGTTGGTATACGGATCAACGACTTCCAACGCAAACGACGCTTAATTTCCAACGGCTTCCAACTGATAAATAAGGACACGTGTATGATGTTTTAAGCAAATAGGCCGTTGGAAGCCGTTTGTATGGAATGACCTGTAAGCCGTCGCAGGCCGTTGGTCGCCGTTGGAAATCTGGGTGTTTTTTTTTTTTTGGCAGATTTTAGATTTACCACTACAAGCCACACAACAAATATAAAACATTCTGAACTGCTCCATTTCGAGCATATAACTCACAATCTCAACCATATATACACCCAAACACAATACGAAATAAAAAACAAACACAAAACACATAAATTAACCAATATTTACATAACATTACCACCAAATTTCGCCAAAACAACACCAAACCATCACCATGTCCAAAATAACATAACCATCTCCAAACAACATAACCAACACCATGTCCAAACCGTACTATAACCAAACCATCATAACATCATGTCCAAACCATCATAACAAAATATATACAACTACCATGCATGTAGCAAGCCTCACCAACTCTCAAAACACATCAAAACAAGCTAACCTGATCAACTCTCTCCCCCTGAAGATGAAGGTGTCGTACCGTGCTGGGCAATGTACTCCGCCAATCGTTGGTTAAACAACTCCATCTGCTCTTCACGGCGACGATCACGTTCATGAAGCTCTGCAATCTGTGCTTTCAACTGTGCGATTTCTTCCTTTTCCTGAGCCTTCTAATACATCTGCTGAGATGCTGTAATCTGTATATAATTTCAGATTTTCAGTATTTCATGATAGTAGTTCGAATACATTTGAGTTTTTATTATAAATTTTAGTATTACCTCTAGATTTCCATAACCATATCGTCTGTTTCGGGTAGCAGGATCCATGACAGCATCAAATATCTTGTCCTCATCTTCCTTGGTCAGCTCAATCCTCCCTGTAGCTTCCAGTACCTGCGCCCTTTGCTCCTGAAATTTCTCCTGTTAAACAAAAATAAAATAAATTTAGATAACACTATTTTAATTAAATTATAAGTCTACTTAACTATTTTATACTTGCATATTTCTCACGCGCCTTATCATCATGATCCCAAGTGTACGAAACTGAGTCTGTGTCGTCAGTCTGACTCAATGCATGTGTATGCTCGGAAACATCCCAGTACGACACAGGAGCCATACGCGCTCTCTCCTGAAATAAGCATGCACACATGTAAATTAAAACTTAAACTTAAATCAACTATTAATTTTAACTAGTTATGAATTAAAATTTTAAACCGTGCAATTACAAAATATACCAGATTCTCACGATGATGCTGAAATGACTTGGACCCACCTCGATGCGTAACCGGATTCTTGCTCCTATTAGCTGCATTTCTCTCAGACGAGGCCTATACATTTAAATTTAAAAAAAATGTCTTAGTCTAAATCACGTACTAATTGAATAGAATAATTTAAATTAAAAATATGCAGTAAAATTTACCAGAAAGTCCTCATTACTATTCCAATAAGTAAGTAGATCATTCCACACTGACTGGCTCACCCAAGACTGCCTTTTCCCACTTGATTTTAAAGTGTTCATTGTTTGTCTGTAATTTGCTACCACTTTACTGTTCCAGTGGCGCTTAACGAGATCCAAATCCGTCTCCTGGAGATCCACCGCACCCTGCGTTTTTTTTATAAATAGCATACATATAAAGTTATCAAATAGGAGCATGTACTTAATATAAGAAATGTTATATCATACATACGTACCAAAAAATCCTGCCATATGGTCTCCTTAACTAAGTCGGGTATCGAGCTCCAAGTGGGCCAACATGCAGTCATGCGGGCCTGATAAACACGTTTTGATATCCTTAGAACGGTATTGGACGGCTCCAACTCAGACCCCCTGTGTTAAACGGGAAAAAAATACATGGTTGCTAGAACAACAATTTAAATAATTTATTGTACTTAAATTAAATTTATACTAAAAACTTAGTTTTTACCCTTTTGATGCTTTTGGCTTAAGCCAGACCACAGGACGAGATAACTCCGACGATGGACCGCCCTCCTCGCCACCTGACGCCATACCTGTTACAAACAAAAACATAACAAAACATAACATAACATAACATAACATGACATAACATGACGTAACATAACATAACATGAACGAACTATATGTAAAAACATGGTATTAGATAACATGAGTACTTGATAATACAAATGTCATAACATGAGTACAAGTTTGTTTCATAGAAGTGTTAAATATAAGTTTGATTCATAGATTTGTCTAGTTAACATATGATCGAGTTTGATTCATAGAAGTGTTAAATATAAGTTTGATTCATAGATATGTCTAGTTAACATATGAGTTTGATTCATAGAAATGTCATAAAAATAAATATATGGTTACTTGATAATAGAAATGTCATAACATAAAATTACCTTTTGAAAATGAGGAGTATTAGTTAGTCGTCCTCATCACTTTCAGATTCCAACTCTATTTTCTCCTCCATATATGGTTCATCTGTAGTCTCAAATATATCAATTAATGCATTCGATTCATCGTTTAGAGGTCCAAAATCTGTTTGATCGTCGGTTATTACTATTTCTGCATTTTCCTCGACGTCTGCTTGATAAACTTGGTCATCGGGAATATTACGCCCGTCAAATGTAAACCTTGCTTTTGTTTTGAAAACAGACCACCAATCTATTTTGTCTCTTCTCATATAAGTATAAGGAGCATAATATACTTGAAGAGCCTGTTTGGCAAGTACGAAAGGGTCGTACTTATAATAATGGGACGTATGTCTTACTTCTATAAGATTATATTTTGGGTGCTCGTTGATTCCAGAACCTGGAACATTGCTGAACCAGTTGCATTTAAACAAAAATACTTCTTCCGTGGGTCTTGTGAAATATGTCAATTGCTGAATCTGGTTTAGCATGCCATAAAAATCGTGTATATGGTCGTTTGGATCATCACTACCTTTAACAAATACACCACTATTGTCAGTTAATTTTTCAGCACCATATTCTTTAGTGTTAAATTTATATCCATTGACAAAGAACATTGGATATGTCTTCACATTTCTTTTAGGTCCCAATGCCAAATGTTTCAATCCTTCATCCACAATACAATTTGTTGGATCAAAAACATAATTATAAACCAACTAGCGAATTCTTTGCTGATATCGCCGTTTGGATGCTGTGATTCATAAATGCTGCAATCATAGGACATACGTTACATATATGATTAAAGATACAATACATGTATACATAGATGCATAAATAGAGTACCTAACGAACGGTGCAACTTCGGTGCAATTGAGAAGAATATATGTGTGTGCTGCATTGTAATCTTTATCGTTCAGCCATTCCTCCACACATCTACCAGAAGGCCGACTATGTTTTTTAAAAATAGATAAAGTCGCTTGGCAGTCATCTTGATCAATGCCTTCATCATTACGTGCAGTACTTGCAAATGAGATGTTCACATGATCACTTAAATAATGAGAGAGAAAAAATGAAGCTTCTTCTTCAATGTATGATTTGCAAATAGAACCTTCAACTCTAGCTTTCTGCCTCACTTTTTTCTTTAGATGATTTACATACCTGTTTAGAATTATTGTAAATTATTTTTTCATACACTTAACCAAAATTTAATTAATTGAATATTAATATACCTTTCAAATGGATACATCCATCCGTATTGCACAGGCTCTCGAAGACGTGCTTCTGATGGAAGATGAATAGGTAAATGCTCCATAACATTGAAAAACCCTAGAGGAAATATATTTTTCAATTTGCAGAGTAATATGGGGATTTCTTCCTCTAGTTTACGTAGATGGCCAATTTTTAATGTAGATGAACAAAGCTCTTTATAGAACAAAACTAAGTTCTGTTACAACAGTCCAAACTTTCACGGGCAATAGTTCTTTGAAAGCGACGGGCAATAAATTTTCCATCATAACATGACAGTCGTGGCTTTTCATCCCGCTAAGTTTACTGTTTTTATAGTCAACACATCTACGAAGATTGGAAGATATACCATCCGGGAATCTTAACCCTTCCATCCATTTTAAAAATATTTTTATTTGATTAGTATCCAGTTCATAGCACGCTTTCGGTTTTCTGGTGTCATTTGGCTTTATATGAAGCTCCGGACGATTACATATTACTTCAATATCACGTCTGGATTTCAAATCATCTTTCGTCTTCCCTTTGACATTCAAAATTGTATTGATTACGTTATCAAATACGTTTTTCTCATTATGCATCACGTCAATATTATGATGAATCAGAAGATCTTTCCAATAAGGCAACTCCCAAAATATGCTTTGTTTCCACCAATTATGAATTGATGATTTACCTTGAATTTCTGTCTGTACTCCGATTTCATGAATCTTGAGAAAATCTTGTACAAGTTCATAAATTTCCTCACTTGTCCATACTTTAGGTGGTCGTAAAGTTTCAAGTCTATTAGCTGTAAAAAAATTCTTATCCCTTCTAAAAGGATGATTAATATGAAGAAAACATCTATGACAGTCAAACCATGAAATTTTCTTTCCAATAGGTAAAGAAAATGCTCTTGTTTCTTCCATACAGTACGGACAAGCTAGACGACCAGCCGTACTCCAACCTGAAAGCATCGCATAAGCAGGAAAATCGCTAATTGTCCACAATAGAGAAGCATGCATACGAAAGTTTTTCTTTTGGGAAATATCATATGTTTCTACCCCTTCATACCACAATTTTTTTAATTCTTCAATCAACGGTTGTAAATAAACATCGATTCCTTGTGTCGGATCATCAGGACCAGGTACAACAATTGTAAGAAACATATAAGGAGTTTTCATACACATCCACGGAGGTAAATTATAAGGTGTTACAATTACTGGCCAGGATGAATATTTAGAACCAAATTGAGAAAATGGTGAAAACCCATCCGTACATAAACTTAGTCTAACATTGCGACTCTCAGATGCAAAATTGGGATACTTTTGATCAAAATGCTTCCATGCTTCTCCATCAGATGGGTGTGTTAACGTACCTTCTTCCTGTGTTCTCACCTTGTGCCATCTCATATGTTGCGCGGTTACAGAAGATGCATATAATCTTTGAAGTCTAGGAATAATCGGTAAATAATGCATACATTTATACAGGACTTCCTTTCCCTTTTTCTTTCTTGGTTTGTATCTTTCTTGATTACATATTCTACAATTCTCAAGCTTGATATCTTCCTTCCAAAATAGCATGCAACCCTTTAGACATGTATCTATTTTTTGATACGGTAAACCAAAGGCCGACATCATTTTTTTTACTTCATAATGGTTTTCGCACATTAAATTATTGGGAGGCATATGCCGCTTCGCAGCTTGTACAACGGCTGTAAATCCAGCTTCTGTGAGGTTGTATTTAGATTTCATCACAATGTATTCAGCAGTTACTGATAATTGAGTTCCGCTTTCACAGCCTTCCCAAAGGGGTTTTTTTGCGGCATCTAATAAGTCATATAATTTTTTGGCTTAAATATTTGGTTCTTCTTCATCATTACCATCGTCATCATTACTAACGTTTTCATTAAATTGTTGAACCGGGAACATAGAACGTGCAACATCTTCAACCTTTTTTTCTACGAGATTCGTCGTGGCAATTTCATTATTCGCTACCTCCTCAACTTGTATAGAAGTAGATGCCAACGGTTCTCCATGACGATCCCAAACTAAATAGTTCGGCACAAAACCGTACTGACGCAAATGAACTCTGACCATTTGCGGTATCAAATGCTTCAATAACTTGCATCTACTACATGGACAACGGATTTCGACGTCGTTTCCATTGTTACTTAAAGAGAAATCAATAAACACGCTGACACCATTAATAAAATGTTTGTTTATTGTGTCATCGGTTTCTCTTCATTTGTACATCCAGCTTCGATCATTAAAATAATCGTCCATTTTTTCTAAGTACATATAAAATTAGAAAGAATTATATAAAATTAGATTCATAATTTTTGTGTCCGATCGCTCGAACGCTAAGATTGTATTTTAATGAAAACATTTCTTTTACATATTAATTATGATGATAAAATTTGCATTGACAATGTATTAAAACAATTTTAGTGATTAATACATGTTATGTCAATTGATCATTTAATGGTGGGTTATCCTACCTCCCATTACAAATACAATAACGTAATTAAATCGCGTAAATCTTTTCAATTTAAACGATTCAACAAAATTTCGGCAGCACTTCCCTTTAGTTCCCTAAATAGTACACAATTGCGTGTACACAGGGAACATAAAGGAAGTGCTTTTGAAATTTTGAGAACCGTTTAAAATGAAATATTTTACGAGATTTAATTTTTTTATTGTATTCGTAACTTGTCCAATACAAAGGACAAATCCAATAAATATTGTATACAATGAATATAAATGTTGGACAAGTCCAATAAATATTGTATACAATGAATATAAATATCCGTTCCGTTAATAAAACGAACATCATATCACGATTATATACAATACTTATCAGACGGGGCCAAAAAAACTCTATAAGGCTTTATGAATATAACATACTATATGATTTGCTTTTTTTGTGATTGAAGTGTTTTTTGTACACCTTTGTGCGCCTTAGCGCCGTTGTGCGCCTTAGCCCAAAAACACAGACTTAAATATATGTATTTCCACGACACGTTTTCGACAAATAAAATATTGTTTTCGATGAATTGGGCCTTAACCAAATAAACAAATGCATAGAGTGTCAACTATATATACGTGTATATATATATATACATAACACTATATATATGCATATATACATAGTCAACTTTAACTAATCAAACCCTAGATTACAAACATAATCAATATAATCTATAAACACAATCTCAATAACAACAACCACTTCAACTAATTCAAACCCTAGATCATAATAACAACTAAGTAATTTATTACTAAAAACCCTAAATTAGCAACTAAAATGATTAAACCCCACATTAACAACTAATTAACAGCACTACACACACAAACATAGTCTAATTATGCTTCAATTACACTAAACATAAGGTATTAAACAAAAATTAGGATAAGCACATACCTAAAAATAGGAGAGAATAGGAGATTAAAGAGGATGAGAGAGTGCTTTGATAGAGTAGGAGAGACCCTAGGCGGAAGATGGAGCGAAATTGGCGATTTTAGAAATGGAAGGGGGGAATATTGGAGAATTTGGGGTAAAACCCGTGGCTTTGCTGAAATGAAGAAGAAGAAGCAGCGTCGGCTGATTTGTGCTCCAGTCCGTGTAACGGGGGCAACGGCTTCCAACGGCTTTAAACCAACGGCCGCAAACAGTTTCCAACGGCGTATATTTTACATACGGAATACATATACGTATTTTGGCTTCCGTTGGAAGTCATTGGTCAACAGTCGTTAGAGGCCGTTGGAAGTGTTTGTTGCAATACTGTTCAATTCTTGTAGTGACTATCTCTGTAGTGTCCCGAAATTCCGGTACAATTTGAGCGGACCAATTAACACAAGTCCAACCCAAATTGCACTGGAAATCAGAAAAACTAACAGAAAGAAAACAGAGGGTGAGAATAGATAAGATATAAACTTAGAACAGAAGAAGAAGAAGAACATACAACATCAGAGTAAATATGAATCTCACAGTGGAACGAACAACATATAATAGATATATAATTTTGAAATAAAATCAGTATATGTATACAGTAACATTATCAGAGTGTAACACTTACAACACAACGGAAATAACTATAGCTATATAATCTTGAAACCTCGTGCTCCAAGCTCTCCAAGTATATCTGAAAGATCCTGACTACTTGACTGCCCGTACAAAATTGGGCACCCAAGAGTTTAGGGAAAACAAAACAAAATAAACTCTGGGTCAGTCATGGGATTGGTGTGAGTAAAACAATTTAAAACAGTTTGAGCAATTAAACGATGTCTCATAAGACTACGCCGTATAACGGAACGGGTTTTTCCCTTATGAGAATCCAAAATATTTGATTTAACTTTCAAAATCCTTTTGAAAGAAACAATAAACGTTATATCAAAACTCTTTTGATATTATAATAATGCCTATCAACCACAACTAAATAATCATCTAGCAGAAACGCTTTCATCTCACGTTCTACGTATATAGTATACAATCAAAAACCGCGAGCACTTATTGGATAATGGATTACCAACTATGACAAGGTATGAAACCACCTTCCGATAGTGTACCGCTAGAGAGTAATACACTGGGTTCAACAAGAACATCTTGCAACCCGACCACACATGACCGACCACTCATTTCGCTTGAGTGTATCGAATGTATATCACCAACGGTTGGGATCAACAACCGTTTCCCGAAAGGGACAAAATCGAATAGATTAAAGAAGTAAATGAACTCTAGATCAGGTGACAATACACCCTAATTGGAAGCAACCCACTTAGCCATGATGCCTGCCCGATTTTTGTCATTTCCCGGTTGTGAGGCTAGAGGCCACGCTTGACAGATCACACATTTATTCACTTTGAATGTCACGTCGTCATACCCACCAAATCACAAATTGATTTCCCCAAAAATACAATGGGTATACAGCAAATAGAAATGAATTCCTCCGCCACCGAACGTAAATACGTTTGAAGAGATCAACTTACGTGATCCATTAAATATACTCTGTCAGACATTCTTCCATATGGGTCGTCTTAGGACTGGACAAACCGAAGGCACTATTCTGTAAATAGGACAGCCCTTGCATAACTTCGTCTTCAATTATCTTCATCATATTTGATCGCAACGCTAACACCCATACAGAGTGGTTTTCAGATAATGAATCTGATCCCGTTCTCTCCGTATTGACGACGGAAAAATGGTCAAAAACTTCAATAGTCGGTGAGTTAACTATCAAAGAAAAACACGTGTGCAAACAATGATATTATTTCCAGATGGACATTATATCGATCAACCATCATTGAACATTTATCTCTTTAGTTCAATAATTTATTCATTTTTCATCTCCTGTTTCCATATATTCAACATTTCTTATTTTCTACGTTTAGAAAATATACGTTATTTACATTGGAAAACATTTCCATTCCTTATTTTCTATATTAGAAAACATTTCTGATTTTTATTTGGAAAACATTTCCAAAACTCCTACATTTGGATTTAAACTGATGTTTAAATAAAACATCGTTATGCCAACTCAAACCATTACCTTCATTAACTAAATTCACTTAACCAAACTTTACTATCAAACTTTAACCATTCCTTAGTTAAAAATGGAGTTAATCAAGTTAGGGTATAACTACCTCTCAGACCTTAACTGAACAACATTTCTAACTTCGAAAATAGACAAAGTTCACCTTCTAAATCTTCAACAAACTTCCTTACGTAACTCTCGGATTCAATTTACAAATCCACTTCTTTATTGAAAACATTGATTATAACTATAGCGTTATAATCCCTACTTCTGAAATATCTAACTTCAAAATATAACTTTTATTTATTAATTTGGATAAATAAACAACAACAATTTATTAGTAAATAAATAAATCTTGATTAAAAACGGAAAGTGAATAGCACTTTCCCTAATTCGATATAATCGAATTTCAACGTATAACTCTCTTTCGAATAATCTCTATTCGATAACTCCTTTTCTAATAAACTATATTCGAAAAACTCTCATCGAATAACTAATATTCGATTAACTCCTTTCGAATAACTCTATTCGATTAACTCCTTTCTTTGAATAAACTATATTCGATTAACTCCTTTCTTCGAACAAACTATATTCGATTAGCTCCTTTCTTCGAACAAACTATATTCGATTAACTCCTTTCTTCGAACAAATTATATTCGATTAACTCCTTTCTTCAAATAAACTATATTCAATTAACTCCTTTCTTCGAATAAACTATTTTCGATTAACTCTATTTGATTTACTCTATTCGAATAACTATATTCGATTAACTCTATTTGATTAACTCTAATGGATTAACTCTATTTGATTTACTCTATTTGAATAATTATATTCGATTAACTCTATTTGATTAACTCTAATGGATTAACTCTAATTCGATTAACTCTAATCGACTATCTATATTCGAAAACTCTTTCCCTTTTTTTATTTGTTTTACAAATATTTCCTTTTCTAATCCTAATTTTTCCCTATAAATATTCCTTTTATAATATCATATTTATTTCCCATAAATATTTCCTTTTACAACTCTATTTATTTTCTAAATAAATATTTCCTTTTTTAACTCTATTTATTTTCTAAATAAATATTTCCATTTATAATCTATTTGTAGATGTTTTACAAATATATCCTTTCTATTCTATTTGTAAATGTTTTACAAATATTTCCTTTTATAAAACCCTTTTTCTTTTATATATAAAATCCAATGATTTTATATAAATAATTTATTTTCAAAATAAACTTTGAAAATCCCCATTTCTACATCCCAGTATTTCTTACGGTATTTAAAATACCAAATAACAGTGGTCGATATCATTTAAACACACATAATCAACAACAGATTATGTATCACATCATATATTACAATATACGAAAAGAACAGTATTATAAATATTGAGAAATCCAGTTGGATCCCTCCGACCTGTTTCCTTGCATCCACAGATGTTACACAATATAATTCACATCAATTTCATTTCAATATGAAATATTCTGATATACATAATCAATATTTGATTAACAATATATACATATATATATAACTATATCGATATTTTCAACCAATCAATTAGCAGTTCAACCAAACAGTCAACACACAGAAATCAATCATCATTTATCAGTTCTAAAAATACGTTATAAAAATATGAACTGGTAGAGTTGGTGAGTTTTACTCACATTGGTAATTTATAGTTAAATAACGATAAATTATCATCGATTCAGATTGGAAAATTTATTTCGCTATAAATTGTAACGAGCTCCGATTCACTCCCAGTCAGTTCCATTTTGTTGCTCCCATCCATACGATCCCAACGGATCTGACCGTTCGAAATTCTGATACAGTATGAATAAGTTATACCTTATACAAGTTTGTACTATTTTAAATAAAAACAAATTGAATTTTCTTTTTTTTCCAAAATTGGGCTTAACCTTGAGTTGTCGGCCCATCTTCCTTCCTAAACCAGACCCGCACTTCTTCTTCTCCAATCGAGTAGCAAACTCATCTCCACCAAATGCCATAGCCGATTATTACATTACGCTCATCCTTCCCTCTCCATTTCAAAATAAATCAAACCAACATCATCACGCTTCACTTATTCAACTCCTCCTTCACCTCCACCTAACTTTCCTCACACCTGCATCCTACATTCATCGCATCGAAGACCAACAGCGTGCTGCTACAGGGCCATGGCCGACATTTTTAATTCACCATTCTCCTTTACCACACCGTAAAACTCCAAACTGAAAACACCATCAGGCTTCTCATCAAAATCTCCTTCCACCCATGTATAACATCATCGACTCACACGTACAACCAAGATTCTGTTTCCAGACATTTTCAACGCACCAACGAGGAAGACATCGATAGCAACTAGCACGGAAATCACCAGAAATTGGCACACAAGTGCAGTTTTACTTCCTCAATCCAAAAATGATATCGATTTTGCAAACAAAAGAGTAAAAATCCTACGAACTCAAAACCTAATTCTATGCTCAAAACTCGAGCAACAGAACATTGCGTCGCACCATACAAAACTTATATAAAAACGAAGCTGATCATGTAGCAAATCCAAAGATACAAGTTTTGTATTTTCTTGTAATTTATTTGAATTGTTTTTTATTTTGAAGGATGAACATTTTTACTGTAAAATGAAAAAGCGATGGCGGCCAAAATTTTGACCAGAAAATAAAAGTCCGAGGGTTTACATATTAGGGAGGGTATTTATAGAAAAATGTTAACTTATAATAGAAGCTTCATACATTTTTTATTATTATTTTTATCATTATATATCCGTTTTTGCCTTCTAAAAATCCGTGTGATCACACACGATACCCAAAAATCACGAAAATGGGCATACATCTTCAGTTCGACATAACACAACGAAACTGGTTTCGTCGAATTCCGAATCTGTTTGCTCATATAGTGTATTTTTAAAGTCAAATTATCGACTGTATTTCACATTAAAAATCCGTACGGCCACACAATGACTTCAAAAATCACGAAAATTAAAATCTAACAATAATTTAATATTCCTAATCCAACAAAATTAGTTTCATCAAAAACGGAGGTCGTTTGCAAAACTGATTATTTTTAAAGCTCTAAATAAACCTATTTAAATATAAATATATTTAAAAATAATTAAATTAAATATGTATAAATAAATATTATTGTATGTATTCACAATGGAATACCATACAGCTACAATATATTTCTAACTGAATTTACAACTCAATAGTTCAAATCCAGTGTTAAATCAATATTCAATTTATATTGAAAATCTATTTAAATATAAATAAATCGTTATAAATTATAAAGGAATTCCATTGCGAATTTTCGAAAATTTGATTTGGACATAAATCAAAATCCCGATTTTTCTCTTCCACTATAAAAATATACTTCACCAGCTCCGAACGTTTCTTGTTTCACAGAAATCCAGCTTAAAACAGATTCTGTATATTCGTTTAAAGTTCGAATCGCCAAATTACGAACTACAGCGCCATTTCGAGCTCGATTATAATTATAATTTAAACGTTCAACCATCGTTAATTAAATATATTCGTTATCAACAATTCAATTTTAAACTGAATTGTATATCTTGAATTATCCAATTCACACAATATTGCCATTTCAGCTAATTCTGATCATTTCAGAATTAAATATATTATTTAATTATTATATTAATTAAATATTCAATAGTTATTTTAATTTAAACCATTTAAATTACCAAACCATATTTTAAATAATTAAATAAAATTAATTATTATACCATATAAAAATACAGGTCGTTACAATCTCGATGATAGTGGAACCAGTATAAATATTGTGTCTCTTTGTTTTTCCGTTACAGTTATTTACTATTTGTTTGATTTAATAGAATAATTGCTATCAGATTAGATTGATGTTCAATTGACAATTCTGGATCCTGTTTATTGTGCTTCCGCATTCGCGCAATCTTCTCGCCCAACAGATTGGTATTAGAGCAAGGCGATTTGTTTTAAATTGTGCTTCAATTATTTCTACAAAGGTTGGTAGATATAGTGGTGATTATGCTATTACTATTTTGAAGAAAAAGTGACTTTGGTGGAGAAGATTATGTTGAGAGACAAAAGCGTTCCAGGCTTGGAACTTTGATGTTGCTTGAGCTTTGGATTCTCACTAAGGTGGAGTTATATGTTTGTTCAAGAATGTCACTCTAAAAGAATGCGACTTCGTAGAAAACAGCTTAGAGAAATTGCTTAGAGGCGATAGTGACCAAAGATGAACTGCTGGAGGTGTTAGCGACCTTTCCAAGTGTTTGAGAATTGTATAACTTCATGTTCAGTTGAGAAATGCTCGCATTGTATAAGAGATAAATAGTTTAATGTGTTGAAGGGACCACTGGGTTTAGAAATTGTATCTGATGTAGCTAATTTTGGTGACGGATTTGACGCCACTCAGACTTATCGACTTTTTTTTTTTTGATGTCGCCTTGGAGAGTTCAGTTCAAAGAGATGATTTTGGCGGATTTTGTGCCACTGTGATACACTGTCGATTTTGTGATGTCGTCTTAAAGGAGTGGTACATGCAGGTATGTGGAAGGAAAGAGAATTAGACTGTATATAGAGATTTGGATTTTGGCTCTGTTTTTTTTTTTTAATTGGTGATTGAGAGAATTACTTTTGGTCCTGTTGGTTTTGAGATTATTTTGGGATCTGCCTTTTTTCAATTTTGGATACTTGCAACATTTTGTTGGCAGGTGTTTGCGAACAAATTACACAATTGTAAACAACTGTAAAATTCGTTCGGCTTTCCTAAACAACAAGGATTGTTGCAGAAGGTGTCGAACTCTGGGACCAAAAATATTTTAATTAATAAATCCAATCAAGTTATTCCAAGATTTTGATTGGTTGAAAACAAAGAAAATAGCAAAATTAAATAAAAGAGAGTTTTAACAATAAGTGAAAGCAATTAGGGGATAATGACATAGATCAGATTCATAATCATCAATAGAAAAAAGATTAACCAGATCTAATACATGTTTCTGTCACAAACATGAATCAACGATAATAGGTTTTTAGAAACAAATATGTAAATAACGACAAGCATAGCCTATGCAGGAGCTCAGCTCTACAACCATAGACTATCAGGACAGATTCACTAATTAATTTCTAAAACCCTAAAATTAGATCTAAATCTGATAATTGTTAGACCGAACACGAATATACCCTGTGAAGGAGCATAGCTCTTAAACGACACAGGATATTAAGGTTCAGATCTAACCATTGGTTCAGATCTAGATCTATATACATGAATTCCTCATCCTTTGGCTATGTGATTAATATCGAATCATATCTATTAGCATCATCACCCCCTAATCAAAGGGGATTAGCTAGACATAGCTAAATAAAATGAGAAAAAGAAAATAAATAACATAAACATAAATAAAATAAAATAACAACAGAGAAGAGAAGGAGAAGAGTTTTATTCCAAGCAGAGGATTACAAAATAAAACTAAGTGTGTTTTACAATGAATGAGATAAAGTGTATTTATAGCTGATATGACAAAGGCTACTTGGCAAATTCCATAATGTGGGACTAAAGAATTAGCCCAACTAACACATAAGCTAGTATGAATGCGGCTGTAGAGTGAGAGGCCTTGCAAATGAGCTAATGTGAACGCAACATGAGTCTTTATTGAGCCAAATCTACCCAACTGAACCCTATTTGCAACCGTTCTTCAAGCTTTAAACTCTTCAAGCTTTAGTAATTTCAACTTCACTCTTTTTAAGCAAATTCTTCATGCTTTATCCATCAAATGCTCTAAACCAAGCTTTTTATCAACAATCTGAAAACACAGCTATAAATACACAATATTAATTATTTTAAATAGAAAATTAGATAAATAAGCGGATAAAATATACACATTTACGTGTATATCAAATACCCCCACACTTATCTTTTTATTCGTCCTCGAATAAACTAAACTTAAGATATGTCACACTTTCGTAGGAAACACGATTGCATTTAGCGTATGCAACAAGCCGTTAAACCTCTGGGTGTCCCCAGTAGGACGAGTGTTGTCTCGTGAGGGTTTTCAGCGGATACTACCCACAAAATCCAAAGCGTCTTATGTACGCGGATTAATCAAATAATATATTTAAGGTCTTTCACATTCCAAGGATTTCACCTAACTTCAATAATAACGGTTTAGCCCCAAATTATCCGTCCCATAATTAGTGCAAAAATGAACAAAAATTTTCAAGCTGAATCGTAATTCCTTGATAACACTGTAATTATCTTGAAGGTTAAGAGCGTGGTGTCAACCAAAGTTCTACACATCAACAACGTGCACCCAATCATTTCTTTATTCTTTTTTTTCTCTCTTTTTTTTTAAATAATTTTGCACCAATGTAACTGTAATGTATTGGATATGAGTTATGCATAGATGAAGGAAAATTTTGCAAGTTCTAAAAATATTCTAGATAAGAGGGCAAGTGTATTAGTTGAATTTCAAGCTACAAAAGATAAAGTAATACTAAGGCACATATGGATGTTTTGCTTCCTTTCATCTCCTCAACTACAATCCTTGCTTCTAAGTACGGTATGATGGATGTGGATGGAATGGAAATGGATGCTTCATAGTCAAGAATGATGAAGACTATTTTATTCAGAGAGACTCTCTCTTTATTTCATTTTTTTTTCTTTTCCCTTTTTTTTCTATTCTTTTTTTTCTTCTTCTTTTTTTTTCTTTTTTTTTCTTTTACATGATGAATGATGAATTGAGATGGAATGATGCCATACATTATTGCATTTGATTCCTCCTCTACTAAACTAATACTTCATGAAAGGAAAGTTTTGTGCCCTAGTTACTCTATTTCTATAAACTTAATTCAACACACAAGTCTGGATTGATGTTATACAAAAAGCTGAAAGGAATGATAAGCAAAGTTTCGTAAGATAGATAACCTATAAAAAATAAGATGTGATATATGGTTATCCTACCTTAAAACAAGTACGGAGTGGGTGGTGTAATATTGGTATAAAAAGTGACGTTTTTGACCTTTAAACAAAGGTTCTTGAGTATACCCATATAAGACAAACTTGTCGAAACATGGATGTAAATCGACTAAAACTTGGGTTTGAATAATGTGGGGTATCGAAGAAGAACGCTACAATGAGTCATTTCTCCTTAATTAGGCCAAATGGATTTCAGAACTTACGATTTTGAAAATTTGAGTGGAAAAGAAAATATTATGCATGAAAACTAACTCAGAAAATCCAACAAATGTAGGTGCAAAATCCTTTTATTTCATGATTTTTTTTTGATTATTTTTACTTGCACATTCTAACATGTATAACAAAGGTTGACATGCTTACTCCAGAACACGACTAACGTCTGCACAGTCTCAAGCTATCATCTTAAAAAGACACATTATGATTCAATGAATAAATAATGTTCATTCCCATCACCCAACAATTCAACTTATCAAACAAGAACCAAGGTGTTATTTATGAATTTTAAGTTAATCCTTGTTCAATGAATGACCTAGTTTATAAAATTTGATTGTTGATGTAATGTAAACTCCCCCCACACTTGAGTGTGACTATGTCCTCACAGTCTTTATCAGACATATCTTAGTGAAGGGGAAAAACAAATAAGGGGGTCAGCATGGCTTACCGGGTACACTTTGAGAAAATACGCAGTCATCGAATAGATGAACCGGTCTACAATGGACCAATGGATCAGCCCCATTAAGATTATGAGGCACAGCTTCAGTATAGAAAACCAAATCATAAAGGAATTTATATTACAATTCAGATTTGGGAAAACAAATTTTGTTTTTTCAAAAGTTTGAGTTGCTAATTTAAAATTTTTGAGCTTACAATTGATCCTAAAATCAAATTGAATTTCTGTAGCAACTAAAGAGAGGTCATCAAGCTGGGGTTGAGTAAAAGTTTCAAAAACAAAATTTGATTTGTTCGGATGATGTATAAATTGAGAGATGTAAACATCACTCTCACCCCCACACTTATTTTGAGAAATATTGTTCGGTTTTGCTTTGATATTCGAAAATTTGTTAACTAAAGGTTCATTCGTAAACCTAAATTCAGAACCGAACGAATGAATTTTCAGTAAATTTCGAAATTGTGACTTCTCAAAAACAGTGTTATTCCAGAAAGAGTTCATATAGTGCAGAAATTTATCATTGAAAAACAAGTGATCAAAGTGAGGTTCAGTTGAAACGATCAGGTCACAAGGGGTTTCAGCAGTTTCAGAAAACTCGTCATTGAGTTTAAGATCACTTTCAGCAGTTTCGTTGTTGTCACCCTCAAGAATTTCAAGATTTTCAAACGTTTCATTTTCAGTTTCAGAACCAACAACATTATCGTCAATCAGTTCAAGAAGTTTTCGCTCATCAAAGTCATCCTCATCTAAACAATTGTTACCAACTTCGTCATTTCTTTCAAGTTGACAATCGAAAGTTACTAAGTTATCAAAATTTTCAGAATTTGAGAGAGGAAGATCAAGTTGAAGATTGACGTCTTCGTGTTCAAGAAAATTTAAATTCAAATCAATTATAGAAATTTCAACAACTTCATTAAGCTTTTCATCAATTTCAAAAGTTGTAAGTTGAAAATTTTCGATTGCAGTAAGAGTTGAATTTTCAGTAGAAGCATGAGTTTGAGTTTGAATTTCACTTTCACAGAAATCATTGTTTTGCACAAGAGATTTTTCAAAATATTCATTTTCATCAGCAGTCATATCATCGGAATCATCAATAATCGTCACGTAATGTTGTGACGAAGTTACTGGTTGATTAGTTGTTTCAAAAGAAACGTGGGCAGAAACTTGTTTGTTGATGGATTGAGATTTATAGTTGTTGAACAAGTTTGTAACTTCAGTTTGAAGAAGAGAAATTTGATAAACAATCAGATAAGAAACTTGTTCGCTATTGTCCATTCTTTGAGCCAGTTCTTCGATGTAAGTCAAGCCAAGTTTCATGGAGTCCTCAAAGTCATCAACCTCATTAATTCCCTCAAGTAATTGATTTTCTAGATTTTTCCAAAATTCAATGGTGTATTGAGACAGTGTTCAATGATACGCATGTTTTCGATATTTTTATTTTCAGAATCTTGTTTTCCATCTAAAGTTCGCGCCCATTCATTGATTTCCTCGCGACAAATCCAAATTTCATGCAATAATTTATCAATTTCACTCAGGCCCTCGTCAATATAATCGGTAGACACATTAGACCTCAAAATTTCGTTTTTAAGATTCGTCGTTTCAATGTGTTCCTCACTGGTTGACCTTAAAAATTCATCCACCTCATCTCTTAGAAGTCGTCCATTATTTATTTTCCAAAACCAACATCGCCAAAAATTTAGCTTGTTCGCAACACATTTTTCATATTCGATAACCATCGTATTATGAAAATCATTTTTGTGTTCAAAATTTTCGTTGAAACCCGTGTTGAAATTGTTTTGAAATTCAGCATTTTGCTTATCCATTTGCGCTAATAGTCTCCTCATCTCGGATAAATTCTCCTCAATCGTAGAATGGCAATTTTCATATTATGGAGCAACAGTTTGTTGAGCATTGTGGAAATTATTCGAAAAGTTTTCAGCTTGAAATTCATTTTGATTTGATTGAAACCAAAATCATTTAAAGTTTAAAAAGAATTGCAATTTTGGTTGTACATGGGGCAAGCGTGCATGTACTAGAAGTAGAGAGTTTTTCGTCGAAAAATCAGTTACAAAGTTGTGGCTCTAAAGAAGCTCCTAAAAAATATGTTAAAATTAACAACTTCGGATTATATGAATACAAGTCTGGGCCAGGTTCGGACAGGGGTTATCAGTGTGCCACGAATCACCGTAGAAACACGACTGAAGGTTTAAGAACCTGTTTGAGTTCTAGACTCTACCGTTCCTTAGACACCTCAGAGAGTATCAATCCTAATTGTCAATTTAACAAATATTTTGTCCTATGAGCTTGGGGGAATTCTCGATTCGATTTCAAAAATAAACTTTTCAATTAATCCCACGTTCGTTTTAAAATTTTAAACCACACATCAACAGGCAAAATATTCAGTCATAGAACAAACACAGAATAATAAATTACAGAAATAAATTTTTTACAAGCAAGCCGCGACACCTGCAAAAAAATTTTACACGCAATTCTATATATTTTTCTTTGCAGCAGAGCACCTGTAGGGTTAAGAAATTTTTATAGTGATTGGCAGTCCGTCCAGTGCAATTGAGTCGCGCTAGCGTGTTCACACCCCACTTGGTGTGCAATCGCTCCAATCAAATCTGTTTGCAAATCACTTGGCTGAACTCTTCACTTCTCGTTGGCCTTTGAATTAATTTCTTTGCTTGACTTCGATACCTTGATTTGTTTGCTTGAGCCTTGAATTCTTTCTGCTTTGGCCTTTGTTTGAGTTCTCTCTTTCTCTTTTTTGACTTTTTTTTTTGAAAGGAAAACTAAAATGGCACTAAAACAAAAACAAAAGAAAACTAAGGCTAATAAAAAAAAAATAAACAAAGAGATGAAATCTCTTTCTTCCTTTTTTTTATAAAGAAACAAAAGAAAATATATAACAAACAAAGAAAACAATTTTTTTTTTAAAAAAAAGGATTTGGGAAAAGAAAGCTAGAACCAACTTACAAAATTCAAAGAAGAGAAAAGGATTTTTTTTTTTAAAGGGAACAGGGAGAACTATAAACTATGAGAAGAAGAAAAAACAAAGGAAGAGGATGGGGTATTGGTTTGAGAAGTGGTTGTGGTGACTATTATTTGTGATGAAGAGGTTGGAGAGGATGAGTATATGTAGAACAGAAGAAAGAAAATTGGAAAGAATTGAAAAAGGATTTTTTTTTTTTTGGGAAAAGCAATGTATTTATACAAGGAATATTGGAAAGTAGAGAAGTTTGGAAAGAAATTAAAGAAAAGAAAGGAAAGGAATTGTAACAAAAGCAATTTTTTTTCTTTTTTAGAGAATTGTTGAAAAATAGAAAGAGATTGTAGAAATTTGGAAAGAAATAATGGAAAAGAGGGGAAAGAAATTGGAAAAGTTGGAACGAAATTAATGAAAGAAAGGGAAAGAAATAAATGAAGAAAGAATGGTAATGAATAGAAAAGAAAGTAGAAAAGGAAAGAGGTCAAACTAAATTTGCAATTTTTTTTTTGTTTAATTAGAATTGTTGTAAAAGTAGAGGTGTGGAAAGGTGGAAAGAAATTTGAAAGAAAAAGAAAAGAATTAAAAGAAAGGAATTGTTAGAAAAGTTGAATTTTTTTACATAGAAATGTTGAAAGGAGGAAGCAAGATGCAAATAAAAGTGGAAAGAAATAAATAAAAAAATGCAATTTTTTTTTATTGTTGTCAAAATAGAAGAGAGAGAAGAGATTGTGTAGAAGAAAAATTGGAAAGAAGTAAATGAAAGATTAGGATAGAAATAGATGGAAAGAAATTGAATGGACATTAATTAGAAAAATTGGCAAAATTTTATTTTTTTGAAACTTGGAAAGAAATCAATTTGTGAAACAATTGCAAGGAGGAAGAGAAATAGAAGAGAAGGAAAGAAAATCACAAAAAGATTTGTTTTTTTTTATTTATAAAAATTGTAAAAAGGAAAAAAAAATTATGGAGAGATGTCAAGAAAGAAGGAAAGCAACAAAGAAAGGAAACAAAACAAAAGGCAAGAATTTTTTTTCTCTTACTTGGTAGATATACGGTATCACAAATCAAATACCAAATCAACCAACAAGTTTTTTTTTATCTATGCTAGAAAACAAAAGGGAACAAAATAAAATAAAAATATTTTTTTGTGTTTTTTTATATTAAGAAAAAGAAAATTATAACCCGAAGGATTTAAAAACAAAATTTTTTTGGTCCCCGACAACGGCGCCAAAATTTGTTTGCGAACAAATTATATAATTGTAAACAACTGTAAAATTCGTTCGGCTTTCCTAAACAACAAGGATTGTTGCGGAGGGTGTCGAACTCTGGGAACAAAAATATTTTAATTAATAAATCCAATCAAGTTATTCCAAGATTTTGATTGGTTGAAAACAAAGAAAATAGCAAAATTAAATAAAAGAGAGTTTTAACAATAAGTGAAAGCAATTAGGGGATAATGACATAGATCAGATTCATAATCATCAATAGCCAAAAGATTAACCAGATCTAATACATGTTTCTGTCACAAACATGAATCAACAATAATAGGTTTTTAGAAACAAATATGTAAATAACGACAAGCATAGCCTATGCAGGAGCTCAGCTCTACAACCATAGACTATCAGGACAGATTCACTAATTAATTTCTAAAACCCTAAAATTAGATCTAAATCTGATAATTGTTAGACCGAACACGAATATACCCTGTGAAGGAGCATAGCTCTTAAACGACACAGGATATTAAGGTTCAGATCTAACCATTGGTTCAGATCTAGATCTATATACATGAATTCCTCATCCTTTGGCTATGTGATTAATATCGAATCATATCTATTAGCGTCATCACCCCCTAATCAAAGGGGATTAGCTAGACATAGCTAAAGAAAATGAGAAAAAGAAAATAAATAACATAAACATAAATAAAATAAAATAACAACAGAGAAGAGAAGGAGAAGAGTTTTATTCCAAGCAGAGGATTACAGAATAAAACTAAGTGTGTTTTACAATGAATGAGATAAAGTGTATTTATAGCTGATATGACAAAGGCTACTTGGCAAATTCCATAATGTGGGACTAAAGAATTAGCCCAACTAACACATAAGATAGTGTGAACGCAGCTGTAGAGTGAGAGGCCTTGCAAATGAGCTAATGTGAACGCAACATGAGTCTTTATTGAGCCAAATCTATCCAACTGAACTCTATTTGCAACCGTTCTTCAAGCTTTAAACTCTTCAAGCTTTAGTAATTTCAACTTCACTCTTTTTAAGCAAATTCTTCATGCTTTATCCATCAAATGCTCTAAACCAAGCTTTTTATCAACAATCTAAAAACACAGCTATAAATACACAATATTAATTATTTTAAATAGAAAATTAGATAAATAAGCGGATAAAATATACATATTTACGTGTATATCAGCGGGCGGGGACGTAGTCTGAGCTCGTTAACATGGTGTGATGGGGGGTAGCTTTGCTGGAACCCATTAGGCAAATATTCATTTTTGGTTTCTATATCATTGTGAGATTATGATTTAAGGTGGAGTTTTGTTGAAACACCCCACCTCCATTAAGGTCACTCACAAATGGAATGCATTAACTTCAGTGGAGCGTCATAAGTGTATAGAACAGATAAATTACAAAAACAGACAAAATTTAAACAGTGGAAAATAAGTAAAACTTTACTTTATTGATAAAACAGCAGCTTGGTAAACAGCTTGTACAAAGATTGTTTTCCAACACCCATTACAACAAAGCATCTGTCTTGTTTAACAAAATAAAGAAGCATAAAATGACAATGATATTCCCTGATAAAGCATGAGCCAGCCATAGCAGTGGAAAAGAGAGTCCAAAGCCATACTTCGACTATCTTCGAGCTTGGAAAGAAAACTGAGCTAAGTGGTAATGTTCCCTCCCTGTGAACCTTGGGGGTGGGGGAAACGGAAGAAAAGAAGGCGAAAGAAAACAGGTTAGACATAAGTCTGGTAAGTCCAGTGATTTTTCAGCATGTAAACAAGATAAAGGATCATGACATGAATAAACTGAAAATAGGACAATACCATAAAACAAGATAACTTAAGACAAGATAAGGCAAGATAAACTGAATGCGCTCCTACACTTTCTCTGCTTCTCTACTACCATGTTATTCTGATTTCTATATCTCTGCACCGCCTAACTAGTGTCCTAAATAGTAATCAGTATAAAATGGTAATATTACAACGTGATCCCAATCCCCGCAATTGTGGTAGCCTTCAGGTGTACATCTAGTAGGAGGATCTTACCTCAATCAGCCTAATTGTCACGAAGATGTTAGATGTACCCTTACTACCCTATCGATCGGCTCCCTACTTGTATTAATGCTCCATGTGTCTGTGTCAATCGGCCCTCTCTTGCGTGTAGATACCCTGTGTTAGTCCCACCATATGGTGTATCAATCTTTATGATAACAACCCGCCACGATTCAAGATGCACAGTGTGTAACTATTGGTACCCAATGCCTGCTTTTTTCCCACTTCGGAGTATGTGCACGCCCGTAAACCGTCGGAACCACACTGACGTACCCCCCGCCACTATTTTGACTGCTTATAATCAACCCAGTAATCGTGCCCCACCCTGCCTAGTTCAGGGTACCATGATACATTTATGTGGGTTATTGCTGAGATGGGTCCCCGTTACTAGGGTTTCCTACTGGTTAAGTTTGTGGGCCTATATATACAAATATTACCCACCTACACGAGATGTACTTAACCCTCCCACCAATTCAAGTATGTTTATTTAATGGTTAAGTTTGTGGGCCTATATATACAAATATTACGCACCTACACGAGATGTACTTAACCCTCCCACTGATCAAGTCAATACGTATTATTGGTTAAGCTTGCCTTAACCCTATCCGCTTCGTTTATGTAATATTGGTTAAGTGTTGTCCACTCATGTTAACTTAACCCACCCACACATCATGTTGTATTGGTTAAGTGTTTTCTATTAACTTAACGCCACTCGTTCATCATGTTATATTGGTTAAGTGTTGCCCTCTTGTGTTACTTAACACTATCATACATTATGTTACATCGGTTAAGTGTTGCCTTCTTGTGTTACTTAACACTACCATACATCATGTTATATATTGGTTAAGTGTTGCGTTCTTGTGTTAATTAACTCTACCATACATCATGTTATGTCGGTTAAGTGTTGCCTTAGTTAACTTAATCCTACCATTTGTTTAATTAACATGTTGTACTGGTTAAGTGTTGCCTTTATTAACTTAACCCTACCATTCTTAACATGTCTTGTTCATTAGCATTAATTGATTTATTAATGCACCAACCTCTCATATTAGATCTGTGTTGTTGCGGTTACTGGATGTGTCGGGCGGTTCCGGGCAGTTTTACACCATAACTCAATCTAACCTCGGGTTTTTCTTAGACATGATGCACTTACCTCTCACATTAGATAGGTGTTGTTGCGGTTACTGGATGTGTCGGGCGGTTCCGGGCAGTTTTACACCACAACTCAATCTAACCTCGGGTTAGACATGTTCATCCTTTATTTAATTTACATATTCGTCATTAACTTAATTTGCATACTTACCCTTCATATTTATATGTAAATTATCCACAATTATTGTCATTCAAGTCATGCCCCATTTACCCTCTAAATCATGTTCATAATTTTTAGGTATATAAATTATACCATTTCATGCTACTAATCATTTACATGATTATGAGCCAAACTATGCCAATAATATGTAATTTAATGTTTTCCCAACGTTACCCCCGTTATACGTTCGCATAATTCACATAGAACGTTAGGCTCACAACTTAGCCTAACTCATAAACAAAAGGGAAAAGAAAGGAGCATGTACCATTCCAACAACATAAAATAATATGGATCTAACTAAACATGTGTCATATAAATTTGGCATAGAATAATGAACTTGCATTTTAGATCAAATTAACATGAATCTTAAGCATATGAACGGGAACTTACATAGAATTACACAAATCCAATTAGGCATGTAAATGTGAAATTGCATTTGAGTTGGATCAAATTAACATAGATCTAAACATATGAGAATGTAGATCTAAACATATAGGCATATATGACTTAGCCTAAAAACTTGCATGTAACATAACATGAAAGAATCACCAAACTTATATACAACATGATAGGTTCATCGCCAAACTAATATTCAACATGATAGGTTCATCACTAATTCAACATACAACATGATAAGCCCAATAAACCACAATAATCTCATAGGCATATATGATAGAATTGTCACAAGAACAGACATGAATCAACATCACAATTATCTTACAACTAGGCATAGTTCTAGTTTTGCTTTGTTACAAATCATGACTTTTATTTGTTCACATCTAAAGAATAACTGAACTTAAAAACAAAAGAAAAATCTTATTTTCTGGGATCTATTTTCTGAAATTGAAAAGCTATCCTTTGATGTAGACTATTGGTTCTCTAATTTTAATTTGGTTTGAGGCTTCTAACTTTCTTCCTAGCTTGCTTTATAGTTGGAGAAGAATGGCGGCTACTCTAGTTTGGCCATGGACAGCATGAAGGCTCCTTGGAATGAAATTGTGTGGTTTAGTGTTGAGGGTTGGGGTTGTTTATATAGAAGTTTAAATTATTATAAGTCGTTAGATCAACCTAGGAGAAATCAGAGCCATCCAGACCAAATAGAGCTATCCAGAAACCACCACATATGCCTTAGTGACTCAGTAGCGAGTCAGAAATCGTCACTGTTCGGATCAGAATACAGGAGTCACCCCGGTCGACACCTATGTCGACTCCCCTATAGGGGGATCGACACCTATGTCGACTCCCCCTTGGGGGGTCGACCCCCTGAGCGGGAATTTTCCCGCTCAGCCTCTTTTGCCTAAATTTGAAATTTGAACTGCTTTTGTTTATTTAATTATTTAATTTCCTGTTTAAACATGAAATCTTCTGAACTCCATAACTTCTTCATACGAAGTCTGATTCACGTAAACTCGGTCTCTATCTCAAGCAGAATTCCGAGACGAACGCAATGACGTAACCCGTTTCCCTTAATTCTTACTATTACAATTAAGTATTCTTTAATTTGTTACTTTAATAAACATAGAAAATACAGGTGTTACATCTGTTGAAGAGTTTTATGTTGTGAAGAGAATTTGATTCAAGATGGGGTGTTGGAGTTATGTGATTTTGCATCGAGGTGGAGTGTTAAATTTGGTGATATAAAATCAAAAGTATATGGAAAGTAAATATTTATTAGTATGGAAATGCATGAATTAATTGATTGCATTTGCATGACATGGAAATAAATAAATGCAGGCATTAATTTCTTCCATCTATGTTAAAGAAACGAATTGATTTACTTCCTATGTTAGCACATTTTTTGCTATGGTAATTTGCCTCCATTATATTATTACCATATGTTGGTAATTTAATTGATGACCCAAATAAATTTGCACTGGCTATATATTGAGGGGTAGACTTTAGTGTAAACCCATCCTGGAATGGAGCCAGTGATCCCCAATGGTCTCTTCTTGTTAAGCCTAATTGAGGTTTGGATACGTAAACTCTTACTTTTGTAATCTCTTGTAATTCTCTCATGTGGAATAAAATCTCTCTCTTTTGGACTGGACGTACATTATCTCGATGATAGTGGAACCAGTATAAATTAGGGCTGTCAATGGGTCGGGTTGGGTCGGATTTGGGTCGGGTCAAGTCGTGTTTGGGTTGAGTTCGGGTCGTGTTAGCTCAACCCGTTTATTAAACGGGTCGGTTTTGGGTTGACCCATTTATAATCGTTCGGGTTTCGGGTTTGATTCGTGTAACCCGTTAAGAAAAATATTTGTATAAAAAGATAAAACATAAAAGAAGGGCGTTGTCATCATTCACTTGTTGCAAGCTAAGATGAGAATAAAAATGTAAAAAGTTGTTAATGTGGGAATAACCATGAAAATATGAAGGAGTGAGTCAGTGAAGAGGTAGAACCGCAGAAATTAGAATGACTGAATGAGTGGCGGCTTTGCAATTGGTAAACATGTTTTATATTAAATGGGTCATGATGGGTCAGAAACGGGTTCACGAGTCGAGTCGGGTCAACCCGTTTATTAAATGGGTCAGAGTGGGTTGACCCGAAATTGACCCGTTTATAAATGGGTCGGTGTCGAGTCTCAACAACTTGGACTCGACAGCTTGATCGTCGACTCGTTGGTCCCTAGGGAAATCTAAAAAATGCATGGTTTTGGCCCATGAAATCCAGTATAAACAAAGCACCTTTGACTTCGATGTGTTAAGCGTTACGGGGATCGGCAAATAGAATTTATCGGTCTCCAACCCCCAATTAATATACTGGAGATTCTGGGTTTTTTTTTGTGTGGGTTACGAGTCGTGTTTCGGGTCATGTTAGAAATTGACGGCCCTAGTATAAATATTGTGTCTCTTTGTTCCACCGTTACAGTTATTTACTATTTGTTTGATGTAATAGAATAATTACTATTAGATTAGATTGACGTTCAATTGGCAAATCTAGATCCTGTTTATTGTGCTTCTGCATTTGCGCAATCTTTTCGCACAACAGTCAGATTTTTTCAGCAGAAATAAGAAAATTAGAGGAAAGACGTAGAGTAACAGACTAAAGTATGGGACATAAAATAGAATGGCTCCAGCCTTCTATAAAACGTAAGTAGCATCATATTTTAAACATTAAGTCCATCTAATGGACTAACATCACACTGCCTTCCACACAGTAAATGGCTTTTATACCATCTTGGATTCTTTTGAATGCAATTTTAAATCATGAAGTTTGTTTTCATGAAAGGAATATGTTCGACCTCAAACAACAAAAATTACATATAGTATATTTTGTGCTGTTAAGCCAAGTGTTATTTTTACGAGAATGCTATTTCAACCGGTGAAATCTTCACCGGGATACTATGGAAGAAAGGTGAACCGCATGATTTAAAAACTTCCGCAAGATATTTGCTTCGTATTTACCATTATCCCCCTGAATTCCATGTTTTTTTGTATAGCTCCGTTCATTACAACCTTTTTCATGCCGGTCAAAAAAGCAATGTCCTTTTATATTATTTCTTCTTCAAATTGCAGCCATGTGTTCAATTTTTGAAAAGTGTATCGTTATTTCCCGGTTCATACTTTAGTTGAAACCACCCTTCAGCGGACATCTCGTAATGCAAACTGTACGAATTCACAAAGAGCAAAACAAAAATACTGTCACATACGGAAATGTAATGTGATATCAAAACAAAAATAACCTACACTATTTATTGGGTATGGGAATATAAGCCACCTTGACCCTTTTGAGAATCATTGTTGCTCCAAAATGTCGAGAAGGTCCAGAAAGCCGGAATGATGATCTTATCGACCTTTACCTTAACTGTTATGCCTTTAAGGCAGCTGATACTGTTGCAATGACCAAGCGTCATCTACATATTGTATCTCAAATAATTGCTTAAATTCAAGCAATAATGTATAGTTGTAGCTTTAAGGGTAACTTTTTCTTATAAAACACACAATGTTGTCATGTACAATAGTTAACTTTTGGATTTATTAGTAAAATATGGAGAATTTTTTTCAGCTCCAACCCCCTTGTTTTGTCAATTATGAGATAACCATCCATTATTCCCTCCTGGTAATCTTTTTTCTTGGGACAATTTATCAAGCATGATAAATGCAGAAATAATAAAAATTAATACCAATTACAAAAAATAAAATTTAATCACCCGTAAACATCAAGGCAATTGTTATGAAAGTATCCCACCTTCACGATCCTCAATTGTTATCTTCATATATGAAAGCCATGACCACCTAGATCCGAACCGCATCCAATTCCCAAACCGAAACCTAATCCACACCCATTTTTTAACCACGACCACCAAATCCGAAAATTCTATCTCCAGATCCAACTGCTGTCCAATTTGCAGCTCAAAATTAGCATCCCTTTTGATTATCGTTTCATTAGGCGCCATCATCATCTTCGCGAAACCTACGGAGATAAGATCTATGTCATGTCATGGATTTTACGATTTGTGGTGTTGAGGCGAAAGATGAAGAGGTACTATGATGGACATGGATTTTCAGTTTTTATTTAAACTACAAAGCATAAACCAGGGTTTGGCCATCAAAAATCTGAAATAGTTGTAATCAGTCGAAAAAGAAGAAGTTAGGACGTGAAATTAGTGTTATGATGATTTAAATCAAGGTCGACATAATACTTTTAGTACATGAAATCGAGGGGATGAAATGAGGTTATAGAGGAAGATTGCGGGAAATGAAATTTCAGGAGGGAAACAAGAAAAGTGAAATGAAAAGTTCCCGATTAGACATGGGTCCAAAGTGAAAACATATAGCGTTTACTTAATTTTAATACTAATTTATTCACATACGGGAAACATACATCGTTTTGTGTACATTAGATTTTACATTCCGCATGGATTTAATAGGTTTGAGGAAGAAACGCCATGCATAAATGCTATAAACAATCTATTTTCTTGTAGTGATAATTCTTACTATATCTCTTCATAACAATTGGAAAATACACCAATTGGATGTCAACAATGCATTCCTGAATGGTGATCTAAAGAAAGAATTGTATATGAACCAACCGCAAGGATATCAGAAAAATAAAGAGCTTATTTGCCAGCTCAATAAAGAAATTTATGGTCCTAAACAAGCCCCTAGGGTCTGGTTTGATAAATTGAAGCTTATATTAAAAAAATTAAAGTTTCAATCTACCAAATCAGATCATTCACTATTTATTAAAATTGCTAACAATATAACCATTTTATTCTGCTATATGTAGATGACCTGATCATTACAGGAAATAGTGAAGCTGAAATAAGAAAGCATATTCAAATTCTGAACAAACAGTTTTCAATCAAAGTCTTGGGTGAACTTAATTACTTTCTGGGCATTGAAGTGACAAAAGCATATAAATCGGAGTTTTTTCTAAGTCAAAAGAAATACATCAATGAAATTTTTATTAAAGCAAAAATGGATGCTGCTAATGCTCTGCCAACACCAATGATCACAAGTCATCGATTATCTAAGCACAGGGGGACATTAATAATATTAAACATTATAGAAGTCTAGTAGGAGCATTGCAATATGCTACCATCACTAGACCTGAAATAGCCTATTGTGTTAAAAAGCTTTCACAATTCATGCAGGAACCAAAAGAGGATCATTAGAAAGCTATGAAGAGGGTGTTAAGATACTTAAAGGGAACAACTGACTATGGATTACACTTTAAACAAGGCAGTCAACTAAATATTACTGGATACAGTGATGTAGATTGGGCAACTGATCCTGATGATAGAAGATCAACATCAGGATATTGCATCTATTTGGGAAACAATCCTATATCCCGGTGTGCTAAGAAACAACCTACAGTCTCAAGATCAAGCACTGAAGCTGAGTTCAGAAGCATTTCTAATGCTACTGCTGAAATTATGTAGGTACAGTCTTTACTCAGTGAGCTAAAAGTAACAGTTCAAAGACCACAAACACTATGGTGTGATAATTTAAGTGTTGTATCACTGTCATCTAATTCTATACTGCATTCTGAATTAAACATACGGAAATTGATCTATACGTCGTTCGAGAATAAGTAATTAAAGGAAAGTTACAAATAAATCATGTTCCATCAAATTATCAGATAGTAGACATTCTTACAAAACCATTATCGAGTAAGAACTTTACCAGACTTCGATCTAAACTCAAAGTAAGTGGAAGATCATACATTTGTGAGCAAGCAAAGCATCTATGCTCAGATCTAAAACCCTCAACATCAGAAAACCCTAGATGGGAACCAAAACTTGCTACAAAGCTCAGTCCTGAAGAAGCAAAGCATCATAGCGGACCATCGTCATACATCCAAAAGGACTGAAGATAATCTGAAGCAAATTCAAAGCAAAACATCTCCACTCAAGGCAAGTATGAGCCTTTAAAGTCCAAATCCTCGCCATCGACCATCACTTCAGAAGAATCGTGGCTGATTCGAACTTAGTTATGAAGATTTCTCTCAGATTTATCACTGAAGTTTTATGGCGACAAAGGCAAGAAATCCTAGCTTTCATCTGCGGGAGATATAATGAAATACAACTGAAAGACTACAGGTGTATTATTACATTTATACCTTGTATCTGGGCTTGGGCTTCCAGCCCAACTGTCAAATACATTTTTGTTGCCTATATATTATAAATACAGGCAATGCCTCTGTACAAATCATTAATTCATCAATAATATTTCAGTTCTATCCTCTGTTTCAAACACAAATGCATCTCATATTAAAACTTTACATAAGTTGAAAATGGTTACAACAACTAAGGTTATCATTGCTGAGAATTCTACCATGGATGGATCCTAAGTTGTGCCTTAGGGGGATTCCATATGCTTGAAAAATAAAAGCTAAAAATCGTTGTTTCGAATGGGAAATTAGAAGGCTACGCGGCTATTCCATGAAAAAATAGCCAAGGCAAATTGCTATGTGTTTGTTATGTATAAGGTTGATTCGATAATGAGTAATCTTAATAGGTGATGTACTAATTGTTTGTTGTATTTTTTTGTCAATTTAATGACTACGGAATGGACGATGTATTATTATTGTGTTCATTATCTATGTTCATAAGAAATAGCGTGTATATTGCATTCACAGAACATCGCAGTTGACACAAATAGTTAAGAAAACATAATCGTTAATTACTAGTGTTGCATATAAATTAAAAGCATAAATTTTACCGTGCCTAAATGATAAGGGTAAAAACAATTAATCAAATTATTGTTTTCTGCATGTTCTTCTCTTATACCAAGTTTGCTACATTGGCCACATCTATCTTTTCGTCTATTCTTCATCTCATCCATTACCACTCTAATTCTTATTGACCTTGGTCTTCCTATATTCCTACATGTAAGCGACAGTTCTATACTTGGACCTTCATGTGCTCCCTAATATCTATTGTCGGGAACTGGAAGAAAAACAAGGGAACAACTCTGCATGTGGCACCCAACTATGAACCATAATGAAATAACATTATAACAACATTTATTAGCTCCTCCTCTGCATTATGTACATGCATAAAAAATATGAGAGCATGGAAAATAAGCAAAAACGAAAATATTGCATCAACAACTACATGTGTCATTGGCAATATTTACCGTGAAGTTGCATGCATTTATGTCGGTTGCTTATCACTATGTCACGCTGAATCTATTAATCCTCATACTTCATGCTTCTACAACAGCTTTTTTCGTCAATTTTTCATATGACGGTGTAAGAGCGGAGGTGTACTCCGGTTTATCAGTGTGTCTTCTATAGAAAATGAAAGGTATGTGCTACCAATGCATTCACGGGTAAGTACCTTAGGCCTTTTATGACTCTATTAAATCTCTCTGAAGCGTTTATAGCCATCATACAAAATCGTTCGCCACTATCTTTGTATAGAGCACATTGTTCATTCTTCTGTTGAAGACTTCTATGAATACGTCTGTCGGCATCCGCACTAAGATTCTTTAGCTGGTTTCTAAGCTCATTGTATGTTACTTCGTCCTTTGCTTCAGCACATGCATGAAATAAATTCTACAAAATTTTACTATCAAAGCTAGCCTTTTTAAAGTTTTCTTTCAAATGGTGGAGGTAAAAACGATGATGTAGCCTTCTATATTTTTCCTGTAAGGTGGTTGGAATTCCTTTCTTTCCTTTGGAAATGAATGTAATTCATATTGTATTTAAAGACAAAATCAAGTGTTCCATACAAGAAAAAAAATCAACCCCAAGTTTCCGTTGATTCCGTTTCGCACAATAGCAAATGACTAAGAAAAAAAATGAGTTATTTGCATCAACGTCTATAGCTACAAGCAACGTACCTTAATATTTACCCGATAGATGTGTTCCATCTATAGAATAAATAAGAGGACAATGGCAGAAACCTTCAATCAATGCTGGCTCAAACGCTCAAAAAGCCCCTCAAAATTGAAGGTCTTTTGTATGAACATGAAAAAAGTCCTTGAATTGGTTTTCTAAATTGCACAAAGATGCCATGATAAGTTATTATACGATGATTCCCAAAACGTTGAATATTTTTGAAAGAGCTTTACTATGTCCTTTCCAAGCTCTCAATGCTACTTATCTGAATTTGATATGTATTCGCCAAAAGCTCTTAAACTGCTTTCATGGTGTAACTTGGGTTTGAACGAACATGTGGAAGTACTTTAGTGCATATGAATGTTCTCGTTGTTTGCTTGTAGTTAGAGTTGATTATGGGATCTGGGCATGTATAATAACCATCGTAATTATTTATTACTCACCAGCTTGCATGATCTCTCTTAGACATAATAGCATGAAGTCTTCATGGACAGTTGTCACCAACGCTGCATATAGCAGTAAACTCTTTAGCATGAAACTTAATGTTTTTAAATGAAATTGAACATTTTATTGACCATTTGCTTATATGTTCAATTAGATATTCTTCGGTTTTGAAAATCATACTGACTCTCGGGCCTTTCTTTGCACATTCAAGTCCAAATAGTTCATTCATAAATTGGACTTCTTACATACCATATCTTTGCATGATTGTGCTGTTGTATTGGCCAACTTTTGAAGGTTCTTTCATTTTCATATGCTTTTCAGCATCTTCAAATTCCTCTAAAATATCATCTAATGAGGCATCATTGTTAACATCATAGCATCTATCCATGTATCATCTTCATTAAATGAAGCAGCAATTTCCATGTTATCTAGATGGGATACCTTAATATCATAATCATTTCCTTCCATGTCTTCGGTTTCAACATTGTCATTTGCATTCTCTTGAACATACTTATTTGAAATTTGAATTGGAATCAATTGCATATGATTTGACACGAACTCGTATCCAGTGACCGTGGATATGGCAAGAAACAGTCGCCGGACTACTGTGTGTACAACCTCTAAATAAAACAAATTTTGTTAATGGCATAAACGTAAGGATAACATTAGAACTATAGTATGAAATAATACCCCGGTGGTTGTGTGTAAATGTTCCGTTGCAGATAAAAATAATAAGGAAAGTACATCTGATTTTGCTCGAACAGGTTGCTAGGTCCATGATTGCAATTGAAATGCATATACAACCTCCTTCTTCTTGACGTATAGCTCGATTACCTTCATACGAACGCTAAACATTAATTTGACGTCTTCGTCGTCATTGACCTCAATGGATATTAGATCATCATCCGTAACCCATTTACTAACTAGATAAATAGTGAAATCGGATGCGTTAATCTACGTAGCTTTGTAAACTTTCGCTATCAACTCGACATAATTACATTCGGATCTCACTTTGGATCCTTTATCTTTCTGCCAATTTAGTTTAGCTTATTATTCTCGTTGATGATAAGATCACCATCATAATGACAAATAGTAGATGTAACGGCCATAGATCTAACATAATACAACATAATAATTTTCAGATTTGAATCTACAAAATTGATATAATAAAACAGTGTTTCAAATCATTACCTGAGTTATAGATGGAAGTGATATCTTTCATTCAGCTTATTGAAATTTTTTGAGTGAATTTGTTGAGTTTATATGCTTGTTGAATTGATTTAAGGATTAGAGGGAATGGGTTTAGGTTTTTGAAATGTTATAAGGAGGAGAGTTATGAAAAATGGAATGGGTTTTGGGATTTAAGTGAATGAAAATGAGCAGTTGCCTAGCAAGGTGGAAAACCATGTAAGGGGCGCAATTATGAGTTGCACCCCATCGAAAACAACGAACATAACTAACTGTTGCATCCACTGTTAATATTAGAAGGAGAAATTGGAAATTGAGCCCTGTTTTATAATATACGATAGGGTGCAACTTCCATTTGCACCGCTTTGAATTGAACTGGGCGCAATTTTAAGTTGCACTCAACCTGCTATTTGTAACAATCCGAACTTCCTGAATCGACCGGAAATCCCGTTCGAAAGTTGGAAATCCTCAGATTATTAAATTTGTACGCACAACAACATCAAAACAAGCACAAAAGACCTTTTATTAACATCATATAAATGTTACAACAGAGTACAGAATATATCAAAGTACATCGAAAATTATACAATGGAAGATAAATTTACAATAAATATTATATAATGCACAGCGGAAATATAAACTAACACAGTGGAAGACTATCAATGCTCTGAACACAGCTTTAAGCTTCAATCCAAAATCCTACTCAATGAAATAATCTACAAAACAAGCTACTCGACTGTCCGTATAGAAAATATGGGCACCTGAGTTTGCAAGGGAAAAACAAACTATGAGTCAGTCATGGGACTGGTATGAAACTTTACAGTTATAATTAACTTATTTAAAAGTGAGGCATATCACGGGACCACGCCATATAACAAGGAACAGGTTTACTCCACTAGATTGCCAGTGCATATACAACCACCATAAATAATAAACTTATGGATCTACAATGCATCAGACAATATGCAATTCCTCAATCTATCCATTTAGGCTTAATCCCCAAATTTAGATTTTCCAAATCCAATTATATTTACATAAATTATTCCTTTGGATTTTATTCCCGATTTCTTTTTTCAAATCATTTGAAATACATATATAGCTTTCATAGCAAAGTAGATTTCACTTCGGGATCTCAAACCAAAATCTTTGGAAATATGAATTCCAAAATATCACAATGCATACAAACAGTATGCAACCAAATATCGAGAGGTTTCTCATGTCAACAAGGCAAAGGGCACCTTCCTTAGTCACTCAATATATATATATATATATATATATATATATATATATCTGTCACCTCCCATAATGGAGCAGGCTACACTGACCAATCCTTAAGGTCCTGGGTCACTCTTACCCATACTTTTAGTCATCAGGGTTACCCGAATCTTGTGCCACATACTAAATCATTTTTATATCCCGAAGTAGGGAAAATCATTTCACAACATAATAATCACAAGTACTTTCAAACTATAGTACTTCACAGCAACAATTCACACATATGATCAGTCACTGTTAATCATATAACCATTGAGCTCGTATGTCTCAAAGAAGAGTGTTAAGAAAGAGAATAAAATCTCCGCCACTAAACAGATATATCATCAATAACAACTAATCAGTTATGCGATGAACTACAATGTCAAACACATAATCCATTTCTAAATCATTTCGAAAACATCGGGTTTAATCCTCGAAATCCTTTCTGCTTTACAAACATTTTTATAAAACATTCCCTGTCCAAAATCGGGAACAACATTTCTTTTCACTTAAGAAAATCTCATTTCAAAACCATTCATTAAATTTGAAATGAACCAAACAACTTTGCTAAACACCTCACAATCAAATCGTGAAGTGTTTCACAAGGTATTAGCATACAAATATTTCTACCAAACCCAATGATAAATGTAAAATCATATTTTCTCATAAACTACTCAAGCACAATCCAATCAACACTACACTAGAAAAGCAAATTAGGCAGTTCTTTGAGTCGTATCTAATGTGATTAGGCAGTGCTCTTAGCCGTATCAAATTTTTACGTCTTTAAATATTTGATACGACCATAAGTCGTATCTAATGATGAATTAGATACGACCATGGGTCGTACCTAATTTTCAATTAGCTACGACCATGATCTGTATCTAATTTTTAGTTAGCTATAGCCATGAGTCGTATCTACTTTATCATTAGATACGGCCTTAAGTCATAGCTAATATAAAAAAATATATAAAAAATATACAATTAGCTTTATAACCTATGAGAACTATTTTGGTACCATATAAACCAAGAATGAACAAAACTGGGTAGCCGCCAAACATAAATCTATAACATACAACAATTTCTCACAACGGAATTTTATTTATACAAAATATCGGAGTTAATACAAAATTTCATTTTAAGCGGTGGAAGATTAATATACAAACACATATTTCATAAAACATAAAACAAAAAGGATGAACCAAAGCGAGCGCAACTTCACTGTTGTTGCTATCTTGAAGTGGCTTCTGAAATCCATTTCGATGATCAAGCATTCCAAAACACCAGTAGAGGAGTTCACTATAACATCAATGTATTCATGATCTCCTATCTATGTACATAATGATACAAAAGGATGTACAAAAAACTACTCAGCAGTGATACCTATCAGTCTGTTGTAACAATGAAAGTGCTATAATTTGATCACATGAACGAGTCAAAAGCTCAGGGAATAAAAGTATCAATTAGACTCATATCATATCACATATATCATTTTTTCCAATATTCTTTGACCACAAATGACAACTGATGAAATACAAACAAGCCATTGAAACATCCATTGAATGAATGAACAGTTCCTAAAAATTTAACAGTTCATCTTCATTGGGAATTTTTCATTACTTGGATTGTTTTCTCTTAGAGAAAGATGATTGACATGAAGCCTACTCCTATGGTTATGCCACAATCACTTGTCAAACAACTGACCTATTTCAGTTTGAGAAAAAACTTGGATGATTAAAACTAGTTAAACTATTGTCGGTCGGTAATTTAAATATCTGATGTGAGATGAAGACAGATTATAAATATCCAAAGTAGCTTTTTTTCAACTTGGTGCAAGAACACTTGATAATCAATTTCAAGCAAAATATGATGATATCTTAAAAAGAGAAAAAGTATGACGATACCTTAATCAATTGAACTTCTGGTTAATACCCATGCAAGACCAAGTATAGTACAACCACCTAAATATGTCCCAGTAACCCGCACCAATTCTTCTGTGCTGAAATTCGGTGTGCCCTGTGTCCCCAACCAATCACAATCCCCTGATTTCCGCCTTTTGCAGTTAAACCCTTTAATTGTACGGGGACTAAAATGCAAAAAAACCGAAAAAGGGAGATTTGATTGGAGGGACATAGGGCATAGGGGAATTGGGCACAGAAGAATTGGTCTCCCAATAACCAGCTCAAAACTACAATGTAATTTCAGTATGAATAAGATACACCTGAAATAAACCATGGGTAAATAGTAAATCCCAAATGGTTCAAATATAAATCCCAAACATTGAAGGTAACATGAAAACAGTAAAAAGGATGTTGAACATCTATCTCTTCATGAATATCACAGAAAAATAAAAAAAATGATCTACATTATGTTTTTCATGCCCAAACATCAAAATGGTGTTTTTATTTATATTTTATTTACAATCAACCAAGAAATTAAGGAGGAACAAGGAATCTACATAAGGTTTTATAAAACTTGATAGAAACACAACTATAAGTGATAAATTTGTATATTGGTTTAACAAGGAAGACTCCCTTGCTATCAAAACTCCAACCCATGAAATAAATAACTTACATCTCATACATATCTTTGTCTTCATATAAACCATTTACACTTTTTTTTTGAAAGCTTACCTGATACACGATTACTGATCCATACAAACCAATAAATATGCTTGAGACAAAAGCCAATAAAATGCTACCAGCAACAACAAGAGGCCAAATAAGTACTGCTAGACCTGCTATTGGGACACAAGCACTTTGAAAAATGGTCCTTCTCCACGAATGAGATCATTCAATAATCTTTGCCGTCCTTTATAAAGAATATAAGGGCTCTTTATAATCGCAACAATAGTGATGAGTGGTATATCAACTACTAATCCCGGTAAACCGACAATAATACAAGTAGGCATCTGTCAAAACCTGCATAGACTAGACACTGAGACAGCAACTTTGTTTTGGTTGAATACATCAAAAAACTTTCGAGCCTATAACAGTAGGAAAACTAATCAACAAAATACCAACAAAAACTGGAGCTTAGTGCCAAGTAGCTTAGGTAACTTTCAAACAATAAATTATCATGCATGTATGAAACTAAAAGTAGTCTTGAGTTGCATATCGTGCAATGACTAATAAGGAAATATATCTGGTAAGTGTTGAGCCAATCAACAGTTAAAATCCATAACTAAGTCCAACAAGGACACTTCCAACGACGCTAAGGGGTAAATAAAGTGTCAACAGTGTAGGAAAAGCAAATAGAACTGCAACTTTAAGAGCAGCATTAAACAATTTGATCCAGAATTTTTCAATTAAGCTTTGTTACAATGTATTCACTTGTCAACCAAATACAGATGAGAACTTTTAAGACTAGTTTCCTTGTATATAATAACCCATGCCCTCAAACATCAGAGCTATTGGAGCGAGCTTCACCATATTTGTCCAATCGACCGGCCTAAGATGTAGTGCTATTGCCTTTGTATCACAAAAGGCTTAAGTGAATTCGGTTATGCATGCATACACGTGTGTACATACATAAAGGACCACTGACATATTGCTAAGGCCTTTAAATTGTCTTCATATCAATCACACATACGGAAAATACATTTTACTAATTTACTATTATATACAAAAAAGGTTTTGTTGTTGTGGAATCCATCAAACAACAATCTATGCATGGAAAAGTTACAATGAGTGTGCACAAATTATTGTCCTAAATGTACATAAGATACCATGAAATGAATGCAAATATTTATTTAGTTAAGGCATATGATACAATTGTATCATTCTGAAGTACATATAAATAAATATAAAGTGGATAATAAAACCTACTTGGGAAAACCATAGTTTTAAAGACCGAACCGACCGTCAAATCGTAATGCTCCATGGTCGAAGGTTTGAAGGTCCGACCGGTTGAACCATTAAAGCCATATAAAAAAATAATACAGCATTTAATATGATTAATTTTACTTAATAAAAAAAATAAAACTATGAAAATAGATTATAAAACACAAATAACGAAGTAAGGTGGATGGCTGAAAGCATAATGTAAAAAAATATGTTAAGTTAGCGGTTACAACTAGTCCCACATCGGCTGCAAAAGAAAAAATGGTCTTATGTTTTGTTTATAAATATACCAACGTTGTTTGTTTTTTTGGTGTGGGAACGGCAGAGTGCCTTGTCATGCTGCTGGGGCGAGCCATATTCTGTGGGCCTGCCAAAATTGCAAATATTTTACACTTTCGTTCATAAAATAAATTGGGTTTTCTTTAGTTGGGCCGCGGTTTTATAAGGCTTTTGACAGCTTTATTGAAATGGCGGCCTAATTACATTCTAGGCCTTAAAAGCTTTCGCCCTGCGGTTCTTATGGTTCAACCAAGCGCCTGGTCCGACCAAGCGCCTGGTTCGATCATTAAAACATCGGGAAAACACAGTGCAATAAAGATGAAAGGGAAATAAGCCAATAATCACTCCAACATTTCCAATAATAAGAATCAATCCAACAATAGGTTCCACTAGTGCAACTACATAAGAAGTAATAACAAGTCAGCTCATCAACAAATATGTATTTTATTCAATAATGGCACCACCAAGGCTATTAATGACTGAATAAAATATGACAACCCATAAAACGAATTCTCTTTACATATTCTTTTTTATAAAGAACCAACTATTAATCCATTTGATGAAGTCATAATAAGTTAATTTATCGACGATAATGTAGCTTTCAACTTATATCAGATGAGTGCTACCAATTTACAAGTCAAGGTCGCACCCATTTGGGTTTTGCCATCAACTCATCGTCAGAGATAAGCACAATTGATAATAAGATATTTAGTGAAAATTTCGTAGCTTTCCAAACAAAACAACCAAAATAGCATTGAAATTTGACTATTTTTTTAGAAGCATACCTTTGAGAAATCCAATCAATAAAGCAGAGCAAGTAGAAAGCGATGAATAAAAGTAGTACTAGTAGGCGATGATGAAGCGATTTGTCGGTTTCTTTTATCGTAGGGTTTTACGATGATGAGGCGACCCTCAATGGTGACAGAAGTCAGTAGAGCTGGAAAAGAAGGTTGTTACTCGAGCTCGTAGAGATTTGCAGGTAAAGGTGCTAGCGAAGTTGGTGGAATGAGAGGAAAAAGACCAAAGAAGGCACAAATTTGGGGGAACGTTATTACTTAAGGATTGGACGAGGAGAGGGAAATAAAAAAAGGTGGGAGAGGCGCGAGGGAAATTTAAAAAGGGAGAGGCATGCGTTTTAGGTGGGAAATCTTACACCGCAACAGGCACTAATTTGATGTGTGTTACAACCGGATTAAAATTAAATAAGGCACAGAGCCATATCTAAATATTTAGATACGGCTCCAAGCCATATCAAATTTGATACGATTATAGGCAGTATCAAATTTGGCGCATAAGGGAGTGACAAATTTGTTGTTTTGGTGTAGTGCAATCAATCAACAACAAGGAATATCAACAACCAAGTATATTCGACTCTAACATCTACCGTGTTTTGGTAAATTTAATCACCATCTATCCATTCCAAATCTAATTAAAGACTTATCAAAACTCTACTTAGTTTCAATCTCTAAAATCATTACTTAATGATTATTCAACTTTCTGGAAATTTATTCTGCTTTTACTTGGGATAAAGAACTAGTGTTATTTAAAACACAGTTCACGATAAACCCAAAATCATCTTCCATCAAAATGGAATCTTCACGGAAATTAGATCAGTCATCATCGATATAAATTTCCATATCAAACTAATATTATAAACGAAATACAGGCAAAGCCTTTTAAATTCCATGAACAGTAGCGGTCTTCATTCACAGAAGCTCATCTCGATTATTATTAAATCAAATTCCATTCAATTCCAATTTAGTTTACTAAATTGGAAATTTTCACTTTGGAAAATTTTCCACTAAATCTTAGTTAAAAGTTTTATAAATTCCAAATCATAAGTTCACAGTTAATTGGGTTGTAAGAACTAATGTTATTTACAATGCATTTCACAATGAACCCAAAATCAACTTTCCTTTAATTCCAATTTTTTTAATCGGTAACTTCATTAATCTTGATTAAAAGATTTATTCCTTTCTCAACTGGGTTTAAGAACAGTAATATCAAAGTCACCATTCACGACAAACCCAAAATTCAATTTGATATTAAATATAAGACTCTGAATAGAAATCATATCGACTTATATTCAACATCAAATTCTAAAAACCAACAGACATCGTATTTGGGAATAACAATATATATGTTCCAAATTCCTCAAAAATATCTGCATAATCACGGAATCCAATATTGAAACATCCGAAGATTATTTCCATTTAAATCCATTCCAATTTATATGTTGGAAAATATTGATTATATTAAAACCATTCATAATCCAATTAGTTATTTTAAAACATTGGATTACTAGTCTTTAGAAAACATCGTCTGATCATAGTCGAATATTCGATGTTCCTTTCGATTCTTCCCACCCCTCGCCTAACGGAATAATTTCCAGTTAGATCTCACGGGTGATACTAGACTGTACTCTACGGAATCATCGCATATTCCTTTTGGTTCTTTATTCTAGTTGTTAACTAGTTCATTCAAATAAAATATTTTTTATCTTTCTAAAATTTGGAATATTTAATCCAAAATCTTTTTAAATCATTTAATATGATTTAACACAATTTATCCATATTTTTAGTAATTTTAGTATGATAATTTCAGCCAATTTCCAATTACGGCCGTCAAACTGCATTTTCAACGACCTTTTCAAATATTGATTTTGACTTATATTGAAATCTAATCGTTGGATTCCAATTTTTTTATTTGTAAGCTCTTTTAATTACAAATCCAACATTTTCAGTTTTGGGAGAATCCGACGGTCAGATCTCCCGTTATGTCTGTTCGAAGTTAACGGTTGAAATTCGCGAACGGTCGCTGCACGACTCATCATATTCAAGCCAAATTCGATTATAATAAAAATCGAATTTAATTTCATACTTTTATATATTTTATATCACACATCAACAATCACTTATAACAACCAATCCACATATCGTGGTATATACCATATAAGCATTAAACCGTTAACGCTTATATGAATTCGTCAATCAATAGATTAACCGAAAGATCAATCATATGTATTCAACTCAAAATATTGTTCAATATTCAATGATGATCATATCTAACGCAATAATCAATAGCTAGTTAAATTTTCTCAATCAATAACCATTGAACATCATAACAAACATACATTATCAATCATTAACTGTTATCTAACATACACAATTTATAATTAATAGTTAAATTATTCTATCCCTTTAAATACGTGAGTTTTGGTTTCTCACCTTGATCGGTTGTAGCTAAATATCATCAAACGATCGATTGATCGAATCTGACGTTTTCTATCTCCAAAATTTGAGACGAGCTCCAAATATGTCCAAATCAGTTCCATTGAGAAGCTCGTTGAAACAGTTCTAAAGGAACTTGTTTCGCTGAATTTCGAGTTCGTAAGAAAAAGTTATGCATTTTTCAATTTGTACATATGTATATATATATATACATATATATATATATATATATATATCAGCACATCATTAACTTAATTAATTAGGATATTAATTACCCTTAATCACTTCTCTAATCTTTCTCCCTCTCCAAAAATATGCCATAACCGGCTCCATAATTCCTCCTCATTGCTGCAACTTCTACCTCCCCCTTCTCCCTCCACACTCGACGAAATTATACGCCGTAAACTCCATTGTTCTTCTCTTTCAAATCTCTACAACTTCATCACCAACATTCGAAGCTCAAGCACCATTGCTGGACGCGACTCTCAGGCACACACACGCTGCCCCCTTATATAGTTGCGCAACTTTTTGTCGCTAAATTCAACCAAATTTTGTGTACAACCCACAATTCCTACCATAAACTCAAAAATGAACTCGAATCGAGCTACTTCTTCATTTGCACCAAAAATCCAACCCTAAGCCTCCTACAACTCACGCTCAAAATTTTACAGCGCACAAAATGTTCCAGAACCTCTTCCATACTCATACCAAATCGAAGAGAAAGCTCTAAGGATTATATATATAATTATGATTTATAGAAGAGTATTTTGGTTTCTATGATTTTCGGAAGGGAAGGAAGCTCTCATTTTGGAAGAAGCAAGGGGTTGCGGTGATTTACAGTTTAGGATTAGGTTAGGAAGTGTACATGATGATTTATAGTGGAGCCAAATTATTATTTTTAATGATTTAATATTTTATTATACTCAAATATCACTCATTTTTATCGTTTAGAAATCTGTGATCACCTATAGATCCTGTTTTCAATGAAAATTGACATACAACTACTCTCTGACATTATAGACCTAACGAAACTGGTTTCGTCGAATTCTGAGTCCATATGCACAAACAGTGAATTTTAAAGTAAAAATATTGATTGTTTTTTGCTTTAAAAATCACGCCCAGTCACATACTAATTCTAAAAATCACAAAACTTGGTAACTTACCAATATTCGACAATACGGGTTTAATAGAAATCTTTCATTGAATTCCGAGGTCGTCTCAATAATGTTCCTTTATAAAACTGCTTAAATTATTACTTTGAACAATTTTATGGTGCACAGCAACATATAGAGTCCGTTTGGTGTGAAATTTGAAGTCTGGCAATAATTTAATATTCTGAATTCAACAAAATTAGTTTCGTCAAAAACGGAGGTCGTTTGCAAAATGTCCATTTTTAAGGGCTGTGTAATATTAAAATATTAATAAATTTTCATAGCAAATATTTTAAATTTTAGTATGGACATAACTTACTATTTATAATATGAAATCTGAATTATTCACATTCGTTAAAAAGATATATTTAAATAGATTCTAATGTTTCTTGTTTTATCAAATTCTAACTTAATATAAATTTTGTACATTCAATTAAAGCTCAAAACCAAATTTTCAAACTACCGCGCCATTTCAAGTTCATTTTAATTAAATTTAAAATTCTTACATTCAAACTTCAATTTAAATAAATTTTAAATTGTCAATTCTTAAAATAAATCATTTTAAATTCTTCGAATCCACAAAAATCAATTAAAAATAAATTTCAAATTGGTTCCAAAATTCCGGGTTGTTACAATATCCCCCCACTTAAAACTTTTTCGTCCCCGAAAAAGAAATGAAGCAGAAAGTTGTTTAACTAACCAACTCAATTTTCATTCTGGCTTTAGTTCTTTAACTTTTTAGTTTCTAAGAACTTCCAAATTTCTCTAAAATTTGGCTAACACCTCAAATTTCTTTAAAAAATCTTCATAACCTCCTTTGTACGGGTTGATCTGAAGAAATTTATATGGCCTTATCAGGCACACAATAAATCGTACACAAATCAATTATGCACACCCATTGTGACTTACATACCCTTCTCTCCCCATGCCCACGCACCGTAACTAAAAAAAAGGAGAGACATGACGTGTGTATTTTTGTCATCTCAAGACCTGTATAGGGTTTGTTATTAAATCCTGCAATTTTCCATTATAGGTTATTAAGTCCATAATCAGTCCTCAGTACAACCTGTAATTCAGTCCTCGCCCTACAAGCGTCTTGTGCATATGGTAATCCAAACCTCATCATATAAGCACCAAATGCTTATATGAAATATGGTATGCTATGCCATCTTTAGTAGCATGTTATGCAGTGTAGTCCATAATTTATTAGCTAATATCCTATGGCGTATGTTTTAAATTTCACACAAAACAACCATCACAGCGCATCCCAATCACTCATAGTAGTTTAATATAATAATAAAATTGCGCAACTACTCATTAAGGTGCACTTGTTTGTTGGGCACGCAATTTATTCTGTACTCAACATCAAGCCAATAACCTGCTTACCAAATATATGTATATCCAATTCTAACTAAATTTGCAAATCAGTTTAACTTAAATCAATTAAATTAAATAATAATTGTTTTCTTATATTCAATGTCCAAAATCGTCGAAGGTTTCATCTAATTTATTTAAATTAGACATTCTAAGTAATCAAACAATCACACAAATAATCAATTGGTTAACTGTCTTTCTAAACATATAACTTTTATATCCTTAAAAATATATTTTCTAAAATTGGATTATATATATAATCACAAATACGTTACTTATAAATGTGCCACTGTCAACTCGTTTTAGGGCATTACTAACCCCATCTCTAATGAGTTTCTCATTCTAGGATACTACTGATCCTATCTCTAATTTGTATTCTTAAATAGAATGTTACTAATTATATCTCTGATGAATTCTTTCATTCGGTTCTAATGTGTATTGTTCTCGAGCTTTATAAACTAAAGCATTGATACCAATTTGTAGAAACCCGAATTTCCCCGCCCTTCGAACCGACCGGTAGGCCCGTTCGAAAGTCGGAAATCTACGGATTATTAAATTTGGGAGCAAAACAACATCAAAACAAACAAAAAAACCTTTTATTAACATTATATAAATGTTACATCAGAGTACAAAATATATCAGAGTACATCGAAAATTATACAACGGAAGATAAATTTACAATAAATGTAATACAACGCACAGCGGAAATATAAACTAACACAGCGGAAGATTATCACTGTTCTGGATACAGCTTTAAGCTTCAATCCAAACTCCTGCTCAATGAAATAATATGCAAAAAAAAAACTACTCAACTGCCCATGGGGAAAATATGGGCATCCGATTTTGCAAGGGAAAAACAAACTACGAGTCAGTCATGAGACTGGTATGAGAAATTCTACAGTTATAATTAACTTATTTAAAAGTGAGGCATATTACGGGACCACGTCGTATAACACATAATGGGTTTACTCCACTAGATTGCCAGTGCACATACAACTACCATAAATAATAGACTTATGGATATACAATGCATCAAACAACATGCAATTCCTCAATCTACCTACTTAGGCTTAATCCCCAAATTTAGATTTTCCAAATCCAGTTATATTTATAGAAATTATTCTTATGGACTTTATTCCCGATTTCTTATTTCAAATCATTTGAAATACATATCTAGCTTTCATAGAAAAGTAGATTTCACTTCGAGATCTCAAACCAAAATCTTTGGAAATATGAATTCCAAAGTATCACAATGCATACAAACAGTATGCAACCATATATTCAGAGGCTTCTCCTGTAACAACCCGGAAAATCAGAACCAGTTTAAAAATTTTAATTTGGCTATTTTAGTGGATTTTAAATATTTAAAATAAATTATTTTAAATAATAACGACGAAAAGTATGTTTGAATCGATGTTTGAAAATAAATATATTTATTTTAATTATAAACAAGGCCTGAAATGGCGCGGCGGTTTCAAAATTTGAATTCAAACTTTAACTGACTGTACCGGGTGCAAAATAAAACGGATTTTAGTGAAACCAAAAATATTTAAATCTATTTATGAATATCTTTCTAACGAATCTGAAAAATCGAAGTTTCATAGCGGGAATCAAAGGTTATGGCCAAATGAATTTTCAGAAAGGTCGCTATAGAGAATATATAGCCCTTGAAAATAGCCATTTTGCAAACGACCTCTGTTTTTGACGAAACCACTTTTGTTGGATCCGGGATGTCAAATTATGGCTAGTTTTCAAATTCCATAATTTTTGAAGTTAATATGTGAGCGTGGCAAAGGAAAATGAGTTGGTCGATTTCTGTCAAATTGGATCGACCAGAAAAGGGCCATTTTTCAAACAGTCTCAGAATTCGACGAAACTAGTTTTGTTGGGACCTTATCATCAAAACATAGCCAGATTTATTTTTCTGGAATTTTTGGGATCAGTATGTGGCCCCGGCAAATAGAAATATACGTTCAAATCAAATATTGAATGTTTTATATTTTAATTTGTAGAAAAACTGTCTGAAATAGTCGAATAGGCTTATGAAACATATCCCATTGTGTTCGGAACGGGGGTATTTAACTAGGGGTGACAGTCGTTGGGTTTGAATTGGATTTCGTATGAAGCAAAGGGTATTTTCGGATTTAAATAAATTAAAAATAAATTATAAAATTCCTGGCCAATCATAATTCACGCTCACTTTTCTCTCTCCCCGATAACCTCTGGAACGATGGCGTAAACCTTTACCCTCCTTCTCTCCTCTTTTTCTCCTCATTCACTCATTGAAATCACTCCACCCCATTGAGATTTTTGTAGAGCTTGACAAGGGCTTCAGATCCATATAAGGAGCACCCACCATCGTCGTGTCTTTCTCGAGAATCGGACCCCCAAAGTCGCCGACTTCATCGTCGTCGATCTCCCTCCAGTGGCCACTGATCTGAACGAGACCGCCGGCGCCGGGGAGCTGCTTCGAAGCCCTTCAACGCTGTCTAACCTGATCTGAACGAAGTGCAACGGATTTGCGGGAAAATCCATACCTAGTTTTGAAGGTTAGCTGAAAGGTATCGGCTTTGAAAATTAAAACTGATTTCAACACCTTTAAACCATCGCGAAATTCGATTAACTTCTAAAAATCATATTTTTTTCGTTTGTGGTTGAAATTCAGTGAAACAAGAGACGCCGGGACTGTGACGACGTCTTCTACATTCTAGAAGGGACCGGATATTTTTCTAAGCCTTCTACAATTTTTGGAGGAGTGGAACCCAATGTGAGATTTCTGATTTATAAACGATATGGAATGACGATGTATAAATTATATAGTCGATGTATGAGTTATATAAGCGTTGTACACCTCATGTATAAGCGCTGTATAAGTTATGTATAAGTTATATATGCGTTGTAGAAATCATATATGCGTTGAACGATATTGAAATATATTGAAATGAAATCGAAATATAGTTATATATATATAAATATAATTAAAATAAATTGAATAACGACGCTGCAGTTCGTATTTTGAAACCGTAACTTCAAATGATTGTACCGGGAGATCCGACCGTTGGATTTTCCTAAAACTGGAACCATTGGATTCGTTTTGAAAAAATCTTTCCAATGATGTAAAATCTGTAAAGATCCAACAGTTATATTTTCAGATATGTGTAAATCAAATCCGAAGAAAAACAGCGCCATGGCCACGTTATGGCCCGAAGCGTCGTTTGAATGAATTGGCTATTTTTAAATAAATAAAAATAGCGATAAATCGATATAAAATAATGTAAACGATATGGAATGGAAATAAACTGAATTTACTCGGTTTATTGGATATTTGATGGTTGAATGTGTTTGACGTGAAATTTACATTTATGAACTGAATTATTGATGTCGAAAAATTTAACCATTGAAATGAATGGATCTGAAATTGTAAATATACGTGAATTATTTGAAAAGACCGAGTTAATTCTCATTTCAAATAATTGATCGACGGTTAGAAGTCGGAGATATGAAGACGGTGCAAGACCGACGATCTTCACATCGAATGGATGGGTGCTACTGATGCTCACGATGGGAGTAGCTACCTTGAAGGGGGCTAAAGTGGTAGCCGTCTGCACGTACTTGTTGATTGTACGAATATGCGAGGTATAGGGTGCCTCCGGTTTCGTTCAGATCCAGAATAGACTTGTAAATGGATGTGTGTTTGACGTTGTATATTGACAACGTGGCATGCAGAGATGCTGTGATCAAAGCTTTTGTTGAAAAGAAGAGCTTTGTGGTTGATGATCAAAGCATGGCTTTGAATAGCTAGCTTTGTGTTTAACGTTGTTTCGCGAGCCTCACACCCCGGTATGAGCCAGAAACAGGAGAGGACCTCAGGGAGGACCTGCGTTTCTTTCTATCTAGGAGTGGTGTTTTGGGTTTGACACGCCCGGGCATTTTACTTATGTGGATGATGGATAGCGAGGCGCCTTGGTTAGTTCGGTCTCTTCAGAGCCGATGGTTTGGTCGGTATATGACCAGTTTACGCCCCATAGGGTGGGGAAACGCAGTGTTCATGCATTATAATCCACTCCATGTGGACCGACCCTGACGATCCAAGGGGTAGTTGCGGCTGTTCCTGAGGCTCGGGCTAGACAGTCTCTAAGCGGTAAGGACGATCCCTTGCCTTGGTTCATGACGGAAATCCAATATCCAAATACGACATCGTGCGGTTTTGATTGTATACCTATATATGGCGACATAGTGATATGGGGGAATTAATGCCGTCTATGATTGATATTTATGATTGAAATTGTTTTTGAAACATATAAACACTAGCAATAACATCAAATGATTTTTTTTGCTCGTATCAGGCATATTTTGGCCATTATAAGGTAAAACTCTATCCTTCGATTTGCGTTGCATTGTGAGATGGGAACCGAGTCTTATAATGGCTTCATTTTTATAAAAAGCATTGCGATGTTTAAAAGATTTACTTGTTTTAAAGCACTGGCAATCCAATGGAGTAAACACGTTCTGCGTTAGCGGCGTGGTCCGGTGATTGGCCTTATGGTAAAATATGTAAAGTAGATTTCTCATACCAGTCCCATGACTGACTCGTAGTTTGTTTCACTTGCAAACTCGGGTACCCCTATCTCTACACGGGCAACCTTGTATTCAGGTTTTAGAAGGCTCTTTCTGGATAGCTGGAGCTGAAGCTGGATTCTATCACTTCTTTCTTTTTATGTTGTTCAACTCCTGTTGTACATATTATGTTTTGTTTCCGATGTAGACATTTATGTAAAGCTGAACTATATTTTGTACTAAGTATAATCATGTATACTGTGTAACTCTGATGATGATGTTTATCCAGTGTATTCTGTTGTACAATATCTGGTGTATTTATTTATTTATGTTCTGCTGTTATTTGTTTATGTATTATATTCCAAAGATTACCTTTGCCACCGTGGAACGGGGTTTGGGGTCGTCACATCTCCCATCAATAAGGCAAAGGGAACCTTCCTTAGTCACTCAATATATATATATATATATATATATATATATATATATCTGTCACCTCCCACAATGGCGCAGGCTAAATTGACCACTTCTTAAGGTCCGTAGTCACTTTTACCCATACTTTTAGTCGTCAGGGTTACCCGAATCTTTAGCCACATACTAAATCATTTTTATATCCCGAAGTAGGGAAAATCATTTCACAACATAATAATCGCAAGTACTTTCAAACTACAGTACTTCACATCAGCAATTCACATATATGATCAGTCACTATTAATCATATAATCTTTGAGCTCGTACGTCTTAAAGAAGGGTGTTAAGAAAGAGAATAAATTCTCCGCCACCAAACAGATATATCATCACTAGCAACTAATCAATTACGCGATGAACTATAATGTCAAACACAATCCATTTCTAAATCATTTCAATAACATCGGGTTTAATCCTCGAAATCCTTTCTGTTTTATAAAACATTTCTATAAAACAATCCCTGTCCAAAATCGGGAACAACATTTCTTTTCACTTAAGAAAATCTCTTTTCAAAATCATCCATTAAATTTGAAATGAACTAAACAACATCACTAAACACCTCATAGTCAAATTGTGAAGTGTTTCATAAGGTATTATCATACAAATATTTATACCCAACCCAATGCTAAATGTAAAATCATATTTACTCATAAATAGGTCGAGCACAATCCAACCAATCAATCAACAACAAGGAATATCAACAACCAAGTATATTTGGTTCTAACATCTACAGTGTTTTGGTAAATTTAATCACCATCATTCCATTCCAAATCTGATCAAAGATTTATTAAAACTCTAATTAGTTTCAATCTCTAAAATCATTACCTAATGATTATTCGACTTTCTAGAAATTAATCATGCTTTTACTTGGGTTAAAGAACAAATGTTATTTAAAATACAGTTCACGATAAACCCAAAATAGTAACGGTCTCCATTCACAGCAGCTCATCTCGATTATTATTAAACCGAATTTCATTCAATTCCAATTTAGTTTATTAAATTGAAAAACTTCATTTACAAAAAATTTCCATTAAATCTTTTCTAAAAGATTTATAAATTCCAAATTATAAGCTCAGGTTGTAAGAACTAATGTTATTTAAAATGCAATTCACAATGAACCCAAAATCAACTTTCCTTTAATTCTAATTATATTTATTAATTGGAAAACTTCATTAATCTTGATTAAAAGATTTATTCCTTTCTCAATTTGGTTTAAGAACAGTATTATTAAAGTCACCATTCACGACAAACCCAAAATCAAATTTGATATTAAATACAAGGCTCTGAATAGAAATCATATCGACCTATATTCAACATCAAATTCTGAAAACCAACAGACATCGTATTGGGGAATAACGATATATATATCTTCCAAATTCCTCAACAATATCTGCATAATCATGGAATTCAATATCGAAATATCCGAAGATTATTTCCATTTAAATCCATTCCATTTTATATGTTGGAAAACATTGGTTGTATTAAAATCATTCACAATCCAATTAGATTTTTCTAAAACCATTGGATTACTAATATTTAGAAAATATCGTCTGATCTTAGTCGAATATCTGATGTTCCTTTCAGTTCTTCTCATCCTTCACCTAACGGAATAATTTCCAGTTAGATCTCACAGGTGGTTCTAGACTGTACTCTGAGGAATCATCGCATATTTCTTTTGGTTCTTTATTCTAGTTGTTAACTAGTTCATTCAAATAAAATATATTTTATATTTCTAAATTTTGGAATATTTAATCCAAAATCTTTTTAAATCATTTAATATGATTTAACAAAATTTATTCATATTTTTAGTAATTTTAATATGGTCATTTCAGTTGATTTCCAATTACGGTCATCGAACTGCATTTACAACGACCTTTTCAAATATTCTTTTTGACTTATTTTGAAATCAAACCATTGGATTTTAAATATTTTCTTTTTATTTGAGACTCTTTTAATTACAAATCCAACTTTTTCAGTTTCGGGAGAATTCGATGGTCAGACCTCCCATTATGTTGGTTCGAAGTTAGTAGTTAAAATTCGCGAACGGTCGTTGCGCGACTCATCCTACTCAAGCCAACTTCGATTATAATTAAGATTAAATATAATTTCATATTGTATATTTATTTTATTTCACACATCAACAATCACTTATAACAACCAATCCACATATCATGGTATATAACATATAAGCATTAAACCGTTAACGCTTATATGGGTTTGTCAATCAATAGATTAGCCGCAATATCAATCATCAACAATCATATGTATTCAGCTCAATAATATTGTTCAATGTTCAGTGATGATCATATCTAGACCAATAATCAATAGCTAGTTAAATTTTCTCAATCAATAACCATTGAACATCATAATAAACATATATGATCAATCATTAACTATTATCTAACATACATAATTTATAATTAACAGTTAAATTATTTTATCCCTTTAAATACGTGATTTTTGGTTTCTCACCTTGATCGGTTGTTGCTAAATATCGTCAAACGATCGATTGATAAAATTTGACATTTTCTATCGCTAAAATTTGAGACAAGCTCCAATTCAGTTCCATTGCGAAGCTCTCATCGATACGGTTCCAAAGGATCTTGTTTCGCTGAATTTCGAGCTCGTATGAAAAAGTTATGCATTTTTTCATGTTTTTACATGCATATATATATATATATATATCACCACATCATTAACTTAATTAATTAGGATATTAATTACCCTTAATCACTTCTCTGACCTTTCTCCCTCTCCAAAAATATGTCGTAACCTGCTCCATAATTTCTCCTCATTGCCGCAACTTCTACCTCCCCTCTCTCCCTCCACACTCGACGAAATCATACGCCATAAAGTCCATTGTTCTTCTCTTTAAAATCTCTACAACTTCATCACCAAAATTCAAAAGCTCGAGCACCATTGCTGGACGCGGCTCTCAGGCACACTCACGCCGCCGCCTTGTATAGTTGCGCAACTTTTTGTTGCTAAATTCAACCAAACTCAAAAATGAACTCGAATCGAGCTACTTCTTCTTCATTTGCACCAAAAATCCAACCCTAAGCCTCCTACAACTCACGCGCAAAATTTACAGTGCACAAAATGTTCCAGAACCTCTTCCATACTCATATCAAATCGAAGAGCAAGCTTTAAGGATCACATATATATTTATCTTACGATTTGTAGAAGAGTATTTTGGTTTCTATGATTTCCGGAAGAGAAGAAAGCTCTCATTTTAGAAGAATTAAGAGGCTGTGGTGTTTTAGAGTTTATGGTTAGGTTAGGAAGTGTAAATGATTATTTATAGTGGAGCCAATTTTTTTTAAATGATTTTATATTTAATTATAGTCAAATATCGCTCACTTTTATTGTTTAAAAATCCATATGATCACCTACAAATCCCGTTTTTAATGAAAATTGACATACAGCTACTCTCTGACATTACGGACATAATGAAATTGGTTTCGTCGAATTCCAAGTCCGTATGCACAAACAACGAATTTTTAAAGTCAAAATATTGAATGTTTTTCACTTTAAATTTCACGCCTAGTCAATAACTCTAAAAAACATGAAACTTGGAGTCTTACCATTTTTCGATGCTGCGGATTCAATAAAAAAAGTTTCGTTGAATTCCGAGGTCGTCTCAATAATGTTCCTTTGTAAAATTGCTCAAATTATTACATCGAGCAATTTTATTGTGCACGACCACATACAGGGTCTGTTCGGCGCGAAATTTGAAATCTAACAATAATTTAATATTTCGAATTCAATAAAATTAGTTTCATCGAAAACGGAGGTCGTTTGCAAAATGTCCATTTTTAAGGGCTATCTAATATTAAAATATTAATAAATTTCCATAGCAATTATTATAAATTTTAATCTGGACATAACTTACTATTTATAATATGAAATCTAACTTTCTCACATTCATTAGAAAGATATATTTAAATAGATTCTAACATTTCTTGTTTTATTACATTCTGACTTATTATGAATTCTATACATTCAATTAAAGTTCAAAACCAAATTTTCAAACCACCGCGCTATTTCGAGTTCATTCAAATTAAATTTAAAATTCTTACGTTCAAACTTCGATTCAAATAAATTTTATATGTTAATTATCAAAATAAATCATTTTAAATTCTTAAAATCCATTAAAAATTAATTAAAAATTAATTTTAAATTGGTTCCAAAATTCCGGGTTGTTACATTACTGCTGCTTCCAGCAGCAATCACTTCCTGAATTATGCATTCAAAGTATTCATCGAAAATATAAATATAAACGGTACATATCCAAGTATGTGTTCAAGTACAAATCACAATTCATTGAAGCAAATCATATTACAAAACGTAAAAATAGTGTTCTTACATCAGTCTACGAAACAACATGAACAAAACACTGACAAATGCAATAACGTCTACAGTTGAGATGGTGGTTGTTGAGATGGTCCAGTTTTAGTTATGCCTTGCAGGGCTTGAAACGATATGGTATGGGCGCCACTTCTATGTCTTCGTTCATACGTAATGCCAAAAACTTGTAACACCCCGTAATTTCAAAGGACATTTTAACAATAAACTAAAGAATACTTTATTAAATACTGGGAATTAAGTAAAACGGACTGTACCATTGCGTTCATCTCGGAATTCTTCTTAAGATAGACTCCAAGTTTGCATAAAATAGACATCGTATGAGGAAGATATAGAGGTTAGAAGCTTGTATATGTACAAGAAGAATATACGTGAATGAAACAGCTCACAAAATTCAAAATAGTTCAAAGAAAATCAAAAGAAACGAGCGGAAAAAGTAGGCGGGAACCAGACCCGTTGGGGTCTGACCCACGCCTGGTCTGGGTCGACCCAAGGTCTGGTGGGTCGACAAAGGTTGGGGTGGGTCGACCCAACCACGATCTGATTGAATTCTTCTGAGTGCTTCTGGACGCTTTGTTGACTGGATTCGTTGAGGATAGGCTATATAAAGGACAACCTTTCTATTTTTTTCCTACACCGAAAACAATGGAGACAGTGAGATGTTGCCCCAGCATTGAATCAGACTATCTTGTTCAAACATCAGCCTATACATACATCAGAAACATTTCTTGTACATCGATCCAATCTCTGTGAGTTCATATTACTTTTATATAAAAGATAATATGAACAGAATGAAAGTATTTATTTTAACAATCAATTTCAAATGAGTTTTTGAATGAGTTAGAAGTTTCAAAATGGTAAAAAGTTTATGAAAATGGTCATGATAGTCAATGGATTATGTTGTATACAACAGTGTTGTATACACAATTATATGATTTTTGTTTGATGATAACTACCAAATATATTTTATTATTGAATGTGTTTGTAAATGCACTGATATACTACACAACAGACAGGAATATAATATTTTTATTTAAATAAAATAAAACTGTGCAGAAATTTAAACAATCACATAGTATTTTAATTAAATAAAAATATTTTATTTCAACTTCGAAAAGTACATCTCTTATAACTCCACTATTTGACTTACTACATTTCATTCATTACAACTATGTCACTCACTCTATACAACTATATTTACATTCACATATACAGACACTCTCATACATTGACACTGTTATTTTTCATTGTCTTTTGTCTTCCATCTTCTGTCTTCATAGCCTTCAGTCATCTCCTGTCTTCATACCTGTCACAAGAAACACACACACACAGTAGACTGCAACAAAAATAAATTTAAATTCAAGAAAATAAAAATTTATTTTTTAAAATTTTATTTGCCTCAAAATTTTGGTGTATTTCTCATCATTTTTCTAGACTTTGTCTGATATGCAGGGATAGAAAAACTCGTCTGGATGGCTGCACGTACACATGTGTATAAATATACACGTGTGCACTGCCTCGCCAATCCAGTGTGCAACTGAGGAGTAGTCACATGGACCGTCTCAACTCAGTGCACAGTTCAAGCCAAAGTGAAAAATAGTCAAGACAGTAAACACAACTAAGTCGAGCACAAACAACAATATGACAAAGCAACACATCAACAAATATTCAAACAGCCCAAGTGTCGAGCCGAATGATAGCATGGACAAGCAAATTCCAACATGTACATGGTCACATCAATACGATGGTGCAACCTAGAATGGAACAAGGCAAATGGTTCAGTCACAAGAAATTTTACAAAAGTGGTACACGAAAATATGTCAAGAAATTCAGGTCATCAATGTCAGGCAAAGTGAAATGCATAGGCTCAACACCAAAATTACAAGTATAGTGATCTGTTCTTAAGCAATGATGCACAAGCACAAATGCATTAAAGGATGATCATTATCAAGATATAGACTAGCAGGCCGAGCAAGTTACAAGGACATTAAGGGTACAAAACAAACCAGCATTATTGGCACAACAAAGACATGGCATTTTTAAAAAGTTTTGGCAAATTAAAGAAACAGTTCCATCACTTCATGTGAAACATGTTTTACACAACAATGAAATAGTAGTAGCATAGGTAAAGCATGAGATCAACACAGAAATTAAAATGAGCAGCAAACAATAAACACAAACCAGTGTTGCCAAGGATTGGAGATGCAGCTCAATGGTGTTTCAAGTACATGTAAACAATGGTAAAGCTAGCACCAAGTTCACACAAAAATTTCAAGTGACAAAACCAAACACTTTTGTCAAGCAAGTGATAATCCAGTACAAGTTCTATTGTGAAGCAGGTCAAGCAAACTATTCAAAGTGCAAAATAGTTTTTGGCAAGACATAGCACCAATTCAAGTGTTCGACAAATCAAAGAATAGTAACTGTTTAAAGAAATATCAAGTTACCAAGAATACTCATGGGTAATATTTGTTTCTACCAAGATAAATCTGAACAACAATTCACAATGAAATCAAGGAAGCATCTGTTCGAACCAGTTTTTTTTTGAAGTGTTAAAATACAATTATGGGACAATTTTTCCAGAAGAATGCATTTTTGGTAATGTTGAAAGTATCTACAGAAATGTTCTAGTATTCCTCATGCAAGTTTTAAAAAATTTTGAATTCTTCAAACCCAATTTAAAGTCCACAATATCCGATCATATAACTCAAGTTTTTAAAAAAAATCAAGACCGATTCTAAGTTCCAGAAGCCAATAAAAATCGATACTTATCTCAGAACATATGAACAAGTCCAATAAATCAAATTGGGAATAAAAATCGCAAGAGCAATTCAAGGAGAAACGAAGCATCTAGAATCATAGTTTTAGGGGTTTGAAAAACCCTATAAATTTACACACACAACATCATCAGCAACACAGAGAAGAAAATCGAAATCAACCAACAATAATTCAGAAAAATCATTTCAATTCAGAGTACTCACTAAGGATTTCATTCGCTATCCAAAGGGGAAACCGATCGAAGACGAGGTGCCTCAAAGGACTCAAATCTATAGAGGAATTCCAAAGCAAAATCGATCATCGCGAATTGATTTGGGAGGATAACAGAAACCCTAGCGCCGCCATTTTCAATTCACTGAAGAAAAGTGAACTGGTCAACCTAATTGAAAAGAGGCCGGCCATTATATTATAAAAGGGGATGACCCTTAACTCTAATTCCTAGGGTTTATTAATTCTTTATGTTTTTCTTGTTTTTAAATTTCAAGTTTTATCTCTTAGAATCAATAACTACTAGTGTCTGTAGTTGGAAAAATCACAATTTAACGGATCGAGTTGTGTCAAGGTCTTGAACGTAGGAAATTGTTTCATTTCAAAAGGAAACTAGTGATCCGTCGACCAGTTGATGTTTAAAAATTAACCAAATCAAAAGGAAATTGTTTCATTTCAGAACCAAATTAGTCGGTTGTTCTGAGTTTAATTGGACAACATTTCAATTGATCGGTTGCCCCTTACCAATCGACAGACTACTGTCAAAATTGGGAAGTGGATTTCTTTATAAAAATATGGAGTTTAAATCTCTTCTTGCCAAGGTTAAAAACAAAAAATAAATAGAAAGTTTTTTTACTTTAAAAAGCATGGACGACTACTGCTATAAGGAAGCACGGACAAAGACTCACACTATAGTGTGTATTGTTGTGCATGTCTCAAGCAACTTCTTGCCTTTTATGCATGTTTTGAGTTAAACAATACATGTAAAACTCCTCCATGTACTTGGAATATCTTGTTAAACAAGCCAGTAGCACGGTTGTATAGCAATTAGCAACATCATCAAACATTAGAAAATAAGGTAAAACAAACATCAATACACCTGGAAATTCTAGTCCCTTTAACTTGTTAATTTTGTCTGAAATTGCGTTGTTTGCACTTTTTTTTCTACTAAAGAGTGATACTGAATGAGAGAGAAGCATGCAACACATAGTTGTAAAAGATTGCGCCATTTTTGCTTGTGGCGAGGCGCACATAAAAGGGCGTACGATGCGCCTTTTCTTTATTTATTTATTTTTTGCATTTCAAACTACATTAACTACTACTACAAATATTCTAACCATCACTACTACTATTATTATCATCATAATAACAAGAAATATGAATAACTTTGTTAATATATTTTTTCGAGTATATGAAAACATAATCACATTATTATTATTATTATTATTATTTATTCGATTATCATCAACGAGTTAATAACCTTACAATTATGTAATTGACTGACCTTAGCATGTCGGCATTTAGAATTGACATATGTTTTATTATCCAACATAATTTAAATTTATTTTAATATTGTCAAAAATATATAATATAATGTATAGAAAATCATAAAATATTGTGTAGCATAGATGCAAAAGCAAATGAATGAGACTGAGAACCCGTGAACGATAAATCAAAAGAAGCAGTTTTGGAGGTAGAGAAAGCATTCTTAGAAAATTAGAATCCAATCGGCTCTAAAAACATACCCTTGGATTTTAAAAAAAATTGCATTTGTCAATATGTGCAAAGTGCAATATCTTTGTACGATTTGTCTGCAACATAAAAATATTTCATGATTTGGTATTTGTTAAATACAACCGAGCATTAAATTTATCAGATTCAGATCTCTAGTTTATCAATAATGTGAATTATTATTTTTGATTTGAAAACTATTGTGCTTGAAATTTTATGCTTTATGTTTTTTCTTTTCTTTTGTAAAATGCATTAAAAAATATGTTGTATATGTTTTAGCAAAAAAAATTGAATTTTTTAAATTTGTTGTAAAAATATTAAATTTACGAAAAAATTTAAACATGCACAATAAATTTAAATATTGAATTTTTTTTTAAGATCTGAATATTTAATGAAATTTCACACACCTCTGCTGTTTTGGGTTTCTTCTAATTCATTTTAGAAAGGCTTGAAATAATATACTCATTACAACACATCAATATTTATCAGTTGTAATAATTTCATTATTTTTCAGATTGGCTTGGATATTTTGAATTACAGTGATACATCTAGAAATTCATCTTAAATTCATGATCATCATAGTTGAAATTGGTTTGTTTGAAATCATCTGAAATTCTTGATATTTTGAATATCACACACCTCTTAAATTTGTAATTATCAATCTTGTGTGACTGATTCATTATATCTCAAATTTGACATTGATTCAAGTGATTTCAAATAAATTTTTTTTTAATTTTTTTTTGTATCATGAATACCTCTCAAACTTGACGTAAATGATCTGAATTTTCTTCGGGCTTGTCAGAAATAATTTGGAAAATTCTTTGAAAATCCGGTCTTTAAACTCATTGTTATTTCAGGATTATTTGATTTGAAGATATGTTTGTTTAAAATCATTTGAAATTATTGATTTATTGAATCACACACATATCTTGGATCTGAAATTTATAATCTGGTGTGATTGATTCATTGAATCCTAATTTTTCAATTTTCCTCAAATGATTTAAAATAAACTAAATTTTATAATCTTGGATCATGGAATATATTTTGTGACCATCAGTAACATTTTCTGACAAGTTTGTTGTGTTATTGGTTTCTGTGCTGCTCTGATACTGCTTTTGAAAATTATCTTAGATAACTACTTGTTTTGATTAAAATTGACTGTTATTGAAATTATTTTGCTTGTCTTGTCTGCTTGGACCTTATGATTGAATTTTTGTTTGTCTGTGATATCCTGGTTTGTCTTCGGTGTTTTGTTACAATCCTCATTAATAGAGACACCAAGTTGTATCAGAAGTGCCTTATATTTGTCTCACCCATCTGTACTTAGATTCTAATCTTCACCTTGTATAGATCCAAACACTCTTTTTGCCTTGTACAAATTTTTTTTCCTCTTGTTTTGTGTAAATCTCCATATCCCTCGTGTAATTGATTTTCAATTTTAAAATTATTTATTGATTATTCAGTCAGAAATCGAAATTTATATCCAAATTGAACTGTGTTTATAATTCATCAAAATTTTTAACAGATTTTGAAATTGTCATGAATTGTGACTGCAGTATATTTCACAACAAGAGGAGATTTTATTTAGATTTTCATGATGGTTGAACATATATTATAATATCTTTGAATTGGCAATTATTTCACGACCATTTCCTTTATCTATCATCTTTCTGCCATCCATGATAATTTTATATTAATGTGGAGAGTTAATATGTTTAAAAAATTATCTTAAATAAACAGTGGAAATATTTATGATAGAAATTGGACTATGTTTTTATTCAAAATTAGTGATAATTGAAAATTTTCAATGATCCCGGTACAGTCGAGCATATTTCATAATATAATTAATTTAGAAATCTATTTCACAAACCATTTCTGTACCTTCCACATTTCTATCATCCATATTGGTTTTATATACTTTTTTTTCTTTTAGAGATGAAATGATAAATATTTAATTAATATATAAGTGTGTCTCTAACCTCATTTAAAAATTCAAGCTCTGGTCATGCATGGTTAAGAGACAACTTATAATTTAAGCTGCGACTGACCTCATTTAAAAATCCAAGCTCTGGTTATGTGTGGTCAGTGTGCTCTAAAATAAAATAAAAAGATAAAGGAAATATTGTGCTTAAATTGAAATTAATCTGAAATTCTCCTTGGTGTATAAAAACCAGCCTATCAATCCATCTTTCTAATCTGTGAAATGTGTTGAAATCTTATGAAGTATTATGATTTGTTGATTGTTAACTATTGGGATTTGAGATTATATGATTTTGTCACTTAAATTGAATTATTAATAATAGTCCAAATTCATCACTGTTTTTATACTCATTTTGAAAATCCTATTTGAAAATAATTGGAAATCATTAATTTTAAAACTCTCTCCATTGTATATAAATTTCATCGTAAATCCATCATTCTCTACAATGTGAAATATGCCATTAGTTCTTAGAATATTATGATTTTTGTTTGACTGATTGAGATTTATGATGATCGTTCTTCCTCTTAAGCTGAAATTATATTTTTAGCCAATTTCATCTTATATTTTAAATTCTGCATCCTTTTGATGATAACAAAAGGGAGAGAATGGGTTGAGATTTTGATTTATGAGTGAAGACTTTATAAATATTTTTAATTTTGAAAATTCATTCAATTTTCATTTTTCACTCATACACAGTTATAGGGGGAGTTTCTTTTGTAGGAGGAGCTTTCAAATAGGGGGAGTTCAGTTCTTCACTGTCAAACACATTTATTGGATTCAAAATCTTAACATTTGTTTGTCATCATCAAAAGGGGGAGATTGTTGTATATAACCGTGTTGTATACACAATTATATGATTTTTGTTTGATGATAACAAACAAATATATTTTATTTTAAATGTGTTTGTTACTGTACTGTTTCATATATACACCACAGACAGGAATATAATATTTATATTTAAATAAAATACGACTGTACAGAAATTCAAATATTCACAGTATTTTATTTAGATATAATATTTTATTTCAAACATTTAAACAGTACAAATTTTTTTAACTCCACTATATGAATACATCACTGATATACATTTCAATTTATATTCATTTTCATATTCAATACAACACCCATACATTTCACATTCATTCATTTACAATTCCATTTATACATTCACTCATATACAGTTTTACACACTGTTTTTGTTTTCTGTCTTCTGTTGTCAGTCTTCACAGCATCTTCAGTCTGTCCAGCCATCACCTGCTTACCTGTCATATGAAACACACACACGCAGTACACTGCAATAGAAATAAAAATTGAATACATGCAAATTTGAATTTATTTTTAAGTTTTTATTTGCCTTAGATTTCTGGTGTGTTTCTCATTATTTTTCACGACTTGATCCGATGTATATAGACTGTATACTCTGGTGCTCACAGATCAGCCTCAACACACCATGCTGGTTTGCTGATCAGAAGCAGCTGATTCTGAACAGCCTCAACACAGTGTAGCGGTTTGCTGATAAACTTTCATTCGGACTGTCACACGTATATACACACATGTATACACACACATATGTGCATATATACATATATGTATACGTGAATGAAAATACATGTCAAACAGCAAAAGTGAACTGCCAAAAGTAATCAAGGCTGCAAGGTTCAAGTTCATGACAATGGGCTATTGTTCACAAGTCAGATCTGTTATATAATATGGTCGAAGTCCACAATGTTTACGGTAAACATGCAAGTCATACAAACGGCGCAATGAAGAATGGTTGAGCAGCTACAAGCAAATGCAAGTTATCAATCATGTTCAGATCAGCAACTAAGTCATGTCAACAAGCTCAAGTATATAGAGCAGTATTTACGCATTTCCAAAAATGGGAAAGTCCAAGTCAACACTGATATAAATTTACACACACACACTTGTATATGTGTATACAGTATATACGTGGAAGTGTGTACAAGCAACACCAATGTCATGCACAATTTTTTTTTTAAATTAGTAAATCTAGGGAATGCAAATTGTTTTTGGCATGCATTCAAAACTGTTTAAATCTGCTATCTGGACACTATTAAAGTTGGCAATTGTTTCAACAATATGGTGATGGAGCAAGTTGAAGTCCACAGCATATACAGAAGATGTAGCATGGGTTTAACAAAATTCAGTGGCATGTACAGCTAAGAGATACAAATACTGATTTGACAAACATGCATGATTCATGTACAAACAGCAAATATGGTTCATGCAAGAAGAACGAGCAAATGATAAGTTCAAGTGCAAATTTTTCATAGCCAGGGTCAAAGCAAATTTATGGTCCAGCTAAACATAAGTAAATGGGTATAATTCAGGTGCACAAACAAGTCTTGGTGCACAACACAATGGTGCACACATAGGTGTTGGCAAAAAAATAAAAAAAATGCAGCATGGGTATGGTATGATATTGGTGCAGCTATAAATGCAAAGTGGTATGGTAGCAATTCCAGTCAAGTGCAGCAAACAAGAAGTAGAAGCAGACTAGGTTAAGTAGCATCTTACAAACATGATCAGGCATGTTTTTAATCAAGGCAAGGAGAAACTGTTAGTTTTATTTCAGGAAGTCTCGGCAATTTAACAATTCAGAAAACAAAGGTTTCAATCACACAAGGAAATTAAAGGCAACAAATCATATATTCTATTTTCCAGAAATGGTCTTTCTTATGGTAAAGAATTTCAATTCAGCATGCAGTGAATACAACAGTAAAGACAATGTGCAAAGTTTTTCAAAGAAATGCAAGCATTCAATTTGGCATTTATTTTTCTCTGATTCCAGATTGTCAATAGCAGGTTCAATTTTTTTTCCAGTTTTGCACAATCATTGTTGTTGGCAAAATCTTTTAATTTCCAGAAATGCTCAAGGAACCAGAATTATCGTGTATGGCATGTTTTCAAATACTTCCAGTTATAAACAAATCAGATGAGCAAAATTGGCATTGAAATTTGTTTCCAGATTTTTTTTTTTTTTTACAACAGTCATGGAACCAGTCAAAGGCAAGGAATTCGAACAAGGCAGAGCGGAATTCATTTTTGGCATTTGTTCTAAAAGGGGGAACACGCAAGAGGGAAATTGAATTAACCAAATTCATTCAAGGGCCAAAAACAAGTCAAGGTGCATCGAGCAAGTTCACAGCAACATAATCAAAGCTGTTTCAATCAATGGAATCAAAAGAGGAAAATACGCCAAATCAGATCAAATCAATTTATTCTGAAATCAGAGTTCTAGGGTTTCGAATTACCCTATGTAGTGACACCAATTCATCACTGGCATGATTGATCGAAACCAAAAACAATCAAAAGAAGTCAGTAGACAGAATTCAAGAGAAGTCACAATTTTTCCTCGTGTGTTTCGGTCGCTACAAAGTTCCTCAAATCAGAAAACATTCAATCGACGAAGCAAGAAACTCCAAAAGGAATCCATACAGCAATCAAATAAATTTGAAGGATTTCAAAAACCCTAGGAGGCGCCACCATTTTTAATTCCAGAAATAAAAGTGATAGGGGAAAATGAATTACAAATGGACCGGTCATGTTTCCCCTTTGTCTTAGCCCATTCAAATGTCGTAAAGGGAATAACCTTTTAATTTTAAACTCCAAGGGTTTTAATTGTTTTTACTTTTTTGTTGTTTCAATTTGTTCTGTAAACCGTCAAAACAGTTTTCTAAAGTCTGTAAAATTCTAGGGGATTCAGTTAGGGGTTAACTGACAGTTTACTAGTGTTTGTAAAACTAGGGGAAAATCTGGTCTAGCGGATATAGACCAGTCTAAGGTTTTGAGTGTAGGATTGGAATGGGAGCGAGGGGTTCGCCAATGTACATGGTCTTGTATGTGGGATCTGTTCTTTTACCCAGTAGAAACCTTAGAAATGCAGCAGTATGCAGGGTTTTGCCGAAGCTGGGTATATATGTGTGTGATTTATTTTCTGCACTTTTATTTTTGCTGCATTCTGTGATCTGTTTATTATTTTAATATCCTGTCAGTTTTTTAATTCAGTAAAAAAACTGTGATAAACCCTATTCACCCCCCTCCCTCTAGGGTTAATCTAGATACAACAAGTACGTCGGCGGATAGGAATGCGCCATGATACGACAACGTTAAATCAAAACCGTAAGGGGCTCGATCAGGATAAATATGACAAGGCATCAAGACAATACCCATCAGTAGTGATTCTACCAGATTGGGGACCCAGGCCGGTGGTAACGCATAGACGCAACTACCGCCCACCCCAGACATACCCCCAAAATCAATCAAAGGTGCCAAACAAAGTATATAAATGGTATTGAAGAAGTATGCCTGCTCAGAGTAGCTAACCCAATTAACCTGGGTATGGCTCCTGTTTTAGTCATTTCAATTATGACCCCAAGGTCAAGGCTATCCATCATCGTTCTCTTTCTTCAAATCCAGTAATCGCCCCCAAATTCATCCAGCACCATTTCTGGAACTTCACCGCGTACACAGTTGTTAAAGCGGTTTTCGGTATTGGTAGAGAGTATGACAATATCCGATCCAGGCCTCTTTAAACAACCCAACGTATACATTTTTCACACCGGTAAGTTCTTTTACATTTCAAAGGGGTTCGTACTTCATATCAAAATATCAGATTTCCAAAATTAATCAACATTCAAGATAGAATATTATTCATACTAAAATCTCCATTTAAACCAATTAAAATCTTGATACAATTCCAACTTTAATAATTTGAATATTAAAATAGTTAACAGTATATTTAAAATAGTTTAGATATATGATTAAAATAGTTTGAAAATAAATAGCTTGTAATAAAAATAGAATTTATCAAATTTATTAAAATATATAGTTAAAACATTGAGTAATTTATAAAATAAATAGTTAATTATAAAATGATTTATTTAAAATGATTTATAAAATAAAATAGTAATAAAGTTAAATAGTTTATAAAGAAAAAATATATAATTATTATTAAAATAGTTTATAAAATGATTTGAAATACTATAGTTGGAATTAGAATCGTTTCTATAACATTTTCAATTAAACTTGAAGTCGTATTTTAACTTCAGTTCAACTAACTAAATTTTCAATAATTTCATCGATTAAACTTCGAATTTACATTCATTTCTATTCGATCAAATTAATTCAAATAGTTACATTTCAAATCAGATTCTCATTTTCAATGATTTCAATTTTAACAAATATTTATTTCACAATTCATACATAATTCAAATCAATGTTGATTCATAATAAATTTCAAAGGTGGGTGAAACCATTCAATTTCAATAAATTCGATTTACATTATATTTCACTTTGTTTAGCTTCAGTTACAATACCACTCTATTTCCTCTTTTTGTTTATATTTCAAAATTCAAGGTTCAAGTTCAAAGGAAATAAATTATAGAACATCGCTTATATTGTCTTTAAAAAAATATTTCAAAATTAATGGTTAAAACAAATTTTATTTAACCAACCGGTGTCCGTATATAATTTTCTATCTTATGGCCAAGTGATACTTAAATTTTAGTTTCAGTATTTTAGGAAAGGATATATATCATTTCAATCCAAATCAGGGTCATATGTATCTATCATTTCAACCTACGTTCTTAATTTATTTTAATGATTAATCCTGGGTTTATTCGATGCCTGTAACATCTGGGGTAATGATTAGGATTAATCAACACAAACAATGGTCATATATGAATAACAGGTAGATTCACACACTTAACATCAATAGGTCAAACATATCAAATTCACGCCATCTACCACCACATCAATAGATACAAACAGTCTAATATCATATTAATTTTCAAATTTTCAGATGTTAGGTTTTAAACAGAAATTAAATGTCAGATTTTTAACTTAACTGTAAAATTATATTTAAAAGTCAAATTTAACTACACTATCGATACAAATAAATATAAACATGCAATTTAAACTATCAAACATCAATCCATACAATCATATCATAACATAATATTAATTTAACTAATGTTAGAATACTTTAGTTACGCGTGAGTGGTTTTAATCACTCAAATTTGGTTTTGAACGAGATTGAAATCCGAATTTAGCCTAAAAATCAATGTTCTCGGAATCAGTTCAAATCAGTGCCATCACGAAGAGCTCATCAATACAATCCCAACGCAATTTATTTCGTCCAAAACTGACCTCGTAGCAGAAAGTTATGAACGTTTAAACATTGAAATTTAAATTATATAAAATAAACTAAACAAATTTCTCACCAATAAAATAATTGCCATGTCATCACTACTTTATCTCCCTCCTCTTCTTCTTCTACACTCCACGCTACAGCAAAAAAACACGCACGTTTTTCATGTCCAAACTCATTCTAGACGAAGAACTCACCAAACCAAGCATAAGGATTCATGCCTTGATTTTTGATTGAATTTCTTTTCAATCACCTTTGATTTTTTTTAAAGCCCTCTTTTTTTTTTATGACAACAAGAAGTAGCGGCTCTTCCATTGTACAGGAGAAAGAAACATGGATTTGTTTAAAGAGATTGGTTAGGTTAAAGTTTATAATTATTTATACGTAAAGAATTTCAATAGTTTAGTTAATGAATAAAACATTCCATCTATTTTGTATTCATCACTAATTATCGTAAATAAATTAATTCTAACAGTCAAATTAGGACTTATATTAATTATAGAAATAACTTTCATATACTATAGATCTAGAATTCAACTTTCCACAATTTAAATTGAGCAAATTTTTTTTTTATGCGCAGGGAACATTAATGTCATTGCCATCTTTCATTTTATATATATCATGAAACGCTCAACAAAGCTAAGGGACGAAAAAAATAATTTATGACAATATTTTTTTTTAACACGTACATACATGCATGCATAAATTTCTATTCACCTGTTGCCTTTCTATCTTCACTTGTTACCTTTATATTCGTTTGTTTGGTTTCACACGTATATACAAAGTATGCTACATATATACATGGAAATATAATAATAAATTTTGTGTATTAATTGTAACTGGTTTCCAATTTATCACCTATGAATAAAATAGCAACTCGATTCCCACACTAGTCAATTAATCTATTGCAATCGTTATTTTTAAAATTAGTTAACATTCAATGTATTCCTTTAATTACCACTTAATTAATGTTATCGTTTACCTTACAATTTATAAAAACATAATTTCCAAATATATATATATATATATATATATATATATATATATATATATATATATATATTACAACACAATTTAAAATACACATAAATTCATATATATCTATCATGTGCATTGATTATTTAATTAAATTATACATGCAAATTTATATGCGTTTTAAATTTCCATTTATTCACCTTTAAATTAAATTCAAAGGTTTATAAACTCTATTCAAATCAATACAAACAAATTTATAAATCAATTATCATTAATTGTTAATTCAATGTTTCATTATATACCAAATTCCAATTTTATTATAATTATAAATTACACAACCAATTTCATTAAATATATTATATCAATTCCAACTTTCTACGTCAATCAATTTAGACAAATCATAAATTTATTTGGAATCAAAACAAGTCATAATTTACATAATAGATTGAATTTCAGTACTTAACCATTCAATTAAGTTTTCATTGTAAATTTTTCAAAACTTTAAATCCTTAAAGTTTTTAATTATAAATTCATTAACTCAATTTAATTCATATAATTTAATATTAAAGTCCACATATCTATCTTCAATAATATATACCCAAACATAGTTATCATTACAATTAATGCAAGTTATTTTAATTTACAACAAATATAAATTCACTACAATTCATTACATAATCAAATGATTTATATTATTCATATTCCATTGATTAACCAATATAAAATAAATCTCAAATTTAGTTAATCCATTTTATATTGTTAACTCAATATAAATTTCACATTCCATTTTAAATAGATTATCAAACACTGTCATCATCATACATAACTATTACAGTTCATTGTTCAACAAGTCAATTTCAGTTCATACCTTATTAATATACGACATAAATCATAAAATTTAATATTTAAAACAACTTTTTTCAAAAACACATTAAATTTAATATTTAAATTGTCGCAAAATCTCGGGATGTTACATTACAATCTTACTCATACCATTTAAGTCTCACCCTTAGGGAGAGATCATTTGATTGGGTTAGGATGAGCTAAAGGGTTTCACCGCTATAGGGCTAAGAAAACTTGTCGTGGCAGTTGGACTTGCACCGGTCCATTTTTCGAGATCTTAGAATAGGGTTGTTGTTTGTGCTGCGTCCGCCTTTGCTATACCATGTTAGAATAGGTTCTTTCAAAGGGGATCATTGTTTTGGAGATGAAGATTTAAGCTATTTTTTGATGGTTTTTCTGAGGAAAATCTCGATGAGATTTTAGAGGGATCTGTGTTGAACGTGGTCTTGAATGGTCTCTTGTTTGACCAGTTTTGGAGATTTTTGTAGCAAATCTCTTTTTCTTGATATCGGGAATCTATGTTCGAACTGCCTATGTAGACGTGTGATCCGTTTAACACATCATTCTATAAATGGGAAGTTATGACTAGACTTGTCTCATGATTCAGGAATTTAATCCTTTACTTGATCAGTGGCATAACCATCATTTAGTACTGCATCGTGTTCGATTCAGCTTGTTGTTCTTGTGTGTTGTCTCATGGAGTTACTTTATGTAAAATCACCTATCCGCTTTGTCTTTAGACAACATTAGGTGGGTTACCATGAGAAGTAGTTTGGTGGTAGGTTTCTTTTCCCATCATAAATTCTTTCTTAAAAGAGATGGTGATGTGGGAATCTCCAACAACACCAACAGTGTTTGTGACACGAGATAGAGCATTTTGCTACCATAATATGGTTAATCAAAGTACATAGAAAGCGGTTTGAGCTCCAGTCGCGGAGCAAGGCATATCGTTGTTTATAACGATTGTTTTGGTAGTTTGGTGTTGTTATGTCGTTGTCCTTGTTGTTATCCCTTTCCAGTATCGGGTTCTTCGTTATGGTGATTCGTGCTTGTAATTGTTAGTGTTGTTTAAATCGCACTACTTAGGTTAATGAGATTTCTAAGTTTTGAAATGTTAATGTCATTCACGCGTGCCTGTTTGAATAAAATCTCATTTTTCTTATCTAAACTAACAGTTGTCCTAGAGTTGAAAAGAATAGAATTCTATGTTGGATAAATTTTAGCGAAAGACCGGTTTTGCATTGTTTTCGTCAGGGGTATATAAATAAATAAACCACCGTTCCTTGCTAAAGCTAAAATATATTTTCGTCTTTTTGTGTAAGATTTCAGTTTTCATATTTTTGGCGTGACTGACTTCCTTCTTCATCGATATGTGACATGAATCGTTTAAATTTCTGCAAAATACATTTTTCCAAAAGCTTTTGGGAAGATGTTTGCAAAAAAAAAAAGAAAACATTTTTATTCTTATTTTATAGGAAAGTGAAACGGTTTTGAAAAGAAATTTTCAAAATAAACGTGACAAGTTGTTAAGCAGAAATTTATTTTTGTGAAAAATTTCGAATTTTGGTCAGATGAATAGCATAAGAAAGAAATTTGGATGCTTTGTGTGCGCGTTTTAGTAGTGCAACAGGACTGACGATGCGATAAAAACATTAACGGTAACAAGAAAAATGCTGTTTTAGCCTTGGAAACGCCGTTTCCATATATTGTCAACGATGCGTGCGAGCTATTAATTAACTCGTTTGTCGTTTTAGAGTTGTTTTAAGCCTCCTTTACAGTCTACAATTGGAAATTTTTGGAGTATTTTCGCTAACCGAGGTGAAAATTCCACTGTAGAGCAGGAATTGGAACAGTTGTAAGCTGGAAAAATGTTAAAAATCTTAGCTCCAATTTTCTTTTTCCGGTTTAGGAGAGATTAAATAGGAAACGATTAGATTGCGTACGTTTTGGATGGTAAGGTTTGGATGAAAAATTGGTTTCTTCACACTTTTTATTCGCAATTGTGTGAAGGTTATGAATGAAAAAAATAATTAAAAATCTGCATTCATATAGACATGCCGGTATATTTAGATGTTTTGCATCACGTTTTTTGAAAATGTTTTGAAAATCTCAATGCATGCATATAGAGGGCCCGATTTAGAATCATCTTGCATGCATGTTTTATGATTGAAATGCATTATGTACACCATGCACATCTATACATGGTTGTAAAGTGGATGTACACAAATTGTTTGTGTAGGATAGGATAACTAGATGTCAGAATTTCGGGATGAAATTCCTTTTAAGAGGATAAGAATGTAACAACCCGGAATTTTAAAAATAAATAGTCATTTATTAGAAGCTCAAAAATAGAAATTTCTGCAAATGATGGAATTTGACCACGAAACTTTAACCGTTGTGCTCGTCTCTGAATTCTGGTCAACTTTCATGTTTGGAGTTTCTCAAATGGAGCTCATATTAAAAAGTTACGGACGAAATACGAAAGCGGACGGAAAATTAATAATATATATATATATATATATATATATATATATATATATATATATATATATATATATATATCCACCTTACCAATGACGCAATACAAGAAAACATACATATGGTTACACTCATTGTTGCGTTTGATATGTAAATGTAATCAATATGGTTTTTATTTTGTATTTAGAGGCTTTGGTTACATTTATTTAACAATTGACTAATACCGGTCACATTAACCGCTTTTCTCCCGTTACGTTTCACTTCCCTCATCCATTTTCATTTTTCCGCCTAAACCTAGATTACTTTCCTCGTCGCCATCCCCTAAAATTACTTTCCTCCTTTTTGTCTTCCTTCCTTTCGTAGGTTTGATATTATCGAACCGCAAAATCCTAATTTTCACATTACTCCAAAATTATCTTCATCTATTAACAAATTAGGGTTGCAAAAGCATACTGCTGGATTACTGGATGAGGAGACTGGTGAAACTATGTACTGTTGTGCTTCAAATGAGATGCATACATTTGGTGCTATTAGTCGTTGTGGGAGGAGTGTTGTTCACAGAGCTATTTACATACCTCTTCATCGGATACTGGCAATAAAGAGGATCAATATTTTCGAATAGGTAAATTAAATTATTCATTTTTATGTATAGCTATATGTTAGTTGTGTATTTGAACTATGTAGACAACGAATCAAGTCATACCTATGGAAGAGCATATAACAAAAAGTTGGATGAATCAACTGGATGTTGATTTGGTCTGGTTTTACTCTTATTTATGTCTAGAGCTTGGAATATGCTTTCCTAATTAGTGGAGTATATGTTTATATCTCAACTTATGTACATATGAAGTAAATCTGTATTTTTTTAAATTTGTTAACCTCGTTTCAACTTTTAGGGGATATCATTTAACCTTCATTGATTGAGACGTGTACACTGGATATAGTTTTTTTTTTTTTTTTTTTTTTTTTTTTTTTTTTTTTTTTTGAGGAGTTACAAGAAAAGGATTTGGTTTTATGACTGAAGTTGAATTATTGACGTGTAAAAGCGATTAATGAAGAATGCACCCTCAAAGTTCATTGCTTCAGCAAAATTTAAGAAGTAAGGGGGCACATATGATTCTAAATTATAGTTCATGTTATTAGCGAATGCTTCTAGTCATATTTTATGGGTATTGATAGATGAATGAGTCTACCTTATGTTAACTACTTAAATCAAAGTGAACTTCCAGATGATGCCAGCTTGCGTTGGTTAGTTTTTCATGTGTATCTTAAATAAAACCTTGCGTGTGATTTTCGTGGTCTGAAGAATGCACTGTTTCATTCATAAACTAAAAAGCTAGAGGACCATATTTTCCTGTTAATGCATGCTTTTCCTAATCTTTGATTATGTAATCAAATCTTTGAAATCACATATTTAGTTGCATGAAATATATTATATGATCAAGTCTGTGCAAATGCCAGGAAAATCTTACAGTCAGTATGACAAGGGATTATATTGTTTTTGACTTGCCATTTCAATCTTGCATATAAGCCAATAAATCAAGCATGTTTGTGCAGTCTCTTCTTCTACTTATTCACGAATACACCTCACTTGCATAACACAAACTCCTATATCCACCAGTCTATCCAAGCCAGCCCAGATACTAAAACACATTACATACAAATACATAAAAAATGCTAAGCCCACTACGTACATAATCAGGCATAATGACCCATTTGGAAATATCAAGTATCCGCCTTCAGCAGTTTGGTCAAACAAGAAGAGACGTTGTAACTGCTTTAAACGTGAGTTGTGGGGTGAATCGTCCATGTTAATGCTCAAGTGATTCCAAACTGTTTCCTACTGCTGCAAAAAAAAAAATCGCCTCACATGCTTTATCGTCTACTCTGTCCATCCATTATGTGTCCAAGTTATGTCATATGTAAATGCATCTCTGCAACCATTGTCGTCTGGCACTGGAACCCCAGGCAATTGTTGATGCAGTTCAAGCTTCCAAGGCAGCGCAGTTTTTGTTGATCCAAATCTCATCGGCCGCAGTGATTAAACGTCAATCGCCATAGCCCATTCTTCTGTCCTTATCCACAAACGCTATCGTCAACAAATTTACACGATGTAGGAGATGTGAGTCATTCATCGATTTTGTGTTTGGCATTTCAGATCACTGCCGAGAGTTCTGTGTTGAATAGATAACCCCAACGTTGGAGTCAAATACGCCTTTGATTCACCGCAGTTAGAAGTTTTTCACATTTTTCATAATCAAGATCACTTCTTTTGATTTTCGGATGTCAAGGGTTTCGTCTCCGGTGGAATGAAATAGCACTACCTTTTCACGTCAACTGTAAACTCTTCCTATAATGCAAAATTCAAAATTAAAGGATGACCATTGAACAAACACAAATATTCAACATTAACTGCCTCAATAAACACTACACTTCTAGAGTTACTCTCTACGGTTCCTCCCAATGAGAGAGTTCCTCTCATTATTCCCCTTTATATAATCTTTAAAATATTTTGTTTACTATTTATAGGGATATAAAATTTTCATATAACATACGCATACCGTAGTTGGAAGCCGAATTCATGCATATATATGAAACAAAAAAGGTACAATCTAGAATCCAGTATCATTTTTCCATGTTCATGCCCATGGTTATGAAACACTAATCAATATAAAACCTGCATCATTCATTTTGTCATATTCTTGGAGTTTTATTCTCTCAAAATATACATTTGAGCTACCATTGTTTGGCGTGCGGGGTTGTCAGCGATGAATGTGACAATTTAGGAAAATTGGAATGCTAGTTCATGATACTGTGTAATAAGAACTGGAATGAGATAGTTTTGTCGAGATTATATTTAGTTTCAATTTGACATAACTACAAATTAAAACCACACATAACCATGTGCTATTCCTTCGACATGTCGTCTGTATAGGACTTCTCTTCCCCTTTCTCGCAAATCACCAAACCCTAACCCTATAAAAATCTTAGCTTCCGCCGAGCTTTCTCAATGGTCAACTGGGAATCACAACGTAAGAAGGTATAATTGTATTATTGTTCATAAATTTCATGCGCTTATCGTATGAATATGTCTGATTTATTTTACTGTTACAAGTTGGCATCTCAGTTTCACAAATTGTAACAGGTCCGCTTCCAGTTCTGCTTTTAAGAAAAGAACCATCCTCGCTTAATTAGGATTTACGTTCTTATTTCTGTTATAATAGTAGCAATTTTCCATATTAAATTACTTTCTTTAAGTGCATATCTTATCATTCTTAAGGTTGACAAATTCCACTTTTTTTTCTACAACTTACGGGTATGTTTTATTAATAAGTGATACAAATATATAGTTGGATATAATAAATAAAATGAAAAAATATGCTAATATTATAAAAAAGGCTGTGTATGAATTATTTTTAGTGCGATATATTTATATGCGATGTTCTTATAGCATGAAAATTGTTTCGAATATGTAACAATATGATGTTCTTTAAGCCTTTAACCATAATTTTATTACATAAATTTCAAACATACTGAGGGCGTTAGATAGTCTTTATGTGAACATTTGATTTCCGTTCTGTTGAAAATACATATAACGAAGCTATATTGATAGCCTTTATGATCAAGATTTGTTGTATCTTCTATATGTGAGTCTGGCGTTTCTGCTCTGATCTGCACTCTATTTATATGGAAATTATCAAGTAAATATGCATCGTTCATAATTTCCGTCTTCTAAGATTCCTGACATTCAGTGCTCTTTTTAGGTAACAATCTTATGTGTCATCTTATTTTTTTCTTTGGATTTGATCATATATTAATCAACTATATCAGTTTTCTTTCTAAAGATTATTAACTCTTTCAAATTAATTTCAATGTTACAATAGGATAACTGATTTGAACAGAAATAATTCAATGTTATTTTCTTAAATTACTGTCATAAAAAAAATCACTTTATTAACTTTACACTTCATGTTCGGTTAATGGAACAAAAACAAGACTATTACTGATTTAGATTAAACGTTGATTACTTATATTCCTTTTATAATTCAGCAAATACATTGCTTCATGTGAAAATTTCAAATGTTTTTCCATGGTTTTATTAATTTATTTTTCATTCACTTAATATTTTAGTTCAATATTACAATCAGTGGATTGACTCTTCATGGTGTAATGATATGCCCAGTAAGGGACAAACAAATTGTTCCAACAAGAGATTTGATTAGTTTTTCTATCTTGATTTTTTCCCATTTCCGTTGTCCAGGGAACTATTGGCATAAGCTTATTTCACTGGATTTTCTGGGGTAATTTGTATGTATTTACCCATTTTATCATATTATAGAGAATAATGTGGTATTGGATATATTGGTAACCCAAAGAGATACCAAGTGATAAGTTATACACATGATTTGTGTTGTTGATGCTACTCTGCAAAATTTCGATCTTCATTTTCTGTAAAATTTATGGTGGTGATGCACAATATTAATTGTATTCATCTATTCATATGTTACAGGTCCACTTCTGAGCATCGTCTTAACTGTTATTCATGTACTCTGTGCATTGTGATTAAAGAGTTACATGTTTCTTCATGTAATTTATATGTTTTTTGTAGTTAACCATTACAATTTGCTCACTAATGAAAAACTGAATGTTTTTAAAAAATTAAGAGGTTGGTCGATCTAAGCTTTTGATTTTCACATCAAATATTTACAATTGTACCACATTACTTTTGCAGTCAAATATAGTAAAAAAAAAATATTTACTCTTTCAAAACGATGATTTAAAACAATGATACATAGGTATATTTAGAATCTTCATTTTTATTTGGAATAAGCATGTAATTCAGCTCAGTCGGCTCTGCAAATAGCATTTTTGTTGTAGTTTGTAGCAACTTATTGAACTACCCATCAATTATTATTTTATATCTCCAACTTTACATTCCAAAACGATTTTAACAGTTTTATAACATTAGTTGGAAAAGCATCAATGATACAACAAACAGTAAAATGGGCTATAAATGTAGTTTTTCACAAGGTTGAGGGATTCATGTCGAATTCGATAATTTGAGTAGTTTTGATGTAAGCATCCACGTTCTTTTCAGTTGGATTTATGTTCTAATCATTTTTTTTTAATACAATCCTATGTGAACATTTATAGCGCGATAATTAACATTTCAGAAACATGTTATCATTTCAGAAATATTTATAGAGCTGTAAAATGCGTCCACTTAGATAGTTTTATACAGCAATTCTTTTATGTATCTGAATTTATATCAACATTTGTTTTATTACTTACAATATGTAACAAATTAGCGCAGTCAAAAATATATTAGCAATGCGCCTTTTGACCTGCGCTCAATAAACAAAGACGCCTTTGATGCACTGTGAACTGTGAAAAGAGGTATGATTTTTGTTGAACTGCTAGAATTGTATGCTTTTTATTCTAATTTTACTATTATTCTTCATCCACAGTTGTATATATCTTCAGTATCTAATAAATATGTCATATTACTCACAAGCAATCATAGTGTAATTCATATTTATTTCTTCTAATGAGCTCAGTCCCTCCAAGTTTCATCTCTACAATTTTTCCCTCCCATAGTTTGTCGATGCATGGCGTACTAGAATGAAGGTGCAGAAAAGGCTTTAAAACTCGAACTTTGGTAAGAATTTATCCATTACAGGTCAAACATTGAGTGCTTACTTTTAAAGTCCATATTAAAAGATAAAGTTAATGGAGGGTAGTAGCCAAATAATGCATAATGTACAAAGGCAGAAACTTCATAGCAGGTTGTCTTAGGTAGGCAGATCACACGGAAGCTATGGTTTCCCTCTTGGTAGTGCCACAGGACTTCATAATTGCATCCTTTTGATAGTGGAATAGCTAAAGTGGTTAGAGCAAGAAGGTAATTTATTTGTAAATTTTATATGAGAATGCATTTGTGTTACATACATTTCAGATCAGGTTCTTTATCTACAAATTTAAAGTTTTATTTTGAAATTAATATGCATGTGGTAGATGTTTTTGTTTTAATCGTCTAGATTAAATTATTGAAGGTAGGTTGATTTGAGCATGGAATAAATTGAGGTTAGGACAAATTGAAAGGATAATATATTTGTATATTTTATGTGAAAATTTAGGCTTAAAACTTTACTACTGTTTTGAATGATTTATTGATTTTTAATGGGTTGTTTACAGAGAAGATTTTTCTAATGAAATTCCAAGTAGGGATATTTATATCACTCTCCACTCATTTGTAGCAGATAGTACAAATATCATACTTCATAATCATTTCATATTCAATTTTTTATTCGTTGCACCCTCACACGAGAATCATTGCCCTCTCTGGGTCAATGGTATATAACTATCAGTTGAACTTACTTAACGTACGCCTTGACTCAAGCATGAACTATGCTTATCTTTCTCTAAATGGTCAAAAATGCCCTGTATAATTATTATCATAATTGTGGTCACTAAGTTTATATCATTTTGTATTTTACAGGATCTAAACTAATTGCATTCAGTAAAACATTTGGTTCACAGGTATATTAAGCCAACAAATCTTCTTACTAATCTTAAAAGAGAGACGAAGATTACAGATTTAAGCATAAGTGCGGATTACAGATTATAGATTTTAGGGGTATTCTTGTTATATTTTATAAAATGAATGGACCGATGACAATTAAAATAGATCTAGCGGTCCAAGGCCATTTACACCCCTATAAATAAAGGGGTAGAGCCTCAGTCTTTTCCATTCAAATCTATGATGACAGCGGAGCTCTGCCATTTTTCTCTCTCTCTCTCTCATCTAACCTAATTTCTTTAATTAAAAAATATATACATACAAACAAATCAAATTAAGTGTATATAGAATTGAGAGAATAAATAGATTTAATGGAAGAGAGTGCAAATCAATGCACAATGATAGATTCTTCGCTCTCTTCCCTTTTTCTTACATTTCTATAAATCTAGAATTTTTCGATTTCTAGATAAATTGTAGATTTATAAGAATTTGGGGATTGAAAGCCTAAAGGGTTCAAAACTTATAATTTGGAGGCTATAAGCTGAGTGAGAAATTTACTAATACATATATAATGATTTATCTATTTTGGTTGACTCTAATCTATGTTTTATGTCTATCAGATCTGTTATTTAAGTAACTGTAAATTATGATAACCATCAGATCTAATTATGAATATGTTTGAAATTGGTAAATGATAAGTTGTGGTTACGTATTAACATGGATTGTAGGATTTTATATATATATTTCCACGTACTCCTACAAGTTATATCATGAATTATGAAATATGTTGTTTATGCCGCATAGCACTGTGGATCTGGAAATCAGTCTCAGTAAACATAAATTTGTTGTAGTTATGTTCCAGATCTTTAGTTCAGTGTTGAAATATGAAATATGTAAATTTGAGTGAATAGATGATTTGTGCATTATGTGATGTTAATAATAAAAGAAATATTCCTTGTTTACATTCAATTTTGTTGGATTTTTGGATTAAGCATTGTAAATTATGTCGTTTTACTCATTTTTAAATAAAGATGCATTATTTCAAAATCACAAGAAGTATGACAAAAAGAATTAAAAAAAGGAAAAGTGGTGCAAAGGTGTATATAAAAATAAATACATATTTTTGTATGTAATTTGCATCGACTGTTCCAAAATAAAAATACATTACCTATATTTCTTGTGATTTGGAGATATGTCAATTCCACAAAATAGGCATGATTTACAGTGATTTTGGCTAACGATCATTATAAGACTTGAAACCTTTTTGACAAGATTGAATATAAAAAGGGAATGATTGGTTAATTGATTAGACCAAATCATTAATTTAAATTTAAGAATAAAAATAAATATTAATAACTACGTTGATCACACACAAACATAGAAATAAATATAAACATATTATGCGTTCAAATCAGCGTAAAATGGTAAAAATATGCATTGTATTAAATGTTGAATGATTTTCATTTATGGAATCATACATGTAAATTTATATTACATACTTAATGAATATATTTATGGTGACCCTTGTAGCGATTAGTGTAATTGATTGCTATAAATGAGGCCATAAATACATAATTAACAATTGTACAAATGTTGAATGTTTGGATAAGATTCAATGGTGGAATTATATGTAAATATAATCCATATTGAATTAATATATTTGTGGTCATCATTTGTAGCAATAAATATAATTAATTGTCATAAATGAGACGCAAATAAAGAAATAATTATTGTAACCAATATTGTTTTGGGGAAAATAAATATGATAGGAAAATGGTTACAATTCCTAAAATCAATTAGGATAATTGTTGCGGACCCCAATTAGGAAATTTAAATTATTACCGCATTTAGACACGAGGTTAAACTCAACTTGTGGTGTAAGCCTGCCCGGAATCAACCGACAAATCCAGCAACCACATGTAGTCAGTTTAATGTGAGAGGTCTAATGCATAAAAATAAATGTACAAAGGCGCGAGGTTAAGTTCACTTGGGGTAGAAGTCTGCCCAAAAGCGACGCAAATCCAGCATCTACTGGTAGTCAACTTAATGTGAGAGACATGGTATGTAAATATATATATATATATAAACATATATATAACAGTCAATAAATAAATAAATAAAAACAGAAATTGTCCGTTGGGGTACAGCAATAGATAACTTGGGACTAATAAATAGTTGCCTTAGGAAAATATGACTGTTAGAGTCATAAAGGGCAATGAATAGGAAATAAAAAGAAATGGGTGTCAAAAAGGAGATTAATGGATATTGATTATCGTTTAAATACTAAGTCCAAATTAGGGAAGGAATTAAATAAATATCCTAGAGAAAAGGGAATATAACCTTCTTTATTTATGTCAATAAAACTTATAATTAAAAATATAGGTTGACTTAGTAGGTTAATAATGTAAGACATTATTAACCATATAAACCCGTGATATAAATAAATGATGTACATATAGTATATCTGTATAAAGGAATTAAACGGGAATAACTTAGTAACGTAGCCTACTTTATCCCGATAGGGAAAGGTGTTAAAGTCAAATGGGGGCGAACTCAATAATCTTCGAGTATAGTCTGTTTCCTTGGGTCTTAAGTGGCTTGGGTCGAGGAGTCCACTTAGGAGTAGGTCTTTCAGTTTAGGGGTCCTAAATTGCATGTGTGTGTAGGCCTACCCAAACCTGGAAAACTAAAAAGTCAGATATGACTATCTACCCTACGGGAAGTATTAAGCGACTAAGGAGATTGTATATATAATAAGGTCGGCTAGAAGGTATAGCGAACGATAAAATACCCACTCTCACCTTATGCGGGGTAAGGGTATATGCGTGAATGACGGAAGCCTTAACTATTAGGTCCGTAGCTAGTGCCCCCTAGTTTTATGTTAACATTTAATATATTATTGAGGGTTAATAAGTGACCAATAGGTCCGCTTAGGGCCTTAAGTGATCGAGGAGAATCCACTCTATCTATTATTGATAGTGAGGCGTTAAATAATAAAGAATAGGGAATGAGGATATAGATGGAAACCTCGAAATTAGGGGTCCACTCTCGATATAATTAACCAATTAAACTTTTGTAAGGCTTCACAAAAATGTGTGTAAATGTCCTATCTCGGTAATATAATTTGGGAATACTGCTTTGGGCTGAATAGTAAAGTGGTGCGCAAACATTTACTAGGTTGTGCTAGAATCACTAACTGGTTAGGCATACAGCTTGGGTTGAACCAAACAGAATATATTTGTGTTATAATTTGTGTTGTAAATTTCTTAGTCACCAGAACTTGTTGTTCTGACCCCCTACCTCCTTATTACAACCTCCCAGGTTTCATAGAGAAGGTTGGGTTCTCACAGATGGTTAAGTTTGGTCTTCGGTTTTCATTCTCTCTCATGCTCGGTGTTGGCAAAGTGACTTACTTTGAAAAAGGTAGTTACTTGAGTTAATACTAATTATCCTATTTTGTTTCCGCTATGAGTTTTATTTATCGTACTCTGATTATGCTCATGCTCATTTATTGCAGATACCAAAATATACGCTTTATGCTTGGATGTGTTCAAGTTTTGATTTTTATCAAAATTTGGGTGCAGAAAAGCGTAGGATGTTACATAATTCCCAGTAGAAATAATATTTGAATAAAATAATATTTTGGGTTGGAATGAGGCGTATGATATGTTTATATATCACATGATTATAAGATACGCGAGTTATTTGGAAAGACCGAGTTTAACCTATTTTGAATGACTGGTACGACAATTAAAAGTCAAAGATTTGAAGATGGTGGTCGAAGACTGGAGATCTTCATATCATTTGGATTATTGTTGATGTCTTGCTTGGGAGGTACACCCAAGATGAGACAATAAGTGGTGGTTGTCGATACATACTTGGAGATCGACCGGATATGCGAGTGCCTCTCTCATGTATTGGACATATGGGACGAGGAATAAGGTGTCTCTAGTTTCGTTTAGATCCAGAACAGACTTGCAAATGGATTGTATGACTGACGTAGTATTGTGTGTTGTTTTTAGTGATCTCTGCTGTGTGTGTGTGTGTATATATATATATATATATATATATTTGTTTAGTGTCGGAGAATTTATTCTCTTAGCTTAACACCCTTCTCTAAGACATAGGGGCTTAGAAGTTATATATTAAATCAATTGTATGGTATGGATTGACAATGTGACATGCTGAGATGCAGGGATCAAAACTTTTGTTGAAAATCAGAGCTTTGTGGATGATGATCAAAGCATAGCTTATATAGCTTAGCTTTCTGTATAGAGTTAATTGCGAGCTTCAAACCCCGGTATGAACCAAAAACTTGATGAAGGACAATAGAAAAAGGACATGCATTTCCTTTTAGCTAGAAGTGGTGCCCTGGTATGGAGCCCAGACATTTTTACTTATGTGGATGGTAGAATCGAGGCGCCTCAGATATGGACGCAGGAGGCCAAAGTGGTCGACATACGGACCAAGGTCGACGGACATACCAGATTTTAGGTCCGATAAGACCGGGGAACGTTTTGTTCAGGAGTAACCCTAATCCACGTGGTAATTGGTGGGCCAACTCTACCGCTCCAAGGTCAATGCGTTTTGTCCCTGGGGCATGTGGTAGAGTGTCCAGAATTGGGTGAGGAAGATCCCTTGCCTTGACTCATAGACGGAAATCCAAATTTCAGTGCGCGACTTTCGATTTTAGTTGTAAACCTATATGGAGACATAATATGATGGGGTATTATGCCGTCAAAGATTAGTATATTTACTTTCGAAATTGTAATCTACACTGTGCACCAATAATAATATAATTGAAATTTCGTGTATCAAGTATGTTTGGCTATTATAAGGTAAAACTCTATCCATTGGCTCATGTTTGCATTGTGTGATGGGAACTGAGTCTTATAATAACTTCATTTTTCTTTTTAGCATTGCGTTGTTTGTTTTATGCACGAGTAATCATATGTAGAAAACTCATTCGGTGCTACACGGTGTGGTCTCGTGATTTATCTAACTTTAAATAAAGTTTAATAACTGTTTTAGTTCTCACACCAATCCCATGACTGACTCGGAGTTTATTGTTTCCCGCCCAAACTCTAGGTGCCCATATTTTCCATACGGGCAGCTAGTAGTTTCGGTTTTGCAAATATTTATTCAATAGGATTCTGGATTATGGATGAAGTTGTACTCTTGTTTACTTTGTAGTCTTCCATCGATTCTATTTATGCATTTAAAAATTCTATTGTATTATAATTCATTAATCTCTCATATTTTTCCGCTGTATATAATTTATTTGTTCTCTGGTGTAAAATTGTTGTAATAGCAATGAAATGTTCTCTTGTTTTGTGTTCTGATGCGTCGTGTTCTCATGACGATCCGTGCTTTCCTGTCACTTTGGATCAGATATGTGTGGCTTATGGTTGGTTCGAATGGCGGGGAAATTCGGGTCGTTACAGAAAAGTTGATTTGAAATTTTATTTTCAAATTCGAAATTTGAAATAGTTTGAAAATGGGATGAAATCGTATATGAATAGCTTTCGTAAAGATGAACGTTTTATAAAACGAGTTTTGACGTTAAACAATGTGTTGTTATAAATCGTTTAAAAACGTGAAGTTTGTTTTTCCTGTACAAATGATGTTTTAATTCAAACCAGTTTAGTAAATGGTTTTATATTATTCTCTTATAAGCTTCTGCAAATTTTGAAGTCAATCGGATTTATTTTTGGAAAATAATATTATTTTATCAATATTGTATTATTATAATATTCGATTTTGATTTTAAATTGAATTTGAAGTTAAATTTTTGAAATATTGTTTTCAAATTAATTTATATATGTTAATAAAGGTAAATAATCGATTTGGAAGTAATTCAGATGTAATTTTATTATGCGATGCTATTTGGTCAGAATAGGACGTGTCGCACAACGACAGTTCATGAATTTCGACCAATAACTTTAAACGGTTATAACTTGAGAATTTTAAATTGGATTTCAACAAAACGAAAAGCGTTTTCTTCCAAATAACATTGGTTTTCAAGAAAAAAGAAATCTTAAAATTTTGATATATAGTTTTCAAATTATGTGTAAAACAATTTTGGAAAAGGTCGATGTAAGTGTAGTTCGTCAACTGTAACTGCAAACAGCTAATTTTAATGTTTTAAAAATAGGGAAAAAATTGTAAAATCATTATAAATTATTTAAAAGTGTTTTAAATTGGAAATTTTATGTTTTGGTTGATATAAAGGATATTTTGATCAAACTAGTTAATATAACTGTTTTGAAACGTTGTTGTAACGCTTCTTTGAAAAGAATCTGTTCTAAAGTTTTTAACTTGCAAATTATTATCCAAACTTTAAGTAATCATTTTTAAATGATTTGAGGAATATTTTGAAGGTTCAAAATTATTAAAAATATTTTATATGGAATTTAAGTTAACTTATTTATTATTAAAACATTTTTCCAATTTCAAATAAATCAGATATGATAGAGATGAATTTTCGGATGTTTAATATTAATTTTGTAGATGATGACTCGTACTATTTGAGGAATTTAGAAGGTAGTAACCATTATCTCGCTTATAGTTTGAGTTGGATTTGGAGATTAATATTAAGGATAAGTTGATGAATTTCTATCCAGATCTAATATCAAGGAGTTCGATGAATTTTCGAACTATGACACGAGTTTGCCGGTCTAATTGAGATAAGTTGGATAGAAATAATCTTCAGATATTTGATATGAAATTCCGTGGTGTAAACATATATTATTTGAGGAATTTGGAAGATATTTATATCGTTATTCCGTTTATAGTATTCGTTGATTATGAGAATTGGTATCGAGTATAAGTTGATACAATTTATGTGTAACTTATGTTCAGTATCGATTGATTTGGGATTTGTTGTCGATGGTATCTTCTATAATATCATTGTTGAAACCCGATGAGATTAAGATTGGGAAATTCATATCGTAGTTGGGAATTTAATCAAATCTTTGATTTGAGAAATTTAAAAGCAAGGAATTGGGAAAGAACTGTAATCTTTTAATTAAGATTTGAGAAATAAATGTTGGGAAATCATTTTAAATGGAAATTATGATTGAAATTACGAAATGCGGATTAAGGGTTGTCAAAAGAAATTGGATTTGGATAACGGGTCATCAAACAGAAGAGTTAATTGAGATTTTTAAACTAAACTATCTTGGATTTAAAGGATGTGTTTTAAAAGGAAAAGTTATGAGATGAATTTTTGAAATATGGATTTTAACAAAGAATAATTTGAGAATGGGTTTAAAGAAGTTTTAATTAACCAAATCCAAGATGGAAGGAGATTTGGCCGAAAGCCTCTATGATCTGTAATTGTGTTTTTAAAGTTGCGCTTATTATTTGGAAAGACTGAGATCAGATTTATGTTCGAAAACCATTCCAAGTAATAATACGACGTTATGTAGCAATTGAAGACCTGGAAGATTGAAGATTAGGGATCTTCACATCGTTTGGATTGATTGCAAAAGTCTCTGTAGGGCCATACACCCGATATCAGGTTATAAGTGGCATAAGGTCTAGATGTATTTGGAGATTTTTTGGATTTTGGTTTCGTTCAGGCCCAGAACAGACCTTTATGGTTTGTGTGTCTGACATTGTAATTGACTGTGTAGTAGTGATCTTTATTAATATATATTTATTTGGTGGTGGAGAATTTATTCTCTTAGCTTAGTACCCTTCTCTGAGACATGAGCTTAGACGTTATATATTGATAGAAATCGGTTATGCGTGGTGAATGGACAATGTGGCATACTTAAGCATGAGCTAGTGATGATCAAAGCATGACTTATTAAAGCGTAGCTTTGTTATAACGTGACATTGACAAACCTCACACCCAGGTAAATGACCTAAAACAGGATTATGGTAGCAAGGCAATGTGGGTCGCACTCATTAGTGTATGGTCATTCCCTTCTAGATATAAAGTGATACCATGGTATAGAACCCTCGAGTTTATTTATGTGAATTTATGTGGATGTTGGAAGTGAGTGCTCGGTTAAAGGTCGGTAACGGCCAGGGAATGTCATATTCATGTTGCCATCTAGTAGACTCAGCATAAAGAGATGGGCTGGTCTTATGTAGCTTAGAAAGCATGGGATGTTTTCTCATGGGGGAGTCCCTCTAGAGGTGTTCCCGTCGGTTCGGTATAGAAGTCCTTTGCCCTGGTCATTGTTGGCATCCAACTCTCCACTTCGAGTCCGTACGATTTTGATTGTATACCTATATGTCAACATAGTAGGATGGGGTATTATATTGGCCAAGATTGATATATTTATTTTTGAAAGATTTTCACACTATGCACTAATAATAATATAAAAGAGGATTTTCACGTATCAAAGCATTTTTTATTATCATAAGACAAAACTTGCCTATTTGGTGTGCGCTTGTATCGTGTGATGTGGGACGAACTTATGATAGCTTCATTTTTCAAAAATCATTGTGAATTTTTATGCATTAGTATTTACATGGAGTAAACCCGCTCCATGTTTAGCGACGTGGTCCGGTGAATTACCTAACTTTAAAATTAACCCTAAAACAACTGTATTGATTTCTCACACCAGTCCCATGACTGACCTGGAGTTTATTGTTTCCACACATAAACTCTGGGAACCTATAATTTTTCACACTGATAGCCTAGTAATTTGATTTGCAGATTTAGCCTTAGAGTCGGTTAGAGTAGGATTTTGGATTTTAGCTGGAGCTATTATATCTTGGAGCTAGAGCTTTATTTTGGATCATTTTCCTTCCGCCGAGGCTATATTTGTATTTCTTTCCACTGTGTTTCTGTTGTACTCTAATATTTCTTGTAACTCTGATGTAATATTACTGTAATGATAATGGAAAATTTTGTTTACTTTTGTATAAATGTGTAAGAACCCCTAACAATCCGTATTTATGAACGGTTTGAGTTGGTTTAATTGCCAACGAAAACGGGGCAAAAATGCGAGTCGTTGCATATTTGATAGTCACCGTAACACCCCGTAATTTTGTTAACATAAAAGAGGGTAAATTATATAATAATTAATTTAATATTTATAATTAAGGAAAATGGACTGCACCATTGTGTCCGTACCAAAATTCTGGTCAAGATAGACATTTGGTTTACGTAAACGGACACTGTATGAAGAAGTTATGAGAGTTTTAAGTTTATATGCATGCAGAAAGAACATATATACACATATGAGTCATGTATAAGTCAGGTATGAGTCAGACCCTATCCATAACAGTTCGAAAATCAAAAATTCATCAAGACGGCAAATTTCCCGCTCTAGGGGGTCGACCACCCTAGAGGGGTGTCGACACTGGGGTCGACCCCCAATAAGGGGTGTCGACCCATGGGTCGACCCACCCACAGGGGTGTCGACACCCCTAGGGCTGATGTGGCACTTGGTTTCAGGGGGCCTGGCATCTATATATGTGTCCTATTCTCCTATTATTTTCATTGTAAATCATAGAGGCCAAATGCTGCCGGTGTGTGAACTGAGATGGATCCGTTTTCTTCAAACAACTATCAGTTTTGCAACTCAAATTCTGAGATTCAAGCATAGATTCAACACCAACTTCTTTTCTAACTTCTTAACAATCCAAACACTGTGAGTTAGTTACTTTTAGGTTTAAATGAATAAAAGTAAATTGTGAAAGACTGTGATTTGGATATGTTGTAAACTATGAATCTATGCTAGTGTTAAATCTTATACTATGTCATGATAGATATACTTCTCTAGATCTAATTCAATTATGGTTATTCTATTATGTTGTCTTTGTGAATTTTGCTTTGTAACTGTATTATGGTTAATGTTAATATGGACAGTTACAACATTGGTTAGATCTAATTCTTTATGTAAATCACCTTTCACCTGTCATATTGTAGTCAATTTAAATATGTTGTAAATTGGACATGTGAATCCATATTTAGATCTAAACATGCTATTATGTCATCCTAATTATGTTAGATCTGTTTTATGTCCATATTATAATTTAGTTAGATCTACTTTTTCCTATTAGATCTATATTATGTGGACAACTAAATTATTAATCAGATCTAGGTTATCATTTGGATCCCCTTGTGCTTCTCATATTAGATCTGAACTTGTTGGACGTCTAAATTAAATTTAGATCTTGTCATGTTCATCTTATCACCTTTGCTATGTTACAACAAGTTAACTATTATAAGTTTATTAGATCTATTCTTATATATTCACCATGTTAGTATATGCTTATGCTAGTTATGTTAGAACATCCACCTTTGTCATATTTCCATTACCTTCTCTTTTTATTGTTTATGATTAGGCTACTATTTAGCCTATACATGTCGTAAATGGTGCGAATACACTAGTTAAGAAACAGGGAGGGAAAAAGGTTAATATTGATATAATTTGAATATAAACATGAGTTGGACATATAATTCAAAAGGGGGAAAAGTGGGGACATAATCACCTATAAAGACATAGGTAAGAATTGAATAAAAATGGAATGTCTAGTAATTACAATTAGGAAATGTAATTGTACTTATGACATGAGGTTAGGTTGCATTAATGGTGGAATTCTGCCCGGACACGACCGGCATATCCAGCAGCCACTAATGTTGAACCTAATGTGAGAGGTCTAAGTGCGCAAATACAAATCGGGCTAAGACACGAGGTTAGGCCCAACTGTGGAATAAGACTGCCCGGACCCGACCGGCATATCCAACATCCACAATTTGTAGGCCTAATGTGGGAGGTCTAGCCCATTATAAACCATAAATGGACATGGTAATCAATTGGATTACTTAACCAAATATAATCCATAGGGATTGTATGATTATGAACTAAAGTTAGGGTTAAGTAAAATTTGTTGGATAGTGGATGGGTTAAGCAATTCTGGAGGGGTTATATTACATATAGGCCCACAAACTTTACCTGATATGGTTATGTAATTAAAGACACCTAGTGGTATACATAACCGGAGGAAATAATAAAGTTATGTAATTAAAGACACCTTTTAGGATAAGCATAACTGGTATAGGACTATGTAATTAAAGACACCTAGTGGTATACATAGTCAGTGAAAACCTAGTGGGGGACACAAGACGAAGGGGAGAGCTTGTATCATATTGTGTGGGACCCATTTCAGTTAGTAACCTGGAGTAGGTATCAAATAAAGTACTACGTACTAGGCGGAGAGGGGACACACTTACTGACTGATTGTAAGAGATTCAAACATGGAGGATGGTGTGGGCGGTGCAAACCGACCGGGCCATGTGCGTGCATGAGCCGAGCAGAGGGGGATAAGACGACCGTGACACTAGTACATATGGGGTTGTGCATATCAGTGAGGTGTTGCCACTTTATGACGTGATACATCCTACTATGGGGCCGACACAGAGTATCTACGGAGTAGGGAGCCGATCGATTAGGGTAGTGTTAGGGTACATTTGGGAAAATGCCCTAAGTCTACCACCTTATAGTGGAAGGGATCATCTCATTTTGGTTATACTAGTAATAGTGCAGAGTAACCATAAGAGGTATACACACCTTATCCTATCTACCTTGTCACACCTGCCATTTATGTAGTTATCTCTCTTATTCACTTTATATGCCTATCATGCTAGTTTCATTTATTTATTTGCTAAAAGTCACTAGACTCGCCAGACTTTATGTCTGAACCTCTTGTTTCTCCTTCTTTCTTCCGTTTCCCCTCGGGTTCTCAGGGAGGAAACACTCAGGCTTAGTCAGGACTCAGATATCATCTTGCTAGAGCTGCTTTCGAAGTATGACTCAAGTTTTTATCTCCACAATGGATTTGTCTTTTTTATTTGTGGAATTATGTTTTCTTTTAAGCATTTATGTACTCTGATGTTAAAAGATAGAAGTTATGTCGTTGTAATGGTTTTTGAGACTCATGGTATTTTGAACCACACTGCATGATCTGTGTTTGAAATAAAATTTAAATTTCCGTTGTTATCTTATTTATGTCTGTCTTGTAATATTCTGTGTCGTTTACCTATAATGCTTCACGAAACTTAATGCATTCCCTTTGTGAGTGACATTCACGGACGTGGGGTGTCACACTTGGTATCAGAGCTGAAGGTTACCATATTGGATAAAGTTTTTGAAAATTATTTTCATAAAGATTTTGAAAGAAATCATTTTCAAAAATAAAAATCTGTTTTGAAAAACATTCCCCAAAAAACCATATGTAATATCCTTCGCTCCTTTGTCTAAATCTCTTCCTTTTTCCTTTTTTAGCATATCTAGGGAACAAAACATTCCTAAAATCCCAGAGGGCGTTACAATACATGGATGGTTCTATAGGTATTTGGAGGCCACAACGCCTGCCGAAGGACAAGGAAACGTTCCTCCCCTAGCTGCACCACTCATTCCTCCTCCTCCCCCTCCAAGAGCAGATAACTTCGCAAAGATCTGCAAAGACTTCGGTGCTATGGGAAGGAAGCCATTGCATGGGAACGAGACATTCGTGGAAGCGCGGAATTGGCTCAAGGAGACCGATGACTTGTTCATAATCTTTAAAGTAGAGGATAGAAGGAAGGTTTAGTTAGCCGCCTGGCTACTGAAAGATGAAGCCTCATTTTGGTGGGAAGTCACCCAAGCTGGATGTCCGATGGAAACTTAGAAGATTTTAGACAGAGGTTCGAATTGAAATTTCTCTCCCAAGCTGAGATAAGCATGCAGATGGAGAGATTCTTAGAACTCAAACAAGGAAACTTGACGGTGAGAGAGTATGTGAATAAATTCAATGAGCTAGCAGGGTTCGGGTTAGAGTTGGTGGATACGCAACACAAAAGGGCTTTGCAATTTGCTAGAGGGCTGAGTAAACCTCTGCATGGGTTAGCCATGTCCCATATTCCAATGGGGGCCACCTTTGAAAAGCTTGTCGATATGGCCCTAATGCATGAGGAAGACAAGGGAGAAGAGAAGGCTGAGAAGACATCGCAAAATAGGAAGGTGTGGCCCAAGAAGGGGCAAGAACAACAGCAGAAGAAAGGATGGAAGAATGACAAAGGCAAGGATAAGAGAAAATGTCACAATTGTGGGAAGGAAGGTCACTTGATTAAAGACTGTAAGCGAAGGAAGAACTCTTGCTACCACTGTGGAGAGGTCAGACACTTTGCTAGAAAGTGCCCGAAGAAATAGGGATCAGAGGGACGGGGTCAAAGGACAGGGACTTCTGGAGGGAAGGTGCATGCTCTCGTGATCAATGCTCCTGATAGGGGTAGAAAAATTTATGTGGAAGGTTTCATTTCTCTTTTAAACCATCCTATTAGAACATTTTTTGATTCTGTCACTTCACATTCATTTATATCAAGTTCTGTGGTTGAATCTCTGCACTTAATTACTAGTAAGGTAGTGGATCACGTAGTTTTTTCAAACCCCATTGGTGGTTCGGCTCATTTATCTATGATTTGTCGGGGTTTGAAAATATCTTTGTTAGGCGTCGAGTTTGAATGTGACGCGTATGTGCTTGGGTTTATGGGTTATGGGTTGATTCTAGGAATGGATTGGCTTACCACTTATAGTGCCATTATGGATTGTGAGAAGAGGGTCGTTAGGCTTCTAACTTGTCATGGGGGACCCTCGAGATTTCTTATGACCCACAAGGGTTGGTTATGCTTAGTTTCCTAGAGTCTCTTGATGCATCTATCGATGACTTGGAATCTGTTCCAGTAGTCCAAGATTATTCTGATGTTTTTGATGAGGTTTGGGGCTTACCTCCGAGGCGCGAGATCGACTTTTGTATATTTTTGGCGGACAATGCAAAGCCAGTCGCATTACCAGTGCACCATATGGCTCCAAAGGAAAGGAGGGAGCTAAGTAAGCAAGTAGGGGAGCTCCTTGAGAAAGGGTTTATTAGACGAAGCATATATGAATGGGTGCTCCAGTAGTATTCGCGACTAAGGCGAATGGTTCGCTTCGTTTGTGTGTTGACTATAGAGCTGAATAAACTCACTAAGAAGAATAGGCACCCGCTTCCAAGGATTGATGATTTATTTGATCATCTTGTTGGTGCCTCGGTATTTTCTCAATTAGACTTGGCCTTGGGGTTTTATCAATTGAGGGTGGCTAAAGATAGCATAGATAAGATTGCTTTTAGAACTACAGACGGTTTCTTTGAATGGCTAGTGTTGCCTTTTGGGATGTTGAATGCACCCGCCTATTTTGTCGATTTGATAAGTAGGGTGTTTCGGGAGTTCCTAAATAAATTTTTTGTAGTCTTTGTTGATGATATTTTGATCTTGTCCAAAAGCGAAGAAGAGCATGCCCAACATTTCAGAGAAGTTTCGAAAACTCTCTGTGACCATCAGCTTAAGGCGAAGTTCTCTAAATGCCATTTTTGGAGAAAAGAGGTGAGTTCTTAGGGCAAGTGGTCTCCAATGAAGGGATAGCTGTAGATCTTCCAAAGGTGGTTGCAGTGCAAGATTGGTAGATTCCTAAAAATGCAACTGAGGTGAGGAGCTTTCTGGGGTTGGCGGGTTATTATAGTAAGTTCATTAAGGACTTGGCAAAGATATCAACCCCACTCACTAGGCTGACGGAGAAGAACTTGGCATTTTCATGGGATATAGACTGTGACGTTGCTTTCCAACGACTGAAGAGTGCTCTGACAACAGCCCCAGTCTTGACCTTGCCTGACGGAAGTAAGGTGTTTACCATTTACATTGATGCGTGTGGTACAGGGCTTGGTGTGGTTCTGATGCAAGAAGGGAAAGTAGTGTGTTATGGGGGTAGACAGTTCAGAGTTCATGAAAAGAACTACCCTACCCATGATCTAGAGCTAGCTACCATTGTATTCGCATTAAATACGTGGCTTCATTATTTACTTGGAGAGAAGTTCAAGTTATACATTGATCATAAATCTCTCAAGTATTTGTTCTCGCCGAAAGACCTCAATTTAAGGCAACAACTGCAGATGGAGTTTCTAGCTTCTTATGATTTTGAGATTGCTTATACCCCTGGCAAGGGTAATGTGGTGGCAGATGCACTAAGCAGGCAGAGGATGGCCCTGAGTCCTCTGTTTGTGGACATAAAGAACTTGGAGTTCATATCAGCTTTTGATTTTAAACCGTCCATCGAGATTTTTCCTGATTTGTTTGCGTCCTTGGAGATACGACCAACTCTTATGGACATGATAGGAGCTTCGCAACAAGGTGACCCACAGATTTTAGACATCATGGGAAAGCTCAGAAGAGGGGAGACTTCTACTCACCTCAGTAGATATGCCATTGATGAAAATGGGTGGTTGCGACGAGATGGAAGGCTTTGTGTTCCTCAAACTGGAAGCTTGATAAAGGCAGTCCTAGAAGAAGCCCATCGTTCTAAGATGACCATTCGACCAGGAAGTGATAAGATGTACAGAGACATGAATAGGGATTTCATTTGGGCCGGGATGAAGAAATATGTGGCCGAATTTTTTTCCCAATGCTTAGTTTGCCAGCAAGTTAAAACTAAGCAAAAGAAGCCCGGTGGTCTACCTCATCCTTTGGAGGTTCCTCAGTGGAAATGGGAGAGCGTCTCTTTGGATTTCGTGGATGGTTTTCCTAGATTGAAGAAAGGAAACACCAGTATCTGAGTTGTGGTAGATAGACTCACTAAGAGCGCTCACTTTATTCCAGTTAAGAGTAAGAGGATGGCATCATGGTTGGCAGCAATTTTTGTTCGGGAGATAGTTCGTCTTCATGGAGTACCTTCCAGCATCATAAGCGATTGTGACCCTATCTTTACTAGTGAATTTTAAAGGAGCTTGCAAGAAGCATTAGGTACACAGTTGTGTTTGAGAACCGCTTATCATCCTCAGACCGATGGACAGACGGAGAGGGTGAACAGGATTCTTGAAGATCTTTTGAGGCTGTGTATCCTAGACTTCGGGGGGACTTGGGAAGAGTACCTTCCTTTAGTAGAGTTTTCCTATAACAACTGCTATCAGTCCAGCATCGGCATGGCACCCTTCGAAGCATTATATGGACGACCCTGTAGATCACCAACTTGTTGGTCGGAATCTACAGAAAGATTATTACTTGGACCAGATATGGTTAAAGAAACATCCGAAAAGATTGACCTTATTCGACGGCAGACGAAGACAACTCAAGATAGGCAGAAGTCCTATGCAAACAAGAGAAGGACTGACATCGAATTTGAAGTGGGAGACTTAGTTTTTATCAAAGTATCACCTCTGAGGAATGTGGTTCGCTTCGGATCAGTAGGGAAGTTAGCACCTAGGTTTGTGGGACCATTTCCCATAACCGAGAGGATTAGCCAAATGGCCTATAGAATAAAGCTTCCAGAAAATCTATCCGGTGTTCATGATGTTTTCCACGTTTCTCATCTGCGGAAGTGCCTGCATGACACCGCATTAATTGTTGAGCCGAGTGTGTTGGAAGAAGTGGAAGTAGAACGGGAGGCGACAGTCAGGCGAGTCCCTACCCGTATTCTTGGATCAGAAGTTAAGAAGCTACGCAATAAAGAGATCAAGTTGCTAAAGGTTCAATAGGGAGATAACCCAGAAGATGTGACTTGGGAGACCGAAGACAAGATTCGTGCTTTGTACCCTTTCCTTTTCGAGGGTAAGTTCTTAACTCCTTTTTTAAAGTTTTTATTAGTGCTTGTTTCTATCATTTGAGTATATCTTATCCATATTATTTTTCGGCCTTTAGATAGGAATCCTATGGATGTAAACATGTGTTTGAAACATGTTATGTTTGATGGATGCAAGTGGATGCAAGTATTTTCCTGTGGCTGCCTGTGGACGCACATACACACACATTAGGCACTAGATCGGCTCAATCACTCTCATACTGCATATGGATGCATGTGCATTTTCTTTTCTTTTATGGATGGAAGTGGATGAATTAGCATATGGATGTCGCACTTGGACGAATGAGTGTGCACACATATAGAGCTTACATGTTATAATAGGATTATTAGGATTATTTGCATACATATTGGATTCATCGCATTAACATACATTGCATTAAGGAGGTCAATTGAATTAGTAGACCGCCTGATTTTCGCTAGTATTGGTACATATACACACACCTTTGCATATATTCATATAAGCATTAGAAATCTTTAAGGACAACGGATGCCAGTGATTGATGGATGAGTAGATGGATGATGGATGGTAGGATATGCATTCTTCTCAACTTGGAGATTTCGGGGACGAAATCCTTTAAGTATGGAGGAATGTAACACCTCGTAATTTTGTTAACATAAATGAGGATAAATTAAATAATAATTAATTTAATATTTAATATTCATAATTAAGGAAAATGGACTGCACCATTGCGTCCATATCGAAATTCTGGTCAAGACAGACATTTGGTTTGTGTAAAACGAACACCATATGAAGAAGTTATGAGAGTTTTAATTTTGTATACGCGTAGAAAGAACATATATACACATATGAGTCACGTATGAGTCAGGTACGAGTCAGACCCTATCCATAACAGTTCGAAAATCAAAAATTAGTCAAGGCGACAAATTTCCCGCTCTAGGGGGTCGACCCCCCTAGAAGGGCATCGAGACCGGGGTCGACCCCCCTTAAGGGGTGTCGACCCATGGGTCGACCCACCCACAGGGGGGTCGACACCCCTAGGGCTGATGTGGCACTCGGTTTCAGGGGGCCTGGCATCTATATATGTGTCCTATTCTCTGATTTTGTTCATTGTAAATCATAGAGGCCAAATGCTGCCGGTGTGCGAACTGAGACAGATCCGTTTTCTTCAAACTACTATCAGTTTTGCAAATCAAATTCTGAGATTGAAGCATAGATTCAACACCAACTTCTTTTCTATTTTCTTAACAATCCAAACACACTGAGTTGGTTACTTTTAGGTTTAAATGAATAAAAGTAAATTGTGAAAGACTGTGATTTGGATATGTTGTAAACTATGAATCTATGCTAGTGTTAAATCTTATACTATGTCATGATAGATCTACTTCTCTAGATCTAATTTAATTATGTTTATTCTATTATGTCGCCTTTGTGGATCTTGATTTGTAACTGTATTGTGGTTAATGTTAATTTGGATAGTTACAACATTGGTTAGATCTACTTTTTATGTAAATCAACTTTCACCTGTCATATTGTGGTCAATTTAAATATGTTGTAAATTGGACATGTGAATCCATATTTAGATCTAAACATGTTATTATGTCATCCTAATTATGTTAGATTTGTTTTATGTCCATATTATAATTTAATTAGATCTACTTTTACCTATTAGATCTGTATTATGTGGATGTCTAAATTATTAATCAGATCTAGGTTATTATTTGGAACCCCTTATGCTTCTCATATTAGATCCGAACTTGTTGGACATCTAAATTAAATTTAGATCTTGTCATGTTCATCTTATCACCTTTGCTATGTTATGACAAGTTAACTACTATAAGTTCATTAGATCTATGCTTATATGTTAACCATGTTAGTATATGCTTATGCTAGTAATGTTAGAACATTCACCTTTGTCATGTTTCCATTACCTTCCCTTTTTATTGTTTATGATTAGGCTATTATTTAGCCTATACATGTCGTAAATGGTGCGAACACGCTAGTTAAGGAACGAGGAGGGAAAAAGGTTAATATTGACATAATTTGAATATAAACATGAGTTGGACATATAATTCAAAAGGCGGAAAGTGGGACACAATCAGCTATTAAGACATAGGTAAGAATTGAATAAAAATGGAATGTCTAGTAATTACAATTAGGAATTGTAATTGCACTTATGACACAAGGTTAGGTTGCATTAATGGTGGAAGTCTGCCCGGACCCGAACGGCATTTCCATTAGCCACTAATGTTGAACCTAATGTGAGAGGTCTAAGTGCGCAAATACGAATCGGGAAAAGACATGAGGTTAAGCCCAACTGTGGAATAAGACTGCCCGGACCCGACCGACATATCCATCATCCACAAGTTGCAGGCCTAGTGTGGGAGGCCTAGCCTATTATAAACCATAAATGGACATGGTAATCAACTGGACTACTTAACCAAATCTAATCCATAGGTATTGTATGATTATGAACTAAAGTTAGGGTTAAGTAAAATTTGTTGGATAGTGGATGGGTTAAGAAATTCTGGAGGGGGTGAGTAATATTTACATATAGGCCCATAAACTTAACCCGATAAGGTTATGTAATTAAAGACACCTAGTGGTATACTTAACCGGAGGAAATAATAAAGTAATGTAATTAAAGACACCTTTTAGGGTAAGCATAACTAGTATAGGGCTACGTAATTAAAGACACCTAGTGGTATACATAATCAGTGAAAACCTAGTGGGGGATACAAGACAAAGGGGAGAGCTTGTATCATATTATGTGGGACCCATTTCAATCAGTAACCCGGACTAGGTATCAAATAAAGTACTACGTACTAGGCGGATAGGGGACACACTTACTGACTGATTGTAAGAGATCCAAACGTGGAGGACGGTGTGGGCGGCGCAAACCGACCGGGCCATGTGCGTGCATGAGCCGAGCAGAGGGGGATAAGACGACCATGACACCAGTACATATGGGGTTGTGCATATCAGTGAGGGGTTGCTACTTTAGGACGTGATACATCCTACTGTGGGGCCGGCACAGAGTATCTACGGAGTAGGGAGCCGATCGATTAGGGTAGTGGTTAGGGTACATTTGGGCATATGCCCTAAAGTCTACCACCTTATAGTGGAAGGGATCATCTCATTTTGGTTATACTAGTAATAGTGCAGAGTACCATTAGAAGCATACACACCTTATCATGTCTACCTTGTCACACCTGCCATTTATGTAGTGATCTCTCTTATCCACTTTATATGCCTGTCATACTACTTTTATTTATTTACTTGTTAAAAGTCACTAGACTCGCCAGACTTTATTTCTGACCCTCTTCTTTCTCCTTCTTTCTTCTGTTCCCCTCCGCCTAGGTTCTCAGGGAGGAAACACTTAGGCTTAGTCAAGACTCAGATATCATCTTACTAGAGTTGCTTTCGAAGTATGGCTCAAATTTATATCTCCACTATGGCTTTGTCTTATTTATTTGGGGAATTATGTTTTCTTTTAAGTATTTATGTACTCCGATGTTAAAAGACAAAAGTTATATTGTTGTAATGGTTTTTGAGACTCGTTGTATTTTGAACCACGCTGTAATATCTGTGTTTGAAATAAAATTTAAATTTCCGCTGCTATCTTATTTATGTCTGTCTTGTAATATTCTGGATCTATTTACCTATAACACTTCACGAAACTTAATGCATTTCCTTTGTGAGTGACTTTAACGGATGTGGGTTGTCACAGTCGTCAATTAAAAGGTGTGATTTTCTCAATTTTGTTATAGCGGTTACAGCGGCGGAAGATGTTATTGGGCTAGCTATTGTTTCATCGATCTATAGTAATAGAAAATCAACTTGCTTTAATCAATTAAGTTTGTTGAAAAATTAGTCATAACTACAATATAAATAGAAAATATATATATTGTAGAAAAACTTTCTATAAAATATAATTTCAGTGTCCTTTATATATATTTACAAATAATACTAATATAAATAGTAATATTCCAGTATATTTATCGAAATATTGTTTTACATATTGGTCAACTTGAAGTTTCACGTGTGATTTATCCGACCTAGATAATCATGGTTGTTGAATGATAAATCAAAGTCTCTTGGTCCCTATTGATGAATATATTTATAAAAAAATTATTGTTAATTTTTTTCGATAAATCAATGATTCATCTAGTTTCTATATATAAAGAAAATATAAATATATATTAAATTATATAATTATAGATTTATTATATAATTTCTTTTATTTTACCAAACAAAAAAAAAATATGTTCAAAACTGGAATTTATAGGCCCATATCACATCCAGTAAAAATGTATGATACATGTATAGGGTTCACTCAACGTGTATGAACCTACCCCACAAATGTATTGGAAATGATATCTTGGGATGGATGTAAAGCTAAGAAAATTACTTCCCCACGAGGAACAGAAGACTGTGTAGATTGCAAAAGATGTGAATCTACTTGTCCAACAGATTTTTTAAGTGTCCGTGTTTATTTATGGCATGAAATAACTCGTAGCTTGAGCCTATCTTATTGATATATTATATTAAATTTCACTTGAATTATTTGACTCCTTTTTACTGACAAAAGCTCATGCTCAAAAGAATATATTCTCTTGAGCACAGGATTTTTTGTCTAAATGCATCTTGTCTTCATCACGAGTTATTTCCTTTGGTTAACAATACTTGTAGCCAATATTTGTAGGTTCCTCAAAAAAAATTCTCCCTCTTAAAGGGAATAATGTATTTAGATGGTATACTATATGTATTTGTATTTTAGAACTCCTTATATCAAATAATACCTTTTGTTATCATTTTCAATTGGACGATCCATTAATTCAATTAGAAGAGAATGCTAAATGGTTAAAAGTTTTCAACTTTCACTGGAGACTAGGAGTTGACCGATTTTCCATCGGTTCCATTTTACTAACATGATTTATGATTATTGTAGCTACATTAGCAAGTTAATTATCCTATTATTTGAAATTTCAGTTGTTTTATTTTCTGATGTTAGCAATGTACAATGGTCAAATATGATTATTTTCTTTTAGAAATATTTTACCTTTTTTATCATATGGGAGTAAGAATTAATTCTAGTTCACTTACTTTTATCTATGTGGGGAGGAAAGAAATGCTTGTACTTGGCTACAAAGTTTATTTTGTACAATGCGGGGATTTCATTTTCTCTTAATAGGAGTTCTAAGTATGGGTTTATATGGATACAATGAACCGACATTGGATTTTGACAGATTAACTAATCAATCATGTCTAAGTGACATTGGAAATAATATGTTATTTGGACTTCCTTATTGTTTATACTATCAAATCACCAATTATACCTCTATATACATAGTTATCGGATACCCATGGAGAAGCACATTACGGGGTGTGTGTGTGTGTGTGTATGTGTGTGTGTATATATATATATAGTGGGGATATTATTAAAAATGGGATCATATGGATTGTTCGTATCAATATGGAATTATTACCACATGCTCATTTATATTTTATCCATAGTTAGTGATAGTGAGGACAATTCAAATAATTTATGCAGCTTCAACCTCGTTTGGTCAATGCAATAAAAAAAAATTAACTTATTCTTTTGCATCGCATATGGGTTCTACAATTATAAGAATTGATTCTATTACCAACATTTGACTCAACGAAGCTATTTTACAAATACTCTCTCATAGATTTATTGGTGCTGCACTTTTTTCTTAGTAGGAATGAGTTGTGATAGAATATGCCTTTATTATCTCGACGAAATTGGAGGAATGTCTAATCCAATGCCAAAAATATTTACCATGTTTAATAGTTTCTTGATGGCTACTCTTACATTGTTTGGAATGAGTGGTTTTGTTGTAGAGTTAATAGTACTTTTTGGACTAATTACCAGTAAAAATATCTTTCAATGGCAAAAATATTAATTACCCATGTATTGGCGATTGGAATGATACTAACTCCTATTTATTTTTCATTTGTGTTACGACAAATGTTCTATAAATACAATTTTTCAATGTTCTAAACTCGGATTTCATGGATTTTGAACCATCAGAACTATTTGTTTCAATTTATATCCTTTTCCCCGTAAGAGGAATCGATATTTATCCTGGTTTCTCTCTTTCTTTATCAATTGACAAGATACAAGCTATATTGTCTACTTATTTTCATAGATAGTTTTTTTCTTAATTAGATAGAAAGTCTTATGTTAATTATAATAGTTTTGAAACTATTTGTTGTACAAAGAAAAAAAAAGTGAATCAAAAAGACATATTCTGAGTTTTTAGGAACTATCTGAATCATAATCCAAGAAATTCTTTAAAACTCATATAAATTTTCGTTGTATAAGTTTTACATATTCTACATGAAATTTCTATAATTTAATTAGATTTTATGTGAAACCCCATAAATATGTATACTTATTCCTAATAGATTGATCCCAAAATAGCATATCCAAATTATAAGAAATCCTGTAGAAGCCACAAGTGCCGAGTTTGTATTGTGTAAACTTCGATTTGTTATAACATGCGAATAAATCGCGAATATGGAATAAGTAATAAATTTCCAATGTTCCTTGGAGTCCCAATTCCAATAAGAGCCCTATGCTTCATTAGCCCATAATGCACCAGAAAGAATACCTATGGTTAAAAATGTAAACCTGAAACTAATAACATGATTCTAAAAATCCAAACATTGATAATTGATATTTGTAATCATTTGGAAATGAAAGAAAAAAAGTTTTTTTTTTTACTTACACTTCTTCTTTTATTCAAGTATTCGATATTCCTAAACAAAAATGACTTAACATTTTAGAAAATGTTGTTGAAAAAAATAACGATGTTTTTTCGAAATGTATTGACTAAAAAGCGACTGATAACAACGAACCACATAAAAGAGCCGCATAGCTCAATAATATCATACCTACATGCATCGCCGAGTGATGCGTTTAACTTGAAAGACCGAATGTAGCGAAACCTTGATAAAAATGACATTTAGCAAGGTTATTATGCTTAAATCATTTTTATGATTCCATAGCTTGGAAACCAAATGAATAATAGGCAAAATCCATGAAAGGAAGATCAACGATTCATATGAATTATTTAATGGAAAATATCTCGAATAAATCTGATGAATAACTAATAATCCTATTAGAGAAAAAAAGTAGATACATTCCTTTTTCCAACGAATTTTGTAATCGGATGATTTCATGAACTGATAGAATTATCCAATGAATCACAATAACAATTGTAACGATCTAAAAAGAAAGATGAGTTAATATATGTTAATATCATACATAAAAAGGGTCTCATTGTGGAATTGAAATCAAGAATTAAATGCATTATAAGGTCCATTGTATCACTTTTAAAGTATGCCGCCACTCGGACTCGAACCATGATGCTCTAGAACCAGCATGTCAACCAATTTCACCATAGCTACCTACTTGAAATAATAACAGTCAATTCAAATTGAATTGTCTAGATGTAGATTTTAGAATCTGATATAGTCATCCTTTAGAAAATGGATGAATAATGGTTTTTTAAAACACTTTTGTTTTTTAAAGCTAAAGTATTATTTTCAATTTTTAATAACACTTAGAAAACTTAGAAAGATCATTTTTAAAAAAACTAAATGTATAAATAGGATGGTTTTATACATATCAAAATATGATTACTACAAATTAAATTATGAATTATAAGACTTGTTTTCTAAAAATCTTCTAAAAATCTTGTTTTAACCTATTTTTTAATGTATTTCGCGTAATTTAATTAATCATTCTAATTATATTAACATTTGTTGTTTATTATGTAGAAAAATTAAAAATAGAATTATAATTAGTAAACAAAACAAATTTCATTTGATCTTGAGGTAGACATATAATAAAACAGTTTTAGTATTTATAATTTGTAACAACCCGGAAATTCTAAGCCAATTTAAAGTTTTTATTTTGGCAATTTTGATGAATTTTGATTATTTAAAATGAATTATTTAAATAATAACGATGAGAAATTGAATTTGAATAGAAATAGAACGTATATATTTATATAGATCGACGTTAGAATATAAATAATTATTTATAATTATATAAGGAATTGAAAATGGCGCGGTAGTTTGAAAATTCGATTTCAAATTTCAATTGAACATACCAGGTGCAAAGTAAACCGGATTTTAACGAAACCAAAAATATTAGAATCTAATTGAGAATATCTTTCCAACGAATCCGAAAAATTGAAATTTCATAGCGGGAATCAAAAGATACGTCCAGTTGAAAATTCAGAATAGTCGCTATGGAATTCTGGCCCTTAAAAATGGGAATTTTGTAAACGACCTCGGTTTTCGACGAAACCACTTTTGTTGGATCCGTGATGTCAAATTATTGCTAGATTCCAAAATTCGTAATTTTTCGAATCAATATGTGAGCATGGCGAAGGAAAACGCGTTTGACCAGTTTTAGTTGATTTTAATCAACTGGAAAATGGCCATTTTTCAAACGGTCTCAGAATTTGACGAAATTAATTTTTTTAGGACCGTATCGTCAATACGAAGCTAGAAAATATTTTTCGGCAATTTTTCTAGTTAGTATGTGGCCCTGGTAAATTGAAATGTGCATTCAAATTCAATATATAGAGTTATATTTTGATTTTGTCGAAAACAGATCGAAATAGTCGAATCAGCCTGCAATACATATCCCACTATGTTCGGAATGGGGGTAGTTAGCTATGGACGACAGGCGGTGGGTCTCGTTTCGAGGTCAAAATAAAAGTACCTTTTTGAAATTAAATAATTAAAAACACTCTTTCCCTTATACCGTTCAACCCCCTCTCCCCCTTATCTTCAAAAATCGAAATCAAAATAAAAAAAAACAAAAAAAAAAGGAAGGAGTGACCGGGGGGGAACCTCCGCCGCCGCATCGCAACCCCCCTAGGTGGCGTGCCGCCCACGCCAGAGCCCCCCTTTTCTCCCTCCTCTTCCTCCCTCCTCCTCGAATTAAACCGCAGCCCCAAATTCAAGAGCGACCCCCCTCCCCCCGCCTTTGCAGCTGCCGCCAGTGAAGGCCCCACCGCCGGTCAGCCTCACCGAGTGCCGATGCCCCCTCCCCTCAGCACAACTGCGAACCCTCCTTTCCCTTTGAACGTGAGTTTTCTCCTTTTCTGATTTTGTTTTTTTATATTTAACATAGTTAAATCAGTTTATCTAAATATATATAGCAATTATAAAATCAGTAATATATAAATATATATATATTAGAGTTAAAAATATAATTTTTATATGATAGGAAGGTTAAAAATATAATTTTTATATGATAGGAAAGTTAAAAATATAATTTTTATATCATAGGAAGAATAAAAATATGATTTTTATTTATGTAGATTAATAAAAATATAATTTTTATCTATAGAGTAGCGATATAAAAATAAAAAATTTATCTATAGAGTAGCGATATAAAAATAGAATTTTTATCTATATAGTAATAATATAAATATGTGATTTTTATATATGTATGGGCTACGGACAATGAAATTGACAAAAGGAGAGAAACGGTGAAGATTTCCTACATATGAAGAGTCGCGGTGTATTGGTTTAGCTAGTCGGTGAGAACTTCTCACTTTAAATCTTCTTTTCTAGGTAAAAATATATACTAGGATGCAGACAGTGTTCAGTAGCACCCGACACCCATCGTCCATAGACCATGGATGGCTTGTATGTTTGATTGTTTGTTGTGATGAAAATTGATTGTGTGATGTGAAATAAAATAAAATATTTATATAGTTAAAAATATTTTATTGTTAAAAATATAATTTTTAACGTGAATGTGAATAAATAAATATTCATTTACAAACCGGATGGTTTGTTTATGTACACCTATTTGAAGGACATTGATTGGGACGATAAATTTTACACATCGCCCAACTGCACAAATAATATTCAGTGTTTGTGGATTGAAACCCCACACGGGTGTTGGGATGATATTTGGCGTACACTAATCCCAATTATTTAGTTGTATGTCGATCGATTGGTCGACAGACTGTGTGAGCGTTAATTATTTATATTTGATGCTTATGCAGTTGTGTGGTGCACTTTGGATGATGGTTGATTATTTATCGTTGTTATTATATACCTGTGTTGTATGGAATCCATATAATTAACATTATATGGTAATTGATTGGGCCTCATTCCAATTGGGAAAATAAAGAGTATTATAAAATATAGATTCATGTGTTGACAGTACTCATTTGTTGAGATTAGTCATGTGTTGAAAGAAATATAGATTCATGTGTTGACCGTACTCATTTGTTGAGATTAGTCATGTGTTGAAAAAAATATAAATTCATGTGTTGAACGTAATATTTTAACAATAAAATTTACATCTTTATCATATATAAAATTAGAAACTAACTGGAAAATAGATAAGATGAGTGGTCTCCTGGGTATTGGTCTGATGTTGGTTTCGGCCTTCGGGGTTAATACTTAGGGAATCGTTCTCTTACTAATTTACGGTTGGAGTCTGAATAGAAATTAAACGATAGAAATCGTAATTTTATAAAATATATTAAATAACAAAAATAGTCACATGACTGACCTAGAGTTTATTGTTTTAACCTAAACTCTGGGTGCCCCTACTTTCGACACGGGCAGCTAGTAGTTTTGGTTTTGCAGATTTATATATCTTCTATTCAGAGCCTTGTATTTAATATCAAATGTGATTTTGGGTTTATCGTGAACCGTATTTTAAATGACATTGGTTCTTTAATCCAGTTAAAGACAGGATATTGATTTTTGAGAAGACTAAAACTAAGGGGAGTTTTAATGAATCTGTAATTAGATTGAAATGTGAATTGATAATTTAAATCATCAAATTTGGAAAGTGATCGAGAATGGAGTATCACCAGTTTTGCTCCAAAGCGATAGTTAAATCATTACTTAGATTTGAACGTGAAATGGTAATTAATTTTACCGATAACACCGTGGTGTTAGATATGGAGTATTACCAGTTTTGCTCCGTGGGATAAATAGGTTGGGATTGGGAAATAAAATAAATAATTACTTCGGTGTGGTTAGCTAATCCCGACTAGTTTGGAAAACCATAATTTGGTTTGAAATGATATCCAAAGGAAGATTAAAGAATAAATTTTAAAGAATTTATCTTTGATAAAATTAATGGGAACCTTTCCCTAAGAACGTGAAATTTAGGAACTAACTGGGGATCAGTTAAGTTGAATGGTTTCCTGGGTATTGATCTGATGTCGGTTTCGGCCTTCGGGGTTAATATTTGGGGAATTTTTCTCTTATTAATTTACGGGTTACTGCATAATTACATTTTATTTCCTTCCCAAGTGGAAGTAGAAAAAAATTCCATTAGGACAAGAAATAAAATAATACTTAGAACCAATCTAGTAGACATATAAGTTAATATTCGACATAAAATAGCTTAGTTCTAACTAATCATAAGGAATTAAATAAATAAGTTAGTGAAAAATTTTCATATTCTATATGTAGAAAAATTTGTAAAATCACGAAAAAATATCTATTCTAAAAATTTTCCTATTTGTTTGTCGAACAAAAAACTTTTTGAATTCTCCGTAGAAACTGAGTTTGCTAAAGAAAAGGCTTTTATTGCAACTAAAATTTCCATTTTCTTCCATATATTTCTATGAATATGTTTTTTGATATAGAAGTACATATTTTGGAACTAATATACAAAAAGAGTTCTTCTTATTGTACATGAAAGATGTGCATTGATCAATATAGATCGTCTTTTTTAGTTTTAGTTGTTTTTCATATTATATTTTATTTCTTTAGTAATCATTTTTTAACAATACAAATTGTTGATATATATACATATATAATAAACTAGAAAAAAATAGAAGAATTTTTTTAAAAAGGATTTTCTAGTAGCTAATATGTTGAACAAGATATTCAATTAGCTAAGAAAATGAACATTCATTTTACGTTTTTTTTTCATTAGTTCTAGAATATAAGAATAAGGATTTTTATAAAAAAATCGATATTTTCTTATCTTATTGAATTTCAATCCAATCAATCAATTTCATAAAATAGTGTGAAGGACAAAATTAACAAAAAAAAAATCCATAAGGATAAGGGGTAAAATATTTAACCACAAGAACAAACTTTAGTGTAAAGTATGAAATGGTAGTGGGCCCCTGAATTCCTCCCTTTACACTAAAAAGTGTCCTTGAAGTTAAAATTCTAACCTCTTGTCCTTATGGCTAAATTTTTGTTAAGTTTATCCTTGTACCTAAAAACCTTGCTTAATTTGTCTTTGCTTACTTACTATAATATATGATATGGTTATATATTACTAGAATACAATTTTAGTCTAATTGCAAAAAAAAAAATCATACCTCTATTTTTATATAAAAAAAATATTCTTCTACTTCACAAATGAATAATATTTTAGATAAAAAAAATCAATAACTAAAAATGACTCTATATCGAGTTATTTGGACAAAGCATTTAAGCAACAATTTTATAACTTCTTCAAAAAATTTGAAATGTCTAAAAAAAATAAGAAAAATGTAATATTTAAAGTTTTTTTTATATTTTTTTCATTTCTTTATTGTTTTCTTCAAAAATAATAAGAATTGGTGAATCGAAAATAATTATAATGAAAAATGAAATTTTGATTTTTTTTATTTATGAAACATACCTATGAATATGCATGGATAATACATTTCCTTTCATTTCCTATTACCATGTTGATAGGAATTGGACTTCTACTTATTCATGTATTAACGAAAAATATTCGACATATGTGGGCTTTTCCAAGTGTTTTGATGCTAACTATAACTAAGGTATTTTTTGTTAATCTTTCCATTTAGTAAATAAACGAAATTTGTATCTATCAATATCTATGGTCATGGACTGTCAATAATGTTTTTTATTTAGAGTTCAGACACTAGATTGATCCGTTTACTACTATTACGCCAATATTAATTACTATTGTTGGAATCATGGCCCTTATTTACAATGATAATTATATGTCTCATGATCGAAGATGTTTGAGATTTTTTTACCTATATGAGTTTTTTCAATACTTCTACGTTGGCAATAGTTACTAGTTCAAATTTAATACAATTTTTTTTGGAAACTTGTAAGAATGTGTTCCTATTTATTAAAAGGTTTTTGGTTCACACAACTAATTGCAGTAAGTGCATGTCAAAAACTTTTGTAACCAATCGTATAAGGGGTTTTAGTTTATTAGTAGGAATTTTATGATTTTATTAGATAACGGATTGTTTAAAATTTCGAGATATGTTCAATAGTTACTAAATTAATACAAAATAATAGAGTAATTTCTTTATTTATTATTCTTTATAGTTCATTTTTATTTCGTTTTTATTCCGTGTGGTGCAAAGGGCACCCCAATTTACTCTTCCTATTACCGTTACTAAAAAATACCACAAGAATTATGATTATACATTTCTTAACTCACCTAAAAAATAGGGGCTACCACACCACCGTTACCTTAATTCCCTCCCGTCTCTTATTTGTTCCTCTTTCATTTCATTCTGAAACCCTAGTTCTTCAATCGATCGATTAACGATAAATTATTTGAGGTCGCAATAATGCCAAGAAAGAAGAAAGTTGCGGATACATCGTTGTCTCAATCCCAGTTAACTCAATTAAGTAAGTTTAAGGCTTCAAACGGAAAAAATTGAATTTTTCCGCGTGGAAGATGATGTAGACAACGATTATTGTTAATGAAACGACCGAAACACGCCCTTACGGGAAAGCCCGGATTGAGTTGAGAACACAACAAATCGGAACACAAACAGAAGAACATTTCATTGTTTATTACAACAATTACATCAGAGTACAAGAATATAACAGAGTATGAATAAATAATATACATTTGACAAATATCAGAGATTCAAATTACAAAGCAGCGGAAAATCAATACATCACACAACTATAAGAAATACATGAATACAGAGCATTCCGAATATAGCTCCAGCAATAAATCCATGATCTTGCGAAAATAATTTCTGCAAAAACCCTACTACTAGCTGCCCGTGTGAAAAATAGGGGCACCCAGAGTTTAGGTTAAAACAATAAACTCCAGGTCAGTCATGTGACTGGTGTGAGAACAAAAACAGTTATTTAAAACTTTACTTTAGAAATAAAGTAAATCAAGGGACCCCGCCATATAACACCGAACGGGTTTTCTCCCAAGAATACTAGTGCATAAACAGATATAAATAGCGCAATGCTTTTCGAAAAATGAAGCTATTATAAGAGTCAGGTCCCTTCACACAATGCAACGCAAGCCGAAGGGTAGAGTTTTCGCTTATAATAGCCAAAAATGCTTGGTACGTTTAAAACAAATCATTTGATACTATTATAAGTGCATAGTGTTTAAAACAGCTTCAAATATAAATGTATTAATCATATACGGCATGGGTACCATATATCATGTCGCCATACTAGTTCTATAATTAAAACCGCACAGTGTCGTACTGGAAGTTGGATTTCCATCTATGAACCAAGGCAAGGGATCGTCCTTACCGCTTCGAGACTCTCTAGCCCGAGCCTCAGGGTCAGCGGCAACTACACCTTGGATCATCAGGGCCGGTCCACCTAAGTGCAAAGTGGATTAATAATCCATGAGCAATACGTTTTCCCGCCCTAGGGGGTGTAAATCTGGTCAGTATGCTGACCATGTCATCCATCATCCCCGTAGTGACCGATATATCCGAGGTGTCTCGCTATCCATCATCCACATAAGTAAAAATGTCTGGGCTCCATACCATGACACCACTCCTAGCTAAAAGGAAACGCATGTCCTCCTTAAATTCCTCTCCCGTTTCTGGTTCACACCGGGTGTGAGGCTCGCGAATTAATGCTACACAAATCTATGCTATTTAAAACCATGCTTTGATCATCAACCATAAGACTCTGCATTTCAACAGAAGCCTTGATCATTTGCATCTCAGCTTGCCACGCCGACAATTCATGCCATGCGATTGATATCTATCAATATATAACATCTGAGCTCGTATGTCTCAGAGAAGGGTGTTAAGCAAGAGAATAAATTCTCCGCCACCAAACATATATATATTTAATAGAAATCAATCAACACAGAATAAAATCCAATGTCAGACACACATCCATTTACAAGTTCGTTCTGGGTTTGAAAGAAACCGGAGGTACCTTATTCCTCGTCCCATATGTCCAATACATGAGAGAGGTCCTCGCATATTCGGTCGATCTCCAAGTACGTATGGACGATCACCATTTATTACCTTATATTGGGTGTACAACCCAATCAAGACATTAGTAATCATCCAAATGATGTTAAGAACTCCGGTCTTCGACCAACGACTTCATTGTCAACTTATCCTCGAATCAGTTATTCATAATGGGTATAAACCTGGCCTTTCCAAATAACTCACGTATTTTATAAACAAGTGCTACAAAAACGCAACATACGGCTAATTCCAATCCAGAATATTCTTTTATTTAAATATTCACTTCATTAGGGAAAGGTTCCCATTAATGTTATCAAAGGTAAAATCCTTAAATTTATTCTTTAATCTTCCTTTGGATATCAATTCAAACCGAATTAAGGTTTATCCAAACTAGTCGGGATTAGCGCATCTTACCGAAGTAATCATCTGTTATATTTCCCAATCCCAACATATTCATCCTATGGGGGAAAACTGGTAATATTCCATATCTAACACCACGGTGTTGTCGGTAAATTTAATTACCATTTCACTTTCAAATCTAATTAAAGACTTTTTATCGCTTGGAGCAAAACTGGTGATACTCCATTCTCGATCATTTCCCAAATTTGATAATTTAAATTATCACATTCACATTTCAATCTAATTAAAGATCCATTAAAACTCCATTTAGTTTTAATCTTCCCAAAAATCAATATTAATGATTGTTTAACTTTGGGAAATCAAACATGACGCATTGACAATCTACACCGTACCATTGATTTCTGTCGATATATAACCTCTAAGCTCGTACGTCCTAGAGAAGGGTGTTAAGCAAGAGAATAAATTCTCCGCCACAGAACAAATATATATTTAGCAGAGATCAACAATACAGTTCGAAATACAAGGTTAGATATGTAACCCTGTCTTTAACTGGGTTAAAGAACCAATGTCATTGAAAACACAGTTCACGATAAACCCAAAATCACATTCCATTAATTATGGGATCTTCATGGAAAACAGATCAATATATTATCGATATCAATTTCCGTATCCGACTAATAATATAAATGGAATAACGACAAAGCCTTTTAAATTCCATATATATTAACGGCCTTCCTTCACAGAAGCTCACTTCGATTATTACCGAACGAATTCCATTCCATTCCAATTTATTTTATTAAATTGGAAAAACTTTACTTTGGACGTTTTCCATTAAATCTTAATAAAATGATTTATAAATTCCAAATCACTTTATACTGTTAATCAGGTTAAAGAACAAGTGTTATTTAAAACACCGTTCACGATAAACCCAAAAATCCAATTCTTTTATTAAATTCCAATTAAATATTAATTAATTGGAAAACTTCACTAAATCTTAATTAAAAGATTTATTCTTTTCTCAACTGGGTTTAAGAACAGTGTTAGTAAAGACACCATTCACAACAAAACCATAATCCCATTTGACATTAAATACAAGGCTCTAAATAGAAATTATATCAACTTATATTCAATATCAAATTTTGAAACCAACAAATATCGTATCAGAAATAACGATATATATATATATATGTACATATTCCAAATTTCCATAACGATATCTGTATAATCATGGAATCCAATATCGAAATATTCCGAAGATTATTTCCATTCCAATTCGTTCGTTGGAAATTTCTGGTTATATTAAAACCTTTCACAAATCCAATTTATTTTATTTAAAAATTATTGGATTTCAAATCTAGTTAATAACTAGTTCATTTTGATAAAAATGTATTTTTATCTTTACAAATGTGGAATTTTTCATCCCAATCCTTTCTAAATCATTTATTATGATTTTACACAAATTATTAATATTTTTAATAATTTTATTAAGGCCCTTTCAGTCAATTTCCATAAACGGTCATCGAACAGCACTTACAACGACCTTTTCCAAATTTTATTTCCAAGTCCAACCGTTAGATTTCAAATCTCTTATATTCGTTGGAAAGCTCTTTTCGATACAAACTCAATGGTTTTAGGTTTAGGAGAATATGACGGTCGGATCTCCCGTAATATCAACTCGAAGTCAATGGTCGAAATACGCGAAAGGCGGCGGCACAACGCGTTCTATTCAGGCCATTATATAATATATATATATATATATATATATATATATATATATATATATATTTCGTCGATTTCCATTTAAAACATATTTTATAAATCGTTTATAAATTCGTTTTAAAACGATTCTAACTTCATTTCCAATATTAAATACTAATTGAATACTCCTTATCATTATATTATTTAAATGATAATTTTTCAAAATATCAGATTTTGAAATCATTTACTTTTTGATATTCATTATAAAAACGAATAAAATCGATATAAATATCATTCGCGTCAAAATAGCGCATATCTAATCAATACGACTTCAATATTTCAATATTTTCGTGTCCATCCAAAATCGGACATCAAAATCAGATTTTAATCCTTTACTAAATATTATATTAAAATATTCGTTATTCCTGAATTGGAATCAAACACGGTCAATTACCATATAAGGTTATTTATATGGATTTCATACAACACATGTATATAGCAACCATCATAAACAATAATCCATCATCCAGAGTGCATTCTACAACAGTATAAGCATTAAAAATAAATAATTAACTCTCACCATAGCCTGTCAACCCATCGATTGACATACCACTAATTATTGGGATCAGTGTATGTCAAATATCATCCCAATACCCGTGTGGGGTTTTCAAACAACAAATACTGATTATTATTTGTGTAGTTGGGTGATGTGTAAAATATTATCGTCCCAATCATCATCGGTTAAATAGGCGTACATAAACAAATCATCCGATTTGTAAATGAATATTTATTTCCTTTTCAGGAGAATTTTATGTTGCTCATATATACGTTAAAAATTATATTTTAAACGATAAAATATTTTATTCATTACATGAATATTTTATATAATTTATACATTCAATAAAAATGATATTTTTATTATTCAAACATTTTATTCAACACATGAATATTTTATACAATTCATTCATTCAATAGACACAACAGAGTCAATTCAATCCAAACCAACAATCATGGTTTGTACACTCAATGGTGTCGGGTGCTGCTAAGCACCATCTGCATGCTAGTATATATTAAACTGTAAATAAATTGAGTGAGAAAGAGTTCTCACTATCGATTTTCACTCCTTCTAAAATGAAAGCTCCAAATACATTCCAGTCTCTTCTAGAATGTAGAAGACGTTGCCACGAGTCCAATGTCGCTTGTTTCACCGGATTTTGACAACATGTGATGATTTTTTATTCATTAATCGTACTTTGCAACGCTTTCAAGTGATGAAAATAGTTTAAATTAATCAAAGTCGTTACCTTCAACCGATGTTCAAAACTAGGTCAGCGATTTCTGCTCAAACCGTGTAGCTTTAGGACGATTGGACTTCACCACGTGAAGGAGCTTGGAATTCCGCGCTTGGGGGTACCAATCGCGCCGAACTCAAACACCGTGGAGAGGAGAAATCCGGCGGTGAACGATGGAGCTTTGAGGAGGTGCTTCAAGCGAAATACAGAACGATAAAATTCCAAACTGGTATGGATTTGTAGCTCTCAAGATTCTTTACAAAATTGTCTAAAGAACCATATGATTTCGTTGAGTAAATTAGAAGAAATCGAGGGAGAAAGAAATGAACCTTTTCCGTCGTTCGCTGAGAAGAGGGATCAGGTTTTGACGAAGTGATTTGGTCAACGCGGTTTGTGATTGGTTTATATATATATATAAAATACCCATTAGTCCTTACGAACTCCAAATTAAACCCAATGACTGTCGGTCTTAGCTAATTACCCTCATTCCGGACACAATGGCATATGTCCCGCAAGCCAATTCGACTGTTTTGATGAGTTTTCTTTTAAACTAAAATATTAATCAACGTATATTGAATTCAAACATACATTTTAATTTACCGGGACCACGTACTGACTCCAAAAATTCCAGAAAAATAAATCTACCTATGTTTTGATGATACGGTCCTAACAAAACTAATTTCATCAAATTTGGAGGCCGTTTGAAAAATGGCCATTTTCTGGTTGATCCAATTTGACTGAAATTGACAAAACACGTTTTCTTTTGCCATGCTCATATATTAATTCCAAAAATTATGAAAATTGGTAGCAATAATTCGACATTCTGAATCCAACCAAAGTGGTTTCGTCGAAAATGGAGGTCGTTTGCAAAATGGCTATTTTTAAGGGATATATATTATATTAAAATATATATAAATTCCATAGCGACTATTTCAAATTTTAAACTGGACATAACTTTCAATTCTCATTATGAAATTTGGATTTTTCACATTCTTAGAAAGATATAATTAAACAAATTCAAATTTTTTTGGTTTTACTGAAACTCGAATTATTTTTAATCATATACATTTATTTGAAATTTGAAATCAAATTTTCAAACTACCACACCATTCATAGTTCATTTTATAATTAAAATAAATTTATACGTTCGAACTTCGATAAAAATAAATTTTTAGTCGTTATTATTTAAAATAAATCATTTTAAGTATTCAAAATTCATTAAAATAACTAAAATAAAAAATTTAAATTGGTTCTGAAAATCCAAGTTGTTACAATCTCCCCCACTTAAAATCTTTTCGTCATCGAAAAGGAACGGAGATGAAAGTTGTTTAACTAACCAACTCAACTTTCATTCTGGCATTCATTCTTCAACTTTTCGGTTTCTAAGAATTTTCTAATTCTCAAAATTTTGGCTAACACCCTAAATTTTCGAAAAATTTCGCCAGAACCTCTTTTGTACGGGTTGATATTTAAAAACGCAACTTGCCTCACAGGGCCCTCATCAATCCAAAAGAAAAAGGAAAAGCCAAGCGGCTAGCCAATCGGCTCATAAAATCATCAAGAACCCAATAAATTAGTAAACGTGTACCTATTTGTCGAGCATACAATTTTATTCCTCTTCTTAGCTTCCATGTTATGACCTGTTCATACATATATATGTACATGCAATTTCAATCAATTTTCAATTCAGATCAATTTTTTGACTCAATTTGGCTAAATTTATCATTCTTTCATTTATTGGTTTTATCATTCCAATATTATTAATTAGTTAAACTAATAATCATCTATACAACCAACAATCAATTGGTTAATTAAATTTTTAAATTCATAACTTTGATATATACATATATATATATATTCAAAATCTTGTTTTTATGCTAATTCACAACAATAACCCTGTCTAATTTTGGTTCTCACACCAGCCAATTGGAAATATATAGATATCCCACTTTCGAAACTCGAATATAGAATCTGATGATGATATATCAATCATTAGAATCATCTCCGGACGACTAGAGTGTGATCCTATATCTACCCGGTATATTTGAGACTTCGAATACACGTTAGCTAGGCGTATATGCAAAATCTTCATATACTCGATTGTCCAAATCAATTTAAAATAAAATATTCAAATACGTATTATAAGGTTTAAATTTTCAAAACAAAATTTGTTTTCAGTTTTATTTTAAAAAATAACACTCTTTACACTCGTTCTAGGATACTTCTGATCCCATCTCTAACGAGGCATTCTTATTGGATATTACTAATCCAATCTCTGATGAATTCTTTCGTTCGGTTCTAGTGTGTCTTGTTCTCGAGCTCTGTAAGCCAAAGCTCTGATACCAATTGAGGCGACCCAACTCGCCCTTACGGGAAAGCCTGGGTTGAGTTGAGAACACGACAAATCGGAACACAAACAGAAGAACATTTCAATGTTTATTACAACAATTACATCAGAGTACAAGAATATAAAAAAGTATGAATAAATAATATACATTTGACAAATATCAGAGATTCAAATTACAAAGCAGCGGAAAATGAATACATCACACAACTGTAAGAAATACACGAATACAGAGCATTCCAAATATAGCTCCAGCTGTAAATCCAGGATCATGTAAAAATAATATCTGCAAAAACCCTACTACTAGCTGCCCGTGTGGAAAATAGGGGCACCTAGAGTTTAGGTTAAAATAATAAACTCCAAGTCAGTCATGTGACTAATGTGAGAACTAAAATAGTTAATTAAAACTTTACTTTAGAAATAAAGTAAATCAAGGAACCACGCCATATAACACAAAACGGGTTTTCTCCTAAGAATACCAGTGCATAAACAGTTATAAATAGCACAATGCTTTTCGAAAAATGAAGATATTATAAGAGTCGGGTCCCATCACACAATGCAATGCAAGCCGGAGGATAGAGTTTTCCCTTATAATAGCCAAAAATGTTTGGTACATTTAAAACAATTCATTTGATACTATTATAAGTGCATAGTGTTTAAAACAGCTTCAAATATAAATGTATCAATCATAGACGGCACAGGTACCATATATCATGTCGCCATACTAGTTCTACAATTAAAACCGCACAATGTCATATTGGAAGTTGGATTTCCATCTGTGAACCAAGGCAAGGGATCGTCCTTACCGCTTCGAGACTCTCTATCCCGAGCCTCAGGGTCAGCCGCAATTACACCGTGGATCGTCAGGGCCGGTCAACCTAAGTGCAAAGTGGATTAATAATCCCTGAACAATACGTTTCCCCGCCCTATGGGGCATAAATCTGGTCAGTATGTCAACCATGTCATCCATCGGCCCCGTAGTGACCAATATATCCGGGGCGCCTCGCTATCCATCATCCACATAAGTAAAAATTTCTGGGCTCCATACCATGACACCACTCCTAGCTAGAGGGAAACGCATGTCCTCCCTAAAATCCTCTCCCGTTTCTGGTTCACACCGGGATGTGAGGCTCGCGAATTAACGTTACACAAAGCTATGCTATTTAAAGCCTCTTTGATCATCAACCACAAAACTCTGCTTTTCAACAGAAGCCTTGATCATTTGCATCTCAGCATGCCACGCTAACAATTCACGCCATGCGGCTGATATCTATCGATATATAACCTCTGAGCTCGTACGTCTCAGAGAAAAGTGTTAAGCAAGAGAATAAATTCTCCGTCACCAAACAGAAAAATATTTAATAGAAATCAATCAACACAAAATAAAATCCAATGTCAGACACACATCCATTTACAAGTTCGTTCTGGGTCTGAAAGAAACCGGAGGCACCTTATTCCTCGTCCCATATGTCCAATACAGGGGAGAGGTCCTCGTATATCCGGTCGATCTCCAAGTACGTCTGGACGATCACCATTTATTACCTTGTAATGACCCGTATTCTACACACCATAGGATCATAGAATATTTATTTCTTTCCAGTATGAGGTTGTATGGTCATGTAACTTTGGGAAACATCTATTAGAGTCATTTCCCATGTTCATGATTTTTGTTGATTTTTAAATGACCCTTTTGCCCCTAGTTGGTACTGTTTTGGCCATAACTTTTGAATGGAAAGGAATTTTGACCTGAAACCACTTCCATTAGATTCGTTTGATGGTTTACCTTTCCGTAGAGTTGTCATAATAGCCAAACGGACTTATCGTTTGGGAGATATGGCTGAAACAAGGTTTGGAGGGTGAAAAACTGCTTAACCGGGCCAAACCGGGTGATTAGTGAGTAGGCCCATAACCCATTTCGGGATTAGGGTTATGGGAGGGCTGAAATGAGATGGAGAATCATTCCATTTCAGTTTTCTAGCCTCCACTTATCACCAAGGATCCCTAAAAATGGCCTCCAACCTCTAAATCATCTTTTGGTCAAGGATTTGGCTTAGCAACCCCTAATCAAGGAGGATCTTCACCAAATCAACAAAGGAGCTGCTGTTTGGCATTGAGATTCACATCAAATAAGAGAATTATTTCAAATCTTAGTTTATTTTGTGGCTAAGGTGAGTGATTTGCATAGTTTTACACTAATTATGGCTAATTAGGGGTGATTAATGTTAATTAGTGAATTTAAACATGATAAAATTCTGAAAAAATGTTTATAAAATTCGGAATGATGTTTTAGACCTCTGATATGAATTTGGGTTAATTTGGTTAAGTTTTGCTAATAATATCATAAGTTTCACCTAAACATGCTTAGGGGAAAATAGGGGGTTTTGGCTATGTTTGATCCATTTTAACCTATTATGTTGATGTTTTGATGTTTATGGTTGATTATGCATGTTGCTATGACTGTATGAAATGTTTTGTGATTGATTTCAATAGTTAGAATGGTCGAAAACGCCGTCGAATGGCGTAAACTGCTTGCTGGAAGAACTGCAAGAAGTTGCAAGCAGGATCGGATCGGACCCCCTTTTTACCCCACCCGAACCGATCGTGGGCATATGCCACGATCCGATCCGAAGACAGCGATCCGCATGTCCACCCCCGATCGCGAATCCTCTCCACGATCCGATCCAGATTGATGAGGCGCCACGATCCGAAGGGAGGAGCACGACCCGATCCATTTCAGAAGCTCACGAGCTGACTACCTGCGAAGTTGCACCCGACCCGACCCGACCAGTGGGGGAAGCATGAACTGACTTGAAGGAGGAACCCCGACCCGATCCGAATGGATGATCACGACCCGATCCGAATGGGTGACCACGATCCAACCCGAAATGGTGACGCCGATCCAAGCCAGGAGGAGGAGCCACGAGCTGGAGGAACACAATTCGATCCGCAGGGGGTGTTGGTGATCCGAACTAAGCCGATCCGATCCGATGAAGAATGTGAAGGCTGACCCGATCCGATTCGATGGTGATGACCAATAACCCGAGATGCAAAGGTAGTCCAAATGGAAGTTAGAGCTCAGGATCCCGGAACCAGTGGGGAACCAATGAGTTCACTTCATGGTTGAACTTTGTTGCGGGATGTGTGCTAAGGAGTTGTCGACGTTCATAACTTCGATTCACCACTAAAAATGGATGATGGCTATTTATCAGTGCAGTAGGGTCATTATGACCTGAAGGGCAAAGTGATGGTAGCAAGACTACGTTATCAGTGCAGTAGGGTCATTATGACCTGAGGGGCAAGGTGATGCGTAGTGAGACTATAAGCCAGTGCAGTGGGGTTCTTTTGACTCCATGGGGTAGAGTGGACATAGTAAGGATTAGTAAGGCTATGAGCCAGTGCAGTGGGGTTCTTGTGACTCCATGGGGCAAAGTGGGCATAGCGAAGGATTTGTGGCTACGTTATCAGTGCAGTGAAGCCATTTATGACTTCATGGGGCAAAGTGATCGTAGCGAGGTATGTTGGGTGATCGAAGTGGTGAATATCGTATGCTTTACGCACTGAGTGAGAGATGTGAGGATGGATGCTATGCTTGAGTGTTTGCCATCATTATGACATGCACACCTCCCCCACCTCCGTATCTTTACACTGTTTGATATGATACCTTAGAGCGCTGTACAGTATGTAGTGCTAACTCTTTGGTTGCAGGTCTAGGTTCAGGTATGTTTTAGTCTACCTGTTATTGTTCACTTTAGATGCTTATCTCTCATACCAGGCTTTATGTCTGACCTAGAGTTTTATGTCTCCTCTTATTACTCTGGGTGCTCACACGAGCAGACTAGAGATAGGTTAGCTGGTGATGCGCGAGTAGCTGATTCAGAGGCGGGCAGGAGGCTTCCACGTATTATATATATTTACACATTCTCCCTGTGTCGTTGGTGGTCGCTACTTGAGCATTAGTAGTGTACCTCATTTACCTTACTTTTGCTTTGAGACAGTTTGAAAGTTGTAATAAGCTGTATTCTGAATTTCCGCTGCTATGATGTTTAGTTCTGATTTTCAGCTTATGCACTGTCTCTCCTGTTTTATGTCAAGTATGTTGTTATTATATTTTATACTATGCGCTGTGAGACATTCTACAGGTTCTTTGTATGTTCATTTCCTTCTTCCCTTTTTTTCTCATGACCCGTTCCGTGCTAACTGGACATGTGTACATCGCACTTTTGGAGTAAATGTCGGTTGGTGCGGGGCGGGCCGTCACACTTGGTATCAGAGCTCTAGGTTGCGTAGTTAACCTAGGGAAAGACACTAGGGAGAGAAAGTATGTATATGAGAGCGCGTATTTGTGATTACTTTGGTTTTCAAAGCTATGTATGTATATATTATTAGTAGTATAAAGATGAAGTCGCACTGCACTAGCACCACTATGGGGTCGTTAATCGTTTCTCTTTTTATAGATTAACGATGAGTCAAGACACGAGGGGTGCTGGTAGAGGGACCAACCAAGGGAATGCCGCTGACATGAGGGCTATGTTTACTAACCTCATGAGAGACATGCTTAGAGAAGTGCAAGGGGGCAATTCCCAATCCCGGAGTTGGTGTTGGCCCAGTAGTGCAGGCGCCTAGGGTCGATTTCGCCAAGTTGTGCAAAGATTACACTAATCTTGGTGGGAAGTCGTTCCACGGAACGGAGTCGGCCACGGATGTTCAGGACTGGATGGATAGCTGTGACCATATCTTTGATGACTTGGGTCTCGAGGATGCGATGAAGAGAAGATTAGCGTCTCGTCAACTGCAAGGGCGAGCGATGAATTGGTGGAATGCCATTAGAACAGCTACTCCAGAGGATCAGGTTACTTGGGATCAGTTCAAGGCTCGCTTTAGCGAGAAGTTCATTCCAACTGCCCAGAAGTCAGTATTGTTTAAGAGGTTCTTGGAACTCAAGCAGGGCGGCAGGGCAGTTTCTGACTATATTGCTGAGTTCGACACTTTGTCGAAGTATGGACTGTCTCTTATTGATACTCCTGAGAAGAAAAATGAGAAGTTCATTACTGGTTTGGATGGATACTTGGGGGAAAGGCTTATCAACCACATCGATGAGACTTTTGAATCGATTGTGGGGAAAGCTTTGAGATCAGAGAGTCTTTACCCTAAGTCAAAGACTGAGGCTGCATCTGCAGAAGGGCCAAAGCCGCAAGCAGGCGGTGGAGGCAAGAATAACTCTCAGAATAAGAGGAAGCAGGACCAATCTAAAGGTGGCCAGAAAAAGAGCAAGAAGGATGTTGAGTGCTTCAGCTGTGGAAAGAAGGGCCATTATGCTAAGGAATGTCGGGCCAAGCCAGCGGAAAGGAAGTGCTACAACTGTGGTCAAGTGGGACATCAGAAGGATAAGTGTCCGCAACCTCTTAAGGAGAAACAGATTGTGAAAGCATATGCTATTGATGCTATTCCTTCTTCGTCGAATGCCCCAACTGCGGCGGAGAAAGGAAAGAATGTTGTTATTCAAGGTATGCTTTCTATTTATGACATACCAGTTCGAGTTTTGTTTGATACTGGGGCTTCCCGTTCCTTCATATCTAGGGACCTGGTAGATAGGTTGGGACTGGAACCCGAGATAGTCGATAGACCATTGGTTGTGACGAACCCGATTGGTGGTTTGACTAGCCTTAGTATGATTTGCAGGAATTTGGTCTTATCGAGTCATGGATGTATGTTTGTTTGTGATTGCTTTGTTTTGGGCTTTACTGGGTATGGCATTATATTGGGAGTCGATTGGCTCCAAAGATACGGGGTGGTGGTAGACTGTGAGGGATTTTTGGTGACAGTGAGGGCGGATGATGGGCGGAGGATAGTGTTTGGTAGCCTACCTAGTGATGGGGTTATGGCTAGTTTTGTAAATTCTCTCGACATCCCGCAGGATGAGTTGTCAGATGTGCCCGTGGTTGGCCAGTATCCGGACGTCTTCGAGGAGGTGACCGGGCTTCCACCACACCGAGAGATTGAGTTCCGTATTGATTTAGTGAAAGATGCCAGACCTATAGTGATGCCACTTCGTCGTATGGCACCAAGGGAGCAGCGAGAGTTCGGGGTGCAAGTCAGCAATCTTTTGAAGAAGAGATTTATTAGAAGGAGTGTCTCCGAGTGGGGAGCACCAGTTGTGTTTGCCACTAAGGCAGATGGTTCCCTTCGTTTGTGTGTGGACTATCGCGAGTTGAATAAGGTGATGAGGAAGAATAAGTATCCTCTACCGCGGATAGATGATTTGTTTGATCAACTGGAAGGAGTTAGAGTGTTCTCCCAGTTGGACCTCGCGACAGGATCTCATCAGCTTCGAGTAGCAGATAAGAGTGTTCCGAAAACGGCATTTAGGACGCCGTCTGGATTTTATGAGTGGTTGGTCATGCCATTTGGGTTGACCAATGCACCAGCCTATTTTGTGGATCTTATGAATCGAGTATTCAGAGATCAGTTGAATAAGTTTGTTCTTGTGTTCGTGGATGATATCCTTGTTTACTCAAGGACAGAGGAGGAACACAAGGGACACTTGAGGATAGTGATGGAGGTGTTGAGGAAACACCAATTGAAAGCGAAATTCTCTAAGTGTCATTTTTGGAGAAGGGAAGTGAGATTCTTGGGTCATGTTGTTTCCGAGAGTGGTATTGCCGTGGACCCTGCAAAGGTGGCTACGGTACAGGATTGGCCTACGCCCAAGAATGCTACAGATGTAAGAAGTTTCTTGGGATTAGCTGGATATTATCGTAAGTTTATCCAAGACTTCTCCAAGATAGCGGCACCGTTGACTCAGTTGACTAAGAAGAATCAGTCCTTCGTCTGGGACGGAGTGTGTGAGGATGCCTTCAAGAGTCTAAAAGAGAGGTTGACGCGTGCGCCAGTGTTAGTCATTCCTAAAGGGAATGAAGAGATGACGGTATACAAAGATGCTTGTGGTACTGGACTGGGTGCAGTATTGATGCAAGGAGGTAGGGTTGTAGCTTATGCTAGTCGACAGCTAAAGCCGCATGAAAAGAAGTATCCTACCCATGATTTGGAATTAGCAGCGATTGTATTTGCGCTGAAGATGTGGAGACACTATCTCTTGGGAGAAAGATTCGAGTTGTTTACCGATCATAAATCGTTAAAGTATCTCTTCTCTCAGAAAGATCTTAATCTCCGTCAGCAGAGATGGTTAGAGTTCTTGGCTTCGTATGATTTTGATATCGCATATACACCTGGGAAGGGTAATGCGGTAGCCGATCCCTTGAGTAGGAGACATGCCAGCTTAGGGGCAATGTTTCTTGAATGGAAGCAACTGGAGTATATCGCGGGGTTTGATTTCAGACCAAGGTGCGAATTGGATCCAGTCATGCTAGCAAGTTTGACGATCAGACCCACCTTGATGGAGCGGATTGGTTCCAGCCAGAGGGACGATCCTAATCTATTGGAAATCATCTCCAAGTTAGAGATGGATATCGATGAGGAGATGAATGTGTATGGGCTTGATCGAGATGGATGGCTTCGAAAGAATAGAAGACTAGTTGTGCCCAACGTGAATGGTTTGAGAGATGAAGTGCTTAGAGAATGTCATCACTCAAAACTAACTATACACCCCGGTGGTTATAAGATGTATCGAGATATGAGACAGACTTACTACTGGGAAGGGATGAAAAGAGACGTTGGGAAGTTTATATCCAAATGCATGAATTGCCAGCTAGTTAAAGCCGAGCAAAAGAAGCCTAGTGGGTTGTTGCAACCATTAGAAATTCCCGAATGGAAATGGGAGCAAGTCTCGATGGATTTCATCGATGGTTTACCAAGGACTAGATCGGGATATGATAGCATTTGGGTAATTGTGGATCGATTGACTAAAAGTGCAAGATTTATACCAGTCAAATCGACCAGAACGGCAGCCAAGTTGGCGGAATTGTATATGAAGTGGGTAGTGAGATTTCATGGAGTACCCAAAAGCATTGTGAGTGACCGAGACCCGTTGTTCACTAGTGGGTTTTGGAAGAGCTTACAAGAGGCTCTAGGGTCAGGATTACATCTCAGTACCGCATATCATCCTCAGACCGACGGTCAGACGGAAAGGGTGAATCGTATATTGGAAGATCTCTTGAGAGCGTGTATATTGGATTTTGGTGGATCATGGGATGACCATTTGCATCTAGTAGAGTTTGCATATAATAATAGCTACCAATCCAGTATCGGTATGGCTCCATATGAAGCTTTGTACGGAAGACCGTGCAACTCACCATCATGTTGGATAGAGACTGGCGAGAAGTTTGTGCTTGGACCAGATGTGGTGAGAGAAACCTCGGATAAGATTAAGATCATTCAGCAACGAATGAAAGCTGCTCAAGATAGGCAGAAGAGTTATGCTGATAAGAGGAGAAGAGACTTGAAATTCTCCGTTGGTGACTTGGTGTTTGTCAAGATCTCTCCGTTAAAGAGCGTGATTCGATTTGGCAGGAGAGGCAAGTTGGCACCAAGATTTGTTGGCCCATTCCCTGTTCTTGAATTAGTCGGGAATTTGACATATAGAGTTGGCTTACCAGAGAAGATGGCGGGAGTTCACAATGTATTTCATGTTTCCCAACTGAGGAAGTTCGTTCACGACTCAGATGTGACTATTTCACCTGATCAGTTAGAGGACTTCGAAGTAGAACCGAGGCGGTTGGGAACCGCAAGCCAATTCGTATTGTGGGGCACGATACGAAGCAACTTCGAAGGAAGGCGGTGAAGCTAGTCAAGGTTCAGTGGGGCGAGAACGAGAATGATTGTACTTGGGAGACAGAGGAGAGCATTAGGAAGATGCACCCAGAACTCTTTACCTGGTAAGATTTACCTTGCGATTTAGTTATTCCGCATGCTAGGATAAACTTATTTTTACTTGTTTTACATGTTTGATGGTTGTTTTATGGTTGATGGGCATGCGGGACCTTTGTGTGTGTTTGGATTAGGGAATTTCGGGGGCGAAATTTCTTAAGGGGAGGAGAGTGTAATGACCCGTATTCTACACACCATAGGATCGTAGAATATTTATTTCTTTCCCGTATGAGGTTGTATGGTCATGTAACTTTGGGAAACATCTATTAGAGTCATTTCCCATGTTCATGATTTTTGTTGATTTTTAAATGACCCTTTTGCCCCTAGTTGGTACTGTTTTGGCCATAACTTTTGAATGGAAAGGAATTTTGACCTGAAACCACTTCCATTAGATTCGTTTGATGGTTTACCTTTCCGTAGAGTGGTCATAATAGCCAAACGGACTTACCGTTTGGGAGATATGGCTGAAACAAGGTTTGGAGGGTGAAAAACTGCTTAACCGGGCCAAACCGGGTGATTAGTGAGTAGGCCCATAACCCATTTTGGGATTAGGGTTATGGGAGGGCTGAAATGAGATGGAGAATCATTCCATTTCAGTTTTCTAGCCTCCACTTATCACCAAGGATCCCTAAAAATGGCCTCCAACCTCTAAATCATCTTTTGGTCAAGGATTTGGCTTAGCAACCCCTAATCAAGGAGGATCTTCACCAAATCAACAAAGGAGCTGCTGTTTGGCATTGAGATTCACATCAAATCAGAGAATTATTTCAGATCTTAGTTTATTTTGTGGCTAAGGTGAGTGATTTGCATAGTTTTACACTAATTATGGCTAATTAGGGGTGATTAGTGTTAATTAGCGAATTTAAACATGATAAAATTCTGGAAAAATGTTTATAAAATTCGGAATGATGTTTTAGACCTCTGATATGAATTTGGTTTAATTTGGTTAAGTTTTGCTAATTATATCATAAGTTTCACCTAAACATGCTTAGGGGAAAATAGGGGGTTTTGGCTATGTTTGATCCATTTTAACCTATTATGTTGATGTTTTGATGTTTATGGTTGATTATGCTTGTTTCTATGACTGTATGAAATGCTTTGTGATTGATTTCAATAGTTAGAATGGTCGAAAACGCCGTCGAATGGCGTAAACTGCTTGTTGGAAGAACTGCAGGAAGTTGCAAGCAGGATCGGATCGGACCCCCTTTTTACCCGACCCGAACCGATCGTGGGCATATGCCACGATCCGATCCGAAGACAGCGATCCGCATGTCCACCCCCGATCGCGAATCCTCTCCACGATCCGATCCAGATTGATGAGGCGCCACGATCCGAAGGGAGGAGCACGACCCGATCCATTTCAGAAGCTCACGAGCGGACTACCTGGGAAGTTGCACCCGACCCGACCCGACCAGTGGGGGAAGCATGAACTAACTTGAAGGAGGAACCCCGACCCGATCCGAATGGGTGATCACGACCCGATCCGAATGGGTGACCACGATCCGACCCGAAATGGTGACGCCGATCCGAGCCAGGAGGAGGAGCCACGAGCTGGAGGAACACAATTCGATCCGCAGGGGGTGTTGGCGATCCGAACTAAGCCGATCCGATCCGATGAAGAATGTGAAGGCTGACCCAATCCGATTCGATGGTGATGACCAATAACCCGAGATGCAAAGGTAGTCCAAATGGAAGTTAGAGCTCAGGATCCCGGAACCAGTGGGGAACCAATGAGTTCACTTCATGGTTGGACTTTGCTGCGGAACGTGTGCTAAGGAGTTGTCGACGTTCATTACTTCGATTCACCACTAAAAATGGATGATGGCTACTTATCAATGCAGTAGGGTCATTATGACCTAAGGGGCAAAGTGATGGTAGCAAGACTACGTTATCAGTGCAGTAGGGTCATTATGACCTGAGGGGCAAGGTGATGCGTAGTGAGACTATGAGCCAGTGCAGTGGGGTTCTTTTGACTCCATGGGGCAGAGTGGACATAGTTAGGATTAGTAAGGCTATGAGCCAGTGCAGTGGGGTTCTTGTGACTCCATGGGGCAAAGTGGACATAGCGAAGGATTTGTGGCTACGTTATCAGTGTAGTGAAGCCATTTATGACTTCATGGGGCAAAGTGATCGTCGCAAGGTATGTTGGGTGATCGAAGTGGTGAATATCGTATGCTTTACGCACTGAGTGAGAGATGTGAGGATGGATGCTATGCTTGAGTGTTTGCCATCATTATGACATGCACACCTCCCCCACCTCCGTATCTTTACACTGTTCGATATGATACCTTAGAGTGTTGTACAGTATGTAGTGCTAACTCTTTGGTTGCAGGTCCAGGTTCAGGTATGTTTTAGTCTACCTGTTATTGTTCACTTTAGATGCTTATCGCTCATACCAGGCTTTATGTCTGACCCAGAGTTTTATGTCTCCTTTTATTACTCTGGGTGCTCACACGAGCAGACTAGAGATAGGTTAGCTGGTGATGCGCGAGTAGCTGATTCAGAGGCGGGCAGGAGGCTTCCACGTATTATATATATTTACACATTCTCCCTGTGTCGTTGGTGGTCGCTACTTGGGCATTAGTAGTGTACCTCATTTACCTTACTTTTGCTTTGAGACAGTTTGAAAGTTGTAATAAGCTGTATTCTGAATTTCCGCTGCTATGATGTTTAGTTCTGATTTTCAGCTTATGCACTGTCTCTTCTGTTTTATGTCAAGTATGTTGTTATTATATTTTATAATATGCGCTGTGAGACATTCTACAGGTTCTTTGTATGTTCATTTCCTTCTTCCCTTTTCTTCTCACGACCCGTTCCGTGCTAACTGGACATGTGTACAGCGCACTTTTGGAGTAAATGTCGGTTGGTGCGGGGTGGGCCGTCACATACCTTGTCTTGGGTGTACAGCCCAATCAAGACATCAGTAATCACCTAAACGATGTGAAGAACTCCGGTCTTCAACCAACATCTTCATTGTCGACTTATCGTCGAATCAGTTATTCAGAATGGGTATAAACCGGCCTTTCCGAATAACTCGCGTATTTTATAAACAAGTGCTACAAAAACGCAACATACACCTCATTCCAATCCAAAATATATTTTTATTTAAATATTCATTTAATTAGGGAAAGTTTCCGTTAATGTTATCAAAGGTAAATTCCTTATTCTTTAATCTTCCTTTGGATATCAATTCAAACCAAATTAAGGTTTATCCAAACTAGTCGGGATTAGCGCACCTTGCCGAAGTAATCATTTGTTATATTTCCCAATCCCAACCTATTCATTCCATGGAGCAAAACTGGTAATACTCCATATCTAACACCACGGTGTTGTCTGTAAATTTAATTACCATTTCACCTTCAAAACTAATTAAAGATTTAACTATCGCTTGAAGCAAAACTGGTGATACTTCATTCTCGATCATTTCCCAAATTTGATAATTTAAATTATCACATTCACATTTCAGTCTAATTAAAGATTCATTAAAAATCCACTTAGTTTTAATCTTCCCAAAAATCAATATTAATGATTGTTTAACTTTGGGAAATCAAACATGTCGCATTGACAATCTACACTGTACCATTGATTTCTGCCAATATATAACCTCTAAGCTCGTACGTCTTAGAGAAGGGTGTTAAGCAAGTTAATAAATTCTCTGCCACCAAATAGATAAATATTTAGCAGAACTAATACGAGGTTAGACAAGTTACTATGTCTTTAACTGGGTTAATGAACTAATGTCATTGAAAACACAGTTCACGATAAACCCAAAATCACATTCCGTTAATTATGAGATATTCATGGAAAACATATAAATATATAATCGATATCAATTTCTGTATCCGACTAATGATATAAATGGAATAACGACAAAGCCTTTTAAATTCCATATATATTAAAAGTCTTCCTCCACAGAAGCTCACTTCGAATTATTACCGAATCTAATTCCATTCCACTCCAATTTATTTTATTAAATTGGAAAAAAAACTTTACTTTGGAAATTTTCCATTAAATCTTAATAAAAAGATTTATAAATTCCAAATCACATTTCACTGTTAATCGGGTTAAAGAACAAGTGTTATTTAAAACACCGTTCACGATAAACCCAAAAATCCAATTCTTTTATTCAATTCCAATTAAATATTAATTAATTAGAAAACTTCACTAAATCTTAATTAAAAGAATTATTCTTTTCTCAACTGGGTTTAAGAACATTGTTAGTAAAGACACCGTTCACGACAAACCCATAATCCCATTTAAAATTAAATACAAGGCTTTGAATAGAAATTATATCGGCTTATATTCAATATCAAATTCTGAAACCAACAAATATCGTATTGGAAATAATGATATATATATATATATATCTTCCAAATTCCCATAACGATATCCATATAATCACGGAATCCAATATCGAAATATTCAAAAGATTATTTCCATTCCAAATCCATTCCAATTTGTTCGTTGGAAATATCTGGTTATATTAAAACGATTCACAAATCCAATTTATTTTATTTAAAAATTATTGGATTTCAAATCTAGTTAATAACTAGTTCATTTTGATAAAAATGTATTTTTATCTTTACAAACGTGGAATTTTTCATCCCAGTCCTTTCCAAATCATTTACTTTGATTTTACACAAATTATTAAAGTTTTTAATAATTTTATTAAGGCCCTTTCAGCCGATTTCCATAAATGGTCATCGAACTGCACTTACAACCACCATTTCCAAATTTGATTTGGGCATACTTCCATATCCAACCGTTAGATTTCAAATATCTTAAATTCGTTGGAAAGCTCTTTTCGATACGAACCCAATGGTTCTGGCTTTAGGAGAATCCGACGGTCGGATATCCCGTAATATCAATTCGAAGTCAATGGTTAAAATTCGCGAGCGGCCGCGGCGCAGCGCGTTCTATTCAGGCCATTATATTATATATAATATATATTTCGTCGATTTTGATTTAAAACGTATTTTATAAATCGTTTATAAATTCGTTTTAAAACGTTTCTAGCTTCATTTCCAATTTTAAATCAAAATTGAATAATCCTTATCATTATATTATTTAAATGATAATATTTTCAAAATATCATATTTTGAAATCATTTCCTTTTCGATATTCATTATAAAAATGAATAAAATCGATATAAATGTCGTTCGTGTCAAAATAGCGTATATCTATTCAATACGGCTTCACATATTTCAATATTTTCGTGTCCATCCAAAATCGGACATCAAAATCAAATTTTAATCCTTTATTGAATATTATATAATAATATTCAGTAAATTGTAAAATATCCGTTATTCCTGAATTGGAATCAGACACGGTAAATTACAATATAAGGTTATTTAAATGGATTTCATACAACACATGTATACAGCAACCATGATAAATAATAATCCATCATCCAGAGTGCATTCTACAACTGTATAAGCGTTAAAAATAAATAATTAACACTCATCTCAGCCTGTCAATCCATCAATTGGCATACCACTAATTATTGGGATCAATGTATGTCAAATATCATCACAATACCCGTGTGGGGTTTCCAAACAACAAATATTGATTATTATTTGTGTAGTTGGGCGATGTGTAAAATATTATCGTCCCAATCATCATCAGTTAAATAGGTGTACATAAAAAATTCGTTTGATTTGTAAATGAATATTTATTTCATTTTCAAGAGAATTTTATGTCGTTCATTGTTAGCCTACTTTGTGAACTATGCTACACAAAGTTAAAGAGTCAAACAATGAAGAGTACCCTGCCAGATAATCGGATCGGGTTTCCTTAAGCAAAAACAGATCAGTACAAAGCAGAAAGGGAAGGAAAACAAGCCGAGCCAAATCGGATCCTTATTGCCAAATCAAATTAGAGGGGAGCGGAAGAAGAAAGAGCTTCTCCAAAGACCGGATTGGTTCGGGTAGGTTGATCCGATCCCATTCTCTACAGGACAGACGATCCGATCCCTAGCAGCGACGGTTTCACCCCACGATTCTTTAATACTCGGAGTCGTTATACCCACGATCTACCCATGTTTGCCACTAACCTGTTGTGTTGTCATCATCAAATTCCATTCGAACCCGATTGTGGCGGGATTGATGACACGTGGATCCGAACTGATCCCACTCCAGGGGGATTTTCCACCTATAAATACACCATCAAGAGGCATTTGGAAGGATCTTTTTGGCACTTTCAGGATTGAAACTCCTTTTCAACCCGAATTTTATCAATCTATTCAGCCTACAATCATCTTTCAAGTCATATTGGGAAAGAAATTGAGGGAATCAATGTATGAAATGAGTGAGAATTGAATGAAAATCATTATTGTACTCGCATTCAAGAGATCAATCAAAAAAAGAAGAAAAGTGGACGTAGGCTATTTAACGCCGAACCACTATAAACTGTGTGTTTTCTTCATTTTAGCTTTCATTTCATTAGAATCTTTTCTATTTTGGGTGTTAGAGCCAATTTTGGATCTAACATTTTGGTGCTTTCACTGAGAAATCTTCGAATTCTCAGCCTTTTGGGATTATCATTCTACTATTTAGACCCTCAAGTTCAAAGAAGTTAATCCTCCGTTTTTGACATCTTTAAGTAATTGTTGACTAACTATTGAAGAATCGAATATTATCGCCAAGACAAAAGGAAAAGAAGTGCAAGGCGCTAGGGGAAACGATGCTAGAGAAGATCAACAAGCCATCGTGCTAACGAGCTCACGTGCTCAAGACTCTGGAGCAGGCCGCTCCGGTCAGGAAGGTCCGAACCGGATGGAAGACCCCGATCCGAGCCGGTCCAATGAAGTTGAGGGCACTCATTCTCCCCATCCGAACCGCTCCAGCCAGGCCACTGCACTCCGATCCAATCCGATCCGAACCATAATGAAGCTGGAACTTCAACTCGAGCTCCCACCAACGCTCCGATTCTAGCCACGATGACTAATGTTCAGTCTGATCCATCTACACCCGTCACACAGGGAGATTTTTCATGCTTTCTTGACATGCTCCAGAGTACTAAGGAGGCATTGCAAGCCCAAAGGCGTGACAACCTTCGCATGCAGGAAAACATGATCACCATGGGTAGAGAACTCCAAGAGCTCCGGAGGCAGAAGACTCCTTCCCCAACACGCTGCCTTGCTACAGATGATTCGTCTTCTTCAGACGAGGGATGCCCTCGTGAAAGAAGGCCGCTTGAACGACCTCAAAACCTCGATCAGTTAACTTTTGGATCTTTAGGATCCCGAGAAGACGCCGCTCGTGTATTAGGGCCTGATGACCCAAGCCTGCAACAACCTATGTTGCTACCCATGTGTGGATCCTATGTCCTACCCAGGGTTCCTAATATTACCAACCCTACGCAACAGCAGCTTCTTCAACCTCTACCTCCTGAGATCGATCGGGAGCACAGAGAGCAGTGTAGAGCAGCTACCGCTAGAAAAAGGAGGTTATCCCCTAATCAGGAACCCAGGGGTAATCCGAACATCAGACCTAGAGAACCTGTGCGGACATTAACAAATGCCGATGTATGAGTAATGGTGCGCCAGATTATGTCCGAGAGCCGACGGTATACTAATGAAGATTGGGGCATTGAGCGAAGTCATACCCCCTTCACGGATGATATATTGGACTTCCAGTTCCCTCGGCGATTCAACTTGCCTTAGATGGATCGATATTCAGGAAGAACGGACCCAGGGCAGCATCTGATGAGGTATGGACGGTTCATGAATGCGGCAACAGCTCCAAATGCTATAAAATGCAAAGCCTTTCCAATTTATCTTGAAGACGTAGCGTTAATGTAGTTCACCCGACTCCCCCCTCGGTTGATATCAAATTTCACAGAATTGAGTGAGCGCTTCATGAATCAGTTTCGACTTCATGCCCGAAAGTCCAAGAGCGTCATAGAGTTGTCACGGATTAAACAGGCCCTTGGAGAATCTTTGAAGTCATATTTAGATTGCTTCAACCTGGCCGTCACCGAAGTTAGTGATCCTTATGAGCTTACTATCCTGATGGCCTTGATAGAAGGGGTAGACCCTGACACAGAATTCGGGGATTACTTGTCTGGGAAACTGCCTCCTACTAGAGAATTGTTCTATGAAAAAGCTAATATCCGCTTAAGGCGAGAAGAAGCTCGTGCAAATAGGAAGAGAAAGTCCGAAGGGGCCTCGAGGGAAGGTGTCCAGAGTAATGTTGATGTGAAACAATCTGTAGACAGTTCAGGGAAGGTTGAAGTAAACGTTGGCAACCAGAGTGGGGGTAATAGCAACAGAAATGGGAAGGGCAACAGAAGGAACATAAACCGAGGGAATAGCTCTAGTAAAAGACCCAGATTCAAGACTTTTGAAAATTATACGCCGTTAAATGATACGTTGGAGAATATTTACTTGGATACATATAGCATATTGCAGTACAAAAAATCACCACCCAGAGACTCCACTGAGAAAGAGATTGCAACAGGAAAGTTTTGTTTGTTCCATGGAACCCACGGTCATTCCACCAATGAATGCCGTCATTTGAGAGATATAGTCGAAAAATTGCTGCGGGAAGGGAAGTTAGATGAGTACACGGTTGCCCCAAGGGACGAGGGCAAGGGGGACAAGCCCCGAACCAAAACCAGCCCACTTCAAAACCCACAGCCCGGCAGAAAGGTAAGGGGATCGTTATTAATACTATTATAGGCATACCTCACCTAGTTGGTCGTAGTTTTAAAGCAATGGATCAGTATGTCAACGCCGCCAAGCATTTTGAGGTAGGAGAATGCAGTAGCCTCGAAGACATTACTCCAGTAAAACAACAAAAGACGATGTCAAACGACGTCGTATTCCGCAGTAGAGATGATTCCGGAGTTCAATCTCCAACTGACGATCCACTAGTGATTACCACGACAATTGGCCCTGCTTTAGTCCATAAAGTGTTAGCGGACAACGGGAGCTCGGTCAATATCCTCTTCAAGAAAGCTTTCGAACAAATGAGACTCGAAGCTAAAGATTTAAAGCCATGCGAAGGATGGATACGTGGCTTCAACGGAGCGTCGACGGCTCCGATGGGCTATGTGGAATTACCAGTCACATTAGGGCAGGGAGATCGCCTGAGAGTGAGGATCCTGTCGTTTGTAGTTTTGGATGTGGAGTCACACTACAATGCCTTCCTAGGCCGACCGCCCCTTGCCGAGTTTAGGGCATGTATTGCACCTTGGTGCTTGCTGCTTAAATTCCCGACTGACTCGGGAATTGGGGTAGTGAGGGGCGACCAAGCTACGGGACGAGCTTGTTACATGATGGAGTTAAAGATGCTAATGAAGGGGTTGGATATAGAAACTAAGGATGATTCTGCCCCTCCAAAGGAGAACTCAGCATATCAATTAAGGGGTCCTGCCCCAAGAGAGTCGCCCTCAGATGTGCTCGAGGATATAGATCCCAGAGAGGATAGAGAACCCGAGGATAGGAAGGCGACTCCCAACGAAATAACAGTAGATATACCTATTGATGAGATAGATTCAACAAAAGTACTAAAGATCAGCTCGCAACTAGATCCAGTCCGAGCGAAAGAGTTGGCTGCTTTTTTTAAAGGCAAATCTGGATGTGTTTGCCTAGACTCACGCTGACATGTGTGGGATTTCGCCTGTCATCATGAGCCAATCTTTGTGTATTAATCCAAATCACCCACCAGTCAAACAGAAGAGATGGATGTTAGGCCCAGAGCGGTCAGCAGCTTTAAAAGAAGAGGTAGAGAAATTAAAAGATAATGGATTCATTAAGGATTCGAAATATCCTGACTGGATATCGAATCCTGTCCTGGTCAAAAAGTCAAACGGGAAGTGGCGAACATGTATCGACTTTTCTGATTTGAACAAGGCTTGCTCGAAGGATAGCTATCCTCTCCCCAGAATTGATCAGCTAGTAGATTCGACGGCCGGGCATGAGCTTTTATCCTTTATGGACGCCTATTCTGGGTACAATCAAATTCCCATGCACATACCAGATCAAGAGCATACAAGCTTCATCACATACTTGGGGTTATATTGTTATGTGGTAATGCCATTTGGGTTAAAATGCAGGAGCCACATATCAGTGCTTGGTCAACTGCATGTTTTATAATCAAATCGGGAAAACCATGGAGGTTTACGTGGATGACATGCTTGTGAAGTCTAAACAATCTTACGACCATACAAGGGACTTAGCTGAAATGTTTTATATTCTTCGAAGGTATGGGATGAAGTTAAACCCCCTAAAATGTTCGTTTGGGATCGTATCTGGAAAATTCCTTGGGTTTATTGTGAGTTCTCGAGGAATTGAGATAAATACTAGCCAAATAGCAGCAATAAGGGATATTGAAGAACCACGCAAGATCAAAGACATTCAAAGCTTGGTCGAAAAAGTTGCTGCATTGAGTAGGTTTATCTCCAAAGCTACAGATAGATGTGTACCTTTCTTCGATCTCATAAAACGAGGAAAGCGAAATTTTGAGTGGACCCCAGATTGTGTGGAGGCGTTCCAGAATCTATTAGACTTATTAGAAAAGCCTCCAATATTATTAAAACCCGTGGAACATGAGGATTTGTTTGTCTACTTAGCGGTATCATCTCACGCCGTCAGTACGGCATTAGTACGTGAAGAGGATAAAGTCCAGAAGCCTGCATATTACGTGAGCAAAAAGCTAGCTGCTGCGGAACGTAATTATCCAAAGATAGAAAACTTGCTTATAGCCTCCTGATTGCTTCCCGCAAACTTCGCCATTATTTTCAGGCTCACCCGATAGTTGTATATACCGATCAACCTTTGAGACAAGTGTTGCAAAAACCCGAAGCATCGAGGCGGTTACTTAAATGGAACATCGAGCTGAGTCAATTTGATTTGAATTTTCAGCCACGAAGATCAATAAGGGGGTAGGCATTGGCTGACTTTATAGCTGAATTTACAATTCCTGAAGAGGAAACAGTGGGTGACAAGGTAATTACTTTGGACCAAGAGTTAGAGCTTAGTCCGTGGAAGCTATAAACGGACGGAGCCAAAAATGATCGAAAATCTGACGCCGTAGTTGTTTTAATAACTCCTGAAGGACGATCTATTTACTATGCATTACGATTAGAGTTTGCTGCTACTAACAACGATTCCGAGTATGAAGCCCTGATTGCCGCGCTGAAACTCGCCAAAGAATTGGGAGTGAAGACATTAGATATATATTGCGATTCCAAGATAGCTGTATGCCAGGTTCGGGAAGAATTTACTGCTAAAGGACCTCGACTCATTACTTATATCAAAAAGGTAAAGGAGTTGTTGGGAAGTTTGGAGCATTACAACATAACGCACATTCCAAGAATGGAAAACCAGAAAGCAGATCGATTGGCGAAGCTGACAAGTTCTGATAACCCTAAAGAAATTGAAATGGTCCCGATAGAGGTTTTGGAATCACCGAGTTTCGACCTAATGGAAGCGGAACTAGTCTTGGAAGTCGACCCAGAGAGAGAATCCTGGATGACATCGATCAAGAATTTCCTCAAGAATGGAACCCTCCCGTTGAAAAAGAGCGAAAGGCGAGCTGTAAGACGCAAGGCTGCAAGATACGTTTTACAGGACGACGTCCTTTATCGCCAAGGGTTTTCAATGCCCCTATTACGGTGTGTCGCACAAGACGAAATTAAACGTGTACTGCAAGAAGAACATGAAGGTGAGTGTGGAGACCACACTGGGGGCCAAACCCTAGCAAAGAAAGTATTGCGGTATGGATATTTCTGGCCTACTGTGAATAAAGACGCGGCTGATTATTCACGACGCTGCGACAGATATCAAAGATTTGCCAAAGTTCCCAAAGCGCCTCCGACTCAGCTCAAGTTGATGGTAAGCCCATGGTCGTTTGCCATGTGGGGAATTGACATTATTGGAGTGTTACCTATTGCCAGAGGAGGAGCTAAGTACGTGATCGTCGCCGTGGACTATTTCACAAAATGGGTGGAAGCTGAACCTTTAACAACCATCACGGCGAGGAAGATAATCAGTTTTGTGGTCAGAAACATTATTTGTCGATTTGGGATACCGAAGACCATCATAACTGATAATGGGACGCAGTTTGACTGCATCGAGTTCAGAAACTTCTGCCAGAAATATAAGATTGATAAACGATATACTGCAGTAGCTCACCCGTAGTCAAATGGCCAGGTCGAAGCCATAAACAAGGTCATTAAATCTATCCTGAAGAAGCGGTTGGAGCAAGCCAAAGCCAAATGGGTAGACGAGTTGCCACTAGCTTTATGGGCCAACAGGACAACCTTTAAGACGGCTACCAGCCATACTCCCTATTCACTTTCCTTCGGGTCAGAAGCAGTGACTTCGGTAGAATTGGAAGTCCCTTCTCATCGAGTCGCGTATTATGACCCAATGACAAATTGGACACTCCTCCTAGAGTCTCTTGATATGATTGAAGAAAAAAGAGATGAAGTAGACTTACGTGCCTCGAGACATCGACATCAAGTAGAATGTTATTATGACCGGAAAGTTCGCTTCAAAACTTTTGAACCAGGAGATCTAGTATTGAAACGAGTCTTCCCACCTTCGACCCAATTGGGTCCAAAATGGGAAGGGCCATACACCATCCAACGGAAGCTTGATACAGGAGCATTCAAGCTAACGACCGTGGACGGTCAAGAGATTCCCAGAGCTTGGAATGCTCAGCACTTACGACGGTATCTGAGCTAAATATGAAATGTCTTCCTTTTTGTTTTTATAAGCTGTGTAAAAAGGTACGACTTGCCTAAAAAGTCTGTTTATATGAATAAAGGATTATGAAGTGGATGTAGGCTACGACTTAGCTGAACCACTATAAAAATATCGCGTGTCATTTATTTTCCTGCATTATCTACATATTTGACAATCATTCTATCATGATCATGAAATACGAAACATTAAATTAAATCTGGAAAATTGGAAATAACCTATGTGCAGGAGCGAACAAAATGACCACTTGCATGATAGAATGCAAAAGAATGGGAAGATGACATTCTTAACTCTAACTTCATGAATCGAGAGAGAGTATAAAGGACGGGAAGACGACGTCCCTTGGGGCGTGAAGGTGCATCCGGATGAGAGACCGCCTCAACAATACTCTAACCTGGTTATGAGACAGGAGAGTATAAAGATGCTAGAAAGAATAGGCATCAATGACGAAAGGAAAATGGCCCCGTCGGAGAATCGGGGGCAATTGGATTTTGAATTTAATCAATCTTGAATAACTCTTGCTCAGTTATCCAAGATTGACTAGGGGCATATATGTGTACACATATTCCCCTTAACAATGACTTTATTATATAACTGTAATATGACATGCTTTTGCATTTTTACCTAAGTACTAAACTAACAACTATCAGACGTTGCAAGTAATAAATTATTATTATTTACAAACACGTGAGTTTGTACAGGGAAATCAAGCAAAGGATGCGAGGGCCGCACTCACTGCAACAATTGCGGACCAATTGAATATCAAAATAAAACAAAGCATATCATCACTTGGGCTTTGGAGCAGACTTGGATTTTTTGGCAGCCTTATGAGCATTCCTAGCCTCTTTTTCAGCATCAGTCATAATGCGCTTTGGCCTTTTCTTCTCTGTAGTCGAAGTGCTAGAATCGGTTGATTTCTTCCCAAGAGTCGGAACACTGGAATCAAGAGAAGATTTTTTAGCAAGCTCTTCTGTAATAGACCTACTTGAAAGCTTAACGACTAACCTTGATCCAAGATCCACCACTGCAAGGGGCTTAAGGCTTTCGGGGTTCAAGTCTTCAACTTTTAGCTGCATACGTTTGTCTTGTTCGGCTTTTATTTCAGCCAGAGTGATGTCATCGGCACTTTTTGAATCCCCAATTATAGCCACATCAGGATCTTCTTCATGCCCCTCATTATCATTGTCGTCTTTTAAGGCATCTATCATCTCGTCATCATGAGAAGTGTCGACCTTAGACAGCTCAGTGCCTCCTCCGGATTCGGCAGTGGTAGGCTTATCCTGTCCTCCCTGAGCCTTTTTCACGGATTCCTCTGCAATAGAGGGTCCTTGAGGCTTATCGATCTTCTCGACTGGTCCGGCACCTACAGAATGAGAAGCAAAAGATATCAACTCAGGAGAAAATAAAGGATCCTCCATTGATTGCCCAATTATGTGATGAAATGTGGAGACGGCCTTGACAAATTGAGGTGAAAAGTTAGAAATACCTTCTGATGGTTTCTCAATTGGGGTGACTACCGTCTCAGACGCTGATTCAGGTATAGGAGATAAAAGAGATGCCTTAGGAATTCCCGGGTTCTCGGGATCATATCCCTCGACTTCAGTAGTTTCAGTGGTAGCGGAAGAAGAACCAGCCTCAGGGATATTCTTTTTTTGGCCAGCCACATCTCCTCCTCCATAGCAACGGCAATGAGGCGACGCCCCTCGGCCAGGCGTGCCGGTTCATCATCTCTCAGATACTTCTCCATATGTTTATCTTCATCAACGAAGTCTACCTTAAGTTCCTCTTTCTCCCATTCGATGATTTGACTCCATATGTGAATTAAGGTAGTTGGATTGTCTTCATTCCAAGAGATGTTTCGGCGACGAATTATGTGTGTAAAGAATTCAATTAGTAATTCGCTAAAACCGTGCACTTCTTTCTGAGCCTCTGATAGTTGTTTACGGGTCTCTTCAGCAGACTTAATGACGTTCTCCACATTCCCCTCAGCTAGGGCAGCCCTATTCTCGGTTTCCATTAACTTGGACTCCAAGTCAGCGTTTCGTTTCTCCAGTTCAGCATTTTTTCTCGCTAACTCGGCTTTTTCTTGCTCAAGAGTATTATAAGCCAATTGCATTTTGACATTGTCCTACTTAGCGTCTTCCACTTGTTTCTTCAACTCCAAACGCTCTTGACTATGAGATTCCAGCAAGTCGTGATAACGTTTCTGTAGCTCCTCAAATTGCTGTTCGAAGTTGTTGGCGTCTCGTTGAGCGATGATGAGTTGAGCATGTGTGTCTTCCAGGTCCTTCTCCAAATTTTTCAAGGCCTTTTCATCGGAATCCGCAGTCTTTTTCATTGAATTAACATCTGTAATTAAATTCCGAATAATTCTGGAGAGAATGCGTGAATATTTGAACATCTCCGAGTATTGCTTCTCAACTGCGTCAATCTTTGCTTTAGCCTCATCTGCCTACTTTGAGGAAATAGGCTCGAATGCAGGTAAAAAAGTCAGATTCTAAAAGTAATGATCTGGGAACTGTTTCTCCAGATATGCCATCTTAAATTTGGACTCAGCATCCAATGGTGGAGGTTTGCAGTATGTAAGTTCAATGTCTTTTCGCTTAGTCGGGACAATGGCTATATCACCCTTTCCAGATCGCTTCTCGAAAACCTTGTGTTTGTCTCGTGAATCGGTATGTTTCGGTGGACTTTTTTCCCGACTGTGTTTGTCTTGGGAAGAAGTTCAGTCTTTAGGCTGCAACGTATCTTCTCCTCGACGACTCTAGTAGCTCTTATATCTGTCTGGATCCGACCGGACGGGGGAACGAGAGCACGAGGTATGTGGTCGATAAGAATCATGAGGCCTTCTGTCATCCCTGCCCCGGCTCTCACGGTGATCATGCTCGATATCGGAAAGAGGTCTAGACATGCTACGGTGCATTTTTCTAACATCGTAGTAAGGGCGAGACATTGTACCTGCACAACAATATAAGTGGAAATCAGAATCAGTGTTCACATAAAAAGTGAGTGCTGTGATGTGTGGTGCTAATGTGTTGAGTGCATCCTAAGTGGTATTCCCCCCGACAAACCCGAGTCTAAAGCCAGACTAGCGCGAGTGGGCTCTTTGGCCTTCACGGGAGTAGCCTCCTCTGAAGAAGTGAAAGTTAAAGGATTTGTGCCAAAGTCCTCTGAAGTATAGATGGTTTCAGGTAGGGGGAGATCTCCTAAACCCTTAAATGTGGAATCGTCGGTAGTAGGGGCATCTCCTTGAGAAGCATCTGTTGGCATCTCTTTAGGAGATGTTGACTTTTCAGGAGAAATAGCATCATCAGGGACGGTATACCCTTCTCTGTGCTTTTCAGCTATGTTGGTTAACTCGTCGTCCTGAGTTGAAGATGGAGAAGGTGAAGCCCGAAGAGGTATTGTTGGACCTTTCGAGCCCTCGCCTGTCTCAGGAATAATGTCTACTAGGGGTATGTACACATATGGACCCGTCCCATGACCTATGCTACGGGTAATGGATAGTAACCCCTGATGATGGAGAACTTCGTCGATGGTTAGAAACTTTTGATCTCCATTGAGAAGCCGATGCAAACGATCAAAGTACAATTGATCCGATATTTGCTTTGGGTTATCAACTGCGAATAAAAAAGAAAGCAGGTTAATGTGTTGGCATGAACATTTAAAATTGAGATCTAGAAAATCGGTGCTTTACTTGATTTGGTCCATCTTCTGGCGCACCCCAGCTATTGCCTGATATAAAACCATTCGAGCTTAGAATCGCCAGCCTTGCTGCTAAACGGAGCTGTAATAATTTTCCTTTTTGGGACTGATTCAAAATATGAGAAGGAAGGAGTCTCTTGAGTTTGATGCTTGAAATTATAAAAAAAACTGGTCGAAAGTAGGCTCTATACCTAAAACCTCTTTGTATGCTATATATAAGGTGTATAAATAAGCATAAGAGTTAGGATGTAACTGCATGGGGGCAATCCACATCTATCTCAAAAAGTCGACAACAAAAGGCGGAAACGGTGGAATAGCCCCAACCATACACATCAATCGGGTAACTGCCATAAATCCTTCCGGAGGATTGTGGGGACGATCTGCTTTCGATGGCACCAGGGTATCTCTTTTCGGTATCCCATGCTTCAGACATATTCGAACAAGTCTGTCGTCATCAATCGTCGATTCAACAGAATCTTTGGGTAACTCCAATATAATGGCAGACTCAAACTCATCAGGAGCTCAATTATCTCCTATCCCTCCTTCCTCTTCATCGCCAAGAGAAACTTCACTACCAGAAGGCATTTCATTATTGTGTGCTTCTACTTCGTAATCTGGACCCTCATCGTCCCATTCAGGGTCTGAGGGAGAGGATATGTCATCAAGAGTAAATTTCTCGGAAGTTTCCGCAACTTCTCTCTTCTCTGCTAACCTAGATGAACGTCTCTCTGCCATGAACGCTAAACCACTGAAGAAGCAATAACATAAGTTAGAGTAAGATAGCCCGTATCCGCCCGTGTACGTGTGTGAACTAAAGTGTGTGCTGTGTGTGCAAAGGATGCAAAGTAAACACATAAGAGTGTAATGCAAAGGTTCGATAAAGCAGTAATGTTCGGAATAGTTCTTGATGCTCGTTCATGTTCGTAAGGCACTCTCCTAACTATCATTTAAGTTGAAGATTATGTCAAGTATTGATTGGGTCAGCTGAAAAAATTCTTGCGCATTGAGTAGGACTGCTTCGGTTTGGTTCGGATGTAAGTGTTGGGATCGGATCGGGGGAGGGAGCTACATTTTGGTCTAAAGCAATCGTTCACAACCAACCAGCAAAACCGGATCGGTTCGGAAGTAGGCATTCGGAGCGGTGCAGATAGACTTGAGTATCCATACCTCTCTTCCGCCTTGTTTCTCATTCCGACTCGACCCGGTCAAGTGAGTTGTGCTCCCCATCTTTGTCTTTTAATCCAATCTGATCCGGTTAGATAAATTCCATTCCCATCTCCACTCCTATGCTACCTCACCCGAACTGAGCCCTTTCGTTACCCTCTTCTTCTTCTCCCCCTTCCTCATCAAAGCCGAACCCATCTCCTTCTTAAAAAACCAATCCTTTTTTTAGAAGCATGTCACAGCAAAATCACCATTGACCAATTTACCCCCTATCATGTCCAATCCTATCTCTGAACGCCTCGAGGTGATGACGTAGTCACCAACGACGACGGCAAGGGAGGAGGAGGCCACGGCGTCGAAGCCGAACAAAAGCCATGACCAAATCGTTCAAATTGACCACAAATTCAAACTAAACTCGATTATTACAAGGAAAATCGAAGTTTTAAACCTACCAGAGTGTTTAATTTGAAGATTAACGAGAAGATTTTGGAGTTTTTGAAAGTTAGGGTTTCGGTGCAAAGTCTGTTAGGTGAGAGCAATAAGAGAAAGGGAGGAAGAAGGAGATAGGCAGCGGGTTTATATAGGCCTATTGTGACCCCTTGTATTCCCAGCCTTTTTACTCCGTTCGGACCGGAGTGCAAGCCCACAAAAACATTTCGGCCTGTTAACCCAATGTTAAGCAAGACGAGAAAGAAAACCATTCGGGTCGGAGTCCAAACCCGAATGAAATCATACACATTGAAATGGTGTATAAGTTGAATTTAAAGAAAAATAAAGAAGAAGCCTACCTGGAAGGATCTCTGGTCATCGGTTAGAATTCCTAAAGCTTGTCAAAAACAAAGGAGGGAATCTGTGAACCTTTTTGGTGTATTTATAGGCTGCAAGAGGCACAACCTTATGAAGCGGCACATCTCTACAAACGAACGGGGATGACTATTTAACAATTCAAATTCAAATACCAATGAATAGATGATGTCAAGGCATGCTCCATCTTCGATAGAAGCATCCCTTAAGAGGGAAAAATGTTAGCCTACTTTGTGAACTAGGCTACACAAAGTTAAAGAGTCAAACAATGAAGAGTACCCTGCCAGATAATCTGATCAGATTTGGTTTCCTCGAGCAAAAACAGATCGGTACAAAGCAGAAAGGGAAGGAAAACAAGCCGGATCGGATCGGATCCTTATTGCCAAATCAAATTAGAGGGGAGCGGAAGAAGGAAGAGCTTCTCCAAAGACCGGATCGGTTCGGGTAGGTTGATCCGATCCCATTCTCTACAGGACAGCCGATCTGATCCCTCGTAGCGACGGTTTCACCCCACGATTCCTTAATACTTGGAGCGGTTATACCCACGATCTACCCATGTTTGCCACTAACCTGTTGTGTTGTCATCATCAAATTCCATCTGAACCCGATTGTGGCGGGATTGATGAAACATGGATCCGAACCGATCCCACTCCAGGGGGATTTTCCACCTATAAATACACCATCAAGAGGCATTTGGAAGGATCTTTTTGGCACTTTCAGGATTGAAACTCCTTTTCAACCCGAATTTTATCAATCTATTTAGCCTACAATCATCTTTCAAGTCATATTGGGAAAGAAATTAAGGGAATCAATGTATGAAATGAGTGAGAATTGAGTGGAAATCATTATTGTACTTGCATTCAAGAGATCAATCAAAAAAGAAGAAAAGTGGACGTAGGCTATTTAACGCCGAACCACTATAAACTGTTTGTTTTCTTCGTTTTAGTTTTCATTTCATTAGAATTTTTACTAGTTTGGGTGTTAGAGCCAATTTTGGATCTAACATTCATATATACGTTAAAAATTATATTTTTAACGGTAAAATATTTTATTCATCACATGAATATTTTATATAATTTATACATTCAACAAAAATGATATTTTTATTGTTCAAACATTTTGTTCAACACATGAATATTTTATACAGTTCATTCATTCAATAAACATAACAAAGTCAATTCAATCCAAACCAACAATCATGGTTTGTACAATCAATGGTGTCGGGTGCTGCTAAGCACCGTCTGCATCCTAGTATATATTTAGCTGTAAATAAATTGAGTGAGAAAGAGTTCTCACTGTCGGTTTTCACTCCTTCTAAAATTTTAGAAAGCTCCAAATACGTTCTAGTCTCTTCTAGAATGTAGAAGACGTTTCCACGAGTCCAATGTCTCTTGTTTCACCGAATTTCGACAACATGTGAAAAAGATATGATTTTTTATTCATTAATCGTACTTTGCAACGCTTTCAAGTGCTGAAAACAGTTTAAATTAATCAAAGTTGTTACCTTCACCCGATGTTCAAAACTAGTTCAGCGATTTCTGCTCAAACCGTGTAGCTTTAGGACGATCGGACTTCACCACGTGAAGGAGCTTGGAATTCCACGCCTAGGGGTACCAACCGCACCGAACTCGAACGCCGTGGGGAGGAGAAATCCGACGGTGAACAGTGGAACTTTGAGGAGGTGATTCAAGCGAAATACACAATGATAAAATTCCAAACTAGTATGGATTTGTAACTCTCAAGATTCTCTACAAAATTGTCTAAAGAACCATATGATTTCATTGAGTAAATTAGAAGAAATCGAGGGAGAAAGAAATGAAGCTTTTTCGTCGTTCGCTGATAAGAGGGATCGGGTTTTGACGAAGTGATTTGTTCAACGCGGTTTGTGATTGGATATTATTTTTTATTTCTAATTTCTTTTGAATACAAAAATACCCTTTAGTCCTTACGAACTCTAAATCAAACCCAACGACTGTTGCCCCTAGCTAATTACCCTCATTCTGGACACAATGGGATATGTCTCATAAGCCAATTCGACTGTTTCGATCAGTTTTATCTTAAATTAAAATATAAATCAATGTATATTGAATTCAAATGTACATTTTAATTTACCGGGGTCACGTACTGACTCCAAAAATTCCAGAAAAATAAATCTAGCTATGTTTTGACGATACAGTCCTAACAAAACTAATTTCGTCGAATTTGAAGGCCGTTTGAAAAATGGTCATTTTCAGGTCGATCCAATTTGACTGAAATTGACAAAACACGTTTTCTTTTGCCACACTCACATATTAATTTAAAAAATTATGAAAATTGGAATCTAGCAATAATTCTACATTCCGGATCCAACTAAAGTGGTTTCGTCGAAAAACGGAGGTCGTTTGCAAAATGGTTATTTTTAAGGGCTATATATTATATTAAAATATATATAAATTCCATAGCGACTATTTCAAATTTTAAGCTGGACATAACTTTCAATTCTCCTTATGAAATCTGGATTTTTCACATTCGTTAGAAAGATATAATTAAACAGATTCAAATATTTCTGGTTTTACTGAAATTCAATTTATTTTGAATCTTGTACATTCATTTGAAATTTGAAATCGAATTTTCAAACTATCGCGCCATTTCTAGTCCATTTTATAATTAAAATAAATTTATACGTTCTAACTTCGGTAAAAATAAATTTTTAGTCGTTATTATTTAAAATAAATCATTTTAAATATTCAAAATTCATTAAAATAACTAAAATTTTAATTTTAATTTGGTTTTGAAAATCTGGGTTGTTACAGTTGATTAGGGTTTTCAGATTAGGGCTGACTACATGATTAGTTCGGTAAATACTGGTTGAGTGAGAGATTTGAATGGAGAGGTAATGTGGTATCACGAAGCATACAAAATTTAATGAGTTTCATTTTTTTAATTGCGGTATTAGGAAGAGGATATTGGGGTGCCCTTAGCACCACACTTTATTCCTCGTTGCAATTGTGAAATCTGTGCAACTCCCCTTCACATATGGTTAACTGATGCTATAGAAGAACCCACTCTTATTTCGGCTCTTATACATGTTGCTACTATGGTAGCAGCAGGAATTTTTCTTCTAGGTTTTCTTCTTCCTCTTTTCATAATCATCCTTACATAATGAATCTGGTTTCCTTAATAGGTATAATAACAATATTATTATGAGCTACTTTGGCTCTTTCTTAAAGAGATATTAAAAGAAGCTTTGTTTATACTACCATGTCTTAATTTGGTTATATTATATTAGCTCTAGGTATATGCTCTTATAGGGTTGCTTTATTCCATTTGATTGTTAGAATTTGATACAGAGAGGAGAGAGGTTAAACGGTAAAGCATAAAAGACTACATTGTTATAACTTTATTGATTGACTTTACTAAAGATACTTGCTTACATTGCCGATCCTTGCCTATTTATACATAGTTTATCTGTATGTAAAAGAACATTCTAGATAAGAATATTCTAGAGTACATTTGGGTCTATTATAATAAATAATTTTATACCAAATATAAATCCAAATCAATGCAATTAAATAAAGGCAACGTATCTTCTAGCATATTCTCTAACATCCCCCCTTAAACTCACGATGCGAAAAATCGTGAGTTTGCCAAGTAGAAGCTGCAATAGCCAGATCAAGCAACCATTTCAATATTGTTAGAGAGTAACACCAAGCATCAAACATTCAACTACAACTCCAAACAACTCAATAACTCCATTTGAAACTCCAAAACAACTCAACTATCTTCAATCTGATCGGTAAGCAAGAGATCTGAGCGGCCAAATGACAAAAGGTGTCTCAGATGTATTTGTATGTTTGCATCTCCCAAACATACAAAGAAAACAAAATAAACTAAAATGAGATGAGTTTGCATATGTTTGCATCCCCCAAACATATCAAACAAAAAAAAAACAAATCAATAGGGATGAGTCAGCATATGTTTGCATCCTCCAAACATACCTTACAATATCATCTACCACCTTCAATTAACGTCAATTGCCCTCCTAATAAACAGGGTTACCGATATAGACATCAAACGAACAATGAATATCTTCAAACTAATGTTACTCTCTAACAACTCGGTCAAACCCTCTATTTCAATCAAGACGCAACTTTCACCATACCACAGTCAACACCATACTCTACCATTTCAACAATTCACCAAACTGCTTCAACACCATCACATATTGTCTTCACTCACAACTGAATCATCAACAAACCACTTCATACACAATCAAAACCATATGGCTTGTAGCATTCTCGAACCACTACATCACCTCTTCACTGCTCAACTCCAAAGCCATCAAATCATCTCCTTCAATTCACTGAACCCGCAACGTCCATCTTCCGCAGACTTCACCAAAACCTCATAATCTAACTTCATCGCCCTCAACTTTGGCCTACACTTCGACCCAGTTCTGCCAATATAATTCAACCAAATCATCGAATTCAATCACACCCAACTCACGACCACAATTCACGTTGTACTTGTCAGCCCTAGCTTCGGCCCTCACTTCACGCACCCACCAGCATACCCCAAATCAGTAACAGAGACTCCTTCGCATATTCACAAATTAAGCAGTCGGTGCTCCAGTCCACACAGACAACGCCAATCAATTCGAAACAACCTGAAATCCATAAACCCGATTACACCCCATTTTTTGTCGTTGAAGAAGAGCAACCACAGTCCGTAACACCCCGCAGCCAGATCTTCACATCTCAGTTTTCAAGCCAAACTCTTGCTATAAACTGCATATCATACCCAAAAGCCTCTCACATTCTAGCAGACATCCATCTGCAGCCTACGATCACCCTTCCCTAAATTACAACAAAACTATTAAATCCCAAAACAGTCCACTGCTTTCACCATCTCCCATAAAACTGCACCATACATCAGTCACTCAACACACTTCCATCAAATTTCTTCCATTTCGAACCACCAAACAACTACACACTCTATTTCACACGATATTCTCCTCAGCTACCAAACAACCATAAAACTGTTCAATCCTAACACCAATAACCCACTCCCTTCCATTCAACTACCTTCACAATCAAGCACAAGCATATTCAATATTGACTGGCCATGTACTCCATACCGACACAAGCGAACACAAGCGCAAGCTTCACCACATTCCTTTACCCTTTCTACATCACACTCTTCTCGTCACAAATACCATAGCACATCAGCAATCAAATTCACAATCACACCACTCCAACATATCAGCCAAACTTTACCAGCAAAAACCATTGTCATCTACCACCAGCGTACACCATCCCCAGTCACATCCTCATGCACAAACAAGACGCAAACTGATCAGTTCATGAACCCCAAGCCACCTCCTACTTGAAAACGAACAAAAGCATCAACCAGGCAGCAACGAACACCAATACCTTTTCCACCATGCAAACCACAAACGCCACAAACTCCATGCCTAGCAAATCCGCACCTGAATAATCCGTAGCCAATTCGAGCTGTAGAACAGCATCCATCATCACACAAATCCCAACCATTACTACAACTTCTACAGCAAAAATCCGAACTTAGACCAGATAGGGTGTTTGAGCGCAAGGAAGAGATTCGATTGTGGAGGCTTCCGGAAAAATCGTCATCTGAAGAAATCTACAATTTTGCTTTGATAATTGGAAAAAACGTCTGAAAACTTCGAAAACACCAAATTCGAACCATACTGAAAGCTTCGAAAACACACCTGGAAAACCCTTGCTTTGAGATCCAAGTTCAATTCACAAAATCGTAGACGCAGCAACAAAAACCTCATCTGCCAATTCGCAATTTGCGACCATCTGCTTTGTTTCCCAATCCGAATTTTAATTCAAGTCGAACGGTTTTTTTATTCTCTCCCCTCTCTTTCGCCTGGCTCTGATACCATGTTAGAATTTGATATAGAGAGGAAAGAGATTAAACGACAAAACATAAAAGACTGCATTGTTGTATCTTTATTGATTGATTTTACAAAAGATACTTGCTTACATTGCTAATTCTTGTCTCTATTTATACATTGTTTATCCTTATCTAAAAGAACATTCTAGATAAAAATATTCTAGAGTATATGTGGGTCTATTATAATAAATAATTATATACTAAATATAAACCCAAATCAATGCAATTAAATAAAGGCAACATATCATCTAGCATATTCTCTAACATATTCCATTTGATCACTCATGCATATTTCAAAAGCTTTATTATTTTTGGGATCTGGATCCATTATTCATTCAATGGAATTCATTGTTGGATTTTCACCAGATAAAAATCAAAATATAGTTCTTATGAGAGGGTATATTCCAATGCAAATATTACCTTTTATTAGGTACATTTTCTCTTTGTGGTATTCCACCTCTTGCTTGTTGAAAGGCGAAAATCTTAATGATGGTTGGTTGTATTCACCAATTTTCACAATAATTGCTTCATCTACACAGGATTCACTGCATTTTACATATTTTCAATGTATTTACTTACTTTTGGTTTACATTTGTGTATTCGTTTTCAAAATTATAGATCTTTCTATTCAATATCTTTATGGGGAAAAGAAGTACTCAAAGCAATAAAAAAACAATTATTGTTTTCAACAATGAATACTAAGATTTCTTCTTCTTTTTTAAAAAATTACATATCAAATTGAAAATGTTTTTCAAAATAGTACGATATTTTAGTGCATATTTTATAAATAAATTAAATGTACTTACACCTATCCTCACAAGTCGGACAATACTATGTTATTTCTCATGCTTATATTGGTATTGTTTACTTTATTGATTCGAACAATCGGAATTGATTTCGGTGAACTAGAACCTGGTCAATTTGTCAAAGTGGTTAACTCCATCTACAAAAAAAAAAAAAAAAAAAAAAAAAAAACATCAAAATGGGCCTACGGATTTTCGTTATTTTTAAAAAAATGAACATAACATTTTTTGGATTATTTATGCCATCATTTTATATGGAACTGTTTATTCATCTCTACAAAGTTTAGTCAAGTCAATTGTGAAGAAGATCTGCATGATAATTTTATTCAACCTAATAAAATATTGTGACATATAACTGATCCTATTGTCGTGGTTATATAGATATATTTTATACTAAGATTTTTACTAGATATATAAGAGAATTTGCTAAACTAGTTCAGCTTCTTGATAGATATATAATTGTGAGAATGATAAACGGGTTTGGTGTTATTAGTTTATTTATAGGTGAAGGAATCAAATATGTGGAAGGTGGACGAATTTCGTCTTATCTATTGATTTGACCAAAGGCATGACCACAAATTTATAATGAATTTTGTGTGTCTAAAAATATCATGTTTAAAATGTTTGTAGAATGAACTTGGATTTACGAATGGTTGTTTCACAAGTTTGGAAAAATAAACAAAACAGTGTAATTCATCATGTAGGTTTCAATGGTTGGTAACAGAAATTTATCCTTCATGGTAGGGGTCGCTTAATCGTGTAGGTTTTAAAACATTGAGAGCATTATAGTCAACACAAAATCTTTAAGCATCATCTTTTCCCTATAAAAAAAAAAGTAAAACGGATTAAGCGAATAGATTTGAGATTTGATGAAAGTTGCATGATTTTGGATTATAGCATGTTTTGGACTTTGGATTCAATCTCATGTTTAGAAAACATGGATATCGATAAGATTTCACATTCATGAATTGAGAGTCGAGTGAGAAGTCGGTGAATATGGTGGTCCAAGACTAGAGTGAGGTGAGAGGTCAATGAATCTATTAAATAGGGTAGCATAATGGACCAAAATTGCTTGTATTTGTAGGTCTGTAGGGTCGGCTAGAGTTCAGTTAGGCTTGCATTTGTGGTAGGGGTGGGAGTGGTTCGATCAGGCACAGTTTGGAGTCAAAACCGCTTCTGCACAGCCTTAAACGGTTGATCAAATACAAAACATTATACTGACCATTCAAATGGTTCGGTTTTGACGTAATACGACTTAGTTTTGGCTCGGTTCGGTTTGAACCCGTATTAAATATGAAATAAGAGAAATACTTCCATCAACGTTCAATTTAGATTGTGTGAAGTTGTGTCACTTAAAGCTTAAAACACAGTGTTATCCTTGATTAAAAGATTAGTTTATAACTATATGAACACTTTAATTTTACAATTAATGAAAAGTGAAATTGTTTTAATACATTAACCAAACATCAACGTTAATCAATGCATAAACATTAAGCAAAATAACTCAAATAAGAATATAATTAGCATTATCCCAAAAAAAAATGGAAACTATTATACTGAAACTATAATTTTTTTCTTTTGTGATAACAATTATTATTAATATAACAACATACGCTAAAATTTTGTATGTTTTGTATAACATACGCTGAAAATAGAATATCGCTAAAATAAAAAATTAGAGTGGGCTTAGTTATATTTTTATCATAACACTACCAATTTAGGTATGCGATTTGGTCCAGTTTAACACAGTTGGATCAACAGATCAAACCATAACCATATCGTTACAAGTCGGTTTGGTCTGAGGTATTCACTTTAAAAATAAGAATTGGTCCGGTTTGGAAAGCAGCAGCAATCTGTTCTATCCTAGACAATACTGTGAGATTGGATCCCTCAGAACAGCAAATGATCATTGTCATATAAATGTACCTCGTCGTTTGCGTCACAAACACTAATACGGATGGTACCAACCAAAAAAGAGTCGATTTTGGAAGACATTAACATTGTAACCAGAGTAAACATCAAGTTATCAACAACGTCAACAGTTACCACAACTGTCGAGCTACAGCAAAATATCAAGTCGGAAATCAGACAAGCTGCTGCCATATCATAACATTTCAACAAGTTAGAACTAAAAAAAACCATGTCAAAATTAGTTCGAGATATTCACAATCAACTAACAGCTGTAGTTTACTCAGTTTGAGTATGCCAGTTTGAGTATGCCGATCAATCAATCTCCAAACTTGAGTATGGTTCGTATCCAACCTGTAGTTTGAAAAAGATGAAGAAAGCATGATAATGATATTTGTATTGAAATAAACCAAATGCTTCTGATCTGATATATCTTTTGTTTATTCCTGCTGCTACTTTGACTTGCACATCTTCTAATACATTCAGACTGCTATTAACACCAAAATAAGTTCTAACCATGCAGCATTATCATTCTTTCACTTAAATAACCAACAGGTGTATTTAAAACTCAAGCAAGTTAATGGACTTGCTTATGTCAATAGAATGAATGGGTGCTGGAATGGCAGCTTTTGGTTATTATTAGCATATGAAATGGTAACTTGAAGTTTAATAAGGTTAAACAAAGATAGATTGCATTCCTGATATCGATAAGTGAGATACTTACAGAGATGTCGTCATAAACACGCCATATAGTCTCACCCAAAAGGTTTCCAACTGAAAGAACAGTTAACTGAGGGAAGCACATTTTATCCAAGACCGGTATGGTGTTTGTGATGATCACTTCTTGGAAAAGGCCACTAGATAGCCTCTCTATCGCAGGAGGGCTGCCATAGAAAAACAGCCACTAAAATTACAAATTCTCACATTAATAACTCAAGTAGTAAATGTTGAATACAAAATACAGACTTTCATCACCGGATTATCATGTCATTTTACTTCTACTTTTTCCTTTCCACACATAAGTGGCCGATGACGCTCAAACATAGAATTTTATTTTTATTTATTTTTTAATATGAACACAAATGTATCATATCAAATCTCTATCTACATCACTGCCATTGATAATGTAAATCCGACCAACTAATTTCAACCATATTTTTCGAAAATCCCAAACTACCATTTCTCCTTTATCCCCCTCCATATCGCACTTGCCTGTCTTGCTACAGTTAATCCATAGTAAACCATAATTCTCTTACCAAACTAACGGCGAAAAATCTTTATTCAACACAATCATCCTCTCCAACTGCAATTCCAGAATGAACGACGTCTCCAACTTCGATTACCGAAATTGGGAATAAGGGCCCAAAGCTAACTGGGCACGGAGAGGGCCCCATGCCTGAATCCGGCAACGCCTATGGGCTCGGCGAAGGCGTTGGGGGTGCAAGAAAAGGTGATTTTGGGGAAACAGAAGGAGGAGAGTGGACCCCGCCGGAGGTGGGCAACGAGCCTGTCATAGGCGTAGTAGGAGGTAGGGGAGCGGTGGGCTGCAGAGGAGCAGGTGGACATCTCGATGTCTTCTAAGAGACAGCCAGCGATGGCGCATGTAGTGCGGGATACAGAGGAGTGGTCGGAGCAGGTGGGGTCCACACAAAAAGCGGGTGAGGAAGTAAGTGCAGGAGCGGTAGGTGAGAGTTGAAGTGTGAATGCGCCTTCACACATGATGCATTTGAAAGGGGTGCAGGGGAACCAGATGAGGTCGCCTGTGTATGTCCATGACAAGCACAATAGCAGTTTCGAGGTTTATAGTGAGTGAGTTAGTGTGGTCGCTGCTGGAGTTGAGGGAAAGACACAAGTTGGCTAACATGGTGGTGGGTGTGGAAGCAGGTGGAGATTGATTTTAGGTGGTGGGAAGGAGTCTGGATTGTGCTACAGAGTCTGCCGGTGAATGGAAGGAGGAGATGTGTATAACAAACTTTTTCTTTCTTTCTTTTTTCTTTTTTTTTATAATGATTATATTGGGCATTAGTTATGGAAATGATGATTTTAAGATATGTTTGGACAAAATCAGTGGTGTAGCCAGAGAAAAAACCTGGGATGGTCAAAAAGTGAGAACATCTCCTTTTTCTAATTATCCAAATAAATGCAGAAAAAATGACAATGAACAACAACTATATAGTCAATTAATCCACTACAAAACTTTTAATTATTGAACTTTCAAAGTAGAGCAACCATACACACAAATACTATCAGTTCAAAGTTTCATCAACTAACTATATTAAATAATTAGTTGCGTCTAGGCTCATCAAACATCAATTATGTACCAGAGCCCACTGTATCATCAATAACAATTATAATTAATTACACCTAGATAGGCATGTAATTCACAGATTTCGACAGTCTAATATTAGTTGGATTCAGTGAAGAGAGAGGTCGAGGACTGGTTTTTTTTTTTTTAAATAAAAAATAAAAAATGGAGATATGGTCAGGTTTGAAGTCAAGAGTAATGAGAAACTAGCCATGTAAACTGGCAATTGGGTTTCAGCTTGAAAAACGTGCAAAATATTTATAAATCCTGGGAGGGTCACCTGCCCTCCCCTGCCACGATGTGCCTCCACCCCTGGACAAAATCTGTGAGAATATCGTTATCGTTAAAATTGTAGCGAGTAGAGTCATTATTATCAAAGTTGCCATGCATCGGTTCTACTGGAGACTCTTGGGAACCAACTTTTTCAGTTTTCCAAATTGCCTCAAGTAACAGTCCAGTTACTATCAAACATTAATCATTCTCTGTTTTTTCTCAATTGTGGAAATTTGGTTTCTTCCCTTATTTTCACGCTTATTACATGAAACACCCTTTCCAAAGATGTTTTTGATTAAACCTCTATTTTTTATTTTGGTTTAAAAAATCATTTATTTTTTCAAAATATAAATCTAAACATATGTTGCATGTTTATATGGTCAAAAACAGATTAGTTTTCAATCATTAGTTACATTTAATGAAGGGTTGATCCATCCTCAACTTCACCAAAAAAAAAAAAAAAAAAAAAAAAAAAAAACCAAAAAAAAAGAGGAAAAACCCACTGTTCACCCAAAGTTGGTCCAACCTCATGAAATCTTCTAAACCAAAACTAATCTTTAGACAGCGTATCACACAGTGGTAAATTACAACTGATAGTTTTTCTCCTTGCCAAACGTAAGGCAGATGACACTCAAACACAGGAATTTTTTAACATGTGCGCATGAAGCATCATATCACATGTTTTCAATGAACTATCTATCCAAGAAGTATTTCAGGGACAGCTAAAAATATTTTGAGAACTTAAAATGTTCTAGATTTCTTTCTCATTAATTCCTGATGACTTGTTTACTTATAAGCTATACCATATAAGTTGATGCAAAACATAATAACCATATTCAAAATTCTGGTAGTGAAGGGTTGAATGATACTCGGATTAAATATTATGTGCACTTCATATTCAATGCATATAGCAAATTTGTGCTATCAGTGTCTCGCAGTAAAAAATATAAAAAATATAAGACAGTATGTTCAACGCGTGCCCAAAAAAAGTTTTAAACCAGCTAATGATAAGTGATGTGTAGGTTACCTAAAAACAGCATGGGTGCTGCAGGCATACACTTCCCTTGCTCCCTCTTGATGCAAAAGGGCAGCTCCTTTTGCAATAGTTCCTATTTCCAGCATATATGACAAAAAGAAATGTTAATATATTCTAATAGGTAGAAAACAAATGTGTATTATATTCCAATACGTTTATAGTAATAGCTAACCTGCGGTATCTATCATGTCATCGACCATAATAGCAACTTTTCCTTTAACATCACCAATTAAGTTCATCACCTATTCAATGTTTGAAGAATAATACCACATTAAAAAAGCAAAAATAATGATTGAAACAGGTAGTTGAGTTCTGTGTAAATTTATACAATCAGGCATAGAACAAGTTTCAGGAAACCATTAATTAAAGTAAATCCACCAGCATTTCGTTATCCAAACAAATTTATACGTGTTGGAACAAATTAAGTGGGAAGAAATCTAAAAAATCTTGGATGAAGAAATGTATGCATGCAAACCTGGCCAGAGACCAAGTCTGCCGAGACTAGGGATTAGGGCGATGCTAGGGGACAATAAAATTTAAAAAACATGACTAAAATAGATTTTAGGGTTCAACGCTCACGAAGATTCTTCTCACTTCTTGAGTCCAGTTATACTGCCTCCATTCTGCCGCTGCTTTATTAGTTACCACCAGTGCTCTTAAACTCTAAGCACTGTTGTCATCTCCCGACCTGAATTAATTACAGGCTGAAATAATCATGAAGTGAATTGAATTGTTAAAATTGTCATTTGGTGTGTAATTGATGTTTGACGCTTGAGTTGGTTATCTTTAATTGATCTATGATTGAAGCTTATTCCTTGCCCTGCATAAAATTTCAATTGATTTTTGAATCAAATATTTGTTTAATGTAATAATTGCTATTTGATTATTTTCACCTAATAATTACTACTTGACTGATTGTGTTTGATCAATCGATTCTCTAGCCTCCGATCGTTTTCATGCATTGATTATAATAGTGAATCTTTAATTGATCGACTGCTATTTAAGCTTTGCATAATAATTCAACTACCTCAACTGTACCTATGATTATATTTCAACATATTTGAACCGCTAAATTAATATTTGCAATTTAAATAATATTGCTACATTGCTACTCTGTACTTTAATATTTGATTTTTCAAATTTATTTGTTTTTTATAGGGGTGTAAATCGGACGGAGGTGTGTTCAGTTTATGTTCTCAATTAAATCGGACCGGACTAAAGTTTCTCTCGTACAAATTTTGTTGTTTTAACTCGCGTCCTACATAAAATCAGTCGGACGCGGACATGTATTTTTCAGACATGGACACGAACGGACCCAGTCGGACATAGCTGTGTATATCAAATTTTGTACTTTTTATTATGCTTTCACTCAATTATATACCAAATACAAGGAATTCAGACGAATTCGAACGAACACGGACCGAATGTGATTTTTTATCGTACAAATTTTGTTGTCCTAACTCGTGTCCTAAATGAAAATCGGACGGACTTGGACAGACGTATTTTGTCATGGACACGAGCGGACGTCGGGATATTCGAACAAAATTTACAGCCTTAGTTTTTAAAAATATAAATTAAATTTAATGAGGGTTGACACCGGGACTTTAGAATGATCACAATTTCTAGATCAAAGCTGTTCAAGATTCCATTATATTTAATTAGCCTGCTAAAAATAAACCTTTACAATCAAAAAAAAGTTTCCAGAACACAAAACAGCTTCCAGACCACAACATAGTTTTTTCCATATGGCATATGGCTAACAATAAACCTTTACAATCAAAATAAAGTTTCTAGAACACAACAGGTTTTTACCATATTGCATATGGCTAACACAACAAAACCTTTACAATTAGGGCTGTCAACGGATACTTTGGATACGGATAGTGTCATATCTGAATCTGCATCTGAAATCATTTTCGGATATCGGATATCCATCATAGTAGTCAAGGCACTAAGGCGCAAAAAAGCGCAAGCATTGAGCCTGAGGCTTTTTTGAGCCTTGGGCTTTTTTTTGTGCCTTTTATATGAGTTTGATCTGCTATTTTACTAACTAAAAACTAATTTTTAAACCATATTTTATAATTCATTCAATTATCTACATATTCTATTAATAAGATTTAAATTTTAAACCATATTTTATAATTTATTGAATAATTAAAATTTTTTATTTAACTATTTATAAACAAAATTTTGAATTTAGCAAAAAAAAAAAACGTCTCAAACTGCAAAAAGGCGCAAGCCTTGAGCTTTGGGCTTTTCTGTGCTTAGGTGCGCCTAAGCGCGCACCTTGATAACTATGATATCCATATCCATGGATACGGACGGACATCAAATAATTATCCTATCCGCAAATGATCGATAAACCAAGAAACATAAATGAAAAAAATTTAGCTTAATGTAAATGTTTTTCAACCTCATTGGTTACTACAGTGTCACAAATAAACAAATATAATAATAAAAAAAAGATTTGAGTAGCTAATAGGCATCTAATGCATATAATTTAAACCTTCGACTTAATAAAGCAATAAATAAATGTCTTTCATTGTACTAAAATACATATAAATTTAAGCATAATCTTGTAAAAAACCAGACGGATAATTTTCGGATGCGGATGTCTACGTATCCACATCCCCATCATTTTTTGGATATCAGATATTTATCAACTTTTCGGATGTGGTTGCGGCCGGATTTTGGATTTTTCAGGTATCCATTGACAGTCGTATTTACAATCAGTATAAATGCCCAACTCCATGTCAAAATTTTGCATTTCAAGAATTCAACACAAACACTGCAACCTAACAAGCAACACAAATAGTTTTTTTCATATGGCTTATGAAATGGTTTGATGTTTGGTTTTGGTATGTGATGGTTTGTATGTTCTTGAACTTCATTTGCAGCATGCAAGTGTACATGCGTATATGTTGATTCTAGATCAGCAAACAAGCTCATTCGATTTATCTTTTCTCTGATGAAAGGTGTCTCCTGCTAAACAAGAGGGGTTTCAAGGTGCAGCTGTTATACTATATCTAATCTTTCCAAGAATCTAATCCGCATTAGATTTATTTCATCAAAGAAGTTGGCTCTATTTTAAATTATATGCAAATGCACCACTCAGCACTCAAAAATTGATTCAGTTTTAAAAGAAATTAAGGGCCAACTTAAACAAAAAAAATGATTGTTTGACTTGGGCAACCAAACCCTTAGGCCGCCCTATACGCACACTCTAAAATTCATGCTCATAACAGTTGTACAAACATGCATATGCCTTTGGCCACTAAAGAATTTTGTTGCATATGTATCAAATAATTAGCACTTAATAATAATATTAATGAAAACATAAAAGTAGTTTCAACTGGAATAAAAATTATAGTAGAGAACACTAGGCCAGAGAAACCGAGAAGCCGAGACACAATGTAGCAAACACAAAATAGAGAATCAGAATAAAACTACAGTAGGTGATTCTAAGAGAGTGAGATTAAAAGAGGATAAGTTCTAGCGGGTTTCCCAAAATACAGACTAGAGAAACTGAGACATTACGTAGTAAATATCTGTTCCTGTAATGTTTTCTTTAACCTCAATTGCATGTTATTGCCTGCGGACACCAACTAAATAGGATTAATGCACAGACGTTTCTGATAGTATATTGCTGGCCGCAAAGACCAGGCATATAGAAGGCCAAAAAAAAAAATCCCATTAAAATACCAATAAGAATACAGACCAACACGGAAATATAAATAAGAATAAGAAGGAATCTGCACTGCAAAGTTTCTATGTTAACTGCACTGTGCTAACACAATGAAACAATAGCCCTATAAACTGCATTGGACTCGATTCAAACCAAGAGCAACTTAGTATGAAAATTGCAAAGGTAGAGAGGGTTGTCTGCATTAAACATACAAACTCATATAACTATACAGATAATTGTTATTCATGTGTTCTGGTTTATTATATTCTTACAGTAGTTATGTTTTTTCTCGCTTTATCAGCTCACTAAAGGAAGATAGTTTATACTAGCTACATATATACTTTGTAATGCCAATTGAGAATTAGGTGATCTGAGTTAACACCCTTTCCAATAACTATCTTTTTCTTCTTTTCTGTGAATGCACAACTGTCTATCTTTATAACCAAAATATCAAAGTAATACAGTTTTTCGTATTGTTCATATAAACTGAGACCAATGACGGATAGCTAAAGCATTCTAAAGAAACTGCAAAATAATGATTTTCACCTCAGCAACATTGTGTCCTTGACGCCTTTTATCTACAATGGCAAGAGGAGCATCAGATAACTTTTTTGCAAAAGCACGTGCTCTCGCCACACCTCCAACATCTGGAGAAACAACTACCACATCGTCTGAGCATATGGTTTTGCTTGCGAGGTAATCAAGAATCACTGGCTTCACATGCATGAAACAAAATGTTTATAACTTAAGAAAATGTATTGTATTCAGTATTTCTCAATCCATGACACGTTCCAAAATTAACAAACAAAAACAGCAGTACTGCATGAATCAAGAGGTAACAAAACGATTTTAGGTCTCAAGAAAAATTCACTTGTAGAAAGTCAAAACAATAACGGGTCAAAACCAAAAGGTTGTAAGAGTTCAAGTACATTTAAGTGAGCTGGCAAGCGTAAAGCTTAGCGTTAACTTGAATGCTAATTGAGAATTAAGTTCATAATCAATTCCTAAAACTACACAAAATAAAAGTTCAAAAATGAGAATGAGTACCTGACCGTAGACCTGATCAACTGGAATGTCAAAATATCCAACAGATTGACCAGAGTGAAGGTCGCAAGCAAGTACACGATGTGCACCTGCTTCTGTTATCAAATTAGCAACAAGTTTGGCTGCGATTGACTCACGCCCTTGAGTCTGGAAAATAAGATATCGAGTCAACATTGCAAAGTTAATATAATATCATATACATTTTTCTAGCAACAATTAATTATTATCTTTTAAACTGAAAACAGAACGCTCTATTTATTTACTTTTAATTTGGACACGAGTAATGAGTCCATTGTTCAGGAAAAAGGCATTTTTCGTTGGAATTTATAACATATAACCCCAACTTAGCCAACAATACTAGTTTTCGACGTTGCTTAAATACTGGAGGCGTATTATAGACAAACTTGAAGTTTCTGCCTCAAAACTCTAGGGAAGCAAGCCTTTTTAACATAGAAAGTAAACTGGGTAATCATTTAAAGCCAAAATCTTAAATAAGCAAAAGATGGTTTATACATTTAGTTGGAACAAGAAAGCTAACGAAAGTTTACCTTTCTATCAGCTCTAGCATATCCAAAATAAGGTATAACTGCAGTGATATTTTTAGCAGACGCTCGTCGACATGCATCAATCATCACTAAGAGTTCCATGAGATTTTCATTTGCTGGTGGACACGTTGGCTGCACTAGAAACACATCACACCCTCTTACACTTTCTTGCAATTGAACATAAATTTCGCCATCAGCAAATCGTTTAATTTTGATTTTTCCAAGTTCTAGGCCCATATAGCTAGCAATTTCCTACAAGAGAAATAATAAAAGTCAATGGTTTCCAGTTTTCGATTAAAATGCGGTAAAAGTAAAATCCAGCTACATGCGGTCAACCGTCGTTGAATAGAGACAGAGAGAGAGAGTGTGTGTGTGTGTGTGTGTGTGTGAATACACAAAGAAAATGAGAAAGAGAATGAAGTAGGGATGTTACCTGGGCAAGTGATGGATTAGCAGTACCAGAGAAGATACGCAAACGTGTATTAAGACTATCACCAATCTTCCCTTGGTTTGTTGCAGTCAAAAAATCAGGAAGCATATTGTCATTGAGAATAGGGGTGCGAGGTGGTACTCCGTTACTATAACTCAATGGCTTAATCATTTTATGCCTCTGTGAAAAGATCACATTATAACAAATTCTAAATCTATGACATGAAGTTTTCTTTAGGGAAGAATCCCCCTTTAGATCAATTTGTACAGATTACAGAATATACACTTCTTATGATATACGTGCATTGCATGTGCAAATTACTGAATTTGTGTAGTTCTTTCTACAGGTTATAAATTGTACAGCTTATAGCATACTCGAGTAATTTGATAATGGTCCCTTCATATTGTCATAAGCAATGTTGTCTGCCTTCAAAAATATTTAGTTAAACCAAACCTGAGAGACAAAAACATAACACTGAACTTACCAAACCCGCATGTTATTTAATTGTTAGATTATTGTATTAACATGTCAAACATAGAACCTACTTTCACCATCAACTACAAGTGCCACACAACTGGATGTTAAGGAACAGATTGGCAAGGTTTTCAAAGTGAGATTCAAATCATAAATTGTAAAGTTTAGACTATAAATAGAAATGGGATTTAAATCGTAAGTCGTGGATTCAAAAAACATACACTGCACCCACTATGAAATTGATTTTTGATGTTTAAACTTCTACATCTAAACCTAAAACACTATTTTCTCTCTTGTTTCAATTTAACTTTGTTTGAAAATGATTAGCATTGGAATTGCAAATCCAAATAAGCATGTTGAATATATTAATTTAGATTGAATGATTATTCTAATGTGTGGTATTAGCTTGGTTTGAATTGGAATATAAATCGAATTGTAAAGGAAGATATTCGATTTAAAATGGGATTCAAATCGTAGGATTTTAAGTTTTTTGACAACAATGCAGATTAGAATCAAAAACACAGCATGTTATGTTTCCCATTGCTAAAGCAATGTAATAGTTTCTTCAGCATCGTCAATTTCTCCAAACAGAAAAATACCCACATTCCAGACGAACTCATTCAACACTAAACATTTTTATCATTATTAAAACCACTTTCTGCAATTAAACACACCCTAAAAATCCTTCAAATATACGGCTACGGAGGATCAAATTTCCCACAATAAAAAGTTCCGAAATAATTAGTTACGAATAATTTGAACAAAAATAACGGGGACGACTAGACTTATAATCAAACTAAATATCATTTTCTACTGCCTTCATACTACTCAGTTTTATTCAGAAAACGAAATAAATCCCCTGTGAAAGAATCTGTAGAGATGACATGATAAGTAGAAGTGCAAAATACCAACCAAATTGCTGCCGTTCGTCAATGGAAGCTCATTGTTGGATGAAACGTGGCGGGAAAATAAATTGGTAGCGGCAGCAAACCCTAAAGAAGCCATTGCCACTCACTACTATGAGCCTTGAGAAAGAGGACAGTCGGAGTATTGCATCTAGCATACAGGCCCTGCTTGTGATTTGCAATCCAGCGGCGAAGACTGGGCTTAATGGTTGGATCCTATACCTAGCCGTACCAAAATCCCCGGCCGAATCGTTGGTATAACATTTTTAGGCAGGCTGTTAAAATTGAACCCTAAGAGATAAACCATGTTTGAAAAATACAGTACTCATCATCAAAATTGATTTACAACTTGTACTATCATAATGCGTTTTTTTTTAAACAAAAATGTGTGATCTTCTAAAAAAAAAAGAGCACACATATATAATATAAAACAAAAAAACTACAATATCCGACTACAGAACAAAAAGAGTCAAAACAAAATAAAACACGACTCTAAGAATGTAAAGGATAGTAGATAGATGAGCTCCGAAAAAACCACCGCTCATCATACTCCAATATCGAATTCCGGCAAAGCTACCACCCGATAGTGAAGTATATCTACTCCAATACAATAAACCAGCCAATACAATAAACCAGTCTCTCAAAGCAAAAACAACAAAAAATAAAGCAGAACAACCCCAAAAACTCTCTGAAACCAAGCACAAAAAGAACTCCAAAGCTAATGCCAAACACCAATCCAGACAGCAATCCACTAAGCTCCACAACAAAAATCAACAACCTGAAACCTGAAAGAAACTAGGCAAAGCATAAGTACCCATCACACACACACATATATATATATACACACACACACACACATATATATATATGTATATATGTATATATATGTATATATGTATATATATATATATGTATATATATATATATATATCCATACATGTATGTGAAGAAGAAATAAAAAAAGAAAAAGAGACAAACAAGCAATACCAAAAAATAGAAATTAATAACAAATGTGAGGTCTATCACCTCTAAAATAACTATTGATTCTAATAAATAAACTCAAATTAAACCTAACCTTAAGCAATAAAATAATCAAAGCGCGAATCACCAAAAAACTTAAAACGCGAGTTGGACATCCAATCCAGACTGTAATTTACTGTCTTAATGATTAAATTATCAGCGGACACTGAAATAGAATGAAAAAAATCTCTGATTCCTTTCCAACCATATGAACCAACTGGTGATAATAACTAAAGAATCCAACACATATCTCTGTCTAGAATTATAAACAAATCTACAACAATCCCAATACTCAACACAGCTATTAAAATAATTAAAACAACCAAAAACAAAAATCCTTAAAACCATAGTTAAAATATAAATGGAAAATTTGCAAGAGAAAAATAAATGATCGACATCTTCATCCAAAAGACTACAAAAACAATACTTAACATCAAATATAATATTCTTCTTTTTTAAAAGCTTAACCGTATTAAGCTTCTTATGAATAATCAACCACATAAGAAACTTAGCTTTAGGAGGAGCATTAGAATTCCAAATAAACTTAAAAGGGAGCAAAGAAACACCAGAGAAATTAATAAAATTCTACATAGAATTAACAGAGTAAACTAAACTCTTATCCAGACCCCCAACTAAAAGAATCACCATTCTCATCCAAATGATACAAGGCTAACTTAGCTTTTAGTAAGGCTAATTGCCTTAACTGCAATTAAGGCATTCTTAAAGCCGCAATTATTAAAAAGCTCACTAAATTCAATTTTAAGCGGCACACAAGAAATCCAAGCATCATGCCAAAAGTAAGTAAGATTGCCGGAATAAGTAATCACCTTACAACCTAACTTAAAAAAGTCAAAACAATACAAAACAGACTTCCAAAAATAAGATAATCTATTAGTCCAACTAAAACCAGACCCAAAGTAGCCGACACATCAGGGCATCTAAATCTCCATAACCATTTGGCTAACAAGGAAGAATTAAAATTATAAAGATTAATGATCCCCAGACCCCTATCTTTCTTGGGCTTACAACGCACCTCCTATTTAACTAAGCATTTATAACCTCTACAAATAGGAACACCATTCCAAAGATAATTCCGCCCGATTCTGTCAATTTTCTCTAAAACCCATTGAGGAAAACGATGAACGGTCATCCAATAGGTAGGAATAGCGGATAACACCGAATTAACAAGAGCTAATCTCCCTATTATAGATAGAAATCTGTTATTCCAACTCAATAATCTATTACTAATCTTATCAATAATAACTAATCAATCGTCCTTCTTAAGCTTCAAAGGCCTAATCTTAAAACTCAGATAATCAAAAGGGAAATTCATGACAGAACAATTCAAGGTGCTAGCAACCAAGGACTCAACATTGTCCAAATCATTAAGGACCATAACAACACTCTTGTCGAAATTGATTCTGAGTCCAGATAACATCTCAAAACCATAAAGAATAAACTTAAGAGCAATAATATGCTTAGGCAAATGAGAGAAAAATAATAATATATCATCTGCAAATTGAAGAATAGATAATTCATTATTAAATTCCTCATTACCAACACTACCTAAGACACCTAATCTCCCAGCTCTCTTAATAATTCTAGAGAAAACATCAGCCGCTAAATTAAACATAAAAGGAGAAAAGGGGTCACCTTATCTAAGATCTCTCTTAGATTGGATCTTCTTGCCCACAACCTCATTAATGACAATACTAGAGCAACTAGACCTAAGCAAGAGCATGATCCAGTTGATCCATCTAACACTAAAACCCCTAGCAAGACATAAGTCACAGAGAAAATTCCAATCAACAAAGTCAAATGCCTTCTCAAAATCTAACTTCAAAATTGCACAAGAGAAATTATTTTTACAACAGACATTAATATACTCCTGCACAGCGGCCACACCGTCCACTGTGTTTCTACCCTTAATAAATGTCGTTTGTGAACAATCAATAAGATCATACATCTTAATACTAAGCCTGTTAGCAAGGACTTTGGAAATAATCTTGACCGAACAATTAATTAAGGAAATAGGCCTGAAATCCTTAAGCGAATTAGTACTCTCTCTCTTATGAATATGGATAACATTAGCAAAGTTAAAACTACCTAAACGCAAATCACCACTATAAAATTCATTAAAAAGATTAATAAGATCAAATTTCAGAACCTCCCAAAACTGCTTATAAAAAACAGAAAAACCATCAAGCCCGGGAGCGTTGTCACTAGGCATATCACAGATAGCCTTCCAAATCTCCCGTTCTGAGAAAGGTCTGTCTAAATCAGCTAGCTCAACCTTAGTGACCAGCGGAAAAATGTCATTCATCTAACATTAATCCTTGTACTATCATAATGTGTTAAATCTTTAATAATACTTGCAACACATTTTTATTGCACTTCTTTGATGTTAGTGTGAAATGTCAAAAATGCATATAATACTAAATGTTAATATCGCTTGAAAATGTGTTATAATGATTTTTTATTATATTCTATTTTTACAAAATCAAAACATAAAGTAAGAGTGAAAATGAAATTTTTGTAGAAGTTGGAATTTGTCCATGAAAGTTATAGTATTGCATTTGTGGTGAGGTTCTGATTGATTTTCATACGTAATGTGTTGAAAATGGAACTTATGTGTAGAAGTTATGAGTGTTTAATGTTTACAGTTAAATTCAAATTCAAATCCAAATAAGTAATTAAATTTTAATCTTGAATTCCGATGATTAAGTCATAACTTAGAGGTTAAGTAAATAATTAATGTTTAGAAATTAGCCTTATAATAATAAAAGGAAACAAATTATTATGAAGATCAAATGATCGTTTCTTTTCCAAAACAACCTATGGGATCGACTTGACCAACCCAAGCGGCTAACCGTTATAGTAGGAGGCGGCCGACTTCCTATGAAGTAGAGGCTAAGTTTATTTTATTATTTTAAGAGTCATGATTAGCCTATTTTCGACCCAATTTCATCTAATAATTCAAGTGTGTTTCAATAGCTATAAATAAACCTAATCCCTCGCTTTATTCTCAATACTTTTTTGGAAAAGCAAACAATGTTTTGTGGTTTCTTTCTATTGTTAGATTTAGAATTCTTATTAGGATTCAAATTATTATCTTTTCTAATATATTTTTTTAAGTCCATTCATTCCCCTATAATTCCCTGAATCTAGATTAAATCACATATATGTATATATTAATCCCTTGCTATGGACACACACACACACAAAAAAAAAACGCACATCTAAAATAAGAAGATATGGAGAACTAAACGTGTGTGATTCGGAGGAATAAATCCATTCAAAAGGTCAAGGACAATTTATGAGTGTAAGTCTTGGTTTGGTTTTTCCTAATTTTAGTTGTTAAATATAATATTTTTATGGATTTGAATATGCCTTGAAAATTTTGGAAATACGCAAATAAAACATGAACAAATCCCTCAAAATTATGTGTGAAATGCCAATTCAAATTGTTTGATCTTAATTGTAATTAGATTAATTAGGTTGGAATGTTAGGGTTGTCGACGCGTACCCAAAAAATCTGATATCCGTCTGCATTCATATCCGAAATTACGGAATATATCTGTTATCCGGGATGCGGATACGGATATCCGATATCCGAAAACCCTTTCGGGTATGGATATGATTATAGTGGTATCTATATCCGAAAAATATCCATCCAATATTCTGATTTGTTTGTGTGTGTATGTATATATATATACACACACACATACATATATATAATGTTTAATTTATTGATGCTTAGGTTAATAAATAAATTTCCTTAAAATAGCTAAACTAATCTCAATATTGGATTACATACCCATACCGCAAAAAGCGAATGTTGTATTTGTAGTTGGTATTACGCAACAATTTAAGTCACATGCTCATTTTATTTTGTGGTTGTGCAGTTAATGTCCCGTTATTACCTCACTATATTCTGTAGCGGCTTACCACCGCTACGTTTTTCCCAAATAGCCTCTGATATAGCCTCTTTGCTTTAAGCCCCACTATATTTTGTTATTCCCAATATATCCAGTTATTTCCGCTATATAACGCTATTCCGATTATATCTTTAATGAAAGAAACAAATTAAAAAATGACATCTATGCATTATAAAATTTATGAAGTTTAGTTTTTTTAATTGAATTTTCTTATATATATATATATATATATATATATTTAGAAACAAATATACTATATATTCTATAAAATTTAATTAAGTTAAATAGTAATTTATGTTTATTTATAAATATTTGCTCATCTTTTTGTTTAAAACTAAGAATGTACTAATTATAGTTAAACAGAATTATCGTTTTTACATTTGTAAAATCATTATGAACGAGTTGCATATGCTATTTTAGAGTCATCGGCTAAATTCAACTATTTCCTCGCTTTTTCCCCGCTATGACATTTTGGACCTCTGCCGCATTGGATTCGCTAAGCGCTTTAACTGCACAGTTTTGTGGTATGGTTACAATTAGGACATGATTATCTATGTGCTTCTATGATTTTTGATTTGTTTTATTTTGGTCTTAAGATTGTGTTTTTCATATTTTGGACACTTTATCTCTTAAAATATTTGTTGTATGAAACTTATATAATTGATGTCCTCATTAAAAATAATAATTAGATGTAGTCATTTTTTTAAAAATATTTTGTGAGCCAAAATTCCATGTAAATGATGTATTTGTAAATTTTTATTATTTTATTTTCGGATATTTTTCGAGTACTTTTTCCGGCCATTTTCGAATATTTTTCTGGATATTTTCGGATAACCGCATTGGATGTGTATTTTAAAGTTTCAGATACGGATATTTTCTGATATTTTTTGGATATTTTGGATAACTGCATAGGATGTGCATTTTAGAGTTTTGGATACGGATATTTTCGGATAACCGCATCGGATGTGCATTTTTAAGTTTCGGATACAGATATTTTCAGATATCCGTATTTACTAAGGCAAATACAGATATTTTCGGATATGCGAATATATCTGCGGATATGAATACAAATATTCTTACATTGGTATCCACGGATATCATATACGAATACGGATTTTTATTTTCGGATACATATACAACACTATCTATATCCTACTGCATCCGTTTATAGCCCTAGGAATGGTGTAGTTTTGTAATTCAACTGTATTTTATATTTTAGGTAACTTCTCTTCCACCAAATTTCTATAGTTAACGTTAACTATACAGAACAGATTTATTCGTCGTGCACTTCTTTTTCGTACGAAAATTGTAATATTCCATTAAGATAAGGAGAAGTTAAATAGAACTGAATATGAAATTGTAATATTTACATTTTATATGTTCTAGTAATTAAAATATTTCTTGTTGAGATATTTGTATGCAAGTCCATATCAAAACTTAGTGTTTAAGGGATGATTAATCCATAAATTTTGTTGATGATGGAAATTGGATATTGATCGGATCTTTTGAAAGAAAAAGAAAGGCTTCCAATAATTTGAGAAAAAACTGCTATAACTGAAATAATAGGTAATTGTACGTGGGAAGGATAGAAATTACATACGTAACAATTTTTTAATCAGACACGCGTGTGCATGTGTATTAGCGTAACCAACATATTATTATAATGTATTCATTATGTATTTGGTAAGAAAATAAATTAATCTAAATTCCTTCATTTTGGAGTATAACAAATTGGTTATTAATTTGGAACGAAACCTATTTATGGCATAATAAGGAAAATTCCTTAAAAGAAATAAATTTGATTTATTGAGGTGAGCAACATACATATAAGGGATTTAGAATTACGATTAAATTATAGGAATATCCCTATTATCAGTAACACAAGGATGGGAAGCTAGTCCAATTCTATAGGGTAAATATGTCCAGTAAATCTAGCTATCGGTACTTGTGGACGATCGACCAATATGAGTGTCACTATGTTATCGATTATAAAGGAACGGTCCTGCTTCGAGGAGTTGTGGAGGTACTAAGTAGTTGTTCGAGGGTCTGTCTTAACTCGAAGTATTAAATAGTTGAGATTACAGTAGGAACGGTTTCCTTGCAAGGCCCGCTTCAAGGCAAGGTATTAAGAGATTGATTAAGGGCTGACCTTCCTTAAAAAGTATTAAGTCATCAGGAGGATTCCTATATAGTGTTAGCTAGATAGTATCTGGTATAGTCCATAGGAATATAAGATGTGGGGTTTGCCTTTATTGAAGGCATTGAATAGTCAAACCCGGTTATCACCCTTAGAATGTATTAAATGGCATAATGCTGCTACTTGTTGCATTGATAGATATTTACTATGTTGGGATTATGGATCAAGAAATATGTGTTCGAAATTGAAGGTCATTGTTAGCCTACTTTGTGTATTAGACTACACAAAGCAAACAAATTAATCGACGGATGTGTTGATTGGAAGGGTTCACGGCAGGAGTCCGAATCGGTTCGGGGATCCTCGAACCGAACCCCTCTTTATCTTAAAGTAAACAGGCCCAAATATTGGAAGAAAGTAGTAGATTCGAATCGGTTCGGAGCTTCTCGATCCGAACCCTCTCCTTGTTATTCTGATCTGAACCGAAGATCAGTACCATGGAAACCATAACCCACGATCTCCTGAAGACCTGGAGCGGTTCCAATCCACTAACCCGCGTTTTCAATGTGTTGGCATGATCCTGAAGTAAGCCGACCCCGACTCAAGCGGGATGATTGCCACATGGCACCGAACCGAACCAAATTCCGGCCTATAAATACCCCCACAAAGCACCATTTTAAAGGGATTTTTTGGCACAATCTTCAATCTAACCCTATTGACCACCGAATTGCATCAGCTCATTCAAATCATCAACAACTTTGGGAGCATACGCCATCAAACACTGAGTGAAATTATCAATTGTATTAGAGTGATTGAGAAAAATTCAATATCGTATTTGTACTCATATCATCAGTCATCAAAGTATAAAGTGGACGTAGGCTCGTTAACGCCGAACCACTATAAATCATGTGTTCCTACTGTTTTTCTTTCTTTTTTGTTTAAAATCATCTTTGTTTGGGTGTTAGGACCATTTTTAGATCTAACATTTTGGTGCTTTCACTGAGAACGTTGAATTCTCAGCGTTTTGGATTATCGTTCTACTATTTGAACCCTCAAGTTCGAAGAAGTTAATCCACTTTTTTCAGTGTTTTTGGAAGTTTTCTGACCAATTTCGAAAGAGACGAATTTCATGACGAAAGGAAAAGGAAAAGAAGTGCAGAGTGCTTGGGAAAACGAGGTGAGCGGAGATCAACAAGCTATGGTTGTCACTAGATCAAGAGGACTAAGTTCGGGTCTGAGCAGGTCAGGGAGAGCATCTCCATTCTGATCCGAGGTTGAAGCTCTGAACCGAACAGAGAATATCGACCCGAATCGGATTAAGACCCAGAATATTGTTGGTCATTCTCCCCCGACCTGATCCGAGGATGTGATTACGACCCGATCCGAACCGAATATGGAAGACGTTGGTACTTCTACTCGAGCTCCTATCAATGCTCTAATGCCAGGTGCGACAACCAGTGATCAGCCCACTCCCAATGCACCTGTTACACATATGGATCTCTCACACTTACTTTATATGCTAGAGAGCACCAGGGATGCTTTGGAGGTTCTTAAACGTGATAGCGTTCTTATGAGGGAGAACATGAAAGTTATGAGTAAGGAAATAAGTGAGCTTCGTAGACAAAGAGTGTCCTCTCCAACTCATCGTCCTGTTATTGATCTCTCATCTTCTTTAGACGAAGAGCGTCCACATCAGAGAAGGCCATATGAAAGTCCTGAGAACCTCAATCAGATGAGATTTGGATCACTGGGGTCTCGTGAAGACGCAGCTCGTGTCCTTGGACTCGATGATCCCAGCCTTAGAGAACCAATAATGTTGCCGATGCAAGGATCACGCGTCCTTCCCAGAGATCCAAACATCACTAATCCTACTCAAGGGCAGCTTCTCCAACCCACTCGTCCTGTGAACGACCGGGATCGTTGAAGACAAGAAAGACCAGCCGCAACCCGGAACCAAAGGACGTCGAGTGATGTAGGCACTGAACGTACAAGAAGAAATAGAAGTGTAGATCCTGAACCGACTTTGACCAACGCAGAAGTAGAAGCGATGGTGCAACATATCATGGTCGATAGTCGATGCTACACTAACGAGGACTGGGGTATCGAGCGTAGTCACACCCCATTCACCAATGATATCCTGGACTTCTAATTTCCCCGACGATTCAATCTGCCACAAATGCACCAATATGCGGGGAGAACAGATCCGGGACAATGTTTGATGAGATATGCATGGTATATGAATTCCGCAGCAGCACTTGACGCTGTGAAATGCAAAGCCTTCCCGATATATCTAGAAGATGTTGCATTAATGTAGTTCACTTGACTTCCCCTACGATCGATATCAAGCTTTAAAGAACTAAGTGAACGTTTTATGAACCAGTTCTGACTCCATGCCCGGAAAGCTAAAACCGTCATTGAGCTGTCCAGAATCAAGAAGGCTCCTGGCGAACCCATGAAATCATACCTAGACCGTTTCAACTTAGCAGTTACTGAAATAAGGGACCCTCAAGAACCAACCATTTTGATGGCATTGATAGATGGGGTCGATCCAGACACGGAATTCAGGGGATTTCTAGCTGGAAAACCGCCATTGACGAGGGAGGCATTCTATGAAAAGGCCAATATCCGCTTGCGGTAGGAGGAAATTTGCTAGTCGAAAGTGATAATCCGATGGTGCATCAAGAGAAGACATTCAAAGTAATGTCGTGGTGAAACAGTCTGGTGATAATTCGGGGAAGGTCGAGGTAAATGTCGACAAAAAAATGAGGGAAATAACGGTTGGGGGTAGAATAGTGGAAAAAGAAACAAGAATCGAGGAAACAGCTCCGAGAAAAGGCCTCGATTTCAGACTTTCGAAAGCTACACGCCGTTGAATGATACTCTAGAGAACATCTATCTAGATACTTATAATGTCTTATAGTACAGGAGCCTCCGCCCAGAGACTCTACTGAGAAAGAGCTCATAACTGGAAAATTTGTTTATTTCATGGAACTCACAGACACTCTACTAATGAGTGTTGTCATTTAAGAGACGTTGTTGAAAAACTACTACGAGAAGGAAAGCTAGATTAGTACAAGGTCGCTCCAAAAGACAGAGGGCAAGGGGGCAAGCCCCGAATCAAAACCAGCCTGCTTCTGAACCCACAGCTCAACAGAAGGGAAAAGGCATTGTTATAAACACCATAGTTGGAGGACCACATCTAGTTGGGTCCAGTAACAGGGCGATGGAGCAGTACGTTAATGCCGCCAAGCATCCCGAAACAGGGGAATGTAGCAACCTTGAAGAAGCCACGCCAATAAAACAACAAAAGACTGCTACTGATGATATCATCTTCTGAGACATAGAAAGTATTAGGGTTGAAGCACCAAGTACTGATCCATTAGTAATAACAATAGTTATTGGACCTGCAATAGTCAAGAAAGTTCTTGTGGATAATGGGAGTTCTGTTAACATCCTATTTAAAAAGGCTTTCGATCAGATGAAACTAGAAATGGAGGACTTGATGCCATCCGAAGTTTGGATTCGTGGCTTTAACGGAACCTCAACTGCGCCGATTGGAATGATAGATTTGTTTGTAGAGTTAGGCGAGGGAGAGCGCATAAGAGTGAGAATTCTCCAGTTTGTCATCATGGATATCGACTCACCTTACAACGCTTTCCTAGGACGAACAACCCTTTCAGAATTCAGGGCTTACATTGCCCTATGGTGCCTACTAATGAAATTCGCAACAGATGCTGGAGTGGGGATGATTAGAGGCGATCATGTTTCCAGAAGAGCCTGCTACATGGCAGAGTTAAAAATGTTGCGTAACGGAAAGGGTTTAGAATCCAACGACACTTCCTCTCCTGCTAAGGAGAGCTCAGCATAGCAGCGAAAGATAATACTGCCTAAGGAATCGCCTGACAAAATTCCTGAAGATATCAACCCAGGGAGGACGAAGAACCAAGAACCTATACAGTTAAAGCCCTGCTAAAGCCCCGCAATATCCCTGATATAGCCCATAGCGCTCTTAAACCGCTACGTTATTTCAATTTAGCGCCGATGAACAATAGATCTGCTTCTATCCCCACTATTTTCCGTTGCATTCATTAAATCAAGGCTTTTTAGCGTTTGCTTTAGCAATATTAATATATAGAGCATGATTTGACTAGTTCTCTTTTCAAGAAATTCAGTAATTTATTGTAAAGGGATACATTTAAGGCATATGTGCCTAATATATGGTAACAGTAAATTACACTCATCAAATTTAGCATGCAAAACTATGATATTTCGTGATTTTCTTATATAAGATTAAATAATATTAGTTTCTTGTACAAATATAATGTGAGAAAGATGATTAATTAATTTTAAGCTATTTGGTTTTACATTTAATGAACCTTTTTTGTGCCTCCGCTCTATCCCCGTAATTTCCTCGCTATATCCCCGCTACACTTTTTAGCACCTCCACCGCTGTAGAACCGCTAAGCACTTTAACTGCATAGTCAGGAACTAGAAAGGCGACATCCAACGAGGCGACTGTTGATATCCCAATCGATAGCGACGACCAACAAAGGTCTTGAAGACTGGGTCTCATTTAGATTGTTTTCGGACGAAAGAATTAATGGATTTTCTAAAAGCAAACCTTGATGTGTTTGCTTGGATTCATGCAGGCATGTGTGGAATTTCTCCCGCAGTTATGAGCCATTCTCTAAGCTTGAACCTAAAACATCCTCCGGTTAAGCAGAAGAGACATATGTTGGGCCCGGAGAGGTCAATGGCCTTAAAGGAAGAAGTAGAGAAGTTAAAGAATAACGGGTTCATTAAAGATTCGACATATCCCGACTGGATATCGAATCCCGTCTTAGTCAAGAAATCAAACGGAAAATGGCGAACATGCATTGACTTTTTTGATTTGAATAAGGCTTGTCCAAAAGATAGCTTTCCACTCCCCAGAATTGATCAGTTGGTGGGCTCAACAGAAGGACACAAACTTCTCTCCTTCATTGACGCATATTCGGGATACAACCAGATCCCCATGCATATACCGGATCAAGAACACACAAGTTTTATTACAAACTTTGGATTATACTATTATGTGGTGATGCCATTTGGACTAAAGAATGCCGGAGCCACATATCAGCTTTGGTAAATCGAATGTTCTATAATCAGATCGGGAAAACAATGTAAGTCTATGTAGACGACATGCTTGTGAGGTCCAGGAAGTCTTCCGATCATATGACAGACTTGGCAGAAATGTTTGACATTCTACGGAGGTACGAGATGAAATTGAACCCCTTAAAATGCACATTTGGGTTTGCACCAGGAAAATTTCTCGGTTTCATTGTAAGTTCTATAGGGATTGAGATTAATCCTAAAAAAATAGCAGCAATCAGGAACATAGAAGAGCCACAAAAGATTAGAGATGTTCAAAGCTTGACAGGGAAAGTTGTGGCATTGAGTAGATTCATTTCCAAAGCCACAGACAAATGTGTCCCCTTCTTTGACTTAATAAAATGGGGGAAGCGAAACTTTGAATGACCCCCGACTACATAGAGGCCTTCCAAAATTTGTTGAATTTGCAAGAAAAACCTCCGATATTGTCAAAACCAGTGGATCAGAAGATATGTTCGTATATTTGGCAGTGTCATCTCATGCTGACAGCTCAACTTTGGTGCATGAGGAAGACAAGATCCAGAGGCCAGTGTACTACGTAAGCAAGAAGTTAGCTGTGGCAGAATGCAATTATCCGAAAATAGAAAAACTTGCTTATAGTCTCTTGATTGCATCCCGAAAGCTCCGTCATTATTTTTAAGCTCATCGATAGTCATATACACTTATCAGCCACTTAGACAAGTATTACAACGACTCGAAGCATCGAGACGACTGCTTAAGTGGAATATAGAGTTGAGCCAATTCGATTTAAATTTTTAACCAAGGAGATCGGTAAGGGGACAAGCCCTAGTCGACTTCATAGTAGAATTCACAATTCTTGAAGAAGATGCATTGGATGATAAGGCTGACCCTTCGGAGCATAATTTAGAACTTAGTCCCTCTAAAATGTATACATACGGGGCTAAGAACGATCGGAGATCCGGCGCCGTAGTTGTTTTAACTACTCCTGAAGGACGATCTATTTATTATTCCTTGCGGTTGGGATTCTATGCCGCCAATAATGATTCTGAATACGAGGCCCTGATTGTCGAGCTGAAACTCACTAAGGAACTAGGGGTGACGACACTAGACATATTCTATGACTCCAAGATAGTTGTCTGCCAAGTTCGAAAGGAATTCGAAACCAAGGGACCTCGACTCGTCACTTACCTTGAAAAAGTAGAGGAGTTACTAGGTAACCTGGAGCGTTATAACATAACTCATATCCCGAGAATAGAAAACCAAAAAGCAGACAGACTAGCTAGTTAGCAAGCTCTGACAATCCAGAAGAGACTGAGATGGTTCCGATAGAAATACTAAAGTCACCAAGCTTCGACCAGATAGAAGTCGACCTAGCACTGGAAGCTGAACTAGAAAGAGAGTCATGGATGACGCCGATTAAGAACTTTCTTAAAAGTGGAACGCTCCCATCAAAAAAGAGCAAAAGACGAGCTATGATATGTAAAGCCGCAAGATACGTCTTACAAGACGAGATTCTTTATCGCCAGGGATTTTCTATGCCCCTACTCCGGTGTATAGCACATGACGACATCAAGCGTGTACTGAGAGAAGTACATGAGGGTGAATGTGGAGACCACACCGAAGGCCAAACCCTAGCTAAGAAAGTCTTACGATATAGTTATTTCTGACCTATCGTAAATAAAGATGCAACTGATTATCCACAACGCTGCGATAAATGCCAGAAATTCGCTGTAGTTCCAAGGGCACCTCCGAGTCAGCTTAAATCAATGTTGAGGCCATGGTCGTTCGCTATGTGGGGAGTAGACATCATTGGGACCCTACCAATCGCCAAAGGAGGCGCTAAATATGCAATTGTGGTCGTGGATTATTTCACAAAATGGGCGGAACCCGAACCCCTAACCACGATCACGACAAAGCGAGTGATAAACTCTGTGGTCAGGAATATCATCTGTCGATTTGGGATACCAAGAACCATCATAACTGACAATGGAACCCAATTCGATAGCGCATAATTCAGAAATTTTTGCCAGAAGTATAGGATTGACAAGAGGTATACTGCAGTAGCTCACCTGCAATCAAATGGACAAGTTGAAGCGATAAACAAAACTATTAAGTCCATCCTTAAAATAAAGGACTGGAACAAGAATGTGACACCCCACATTCGTTAATGTCACTCTATATAGAATGCATTAAGTTTCGTGAAGCGTTATAGGTAAATAAGAACATATTATCACAAGACAGACATGTAAAATAGCAATGGAATTAGAAACTTTATTTAAATCAATACATCATGGTCTCAAATAGTAAGTTTACAGCATAAATTTGAAATAACTAATTACATCAATAATCTGTCATGCTAAAAATATCAGAGTACAAAAGCATAAAACCATATTTCCCTTGCGAAACCATAAGAGAGTTGACAAGAAGTCAAAGCGGTACATCAATATTCAAAGTCCAAGCTAAGCTGAAAGAATCCAAATCAACTCTAAGAACTTCCACCCTGAAAACCTCGGGGGGGAGGGGGCGAAGGGAGAGAAGAGGAAACAAAAAGGGTCAAACATAAAGTCTGGCGAGTCCAGTTACTTTTAAATATAAATAAATAAATGTATCATGGCAGGTATATAAAAACTGGAAGTACAAGATAACAATAACAAGGACAAGTGTGAACTGAGCAAGATAAGTTTGAACATAACATATTGCGCTTCTTAAATACATTTTTCTACACCGCGCCAATACTAGTATATCAGAAACATAATGATCCCTACAAGTACCGTTCCATTACATTTTCTTGATTGTTAGGTTACTTGGGTTAACAACACTTAACGCTTATACACACGTCGTACCCATTTACTTCCCAGTGGATTAACCTAATATGGTAAATATGTAGCTACCCCCGATATTAAGGTACATCCCATGGTACCCCACTCGCACGGTCTCCACCGTAACACCATCAAAATATACGCAGTGAAACACCCCACCTCTGTTAAGGTCACTCTCAAAGGGAATGCCTTAAATTCGGTGGAGCATTATAGGTAAAAGATGCAAATAAATTACAAGACAGACAATTAAAGCAGCGGCAAATAAATAAAACTTTATTTCATTGATAAACAACTTGTACAAAGATTGTTTCACAATACCAAAGTATCATGTCTTGTTTACAAAAATAAAGAAGCATAAAATGATCTCCCCAAATAAAGCTTGAGCCAGCTATAGCAGTAGAAGAGAGAGTCCAAGGCAACACGTCAAAGAGTCTTCAAGCTTGGAAAGAGTAACGGTCCAAACAAACCTGAGTTATTCCTTCCCTGACTACCGGGGGGGAACGGAAGAAAAGAGGCGAAAGCAAACTAAGTCAGACATAAAGTCTGGTAAGTCCAGTGATTCTTAGTATTTAAACGAGAAAAAGGGTCATGACATGAATAAACTAAATATAAGACTAAACCATAGTAACAAGATAATATGGGATAAGCATGGGATATGGCAAGATAAACTGAGTGTACTGATAAACTGAATGCGCTTCAACTCCTTCTCTGCTTCGCAACTACCCTGTTTATACTGATTTATATATCTTTGCACTACCTAACTGGTGTCCAAACTAGTAATCTATGATCATATGATAACGCGATCCCAATCCCCGTATTTGCGGTTGCCTTCAGGTGTACATCTATTATGGGGATTCTGTTTATTACCTAGATCTAATTTAGGGTTTACTATCGAGTGCTTACTAGATTCAACCAGGATTTACGCTACCCAGGGCCACTGGGGTTTATGAAACCTATTGAACGCTTCTCGGATTCAGGGTTTACGCGACCTAGGTCCAACTAGGGATTATGCTACCTACTTGTATTAAGTTTCCATGTGTCTGTGTCAGTCGGCCCTCTCTTGCGTGTAGATACTCTGTGCTGGCCTCACCATAAGGTGTATCAAGCCTTATGATAGCGACCCGACACGATTCAAGATGCACAGTGTATAACTACTGGTACCCAGTGCCTGCTTTTTCCACTCCGGAGTATGTGCACGCCCGTAAACCGTCGGAACCTACACTGACGTACCCCCTGCCACTATTTTTGACCGCTTATAATCAGCCCAGTAAACGTGCCCCACCCTGCCTAGTTTCAGGGTACCATGATACATCTATGTGGGTTACTGCTGAAATGGGTCCCCGTTACTAGGGTTTCCTGCTAGTTAAGTTTGTTGGCCTATATATAAAAATATTACCCACCTATACGAGATGTACTTAACCCTCCCACCGATTCTAGCATGTTTTCTTAACGGTTAAGTTTTGTGGGCCTATATTTACTAATATTACCCACCAACCCGACGTGCACTTAACCTTCCCACGGATTCAAGCATGTTTATTTAATGGTTTAGTTTTGTGGGCCTATATTTACTAATATTACCCACCTACCCGACGTGTACTTAATCTCCTACTCGTCGAGTCGCGTTGGTTAAGTTGTTCTTATTAACTTAACCTTTCTTGCTTATCATGTTGGATTGGTTAAGTGTGATTAACTTAACCCTGTTCATTCATTAGGTTATATTGGTTAAGTATTTCCCATTTAACTTAACCCCATTCGCTCATCAAGTTATATTGGTCAAGTGTCATTAATCAATTCAAGTTGACTTAACCCATCCACCCGTCACGTCATGTTGGTTAAGTGTTTCCTTCTGATGTTGACTTGACCCTACCTCAAATCATGTTATATTGGTTAAGTGTTGTTCTCGTGTTAACTTAACCCTTCCCATACAACATGGTATATAATTGGTTAAGTGTTTTCGTCTTGTATTACTTAACCCCACCACATGTCATTATATATTTTGGTTAAGTGTTATCTTAGTTAACTTAACCCTATCATCTGCTTAATAAACATGTTACAACGGTTAAGTGTTCTAAATTTACTTAACCTCACCCACTTGCCTAGTTAACATGTTATTACGGTTAAGTGTTTTCTCTAATTACTTAACCTCACCATTTCTAGCTTGATTTATTCATGAGCCTTAATTAATTAATAAATAAAGCACCAACCACTCACATTAGACAGATATTGTGGTTACTGGATGTGCCGGTCGGTTCCGGGCAGGTTTACACCACAACTCAGTCTAACCTCGGGTCTTTCTGGGCTTGATGCACTAACCACCCACATTAGACAGGTATTGTTGTGGTCACTGGATGTGCCGGTCGGTTCCGGGCAGTTTTACGCCACAACTCAGTCTAACATCGGGTTAGGCATATTCGTCTTTTACTAAATTTGCATATTTACTATTTATGTAAATTTTCCGTAAATCAATTTAGCCTAGATCATATTCATTTGTCATGTAAATTAGCATATTTATATTCTATGCCCAAAACTTGATTTACCTATCAATCAGCCCAACTTGCAGTTTATACCAATTTAGATTTAATATTGCCCTTTTACAATTCATGCCCAATCTAGATTAATATTCCAATTTACGGTTCATGTCAAAACTAGATTTAATATTCTAGTTTACCATTTATGTCCAAAACTTGGTTTACACGCCAATTACACACTTTGCGGCCAATTAAATTTATCAACTTATGCCCAAGTCTAATATGCATGTAAATCATTCACCGTTATAGCCAATTTAGACTATGCCAACATATTTATTATGCCAAACTAACTAGATTAAGCTACGCCCAAATTCCCGCGCCGTAATCGTACGTATAACATGATTTCACAAGTTTCTAAGTACTCATGAAATGATACTAATAGTATCAAAGCAAGGAATAGGGGATAAGCACGAGAATTGACATAAAAGAATAGCCATGCAAGAATGAACCAAATTCAAAAATAATGGTTCCAATGGGTTTGATGTACATAACAATGAATAGGAATAAACTAGACAAGTTACACCCCAAAAAATGGGATCTAACATAATTAAGGGAATAGGCATAAGTGATTTAGTCTAACATAATGCCAGTTCGAAGTACCAGGTTAATGGGAATAGGCATAAGTCACTGACTACAATAGTTATAGGCAATTAACCACAATAGTCATGGGCGACTAATCACAATAGTTTCTTAATCAATGTCATAGGCAATAGTCTCATAGTCATAAATCTTGATAGTAGTCTCATAGTCATGAATCATATGCAATAGTCTCAAAGTTGTGAATCATAGTCATAGTCATAGTCATAGGCAACAGTCTTATTGTCATAGTCATATGTAATAGTCTCTTTGTCATGAATCATAGTCATAGGCGATAGTTTCATGGGCAACTGTTTCATAGTCATAGTCTTAGGCAAAAGTCCCATAATCATAGTCACTGGGAATTAGCCACAATAAGTTCTAGGCCACAATCGAAAATCAGATCCAAAGGCATAGATAACGTTAGATTTGACATAAGCACGAATCAAAGATAATTAACTTGCAAATTGGTATAGTTTTATATTTTGATTCATTACATTCACAATTCCAATTACACGTTCAAATCTAAGGAATAACCGAACTTACAGTGATCGGTTTAGAAAAGGCGATTTGCTATGATTCGAGTGACGTTGCTTGAAGCGGAATGCCTATGGTCCAACTTGAAGCTTTATCTTGATTTGAATCTCCAATTTAAAGAAGAACTATAACTTGTTTTAATGGAGAATAAGATTTATTTTAATTAGGATTGAGGCAGAGTATAGGCATAATGAAGGTGTGTGGAGAAAGTGAAGTTTTGGGGCGTTTATATAGCGTAGAACTCATGAATTTGGTCCAGAAATCAGCCCGGATACATAAAAATGAATTCTGCCTCGGATCTGGAAAAACGGGGCAGGTCGACCCCCAGGTCGACCTATAGGGGGGAGGTCGACCCCCTGGTCAACCTGGGTCCTGGGTAGGAAATTTCTCGCCCAGCCCGCTTCTGGGTTCTGTTTTGAATTTTGAATTCAGTTTCGAGCTGTTTTTAAATTTGAGCTGAAACTTCCGAAGGCCATAACTTCTTAATACGAAGTCTGATTCATGCAAACTCGGACTCTATCTCAAGCAGAATTCCGAGACGAACGCAATGGCATAAACCATTTCCCTTAATTATTCTCTTAAAAATTAAGTATACTTTGATTTGTTACATTAACGTTTACAGAAAATACGGGGTGTTACATTCTCCCCTCCTTAAAAGATTTTGTCCCCGAAATCTTCAAGTTAAGAAGAATGTATCCTAACATCCAGCATGTAACACCCCGCCTCTGCCAGGGTGTCTCTTACAAGCACTCTGACTTTGGAGGGGCGTTTGAATCAAGTAAACATGCATAATGATATATCAAGGCAGAACAAGAACATATGTATATATGTAAACAAAGTAAATAACATAGATAAAACAGCGGAAGATTTTCAAACCATTTCAAAACAAGTCTGGTACAACATAACGTTAACTTTCCAAATACACAAGTCTAGATAAAAACAACATTTCTGAAAAACTGAAATACATAAGTACTATCCCCAAAATGAGTGATAACCATAGCTAGCTTCATGTCAAGACCGTACATGAGCTAAAATCCCACAAGCAAGCGATCAGAAATCCAAGCTAAGCTCCAATATTCCCTCCCTGAGAACCTGGGGGGGGGGGGGGACGGAAGAAAAGAGGCGAAAGAAAACAGGTCAGTCAAAAAGACTGAGTAAGCCCTACTACAATCAATGTAAACTGATAAAGTTAACTGGCACGAGAAGCAGGGATGAACATAAGGATAACAACATACTAGCATGTTGATTAACTAACAAGGTAGATAAAGGTGTCATCGCATAATCAGGTTTAAGGTTTTGCACCACAGGTGTACTAGCAAACTAACATGACTTGAATATACAAGTATTGATCCCTTGGCCCAAGCTTTGGCCCAATAACATGACATGACCCTAATACAAGGTCTAACCAAACGGTCTAGTCGATCGGCTCCCTATAAGCCTAACTCGTCACGTGTTGGTGTCCATACGGCCTAAACATAATTGTAGTCGAACTGTGCCGGGTCCACCCTTCGGGTGTTTCAAGCCCTAGGGTGCCAACCCCTGGACACCATAAACATGAGTGCACAGTCTCGATCTACTGGTACCCATGGGTGACTTCTCCAAATACGGACTACGTGCACGACCATAGTTCGTTCGGAACTACATCGGCGTACCACCCGACCGTCGTTTATTTGGTCGCTTACCTCCAGCCCAGTAATCGTGCCCCCTCCCTAGCCTAGTCCCTAGGGCCTTAATGATACCAATTTTTGGGGATTACTGTGGAGTGGGCCCCCATTGCTAGGATTTTCTAGTGGGTTAAGTACGGTTTAACCCTCTTGCTAATCATGGATTAACTTGGTTAAGTGTAACGATGAGTTCACGACTTAACCCTGATTAATCTACCAAGCCCAAATTGGTTAAGTATTAAGTGGACCATGACTTAACCCTAATCACGAGGCATTAATTAATTTTAATGCGCCTTAACCTCTCACATTAGACCTTGTTGTGGTTACTAGTTAAGCCGGGGGGTCCGGGTAGCTTTACGCCACAACTTGGTCTAACCTCAGATTCAAGGTACAACATGGCCAACTTCTCACATCGGGTCCTATTGTTTGTAGCAACTAGTTAAGCCGGTCGGTTCCGGGTAGGTTTACGCTACAAACTCAACCCAACCTCGAGTTGGTCACACTTATCTTTTCTAAGTGTCATGTCCATCATGTTTCCAAAACATGTTACAAATTTTCAAGCAATTGGGTAGACCTAACTTAATAGGTAAATTCCCAATGGGTAGACCTAACTTAATAGGTAAATTCCCAAGCTTATGTTTTTATGTCTTTTTAAGTTTACCCAACCCCAAACGCAATCCCATCGCTTACATATCGCAATAGCGCATAAAGGATAGAAAGAGGGAACTTGGCATAATCATGACATAAAGGTATTGAAGCCACAAGTTTAACATGGTGGCATATGGAATGTTCATGTGTTCATACCCTTGCATATTACATTTTTAGGCCCCAAAAGCATGCATAAAACCAAACTTGGCATATTGGTGATACATGGTGCTAAATGACATGTAGAAATGGCCATAAGTTCGCATTTAGCCTCACATGCAAGTTATCATAAGAGATATGATAACTTACATGTTGCCAAAATGCAACCTTTAGCATAAAGCTTGAAGCTTTATGTTCACATACTCAAGATAAGCTTGCATAACATGATAACATGAACAAGGTGATCATCCCAAACTTGCATAACATACTTGCATATCATAGCATGGCATACTTGCATATAAACTTGCATATTACAACATGATAAACTTGCACATCATAGCATAGTAAACTTGCATATAAACTTGCATATTACAACATGATAAACTTGCATATCATAGCATAGTAAACTTGCATATCATGCATTTAACTTTAGAGTTTAAGTATGAAAGTAGAATAGGGCTTACAATGCTTAAGAAGTCACAAAAATATGACAAAGCCCTTATGAAATCAATCAAACCCAAAATGCAAGCTCTAACATAAAAACCCTTGAGCCAAAATGATCAAAACTCTTTCTTTATGATGCAAATATAGAAACTTGACTTGAATGCAAGCTAATGATGCTCATACAAGCTTGAAAACACTTGTATGCATGGAAAATCTCATAGAAATTTATTTAGGAATTGTATGAAGAGAGTGGAGGCCATGAGAGGATTGATTTTGCCATAGTTTAGTTACTAGAATGAATAATGATGATTTAGGGTTAGGTTAGGGCCTTATTTATAGAGATTAGGACTAGTTCTAGCCTTAGGATTAAACCCTAGTTCCAATCTCAGCCCTTAAAACCGAATCTGGCCCCCAAGCTCAACACAAACCTAAAATGGTGCACCAGGCAAAACTGCCCGGCTGGACCAAGTCGACAGCCAAGTCGACAGGGCTGTCGACTTGGGTCCAACCAAGTCGACTTGGGAGTCGACAGGGCTGTCGACTTGGGTACTCTGGCGGGAATTTTCCCGCCTGGCCCAAACTGGCCCAATTTTTCAAATTCAAACTTGAATTTGAAATCTGTTTTTACTTTGAAATTTTCTGAAAACTTCGTTGGGCCTTAATCGGGTCATACGGACTCCGATTTTCGAAAACTCGAACTCTATTTCGCGTATTTTTCCGAGACGAACGCAATGGCATAGCCCGTTTCCCTTGATTCAGATTTTTGAATTAAATTCTGCCTCGATTTACGTTATAACAGGTTATTGAAAATACGGGTTGTTACATTCTCCCCTCCTTAAAGGATTTCGTCCCCGAAATCTTCAAGTTAGGAAGAACGTATCCTACCATCCAACATCCATCTACTCAAAACATCATCCACGAGCAATCATTGTCCCTACAAGATTCTAAATGTTGTATGAACATATGCAAAGGTGTGTGTATATGTCCTTATCTAATGCAAATATCATCAATGCAAATTATGTTAGTGAAATGAATCCATATGTATGCAATTCCTAACATAATGTATAACATCTATATGTGTGCACATCACATACATCCATATGCAACATCCATGTGATAACACAAAAATTTTCATCCATGAATAAGCATAAACACTCATGCATATGCAATATGAGGAGTGTGTGAGCCGATCTAGTGCCTAACGTGTATAATGCATCCACGAGTAACCACTTGCAAACACTTGCAACCACTTGCAACCATCAAGCATAACATGTTTCAAACACATGTTTCATCCAAAGGGTTTCTACCTAAGGTTCTCATGACAAGATTAACACGATAAACTAGATAAACATGGATAGCAAAGAGAAAGATATGCTAACAAAGAAAAGAGATTGGGAGTGTACCCTCAAAAAGGAATGGATAAAGCCCACGCATCTTCTCCTCGGTTTCCCAAGTTGCGTCTTCTTCGGCTTCACCCCATTGAACCTTCACCAACTTGACCTCTCGATTCCTTAGCTTCTTGGTCTCCGTCCCCAAGATACGAATCGGAGCTCTCCTCAAGGTAGCCTCTTTCTCCACTTCCACATCTTTCAGAACACTTGGCTCAACAACCTCTGCTGATTCATGTAAACACTTCCGGAGATGCGAGACGTGAAAAACATCGTGTACTCCGGCAAGCTTCTCGGGCAACTTCACTCTATAAGCCATCTACCCGATCCTCTCTATAATAGGGAATGGTCCAACAAACCTCGGTGCTAACTTCCCAACGGCTCCAAATCGGACCACATTCCGCAAAGGAGAAACCTTCACGAAAACCATATCCCCAACATCAAACTCCAAATCAGTTCTTCGCTTATCAGCATAGGATTTCTGTCGGTCTTGGGCCGCTTTCATCCGTCTCCGAATCAACTCGACCTTCTCGGATGTATCTTTGATCATATCAGGCCCAAGTATAAGCTCATCTGTAGTCTCCCACCAACATGTAGGCGACTTGCACGGCCTCCCATATAAAGCTTCAAATGGTGCCATCCCTATGCTTGCCTGATAATTGTTATTATATGCAAACTCAACAAGAGGAAGATGGTCTTCCCAAGTACCACCAAAATCCAGAATACAAAGCCTCAACAGATCCTCGAGTACCCTATTCACCCTTTCGGTTTGACCGTCCGTCTGTGGGTGATAAGCCGTACTTAGATTCAACCTCGTGCCCATAGCTTCTTGCAAGCTATTCCAGAATTGACTTGTAAAGATTGGGTCACGGTCACTGACTATACTAGAAGGGACTCCATGAAGTCTCACAATCTCACGAAGATATACAGACGCTAGCCAAGATGCGGTCCTCTTGCTCTTCACCGAAATGAAATGAGCACTCTTCGTAAGTCTGTCCACAATAACCCAAATGCTCGTATTCCCTTTCCTTGACCTTGGTAGCCCATCGATAAAATCCATGGAAATACTCTCCCACTTCCATAGTGGAACGTCTAGAGGATGTAATATCCCACCGGGCTTCTTTGACTCGGCCTTAACTTGTTGGCAAATGATACATCTAGAGACAAACTCTGCCACATCCTTCTTCATCCCAGGCCAAAAGAAAATGCGCTTCATATCTTTATACATCTTATCTCCGCCCGGATGTATAGTCAACTTAGAGCGATGCGATTCCTCAAGAACTTTTCTTACTAAATCTTCTACCATTGGAACACATAACCTTCCGTCTCTCCTCAGCCAACCCTTGTCATCAATAGAATATCGAGCGAGATGACTAGACGCCTCTCCTCGAATCAGCTTATCCATAATCTCAACTTTCTGAGGGTCTTCTCTCTGCGAAGCCCCAACTTGATCAAGAAGGGTAGGTCTGAGTTCCAGAGATGCTAAAGAACCGGTCATCGACTCAACCGCCAAAGAGAAATCAAAGGTTGCCACATAATCTAAATTCTTCATCTCAACGAATAGAGGACTTAGGGTCAAACTTCTTCTACTCAATGCATCAGCTACCACATTCCCCTTGCCAGGGGTGTAAGCTATCTCAAAATCATAGGACGCCAAGAATTCCATCCATCTTTGTTGCCTCAGATTCAGATCCTTCTGAGAAAAGAGATACTTCAATGACTTGTGATCGGTATAAAGCTCAAATCTTTCTCCCAGAAGATAATGGCGCCAAGCCTTGAGTGCATATACTATTGCCGTCAACTCTAAGTCATGAGTGGAATAATTCTTCTCATGCACTTTGAGTTGTCTACCGCCAAAGCATATCACCCTTCCTTCTTGCATAAGAACAGCTCCTAACCCCGTGCCACATGCATCGGTGTATACTGTAAATAACTTCCCTCCATCGGGCAAAGCTAGAATAGGTGCTGATGTAAGAGCTCTCTTGAGCTTCTGAAAAGCAAGCTCGCATTCTATGCTCCAAGCAAAAACTAAATTATTCTTCGTCAACTTAGTGAGAGGAGCAGATATCTTTGCGAAGTCCTTGATGAACTTCCGGTAAAAGCCTGCAAGACCTAGAAAACTTCTCACTTCGGTTGCATTCCTTGGAGTCTTCCAATCCTGAACTGCAACTACCTTAGCGGGATCCACCGCTAAGCCTTGCTTAGACACTATATGCCCAAGGAATCTAACTTCCCTTCTCCAAAAGTGACACTTGGAGAACTTGGCCTTCAACTGATGCGCTCTAAGCGTATCCATCACCTCCACGAGATGCCTTGCGTGCTCTTCCTCATCCTTAGAGAAGATCAGAATATCATCTACGAAGACCACGACAAACTTGTTCAAGAACTCCCTGAACACCCTACTCATCAAGTCCACGAAATATGTGGGTGCATTAGTCAAGCCGAACGACATGACAAGCCATTCGAAGAATCCATCTGGAGTCCTGAACGCAGTCTTGTCTATACTATCTTCAGCTACTCTGAGCTGATGGAATCCAGTAGCAAGATCAAGCTGAGAGAAAACAGAAGCACCGACAAGCTGGTCAAAGAGATCATCAATCCTCGGTAACGGGTGTCTGTTCTTCTTAGTCAGCTTATTCAACTCTCGATAGTCAACACAAAGTCGGAGAGAACCATCTGCCTTGGTAGCAAACACCACAGCGCTCCCCATTCAGATATACTTCGTCTAATGAAGTTCTTCTCAAGCAACTCCTTCACTTGCTTACTTAGCTCCCGCCTTTCACGCGGAGCCATGTGCCGAACGGGCAAAGAAACCGGCTTTGCATTATCCACCAGATAAATACGGAAATCAATCTCTCGCTTAGGGGGCAACCCCCTAACTTCATCAAAAACATCTGGATACTCTCGAACCACTCTCGCAGACTGAAGAGTTTCCATTGACGAGTCGAGTGATTCAAGATAGCACAACATGACGGGACCTCTCGGATCACAAGAAATCTCTAGGGTGTTTCCGAGGCGAGTCACGAGCCTCACAACCCTATGCTCACAATCAAGAATGGCTCCATATCTGGACAGCCAATCCATGCCCAATATCAATCCGTATCCCCTAAAACCAAGAACATAAGCACTGCACAAGAACTCTACACTCAGTATAGAGATCCTCAAATCCCCACATATCATAGACAAATGAGCGGAACCCCCAATAGGATTTGAGACACAGACGGGACCATCTACCAAGCTAGTACTAAGGTGCAAACTATCAACAAGATCAGATGAGATAAAGCTATGCGATGCACCAGAATCAAACAAGGTACGAACTGGAAAACCAAATATATATACAAGGCTCTCAACAGAAATACTACCTCGATCGGGAACTGGAGCGGTATTGAGAGCATGAACTTGCCCTCCTGAAGGTCCAGCACGCTGAGTCTGACCCTGGCCTTGCCCTTGCTTCTTCGGGCAATCCTTACTGAAATGTCCAGTCTTACCGCAGAAAAAGCATTCACCATTCTTCCTTTTCCTCTTCTTACAATCCTTAATAAGATGCCCAACTGAACCGCAATAGTGGCACTTCTCCTTGTTGTTCTTGCCCTTGTTGTTGTTCCCCTTGTTGCCTTGACTCTTGTTCTTGTTCTGATTGCCTTGACTGCTTTGACCACTTGGATTACCCTGATTTCCTTTTCCCTGGGAATCAGTCTTCTTGGCTTGAGTATCATTCATCTTGGTCTCTTTCTTGACATCTCCCTGAAGTAACGCCATATCAACCAAACTCTCAAACGTGGCCCCATGGGGAATATGTGACATAGCCAATCCCTGCAATGGCTCATTCAATCCTCTAGCAAAACGAAGAGCCTTCTTCTGAGGAGTATTCACCATATCCAAGCCAAAACGAGCTAACTGATTGAACTTGTTCACATACTCTTTGACAGACATATCTCCTTGTCTCAAAGTTATGAACCTCTCTATTTGCAGATTCTCCTCAGCAGAAGATAGAAACTTAAGCACGAACCTTGCCCTGAAATCGGCACAAGTCTCAACAGGCCTAGTACCATTGGTGACTTCCCACCAATAAGCAGCTTCATCCTTCATAAGCCAAACCGCCAACAAGATCTTCCTCTGGTCGTCTAACCCAAAGATGGCAAATAAATCCTCGGTCTCTTTCAACCAATTTCTGGCCTCTACAAAAGTCTCAGTGCCTTGAAAGTTCTTGCCACCCATTGCTTTGAAATCTTTGCAAGTCTTTGCGAAGTCAGCTTGAGGATGCTGAGGGGGAGGAGGAAGAGGAACCTCAGCGACAGGAGGAGGAGGAACATTGACTACCGGAGGAGGAGGAGGAGGAACATTAACTACTGGAGGAGGAGGAGGAGGGACATCTGCGGGGCCGGCTTCGGTCGCCCTAGCCTCCAAAAGTCTCCTATACCAAACAGGTACGTGTACTCCCTCCGGAATAGCAAAGTTATCGGCCATACTGAAAACGAAGAAAAAGACAGATTCGGAATGGCGAAAAAAACGAAGGAATTTTGCTAATGGCTTTTTGGGGAATAGCCTTTAAAATAAACTAGACTTTTCTTTGGAAAATACTTTATACTTGGTTTTGAAAATAGTTTTCCAAAAGTTTTCTAAAAACCTTTTTGTTCCTTCTCGTAAACCATATGCTCTGATACCAAATGTAACACCCCGCCTCCGCCAGGGTGTCTCTTGCAAGCACTCTGACTTTGGAGGGGCGTTTGAATCAGGTAAACATGCATAATGATATATCAAGGCAGAACAAGAACATATGTATATATGTAAACAAAGTAAATAACATAGATAAAACAGCGGAAGATTTTCAAACCATTTCCAAACAAGTCTGGTACAACATAACGTTAACTTTCCAAATACACAAGTCTAGATAAAAACAACATTTCTGAAAAATTGAAATACATAAGTACTATCCCCAAAATGAGTGATAACCATAGCTAGCTTCATGTCAAGACCGTACATGAGCTAAAATCCCACAAGCAAGCGATCAGAAATCCAAGCTAAGCTCCAATATTCCCTCCCTGAGAACCTGGGGGGGGGGGAACGGAAGAAAAGAGGAGAAAGAAAACAGGTCAGTCAAAAAGACTGAGTAAGCCCTACTACAATCAATGTAAACTGATAAAGTTAACTGGCATGAGAAGCAGGGATGAACATAAGGATAACAACATACTAGCATGTTGATTAACTAACAAGGTAGATAAAGGTGTCATCGCATAATTAGGTTTAAGGTTTTGCACCACAGGTGTACTAGCAAACTAACATGACTTGAATATACAAGTATTGATCCCTTGGCCCAAGCTTTGGCCCAATAACATGACATGACCCTAATACAAGGTCTAACCAAACGGTCTAGTCGATCGGCTCCCTATAAGCCTAACTCGTCACGTGTTGGTGTCCATACGGCCTAAACATAATTGTAGTCGAACTGTGCCGGGTCCACCCTTCGGGTGTATCAAGCCCTAGGGTGCCAACCCCTGGACACCATAAACATGAGTGCACAGTCTCGATCTACTGGTACCCATGGGTGACTTCTCCAAATACGGACTACGTGCACGACCATAGTCCGTCCGGAACTACATCGGCGTACCACCCGGCCGTCGTTTATTTGGTCGCTTACCTCCAGCCCAGTAATCGTGCCCCCTCCCTAGCCTAGTCCCTAGGGCCTTAATGATACCAATTTTTGGGGATTACTGCGGAGTGGGCCCCCATTGCTAGGATTTTCTAGTGGGTTAAGTACGGTTTAACACTCTTGCTAATCATGGATTAACTTGGTTAAGTGTAATGATGAGTTCACGACTTAACCCTGATTAATCTACCAAGCCCAAATTGGTTAAGTATTAAGTGGACCATGACTTAACCCTAATCACGAGGCATTAATTAATTTTAATGCGCCTTAACCTCTTACATTAGACCTTGTTGTGGTTACTAGTTAAGCCGGGGGGTCCGGGTAGCTTTACACCACAACTTGGTCTAACCTCGGGTTCAAGGTACAACATGGCCAACTTCTCACATTGGGTCCTATTGTTTGTAGCAACTAGTTAAGCCGGTCGGTTCCGGGTAGGTTTACGCTACAAACTCAACCCAACCTCGAGTTGGTCACACTTATCTTTTCTAAGTGTCATGTCCATCATGTTTCCAAAACATGTTACAAATTTTCAAGCAATTGGGTAGACCTAACTTAATAGGTAAATTCCCAATGGGTAGACCTAACTTAATAGGTAAATTCTCAAGCTTATGTTTTTATGTCTTTTTAAGTTTACCCAACCCCAAACGCAATCCCATCGCTTACATATCGCAATAGCGCATAAAGGATAGAAAGAGGGAACTTGGCATAATCATGACATAAAGGTATTGAAGCCACAAGTTTAACATGGTGGCATATGGAATGTTCATGTGTTCATACCCTTGCATATTACATTTTTAGGCCCCAAAAGCATGCATAAAACCAAACTTGGCATATTGGTGATACATGGTGCTAAATGACATGTAGAAATGGCCATAAGTTCGCATTTAGCCTCACATGCAAGTTATCATAAGAGATATGATAACTTACATGTTGCCAAAATGCAACCTTTAGCATAAAGCTTGAAGCTTTATGTTCACATACTCAAGATAAGCTTGCATAACATGATAACATGAACAAGGTGATCATCCCAAACTTGCATAACATACTTGCATATCATAGCATGGCATACTTGCATATAAACTTGCATATTACAACATGATAAACTTGCACATCATAGCATAGTAAACTTGCATATAAACTTGCATATTACAACATGATAAACTTGCATATCATAGCATAGTAAACTTGCATATCATGCATTTAACTTTAGAGTTTAAGTATGAAAGTAGAATAGGGCTTACAATGCTTAAGAAGTCACAAAAATATGACAAAGCCCTTATGAAATCAATCAAACCCAAAATGCAAGCTCTAACATAAAAACCCTTGAGCCAAAATGATCAAAACTCTTTCTTTATGATGCAAATATAGAAACTTGACTTGAATGCAAGCTAATGATGCTCATACAAGCTTGAAAACACTTGTATGCATGGAAAATCTCATAGAAATTTATTTAGGAATTGTATGAAGAGAGTGGAGGCCATGAGAGGATTGATTTTGCCATAGTTTAGTTACTAGAATGAATAATGATGATTTAGGGTTAGGTTAGGGCCTTATTTATAGAGATTAGGACTAGTTCTAGCCTTAGGATTAAACCCTAGTTCCAATCTCAGCCCTTAAAACCGAATCTGATCCCCAAGCTCAACACAAACCCAAAATGGTGCACCAGGCAAAACTGCCCGGCTGGACCAAGTCGACAGCCAAGTCGACAGGGCTGTCGACTTGGGTCCAACCAAGTCGACTTGGGAGTCGACAGGGCTGTCGACTTGGGTACTCTGGCGGGAATTTTCCCGCCTGGCCCAAACTGGCCCAATTTTTCAAATTCAAACTTGAATTTGAAATCTGTTTTTACTTTGAAATTTTCTGAAAACTTCGTTGGGCCTTAATCGGGTCATACGGACTCCGATTTTCGAAAACTCGGACTCTATTTCGCGTATTTTTCCGAGACGAACGCAATGGCATAGCCCGTTTCCCTTGATTCAGATTTTTGAATTAAATTCTGCCTCGATTTACGTTATAACAGGTTATTGAAAATACCGGTTGTTACACAACATCCATCTACTCAACCATTCAATCAAAGGCATCCATTGTCCCTAAAAGGATTTCTAATGCTTTCATGATTCTGTGCATAGTGTGTGTACATGTCCTTATCTAATGTTAAATCAGGCGGTCTATTAATTAAGTTGACCTCCTTAATGCGAATTATGTTAGTGTCATGAGTCCATCATGTATGCAATCCTAACGATACATATCATTTCTATATGAGTGCACAACCATTCACTCAAATGCAACACATCAAGTTCAATCCATAAACAAATACATATATGCAAATGCAATATGAAAGTGACTGAGCCGATCTAGTGCCTAATGTGTGTATATGCATCCACGAGCAACCACTTGCAACCATCAATCATAACATGTTTCAAATACATGTTTATATCCATTGGTTTCTACCTAAGTATCACGAAGATAGGACCTAGAGGATATACTTAAAAAGATGGAAACAAGAATGCCTAGAATTCCTAGCAAAAGAGATCAGGGATATACCCTCAAGAAAGAGGGTATGATGCGCGTATCTAGTCTTTCGTCTTCGAAGTCGCGTCTTTTTGAGCTTCACTCCACTGTAACTTAACTAATTTAACTCCACGATTGCGAAGCTTCTTGACCTCCATTTCCAAAACCCACTAGTAAAGATAGGACCTTGCTTACTTACTATGCTAGAGGGTATCCAATGTAGTCGACCTATCCTCCCGAGAAAAACATATGTTAATCATGATACCAAGTGTATATACCTAAGATGATTAGAGGTCTCCCCTCTACTTAGCTTATCCATCATGCTACAAATCTGAGGGTCTAAAGCTAAAGGTTACTATGTGCTTATTACCTCTCTTAAGGTCAGTCTAACTTAGGGTGCCAGCCCCAACCATTTATTTCTCACGCAAACCATCCTAGTCGAACTCGACATCCCTCAAGTACAAGCCCCAAAGGCCTAAACCAATATCAGACAAGCACCCAAGGGATACCTCCTACGAATTTGGACGATCTATATGAGATGATACTAACAAAACAACCAAACAATTGAGCACTTTACTGACTCTGGCTATCCTCGCCAATCTTGCTCCAGAATTATCGTTGATCGCATAACTGGCTTTGTCGTGTCATCTAGATACATGCGGAAGTCTGTCTCGAGTTCTTAGGGGAAAACCCCTACCCTAGTCAAAACATCTTGCGTACTCATGGACTACCCCAACGGATCGAAAATCGTCGATAGATAAGTAAAGTGATTCTAGGTAGCTAAGACAAACTGATCCCTTAGGATCGTACGAAATCTCAAGGGTATTATCGAGGCAAGTCGAAAGTCTAACTATCCTTGTTTCATAATTACTAGCTAACCAATCAATGCCTAGAATCAACCCATAGCCCGAAAACATAAGCATAAATATAACTATTCTCAAATCCTCACAAGTCAAAGATAAATGGGTCGAACCAACAATTGGATTTGAGACTATAATGGGATCCTCTACTACACAATATCTAGGGTGTAGAGACTCAACTATGAAAGCAGATATATATACGGATGTGAAGCGCTAAAATCGGAAGGAGTAATAATAGTATAATCAAAAAGGAAGAACTCTTTCAACCAAAATCTTGCTGCCTCTTTCTCTCCGGTATGCTGGTGGTGAGAGCATGCACTCGCCTTCCGAAAAATCTTATCCCTTGTTCTTTCCCTTGCCTTTAATTATACGACCCGTTATTCCAAAATAAAGATACTTTCTCTTGTCTTTCCTCCCCTCCTTTGTGAACCAAGTCCATATCCATGGGTTCTTCATCTTGTGTTGTGCTCCTTGGCCAAACCCCATCATTCTCAACTTTGCCACCCTTGTGTAACTTGTTGACATGTCTCTCGTAAGCTGCCTCCATCGTACGGAGAATCCTACAAAGCTTGAAAGAAAATTACAGCTAAGATGGAAGTTAGGCACTTATTTGCCCTTGGACAAGTGTCGTAGTCTCGTCAAGCCTACGGAACAATGTCGCGATGAGGTTACCCCCCAGAAAGCCAGGAGCCCCGGAGACTCAAGAACGAAGGAAACAAGGATTCAAGCAGAGGGTCAAAAGATAGTGCATATGGCTTTGGGGAATATGCCTTTAAACAAAACTTTTCTTTTGAAAATGCTTCTTTTAAAACCGTATTGAAAATAGTTTTCAAAAACTCTTATCTGATCCGATAACCTTCAGCTCTGATACCAAGTGAAACACCCCACCTCCGTTAAGGTCACTCTCAAAGGGAATGCCTTAATTTCGCTGGAGCATTATAGGTAAAAGATGCAGATAAATTACAATACAGGCAATTAAAGCAGCGGAAAATAAATAAAACTTTATTTCATTGATAAACAGCTTGTACAAAGATTGTTTTACAATACCAAAGTATCCTGTCTTGTTTACAAAAATAAAGAAGCATAAAATGATCTCCCCAAATAAAGCATGAGCCAACCATAGCAGTAGAAGAGAGAGTCCAAGGCAACACGTCAAAGAGTCTTCAAGCTTGGAAAGAGTAACGGTCCAAACAAACCTGAGCTATTCCCTCCCTGACTACCTTGGTGGGGGGGAACGGAAGAAAAGAGGCGAAAGCAAACTAGGTCAGACATAAAGTCTGGTAAGTCCAGTGATTCATAGTATTTAAACGAGGAAAAGGGTCATGACATGAATAAACTAAATATAAGACTAAACCATAGTAACAAGATAATATGGGATAAGCATGGGACATGGCAAGATAAACTGAATGTACTGATAAACTGAATACACTAATAAACTGAATGCGCTTCTACTCCTTCTCTGCTTCGCAGCTACCATGTTTATACTGATTTCTATATCTCTGCACTACCTAACTGGTGTCCAAACTAGTAATCTATGATCATATGATAACGTGATCCCAATCCCCGTATTCTTAGTATGTCCAAACTAGTTTCAGGGTACCATGATACATCTATGTGGGTTACTGCTGAAATGGGTCCCCGTTACTAGGGTTTCCTGCTGGTTAAGTTTGTGGGCCTATATATACAAATATTACCCACCTATACGAGATGTACTTAACCCTCCCACCGATTCTAGCATGTTTTCTTAACGGTTAAGTTTTGTGGGCCTATATTTACTAATATTACCCACCAACCCGACGTGCACTTAACCTTCCCACGGATTCAAGCATGTTTATTTAATGGTTAAGTTTTGTGGGCCTATATTTACTAATATTACCCACCTACCAGACGTGTACTTAACCTCCTACTCGTCGAGTCGTGCTGGTTAAGTGGTTCTTACTTAACCTTTCTTGCTTATCATGTTGGATTGGTTAAGTGTGATTAACTTAACCCTGTTCATTCATCAGGTTATATTGGTTAAGTATTTCCCATTTAACTTAACCTCATTCGCTCATCAAGTTATATTGGTCAAGTGTCATTAATCAATTCAAGATGACTTAACCCATCCATCCGTCACGTCATGTTGGTTAAGTGTTTCCTTCTGATGTTGACTTGACCCTACCTCAAATCATGTTATATTAGTTAAGTGTTGTTCTCGTGTTAACTTAACCCTTCCCATACATCATGTTATATAATTGGTTAAGTGTTTTCCTCTTGTATTACTTAACCCCACCACATGTCATTATATATTTTGGTTAAGTGTTACCTTAGTTAACTTAACCCTATCATCTGCTTAATAAACATGTTACAACGGTTAAGTGTTCTAAATTTACTTAACCTCACCCACTTGCCTAGTTAACATGTTATTATGGTTAAATGTTTTCCCTAATTACTTAACCTCACCATTTGTAGCTTGATTTATTCATGAGCCTTAATTAATTAATTAATTAAAGCACCAACCACTCACATTAGACAGATATTGTTGTGGTTACTGGATGTGTCGGTCGGTTCCGGGCAGGTTTACACCACAACTCAGTCTAACCTCGGGTCTTTCTAGGCTTGATGCACTAACCACCCACATTAGGCAGGTATTGTTATGGTCATTGGATGTGCCGGTCGGTTCCAGGCAGTTTTACACCACAACTTAGTCTAACATCGGGTTAGGCATACTCGTCTCTTACTAAATTTACATATTTACTATTTATGTAAATTTTCCGTAAATCAATTTAGCCTAGGTCATATTCATTTGTCATGCAAATTAGCATATTTATATTCTCTGCCCAAAACTTGATTTACCTATCAATCAGCCCAACTTGCAGTTTATACCAATTTAGATTTAATATTGCCCTTTTACAATTCATGCCCAATCTAGATTAATATTCCAATTTACGGTTCATGTCAAAACTAGATTTAATATTCTAGTTTACCATTTATGTCCAAAACTTGGTTTACACGCCAATTACACACTTTGCGGCAAAATTATGCCCAAGTCTAATATGCATGTAAATCATTCACTATTATAGCCAATTTAGACTATGCCAACATATTTATTATGCCAAACTAACTAAATTAAGCTACGCCCAAATTCCCGCGCCGTAATCATACGTATAACACGATTTCACAAGTTTCTAAGTACTCATGAAATGATACTAATAGTATCAAAGCAAGGAATAGGGGAAAAGCACGAGAATTGTCATAATATTATAGCCATGCAAGAATGAACCAAATTCAAAAATAATGGTTCCAATGGGTTTGATGTACATAACAGTGAATAGGAATAAACTAGACAAGTTACACCCCAAAAAAGGGATCTAACATAATTAAGGGAATAGGCATAGGTGATTTGGTCTAACATAACGCCAGTTAGAAGTACAACCTAATAGGTTAATGGGAATAGGCATAAGTCACTGACTACAATAGTTATAGGCAATTAACCACAATAGTCATGGGCGACTAATCACAATAGTTTCTTAATCAATGTCATAGGAAATAGTCTCATAGTCATAAATCTTGATAATAGTCTCATAGTCACGAATCATATGCAATAGTCTCAAAATTATGAATCATAGTCATAGTCATAGGCAACAGTCTTATAGTCATAGTCATATGTAATAGTCTCTTTGTCATGAATCATAGTCATAGGCGATAGTTTCATGGGCAACAGTTTCATAGTCATGGTCTTAGGCAAAAGTCCCATAATCATAGTCATTGGCAATTAGCCACAATAAGTTCTAGGCCACAGTCGAGAATCGGATCCAAAGGCATAGATAACGTTAGATTTGACATAAGTACGAATCAAAGATAATTAACTTGCAAATTGTTATAGTTCTATATTTTGATTCATTACATTCACAATTCCAATTACACGTTCAAATCTAAGGAATAACCGAACTTACAGTGATCGGTTTAGAAAAGGCGATTTGCTATGATTCGAGTGATGTTGCTTGAAGCGGAATGCCTATGGTCCAACTTGAAGCTTTATCTTGATTTGAATCTCCAATTTGAAGAAGAACTCTAACTTGTTTTAATGGAGAATAAGATTTATTTTAATTAGGATTGAGGCACTGTATAGGCGTAATGAAGTTGTGTGGAGAAAGTGAAGTTTGGGGGCGTTTATATAGCGTAGAACTCATGAATTTGGTCTTGAAATCAGCCCGGATACATAAAAATGAATTCTGCCTCGGGTTTGGAAAAATAGCGCAGGTCGACCCCTAGGTCGACCTATAAGGGGGAGGTTGACCCCCTGGTCGACCCCCCGTTCGACCTGGGTCCTTGTAACAACCCGAAAATCTGGGCCAGTTTAAAATTTTTATTTTGGCAATTTTAGCGAATTTTGAATATTTAAAATAGATTATTTTAAATAATATCGACGAAAAATTTATTTTGAATATAATTCGAACGTATATATTATATACGCCGTCGTTAGAATATAAATATTTATATATAATTATAAATGGAATTGAAAATGGCGCGGTAGTTCGATAATTCGATTTCAAACTTCAATTGAATGTACCGGGTGCAAAACAATCCGGATTTTAGTGAAACCAAAAACATTAGGATATAATTGGTAATATCTTTCCAACGAATTCGAATAATCGTAATTTCATAGCTGGAATCAAAAGATATGTCCAGTTGAAAATTCTGAATAGTCGCTATGGAATTCATGCCCTTAAAAATAGCCATTTTGCAAACGACCTCGGATTTCGACGAAACCAGTTTTGTTGGGTCCGTGGTGTCAAGTTATTGCTAGATTCCAAATTTCATAATTTTTGGAATCAATATGTGAGCGTGGCAAAGGAAAACGCGTTCGACCAGTTTCAGTTGAATTTAATCGACTGGAAATTGGCCATTTTTCAAATGGTCTCAGAATTCGACGAAACTAGTTTTGTTAGGACCGTATCATCAATACGTAGCTAGAAAATATTTTTCTGGAATTTTTAAAGTTAGCATGTGACCCCAGTAATTTGAAATGTACGTTTAAAATTCAATATAATGATTTAAATGTAAATTTAACGGAAACTGATTCAAACAGTCGAATCAGCCTACGATACATATCCCATTGTGTTCGGAATGGGGGTAAAATGCTAAGGGCGACAGGCGGTGGGCCTCATTTCGAGGTCGTATGAAAAGTCAACTTAGGAGAGAGAAATTAAATTAATTTAATAAAAAAAAATATATATATATATCTCTTTTCCCCCTTTTAACCAGGCCCCCCCCCCGATGTTTTTCAATTAAGTTTTCGAAAAAAAAAGAAGAAAAAAAAGCGAGTTCATCAAATCGATGGCGGCCATCGCCTGGCCCACCGCCGCCCAGGCCATCTCCGCCGAGTCCACCTTCTCCTCCCCCCCCCTCCCTCGCGTCATCTGCCTCACTCCTTCTCCTCTGCGAACCCGACTCCCCACACGCGACCTCGTCCGCCGCCATCGCCATCAGCAAAGCCCCCACCACCGCAACCACCTGCCGCCGACATCGACGCCCCCCTAGAAGCCAGCTCCGACGAAGACGACGCCCCCCCCTTTTTCTTCGAGATACAGTAAGTTTTTTTTACTTTATTTTATTTTTATTTTAATCTGAAAATTTCGATTTTAGATTTAAAACTGATTTCGATTTTAAAAGATTTAAAACTGATTTCGATTTTAAAAGATTTAAAACTGATTTCGATTTTAAAAGATTTAAAACTGATTTCAATTTTAAAAGATTTAAAACTGATTTCGATTTTAAAAAAAAAACTGATTAGAAAAAGATTTAATTCTGATTTTAGAAAAAGATTTAATTCTGATTTTAGAAAAAGATTTAATTCTGATAAAAGAAAAAGGTCTGAACTTCAAAAAGAAAAAGGTTTGAACTTAAAAAAGAAAAAGGTTTGAACTTCAAAAAGAAAAAGATTTGAACATCGAAGCATAATAAAAATTCGATTTTTATATATGGAATAGCAGAGAAAAATTTCGATTTTTCTATATTGAATAGCGAAGTAAAAATTCGATTTTTATATATGTAGTGGCTACGGTCAACGAAGGTGACAAAAAGGCGAAACGACGAAGACTTCTGCAAAGGAAGAGCCGTGGAGCTAGGATAGCTATATGTGAGAATTTCTCACTCTTCAATTTCTTTTCTAGTCATATATATATACTAGGATGCAGACGGTGCTTAGTAGCACCCGACACAATCGTCCATAGACCATGGACTTGTTTGTTTGGTTGCATAGATTAGTTAGATTATTTGATTGAAATTGAACTGTTTGGTGAAATGAATGGATTGGATTGATGTGTGAATGGCGTGGTCCTTCACTAGACCAGGGATTAGGCTAGGCCTTATCCCGTTTCTAGTATCGTGCCGTTATGCCGCCGAAATTTTCTAAAATATGTTAGAAAAATAAAAATATCATTTTATTGAATAAATGAACTGAATAGAACATTCATAAGTTGAATAAAATATTTTATCGTTAAAAATATAGTTTTAACGTGGAAGTGAATAAAATAAATATTCATTTACAAACCGGACGGTTTGTTTATGTACACCTATTTGAAGGACATTGATTGGGGCGATAAATTTTACACATCGCCCAACTGCACAAATAAAATCTATGTTTGATTGTTTGAAACTCCACACGGGTGTTGGGATGAAATTTGAAGTTCACTCATCCTGATTAATTAAATATGTCGATCGATTGATTGACAGGCTGTTATAAGCGTTAAATGTCTATATTTGATGCTTATACAGTGTAGTGCACTTTGGTTGATGGTTGATTATTTTTCAATGCTATTATATACATGTATTGTATGAAAATCCATATAATTAACATTATATGGTGATTGATTGGGCCTCATTCCAATTTAGAAAATAAAGAATATTATAAAATAAAAGTTCATGTGTTGACAGTACTCATCCATCGAGATTGGTCATGTGTTGAACGAAATATTTTAGTAATAAAATTTACATCTTTATCGATATAAAATAAAAGTTCATGTGTTGACAGTACTCATCCATTGAGATTGGTAATGTGTTGAACGAAATATTTTAGTAATAAAATTTACATCTTTATCGATATAAAATAAAAGTTCATGTGTTGACAGTACTCATCCATTGAGATTGGTCATGTGTTGAACGAAATATTTTAGTAATAAAATTTACATCTTTATCGATATAAAATAAAAGTTCATGTGTTGACAGTACTCATCCATCGAGATTGGTCATGTGTTGAACGAAATATTTTAGTAATAAAATTTACATCTTTATCGATATAAAATAAAAGTTCATGTGTTGACAGTACTCATCCATTGAGATTGGTCATGTGTTGAACGAAATATTTTAGTAATAAAATTTACATCTTTATCGATATAAAATAAAAGTTCATGTGTTGACAGTACTCATCCATCGAGATTGGTCATGTGTTGAACGAAATATTTTAGTAATAAAATTTACATCTTTATCGATATAAAATAAAAGTTCATGTGTTGACAGTACTCATCCATCGAGATTGGTCATGTGTTGAACGAAATATTTTAGTAATAAAATTTACATCTTTATCGATATAAAATAAAAGTTCATGTGTTGACAGTACTCATCCATTGAGATTGGTCATGTGTTGAACGAAATATTTTAGTAATAAAATTTACATCTTTATCGATATAAAATAAAAGTTCATGTGTTGACAGTACTCATCCATTGAGATTGGTCATGTGTTGAACGAAATATTTTAGTAATAAAATTTACATCTTTATCGATATAAAATAAAAGTTCATGTGTTGACAGTACTCATCCATTGAGATTGGTCATGTGTTGAACGAAATATTTTAGTAATAAAATTTACATCTTTATCGATATAAAATAAAAGTTCATGTGTTGACAGTACTCATCCATTGAGATTGGTCATGTGTTGAACGAAATATTTTGATAATAACAACTATTTTGAAAAAGAAATATTTGAAATAGGATATTTGAAAATAGAAATTTATGAAGCCGTGTTGATTAGATTGACGCCATTTTGACGTGAACGATATTTATATCGATTTTATTCATTTCGAAATGAATTGAAAACGATTTCGAAATGAATTGAATTGATAACGATTTCGAAATGAATTGAATTGAAAACGATTTCGAAATGAATTGAATTGATAACGATTTCGAAATGAATTGAATTGAAAACGATTTCGAAATGAATTGAATTGAAAACGATTTCGAAATGAATTGAATTGAAAACGATTTCGAAATGAATTGAATTGAAAACGATTTCGAAATGAATTAAATAGAAAACGAATGTGATTTCAATTGAATATATAACGAATTTGATTCGAATAGAAAACCAATTTGAATTGAATCGAATAGAAAACCAATTTGAATTGAATCGAATAGAAAACCAATTTGAATTGAATCGAATAGAAAACGACTTTGGAATTGAATTAAATTGAAAATGAATTCAAATTGAATTGAAAGCAAATTGAAATGAATTCAAATTGAATTGAAATTTGAATTGAATAGAAATGAATTTTAAAACGAATTTATAAAGAAGAATTCAATTTTGATTTGAATTGAAAAGAAAGTTGAAATTGTTTTTGAAACGATTTTAAAACTATTTATATAATTCGTTTTAAATAGAAATCGACGAAGTATATATTATATATATTATATATATAATATAATGGCCTGAATAGAACGCGCCGCGCCGCGGCAGTTCGTGAATTTTGACCATTTATTTCAAACGGACATTACGGGAGATCCGACCGTCGGATTCTCCTAAAACCGGAACCGTTGGGTTCGTATCGAAAAGAGCTTTCTAAAGAATATTAGAAATTAGAAATCTAACGGTTGGATTTGGAGTTACGTCCAAATCAAATTTGAAAAAGGTCGCTGTAAGTGCAGTTCGATGGCCATTGATGGAAATCGACTGTACGGGCCTTGATAAAATTATTAAAAATAGTAATAATTTGTGTAAAATTATAAGAAATGATTTGTGAAGATCTGGGATGTAAAACTCCATATTTGAAAAGATAAAATAGATTTTTATCGAAATGAACTAGTTTTGAACTAGAAATATAATTCTATTTATTTTTAAATAAATAAATTGAATTTGAAAAGGGTTCTAAAAATAACCAGAATTTCCAATGATTGCATTGGAGTGGATTTGAATCGAAATTGTCTTCGGAATATTTCGATGTTGGAATTCGTGATTATACGGATGTTGTTATGGAAATTTGAAAGATATATATTTATATCGTTATTTCCAATACGACATTTGTTAATCGTAGAATTTGATATTGAATATAAGCCGATATATTTTCTATTCAGAGCCTTATATTGAATATCAAATGTGATTTGGGTTTGTCGTGAATGGTGTCTTCACTAACACTGTTCTTGAACCCAGTTGAGAAAAGATTAAATCTCTTTATTTAGATTTAATGAAGTGTACCAATTAAATGATATTTAATTGGAATTGAATTGGTATTGATTTTTGGGTTTATCGTGAACAGTGTTTTAAATAACACTTGTTCTTTAACCCGATAATTAATGGAATGATTTTTGGGTTTATCGCGAACAGTGTTTTAAATAACACTTGTTCTTTAACCCGATAATTAATGGAATGTGATTTTGGGTTTATCGTGAACTGTGTTTTAAATGACACCGATTCTTTAACCCAGTCGAAGATTAAAACTAAGTGGAGTTTTAATGAATCTTTAATTAGATTGAAATGATCGAAAATGGGGTATCACCAGTTCTGCTCCAGGCGATAGTTAAATCTTTAATTAGATTTGAACATGAAATGGTAATTGAATTTACCGATAACACTGTGGTGTTAGATATGAAGTATTACCAGTTTTACTTCATGGGATGAATAGGCTGGGATGGGGAAATTAAAATAAATAATTACTTCGGTAAGGTTCGCTCATCTTGACTAGTTTGAATTGAGATTCAAAAATGGAATAAAGAATAAATTCAAGGAATTTATCTTGGATAAAATCAATGGGAACCTTTCCCTATGAATGTGAAATTTAGAAACTAACTGTCGGTTAGCCAAGCAGAATGGTTTTCTGAATATTGATCTGATGTTGGTTTCGGCCTTCGGGGTTAATATTTGGGGAATTATTCTCTTGATTCATTTACGGTTAGTGACTAATGAATTGGAATGAGGCGTATGTTGTGTTTGTGTAACACTTATTTAAAATATACGCGAGTTATTCGGAAAGACCGGGTTTATCCCATTCTGAATAACTGATACGACGATAAGTCGAAGATGAAGACGGTGGTCGAAGACCGGAAGTCTTCACGTCGTTTGGGTGATTACTGATGATCTTGATTGGGCTGTACACCAAAGAAGATGGAAACAGTTGGTGATCGTCCAGACGTACTTGGAGATCGATGGATATGCGGGGTACTAGGTGCCTCCGGTTTCGTTCAGACCCAGAACGGACTTCTAAATGGACTGTGTGCCTGACATTGGATTTTAGTCCGTGTGATTGATCTCTATTAAATATATATCTGTTTGGCGGCGGAGAATTTATTCTCTTGCTTAACGCCCTTCTCTGAGACGTATGAGCTCAGGGGTTATATATTGATGGATATCAAACGCATGGAGTGAATTGCCTGTGTGGCATGCCTAAGTGGCAATTGATCGAGGCTTCTGTTGAAAAGCAAAATCTTGTGGTGATGATCGAAGCACGGCCTTTGTGGCGTAGCTTTGTGTAACATTTACTTCGCGAGTTTCACACCCGGTATGAACCAAAAACGGGAGAGGACCTCAGGGAGGACATGCGTTTCTTTCTAGCTAGAAGTGGCGTCAGTGGTTTTACACGCCCTGACGAGTTTGACTTATGTGGTTGTTGCTGTTGCGAGGCGCCTCGGATTGATCGGTCGTTCTCGAACCGATGGAGTCATTTAGTTGGCTCATTTACGCCCCAAAGGGCGGAGGAACGTATTGTTCAGGCACTATAATCCACATCGGTGGACCGGCCCTGTCGCTCCAAGGGGCAGTTGCGGCTGTTCCGGAGACATGGGCTAGATTGTCTCGAATCGGTAAAGGACGATCCCTGGCCTCGGTTCATAGACGGAAATCCAATTTCCAAATACGTGACATTTGCGGTTTTGATTGTAGAACTAGTATGGCAACATGATATATGGTACCCATGCCGCCTATGATTGATACTTATGATTTGAAGTTGTTTTATACACTATGCACTTATAATAGTGTCAAATGATTTGTTTTAACCGTATCAAGCATCCTTTGGCTGTTATAAGGGAAAACCCTATCCTCGGCTGCGTTGCATTGTGTGATGGGACCTGGGTCTTATAACAGCTTCATTTTTCTTTATTTAGCATTACGTTGTTTACTTATATGCACTGGTATTCTTGGGAGGAAACCCATTCCGTGCTATACGGCGTGGTCCCTTGATTTACCTAACTTTAAAATAAAGATTAATAACTGTTTTAGTTCTCACACCAGTCACATGACTGACCTGGAGTTTATTGTTTTAACCTAAACTCTAGGTGCCCTTATTTTGACACGGGCAGCTAGTAGTTTTGGTTTTGCAGATTTATATTCACAGGATCCTGGTTTACAGCTGGAATGATATCCGAAAAGCTTTGTATCCGTATATCTCTTCTAGTTGTGTATTGTATTATTTTCCGCTGCTATGTATTTGAATGTAATTTAAATCTCTGATATTTCTGTGTAATATTTATTCATACTCTGTATATTCTTGTAATCTGATGCATTGTTGTAATATACAATGAAATGTTCTTCTGTATGCGTTCTGTTGTGGCTTGTTCTCGAACTATCCGTCGCTTTCCTTTACGGGGAAGTTATGGGTATTTACAGTCCTGGGCGGGAAATTTCCTGCCCAGCCCGCTTCTGGGTTCTGTTTTGAATTTTGAATTCAGTTTCGAGCTGTTTTTAAATTTGAGCCGAAACTTCTGAAGGCCGTAACTTCTTCATACGAAGTCTGATTCACGCAAACTCGGACTCTATCTCAAGTAGAATTCCGAGACGAACGCAATGGCATAACCCGTTTCCCTTAATTCTTCCCTTAAAAATTAAGTATACTTTGATTTGTTACATTAACGTTTAACGAAAATACGGGGTGTTACACGCAGTCCCTCATCCTACGCCATAGTGGCGTACGGATAACAATATTACATTCCGCATATATCTATCATTACTATGCTACGCAAACGTTCAGGCTGCAACCTTGTTCGAATCAGGATTCCTACCGGAGTAATGCCCTCAAGTCCACGATACACCACCCATAGTTGTCATGCATGTATCTAGACTGTCCACTATACGTATCTTCAATTGTAGCTCGATGCCTTAATCGGACTTCTTCTAGTGTGCACCGAGTTCCGTGGCAGGACGATACAAGAAACGCGGAGCTCGGTCAGGATCTTTTCCACATCTGTACAGGTCCGTCTTTAAGAGCCTCTACAGATATTCCTAGGGTCTGTTTTTACGGTGGCTATGGCCCCACCTAGGCCCCTCCCTCAACTAGTAAAGACTACAAAAGCTAAGCGACTGCCCCTACGCAACCAATCTAAAATTCATGTGGCATCTCCCCTCAACCATCGTACCTCGATAGCAAAAGGTGAATGACATCTTGGGTTTAGCTCTAGTCTTTTCGCATCCCACTGGCTGCCGATGATGGGTATCCGAAGATTCAATATCTTGTTGGTCCTAACCCCTCATCCGGTTTAGGCAACCACTGAATCCACCTGGTGTCACCGCGTCATAGCATTCTGACTGCATAGTTACTTCTGCAGTCAAGGCCCACCCACCTAGTAGTTGCGCGCAGACCCAACCTCTGCGAGTACAGCTTAAGACATCTACCACCGCACAGAGGACTACTAGGAGCACCTTATGTACCTCAGGAAGTCGCGTGCTTCCCCTTCCAGTCCTTCGGAGCCGTTAGAACAATCAGATGAACGTGCGCTCCCCCTCGTGCCAAATAACACCATGATGATCTACCCGTTGAGTTATTCACCCTCAAACGTGCAGACTGGTCCAAGCATCTCACTTTAATATTGAAACACCCCACCTCCGTTAGGGTCACTCTCAAAGGGAATGCCTTAATTTCGGTGGAGCATTATAGGTAAAAGAAGCAGATAAATTACAAAACAGACAATTAAAGCAACGACAAATAAATAAAACTATATTTCATTGATAAACAGCTTGTACAAAGATTGTTTTACAATGCCAAAGTATCCTGTCTTGTTTACAAAAATAAAGAAGCATAAAATGGTTTCCCCAAATAAAGCATGAGCCAGCCATAGCAGTAGAAGAGAGAGTCCAAGGCAACACGTCAAAGAGTCTTCAAGCTTGGAAAGAGTAACGGTCCAAACAAACCTGAGCTATTCTCTCCCTGACTACCTAGGGGAGGAATGGAAGAAAAGAGGTGAAAGCAAACTAGGTCAGACATAAAGTATGGTAAGTCTAGTGATTCTTAGTATTTAAATAAGGAAAAGGGTCATGACATGAATAAACTAAATATAAGACTAAACCATAGTAATAAGATAATATGGGATAATCATGGGATATGGCAAGGTAAACTGAATGCTCTTCTACTCCTTCTCTGCTTCGCAACTACCCTGTTTATACTGATTTCTATATCTCTGCACTACCTAATTGGTGTCCAAACTAGTAATCTATGATCATATGATAACGTGATCCCAATCCCCGTATTTGTGGTTGCCTTCAGGTGTACATCTATTATGGGGATTCTGTTTATTACCTAGATCTAATCTAGGGTTCACTATCGAGTTCTTACTAGATTCAACCAGGGTTTACGCTACCCAGGGCCACTGGGGTTTATGCTACCTATTGAACGCTTCTCGGATTCAGGGTTTACACGACCTAGGTCCAACTAGGGATTATGCTACCTACTTGTATTAAGTTTCCATGTGTCTGTGTCAGTCGGCCCTCTCTTGCATGTAGATACTCTGTGTCGGCCCCACCATAAGGTGTATCAAGCCTTATGATAGCGACCCGACACGATTCAAGATGCACAGTGTATAACTACTGGTACTCAGTGCCTGCTTTTTCCCACTCCGGAATACATGCACGCCCGTAAACCGTCGGAACCTACACTGACGTACCCCTTGCCATTATCTTTGACCGCTTATAATCAGCCCAGTAATCGTGCTCCACCCTGTCTAGTTTCAAGGTATCATGATACATCTATGTGGGTTACTGTTGAAATGGGTCCCCGTTACTAGGGTTTCCTGCTGGTTAAGTTTATGGGCCTATATTTACTAATATTACCCACCAACCCGATGTGTACTTAACCTTCCCACCGATTCAAGCATGTTTATTTAATGGTTAAGTTCTGTGAGCCTATAATTACAAATATTACCCACCGACCCGATGTGTACTTAACCTTCCCACGGATTCAAGCGTGTTTATTTAATGGTTAAGTTCTGTAGGCCTATATTTACTAATATTACCCACCAACCCGATATGTACTTAACCTCCTACTCATCAAGTTGTGTTGGTTAAGTGGTTCTTATTAACTTAACCTTTCTCGCTTAACTTGTTGGATTGGTTAAGTGTGATCTATTAACTTAACCATGTTCAGTCATCAGGTTATATTGGTTAAGTATTCCCCATTTAGCTTAACCCCGTTAGCTCATCAAGTTATACTGGTCAAGTATCATTAATCAATTCAAGTTAACTTAACCCATCCACCCGTCACGTCATGTTGGTTAAGTGTTTCCTTCTAGTGTTGACATGACCCTACCTCAATTCGTGTTATATTGGTTAAGTGTTTTCCTCTTGTATTACTTAACCCCACAACATGTCATTATATATTTTGGTTAAGTGTTATTTTAGTTAACTCAACCCTATCATCTTCTTAATTAACATGTTACAATGGTTAAGTGTTCTAAATTTACTTAACCTCACTCACTTGTCTAATTAACATGTTGTAACAGTTAAATGTTCTAATTGTACTTAACCTCACCCACTTGCCTAGTTAACATGTTATTACGATTAAGTGTTTCCCTAATTACTTAACCTCACCATTTCTAGCTTGATTTATTCATGAGCCTTAATTAATTAATTAAAGCACCAATCACTCACATTAGACAGATATTGTTATGGTTACTGGATGTGCCGGTCGGTTCCGGGCAGGTTTACACCACAACTCAGTCTAACCTCAGGTCTTTCTGGGCTTGATGCACTAACCACCCACATTAGAAAGGTATTGTTGTGGTCACTGGATGTGCCGGTCAGTTCCGGGCAGTTTTACACCACAAGTCAGTCTAACCTCGGGTTAGGCATATTCGTCTTTTACTAAATTTATGTAAATTTTCCGTAAATCAATTTAACCTAGATTATATTTATTTGTCATGCAAATTTGCATATTTATATTCTATGCCCAAAACTTGATTTACCTACCAATCAGCCCAACTTGCAGTTTATACCAATTTTAGATTTAATATTCCCCTTTTACAATTCATGCCCAATCTAGTTTAATATTCCAATTTACGGTTCAGGTCAAAACTAGATTTTATATTCTAGTTTACCATTTATGTCCAAAACTTGGTTTATACGCCAATTACACCCCTTTGTGGCCAATTTAAATTTATCAACTTATGCCCAAGTCTAATATGCATGTAAATCATTCACTATTATAGCCAATTTAGATTATGCCAACATATTTATTATGCCAAACTAACTTAATTAAGCTACGCCCAAATTCCCGCGCCGTAATCATACGTATAACATGATTTCACAAGTTTCTAAATACTCATGAAATGATACTATTAGTATCAAAGCAAGGAATAAGGGATAAGCACGAGAATTGACATAAAAGAATAGCCATGCAAGAATGAACCATATACAAAAATAATGGTTCCAATGGGTTTGATGTACATAACAGTGAATAGGAATAAATTAGAAAAGTTACGCACTAATTATGAGGTCCACATAATAAAGGGAATAGGCATTGGTGATTTGGTCCAACATAATGCCAGTTCAAGGTATAACATGATTGGTTAATTGTAACAATGGGAATAGTCAAAAGCAACTAACTACAATAGTCATAGGCAATTAACCACAATAGTCATGGGTGACTAATCACAATAGTTTCTTAATCAATGTCATAGGCAATAGTCTCATAATCATGAATCTTGGTAATAGTTTCATAGTCATAAATCTTGGTAATAGTCTTAAAATTATGAATCATAGTCATAGTCATAGGCAACAGTCTTATAGTCATAGTCATATGTAATAGTCTCTTTGTCATGGATCATAGTCATTGGCGATAGTTTCATGGGCAACAGTTTCATAGTCATAGTCTTGGGCAAAAGTCCCATAATCATAGTCATTGGCAATTAGCCACAATAAGTTCTAGGCCACAATCGAGAATCAGATCCAAAGGCATAGATAACGTTAGATTTGACATAAGCACGAATAAAAGATAATTAACTTGCAAATTGGTATAGTTCTATATTTTGATTCATTACATTCACAATTCCAATTACACGTTCAAATCTAAGGAATAACCGAACTTACAGTGATCGGTTTAGAAAAGGTGATTTGCTATGATTCGAGTGACGTTGCTTGAAGCGGAATGCCTATGGTCCAACTTGAAGCTTTATCTTGATTTGAATCTCCAATTTGAAGAAGAACTATAACTTGTTTTAATGGAGAATAAGATTTATTTTAATGGTGGAGGCTAGAGAGAAACAACATGTAGACACCTAAAAGAATTTGTGTGGAGAAAGTGAAGTTTGGGGGCGTTTATATAGCGTAGAACTCATGAATTTTGTCTAGAAATCAGCCCGGATACATAAAAATGAATTATGCCTCGGATCTGGGAAAAACAGGGCAGGTTGACCCCTAGGTCGACCTATAGGGGGAAGGTCGACCCCCTGGTCGACCTGGATCCTGGGCGGGAAATTTCCCGCCCAGCCTGCTTCTGGGTTCTGTTTTGAATTTTAATTTAGTTTCGAGCTGTTTGAATTTATTTGAATTTTCTGGAAACTTATGACAGCCATAACTTCCTCATACGAAGTCCGATTCATGCAAAATCGGACTCTATCTGAAGCAGAATTCCGAGACGAACGCAATGGCATAACCCGTTTCCCTTAATTCTTCTCTAAAAAATTAAATATACTTTGATTTGTTACATTAACGTTTACAGGAAATATGGGGTGTTACAAATATGCTGTTAGACCCTATGTCTAATCATTCTTTTACGCGCTTGCCTTACCTCATCAGGTTTTCATTTAACTTGGTTATTCTCATTCACATTGAACTCATATTCAAATTACCAAGTTTCTCTTGCTTATTAATTTCAGTCATATAACTTAACCTATTTAAATTTATTAATAAGCCCACAACATGTTATTCTCTAGATTGTGGTCCAAGGTCTGTGATACACAATCCCTTTATATTCTTGTTTGGATACCATAACATGTCCAACTTGGCTGATTATTATGCATATCTAAATTCTATCATTTCTACAAGTTATGCTTTACCCTAAAAGGTGTCTTTAATTACATAACTTTATTATTTCTACCGGTTATGTATACCACTAGGTGTCTTTAATTACATAACCTTATCGGGTTAAGTTTATGGGCCTATATGTAAATATTACCCACCCCCTCAGATTTACTTAACACACGCACTATTCAACCAATTTTACTTAACCCCAACTTTAGTTTATATTCATACAATCCCTATAGATTCAACTAGGTTAAATATTCAAGATTTTATTACCATATTTTCACTTATGGTTACAGTATGCTTGACCTCCCACATTAAGCCTGCCATTTGTGGATGCTGGATATGCCGGTCGAGTCCGGGCAGACTTATTCCACAAATTGGGCTTAACCTCGTGTCTAAGCATGTCTCATATTTGTACACTTATACTTCTCACATTAGATCCAACACGTGGGGTCGCTGGATATGCGGTCGGTTCCGGGCAGACTTCCAACGCAAGTGCAAACTAACCTCATGTCATAAGTGTAATTACAGTTTCTAATTACTGTAATCCTAGGCATTTCATTATTATCCAATTTCACCTATGTCCTTATAGGTGTTCATGCCCCCTTTTCCCCATATTTAATTATATGTCCAATTCATTATTCAAATTATAGATTTTTGTGTCCTTTTTCAATTCACCTTTTAATTATGCACCATATGCTCTTTTTTTCCAAGTCACAAGTCAATATATATATATATATATATATATATTTATATATATATATATTATGCACAAACCCAAATCCAAATATTTTCCAATTTATGTCCCTAGTTCATATTCACATATTTCAGTACAAGTTGTACCCAAAATCATATTAACATATATTCCAATTTACGCCCCAAATCAATATTTACACACGCTCCAATTTATGCCCAAAACAATATTTACAATGTTTGCCTAAATTCATATTCATATTATCCAACATGATATATGCCCCCAAATCTATATTTGTATATTTCCAAATTTCATGCCCAAATTTAGATCCATATTTTCCAATACCAATATGCCCTAAATTATATCTTTCCCAATCATTCCCAATTTCGCACGTTCGCATTTTTTAGCGTTAGGCCTAGGCTCGAAGTTGGCCTGGCTATATAAAAATAAAAAGGGAAAAGAAGGAGAGAATAGAATCAAGAATCGACGTAATAACGAATCAATAATAAACTGATAGAAACAGACATTAAACTGAACAGGCATATTATGACAAGATTTGACATGGTGACGATATGAACTTATAAAGGCAGATCTGATAATTATGTCATAATAGAACTTGTTTAGGCATAGATCCAATATCCAATTTTATATACATTTTTTGATTACCAATTAAATATTTAGATCTAAAAATAACATGAACTCACAGTAAATAGATCTAAGGAAATGGATCCAATCAACTTAGAACACGTTGTATTTGTTGTTGTAGCAATCGCTGAATTTGTATAATGTTTGCTGAATTGGATTTGGAGAATATTAGGCCATTCAATTTTTGCTGCAGCAGAGCTCCGCTAACGCCACCATTTTTTAGATGAAGAAAACCTAGGTTTAGGGTCTTTTTTATAGCATAGGGTTCATGAAATTTTCCCTAAAATCGGTCCAAATTCAGAAAAACGTATTTTGCCCAGATCTGCAGGGGGGTCGACGCCCCTACATGGGTGTCGACCCATGGGTCGGCCCCATGGTTGACCCCCAAGAGCTTGGGTTGACCCCTGGGTAAACCTAGCGGGGTCTCGGGTCGACCTCATATGGTCGGCCTTTCCGTGATTCGCGTACCGGATTTTCAGATTTCTGATTTTTTTGAACATTTTTGAATTTTAAATGTATATATATCTTTCTTATATGCATACAAACTTCAAACCTTAATAACTTCTTCATACAAAGTCCATTTTACGCAAACTTGGTGTCTATCTTAACCAGAATTCCAAGACGGACACCATGGTGCAGTCCGTTTTACTTAGTTCTGAATATTTAACTAATTTTTCCTTAATTCATTGTTAATAGTGAATTTCCAATTAATTATTCTTTATTTTATCATCTTTGGTGTCATTAAAATTGCGGGCTGTTACATTCTCCCCTACTCAAAGGATTTCGTCCCCGAAATCTCTAAGTTAAGAAGAACGTATATCCTAACATCCAACAATCATACATTCATCTAACAATCATAGGCATCCATTGTCCTTAAGGAATTTATAATGCTTTTATGAACATATGCAATAGTGTGTGTATATGTCTGTAAACTAATGCGAAAGATCAGGTGGTTTACTAATTCAATTGACCTCCTTAATGCAATGTATGTTTGTGCCATGCAACCAAAATGTATGCAAATCATCCTAATCCATGTAAATTCTTTATGTGTGCTCAATCATCCGTCCAAATGCAACATCAATGTAACAATACACCCATTTTCATCCATAAAAAATTAAAATGTACACACATCCATATGCAATATGTAAGTGATTGAGCCGATCTAGTGCCTATTGTGTGTGTATATGCATCCACGAGCAATCACTAGCAAACACTTGCATCCATCAAACATAACATGTCTCAAACATATGTTTACATTTATTAGTTTTCTAGCTAAAGACTCGATCGATAGGAGATATTCAAACAATAGATACAAGTATTAATTCGAAGCTTGGAAAAAGAAGTTAAGAACATATTCTCGAAAAGGAAAGGATATGAAGCGCGAATCTTGTCTTCAGCCTCCCAAGTAGCGTTCTCGCGGCCCTTTCCCCATTGCATTCTTACTAGCTTCACTACTTTGTTGCACAATTTCTTAACCTCTGATCCAAGTATGCATGTCGGAACTCGTCCGATCATTGCTTCCTTCTCTACTTTCACTTCCTCTCACAAGTTTGGCTCCATTACCTCGAACTCTATACATTTTATCGCTTCTTGAATGAATAGTCATCTTAGAATGATGGGCTTCCTCAAGGACTGTCTTCAATAGGTTTCCCATCCCGATATGATTCACCTATCAAACGTCTTCTCAAGTAGCTCCCTTACTTGCTTACAAAGTTCCCTCTTTTCTTTTAGGAGTCACATGTCGCACAGGTAATGCAACTGGCTTTGCATTATCCACCAAGTTTATGCGGAAACCAATCTCGTGCCTCGGGGGTAAACCCCGAACCTCATCAAAACATTAGGATACTCACAACTGTTGGTACAGATCGTAAATCTTCGATAGATATATCAAGAGGTTCTAGGAGACTAAGCATGATAGACCCTTTTGGGGTTATAAGAAATCTCAAGAGTATTTCCATGGCAAGTCAGAAGTCTAAAGACCCTCCTCTCACAATCTAGAATGGCTCCATATATGGTTAACAAATCCATCCCTAGAATCAAACTGTATCTCATGAAATCAATAACATATGCATTGCAATCAAACTCGACGCCTAACACAGAGATTCTCAAACCTTGACAAATCCTCGATAAATGAGCCGTACCTCCAATGGGGTTTGAGATAATAACGGGATCCAATACCATACTAGTATCTAGGTGCAGAGACTCAACTGAAGGATCAGATATAAAATAATGCAAAGTGCCAGAAAAAGAATCCCAATAGGATGATCAGAAATAGAAATCAAACCTTCGACGGAAACTTTCCTACCTCTATCCTGTCCACCAACAATGGGAACATTAGCTTGCCCTCTAGAAGTTCCTGCCCTCTAGCACTGTCCTTGTCTCTTTGGGCATTCCTTAATAAGGTGTCTCACCTTACCAAGGTGGCAACAAACACCTTTCTTCTTTCTGTAATCCTTTTTCAGATGATTCACCATTCAGAAATTATGGTATTTCTTCTTTTCTTCTTTCATCTATAATCCCTTCTTAAGCCACCATTTTCTTTCATCTTTGGGCTGTGCTCCTTAGCCCCAACTCACTTATTTTCCTTTTTACCATTCTTGTGCACATGCTAACAAGCCTCTTGAAAGCTGCCTCCATCACACGGAAATCCTTACGAGGCTTGAGAGAAAATAAGCAGCAGGTGAAACTACTGCGGCTATAGATGGAGGTTGGGCAATTCTTTGCCCTTCGACATGTATCGTAGTTTTAACATGCCTATGGAACCATGTCGAAATGGGGATACCCTTTCGAGAAGAAACGATTCCTCGAACAAAAAGGAAAAGGAATCAAGCGGAGAATCGAGAAGATATTTATGGCTTTGGGAAATATGCTTTTCAAAATCAGTCTTTTTTTAATTTTAAAATACTTTGTTTTTGAGACCTTTTTTAAAACCATTTTCAAAATATTTTATTCGATCTTATAACCATATGCTCTGATACCAAATGTGACACCCCACGTCCGTTAATGTCACTCTATATAGAATGCTTTAAGTTTCGTGAAGCGTTATAGGTAAATAAGAACATAATATCATAAGACAGACATGTAAAATAGTAGCAGAATTAAAAAATTTATTTAAATAAAAACATCATGGTCCCAAATACTGAGTATACATAATAAGTTTGAAATAACTAATTACATAAATAATCTGTCTTACCAAAAATATCAGAGTACAAAAGCATAAAACCATATTTCCCTTGCGAAACCATAAGTGAGTTGACAAGAAGTCAAAGCGGTACATCGATATCCAAAGTCCAAGCTAAGCTGAAAGAATCCAGATCAACTCTAAGCACTTCCACCTTGAGAACCTGGGGGGAACGAAAGAGAGAGAAGAGAAAACAAAAAGGGTCAAACATAAAGTCTGGCGAGTCCAGTTACTTTTAAATATAAATAAATAAAAGTATCATGGCAGGTATATAAAAACTGGAAGAACAAGATAACAATAACAAGGATAAGTATGAACTGAGCAAGATAAGTTTGAACATAATATAATGCGCTTCTTAAATATGTTTCTCTGCACCGCGCCAACACTAGTACATCAGAAACATAATGATCCTTACAAATACCATTCCATTACATTTTCTTGATTGTTAGGTTACTTGGGTTAACAACCCTTAACGCTTATGCACACGTCGTACCCATTTACTTCCTAGTGGATTAACCTAATTTGGTAAATATGTAGCTACCCCCAATATTAAGGTACACCCCAAGGTACCCCACTCGCACGGTCTCCACCGTAACACCATCGAAATATACGCAGTCCCTCATCCTATGCCGTAGTGGCATACAGATAACAATATCACGTTCCGCATATATCTGTCATTACTATGTTACGCAAACGTACGGACTGCCACCTTTGTTCAAATCAGGATTCCTACCGGATTAATGCCCTCAAGTCTATGATACACCACCCAGAGCTGTCATGCATGTATCTAGACTATAGACCATATGTATCTCCAATTGTAACTCGATGCTTCAATCGTATGTCTTCTAATGTGCACCGAGTTCCATGGCAAGGCGATACAAGAAACACAGAACTTAGTTGGGAGCTTTTCCATATCTGTACAGGCTCGTCTTTAAGAGCCTCTACAGATATTCCCAGGGTCTTTTTTTATGGTGGCTATAGCCCCACCTAGCCCCTCCCTCAAGTAGTAAAGACTACAAAAGCTAAGCGACTGCCCCTACGCAACCAATCTAACATCCATGTCGCGTCTCCCCTCGACCATCGTACCTCGATAACAAAAGGTGAATGGCATCTTGGGTTTAGCTCTAGTCTTTTCGCATCCCAATGGATGCCGATAACAGGTATCCGATGATTCACTATCTTATTGGTCCTGATCCGCCTCCCGTTGAGGCAACCGCCGAATCACCCTGGTGTCACTGCGTCACAGCATTCTGATTGCATAGCTACTTCTACAGCCAAGGCCCACCCAACTAGTAGTTACACGCAGACCCAACCTTTGCGAGCACAGCTTAAGAAATCTGCCACCACATAGAGGACTACTAGGAGCACCTTATGTACCTCGGGAAGCCGCGTGCTTCCCCTTGCAGTCCTACGGAGCGGTCAGAACAATCAGATGAATGTGCGCTCCCCCTCGTGCCTAATAACACCATGATGTTCTACCCCGTTGGGTTATTCACCCTCAAATGTGCGTACTGGTCCAAGCACCTTACTTTAATATGTTGTTAGACCGTATGTCTAATCATTCTTTTACTCGCTTGCCTTACCTCATTAGGTTTTCATTTAACTTGATTATTCTCATTCACATTGAATTCTTATTCAAATTATCAAGTTTCTCTTGCTTATTAATTTCAGTCATATAACTTAACCTATTTAAGTTTATTAATAAGCTCACAACATGTTATTCTCTAGATTGTGGTCCATGATCTGTGAACCACAATCCCTTTATATTCATGTTTGGTTACCATAACATGTTCTACTTAGCAGATTATTATGCATATCTAAATTCTATCATTTCTACAAGTTATGCTTACCCTAAAAGGTGTCTTTAATTACATAATTTTATTATTTCTACCGGTTATGTATACCACTAGGTGTCTTTAATTACATAACCTTATCGGGTTAAGTTTATGGGCTTATATGTAAATATTACCCACCCCCTCAAATTTACTTAACCCACTCATCGTTCAACCAATTTACTTAACCCCAACTTTGGTTTATATTCATACAATCCCTATGGATTCAACGAGGTTAAGCGATTTTATTACCATATTTTCACTTATGGTTACAGTATGCTTGACTTCCCACATTAAGCCTGCCATTTGTGGATTCTGGATATGTCGGTCGGGTCCGAGCAGACTTATTCCAAAATTGGGCTTAACCTCGTGTTTGAGCACGTCTCATATTTGTACATTTAGACCACTCACATTAGATCCAACACTTGCGGTCGCTAGATATGTCGGTCGGTTCTGGGTAGACTTCCACCGTAAGTGCAATCTAATCTCGTGTCATAACTATAATTATAGTTTCTAATTACTGTAATCCTAGGCAATTCATTATTATCCAATTTTACCTATATCCTTATAGGTGTTCATGCCCCTTTTTCCCCATATTTAATTATATGCCCAATTCATTATTCAAATTATAAACTTTTATACCCCTTTTCAATTCACCTTTTAATTATGCACCACATGCTCTTTTTCCCATGTCATAAATCAAGGCATATATATATACACACACACATATATATATTATGCACAAACCCAAATCTACATATTTTCCAGTTTATGTCCCTAGTTCATATTCATATATTTCAGTACAATTTGGGCCCAAATTCATATTAACATATGTTCCAATTTACGCCCCAAAACAATATTTACATGTGCTCCAATTTATGCCCAAATCAATATTTACAATGTTTGCCTAAATTCATATTCATATTATCCAACACGATATATGCCCCCAAATCCATATTCGTATATTTCCAAATTTCATGCCCAAATTTAGATCCATATTTTCCAGTACCAATTATGCCCCAAATTATGTCTTTCCCAATCGTTCCCAATTTCGACGTTCACATTTTTTCAACGTTAGGTCTAGGCTCGAAGGTAGCCTGTCTATATAAAAATAAAAAGGGAAAAGAGGGAGAGAAGAGAATCTAGAATAGGCATAATAACGAATCAATAATAAACTGATAGAAATAGGCATAAAACAGAATAGGCATAAAACAGAATAGGCATATTATGACAAGATTTGACATGGTGACGATATGAACATATAAAGGCAGATCTGATAATTATGTCATAACAGAACTTGTTTAGGCATAGATCCAATATCCAATTTTTATATACATTTTATGATTACCAATTAAATATTTAGATCTAAAATTAACACGAACTCACAGTGAATAGATCTAAGGAAATGGATCCAATTAACTGAGAAGAACACGTTGGATTTATTGTTGTAGCAATCGCTGAATTTGTATAATGTTTGCTGAATTGGATTTGGAGAATATTAGGTCATTCAATTTTTGTTGTAGCAGAGCTCCGCCATTGCTTCCATTTTTTAGATGAATAAAACCAAGGTTTAGGGTCCTTTTTATAGCCTAGGGTTCATGAATTTAGCCCAAAAATCGGTCCAAGTTCAGAAAAACGTATTCTGCCTAGATCTGTAGGGGGGTCGACCCCCAAGGGCCTGGGTCGACCCAGTGGGGTCTCGAGTCGACCTCATATGGTCGGCCTTTCCGTGATTCACGTGCCGGATATTCAGATTTCTGAATTTTTTGAACAATTTTGAATTTATATGTATATATATATATTATATGCATACAATCTTCAAACCTTAATAACTTCTTCATACGAAGTCCGTTTTACGCAAACTTGGTGCCTATCTTGACCAGAATTCCGAGAAGTATGCAATGGCGCGTTCTGTTTTACTTAGTTCAAAATATTTAATTAAGTTTTCCTTAATTCATTGTTAATAGTGAATTTCCAATTGATTATTCTTTAATTTATCATCTTTGGTGTCTTTAAAATTACGGGGTGTTACAAAGTGAAACCATATGGGTCAACGAGTTACCCTTGGCATTATAGGCATACCGAACAACGTACAAGGCGACGATAGGGGATACATCTTTTTCACTCTCTTTCGGATCGGAAGCCGTCATTCTGGTAGAGTTAAAAGTTCCCTTTCACAAGATGACTTATAACGATCTGATGACAAAAAAGCGCTCCTCCTTGAATCCCTGGACATGATTGAAGAGAAGAGAGATGAAGCGGATTTGCGTGCCTCGAGGCACAAGCGCCAAGTGGCGTGCTATTATGAGTCTAACAGAAAGGTTCGCCCTTGGACCTTTGAACCTGGAGACTTAGTATTAAAGCGAGTCTTCCCACCTCTAGTCCATCTAGGTCCAAAGTGGGACGGACCATATACCATCTAGCGGAGACATGGTACAGGAGCTTTCAAGTTAACGACCGTGGATGATGAAAAAATTACTAGAGCTTGGAATGCCCGACATTTGAGGAAATACTTGACTTAAATTTGTATTGTTTTCTTTTGTTTCATAAACCGTGTAAAAAGGCACGACTTGCCTAGAAAAGTCTGGTCAATATAAACAAAATATTATAAAGTGGATGTAGGTCATGACTTGGCCGAGCCACTGTAAAAATATCGTGTGTGATTTACTTTTTTTGCACGAACTTTGTTTTATATATATTATGTGATTGTTATGATCTATGTGTAAAACACTAGAAATTTGGATCAATATCCAAGCAAATGAGATGACCATTTGTGTAACAATATAAAAAGGACGGGAAGACGACGTCCCAAACTCTAACTCTCACGATTCAAGAGAGAGTATAAAGGATGGGAAGACGACGTCCCAAAGGCATGAAGGTGCACCACGACAAAAGACTGCCTTGAATCCACTCTAACCTGATCATACGACAGGAGAGTATAAAGGTTCTAGGAATAAGTACCATTGAAAAAGAATCTTAATCCCACTAAAAGGCTGGGGGCAGTTTAGTAGCGGACCTAATCAATCTCGAATGAGCCCTGGCCAGGCATTTTTTTCAAGATTGATTGGGGGCATGTACACTGCACCCTCTATTACTGTTTGTTTAAATAAGCGTAGATTGTCGTTTACCACTTATGCTTATTAACGTTTTGACAGTTGTTGAACTCAATAGAAATAAATGGCAAACTTGCAAGTATTTGACATTACACGAAACAAGCTACTTTATTCATGTAGCTGCAGGTTTGCAAAAAAAGGCTAAACAAAGAGATGTGAGGGCTGCACTCGCTACAACAACAGCGGGCCAAGAAAAAATCACAACAAAGGATAAAGCTTCCTCTCATTTGGAATTTGGAGCAGATTTCTCTTTCTTGGCATCCTTAAGTTTTTTTCCTTCTCCTCTTTTTTAGCCTCGATCAAGATACTCTTTGGCTTCTTCTTCCCTGGACCTGAAACGTTGGGATCAAAAGAATATTTTTTAGCAAACTCTTCGGTGATTGACCTAGCTGAAAGTTTGACAACTAACCTTAACCTAGGAGGGATTGTCGCGAGAGGTTTAAGACTCTCGCGATCTTCCTCCTCAACTTTGCTTTTAAAAGCTTATCTTGCTTGGTCTTCATATGATCCAAAGTCATGTCGTCGGCATCCCCTGAGCCTCCTGTCATAATAACATCATCATCTTCCTCATGCCCATCATTGCCGCCATCATCTTTTAAGGTGTCTATCATATCCTGTCCTTGGGAGTCTCAATGCTAGATGGTATGGGAGCTTTCTCAGCAACCTCCTCCTTATCCTAGACCCTCTCTGCGGATTTCAAGCCAAATGGCTTCATCGTGTTTCTCCTGGGTCTCTTTAGCAGACTTCACATTGGTGATTTTTTCTTGTCGATCATCGGCCTTTTTAGCTGATTTTGCACCTATAGAACGAGAAGCAACAGTTATTAACTCATGAGAAAACTCATATCCTTCAATTGTTTGTCCAACAACATGACGAAAAGTTGAGATAGCTCTAACAAACTGAGGTGAAAAGGCGAAGATACCTTCAGATGATTTCTCGACATGAGTAATAGGAGTCTCTAAAGTTGTTTCAGCAATAGGAGATAATAAAGATGCCTTGGGAATTCCCAGATTCTCTGGATCATATCCTTCCATTTCGGCAACCCCAGGGGAAGAAGAAGAAGAACCAGTTTCAATAATGTATTTTCCTTTGGCCTGGCGCCTCTCTTCTTCCATAGCAGCAGCAATAAGCTTTCATCCCTCAGCCAAGCGTGCTGGTTCCTCACCCCTTAGAAATTTCTCTATGAGTTTCTCTTCATCAATGGAATCCACCTTAAGTTCCTCCCTCTCCCATTCTACGATTTGATCCCACACGTAGACCAAAGTTGTTGGGTAGTCTTCGATCCAAGCAATATATCGATAGCGAATCACCTAAGCGAAGAACTCTATCAGGGTCTCGCCAACACCATCCAATTCTTTTTGAGCCTCAACAAGTCATGTGTTGGCATCCTCAACAGATTTAAGAGAAAAATCTGTATTCCCTTCAACAAGAGCCGCTCTTGATTCGGCTTTTTTTAGCTTGGCCTCAAGCTCAGCGTTTCTTTTTGCCAGTTCAGACTTCTCCTGCTCAAGATGAGCGGAAACTGATTTCACCTTAATAACCTCAGACTTAGCATCGTCAACCTATTTCTTCAAGTCTATGTGCTCTTGCCTATGGGAATCAAGTTTGGTGTGATAACGCTTTTGTAACTCTTTATATTGCTTCCTATAAGCATCCGCATCATGTTGCACAAGGGCAAGTTTGGCTTGAGCATCCTCAAGATCTTTCTCGGAGTTTTTAATTGCCTTTGCATCATATTTAGCATTATCTCTCATGTTTTTAATATCGCCCAGCAAGTCCTGAATAATTTTGGATAAAGTCCACGAATATCTCTTCATTTCTTTGTATTGAGTACCTACATCATCGATCTTGACTTTGACCACTGTTGCCCAGTCGGAGTCTAATGGCTTAAGGGTGGGAACGAAATGCATGTTCCCAAAGTGGTGATCGGGAAATTGTTTCTTAGAAGCTCCAGCTTAGCCTTGTTGTCATCGTCGAGAACGACCGACCTTACGGTGGTAATATCAATATTGCGACGCTTCGATGGCACAATAGACTTGCTCTTTTCTGCTTCCTTCCCAAGTTCCTTTTCTTTCTCTTTCGGATTAGATACTTTCTTTGAAGATTTGTCCTGATGATTTTTTCTCTTTAGACAAAGTAGGAAGCATGAGGGCATGTTTATCCCCTTCGTGATATGTTGTTTGGCTCTTATGTTTGATTGAATCTGAACGATACGAAGATCGAGAGCGAGAAGACCGATAAGGCTGAGGGGGCCGGTTCCTCCTGTCATCTCTGCCACGGCTCTCATGTTGATTATGCTCTGCATCAGAATCAAACCTGGGCATACTCGAGCGGATTTTCCTAGTATCGTAGCGTTGACGCGTCATTTGTCCTACAAAACGATGCTTGCACATGTAAGAATCAAGAATTAATATAAAGCACAAGTGTTGTAACGTGCAGTGCTAGAGTGTTGTGTATATCCTAATAGATACTCCCCCCAACCAACCAGAGCCTAGAGTTAGGCCAGTGTGTGCAGTTTCCCCAGTCTTCATAGTGGTAACTTCCTCTTCTGAGGTGAGAGTAAGAGGATCTGTTCTAAAATCCTCTGAAGTATAAATGGTATCGAGCAAGGGAAGCTTCCCCAGGCCCTGATATATGGAATCATCGATAGAAGCGTCGTTGCCTTGGGACTTAGTTGATGGTTGCCCTGTTGGATAAATCGATTTTTCGGGAGTAGCCACATCCCCAGGGTTGATGTATTTATCTCTATCCTTGTTGGGTATGTTTGCTAATTCATCGTCTTGAGTCGAAGTGGGAGGACTCTTATGAGACACCGTCGGGTCTTTCGAACTCTCACCATTCTCAGGTAAAATATTAATAAGCCCCTCGACCGGGGGTATACACACATAAGGACCTTCTCCATGGCCTATGCTACGAGTTATAGCAACTAAACAATGTTGATGAAGGTATTCATCCACTAAGCAGTCTCTGATGGTCAAGAACTTTTTTTCACGGTTCAGACAATCAAAGTACACCCGATCCTTTTCCTGTGGCGGGTTAGGGACTGCAAGTGAAAGTAAACGATAGTCAATACATTTACAGAGGCAATTGAAATTAGGAATCAAAGTCTGGAATCTTCACTTGACTTAAGGCATCTCATGGCACATCCTGGTTGTTGTTTGATGTAGAACCATTCGAGTCTTGGATCACCAACTTTGCTACTAAACGACAAGCTAATGAATTTTCTTTTTGGCACTGACTCAAAGTATACAAAAGGCAGGGTGTCCTGAGTCCGATGCTTGAAATTATAGAAGAAATGAACATCTTCGAAGGTAAGCTCTATGCCTAGAATTTCTCTATAAGTTATGTATAAGGCATACATGTAGGCATAGGAATTGGGTTGGAGCTGCATTGGAGCAATTCGGATTTGTCTCAGAAAATCGATGATGAAAGGTGAGAATAGAGGTATCGCACCAACGAGGTACATTAGTCTACTGATCACCATGTACCCTTCGCGAGGACTATGGGAACTATTCGTTCCAGTGGGCAGTTTGGTATCCTGTCGGAGAATTCCATGCTTCAAACATATACGCTCAAGTTTGTCATTGTCAACTGTTGATGCTACAGAATCACTGGGCTTCTCCAAAGAAATAACATTCTTTAACTCATCTGGAGCATGACTATCTCCTATTCCTCCTTCCTCTTCTTCATCTAAAGAGACATTATCTCTTGAGGATGCTTCATTTTCACGAGTCTCCATTTCATAATCTGGACCCTCACTATCACATTCCGGATCTTAAGTGGAGGGTATATCTTCAATGACAGGATTTTTAGAAGTTCCTGCGGCGTTTCTTCTCTATGCTAACCTAAGTAAGCGTCTCTTAGTCATATCTGCTGTATTATTGAAGAGATAGAAAAGATTAGAGTATAACTACCCATACCCCCTCGTGTGTGCGTATATTAGGATGTGCAACGGTGTACAATGCTGAAATTAAAGAATGTAAAGTTAGCACAAAATAAAGCAGTGAAAGAAGTAATAATATGTTCGTTAAGTCGAATTGATCCGGTCCAGAAGGCTCTATCCTAGATGTTCATGAAGTCACAAGCCATGATTAGTTTTTGGTTAAGTTGGTTGAAACACACTTGTATATCATGTTGAGGGTTGACGGCTTGGTTCGGGTGTATATGTATCAGCGGATTCGTTCGGTCTTGCTCATCAGCGGATCGGTTCGGGTCTTGTTCGTTAGCGGATCGATTCGGAAGCTTGTGTTATAAGAGGAACCAGAACGGAAAGATCTATAAAGAGGAGACTTCTTTCGGATCGGTTAGCACTGAACCAAGCCGCACTAACATCCTAAAACCCGAATCTCTCCATGTGAGTAAGCTCAAGGCTTCAACTAATATTGTTCCCTCCGATCTGAACTGACTCCCCATGCTTCGTCCCTGTAACCCAAAAACTATATGTTCCACCTCATACCGGTCTCACTCTTCTCCTTCTTCTCTACTGCTCCAGCAGCACCAAATCCATTCCTTTTTGAAGACTCACACACGACAAAGTTTTCGTGAAGCAATGTTTTCGACGCCTGTTCAGATCTCCCTCGCAACTGCCTCGAGGTGGCGACAATGCCGCCAGCGACGATGGCGGTGGAGCATAAGATGCGGTGTCAGGCTCGATGTGACGTCAAGCGAAATTACTCAAATTGCTTCTAAATTCGGGTTTAAATCGATTAAAACTGAACAAATCAAAAATCATAACCCCACCAATAAGTTTATTTCGAGAAGTAAGAAGCTTTCTCCGTGATTCAAAAGTTAGGGTTTTTAGTTAATAAAAACAGAGGCAATGAGAGAATGAAAAATGAATGGTGAGAATGGAATTTATATGTTGAAGACAAGACTATTCATATTCCTTGGATTTGACAGCCCAGTACGGCCCAAACAAAAGAGGAATTAGGTAGCTTAAAGGCCTTATTTGTCCAAAAACACAGTAAGGGTCAGATGTTAAATAAATAGGCCCATTCGATCCGAACCGAGAGAGCACCTCTTGATCCAATGGCGTGACTTAGATCGCGGATAAGAAACAAAATAATTGGAAGGAAAATGTCAAAACATGTGTGTATCTTTAAGTATCGGGGAAGTTACCTGGAAGAACTGCTTGGACATTAATTGAAGACTCAAAGTTATTGAAGACAACCGGAGTAATTCATGCATTCCATGGCGTACTTATAAACTTCGTAAACACCAAGAGATACAACTTCATGAACCGTCGCGACTTTATTGACAGATGGAAACAACTATTCAATGACTCCAATTCAAAAGCAAATAAGTGGATCATTTCGAAGCACACCTTATCTCTAATAAATGTGTATTTCGAGGGGGCAAAATATTAGCCTACTATGTGGATTAGGCTACACAAAGCAAACAAATTAATCGACAGATGTGTTGATTGGAAGGTTCACGGCAGGAGTCCGGATCGGTTCGGGGATCCCCGAACCGAATCCCTCTTTATCTTGAAGCAAACAGACCCAAAAATTGGAAGAAGGTGGCAGATTCGGATCGTTCGGAGCTTCTCGATCTGAACCCTCTCCTTGTTATTCTAATCCGAACCGAAGATCAATACCATGGAAACCAAAACCCACGATCTCCTAAAGACCCGGAGCGGTTCCACTCCACTAACCCACGTTTTCAATGTGTTGGCACGATCCTAAAGTATGCCGACCCCGATTCAAGCGGGACGATTGCCACGTGGCACCGAACCAAACCAAATTCCTGCCTATAAATACCCCCACAAAGCATCATTTAAAAGGGACTTTTTGGCACAATCTTCACTCAAACCCTATTGACCACCGAATTCCATCACCTCATCCAAATCATCAACTACTTTGGGAGCATACTCCATCAAACATTGAGTGAAATTATCAATTGTACTAGAGTGATTGAGAAAAATTCAATATCATATTTGTACTCATATCGTCAGTCAACAAAGTATAAAGTGGATGTAGGCTCTTTAATGCCGAACCATTATAAATCATGTGTTCCTACTGTTTTTCTTTCTTTTTTATTTAAAATCAACTCTGTTTGGGTGTTAGGACCATTTTTGGATCTAACAGTCGTAAATGAAGTGGGGTCTACATCTCTTAAGGTCTTAAATGGTCAAAATCTACCCCCTTTCTTTATATGAAGTATTAAATGATTTCATGTAGTATATTCGTAAGAAAAGTCCTTATTTTCTTTAATATGTTATCCAAGTACTGAAATAAGAAGGCTTGTGTTTTTATTAAGAGGAACTTATTGTTTTGTCCCTCCTTGTTATAACATAAGTTAAGTTAATAACGACAACACTTGGAGATGAGGAAAGAAGAGCTAATGGAAGTGACCATCTATTTGTTCTTCATATTTTCTACCCTACCCATTCAAAACGTTTCTATTTTTAGATATAATGTAGTAATTTATGTTAACATTATATGTGGTTTTATGACATTTGATTTGAAATGAAATTAGTAATATTTTGTTATTATATTTAACTCCTTCCGCTCTAGAAAAGTAAATAGATAACTCTGTATTATTTTATTTTATCAACCAACAACCAGCTTGGAACGATTTTAAGTCCCGATGCCAAAATCCAAGCCTAACTTAAAGCTGATTGTTACATTTGATATCAAAGCTTAGGTTTCTCGTTCAACGAGAAAAGTACACATATAAGTAGTGTATTTATTATTCTTGAAAAGTATTTTCAAAAATCTTTCTCTCTCTCTCTATATATAATGATTATGTTCCGAAATCTATAAAAATATAGTTGTGACCATATTCTGAAAGGATGGATGAGACGACTATGAGCTAGAAAAATAAATTAAGTTAATGTATTTATGGAAGAAAAGGAAGGATTAAATAGGTTGATTTGATTAAGCAAACAAATGCATTTAAGCAAACGACTGTTAGGATAAACAACATTTAATGTGGACAAAATGATATATACGGAGGCAACAGATATGTTAAGATATTATAAGATAAAGCATTTTGAAAAATGGAAGTAATGAGCATGGGAACATAATAAAATTATGTATGAAAGCATATGTTAATCACCTTGAGGAGAAAATTAGATTTTAAAGGAAAAGTAGAAACGTTTAAATAAACGAACAAATTTTATTCCTACTGCTTGAAAAGAACTAAGCGAAAAAAAAAATATTTTGGATATCCTTGAATAATTTGAGGAACTAATTATAAGAAAAAAAATCAAAATCTTATGACATGGAAATTTTTGAAAAAAAAAGTGATTTTGGATGATTTTTGAAGCATACCACAGTTTATTTTGTAAGAGTTTTGAAATAAGGGGAATTTCAAAAAGTGTAAACATCTTTGGTAGATGATCATAAATTGTGTAAAATTTGATGATTTGAAAAGCTAAAAAATGATGGTTTTGAACAGTTCTCGGCATATTCCATCATTCGTTTTGTAAAAAAATTGAAAAGTGATGTGATTTTAAAGAGGTGTAACATCCCTTATCATATAGCTCGAAAACAAGTGTTATCGATGCTACAGTTATCAACAGTATTATTCTACGGTTATAAAATGAGATATGTGTTAGCTCAAAATATCAAATCCACAAGAATATAAAAAGTCACGAATTGCATTTCGTTAATTAATATTTTCATTACATATTCACATGTGTAATCCATGATTATAGAAGCATAATTATTACAAAATATCTCTAAGAACGACATACTCATATTCCCTTTAGTTGATCACAGTATATTAGGCAGTGATACAGTTTTGCCTTTACATCCAAAAGTCAATTAAAAGCACAACAAAAGATCTTAAAATAGCTAGAAGTTCCTCATGCGGTCTTCGAAAGCTTATTCGTCTAACTTGAAACTAAATTTTTTTAACCATTGGTCTACTTAAATGAGTATCCAAGAGTTTGATGGGAAAGAAAAACCTAGGGTCAGACAACGGTCTGGTACAAACAATAACTTATCGCGTTAAACCAAAAAGAAATCTAGTAGACCACACTGCTTAGTGGAACCGCTTCCCCCATCAGTATCTTGATAAAAAAATAACCAATCACATGTACACTCCGAGTGGTTACAACAATAATAATAAATCATGTGCATGTGTGTAACATAAAGTAGCTTACCCATCCCCGTTTTATCTGACTATCTATCTTAGTATTTATTTGATAAATTATCACAGTTTAAATGAGTACACATTATAATTATCATAGAGATTATCTGTCCCTTTGGTTTATTCGATTTACCTATCCATTAGAAGTGGACTAACCATCACATACCTCATAGTTTTATCGATATGTTAACCATAAACCTTAAACTTGCCATATTATGGAGATTACTTCTTCCGGCGTAATGTAGACTAACTATCTTTCTTTATATAGTTTTCTCTATAAGTTTATTATAAAACCATGTAAATTCTTATTTTAATCGTATACCCAAAGAATTCGATAATTTCCTGTTGGTACCCCTAGTTTCATGATGAATAATTTAACCCATTGGTATCTCCAAGTTACATGTGTCAAGTGCCAACAATAAACAATGGTATCTCCATTGATTCAAAGTAACACATTCCTGCATGGACTCGTCCCTTCAACCAAACAATAGCTTGGAAATCCTTTACGTAAATCAAATAATGAAATAAAATTTTGTGTGAAGCACTACCATTTTCTCCCTCCTTCCTAGCATCATGTGAATCGAAACGACAAGAAGTTGTTCTTTGAACTTTTCGAAGTGAAACAAAAGGGAATGCTTCACATTTTCCTTTCTAGCTTATACAAAACAAAGATAACACAACTTCAAGCCCTGCCTAATTGGTTTGGTTCGAAATAAAGCAACAATATGTTCGAATCCTCGAAGTAAAGCAAACAAAGAAATGCTTTGAAATTTTCAAAGCAAAACAAACAAAAGATGGAGTTGATTCTTCTTAACACGCTTTGAAGTAATGAAGTGGCATAGTGAGTTCCAAGCTAAGTTTAAAAGAGTTAAAAGCAGTGCTTCACTATTTGTAACGACCCACTTTTTCCGTACAGTTTAAGCTGACGTTTAATTTCATGTGCCAAATTCAAAAGGCACAGGAAAGAGGATAGTTAGGGGAAAAGAAGTTAGAATGTGAGAAGGAGAAAGAAAGAATTGCTAGAATAGAAAAAGAAGAACATCAATACTATGGAATCAGAGTAGAATAGAATCTCACAGCGGAATGAACAAAATATAAAATATCAATACTCTTTACACAAAGAGAAAACTGCATATATATGTTTACAATACCAGAGTACACAACTAGCTGATAAATACAACACACACAGTGGAAATAAATCAATAACAGAAAATATGGAATATGACTCAACTTCGGCTTCTCTTCTGAAGCTCCAAGCAAAACCTAATGCAACCCGGAAAATATACTCGGTCTTCCCTGAGCATATTTTGAGGAAAGCAAAATCACCCAAATCAATATGGAATGCTTTCGGTAATGAAAACTCATATCACAAACAACTTGCTTAATTTTTAGAAATCCTTTAAAAAAAATGAAACTCTCATAAGACACAACTACACATAAACATGGCATGTGTTTTTCCCTTACGATAACCAAATCGCTTTTGTTGGAGATGCGGATTAAGGATCTTAAGGCAAGTTAAACACTAGAGGGGGTGAATAGTGTTTAATGGAATTTATTAAATTTATTGAAATCTTTTTGAATCAAACACATTGTATACAAATCACAGAAATAACTAAACACATAATCAATCAACAAACGCAGAAAGTAAAAGTAAAAGCAATAAATGAAAAGTACACACTGGGATTTTATACCGATTCGGGACTCCCTTACATCTAGTCCCACATAACACTGGGTTGATGTGGATTTTTATTTAACACATCCAATTACAATCCTTGATTTTAGGGCTACAGGGACACAACCCAACTAATTCCAAGTACAGTGAGACTTTGCTGATTTACGGGCCATAACTTTACACCTAATCGATTTCCAAGACACAATCGCACCCAGTCACTTTGTACGGGATATGACCACATCCTTCTCTTATCAATTTTTGTAGTATTGACTCAATAGGACTTGATCTTGATATGTTTTATTACAAACATCCTACAACTCTTGAGAAGCACTTAAATTCAAAGAGATTTTAATTTAGAATTGAAAGAGAAGAAGAATGATATGATTTCTATTGAAATCGGTAGAGTATAAGTGAAGAATTTCAAGAGATAAAGTATTATAATGGTAGGATAATAAGAGAGGAAGAAGAAGATGAAAAGTAGTTAAAAAATCGAATTCTAGAAGGTATTTATATGTTTCCAATAGTCACAACGTTTCTGAAAGGATTTGAATTCAAAAGACACCTCTTTTCAAATTATAAAAAGCACCATAACGGCTAGTATGTCGACATGAATAAAAGCATATGTCGACATATGCAAGTTTATTTTCAAAAATATAGTTTTAGAACAAAGTAAATAATATTTAAATAAATTATGGTGAATCCAGAGTTAAAACAAATTAAATTCCTTTATATTTAAACATTCTTTTCAAAGTAAAAATATATTTTAGAACTTATATAAAGATAAATTAAAAATAATTAAGAAATCAAATATAAAATGATATAAGAGTATAAATATATAAAACTATACATATATATTAAAAACTTAATATAAACAAGAAGGTTAAACAACATAAATAATTATAAAACAAGTAAAACTTAAGTTCAAAAATCTATACAACATAAGTTTAAATATAAAATAGTTTTCAAGAGTTTAGAAAATGACTATCAGGAGTTAAAATGTTATTAAAACAAGGAAGCATATATATATATATATTCTAAATAAGGAAGTAATTTTGAAATCATTTGAAAACAAGACTTAAAAGTAAGTAAATAAATTTGAAATTATTTTGAAATCAAGTTTAAAAGCAGGATTTAAGTTTGAAAATAGCAAGTGCTAATCAGTATTTTAACATAATTTCTAAACATACTCACTCTACAACTCTTTAACTCTTCATTTCTTGATACTTATGAGTCTTGAATCTTGAACTCTTCTATTTGAAATATTAATTCTTGTGAAGTGTACAGTTCTTCAATAATAGATACCTGCATATTTTTCCTATGTGCATATATATATATATATATCCTTAAAATTGTGTTAGTTTATATTTTATAACAATTATAATTGAAACAAAGTAGAAACAAGGTTGTTGTCATCAAACCAACATCATCAACATCCCATTCCTTACAATCTCCCCATTTTCGATGATAATAACCTTGGTTATAAAATATTCATACCTGATGTCTTGATTCTTCGATTACTCCCCCTTACTTCATTAAGTCCCACTGAAACTACTAAGTCCCCTTAATCTAAGCCCTATTTTATAATTCTCCCTCTTTCTCATCAATAAAAAAAATTATATATCCCTAACTAAATTCTAACACATCCCTTAAAACTAAGATATAAATCTAAGTACCAGTCAAAATCTTTAAACTAAAAAACTATAATATTATAACTTAAATAAGTATAACTATAAATGTAACACCCTATAATTTTATAACACATTAAAATGATAAACTAAAGAATATTTAATTAAACATTGAGAATTAAGTAAAACGGACTACACCATTGCGTTCGTCTCGGACATCTGCTTAAGATAGACACCAAGTTTGCATAAAACGAACATAGTATAAATAAGTTATTAAGCCTAGAAGTTTGTATACGCACAAGAGAATTATATATATACAAAATAATTCAAAATCAAAAGACGCGGGGTAGGGTGGGAGTTTGACTCGTTAGGGGTCGACCCCCACCCTAAGGGTGTCGACCTATGGTTCGATACCACAACAGGGGTGTCGACACCCATGTCGACCCCCCGAGATCTGGGCATAATTCAGTTTCTCAACATGGACTCATTTCTTAACTAGATTCGTTGACCTTAGGCTATAAATAAGACCTTATTCTCATTGTTTTATTCATTTAAATCAATGGCGACAATGAGGTGCTGCCCCCGACTCAGAACAAAATAGCCTATTCTTCTTCAACAGCAAGTTATACGTATTCAGAGATCTATGCTACAACATCTACAATCAATCTTCTGTTCTTTAGATCCAATCACAGTGAGTTTTTGTTTCTTTTAGATATAAACACCTAAAATGTAATCTTGACATGTTTATAAGTTTGGATCTAAGCCTATGTCTGTTAGAAATCTGAATCACAATAGATCTGCCATTACTTGTATACCCAATTTACTGCTTAGATCTCATATGCCTATTCACGATTTCCTATTATGTTAGTTGGCCTAATTGTGTCGTCTTATGCCGGTTTTATTTACTATGCCTATTCTTGTTCTCTTCTCTCTCTCTTTCCCTTTTTGTTTTTATAGCCAAGATACCATTGAGCCTAGGCCTGTCACTGAAATACGCGAACGCATGAAATTGGGAACGATTGGGAATGATTAATTTGGGGAATAATTCATATTGTAAAACATGATTGGGAATTTTGGGCATAATTTGTACCTTGAGCCAAAACTTGGGATTTGGAGGCATAATCTATATCTTGATCTAAACCTTAATCTGGGGCATAACTTGTATCGTAGATCGGATGGGATTTGGGGCATAATGAACATGATAATTGGTTAGTAATGAAAATGCCTAGATTCACAGTAATTAGAAAATATAACCGCGCTTAAGACATGAGGTACGATTAAACTTATGGTAGAAGTCTATCCGGAACCACCCGACACATCCAGCATCCACAAGTGGTGAATCTAATGTGAGGGGTCTAATTGCATAAACGTACACGTAACGGTGCTAAGACACGAGGTTAAGTCCGACTTGTGGAAGAAGTCTGCCTGGACCCAACCGGCATATCCAGCATCCAAAAGTGGTAGACTTAATGTGGGAGGTCTAGCGCATTATAAACATAAATGAATGAATGGTGATCAACTTGTAATACTTAACCTGTTTGAATCCAAAAGGATTACATGAACCTGTTAACTTGATTAGGGGTTAAGTAAACTTGCTTGAATCAGCGGGTGGGTTAAGTTAATCTTGTTAAACGTACGAGGACGGGTTATACCTATGAACTCGACAAACTTAACCAATCGGGGTTATGCAATCTTGTTAAACCAATAGGCATAACCTGTTGAAATCCTAGCAGTGGGGATGCAATCCTAGGGGGAAGCTTGTATCATCTGTTGTGTGGAAACCGTTTCAGTCAGTAACCCATCTTGGATATCAAACGGGGAACCCCTAACTAGGTCGGGATCTGGGCACGCTTACTGAGATGATTATAAGAGGTCACTTGATTGAGGGTGTTTGACGGCACATTCCCATGGAGTCATGTGCGTACATGGGTCCACTTGCTAGGGAAGATAAGACGCTGTGACATCGGTACATATGGTTTGTGCACATCTTGTAAACAAATTGGTTGCCACTTTAGGAAGTGATACATCCTACTGTGGGGCCAACACAGGGTATCTACAAGTTAGGGAGCCAATCGATTGGGGGTAGTAATTAGGGTACATCTAGTCCTGCTTGTTTAGGAGCCTGTTATTGTCATTGGGGGGTTAATACCTGTCAGTTCTATTGGGCTACCTGTTATTGTATCGGGTAAAACCTCTCATTAGAAGTACACCTAAGTCTACCATTTTGTACTTGTTGGTATTATCTTGTTCTTGTTATACTAGTATCGGCGCAGAGAAAAGTATTAGTGAAGCGCAATGCATGTTCTGTTCTGTTATCCTATTAACCTTGTTATACCTGCCTTATAACACTATTATCTCTCTTTAACTTATATTCTTGTCATGATGGTTTTACTTATTTATATGCTAAAAGTAGCTGGACTCGCCAGACTTTATGTCTAACTCCCCTCTTATTTCTCTTTCATCCCCCTAGGTTCTCAGGGTGGGAATACTCAAGCTTGATCAAGATTCTTCTTTCCTTCTGCTTGGAACTGCTTAGATGTATTGCTTGATTTTGTATCTTCTCTACTATGGCTATATTTTAAGGATTATGCTCTTTCATGTATTATTGTACTATGATGATGATTTTTGTACAAGGCAGAAGTTTTAAGTTTCCAGTATTTCAGACTTATGATGTAACCATGTTTTGGACCACGAAGTTTTCTATTTAATAGAGTTTTAAATTCCGCTGTTATTTTGCATCTGTATTGTAATGTTTCTGTTTCTGTTTACTTATAAGGCTTCATGAAACTTAATGCATTTTGATAAAGAGTGACATTAACGGACGTGGGGTGTCACAGCAAAAACCATTTAAAATTAAATAAATCACGCCAAACCACTACATATATGCATATGTGTCAATACATTTAGTTAATCAAAACCAATCAAACCACACCATAGTTATAGTAGTTTATTTACAAGTTTGAAATAAATCAATCAAACCATACAAATTAAAACAAAATCATACATTTCGAGGACCCAACCATCTCCACTGAAGATTGGATCAGCCTTTATAACATCCCAGTCTTCGTTGTCTTTGGTGAGAGGCGCTCCAGTGATGTTGTTGTCTTCATCTTTTGAAAGAAGGCAATCATCCATTGAATTACATCAAAATGTTTCTCCTGTTGTTTGATCATATGTATTAGACTCAATTCTAGATGACACTGATTACGAATAATTGAGAGGATATCCTTGAAGGAATTGAGAATTTATTTAAGGCTTTCACCATGATTACGGATTTGAGTAGCCATAGTTTTGATTATATTAAGAAATAGTGAAAGGAAGTATAGGATAAATGAATGGATAAGTTTTGCTGGAAGAGAAGGGTATAAATAAGCTTTAAAATTCATTTAAACTGAATTTACATGACTTAATTAGAGTTGTTTCAGATTCAAACAATTCTGGAAATCATACTGTTATATGTCGACATGGGAAAAAGTTTATGTCAACATATACATGTATTATTTCACGTTTTAAAGAATTTTGGTGTTTTGTGATTCGTTTCGATTTATACAAACTTATTTTTATTGTTTTAATAGCAATTCTAAATATGTTTAACATATATTAACAGAAATTAAGAACTTCATTTCAATCTAATTATAGCGATACATGAAATGAGTACATAACATAAGATAGAAATACAAAAATACAAATACAAGCAAACACAATACAAAATTAAACTTAGAACTCACAGGAGGAGGAGGAGGATGAAGAGGATGACAAGCCAAGTTTTCTTTGAACTTTGCCAAAGAACTTACTCATTTTAGTAGAAATCTTTTCAAATTTCTTACTAAACGATCTCTTAAACATCTTCTGGTTCTTGGCTAAAATCTTTTGATTTTGGAGAAGGGTTTTCTTGGAGGGGTTGGTAGGAACTTCAATGCTTTCTAAAGTGGTATCTTCTTCCTCTTCTTTAATATCATTTTCTTCTTCTTGTTCAATTCTTGCTCGTTTTTCGCATATGTTTCATATGGATAAAACCCAAGTGTAATCTTCATAAGGGAAATATTTCCCACATTGAAAACTTTTTTAGAAATAAACTCTTCTCCTTTGAAATCGACTCCAAAATATTTGAAAATACGTGTAAGGTAAACTCCATGATATAACTTGTTTTCCTTTGTTAAAATTTCCTTTGGTTGAAACTCACTTAAAATCACTTTAACCCAATTAATTTCATAATTTCCAAAAATAGCAAAAAATCCTTTTTAAATTTCATGGTAGGGTTATAGAAATCTTCGGATCGAGTGGTGATTGTATATTGAAGTAGTAAATTGACGGTTCTTGCATTTGGACGATAAAAATGATTTTTGAATTTCAAAAGTTCATCATTGTTAAAAATGTGGTGAAAGATTTCCAATCATTTTCATTGATAATAAAATCTAAAAAATCTGTCCCCTTATTCTTACAAACCAAATCAGTACTTAAAAAATCACAATCCAAAACAATTTGTGTTCCTTTAACACTACTACAAATTTCATTTTCGCTTCCTTGATAAAATTCGCGATTCAAATTTGCATAAAACATTTCCACAAGATTAGGATAACAAACTTCATCATTATCCCAAGAATCAATAAGACTCAAAATTCCATTTCGACAAAAGAGTAGTTCAAGTTCATAAGAAGCAAAATCACTAAAGATCGCAAATTTCCCCGTTTCTACTTTTCCAAAAATTACATAGCTAATGTAATCTTGGATAACATCCGGGTTATTGAAGTGAAAACCCTTGATAGACTACGTTAATCTCATGGTTTTTGGAGTGGTTGTGGAGGCCATTTGAATGGTTATGAAGAGTATACGAACATGAAGAGTAGTTTTGAATTTTGAAAAAAGATGGAGAAGAAATGAAAGGAATAGGTAGTAAATATAAAGAATCAAAGGACATTTCGCTGGTTTAAATGATACCTTTTCAGTCACATTGAAGTTGGTGGGAATTTCAAAAGTTTGAATTTCAAATTTTGAATTTCACTTTTCTGGTATATGTCGACATAGGCAAACGGGCATGTCGACATACCCTTTTGTATCTTCAAGATGACTTTTGAATTTTTACTATTTGAATTATTTATAACTCTATATTGTTATTTAATTGTTTCTTGGAGCAATTTTTTTATAAAAATACTTTTTATATTATTTTATTATCATGTTATTAAATAATAATTATGTTGAAATTTAAATTTCAAAATTGAATTTTGAATTAAGATTTAAATTTTCAAACACAACAAATAAGCAATCAAGCAAACAACCATTTAAATAATTAAATAATTATTAAGGAGTACCTAATTTAGATACATTCTTCAATTTCTTCTGATTCGTGAATTGTTGCGAAACACATATTTGAATTATTCGTTTCTTGTTCTTCATCACTTGATGATGATTCTGAATCGTCTATAGTTGTTGCATTCGCTCTTTTCCTTTTCTTCGATGAACTTCATTAGTAGGTTGATTTTGTTTCTCCGAATACGGACAAAATCTTTTTAGATGGCCTAATTCGTCACAGTTATAACATCTAATATTACTCAGATTCTCATTATTATTTTCACCTAATTTCTCTTCTCATTCCTTTTTGAAATTATTCCTTTTACTGTATCTTAGAAATTTCCTAAATTTCCTTGTTATTAGGGTTGTCTCTTCATCATCATCACTATCTGAGCTGAATCTTCGACTAACGCCTTAAATGCTATCGATTTCTTTTATGATGATTTATTTCTTTTCTTCCTTGCATCTGAACTTCAAACGACATTAAATTACCAATTAGTCCCTCATTTTTCATTGTACTGATGTCATTGGCTTCTTCGCCCAATCAGAAGTTAATGAATTCATAATTTTTTTTGACTTTATCTTCCTCATAATATGATTTTCCCAAAGCCATTAATAAATGTACGATTTCCTGGAACCTGCAGTACATATCGGATATAGACTCATTCTGATTCATTTTAAATAACTCAAATTGTTTTGTTAACATAGATATTTTGGTCTATTTAACTCTGCTTATTCCTTCATGAGTTACTTGCAAAGTTTTCCAAATTTCATATGCAGATTTACAAACAGACACCCTATTAAATTCATTCCTATCCACTGAACAAAATAAAATATTCATATCCTTAGAGTTATTCTGTGCAGTGGCTTCTGATCACTAGTCCATTATGCAAAATTAACAGTAGGTTCAACATATTCGGTTTGTGTGATATTCTATGTAAAAATTGTATATACATTTTCATTCTACATGGCCAACATACATAATTACTGCCTTTAAAAAGTGATGGTCTAACAGTGCACTGACCCTCTACGAATGAACTACCATTACTGACAATTCCAGTGTTAGTTGCCATTTTAATTTTTCAAAATTCAAATTATGAAAACTTTGAAAATCAATGCTCTGATACCAATTATTGGAGATGCGGATTAAGGATCTTAAGGAAAGTTAAACACTAGAGACGGGGTGAATAGCGTTTAATGGAATTTATTAAATTTCTTGAAATATTTTTAAATCAAACACGTAGTATACAGATCATAGAAATAACTAAACACATAATCTATCATAGAATGTAAAAAGTAAAAGTAGACACAATAAAAGAAAAGTACATACCGGAATTTTATACTGATTTGGGACTCCCCAACATCAAGTCCCACACAACACCTGGGTTGATGTGGATTTTTATTCAACAAATCCAATTACAATCCTTCATTTCAGGGCTACAAGGGCACACCCCAACTGATTCCAAGTACAGTGAGACTTAATTGATTTACGGGCAACAAATTAACACTCAATCGATTTCCAGGACACATTCACACCCAATCACATTATATGGGACAGGATCACACCCTTCTCTTATCAATTTTTGTAGTATTGACTCGATAGGGCTAAATCTTGAGATCTTTGATTACAAGTAGCCTATAACTCTTGAGAAGCATTTGAATTCAGAGATTTTGATTTAGAATTGAAAGAGAAGAAGAATAATATGATTTCTATTGAAATCCGCAGAGTATAAGTGTAGAAATTCAAGAAATAAAGTATTATAATAGTAGGATGTTAAGAGAGGAGGAAGAAGATGAAAATTACTTAAAAAATCGAATTCTAGAAGGTATTTATAGGTTTTCAGTAGTCATAACCAATCTGAAAGGATTTGCTTTCAAAAGACACCTCTTTTCGAAATTTAAAATACACCCTAACAGATAGTATGTCGACATATGCTAGTGTATTTTCAAAAATATAGTTTTAAAACAAAGTAAATAACATTTAAATAAATTATGGTGAATCCAGAGTTAAAACAAATTAAATTCCTTTATATTTAAACATTTTTCCAAAGTAAAAATATATTTTAAAACCATTCCTGGTTACTTCATTATAACCTTTGTGAATAATGGTTCTTTATAAATCCTCTAAAATTTTGCTAACTCCACAACTCTCCACATCTTAAATGATTCACTACCATGTTAAAGATTTGCAAAACCATATTTCTTTCTATCTAACTTTTGTCTATGCTGCCAATTCCTCCATTACTAGAATAACCCAACTTAAAACCATTCCATCGCTAAGGCATCTAGTCATCCATGGATGATATTTGGTGATTTTAAAAGTTATTATAATATTAACCAAAGATATCGAGGCAACCCCCTGACCTTGGCTGAAATCCAACTATTGAAAACTTCTATTGACCATGCTGATCTTAAAAACATCAAATGTAGTGGGACGCCTTTCTTATGGAACAATAAAAGAAGATCTGGCCTTAGAAATTTACCACCATAGACCATGCCTTTTGCAATCAAGCCACCCTAGTCAAATGGTATGCCCTTTACTATAACCAATGTGACACCCCACGTCCGTTAATGTCACTCTTTATCAGAATGCATTATGTTCCGTGAAGCGTTATAGGTAAACAGAAACATCACAAGACAAATATAAAATAACAGCAGAATTTAAAACTTTATTTTTCAAATAGAAAATTTCATGGTCCAAAACCTAGCTACAACATATGTCTGAAGTACAGAAAAACCATTACATCAAATTAAAATATCTACCATGTACTAAAATCATCAGAGTACAGTAATATAAAAGCATAATCCCCAAAAAGAATAGCCATAGCAGGGTAGACAGAAAATCAAGCGGTACATCTAAGCAGCTCCAAGCAGAAACAGAAGAGAGAATCCTAATCAAGCTTGAGTGTTTCCACCCTGAGAACCTAGGGGGAAAGGAAGAGAGAGAAAAAGAAATAAAATGGGTCAAACATAAAGTTTGGCGAGTCCAGTTACTTTAAGCATATAAATAAGTAAAATCATCATGATAGGCATATAAACTGGATGAGAGAGATAACAGTATCATAAGACAGGTATAACAGACTAAGCAGGATAAACAGAATAAACAGAGCAGAATATGTTGCGCTTCTCAAGTACTTTTCTCTGCACTAATACTAGTACAACAAAAACAGAATGGTCCCAACGGAAATAGATGGTAGACTTAGGTGTACCTCTAGTGACGGGTTTTACGCCCAACGATAATAACAGGCAGCCCAACATAAATGACAGGTGTTACCCCTAACGATAATAATGGGATCGTAAACAAGTAAGACTAGATGTACCCTAATTACTACCACAATCGATCGGCTCCCCATCCTATAGATACCCTATGTTGGCCCCATAGTAGGATGTATCACTTCCTAAAGTGGCAACCCTTTTTTTGAGAGGCACAACCATATCTATTGGTGCTATAGCGTCTTATTTTCCCAAGCAAGCGAATCCATGCATGCACATGAGTCCAATGGAACGCGCCATCAGACACCCCCACTCAGATGTACCTCTTATGATCAGCACAGTAAGTGTTCCTTGACCCCTATCTAGTTCGGGGTCCCCCTTTGGATACCAAGTTGGGTTACTGACTGATACGGGTCCTACACAACAGATGATACAAGCCAACCCCTAGGCTTGCATCCGTACTACTAGGATTTTGACAGGTTATGCCTAACAAATAAACAAGCCCGCATAAACCCACCATATAAAACAGGTTAAGTTTGTTGGGTTTATATAACACCCCACAGATTTACTTAACCCCTATTGATTCAAGCAAGTTTACTTAACCTTACACAATTTTGACAGGTTCATATAGGCCCCACAGATTTAAACAAGTTAAGTATTATATGTTAACATGTTATTATCATTTCCTGTTCATGCATGTTAATACACCAGGCCTCTCACATTATGTCGACCACTTGTGGATGATGAATATGTCGGGCGGTTCCAGGCAGACTTCTACCACAAGTCGGACTTAGCCTTGTGTCTTAGCACCGTTACGTGTACATTTACGCACTAGACCCCTTACATTGGATTAACCGTTTGTGGATGCTGGATTTGCCGGGCGGTTCCAGGCAAACTGATGCCACAAGTGTAATATAACCTCGTGTCTAAGTGCGGTTACAGTTTCTACTTACTGTAAATTTAGGCATGTTCATTCTTAAACAATTTTTCATGTTCATCAAAGGTTATGCCCCAAATCCCAGTATGATTCACAAGACAAGTTATGTCCCAAATTAAAGTTTTAGATCAAGGTATAGATTATGACCCAAATCCCAGTCATGTTTTACAATACAGGTTATGCCCCAATTTATCATTCCCAACCATTCCAAATTTCGTTCGTTCGCATATTTCCGCCGTAGGCATAGGGTCGAAGGTACCCTGGCTATAAACATAAAAAGGGAAGGAGGGAGAGAAGATAACAGAAATAGGCATAATAACAAAATATGCATATGATGACAGAAATAGGCATACTAACAGAATAGGCATATGGTGACAGAAATATGCATAGTAGCAGAATGGGCTTATGATGGCATAATTAGGCATAATGGTAGAATAAGCATATGATAACTAAACAATAGATTAGGTGTACAAGTAGTGGCATATCTGGAACTAACAATAGATTAAATGTTTATATCTAAAAGAAACATAAACTCACAGGGACTGGATCTAAAGAACAGAAAAATGACTGTTGATGTTGTAGTAGAGATTTTTATATACATATAAGTTGTTGTTGCAGAAGAATAGGCTAATTCAATCTGAGTCGGGGCAACATCTCGTTGTCTCCATTGTTTTTGATGAATAAAACAATAGAAACGAGTTCCTATTTATAGCCTACCGTCTGTTAGGGATTGCGGAATGGATCGTTAAGGCAAAACAAACACTAGAGGGTGGTGAATAGTGTTTATGAGAATTTAAACAAAATCTAAAACTTATGCGAATAACAGAATGAATCAAACACTACAAACACAATCACAGACAAATAAATGCAAAATAAACAGAAATAAACATGCAGAAAAGGAAAGAAAATACCAGATTTTATACTAGTTCGGATTGCTCCTACGTCCAGTCTCGCACAATGCTGGATTGCGTAGAGTTTTATTACTGTATCAATAGTCAGGTACAACCTCCTTGATTTCACGGCTACAAGGGATACCACCGATTCATACTTCCTTGATTTCACGACTACAAGGAAAACACCGATTCCTACTTCCTTGAGTTCACGGCTACAACAAAAACACTGATTCCTACTTTACTCAACCCAAGCAAATACAAACATCCCTAGAACTCTTGAGTAGCACTTGATTCAGAGGGTGATGAGAAGAGAGTGTAGAGAGAAGAAGTTGATCAAAACAGAATTAAATTCGGCAGAGTATAAGTGTAGAAATCATGAAAATGATTAAGAATAATTATATAATGAAAAAGAGTGAAAGTAAAGAAGAAGAGATGACTGAAAATTCAAATTCAAATTCAAACCCTTTTTATAGTGTGTGAAAGGTTGCAACGTTTCTGAAAAATTTCAAATGGTGAAAAGACACTGCCTTTCAAATTTAAATTTCTAACAGTTATATGTTGACATAGTGTTTTATTTATGTCGACATACTCTAGTATAAATATGAATTTTAAAGATTTTTCAAGTGTTTTTGATATAAATATAATTCTGGAAATTCTTGATTAAAAATAGTGTTGTAAATTAATATTATAAAGTAGAAAAGCATATGGAAACATAAATTTAAACTATATAAACATATTTATAAAATTATAAGATTTTAAACTATATAAATATAAAGTATGAAAACATAAATATATAAAACTTAAGTTTGAAAAACAAAAAAAAGAATCAACAAGAAAATAGAAAAGACAAGAAATAAGATAGAGAGAATTGAGGATAGAAAATTGAAATTGAAAATCAGAGTTTGAAAATCAGAATTTGAATATTGAACCTGGAGTGCTATTTAGAGTCTTACAAAATCTAGACTCTGTAACTATAATAATCTTGAACTGTTGAAGTCTTGAATACTCATGAGTCTTGAAATTTGTCTTAATTCTGAATCTCTATCATCTTTTAAACTATACAGTCTTCAGTAATATTTCCTTTATATAATTCCTGCATATGTGTATATATATTATATGCAAAAAGTGTTAGTATATATTTTATAACCAATGATAATTGAAATAAGATTTTTGTCATCAAAACTCCATTCTCCAACACCGTCAACGAATCCGGTCAGGAAACAAGTCCCGGTTCAAAGAATGGATATGCCCCAAAATTGGGTCGGGTCGACCCTGGGGTCAACCCTAGGGTCGACACCCCCTGTAGGCGTCGACCCGTGGGTCGACACCCATGAGGCATGGGGTCGACCCCTAGCGGGACTATTTCCTGCCCTCTGATTTTGATTTTCTGGACTGGTTTGTTTATATATATTTTTCTTATATGTATACAAACTTCAAACCCTAATATCTTCTTCATACGATGTCCGTTTTACGCAAACTCGAAATCTATCTTAAGCAAAATTTTGAAACGAACCCAATGGCGTAGTCCGTTTTACTTAGTTCCCAATATTTGATTAATTATTATTTAGTTTATCATTATAGTATTCTTTAAAACTATGGGGTGTTACATTCTCCCGTACTTAAAGGATTTCCTCCCCGAAATCTCTAAGTTAAGAAGAATGTACTACCTAACATCCATCATCCATCTAATCATCCACCAATCACAGGCATCCATTGTCCTTAAAAATATTTCTAATGCTTATATGAACATATGCAATAGCGTGTGTATATGTCCCTACGCTAATGCGAATGATCAGGCGACCTACCGATTTAGTCGACCTCCTTAATGCAATTAATGTCAGCGCCATGAATCCAACATGTATGCAAATAATCCTAATATATCATGTAAATGATATATGTGTGTGCAATCATCCATCCAAACGCAACATCCATATGATGAAACACCCATTTCCATCCATAAAAGATGAAAAATGCACACGCATCCATATGCAGTATGAGAGTGATTGAGCCGATCTAGTGCTTAGCGTGTGTGTATATGCATCCACGAGCAACCACTAGCAACCACTAGCAAACACTTGCATCCACCAAACATAACATGTCTCAAACACATGTTTACATCCATTGGCTCCCTACCTAAAAGTCGAAGATTCAATTGATATGATATACTTAAATGACCAAAGCAAATACGAATAAAAGCTTTGGAAAAGAAGTTAAGAACATACCCTTGAAAAGAAAAGGGTACGAAGTGCAAATCTTGTCTTCAGTCTCCCAATTTGCATACTTGTGGTCGTCTCCCCACTGAACTTTCATCAACTCGACCTCTTGGTTGCGTAGCTTCTTAACCTCTGATCCAAGAATACGGGTAGGAAATCGTCTAATTGTCTCCTCCTGTTCTACCTCTACTTCGTCAAGAATTCTCGGCTCCACTACTTCTACGGTGTCATTCAGGGACTTACGTAAATGAGAAACGTGGAAAACATCATGAACACCCGTCAATCTCTCTAGTAGCTTCACTTTGTAGGCCATTTGGCCAATCCTTTCTGTTATGGGAAATGGCCTTAAAACCTTGGCGCCAACTTCCCTACAGATCCAAAGCGAACCACATTCCTTAAAGGTGATGCCTTGATGAAAACCATGTTTCCCACCTCAAAATCAATATCAGTTCTTCTCTTATCAGCGTAGGACTTCTGCCTGTCCTGAGTTGTCTTCGTGCGTCTGCGAATAAGATCAATCTTCTCTTATGTTTCTCTAATCATCTCAGGTCCAAGTATAAGCCTTTCTGTAGACTCCCACTAACAAGTCGGTGATCTACAGGGTCGTCCGTACAATGCCTCAAAGGGTGTCATGCCAATACTAGCCTGATAACCGTTGTTGTAGGCGAACTCTACCAAAGGAAGATGCTCCTCCCATGTCCCTCCAAAGTCTAGGATACATAGTCTTAAATGATCCTCAAGAACTCTATTTACCCTTTCTGTCTGTCCATCGGTCTGAGGGTAATAAGCAGTGCTCAAACACAACTGTGTACCTAATGCCTCTTGCAAACTCCTCCAAACTCACTGGTGAATATGGTGCCACGATCACTCACTATAATGGAAGGTACTCCATGTAGACGGACTATCTCACGAAGATAAACTGCTTCCAACCATGCTGCCATCCTCTTACTCTTAACAGGAATGAAATGAGCACTCTTAGTTAGCCTGTCAACTATAACCCAGATACTGGTGTTGTCTTTCCTCAATTTGGGCAAACCATCAATGAAATCCATAGAGACGCTCTCCCACTTCCAGTGTAGGACCTCCAAAGGATGAAGTAAACCACCAGTCTTCCTTTGCTCAGCTTTGACTTGCTGGAAAATCAAATATCGAGAAACAAACTCCGTTACATCTTCCTTCATCCCAACCCAAAAGGAAAACCTCTTCATATCTCTATACATCTTATCACCGCCTGAATGGATAGTCATCCTAGAATGATGGGCTTCCTCAAGGACCGTCTTCAACAGACTCCCAACTCGGGGAATGTAACAACCCGTATTTATGAATAACATGTTATAACACAAATCAAGGCAGAATTAAACTGTAAAATTTGAATCAAGGGAAACGGACTGTGCCATTGCGTTCGTCTCGGAAAAATACGCGAAATAGAGTCTGATTTTTCGAAAATCGGAGTCCGTATGACCAAGATATGGCCTCGCGAAGTTTCACGAAAAATTCAAATTCAAAACAGATTCAAATTTCAGAAAATCAGAAGTGGCGGGAAAATTCCTGCCAGACCCATGGGGGTCGACCTGGGGGTCGACTGGGGGGTCGACCTCCCCCCCAGGTCGACTGGGGAGTCGACCCCATGGTCGACCTGGGAGTCGAACTGCCTGGTCGGACCCAGGCAACCTGGTGCACCATTCTGGCTGTTTTGACCTGTTTGTTTGCTAGTGACGAGATTTGATGGCTCTGATTGAATCTAGGGTTAATCCTATGGCTAATACTATCCTAATCTTCTATAAAAAGACCCCTAAACCTAGCCTAAATCACCATTATTCACCTACAACTAAACTATGTCAAATTGGTTCCTCTCATGGCCTCCACTCTCATGCTAAAATCCCTAAGTTTATTTCTATGAGAGATTGTGAGTTCATACAAGTGTTTTCAAGCTTGTATGAGTATTCTTAGCGTGCATTCAAATCAAGTTGCAACATTTCTACTTCAAAGCAAGGGTTTTTTATTGATTTGGCTCAAGGGTTTTTCATTGGAGCATTCATATTTGGGTCTTTTTGGTGATTGCATAAGGGCTTCGTCTCAATCTTTTTAATAACTATTTATTTGTGTCTTCATAGCATTGTAAGCCCTCTTCTACTTTCTTTCTTTGAACTCTAAAGTTAAATGAATGATGCAAGTTTGGGGTTGATCATTATGATATGCAAGTTTGGTTGATCATTATATGCAAGTTTGGATGATCACTATGCAAGTTGGTTTAATCATTATGTATGACACATGTTGTTATGTTATGCAAGTTTGGGTTGATCATGTTATGCAAGTTAAACTTGATGTTGTGAGCATAAAGCTCCAAGCTTTATATTAAAGGTTGCATTTTGGCAACATGAAAGTTATCATATCCCTTATGATAACTTGCATGTGAGGCTAAATGCGAACTCCTAGCAACTTCTACATGTCATTTATCACCATGTATCACTCATATGCTAAGTTTGGTTTTATGCATGCTTTTGAAGCCTAATGATGCAATATGCAAGTATATGAACATATGTACATTTCATATGCCACCATGTTAAACTTGTGGCTTCAACACCTTTTTGTCATGATTATGCCAAGTTCCCTATTTTATCCTTTATGCGTTGATGCGATTATGTAAACGATGGGATTACGTTGGGATTGGGTAACATTATGACATAAACATGGTTTTTATAACATGACGTGATATGTTAACTTGTAATTATGGTTTGGAAACATAATGGACATGACACTTAGAAAATATGAGTGTGGCCAACTCGAGGTTGGGTTGAGTTTGTAGCATAAATCTACCCGGACCCGCCCGACTTAACTAGTGGCTACAAACAATAGGACCCAATGTGAGAAGTTGGTCATGTTGTGCTCGAACCCGAGGTTAGACCTAGTTGTGGTGTAAAGCTACCCGGACCCGCCCGGCTTAACTAGTAAGCACAACAAAGTCTAATGTGAGAGGTTAAAGCGCATAAAGTTAATTAATGCCTCCTGATTAGGGTTAAGTCATGGTCCACTTAATACTTAACCAATTTGGGCTTGATGGGTTAATCGGGGTTAAGTCAGGAACCTTGGGTACGCTTAACCAATTTAATCCACGTTTGGATCGGGTTAACCACATTTAACCCGTTAAGAAACCCTAGTTGCGTGGTCCTTTTCAGCAGTAACCCTCTAGATAGTATCATAAGACCCTAGGACTAGGCTAGGGTGGGGCACAATTACTGGGCTGATGGTAAGAGACCAAAAGAGACGGCTTAATGATGCACCGGTTGTTCAGGCGGACCATGGTCGTGCACATTAAGTCCGGAGTTGAACACGGGCACCGGTAGGTTTAGACTGTGCATCCTGGAATTGTGTCTGAGGGTTACACCGTAGGGCCTGATACACCCTAGGGGTGGACCCTGCACAGTCAACTACATTACATGATTAAGCCGTATGACACCGATACACGACGAGTTAGGCTTATAGGGAGCCGATCGACTAGACCGTGTAGTTGGACCTTGATTTAGGTCACCTCATGATATTGGGCCAAGCTTGGGCCAAGGGATCAATTCTTGTTTTTACTTGACATGTTGGAATGCTAGTACACCCGTGGTGCAAAACTTAACCTTGATTATGCGATGACACCTTTACCTATCTTGTTAGTTAATTATCATGCCAGTATGTTGTTATCCTTATGTTCATCTCAGCTTCTCATGCCAGTTAACTTTACTAGTTCATGGACATATAGTAGTAGGGCTTACCAGTCTTTTTGACTGACTTGTTTTCTTTCGCCCCTTTTCTTCTGTTCCCCCCCCTCAGGTCCTCAGGGTGGGAACATTGGAGCTTAGCTTGGATCTTTACAGCTTGCTTACTGGATTTGCTCATGTACGGTTTTGGACATTGAGCTAGCTATGGTTTATCACTTCACTTTGGGGATAGTACTTTATGTATTTCAGTTTTTCAGTTTATGTCTTTCTCTAGACTTTGTTTGTTGGAAAATAATGATCAAGTACTTTGTTGTAACATGACTATGGTTTTGAAATGCTAAGTTTTATCCGCTGCTTTACTACTCTGTTTTACTTACATGTTCTGTCTTGTGATATCTGCATGCATGTTTACCTTGTTTAACGCCCCTCCAAAGCTAGTGTGCTTGCAAGAGTTACCCTGGCAGAGGTGGGGTGTTACAGGGAACACAAAGTTTTCCATCTCGTCGCAACCACCCTTTGTAATCTGTGGAATATCTATTGAGGTGACTAGAAGTCTCCCCTTTAATGAGCCTATCCAAGATGTCTGCTATCTGTGGGTCCTCTTGCTTTGAAGTTCCTATCTGATCCATAAGAGTAGGTCACACCTCTAAGGATGCCAGCAAACCGGGTATAAGATCCGTAGATGGCCTAAAATCAAAGGTCGATATATACTCCAAGCTCTGCCTCTCTACGAATAATGGACTTAAAGTCATCCTTTGCCTACTCAGTGCGTCCGCCACCACATTACCCTTGTCAGGGGTATAAGCAATCTCAAAGTCATAGGACGCTAGGAACTCCATCCATCTCTGTTGCCTCAAATTGAGATCCTTCTGCGAGAACAGATACTTGAGAGATTTATGATCGGCATAAAATTAAAACTTCTCTCCAAGTAGATAATAACGCCAAGTCTTAAGCGTGAATACAATGATAGCCAACTCTAAGTTATGGGTAGGGTAGTTCATCTCATAAACTCTCAACTGTCTACCTCCATAACATACTACCCTTCCCTCTTACATCAAAACAGCACCAAGCTCTGTACCACATACATTAGTGTATACTGTGAACACTTTGTTCCCATCAAGAAAATTCAAGAGTGGGGCTATTGTCAAAGCCCTCTTTAATCTGAAAAGCATCCTCACAGTCTATATCCCATGAAAATGTCAGATTCTTCTTTGTTAGTCTGGTGAGTGGGGCTAACATTTTTGTGAAGTCCTTAATGAACTTCCTATAATAGCCTGCTAAACCAAGAAAGCCCCTCACCTCTGTTGCATTCTTTGGAATTTTCCAATCTTGAACAACAACTACTTTCACGGGATCCACTACTATCCCATCTTTAGAGACCACATGCTTAAGAAATCTCACTTCCTTTCTCCAAAAATGGCATTTAGAGAATTTTAAGCTGATGCGCTCAGAGAGTCTTCAAAACCTCCCTTATATGTACGACATGCTCTCCTCGCTCTTCGAGAAAATCAAGATGTCATCAACAAAGACCACAACGAACCTATTTCGTAACTCCCGGAACACCCTATTCATCAGATCCACAAAATAGGCGGGTGCATTCGTCAATCCAAAAGGCATGACGAGCCACTCAAAGAAACCATCTGGAGTTCTAAAAGCAGTCTTGCCTATACTATACTCGGCCACGGTCAACTGATGGAACCCCGTGTCCAAGTCTAAGTGGGAGAAAACAGATGCACCAACAAGCTGGTCAAACAGATCATCTATCCTTGGAAGTGGGTGCCTATTTTTCTTAGTGAGCTTATTCAACTCCCTGTAATCCACACATAAGTGAAGCGAACCATCTGCCTTAGTGGTGAATACTACTGGAGTACCCCATTCAAATATGCTTTGCCTAATAAACCCTTTCTCAAGTAGCTCCCCTACTTGCTTGCTGATCTCCCTCCTTTCTCTCGAAGCCATATGGCACACATGCAATGCAACTGGCTTTGCATTGTCCACCAAGTACATACAAAAATCAATCTCGCGCCTCGGAGGTAAGCCCTGAACCTCCTCAAAAACATCAGGATACTCACAGACGACTGGTACAGATCGTAGATCATCGATAGATGCATCAAGCGACTCTAGGGAACTAAGCATGAAAGACCCCTTAGGGCCACAAGAAATCTCGAGAGTCCTCCATGGCAAGTCAAAAGTCTAACAACCCTCCTCTCACAATCTAGAATGGCACCATACATGGCTAGTTAATACATCCCTAGAATAAGACCATAGCCCATAAAACTAAGCGCAGATGTGTCGCATTCAAACTCGACGCCCAACACAGATATACTCAAACCCCGACAAATCACAAACAGATGAGCCGAGCCCCCAATGGGTTTTGAGACAACAACGGAATCCGAAACCATACTAGTACTAAGGTGCAGAGACTCAACCACAGAATCAGATATAAAATAAAGTGAAGCGCCAGAATCAAAAAGAGTTCTAATAGGATGATTGGAAAGAGAAATCAAACCTTAAACAAAAACTTTCCTACCTTCGTCTGGTCCACTACCCCTGAAAGCATGCACTGGCTCTCCAGATGGTCCTGTCTTTTTCCCCTATCCTTGCTTCTTCGGACATTTCCTAGTATAGTGTCCAACTTTGCCATAGTTAAAACAAGTGTTCTTCCTTTTTCAAAAATCTTTGACCAAATGACCCACGTTCCCACAAACATGACATTTCTTCTTGCCTTTATTTGAACTTTATTAGGCTTTCCTTCTTTCATCTATGTTCCCTTCTTAGGCCACCATTTTTCTCATCCTTGGGCTATGCTCCTCAGCCCTAACTCCCACATTCTCCTCTTTACCTTCCTTATGTAACATATTACCAAGTCACTCGAAAGCTTCCTCAATTGCACGGAAATCCTTACGAAACTTGAGAGAAAATTAGCCCCAGGTGGAACTACTGCGGCTACAGATGGAGGTTAGGCACTTCCTTGCCCTTCGGCATGTGCCATAGTTTTTTAACATGCTTACGGAACCATGTCGCGATGGGGACACCCTTCGGGAAGAATCGGTTCCGCGGACATTTGAAAAGAAAAGGAAATGGGATTCAAATAGAGAATCAAAAGATATTTCATATGGCTTTAGGGAATATGATTTTCAAAAATAGACTTTTCTTTTGAAATTTCCTTCTCTTTAAAACCTTTTGAAAACAATTTTTAAAATCTTTTATCCAATCTTGTAACCTTCAGCTCTGATACCAAATGTGACACATCATGTCCGTTAATGTCACTTTTTAACAGAATGCATTAAGTTTCGTGAAGCGTTATAGATAAACAGAAGTAGAGACATCACAAGATAGATATAAAATAACAGCAGAATTTAAAACTTTATTTTTCAAAGAGAAAACATCGTGGTTCGAAACCCAGTTACAACATATGTCTGAAGTACAAAAAACCCATTACATCAAATTAAAATATCTACCATGTACTAAAATCATCAGAGTACAGTAATATAAAAGCATAATCCCTAAAAAGAATAGCCATAGTAGGGTAGACAGGAAATCAAGCTGTACATTTAAGCAGCTCCAAACAGAAACAGAAGAGAGAATCCTAATCAAGCCTGAGTGTTCCCACCCTGAGAACCTAGGGGGAAAGGAAGAGAGAGAAAAAGAAATAAAATGGGTCAGACATAAAGTCTAGCGAGTCCAGTTACTTTTAGTATATAAATAAGTAAAAGCATCATGATAGGCATATAAACTGGATGAGAGAGATAACAGTATCATAAGACAGGTATAACAGGCTAAGCAGGATAAACATAGCAAAATATGTTGCGCTTCTCAAGTACTTTTCTCTACACTAATACTAGTATAACAGAAACATAATGATCCCAACGTAAACAGATGGTAGACTTAGGTGTACTTCATATGACGGGTTTTACCCCCAATGATAATAACAGGCATCCCAACAGAAATGACAGGTGTTACCCCCAACAATAATAACAGGCTCCTAAACAAGTAGGACTAGATGTACCCTAATTACTACCCCAATCGATCGGCTCCCTATCCTGTAGATACTCTATGTTGGCCCCATAGTAGGATGTATCCCTTCCTAAAGTGGCAACCCCTTTTTTGAGAGGCATAGCCATATCTACTGGTGCTATAGCGTCTTATTTTCCCATCCAAGCGAATCCATGCACGCACATGAGTCTGTTGGAATGAGCCATCAGACACCCCCACTCAGATGAACCTCTTATGATCAACGCAGTAAGCGTTCCCTGACCCCTACCTAGTTCGGGGTCCCTCCTTTGGATACCAAGATGGGGTACTGACTAATATGGGTCCCACACAGCAGATGATACAAGCCACCCCTAGGCTTTCATCCCCACCACTAGGATTTTGACAGGTTATGCCTAACAGATTAACAAGCGTGCATAACCTTACCATATAAAACAGGTCAAGTTTATGGGGTTTATATGACCCCCCGCATGTTTAACAGATTTACTTAATCCGCCATTGATTCAAGCAAGTTTACTTATCCCTTACACAATTTTGATAGGTTCATATAACCCCCACAGATTTAAATAGGTTAAGTATTATAGGTTAACATGTTATTATCATTTCCCGTTCATGCATGTTAATACACCAGACCTCTTACATTAAGTGGACCACTTGTGGATGTTGGATATGCCGGGCAATTCTAGGCAGACTTCTACCACAAGTCGTACTTAACCTCGTGCTTAGCACCATTACGTGTACATTTACTCACTAGTCCCCTCACATTACATTAACCATTTGTGGATGCTGGATTTGCCAGGTAGTTGCGAGCAGACTTCTACCACAAGTGTAATATAACCTCGTGTGTATGTGCAGCTACAGTTTCTATTTATTGTAAATTTAGGCATGTACATTCTTAAACAAATTTTCATGTTCATCAAAGGTTATACCCCAAATCCCAGTCTGACTCACGATATAAGTTATGCCCCAAATTAAAGTTTTAGATCAAGGTATAGATTATGCCCCCAAATCCCAGTCATGTTTTACAATACAAGTTATGCCTCAATTTATCATTCTAACCATTTCCAATTTCGTTTGTTCGCATATTTACACTGTAGGCCTAGTTTGAAGGTATCATGCCCATAAAAATAAAAAGGGAAAGAGGGAGAGAACAGAAATAGTCATACTAAAAGAATAGGCATATGGCGATAGAAATAGGCATAGTAGCAAAATGGGCATATGATGACATAATTAGGCATAATAACAGAATATTCATATGAGAACTAAATAGTAGATTAGGTGTACAAGTAGTGGTAGATTTGTTTAGTTATGATTCAGGTTATTAATTGGCACAAATTTAGATCCAAACTTATAAACATGTCAGGATTACTTATTAAATGTTTATATCTAGAAGCAAAATAAACTCACAAGGACCGGATCTAAAGAACAGAGAAATGACTGTTGATGTTGTAGTAGAGATTCTTGTATACATATAAGTTGTTGTTGCAGAAGAATAGGCTAATTCAATCTGAGTTGGGGCAACATCTCATTGTCTTCATTGTTTTTGATAAATAAAACAATAGAAATGAGGTCCTATTTATAGCCTATGGTCAACGAATCTGGTCAAGAAACAAGTCCCGGTTCAAAGAATGGATTTGCCTCAGATCTGGGTGGGGTCGACCCCTAGGTCGACCCTAGGGTCGACAACTCCTTATAATGGTCGACCGATGAGGCATGGAATCGACCTTCCATGGGCCGATTCCTCGCGCCTTCCTGCCTTTTGATTTTGATTTTCTGGACTGGTTTGTTTATATATATTTTTCTTATATGTATACAAACTTCAAACCTTAATATCTTCTTCATACGATGGCCGTTTTACGCAAACACATAGTCTATCTTAAGCAAAATTACGAGGTAAACGCAATGGCATAGTTCGTTTTACTTAATTCCCAATATTTAATTAATTATTATTTAGTTTATCATTATATTATTCTTTAAAATTACGGGGTGTTACAACCAACCTCCGCCTCTCCTTTCTGACCATTCACCTTCCATTCTTCACCTCAGCGGGGGTAAACTTGAGAGGTATCAAGAGTTTCAATTTTTTTAATAACTGGGTCAATGAACCAGACTTCCTTGAAACTGTCAAAGAAGTATGGAAAAGACCGAATTTTGGCAACCCCTTATTTGTTTTGCAGGCTAAATTGAATGCAACAAAGGTGACCTTGAGACCGTGGGCCAAAAACAAGTATGGTAGTGGTCAAAAACAAAATGTCTATCGGAGAAGTAAATTGCAGGAAATTAAAATTGATATGATGCAATACCCTGATGATCCTATTAACTCAAGCATGGAGACTAATATTTCTAATCAATTACACGATGCTCTCGAAAATGAAGGTGCAATGGACAAACATAAAACAAGAATTAAGTGGAAGCTCTAGGGTGACATCAACAATGCTTTCTTCCATGATTCACTTAAAGATAAACAATGTAGAACTAACTTGGTTACAATTGAGGACAATGATGGTAAGTGTGCTAACAATATTCTTGAGGCTGAAGCAGCCTTTGTTAATCACTTCATTGATCTCTTTGGCAATAAAGAGAATTTTACACCAAATATTGACTTAATTGACCCACATATTTTACCAAAAATCCCTAGCCATGACTACGAATTCCTTTGTAAAGAGGTGACTGATAGTGAAATTATACAAGCCATGTTCACACTTAATAGAAACTCGGTCAAAGGACCTGATGGTTTTAATGCTTTCTTCTTCTATTCTTCTTGGGATTTTTTCCAGAGTGAAGTGTGCAGTGCTGCGAAATAGTTCTTCAAGAGAGCCAGTAAGATGCATACATTCAATTATACTAACATTACCCTTATGCCCAAGACTAAGAATGCGAGCAAAGTTTTAGACTACAAGCAAATATCTTTTTGTAATACGATATACAAGTGTATCACAAAAATAATTGCCAGCAGAATTTAAGCTAATCTGCCTCCCATCATCTCACCTAATCAAGCTGCTTATCTTCCTGGTGGGAGGAACCTGGATAATGTATTATTATTGCATGAATTGTTAAATGGTTATACAAGCAAAAAAAATCTCCTTGGGCAATGTTGAAATTAGATATCATGAAAGCTTTAGACTTGGTTCAGTGGGACTCAATAGTTATAATCATTGGCTACATGAATTTCCCATCCCGTTTCATTGCCTGGATCTACTTGTGTATATCTACTGCTAATTTTTCTGTCATCGTTAATGGATCTGTTATTGGGTATTTTAGTAGTAAATGTGGAGTTAGCCAGGGTGACCCATTTCTTCGTACCATTTCATTTTAGTCATGGAAATGTTGACACAATTGATCAACAAAAAAAATTGAAAGTGGCCATTTCAAACTGTACCCAAAGTGTCATGACCCAGAGTTTTATCTCTTATGTTTTTGACGATCTAGTTATCTTCTGTACACCTGACATGCGAACCGCAAACATTATTTTAGAGACTTTATGTGAGTTCTATAAAATGAATAGGCTTAAGATTAATGTCATGAAATCATACATCAAAATTGTTAGGTTGACTAATATGCTCTCGTTAGAAATTCATCAAAAAACCGATCTGCCTTGTGATAATGACATATTAACTTAGCTTGGATTTCCCCTTACCACTGCTAAGATTACTGTCAGTCAGTGCTTACCATTATTCAGCTGGATCATTGCTAGATTAAATCATTGGACTAGTAGGTGTTTGCCTTAAGCCGGCCATCTTACTTTGGTTAAGTTAGTAGTGTTTTCGATGCAAGTTTACTAGGCCAGAATGTTCGTACGGCTATCTAAATTGATTAGTATGATACAAACTGCTTTCATGAGATTTCTTTGGAAAGGGAAAATTGAAGGAATGTATGTTACTTCTATTGCATTTATAAAGATTGAGAAACCAATCAACAAAGGTGGTCTTGGCATATGTAATATGACTACTTGGAATAAATCTACTTTCCTAAGACATATGGGTGACTTTTTGAACAATAGAAACAGTACTTGGGTGACATGTTTGAAGTAAGATGTTATAAGAAGTAGAAAATTCTAGTATATGGAGCGACCACATAAAATCAGCTGGACGTAGAGATGCATCTTCAAATTGATACACACTATCCTTTCACTCCTAAGGTACAACATCAATAACTCTTCTTCTGTCATGTTTTGGGACGAACCATGGCTCGACATAGGTTTATCTTAAAGAGAAACACTTCTCATCTTGAATTTGAAGGTGTGAAAATTAATAGAAATGCTAAGGTGGGTGAATTTATTTTGAATAACACTATTTCCCTACCTTCTTCTATTAGTCAGAGGTTAAACTTGCTGACAATAATAATGATGACATTGTTGTGTGGGGGAAAAGAAGGGTCCAAATTCCAGATTAAGAAGGCATATTATGACCTTGCTGAATTTAGTGACATGCATAAGTGTAGATGGTACATGAAGATATGGTTTAGAGATAACTGTGCTAAAGAGAATATGCTGCTTTGGAAAATCATCAACAAGGAACTCTTCACAAAAGATAAGTTAGAGACAAAGGGAATGAGTACTGACCTTCTTTGTGTTGTATGGATTGAACGATGAAACTATTGGCCACATTTTCTTTGAGTTTGATATCATATTCAAAGTATGGAATGAAGTCATGTGTATTTTTGGTAGGAATGATGTAAGCAAATACAGTGATGTGGAGTGGAAAAAATTGAAAAAGTGGCAGGTAGAAGGAGTGGCAAAAGAAGATTACGGTGTCTTGCTCTCAAAAAATTCATTATAGTAGTATGGAGAGAAAGAAATAGTTGCATATCCTAACCTGAAAAGGCAAAAAGCAATAAGCAATTCGATAAGAGTATCAAGATAGAAATTAGAGTTAAGGCTTAAATTTTTTAGCTTTACTTTTGATCCTGGAATCTGCCACTCTCTAGTTACTACTCTTGTGTAGCTTTTTGTCCTATTATTTATGCTTTTGTGTTGTTTTCTTTGTGTTTGGAGTACCTTGTTCCTATGTTCCTTTTGTGTTGTGTTTGTAATTTTTTTTTAATTTTCTAAGGAACTTAAATAAAGTGGGAGGGGACTACTCAACCCCGTCAGTCTTGCAAAAAAATAAAAAAATAATTTAAAACTTATATGAAGTTATACTAAAAAAATTAAGAAATTAAATATAAAATGATATAAGAGTATAAATATATAAAATTATACGTATATATATTAAAAAATTAATATAAACAAGAAGGTTAAACAACATAAGTAATTATAAAATAAGTAAAACTTAAGTTCAAAAATCTATACAACATAAGTTTAAATATAAACTAGTTTTCAGGAGTTTAGAAAAAAACTATCATGAGTTAAAATGTTATTAAAACAAGGAAGTACATATATTATGAATAAAGAAGTAATTTTGAAATCATATGAAAACAAGATTTAAAATCAAATAAATAAAATTGAAATTATTTTTAAATCAAGTTTAAAATCAGGATTTAAGTTTGAACAAGTGCTAACCAGAGTTTTAACAGAATTTTAAGACATACTAGCTCTATAATTCTTGAACTCTTCATTTCTTGATACTCATGAGTCTCGAATCTTGAACTCTTCTGTTTGAAATCTTAATTTTTGTGAACTATACAGTTCTTCAATAATAGATACCTGCATAGTTTTACTGTATATACATATACATACATATATATTATACAAAATTGTGTTAGTATGTATTTTATAACAATAATAATTGAAACTAAGTATAAACAATGTTGTTATCATCAAAACCATCATCATCAGCATCCCAGTCCTTAACAACTTTTATATCAAATCCAATGATATCATAATAATGTCTAACAATCCATAAATAAAATAGATATAGCTAAAAAGTTTGCATCTCACTTTCGACATAATTGGTTTACATCTAAAACCGTATGACTCGTATTGGAGTTCAGATTTACATACATGACTAGGAAAAGAACTACCTCCCGATTAGTGTCCTCTAGATAAAAACACTAGGGTTCAACAAGAACGTCTTGCAACCCATCCATACAGAACCGACCACTCTTTCAACTTGAGTGTACTGAATATATCACCACCACGGTTGGAATCAACAACCATATCATTTCGGAGCATACATAAAAGGGACAACCAATTTCTCTGGTTCAGGCGATGATATACCTTAATAGGTATATCCCACAGAGCCCTGTTGCCTTTCCAATTTAAGACATTTCTCGGTTGATGAGGTTTGAGACCATGATTACCTTTTATACATTTCACATCCTTATTATTGGATGCCACATCACCATTCCATCAATCACTAATTGACGTCCGTAAAAATACAACCTCCGAGTTCGTATGTCTCAGAGAAGGGTGTTAGCTAAGAGAAATTGTCTTCTCCGCTACCAAACAGATGTATGCTTGTAAAAATCAACGTACGTGATCTAAGAAATGTAATGTCAGACATACATCTATACAAGTTCATTCTAGAACTGAACGAAACCATAGATACCCTAGAACGTAGGAATTACTGTTATAAGTTTAATCCTAGTAATCAACTAGAGACATCATCGAGCACCCTTTTCCACTCATAAGGCCTATGCCTTCAAATCATCTCTATATGCACAAGCTTCCTTGCAGATTTAGTTTTTGACCGCAAAGTTGGTTCAAAGTGATTTTGGGTCTAGTTCTCATCCTGGTCTCCTTAAACTAACATGTCATAAGTTAAAGGGAATTCAATGATTGTCGGTTCTTTAACCATCAATCCAAAACAGTACAGTTTCAATACATCAGTAGCTTAGGGCCCTTTTTATTAAAATCTTTTCATTGATTCTCAAAATCGATTCTATATGCTTACCTCAAACAAATAAGTATAATCACAAATCTATCTTGTTTTCATTACTTTGAAAACAATAAACATACGTTTATCTCTTCAAAATAAATGTATTCACAAAATCTCCTCTTTATTTTCTTTACTTCGAAAATATTTTTATTTAAACATTGCTAATTGGTATAGATCTAATCATCAAGTCTATATGAATTCAACAATGTTATGTGCTCTATTTTTGATTATATATAAACCCAAACGGTTTTTATTCAACTTCAAAACTTTGTCGATCTAAGTTTAAAACTTCTTTTATGGAAATGATAATTAAATTTCGAACACCCATCTCCATTTCCAAATCAGTATAATGTCTCGTTTCCATTTCACATCTCAAAAAACCATAACCATTTACTTCTTCTTTAAATAAGTGTATTCACTAAACCATACTATTTTTGTAATAACCCGAATTCCGATAGACCGATATTTTTTCTTTCAAAATTCTAATATATCAAAACCCGCGTTGGTTTGTTGGTATCCTACAGAAATGAAAGAGATAATAAACATATTAGAGCTCAGAAAACATCTCACAGTAGAATGGAATAAAATATAATATAACAAAAATACAGCCTTACCCAGATAATAATACTGCCTAATCAGTATCCAAAGCTATTATTTCTCTGCCAAAAATCTAACCTACGAGTATGTTATGTGGAGGGGGTCAGAACACAAGTTCTGGTGACTGGATTCAAACTACACATTTTGGATAACCCTACATATATCGTTCAATTACATTTTCTTATTTATTAGGTTACTTGGGTTAACAATACTCAAGGCTTACACACATGTCGTACCCATCTACTCTCCAGTAGATTGACCAAATACGGTATATATGTAGCTACCCCCAAATTATGGTACACCCCAAGGTACCCACTCGCATGGTCTCCGCCGTAATGCCATAGAAATATACGCAATCCATCATTCTATGCTGGAGCAACATACAGATATTTATATAACAACGCTACATTCCGCATGGAACCGCCATCGCCAAGCTACATAAGCGTGCGGACTGCCACCTTCGAACCATTCGATCGAATCAGATTCCTTCATAGGGTAATTCCCTAGAGTCTACGATACACCATCCGGAGCAAACATGCATGTATTTAGACTTTCTCACGTACGTATCATTAATCGTACTCGATGCATCGACCTTGATGATACACCATCCGAAAACAGTATGCATGTATCCGCACGTATTATCTACTATGCACGAATTCCGTAACAGGGCTATATCAGATACACAAAACTCGATCGGGAACCTTTTTAGATATCTGTATACACATATGCTATAGTTTGCATTTTCAGTGGATAATGTCCCACTCGACCTCTCCCTCAACTAGTGAAAGACAAACATAATTGAGACCTACTGACATGGCCTAGAAATAAAACAACATCCTAATTGGCCTATCCCGCAACCAAAGCCTTGATAGCAAAAGGTCGATGATCTGTAGGTTTATATCTCCATCTTTGCGCCTCACGCTGACTGTCGGTGGTTGGTACCCAATGACTGCTAACAAACAGAAGGTTAGACCTACCAAAGGAAAACAGATAAAATGATCATAACCTGCCTAGTCACAGGCAATGGGATCGTCGAATCACCTATGCTACCCTACAGCCTCCTGACTGCCCACTATTGTGGCAGTCAAGGTATACTCACTGACTAGTAATGCGTAGACCTAACCTCTGCGAGCACAGCCTAAACGCCGTCACCACATAAAGGTCTACCAGGAGTACCCTCCACATCCCACGAAGCCACGTGCTTCCCCTTCCAGTCCTTCGAAGCCAGCAGAATATCAGCAGAACATGCAGAATAATCAAATGGACGTGCACTCCCCTCATGCCTTATGACACCACAATGATCTACACCATTGGGTTATCCACCTTCAAACGTACGGACTGGTCCAAGCGGCTCAGGTTAATGTGTTATTAGACCCTATGTCTAATCATTTAATTACACGCTTTCTCTACCTTTTCAGATTTCCATTTAACTTGGTTATTTCAAGCCATATTGACTTCTTATTCAAGTTATCAAGTTCCTCTTTCTTATTAATTTCAGTTATATAACTTAACCCGTTTAAGTTCATTAAGGAGCCTTTAACATATTATTCTTATCAGCAGATTTCAGATTCTCAAGTTTACAGATAACATGTTCTTCCTATCACAAGGGTTTAGATTATCAAGTTTACAGATTACTTAATGTATAATCAAGTACAACTTATTGCATTTCATAAGTTTTCCCCCTTTTTCACTACTTATTACAAACAACAGGTTTCAAGTTTATAGATTTATAGATTACTTAATTTATAATTAAGTACAACTTATCTTATTACATAAGTTATCACATTCCCTCTATCGTTTATTATAACCTAAGTTATAATTTCCACTTGTCCCTAGGACAAGCCTACCTTCTATCTTTCCTTTTCCAATTTAGGTTAATTCATAATAGGTTATTATCATTCCCCGTTCATTCCAATTCTTTTATTATTGTATTTTTCATTCATTTCCACTAATTAAAATTAATGGCATTTATTTCTATCATGTTATATGCACATATTCTCATGCACCAGACCTTTCACATTAAGCCGACCACTTGTAGATGTTGGATTTGTCGAGTGGTTTCGTGAAGACTTCTACCACAAGTTGGACTTAACCTCGTGTCTTAGCACCGTTATATGTGTGTTTATGCACTAGACCTCTCACATTAAATTAGCCACTTGTGGATGCTGGATTTGTCGGGTGGTTCCAGGTAGACTTCTACCACAAGTTGAATTTAACCTCGTATCTAGGTGCGGTTATAATTTTCTATTTACTGTAAATTTTGGCATATTCGTTCTTCCAAATTTCAATGTAATTCTTATTTACAAGCTTTTGGCATAATAATATTCCTAACAAGTATTTATGTTCATTGTAAATTACATAATTACAGCATTTGCAGTAAATTCCAACTTAAACAGATGATTAATGAAAAACATGTCTTATACAACTTTACAATTATTCCCAATTTCACTGTAACTTAACTAACACCATCCAATTAACCAATTATTAGAACACGTATATATACAACAGTAATCACTTCCATATATTTTAACAGGTTTATACATATCATCAGATTAATCGTTTCAGCAAATTTACTATACATATTAACGGGAAATGCCAAACGATAAATATACCATTATCAAAAAGGCATAACTTAAATCCACTCACCTAATAGCTTTCAAATTCATGAATCTAGTCCAGACTTAGCATTCCATGGCTCCCCCTAACTGAATTTAGATCCTAAATAACCATGGATCCACAATTCTCAACGAAATGAAAAAGGGAAGAAAGAGGAGAAAATTAAATTGACCAGATCCAAGAATTTATCTTACTTCGAACAAAATTTTGAACACCCTTTTTGTAAATATACATTCTTTTCCTCTAGGTATTAAATCAGAATCTCCTAATACTAATTATTCTATTTTCTGAAGAGGTTTGAGGTGGAAGAAGAATGGCATAATCTAGACAGCCTTTCAGAAAATGTGAGATTTAGGCTAGGCTCTGCTTGCCTGTTTATAGATGTTCAAGATCTTATCGTACACGCAGCCCTGAGTCAGCAACGAATGTGGTTAGAAAAACAGTCCATATTCATCAAATGAATATTCCCGGATAAGGGGTGGGTCGACCCACATACCCCCTGTGTCGACCCAACCCCCTTGGGTCGACCCATGCAGGTGTGGGTCGACCTTTTTGGGTCCAGTGAGTTGTTTTGTTAACGTTGTTAATTTTAAACGTGTGTCACTTTCTTGTTTTACTTCTCTTGATTTATTTACATATAAGCTCCTTATATGTGTACAAAACTTCTAATGCCCATTTTACATGTGTGTGTGTGTATATATATATATATATATATGCACAACTTTTATTTCATTTTCAAAATTCAAACGACGTTATGCCTTTATTTAAATCTTACCAGATTTCTTTGATTGCAGCCTTATTTTGAACTTTTCTCTTGCATGTATATATATACACACACACACACACACACACATATATATATATACACATATACATACATATCCATGTATATATATTCTTCCTTATATGTATAATTTTCCTTATATGTGCATATGTACCTATTTTATTCTTAAAGCATGTATTATTTTAGCCATTCCCCTAAAACAAAAATATGGCGTCGGCAGGAATTGAACTCATGCCACTCTCTTGAAAGCCACATGCTCTTACCAATCGGACCATATAGGCCTTTATTAACAAGATTAAAAACAATGGTGGTCATTGTTCTTTTTTTTACCTTCTTTTCATATTTGTTACAGTATTTCATTTAAAGGTATCTCTTTCATCTTAAATCAGTTTTCTGCAATCCATGGGTCTAAATTGACCAGAAAATAGCCACGGACCCAATGATGCTAATCTTGTGACCAAATTCTATAAGCTCTTCAAAATTTATTTTATTTACTTCATTAAAAATGCTGGGTGTTACATTCTCCCACCCTTTGAAAATTTCGTCCCCGAAATTTTGTAAGGGTAAAATCATGTAATTCCTCGCATAAATCACAACCATCATGTGTGCATCCAATTTCGCAGTCATTTGTGTACTAGTGCAAAGTGTAATTCAACATAATAATACATGAATGAAATCAATGCCTAAGCGGTACCTCCTATATGAATGCAAATTTTCATAGATCCTTTAAGAACATGATGCACACATCCTAAATATACTGACAATTTCTATATGAATGCAATATTTGAAAACCAAAATACTTTTTCATCCAAATTTTCCCGCACTTTTACTGAGCAAGAGCATAGTTCATCCAATTTTTGCATCCAAAACCCTACCAAGCAACTTTATTTTCCGAATTTTAGAAAAATCTGATTTTCTAAATTCGATTTCTTGTGTTACAAAAAGGTGGAAAACAAAAAACTTAACATCTTTTGTTTTACTTTTATGTACCTTCTCTATATGTACTTGGATTTTAGGAAACTATTTTATAAAGATTCCCTATTTTCCTATCCAAGCACAACCCACATAAGAAAACTTTCCTTATTACATATCTTCTATTTCAACTTATCTTGGAAAAATTTACTCTTATTCACCTTTTCTCAGAATTTTCCATTTTTCTTCAACTGTCATATTTGTTGCTTTACTGAATTTGTTGTTTCCTTTTTAGTTGTACCATTACTCTTTTCTTAGCTTATTTGACTTAATCCTTTGATCTAAGTTTAGCTTCAAATAAGCCTTCTAGTCCTTCAACTAAAATAGGAAAACAAACTCTCTACAAAACTACTACCAATGGCCAAGAATTCAGGACTATGTCCCCCTCAGATAGAAAAGCTCAAACCACGGGATCAATGACAGGTTTAGGTGTTACCCTAACTACCCAACAAGAGAAAAATAACAGAACGATCCCAACAGAAATGTAATAACGGGTTTTACCCCTAACAGGAAAATTAGCAACATGATCTAAACACTTACTTTCCCTTCACTATCTAGTAGTCACTACCAATCCTAGCTGTGTAACAACGGCCATTTTCAAGCAATACCCTAGGCTTCGCATTCTACAGGAACTTACCATTATTCCAAGATAATCCTCGCTATCTACTTCATAGTCTCAAAACTTTTTACCGACTTCCCTAGGCACTAATCCTTACCTACTCTATACTTTTTTAAAATACGGTTTGGCCTTTTCATTTTACTTTTCTTCCAAAAGTTAAAAGTATCAAAACTTTATTTTCCTTACCAAAACTTACTTTTGCCGAACCACAAAAACATTTCATCTCATAAAAATGTAAAACATTTTTTTTCATTTTCAAATCACAAAACCGGAGTAGACAAGGATAACTATTACTTAGTCAGGTTTACAACTTACTTACAACTAGGTGCAAGCATCTACCTGTTCGTAACTTCTACACTTATTTTGTCTGCCCAACAAAATTTTATGTCAAAACAATTATCAAAAATGATTGTTAAAGAATAGAGATTTCAAAACTTTCTTTACTAAAAATTCTATCTTTCAACAAATTGCGACACATTTTTTTTCATACCATACAACTTGAAAACTAATGAGCTATACGTTCTCTATAATATGCACCTTTTACTGAGAAAATTCATTTTACAAGAAATCACCGTTTCCAAAATATACCCCATTTCATATCAAAACTCAATATGTACTTTTCAAATATGTTCTCTACATATTTTAAACGACGAAAACACTTTTAAGATCAAAACTTGAAAATATCATAAACCATCTTCCAAAAGCTGTTACAATTTCAAGTTCTTAAAAGTTAACAATGGGGTTAGACTCCAAAGTGGGTGTAAAGGCCCTCCCTGCACCAGCCGACATTTCCCCGAAATGTGCTGTGCCGATGTCCAACTAGCACGGGACAGTCATCGAATGAAAAAGGGTTTAAAATGATGAATCACCAAAGAACCTGTAGTACATCTCACAGCGCATGGAACAAAATATAATAATAACATAACTTGACATAAAACAGGCGAGATAGTGCATAAGTTGAAAACTAAACCATCATAGCAGCGGAATCCAAAATACAGCTTATGATCCAAACCATTATTACAACTTCAAAATATTGTCTCTAAAGAAAATAGAAAAGGTACACTACTGATGCCCAAAGCTGTGACCAGCAACAACATAGGGAGAATATATGTATATAGTACGTGGAAGCCTCCTGCTCGTCTCCGGAAAGCTACTCGTGCATAACCACCTAAACTATCTCTAGTCTGCTCGTTTAGGAGCACCCAGAGTAATAAGAAGAGACATAAAACTCTGGGCCAGAAAAAAAATCTGATATGAGCGATAGCAGCAAAATAAAACAATAACAGGTATAAATAATCATACCTGAACCTGCAACTAAAGAGTTAGCACAACAAGATGTAAAATACTCTAAGGTAACACTAACATATAGTGTAAAAATGGGAGTGTGAGTGTCATGGTGATAGCAAACATCAAAAATAGCAATCATCCTCACATCCCACAGTTAGTGCGTAAAGCATACGATATCCACCGCTTTGATCACCAAATCCATTGGGGCCATGACGACAACTCAGTACAACTATTTCTATGACCATACTTCCCTAGTCTATAGTCAATAACCCTACCCAGTTCACACATCCTGGCTCTGGTTCGTCTACATGTCCCCACTCTTCAACGGTGAACCAAAGTTATAGATATCGATAACTCCTTTGCACACGTCCCGCAGCAAAGCCCAATCATGAAGTTGACTCGTTGGTTGCCATTTGGATCCTGAGTTCTAACTTCCCATTTGGACTTCCTTTGCATCTCAGGTTTTGGACTTCTCCGGTTCGGTCCTCCTGAAGCGGTTCGGTTCGTGCTCCCTGAAGCGGTTCAGAACGTGGTCCTCGAAGTGACTCGTGGTGCTCCGTCGGTTCGTGAGTGCTCATGGCGGTTCGGCTCGTAGTGCTTTCGTCCGGGTCGTGGAGATCGGTTTGAGTACTCCATTTGGTTCGGGTTTGGGTGCATGCTCGGTTCGGAGGAGCGGTTCGTGGATGTTGGTTCGTGATGGCTCCCTCCGGTTCGTGGGTAGTACATCGGGTTGGTTCGTGATACATGATTCACGAGTAGGGGCGATCCGATCTGGTTCCAATTTCGTGCACTTTGAACAACAAGCTATTTACGCCACACAACGGTGTTTTCGACCATTCCAACTTACCTATGTATTCTCAAATCATGCCAAACAGCGGTAATAACATGTGTAATCAATCACAAACATCAAAACATCAATCATATGAGTTATTTTGGATCAAATGTACGCAAAACCATGATTTTCCGCTTAATCCCCTTAACCATGTTTTAACTATAGGATTATCAAACTTAATCCAAATTAACCCAAATTTACAACAGAGGCATAAAATAATATTTAAGAATTTCTACATATTTTTCCTGATTTTTATGATGCAAATTTCTCTAATTATCACTAATCACCCTTAATTAGTCGTAATTAGTGAATAAAAGTGCAAATCACTCACCTTAGCCACAAATGAATCTTAGATCTAAAACTATGACTGATATGACATTAATTCCAATGTATAGCAGCAGCTCTATCTCTGATTTGATTCTAATTTCTCTTGATTTGATGTTGTTTTGGTCAATTAGAGATTAGGAAGCGTTTAGAATGAGATTTGGAGGATGAAAGCCATTACTAGGGTTAGAGATGTTTGTGCGACCAGAAAACTGAAATGAAATGTTTTGCCGAACCCTTTCAGCCCTCCCATAACCCTAACCTCGAAATGGGTTATGGGCCTAGCTGCTAATCACTATGTTAAGCCCAATTAGGCTGTTTTTTCATCTTCCAAACCTTTTTTTAGCCATATCTTCCAAATGGTAAGTCCGTTTGATTAATGTGACCACTCTACAAAAAGGTAAACCATCATCCTAATGTGACCACTCTACGGTAAGTCCATTTGATTAATGTGACCACTCTACGGAAAGGTAAACCATCAAATGTACCAAAAACCATGATTTTCCCCTTAACCATGTTTTAACTATAGGATTAGCATATTTAATCCAAATTAACCCAAATTTACAACAGAGGCATAAAATAATATTTAAGAATTTCTACATATTTTTCCACATTTTTATGATGCATAATTTCTCTAATTAACACTAATCACCCCTAATTAACCGTAATTAGTGAATAAAAGTGCAAATCACTCACCTTATCCACAAATGAATCTTATATATGAAACTATGACTGATGTGGCATGATTTCCAATGTATAGTAGTGGCTCTATATCTGATTTGATGCTAATTTCTCTTGGTTTGATGTAGTTTTGGTTAATTATCGATTAGGAAGCGGTTAGAATGAGATTTGGAGGATGGAGGCCATTACTAGGGTTAGAGAGATGTTTGTGGCAGCTAGAAAACTGAAATGAAATGTTTTCTCAAACCCTTTCAGCCCTCTCATAACCCTAATACCGAAATGGGTTATGGGCCTAGTTGCTAATCACCATGTTAAGCCCAATTAGGTTGTTTTTTCGTCTTCCAAACCTTATTTCAACCATATCTCCCAAACGGTAAGTCCGTTTGAGTAATGTGACCACTCTACGGAAATGTACACCATCATTCGAATCTAATGGAAGTGGTTTTAGGTAAAATCTCCTTACCAATCAAAAGTTATAGGCAAAACAAGATTCGCTAGGGGTAAAACGGTCATTTAAAATTCGGCAAAAATCGTGAACATGGGAAATGACCCCATTAGTCGTTTTCCAAAGTTACACAACCATATGACTTCATTTGTGAATGAAAAAAATATTCTACGACCTTCCGATACGTAGAATGTGGGTCGTTATACTCTCCCCCCTTAAGAAATTTCTCCCCCGAAATTCCTTAACTAAGAAAACATATAAAGGTGTCCTGCATGCCTATCAACTATTTACAAACAATCAAACATACACAATAATACAATAAGCTTATCCTAGCATGCGGTTTACTAAAAAGGGAATAACTATATCGCGATTAAAATCTTACCAGGCAAAGAGTTCTGGATACGACTTCCTTATGCTCTCCTCTGTTCCCCAAGTACATCCATTCTCATTATCACCACTACCAGACCTTAACCAGTTTCACCGTCATCCTTCGGAGTTGCTTCGTATCATGTCCGACAATACGAATCATTCTGTGGCTCCCAACTACCTCAGATTCTAGTTCGATATCATCCAACTGATCTAGTGAAATAGTCATATCAGAATCATGCACAAACTTCCTTAATTGGGAAACATGCAATACATCGTGAACTCCCGCCATCTTGTCAGGCAATCCAACTTATATGCCAAATTCCCAACTTGTTCGCGAATTGGAAACGCACCAACAAACCTTGGTGCTAATTTACCTCTCCTACCAAAATGAGTCACACTTCTCAATGGAGAAATCTTGACGAATACCAAGTTGCCAACGGAAAATTTCAAATCACTTCGTCTTTTGTCAGCATATCTCTTTTTCCTATCTTGGGCAGCCTTCATTCGCTATTGAATAACTTTGGTCTTATCTAAAGTTTCTCTTATTACATTTGGCCCAAGCACAAATTTTCACCCGTTTCTAACCAACACGATGGTGAGTTGCATGGTCTTCTATACAAAGCTTTAAATGGAGCCATACTAATGCTGGATTGATAACTATTATTATATGCGAATTCAACCAGATGCAAATGGTCATCCCAAGATCCTCCAAAGTCCAATATGCATGCCCTTAAGAGATCCTCTAATACACGATTCACTCTCTCTGTTTGATCGTCAGCTTGAGGATGGTACACGATACCGAGATGTAATTCTGATCCTAAAGCCTCTTGTAAGCTCTTCCAAAACCCACTAGTAAATAATGGATTCCGGTCACTCATAATACCTTTAGGTACTCCATGAAATCCCACTACCCACTTCATATACAGTTCTGCTAACTTAGCTGCCGTTCTATTCAACTTGACCGGTATAAACCTTGCACTTTTGGTCAATTGATCCACAATCACCCAAATACTATCATGACCCGATTTAGTCCTTGTTAAACCATCAATGAAATCCATTTAGACTTGTTCCCATTTCCATTTGGGAATTTCCCACGGTTGTAACAAACCACTTGGCTTCTTTTGCTCGGCTTTAACAAAGTGGAAATTAATGCACTTGGATATAAACTTCCCAACGTCTCTTTTCATCCCTTCCTAGTAGTAGGTCTGCTTTATGTCTCGATACATTTTGTTACCACCAGGACGTATAGTCAGTTTTGAGCGATGACACTCTCTAGGCACTTCTCTCAATCCATTAACAATGGGTATAACTAGTCTCCCATTCTTTCGAAGCCATCTTTCTCGATCAAGACCATACATGTTCATTCTCTCGTCGTTGATACCCATCTCCACCTTGGAGATGATTTCCAATAGATTAGGATTGTCCCTTTGACTAGAACCAATCCGCTCAATCAATGTCGGTCTGATCGTCAAACTTGCTAACATCTCTGGATACAATTCGTACTTAGGTTTGAAATCATATCCTGCGATATACTCCAATTACTTCCATTCCAGAAACATAGCCCCAAAACTGGCATGTCTCCCACTCAATGCATCAGCTACTGCATTGCCCATCCCGGGTGTGTATGCGATATTGAAATCATATGAAGCCAAGAACTCTAACCATCTCTATTGATGAAGATTTAAATCCTTTTGAGAGAAAAGATAATTTAATGACTTATGATCGGCAAACAACTCGAATCTTTATCCTAAGAGATAGTGTCTCCACATTTTTAACGCAAACACGATCGCTTCTAATTCCAAATCATGTGTATGATATCTTTTCTTATGTGGTTTTAGTTGCCTGTTAGCATAAGCTACAACCCTACTTGCTTGCATCAATACAACACCTAGTCTAGTACCACATGCATCTGTGTATACTGTCATCTCTTCGTTCCCCATAGGAATAATTAACATTGATGCGCACATCAACTTTTCCTTTAGACTCTTAAATGCATTCTCACACCTTTCGTCCCAGACGAAAGCTTGATTCTTCTTGGTCAGCTGAGTTAACGATGTCGCTATCTTGGAGAAGTCTTGTAACATCCCGTATTTTTCGACGGTTAACGTTGAACGATCAAAACGATTAAATATTTGATTTGAATTTAAATTGGAGATTTATATAGAGTTTATTTATTTAATTTATTAAATAAGAATATTTTTATTTGATAAATATGAAGTGTTTTAAATCAATTTATTATTTAAATGACATTATCGATAAGTGTAAATAGTGATATTTCAAATGATTTCAGAATTCGACAAGATAAATTCCATCGGTATAGAAATAGTGTAATGTTACTGAATTTTATATTTTTGTAACATTTAAATTTATTGATTTAACATACAATCAGCGAACGCCTAAGAATAATTAAATTGAATATAATTTTTAATTGTTAGTTTAAATCTATATTTTCTTTGAATAATTGAATTGGGCCACGGAACACGTTCCAGTGTGTTCAGAATGATGTTGTAACACTAGAAATGTCTGTTGTTTGGTTCGGATAGAAGTCCCAAAACACGTGATATTTTAAAGGGGTTAAAATCACATTGGTTAGAGAAAAATCAAAAATTTAAAAATATAATTAATAAAACAAATATCTCTGGCCGGCTAGCTTCATCTTTCATTTCACTAGCTTCATCTTTCATTTTGCTAGCATCTGCAAAACCTTCCTCCACCTAATGTCAACGCCTAAACTTTGAAAGACATCATTCTAATCCTTTAGTCGCTCACGTGTATAAATATAGCAGTGGTCTTTCTTTTTCCCAAACCAATTCTTCTGCCTTCATTAATTCCCATTCTAAAGAAAAAGGTCGATTCCTTTTTATTTTCTTTCTTCAGCAATTCGAAACGAACTCGAGATCCACTTTATAAAAATAAAAAATAAAGCAAACATGAAAATCGCGATTTAAAGTCTCGAGAGTTTCCTATGGCTCGACATTATGCTGGAGGCGCTGACGATATTGGGGAATGGAGATAGTTTGGGTAGCGCGATTTCCTGAAAGTTAGAAATCGTTATTTGTGGTGTATTCAAAAGGGGGCGATGGTGGTGCGAGCACTGATGAAGTCGAACAGGAGTTTTTGGGGTTAATGTGATTGGCGATGGAGTAAAGTTTCGAGATGGGTGTTCTGGAGTTCAGGATAAGGAAATCGACATTATGAAGAGTTCTGGGAAGTGTGATAAACTGAGTACGGCGGTGAGAAAAATATAAGAGGATGTGCGATTCGGTGATGAGTGAACTGGGGTGATTTGAGAATGGATGGGATTCAACTAGGAGTGTAACAGTGATGTGAATGTGTGGAGTTTGAACAAGGGGTGAACTAAGGTGCTGGTGGTGTTCGAACTGAGTAGATTGAGGGGAGTAATCGGTCTATAAGGAGTTCAACGTGTGGACATGAGGAGTTCGATTAGTGTTATCATGAAATGGTGACCGGAAATGGTATTCGGTGGATTTGGAGCGCGTTTGCAATTTGGGATGGCTAATGTTATTGCGTGATAATAAGGATGAACTAGAGTTTGATTAGCAGTAGGGGATGTAGGTCTATGATTTGGATGAGTTAATTTGAAGTGCTACTAACGTGAGTTGAACCGTGTTTCTAGGATTGTAGAACGTGAATCTAATAATGATGGGTGGCGGGAGGTCTTACTAATTGGGACAGGGGTTGACAGCAATGTAAACGCCAATTTAGAGGATGCAGAAGTATCAAGAAATGTTGTAGGTAGTAGAAAGGGAAATGGTAAGGATAGTGGCAAGATGTTTGATGGAATGCTTGAGTGGGATGAAGCGGTTTGGCGCTGTTTTAGTTGAGTTATCGACAAGACAATAAGGTATATATATTTACCATAATCGAAACTTAAACTACATAGAATAATTTAACATGCTTATTTTAATTTAATTAATTTTTTTTAATCATTAATATAAATAAACCGTAGGTGAATAGTTAATTCAAGGCGATTCGAGTCAATTCGTAGACGCAGATACATAATTAAACAGGATATTCAGCAATAAAAAACTGAGGTGAGTTAAACTCACTCAGTTCAATTATTAGGAACTATTTTTAATAGTTCAAATTTTATTGCTCACTTGTTGGATGATAAATTGCTTGATATAAAGTGATAATATTATATAATAATATTGATGATTGTTGATTGGATAATGCCCGCAGTACCATTAGCGGATGCCCGCAGTACCATTAGCGGATGATTTCCCTATACACCCCACAATATATATAGTGGATGACCTTCTATACCACGATATCCTACCTCGAAGTAGGATGGGTAATATTATTGTTGACTAACACCTGTGGATGCAGGAAAAACAGGTTTGGGGGATCCAATTAGATTCCTCAACATTTATTTATTTGTTTTCACATATATGATTAATACGATATGATTGATAACCCATGATAGCGCATGACATGTTTGGATGGATATTAATAGTGGACTTTGATTTTTGATATTTTTGAATGTCAAAATAATATATGGTTTTTAAAACCAGAATTTAAATATATAAAGTATTTAAAAAGGGAATTCTAGATATTTATTTAGAAACCAAATTTATAATTTGAAATGAAAATAAAGATGAATATAGCATTTTGAATGATATAAGGAAGTGGATTATTATTTTGAAAGAAGGTTAAATATTATATTAATAGTAAATAATGAAGTAAAGTATTTCTATTTTAGATAAGAATGTGGAAAGAAATTATTATTTAGTTAATAATAATCAGAGCGATAATCGAGTGATTAGAAACCATTTAGTGAAATTATGAAGTATAAGAACTCGTTATAGTTAACGGGATTTTAAGCGGATTTATGTTCACGTTTAGATTGAATTCTTATTTGGAATTCTAATTAGGTGAATTTCATAAAACCAATAGTAAGGTATAATTATAAATCTAAGTTCGCAAATAATTCAAGAATAAATTTTTGTATTAACAAATATCATTCACAGGTAAAGTGAATAGGGGTTGAAGCAAGTATTTTGAATAAAGGGAATTGTTTAAAGAAGGATTAAGAAGGGTTTTAAAAGTTTAAATAGTAATTGAATCGGAGATGAATTAATTTGAATAATATAATATAGATTATATTAATGAATTTTACATATGGTTTTTAAATAACAAATATTATTAATTACAAATGATAATTATATACAAATATTTTAGAGTAGAAGTTATAAATGGGATGGAATGAAGTTTTATTGAAATAAAACTAGAATGAGTGGAATAAATATATATAGGTGTTTGTAAGGATTAATTATGGAATCCAAATGTTGTATAGAATAAGGTTTACGAAGAATAAAACGGAATTGGAAAATAAAGATATTTTGTTATCAGAAAAATCTTGTTTCAGTTTAGAAATAAATATTTAGCAAATATTTTGCAAATCAAATCCTTAAGGAAATATTTCCTAAGGGTTGTAACAATGTTTTGAAAATGTTATTTATAAGTAAAATATTTGAATAGTTATAATTTAAGATAAACATTTCATTTAAAATGGAAATTGATAAATTGATATTTGGAAATTCTTTTTCGTTTAGAAGTTAAGAAAATGAAGATAATGAAATTAGAAACTGACTGAAGATTAGTTGAGATGAATGGTTTTCGGAGTATCGATCTGATGTTGGTTTCGGCCTTCAGGGTTGATATTTAGGGAATTATTCTCTTACTAGTGTACGGTTAGGGACTAATTATCAAGCTGAGAAGTGTGTTCTGAAATATTTAAAGATGAACTGGTTTTGAATATTCTTATATATTAATATATGAACAGAATTAAGTATTTCAAAGTGTTAGGAAAATTAAGAAGTTTGATTAACAAATGATTAATTTAAGAGCCTAAATATTGAATCAATAAAATTCAAAATTTCTTTTATAGATGAATGGTTGTTTTATTTGATAGTTAAATAACCGACTATCAAATCTAACCTAAAACGATTGTTGGTACGGAAAGACCGGAATCGAATTTATATTCGAAAACCATTCCGACCAACAAAATATGTAAACATTGAATATATCAGACACCGATCGAGATGGAGTAATTGAAGACCGTAAAGCTTCAAAAAATGGAAGAAATACTTAAAATCTTTGGTTTAGCAGCCAAAGATATACCGTGGTTCTGTCGTGGTTGGAATTTACGGATTGTAAGGACTTCTTGCTACTAATCTACAGGGTGATTCCTAGGATGTGGTAGGAGAGTGCCTTCGGTTTGTCCAAACCAGGACAACTTGTATGGACAAATGTCTAATAGAGTATTTCCGAAGGGATCATGTACGTTGATTTTTATAAACGTATTTCTGCTGATGGCGGAGAATGGTCGTTCTCTTAGCTTGAGTACTAGAATATTTTTGTGGACATCAATTAGTGATTTTCTGACGGATCTGACAATATGGCATTCAAAGTGAATGGTGGCCAAATGTTCCGAAGTTAAATTACAACCTCAAGCCTCACAACCGCAAAATGACAAAAAACGGGCTGGCAGCATGGTTATGTAGGTCGCCCCCATTAGGGTGTATTGTCACCATCTAGAGAATATTCATATTTGTTATTTCTTTTCATTTCTGTATCTCCCGGGAATGGTTATGTTGCTAGCAACCATAAGGTGACAATATATTCGATACACTCAAGAGAAATGAGTGGTCGGCCATGTATGGGCCGGGTTGCAAGACGTTCTTTTTGAACCCAGTGTATTCCTCTCTAGAGATACGCTATCGGTAGGTGGTTCCATACCTTGTCATAATTGGAAATCCAATCTCTAATAAGCGCCCGCGGTTTTGATTGTATACTATATATGTAGAGTGTGAGATGCAAGCGTTCTGCTAGATTCTATTTATTTGTATTTAGACACTATTATAATATCATAATAAGATACTGATTTCAAAAATGGTTTGGGTTATCGTAAGGTAAAAACCATCCGTGTTTATGTATGGATTGGTCTTACGATTATCATTTTCTTTCGAAATGATTTTTAACTTTAAAATCAAGTTGGATGCTACCAATAATTTAGTGGGTTTTTCTCGCGCTGGTTCACCAGACTGACCTGTGCATTTGTAATGCTCGAGTCAGACAGAAATGGGTCAGACCGAGTTGTACAAGCTCAAGGTAAGACGATATGGGTTTCAGGAGACAAGCTGGAGGAGTTCAGACATATGATTCACATATTATTCCGCTATGTGTTGTAAACAATGACAAATTGTTATTACTATCCAGATGGGATGAAAGACTACTGTACTCTGATAAATGTAAGTATTGTTTCAAGTTTTTAATAAAGATTTATTTCTATATTATATTTTATTCCGCTACGATGTGAGACTGTGTGTTATCTTTCTTCTTCTTTCTTCTATTCTTAACTTTCTTTCTTTCTATTTCTCACCCTCTTATTTCTTTCTATTGGCTTTTTAGGATTCCGATACTTGAATTTGGACACGAGATGTACTAGTGACTGGATTCGAGAGTCGAAATTTTCTGGGATGCTAAAAGTCTTGAATAAACTTGCGATAATATCCAGCTAATCCCAAGAAAATTCTCACGTCTATTGCATTTTTAGGCGTAGACCAATCCTGCACCATAGCCACCTTCGCAGGATCCACGACAACACCATTTTCTAAAACAACATGGCCCAAGAATCTCACTTCCCTCCTCCAGAAGTGACATTTAGAAAATTTCGCTTTCAATTGGTGTTTTCTCATCCCCTCCATCACTATCCTCAGATGTTCCTTGTGTTCTTCCTCTTTTCTCGAGTAAACCAAGATTTCATCCATGAACACAAGAAAAAACTTATTTAATTGATCTCTAAAAACTCTATTCATAAGATCCACAAAATATGCGAGTGCATTGGTCAACCCGAATGCATGACCAACCACTCATAGAATCCAGACGGCGTCCGAAATTCCGTTTTAGGTATACTCTCAATTGCTACTTGGAGCTGATGAAAACCTGCCGCGAGATCCAACTGGGTAAGACTCTTGCTCCATTCAGTTGATCAAACAAATCATCTATCTGTGGAAGAGGATACATATTCTTCCCAGTCACCTTGTTAAGCTCACAGTAGTCTACACATAAGCGAAGTGAAACATCGACCTTGGTAGCAAATACAACTGGTGTTCCCCACTCGGAAACACTCCTTCGGATAAATCCCTTCTTCAACAGATCGCCCACTTGCACCTCGAGCTCTCGCTGCTCCCTTGGCGCCATATGACGAAGAGGCATCACTATAGGTCTAGCATCTTTCACTAAAATCAATCCGAAACTCGATCTCTCGTTGTGGTGGAAGCCCGGCCACTTCCTCGAAGATGTCCAGATACTCGCCAGCAATAGGCACATCTGATAACTCATCCCGCGGGATGTCGAGGGAATGTAGAAAACTAGCCATCACCTCATCACTAGGTGGGCAACCCAATACCACCCTCCGAACATCATCCTCTCTAATGGTCACCGAAGACCCCTCACAGTTTACCTCACCCCATGTCTTTGGAGCAAATCGACTCCCAAAATAATGCCAAAACCAGTAAAGCCCAAAACAAAGCAATCACAAACAAACATACATCCATGACTCGATAAGACCAAATTACGACAAATCATGCAAATGCTAGTCGAACCATCGATCGGGTTCGTCACAACTAAAGGTCTATCGACTATCTCGGGTTCCAATTCCAACCTATCTACCAGGTCACTAGATACGAAGGAATAAGAAGCCCTGGTATGAAACAACGCTCAAACAGAAATATCATAAATAGAAAGCATACCTGGAATAACGACACCTTTTACCTTTTGTGCTGCAGTTGGGGCATTCGACGAAGAAGGAACAATGTTAATAGCATATGCTTTCACGATTTACTTCTCCTTAGGGGGTTGTGAACATTCATTCTTAAAATGCCCTACTTGGCCACAGTTGAAGCACTTCTTTTCCCCTGGCTTTGCTCGACACTTTTTGGCATAGTGACCCTTCTTGCCATAGCTATAGCACTTGATATCTTTCTTATTCTTCTTTTTCTGACCATCCTTGGTCTGATTCTATTTCCTCTTATTTTGGGAATTATTCTTGCCTCCATCGCTTACCTGCGGCTTTGGCTTCTCTACAAATGTAACAACACCCTCGGTTTTTGACTTAGCGTAAAGGCTCTCAGACCTCAGTGATTTTTCCACAATAGATTCGAATGTCTCATCGATATGGTTTATGGTTCTTTCCCCCCAAGTACTCATCTATGCCAGTTATGAAATTCTCGTTCTTCTACTCGGTAATATCGATGAGAGATAATCCATATTTCGATAAAGTATCGAACTCAGCTATATATTCCGAGACTGCCTTTCCATTCTTCTTAAGTTCCAAAAACATACTAAACAATTCTGAGTTCTGAACAATTGGAATAAACTTGTCACTGAATTGGGTCTTAAACTAATTCCAAGTGACTTGATCCTCGGGAGTAGCCGCTTTGATAGCATTCCACCAATTCATTGCTCATCCTTGAAGTTGACGCGATGCTAATTTTCTCTTCATCGCATCATCGATCCCCAAATCCTCGAAGATGCGCTCAGAACTATCAAGCTAATCTTGAACCTCCATAGCCGACTTCGTCTGGTGGAACGACTTCCCACCAAGACTAGCATAATCCTTGCAGAGCTTGGCAAAATCGGCTCTAGGTGCCTGCGCTACCGCCCCACCACCGTTAGCAGCATTAGGAACTGCTTCCTAAGCATCTCTCGCATGAAGGTAGTAAACATCATCCTTATATCAGGGACTTTCCTATCATTGGCCCTTGAACCCGTACTCCTCATATTTCGGCTCATCACCCAATCTGTAAAGAGAAACGATTAACCATCTCCTCAGTGGTGCCCAGGCAGTGCAACTTCATCCTTAGATATATTAATACTACATATATAGTTTTAGAAAACCAAAATATCATAAATACGTGATCTCATATACGTATACTATCTCTCCCTGATGTCTTCATGTAGGTTAACTACGCAACCTAGGCTCTGATACCAAGTGTGAAGGCCTGCCACACACCTGCCGACATTTCCCCGAAATGCGTTGTGTCGATGTCCAACTAGCACAGGATGGTCGTCAAATGAAAAAGGGTTTAAAACGATGAATCACCAAAGAACCTATAGTAAATCTCACAGCGCATGGAATAAAATATAATAATAACATAACTTGACATAAAACAGGCGAGACAATGCGTAAGCTGGAAACTAAACCATCATAGCAGCGGAATCCAAATTACAGCTTATGATCCAAACCACTATTACAACTTTAAAATACTGTCTCTAAAGAAAATAGAAAAGGTACACTACTAATGCCCAAAGTATTGACCAGCAACAACACAGAGAGAATATATGTATATAGTACGTGGAAGCCTCTTGCTCGTCCCCAGACAGCTACTCGTGCATAACCACTTAACCTGTCTTTAGTCTGCGCATTTAGGAGCACCCTGAGTAATAAGAAGAGACATAAAACTTTAGGTTAGACAAAAGTCTGGTATGAGCGATAATAGTAAAATAAAACAATAACAGGTATAAATAATCATACCTGAACCTGGGCCTGCAACCAAAGAGTTAGCACAATAAGACGTACAGTGCTCTAAGGTAACACTAACATATAGTGTAAAAATGGGAGTGTGCGTGTCATGGTCATAGCAAACATCAAACATAGCAATCATCCTCACATCTCTCACTCGGTACGTAAAGCATACGATATCCACCGCTTCGATCACTAAATCCATTGGGGCCATGACGGCAACTCCGTACAACTATTGTTGTGACCATACTTCCCTGGTCTATAGTCAATAACCTTACCTAGTCCGCACATCCTTGGCTCTAGGTTAAGGGCCAACCAGTCCACACTTCCCTGCTCTGGTTCATCTACATGCCCCCTCTCTTCAACGGTGAACCAACGTTATAGATATCGATAACTCCTTTGCACATGTCCTGCAACAAAGCCCAATCATGAAGTTGACTTATTGGTTCCCATCTGGATCCGGAGTTCTAACTTCCCATTTGGACTTCCTTTGCATCTCGGGTTTGGTCTCCTCCGGTTCGGTCCTCCTGAAGCAGTTCGGTTCATGCTCCTTGAAGCGGTTCGGATCGTGGTCCTCGAAGTGAATCGTGGTGCTCCGCCGGTTTGTGAGTACTCATTGCAACTCGGCTCGTGGTGCTCCGGTCCGGGTCGTGGAGATCGGTTCAAGTACTCCATTTGGTCCGGGTTTGGGTGCATGCTCGGTTCGGAGGAGCGGTTCGTGGATGTCGGTTCGAGATGGATCCCTCCGATTCGTGGCCCATCATTCTGGTTCATGGGTGGTTCACCGGGCCGGTTCGTGATACATGCTTCACCAGTAGGGTGATCTGATCCGGTTCCAATTTCCTGCACTTCGTACAACAAACTATTTACGCCACACGACAGTGTTTTCGACCATTCTAACTTTCCTATGCAATCTCAAATCATGCAAAACAGCAGTAATAACATGTGTAATCAATCACAAACATCAAAACACCAATCATATGAGTTACTTTGGATTAAATGTACCAAAAACCATGATTTTCCCCTTAACCATGTTTTAACTATAGGATTAGAAAATTTAATCCAAATTAACCCAAATTTACAACAAAGGCATAAAATAATATTTAAGAATTTCTACATATTTTTCTAGATTTTTATGATGCATAATTTCGCTAATTATCACTAATCACCCCTAATTAGCCATAATTAGTGAATAAAAGTGCAAATCACTCACCTTATCCACAAATGAATCTTAGATATGAAACTATGACTGATGTGGCACGATTTCCAATGTATAGCAGCGACTATATCTCTGATTTGATGCTAATTTCTCTTGGTTTGATGTAGTTTTGGTTAATTAGCGATTAGGAAGCGATTAGAATGAGATTTGGAGGATGGAGGCCATTACTGGGGTTAGAGAGATGTTTGTGGCGGCTAGAAAACTGAAATGAAATGTTTTCCCAAACCCTTTCAGCCCTCCCATAACCCTAATACCGAAATGGTTATGGGCCTAGCTGCTAGTCACCATGTTAAGCCCAATTACGCTGTTTTTTCATCTTCCATACCTTATTTCAGCCATATCTCCCAAACGGTAAGTCCGTTTGAGTAATGTGACCACTCTAAGGAAAGGTACACCATCATCCGAATCTAATGGAAGTGGTTTCAGGTCAAAACTCCTTACCAATCAAAAGTTATAGGAAAACAAGATTCACCAGGGGAAAAACGGTCATTTAAATTTTGGCAAAAATCTTGAACCTGGGAAATGACCCCAATAGTCGTTTCCCAAAGTTACACAACCATATTACTTCGTATGTGAACGAAATAAATATTCTACGATTCTCCGATGCGTAGAATGCGGGTCGTTACAGTGGGTTCCCAACTTAACTAGGCTTTCCTAGACACTCCCACAAAGTCAATTCTCTCAACTATATATATTCCTAATTCATTTTATCCTTTTTTCGATTTATAAGGTTTTACTTCCAAACCCACTAACCAGAAATACTAACACATGGGATTCTCATTTCTTTCATACAAAGTATATTGTACACTTCCCACCCAAATTACCTAAGGGTCTCAGAATTCCATATTCGTTCTTTTAGTGTACAAAACAAATATCCCAATTCTCACCATATTATGCTCTTTCTATTTAGTGGGTTCCTCTATGGATCTAGGTATATATATAATATATTTATATTTTTTTAAAATACAAATACATTCACTCACTATCTATAAAGGAATCCTAAACCTAGGCTCCGATACCAAGTGTAACAACCCGAATTTCGACAGACCGATTTTTTTTTCAAAATTCTAATCTATCGAAACCCGCGTTTGTTTGTCTGGTATACTACAGAAAAGACAAAGATAATAAACATATCAAAGCTCAGAAAACATCTAACAGCGGAATGGGATGAAATATTATAATCAAAATATAGCCTTACCTAGATAATAATACTGCCTAAGTAGTATCCAAAGCTATCATATCTCTGCCACAAATCTAACCTGCAAGTATGTTATGAGGAGGGGGTCAAAACACAAGTTCTGGTGACCGGATTCAAACTACACATTTTGGATAACCGTACATATACCGTTCAATTACATTTCCTTATTTATTAGGTCACTTGGGTTAACAACACTCAAGGCTTACACAGGAGTCGTACCCATTTACTCCCTAGTAGATTAACCTAATACAGTATATATGTAGCTACCCCCAAATTAAGGTACACCCCATGGTACCCCACTCGTACGGTCTCCGCCATAACGCCGCAGAAATATACGTAGCCCCCCATCCTACACTGGAGCGATGTACTGATCTCTATATAACAATGTTACATTCCGCATAGAACCGCCATCGCCATGCTACGTAAGCGTATAGACTGCCACCATCGAACCGTTCGATCGAATCAGATTCCATCATAGAGTAATGCCCTAGAGTCTACGATACACCACCCAGAGAAGGCATGCATGTATCTAGACTTTCTCACGTACATATCGTTAGTCATACTCGATGTCTCGACCTTGATGATACACTATCCGGAAACAGTATGCATGTATCCGCACGTATTATCTACTATGCACCGAGTTCCGTAACAGGGCTATACCAGATACACGGAACTCAGTCGGGGGCCTTTTCAGATATCTATATACATAGATGCTACGGTCTGCATTTTCAGTGGCTATGGTCCCACCCGACCCCACCTTCAACTAGCTAAAGACAAACATAATTGAGAGCTAGTGACGTCGCTCAGAAACAAAACAACAAACAACATCCTATTGGCCTGTCCCACAACCAAAGCCTTGATAGCAAAAGGTCGATGAACTGTAGGTTTAGTTCTTCATCTTTCCGCCTCACGCATAATGCTGACTGTCGGTGGTTGGTACCCGATGACTGCTATCAAACAAAAGGTTAGACCCAACAAAGGAAAATAGATGAAATGGTCGTAACCCGCCTAATCATAAGGCAACCGGATCATCGAATCACCTATGCCACCCTACTTCTTCCCGACTGCCCCCTATTATGGCAGTCAAGGTATATTCAGCAGGTAGTAACACGCAGACCTAACCTCTGCGAGCACAGCCTAAACGTTGTCACCACACAGAGGACTACCATGTGTACCCTCCGCGTCCTAGGAAGCCACATGCTTCCCCTTCCAGTCCTTCGGAGCCAGCAGAATATTAGCAGATTAATCAGATGGACGTGCGATCTCCTCGTGCCTTATGACACTACGATGATCTACCCAGTTGGGTTATTCACCTTCAAACGTACAGACTGGTCCAAGCTCCTCTGGTTAATGTGTTATTAGACCCTATGTCTAGTCATTTAATTACGCGCTTGCTCTACCTTTTCATATTTCCAATTAACTTGATTATTTCCAGTCATATTGACTTTTTATTCAAGTTACCAAGTTCCTCTATCTTATTAATTTCAGTTATATAACTTAATGCATTTAAGTTCATTAATGAGCCTTTAAAATGTTATTCTTATCAACAGATTTCAGATTCTCAAGTTTACAGATAACATGTTCTTCCTATCAGCAGGGTTCAAATTCTCAAGTTTACAGATTACTTAATATATAATCAAGTACAACTTATTGCATTTCATAAGTTTTCCCCCCTTTTTCTCTACTTATTACAAACAACATGTTTCAGGTTTCCGGATTTACAAGTTTCTTAATTTATAATTAAGTACAACTTATCTTATTACATAAGTTATCACATTCCCTCTATCGTTTATTATAACCTAAGTTATAATTTCCAATTGTCCCAAGGACAACGTACCTATTATCTTTCCTTTTCCCATTCAAGTTTATTCATAATAGATTATTATCATTCCCCATTCATTCCAATTCTTTTACTGTTGTAACTTTCATTCATTTCCATTAATTACAATTAACGCCATTTATTTATATCCTCTTATATGCTCATATTCTTAAGCACCAGATCTCTCACATTAAGCCGACAACTTGTAGTCGTTATTTAATTTTGCAAGGTTTCTCTTATTGTATCCTTATTTCAAAATTTTCTCTTGTATGTATGTGTGTATATATATATATATATGCATATACTTACATATCCATATATATATATATATTTTTGTTCTTCCTTATATGTATAATTTTCCTTATATGTGCATATATACCTATTTTCTTCTTAGAGCATGTATTATTTTAGCTGTTCCCCTAAAACAAAAATATGGCGCCGGTGGGAATCGAACTCGCACCACTCTCACAGACCTTTAGATTTAAACCTCTTTAATGTAATTCGTTTACAGTTTGGAATTATTACAAAAAATCCATTAAGCATCTTGTTATGAAATTTAACTTGGATTTATTACAAAATCCATTTACCAAATCCTTTACACAAATATCTTAAGTATCTATCTGTAACAACCCGAATTCCGGCAGACCGATTTTTTTCTCAAAATTCTAATTTATCGAAACTCGTGTTGGTTTGCTCTGGTATCCTGTTAGAAAAATTTAGAGACATAAAATATGTCAAAGCTATGAAAATATCTCACAGTGGAATGGATAAAATATAATATACTCAAAGTATAGACTTACCGTATTAATAATACTGCCTAACCAGTATCCAAAGCTATCATGTCACTGCCGCAAATCTAACCTGCGAGTATGTTATGAGGAGGGGGTCAGAACACAAGTTCTGGTGACTAGATTTAAATTATACACTTTGGATATCTCTACATATATCGTTCAATCATATTTTCTTATTTATTAGGTTACTTGGGTTAACATCACTCAAGGCTTACACACACGTCGCACCTATTTACTTCCCAGTGGATTAACCTAGTACAGTATATATGTAGTTGCCCCCAATATTAAGAGATGCCCTATGGTACCTCACTCGAACGTTCTCCGCCATAATACCACCGAAATGTACGCAGTCCCTCATCCTACGCCGGAGTGACGTACGGACCTCTATATAACAATATTATATTCCACATATATCTGTCATTACTATGTTATGCAAACGTATGGACTACCACCTTTATTCGAATCAGATTCCATACCAGAGTAATGCCATCAAGTCTACGATACACCATCCAGAGCAGATATGCATGTATCTAGATGGTCCCACGTACGAACCGTTAATTATAGCCTGATGCCTCAACCGCACGTCCTCTAATGTGCACCGAGTTCCGTGGCAGGGCGATACAAGAAACACAGAACTCGGTCTTGAGCTTTTCCATATTTGTACATGACCACCTTTAAGATCCTCAAAATACAGATATTCCTAGGTTTTGTTTTCTATAGTGGCTATGGCCCCACCTCGGCCCCTCCCTCAACTAGTAAAGACTACAAGAGCTAAGCGGCATGCCTTTAACAACAAACAATCTGAACATCCAGTTGGCGTCTCCCCTTAACCATCGTACCTCGATAGTGAAAGGTGAATGGTCCGTTGGGTTTAGCCCTATCCTTTCCGCATCCCACTGGCTGCCGATGATGGGTATCCAACGATCTACTATCCTTATTAGTCGTGACCCTCCACCACCCGGTTGAGGCGACCGCCGAATCACCCTGGTGTCACCTCGTCACAGCATTCTGACTGCAAAGCTACTTTTGCAGTCAAGGCCCACCCACCTAGTAGTTACGTGCAGACCCAACCTCGGAGAGCACAGCCTAAACATCTGCCACCGCAGAGAGGACTACCAGGAGCACCTTACGTATCTCAGGAAGATGCATGCTTCCCCTTCCAGTCCTTCAGAGCCGACAGAATAATCATATGAATGCACACTCCCCTCGTGCCTTATAACACCACTATGATCTACCCCGTTGGGTTATTCACCCTCAAACGTACGGACTGATCCAAGCACCTCACTTTAATATGTTATTAGGCCCTATGTCTAAACATTCTTTTACGCGCTTGCTTTACCTTATCAGGTTTCCATTAACTTGGTTATCTTAACTTTTTATTCAGGTTACCAAGTTCTTCCTAGCCCCTTATATCTCTGAGGAATGGGCCCCTCTTGCTTATTAATTTCAGTTATACAAATTAACCCACTTAAGTTTATTAATAAGCCCACAACATGTTATTCTCTAGATTGTGATCCAAGGTTTGTAATCCACAATCCTTTTATATTCTTATTTGATTCAAGGTTACAATAACATGTTCTACTTAATATGTAATTAAGTGTATCTTAATTCACATGTTTTCTATTTAACATGTCACTTAACATTTATGATTAAATATAACTTATCTTATTTCCTGAGTTGCCTCATTCTTTCTTATTTAATCATAATTCCCTCTTATGCTGTCATTACAACATAACGTTGTTTACTTATTAACTTAGTTTTTTTTAACTAAGGTTCACTAATAAGTCTCCTCTTCCCATAAATATAACTTATGTTATCCTCATCTGTAGATTTTAGATTCTCGTTCTCACAAATAACTTAATTTACAATTAAGTACAGTTTATCCCATAACATAAGTTATTCCAATTTCTTTATTATTTTATTATAATCTAAGTTATAATTCCCACTTTCCCCTATGAAAAATCTTAACATAACATTCTTATTAACATATTTCAGACTTCCAAGTTTTCAAATTACTTAATTTATAATTAAGTACAACTTCTTTCATTTCATAAGTTTTCCCCATTTACCGATTAATTAATTTACAATTAAGTGCCACTTATCTTATTTCACCAGTTATCTCATTTCCTTACTAGTTTATTATAACCTAAGTTATAATCTTCACTTGTCCCTAATACAAGTCTACCTATTATACAACATTCTATTAATGTAATTTATTTATAATAGGTTATTACCATTCCCCGTTCATTCCCATTTTCTTTCACTGTTGTATCTTTCTTTTAATTCCATTTATTTCCATTAATTACAATTAATGTTGTTTATCATTCCTTCTATTTACATATATTCATATATGTATCTATTTATGTACTAGACCTCTCATATTAAGCCTACACTTGTGGATGCTACATTTGCCAGGCGGTTCCGGGAAGACTTCTACCACAAGTCGACTTAACCTCGTGTCTTTACACCATTGCATGTTTTAATTATACACTTAAACCCCTCACATTAGATTTACCACTTGTGGATGCTGGATATGTCGGGTGGTTCCGGGAAGACTTCTACCACAAGTATAATCTAACCTTGTGTCTAAGCGCGGTTACAATTTCTTATTTACTGTAAATCTTCTATATAATCTAGGCATGTCTATTTCTATTAAATTTCCACTGTAATTTATAATTTATAGGTAATCATATTATGCCTATTTTATGTCATATGTTCTTTCTTACATATAATCAATTCTATTCTATCATGTAATCAATTAAACGGATAATTTTTCAAATCTAACAATAACCTGTGATTGCCAAATCATGTAATTTTTCTAACTTAACATGTAATTTTCTCAATTTCTATCATTAACGGTCCAGGTGATGTCACAAGTAACATGGAATTGAAACAACAATAATTGCTATGCATGTTTTGGCAAATTTCCCAACATATTAATATCTTTAGCATATTAATATTCCAATATGTCATATTCATCACTTTAATCCTTTCTAACATGTATTTAAACATTTCAACATATCATATCTAAACATGTCATAACAACAATTCAATACTTTTAATTATTCTAGCAAATTCACATTATACGATAACGAGGAATGTTTAAATGATAATATATCTTTATCAAAAATGATATAACTTAAATCCACTCACCTCATTTGCAAATCTAGAAATTCTTCTAAATGGTTGTTGTAGAAGAAAGCCGACTTTTATCTTTTTGTAGAGCTGAAGATGGTTATAAATCTTGAATCTTCTTTGTTAATCTAGATTCCAGCAGCATCTCCCCATTTTATTTTTAATTTAGAATGTCAAGAGGCAGAGAAAGAGATAAAGAATTGTGTGTGGATAAAATGGGAGAGAGTGCCCCTTTTTATAGATTAACAGAGCCAATCCTTAACCGTTAGGTATTAGGTTTTTCAATCTAACCGTACATGAAATGGTGAGTCACTACGAATAAGGCCCATCCTATATTTCATACTTTATTTTACGCTGCATATATATATATATATATATATATAATTTTAATGTTTTGCAACTTTTAATAGCCTTCTCGTTTTTCTCACTTTTAAATTAATTGTGCCTATCCACCTTCTTTAATTAATTGCATGTTTTCATGCGTGTATATCCTTGTCTTGAATTGGAATTATCTTCATACATAATACATCCTTATGCGTATACAAAGCCTCCTTATGCGCACGACCTTCGTTTTAATCCAAATTTTGCCTCTCTGAATTAATTAATGCATGACTTATTTCTTTTTAAACTCTTTCTCATTAATGTCTCAATTTACTATTTTTAACAGATTTTTTTTCAAATATTATTATGCGTTATTCACACATTAACCTTTCCTTTTCATGTATTTATCTTCCATGGCGTTTCTTTACTTATTAACGCTTGCATTGATTACTCTTTTTAATATTAAAAATGTTTTTCTTTTGAATACCTTACATATATACATGTGTGTTCCTTCTTATGCGATTACTTCACATTTTTATTGCATGCTTTTTCAAATGTACCTTTTTTTAATGCGTTAACTTATAATGCTTCCTCTTTTTATTCCTTATTGCATTTATTAGCGTGCGTTACCTTCCTCTATAATATATATATATATATATATATATATATATATATATATATATATATGTTCCATTTTAGCACTCGCATGAAATTAACCATTTCCTTATAACGTCATTGCATTAATAAGTATCCACACTACCTCTTTTAATTGTATGTATTTTCTTACCTTTCTTGATGCATTAAAAATTGTACTAATTTTCCTCCTCTTCAATGTATGAATTTATTTAAATTATACATTACCATTATTTTTCCTTTATTTATGTTCATGCATATACATATATTTGTATGTTCAGTTGATCCTCTCTAAAACAAAGATAAAAATTATGTCACCATCGGGTTCGAACCACCGATCTCTATGTTAGATACCCAATGCCTCAACAAACTGAGCTATGAAATCTTTTCTTAATAAGTTTAGAAACAGTGGCACTCATTGTTCTCCTTCTTTATCTTATTTTCATATTTTGTTGCAATGCTTCATTTAAAGGTATCTCTTTCATCTTAATCGGTTTTCTGCAATCCATAGGTCTAAATTGACAAGAAAATCGCCGTGAATGTAGTGACGTTACTCCCGTGGCCAAATTATGGAAGCTCTTCAAAATTTTCTTTTTTTTCTATGCATTATTTAATTATTACAAAAATGCAGGGTGTTACACTTTCCATTGTATTTTGAAAATCTTCTTTCAATACCAATCAATTTTACTAAATTTAATTATTAACTAAACCCTTATTTAAAATCATCGCCTTATCTTTAAATCTCATTTATAAACTTTGTTCATAAAACTTGGATTTTATTCTAAAATCCCTTTATACGACCCTTTTACATAATTCAATTAAAATCTCACAATAACTTGATTACTTTCTTAATGGATTCCATTTAAAAAGGCAATCACTTTAATTATTATTAATTAAAATAATAATTAACATCAACATTAACAAAATAAAAGTAGTTTACTTTGTTATTAGCTAAAAATAGAATAGTTAACCCCTTTTAAAAGTTATAAAATAAGAATTACCTTTATTAAAGCTAAAGCACAGTTAATTAGAAGAATAATTAACTTTTAAGAAATCTTATTAAGTTTAAAACAACTATTTGTTAAAACTATTTATATTATATTAAATGAAAACAAATTTATCTAATAACCAATTTCAATTTAAATGGTTAACCTGGTCAACTTGAAAACACTGTTAACTTGTTAACCGATTTCCAATTAATCCTTTCTTTTAAATTAATTAATAATACAATTAATTTAATATAATCTCACTTAATTGTTTCTTAAAAACAATTATTTCAAATTATTAACCCATAGGGTAATTTCTAACTTCTTACCGATAAAACTTACTTAAAACATAAGAATTTGTTGTTAAAATCATTTTATAATACTTTTATAACATACAATTATAAATATTGATTTATTAGAAAATTTCTATTTTACATAACTTATATAAAATAAACATTAAAACTTTAATTCATTTATAAAAATAAATTTTATAACTTCAACTTCGTCAATTCACATAACGACAAATCGACATTTTCAAAAGATGGATTTTAGGCCTAGGCCATCCGCTGCCTATCACTTAATCAATACTATATATTGATTTAAAACACAATAGTGTCGAATTTTAATACAAAAATCAACATTTAAACAACATTTTTTTGTTACTTGGGTTAAACAATTCATATATTAATAATATGAAAACAAGTAACATCTAAAATATTTGAGGGATCCAGTTTGATCCATCCAACCTATTCACCCTGCGTCACAGCTCATAATATCGTCTGGTATATCCATATGAAATGAAACTCTACTCTAATTCATTTAAACGACAAAAATATAAATATTTTCAACCAACAACTAAACAGTAATCATTCAAAGCATCCAAACACATAACGTATACTAATAACAGTGCATTTATATTATACAAATTCAATCACATCATAGTATTTTATAAAGCATGAGAATTAGCTCACATTTCATTTCCGACTGACGGTTTCATGTTGTTTTTACCGAATTTTAATTTTAAACTAATGTTTAAAATTCGACAAAATTCTCATCAGCTCAAAATTAAATCAAACCAAACTAGCTCTTACGTACGTGTAGGCTTTACGAGTACGAACGCAACACAGCTTGTTTCGTCGAAATCTATTCACGCACGGAATAGTTATAATAGTTACAATTTTGTATATGTTTTAAATAATTTAAAATATCATTAGTTTAAATTAATAAACTAATTAATCACCTTTATCCACATTTAACATTAATCCTACCTTAATCGCGATTATCAACCAGTTCGATGTGAAAATAGTTCGACTCCTCCTTTCAACCACCGCGCCACCTCTGGCCAACCAGCCCCTCGACCAACCCTGCCACCAACTTCGCCTCTCCGAGCAGCACCATTGTCCACCAACCCGACCCCTGATAACCAACCATGACAATGGAAATCGCAAATTCCTAATTTCCATTCATATATGAATTTATCTGTAACAACCCGTAAAATCTGGGCCAGTTTAAAATTTTTATTTTGGCAGTTTTAGCGAATTTTGATTATTTAAAATGAATTATTTTAAATAAAATCGACGAGAAATTTATTTCGAATATAATTAGAACGTATATATTATATACGTCGTCGTTAGAATATATAATAATTATATATAATTATAAAAGGAATTGAAAATGGCGCGGTAGTTCGAAAATTCGATTTCTAATTTCAAATGAATATACAGAATTCAATATAAGTCAAAATTGAACGAAACAAGAAATATTTGAATCTGTATAACTATATCTTTGTAACGAAGTTAACAAACTGAGATTTCACTTTATAAATGATAAGATATGTCCAGTTGAAAATTCTGAATAGTCGCTATGAAATTCAGGCCCTTAAAAATGGACATTTTGCAAACGACCTCGGATTTCGACGAAACCAGTTTTGTTGGATCCGCAGTGTCAAGTTATTGTTAGGTTTCAAATTTCATAATTTTTCGAATCAATATGTGAGCGTGGCAAAGGAAAACGCGTTTGACCAGTTTCAGTTGATTTTAATCGACTGGAAATTGGCCATTTTTCTAACGGTCTCAGAATTGGACGAAACTAGTTTTGTTAGGACCGTATCGTCAATACGAAGCTAGAAAATATTTTTCGGGAATTTTTAAAGTTAGTATGTGACCCCGGTAATTCGAAATGTACGTTTAAAATTCAATATAGTGATTTAAATGTAAATTTAACGGAAACTGATTCAAATAGTCGAATCAGCCTACGACACATATCCCATTGTGCTCGGAATGGGGGTAGAACGCTATGGGCGACAGGCGGTGGGCCTCGTTTCGAGGTCGTTTATGAAAGTCAACTTTTTCCGATTAAAATAATAAAAAAAAAAGAAAATATATTTCCCCCCTTTATCATTGGCCCCCCCCCCCCTTTCACGTTTCATTTCAAATCAGAAAACAAATAAAAAAAAAAAAAAAGAGGAAGCGAAAGACGGTGGAGCCGTCGCTCCTCCGAGGGGTGGCGCCGCCGCCTCTGGCGAGCCCCAACGTCGGAGCGCCTCGCGCGAGAGACCCCCCCTTTCGATCGACGCGCGGGAGACCCCCCCCCCCCCCAGTTCGATCGACGCGCCGCCCAGCTCCTGCCTCCACAACCCTATTCCGCCGCCTCTGGCCATCTGCCACCCTCTCCGACCGCCAAAGCCCCCCTGTAAGTTCCCTGCTATTTTATTTTTATTTTATTTACTTTTTCTGATTTTATTTATTTTTAAAACTGTTTTTATTTATTTTTAAAACTGATTTTTATTTTTAGATTTTAAAGTGAAAAGATTTAAACTTCAAAAGCTGAAAAGTTAGGATTTTTAAGTTATAAAAATTTAGATTTTTAATTTATAAAAGTTCAGATTTTTGTATTAGGAAAAACCAGATCTTTATATTTGTAGAAAAATAAAAAAACTGATTTTACTTTATGGTTTATAACTGATTTTACTTTATGGTTTTTAAAAATGAATTTGCTTTGAAAATATAATTTTTGTATTGTTTAAATCGAAATAAAAATATGATCTTTATATTGTTTACATAGGAGAAAATTTAGATCTTTATATATGAAAGCGAAGAATAAAAATTAGTTTTTTTATATTGAATGGCGAAATAAAAATTCGATTTTTATATATTGAACTTCGAACTAAAAATTCGATTTTTATATATTGAACTTTGAACTAAAAATTCGATTTTTATATATTGAATGTTGAAATAAAAATTCGATTTTTATATATTGAACTTCGAACTAAAAATTCGATTTTTATATATTGAACTTTGAAATAAAAATTCGATTTTTATATATTGAACTTTGAAATAAAAATTCGATTTTTATATATTGAACTTCGAACTAAAAATTCGATTTTTATATATTGAATAGCGAAGTAAAAATGTGATTTTTACGTATGTAGTGAAAGCAGCAACGAAGGTGACAAAAAGGCGAAACGACGAAGACTTCTGCAAAAGAAGAGTCGAGATGGTTGGATAGCTAAAGGTGAGAATTTCTCACCTTTCAATTTATTTTTCTAGTTATATATATACTAGGATGCAGACGGTGCTTAGTAGCACCCGACACCCGTCCACAGACCATGGACTTGTTTGTTTGACTGTTTGGTGATTGATTGTGATATTGGTTTGAATGTGGTTTGTGGTGTGAAAAATCGAATCGATAAATTGGTTAGGATTAGACGTGCGCCGTTATAAGGCGAAGGAGTAAGGCTAGGTTAGACCCTTACTCCAAAGTTTGTGGTTTGCATAACGAATTGATTTGATTGATGTGTGAATGGCGTGGGCCTTCACTAGACCGGGGATAAGGCTAGGCCTTGTCCCGTTTCTAGTATCGTGCCGTTATGCCGCCGAAATTTTCTAAAATAAGTTAGAAAAATAAAAATAGCATTTTATTTAACGAATGAACTGAATATAAATTCATATGTTAAAATAAAATGTGTTATCGTTAAAAATATAATTTTTAACGTGAATGTGAATAAATAAATATTCATTTACAAACCAGACGGTTTGTTTATGTACACCTATTTGAATGACGTTGATTGGGTCGATAAATTTTACACATCGCCTAACTGCACAAATAAAATATGTGTTTGATTGTTTGAAACCCCACACGGGTGTTAGGATGAAATTTGAAGTTCACTCATCCTGATTTATTAAATATGTCGATCGATTGATTGACAAGCTGCTATAAGCGTTAAATGTCTATATTTGATGCTTATACAGTGTAGTGCACTTTGGTTGATGGTTGATTATTCATCGTTGTTGATATATACATGTGTTGTAGAAAATCCATATAATTAACATTATATGGTAATTGATTGGGCCTCATTCCAGTTTCGAGAAAAAAAGAAATATTTGAAATAGAAATATTTGAAATAGAAATATTTGAAATAGAAATATTTGAAATAGAATATTTGAAAATAGAAATATGTGAAGCCGTGAGGATTAGATTGACGCCATTTTGACGTGAACGATATTTATATCGATTTTATTCATTTTAAAATGAATATTGAAACGTGATTTCGAAATCGAATATTTTGAAATGAATTGAATTGAAAACGATTTCGAAATGAATTGAATTGAAAACGATTTCGAAATGAATTGAATTGAAAACGATTTCGAAATGAATTGAATTGAAATCGATTTCGAAATGAATTGAATTGAAAACGATTTCGAAATGAATTGAATTGAAAACGATTTCGAAATGAATTGAATTGAAAACGATTTCGAAATGAATTGAATTGAAAACGATTTCGAAATGAATTGAATTGAAAACGATTTCGAAATGAATTGAATTGAAAACGATTTCGAAATGAATTGAATTGAAAACGATTTCGAAATGAATTGAATTGAAAACGATTTCGAAATGAATTGAATTGAAAACGATTTCGAAATGAATTGAACTGAAAACGATTTCGAAATGAATTGAACTGAAAACGATTTCGAAATGAATTGAACTGAAAACGATTTCGAAATGAATTGAACTGAAAACGATTTCGAAATGAATTGAACTGAAAACGATTTCGAAATGAATTGAATTGAAAACGATTTCGAAATGAATTGAATTGAAAACGAATTCGAATTGAATTGAAAGCGAAGTGAAATAAATTCAAATTGAATTGAAATTTGAATTGAATGGAAATGGATTTTGAAACGAATTTATAAAGAAGAATTCAATTTTGATTTGAATTGAAATGGAAGTTGAAAATGTTTTTGAAACGAATTCAAAACTATTTATATAATTCGTTTTAAATAGAAATCGACGAAATATATATTATATATAATATAATGGCCTGAATAGAACGCGCCGCGTCGCGGCAGTTCGCGAATTTCGACCATTTATTTCGAACGGACATTACGGGAGATCCGACCGTCGGATTCTCCTAAAACCGGAACCGTTGGGTTCGTATCGAAAAGAGCTTTCTAATGAATGTTAGAAATTTGAAATCTAACGGTTGGATTTGGAGATACGTCCAAATCAAATTCGAAAAAGGTCGCTGTAAGTGCAGTTCGATGGCCGTTAATGGAAATCGACTGTATGGGCCTTGATAAAATTATTAAAAATAGCAATAATTTGTGTAAAATCATAAGAAATGATTTAGAAAGAATTGGGATGAAAAACTCCATATTTGAAAAGATAAAAATGGATTTTTATCGAAATGAACTAGTTTTGAACTAGAATTATAATTCTATTTATTTTTAAATAAATAAATTGAATTCGAAAAGGGTTTTAAAAATAACCAAAATTTCCAATGATTGCATTGGAGTGGATTTGAATCGAAATTGTCTTCGGAATATTTCGATGTTGGAATTCGTGATTATACAGGTGTTGTTATGGAAATTTGAAAGATATATATTGATATCGTTATTTCCAATACGACATTTGTTAGTCGTAGAATTCGATATTGAATATAAGCCGATATATTTTCTATTCAGAGCCTTGTATTGAATATCGAATGTGATTTGGGTTTGTCGTGAATGGTGTCTTCACTAACACTATTCTTGAACCCAGTTGAGAAAAGATTAAATCTTTTTATTTAGATTTAATGAAGTGTACCAATTAAATAATATTTAATTGGAATTGAATTGATATTGATTTTTGGGTTTATCGTGAGCAGTGTTTTAAATAACACTCGTTCTTTAACCCGATAATTAATGAATGTGATTTTGGGTTTATCGTGAACCGTGTTTTAAATGACACTGATTCTTTAACCCAGTCGAAGATTAAAACTAAGTGGAGTTTTAATGAATCTTTAATTAGATTGAAATGATCGAAAGTGGAGTATCACCAGTTTTGCTCCAGGCGATAGTTAAATCTTTAATTAGATTTGAACGTGAAATGGTAATTGAATTTACCGATAACACTGTGGTGTTAGATATGAAGTATTACCAGTTTTACTTCATGGGATGAATAAGTTGGGATTGGGAAATTAAAACAAATGATTACTTCGGTAAGGTTCGCTAATCCCGACTAGTTTGAATTGATATTCAAAAATGGATTAAAGAATAAATTCAAGGAATTTATCTTTTATAAAATTAATGGGAATCTTTCCCTATGAATGTGAAATTTAGAAACTAACTGTCGGTTAGCCAAGCAGAATGGTTTTCTGGATATTGATCTGATGTTGGTTTCGGCCTTCGGGGTTAATATTTGGGGAATTATTCTCTTGATTAATTTACGGTTAGTGACTAATGAATTGGAATGAGGCGTATGTTGTGTTTGTGTAACACTTTTATAAAATATACGCGAGTTATTCGGGAAGACCGGGTTTATCCCATTCTGAATAACTGATACGACGATAAGTCGAAGATGAAGACGATGGTCGAAGACCGGAAGTCTTCACGTCGTTTGGGTGATAACTGATGATCTTGATTGGGCTGTACACCCAAGAAGATGGAAACAGTTAGTGATCGTCCAGACGTGCTTGGAGATCGATGGATATGCGGGGTACTAGGTGCCTCCGGCTTCGTTCAGACCCAGAACGGACTTGTAAATGGACTGTGTGTCTGACATCGGATTTCATTCTGTGTGACTGATATCGGTTGCATAGGATGGTTTGCCTGTGTGGCATGCTAAGATGCAAATGATCAAGGCTTCTGTTGAAAAGCAAAGTCTTGTGGTGATGATCAAAGCACGGCCTTTGTGGCGTAGCTTTGTGTAACGTTTACCTCGCGTGTTTCACACCCGGTATGAACCAAAAACGGGAGACGGACCTCAGGGAGGACTTGCGTTTCTTTCTAGCTAGAAGTGGCGTCAGTGGTTTTACACGCCCTGACGAGTTTGACTTATGTGGTTGTTGCGGTTGCGAGGCGCCTCGGTTATATCGGTTTCGGCCGAATGCATTCTGGTCGGCTGACGGACCAGACTTACACCCCATAGGGTGGGGAGACGTAGTGTTCAGGCATTTTAATCCACATCGGTGGACCGGCCCTGTCGCTCCAAGGCTTGACTGAGTACTTGCCGGTGGCTCGGGCTAGAGAGTCACGAATAGGTTGAGGACTATCTTTTGCCTCGGTTCATAGATGGAAATCCAATTTCCAAATACGTGACATTTGCGGTTTTAATTGTAACCCTATATATGGCGACATAGTGGGATGGGGCGCTTATGCCGCCTATGATTGATACTTATGATTTGAAGTTGTTTTATACACTTATAATAGTATCAAATGATTTGTTTTAAAACGTATCAAGCATTCTTTGGCTGTTATAAGGGAAAACCCTATCCTCGACTGCGTTGCATTGTGTGATGGGACCTGGGTCTTATAACAGCTTCATTTTTCTTTATTTAGCATTGCGCTGTTTGTTTTATGCACTGGTATTCTTGGGAGGAAACCCGTTCCGTGTTATACGGCGTGGTCCCTTGATTTACCTAATGATTTAAAATAAAGATTAATAACTGTTTTAGTTCTCACACCAGTCACATGACTGACCTGGAGTTTATTGTTTTTAACCTAAACTCTGGGTGCCCTTATTTTCGACACGGGCAGCTAGTAGTTTTGGTTTTGCAGATTTATATTCACAGGATCCTGGTTTACAGCTGGAACGATATCCGGAAAGCTTTGTATCCGTATATCTCATTCTAGTTGTGTATTGTATTATTTTCCGCTGCTATGTATTTAAATGTAATTTAAATCTCTGATATTTCTGTGTAATATTCATTTATACTCTGTAAATTCTTGTAATCTGATGCATTGTTGTAATATACAATAAAATGTTCTTCTGTATGCGTCCTGATTTGTCGTGTTTTCAAAACGATAGGGCGTTTCGAACGGCCTGAATCGGTTTAGCGACTGGTTCGGACCGAGCGAAATTCCCTGCCGTCACATTTGGTATCAGAGCTTTGGTTTACAAAGCTCAGAGAACAAGACACATTAGAACCATACGAAAGAATTCATCAGATAATTGGATTAGTAATATCCAATGGGATGACTCGTTAGAGATAGGATCAGTAGTATCCTAGAACGAGTGTGAAGAGTATATTTTTGAAAATGAAAACAAATTTTTGTTTTGAAAATTTAAATCACTTATTCGTATTTGATTATTTAATTATATTGAGTTGGACAGTCCAGTATATAAAGATTTTGCGTATACGTCTGATCCGCGTGTATTCGAAGTTTTAATATATTGGATAGATATGGAATCATACTCTAGTGGCCCGAAGATGATTCTGATGGTTGAGTACTCATCGTCAGAATTTATATTCGAGTGACGAACGTGTAATATCTATATATTTCCTATTGATTGGTGTGAGAACCAAAATTAGATAGGGCCTATTGTTGTGATTTGGCATCAAAATCTAATTTTTGACTATATATCAAAGTTATGCATTTGAAAAGCTAATCAACTAATTGATTGATGTTTGTGTTGTTAGTTTATTTGTTTGCTAATTTTGAACTATTATGCCTAATTGAATCAAATATTGAATTGTATTGAAAATTGGTCGCATCTGTTTGCATATACATGTATATCATTGAACAGGTCATAGCAAGGAGGCTAGAGCAGAGAATAAAATTTGTTTGCCCGACAAATAGGTACATGTTTACTACATAATTTCCTGTTTTGTTTGGGTGATGATGATTTTGTGAGCCTATTGGCTAGCCGCTTGGCTTTTTCTTTTTCTTTTTGAGATCTGAAGGACCGGGGAAGCTATTTGAAATTCCCCGATGCTCCCGGTGCAGGGGAGGTTATGGCGAAATTTTTCGAAAATTTAGGGTGTTAGCCAAATTTTTGAAATTTTAGAAATTCTCAGAAACTAAAGAGTTGGAGAATAGAAGCCAGATCGAGCGTAGAGCTGAATAATCAAACCACTTTCGACTTTGTTCCTTTTCGGGGACGAAAAGTTTTAAGTGGGGGAGATTGTAACAACCCGTAAAATCTGGGCCAGTTTAAAATTTTTATTTTGGCAGTTTTAGCGAATTTTGATTATTTAAAATGAATTATTTTAAATAAAATCGACGAGAAATTTATTTCGAATATAATTAGAACGTATATATTATATACGTCGTCGTTAGAATATATAATAATTATATATAATTATAAAAGGAATTGAAAATGGCGCGGTAGTTCGAAAATTCGATTTCTAATTTCAAATGAATATACAGAATTCAATATAAGTCAAAATTGAACGAAACAAGAAATATTTGAATCTGTATAACTATATCTTTGTAACGAAGTTAACAAACTGAGATTTCACTTTATAAATGATAAGATATGTCCAGTTGAAAATTCTGAATAGTCGCTATGAAATTCAGGCCCTTAAAAATGGACATTTTGCAAACGACCTCGGATTTCGACGAAACCAGTTTTGTTGGATCCGCAGTGTCAAGTTATTGTTAGGTTTCAAATTTCATAATTTTTCGAATCAATATGTGAGCGTGGCAAAGGAAAACGCGTTTGACCAGTTTCAGTTGATTTTAATCGACTGGAAATTGGCCATTTTTCTAACGGTCTCAGAATTGGACGAAACTAGTTTTGTTAGGACCGTATCGTCAATACGAAGCTAGAAAATATTTTTCGGGAATTTTTAATTGTAACAACCCGCAAAATCAGGACCAATTTAAAATTTTATTTTAGGAAATTTTAATGAATTTTGACAAAATAAAATAATTTATTTAAATAATAATGATCACAAATTTGATTTAAATCGAAGTTAGAATGAATGATTTAATTTTTAATTAACATAAGAGTTAGAAATAACGCGTAGTTTGAAAAGTCAAACTTGAACTTTGACTGACTGTACAGGATGCAAAATTTAACGGATTTTAGTGAAACCAAAAATATTAGAATCTATTTAAAAATATATTTCCAACGAATCCGAAAAATTGAAATTTCATAACGGGAATCAAAAGTTATGACCAATTCAATTTTTAGAAAGGTCGCTATGAAATTTATAAGGGCCAAAATGCTAAATTTTGCAGAATAAGGAATTAGGACCCGAAACCATCTCCATTGGTTTTAGAATGTTGTTTACATATAAAAATGACTATAAGAACTTATATTTTTGAGTTTCGGAAAAATTCCACTATTTTTGGTATTTTTAAATATTAAATATATTAGCCTTAAAAATAGTCATTTTTCAAACGACCTCGGTTTTCGACGAAACCACTTTTGTTGGAACCGGAATGTCAAATTATTGCTAGGTTTCAATTTTCAGAATTTTTCGAGTTAATATGTGAGCGTGGCGAAATAAGATGTGTTTTGACTATTTTCAGTTAAATTTGAACGCCTTAAAAATAGCCATTTTTCAAAAAGTCTCAGAATTCGACGAAAATAATTTTGTTGGATTCGTATCATCATAAGAAAGCTAAAAATATTTTTTTTAGAATTTTCTGAGGTCGTATGTGGCCCCGACGCATTTAAATGTACGGTAGGAATTAAATAATTAATTTAATATTGTAATTTCAATTAAAACCGAAAATAAAACGTGTAGACATCAGAATTGGACATTGGAACATAGCCCATCGCGTTCAGAAGGCCTTAAAACGTTAAGATCGACAGTAAGCAGGCCCAAATCCGAGAAAGTTCAAAAATCCACTTTATTTCACGAAATTCGGAATTTAATATTAAAATAATATAAAAATCCGAAAACCCTAACCCTAACACTGTTCATGGCGGCCGCCGCCCAGAAAATGGAAGGCCAGAATTGCTCCAACTTCAAACGCTAATATCTCCCAATCCGTTCGTCGAAAATTTATGTATGACCTACCAAATCGAAGAGAATTCGGAGACCTTTCAATCTATACGGTTAAGATCGGATTTTGGTGCTCGGATTTTGCGAATTTTGGCCGAGAAGGGGCTGCGGTTTTCAGTGATTTGCGGGTCCTAGGGGAGGGCGAGTTCGACATGGTTGGAGGTGTAGGCGGCTCTCGGCATGGCGGTCGCGGTGGTGGTGTCTGATCGGCGAACGGGGCTCTGATGATCGGTGCGTGCAGAAAGGGATGAACGGCGGCTTTGGGTTTCGGCATGTACAGAACGACGTGAAGAAGAAGGGTGCGCTTCATTTTTTAATATTATTTTATTATTTAATTATTTAAATTATCCGATCTTCAAAAATTCATAACTCTTTCATACGAGGTCCGTTTGACGAACCGTAAATTGCGTTGGAATCACAAAATTAAGAGCTTCGCGATGGCGCAGACCGCAGTTGAAAAGGAGACAGTAAAATTTCAGCCAAAAATCTATGTGAGAATTCTAATTTTATTTATTTAATCAATTATTAATTATTTTCTCGCGCTAAAAATAATTGTATTATCATATTGATTCAGTTCTGAAATGTTCTGTGTTGTTTGAATTGTTGATTGTTGCTTGTTGTATGTTTTGTTGTTCATGATACGCTAAATTCGCATTGGAACTTTGTATATTGTTGAATTCATTTGCAGTTAGAAAGTTAGATCATAAACATATTTTATTCAGAATAAAAATCATATTTATGCAAATCAAGTTATTATAATTTCTTGTTATAAAAAAAATAATAATATTTTATTTACTCTGTAATGAACAATAGAATGGGAACGACAAATAAAAACTTATATTTTTATTTGTTGGCATAACAAAAGAAATTGATCGCCAAATAAAAAGTTTATTTTTATTTGTTGATATTACAATGCAAAATGGACAATGAATAAAATCTCATTTTTATTTGTTTATATTACAACAGAGATTGTTCAACAAATAAAAACCTTATTTTTATTTGTTTGTATAACAGCAGAATTTGAACGACAAATACATATTATTTTTAATTTGTTTATTTACAAGAGAAATTGAACAATGAAAAATATTATTTTTTTTATGTGGATTTGTTTATATTAAAGAGGAATGATTAAAAAGAATAAATTTTTATTGTAAATTTGTTACATTAAGAATAGTGGATTAAAAAGTATATAATTCTAATATGAATTTGTTTCATTAAAAAAGAATGAAAATAAAAGATCACATTTTTATGTAAAAAATAGTGATTTCAATAAAGAGTCATATTTTATTTGTCACCTTGATTTCAATAAAAGTTGTAACATTAAAAATCTCACTTTTAACGTAATATTATTTCGATAAACGAAGTAACATTAAAACTTCATTTTTAAGGTAATAGTGATTTCAATAAAAGAAGCAATGTAAAAGATTATATTTTTATGTGTTGATTGTTTTCAATAGGAAGATGTTGCATAAAAAGATTATATTTTTAATGTGATGTAGATTTCACTGTAAAGACGAAAATAAAAAGATTATATTTTTATTTTCATTTTGTCGCCATGAAAAGTTCATAAGCTAAGATTACATTTTTATTGTAATTTTATTCATTGTAATAAATAGAAAAGATTACATTTATATGCAATGGAAGAATAAATAAAGAAGTTATTATTTTCATTGTAAAATAGAAAAGGTCAATATTTTTACATTGTAAAATAGAAAAAGACATATTTTCTTTGCAAAACAAAAGTTACATTTTTATATGTGCTTTATATATGAATTTGCACTGTATGACAAAAATTGCATTTTTCTATGATACAAAAATGTAAATTTACATTGCATGATTAAAATTACATTTTTCAATGTAATTTAGAGATGAATAATAACGGTAGAATGAAAATTACATTTTTTCCATGTAATTAAAATGTGAATTTGCGTTGTAGGATAAAAACTACATTTTTAGATATAATTTTAAATATGAATTTATGTCGTATGATAGGAATTACATTTTTCTATGTAATTAAAATATGAATTCCCATCGCATAATAAAGATTACATTTTTCTATGTAATTTAGAGGTGAATTAGAACGATAAAATAAAAATGACATTTTGCTATGTAATTTATATATGAGTTATAACGGTATGATAAAAATTTAGAAATATATTTGTTTACATTTTCTTATGTAAGTAAAAGAATAGAAATTGAAAATGCAATTATTTACATTCTCTTATATAAATAAAAAGAATAGAATTTAGAAATATTTTTATTTACATTTTCTATATGCGGTAAAAACAGAATTGTTAATATTGAATATTTTATCGTCATTTTGAATGCGGTAAAAATAGAATTGTTAATGCTGAATATTTTATCGTCATTTTGAATGCGGTAAAAATAGAATTGTTAATGTTGAATATTTTATCGTCATTTTGAATGCGGTAAAAATAGAATTGTTAATGTTGAATATTTTATCGTCATTTTGAATGCGGTAAAAATAGAATTGTTAATGTTGAATATTTTATCGTCATTTTGAACGCGGTGAAAATAGAATAGTTAATGTTGTCATTTTTATCGACATTCTTGGTGCGATAAAAATAGACAATGTTAGTGATTCATTTTTATCGACATTCTTGGTGCGATAAAAATAGACAATGTTAGTGATTCATTTTTATTGACATTTTTTTAGTGCGATAAAAATAGACAATGTTAGTGATTCATTTTATTCGACATTTTTTATGCGATATAAATAGCGATGTTAATGGTACATTTCTATCGTCTTTTAGTTGTGATAAAAAAAAAAAAGGCAAAATAATAAGAATCTTTTTATTTACATTTTCTATGGTAATGAAAAAGAACAAAATAATGTGAATCCTTTTTTTTATATTTTCTATAGTAAAGAAAAATAACAAAATTGTGTGAACCATTTTATTTACATTTTCTATTGTAAAGAAAAGTAAAAAGAGAGTTATATTTCTTATTTGCATTTTTAGATGCAAATAAAGCATAGAAAGCAAATTATACTTTTATTTGTCATTGTTTTGTTAAATAAAGGTAAAAGAGTTAAAAAGACATTTTGTTTACCATTGATTTGTTAAATAAAAGTACAAGATATAAAAGAACATTTTTATTGACATTGTTTGTCAAATAAAAAGACAAATACATGAGATACACTTTTATTTGTGTTTTATGTACAAATAAAAGTACAAGATTAGAAACACACTTTTATTTACATTGTATTTGTTGAAATAGAATCGTTAACAAAATGAGTATATCACTTTCACTCATCTTGGTAGGAAACACAATTTATGTGCAAATATAAGGATTACTTTTATTTGCATAATATACAGTAGAAATTGGTTAAACCTATTAACCAATTATTTATTTATTTATTTATATGAATTGTTGTTGGCTGAAACCCCACACGGGTATTGGGACGATACTTGACTAACACAAATCCCAATGTTTAATTATATGTCTATCGATTGATCGACAAACTGAGATGAGCGTTATTATTTCATTTTAATGCTCACACAGTTGACATTGTCACTCTGGTTGTTAATGGATGGATTGAGAATTATTTTCTTGTTATTACCCTATACATGAAATGTATGATACCCATATGACCCAAATTATATGGTACATGGTTGAGTTGCATTCCAATGCAGAATTTCTTTTTAAATAAGAATTTTTATATAATAAAAAGATTTTTGTAAAATATAAGATTTTGTATTATAAAGAATATTTTACATTCAGAATCTTTTATATATAGAATATTGCATTGATTATTTTAAAATGTGTTTTTTTTATATATAGTAATGAATTAATATCTTTAAGATAAATATTTTATTTAAGATTATTAGATCTTAATAATTATGTTGGTGATTGATATGTAGATTGGATTTGTAGTGGGCGATGTTTTAAATCACATTTATCCTTTAATCCAATTTACATTGAAATTACTATTTGAAATTTATAAATCTATTTTATAAATTAAATCTAAATTGGAATATTAGTAAATCTTTTTAGAATGATTAAAATGTAATTTATTTTATCTTTGATAAAATTAATGAGAACCTTTTAACATAAATAATAATTTTTATTTAAAAGGATATTCAAAGTTGGAATGTGGCGTATGGTTGATTTAATAAAGGATACGCGAGTTATTCAGAAAGACCGGGTCTAACCCATTCTGAATAATCATCACGACGATCAAGAGTCGAAGATGAAGACGGTGACTGAAGACCGGAGAGCTTCACATCGTTTGGTTGATGGTGACTGATATCTTGAATTGGGACTGATCCCCCAAGGCAAGGTAAAAGTGATGATCTTCCAGACGTACTGGAGATCGACGGATACGTTGTTTCGTTCAGACCCAGAACGGACTTGTAAATGGATAGCATGCCTGACATTGAAATTTATTTCATGTAATTAAATCGGTTTTTATTTAATATATAAATGCATGGTGGCGGAGGATTTATTCTCTTGCTTAACACCCTTTTGTATGTTAAATATTTACCGGTCGCATGATATGAGTTGTTGATGTGGTATGCCAAGTTGCACTTGATCAAGGCTTATTGTTGCAAAGCAGAGCCTTGTGGGATGATCAAAGCATAGTCTATTTAGGCATAGCTTTGTGTTACGTGACTTCGCGAGCCTCACAGCCCGGTAGAGTCTAAAACGGGAGAAGGGAACGCAGGGAGTGCGCACGTTTCTTTCTAGCTAGAGTGGTGCCAGGGACCTACCAGCGCTGGCATTTATTCATTGTGGTTGTTGCTTTTTCGAGGCCTCGGGTTTATGCTGTCGCTACTGGCCGTAGGATAGGTCCAAAAGGACCGGGAAGCGTGTGTTCAGGAATAACTAATCCAGTCCATTGCACCAGTTGGACAGAGTACCAACACGGGGACGGACCGGCCCTGCAGGATCCAAGGGTTGGACAGAGTACCAATCCTGGGGCATTGCTAGAGTGTCTCGAATCGGTAAGGATCTCCTCCCTAGCCTTGACTCAGATGGAAATCCAAATTTCCAATACGACATCACGCGGTTTTGATTGTATACCTATATATGGCGACATAGTGGGATGGGGCACTCATGCCGTCTAGGATTAATACATTTACTTTGATGTACTTCAAATTGGTTGCACACTATTATTATATAATACCGTTTTTATCATATCAAGCATCTTTTGATCATTATAAGGTAAAACCCTATCCTCCGGTTTGCGTTGCATTGTGTGATGGGACTTGGGTCTTATAATGGTTTCATTTTTCTAAAAAGCATTGCGTTATTTTGACGATTTACCTTAGTCATGCACTGGCAATCCATAGGAGAAAACCCGTTCCGCGAAAGTGGCGTGGTCCTGTGATTAGCCTTATTATATTATATAGGTTAAGTAGAATTCTCACACCAGTCCCATGACTGACCTGTAGTTTGTCCACTGGCAAACTCGGGTGCCCATATTTTCCACACGGGCAGTCGAGTAGCTATTTTTGCAGATATATTAAACAGGATTTTGGGTTGAAGCTTAAAGCTGTGTCCAGAGATAGAAAGTCTTCCGCTGTGTTCTTCCGTTGCAGTATATTACATTTTTGTATTTATCTTCCGCTGTAATTATATTCCAATGTACTCTGATATGTATATTCTGTACTCTGATGTAACATTATATGATGATATGTTATAAAAGTCTTCTGTTGTTGTTTTAATATGTTGTATGCCCAAAGTTAAAGTATTCGTAGATTTTCACTTTTTGGGTCAGACCTGTGTGGTTTATGGTCGATTCAAAGGGCGGGAATTTGCGGGTCTTTACAGTTGGTATCAGAGCTTTGGTTAGCTCAAATCTTTGGGGTACAACTCGTTAGAACTGAACAAAAGACTCATCAGAGATTGGATTAGTAATGTCCAATAAGAATACTCGTTAGAGATAGGATCAGCAGTATCCTAGAATGAGTAAACTCGTTAGAGATGGGGTTAGTAATGCCCTAGAACGAGTTAAGAGTTACGAAGTTATAATTAACGTATTTTTGATATTTATAATCTATTCTTTGTAATATGATTTTTATAAATATAAAGTTGTATATATTTTGAAAAGATAATCTACCATTAAAATTTAAAATTAAGATAGTTAATTTTACAATTTTTAGATACGTTCCTTTTCGAGGACGAAAAGTTTTTAAGTGGGGGCGATTGTAACAACCCGCAAAATCAGGACCAATTTAAAATTTTATTTTAGGAAATTTTAATGAATTTTGACAAAATAAAATAATTTATTTAAATAATAATGATCACAAATTTGATTTAAATCGAAGTTAGAATGAATGATTTAATTTTTAATTAACATAAGAGTTAGAAATAACGCGTAGTTTGAAAAGTCAAACTTGAACTTTGACTGACTGTACAGGATGCAAAATTTAACGGATTTTAGTGAAACCAAAAATATTAGAATCTATTTAAAAATATATTTCCAACGAATCCGAAAAATTGAAATTTCATAACGGGAATCAAAAGTTATGACCAATTCAATTTTTAGAAAGGTCGCTATGAAATTTATAAGGGCCAAAATGCTAAATTTTGCAGAATAAGGAATTAGGACCCGAAACCATCTCCATTGGTTTTAGAATGTTGTTTACATATAAAAATGACTATAAGAACTTATATTTTTGAGTTTCGGAAAAATTCCACTATTTTTGGTATTTTTAAATATTAAATATATTAGCCTTAAAAATAGTCATTTTTCAAACGACCTCGGTTTTCGACGAAACCACTTTTGTTGGAACCGGAATGTCAAATTATTGCTAGGTTTCAATTTTCAGAATTTTTCGAGTTAATATGTGAGCGTGGCGAAATAAGATGTGTTTTGACTATTTTCAGTTAAATTTGAACGCCTTAAAAATAGCCATTTTTCAAAAAGTCTCAGAATTCGACGAAAATAATTTTGTTGGATTCGTATCATCATAAGAAAGCTAAAAATATTTTTTTTAGAATTTTCTGAGGTCGTATGTGGCCCCGACGCATTTAAATGTACGGTAGGAATTAAATAATTAATTTAATATTGTAATTTCAATTAAAACCGAAAATAAAACGTGTAGACATCAGAATTGGACATTGGAACATAGCCCATCGCGTTCAGAAGGCCTTAAAACGTTAAGATCGACAGTAAGCAGGCCCAAATCCGAGAAAGTTCAAAAATCCACTTTATTTCACGAAATTCGGAATTTAATATTAAAATAATATAAAAATCCGAAAACCCTAACCCTAACACTGTTCATGGCGGCCGCCGCCCAGAAAATGGAAGGCCAGAATTGCTCCAACTTCAAACGCTAATATCTCCCAATCCGTTCGTCGAAAATTTATGTATGACCTACCAAATCGAAGAGAATTCGGAGACCTTTCAATCTATACGGTTAAGATCGGATTTTGGTGCTCGGATTTTGCGAATTTTGGCCGAGAAGGGGCTGCGGTTTTCAGTGATTTGCGGGTCCTAGGGGAGGGCGAGTTCGACATGGTTGGAGGTGTAGGCGGCTCTCGGCATGGCGGTCGCGGTGGTGGTGTCTGATCGGCGAACGGGGCTCTGATGATCGGTGCGTGCAGAAAGGGATGAACGGCGGCTTTGGGTTTCGGCATGTACAGAACGACGTGAAGAAGAAGGGTGCGCTTCATTTTTTAATATTATTTTATTATTTAATTATTTAAATTATCCGATCTTCAAAAATTCATAACTCTTTCATACGAGGTCCGTTTGACGAACCGTAAATTGCGTTGGAATCACAAAATTAAGAGCTTCGCGATGGCGCAGACCGCAGTTGAAAAGGAGACAGTAAAATTTCAGCCAAAAATCTATGTGAGAATTCTAATTTTATTTATTTAATCAATTATTAATTATTTTCTCGCGCTAAAAATAATTGTATTATCATATTGATTCAGTTCTGAAATGTTCTGTGTTGTTTGAATTGTTGATTGTTGCTTGTTGTATGTTTTGTTGTTCATGATACGCTAAATTCGCATTGGAACTTTGTATATTGTTGAATTCATTTGCAGTTAGAAAGTTAGATCATAAACATATTTTATTCAGAATAAAAATCATATTTATGCAAATCAAGTTATTATAATTTCTTGTTATAAAAAAAATAATAATATTTTATTTACTCTGTAATGAACAATAGAATGGGAACGACAAATAAAAACTTATATTTTTATTTGTTGGCATAACAAAAGAAATTGATCGCCAAATAAAAAGTTTATTTTTATTTGTTGATATTACAATGCAAAATGGACAATGAATAAAATCTCATTTTTATTTGTTTATATTACAACAGAGATTGTTCAACAAATAAAAACCTTATTTTTATTTGTTTGTATAACAGCAGAATTTGAACGACAAATACATATTATTTTTAATTTGTTTATTTACAAGAGAAATTGAACAATGAAAAATATTATTTTTTTTATGTGGATTTGTTTATATTAAAGAGGAATGATTAAAAAGAATAAATTTTTATTGTAAATTTGTTACATTAAGAATAGTGGATTAAAAAGTATATAATTCTAATATGAATTTGTTTCATTAAAAAAGAATGAAAATAAAAGATCACATTTTTATGTAAAAAATAGTGATTTCAATAAAGAGTCATATTTTATTTGTCACCTTGATTTCAATAAAAGTTGTAACATTAAAAATCTCACTTTTAACGTAATATTATTTCGATAAACGAAGTAACATTAAAACTTCATTTTTAAGGTAATAGTGATTTCAATAAAAGAAGCAATGTAAAAGATTATATTTTTATGTGTTGATTGTTTTCAATAGGAAGATGTTGCATAAAAAGATTATATTTTTAATGTGATGTAGATTTCACTGTAAAGACGAAAATAAAAAGATTATATTTTTATTTTCATTTTGTCGCCATGAAAAGTTCATAAGCTAAGATTACATTTTTATTGTAATTTTATTCATTGTAATAAATAGAAAAGATTACATTTATATGCAATGGAAGAATAAATAAAGAAGTTATTATTTTCATTGTAAAATAGAAAAGGTCAATATTTTTACATTGTAAAATAGAAAAAGACATATTTTCTTTGCAAAACAAAAGTTACATTTTTATATGTGCTTTATATATGAATTTGCACTGTATGACAAAAATTGCATTTTTCTATGATACAAAAATGTAAATTTACATTGCATGATTAAAATTACATTTTTCAATGTAATTTAGAGATGAATAATAACGGTAGAATGAAAATTACATTTTTTCCATGTAATTAAAATGTGAATTTGCGTTGTAGGATAAAAACTACATTTTTAGATATAATTTTAAATATGAATTTATGTCGTATGATAGGAATTACATTTTTCTATGTAATTAAAATATGAATTCCCATCGCATAATAAAGATTACATTTTTCTATGTAATTTAGAGGTGAATTAGAACGATAAAATAAAAATGACATTTTGCTATGTAATTTATATATGAGTTATAACGGTATGATAAAAATTTAGAAATATATTTGTTTACATTTTCTTATGTAAGTAAAAGAATAGAAATTGAAAATGCAATTATTTACATTCTCTTATATAAATAAAAAGAATAGAATTTAGAAATATTTTTATTTACATTTTCTATATGCGGTAAAAACAGAATTGTTAATATTGAATATTTTATCGTCATTTTGAATGCGGTAAAAATAGAATTGTTAATGCTGAATATTTTATCGTCATTTTGAATGCGGTAAAAATAGAATTGTTAATGTTGAATATTTTATCGTCATTTTGAATGCGGTAAAAATAGAATTGTTAATGTTGAATATTTTATCGTCATTTTGAATGCGGTAAAAATAGAATTGTTAATGTTGAATATTTTATCGTCATTTTGAACGCGGTGAAAATAGAATAGTTAATGTTGTCATTTTTATCGACATTCTTGGTGCGATAAAAATAGACAATGTTAGTGATTCATTTTTATCGACATTCTTGGTGCGATAAAAATAGACAATGTTAGTGATTCATTTTTATTGACATTTTTTTAGTGCGATAAAAATAGACAATGTTAGTGATTCATTTTATTCGACATTTTTTATGCGATATAAATAGCGATGTTAATGGTACATTTCTATCGTCTTTTAGTTGTGATAAAAAAAAAAAGGCAAAATAATAAGAATCTTTTTATTTACATTTTCTATGGTAATGAAAAAGAACAAAATAATGTGAATCCTTTTTTTTATATTTTCTATAGTAAAGAAAAATAACAAAATTGTGTGAACCATTTTATTTACATTTTCTATTGTAAAGAAAAGTAAAAAGAGAGTTATATTTCTTATTTGCATTTTTAGATGCAAATAAAGCATAGAAAGCAAATTATACTTTTATTTGTCATTGTTTTGTTAAATAAAGGTAAAAGAGTTAAAAAGACATTTTGTTTACCATTGATTTGTTAAATAAAAGTACAAGATATAAAAGAACATTTTTATTGACATTGTTTGTCAAATAAAAAGACAAATACATGAGATACACTTTTATTTGTGTTTTATGTACAAATAAAAGTACAAGATTAGAAACACACTTTTATTTACATTGTATTTGTTGAAATAGAATCGTTAACAAAATGAGTATATCACTTTCACTCATCTTGGTAGGAAACACAATTTATGTGCAAATATAAGGATTACTTTTATTTGCATAATATACAGTAGAAATTGGTTAAACCTATTAACCAATTATTTATTTATTTATTTATATGAATTGTTGTTGGCTGAAACCCCACACGGGTATTGGGACGATACTTGACTAACACAAATCCCAATGTTTAATTATATGTCTATCGATTGATCGACAAACTGAGATGAGCGTTATTATTTCATTTTAATGCTCACACAGTTGACATTGTCACTCTGGTTGTTAATGGATGGATTGAGAATTATTTTCTTGTTATTACCCTATACATGAAATGTATGATACCCATATGACCCAAATTATATGGTACATGGTTGAGTTGCATTCCAATGCAGAATTTCTTTTTAAATAAGAATTTTTATATAATAAAAAGATTTTTGTAAAATATAAGATTTTGTATTATAAAGAATATTTTACATTCAGAATCTTTTATATATAGAATATTGCATTGATTATTTTAAAATGTGTTTTTTTTATATATAGTAATGAATTAATATCTTTAAGATAAATATTTTATTTAAGATTATTAGATCTTAATAATTATGTTGGTGATTGATATGTAGATTGGATTTGTAGTGGGCGATGTTTTAAATCACATTTATCCTTTAATCCAATTTACATTGAAATTACTATTTGAAATTTATAAATCTATTTTATAAATTAAATCTAAATTGGAATATTAGTAAATCTTTTTAGAATGATTAAAATGTAATTTATTTTATCTTTGATAAAATTAATGAGAACCTTTTAACATAAATAATAATTTTTATTTAAAAGGATATTCAAAGTTGGAATGTGGCGTATGGTTGATTTAATAAAGGATACGCGAGTTATTCAGAAAGACCGGGTCTAACCCATTCTGAATAATCATCACGACGATCAAGAGTCGAAGATGAAGACGGTGACTGAAGACCGGAGAGCTTCACATCGTTTGGTTGATGGTGACTGATATCTTGAATTGGGACTGATCCCCCAAGGCAAGGTAAAAGTGATGATCTTCCAGACGTACTGGAGATCGACGGATACGTTGTTTCGTTCAGACCCAGAACGGACTTGTAAATGGATAGCATGCCTGACATTGAAATTTATTTCATGTAATTAAATCGGTTTTTATTTAATATATAAATGCATGGTGGCGGAGGATTTATTCTCTTGCTTAACACCCTTTTGTATGTTAAATATTTACCGGTCGCATGATATGAGTTGTTGATGTGGTATGCCAAGTTGCACTTGATCAAGGCTTATTGTTGCAAAGCAGAGCCTTGTGGGATGATCAAAGCATAGTCTATTTAGGCATAGCTTTGTGTTACGTGACTTCGCGAGCCTCACAGCCCGGTAGAGTCTAAAACGGGAGAAGGGAACGCAGGGAGTGCGCACGTTTCTTTCTAGCTAGAGTGGTGCCAGGGACCTACCAGCGCTGGCATTTATTCATTGTGGTTGTTGCTTTTTCGAGGCCTCGGGTTTATGCTGTCGCTACTGGCCGTAGGATAGGTCCAAAAGGACCGGGAAGCGTGTGTTCAGGAATAACTAATCCAGTCCATTGCACCAGTTGGACAGAGTACCAACACGGGGACGGACCGGCCCTGCAGGATCCAAGGGTTGGACAGAGTACCAATCCTGGGGCATTGCTAGAGTGTCTCGAATCGGTAAGGATCTCCTCCCTAGCCTTGACTCAGATGGAAATCCAAATTTCCAATACGACATCACGCGGTTTTGATTGTATACCTATATATGGCGACATAGTGGGATGGGGCACTCATGCCGTCTAGGATTAATACATTTACTTTGATGTACTTCAAATTGGTTGCACACTATTATTATATAATACCGTTTTTATCGTATCAAGCATCTTTTGATCATTATAAGGTAAAACCCTATCCTCCGGTTTGCGTTGCATTGTGTGATGGGACTTGGGTCTTATAATGGTTTCATTTTTCTAAAAAGCATTGCGTTATTTTGACGATTTACCTTAGTCATGCACTGGCAATCCATAGGAGAAAACCCGTTCCGCGAAAGTGGCGTGGTCCTGTGATTAGCCTTATTATATTATATAGGTTAAGTAGAATTCTCACACCAGTCCCATGACTGACCTGTAGTTTGTCCACTGGCAAACTCGGGTGCCCATATTTTCCACACGGGCAGTCGAGTAGCTATTTTTGCAGATATATTAAACAGGATTTTGGGTTGAAGCTTAAAGCTGTGTCCAGAGATAGAAAGTCTTCCGCTGTGTTCTTCCGTTGCAGTATATTACATTTTTGTATTTATCTTCCGCTGTAATTATATTCCAATGTACTCTGATATGTATATTCTGTACTCTGATGTAACATTATATGATGATATGTTATAAAAGTCTTCTGTTGTTGTTTTAATATGTTGTATGCCCAAAGTTAAAGTATTCGTAGATTTTCACTTTTTGGGTCAGACCTGTGTGGTTTATGGTCGATTCAAAGGGCGGGAATTTGCGGGTCTTTACATTAAAGTTAGTATGTGACCCCGGTAATTCGAAATGTACGTTTAAAATTCAATATAGTGATTTAAATGTAAATTTAACGGAAACTGATTCAAATAGTCGAATCAGCCTACGACACATATCCCATTGTGCTCGGAATGGGGGTAGAACGCTATGGGCGACAGGCGGTGGGCCTCGTTTCGAGGTCGTTTATGAAAGTCAACTTTTTCCGATTAAAATAATAAAAAAAAAAGAAAATATATTTCCCCCCTTTATCATTGGCCCCCCCCTTTCACGTTTCATTTCAAATCAGAAAACAAATAAAAAAAAAAAAAAAAAAAGAGGAAGCGAAAGACGGAGGAGCCGTCGCTCCTCCGAGGGGTGGCGCCGCCGCCTCTGGCAAGCCCCAACGTCGGAGCGCCTCGCGCGAGAGACCCCCCCTTTCGATCGACGCGCCGCCCAGCTCCTGCCTCCACAACCCTATTCCGCCGCCTCTGGCCATCTGCCACCCTCTCCGACCGCCAAAGCCCCCCTGTAAGTTCCCTGCTATTTTATTTTTATTTTATTTACTTTTTCTGATTTTATTTATTTTTAAAACTGTTTTTATTTATTTTTAAAACTGATTTTTATTTTTAGATTTTAAAGTGAAAAGATTTAAACTTCAAAAGCTGAAAAGTTAGGATTTTTAAGTTATAAAAATTTAGATTTTTAATTTATAAAAGTTCAGATTTTTGTATTAGGAAAAACCAGATCTTTATATTTGTAGAAAAATAAAAAAACTGATTTTACTTTATGGTTTATAACTGATTTTACTTTATGGTTTTTAAAAATGAATTTGCTTTGAAAATATAATTTTTGTATTGTTTAAATCGAAATAAAAATATGATCTTTATATTGTTTACATAGGAGAAAATTTAGATCTTTATATATGAAAGCGAAGAATAAAAATTAGTTTTTTTATATTGAATGGCGAAATAAAAATTCGATTTTTATATATTGAACTTCGAACTAAAAATTCGATTTTTATATATTGAACTTTGAACTAAAAATTCGATTTTTATATATTGAATGTTGAAATAAAAATTCGATTTTTATATATTGAACTTCGAACTAAAAATTCGATTTTTATATATTGAACTTTGAAATAAAAATTCGATTTTTATATATTGAACTTTGAAATAAAAATTCGATTTTTATATATTGAACTTCGAACTAAAAATTCGATTTTTATATATTGAATAGCGAAGTAAAAATGTGATTTTTACGTATGTAGTGAAAGCAGCAACGAAGGTGACAAAAAGGCGAAACGACGAAGACTTCTGCAAAAGAAGAGTCGAGATGGTTGGATAGCTAAAGGTGAGAATTTCTCACCTTTCAATTTATTTTTCTAGTTATATATATACTAGGATGCAGACGGTGCTTAGTAGCACCCGACACCCGTCCACAGACCATGGACTTGTTTGTTTGACTGTTTGGTGATTGATTGTGATATTGGTTTGAATGTGGTTTGTGGTGTGAAAAATCGAATCGATAAATTGGTTAGGATTAGACGTGCGCCGTTATAAGGCGAAGGAGTAAGGCTAGGTTAGACCCTTACTCCAAAGTTTGTGGTTTGCATAACGAATTGATTTGATTGATGTGTGAATGGCGTGGGCCTTCACTAGACCGGGGATAAGGCTAGGCCTTGTCCCGTTTCTAGTATCGTGCCGTTATGCCGCCGAAATTTTCTAAAATAAGTTAGAAAAATAAAAATAGCATTTTATTTAACGAATGAACTGAATATAAATTCATATGTTAAAATAAAATGTGTTATCGTTAAAAATATAATTTTTAACGTGAATGTGAATAAATAAATATTCATTTACAAACCAGACGGTTTGTTTATGTACACCTATTTGAATGACGTTGATTGGGTCGATAAATTTTACACATCGCCTAACTGCACAAATAAAATATGTGTTTGATTGTTTGAAACCCCACACGGGTGTTAGGATGAAATTTGAAGTTCACTCATCCTGATTTATTAAATATGTCGATCGATTGATTGACAAGCTGCTATAAGCGTTAAATGTCTATATTTGATGCTTATACAGTGTAGTGCACTTTGGTTGATGGTTGATTATTCATCGTTGTTGATATATACATGTGTTGTAGAAAATCCATATAATTAACATTATATGGTAATTGATTGGGCCTCATTCCAGTTTCGAGAAAAAAAGAAATATTTGAAATAGAAATATTTGAAATAGAAATATTTGAAATAGAAATATTTGAAATAGAATATTTGAAAATAGAAATATGTGAAGCCGTGAGGATTAGATTGACGCCATTTTGACGTGAACGATATTTATATCGATTTTATTCATTTTAAAATGAATATTGAAACGTGATTTCGAAATCGAATATTTTGAAATGAATTGAATTGAAAACGATTTCGAAATGAATTGAATTGAAAACGATTTCGAAATGAATTGAATTGAAAACGATTTCGAAATGAATTGAATTGAAAACGATTTCGAAATGAATTGAATTGAAAACGATTTTGAAATGAATTGAATTGAAAACGATTTCGAAATGAATTGAATTGAAAACGATTTCGAAATGAATTGAATTGAAAACGATTTCGAAATGAATTGAATTGAAAACGATTTCGAAATGAATTGAATTGAAAACGATTTCGAAATGAATTGAATTGAAAACGATTTCGAAATGAATTGAATTGAAAACGATTTCGAAATGAATTGAACTGAAAACGATTTCGAAATGAATTGAACTGAAAACGATTTCGAAATGAATTGAACTGAAAACGATTTCGAAATGAATTGAACTGAAAACGATTTCGAAATGAATTGAACTGAAAACGATTTCGAAATGAATTGAATTGAAAACGATTTCGAAATGAATTGAATTGAAAACGAATTCGAATTGAATTGAAAGCGAAGTGAAATAAATTCAAATTGAATTGAAATTTGAATTGAATGGAAATGGATTTTGAAACGAATTTATAAAGAAGAATTCAATTTTGATTTGAATTGAAATGGAAGTTGAAAATGTTTTTGAAACGAATTCAAAACTATTTATATAATTCGTTTTAAATAGAAATCGACGAAATATATATTATATATAATATAATGGCCTGAATAGAACGCGCCGCGTCGCGGCAGTTCGCGAATTTCGACCATTTATTTCGAACGGACATTACGGGAGATCCGACCGTCGGATTCTCCTAAAACCGGAACCGTTGGGTTCGTATCGAAAAGAGCTTTCTAATGAATGTTAGAAATTTGAAATCTAACGGTTGGATTTGGAGATACGTCCAAATCAAATTCGAAAAAGGTCGCTGTAAGTGCAGTTCGATGGCCGTTAATGGAAATCGACTGTATGGGCCTTGATAAAATTATTAAAAATAGCAATAATTTGTGTAAAATCATAAGAAATGATTTAGAAAGAATTGGGATGAAAAACTCCATATTTGAAAAGATAAAAATGGATTTTTATCGAAATGAACTAGTTTTGAACTAGAATTATAATTCTATTTATTTTTAAATAAATAAATTGAATTCGAAAAGGGTTTTAAAAATAACCAAAATTTCCAATGATTGCATTGGAGTGGATTTGAATCGAAATTGTCTTCGGAATATTTCGATGTTGGAATTCGTGATTATACAGGTGTTGTTATGGAAATTTGAAAGATATATATTGATATCGTTATTTCCAATACGACATTTGTTAGTCGTAGAATTCGATATTGAATATAAGCCGATATATTTTCTATTCAGAGCCTTGTATTGAATATCGAATGTGATTTGGGTTTGTCGTGAATGGTGTCTTCACTAACACTATTCTTGAACCCAGTTGAGAAAAGATTAAATCTTTTTATTTAGATTTAATGAAGTGTACCAATTAAATAATATTTAATTGGAATTGAATTGATATTGATTTTTGGGTTTATCGTGAGCAGTGTTTTAAATAACACTCGTTCGTTAACCCGATAATTAATGAATGTGATTTTGGGTTTATCGTGAACCGTGTTTTAAATGACACTGATTCTTTAACCCAGTCGAAGATTAAAACTAAGTGGAGTTTTAATGAATCTTTAATTAGATTGAAATGATCGAAAGTGGAGTATCACCAGTTTTGCTCCAGGCGATAGTTAAATCTTTAATTAGATTTGAACGTGAAATGGTAATTGAATTTACCGATAACACTGTGGTGTTAGATATGAAGTATTACCAGTTTTACTTCATGGGATGAATAAGTTGGGATTGGGAAATTAAAACAAATGATTACTTCGGTAAGGTTCGCTAATCCCGACTAGTTTGAATTGATATTCAAAAATGGATTAAAGAATAAATTCAAGGAATTTATCTTTTATAAAATTAATGGGAATCTTTCCCTATGAATGTGAAATTTAGAAACTAACTGTCGGTTAGCCAAGCAGAATGGTTTTCTGGATATTGATCTGATGTTGGTTTCGGCCTTCGGGGTTAATATTTGGGGAATTATTCTCTTGATTAATTTACGGTTAGTGACTAATGAATTGGAATGAGGCGTATGTTGTGTTTGTGTAACACTTTTATAAAATATACGCGAGTTATTCGGGAAGACCGGGTTTATCCCATTCTGAATAACTGATACGACGATAAGTCGAAGATGAAGACGATGGTCGAAGACCGGAAGTCTTCACGTCGTTTGGGTGATAACTGATGATCTTGATTGGGCTGTACACCCAAGAAGATGGAAACAGTTAGTGATCGTCCAGACGTGCTTGGAGATCGATGGATATGCGGGGTACTAGGTGCCTCCGGCTTCGTTCAGACCCAGAACGGACTTGTAAATGGACTGTGTGTCTGACATCGGATTTCATTCTGTGTGACTGATATCGGTTGCATAGGATGGTTTGCCTGTGTGGCATGCTAAGATGCAAATGATCAAGGCTTCTGTTGAAAAGCAAAGTCTTGTGGTGATGATCAAAGCACGGCCTTTGTGGCGTAGCTTTGTGTAACGTTTACCTCGCGTGTTTCACACCCGGTATGAACCAAAAACGGGAGACGGACCTCAGGGAGGACTTGCGTTTCTTTCTAGCTAGAAGTGGCGTCAGTGGTTTTACACGCCCTGACGAGTTTGACTTATGTGGTTGTTGCGGTTGCGAGGCGCCTCGGTTATATCGGTTTCGGCCGAATGCATTCTGGTCGGCTGACGGACCAGACTTACACCCCATAGGGTGGGGAGACGTAGTGTTCAGGCATTTTAATCCACATCGGTGGACCGGCCCTGTCGCTCCAAGGCTTGACTGAGTACTTGCCGGTGGCTCGGGCTAGAGAGTCACGAATAGGTTGAGGACTATCTTTTGCCTCGGTTCATAGATGGAAATCCAATTTCCAAATACGTGACATTTGCGGTTTTAATTGTAACCCTATATATGGCGACATAGTGGGATGGGGCGCTTATGCCGCCTATGATTGATACTTATGATTTGAAGTTGTTTTATACACTTATAATAGTATCAAATGATTTGTTTTAAAACGTATCAAGCATTCTTTGGCTGTTATAAGGGAAAACCCTATCCTCGACTGCGTTGCATTGTGTGATGGGACCTGGGTCTTATAACAGCTTCATTTTTCTTTATTTAGCATTGCGCTGTTTGTTTTATGCACTGGTATTCTTGGGAGGAAACCCGTTCCGTGTTATACGGCGTGGTCCCTTGATTTACCTAATGATTTAAAATAAAGATTAATAACTGTTTTAGTTCTCACACCAGTCACATGACTGACCTGGAGTTTATTGTTTTTAACCTAAACTCTGGGTGCCCTTATTTTCGACACGGGCAGCTAGTAGTTTTGGTTTTGCAGATTTATATTCACAGGATCCTGGTTTACAGCTGGAACGATATCCGGAAAGCTTTGTATCCGTATATCTCATTCTAGTTGTGTATTGTATTATTTTCCGCTGCTATGTATTTAAATGTAATTTAAATCTCTGATATTTCTGTGTAATATTCATTTATACTCTGTAAATTCTTGTAATCTGATGCATTGTTGTAATATACAATAAAATGTTCTTCTGTATGCGTCCTGATTTGTCGTGTTTTCAAAACGATAGGGCGTTTCGAACGGCCTGAATCGGTTTAGCGACTGGTTCGGACCGAGCGAAATTCCCTGCCGTCACATTATCCCTCCACCGTCGCTTCCAGGAGCTCCGACCTCCGCCAATGGCTGCGCCTTCCTTTTGCGCTCTAACTTCCTTCAGATCTATCTCCAAGCCTAACTCCTCACCGTTTGCATGCAGTTCAAGGATGAATACAATAAGCTTCTTCTCGGTTGTGGTGAAATTGCGGCCACCATAGGTGACCAAACGCTACTAAATTTCACCCGTAGTCCAAGCTCGACCTTCCCTACAATTTTCTAGTTGATGACTTCCTCCAATTTGGCCTCTAAATTGATGAATAGATTATTAAACATATAGAAAAGTTGAGGTGGCAGCTATGAATTTAGGGTTAGGGAGTTGAGATGTATTTATAACGGAGATATTTTATTCATATTTAATTCAATTGAGCGTTATAAGCTCGAACGACCACATACATCGTCAGATTGAAACGAAGTTCGAAACCCTATAATAACTTAATATTCTGAACTCGATGGAACTAGTTTCGTCGACTTCCGAGACTATTTGAAAATACCTATTTTAATTTCAAAACGTAAATCAATACGCGTTTATACCGTGCACGACTCGAGTCCTGGATATAGCGTGGATGTGTATTACGATGCTATCCAAAGCCTTGGACTTAACCGTGGATATACACACTCCATGATCGATCTTTCAAATCAGCAGCCACTATGCTGGAATCCAATTCCCAATATGAGACTTTATGATTTTAGTTGTAAACCTATATGGCGACATAATAGGATGAGGTATTATGTCATCTAAGATTAATACATTTAGTTTCGAAATTTGTTTTCTACACTATGCACTACTAATAATAGATGAGAAATTTCACGTATTAAGCATGTTTGACTATTATAAGGTAAAAATTTATCCTTCGGCTTGCGCTTGCATTGTGTGATTCGACCTGAGTCATATAATAAATTCATTTTTTTTCAAAAAAGCATTGCGATTTTTGTTTTATAACTGGTATTCATGTAGAGAAAACCCGTTCTGTGTTATACGGCATGGTCCCGTGATATGCCTCACTTTTAAATAAAGTGTAATAACCATTTTTAGTTCTCACATCAGTCTCATGAATGACCTGGAGTTTATTGTTTCTCATCTAAACTCTGGGTGCCCATAATTTCCACAGGACAGTTAGTAGTTTAGGTTTTGTAGATATTCTGGGCAGGATTCTAAATTGAAGCTGTGTCAAAAGCATTCGAGAGTTTTCTGATGTTTTAGTTGTTGTTTTCCACTGTGCATTGTATTTATTGTAATTTATCTTCCACTGTATTATTTGCGATGTACTCTGATATATTCTTGTACTCTAATGTAAAATTGTTGTAATGGCAATAAAATGTTCTTTTGTGTTCTGCTCTGATGCATTATATTCTCATAACAATCCGAGGATTTTTGACTTTTGGATCGGACGTCGGCGATTTATGGTCAATTCAAAAGGCGGAGATTTTCGTTTTGTTACAGAAGATAATAATGATACAGGAAAAATTCAAAAGTACTAAAGAATTACAATTTGAAGATAAATATGAATCTTGAAATTTGTGCCCCACTCACCAGAGAATAGGTATGCTTAATAATCGATTCAACATTCTTCATTTAATTTTATATTATTTTTACATTGGCCTTTAATAGGTACGGGTGATCTCACTTAATCGGGCATATCATAAATCAAAATTCAACCTACTATACAACATAAACCTAGTGTTTAAAAACATGAAATGCAATGTCATTATGCTTAGTGCGCTGATAACGAATGGAGTAGCACGTTGAAAATTTAATTTAATTGTTTACATAAAATTTTATTGCATTTGTAATATACGCTACCATTAACTATTAACCAATTATATAAATAAGTCTAAATGGAGATAGCAAAATATAAATTCAACGCAACGAAGGTTGATGTTCTAATTATAAATTTTATTAAACAAATTCATGTAAAATATTTATATTTATAAAAACTAATATTTTAGAATTTTTGAGACGACCCGAACCTCCCCGTGAAGGAAAGCCCGGATTGCTTTGAAACCACGACAAATCAGAACACAAACAGAAGAACATTTCATTGCTTATTACAATAGTTTCATCAGAATACAAGAACATACAGAGTGTACATGAATAATATACAGAACAAAAATATCAGAGATTCAAATTACATTACATAATAGTGGAAAATAATACAAAACACAACTGAAAAGAACATACGGGTACTGAGCTTTCCGAATATCATTCCAGCTGTAAACCAGGATCCTATGAATATAAATCTGCAAAACCAAAACTACTAGCTGCCCGTGTGGAAAATAGGGGCACCCAGAGTTTAGCTTAAAGCAATAAACTCCAGGTCAGTCATGTGACTGGCGTGAGAACTAAAACAGTTATTATTTTGACTTTAAAGTAAAGTAAATCAAGGGACCACGCCGTACAACATGGAACGGGTTTCCTCCCAAGAATACCAGTGCATAAAACAAACAGTGCAATGCTTTTTGGAAAAATGAAGCTATTATAAGACTCAGGTCCCATCACAAAATGCAACGCAAACCGGAGGATAGAGGTTTACCTTATAATACCCAAACATGCTTGATACGTTCAAAACAAATCATTTGATACTATTATAAGTGTATAGTGTCAAAACAACTTCAAATATAAATATATCAGTCATAGGCGGCATGGGTACCATCTATCACATCGCCAATACTAGGCTCTACAATCAAAACTGAAATGTCACCTATTGGAAATTTGATTTCCATCTATGAGTCGAGGCCAGGGATGGCTCCTCACCGCTTCGAGACACTCTAGCAAATGTCTCAAGAGTACCCACTCTGGGTAACCCTTGGAATCGGTTGGGCAGGTCCTCCATTATGTTTGAGGATTGGCAATTCCTGAACACACGTTTCCCGGTCCTATCGGACCTATCCATCGACTCCGAAGAGACCGATATTTCCGAGGCGCCTCGCAGTCCAACAACCACATAGGCAAAAATAATATAAATGTCAGGACTTGTAGAACGATGACACCACCCATAGCTAGAAAGAAACGTCGTGTTCTCCCAATGGTCCGATCCCGTTTTTGACTCATACCAAGGTGTGAGGCTCGCGAATCAACTCTATACACCAAGCTACACTGTATTAAAGCCGTGCTTTGATCATCAACCACAAGACACTGCTTTTCAACAGAAGCCTTGATCATTTGAATCTCAGCATGCCACACAGGAAATTCACGCCATGCGACTGATGTCTATCGATATACAACCACTGATCCCGTACGTCTCAGAGAAGGGTGAAGTAAGGGAATAAATTCCCCTTCACCAGGCAGATGTATATTTAATAGAAATCAATCAACACAGAATAAAATCCAATGTCAGACACACAAACCATTTACAAGTTCGTTCTGGGTCTGAACGAAACCGGAGGCACCTTATTCCTCGTCCCGTATGTCCAATACAGGAGAGAGGCCCTCGCATATCCATCGATCTCCAAGTACGTCTGGACGATCACCATTTATTACCTCGTCTTGGGTATACAACCCAATCAAGACATCAGTAATCATCCAAACTATGTTGTAACAACCCGGAAAATCAGAACCAATTAAAAAAAATTTATTTCAGGAAATTTTATTAGAAAATACGCCAGAATTAAAAAAATCCATTATTAAAAAAAGTTTTTAAATAAAATTAATATATTGATAAGTTGATTTATTAATAATATGTTGATAAGTTGATTTATTAATAATATATTGATAATAAAAGAATGTTTCCAGTTTGAATTGTATAAGAGAAATTGTAAAGAGATAGAGTGTCAATGGTATACAACACACATTTTAACTAGCAGTTAACAAAAATTAATGTTGACATTAATAACCAAATAAATCATGCATCCGCATGGTCACATTTCTTTTTTTTCTCTACATTCATGCATCCTAGTTCACATTACCTATGCATTCATTTATTTCCTTCCCTACATTTTATTTACATGTATTTTATTTTGTATTCTCATCTACATCCCTTTAAATCTCCTTTCTCCATTTTGTTACATATATATATGTATTCCTTTATCTTTCATATCATGTTGTTTATATTTAAAAAGCATAAGAAAAAAATATATAGTAAAACTTTTAACATTGTCTATGTAATAACACATGATATTTAATATTATGTGTTTGAAATTTTAAAAGTTACATACATTCTAGCATTTAACATTAAACAATAAATTATCCATTCATCTCTTTCCTCCACTTCATTAATTTATTTCCTTACTTCCACATTCATGCATCTTATTTCATTTGCATGTTCTCGTTCCTTATATTTTCATTCCCTTATTTTCCTTTTCCCATTATTATTATTTATTCTTACAAAGCAAACAATTTCCACATGTATATATATTATTCCCTTATATATATATATATATTGTTTACATTATTTATGTGCATTTCTAGTCATTTTTGTTGTCTTATTCTTGTATGTCCAATTGAATATGTTCCTTAAATTCTACAATTTTAACGTTATATATTTTGAAATTTTAATTCACAAACTTTGTCACAATTAGCATTAAATCATGCATTAATTACATTTCCATTATTCTCTTTCCTTATGTGATTTTCTTTTGAATTTTTAAATAAGAAATAAATGTTAATTAGATTGACATGTCTTGTGTAGTCAGCGAATTTATAACATACTACATATGTTGAGACACATGTATGGGATAATATAATATATATATATATATATTACTCCATTATATAACATCCTAAAATTCTCTAAACCTATTCCTAATCACAAATGAGGAGCCGCCATTCTTTCTGAATCAAAGGCCATTAAACTCCTAATTTCATTTGCTAATCTCTTCCAACCCAAATCGAATTTTCCAAAATGTCTAAAGCAAAATTTGAAGAGCTTTGTCCCCTCTTTAAGATCAGGTGGCGATGATGGGTTCTCGTTGCGTTCTTCAACCAGAGTCGGGGCAGATAGACAACGACTTCGAGGTGGTCTAGAGGGGGAGCGACGTGGTGATGTTGAAAACGATGTTTGGGTTAGATGGTTTATAGAAAACGATGATGAAGAAGACAGGGTTAGAGGAATTAAACGATTTTTGATGCGTTCGATGCGTAGCAATGAGATATAAAGCACAGAACAGAGCGATCTAAATTTTTGGAAGAATTCAAAACCCCTAAGGTGAGATTTCTATATTTAATTATTAAAATTAAATTATTCCTCGCTCTGTGAATTCTATATATGTATGTGGTGAAATCCATATTGTTGATTGCTATGAAATCTGAATTGATTTAGGTTGTTATGTGAATTTGTTGAAGTGATGATATGTGTGTTGAAACAAAATTGTGAATCAAATTATACCATTGGGTTGAGGTTTGATTTGTCGAATAAAAATCGTTATTTTTGTCAAACTAGAAATGACAAATTTTACCTTGGAAGTTAGTTAAAATAAAGAGGACAAAAATTAACGTTGCTTTTTGTTGAAAACAAAAAGGACATTTTCCATTGTCAATTTCGTAGGAATTAAAAAGGGTCAAATTTTTGTTGGAAATAAAAAGATTCATTTTTCATCGTCATTTTGTTAAATTAGATCGACACACAAAATAGACATTTTTGTGTAATTAGAAATGACATCAAAATAGTCATCTTGGTTGTAATGAATGACACTCAAAACATACATTTTGTTAAAATAGTATGACATCAAAATATCCAATTTTGTTGTAATAGAATTTACACCCAAAGTATACATTTTTGTAAAATTGAATTGACACCATAAAAATATGATTATAAAAACCTGATTTTGAAAGGACATTTTTTATTTACAAATTAGTTGTAAGTAAAAATATGATTATAGAAAAAGACTACATTTTTATTTGCAAACTATTTGCAAATATAAACATGAATAGAAAGAAATACATTTTGCATTTAAAAACATGAATATAAGAAGATGACATTTTTATTTGCAAACTATTTGCAAATAAAAACATGAATTGTGTATAAGTGAAACATTCATTCATTTGTATATTAAATTGTTTACAAATAAATATTCATTTATTTGTCATTAATGTACATAGTAAATTTTTCACTAATGAAACATTCATTTTTGTCTAAATTGAGAAAGAATGAAATTTAACATTCACTTTGTCATTTAATTGGAAGTAGACAAAAACATTTATTCTTTTCCAATTTAAATGAATGACACTAAACACTCATTTTAGTCTAATTTGAATAAGAAAATATATAAACATTCATTTTGTCAAATTTAATAGAATATAACCAAACATTCATCTTTGTATCATTTAAATGGAGTGAGAACTTTTATCTCACTCAAATTTCTGAATAGTTATTTATTTTATAATTAAATTTAAATTAATTTTCTGTGTTGGAATTGTTGTTTGTTGGATAATTGTTGATTTGGATGTTGTATGGTGAAAAGTTTGGAATTGGAATCATGTAGCATGTTATAATAATTTTATTACTTTTAAATTTTCCAAAACATGTTTACACAGCCATAACAAGTTTCCTGACTTGTTTATGTTGATTGGACGATAAATTTTCACACATCGTCCAAAAGCACAATTAATAATATATTATTCGAATTTGTGTTGGTTGAAACCCCACACGGGTCTTAGGTTGATATTTGACTACACATCACCCTTGTGTTTAGTTGTAAATTGCACTTTGACTGTTATTTGAATGTTTTGTCATTATTATGGAATTAATGCAATGTTGAAATCCATGTAATTTAATTATATGGAAATTGTTGGGTCTCAGTCCAACCTAGGATTAAAAGAATATCTTAATCTAATATTCAATCAAGTAATTAAATGATGGTTTTGATATTGACAATTAAAAAGATTATATCTTTATTGCTTAAAAGTTACAATGGAAAGGTTGAGTTAAAAAGATTATATCTTTATTGTTAAAAAGTTACCATAAAAAGGATTGAATTAAAAGATTACATTTTAAAATTGTCATATGTTAAAATAAAAAGATTGATTTCAGAATTGAACATTTTGAAAAGATTTTTATTGTTATATTATAATAATATGGAAAGTTCAATTTTTATTAAAAATTGAAACGTAAGTTAGGATATTTGGAAACAAAGTATTTTTAACAATTTAATAAAAAGATCATATTTCTATTATGTTGAATATTTTAATAAGTTATATTTTAAAATAGGAGATATTTTAAAATAAAGGATGTTTTAAAATAATATTTCCAATGAAATAATTATAATTATAAATTACAATTGTACTTGGACACGAGGTTAGGTTACATTTGTGGTGGAAGTATGCCCGGACCCAACCGTCATATCTAGTAGCCACAAATGTGGGGCCTAATGTGAGGGGTCCAAGTGCGCAAATACGAAACGAGCCTTGACACGAGGCTAAGCCCAACTTTTGGGATAAGTCTGCCTAGAGCCGACCGGCATATCGAGCATCCGCAAGTCGCAGGTTTAATGTGGCGGTCTGGCCCAGTATAAAATATAAATGAAAACGATAATGAATTGGGTTATTTAATCTATTTTAAATAACAACGCCATTTTAACCCGAATGTGTTTATCGATTTATTTTATCCATTTTATAATGAATATTAAAAGATTTATGAATTACTAATCAAAATTTCATTGTCAATCGGGTTTTAAAAACTAATGTCATTTAAAAACATTGTTAACAATCAACCCAAAAGTCAGTTTCACTTAATTTTCAATTATGTTTAATAATTGGAAATCTTAATTTAAAAGATTTATTCTTTCTCAAATGGGATTAAGAACAGTGTTATTTAAGACACTATTCACGACAAACCCAAATTCTAATCTGATATTAAATATCATGCTTTGAACAGAAATTATATCGATTTATGTTCAATATCAAATTCTGAAAACTAACGTATATCAAATCGGGAATAACGATATTTACATCTTCCAAATTCCCATAATAATATCCGTATAATCATAGAATCCAATACTGAAATAATCCAAAGATTATTTCCATTCAAATCCATTCCAATATATGTATTGGAAAATCTGGATTTTATTAAAACCATTTAAAATCCTTTTATTTATTTTAATTAATTTATAAAATAAATAAATCACTAATTCTGATAAAGATATCCTTTATCTTTATATACTTGGAATTTTTCATCAAAAAACTTTTTAGATCATTTATTATGATTTAACAAAATTTCTCAAAATCTAGCCGTTGGATTTCAAATCTTAAATACTCATTGGAAAACTCTTTTCGATACGAACCCATAGGTTCTGGTTTCAGAAGAATCCGACGGTCGGATCTACTGCTTCGTCAAATCAAAGTTAACGGTCGAAATTCGCAAACGATTGCTGCGCGAAACGTTCTATTCAAACCATTATAAATATATAATATATATTTCGTCGATTTCCTTTCTAAACTATTCTAAAATGTTTATAAATTCGTTTATAAAACGATTCCAACTTTTATTTCAATTTTAAATCCAAATTGAATATTTTATCTATTATTATATTAAAATAATATTATTTCTATTAATTTTGAAATTTGCTCTTTTAATATTCATTATAAAATGAATAAAATAAATTGATAAACACGTTCGGGTTAAAATGGCGTTTCTATTTAAAACAGATTAAATATCACAATTCATTATCATTTTCATTTATATTTTATACTGGGCCAGACCTCCCACATTAAGCCTGTGACTTGTGGATGCTGGATATGCCGGTTGGCTCCGGGCAGACTTATCCCACAAGTTGGGCTTAACCTCGTGTCAAGGCCCGTTTCGTATTTGCGCACTTGGGCTCCTCACATTAGGCCCCACATTTGTGGCTGTTGGATATGCCGATTGGGTCCGGGCAGACTTCCACCACAAATGTTACCTAACCTCGTGTCCACGTACAATTGTAATTTATAATTATAATTACTTCATTGGAAATATTATTTTAAAACATCCTTTATTTTATAACATCATAATTTTAAAATATATTAATTTTAAAATATCTCCTATTTTAAACTATAACTTATTAAAATATTAAACATAATAGGAATATGATCTTTTTGTTAAATTGATAAAAATACTTTGTTTCCAAATATCCTAACTTACATTTCAATTTTTAATAAAAATTGAACTTTCCATATTATTATAATATAATAATAAAAATCTTTTCAAAATGTTCAATTCTGAAATCAATATTTTTTATTTTAATATATGACAATTTTAAAATGTAATCTTTTAATTCAATCCTTTTTATGGTAACTTTTTAACAATAAAGATATAATCTTTTTAACTCAACCTTTCCACTATAACTTTTAAGCAATAAAGATATAATCTTTTTAATTGTCAATATCAAAACCATCATTTAATTACCTAATTGAATATTAGATTAACATATTCTTTTAATCCTAGATTGGACTGAGACCCAACAATTTCCATATAATTAAATTACATGGATTTCAACATTGCAATAATTCCATAATAATGACAAAACATTCAAATAACAGCCAAAGTGCAATTTACAACTAAACACAAGGGTGATGTGTAGTCAAATATCAACCCAAGACCCGTGTAGGGTTTCAACCAACACAAATTCGAATAATGTATTATTAATTGTGCTTTTGGACGATGTGTGAAAATTTATCGTCCAATCAACATAAACAAGTCAGAAAACTTGTTATGGCTGTGTAAACATGTTTTGGAAAATTAAAAAGTAATAAAATTATTATAACATGCTACATGATTCCAATTCCAAACTTTTCACCATACAACATACAAATCAAAATTTTTCCAACAAACAACAATTCCAACACAAATAATTAATTTAAATTTAAGTATAAAATAAATAACTATTCGGAAATTTGAGTGAGATAAAAGTTCCCACTCCATTTAAATGATACAAAGATGAATGTTTGGTTATATTCTATTAAATTTGACAAAATGAATGTTTATTTATTTTCTTATTCAAATTAGACAAAAATGAGTGTTTAGTGTCATTCTTTTAAATTGGAAAAGAATAAATGTTTTTGTCTACTTCCAATTAAATGACAAAGTGATTGTTTTCATTCTTTCTCAATTTAGACAAAAATGAATGTTTCATTAGTGAACAATTTACTATGTACATTAATGACAAATAAATGAATATTTATTTGTAAACAATTTAATATACAAATGAATGAATGTTTCATTTATACACAATTCATGTTTATATTTGCAAATAAAAATGTCATCTTTTTATATTCATGTTTTTAAATGCAAAATGTATTTCTTTCTATTCATGTTTATATTTGCAAATAGTTTGCAAATAAAAATGTCGTCTTTTTCTATAATCATATTTTTACTTACAACTAATTTGTAAATAAAAAATGTCCTTTTCAAAATCAGGTTTTTTATAATCATATTTTTATGGCGTCAATCCAATTTCAATAAAAAGGAATACTTTGGGTGTAAATTCTATTACAACAAAATTGGATATTTTGATGTCATACTATTTTAACAAAATGTATGTTTTGAGTGCCATTCATTACAACCAAGATGACTATTTTGATGTCATTTCTAATTACACAAAAATGTCTATTTTGTGTGTCGATCTAATTTAACAAAATGACAGTGAAAAATGAATCTTTTTATTTCCAACAAAAATTTGACCCTTTTTAATTCCTACGAAATTGACAATGGAAAATGTCCTTTTTGTTTTCAACAAAAAGCAATGTTAATTTTTGTCCTCTTTATTTTAACTAACTTCCAAGGTAAAATTTGTCATTTCTAGTTTGACAAGAATAACGATTTTTATTTGACAAATCAAACCTCAACCCAATGGTATAATTTGATTCACAATTTTGTTTCAACACACATATCATCACATCAACAAATTCACATAACAACCTAAACCAATTCAGATATCATGGCAATCAACAATATGGATTTCACCACTTACATATATAGAATTCACAGAGCGAGGAATAATTTAATTTTAATAATTAAATATAGAAATCTCAGCTTGGGGGTTTTGAATTCTTCCAAAAATTTAGATCGCTCTATTCTGTGCTTTATATATCATTGCTACACAACGAACGCATCAAAAATCGTTTAATTCCTCTAACCCCGTCTTCTTCATCGTCGTTTTCTGTAAACCATCTAACCCAAACATCGTCTTCAACATCACCACGTCGCTCCTCCTCTAGACCACCTCGAAGTCGTCGTCTATCAGCCCCGACTCCGATTGAAGAACGCAACGAGAACCCATCATCGCCACCTGATCTTAAAGAGGGGACAAAGCTCTTCAAATTTTGCTTTAGACGTTTTGGGAAATTCAATTTGGGTTGGAAGAGATTAGAAAATGAAATTGGGAGTTTAATGGCCTTTGATTCAGAAAGAATGGCGGCTCCTCATTTGTGATTAGGAATAGGTTTAGAGAAATTTAGGATGTTATATAATGGAGTAAAATATATATATATATATTATTTGGTTATATATTTTATATTATCCCATACTTGTGTCTTAACATATGTAGTAGGTTATAAATTCGCTGACTACACATGACATGTCAATCTAATTAGCATTTATTTCTTATTTAAAAATTCAAAAGAAAATTACATAAGGAAAGAGAATAATGGAAATGTAATTAATGCATGATTTAATGCTAATTGTGACAAAGTTTTTAAATTTAAAATTTCAAAATATATAGCGTTAAAATTGTAGAATTTAAGGAACATATTCAATTGGACATACAAGAATAAGACAACAAAAATGACTAGAAATGCACATAAATAATGTAAACAATATATATATATATATATATAAGGGAATAATATATATATACATGTGGAAATTGTTTGCTTTTGTAAGAATAAATAATAATAATGGGAAAAGGAAAATAAGGGAATGAAAATATAAGGAACGAGAACATGCAAATGAAATAAGATGCATGAATGTGGAAGTAAGGAAATAAATTAATGAAGTGGAGGAAAGAGATGAATGGATAATTTATTGTTTAATGTTAAATGCTAGAATGTATGTAACTTTTAAATTTTCAAACACATAATATTAAATATCATGTGTTATTACATAGATAATGCTATAAGTTTTACTATATATATTTTTTTCTTATGCTTTTTAAGTATAAACAACATGATATAAAAGATAAAGGAATACATATATATATATATGTAACAAAATGGAGAAAGGAGATTTAAAAGGATGTAGATGAGAATACAAAATAAAATACATGTAAATAAAATGTAGGGAAGGAAATAAATGAGTGCATAGGTAATGTGAACTGGGATGCATGAATGTAGGGAAAAAAAAGAAAAAAAAAAAGAAATGTGAGCATGCAAATGCATGATTTATTTGATTATTAATGTCAACATTAATTTTTGTTAACTGCTAGTTAAAACGTGCGTTGCATACCGTTGACACTCTATCTCTTTACAATTTCGCTTATACAATTCAAACTGGAAACATTCTTTTATTATCAATATATTATTAATAAATCAACTTATCAACATATTATTAATAAATCAACTTATCAATATATTAATTTTTTTTTTTTTTTTTTAAATTCTGGCGTATTTTCTAATAAAATTTCCTGAAATAATTTTTTTAAATTCGTTCTCTGATTTTCCGGCTCCCCCAATTAAAATCATTTCGTCCTCGAAAAGGAACGAAGCTAATAATTGTTTTACTAACCGACTCAATTTTCATTTTTATTTTTATTATTGTTATTAGTTCCAATAATTTTATTAGGTGATTAACTTTTTAAATATATATACCTTTTATACATATAAAAATTATATTTTCTAAAATCAGATTATATATATAATCAAAAATACGTTAATTATAAACTGGGCACTCTCAACTCATTCTAGGGCATTACTAACCCCATCTCTAATGAGTTTTCTCATTCTTTGATACCGCTGATCCTATCTCTAATGAGTATTCTTATTGGATATTACTAATCCAATCTCTGATGAGTCTTTTGTTCAGTTCTAACGAGTTGTACCCCAAAGATTTGAGCTAACTAGAGCTCTGATACCAACTGTAATGATACGCATTTTGCTCGACCTTAATCGATTGCTAGATCGATTAAAATCGTTCGAAACCTGCATACGTTAACTTTGGGAATACAATACATTAGAACAATAACAACATACTTTTATAAACATCATAATAATGTTACATCAGAGTACAGAATATCAGAGTACAACGATAAATAAAATACAGCAGAAAACTTATTACAATAAATTAATACAATACACAACAGAATACTTTCTATGCTCTGGACATAGCTTTAGGCTTCGATCCAGAATCTTGCTCAAGAGGTAAATATCTGCAAAAAGCTACTCGACTGCCCGTGTGGAAAAGAGGGCACCCGAGTTTGCAAGTGAAACAAACTATAGGTCAGTCATGGGACTGGTGTGAGAAATCTAACTTAACTAGTCTAATATTAAGGCTAATCACAGGACCACGCCGCTAACACGGAACGGGTTTACTCCATTGGATTGCCAGTGCATAAATTCAATAAATGCTTTTTAGAAAAATGAAACCATTATAAGACTCAAGTCCCATCACACAATGCAACGCAAACCGGAGGATAGAGTTTTACCTTATAATGGTCAAAAATGCTTGATACGATAAAAACGGATTTGATATTACTACCAGTGTATATATGTTTCAAAAACAGTTTCAATCATAATGTATCAATCATAGACGGCATGGGTACCATATATCATGTCGCCATACTAGTTCTACAATCAAAACCGCATGGTGTCGTATTGGAAATTGGGTTTCCATCATGAGTCAAGGCTAGGAACTATCTCCTTATCGATTCGAGATACTCTAGCAAATGCCTCAGGATCACACCTATGGACAACCTTTGGATATCTGCAGGGCTGGTCCACACCTATGTTAGTGGATTAGTTATGCCTATACACACGTTTCCCAGTCACTTTGCACCTCTAGTATGGCCACTAACAACCTATAAAACCGAGGTACCTCATAATCCATCATCCACATAAGTAAAATGTCAGGGCTGGTAGGTCGCTGACATCACTCTAGTTAGAAAGAAACGTGTGCACTCCCTGTGTTCCCTTGCTCCGTTTTAGACTCTTACTAGGGTGTGAGGTTCGCAAAGTTTCGCTATACACAAAGCTACACCTAAATAGGCTATGCTTTGATCATCAACCACAAGGCCTGCTTTTCAGCAAAAGCAATTGATCCATGCATCTTAGCATGTCACATTGTCAATCCATATCATACCATTGATTCCTACCAATATATAACCTCTAAGCTCGTACGTCTCAGAGAAAGGTGTTAAACACTAAACATGTATATATTTAGCAGAGATCAACGAATACAGCATAAAGGAATACAACGTCAGACATACCATCCATTTACAAGTCCGTTCTGGGTCTGAACGAAACCGGAGGAACCTTATTCCTCGCATATCCGAACAATCAGCAAATACGTCCGGACAACTACCACTGCAGCCCCTTCAAGGTAGCTACTCCAATCACGGGCGTTAGTAGTCCTCATCCATTCGATGTGAAGATTGTCGGTCTTCAATCATCGTCTTCAAATCTTTGACTTAGATCGTCGTATGAATTATTTAGAATGGGTTAAACCCGGTCTTTCTGAATAATTTGCGCAATTTAAAATCATGTGCTTTAAAACACAATCAACGCCTCATTCCAATCAAGAATATTCTTTGATTATAATTTAAACCAAATTAAGGTTTATTAAACTAGTCGGGATTAACGCCTTACCGATGTTATCATTTATTAATATCCCATTCCCAACCTATACAACCCATGGAGTAAAACTGGTGGTACTCCATATCTAACACTCAATGTGTTATGGTAAACTTAATTACCGTTTTATCGTTCAAATCTAATTAAAGATTTAACTATCGCTTGGAGTAAAACTGGTGGTACTCCATTATCGTTCATTTCTTGAATTAAGTAAATTTAATTACTTTTATCCTCATTCAATCCAATTAAAGATTTATTACAAACTACATTTAGTTTTAATTTTAAGAATCATTATTTAGTGATTATTTAACTTTCAAGAAATAATCTTACCTTTAACTAGGTTAAAGAACAAATGTCGCTAAAAACATCTTTCACAATAAACCCAAATCATATTTCAATTTAATATATTAGATTGAAAACTTCTCTTTAGAATATTTCGTTAAATCTTAATTAAAAGATTTATGAATTACCAATCTAAATTTCACTGTCAATCGGGTTTTAAGAACTAATGTCATTTAAAAACATTGTTCACAATCAACCCAAAAGTCAGTTTCACTTATTTTTCAATTATGTTTAATAATTGGAAATCTTATTTAAATCTTAATTTAAAAGATTTATTCTTTCTCAAATGGGTTTAAGAACAGTGTTATTTAAGACACTATTCACGACAAACCCAAATTCTAATCTGATATTAAATATCATGCTTTGAACAGAAATTATATCGATTTATGTTCAATATCAAATTCTGAAAACTAACGTATATCAAATTGGGAATAACGATATTTATATCTTCCAAATTCCCACAATAATATCCATATAATCATAGAATCCAATACTGAAATAATCCGAAGATTATTTCCATTCAAATCCATTCCAATATATATATTGGAAAATCTGGGTTTTATCAAAACTGAATATTCCATATCATCGATATATAAATGATAATATTTTCAAAACATTAGATTTTGAAATCTTTTCCTTTTCGATATTCATTATAAAAATGAATAAAATCGATATAAATATCATTCACGTCAAAATGGTGCATATCAAATCAACACGGCTTTATATATTTAAATATATTCGTGTCCATCCCTAATCGGACATTAAAATCAAATTTTGATCTTTTACTGAATATTATTTTAAAATATTCGTTATCTTAAAATATTAATTATTTTAAAATATTTATTCTTTCTGAACTGGAATCAAACATAGTTAATTATCATATAATGTGATTTATATGGATTTCATGCACACATGTATACAACAATAATCAAACACGGTCAACCATAATCCAAAGTGCATTCTACATTGCATAAGCATCAAATATACATCTTTAACGCTATAACAGTCTATCAACCAGTCGACTGGCATACAACTAAATATCGGGATTAGTGTATGTCCAATATCATCCCAATACCCGTGTGGGGTTTTCAGACAACAAACACAGATTTATTTGTGTAGTTGGGCGATGTGTAAAATAAATCGTCCCAATCAATATCACTCAGATGTGTGTACATAAACAAATCATCCGATTTGTTTGTAAATATTTATTTTATTCATATACATATTAAAAATTATATTTTTAACTATAAAATATTTTATTCCATTTCACAACACACAATCACTTTTCACAACACAACCAATCAAACGAACAAGTTGTCCATGGTCTATGGACGACAGGTGTCGGGTGCTGCTAAGCACCGTCTGCATCCTAGTATATATTTCTAACTAGAAAATAAATTTTACAGTGAGAAGTTCTCACATTTGGGATCCACTCCGCCGTGCTTTAATTGTCGATTTATGTAGTATACCTACGTTAAAAATTATATTTTTAACCAATCAGTAATTATTTATTTGTATGATTATTTTATAAATAACATACATAGGCTAGAAATTATATTTTTATCTTTCTGAAAAATAATTTCATATTTTTGTCGCATCATTCCAATAAATAAAAATCATATTTTTATTTCTACTTCATATAATTTTTCTTCGATTAAAAATATAATCTTTCTTCGATTAAAAATATAATCTTTCTTTAATTAAAAATATAATCTTTCTTCGATTAAAAATATAATCTTTCTTCGACTAAAAATCATGTCTTTACCTTATAAAAATTTCATCTTTACATTATAAAAGATCTCGTCTTTACATTATAAAAGTTGAATTTTTATTTCATATCCTCCTACATAAAAACCGAATTTTTATTTCAAGTCTTCATATAATTCAAAAAAATCTTGTCTTTCCCATCATAAAAATCATATTTTTATATATTATATATGTACATATAAATCAAATCTTCATTCACTATAAATAATTAAAACTGAAAATCAAATTCATGCTCTTTTATTTTATAAAAATCTAATTACGGTTTATTTACTAATTTAAACCAACTAATTACATAATCATTAAAATAAATAAAATAAAAAGAAAAGGAAAGAAGACTCATAGTTCATTTGATTTTTTCCAGAGGAGGGAGCATGTGGATAGAGGCAGGGCGGAGAAGCTTCGGGGGAAGGGGATAGGGGCGGAAACGAGGAGCGGGGGGCCTCGACGGCGGGCGCTCGATCGTCAGGAGGGTTTCTGGGTTTGGAGCGGGTCTAGGGCCACGTCGCACAGAAAAGGAGAGAGGAGAAGGGAAGGAGAGGCAGAGGGGGAGGATGGCCTAAAGGGGGGCGGCGCCGTCGCGCACGGTGGCAGGGAGATGGAGATTGCGACGCGCGATTTTGGGTTTTTTTGTCTCTGTAATGAAATCCATCGTGGAAGAAAAGGGGAGGGGGTGATATGTCAATAAATAAATTTATTTTATTATTTTTAATTCTCAAAAAGTAACTTTTTATTTTGACCTCCAAACGAGACCTACCAAATGTCGTCCATAACTAATTACCCCCATTCCAAACACAGTGGGATATGTATCGTAAGCCAGTTTGGCTGTTTCGATCGGTTTCCGTCAAAATCAAAATATAAATCTATACATTGAATTCGAATGCACATTTCAATTTACCAGGGCCACATACGGACTCTAAAAATTCGCGAAACATATTTTCTAGCTTCGTATTGACGATACGGTTCTAACAAAACTAATTTCGTCAAATTTGGAGACTATTTGAAAAATGATCAATTTCTGGTCGATCCAAATTGACTGAAACTGTCAAAACATGTTTTCCTTTCCCACGCTCAATGTTGATCCCAAAAATTATGAATTTTGTAATCTAGAAATAATTCGACATCTCAGATCCAACAAAAGTGGTTTCGTCGAAAACGGAGGTCGTTTGCAGAATTCCAATTTTTATGGGCTATATTTTCCATAGGGAGTATTCTGAATTTTCAACTAGGCATAACTTTTTATTCCCGCTATGAAATTTCAATTTTTCGGATTCGTTGGAAAGATATTTTCAAATAGATTCTAATATATTTGGTTTCGCTAAAATTCGGTTTGTTTTGAATCTTGTACATTCATTTGAAATTTGAAATCGAAATTTCAAACTACCGCGCCATTTCCAATTCCTTTTATAATTAAAAATAGATAGTTATATTCTAACTTCAATTCAAATAAATATATACGTTCTAATTCTATTCAAAATAAATTTCTCATCGTCATTATTTAAAATAAATCATTTTAAATATTCAAAATTCATCAAAATTGCGAAAATAAATTTTTTAAATTGGTTCAAATTTTCCGGGTTGTTACAATTTTATTATCAACTGATTCTACATCAATATTGTAAATCACATAAAATTTCATGTTTAATGATTGTTTTAATTTTTTTAACTTAAATTGAACAAAGGAAGCCTAAATTTAATTTTAAGTTTTCTTTTATTTAAAACAAAATTAATTTTTGTTATTTTTAATTGGTAAATTTTTGGGTTGTTACAGTCTCCTCCACTCAAAAATTTTCATCCAAAAAAAAAAAGTAAGAATCTATTGGTATACTTTATCATATAATCAGCTTATGAATATTTAAACTACTTGGTTAGTTTACAAATCGTTAAACTCTTTTAAAGTACTGGTATAATATACATTTCTCACTTTCAGAACTTGAAATTAAATATCAACGAAGTTGCAATCATAACCAGATCTATTTTCAAGCGACTAGTATAACGCCCCACCTCTATACTCGTGTTAGCCAATGCCATTGCAAGCAACAGTGTCAACTAACCAGAAGAATAAGGCTGTTGAGGAGCGACCATCTGTATATTAGCTTTGAAAAAGTGTTAAATATGTCGGATAATATGGTCTAATTTTTTGAATCTCATGAGGAAATCCGACACATCTAAATCAAGTCCAAATCTACTACGTAGTGGCTATATATAATTCGGAAAGCAATATAAAATGCATTACAATAAATCAGAGTCATACACAGATATTCGTATTATAAGGCGGAAATAGATATGAATAACAACACATGAGTATAAATACAAAGATAGTGGCCATAGTCGATCCACTATACAACAAAAGAATATGCGTACATGAAATCTAAGGTACATGTATAATCAAGAGCTACAACTGAAATGTAGATAGCAAAAAGCTAAAAGGCTGTCTCTGCTAGAAGTCCAATATAAGCACCTGCAATACTCGATCCAACCCGAGTATTATTTATAAGAATAAAAAATAAATGGATCAGTCTTGCTATACTCAACATAATAAACTGAAAAAGAATAAGAGATATGAATAGAAAATGACATATATAAAATAATTGCAATGTTCACATGTAATATGTGAAGGCCCGATATATCCAGAAAATATGCCAAAGAAATCTCGACCTTATATAAGGGTATCTCAATAACAAAGAAACTAAGATTGATAAATCAATATCAATACGAGATTGACAACACATATGTCAATAAAAATAAGATCGAAGAAATCAATAAATTAGAAATCTCGAAGATCCCAAAGAAAGGGAAGACCTAAGTCAAGGAGGGAGCCCAAAGGCTCATCAAAAGCAATATGGGAGTCCGAAGACTCAACCAAGTAAATATGGGAGTCCGAAGACTCAACCAACCAATATCGAAGGTGAGACGTGATCTCAAGGCTTAAGCCATAGTGTTGAGTCGAAGCTCCTACGATGGTCCAAAGACCGCGGGTTGCGACCCCGCAAGATGATCCAAAGATCATAGATAAAACCAATGAACAAGTTGTACATTCCACTAGAAATATGAAATGATCATTGCCACGGTGTTCAATCGAACGAGTCCAAGAATTAACCGTCAAAGCAAACACAAGGGGTCATAGTCCTTGTTTTTTCTAAGGCGTTTAATTAGATTTCTCATACGAACGAGAAAAAGGTTTATGAAATCGTATACCAGTAAATAGTAAAACAAAATTGGAAAATAACCTCATATAATGATGTAGAATTTGAAACCGTTTAGTAAAAGATTGGTATCTACTAATAATTTTAAAACCCCTTTTTATATAGTTTCGAAATGGCAAATCTCGTGTGATATTAATCGAATTAACGATCAAATGAAGAATTTATGTTTTAATAACGTAGACAAAATCCGACGACTATCGATTATAAAATTCGTTCACCACGAATGAATCGAATATTCATTAAATCGAGATGCAGAAATATGCGAACCAAAAAAATGCAAAGTCACAAAAGAAGTCGAAATGGGCCGAAACTCGGCCGAGAATGAGCTCAAATGGCCCTAAACTTTTGACCGTGGTTGCCACCGATCAACAACAGAAAAATAAGATTCAGACATCTGAATTAAAATTTCAGACGTTTGAATTTGAAATTTTGCAAACCAGCAAGGTTTTATTTCATTTTGGCCCCCTTTCAGACGTCTGAAATGTTTGGGTCAGACGTCCGAATTACAATTCAGACGTCTGAAAATAAAATCCAGACTTCTGAACTGCTCTGCTTGTTCCTATAATTATTTGATGCAGGTCAGACGTCTGACCTATAATATTCAGATGTCTGAATCCTGAACTAGAGCACAATTTGCCTTGAAAACATGTTCAAAACGATATCAATGAATGCCCGAAGGCCTATGATGTTATATACATGTATATGAGGCTCCAAAGACTTGCCGAAACAGCCTATAACACCCAAATACACATGCACAAACATTCATACAAGAGATTAGTAATGGTTTTAATTATAAATTCCAAAATAGGCAAATTTTCTAACTAAAGCAATCAAATACGATTCAAGCGACTTGTGAAGGCTTAGGACTATGCCGTGGCGGCAACGGTGCTTCACAATACCGCCAAAACAACATGCAACATATGAACGGATCATTTGAGCACTCCAAATCATAATTTTCCAACTCAATGAAACATGAATACATGATATCGACTAAGTTACACTAGCATAACCAATGCACTAGCATATGCAAACTCAATGAACACTAAATTACACTTTTACAAGCCAATGGCTTGAGGTATAGATGTGAGTTCAAAAAGATCTCACCTTTGCTTTTTTAGATACAAGGAATCGATCCAAAAGCAAGCTAAAACAACCTCTCCTCCAATATAACTTGCTATCTTCAATCTAAACATGAATGCACAAATTTCCTAGAAATTAGGTCATAGGAAATACCATAAATTAAAGAGGAAACAAGATGGAGAAGATGGAGAGGAGCTTACCTAAGCTTTTCCTTGGATTTGCACTTGATTTCAACAAGAATTGGAGCTCCAAGATTAAGCTAGGGTTTAGGAAATTTTAATTTCCCATTCCTTTCATCATTTTCTAATTTCTTTTAAGTGCTAAAGAGAATGGGAGAAAGGAGGGCAGATGGAGCTATTAAGTGAGTGGGCTAGGTTGGCCAACCAAGCCTAACCAAGGTGCCAAAATTCCGAATCTCGGAATACATCGATGCTTACACTTTTGACGTTGTAAACGACGTTTTGAACTCAATGGAAGTGGTTTCGAGTTCACATTTGTCCATATGTAAAAAGTGATATTGAAGGACCAAATTCGCCCAACTCAAAAGGTATCGATGTTTATAGTAAAAAAATGTTGTAAACGATGATCCGGACACAATGGAAGTGGTCTCGAGTCCAGATTCAACCGTATCCAAATGTGACTTTTTGGATATACATCGATTAATGATTAACGACATTATATTTAAATAAAATATTTAAATATATTATCATTAAATATGCGGGTTTTTACAGACTTCCCCCCCTTAAAGAAATTGCATCCTTGTAATTATTTAAGGAAAAACTCAATATAAATAACAACCACGCATCAACAAAATATACATCAAAATATATTAACTCAAAATTCACTTTTGAATTATTTCATAAGATTTTAACTTTGAGTTATAAATCACTATATAACTTAAGTTTATACACATATAATGTTCAAATAAAAGTCACAAACATAAACGAGAAACTAATTTATTTCAATCAAATTAAAAAGTTGGAAATATCAACTATCCAAAATCGTCGAACATTCCATATCACATTTTAGAGAGATATTTTATCCCTTATAAAATTTCTTAAATGTATTATAGCTTACCAAATTTTCTCACATTGGATAGGTTGTATATGATGGTCATATATATCCCATTCACAAGGATAAGTGATTCCGCCGGGAAAACAAGAACATGAAAAATAAAATTCCGGGTTGTACACCCTAAATTGGAAATATTAGCACGTTCTCTAATATTTGCTGAACAAATAAATTGGAACTTTTAAGTTTCCAATAAACCCCAAAAATTTCAAATTTGAATTATTAGCACGTCCTCTAATATTTCACGAACAACTCCTAAATCATGCGAGCATGATAAATGGCAGAAGTTGGAAGAATCTTAAGTAACTTGAAAACTTTGATTTTCAAATTCTCGAGGATATTACCAACAAGAGATGTCGAAGATGGATGATTCTTTTGGAATATCTACTATGGACCTTTGAGCGATTAGGCCAGTACATTCCTAAAAATCATCACAAACCTCGAACAAACAAGGCATGCAAATAAACATGCAATGAACGTCCTCCCTTCAGGGAAAGAGTTCAAACATTTATGAAAATGGAATTATCCAAAAGAAAAAAATGGCCAATTCCAAACCGAAAGTCACCAAATCAACTAGTCTTTAACTTGGTGGAAGGATAAGCAACTTCCTTCACCGCGAGGTTGCAATTCTTCATGGGAATATTTTGTCTTTCAACAAGGTGGTCCGACACCACAAGGAGAATCAAATAAGCATTTCGTCTTACAATGAGGTGGCTTCACACCTCTCTAAGCTTTTCATCTCACGACAAGGTGGCTTCACACCTCACTAAGTGTTTCGCCTAATCGACGTGGTGGCTTTACACCCTGAAGAGAATTACTAAGCTTTTCGTCTCGCGACGAGGTGGCTTCACACCTCACTAAGCTTTTCATCTAATCGACGTGGTGGCTTTACACCCTGAAGAGAATTACTAAGCTTTTCGTCTCGCGACGAGGTGGCTTCACACCTCACTAAGCTTTTCATCTAATCGACGTGGTGGCTTCACATCCCAATGAGAATCAACTAAGCTTTCGTCTCGCGACGAGGTGGCTTCACACCTCACTAAGCTTTTCATATGATCGACTTGGTGGCTTCACACCCCAAAGAGAATTAACTAAGCTTTTCGTCTCGCGACGAGGTGGCTTCACACATCACTAAGCTTTTCGTCTAATTGACGTGGTTGCTTCACACCCCAAAGAGAATTATCAACATCAATGTACAAAATTTATACAACACATGTGATCTAACGAAGATGATCATACATGATCCTGAGATTTCATCCGCAGGAATGAATTCGAGTCCCAACTGACTAAATCCAAAAATTAACCAACAAAGTAAATGCAAGTGTGTCGACCCACTCATTTTTACCAAGATGTTTAATTAAATTCCTTATTCAATTGAAAAGACAAAATTACTTGTTTGAAAGAAGTAAGACTCCAAAAGAAGTGAGAATTCTCAATCATTACCCAAAGAAAGCTAAAGACGTCTTAATAGAAAAATAATTGGGCAACAAAAGCTCAAGGAAAGCATGTAAGAATTTTCACAAACCATAGATTTGGAAAATTGAAAAACTTCAATATATAGTAGGCACGCAACAGTACTTAAGAGCATGGTGCCCCAAGTCCCTTTGACGTAGAGAAGGTAGATGATCCAAAAATGAACAACTAGTAAAAATAGTAAGAATGGTACCTTGATAGGTATTAGCTCTCTTTCTTCTTACCCTTACGCCTAGGGCATGAAAGCAAGAAATGGCCCGAGTCCTTGAAATAACAGCAAAAGAGGGGCCTATGGCACTTGTTAGCGTAGTGGTCGCTGGCGCCACAATTATGACATTCTCCACTAACACAAGTAGGAGTATTTTCTACGGAAGTTGCTTGTTTCCCTTTCTTCCTTGAGTAGGAGTCTTGGGATTTATGGTCGGATTACCCCTTCCTTCCTTTACTAGCAACCGCGATACCACTATCTCTATCATTATCGGCTTCCTCAAGACTAAGTGCAATATCCACTAACTCGTCAAAAGGATTGGCCAATTTAAGAAGTAAAGACTTTTTGAGATTTTTGTTGAGCCTACGTACAAATTTACGATTCTTCTTCTTCGCTGTATCAATATACTCAAGCCCATATTTGGAGATAGAGTCGAAAGATGTGGCATACTCAGCCATAGAAGAGTCACCATGCACAAGGTAAATAAAACGTCGGGCTAATGCCTCCCTCACTCTCTCGGGGATGAACTTGGCTTCAAACTTTTCTCGGAATTGTTTCCAAGTGAGGTCAACTTCTTGAATTTTGGAAGTCATAAGCTCATACTGGTCGAGAGCCCGATCTCCGAGCATACTAGAAGCGGCTTGGACCTGATGCAAGTCCGAAAGGTCCATGTGGGAAAAGATGCGGTCACATGTCCTTAACCATGATTGAACCTCAATAACATCTGTAGAGCCTTTAAACAGTTTTCCACCAAGCATGGTGAAATCACCACATAATCGTGCGAATCCGGGTTTAGGATAGGTAGGCACGGAAGTGCCTCCGGCAGAATGAGAATTAGTCACAAGATCCAAGAGTTGTTGAGAGGACATAAAGGCTCCCTCTTGTGGGGGATTGCTTGTAGAGCCAACATCTCGATGAAAATTTCTAACCATTCTTCTCCTCTAAAAGAAAGAAGAGGAAAAGGTTAGATTCAAATAAAACTGATTGGTCAAACAAAGGATCAAAATACAAGATAGGATATGATGGGTCCTAAGACTTAAATAAAATCCTAAACACGATTTCCTATGAAACTTAGGACAGTGATCCTCGCCATAATATATTATATTGTTCCGAACTTGGCTCCGATACCAAGTGTAACTCCCCACCTCTATACTTGCGTTAGCCAAAGCCATTGCAAGCAACAATGTCAACTAACCCAAATAATAAGGCTGTTGAGGAGCGACCATCTGTATATTAGCTTTGAATGAGTGCTAAATATGTTGGATAATATGGTCTAAATTTTTAAATCTCATGAGGAAATCCAACACATCTAAATCAAGTCCAAATCTACTACACGGTGGCTATATATAATTCAGAAAGCAATATAAAATACATAACAATAAATCAGAGTCATACACAAATATTCATATCACAAGGCGAAAATAGATATGAATAACAACACAAGAGTATAAATACAAAGATAGTGGCCATAGTCAATCCACTATACAACAAAAAAATATGTATACATGAAATCTAAGGTACATGTATAATCAAGAACTACAACTCAAATGTAGATAGAAAAAAGCCAAAAGGCAGTCTCTGCTAGAAGTCCAATATAAGCACCAGCAATACTCGGTCTGACCCGAGTATTATTTATAAGAATAAACAATAAACGGATCGGTCTAGCTGTACTCATCATAATAAACTGAAAAAGAATCAGAGATATGAATTGAAAATGACATATACAAAATAATTGCAATGTTCACATGTAATATGTGAAGACCCGATATATCCAGAAAATATGCCAAAGAAATCTCGACACTATATAAGGATACCTCAATAACAAAGAAACTAAGATTGATAAATTAATATCAGTATGAGATTGACAACACATATGTCAACAAAAAAAGATCGAAGAAATCAATAAATTAGAAATCTTGAAGATCCCGAAGAAGGGGAAGAACTAAGTCAAGGAGGGAGCCTGAAGGCTCATCAAAAGCAATATGGGAGTTCAAAGACTCAACCAAGTAAATATGGGAGTCCAAAGACTCAACCAACCCAATATCTAAGGTGAGACACGATCTCAAGGCATAAGCCATAGTGTTGAGCCGAAGCTCCTATGATGATCCGAAGACCGCAGGTTGCGACCCCGCAAGGTGATCCGAAGATAATAGATAAAACCAATGAACCGAAGTTCCCCAAGATGATCCGTAGACCATCAGAATGATCCGAAGGTCGGAATCATCCGAAGGTCAAAATGATCCGAAGATCCACCGGAACCGAAGTTCCTATGATAAGATGGAACCGAAGTTCCTCAATTAGTCTGAAGACTCTCAAGATGAACCGAAGTTCCTCGGGATGACCAGAAGATCATCAAAATGACCCGAAGGTCGGATTGATCCGAAGATCAAATATAATGTAACTACGCCAAGCTAGTAAATATAAGAGTCAAGCTACATGTCCCATAACCACTTGCTCTACTCGAATATTTACAAACAAGTTATATATTCCACTAAAAATATGAAAGGACCATTGCCACAGTGTTCAATCGAATGAGTCCAAGAATTAACCGTCAAAGCAAACACAAGGGGTTATATTTCTTGTTTTTATTGAGGCATTTAATAAGATTTCTCATACGAACAAGAAAAAGGTTTATGAAATCATTTACTAGTAGATAGTAAAAAAATTTGGAAAATAACTTCATATAATGAAGTAGAATTTGAAACTGTTTAGTAAAAGATTGTTATCTACTAAAAATTTTGAAACCCCTTTTTATGTACTTTCGAAGTGGCAAATCTCATGTGATATTGATCGAATTAACGATCAAACGAAGAATTCACGTTTTAATAACGTGGATGAAACTCCACGACTATCGACTATAAAATTCGTTCACCACGAATGAATCGAATGTTCATGAAATCGAGATGCAGAAATCTGCAAACCAGAGAAACTGCAAAGTCACAAACGAAGTCGAAATGGGTCAAAACTCGGCCAGGAATGGGCTCAAATGGCCCTAAACCGTTGATCATGGTTTCCACTGGTCAACAACAGAAAAACAGGATTTAGACGTCTGAAATAAAAATTCAGACGTATGAATTTACAATTTTGCAAAACAACTAGGTTTTAGTTCATTTTGGACCCCTTTCAGACATCTGAAATGTTTGGGTTAGACGTCTGAATTACAATTCAGACTTCTGAATTGCTCTGCTTGTTCCTATAATTATTTGAAGCAGGTTAGACGTCTGACCTATAATATTCAGATGTCTGAATCCTGAACCAGAGCATAATTAGCCTTGAAAACATTTCAAAACGATATCGATGAATGCCAGAAGGCCTATGATGTTATATACATGTATATGTGGCTCCAAAGACTTGCCGAAACAACCTATAACACCCAAATACACATGCACAAACATTCTACAAGAGATTAGCAATGGTTTTGATTATAAATGGTTTTGATTATAAATTCCAAAACGGGAAAATTTTCTAATCAAATCAATCAAATACGATTCAAGCAACTTGTGAAGACTTAGAACTATGCCGAGGCGACAATGGAGCTTCACAATACAGCCAAAACAACACGCAACATATAAATGGATCGTATGAGCACTCCAAATCATAATTTTCTAACTCAATGAAACATAAATACATGATATCGACTAAGTTACACTATCCTAACTAATTCACCAGCATATGCAAACTCAATGAACACTAAATTACACTTTTACAAGCCAATGGCTTGAGGCATAGATGTGAGTTCAAAAAGAACTCACCTTTGCTTGTTTAGATACAAGGAATCGATCCAAAAGCAAGCTAAAGCAACCTCTCCTCCAATATAACTTGCTATCTTCAATCTAAACATGAATGCACAAACTTCCTAGAAATTAGGTCACAGGAAATACCATAAATTGAAGTGGAAACAAGATAGAGAACATGGAGAGGAGCTTACCTAAGCTTTTCCTTGGATTTGCCTTTGATTTCAACAAGAATTGGAGCTCCAAGATTAAGCTAGGGCTTAGGAAATTTTAATTTCCCATTCCTTTCCCCATTTTCTAATTTCTTTTAAGTGTTAGAGTGAATGGGAGAAAGGAGGGCTGATGGAGCTCTTAAGTGAGTGGGCTAGGTTGGCTAACCAAGCCCCAACCAAGGTGCCAAAATTTCGAATCTCGGAATACATCGATGCTTACATTTTTTGATGTTGTAAACGACGTTTTGAACTCAATGGAAGTGGTTTCGAGTTCAAATTTGTCCATATGTAAAAACTGATATATTGGTTATACATCCAAATGAAAGGACCAAATTCGCCCAACTCAAAAGGTATCGATGTTTATAGTCAAATAGGTTGTAAACGATGATCCAGACTCAGTGGAAGTGGTCTCGAGTCCAGATTCAACCGTTTGCAAAATGTGACTTTTCGAACATACATCGATTAACTATTAACGATTAACGACGTTATATTTAAATAAAATATTTAAATATATTATCGTTAAATATGCGGGTTGTTACAACTAGAGTGACATCCGTAATTTTTATCTTATTTTATAGTATTTTAGTTCATACGTTGGCTAGGTGTATGTCTACAATCTCTAAATATTTGATTGACAAGTTTGAATAATAAGTGAAATAATTTAAAATAATTATCTCAAAATTAAATATACAAAATTTTCTTTTTTAAACATGCGCTGTATGATGTGCCAGGACGATACAAAATGATCATCAAGGTAGAATGATTCGAAAACAGAACCTATCGTGTAACTCACAACACATGGATAATATATAATATTAAAATATACAACATGAAATAGTAATGAAGCATAACTGAACAAATAATCAAATTTTCATAAATCCATAAAACTTGGGTACAATACTTCTCGATACAAGAATCTTTAATGTAGTATGCCTTGCTACACCCCTCAGAGTCTCAATAACATCAACATACATCGGAAATGGAAAGAAAAAACTAGATAGTAGGTAGTAATAGTAATACGCCAGCCTCCTCGTCACCGCACAACAACACAGGCACCAAACCTGCTACCTGCTACTCAGTCTGCCTACCATCAAAATGGTGAACAACCAAAGGTAATAAGAGGGAAACATAAAACCTTGAGTCAGACAACAGTCTTATTGAGCGATGAAATAGCTAACAAATAGTTACATCAAATAATATGAGTGAAGGCGGATCAACCAACTGATCTGCCCAACAACCAACAAGTTAACATGTGAAAACCATCTATCACATGTCGCATTAGAAATAACAATGGACTATACCCAATCCCGCTTCTCTTTGATATCCTATGGCGATGACGTACCCAAAGAAATTAGAGAAGAAAACATGAAATCAACCATAATATCCATAACATATAATGTCCTATCCATTACCAACTACAGCCGTGAATCCATCAGTTATCGAACTTGCATTTTACCGATCAAAAGGGCTAATGGAAAACCCTGGTTCTATCCAAACTACCATACGCCATCGTGACTCGTATGTTTGTGTGAAAACCCGTAACTCCCCCGTAAAGGAAAGCGCCGGATAGTTCGAGAACAAGCCACAACAGAACACATACAGAAGAACATTTCATTGTATATAACAGCAATGCATCAGATTACAAGAATATACAGAGTATAAATGAATATTACACAGAAATATCAGAGATTTAAATTACATTTAAATACATAGCAGCGGAAAATAATACAATACACAACTAGAATGAGATATACGGATACAAAGCTTTCCGGATATCGTTCCAGCTGTAAACCAGGATCCTGTGAATATAAATCTGCAAAACCAAAACTACTAGCTGCCCATGTCAAAATAAGGGCACCCAGAGTTTAGGTTAAAACAATAAACTCCAGGTCAGTCATGTGACTGGTGTGAGAACTAAAACAGTTATTAATCTTTATTTTAAAAGTTAGGTAAATCAAGGGACCACGCCGTATAACACGGAACGGGTTTCCTCCCAAGAATACCAGTGCATAAAACAAACAGCGCAATGCTAAATAAAGAAAAATGAAGCTGTTATAAGACCCAGGTCCCATCACACAATGCAACGCAGCCGAGGATAGGGTTTTCCCTTATAACAGCCAAAGAATGCTTGATACGTTTTAAAACAAATCATTTGATACTATAGTCAGTGCATAGTGTATAAAACAACTTCAAATCATAAGTATCAATCATAGGCGGCATGAGCGCCCCATCCCACTATGTCGCCATATATAGGATTACAACTAAAACCGCAAGATCACGTATTTGGAAATTGGATTTCCGTCATGAACCAAGGCAAAAGATAGTCCTTACCGAATTCGAGACTGCCTAGCCCGAGTCTCAGGATCAGAACGCATCGACCCTTGGATCGTCAGGGCCGGTCCACACGGAGTGGATTAAAATGCCTAAGCACTACGTTTCGCCGCCCTTTGGGGCATAAGCGAGCCAACGAATGACTCCATCGGACCCGGATCGTCCGATCTAACCGAGGCGCCTCGCAACAGCAACAACCACATAAGTCAAACTCGTCAGGGCGCGTAAAACCACTGACGCCACTTTTAGCTAGGAGGAAACGTAGGCCCTTCCTGAGGTCCTTTCTCCCGTTTCTGGTTCATACCGGGGTGTGAGGCTCGCGAATTCACGTTACTCAAAGCTGTACCACACAGGCTGTGCTTTGATCATCACCACAAGGCTTTGCTTTTCAACAGAAGCCTTGATCATTTGCATCTTAGCATGCTACACAGGCAAACCATTCTATGCAACCGATATCAGTCACAGAGAATGGAATCCGATGTCAGACACACAGTCCATTTACAAGTCCGTTCTGGGTCTGAACGAAACCGGAGGCACCTAGTACCCCACATATACATCGATCTCCAAGTACGTCTGGACGATCACCAACGGTTTCCATCTTCTTGGGTGTACAGCCCAATCAAGATTATCAGTAATCACCCAAACGACGTGAAGACTTCTGGTCTTCGACCATCGTCTTCATCTTCGACTCATCGTCGTATCAGTTATTCAGAATGGGATAAACCCGGTCTTTCCGAATAACTCGCGTATATTTTAAATAAGTGTTACACAAACACAACATACGCCTCATTCCAATTCATCAGTCACTAACCGTAAATTAATCAAGAGAATAATTCCCCAAATATTAACCCCGAAGGCCGAAACCAACATCAGATCAATATCCAGAAAACCATTCTGCTTGGCTAACCGACAGTTAGTTTCTAAATTTCACGTTCATAGGGAAAGGTTCCCATTAAATTTATCAAAGATAAATTCCTTGAATTTATTCTTTAATCTACTTTTGAATTTCGATTCAACTAGTCGGGATTAACGAAACTTACCGAAGTAATCATTTGTTTTAATTTTCCCAATCCCAACCTATTAATCCCATGAAGTAAAACTGGTAATACTTCATATCTAACACCACAGTGTTATCGGTAATTCAATTACCATTTCACGTTCAAATCTAATTAAAGATTTAACTATCGCCTGAAGCAAAACTGGTAATACTCCATTCTCGATCATTTTAATCTAATTAAAGATTCATTAAAACTCCACTTAGTTTTAATCGTTAACTGGGTTAAAGAATCAGTGTCATTTAAAACACGGTTCACGATAAACCCAAAATCACATTCATTAATTATCGGGTTAAAGAACGAGTGTTATTTAAAACACTGTTCACGATAAACCCAAAAATCATTCCATTTATTATCGGGTTAAAGAACAAGTGTTATTTAAAACACTGTTCACGATAAACCCAAAAATCAATACCAATTCAATTCCAATTAAATATCATTTAATTGGTACACTTCATTAAATCTAAATAAAAAGATTTAATCTTTTCTCAACTGGGTTCAAGAACAGTGTTAGTGAAGACACCATTCACGACAAACCCAAATCACATTTGATATTCAATACAAGGCTCTGAATAGAAAATATATCGGCTTATGTTCAATACCAAATTCTACGACTAACAAATGTCGTATTGGAAATAACGATATAAATATATATATCTTTCAAATTCCCATAACAACATCTGTATAATCCCGAATCCCAACATCGAAATATTCCAATGACAATTTCGATTCAAATCCACTCCAATGCAATCATTGGAAATTTTGGTTATTTTTAAAACCCTTTTCAAGTTCAATTTATTTATTTAAAAATAAATAGAATTATAATTCTAGTTCAAAACTAGTTCATTTCGATAAAAATCTATTTTTACCTTTTCAAATATGGAGTTTTTCATCCCAAATCTTCACAAATCATTTCTTATGATTTTACACAAATTATTACTATTTTTAATAATTTTATCAAGGCCCGTACAGTCGATTTCCATCAACGGTCATCGAACTGCACTTATAGCGACCTTTTCCAAATTTGATTTGGACATAATTCCAAATCCAACCGTTAGATTTCTAATTTCTAATATTTGTTAGAAAGCTCTTTTCGATACGAACCCAACGGTTCCGGTTTTAGGAGAATCCGACGGTCGGATCTCCCGTAATGTTCGTTTGAAATAAATGGTCGAAATTCACGAACTGCCGCAGCGCGGCGCGTTCTATTCAGGCCATTATATTATATATATAATATATATAATATATACTTCGTCGATTTCTATTTAAAACGAATTATATAAATAGTTTTAAAATCGTTTCAAAAGCAATTTCAACTTTCTTTTCAATTCAATTCATTTCGAAATCGTTTTCAATTCAATTTGAATTCGTTTTCAATTCAATTCATTTCGAAATCGTTTTCAATTCAATTCATTTCGAAATCGTTTTCAATTCAATTCATTTCGAAATCGTTTTCAATTCAATTCATTTTGCAATCGTTTTCAATTCAATTTGAATTCGTTTTCAATTCAATTCATTTCGAAATCGTTTTCAATTCAATTTGAATTCGTTTTCAATTCAATTCATTTCGAAATCGTTTTCAATTCAATTCATTTCGAAATCGTTTTCAATTCAATTTATATTCGTTTTCAATTCAATTCAATTTATATTCGTTTTCAATTCAATTCATTTCGAAATCGTTTTCAATTCAATTCATTTCGAAATCGTTTTCAATTCAATTCATATTCGTTTTCAATTCAATTCATTTCGAAATCGTTTTCAATTCAATTCATTTCAAAATGAATAAAATCGATATAAATATCGCTTACGTCAAAATGGCGTCAATCTAATCAACACGGCTTCATAAATTTCTATTTTCAAATATTCTATTTCAAATATTTCTTTTTCACCAAAATAGTTGTTATTATCAAAATATTTCGTTCAACACATGACCAATCTCAATGGATGAGTACTGTCAACACATGAACTTTTATTTTATATCGATAAAGATGTAAATTTTATTTCTAAAATATTTCGTTCAACACATGACCAATCTCAATGGATGAGTACTGTCAACACATGAACTTTTATTTTATATCGATAAAGATGTAAATTTTATTTCTAAAATATTTCGTTCAACACATGACCGATCTCAATGGATGAGTACTGTCAACACATGAACTTTTATTTTATATCGATAAAGATGTAAATTTTATTTCTAAAATATTTCGTTCAACACATGACCAATCTCAATGGATGAGTACTGTCAACACATGAACTTTTATTTTATACTTTATTATTCAAATTGGAATGAGGCCCAATCAATCACCATATAATGTTAATTATATGGATTTTCATACATTACACACATATAATAGCATTGAAAAATAATCAACCATCAACCAAAGTGCACTACACTGTATAAGCATCAAATATAGATATCTAACGCTTATAACAGCCTGTCAATCAATCGAACGACATATTTCATCAATCAGGATGAGTGAACTTCAAATTTCATCCCAACACCCGTGTGGGGTTTCAAACAATCAAACACATATTTTATTTGTGCAGTTGGGCGATGTGTAAAATTTATCGTCCCAATCAATGTCATTCAAATAGGTGTGCATAAACAAACCGTCCGGTTTGTAAATGAATATTTTATTTTATTTCCACGTTAAAAATTATATTTTTAATGAGAAAATATTTTATCTCAACATATGAATTTCTATTCAATTCATTTCTTCAATAAAACGATATTTTTATTTTTCTAACATATTTTAGAAAATTTCGGCGGCATAACGGCACGATATTAGAAACGGGACAAGGCCTAGCCTTATCCCCGGTCTAGTGAAGGCCCACGCCATTCACACATCAATCAAATCAATTTCATTTCACCCAACAGTCAAATATCAATCAAATAATCTAACCAACTACTCAACCAAACAATTTAACAAACAAGTCATCCATGGTCTGTGGATGACGGGTGTCGGGTGCTACTAAACACCGTCTGCATCCTAGTATATATATATAACTAGAAAATTTAAATTGAAAGGTGAGAAGTTCTCACCGATAGCTATCCAACCATCTCGACTCTTCTTTTTGCAGAAGTCTTCGTCGTCCTCGCCTTTTTGTCATCTTCGTTGCCCGTATTCTCTACATATGTTAAAATTGAATTTTTACTTCGATATTCAATATATAAAAATCGAATTTTTACTTTGCTATCCAATATATAAAAATCGAATTTTTGTATTGTTGTTATCTATATAAAAAATCACATTTTTACACTGCTATTTTATAAATAAAAATTCTATTTTTATGCCACTACTATATAGATAAAAATTCTATTTTTATACCGCTACTATATAGATAAAAATTCTATTTTTATACCGCTACTATATAGATAAAAATTCTATTTTTATAACGATGTTATATAATAAAGATTATATTTTTATCACACTATTTTCTACATAAAAATTATATTTTTATATTATTAAAAAAAACATAACTTTCATATATTTAAAACAGAAAAAAGAACATCTAAACTTTTTCATATATACAAAATCGCCCTTTTATCTTTCTAAAAATATTTCCATATATATACGATAAAAATTCTATTTCATATCTTCAAAAACAAAGTATATTTTTTTTCCTTTATCAAAATCCTATCATTGTATTTATATTTTCAAATCCTCTCTTTATATTTTCTAAAAACATATATTTATATTTTAAAACTAATGTTATTTATATTATAAAATCATACTTCTACTTATATATTTTAAGCAAAGCCTATATATTTTTAAAACAAATTTAAACTGATTTTCAAAACAATTTTAAACTAAATTTAAACTGAATTTTAAACTGTTAAAAACTGATTTTTAAAAACTGTTTAAAACTGATTTTAGAAACTTAAGAAGAATAAATAAAAATAAAACCTTTTCTCTGTTTAAACCCCCTGCCATCATTCAAAGCATCGTTCGCAGCTAGGGTTGCGAATTCCGATCGCCTGGGTGGTCGTGTCGATGATCGGTGGCTTCTCCGATGACGGCCTTCGAGAGAGCTTCCTATCGATGCCCCTCACTCTCATCTCGGTGGAATCCCGGGCGCGCGATTCGAGGGGGAACGGCGGCCCTTCGTGGGTTGATTTCGATCAGTTCATGCCACCAGAGAAGACGATGCTTATATCGATTTGAAGACCCTGGGGAGTACTTTGATTTGGTTGTAGGGATTTGGATTAATTCGAGTTGATTTGAGAGATTTTTGGGTTTGAAATCTTGAGCAGTTATTCGCCGTATAACGAGAGAGAGAGAACGATGGTTTTGAATGGTTGACCTCTGGAAGGAAGTTTGACCAATAAGGTCTTAGAAAATTAGGGTTTTCTATTTTATATATATTATTTGTTTTTCCAAAAAAAAAAATACCCGTGTGGCCATACGAACTTCAAATCTAACTCAACGACTGTCGCCCCTAGCTAAATACCCCCATTCCGAACACAATGGGATATGTATCGTAGGCTGATTCGACTGTCTCGATCAGTTTTCGTCAAAATCAACATATAACTCTATATATTGAATTTGAACGCGCATTTCAATTTACCGGGGTCACATATTGATTCGAAAAATTATGAAATTTGAAACCTAGCAATAACTTGACATCACGGACCCAACAAAAGTGGTTTCGTCGAAATCCGAGGTCATTTGCAAAATGTCCATTTTTAAGGGCCTGAATTCCATAGTGACTATTCAGAATTTTCAACTGGACATATCTTTTGATTCCCGTTATGAAATTTCGATTTCCCGGATTCGTTGGAAAGATATTATCAATTAGATCCTAATGTTTTTGGTTTCACTAAAATCCGGATTGTTTTACACCCGGTACATTCAAATGAAATTTGAAATCGAATTATCGAACTACCGCGCCATTTTCAATTCTATTTGTAATTATATATAAATATTTATATTCTAACGACGACGCGTATAAATATATACGTTCGAATTATATTCAAAATAAATTTCTCGTCGATATTATTTAAAATAATTCATTTTAAATAATCAAAATTCGCTAAAATTGTCAAAGTAAAAATTTTAAACTGGCCCAGATTTTCGGGTTGTTACAGTTTGCCTCCTACCTGAGACAACTAAAACACTCCTACTTGATCGATCTAAGGTACTCGATCCTACCTAATCCTTTTAGGCGTCCCCACGATACCTCTGTTTTGAGTCAGTCAGAACACTTCGATAACCAACGACTCCTTGGCATATCAAATCTTTCGATCCTTTCTTCTTGGAGATTTCACATTTTTAGTCAAGTTGCCTCTTGAACTAATTCCAATATCATCTCTGGTTAGCTCCTACTCGAGTCAACCATTATCATCCCTGATTAACTCCTAACTGAGTCAACGCTTCATCGAACTGTATTGTATATCATCCCACGACCAGTTTCACATCAACTTAGATTCGAACACTCCTACCTATGTTCACAATCGATGCACCATTCATCTTTGAGTTGCACATCAATCATCTGAAGGATGTTTCAATCCAAACTTCACCAGCAACTTCAGGAAGCCAAGATAAACAAGCCCCTAAAATCTCACCTTCCTGGGACTAGCCTTTAGGGTCGGTTTCGTCCTTCCCATTTAGCCAAAATTGGCTAATTGGTAGGCCCATGTTCATCCCTACCTCGAGTATGCTCCTCTCGTCTAATTTCCAATCATTTCGGCATCCGCTGTTAAAGCTTCTGTCGGTCCATTCACAGCTCGAGAAATCAAACTTCGACCCATCACAAATCACATCCGATTGACTTGGAATTCACCATTGGCCTCGACCCATCAAAACCAAGCCATTCTCCAGAAATCATCGCTGCCCGGCCACCCCAAGCGGTTGGTGCCGACCTTCATGCTTAGCGTATGAGAACACCAAATTTCCATGCCCTATTCTATTTTCTTCTAGAGCATCTTCGCCAAGTTTCGTCTGAATCCGATCATCTGAACCTCCAATTTGCTCTTTTCTTCAATCCTATGATTCTACGGCAAACGGTCTAATATACAACTCAAGCAATGTGATCAATTCGATCAAAATAAACATTAATCCATAAAACAATGATCATATAAACACGAACAATCCATAAACATAGCATACACATATCCCAATTATGCGATATAGCCTGATTTGGATCTAAACATATGAATAAACATGATTAACGTATTAATTATCCAGTTAATATGATCAAAAATTAGGTTGTCCTTGGGTTTCTTGGTCTGAGATAAACTTGTATGATCCGATCTAAGGTGATTTTAGCATGAAACATATGAATATGATCCTAATTTACCTATACAATCCGTAGCTTCCATGTGAGAGATATCTATCACTCACCAATTTCAAGATTTGAGGTAGATTCATTGAGATCAAATCCAAATAGCATTGAAACATCTTGAACTTGATGCAATCCATAATGAATTTGACTGAAGAAAATGGAGAAATAGGGTTTTAGGCTAAACCTGGAGTATCATAACGTCCAACCTAAAACTTAGAATGAAAAGAGTAACCCTAGTTCTCTCCTCCAGTCCACGTATATACATCTATTGGTCCTACAACTAATGGGTTTAGCAACTCAGCTCATTAGCTACTAACCAGTCTACCTAAACAACAGCTAAAATGTAAAATAGTGATTCCTCCAAAATCGCTAAACTAAATCCTTCATGCGACAAATCTACGGAATTTTAAACCATCATTTTGATCCAGTGGAATCGAACTCAGCACCTTTTTAGATTCCTATCTTAGGTTATGACCCAAACAGTAAACTAAAGGGAAAATGGTCATAATTAGGTTCGATAATAATCATGGACATGTCTCACATCCCCATGAACAACATATCAAAATCTGAGAATGATCTGACCACTAGGGAATAAAATAAAATTATTTTACGATCAGTCGATATGTAAAATACGGGTCGTTACATTCTCCCTCCTTTAGGAATTTCACCCCCGAAATCCCAAACAAACACGAGTAAACACAACATCCTGCATGCTTGCCATCCACGAGTAGCTAATCTACCATCCAGTCTAGCATTCAACAACTCATGCGATCAAAATCCCATCCTAGCATGCAGGATTCTAATAAGATAAGAAACAATGGCATAAGTAAGAAACGACAAATGGGACATACCAATGGAAGAGTTCTGGATGGTTCAAATTCATACTCTTCCGTTTCTCATGTGTAATCGTCATCGTTCTCGCTCCATTGTACCTTGACTAGCTTAACAACCTTTCTTCTAAGATGTTTTGTGTCATTCCCCACAACGCAAAGCGGCATACGAGACCTAGAAACTTCGGGTTCGACTTCAAAATCTTCAAACTGATCAGGAGATACCGTAACACTCCAGTCGTGCACTAACTTCCGCAAAAACGATACATGAAAAACATTATGCACACTTGCCATCTTCTCAGGTAATTCCAATCTATAAGCGAGCTTCCCAATATGCTCGATAATCGGAAACGACCTAACAAACCTTGGCGCTAACTTTCCTTTCCTCCTAAAATGAACGATATTCCTTAGAGGTGAAATGTCAACAAACACCATATCTCCAACTGAGAATTCCAAATCCTTTCGTCGCTTATTGGCATAACTCTTCTGACGATCTTGGGCTGCCTTTATCCATTGTCAAATGACTTCAGTATTATCTTTCATTTTCCTTATCATCTCATGCCCAAGTACCAACTTCTCGCTAGTTTCTAACTGATAAGATGGAGAATTATATAGTCTACCATACAATGCCTCATATGGTGTCATTCCAATACTCGAATTGTAATTATTATTGTAGGCAAACTCGATAAATGTGGATAATCTTCCCAGGATCCTCCAAAATCCAATACACAAGCTCTAAGAAGATCTTCTAACACTCGGTTGACTCTCTCGGTTTGACCATCTATCTGGGGATGACAAGCCATACTCATACATAGCTTGGTTCCCAGTGTGTCTTGCAAACTTTTCCATACTCCACTAGCAAACAATGGATCTCTATCACTAACTATGCTCTTAAGAATTCCATGGAATCAAACTATCCATTTAAGATATAACTCACCCAACTTCTATGCAGTCCTAATTGATCTAACAGGAATAAACCTTGCTCTTTTGGTCAAGCGATCCACGACAACCCAAATACTATCATTTCCTCCCCTTGTCCTAGGCAATCCATTAATAAAATCCATCGATACTTTCTCCCACTTCCACATAGGAACTTCCAATGGCGGTAACAATCCGTTCGGCTTCTTCTACTTAGCTTTAATCAACACAAAGTTCATGCACTTCGAGATAAATTTCCCAACGTCCCGTTTCGTACCTTCCCAATAGTAAACTCGCTTTATATCTCGATACATTTTATTACCTCCTGGATGTATCGTCAATCTAGTGTGATGACAATGACATTCCCTCAGAACCTCATCTCTCAATCCATCTATATCAGTAACAACCAGTATTCCATTCTTACGAAGCTAACCATCTAAATCAACTTCGAAATCCTTAATCTCCTCTGGTCCTACTCTCATCTCTATCCTTCGTATGATTTCCATAAGCTTATCATCTTGCTTATAGCTTTCGCCAAGACTTTCGATGAGAGTCGGTCTAATTGATAAGCTTGCTAACATCTCGGGTTTCAACTGACGCTGAGGTCTAAGGTCAAAGCTAGCCAAATATTCGAGATGCTTCAATTTTGTGAACAAGGCTCCCAGACTTGCATGTCTTCAACGTAACACATCGGCCACTGCATTACCTTTCCTGGAGTATAGGCTATCCCAAAATCATACGATGCCAAAAACTCTTAGCATTGTTGTTGCCGAAGATTCAAATCCTTCTGGGAGAAAAGATATTTTAACAACTTATTATCCGTGAACAACTCAAATCAAACTCCCAACAAATAATGCCTCCACATTTTCAGAGAAAATACTATCACAGCTAACTCCAAATTGTGAGTCTGGTAATTCCTTTCATGCGGCTTCAATTGTCGACTTGCATAAGCCACAACACTATCCTTTTGCGTTAACACCGCTCCAAGTCCAGAGCCACATGCATCAGTATATACTACCATCTCTTCATTCCTATTTGGAATAGTCAGAACATGAGAACTTGTCAATCTTTCATTCAAAATTCCAAAGGCTTGCTCACACTTCGCATCCCACGTGAAGACTTAACTTTTATTCATTAATCCGGTTAATGGTGCAGCCATCTTAGAGAAATCCTTGATAAATCATTGATAATATCCTGCTAAACTAAGGAAACTTCTAACATCCATCGCATTCTTTGGTCGATCCCAGTCTTGAATTTTTGCTACCTTCACGGGATCCACCGCTATGCCTCTTCCCGATACGACATGACCCAAGAACCTTACTTCTACCTTTCATAAGTGTCACTTCGAAAACTTATCCTTCAGCTGATGTTTTTGTAAGTTTTCCAAAACAATTCTCAAGTGCATCTTATTCTCTTCCTCATCCCTTGAGTATACCAATATGTCATCCACGAACACATGTTTGAACTTATTCAACTAATCTCTAAAAACTCGATTCATAAGATTCAAAAAATATGCTGGCACATTAGTCAATCTAAATGGCATTAGTAGCCACTCATAAAATCCAGATGGTGTCCTAAAAGAAGTCTTCGACACACTATCCCTAGCCGCTCTCAGTTGGTGAAATCCCATCGCCAAAACCATTTAAGAAAACATCTTGGCTTCATGAAGCTGATCAAACAAGTTATCCATTCTCGGTAAAGGAAACTTTTTTTTCTTGGTCACCTTATTCAGCTCACGATAGTCCATGCATAATCGCAATGATCCATCAGCCTTGGTCGCAAACATAACTGGTACCCCTCATTCAGATACACTTCTCCTAATGAATCCTTTACTTAGAAGATCATTCACTTGCACCTCTAACTTTCGTTGTTCCTTAGATGCCATCCGCCTAAGAGGCATAACAATAGGTCTAGCTCCATCCACTAAATCAATCTGAAACTCACTCTCTCACTGCAGCGACAACCCATTAACCTCATCAAACACATTAGAAAACTCTTGTACGATCGACATTGGTGACAACCCATCCCATGGAATCATAAGCGAATATAAGAAGCTTAACAGAGCCTCATCCTCTAGTAGATAACATATCACAATCATTCGCCCTTCGCATTCCTGATTGTCACATAGATCCTTTTGCAATCAACAATAACCGCATACTTCTTGAGCAAGTCCATACCAAAAATAATCCTAAACCCAACGAAGTTCAAAACAAAACAATCACACACAAAAAAGAGCAACCATGACTCGATAAAACTAGACCACAACAAAGTATACAAAGTATAACAACCCGCATTTTGCGTATCGGAGGATTGTAAAATATTTTTATTTTATTCCCTGAGGGTTGGATCATTCTCATATTTTAATATGTTGCTTATGGGGATGTGAGACATATCCATAATTTTTACCAATTTTGTTTTTGACCATTTCCCCTCTTAGTCTTGTACAGGGCATAACTTTTGACTCGGGTCGAATCAGGTGGTGAGAATTGTGCCATTGGAAAGGAAATGATGATTGCCTTTCCGTAGATTGGTTACATTAAAGATTGGACTCAGAGGTTTGGGAGGAATCGATGGTTTAAGGTTTCATAGTTGGTTGTTCAGGTTTTGTAAGCCTTAAAGGGTTGATTTGAAGAGGCCCATTAATGGCTGGTGGAAAACTATGAATAAGGGGTGAGAGATATGGGAAAGAGTTTAGTTTCTCTATTATCTCATTTGGTGGCCTATGTTCCTCCTTCCTTTAACACCTTTCCACCATTAAAAATCAAAAAATAACGAAGGAAATCGAAGATCTACACCATTTGAGGCCAGATCTACATCGTTTTAAGGGTGATTTCATTGAATCAAGGAGTTTGGATCCAATTGCTTGCTGTCTAGAATCTTAATTCATTGTTTTTGCTCTGATTTGGAGAATTGGTGAGTGATATACATCTCTCACATGGATTCAATCAAGTATATGAATGTTTGGTCCAGTTTTTCATCAAAATCAAGCATTTTCCCATAGATCTATACCTTGGTAATTCCGTTTTCATATGAATCACCCTAGGATCTAAGTTAGCATGTTTTAACTGGTAATTCTTATGCCATGTTATATGTATATGCAAGTTAGATCCGCAAATTAGATTATATATTCATTTATCATTATTTTGGTGAAATTGTGTAATTGTGGTGATAATAGTTGTTTTCATGTTGCTAGTGACTTCATATCATGTTTGTGGTCATGTTTGATGAGTTGGACAAGTTTGTTTAGTCAGATTTGTTGTTTGGCGAAGTTTTGGTTGAATTCAGAGGTGAACGGGGTCTGTGCAGGTTTTAGGTCGATCGTATAGGCCACAGGTCAAGCGTAGTACAAGTGTAGTACAATTTGTGATTGGTTCGAGCAGAAATACACTGGGTCGGTTGCACGTAGCAGGGTGGTCGGGCAGGAATGCACAGGGTCGATTGTGCAGGTATGGTCGAGCAGGGTCTGGTTGAGCAGGGTCTGGCCGAGCAGGGATCTGGTCATGCAGCTTGTGTACAGGTCAAGCAGTGTATGGGCTCGGGCAAGGCGGGTTGAGCAGGCATCAATTCGAGCCGTGATTGTGTTCGGGTCGAGCACAAAGGGGAGGGGTCGGTCACCAAGGAGTGGTCAAGCACAAAGGGGTTGGTCTCCAAGGGAGGGTCGAGCATAATAGGGTCGGTCGTGAGGAGCTTGGTGGTCGGTTGCACAGTGTCATTTTCTGAAAATTTATATTTTTGGGTACGACCCGAATTTGAAGAAAAGAGCTTGAATTTTTTTTCGGGGGCAACCCCCAAACCCTAGCCGCAATGCAGTGACGTAGTTGGCTCAGTGATGGTGTGACTTCGAAGTGAATTTAAGTAGGAAGGTTCGGAGTGTTGAAAGGTGTTCGTTGATCGATGTAGAACAACGAATGAGGTGACAACTCAAAGGTCGTGAGGTGGTAGACAATGGTGAATTGAGAAGGTTGCTTGAGTTATGAAAACTCATCTGGTTGGATGACTAGAGATGCGAAGGCCAAGATATTATCATTGTAATAAGTTCTCGCAGGCTCAAAGCCGGGGTACAATATGGGCACCTAAAAGACCGGTTGTAGGTTGACTACCTTGGGTATCATTGAAAGGCCTAGTTGTCAAGGTTGGACATATATACTATTGTTGAAAGGCGTATGGAGTTTATGCTTGAACTGCGGTTACCATTAGCCCCTGACGTATAATAGGTTGGCCGTCATACGATAAACGATGGTTTCAAAGAAGGATTGACGGTGATAGCCAGAGTTAGTCATGGATGTTTGATTGTTTGGATGCTCTATTTGTATCGTCTCATGTAGATTTTCCAACGTCGAAGGAGATGTTCCTTGGGTGCTTGTCTGATATTGGTTTTGTCCTCTAGTGCTTGTGCTTGAGGGATGTTGAATTCGATTAGGATCGTTTACATGAGATATATAATCTGGATGTCATGAGTGCTTTACCATGATTGAATGGGTGTTCTAGTTTCCACAGATGAATGGTTGAATTGTTTAATGTAAAGGCTATCACTCTTCGATGTGGGGAAGATGGGAGTTGAGTTCTTCTCTGGTGTTTGGTAGATTGGTTTATTAATATACCTATTCTCATAAACTTTATTGATTAAGTTTATTAGCTGTTTTATCGCTCACTAAGACTGTTGTATGACTCAAGGTTTTATGTTTCCCTCTTATTACCTTGAGCTATTCATCCGTTTTTGGATGGGCAGACTAGGTGGCAGGTGACAGGTGATTGCTTATGTGGACGATGTAGCTGTTCAGAGGTGAGTAGGAGGTTTGCGTACTATCTTTCTACTATATAGTATTTGGATTTTCGCTGTGTGTTATTCACTAAGTATTGTAGTGAGGCAATTTGTATAAACACTATTTCTACGTGTATGGATATTACTTTCTGGTTGTTATTAAAGTCTAGTATTTTCTGCTTCACTATTACTACCTGTTGTATATGTTCTATTATATTTTATCCTTGCCTTGTGAGTTACGACAGGTTCTGATGTTGTTGTTTACCTATGATGATCGTCCAGAGCTACCTGGTACATCTTTCAGCGCATAATTCCTCTTCGTAGTGCAGGGGTTGTGGGTGGTCGTCACATTTGGTATCAGAGCTCTGGTTAACGATTTTAGCTAAAGTTCGAGGACGTAATTATGTATGAGAGACTAATTTGTAGATTTCAGTTGGATGTATACTCTATGATATTGTATAGTATAGTAGCGGTTGTACTTCTTTAGCAGCTTTTTTTGTAAATGGCTAATCATTCTAATTTGCAGACATAGAATGAGTCGACGAACCACAAGACATACTGCTAGGGAAGGGACTGTTCCGGGAGGGTTGGCAGTATACCAGACTACCCATCCATGTTTGAAGCTATGATAGAGGCAGTCATGCGAAGGGTACCCGCTCCAGTGGCAACAACGGTAGATGTAGGTGTGCGAGTTACTAGGGTTGTGGATTTTGCAAAGTTGTGCAAGGATTAAACATCTCTAGGAGGGAAACCATTCAAAGGAACTAAGCCAGCTGAAGAGGTTCAGAGGTGGATGGATTCTTGTGTTCATATTTTTGGAGACTTATGTAACGAAGCGGGATTTTCGACCTAGAAAATCAATATAAAATCCATGTCAATTATTCAGGCATCGAGCATGTCAGATCATTAATAGAAAGAAATAAGAGGGTGAGAATAGATAAGATAGAAAATTAGAATAGAAGAAGGAGAAAAACAAAACAACGGAATCAGAGTAACACGAATCTCACAGTAGAACGAATAAATTATATTATATAACATAATATATGAAATACAAAACTTATAACTGTATATACATACCATTTTAGAGTATAACACCTAATATCATAGTGGAAATAAACAACAGCTATATAATCCTGAAGCCTCCTGCTCGAGCTCTCCAAGTATTTGTAAATCCCGACTACTTGACTGCCCTAACAAAATTGGGCACCCAAGAGTTTAGGAAAAAAACAGAACAAAATAATCTCTGGGTCAGTCACGTGACTGGTGTGAGTAAACTCCAACCATTTGTTTAATTTTTAAAATCCTTTTAAAAGAAAGGAAAATCGTAAGACCGATCCACATATAAACACGGACGGTTTTTACCTTACGACTACTCAAAATATTCTTTATATCACAACTCTTCTGATATTATAATAATGTTTAAATCATGTAAATAACAATCTAGTAGAATGCTTTCATCTCACGTTCTACATATATAATATACAATCAAAAACCACGGACTCTTATTGGGTAATGGATTTCCAACTATGACAAGGTATGGAACCACCTTCTGATCAATGTACTCTAGAAGCGATACACTGGAGTTCAACAAGAAAATCTTGTAACTCGGCCACACATGACTGGCCATTCTTTCGCTTGAATGTTCCGATATATGTTGTCACCTTACGGTTGGTATACCAACATAACCGTTTCCGGGAGATACAGAATTGAAAGAAGTGACAAATATGAATATTCTCTAGATGGTGGCAATATACTCTACTTGGGTGCGACCCACATAGCCATGCTGCCTGCCCGATTTCTGTCATTTCTCGGTTGATGAGGCTTGAGGTCATAACGTATCATTATACAGATCACATCTTTATTTCCTTTGAATGCCACATCATCATACCCGTCAAATCACAAATCGATTTCCCCAAAAATACCACGGGTATAAGCAAAGAGAAACGAATTCCTCCGCCACCAACGTAAATACGTTTGAAACGATCAACTTACGCGATCTACCAGATATACTCTGTCAGACATTCGTCCATTCAAGTCGTCCTGGGACCGGACAACCTGAAGGAATTATTCTGTAAATCCATCTTAGGCAATTTCTACCTAGAATCGCCAGAATAAACCTTGCATAAACTCCATCTTCAATTTATCTTCGATATATTTGAGTTGAAACGATAATGGCCATACAGAGTGGTTTTTAGATAATAAATCCGATCCCGGTCTCTCTGTATTGGCAACAGAAATAGTCAAAAACTTTGGTAGTCGGTGATTTAACTATCAAAGGAAAACATGTGTACAAACAACGATCGCATTTCCGAATGGAAATATTACCGATCAATCATCATTCAACACTTTTCCTTTTTAAATTAATTTTTCATTAATTTATTTATTTCCCCATTTCTCATTCCATATATTTGTAAATCCTTATTTCTAAATTTAGAAAATAAACATTATTAACATTGGAAAACATTTCCATTCCTTATTTACGCAGCACTATCCTCCTACACCATCAGTCTCTAACTGTAAACTAGTAAGTGAACAACCCCCTACATATTAACCCCGAAGGCCGAAACCAACATCAGATCAATACCCAGACATCTGTTCAACTTAACTAATCTCCAGTCAGTTCCTAATTCCTTTAATTCCATTTTAAATTCTTATTTTCAGAACCCAATTTCCTTTTTAACATTTTTTTTTGAAAAATATTTATTTAAATCCATTATTCACATCGAATGTAAATAATATCTCTTTTATATAATCAGCTCATTTTGATTTCGCATTTGAAATAATATCTCAAATCCAAATCCTATTTATACTTCTAATTATAGAATTATTCATATAAAATCTCATTTTATTCTTCTAACACTTATAATCCCATTTATAATCAGCTTTATAAATGCTGCTCAAATTCAATTCGAAATATCGGTGTTAAAATCGATTCTTACTTCTCTATATAAATTCAGTCTTATGTATTCCATTTATCAAATGATAAATATTTTATTGAATTTATAAAACATTATTTATAAATTAATCTTCTCAATCTATTTGTTAAAACATATTTCTATTTAATATCTACTATAAATCCATTTCATATTTCTTTTTATATCCCGCCATTTCCTTTTTTTCATTATATTAATTTTCCAAACATTACTTTTTATAATTCTATTTATTTCCTCATCAATTCCTTTTTTTTCTCTTTTTCATAAAAATATTTTATTTTTAATATACACTTTGAAAATTCTCTTTTCACATTCCCGTATTTCTTATGGTATTTAAGATACCAAATAACAAGATAGTGCCATCATAATCAATCACAAATTATATGTCACATCATATATCATAATATATGAAAAAACAATATTATAAATATTGAGGAATCCAGTTGGATCCCCTCCAACCTATTTCCCTGCATCACAGATGTTAAACAATATAAATAACATCAATTTCTTTTCAATATGAAATATTCTGATAAACAGAATCAATATTTGATTAATGATATATATATCTCATTATCTATAATTTTAACCAATCAATTAACAGTTCATCCAAACAATCAACACACAACAATCAACCAGCATTTATCAATTCTAAAAATACGTTATAAAAATATAAGCTGAGCAGAGTTAGTGAGTTTTACTCACATTGGTTGGTTATCGTTAAATAACGATGATTTTCCATGATTCGAATCAAACATTTTATCTTGCCACAAATTCAACGAGACCCGAATAGTTCCATACTGACTTCATCGCGTAGCGTGTGGGAATATGATCTCAACGGGTCCATTGTATTCATCTTGGCCAATTCGAAATGACTAACCTGTTCACGCACTACCGCGAACAGGAGCTTCTTCCTCCTGTTGAAAACTATGCTCTTGTATACAACTTTTATCTCTTCTTGCATGAACATTCTCCAAAACCGCATGTCCTCCTGTTAAACTCCCATTTTGAAACCCTTTTTCCCGTGTTCGTTTTTAAACCTCAAGGCTTATAAAAATCTGGGCTTCAACAATATTAACACGGCCCACCCCAAATATTCCCAAGCCCGATATCTCCTTACACATTAATTCATCTTCTACATCATTAAACTAAACCGCCTGCTCCTATTATTCAACACACCATTTCCTTCTTGCACTCAAATGTTCCCTCTCACCCATATTCGTATTACTGCACAAATAGTTTTCACCATCCCTTTACGTCCTCTTATATAAAACGCATGCAAATTCCATTATTATAAACACTATGACCCCTTCGTTCCTTCTTATTCCCCTACTCATTATCAGATCTTCCAAAACAAACATTGCATTCTCCCCTTATGCAAACAAACCATACTTCTTTACGTCCCTACGCAACCATCACTCCCTCCACTGTACATTCCCTTTTTAAATAAATCAGTGATACAAACCACTTGCACGCTCCCTTCTATGTTGTGGTTTCCAGTGATATACATAACGCACTTCACACCTCACCATCCATCAGTTTCCATTCTTTAACATGTGCACCCCTCACGCAAGGCCATGCCTTCTTCTCAGTTAAAGCCGCCTCTTGTACATGTTTCCCCCATCCGTTTCCATATCTTGATCCATCCTTCACGTTCATCTCGTAGCCTTTACGAAGAGTCCGGACCCCACGTCAGTTGTTCTAGTAAACTCCCCACCATTTCATTAAATCAACTCCATTAACACCATTCCATCCTAGAAGATCGCGCCCCAGCAGCTAGTGCTGCTACAATCCATTTCAGCCCCATATATGATTTTTACTTATTTTATTTAATGGGAGTGTATCAGTTTTGTTGCGTTAAGAACAAAAGGAAAAAAGGAGAGAAAGCAAAAGCATGGAAGTGGATTTCAGTCTTGCATGTGAGAATGGGGTGCGAAAGAGAAAAGAATGTGTCCATGCGATGCATATATAGCCCAGAGAGTTTTCTTAGCTGTTAAGGAATATAATAGGGTACAACGTACATATATATATATATATATATTTCCATACTTAATTGTAAAGGCACACACACCGTACAAAAATTTATATGAGGTGAGTTGCATTGAATGAAGGCCACGAGCTGTCTTTATGTGTAGGTGACTTGATTTGTCATATTGCTGGACATTGTAGGGTAGGCTACGGTTACAGTAGCTGTACGATGACTTAGTTGCTAAGGTAAGGATATATTGTATTTTATACTCTTACTTCATGATGAACGTATAATACGTCATATTATATGTTATAAAAAAAATAACAGTTGTTTCAAATATCATAGCAACATACAGTGTACATTAACACACATACTAATTAAAATAAGCTCAAATAATGTGATCAACTTTTAGCTAATAATATAAAGGAACAAGATGTAGTTATTTTAGAATACTTGAGGATAGTTTCTATATTATTTTACCATGTTAACATTTAGATAAGTACAACTGGCTATTCATACTAAGCTGTAAGTTGCGTGAATGGTGCATAACTGAAAGATTAATATTTTATGATGGTCGCTAGATCATATATAGCACTTAGATTCGTTAGCTATATAGTAGGTTAGACTCCACAACTACATATCCTGAATCCATCTATTCTTGAATTGTTATTCATAACATATATACTTAAAATGCACCACATTACGTTTGATTGATGACAACAACATAAAACAATAGTTTCCGTTATATAACTATACACAAGTCTCAACAGAAAAATATGATCCGTTCACATTATTTACCAATATTTCATATGCGGTTTTTATTTTTACATCATCGAGACCTTGGAAATCAAACAGGCACGACAAAGCTCCTCTCCGTTCGTTGTGATTTTATCATATATTTGCTAATTAGAATTTATGTTCTAGTTTGTTATAACCGTTATTTCGTTATTATAATTCAATTCTGGAATGAATTAAATCTATTAAATCATTCAATTCACACAATATTGCATTTTAACCATTTCCGAACATTTCAAAAATTAAATCTATTATCCCATTTATTATATATTTGAATTTAAATATTCAAATATTTGAATTCAAACTATTCTGAATTAGCAAACCAGTATATATAAAATAATTAATTAAATTAATTATTAAATCAATAAAAAAATACGGGTCGTTATATTCTTTCCCTCTTAAAAGAATTTCGTCCCCGAAATTACTTAGTTGGAAAAAGCTATCACCCTATTAACTATATTTAAAATCTTCTATTTTACTTCTCATTTTTATTTTCAACTGAATCGCCTTATTTTAATTAAAATATTAATTAATTCTTATAAACGAAAATTTCAAAAATTCTGAACATTTTCTAAAACTTTAAATCTCCGAAAAATTTCGCCAGCGTCTCGTTTGTACGGCTCAATCGATACAACTACAACTCGCCTCTCTAGGCCTTCTTCAACTCAAAAGAAAATAAAACAGCCAAGTGGCTTGCCAAACTAGCTCATAAATCTCATACTCAGTATAAAATATAACTAGTACCTTTTTGTCGGGCATTCAACTTCGCCTCTTCCATTTCTATCAATTCAGCATATAATCATGCCTTTCCAATTGATTTCCAAACAAATTTATCATCAAATTCAATCATTCGTTTATACCAAGCCAAAATCCATTTCAAACTCCAGTTCCAATCTTAATTCTAAATGTCTTAACTCACCAATCCAATTCCATTCCAGATTATCTCTGATCCAATCCAATTTTAATTACTTAGTTTAAATTCTAATTTATTTATCAGCTTTTATCATTTTAATCTCTTTGACTTCACTAGTTAAATTTAATTTCAGAATTCAAATTCCTGGGTTTTATTTCAAATCAGATTGAAATCATATATATTCATATATAATAATAGCAATTTAAAACATTTGAATTTCTAAACAACTTATTTCCTTAAAATAATTTAGAACAAAATCTTTGGTGGTAATTTGTCACTTAGAAACCCAAAAATGACACTGATGATGCGACTGTCATCATCAGAATTATTTCCTAACGATCGAAGTTAGTTCAATACTATATCACTTTCAAAACTTGTTTTCAACGCTTCTCTTTTGAAATCAATTTCAAACTATCCTTTACAATATTTGAAAAAAAAATCAAATCACCCAGAATCTTAAAATTTCCTCATATAATCGAAAATTCATTTTACATACTTTTCCCAATTTTCTAGAGTTTCAATTCCAATTCTAGTTTAAATCTAGATTTAATTCATTTGAAATTATATATTATATTTATGTTAATTCTGATTGGTTATTTATAACCATTTCAATTTATAATCTTATTCGATTATAAAAATATCCAACACATCCAATATATCATAATAATTCCAATATCAATTATTGTTTTATATCAAAAAATAATTTTTCATAAATTTATATCATTTACCCTCTTTTTAAAACATATCATGTCGGTTCATCGTATTCGAGGGTTTAGAAATCCCTATCGATATTATGGTGCCCCACCGTCAACCAGAATTCACAAACCCCTCAACTAATAAATCTTCACAATATAAAACAATTTCATATAAAATCTACAAGTACGTTCATTCCTATAAATACACTCAAACTCAATCTAGGGTATTACTGGCCCTATCTCTACTGAGTTACGCCGCAAAGCCAAGGTAATCACTTAACCTTCAACTCTGATACCACTGTAACGAACCAGGATTTATGACCCAAAAAATCAACATAAAATCCATGTCAATTATTCAGGCATCAAGCATTCCAGATCATTAATAGAAATAAATTAGCGGGTGAGAATAGATAAGATATAAAATTAGAATAGAAGAAGAAGAACATAATAACGAAATCAGAGTAACACGAATCTCACAACGGAATGAATAAATTATATTATATAACATAATATTTGAAATACAAAACCTACAATTGTATATACATACCATTTCAGAGTATAACACTTAATATCACAGTGGAAATAAAAAATAGCTACATAATCCTAAATTCTCTTGCTCCAGCTCTCCAAGTATCTGTAAATCCCGACTACTTGACTGCCCATACCAAAATTGGGCACCCAAGAGTTTAGGGAAAACAAAACAAAATATACTCTGGGTCAGTCATGTGACTGGTGTGAGTAAACCCCAACCATTTATTTAACTTTTAAAATCCTTTTAAAAGAAAGGAAAATCGTAAGACCGATCCATACATAAACATGGATGATTTTTACCTTGCTCAAAATATTCTTTATATCACAACTCTTCTGATATTATAATAATGTCTAAATCAAGTAAATAACAATCTAGTAGAACGCTTTCATCTCACGTTCTACATATATAATATACAATCAAAAACCACAGACACTTATTGGGTAATGGATTTCTGTAATAACCCGGAAATCTGGGCCAATTTAAAATTTTTATTTTGGCAATTTTAGTGAATTTTGATTATTTAAAATGAATTATTTTAAATAACATCGACGAGAAATTTATTTTGAATGGAATTCGAACGTATATATTATATAGATCGTCGTTAGAATATAAATATTTATTTTAAATTATAAAAGGAATTGAAAATGGCGCGGTAGTTCGATAATTCGATTTCAAATTTCAATTGAATGTACCGGGTGCAAAATAAACCGGATTTTAGTGAAACCAAAAATATTAGAATCTATTTGTTAGTATCTTTCCAACGAATTCGAAAGATTGGAATTTCATAGCAGGAGTAAAAAGTTATGCCCAGTTGAAATTTCAGAATAGTCGCTATGGAATTTCGGCCCTTAAAAATGGCCATTTTGCAAACGACCTCGGATTTCGACGAAACCACTTTTGTTGGATCCGCAGTGTCAAGTTATTGCTAGGTTTCAAATTTCATAATTTTTCGAATCAATATGTGAGAGTGGCAAAGGAAAACGCGTTTGACCAATTTCAGTTGATTTTAATCGACTGGAAAATGGCCATTTTTCAAACGGTCTCGGAATTTGATGAAACTAGTTTTGTTAGGACCGTATTGTCAATACGAGGCTAGAAAATATTTTTTTGGAATTTTTCGAGTTAGTATGTGACCCCGGTAAATTGAAATGTGCGTTCAAATTCAATATATAGAGTTATATGTTGATTTTGACGAAAACTAATCGAAACGATCGAACTAGCTTACGATACATATCCCATTGTGTTCAGAATGGGGGTAATTAGCTATGGACGACAGGCGGTGGGTTTGATTCTGAGTTCAAAATAAAAGTCAACTTTTTGAAATGAAAAGTAAATAAAATAATAATAGAACCCTCTCTCTCTACTTACCCTCTCTCTCCTTTTATCAGCCCCCCCCCCCCCCCGATTTCATTTCAGAAGAAAAAAAATAGAGAATCGCACCTCCCCAATCGCACGCCCCTCCCCCCCACGTCGATCCGCCCTCCACCTCCTCCTCAGGCCGTCGCCCTCCACCCTCCCTTTTCCATTGCTCGCGAGACACCTGGCGCCCCCCCCCCCACAAAACCGTACGAACCCTAGCTCCAAACGCCCGAACCCCCCAGTCCTCGTTTCTTCCTCCTCTCTTCCCCTGTAGAAAACCGCAAGCCCCCCTGTAGTTTCTCGATGGTCCTGCAAATCGAAGCCCTAAGGGCTGAACGTCGGTAATCAAAAGGATGTGCTTCGGCAATGGAAATTTAGTCCAGAACGAAGAGGTAAGGTATTAAACCCTTAACGATTTAATGAATGTGGTTAATTATGTTTAGTTAACAAATTTATGTGATAAGTAAATTTATTTTCAGTTCTAAAGGGTTTTAAAATTTAAAACAACATTGGTTATTAATGAAAATAGCATGATTTATGAAATAGAAGCAAATGTTTTGAAATTATAATATACTTTGATTTGAAAATATAAATATACTTTGATTTAAAAATATCCATATAAGGGGTTTTCAAAATATACATAGAATATGTTAGCAAAAAAAAAGGTAAAAATTCAATTTTTATAGATTGAATAGCAAAGTAAAAATTCGATTTTTATATATTGAATAGCAAAATAAAAATTCGATTTTTTTATAGACTGAATAGCAAAGTTAAAATTCGATTTTTATATATGTAGTGAATACGGATGACGAAAGTAATGAAAGAAGAAATGGCGGAGATTTTCCACATATGAAGAGTCGAGACGTTTGGTTTAGCTAGTCGGTGAGAACTTCTCACCTTTAATTTAATTTTTCTAGTTTAAAAATAAACTAGGATGCAGACGGTGTTTAGTAGCACCCGACACCCGTCGTCCACAGACCATGGACGGCTTGTATGCTTGGTTGTTTGATTTTGATGTGTAGTTAATTGTGTGATGTGATGTGAAACGAAATAAAATATTTTATAGTGGAAAATATTTTATAGTTAAAAATAGAATTTTTAATGTGTATATGAAATGAAATAAAATAAACAAATTGGACGATTTGTTTATATACACACATTTGACTGATATTGATTGGGACGATAAATTTTACACATCGCCCAACTGCACAAATAAAATCTGTGTTTGATGGTTTGAAACCCCACACGGGTATTGGGATGATATTTGACGTACACTAATCCCGATTGTTTAGTTGTATGTCGATCGATTGATTGACAGACTGCTATAAGCGTTGAATATTTGTATTTGATGCTTATACAGTGTAGAATGCACCCTGGATGATGGTTGATTTTTGATCGTTGTTATCTTATACATGTGTCGTAGAAAATCCATATAATTAACATTATATGGTAATTGATTGGGCCTCATTCCAGTTTTGAAATAGAATATTTGAATCGAAATATTTGAAAATAGAAATATTTGAAAATAGAAATATTTGAAAAATAAATATTCGAAATAGAATATTTGAAAATAGAAATATATGAAGCCGTGTTGATAGATTGACGCCATTTTGACGTGAACGATATTTATATCGATTTTATTCAAATTGAAGTGAATATTAAAGTGAATTGAAATTCGAATTTAATTGAATTGATTTGAAATTCGAAATAAACTGAAATGATTTGGAATTCGAATTAAATTGAAATAGAATTGAAATCGTTTTGAAATGAATTCTAATTAAATTGAAATAGAATTGAAATCGTTTTGAAATGGAATTCGAATTAATTTGAAATTCAAATTGAATTGAAAACGAATTGAAATTGGATTAAAACTCGTTTTGAAAAGGAAATCGACGAAGTATATATTATATATATAATATAATGGCCTGAATAGAACGCGCCGCGTCGCGGCAGTTTGCGAATTTCGACCATTGACTTCGAACGGATATTACGGGAGATCCGACCGTCGGATTCTCCTAAAACCGGAACCATTGGGTTCGTATCGAAAAGAGCTTTCTAACAAATATTAGAAATTAGAAATCTTACGGTTTGATTTGGAATTATGTCCAAATCAAATTTGGAAAAGGTCGTTGTAAGTGCAGTTCGAGGGCCATTGATGGAAATCGACTGTACGGGCCTTGATAAAATTATTAAAAATATCAATAATTTGTGTAAAATCATAAGAAATGATTTGGGAAGAATCGGGATGAAAAACTCCATATTTGAAAAGATAAAAATAGATTTTTATCGAAATGAACTAGTTTTGAACTAGAATAATAATTTATTTATTTTTAAAATAAATAAATTGGATTTGAAATGGTTTTGAAAATAACTAGAATTTCCAATATTTGAATTGGAATGGATTTGAATCGAAATTGTCTTCGGAATATATCGATGTTGGATTTCGTGATGATACAGATATTGTTATGGGAATTTGAAAGATATATATATATATATATATCGTTATTTCCAATATGATATTTGTTGGTTGTAGAATGTGATGTTGAATATAAGCCGATATAATTTCTATTCAGAGCCTTGTATTTAATATCAAATGTGATTTGGGTTTGTCGTGAATGGTGTCTTCATTAAAAAATTGTTCTTAAGCCCAGCTGAAGAAAAGATTAAATCTTTTTATTTAGATTTAATGAAGTGTACCAATTAAATAATATTTAATTGGAATTGAATTGATATTGATTTTTGGGTTTATCGTGAACAGTGTTTTAAATAACACTTTTTCTTTAACCCGACAATTAATGAAATGTGATTTTTGGTTGTCGTGAACGGTATCTTCAATAATACTGTTCTTAGACCTAAAAGAGTTAAGAAAATCAGAAACTAACTGGGGATTAGTTAAGTTGAATGGTTTCAGAGGTATTGATCAGATGTTGGTTTCGGCCTTCGGGGTTAATACTTAGGGAATTGCTCACTTGCTATTTTACGGTTAGGGACTGATTGAAATGTGATGTAATTTTGGGGTTTATCGTGAACCGTGTTTTAAATGACACTGATTCTTTAACCCAGTTACAGGTTAAAACTAAGTGGAGTTTTAATGAATCTTTAATTAGATTGAAAAGATCGAGAATGGATTATCACCAGTTTTGCTCCAGGCGATAGTTAAATCTTTAATTAGATTTAAACGTGAAATGGTAATTGAATTTACCGATAACACCGTGGTGTTAGATATGAAGTATAACCAGTTTTACTTCATGGGATGAATAGGTTGGGATTGGGAAATTAAAACAAATGATTACTTCGGTAAGGTTCGTTAATCCCGACTAGTTGAATCGATATTCAAAAGTAGATTAAAGAATAAATTTAAAGGATTTATCTTTGAAAAAATTAATGGGAACCTTTCCCTATGAGTGTGAAATTTAGAAACTAACCGTCGGTTAGCTAAGCAGAATGGTTTTCTGGATATTGATCTGATGTTGGTTTCGGCCTTCGGGGTTAATATTTGGGGAATTATTCTCTTGATTAATTTACGGTTAGTGACTGATGAATTGGAATGAGGCGTATGTTGTGTTTGTGTAACACTTATTTAAAATATACGCGAGTTATTCGGAAAGACCGGGTTTATCCCATTCTGAATAACTGATACGACGATAAGTCGAAGATGAAGACGGTGGTCGCAGACCGGAGGTCTTCACGTCGTTTGGATAATTACTGATGATCTTGATTGGGATGTACACCCAAGAAGATGGAAACAGTTGGTGATCGTCCAGACGTACTTGGAGATCGATGGATACGCGGGGTACTAGGTGCCTCCGGTTTCGTTCTGACCCAGAACGAACTTGTAAATGGACTGTGTGTCTGACATTGGATTTTAGTCTGTGTGATTGATTTCTATTAAATATATATCTGTTTGCCGGCGGAGAATTTATTCTCTTGCTTAACGCCCTTCTCTTAGACGTATGAGCTCAGGGGTCACTACAACAAAAAGTGGCTTTCATAGCGTTTGAAAAACGCTATCATAGCCTGACATAATGTTTCAGAGAACGCTGTGTAACGACATGCTATCTTAGATCACGTACTTTGAATAGGAGAAAAAAAACACTATGAAAGATGACTTTTATATAGCGTTTTTATGTGCTATCAAATAAAAACGCTATAAAATATACTATCCAATACCGACTTTTTATGCGTTTGTGTGTATGTTTCTATAGCGTGTTACTTGTATGTTATAGCGCTTATCATGATTTTTATAGCGTTTGTTCTCATAATTGTTAGTGTTTCTTGCATGTTTCTATAGCGTTTTCAATATCTCTTTCGGTAGCGTTTATACTCAATAGCGTTTTTGAAACGCTGTCCCTCATAGTATTAATTTGTGGAATTTTGCTCGTTCCAGATTTTTACATATATACACAAATTAAACATTTCTTATTTGCATATAAATATAATAAATTCTCATAAACAAATGTATAAATTACAACATAATATTCATGCTTATTATTCAAACAACTTAGTATTTCATACATACTGTTTTATCAACTTTTCTGTGTCCACACGTGATATGTCATACATTTTTTACATTAATAAGTTACTTACAAAACAGATAAAGAATAGAATTAGTCTTGCTTTGCTTTTGATATTTCTGCAGCACAATAGTGGTCCTGTTAATGTCAAATAAACAATCAATGTGTTAATAATTGTTATACCACTTATAAACAAACTAAAAGAAACCATAAGGAAAAAATGCAACGAGAACAAAAAGAATATAACGCACATTATTATGCGTTTGAACATGTAAATAAAAACCTACCTATCAGTTTAAGCTTACTTCATAACGAGTAGGTTTGTATACGTTATTTCAAATCAAAAGGACGGAAATTTTACTTCTTTGATTTAATTGCATCCTAATAGTGAAAAACTATACTGCTCAATGAAGAAGATGAACAATATAAGTACATGATGAAGTAGTTATTTCTTTTAACAAATATGCAAATAAACATGAAACAGATTAGCTCTAGAGGAAGTATCTATAGATTATGATTCAGTTACGTTTGATCTCCAATACATAAAAATTAGTGTTTTAATTTAATTAATTGTCACTTTTGTTAGAGAGAAAAAATACCTAAAATGGAAAACAACCAGCCAATAACACATATAATCCTGAAAATGTGTTTTCTCATTCAGTAGATCTAAATGAATGCACTAGTATATTTAAATAATCTGTAATACTTAACTGAATTAGCAATTAAATAATCGATAATACTTGGCTTTTTCTTACTACGCTTTTATCTTTTTAATTTTCAGGCTGAATCGATCAAATAATCATACATTAAAGTAAAATGCAAAATGATAGAATCTTTCTTCAACCGAATGTCACTATCATAAAATAGTATTTTCTCACAAGAATCTTTAAAAAAATACGACAATAAAAGTGATAATAAGGCAAAAGCTTGCATCCATTAGCAAAACTACACATTTGAAAGTGTGTGGAAAGAGTGCAAACAACAATTACTTTCTAAATTGGTGCAAATGCCGACAGATGTCAAGAAGCCTTATGCTTGATTGATAAGCTTTGGCTTCGAGGAAAATGCATGCAATGAATGAATACATTAAGCAAATTAAGGACTTACCCTCAATGTGTGCTTTTCAAATTCTGATACGATGAACTGAGCAATATCGGATGACACCACATACCCTTCCCCATTTGCGTATGATGGATAAACCTCTCTAGACCATTCCTGAAAGAGAAAGAAACAAATTTGAGATACATCAAGTCGACATACATTGATGAATTCAGCTATAGTAATATAGAAGTATCAAAATATAGGGAGTAATTATTTTTGAAAAAGCAGCACAAAATTATATTCTAAATTCAAAACATACACAACTACTTTCCATTCAATGCCCTAAAAATACATAATTTTAAGTATCACATGAAGTCTTGCAAACTGGCTTGTTATACCCTAGGCATTATTCCATGAAATGATCATATTACCCATAATAAGCTTTCACCATTCTAACTTTTTTTGGCTTCCTTCATCACCGCATCGATTCTAAAAAACGTGTCGTCATCATCACAGTTCATTACATGCTTAGCTAGTACTCTACGTATTTGCCAAAAACATGAAACTTCAATCAAAACAAATTCGCTCAAAATCAAAGCTGGGTAAGTTATGAATGGTTTCAAACAAAAAAATCTCAAAAGCATCAGCTTTATCAAGTGATCACTCACCTCTTCTTCTAACACTCAGTTCTGATCAAAACCTAGAGAGTGCTAGACCATTTAAATTCAGTAACCATTGGACCCTTTTCCAAGATTGCAAAATTTAGTTGAAGAACATTTAAATATTCTGATGTCTAGTAATCAACTATATCTAATTTGCAGAATGCAAATGGAGGTTAAAGCCAGTCTCAAAGAGTGGAAAAAAGACAAAAATAACTTGCAAAATGGAGTAGAACAAAGTAGGAAAAGATATGAGCGTCTACATCGATGAAGAACACACGAATATCACTGCATAGTTATACTAATCTACACTTATTATCCTTATCCCAGAACAAGTTAAATTCATATTTCTCACGCATTTGCAACTCATAATATTTCTCATGCCACTGTTTTTGTATCTGAATAAGTCAGTCCTATGTTATCTCATCTTGTGTCTCATTTTAAATACATCTTTAAAAAATTCCTTTGTAAGGAGAAGTAAATAACAGAACTAAGAATACAAGCGTACCTGTTTTCTATAGCATTACCGTCAGGATTTTGTCTAACCACCACGACCAAGCCATCATTACAGATTTTACCACCCCAACCCTCGGACACAATAATCGAGCAGCTCATGTGATGCAACCACTTTTCGAGTTGCTCCTTTAAGGCTTTCCAACTTACCTACCTATTCACACCAATAGCTTTAAGCACTTCCACCAACGACTCCTCTGCCTTTTCTATATCACATTTCCCCCACGTCCATAACACACCAGCACAATTAGTCATATTACCTATCTCAGTTTTACCGAACATTGCCTAACTTTCACCTAAAGAACATTGCCTAACTTTCACCTAAAGAACTATCCAATAAAAAAAACTCAACTACAGAACCACCAAACAAAAACCATTAAATTATCATATATATCAATCAATTAGGAAAGTATCAGGATACACTAATAAAAATAATTAGCAAAAATACTTATATGTTGATGTCAGCTGATAATATTCACTGCTCATATAAATAATTAGCAAATCAATGAACATATAAAGACTTTGATGAAAGGCTCACCCGTTTTCTCAACATCGAGTTCCCAGGATTATCAACAACACCAAGATGAGCTTTTCCAGGGCCTACAGTTCCTCCACCACCTGCAAGCATGTTTCCAGAAGAAACCATGCCTGGTGACAGCATTCCTTGAAAAGCAGGTGTACGCATGGATGCAGTTCGAACATTCATCGTTCCCATGTTATTACTACCAGGCAACATGTGTAGACCCTTATCAATTCCAGCATTGAAACCACCATTTATATTTCTTGTAGAAAGAACACATTGACTCTTTCGGGGATCGTCAAGTAAAGACGATGCCGTTGACGTAGAATACCTCTATGGATCTCCCCTATGATTCATGGCAAATGCAATATTAAAAGGCCACGATAAATAATTTACTTGGAGAAAGTGAACATGCAGTAAAACACAGTATGGAACAACTGTCCTTTTAGCAACAACCAAATATATAGAAAGATACTGACCTTTGGTCACGTAGTTTCCATGCCTAAATTTTAGAACCATCAGATGTCGCATCACTATAAACATTAAGCAATGTCATTTCAAGCCTGTCTCACTCTAAAATTACTCGCAGCCTATAATATATTAGCTTAATTCAACAATGCACACTCTATTATCTATACTTATTGGTCCAAGCTTTAGAAAATGAATACCTATCCTCTGTTAAATAATGAGAGGACCTTATGTTCAGAGCCCACCAGCCTAATACTCCAAGTCCATTCATGCACACTTAGTATTTCACAGCCCACACCTAACCATGTCTCGTTGCATCCATTCCACCTACATTACCATATTATTTTCAACATACATCACCAAATCACCACGCCTTATCACAATGCGCAAATTGAGTACGATGATGACAAAGTCTGTTAACGAACAACAAAGATGCTAATGACTGATAGACTCTGTAACATCACAACTGTGGAAAAAAAGATTGCTGCTAGCGACTTACAAATTAAACAGATATAATGTAGACCTTCATTCAACAACAAACAAATTACTCATGAATATGTCAACAAAGAAAACACTATGTACAATAATAAGCATTCATGAACTTCATTACGCAGAAAAATATGTCTTTACATAGTAAAAAATAGTAAATATTTCCACTAACTTAAAAGAAGAGATACTTTCAATTACCTGAAGATCTAATCGTGCACTAGAATGCTCAGGTCCTTGACCATCATAATCATGAGGAATTAGTATAACAACACCACTCGGGTGAAGCCATCTTGAATCTCCTCTGAACTAACCAAAGTATCTCCTAACAATCAAAGTACCTTCTCGTGAATTTGAATCCCAACTCTAACAATCAAAGTGCCTCCTAACACCCAGTTCAAGAAGATCTGACCAACTAATCCTCTACTCATTTCTTTGGAATCAACCAGAGCACAAGACAGTACCTACTTTTATCATTCAAATAAAGAGCAGATTCAATGTCCGGAGTTGTCGCCTATACGTACTCGCGATCTTCCAGAACCATCACCTCCTAGTATAGAAACAGTTGACCCTCTTCTAGAGCGGGCAACCCCTTCATGTAAATTTATCTTTTTAAAACCTCTTTCCTTTTCACCATTCTTCCCCTCCCTTCACTCTTTCTTCAAGTGAGCAGTAAAAATTTCTCTATTCTGTTTCCAAGCCCATCCCGTTTATAAGTCAAGTATATAATTGTGTCAAATAGGCTTATACACGGCACTATAAAATTACATGACTAATGAACAGAATACTTCATTTAGTTTGTCATCTTTGTAATCATGTGCCGTTTTTGTGAGCTAGGTTGATCAAATGAACTTTGTGTATTTATTATAATCTGAAGCAGGTATAGATCCATTTTCAACCATTCATATGATTTCTTTGAACCCTTGCAATTTGGGAGAAGAAGTATATCTGAATTATTAATAAAAAATGTTGGCTTTAAAATTCAAGCAAAAAATAAAGGAACATGTTCAATCTGGAGGTAATGCACTATATTTTCTGTTTAGTTAACAAATATACAAGATGGGCATATTTAACTTTTTTATATATGTCCAGTTAAACATGTATAGTTAACTATTTCAACATGTAAAGCCAGACAACTGTATGGTGGTACATTTATAAGTTTACTATTTTCATTCACTAACAACTTAACGTCAAACATGCAAGGGGACTTGTTTTCCTTTCTGGCAGAGAGGCTTCAATCATTCAAACTATAAAGTGGAGGCAAAACTTGTGGCATGAAGAATAAAGCTTAAAACAGAGGGGTATTTGAGGTAGATGCATAGATGATTAACGTCAAACCTTCAGATCTTTGCTCGTTTATTTAAAGCTATAGAAATTAAATTTTATAGCTTAGGAATCCACAATATTCCACTGTAACATCAGGTAAAGTACCTACTTAATCCAAACATGTTAACAGAAGCAACAGTTTTAAAACACAAATTTTACATCTTAGCGTGAATACTGAAGGTTAACAACTTTTTTTTGAAGGCATAACAAGGTTATGTCATTACATTATGTAAAACAAATGATGATCCAATAAGAAAATACAAAAAAGAAAAAAAAAACATAAAAGCATGGTTAGTCTACATAGCATAAAAATTTCCGATGTACTCAAGATAAGGATCAATCTTGTATATACTTATTATATCAAATGCATACTTTAACATCACATTACCATATCATATCCGGGCATCGTTATGTTACTGAAATCTGCCACTGAATAGGTTTTACATTTGTTATGTTACCAAAAGATACTTTATCATACGAACGCCACACTATTCTGAATTATCCTGTCGTCTTATCAATTTATTTGATCTAAGCTATCTCAGGCCTAACATTGATTCACTGTTGGTCTGTTTGGAGTTAAGAAAACTTGAATGGCACGTTTAGCCTTGCTATTTTTACCACTTAAACAGATAAGGTAAAATCCACCAACAAAAGGGAGAACAATACTTTTCTAAGATTAATCGACAACGTAATAATCAAACTTTCTTGTTTGTAGACATGCCTACTTTTATTTGTTTACCTATAATGCAAAGATAGATAGAAATGCTCCATGATAAGGGTAAAAAAAAAGGTGAGAATGTCAAGTTACCAATTTGCACTCTTCCATTGCAGATTCCGCTGCCTATGATAAAAACAAAGCTATCATCCACATCTACGAACATAATGGAAATGATGTTAATCCCATGCATTACTATATAGTAACATGAAATTATATTTGATTCTAATTTATGCTTGATTGACTTATTACCTTTGCTATATAAGTAATGGAACATAATTTATTAAGAATTAAAATTAATTATCAACAATGGTGATCTTAAAAAAACTGCCAGGCTAAGTACATAACTACCAACCTGCTCCACTGAAGTCTGTGCCACGTGACAACCATTGGCAGGAACCTATGAACAGGATACCATTTCCCCAATTATCCGCATTAACCACTACGGTGAACGTCCCCCTTTAAGTTCTGCTCTTGGCAGCACGGAACATGCATCGGGTTTATGTATCGCTACTGTAACGTAATCCAATATCTAGCAACCTCAGTTTGGCTCGCAGCCTGTTGTTTCAACTGACAACATGTAGCAGACCCCTGCGCCAAGCATACAACATACAAATTACTAGCCCACTCAATTGCAAGGTCTGTCTAATGTGGGACCTAACTCTAACCCATATCCCTTCATATGTCCACCCTCTTTTCGGCCTAATTTAATGCTGCCCATCTTATCATAATGTGGATCAAAATCCTGCTTATGTGGTTTCTAGAATTATCACTCTAATTCCCACTTCCAGCATGTTTCTCGCTGGCCAAGCCTCGTGTCTTTTATCCCTGCAGTGCACTCAAGCTTGCATACACTCCATTATAGGCCCGCTTAAGGCCCAATCCTTCCACCTCCAAGGCCAATTGCACATCCAAATGGAGGATACCCCAATCACGCATTAACTGATGTTCCCTTACTACCAAGGACCTATTAATGCATGCAGGCCATATCCTATTTGACATACACTATCAGTCCTCGCAGCCTACTCGATGAACCATCTAACACCGGCACTAGTAGAATCTACAACGGCTTCGCTGTGCTTGTTGACAGCCCGCACCAAGAACAAGAACACATGCTTCCCAGGACAATTGCTGGTTCAGTGCCCAAACCAAGAAGATTAGCTGACTATAGAGACAAAGAAGACAATCTCTTGGACGATGATGTCACCATTCCCACTAACCCAATTCTGCTGCAGCAGCAAGTTCCAAAGCATCTCAGGACCACCAAATCTTGCAGGGGTTTCAGATCTGTTGCTGATGTTATTCACCTGGTGATGCACCTATCAGACAATGAGAAAAACTATGGTAAGCGTCTCATTGCATGCTTTGAACCTCTTATTACACATGCTGCTCATAACACACACGCACCTTCAAATGATACACTCAATAATGTTAATGTGCATGGCTTGTAATATTGCCAATAAAATGTCTTATCTATGCTTAACTCATAGAGTCCTTTGAAGGTGCTTTTGTTTTGCATACAATAGTTTTGTGACCTTATCTCCCCTCCTCCTATCATTAGCAAGTTGTTAGTCTCATTACTCCCTACTGCAATGTGAATGATGCATTGATGCCCAACACGTAGCCCAGAGGTGGAACCATACCACTGTTGAAAGGTCATGACCCTAGAAACAAAATGGAATGAAGAATGGACTTGTTAGTATACTTGATGACCACATCCAATCATGTTCATATATAGTTTAATACTTTAATGTTTATTTGCAATAAAATTGAGTTGCACACAATTTTCAAACAAAATTATGTATATATATATCAAAATAATGACCCTTAAGATTGTATACTTGTTCTCATTAGCAATTTAATATTAATTTCTCGTAGGTATCATCAGCCATATGCTTACTTAAACAATAGTAAACTATCACAAACTTTGTGTTTCTTTTATGGTCTAAAACTTGAACTGCAAGTATTATATTCTGATGTACATAAAATATAATATGATGAATTTTTGCAGAGAGCCTTGGACATCTCACTAATCTTTCAGTGGTGCAAAATAATAAGCTTATAAAATGAGTAGTGTAAAGCTTAAGAACTCTAATTGTTCACATTGTACGGTATATGCTTTCAGTAAAGATACATAGTCATTATGACCTCATGTAAGGCAAAAAAACATTTTTTAAAACCATTGCCGCTATTAGAATAAGTATCATCAATTTGAACCAAAGATTGTACGACATTAGTGAAATAATTGTTAGAAATTATCATGGAAAGAGAAACAACGAGATACTTACGAAGTGCAATCGTATGAACTGATAATGCATTTAAGAGGCCAAGGATGGCTTGGGCATATGCTCGACTATGCCATGCTTCATCGGCAGATGCAACGGTACCAAAGCTTATAATTCCATACATGCTAACTGCAATAAGAAATGAAACATGTAATAACTTTGGGTTGTTGCTGCTAACCACCACTTTTCTAGTTTTATTATTCAGCCGCTCATTTATCTTTCAACTATCATGGGAGAACTACTGCAGCCGCCCAACGTTGATTTTTCCGATTTTTTCTTCTTGTTTTTGAGTTGTTGCTGCTATTCTTCATCGCCTTTATCCTCTTTATTGTGTATGGATGTTTCTTCATCCGATCTATCATAACTAGATCTTTCCATCTTCTCCCTCCAGCAGTTTTCATGCTGACTGCTCTTTCCGTAAACACTTCATGCACCTTTTCCAAGAATGGACATGACCTCCCTGTTTCTGAAGTTATGACAAAGGCCAAATCCAGTGGTAATAGTTACCTTGAATGACAGCTCAAGAATGAACAAAGTCCATAAAACTGTAACAGACTATAGCTAATCACTTTCAGTTCTCTTCTAGCCTTTTTTTAATGTGAAAATACAGAATCGGGTCAAATTAAAATCCAAGTTCAGCCCACCTGCTATATGTGCATCTCCAAATCCTAATATAAGCAAAGGAAGATTCATTACTCTTCAGTATTGGAGCAGATATACATATCCAACAACCAACATTGATCTTACTAGAAACAACTACTGACCATATTCGACAACCAGGAACCTTTCCAGAAATCTACAATGTCAAACCAGAGAATTATTTAATTTTGGGAACATAGTAGTTCATACTCTATGACTTTAAAGACACAGCGTAAACGGAGAAGACAAAATGATAATTATAGATTGATATTTTTGCTTGTAGCCTATATTGTAGAGATAGGAAACAAAAGCATATAGGCCTACTGAAATTTGATATCCCAGAGCTAATTTCTCCTTATTCCCCAAAATTGACTTTGTAAATATTTATTTTTCGATGCTTGATTAAAGTGGATGGGTAGACCCAAAAAATTCACATTACATATTTTTGCAAATTTTTACCAACTGAAGCTATAAAATCGTACACCCCTTATTCTCTAGCAACAATCAACTTACTATGTTCATTTCTAAAGTAAAAGGGTTAAAAGCAATCAAAGACCGAGCATTCACCTAACTGAACGAAGCATCGTGAGAAAACACTAGCTTGACATTGACAAAGCCAAGCTTTATACAATAGTTAAAATAGTAATAGGTGGAGCAGAGATAGTATTTGATAGAATAAGCATCATGAACAATGAAAAATAAAAAGTATCTTGCAGTACCTTTTGGGCTGTTCAAATTGATGAAGCGTGAATTTAGGGTTTTGGGCAGTTGAAATGGTTCCTGCGATTAGGAATTGGGATTGAATGTTCATAACGGCGATAGAGGATAGGGTTTCACGATAAAATTGACGATTGTTGACGACAGAGGTTAAATGTTTGGCGATTCAATCGGCTGTTGATAATTTGGGGATAGATTTAGTCATTTTTCCTGCAGGTGGTAATGGAAAGAAGACGTCGGATTTTGAAGGAGGCAAAGTGAATCGGGCGTCTTTCATTCCCGCACAAAATATTTCATTCCCGCCTTTGCTGAATAGCGTTGAGTACTCGTGTCAAGTCAACCTATAGCGTTGAAATCTTAAACTGCGTGGCGTTGGCAAAAGGAAATGTTGAAACGCTATACACATATGCTATCAAATGCTAAGTTTGTTGTAGTGGGTTATATACTGATGGATATCAAACGCATAGAGTGAATTGCCTATGTGGCATGCCTAAGTGGCAAATGATCAAGGCTTCTGTTGAAAAGAAAAATCTTGTGGTTGATGATCGAAGCACGGCCTTTGTGGCGTAGCTTTGTGTAACGTTTACTTCGCGAGTTTCACACCCGGTATGAACCAAAAATGGGAGAGGACCTCAGGGAGGGCATGCATATCTTTCTAACTAGAAGTGGCGTTAGTGGTTTTACACACCGTGACGAGTTTGACTTATGTGGTTGTTGGTGTTACGAGGCGCCTCAGTTTGATCGGACGATCCGGGTCCGATGGAGCCATTCGTTGGCTCACTTACGCCCCAAAGGGCGGGGAAACACAGTGTTCAGGAATTTTAATCCACATCGGTGGACCGGCCCTATCGCTCCAAGGGGCAGTTGCAGCTGTTCCTGAGGCTCGGGCTAGACAGTCTCGAATCGGTTGAGGACTATCTTTTGCCTCGGTTCATAGATGGAAATCCAATTTCCAAATACGTGATTCTGCGGTTTTATTTGTAGAGCCTAGTATGGCGACATGATATATGGTACCCATGCCGTCTAGGATTGATACTTATGATTTGAAATTGTTTTAACATTATACACTTATGATAGTATCAAATGATTTGTTTTAAACGTACCAAGCATGTTTGGCTATTATAAGGGAAAACCCTATCCCCTGGCTTGCGTTGCACTGTGTGATAGGACCTGGGTCTTATAATAGCTTCATTTTTCTTTATTTAGCATTGCGCTGTTGTTTTATGCACTGGTATTCTTGGGAGGAAACCCGTTCCGTGTTATACGGCGTGGTCCTTTGATTTACTGAACTTTAAAATAAAGATTAATAACTGTTTTAGTTCTCACACCAGTCACATGACTGACCTAGAGTTTATTGTTTTAACCTAAACTCTGGGTGCCCTTATTTTGACATCGGCAGCTAGTAGTTTTGGTTTTGCAGATTTATATTCACAGGATCTGAAACGACCCGAACTTCCCCGGTCTCCGAAGAGAAGAGAAAGAACGAATTGTTTTGAGAACACGACAAAGTAGAACGCACACAGGAGAACATTTCATTGCATATTACAACAATTCCATCAGATTACAAGAATATATAGAGTATAAACGAATCAATATTACACAGAAATATCAGAGATTACAATAAATTACATAGCAGCGGAAAATAATATAATACACAACTGAAGGAGATATACGGATACAAAGCTTTCCGGATATCGTTCCAGCTGTAAACCAGGATCCTCTGAATATAAATCTGCAAAACCTAAACTACTAGCTGCCCGTGTCGAAAATAAGGGCACCCAGAGTTTAGGTTAAAACAATAAACTCTAGGTCAGTCATGGGACTGGTGTGAGAACTAAAACAGTTATAAATCTTTATTTTTAAAGTTAGGTAAATCAAGGCACCATGCCGTATAACACGAAAGGATTTCCTCCCATGAATACTAGTGCGTAAAACAACAGCGCAATGCTAAATAAAGAAAAATGAAGCTATTATAAGACCCAGGTCCCATCACACAATGCAACACAAACCAGAGGATAGGGTTTTACCTTAAAATAGCCAAAGAATGCTTGATACGTTAAAACAAATCTTTTATTATTGCTATAAGTGAAGAAATCAATTTCAAATCATAAGTACCAATCCTAGGCGGCATGAATGCCCCATACCACAATGTCGCCATATATAGGTTATACAATCAAAATCGCAAAGTCACGTATTTGGAAATTGGGTTTCCATCTATGAACCGAGGCAAAAGATAGTCCTCTACCGATTCGAGACTCTCTAGCCCGAGCCTCAGGCAAGTACTCTGTCAAGCCTTAGGAGCCACAGGGTCGGTCCACCGATGTGGATTAAAATGCCTGAACACTGCGTTTCCCCGCCCTTTGGGGCGTAAATGAGTCCAATGACCCCATCGGTCTCGGATCGACCGATATATCCGAGGCACCTCGCAACAACAACAACCAAACAGGTGAAAAGTATAAATGTCAGGGCTGGTAGGTCACTAACACCACCCTAGCTAGAAAGAAACGCATGCCCTCCCTGGATCCTTCTCCCGTTTTTGGTTCACAACCGGGATGTGAGGCTCGCGAATCAACGTTACACAAAGCTATGCCACACAGGCCTTGCTTTGATCATCTCCAAAAGACTTTGCTTTTCAACAGAAGCCTTGATCAATTGCCACTTAGGCATGCCACACAGGCAATTCACTCCATGCGATTGATATCCATCAATATATAACCCCTGAGCTCGTACGTCTCAGAGAAGGGCGTTAAGCAAGAGAATAAATTCTCCTCCACCAAACAGATATATATATATATATATATATTTAATAGAAATCAATCACACAGACTGAAATCCAATGTCAGACACACAGTCCATTTACAAGTTCGTTCTGGGTCTGAATGAAACCGGAGGCACCTAGTACCCCGCATATCCATCGATCTCCAAGTACGTCTGGACGATCACCATCTGTTTCCATCTTCTTGGGTGTACTGCCCAATCAAGATCATCATTAATTATCCAGACGACGTGAAGACCTCCGGTCTTCAACCACCGTCTTCATCTTCGACACCACGTCGAATCAGCTATTCAGAATGGGATAAACCCGGTTTTTCTGAATAACTCGCGTATATGTTATAAAAGTGTTACACAAACACAACATACGCCTCATTCCACTTCAGAATATTCTTTTTATTCAAATATTCTTATATTTTGGGAAAGGTTCCCATTAATTTTATCAAAGATAAATTCTTTAAATTTATTCTTTAATCTCCTTTTTGAATATCAATTCAAACTAGTCGGAATTAGCGAACCACACCGAAGTAATCATTTATTTTATTTCCCAATCCCAACCTATTCACCCCATGAAGTAAAAATGGTAATACTTCATATCTAACACCACGGTGTTATCGGTAAATTCAATTACCATTTCACGCTCAAATCTAATTAAAGATTCAACTATCGCCTGGAGCAAAACTGGTGATACTCCATTCTCGATCTTTTCAATCTAATTAAAGATTCATTAAAACTCCACTTAGTTTTAATCTTTAACTAGGTTAAAGAATCAGTGTCATTTAAAACACGGTTCACGATAAACCCAAAATCACTTTCCATCAATTATCGGGTTAAAGAACAAGTGTTATTTAAAACACTGTTCACGATAAACCCAAAAATCAATATCAATTCAATTCCAATTAAATATTATTTAATTGGTACCCTTCATTAAATCTAAATAAAAGATTTAATCTTTTCTCAACTGGGCTTAAGAACATTGTTAATGAAGAGACCATTCACGACAAACCCAAATCACATTTGATAATAAATATAAGGCTCTGAATAGAAAATATATCGGCTTATATTCAATATCAAATTCTACGACCAACAAATATCGTATTGGAAATAACGATATATATACATATCTTTCAAATTTCCATAACATCTGTATGATCACGAAATCCAACATCGAAATATTCCAAAGACAATTTCGATTCAAATCCATTCCAATTCAATTATTGGAAATTCTGGTTATATTTCAAAACCATTTCAAACTCACTTTATTTATTTTAAAAATAAATAAATTACAATTCTAGTTCAAAACTAGTTCATTTCGATAAAAATCTATTTTTATCTTTTCATATATGGAGTTTTTCATCCCAATTCTTCACAAATCATTTCTTATGATTTTACACAAATTATTACTATTTTTAATAATTTTATCAAGGCCCGTACAGTCGATTTCCATCAACGGCCATCGAACTGCACTTACAGCGACCTTTTCCAAATTTGATTTGGACATAATTCCAAATCCAACCGTTAGATTTCAAATTTCTAACGTTCTTTAGAAAGCTCTTTTCGATACGAACCCAACGGTTTCGGTTTTAGGAGAATCCGACGGTCGGATCTCCCGCAATATCCGTTCGAAGTCAATGGTCGAAATTCGCAAACTGCCGCGGCGTGGCGCGTTCTATTCAGGCCATTATATTATATATATATATAATATATAATATATACTTCGTCGATTTCAACTGAAAACGTGCTTTATAAATAGTTTTAACTTCATTTTCAAAACGATTTCAACTTCTATTCTAATTCAAATCAAAATTGAATTTTTCCTTATAAATTCGTTTTAAATTCATTTCAAATTGATTTCAATTCAAATTGATTTCTAATTCAATTTCAGTTCGTTTTCAATTCAATTCAATTTCAATTCGAATTCAATTTCAATTCGAATTCATTTATATTCAATTTCAATTCGAATTCATTTATATTCAATTTCAATTCGAATTTCAATTCTTTTCAAAATGTCAGATTTTGAAATCACTTTCGATATTCATTATAAAATGAATAAAATCGATATAAATATCGTTCACGTCAAAATGGCGTCAATCTAATCAACACGGCTTCATATATTTCTATTTTCAAATATTCTATTTCAAATATTTCTATTTTCAAATATTCTATTTTCAAATATTCTATTTTCAAATATTTCTATTTTCAAATATTCTATTTCAAATATTTCTATTTCAAATATTTCTATTTTCAAATATTCTATTTCAAAACTGGAATGAGGCCCAATCAATTACCATATAATGTTAATTATATGGATTTTCTACAACACATGTATACAATAACAACGATGAATAATCAACCATCATCCAAAGTGCATTCTACACTATATAAGCATCAAATATAAATATCCAACGCTTATAACAGTCTGTCAATCAATCGATCGACATACAGCTAATTATTGGGACTAGTGTATGTCATATATCATCCCCATACCCGTGTGGGGTTTTCAAACAATCAAACACAGATTTTATTTGTGCAGTTGGGCAATGTGTAAAATTTATCGTCCCAATCAATATCAGTCAAATGTGTGTATATAAACAAATCGTCCGATTTGTTTATTTTTATTTCATTTCATATACCCGTTAAAAATTCTATTTTAACTATAAAATATTTTCAACTATATAAATATTTTATTTCATTTCACCTCACATCACACAATCAACTACACATCAAATTCAAACAACCAAGCATACAAGCCGTCCATGGTCTGTGGACGACGGGTGCCGGGTGCTACTAAACACCGTCTGCATCCTAGTATATATTTATAACTAGAAAAATAAAATTAAAGGTGAGAAGTTCTCACAAAATAGCTAATCCAATGCCACGACTCATCTTGGGTAGAAATCTTCGCCGTTCTTGCCTCTTGTCACTTTCTTTGCCTATGTTCTCTACATATGTAAAAATCGAATTTTTACTTTGCTATTCAATATATAAAATCGAATTTTTACTTTGCTATTCAATATATAAAATCGAATTTTTACTTCGCTATTAAATATATAAAAATCGAATTTTTACTTCGCTATTCAATATATAAAAATCGAATTTTTACTTCGCTATTCAATATATAAAAATCGAATTTTTACTTCGCTATTCAATATATAAAAAATCGAATTTTTACTTTGCTATACTCATTAAAAATCCTACCTTCCCATAATCAAAACAACGCGTATTTGTATTCATAGAAATCAGCCCCCTTTTTTTATTTAAACTAATTAAACCAAATGCTTAGAATAAATTGAAATAGAGGAAAAGAACTCACAGCCTATTCAGTGGATTAGGGCGTCGGGGTGTAGTGGCTCGCTGGGGGGGGGGGGGGAGATCGAGCTCTGACCGACGGCGGTGGGGGTGCAGTGGCGGTTTCAGCATGCTAGGGTGGTTTTGGGTCTCGTGGAAGAGGAGGGGGCGTCGCGTCAGCTTCAGGAAGGAGGGTGGGTATCGGAGGGGTTGGACGACGGGTAGGGGGGTCGGTGGCGCGCGTCGACGAGGCGCGGCGGAGGCTGGAGGGCGTTGGGTTTCCGCGCTTCTTCAATTCTTTTTTTTTTGATTTTCCCTCTTTGACTGGTCAAAAGAATAAGGAGGGGGGAATATAAAGGAGAAGTTATGATTTAAATATTTAATTTATTTTTTTATTTTAAAAAGCAACTTTTAATTTTCAACTCGAAATCAAGCCCACCGACTGTCGTCCTTAGGGTATTACTCCCATTCCGAACACAATGGGATATGTATCGTAAGCTGATTCGATCGTTTCGATCAGTTTTCGTCAAAATCAACACATAACTCTATATATTGAATTTGAACGCGCATTTCAATTTACCGGGGTCACATAAGAACTCTAAAAATTCCATAAAAATATGTTCTAGCTTCGTATTGACGATATGGTCCTAACAAAACTAGTTTCGTCGAATTCTGAGATCGTTGGAAAAATGGCCATTTTCCAGTCGATTAAAATCAACTAAAACTGGTCAAACGCGTTTTCCTTTGCCACGCTCACATATTGATTCGAAAAATTATGAAATTTGAAACCTAGCAATAATTTGACATCACGGATCCAACAAAAGTGGTTTCGTCGAAATCCGAGGTCGTTTGCTAAATTCCCATTTTTAAGGGCCTGAATTCTATAGCGACTATTCAGAATTTTCAACTGGACATATCTTATGAAATTTCAATCTTTCGGATTCGTTCGAAAGATATTCTCAAATAGATTCCATTATTTTTGGTTTCACTAAAATCCGGTTTGTTTTGCACCCGGTACATTCATTTGAAGTTTGAAATCGAATTATCGAACTACCGTGCCATTTTCAATTCCTTTTATAAATATAAATAAATATTTATATTCTATCGTCGATCTATATAACTATATACGATTGAATTTTATTCAAAATAAATTTTCTCGTTGATATTATTTAAAATAATTCGTTTTAAATAATCAAAATTCGCTAAAATTGCCAAAATAAAATTTTTAAACTGGCCCAGATTTCCGGGTTATTACAATCTCCCCCACTTAAAACTTTTCGTCCCCGAAAAGGAACGAAGCCGAAAGTTATTTCACAAATCAACTCAACTTTCATAATTTTTATTATGGCTTAAGTTCTTCAACTTTTCAGTTTCTAAGAACTTTTCAAAAATTTGGCTAACACCCTAAATTTTTGAAAAATTTCGCCATAACCTCCACTGCACCGGGAGCACGGGAAAATCCCGAAATTGCCATATAGGCCCTCTGATCTCAAAAGGAAAAAGAAAAAGCCAATTGGCTCATAAAATCATCATCACCCAAACAAAACAGTAAATTATGTTAAACATGTACCAATTTGTGTACCTATTTGTCGGGCAAACAAATTTTATTCTTCTGCTCTAACCTCTTTGCTATGACCTGTTCAATGTAAGTACATGTATATGCAAGCAAATGCGACCAATTTTCAATACAATTCAATATTCGATTCAATTAGGCTAAATGGTTCAAAATTATCAAACAAATAAACAAACAACACAAACATCAATCAATTAGTTGGTTATCATTTCAAATGCATAACTTTGACATATAGTCAAAAATCAGATTTTTGATGTAAAATCATAACAATAGGCCCTATCTAATTTTGGTTCTCACACCAGTCAATTGGAAATATATAGAAATCTCACTATCGTCGCTCGAAAATAAATACTGGCGATGGTGCCCTGTCACCAGAATTATCCCCGGGCAACTAGAGTATGATTCTATAACTATCCAATACATTAAAACTTCGAATACACGTTTGCAAGACATATATGCAAAATCTTTATATATTGGATTGTCCAAATCAATATAAATAAATAATCAAATACGAATGATTGATTTAAATTTTCAAAACAAAAATTGTTTTCCTTTTAAAAATATACTCTTCACACTCGTTCTAGGATACTACTGATCCCATCTCTAATGAGTCATTCTAATTGGATATTACTAATCCAATATCTGATGAATTCTTTCGTATGGTTCTAATGTGCCTTGTTCTCTGAGCTTTGTAAACCAAAGCTCTGATACCACGCTGAAACGACCCGAACTTCCCCGGTCTCCGAAGAGAAGAGAAAGAACGAATTGTTTTGAGAACACGACAAAGTAGAACGCACACGGGAGAACATTTCATTGCATATTACAACAATTCCATCAGATTACAAGAATATACATAGTATAAACGAATCAATATTACACAGAAATATCAGAGATTACAATAAATTACATAGCAGCGGAAAATAATACAATACACAACTGAAGGAGATATACGGATACAAAGCTTTCTGGATATCGTTCCAGCTGTAAACCAGGATCCTGTGAATATAAATCTGCAAAACCAAAACTACTAGCTGCCCGTGTCGAAAATAAGGGCACCCAGAGTTTAGGTTAAAACAATAAACTCTAGGTCAGTCATGGGACTGGAGTGAGAACTAAAACAGTTATAAATCTTTATTTTTAAAGTTAGGTAAATCAAGGGACCACGCCGTATAACACAGAACGGGTTTCCTCCCATGAATACTAGTGCATAAAACAACATCGCAATTCTAAATAAAGAAAAATGAAGCTATTATAAGACCCAGGTCCCATCACACAATGCAACACAAACAAGAGGATAGGGTTTTACCTTATAATAGCCAAAGAATGCTTGATACGTTAAAACAAATCTTTTATTATTGCTATAAGTGAAGAAATCAATTTCAAATCATAAGTACCAATCCTAGGCGGCATGAATGCCCCATACCACTATGTCGCCATATATAGGTTATACAATCAAAATTGCAAAGTCACGTATTTGAAAATTGGGTTTCCATCTATGAACCGAGGTAAAATATAGTCCTCTACCGATTCGAGACTCTCTAGCCCGAGCCTCAGGCAAGTACTCTATCAAGCCTTAGGAGACACAAGGCCGGTCCACCGATGTGGATTAAAATGCCTGAACACTGCGTTTCCCCGCCCTTTGGGGCGTAAATGAGTCCAATAACCCCATCGGTCCCGGATCGACCGATATATCCGAGGCGCCTCGCAACAGCAACAACCACACATGTGAAAAGTATATAAATGTCAGGGCTGGTAGGTCACTGACACCACCCTAGCTAGAAAGAAACGCATGCCCTCCCTGGATCCTTCTCCCGTTTTTGGTTCACAACCGGGGTGTGAGGCTCGCGAATCAACGTTACACAAAGCTATGCCACACAGGCCTTGCTTTGATCATCTCCATAAGACTTTGCTTTTCAAAAGAAGCCTTGATCGATTGCCACTTAGGCATGCCACACAGGCAATTCACTCCATGCGATTGATATCCATCAATATATAACACCTGAGCTCGTACGTCTCAGAGAAGGGCGTTAAGCAAGAGAATAAATTCTCCACAGCCAAACAGATATATATTTAATAGAAATCAATCACACAGACTAAAATCCAATGTCAGACACACAGTCCATTTACAAGTTCGTTCTAGGTCTGAACAAAACCGGTGACACCTAGTACCCCGCATATCCATCGATCTCCAAGTATGTCTGGACGATCACCAACTGTTTCCATCTTCTTGGGTGTACTGCCCAATCAAGATCATCAGTAATTATCCAGACGACGTGAAGACCTCCGGTCTTCAACCACCGTCTTCATCTTCAACACCACGTCGAATCAGTTATTCAGAATGGGATAAACACGGTCTTTCTGAATAACTCGCGTATATGTTATAAAAGTGTTACACAAACACAACATACGCCTCATTCCACATCAGAATATTCTTTTTATTCAAATATTCTTATATTTTGGGAAAGGTTCCCATTAATTTTATCAAAGATAAATTCTTTAAATTTATTCTTTAATCTCCTTTTTGAATATCAATTCAAACTAGTCGGAATTAGCGAACCACACCGAAGTAATCATTTATTTTATTTCCCAATCACAACCTATTCACCCCATGAAGTAAAACTGGTAATACATCATATCTAACACCATGGTGTTATCGGTAAATTCAATTACCATTTCACGCTCAAATCTAATTAAAGATTCAACTATCGCCTGGAGCAAAACTGGTGATACTCCATTCTCGATCTTTTCAATCTAATTAAAGATTCATTAAAACTCCACTTAGTTTTAATCTTTAACTGGGTTAAAGAATCAGTGTCATTTAAAACACGGTTCACGATAAACCCAAAATCACTTTCCATCAATTATCGGGTTAAAGAACAAGTGTTATTTAAAACACTGTTCATGATAAACCCAAAAATCAATATCAATTCAATTCCAATTAAATATTATTTAATTGGTACACTTCATTAAATCTAAATAAATGATTTAATCTTTTCTCAACTGGGCTTAAGAACAGTGTTAATGAAGACACCATTCACGACAAACCCAAATCACATTTGATAATAAATATAAGGCTCTGAATAGAAAATATATCGGCTTATATTCAATATCAAATTCTACGACCAACAAATATTGTATTGGAAATAGCGATATATATACATATCTTTCAAATTTCTATAACATCTGTATGATCACGAAATCCAACATCGAAATATTCCAAAGACAATTTCGATTCAAATCCATTCCAATTCAATTATTGGAAATTCTGGTTATATTTCAAAACCATTTCAAACTCACTTTATTTATTTTAAAAATAAATAAATTACAATTCTAGTTCAAAACTAGTTCATTTCGATAAAAATCTATTTTTATCTTTTCAAATATGGAGTTTTTCATCCTAATTCTTCACAAATCATTTCTTATGATTTTACACAAATTATTACTATTTTTAATAATTTTATCAAGGCCCGTACAGTCGATTTCCATCAACGGCCATCGAACTGCACTTACAACGACCTTTTCCAAATTTGATTTGGACATAATTCCAAATCAAACCGTTAGATTTCAAATTTCTAATATTCGTTAGAAAGATCTTTTCGATACGAACCCAACGATTCCGGTTTTAGGAGAATCCGACGGTCGGATCTCCCGCAATATCCGTTCGAAGTCAATGGTCGAAATTCGCGAACTGCCGCTGCGCGACGCGTTCTATTCAGACCATTATATTATATATATATATAATATATACTTGGTCGATTTCAGCTCAAAACGTGCTTTATAAATCGTTTTAACTTCATTTTCAAAACGATTTCAACTTCTATTCTAATTCAAATCAAAATTGAATTTTTCCTTATAAATTCGTTTTAAATTCATTTCAAATTGATTTTAATTCAAATTGATTTCTAATTCAATTTCAGTTCGTTTTCAATTCAATTTCAATTCGAATTCAATTTCAATTCATTTATATTCAATTTCAATTTGAATTCATTTATATTCAATTTCAATTCGAATTTCAATTCTTTTCAAAATGTCAGATTTTGAAATCACTTTCGATATTCATTATAAAATGAATAAAATCGATATAAATATCGTTCATGTCAAAATGGCGCCAATCTAATCAAACGGCTTCATATATTTCTATTTTCAAATATTCTATTTCAAATATTTCTATTTTCAAATATTCTATTTTCAAATATTTCTATTTTCAAATATTCTATTTCAAATATTTCTATTTCAAATATTTCTATTTTCAAATATTCTATTTCAAAACTGGAATGAGGCCCAATCAATTACCATATAATGTTAATTATATGGATTTTCTACAACACATGTATACAATAACAACGATGAATAATCAACCATCATCCAAAGTGCATTCTACACTGTATAAGCATCAAATATAAATATCCAACGCTTATAACAGTCTGTCAATCAATCGATCGACATACAGCTAATTATTGGGACTAGTGTATGTCATATATCATCCCCATACCCGTGTGGGGTTTTCAAACAATCAAACACAGATTTTATTTGTGCAGTTGGGCGATGTGTAAAATTTATCGTCCCAATCAATATCAGTCAAATGTGTGTATATAAACAAATCGTCTGATTTGTTTATTTTTATTTCATTTCATATACCCGTTAAAAATTCTATTTTTAACTATAAAATATTTTCAACTATATAAATATTTTATTTCATTTCACCTCACATCACAGAATCAACTACACATCAAAATCAAACAACCAAGCATACAAGCCGTCCATGGTCTGTGGACGACGGGTGTCGGGTGCTACTAAACACCGTCTGCATCCTAGTATATATTTATAACTAAAATTAAAGGTGATAAGTTCTCACAGAATAGCTAGTCCAACGCCACGACTCTTCTTGGGTAGAAATCTTCGCCGTTCTTGCCTCTTATCACTTTCTTTGCCCGTGTTCTCTACATATGTAAAAATCGAATTTTTACTTTGCTATTCAATATATAAAAATCAAATTTTTACTTCGCTATTCAATATATAAAAATCGAATTTTTACTTCGCTATTCAATATATAAAAATCGAATTTTTACTTCTCTATTCAATATATAAAAATCAATTTTTTACTTCACTATTCAATATATAAAAATTGAATTTTTAATTTGCTATACTCATTAAAAATCCTACCTTCCCATAATCAAAACAACGCGTATTTGTATTCATAGAAACCAGCCCCCTTTTTTTATTTAAACTAATTAAACCAAATGCTTAGAATAAATTGAAATAGAGGAAAAGAACTCACAGCCTATTCAGTGGATTAGGGCGTCGGGGTGCAGTGGCTCGCTGGGGGGGGGGGGGGGGGAGATCGAGCTCTGACCGACGGGGGTGGGGGTGCAGTGGCGGTTTTAGGAGGCTAGGGTGGTTTTGGGTCTCGTGGAAGAGGAGGGGGGCGTCGCGTCGGCTTCAGGAAGGAGGGGGGTATCGGAGGGGTTGGACGACGGGTATGGGGGTCGGTGGCGCGCGTCGACGAGGCGCGGCGGAGGCTGGAGGGCGTTGGGTTTCCGCGCTTCTTCAATTCTTTTTCTTTTTGATTTGCCCTCTTTGACTGGTCAAAAGAATAAGGAGGGGGAATATAAAGGAGAAGTTATGATTTATATATTTTATTTATTTATTTTTTAATTTTAAAAAGCAACTTTTAATTTTCAACTCGAAATCAAGCCCACCGACTGTCGTCCCTAGGGTACTACCCCCATTCCGAACACAATGGGATATGTATCGTAAGCTGATTCGATCGTTTCGATCAGTTTTCGTCAAAATCAACATATAACTCTATATATTGAATTTGAACGCGCATTTCAATTTACCGGGGTCACATACGAACTCTAAAAATTCCAGAAAATTATTTTCTAGCTTCGTATTGATGATACGGTCCTAACAAAACTAGTTTCGTCGAATTCTGAGACGTTGGAAAAATGGCCATTTTCCAGTCGATTAAAATCAACTGAAACTGGTCAAACGCGTTTTCCTTTGCCACGCTCACATATTGATTCGAAAAATGTTGAAATTTGAAACCTAGCAGTAATTTGACATCATGGATCCAACAAAAGTGGTTTCGTCGAAATCCGAGGTCGTTTGCAAAATTCCCATTTTTAAGGGCCTGAATTTCATAGCGACTATTCAGAATTTTCAACTGGACATATCTTATGAAATTTCAATCTTTCGGATTCGTTGTAAAGATATTCTCAAATAGATTCCATTATTTTTGGTTTCACTAAAATCCGGTTTGTTTTGCACCCGGTACATTCATTTGAAGTTTGAAATCGAATTATCGAACTACCGCGCCATTTTCAATTCCTTTTATAAATATAAATAAATATTTATATTCTATCGTCGATCTATATAACTATATACGATTGAATTTTATTCAAAAGAAATTTTCTCGTTGATATTATTTAAAATAATTCATTTTAAATAATCAAAATTCGCTAAAATTGCCAAAATAAAAAATTTAAACTGGTCCAGATTTCCGGGTTATTACAGGATCCTGGTTTATAGCTGGAACGATACTCGAAAAGCTTTGTATCCGCGTATTACTTCTAGTTGTGTATTGTATTATTTTCCGCTGCTATGTAATGTATTTAAATCTCTGATATTTCTGTGTAATATTTATTTATTTATACTCTATATATTCTTGTATTCTGATGAATTGTTGTAATATACAATGAAATGTTCTTCCGTTTGCGTTCTGTTGTGGCTTGTCCTCGACTCAATCCGGGATTTCCCATAAGGGGGATTTCGGGTCGTTTCAGCGTGGTATCAGAGCTTTGGTTTACAAAGCTCAGAGAACAAGACACATTAGAACCAAACGAAAGGATTCATCAGAAATTGGATTAGTAATATCCAACGAGAATGACTCGTTAGAGATAGGATCAGTAGTATCCTAGAACGAGTGTGAAGAGTGTATTTTTAAAATGAAAACAATTTTTGTTTGAAAATTTAAATCAATTATTCGTATTTGATTATTTATTTATATGAATTTGGATAATTCGGTATATATTAATTTTGCATATACGTCTGATCCGCGTGTATTTGAAGTTTTAATATACTGGATAGATATAGATTCACACTTTAGTCGCTAGGAGATGATTCTGATGATTGTAGCTACATCATCAGAATTAGTGTTCGAGTGTCGAAGGTGTGATATTTATATATTTCCTATTGACTGGTGTGAGAACCAAAATTAGATAGGGCCTATTGTTGTGATTTAGCATCAAAAATGTGATTTTTGACTATATAACAAAATTATGTGTTTGAAATGCTAATCAACTAATTGATCGATGGTTGTGTTGTTTGATTATTGTTGGATTAATTAAAATTTGAACCATTTAGTCAAATTGTACCAAAAAGTGAGTTGTATTGAAAATTTGCCGCATTTGCTTGCATATACTTGTACTTACATTGAATAGGTCATAGCAAAGAGGCTAGAGCAGAAGAATAAAATTTGTTTTCCTGACAAATAGGTACATGTTTATCATAATTTACTTTTTTGTTTGGGTGATGATGATTTTATGAGCCGATTGGCTAGCCGCTTGGCTTTTTCTTTTTCTTTTTGAGATCAGAGGGCCTGTATGGCAATTTCGGGATTTTCCCGGTGCAGGGGAGGTTATGGCGAAATTTTTCAAAAATTTAGGGTGTTAGCCAAATTTTTGAAAAAATAGAAAAGTTCTTAGAAACTGAAAAGTTGAAGAACTTAAGCCGTAGTCAAAATACTAGAAGTTGAGTTGATTTGTTAAACAACTTTCGGCTTCGTTCCTTTTCGGGGACGAAAAGTTTTAAGTGGGGGAGATTGTAATAACCCGGAAATCTGGGCCAATTTAAAAAATTTATTTTGGAAATTTTAGTGAATTTTGATTATTTAAAATGAATTATTTTAAATAATATCGACGAGAAATTTATTTTGAATGGAATTCGAACGTATATATTATATAGATCGTCGTTAGAATATAAATATTTATTTTAAATTATAAAAGGAATTGAAAATGGCGCGGTAATTCGATAATTCGATTTCAAATTTCAATTGAATGTATCGGGGGCAAAATAAACCGGATTTTAGTGAAACCAAAAATATTAGAATCTATTTGTTAATATCTTTCCAAACAATCCGAAAGATTGGAATTTCATAGCGGGAGTAAAAAGTTATGCCCAGTTCAAATTTCAGATTAGTCACTATGGAATTTCGGCCCTTAAAAATGGCCATTTTGCAAACGACCTCGGATTTCGACGAAACCACTTTTGTTGGATCCGCGATGTCAAGTTATTGCTAGGTTTCAAATTTCATAATTTTTCGAATCAATACGTGAGCGTGGCAAAGGAAAACGCGTTTGACCAATTTTAATTGATTTTAATCGACTGGAAAATTGCCATTTTTCAAACGGTCTCGGAATTTGACGAAACTAGTTTTGTTAGGACCGTATTGTCAATATGAGGCTAGAAAATATTTTTCTGGAATTTTTCAAGTTAGTATGTGACCCCGGTAAATTGAAATGTGCGTTCAAATTCAATATATAGAGTTATATATTGATTTTGATGAAAACTGATCGAAACGATCGAACCAGCTTACGATACATATCCCATTGTGTTCAGATTGGGGTAATTAGCTATGGACGACAGGCGGTGGGTTTGATTCTGAGTTCAAAATAAAAGTCAACTTTTTGAAATGAAAAATAAATAAAATAATAATAGAACCCTCTCTCTCTACTTACCCTCTCTCTCCTTTTATCAGCCCCCCCATTTCATTTCAAAAGAAAAGAAAAAAGCAAAAAAACAGAGAATTGCGCCTCCCCAATCGCACGCCCCCCCCAATGTCGATCCGCCCTCCACCTCCTCCTCAGGCCGTCGCCCTCCACCCTCCCTTTTCCATTGCTCGCGAGACACCTGCCCCCCCCCCCCACACAAAACCATACGAACCCTAGCTCCAAACGCCCGAACCCCCTCCCCCCCGTCCTCGTTTCTTCCTCCTCTCTTCCCCTGTAGAAAACCACAAGCCCCCTGTAGCTTCTCGATGGTCCTGCAAATCGAAGCCCAAGGGTTGAACGTCGGTAATCAAAAGGATGTGCTTCGGCAATGCAAATTTAGTCCAGAACGGAGAGGTAAGGTATTAAACCCTTAACGATTTAATGAATGTGGTTAATCATGTTTAGTTAACAAATTTATGTGATAAGTAAATTTATTTTCAGTTCTAAAGGGTTTTAAAATTTAAAACAACATTGGTTATTAATGAAAATAGCATGATTTATGAAATAGAAGCTAATGTTTTGAAATTATAATATACTTTGATTTGAAAATATAAATATACTTTGATTTAAAAATATCCATATAAGGTGTTTTCAAAATATACATAGAATATGTTAGAAAAAAAAAGGTAAAAATTCGATTTTTATAGATTGAATAGCAAAGTAAAAATTCGATTTTTATATATTGAATAGCAAAATAAAAATTCGATTTTTTTATAGATTGAATAGCAAAGTAAAAATTCGATTTTTATGTATGTAGTGAATACGGATGACGAAAGTGATGAAAGAAGAAACGATGGAGATTTTCCACATATGAAGAGTCGAGACGTTTGGATTAGCTAGTCGGTGAGAACTTCTCACCTTTAATTTAATTTTTCTAGTTGAAAAATATACTAGGATGCAGACGGTGTTTAGTAGCACCCGACACCCATCGTCCACAGACCATGGACGGCTTGTATGCTTGGTTGTTTGATTTTGATGTGTAGTTAAATGTGTGATGTGAAACGAAATAAAATATTTTATAGTGGAAAATATTTTATAGTTAAAAATAGAATTTTTAATGTGTATATGAAATGAAATAAAATAAACAAATCAGACGATTTGTTTATACATACACATTTGACTGATATTGATTGGGACGATAAATTTTACACATCGCCCAACTGCACAAATAAAATCTGTTTTTGATGGTTTGAAACCCCACATGGGTATTGGGATGATATTTGACGTACACTAATCCCGATTGTTTAGTTGTATGTCGATCGATTGATTGACAAACTGTTATAAGCGTTGAATATTTGTATTTGATGCTTATACAGTGTAGAATGCACCCTGGATGATGGTTGATTTTTGATCGTTGTTATCTTATACATGTGTCGTAGAAAATCCATATAATTAACATTATATGGTAATTGATTGGGCCTCATTCCAGTTTTGAAATAGAATATTTGAATCGAAATATTTGAAAATAGAAATATTTGAAAATAGAAATATTTGAAAAAGAAATATTCGAAATAGAATATTTGAAAATAGAAATATATGAAGCCGTGTTGATAAATTGACGCCATTTTGACTTGAACGATATTTATATCGATTTTATTCAAATTGAAGTGAATATTAAAGTGAATTGAAATTCGAATTTAATTGAATTGATTTGAAATTCGAAATAAACTGAAATGATTTGGAATTCGAATTAAATTGAAATAGAATTGAAATCGTTTTGAAATGAATTCTAATTAAATTGAAATAGAATTGAAATCGTTTTGAAATGGAATTCGAATTAATTTGAAATTCAAATTGATTTGAAAACGAATTGAAATTGAATTAAAAATCGTTTTGAAAAGGAAATCAACGAAGTATATATTATATATATATAATATAATGGCCTGAATAGAACGCGCCGCGTCGCGGCAGTTCGCAAATTTCGACCATTGACTTCGAACGGATATTACTGGAGATCCAACCGTCGGATTCTCCTAAAACCGGAACCGTTGGGTTCGTATCGAAAAGAGCTTTCTAACGAATATTAGAAATTTGCGGTTCCGGTTTCTTTAACACTATTCATTAACACTATTCTATAAAGTGGTGTTGTCGTGAATGGTGTCTTCATTAACACTATTCTTAAGCCCAACTGAAGAAAATATTAAATCTTTTTATTTAAATTTAATGAAGTGTACCGATTAAATAATATTTAATTGGAATTGAATTGATATTGATTTTTGGGTTTATCGTGAACAGTGTTTTAAATAACACTTTTTCTTTAACACGACAATTAATGAAATGTGATTTTGGGTTGTCGTGAACGGTATCTTCAATAATACTATTCTTAGACCTAAAGGAGTTAAGAAAATCAGTAACTAACTGGGGATTAGTTAAGTTGAATGGTTTCAGAGGTATTGATCTGATGTTGGTTTCGGCCTTCGGGGTTAATACTTAGGGAATTGCTCACTTGCTATTTTACGGTTAGGGACTGATTGAAATGTGATGTGATTTTGGGGTTTATCGTGAACCGTGTTTTAAATGACACTGATTCTTTAACCCAGTTACAGGTTAAAACTAAGTGGAGTTTTAATGAATCTTTAATTAGATTGAAAAGATCGAGAATGGAGTATCACCAGTTTTGCTCCAGGCGATAGTTAAATCTTTAATTAGATTTAAACGTGAAATGGTAATTGAATTTACCGATAACACCGTGATGTTAGATATGAAGTATAACCAGTTTTACTTCATGGGATGAATAGGTTGGGATTGGGAAATTAAAACAAATGATTACTTCGGTAAGGTTCGTTAATCCCGACTAGTTGAATCGATATTCAAAAGTAGATTAAAGAATAAATTTAAAGGATTTATCTTTGAAAAAATTAATGGGAACCTTTCCCTATGAGTGTGAAATTTAGAAACTAACTGTCGGTTAGCTAAGCAGAATGGTTTTCTGGATATTGATCTGATGTTGCTTTCGGCCTTCGGGGTTAATATTTGGGGAATTATTCTCTTGATTAATTTACGGTTAGTGACTGATGAATTGGAATGAGGCGTATGTTGTGTTTGTGTAACACTTATTTAAAATATACGCGAGTTATTCGGAAAGACCGGGTTTATCCCATTCTGAATAACTGATACGACGATAAGTCGAAGATGAAGACGGTGGTCGCAGACCGGAGGTCTTCATGTCGTTTGGATAATTACTGATGATTTTGATTGGGATGTACACCCAAGAAGATGGAAACAGTTGGTGATCGTCCAGACGTACTTGGAGATCGATGGATACGCGGGGTAGTAGGTGCCTCCGGTTTCGTTCTGACCCAGAACGAACTTATAAATGGACTGTGTGTCTGACATTGGATTTTAGTATATGTGATTGATTTCTATTAAATATATATCTATTTGGCGGCGGAGAATTTATTTTCTTGCTTAACGCCCTTCTCTGAGACGTATGAGCTCAGGGGTTATATACTGATGGATATCAAACGCATAGAGTGAATTGCCTGTGTGGCATGCCTAAGTGGCAAATGATCAAGGCTTCTGTTGAAAAGCAAAGTCTTGTGGTTGATGATCGAAGCACGGCCTTTGTGTAACGTTTACTTCGCGAGTTTCACACCCGGTATGAACCAAAAATGGGAGAGGACCTCAGGGAGGGCATGCGTTTCTTTCTAGCTAGAAGTGGCGTCAGTGGTTTTACACGCCCTGACGAGTTTGACTTATATGGTTGTTGGTGTTACGAGGCGCCTCAGTTTGATCGGACGATCCGGGTCCGATGGAGCCATTCGTTGGCTCACTTATGCCCCAAAGGGTGGGGAAACGCAGTGTTCAGGAATTTTAATCCACATCGGTGGACCGACCCTGTCGCTCCAAGAGGCAATTGTGGCTGTTCCTGAGGCTCGGGCTAGACAGTCTAGAATCGGTTGAGGACTATCTTTTGCCTCGGTTCATAGATGGAAATCCAATTTCCAAATACGTGATTCTGCGGTTTTATTTGTAGAGCCTAGTATGGCGACATGATATATGGTATCCATGCCGTCTAGGATTGATACTTATGATTTGAAATTGTTTTAACACTATACACTTATGATAGTATCAAATGATTTGTTTTAAATGTACCAAGCATGTTTGGCTATTATAAGGGAAAACCCTATCCCCTGGCTTGCGTTGCATTGTGTGATAGGACCTGGGTCTTATAATAGCTTCATTTTTCTTTATTTAGCATTGCGCTGTTATTTTATGCACTAGTATTCTTGGGAGGAAACCCGTTCCATGTTATACGGCGTGGTCCCTTGATTTACCGAACTTTAAAATAAAGATTAATAACTGTTTTAGTTCTCACACTAGTCACATGACTGACCTAGAGTTTATTGTTTTAACCTAAACTCTAGGTGCCCTTATTTTGACACGGGCAGCTAGTAGTTTTGTTTTTGCAGATTTATATTCACAGGATCCTGGTTTACAGCTGGAACGATACTCAGAAAGCTTTGTATCCGCGTATTACTTCTAGTTGTGTATTGTATTATTTTCCGCTGCTATGTAATGTATTTAAATCTCTGATATTTCTGTGTATTTATTCATTTATACTCTGTATATTCTTGTATTCTGATGAATTGTTGTAATATACAATGAAATGTTCTTCCGTTTGCGTTCTGTTGTGGCTTATCCTCGACTCAATCCGGGATTTCCCGTAAGGGGGATTTCGGGTCGTTTCAATTTCCAACTATGACAAGGTATGGAACCACCTTCCGATCAGTGTACTTTAAAAGCGATACACTGGGGTTCAACAAGAACATATTGTAACTCGGCCACACATGACCGGCCATTCATTTCGCTTGAATGTTCTGAATATATTGTCATCTTACGGTTGGTATACCAACATAACCGTTTCCGGGAGATACATAATTGAAAGAAGTAACAAATATGAATATTCTCTAGATGGTGACAATATACTTTACTTGGGTGCGACCCACTTAGCCATGCTACCTGCCCGATTTCTGTCATTTCTCGGTTGATGAGGCTTGAGGTCATAACGTATCATTATACAGATCACATCTTTATTTCCTTTGAATGTCACATCGTCATACCCGTCAAATCACAAATTGGTTTCCCCAAAAATACCATGGGTATAAGCAAAGAGAAACGAATTCCTCCGCCACCAACGTAAATACGTTTGAAACGATCAACTTACGCAATCTACCAGATATACTCTGCCAGACATTCGTCCGTTCAAGTTGTCCTGGGACTGGACAACCCAAAGGAATTATTATGTAAATCCATCTTAGGCAGTTTCTACCTAGAATCGCCAGAATAAACCTTGCATAAACTCCATCTTCAATTTGTCTTCGATATATTTGATTCGAAATGATAATGCCCATATGGAGTGGTTTTTAGATAATAAATCTGATCCCGGTCTCTCCGTATTGACAACGGAAATGGTCAAAAACTTTGATAGTCGGTGATTTAACTATCAAAGGAAAACATGTGTATAAACAACGGTCGCATTTCCAAATGGAAATCTTACCGATCAATCATCATTCAACACTTTTCCTTTCTAAATTAATTTATCGTTAATTTATTTATTTCCGCATTTCTCGTTTCCATATATTCGTAAATCCTTATTTCTAAATTTAGAAAATAAACGTTATTAACATTGGAAAACATTTCCATTCCTTATTCACGCATTACTATCCTCCTACACCATTAGTCTCTAACTGTAAGATAGTAAGAGAACAACCCCCTACGTATTAACCCCGAAGGCCGAAACCAACATCAGATCAATACCCAGACATCTGTTCAACTTAACTAATCTCCAGTCAGTTTCTTATTACTTAAACTCCATTTTAAATTCCTATTTTCAAAACCCAATTTCCTTTTTAACATTTTTATTTGTAAAATATTTATTTAAATCTGTTATTCACATCGAATGTAAATAATATCTCTTTTATATAATCAATTCATTTTGATTTTGCATTTGAAATAATATCTCAAATCCAAATCCTATTTGTAATTCTAATTATAGAATTATTCATATAAAATCTCATTTTATTCTTTTAACACTTATAATCCCATTTATAATCACCTTTATAAATGTTGCTCAAATTCCATTTAAAATATCATTGTTAAAACCGATTCTTATTTCTCTACACAAATTCAGTCATATATATTCCATTTATCAAATGATAAATATTTTATTTAATTTATAAAACATTATTTATAAATTAACCTTCTCAATCTATTTGTTAAAACAGATTTCTATTTAATATCTACTTTAAATCCATTTCAAAGTGCTTTTTATATCCCGCCATTTCCTTTTTTTCATTATATTAATTTTTCTAAATATTACTTTTTATAATTCTATTTATTTCCTCAACAATTCCTTTTTTTCTTTTTTTTCATATAAATATTTTATTTTCAATATACACTTTTAAAATTCCCTTTTTACATTCCCGTATTTCTTATGGTATTTAAGATACCAAATAACAAGACCAGTGTCATCATAATTAATCATAGATTATATGTCATATCATATATCACAATATATGAAAAAACAATATTATAAATATTGAGGAATCTAGCTGGATCCCTCCAACTGTTTCCCTGTGTCACAGATGTTAAACAATATAAATAACATCAATCTCATTTCAATATGAAATATTCTGATAAACAGAATCAATATTTGATTAATGATATATATGTATCGTTATATATAATTTCAAACAATCAATTAGCAGTTCATCCAAACGATCAACACACAGCAATCAACCAACATTTATTAATTCTAAAAATACATTATAAAAATATAAGCTGAGCAAAGTTAGCGAGTTTTACTCACGTTGGTTGGTTATTGTTAAATAACGATGATTGTCCATGATTCTAATCAAACATTTTATCATGCCCCAAATTCAAACGAGACCTGAATAGTTCCATACCGGCTTCATCACGTAGCGTGCGGGAATACGATCTCAACTATTGTATTCATCTTGGCCTATTTGAAATGACTAACCTGCTCACGCACTACCGCGAACAGGAGCTTCTTCCTCCTGTTGAAAACCATGCTTCAGTATACAACTTTTATCTCTTCTCGCATGAACATTCTACAAAACTGTATGTCCTCCTGTAAAACTCCCATTTTGAAACCCTTTTTCCCGTGTTCGTTTTTAAACGTCAAGGCTTACAAAAATATGGGCTTCAACAATATTGTAACAACCCAGATTTTCTGGTCGATTTATTTTTGAATATTTAATATTTTTTAAATATTGAGCTAATAATATAAATCAATTTTTATATTGAATTATCGATATAATTATCGTAATACGAGGATCTTAAATAATTCAATTTGAATTTAAAATGGAGTCAAAATGATTCAAATGGTTAATATGAATTTTATTTGAATTTAAACGATAATAATAATAATTTATTATCAAGGAATTTATTTGTTTTTGAATTTAAATTTATTTTGTAATAATTTATTTTGGTTATTAATATTTATGTTCAAATTAAATATCAAAATATATTCAGTTAGTTCAGAATAGTGTTACACTGTTGAAACAACAGTGGTTACGTTAAAATAGCGGTTCGTGGTTTAAATTAATGGACCCCGAGATATTTGATTGTGGATAGGTACAAAATTAAATCAATATCTGTTTAAAAGAATAGGAGTCGCTTTATATCAAATCAGAATCCTTTTAAATTAAATAAAAATCGCTTTATCTCAAATCACATTTAATACAATGTACTTTGCACACTGTAAATTCCTTCCATCCTAAGTATACTTCTTCTATATAAAAGCGACATTCCCTTTGCTTTTCCATTTCATTTTCATGACTCAGAATGAATCAAAAGCTTCAGAGAAAGTAAATGCTACTTCTCCCTTTTCTTACAAAATCAAAACCGGAAAGCTTCATTTAAAAATCTACCGCACCCTCATCTCCTTTCCTTTTGATTTTTCGTTCAACTAATTAATCGAAGCTGCTTTTTAAAGAAAAATTTCCTCCTTCCGTTCAGAAACCAAAATCGACGAAAAAGGAAAGAAAAGAAAAGTAAAAAAAGAAATCAAGCTTCCCTCTGTAAAATTCAATCAAACATCTCTCAAAATCGATCACTGATGAAGCCGTTAACTACAACAAACTCGAACTTCACTCCAGCGCCTTTGAAACTGGGTGCGACGCAAGTAGGGGTGATGGAAGATTTCGATTTGGGGAGAATCGAAGGCTGACTGGATGGCATGGATGAACTCGCAATGGAGTTTCGAAGATCCTAGTAGGGTGTGGTGATTTCCATCACTTGTACAATGGTCGAGGTTGTTTTTCCTGATGCCGCGAGTGAATCTGGTGGGAGACAGGTCAACGATTGACTGGTGGCAAAGTCTGGGTGATCGAGTGATGTCATAGGGATGCTGCGATTTAGGGGAAGAAGTCAGCGGTGGTTTAGATGATGAACTGGGTGGAGATTGTGCGATAATGAACTTGAATGGTTGGGTTTGGCAAATTGCGTGAAGTAGAGTAGTTAAACAATGTTTTTTTAGGTGGAGTTTCTTCGTGAAGGAAGGGGAAACATGGAGGATAAAAGTCACGACGAATTGTTTGATAACTGCTGGGAAAGGTTGGTGAAATTTGGATCAACGGGATGTAGTTCGGTCTTGTTTTGAAGTGCTAAGTGGTGTGGTGCGAAGTTTTGACGATGGTAATGGTAGAGAAGTCACTATAGACTTGCTTAGTTCAGTTTCTAAAGTTGGGATATTTGCAGTTCAAGTGCAAGGTAAATATAAAGCAGAAGGTAATTTAAATTCTTAATTAAGTTAATTATATTCATTCAAATAAAGTAAATTATTCATTTACTTTAGTTATAATTTAAACAAATGTTTAATCGTTAATTTAAAAAAAACATATGTATAGGTATAAGGTTATCAAAATTTTATAAGCTAAATTAGAATTTATTTCAAGATAAGTAATTAACTTAAGTATTTGTGTGAAATAATTTTGATTTAAACACCTAGAAATTTAGTTTATATAATTAATTTATGTAAAGGGAATTAGTTAGTAAGAAAATAAAGTTGGTAGAGTTATCATTTGAGTATCAAATTAAGGTTTCATTTGGAGTTGGTTTACATGTAGGTAATTACTTAAATTTGATAACTGAAATTTTATTTTTGTTTTACATTGGAAAACAGACGTATGGAAAAATCGCTATGAAACTTATATAATATGCTTCAGTGGGTATTCAGCACAAATAAAAAATCCCGGTGAGTAAACTCACTCTGCATTTTATTTAAATAATTTTTACATGCTATTTGTTGATTGTTTGGATGCATTTAAATATTTTTGTGTGGCTACTATAAATATATTAGTTATTTAGGATTGATGTTTGTGGCTATTATATATATATTGGTGATTGGTTGGATTCCCGTAGTACCATTAGCGGATGCCCGCAGTATCATTAGCGGATGACCCTGTACACCCCACGCTATGATAGTGGATGACCTCCTATACCGCGATATCCTACCTCGAAGCAGGATGTGTATTATTTTTGTTGACTAACGTTTGTGGATGCAGGAAAACAGGTTGGAGGGATCCAACTGGATTCCTCAAAAATATCATTATTTGTTTGTTTTCACATATATTATCATACATGATGTTTTGATTGATAATTAAGTGGTTGGATTGTTTAAATATCACTAGGGCTAAAATGTTGATATATAAAAATATCGTAAAAGGGATATTTGAGATTTTAAAAGGGAAAACTATTTTTAAAAATAAAATTTGAATTTTTAATGAGCTATAGAAATATTAACTGGTTTTGAACAAGTATTGAATATATAAAACGATGTTTATAAATTGAAAAATGCAAGAAATTGAAGTGAATTTATAAACGGTATTTATAAATAAAATAAAATGATTTTCATTGGATAATCAGGAAACTGAATTGAATTTATAAACAGTGTTTATAAATGAAGTGGGAAAATTATCAATTGATAATTTGAATATTTTAATTCAAATATGAATTTATAAATAGAAATGGGAAAATCGTTTTAAAGAAATAAACGATGGAGTTTATTCCGGTGTTCAGAGCATAAATGAACTAAAATAAATTCGTAAGGATTTATGATTTGAATTCAATTAATTCGAATCTATTTAAATAGAAGTTAAATTGAATGTGAAAATAAATTGGGTGTTATAGTTATAAGTTATTATAAATAGAAATTTCCAAAATAAGATTTTGGCTTTAAATAGATTTCGAAATAGACTTATTTAAATATAAAACAAGGAAATTTATAAAATGGTGTTTATAAATATAATGAATTAATTATCAAGAGATAATTTGAATATTTAAATTAAAATATGAATTTAAAATAGAACTGAAAATAGAATTTGAATGTAGAAAATTCAAATGGAATTTGAATATGGAAAATTCAAATAGAATTGAAAAGAGAAATTGAAAATAGAAAGTTGAAATCATTTCGAAATGGGAACGACGAAATATATTTCAGAATGTGGATTATTAAACAAAATAGAAATAATTCCAAAGGATTTATAATTTGTAAAAGAAATTGGAATTTAATATAAAGATCGAAGTATTAATAAATTTATTTCCGAGTTAGGAAAAATCGACAATTTTAGAAAATCGGAAATATTATGTTGAATTGGAAAAAATTGATTTGATATATATTAAAATATATTAGAATGGAGTCGAAATTATTATAAACGAAGTTTAAACGTTTTTATATATAAATATAATTAAAACGAACTTGCCGCAGTGCGGTAGTTCGTAAATTGGCGATTCGAACTTCAATTGAGTATATAGAACTCAATTTAAGTCGGAATTCTTTGAAACAAGAACCGTCAGGACCGATTTGATAATAGTTTTCTATGGAAGAGAAAAATCTGGATTTCGTCGTATATATTTTGAGTTATGTCAAAATCAATTTTTCAGAAAAACAGCGCCATAACCATTATAAAACCATAACGGTTTATTTAATTTTATAAAAGGATTTTAAGCGAATAAAATCTGAATTTCTATTTATAAAATTTCAGATTTGAATTGTAAAATATATGTGTGTTAGCCTACTTTGTGAACTAGGCAACACAAAGTCAAGAAACCAACCGTTGAAGAGTATTTCAAGTTATAAGACTCCGGTTCGGATCGGAAGGAAACACCACAATTCAGATTGATAGCAGCATATCGGTTCGGATCGGATGGAATTCTCTGTTCGGATCGGATGTCTCTTACTGGATAAATTGGCAAAGCATATCTGATCGGATCGGAAGATCAATAAATCTCAAGTGGACCGGAAAGTCATCTGCTTGCCACGACGCTGGAGCGGAGCGGAGTATGATTAGAGAAGGAGAGACGTCCAAGCTACTCCGGTTCGGATCGGGTATTCCGATCCGAGCCCCCAACCTGCACGTCTCCGACCCGCACCCATGATCCAGGAAAATCTCCTATGAAATCGCCTGGAGAACCGGACCGGATATGACTAATTCCTACCCCTAACGTCCATCTCATTGATGCGTTGTCAGCTTGATAGCCCATCCGAACCCGAAGAGAGTGCGATGGATGACGCGTGTTCCGACCCGGATTGAATCTCAGGCAAATTCACACCTATAAATACCCCATCTAGAGACAAAGAGAAGGATCTTTTTCAGCACTTTTGAGAATCCAAGTACCTTCATCATCCGAATTCCTTTACTCCCGGAAAATCCAAACCATCTTTCATTTCTTGTTTTAATCATTTGAGTGAACAAAAGTGAGTTGTGAGTGAATCTTAAATTGCCTTTGTATTTGAATTACTGAATATAGTTAGAACTAAGTGGACGTAGGCATTTCTTCGCCGAACCACTATAAATCTTGTGTGTTCATTTTTATTTCTGCTTTATTTTATCTTGTTTCTAATCAATTTGGGTGTTAGAACCACATCTGGGTCTAACATTTTGGTGCTTTCACTGAGAAAAACCTCATCTAAATTCTTTATTTTCCGGGATCTCTTTCTACTTTTTGGACCGTTGAGTTCAAAGAAGTGAATCCTTAAGTTTCTCCACTTTTTTACATTCGTTGAAGCAATTGTCAAAGACTAATGGCCAAAGGAAAAGGCAAGGAAGTTCAGTCTGTTCAAGGAAATGGAGCTGGCGAAGATCAGCAACATGCTGTTGTAACAAGGTCTCGGGGGCAGAGTTCAGCAGCAGGAAGAATCAATGCAGGAAATCCGAACCGACAGCAAGGGGAGAGCTCCGATCCGATCCGGGTAGGGGACTCCGACGCAGTGCACTCCCCCAGTCTGAACCGACCCGACTTGCTCGCTGCACACCGATCCGACCAGGCACCCCAGCTCCGATCCGACCCGACTTCCTACCTCCGATCCGACCCGATGCTTGGTGAAGCTGGAACATCTACTCGAGTCCCCGCGAATGCTCCAATTCCAGCTCCCAGGGTTGGAGATCAGGTCAATCCATCTGCTCCCATCACTCAAGGAGATTTCTCGCGCTTGCTTGATATGCTTGAGAGCACGAGGGAAGCTATGAGAGTTCATGAGCGCACCAATCTCATGATGCAGGAAAATATGAGGCTCATGAGTCGGGAAATCAATGAGCTCCGCCGGCAAAGAACTCCGTCACCGGTTCGTCATACACCCGTAGATCAATCTTCATCTTCCGAGGAAGAGAGGCCCCGTGAACGAAGGCCACTCGAACGACCTCAGAACGTGGAGCAGCTAACGTTTGGATCTTTGGGATCTCGCGAGGATATCGCACGAGCATTAGGAAACGATAGCCCCACTCGGGGGCAAAGACTCCAGTCCCCTCTTCCCGAGATCGACCGGGAACGCAGGGAAAGGAATCGAGCAGAGGCAGCTCGAAGAAGAAGGGCATCTCCTGAGCAAGAGCCCCGGAGGAACTCGGACACTAGGGCCAGGGAACCTGAGCAGCCCCTAACTAGTGCCGATGTGCAGGCGATGGTTCGTCAAATTATGTCCGAAAGCCGGAATTATACAAATGAAGACTATGGCATTGAGCGAAGCCATACTCCGTTCACTGACGACATCCTAGACTTCCAGTTCCCCCGACGCTTTAACTTGCCACAGATGGATAAATATAACGGAAGGACTGATCCAGGACAGCACTTGATGCGGTATTCGTGGCTTATGAATGCCGCTGCTGCCCCCGATGAAGTAAAGTGCAAAGCGTTCCCAATCTACCTAGAAGATGTGGCTTTATTTTGGTTTACCCGACTTCCTCCTCGTTCAATTTCTAATTACAAAGAACTAAGCGAGCGTTTCATGAACCAGTTCCGACTACATGCTCGAAAGTCCAAGAGTGTTATTGAATTGTCGAGGATCAAACAGGCACCGGGAGAGTCTTTAAGGGCATATTTAGATCGTTTTAACCAAGCTGTAACTGAGGTCAGTGACCCGCATGAGCCCACTATTCTGATGGCATTGAAGGAAGGAGTCGATCCTGAATCTGAGTTTGGAGACTACCTTTCTGGGAAGACACCCCCCACAAGGGCGATATTCTACGAAAAAGCCGATATTTATCTAAGACGAGAGGAGGCCCGGGCAAACCGGAAGAGAAAGTCTGAGACAGCTTCAAAGGAGAATGTGCAGAGTAATATTGCCGTGAAGCAGTCTGGGGAAAGTTCTGGCAAGGTTGAAGTAAATGTAGGAAACAAGGGTGGAAACAGCAATACTGGAAACGGGGGAAACAACAACAACCGTAATTCGAACGGTAACAGGAGAAACAGAAATAGGGGAAGCGACCCTAACAAAAGGCCCCGATTCCAGAACTACGAGAACTATACACCATTGAATGACACCCTGGAAAATATTTACCTGGACACGTATAATGTGTTGCAGTACAAAAGACCGCCACCTCGTGATTCGACCGAGAAAGAAATGGCGACAGGGAAATTTTGCTTGTTTCACGGAACACATGGACATTCGACCAATGAGTGTCGACATTTGAGGGATGTAATTGAAAAGCTGCTGCGTGAAGGAAAGTTGGATGAGTACAAGGTTGCCCCGAGGGACAGGGGGCAAGGAGAGCAGGCTCCAAAGCAAATCCTACCTGCTCCTAAGCCTACCGCGCAGCAGAAAGGTAAAGGGATCGTCATCAACTCCATAGTAGGCGGGCCTCACCCGGCAATCCGAAGTTTTAGGTCGATGGACCAATATGTGAATGCTGCTAAGCATCTAGATGTGAATGAAGGTGACGATTGGGAAGATGTCACTCCTATAAAACAACAAAAAACCATGTTCGATGATGTGGTATTCCGCAGCCGAGACAACACGGGAATACAATCTCCCACCAATGATCCGTTGGTTATTACTACCACTATTGGGCCGGCCTTGGTCCATAAGGTATTAGTAGACAACGGAAGTTCCGTTAATATTTTGTTCAAGAAGTCATTTGATCAGATGAAGCTTGAGCCCGAAGATCTGAAACCTTGTGAAGGATGGATTAGAGGTTTCAACGGAGCGACGACAGCTCCCATGGGATACATAGAGTTGCCCGTGACTTTAGGGCAAGGAGAACGTAGAAGAGTGCGAATGCTTCAGTTTGTAGTACTGGACGTAGATTCGCCATATAACGCATTTTTAGGGAGACCTGCCCTCGCTGAGTTTAGAATTTGTATCGCCCCTTGGTGCTTGTTACTAAAGTTCCCAACCGAAGCCGGAACTGGAGTAATAAGAGGGGATCAGGTTTCTGGACGGGCCTGCTATGTGGCCGAACTGAAGATGTTGATGAAAGGAGTAAATGCTGAGAGTAAGGATGCCTCATCTCCCTCAAAGGGGGACTCGGCATAGCAATTAGAGAGATCGAACCCAAGGGAGTTGCCCAAAGGAACGCCTGAAGACCTGGATCCTAGAAAAGACGAGGAACCAGAGGCTAGAAATGCAACTCCTAATGAAGCGACAGTGGAAATTCCTGTTGATAAAGCTGATCCTACGAAAGTTTTGAAGATTGGTTCCCAATTGGATCCACGTCGTGCTGAAGAATTGACGGACTTCTTGAAGGCAAATTTAGATGTGTTCGCCTGGACCCGTGCTGACATGTGTGGGATATCGCCTTCCATTATCAGTCACAAACTGAATGTAAATCCGAAGCATCCGCCTGTGAAACAAAAGAGACGCATGCTGGGCCCAGAGAGGTCGGCTGCTCTCAAAGAGGAAGTAGAGAAATTGAAGCAAAATGGATTTATTCGAGATTCGACTTATCCCGACTGGATATCGAATCCTGTCTTGGTAAAGAAGCCAAACGGAAAGTGGCGAACTTGTATTGACTTTTCAGATTTAAATAAGGCTTGCCCAAAAGATAGTTTCCCACTTCCCAGGATTGACCAGCTTGTAGACTCGACAGCAGGTCATGAACTTCTCTCTTTCATGGATGCATACTCTGGATACAATCAAATTCCTATGCATGTGCCAGACCAAGAGCATACAAGTTTCATTACGAATTTGGGATTATATTGTTATGTTGTAATGCCGTTCGGATTAAAAAACGCTGGAGCTACTTATCAGCGGTTGGTAAATAGAATGTTTTATGATCAAATAGGAAAAACTATGGAAGTTTATGTGGATGATATGCTTGTTAAATCAAAGCAGTCCTACAGTCATACGCAAGACTTAGCAGAAATGTTTGGTATCTTGCGAAAATACCGTATGAAATTGAATCCTTTAAAATGTTCATTTGGAGTGGCGTCGGGAAAGTTCCTTGGCTTCATTGTGAGTTCCCGAGGAATTGAGATCAACCCTAGCCAGATAGCGACAATTAGAAATATCAAAGAACCAAGGAGAATTAAAGATGTCCAAAGTCTGGCAGGGAAGGTAGCGGCGCTGAGCAGATTCATCTCCAAAGCTACCGATAAATGTGTTCCATTTTTTGATTTGATAAAAAGGGGAAAGAAGAACTTCCAGTGGACTCCCGATTGTGTCGAGGCTTTTCAAAATCTGTTAGAGCTGTTAGAGAAACCGCCAATCTTATCAAAGCCCGTAGATCACGAAGAACTATTTGTTTATCTAGCAGTCTCGGCTCACGCTGTCAGCACAGTTCTGATTCGAGAAGAAGACAAAGTACAAAGGCCAGTATACTATGTGAGTAAGAAATTAGCAGCGGCAGAGCGCAACTACCCAAAGATCGAGAAGCTCGCTTACAGCCTCCTGATTGCATCCCGAAAACTTCGTCACTACTTCCAAGCCCATCCAATAACCATATACACCGATCAGCCGTTAAGACAGGTATTGCAGAGACCCGAAGCGTCGGGAAGGTTGATTAAATGGAACATAGAACTAAGCCAGTTTGATTTGAATTTTCAACCACGAAAGTCAATCAGGGGGCAAGCTCTAGCAGACTTTATTGCGGAGTTCACCATTCCAGAGGAAGAAATAATCAATGACCGAGTGGTTAAATCCGAGGATAAGCTAGAGATGAATCCGTGGAAATTATATACAGATGGAGCTAAAAATGACCGAAGATCCGGAGCTGGAATTGTCTTAGTCACTCCGGAGGGACGGTCGTTATATTACGCCCTGCGATTAGAATTTTCGGCAACAAACAATGACTCTGAGTATGAAGCCCTGATTGCCGGGCTGAAACTCGCTAAAGACCTCGGGGTAAAAGTGATGGACATATTTTGTGACTCTAAGATTGTTGTTTGTCAAGTGCGAGAGGAGTTCGCGGCTCGAGGACCTCGACTTGTCGCTTACCTCAAGAAAGTGAAAGAGCTATTAAGTAGCTTAGAACGGTACAACATAACACATATTCCCAGAGTAGAAAACCAGAAAGCGGATAGATTAGCAAAGTTGGCTAGTTCCGACAATCCAGAAGAGACGGAGGTAATTCCAATTGAAACGTTGGAATCGCCAAGCTTTGAGTCAATAGAAATTGAATTCGTTTATGAAGCAGAATCAGAGAAGGAGTCGTGGATGACTCCAATCAAGAGTTTTCTTAAGAATGGGACTCTCCCATCGAAGAAAAGTGAGAAAAGAGCTGTAGTTCGCAAAGCTGCCAGATATGTTATGCAAGACGATACCCTCTATAGACAGGGATTTTCTATGCCCCTGTTACGATGTATCGCACACGACGACATCAAGCGTGTCCTGAGAGAAGTGCACGAAGGTGAGTGTGGAGATCATACAGGAGGTCAAACTTTAGCAAAGAAAATATTGCGGTACGGATACTTCTGGCCTACGATCAACAAGGATGCAGCTGATTATTCACGACGCTGCGATAAGTGCCAGAGATTCGCCAAAATCCCCAGGGCACCATCAACCCAGCTTAAATCGATGGTGAGTCCTTGGCCATTTGCCACATGGGGAATCGATATTATTGGAGTTTTACCGATTGCTAAAGGGGGAGCTAAGTATGCCATAGTAGCCGTGGATTATTTCACAAAGTGGGTGGAAGCTGAACCCTTGACTAAGATCACCACAAGAAAGGTGATAAGTTTTGTGGTCCGAAATATTATATGCCGATTCGGGATCCCAAGGACGATTATTACCGACAACGGGACCCAATTTGATAGCACTGAATTCAAAAACTTTTGCCAGAAATATAAGATAGACAAACGATATACTGCAGTTGCTTATCCACAATCTAATGGGCAAGTAGAGGCAATAAACAAGGTAATAAAATCCATCCTCAAGAAGCGATTAGAGCGTGCAAAGGCAAAATGGGTTGATGAATTGCCCCTAGCTTTGTGGGCATATCGAACAACGTTTAAAACGGCTACCGGTCATACCCCTTTCTCTCTCTCCTTTGGCTCAGAAGCAGTAATTCCAGTTGAACTAGAAGTTCCTTCCCACAGGGTCACGTATTATGACCCGATGACGAATCAGGCACTTCTACTTGAGTCTCTTGATGAAATCGAAGAGAAAAGGGACGAAGCAGACTTGCGTGCAGCAAGACATCGGCGTCAGATGGCACGCTATTATGACAAAAAAGTTCGTCTCAGAACTTTTGAACCAGGAGATTTGGTGTTAAAGAGAGTTTTTCCATCCCTTCCTCACCTCGGCCCAAAATGGGAAGGACCCTTTGTCATCCAACGGAAACTTGATAAAGGAACGTTCAAGTTAACGACCGTAGATGGCGAAGAAGTCCCTCGAGCATGGAATGCCCAACACTTAATGCGATATTTGGATTAGAAATGCTATACTTTTTGCTGTTCTTCGTGTAAACTCTGTAATAAGGCACGACTTGCCTTGGGAAAATCTGATGATATGAATAAAGGACTATAAAGTGGATGTAGGCTACGACTTAGCTGAACCACTATAAAAATATTGTGTGTTATTTACTTTTATGCATTTACATTCGTTAGTTGTTCTGTTGAGATTATAAAATACAGGATAATTTAGAGCCTAAAAAGGTTGAAACAGTTTGGACATAAAAAGAAGCACAATGATTATTTGTGCAATAAGACATAAAAGAATGAGAAAACGACATTCTGAACTCTAACTCTCCAGAGAAAGAGAGAGAGTATAAAAGCGTCTCAGACTGAGTGCTGAAAAAGAAATTCTATTCTGAACTCTAACTCTCCAGAGAAAGAGAGAGAGTATAAAAGCGTCTCCGACTGAGCGCTGAGAAAGAGGTTCAACTCCGAACTCTAACTTTCCAGAGAGAAAGAGAGTATAAAGGCGTCTCCGATCGAGCGCCGAGAAAGAAATCTTTTCCCGTTGAACGACCGGGGAATAAACAAATAACTGAACTCGAACTCTAACTCTCGAGAGAATGAGAGAGAGTATAAAAGAAATGCCAGGAAAAACAACAGGTGTTGATGATACAGGAAATGCTATCCCGTTAGAGAATCGGGAGCATTCAGATTGCATGGTTAAGCACTGAATAACTTATGGAGATTGACTGGGGACACATATACATACACATATCTCCCCTTTCCACAACTTTGTTTCATAACTATAGATATGCATTTTTACATAAGTGCAGAGCTGCTAACAGATAAACATTGCAAAAAGTGAATTATTTTTATTTACAAATGAATGAATTTGTACAGGGAAATGACTAAAAAAGAAAGTGCGGGAGCTGCTGTTGTGGCAGCACTTATTGATTTACAAAGATGCTAAAAGGACACAGGAGAACCCACTATTTGGGTTTGGGACGAGCCTTCGATTTCTTGGCAGCTTTTTCCGCATCCTTTGCTTCCCTCTCGGCTTCAGTCAAAATTCGCTTTGATTTCTTTTTCCCTGAAGGTGTAGCACTGGAGCCAGCAGACTTCTTCCCGGAGGGCTGGGCACTGGAATCAAAAGAAGATTTTTTAGCAAGTTCTTCGGTGATAGATCTAGTTGAGAGCTTAACAACTAACCTTGAACCTGCATCCACAACTGCAAGGGGCTTGAGGACCTCAGGGTCTAATTCTTCAGCCTTTAATTGCAAGCGCTTGTCTTGATCAGCCTTCATGGCAGCCAAGGTAATGTCATCAGCGCTTTTCGACTCCCCGGTTATTGTAACCTCTGGTTCCTCATCATGCCCCTCGTCTCCTCCGTCGTCTTTTAGAGCTGCAATCATTTCTTCGTCATGGGGAGTAGTCACCTTAGTTGGCTCACTTCTTTCCCCCAGGTCTGTGGAAGCAGCCTTGTCTTCTCCTTCTTTGACCCTATCAGCGGGCTTTGTCCCAGTGGTAGTTCCTTGAACTACATCTGTCTTCGCGGAGGATTCAACGCCTACAAAATGAGAAACATCGGTTATCAACTCAGGCAAGGGTAAAGGATTTCTCATCGAACGTTCAGTCATGTAGCCAAAGGTAGTAGTAGCCTTGACAAATTGAGGAGAAAAGATAGGGATACCTTCTGAAGACTTTTCAGCGGGGGTGACTACTACCTCTGGAGTTATTTCAGGAATGGGAGATAGTAAAGTTGTTCGGGGAATTCCCGGGTTTTCGGGATCATACCCTTCTACTTCAGGAGTTATAGGAGCAGAAGAAGAGGAACCAGCTTCAGGAATGGTTTTCCGTTTAGACTTCCGCCTCTCTTCTTCCATGGCCTCAGCAATTAGACGGCGACCTTCAGCTAGGCGCTCCGGTTCGTCGTCTCTCAAGTACTTCTCCATCAACTTATCTTCATCGAGGGAATCGACCTTAAGCTCTTCTTTTTCCCACTCGACGATTTGATTCCACACATGAACCAAAGTGGATGGATAGTCCTCGATCCAGGAAATGTTTCGACGACGAATAATGTGCGCGAAGAATTCGATCATTAGCTCGCCGAAGCCCTGAATATCGGCCTCCGCCTCTGATAATTGTTTGCGGGTTTCCTCCGCAGATTTAATAGCGCATTCCACATTGCCTTCAGCCAGAGCAGCCCTGTTTTCCGCCTCTAACAATTTTGAAGCCAAGTCAGCGTTTTTCTTTTCTAACTCAGCACTCCTTTTCGCTAACTCGGCATTTTTCTGCTCAAGCTCAGCATAAGCGAGACGTATCTTAGCAGCCTCTGATTTGGCTTCGTCAGTTTGCTTCTTCAACTCGGAACGTTCCTGAGTGTGGGATTCTAGCAAATCATGATAGCGCTTTTGCATGTCCTCAAACTGTTGTTTGAAGTTAGAAGCGTTCTTCTGAGCGATAGCTAGTTGAGCTTGAGTATCTTCTAAATTTTTTCCTAAGGTTTTTAGGGCCTTAGCATCTTCCTCTGCCGTTTTGTGCATTGAGTCAGCATTTGTCATTAGCGTGCGAATGATTCTAGAAAGAGTGCGGGAATACTTGAACATTTCGGTATATTGTTTTTCCACCAAATCAATCTTTGCTCTGGCCTCCTCTGCCCAATTAGAAGAAATAGGTTCAAGGGAAGGTAGAAAGGTCAGAGTCTCGAAGTAGTGCTCGGGAAATTGCTCCTTTAAGTATGCCAGCCTTACTGCGGTTCCCGCATCTGGTGGAGGAGGGGCGAGGACTGTTAGTTCAGTGTCCCTTCCTGAAGAAGATTCTGTAGAACCCTTGTCTGTCCGAGGTCGCTTAGTAGCAGGGACTTTTTGCTTGCTTCTAGACCCAGTTTCCTTTGGAGGAGTCTTCTCTCTACTCCGCTTTTCATGGGAAGAAGTGGAATCCCTGGATTGTGGTCTATCCTCCTCCCTACGACCTTGATAGCTTTTGTATTTTTCTTGCTCCGGTCGAACTGGTGAGCGGGAGCGTGAGGATCGAGATCGATAAGGATCATAGGGTCTTCTTTCCTCCCTACCACGGTCATCTCGGCGATTATACTCAGCATCCTGAGGAGGATTGGACATGCTGCGGCGAAGCTTTCTTATATCATAAGAGGATCGAGACATTGTACCTGCACGATAAATTAAACAAAGTTTAGAATCGACGGATCCATGGAGAAAGAAGTGCAATGAATGCTAGTGCTACGGTGTAAAGTGCATCCTATGTGGTGTGTGTGTCCCCCCGACCAACCCGAGTCTGAAGCTAGACTGGTGCGGGCAGGCTCTTTGGCCTTAGCAGGAGTAGTCTCTTTAGAAGAAGTGAAGACTAAAGGGTTCTTTCTGAAATCTTCCGAAGTATATATAGTCTCGGGTAAGGGGAGATCCCCCAAACCCTGAAATATGTGCTCGTCGGTGCTAGGAACATCCCCTTCGGAAGCGTGAAGTGGCGACCCTTGGGGAGATTTTGATTTGTCTACCGAGGTAGTTTCCTCGGGGGCAATATACCCTTCACGATGTTTTTTGGCCAGATTAGCCAGTTCATCATCTTGAGTGGAAGAGGGAGAGGGTGAAGTTTGAAGAGAAGCTGCAGGAATTCCCGAGCCTTCTCCTATTTCTGGAACTGTTTCCACTGGAGGAATATATGCATAGGGAACCGTCCCATGACCGATGCTGCGGAAAACGGATAGCAGCCCGTGAAAATGAAGGTACTCATCTTTAAGGACCTCGTCAATAGTCAGGAATTTTTGGTCGCCATTGAGAAGACGGTGCATCCGATCAAAGAACGCTTGGTCTGATACCTGTTTGGGATTGTCGACTGCAAATAAAAAGGAAAACAGTCAGGGTGATGATTCAAGTGTATAGAGTCCAGGATCAGAAAATCAGTGCTTTACTTGATTTTGTCCATCTTCTGGCGCATCCAGACTGTTGCTTTATATAGAACCACTCTAGTCTGGAATCTCCAGCTTTGCTGCTAAACGGCGTAGAGATTATCTTCCTCTTTGGGACCGACTCAAAGTAACAGAAAGAAGGGGTTTCTCTAGTCCGATGTTTGAAATTATAGAAGAAATGAACATCGTCAAACGTAAGCTCCACGCCTAGAATTTCACGATATGCTATGAATAAGGTATGCAGATAGGCATATGAATTGGGATGCAGCTGCATGGGGGCAATCCGCATTTGTCTTAAGAAGTCGACGATGAAAGGCGAGAATGGAGGAATGGCGCCAACCATGCACATCAGACGAGTGACCGTCATATATCCTTCTGGAGGGTTATGTGGACGGTCAGAACGTGAGGGCACTAAAGTGTCTCTCTTCATTATTCCATACTTCAAGCAAATTCTCACGAGTCGGTCATTGTCAATTGTTGATTCTACGGAATCTGGAGGTGATTCCAATATAATGGCTGAGTCAAATTCATCAGGTGCTCGGTTATCACCAATCCCTCCTTCCTCCTCAAAGCCTAGGGAAACTTCATTTTCTGAAGACATTTCATCGCTTTCCCGATGACCAACTCCGTAATCCGGACCCTCACTGTCCCATTCTGGGTCAGATGAAGAAGATATGTCCTCGAGAGTGGTTTTGTTGGAAGTTTCTGGAGCTTCTTTCCTCTCAGCTAAACGAGAAGAGCGTCTGGGCCTCAATGTCATGGAACTATTGAAGAAGCAATAGCACGGATTAGAGTGAATTATCCCGTGTCCCCTTTTTTTTGTGTATGTGTGTGAACTAAAGTGTATGCAACAAATGTGGGAAATACAAAATAGAAGTACAGCAATGCAAGACGAAGCTTTAAAGAGAAAATAATAGTCAGATTTGTCCTTGATTCTCGTTTATGTTCGCAAGGCACTATCCTAACTGTTCGCGAAGCATATTCATCTAGAGTAAGCGTTAGTTGAATTAATTGGGTAGTCTTTATGTGCCAAGTTTGATATGTTCGGATCGGTTCGGATATGCGTATGATAGCTGGCTCAATACAAACACAGATAGTAATCGGTTCGGATGCGTCATTAGAGCAGGGCCAGTTCAAGACAAGGGAAGCAATGGGTTCGGAGGCAGGACTGATCTGATCGGATCGGATGGCCCGATCCGAACCGAACTAGCACCACTCAACCGATCCATTTACTTCGACCTTCACTTCCCCGACCCGAACCGACGTTTTCTGTCCTCCCTGTCTTTCTAAAGTTTGTAACCCGGACCGACCCCTTATCCTACTTCTTCCTTTCTGTTCCTCCGTCTTCTACCCGAACCGACTTCAATTGGTTACCACGCTCCTCGTCTTCTTCCTCTTTTCCCCCTTTTTTCACAAACAGGTCCATATTATCACCTAAGTTATCGTCAAGGGCGGAAATTGGCCCTCTCCAGCTTCGCAACGCCTCGAAGCGACGGCGCGTCCACCAGTAACGATGTGGAATTCAAGCGAAGTTTGTGGCTAAACCATCTCAATCCAACACAAATCGAAATCAAGAGCAATTACTATGAAGCTATTCGAGATTAAAGGGCTACCTACGTGTTCGAGTTAAGAAATCTACGAGGGATAGTTCGGAATATTTGAGTTTCTGAAGTTTTCAATGCTTAGGTCCGAGCGGCAATAGAAACGAAGAAGGAAGAAATGAAGACGGTGATGGGTTTATATAAAGAATGGAGTTGACTCCTCGTCTCCCTATTTTGTCTCGCCCGATCGGACCGGAGTGGAAGCCCAGTAGCACAACTCTCTCTGAAGGCCCAATGTTTAAGAAATAAATCCACGAATACGCTTCGGATCGGAATCCGAACCGAGTGGAAACTTCACACGTTGATTTAGCATCCGGCTCGAATTGAAGAGAAGGAGAGTAAAGGAGGAGCATACCTGCAAGAAGCATTACATGGCGAGATAAGTTCCCAAATCTGCTCAGAAATGAGGAAAATGTGTTCGGGTCGGACGCCGAACCGAACAGAAGTCCGTGCATTACTCTTGACAATTCTGGTTAAACGACATCAAAGCACGCTTTGTACAACGAAAGCATCCTTTGAGGGGGCAAAATGTTAGCCTACTTTGTGAACTAGGCAACACAAAGTCAAGAAACCAACCGTTGAAGAGTATTTCAAGTTATAAGACTCCGGTTCGGATCGAAAGGAAACACCACAATTCAGATTGATAGCAGCATATCGGTTCGGATCGGATGGAATTCTCTGTTCGGATCGGATATCTCTTACTGGATAAATTGGCAAAGCATATCTGATCGGATCGGAAGATCAATAAATCTCAAGTGGACCGGAAAGTCATCTGCTTGCCACGACGCTGGAGCGGAGCGGAGTATGATTAGAGAAGGAGAGACGTCCAAGCTACTCCGGTTCGGATCGGGTATTCCGATCCGAGCCCCCAACCTGCACGTCTCCGACCCGCACCCATGATCCAGGAAAATCTCCTATGAAATCGCCTGGAGAACCGGACCGGATATGACTAATTCCTACCCCTAACGTCCATCTCATTGATGCGTTGTCAGCTTGATAGCCCATCCGAACCCGAAGAGAGTGCGATGGATGACGCGTGTTCTGACCCGGATTGAATCTCAGGCAAATTCACACCTATAAATACCCCATCTAGAGACAAAGAGAAGGATCTTTTTCAGCACTTTTGAGAATCCAAGTACCTTCATCATCCGAATTCCTTTACTCCCGGAAAATCCAAACCATCTTTCATTTCTTGTTTTAATCATTTGAGTGAACAAAAGTGAGTTGTGAGTGAATCTTAAATTGCCTTTGTATTTGAATTACTGAATATAGTTAGAACTAAGTGGACGTAGGCATTTCTTCGCCGAACCACTATAAATCTTGTGTGTTCATTTTTATTTCTGCTTTATTTTATCTTGTTTCTAATCAATTTGGGTGTTAGAACCACATCTGGGTCTAACAATGTGAACTCAAGTGGAATAGTGGATTGTTTTTTGTTTTCAAAAATGAGATTTTTAATTATTAAATAGAATTAACTAATTTGAATAAAAATTAGTTAAAGAATTTTTGAATCAAAATTGGACTTTGAATAAGTGAACTGGATTTGTAAATTCATATCTGAAATCGAATATTGAAATTTGAGTTGAAATGACATTTGATTGTTTTATAAACAAATTAATTTATATTTGAACGTGATATGTTCAAATAAGAAGTGAAATAGGCAAAAGAGTTAATTAAAGCATAAATTAGCGAAGCAAGTTAAAAATGATCGGATTGAGTTGAAATTAATTAGAAATGGACAAATATGTGTTAGACAGGTATGGAATGAAGTATATGAAGATTATAATTTGTATGCCTGACAAAATGGTACACGTTTAAATTCCATATGAGGTTTTATGTGCCGGATCGGCAAGCCACTTGGCTTTTTGATTTTCTTTTTGAATGAAAAGGGCCTAGAGAGGTGAGTTGAGGTTTGAACTATTTGCCGGTACAAAGGAGGTTATGGCGAATTTTTTCGGAAATTTAAGGAGTTAGAATATTTTTAAGAAATTTTGATAGTTAGAAATCAATGTATCGATATATATATATATTGAATTCGATAAGGAAATGAACTTAAAAATATAATATTATAAACAAAAAGGAAATATATAATTAAATCTGGTAAAATTAGAAAGAGAAACATATACGTGTTTTATAAAAGAATAATTGGTTTTTATGTTGTTGATTATTCGAGAATAATGGTCTTGTCTGTTTTGAAGTTAAGGATGTTTTCAGTCAAGGTCTGAGAGGTAATTTTACCCCAACTCGATCATTTTCATTTTTAACCGAAAAATTAGCAAGATTCGGTCTCGAAGATCAATGATTGAATAAAAGATTGTTGAATGAAATATTTTGGGTTATTTGTAACGATGTTTTACACAACATTCGTTTTAGCCCAAATAAGTGGAAATTTGGAAATATAATAATAAATATTTCCAGAGTATAGAAATAAATGAATGGTCATGGAAGAGAGAAGTAATTGGAATATTTCCAATTATAAATAGAATATATTTTCTAAGTATAGAAAATAAAAGATGACGATATATGAAAATGTTTTCCGAATAGCGAAAAGGACCAAGATGATTATTGAAAAGATTTGGTTAACAAATATTGGTAAAGAAATGAAGAAGTGATTTAATTAATGAAATATTAATTAAGAAGCCCAGTGATTTTTTTGATGGTTGGAATGTTTGTTTGCTTTTCTTCGAAAGTTAAATAACCGACTATCGAAGTGTTTGCCAATATCGTTGTCAATATGGAGAGACCAGTTGGATTATTATCCGTGAACCACTCCGTATTGGCAGTAACATTGTGAATCGGATTATATGAAGATAATCGAAGACGGCGTAGAGTGCAAGGGCTTTTTCTATTAATAGAAATTGTGCCTTCGGTTTCGTTTAGTCCCAGAACGAACGTATATGGACGAGTGTCTGACAGAGTATTTCCACTGATCGCATATGTTGGTTTGTGCAAATATATATGGTGGCAGAAAATTTATTCTCTTAGCATAATATCCAGAATATATTTGTGCAAATCAATTAGTGATTTACGGATCTGACAATGTAGCATTCAAAGTGATTGTGCTATCAAGGAATGAGAAGTAATCGTAGCCTCAGGCCTCAACAACCGAGAAATGACCAAAATCGGGTAGGCAGCATGGCTATGTGGGTCGCTTCCATTAGGGTGTATAATCACCTATCTAGAGAAATTCCTTTTACTTCTTTAATCTATCAATGCTTTTCCTTTTCGAGAAAGGGTTGCTGATCCCAACCGTTGGTGATATACATTCGATACACTCAAGCGAAATGAGTGATCGATCATGTGTGGGCCGGGTTGCAAGATGTTCTTGTTGAACCCCAGTGTATCCCCTGTAGAGTACACTGATCAGAAGGTGGTTCTATACCTTGTCATAGTCGGAATCCAATTTCCAATAAGCGCCCTACAGTTTTTGATTTTATATTATATATGGAGCGTGAGATGCAAGCAATCCGCTAGATTGTTATTTATTTGATTTAGACACTATTATAATATCATTGGATTTTCTTATCAAAGTGTTTTTGGGTTATAGTAAGGTAAAAACCATCCATGTTTATGTATGGGCTTGTCTTACTATTATCCTTTCTTTCGAAAAGATTTTGAAAGTTAAAACAAATGTTAGAGTTTACTCACACCAGTCCCATGACTGACCCAAAGTTTATTTTGTTTGTTCTCCCTAAACTCTTGGGTGCCCAAATTTGTACGGGCAGTCAAGTAGTCGGGATTTTTCAGATTCACTTGGAAGACCTGGAAGCAGAATGTAACACACCACCTCCGCCAATGCCACTCTTGCAAGCACACTAGCTTCGGAGGGGAGTTAGACAAGGTAAACATGCATGCAGATATCACAAGACAGAACATATAAGCAAAAACAGAGTAAGTAAAGCAGTGGATAAAAACTAACATTTCCAAACCATGGTCAAGTTACATCAAAGTACTGAGTCATTTTTTTTCCCACAAAACAAAGTCTAGAAAACATAAACTGAAAACTGGAAATAACATAAAGTAAACTATCCCCAAAGTGGAATAAAGCCATAGCAAGCTCAAGTCCAAACCGTACATGAGCTATCCAGAAAAGCAGCTAAAGATCCAAGCTAGGTGCTAGTGTTCCCACCCTGTAAACCTGGGGGGGGGGGGGAATGAAAGAAAAGAGGCGAAAGAAAATGGGTCAGTCAAAAGACTGGTAAGTCCTACCTACTATTAGTATAAAAACTAATAAAGTTAACTGGACATGTAAAACAGAGATGAAACATAGGATGATAACTGGCATGGTGAAAAGTTAACAAGATAGATCAAGTGCGGCATCGCATATACAAGGTTAAGTTTTTGCACCAAGTGTACTAGTATTCCAACCCATGTCAAGTATAAGCAAGAAGTGATCCCTTGGCCCAATCTTGGCCCAATATCACGAGATAACCTAAATCAAAGTCCAACAACACGGTCTAGTCGATCGGCTTCCTAAAAGCCTAACTCGTCAAGTGTCGGTGTCATACGGCCCAACCACGAAGTGTAGTCAAACTGTGCTAGGTCCACCCTAGGGTGTATCAAGCCCTAGGGTGCCAACCACGGACACAAATCAAGCACGCACGGTCTAAACCTACTGGTGCCCGTGTCTGCTTTTTCAACTCCGGACTATGTGCACGACCATAGTCCGCCTGAACCTACACCGGCGCACCTACTCAGCCGTCGTTTTGGTCGCTTACATGTCAGCCCAGTAATCGTGCCCCACCCTAGCCTAGTCCCTAGGGTATCATGATACAACCAAGAGGGTTACTGGTGAAAAGGACCACGTAACTAGGGTTTATAACGGGTTAAACGTGGTTAACCCTACCCAATCAAGTATCAAATTGGTTAAGTGTACCCAAGGTTGATGACTTAACCCCATCAACCCATCGGGTTTAATTGGTTAAGTATTCAAGTGGTCCATGACTTAACCCTATCATATGGCATTAATTAATTTAATGCACCCAACCTCTCACATTAGACCTTGTTGTGGTTACTAGTTAAGCCGGGCGGGTCCGGGTAGCTTTACACCACAACTTAGTCTAACCTCGGGTTTCAAGTGCGACATGACCAACTACTCACATTGGGTCCTATTGCTTGTAGCCACTAGTTAAGCCGGTCGGTTCCGGGTAGATTTATGCTACAAACTCAACCCAACCTCGAGTTGGCCATTCTCATGTTTTCTAGAAGTCATGTCCAAGTTCATGTTCATGTTTCAAGCATAATCACATGTCATATTTCGTGTCATCTTTTCAAGTCATGTTTTTATGTCATTTTAGTTTACCCATAACGTAACCCCATCGCATGTAAGTTCGCATAAACGCAAATAGATCTCAAAGAGGGAACTTAGAAGCATGACATAATTAATAAGGCTTGGCCACAAGTTAAACATGGTGGCATATGAGGCAAATGTGTTCATAAACTTGCATATTACATTATAAGCCTCAAAACATGCATGATATCAACTTTAGCAAAATAAATGAAACTTGGTCATAAATGACATAGGATGATAGCTAGTGATTCGTATATATCATATGCAAGATAACATAAGGGTTATGAGAGTTTCTATGTTGCTTTATGCAACATTTCAAATCAAAGCTCATAGCTTTCTATGCACAAAGTCAAGGTGATAGCTTTTCAAACATGCATAGAATAAATCTATGCATAACATGATAGAATCAAAGCACAAATCATACTTAGGCCCAAACTCAAACTTGCAACATGTCATATTTAACTTCATAGTTAGAATCTAAGAGTAGAATAGGGCTTACAATGCTATGAAGACTTATGAAATAAAATAATATTGAGACGAAGCCACTAGCAACTCTAAAACTCCCAAATGATAAGCTCCAATGAAAACCCTTGAGAAACAAGAAGAAGATCCTTGCTTTGATGAAGAAAGATTGAACTTTGGCTTTGAATCAAACTTAGAAACTCTCAAACAAGCTTAGAAACTCTTATATGAATGAAGATGGAGACTATAACAAGAGGGTGGGGGCCATATTTAAACATTTTGGCATAATCTAGTTGTAGGATTGATTTATGATGGTTTAGGCTAGGTATTAGGGTCCTTTTATAGAAGTTTAGGTTAGTTTAGGCCATAGGATTAACCCTAATTCAGATCTGAGCTTTTGAAATCCGTCACAAGCCTTAAAACATGTCTTGAGGAATAAGTCAGGTGCACCCAGGCCAAACTGGCCGACCACCCAAGTCGACAGGGGTGTCGACTGGGAAGTCGACACCACCTGGGGTGTGTCAACTCCCCAGTCGACTTGGGGGTGGCGGGAATTTTTCCAGCCTATCCTGCTTGGCTTAATTTTAATTCTGAATTCAAATTTGAACTGTTTTTGAACTTGAAATTTTCTGAAAACTTTGACGGGCCATAACTTGGTCATACGGACTCCGATTTTCGAAAACTCGGACTCTATTTCGCGTACTTTTCCGAGACGAACGCAATGGCATAGCCGTTTCCCTTGATTCAGATTTTATCATTTAATTCTGCCTTGATTTATGTTATAACATGCTATTTAAAATACGGGTTATTACATTCTCCTCTCCTTAAAGGATTTCGTCCCCGAAATCTTCAAGTTAGGAAGAACGTATCCTACGATCCATCATCCATCTACTCAAAACATCATCCACGAGCAGTCGTTGTCCTTAAAAGATTCTAAATGCTGTATGATCATATGCGAAAGGTGTGTGTATATGTACTTATCTAATGCGAAAATCAGGCGGTTACCGATTCAGTAAACCTCCTTAATGCAAAGTATGTTAGTGAAATGAGTCCATATGTATGCAAATTCCTAACATAATTTATAATCTCTACATGAGTGCACATTACATTCATCCATATGCAACATCCACGTGATACCATAACAAGTTTCAGCCATGAATAAATATAAGCACTCATGCATATGCAATATGAAAGTGTGTGAGCCGATCTTAGTGCCTAACGTGTGTCATGCATCCACGAGTATCCACTTGCAAATACTTGCAACCACTTGCAAACATCAAACATAACATGTTTCAAATACATGTTTCATCCAAAGGGTTTCTACCTAAGGTTCTCATGACAAGATAAACATGGATAGCAAAAGAAAGATATGCTAACAAGGAAAAGAGATTGAGAATGTACCCTCAAAAAGAAATGGATAAAGCCCACACATATTCTCCTCGGTTTCCCAAGTTGCATCCTCCTCGGCCTCACTCCACTGAACCTTCACCAATTTGACTTCTCGATTCCTTAGCTTCCTGATCTCCGTTCCCAAGATACGAATCGGAGCTCTCCTCAAGGTTGCCTCTTTCTCTACCTCCACGTCTTCAAGAATGCTAGGTTCAACCACCTCAGCGGACTCATGTAGGCACTTTCGGAGATGCGAGACATGAAAGACATTATGCACTCCGGCCAGCTTCTCGGGCAATTCCACCTTATAAGCCAGCTTCCCAATTCTCTCTATGATAGGGAAGGGTCCTACGAACCTTGGTGCCAGCTTCCCAACTGCTCCAAAACGAACCACATTACGCAAAGGAGAAACCTTCACGAAAACCATATCTCCAACTTCAAATTCCAGATCTGTCCTTCGCTTGTCAGCATAGGATTTCTGTCTGTCTTGGGCCGTTTTCATCCGTCTTCTCACCAATTCAACTTTCTCGGATGTGTCCCGTATCATATCGGGCCCAAGTATAAGCCTATCCGTTGTCTCCCACCAACAAGATGGTGACCTACACGGCCTCCAATACAAAGCTTCAAATGGTGCCATCCCTATGCTAGCTTGATAGCTATTATTATAAGCAAACTCTACAAGAGGAAGGTGGTCTTCCAAAGTACCACCAAAGTCAAGAACACAAAGCCTCAAAAGATCTTCTAGCACTCTACTCACCCTTTCGGTTTGGCCATCTGTCTGGGGGTGATAGGCTGTACTTAGATTCAATCGCGTACCCATTGCTTCTTGCAAACTATTCCAGAACTGGCTAGTGAAGATTGGGTTACGATCGCTAACTATGCTAGAAGGAACTCCATGCAATTGCACTATCTCTCGAAGATAAACAGATGCTAGCCCTGATGCGGTCCTCTTGCTCTTCACTGGAATGAAATGAGCACTCTTCGTAAGTCTATCAACTATGACCCATATGCTCATATTCCCTTTCCTTGACCTAGGCAATCCATCCACAAAATCCATAGAGATACTTTCCCACTTCCATTGCGGGACCTCCAATGGATGTAATAGCCCACCGGGTTTCTTCGACTCGGCTTTCACTTGTTGGCACACCATGCACTTTGAAACATACTCTGCCACATCCTTCTTCATTCCAGCCCTAAAGAAAATGCGCTTCATATCCCTATACATCTTATCTCCTCCAGGATGTATAGTCATCTTCGAGTGATGCGCTTCTTCGAGAAATTTATGCACCAAGTCTCCTACTTGTGGAACGCATAGCCTTCCATCATGCCTTAGCCAACCCTTGTCATCAATAGTATATCTAGCAAGGTGACTAGACGTCTCACCACGAATCAACTTGTCCATGATCTCGACTATCTACGGGTCTTCCTTCTGCGAAGTCCCTACTTGATCAAGAAGTGTAGGTCTAAGCTCAAGAGATGCTAACGAACCCGTCATCGATTCATCAGCCGTTGTGAAATCAAAGGTTGCTAAGAACTCTAGGCTCTTCATCTCAACAAACAAGGGACTCAAAGTCAACCTTCTTCTGCTTAGTGCATCTGCCACAACATTACCCTTGCCAGGGGTATAAGCTATCTCGAAGTCATATGATGCCAAGAATTCCATCCACCTTTGCTGCCTTAGATTCAGATCTTTCTGCGAGAAGAGGTACTTGAGCAACTTGTGATCAGTATATAACTCAAAACTTTCGCCTAGAAGATAGTGGCGCCAGGATTTGAGTGCAAAGACGATCGCCGCCAACTCCAAATCATGAGTGGGATAGTTCTTCTCATGAACTTTAGGTTGCCTACCCCCATAACATATCACTCTTCCTTCCTACATCAGAACAGCACCTAACCCCGTGCCACATGCATCGGTGTACACGGTAAACATCTTACCGCCATCGGGTATTGCCAAAACTGGAGCTGTGGTAAGGGCCCTCTTGAGCCTTTGAAAAGCAAGCTCACACTCTAAGTCCCATGCAAAGACTAAGTTCTTCTTCGTCAACTTAGTAAGAGGGGCTGAAATCTTAGTGAAGTCCCTAATGAACTTCCTATAGTAGCCTGCCAGACCGAGAAAGCTTCTTACTTCGGTTGCATTCTTAGGAGTCTTCCAGTCTTGAACCGCCACCACTTTCGCGGGATCCACAGCTATGCCTTGCTTAGAAACTATATGTCCAAGAAACCGAACTTCCCTTCTCCAAAAATGGCATTTGGAGAACTTGGCTTTCAACTGATGAGCTCTAAGCGTATCCATCACTTCCTTGAGATGTCTAGCATGTTCTTCCTCATCCTTTGAGAAGATCAGAATATCATCCACGAAGACAACCACAAACTTGTTAAGGAACTCCCTGAACACCCTACTCATCAAATCTACGAAGTAGGCGGGTGCATTAGTTAAACCGAATGGCATGACAAGCCATTCAAAGAATCCATCTGGAGTCCTAAACGCAGTCTTATCAATACTATCCTCAGCCACTCTAAGCTGATGGAATCCGGTGGCTAGATCGAGCTGAGAGAAAACAGAAGCACCAACAAGCTGGTCAAAGAGGTCATCTATCCTCGGTAACGGGTGCCTATTCTTCTTTGTCAGCTTGTTCAACTCTCGATAATCAACACATAGACGAAGCGAACCATCCTCCTTAGTAGCAAACACCACAGGAGCACCCCATTCAGAAATGCTTCGCCTAATAAAATTCTTCTCAAGCAGCTCCTTGATTTGCTTACTGAGCTCTCTTCTTTCTCGTGGGGCCATGTGCCTAACGGGCAATGAAACTGGCTTAGCATTATCAACAAGGTAAATGCGGAAATCTATCTCTCGTTTAGGGGGTAACCCCTTAACCTCTTCAAAGACATCAGGATATTCTCGGACCACCCTTACAGATTGCAGATCATCGATGGACGAGTCAAGAGATTCAAGATAACATAACATGACGGGATCCAGCGGGTTGCAAGAAATCTCTAGGGTATTACCGAGGCGAGTCATGAGCCTCACCACCCTATGCTCACAATAGAGGATGGCTCCATAACTGGACAACCAATCCATGCCCAAAATCAACCCGTATCCCGTGAACCCGAGAACATAAGCATTACACGTGAATTCTACGGTCAAGATAGAAATCCTCAAATCCATACAAATCATAGATAGATGGGCGGAACCCCCAATTGGATTTGAAACACTAACGGGATCCTCAACTAAACTAGTACTTAGGTTCAAACTTTCAACAATGTCAGAAGAAATAAAGGTATGCGATGCGCCAGAATCAAATAAAGTGCGAACAGGAAAATCAGAAATATAAACAAGGATTTCTACAGAAATACTACCTCGGTCCTGAACTGGAGTAGTGTTGAGAGCATGCACTTGCCCTCCAGAAGGTCCTGCACGCTGAGTCTGTCCTTTCCCTTGTCCTTGCTTCTTGGGGCAATCCTTGCTAAAGTGTCCAGTCTCTCCACAATGAAAGCATTCGCCCAACTTTCTCTTCTTCTTCCTACAATCATTGGCTATGTGCCCAACAATCCCACAGAAGTTGCACTTTCTTGGGTCCTTTGCCTTGTTGTTGTTGGCCTTGTTACCCTTGTTGTTCTTGTTGTTCTGATTTCTCTGATTTCCTCCCCACTTGGAGTCCGCCTTCTTGGTTTGAGTCTCACTAGGCATGACTTCTTTCTTGCCATTCTTATCGTCTCCCTGAAACAATGCCATGTCCACTAGGCTTTCAAAAGTGGCCCCCATGGGTATATGTGACATGGCTAAACCTTGTAATGACTCATTCAACCCTCGTGCAAAGCGTAGAGACTTCTTCTGGGGAGTATTAACCATGTCCAAACCGAATCGAGCAAGCTGGTTAAACTTATTTACATACTCCCTCACTGTCATGTCCCCTTGCTTCAAAGATATAAACTTCTCCAATTGCAGATTCGCCTCAGCAGATGATAGAAATTTAAGCCCAAACCTCGTCCTAAAGTCGGCCCAAGTCTCCATAGGCCTAGTAACGTTGGTGACTTCCCACCAATAAGCAGCTTCCTCTTTCAATAGCCATACTGCCAACAGGACTTTTCTACGGTCTTCCACATCAAAGATGGCGAAGAGATCTTCAGTTTCTTTTAACCAATTTCGCGCCTCAACAAAAGTCTCCGTCCCAATAAGATTCTTGTCACCCATTGCCTAAAAGTCTTTGCAAACCTTTGCGAATTCTGCTTGTGGATGCTGAGGAGGAGGAACCTCAGTTACAGTGGGAGTGTTTGCTGGGCCCACATCGTTGGCCCTAGCTTCCAAGTACCTCCGGAACCATCCGGGAATGGTTACTCCATCGGGAAGGTTAAGATCGGCCATGCTGAAAAAGGAAAAGATAGATTTAGAATAAGGAAACAAAGGATAGTGCTAATGGCTTTTGGGGAGTAGCCTTAAAAAAAACTAGACTTTTCTTGGAAAATACTTAATTGGTTTTGAAAATAGTTTTTCAAAAGGGTTTTAAAACTTTTGTCCGGTCTAGTAAAACCTGGCTCTGATACCAAATGTAATACCCCACCTCCGCCAATGCCACTCTTGCAATCACACTAGCTTTGGAGGGGCGTTAGACAAGGTAAACATGCATGCAGATATCACAAGACGGAACATATAAGCAAAAACAGAGTAAGTAAAGCAGCGGATAAAAACTAACACTTCCAAACCATAGTCAAGTTACATCAAAGTACTGAGTCATTTTTTTCCCACAAAACAAAGTCTAGAAAACATAAACTGAAAACTGGAAATAACATAAAGTAAACTATCCCCAAAGTGTAATAAAGCCATAGCAAGCTCAAGTCCAAACCGTACATGAGCTATCCAGAAAAGCAGCTAAAGATCCAAGCTAGGTGCTGGTGTTCCCACCCTGTAAACCGGGGGAGGGGGGGGGGGAAACGAAAGAAAAGAGGCGAAAGAAAATGGGTCAGTCAAAAGACTGGTAAGTCCTACCTTCTATTAGTATAAAAACTAATAAAGTTAACTGGACATGTAAAATAGAGATGAAACATAGGATGATAACTAGCATGGTGAAAAGTTAACAAGATAGATCAAGTGTGGCATCGCATATACAAGGTTAAGTTTTTGCACCAAGTGTACTAGTATTCCAACCCATGTCAAGTATAAGCAAGAAGTGATCCCTTGGCCCAATCTTGGCCCAATATCACGAGATGACCTAAATCAAGGTCCAACAACACAGTCTAGTCGATCGGCTTCCTAAAAGCCTAACTCGTCAAGTGTCGGTGTCATACGGCCCAACCACGAAGTGTAGTCAAACTGTGCTAGGTCCACCCTAGGGTGTATCAAGCCCTAGGGTGCCAACCACGGACACAAATCAAGCACGCACAGTCTAAACCTACTGGTGCCCATGTCTGCTTTTTCAACTCCGGACTATGTGCACGACCATAGTCCACCTGAACCTACACCGGCGCACCTACTCAGCCGTCGTTTTGGTCGCTTACATGTCAGCCCAGTAATTGTGCCCCACCCTAGCCTAGTCCCTAGGGTATCATGATACAACCAAGAGGGTTACTGGTGAAAAGGACCACGTAACTAGGGTTTCTAACGGGTTAAACGTGGTTAACCCTATCCAATCAAGTATCAAATTGGTTAAGTGTACCCAAGGTTCATGACTTAACCCCATCAACCCATCGTGTTTAATTGGTTAAGTATTCAAGTGGTCCATGACTTAACCCTATCATGTGGCATTAATTAATTTAATGCACCCAACCTATCACATTAGACCTTGTTGTGGTTACTAGTTAAGCCGGGCGGGTCCGGGTAGCTTTACACCACAACTTAGTCTAACCTCGGGTTTCAAGTGCGACATGACCAACTACTCACATTGGGTCCTATTGCTTGTAGCCACTAGTTAAGTCGGTCGGTTCCGGGTAGATTTATGCTACAAACTCAACCCAACCTCGAGTTGGCCATTCTCATGTTTTCTAGAAGTCATGTCCAAGTTCATGTTCATGTTTCAAGCATAATCACATGTCATATTTCATGTCATCTTTTCAAGTCATGTTTTTATGTCATTTTAGTTTACCCATAACGTAACCCCATCGCATGTAAGTTCGCATAAACGCAAATAGATCTCAAAGAGGGAACTTAGAAGCATGACATAATTAATAAGGCTTGGCCACAAGTTAAACATAGTGGCATATGAGGCAAATGTGTTCATAAACTTGCATATTACATTATAAGCCTCAAAACATGCATGATATCAACTTTAGCAAAATAGATGAAACATGGTCATAAATGTCATAGGATGATAGCTAGTGATTCGCATATAACATCATATGCAAGATAACATAAGGGTTATGAGAGTTTCTATGTTGCTTTATGCAACATTTCAAATCAAAGCTCATAGCTTTCTATGCACAAAGTCAAGGTGATAGCTTTTCAAACATGCATAGAATAAATCTATGCATAACATGATATAATCAAAGCACAAATCATACTTAGGCCCAAACTCAAACTTGCCACATGTCATATTTTACTTCATAGTTAGAATTTAAGAGTAGAATAGGGCTTACAATGCTATGAAGACTTATAAAATAAAATAAGATTGAGACGAAGCCACTAGCAACTCTAAAACTCCCAAATGATAAGCTCCAATGAAAACCCTTGAGAAACAAGAAGAAGATCCTTGCTTTGATGAAGAAAAATTGAACTTTGGCCTTGAATAAAACTTAGAAACTCTCAAACAAGCTTAGAAACTCTCATATGAATGAAGATGGAGACTATGAAAAGAGGGTGGAGGCCATGTTTAAACATTTTGGCATAATCTAGTTGTAGGATTGATTTATGATGGTTTAGGCTAGGTATTAGGGTCCTTTTATAGAAGTTTAGGTTAGTTTAGGCCATAGGATTAACCCTAATTCAGATCTGAGCCTTTAAAATCTGTCACAAGCCTTAAAACATGTTTTGAGGAACAAGTCAGGTGCACCCAGGCCAAACTGGCCGACCACCCAAGTCGACAGGGGTGTCGACTGGGCAGTCAACACCACCTGGTGTGTGTCGACTCCCAAGTCGACTCCCCAGTCGACTTGGGGGTGGCGGGAATTTTTCCCGCCTATCCTGCTTGGCTGAATTTTAATTCTGAATTCAAATTTGAACTGTTTTTGAACTTGAAATTTTCTAAAAACTTTGACGGGCCATAACTTGGTCATACGGACTCCGATTTTCGAAAACTCGGACTCTATTTCGCGTATTTTTCCAAGACGAACGCAATGACACAGCCCGTTTCCCTTGATTCAGATTTTATCGTTTAATTCTGCCTTGATTTATGTTATAACATGCTATTTAAAATACGGGTTATTACATAGGAGGCTTCACCAGTTAGCTATAGACCATCATATTTTCGTTGTGTACTATGTTGTATCTGGAAACATGTGTTTATAATTGTTCCAGGAATGACTGTTATGCTCTGAAAATGGTATGTATATAAAGTTACTGATTTGTATTTCAAAAGTTATGTTATTTAATATATTTTATTCGTTCCGCTGTGAGATTTTTGTTCTTCGTTTTCCTTCTATTCTAACTTTTCTTTCTATTCCTCATCCTCTAACTTCTTTCTAATAATGATTCATATTTCTGTGCAATTTGGGTTGGAAGTGTGGTGTTATTAGTCAACTCAGATAGTACGGATTTGCGGGCCGTTACAGTTGGTATCAGAGCTTAGTTTGAGTGAATACCTAGGCTTTGGTGGGATGTGCTCATTAGAGATAGGGTCAGTTGTACCCTAGAATGAGTTGAGTGTATATATACGGGAGCGCGTATTTGTAAATTGATGTTAAAATTGTTTTATATTGTGTTGGTTAATCTGTTGAGTGGTTTATGAATTCTGATCGAATCGTGGGACGCCACGAAGTCGATAGGAATTTCTAAATACTTAACAGAGAAATTCGACACAGTATTGTTTTGAAGTGGGTAACTGAAATAATTTTACCCAAAATTCTATTTTGATAGAAAAGGAATAATTTTTTGAAAATTTTATATTATATGGATGTGTTGGATGTTGATATTATAATCAAATTAGATTATAAAAAATTCGAATGGTTATTTATAACCAAATAAAATTTGTATGTGAATGAAATATACAATTGAGACGAATTAAAACTGGATTCAAACCATGAATTGGAATTTAAATCCTGGGAAGTTTGAAAATATTTTCGAAGTATATTAAAAGAATATAGCTTTGTTTTGAAAAGACCATTTGAATAAAAATCATATTTGAATGGATTTTGAAATAGATAAAGCACTAAACTCACTTCAGTGGCTGGAAAATAATTATGATGATGACTGCAGCTTCATCAGTGCTCATTTTCGAGTTTCTAAGTGATGGATTGCTACCTTAGAAAAGCTTTTAAAGGAAATATTGTTGGTAAGAAAACAAGTTGGTTTGAAAATTCAAATGTTTTGAATTTGAAATGGAAATAAATATATGTCTATATCTATGTGATTTCAGAAGATTTGAAATAAAACCCGGATATTTGAATTCTGGAATTTAATTTAGCTTAAGCAAGTTAAATGAATTGAAGTGAATAAATGGATTAGAATAAATTTGAATGGATTTAAATACATCTGAATGAAAAATGAATTGGTGATAAATCATTCAGAATAAATGAATGTGATTATAAATGATGTGTTATGCAAATAGAAACCAAATGTTTTGGCAGAATAAAATTTGTTGAAATATGAAAAGGTGAGGTTCAACATAATGGAGTTTTGAAAAGTGAATGGGTTTATAGTATTTTTCCTACCTTAGTAATTTCGGGGACGAAATTCTTTTAAGGGGGGAAGAATGTAACAACCCAGATTTTTTGGTCGATTTATTTTGAATATTTAATATTTTTTTTAAATATTGAGTTGATAATATAAATCGATTTTTATATTGAATTATTGATATAATTATCGTAATACGAGGATCTTAAATACTTCAATTTGAATTTAAAATGGAGTCAAAATGATTCAAATGGTTAATATGAATTTTTATTTGAATTTAAACGATAATAATAATAATTTATTATTAAGGAATTTATTTGTTTTTGAGTTTAAATTTATTTTGTAATAATTTATTTTGGTTATTTATATTTATGTTCAAATTAAATATCAAAATATATTCAGTTAGTTCAGAATAATGTTACACTGTTGAAACAACAGTGGTTACGTTAATATAGCTGTTCGTGGTTTAAATTAATGGACCCCGAGATATTTGATTGTGGATAGGTACAAAATCAAATCAATATCTGTTTAAAAGAATAGCAGTTGCATTATATCAAATCAGAATCCTTTTAAATTAAATAAAAATCGCTTTATCTCAAATCACATTTAATACAGTGTGCTTTGCACACTGTAAATTCCTTCCATCCTAAGTATACTTCTTCTATATAAATGCGACATTCCCTTTGTTTTTCCATTTCATTTTCGTGACTCAGAATGAATCAAAAGCTTCAGAGAAAGTAAATGCCGCTTCTCCCTTTTCTTACAAAATCAAAACAGGAAAGCTTCATTTAAAAATCTACCGCACCCTCATCTCCTTTCCTTTTGATTTTTCGTTCAACTAATTAATCGAAGCTTCTCTTCAAAGAAAATTTTCCTCCTTTCGTTCAGAAACCAAAATCAACGAAAAAGAAAAGAAAACAAAAGTAAAAAAAGAAATCACGCTTCCCTCTTTAAAATTCAATCAAACATCCCTCGAAATCAATCACTGATGAAGCCGAACTTCCCTCCAGCGCCTTTGAAATTGGGTGCGACGCAAGTAGGGGTGATGGAAGATTTCGATTTGGGGAGAATCGAAGGCTGACCGGATGGCATCGATGAACTCGCAATGGAGTTTCATAGATCCTAGTAGGGTGTGGTGATTTCCATTACTTGTACGATGGTCGAAGTTGTTTTTCCTGATGCCGCAAGTGAATCTAGTGGGAGACGAGGTCAACGATTGACTGGTGGCAAAGTCTGGGTGATCGAGTGGTGTCAAAGGGATGCTGCGGTTTAGTGGAAGAAGTCAGTGGTGGTTTGGATGATGAACTGGGAGGAGATTGTGCGATAATGAACTTGAATGGTTGGGTTTGGCAAATTGCGTGAACTCGAGTAGTTAAACGATGCTTTTTTTGGGTGGTATTTCTTCATGAAGGAAGGGGAAACATGGAGGATAAAAGTCACGACGAATTGTTTGATAACTGATGGGAAAGGTTGGTGAAATTTGGATCAACGGGATGTAGTTCGGTCTTGTTTTGAAGTGCTAAGTGGTGTGGTGCGAAGTTTTGATGATGGTAATTGTAGAGAAGTCACTATAGACTTGCTTAGTTCAGTTTCTAAAGTTGGGATATTTGCAGTTCAAGTGCAAGGAAAATATAGAGCAGAAGGTAATTTAAATTCTTAATTAAGTTAATTATATTCATTCAAATAAAGTAAAATATTTTTTTATTTTAGTTGTAATTTAAACAAATGTTTAATCGTTAATTTTATAAAAAAAACATATATATAGGTATAAGGTTATCAAAATTTTATAAGATAAATTAGAATTTATTTCAAGATAAGTAATTAACTTAAGTATTTGTGTGAAATAATTTTTATTTAAACGCCTAGAAATTTAGTTTATATAATTAGTTTTTGTAAAGGGAATTAGTTAGTAAGAAAATTGGTAGAGTTATCATTTGAGTATCAAATTAAGGTATCACTTGGAGTTGGTTTACATGTAGGTAATTACTTAAATTCGATAACTGAAATTTTATTTTTGTTTTACATTGGAAAACAGACGTATGAAAAAATCGCTATGAAACTTATATAATATGCTTCAGTGGGTGTTCAGCACAAATAAAAAATCCCGGTGAGTAAACTCACTCTGAATTTAATTTAAATAGTTTTTACATGCTATTTGTTGATTGTTTGTATGCGTTGAAATATTTTTGTGTGGCTACTATAAATATATTAGTTATTTAGGATTGATGTTTGTGGCTATTATATATATATTGGTGATTGGTTGGATTCCCGTAGTACCATTAGCGGATGCCCGCAGTATCATTAGTAGATGACCCTATACGCCCCACACTATGATAGTGGATGACCTTCTATACCATGATATCCTACCTCGAAGCAGGATGGGTATTATTTTTGTTGACTAACGTCTGTGGATGCAGGAAAACAGGTTGGAGGGATCCAATTGGATTCCTCAAAAATATCATTATTTGTTTGTTTTCACATATATTATCATATATGATGTGTTGATTGATAATTGAGTGGCTGGATTGTTTAAATATCACTAGGGCCAAAATGTTGATATATAAAAATATCGTAAAAGGGATATTTGAGATTTTAAAGGGGAAATCTGTTTTAAAAATAGAATTTGAATTTTTAATGAGCTATGGAAATATTAACTGGTTTTGAACAAGTATTGAATTTATAAACGATGTTTATAAATTAAAAAATGCAAGAAATTGAAGTGAATTTATAAACGGTATTTATAAATAAAATAAAATGATTTTCATAGGATAATCAGGAAATTGAATTGAATTTATAAACAGTGTTTATAAATGAAGTGGGAAAATTATCAATTGATAATTTGAATATTTAAATTCAAATATGAATTTATGAATAGAAATGGGAAAATCGTTTCAAAGAAATAAACGATGGAGTTTATTCTGATGTTCAGAATATAAATTGAACTAAAATAAATCCATAAGGATTTATGATTTGAATTCGATTAATTCGAATTTATTTAAATAGAAGTTAAATTGAATGTGAAAATAAATTGGGTGTTATAGATATAAGTTATTATAAATAGAAATTTCCAAAAAAAAATTGGTTTTAAATAGATTTCGAAATAGACTTATTTAAATATAAAACAACGAAAATTATAAAATGGTGTTTATAAATATAATGAATTAATTATCAAGAGATAATTTGAATATTTAAATTCAAATATGAATTTAAAATAGAATTGAAAATAGAATTTGAATGTTGAAAATTCAAATGGAATTTGAATATGGAAAATTCAAATGGAATTTGAATATGGAAATTCAAATAGAATTGAAAAGAGAATCTGAAAATAGAAAGTTGAAATCATTTCGAAATGGGAACGACGAAATATATTTTAGAATGCGGACTTTTAAAATGAATAGAAATAAATCCAAAGGATTTATAATTTGTGAAAGAAATTGGAATTTAATATAAAGATCGAAGTATAAATAAATTTATTTCCGAGACAGGAAAAATCGACAATTTTAGAAAATCAGAAATATTATGTTGAATTGGAAAAAATAGATTTGATATATATTAAAATATATTAGAATGGAGTTGAAATTATTATAAACGAAGTTTAAACGATTATATATAAAAATATAATTAAAACGAACTTGCCGCAGCGCGGTAGTTCGTAAATTGGCGATTCGAACTTCAATTGAGTATATAGAACTCAATTAAAGTCGGAATTCTTTGAAATAAGAACCGTCAGGACCGATTTGACAATAGTTTTCTAATGGAAGAGAAAAATCTGGATTTCGTCATATATATTTTGAGTTATGTCAAAATCAATTTTTCAAAAAAATAGCGCCACAACCATTATAAAACCATAACGGTTTATTTAATTTTATAAAAGGATTTTAAGCGAATAAAATCTGAATTTCTATTTAGAAAATTTCAGATTTGAGTAGTAAAATATATGTGAACTCAAGTGGAATAGTGGATTGATTTTTGAAAACAAAAATCAGATTTTTTAATTATTTAATATAATTAACTAATTTGAATAAAAATTAGTTAATGAAATTTTGAATCAAAATTGGACTTTGAATAAGTGAACTAGATTTGTAAATTCATATCTGAAATCGAATATTGAAATTTGAGTTGAAATGACATTTGATTGTTTTATAAACAAATTAATTTATATTTGAACGTGATATGTTCAAATAAGAAGTGAAATAGGCAAAAGAGTTAATTAAAGCATAAATTAGCGAAACAAGGTAAAAATGATCGGATTGAGTTGAAATAAATTAGAAATGGACACATATGTGTTAGACAGGTATGGAATGAAGTATATGAAGTGTATGAAGATTTTAATTCGTATGCCCGACAAAAAGGTACACGTTTAAATTCCATATGAGGTTTTATGCGCCGGATCGGCAAGCCACTTGGCCTTTTGATTTTCTTTTTGAATGGGAAGGGCCTAGAGAGGCGAGTTGAGGTTTGAACTATTTGCCGGTACAAAGGAGGTTATGGCGAATTTTTCCGTAAATTTAAGGAGTTAGAATATTTTTAAGAAATTTTGATAGTTAGAAATCAATGTATCGATATATATATTGAATTCGATAAGGAAATGAACTTAAAAATATAATATTATAAACAAAAAGGAAATATATAATTAAATATGGTAAAATTAGAAAGAGAAATGTATACGTGTTTTATAAAAGAATAATTGGTTTTTATGGTGTTGATTATTCGAGAATAATGGTCTTGTCTGTTTTGAAGTTAAGGATGTTTTCAGTCAAGGTCCGAGAGGTAATTTTACCCCAACTAGATTGTTTTCATTTTTAATTGAAAAATAGCAAGATTCAGTCTCGAAGATCAATGGTTGAATAAAAGATAGTTGAATGAAATATTTTGGGTTGTTTGTAACGATGTTTTACACAACATTCGTTTTAGCCCAAATAAGTGGAAATTTGGAAATATAATAATAAATATTTCCTGAGTATAGAAATAAAATGAATGTTCGTGGAAGAGAGAAGTAATTGGAATATTTCCAATTATAAATAGAATATATTTTCTAAGGATAGAAAATAAAAGAAGATGATATATGGAAATGTTTTCCAAATAGCAAAAAGGACCAAGATGATTATTGAAAATATCTGGTTAACAAATATTGGTAAAGAAATGAAGAAGTGATTTAATTAATGAAATACTAATTAAGAGGCCCAGTGATTTGTTTGATGGTTGGAATGTTTGTTTGCTTTTCTTCGATAGTTAAATAACTGATTATCGAAGTGTTTGCCAATATCATTGTCAATATGGAAAGACCGGTTGGATTGTTATCCGTGAACCACTCTGTATTGGCAGTAACATTGCGAATCAGATTATATGAAGATAATTGAGGACGGAGTAGAGTGCAAGGGCTTTTTCTATTAATAGAAATTGTGCCTTCGGTTTCGTTCAGTCCTGACAGAATATTTCCAGTGATCGCATATGTTGGTCTGTACAAATATATACGGTGGCGGAGAATTTATTCTCTTAGCATAATATCCAGAATATATTTGTGCAAATCAATTAGTGATTTACGGATCTGACAATGTGGCATTCAAAGTGATTGTGCCATCAAGGAATGATAAGTAATCGTAGCCTCAGGCCTCAACAACCGGGAAATGACAAAAATCGGGCAGGCAGCATGGCTATGTGGGTCGCTTCCATTGGGGTGTATAATCACCTATCTTGAGAAATTCCTTTTATTTCTTTAATCTATCGATACTGTCCCTTTTCGGGAAACGGTTGCTGATACCAACCGTTGGTGATATACATTCGATACACTCAAGCGAAATGAGTAGTCGGTCATGTGTGGGCCGGGTTACAAGATGTTCTTGTTGACCCCAGTGTATCCCCTCTAGAGTACACTGATCGGAAGGTGGTTCCATACTTTGTCATAGTCGGAATCCAATTTCCAATAAGCGCCCTACGGTTTTTGATTTTATATTATATATGGAGCATGAGATGCAAGCGCTCCGCTAGATTATTATTTATTTGATTTAGACACTATTATAATATCACTGGATTTTCGTATCAAAGTGTTTTTGGGTTATAATAAGGTAAAAACCGTCCATGTTTATCTGTGGGCTGGTCTTACTATTATCCTTTCTTTCGAAAAGATTTTAAAAGTTAAACAAATGGTTGGAGTTTACTCACACCAGTCCCATGACTGACCCGGAGTTTATTTTGTTTGTTTTCCCTAAACTCTTGGGTGCCTAAATTTGTATGGGCAGTCAAGTAGTAGGGATTTTTCAGATTCACTGGGAAGATCTAGAAGCAGGAGGCTTCACCAGTTAGCTATAGACCATCATATTTCCGCTGTGTACTATGTTGTATCTGGAAACAGGTGTTTATAACTGTTCCAGGAATAACTGTTGTACTCTGATAATGGTATGTATATACAGTTACTAATTTGTATTTCAAAAGTTATGTTATTTAATATATTTTATTTGTTCCGCTGTGAGATTTGTGTTCTTCGTTTTTCTTCTATTCTAACTTTTCTTTCTTTCTGTTCCTCATCCTCTAACTTCTTTCTACTAATGATTCATATTTCTGTGCAATTTGGGTTAGACGAGTGGTGTTATTAGTCAACTCAGATAGTACGGATTTGCAGGCCGTTACAAATATTAACACGGCCCACCCCAAATATTCCCAAGCCTAATATCTCCTTACACATTAATTCATCTTCTACATCATAAAACTAAACCGCCTGCTCCTATTATTCAACACACCATTTCCCTCTTGCACTCAAACGTTCCCTCTCACCCATATTCTTATTACTGCACAAATAGTTTTCACCATCCCCTCACGTCCCCTTATATTAAACACATGCAACTTCCATTTTTATAAACACTATGACCCCTTCGTTCCTTCTTATTCCCCTACTCATTATCAGATCTTCCAAAACAAACAGTGTGTTCTCCCCTTATGCAAATAAACCATACTTCTTTACGTCTCTATGCACCCATCACTCCCTCCACTGTACATTCCCTTGTTAAACAGCTCAGTGATTCAAACCACTCGTATGCTCCCTTCCATGTTGCGGTTTCCAATGATATACATAACGCACTTCACACCTCACCATCCATCAGTTTCCGTTCTTTAACACATGCACCCCTCACCAAGGCCATGCCTTCTTCTCAGTTAAGACCATCTCCTAAACATGTTTCCCTCACTCCGTTTCCATACCTAGATCCATCCTTCACCTTCATCTCGTAGCCTTTACGAAGAGTCTGAACCCCACGTCAGTTGCTCTAGTAAACTCCCCACCATTTCACTAAATCAACTCCATTAACACAGTTCTATCCTCGAAGATCACACCCCAGCAGCTAGCGCTGCTATAGTCCATTTCAGCCCCATATATGATTTTTACTTATTTTATTTAATGGGAGTGTATCAGTTTTGTTGCGTTAAGAACAAAAGGAAAAAGGGAGAGAAAGAAAAAGCATGGAAGTGGATTTCAGTCTTGCATGTGAGAATTGGGTGCGAAAGAGCAAAGAATGTGTCCATGCGATGCATATATATCCCAGAGGTTTTCTTAGCAGTTAAGGAACATAATAAGGTACAACGTACATAAGTATATTAAATATATATTTCCATACTTAATTGTTAAGGCACACCCAACATACAAAAATTTATATGAGGTGAGTTGCATTGAATGAAGGCCACGAGCTGTCTTTATGTGTAGGTGACTTGATTTGTCATATTGCTAGACATTGTAGGGTAGGCTACGGTTACAGTAGTTGTACAATGACTTAGTTGCTAAGGTAAGGATATATTGTATTTTATACTCTTACTTCATGATGAAGGTATAATACGTCATATTATATGTTATAAAAAAATAATTGTTGTTTCAAATATCATAGCATCATACAGTGTACATTAACGCACATACTAATTAAAATAAGCTCAAATAATGTGATCAACTTTTAGCTAATAATATAAAGGAACAAGATGTAGTTATTTTAGAATACTTGAAGATAGTTTCTATATTATTTTACCATGTTAACATTTAGATAAGTACAGTTTGCTATTCATACTAAGTTGTAAGTTGCGTGAATAGTGCATAACTGAAAGATTAATATTTTATGAAGTTCGCTAGATCATATATAACACTTAGATTCGTTAGCTATATAGTAGGTTAGACTCCACAACTACATATCCTAAATCCATCTATGCTTGAATTGTTATTTATAACATATATACTTAAACTGCACCACATTACGTTTGATTGATGACAACAACATAAAACAATGGTTTCCATTATACAACTATACACAAGTCTCAATAGAAAAATATGATCCGTTCACATTATTTACCAATATTTCATATGTGGTTTTTATTTTTACAACATCAACACCTTGGAAATCAAACGGGCATGACAAAGCTCCTCTCCATTCATTGTGATTTTATCATCTATTTGCTAATTAGAATTTATGTTCTAGTTTGTTATAACCGTTATTTTAATTCAATTCTGGAATGAATTAAATCTATTAAATCATTCAATTCACACAACATTGCATTTTAACCATTTCCGAACATTTCAAAAATTAAATCTATTATCCCATTTATTATATATTTTTATTCAAATATTTGAATTCAAACCATTGTTAATTAGCAAACCAGTATATATAAGGTAATTAAATTAATTAATTATTAAATCAATAAAAAAAAATATGGGTCATTACAACTTGGGTTTTGGAAGATGCAACTAAGAGAAAGCTTGTGTCAAGGCAGTTGCAGGGCAGAGCCATGGAGTGGTGGAATTCTGTTACACTTGAGACTTCAGAAGAGGATATTTCATGGGAGCAATTCTAAGCTAAATTTGAAGCAAACTTTATCTCCACTGCTTAGAAGTCTTCTTTGTTCAGGAAGTTCATAGAGCTAAAACAGAATGGTCGTTCTATGCTTGATTATGTTTCAGATTTCGAGGCCTTTTCCAGATACGCTCGTTCGTACATTGATACACCCAATCAGAAGAACGAGAAGTTTGTTATAGGACTGGATACCTACATAGGAAGACCATTGGTGGAACATCTTGACGATCCATTTGAGAAGATTGTGGAAAAAGATGTTCGCTATAAGATCTTGTTTCCTAAGGAAGCAAATGTTGTCGCTGCAACCAAGGAAGTCCAAAAACCACAGCAGGGTGGTAATAATAAGAAGAGGAAGCAGCAACAGCAGAAAGGAAAGGATGGCCAAAAGAAGCCTAAGAGTGAGGTGGTTTGCTTTAACTTCCAACAGAAGGGTCATTACTCGAATGAGTGCAAGAATCCTAAAGCTGAGAAGAAGTGCTTCAAGTATGGAAAGCCTAGGCATGAGAAGAAGGATTGTCCAGAATCAGCTAAGGACAAGCACGTTGTGAAGCATATGCTTTGGAAGCCATGCCAACTTATTCAAGGGCTTATACTGCAGAGGAGAAGGGTAAGGGTGTCATTGTTCAAGGTACTCTTTCAGTTAATGGTGTTTTAGTTCGTGCGTTGTTCGATACTGGAGCATCGCATTCTTTCATTTGCAATGAGCTTGTGTGCCGCTTGGGTTTGGAACTCGAGATTTGTGAAAGACCGTTCGTCGTGACTGATCCAGTTGGGGGTTCGTCCATTTTGTGCAAGTTGTGTCGTGGTCAAGTGTTGTCGAGTCATGGTTTCTCTTTTGTGTATGATTGCTTTGTTCATAACTTCTCTTGGTTTGGGATCATCTTGGGCATGGATTGACACAAGAGGTATGCGGCAAGAGTGAATTGCGAGAAGATAAAGGTGAGAGTCGGGGATATGGAAGGGTGAAAATTGTTGATTAGGTGTAAGCCCGAAGATGGTGTCTTCGTGAGCTATCTATATTCGCTTATGATTTCACAGGAAGACTTGTCATCTGTGTTGATCGCTAATGAGCGCATGAGGATGTCTTTGACGAGGTCAAAGGGTTGCTTCCATATCGAGAGATCGAGTTTAGGATCGATTTGATCGAGGGTGCTAGACTAATCGTTATGCCTCTTAGGCGGATGGCGCGTAAGAAACAACTAGAGTTGGAGGTGCAAGTTCGTGACCTTCTAGGAAAGGGATTCATTCGAAGAAGTGTTTCCGAATGGGGTGTACCGGTTGTGTTTACAACCAAGGCAGATGGATCGTTGAGATTGTGTGTTGACTATCGTGAGCTGAATAAGGTGACTAAGAAGAAAAAGTACCTGTTTCCAAGGATTGATGACTTGTTTGATCAGCAACACGAATCCGAAGTGTTTTCTCGGATGGATTTGGCAACGAGATTTCACCAATTAAGGGTGGCAAAGGATAGTGCACCAAAAACTGCTTTTAGAACACCATCCGATTTCTTCGAATGGTTAGTGATGTCATTCGAGTTGACTAACACGCCAGCGTATTTTTTGGATCTTGTGAATAAAGTTTTCAGAGATCAGTTGAACAAGTTCGTGCTTGTGTTCGTGGATGATATTATGGTTTATTCCTGGAATGAGGAAGAACACAAGATGCACTTGAGAGTTGTGTTGGAAATCTTGCGAAAGCATCAGCTGAGAGCCAAGTTTTCGAAGTGTCACTTCTGGAAGAAGGAAGTGAGATTCTTAGGCCATGTTGTTTCTAGAAATGGGACAGTGGTTGACCCCACTAAGGTGGCAGCAATCCAGGACTGGGATCGACCTAAGAATGCGATGGATGTTCGGAGTTTCCTTGGGTTGTCAGTATATTATCGACGGATTATCAAGGATTTCTCCAAGATAGTTGCACCGTTAGCGGGATTAACGAAGAAGAACCAAGTATTCACATGGGATGAAAAGTGTGAGCAAGCATTTGGAATCCTGAAAGAGGGATTGACGAGTGCACCTGTGTTGATCATTCCGAGTGGGAATGAAGAAATGGTTGTGTATACCGATGCATGTGGTACTGGACTTGGAGCGGTACTGGTGTAAAAGGATAAGGTTGTGGCGTACATAAGTAGACAGCTGAAGCCGCATGAGAGAAATTACCCAACTCATGATTTGGACTTGACGACGATTGTGTTTGCTCTGAAGATATGGAGACATTACCTATTTGGGAGTTGGGTTCGAGTTGTTCACGGATCACAAATCGTTGAAGTATCTTTTCTCCCAAAAGGATTTGAATCTTCGGCAGCAACAGTGGTTAGAGTTTTTGTCATCATATGATTTTCATATAGCCTATACTTCTGGCAAAGGTAACGCAATTGCAGATGCATTGAGTCGAAGGCACGCAAGTTTGGGAGCAATGTTTTCGGAATGGAAGAGCCTCGAGTATTTAGCAAGGTTTGATTTCAGGGAAAGGTGCGAGTTGGAACCTGAAATATTGTCAAGCTTATCGATAAGACCCGCTCTTATCGAAAGGATTGGTGAAAGCCAAAAGCGAGATAAAAAGCTTGTCGAGTTTATCCAGAAGCTGGAACCAGAGAATAAAGAGTTTGAAGTCGATCAAGAAGGTTGGCTTCGAAAGCAAGGACTACTAGTTGTTCCTGATATTGATGGATTGAGAGATGAAGTTCTGAGAGAATGTCATCACTTAAAGTTGACAATTCATCCTGGTGGTAATAAGATGTATCAGGATATGAAGCGAATCTACTACTGGGAGGGGATGAAGCGAGATATTGGAAGGTTCGTTTCCAAGTGCATGAACTGCCAGTTGGTGAAAGATGAACAAAAGAAGCCGAGTGGTTTGCTTCAGCCATTGGAAGTTCCTACATGGAAGTGGGAGCAGATATCAATGGACTACCTAGAACTAGGGCAAGAAACGAAGGAATTTGGATCATCGTGGATCGCTTGCACGCTTGACCAAAAGTGCAAGGTTTATTCCTGTCAAGTTGACTAGGATGGCATCGAAATTGGCTGAACTTTATGTGAAATGGATAGTTCGATTCCATGGTATTCCAAAGAGCATAGTGAGTGATGGAGATCCATTGTTAATGGGTGGATTTTGGAAGAGTTTGCAGGAAGTTTTGGGAACCGAGTTGTGCTTGAGTAAAACTTATCATCCCCAAACTGATGGTCAAACCGAGAGGATTAACCGAGTTTTGGTAGATCTCCTAAGTGCTTTTGTGTTAGACTTTGGAGGATTGTGGGAAGACCATCTACATCTAGTTGAGTTTGCATATAATAATAACTACCAGTCTAGCATTGGGATGGCACCATACGAGGCGTTGTATGGGAGGTCTTGCAATTCTCCAGCATGTTGGTTAGAAACTGGAGATAAGTTGGTACTTGGGCCTGAGATGATTAGAGAGACCTCAGATTGTATCAAGATCATTTGAAAATGAATGAAGGTAACCCAAGATCGTCCGTAAAGTTACGCCGATAAGCCTTGTAAGGACTTGGAATTTGACGTAGGCGATATGGTTTTCGTGAAGATTTCGCCGTTGAAGCATGTGGTTAAATTTGGAAACAAAGGAAAGTTAGCTTCAAGGTTCATTGGGCCATTTCCGATGGTCAAGCGAATTGGAAAGACGCGTATAGATTGGAGTTACCAGAGAAGATGTTGAGTGTGCATAATGTGTTCCATGTCTCGTTTCTACAGAAGTTTGTGCATGATTCGAATGTGGTGGTACCTCTAGAGCAGTACAAAGATCTAGAAGTAGAGACCATAGTTGTGAGACCTCGTAAGTCGCTTCGTGTTGTGGGAAATGATACAAAATAGCTTAGGAGGAAGACGATTAAGCTAGTCAAGGTACAATGGAGTGAAGATGGCAACGATTGTATGTGGTAGACGGAAGAGAGCATGAGGGCAACTCATCCAGAACTCCTCGTTGGTAGGACCCTTTAATATCGTATCATCATTATATCATTGTATCTTATTATTGTTTGATAGAATTCCGTGTGCTAGGATAAAGCTATGGATGCATGGCTTGATGATTACTAGTTTGGATGACAGAGTTGGCTTCTCACGGATGATAGGCATGCAGAATTGTTGTGGTTGCTTGTGTTTGCTTGGGATTTCGGGGGGGGGGGGTTTCCTAAGGGAGGAGAATGTAACAGCCCACATTTTACATATCGGAGGATCGTAAAATATTTTTATTTTATTCCCTGAGGGTTGGGTCATTCTCATATTTTAATATGTTGCTTATCGGGATGCGATACATGTCCATAATTTTTACCAATTTTGTTTGTGACCATTTCCCCCTGTTAATTTTGTATGTGGCATAACTTTTACTCAGGTCGAACCAGTTGGTGAGACCTATGCCATTGGAAAGGAAATGATGATTGCCTTTCCGTAGAGTGGTTGCATTAAAGGTTTGGCTCGAGGTTTAGGAGGAATCGCTATTTTAAGGTTTCACAGTTGGTTGTTCATGTTTTGTAGGCCTTAATGGGATGATTTGAAGAGGCCTATTAGTGGGCTGGTGGAAAACTATAAATAGTGGGTGAGAGATATGGGAAAGAGTTTAGTTTCTCTATTCTCTCATTTGGTGGCCTATGTTCCTCCTTCCTCTAACACCTTTCCACCATTGAAAATCAAAATCTAAGGAAGGAAATCAAAGATCTACACCATTTGAGGCTAGATCTACATCGTTTCGAAGGCGAGTTCATTGAATCAAGGATTTTGGATCTAATTACTTGCTGTCCGGAATCTTAGTTCATTGTTTTTGCTTTGATTTGAAGAATTGGTGATTGATATGGATCTCTAACATGGATTCAATCAAGTATATGACTGTTTGGTCATGTTTTAATCAAAATCAAGCATTTTCCTATAGACCTATACCTTGGTAAGTCCATTTTCATATGAATCACCCTAGGATCTAAGTTAACATGTTTTAACCGGTAATTCTTATGCCATATTATATGTATATACAAGTTAGATCCACAAATTAGATCATAAATTCATTTATCATTATTTTGGTGAAATTGTGGTGATAATCGTTGTTTTCATGTTGCTAGTGACTTCATATCATGTTTGATGAGTTGGACGAGTTTGTTTCATCGGATTTGTTGTTTGGCGAAGTTTTGGTCGAATTCGGAGGTGAACGGGGTCTGTGCAGGTTTTGGGTCGAGCGTACAGGCCATGGGTCGAGCGTAGTACAAGTGAAGTACACGTGTAGTAAAATGTAGTACAATTTGTGGTCGGTTCAAGGAGAAATACACTGGGTCGGTCGCACGCAGCAGGGTGGTCGGGTAGGAATGCACAGGGTCGGTCATGCATGTATGGTCGAGCAGGGTCTGGTCAAAAAGGGTCAGGCCGAGCAGGGTTCTGGTCATGTACCTCGTGTACAGGTTGAGCAGTGTATGGGGGACCTGATCAGTCTGGTTGGTCAAGCAGGCATCAATTCGAGTCGTGATTGTGTTCGGGTCGAGCACAAAAGGGATGGGTCGGTCACCAAGTAGTGGTGGAGCACAAGGGGGTCGGTCACCAAGGGCAGGTCGAGCACAATAGGGTCGATCGTGACGAGCTTGATGGTCATTCGCACAGTGTCATTTTCTGAAAATTTATATTTTCGGGTACGACCCGGATTTGAAGAAAAGGGCTTCAATTTTTTTCGAGGCAACCCCCCCGAAACCTAGCTGCAGCGCAGTGATGTAATTGGCTCGGTGATGGTGTAACTTCGAAGTGTTTAAAGGTGTTCACTGATCGGTGTAGAACAACGAATTAGGTGACAACTCAAAGGTCGTGAGTTGGTGGATAATGGTTTCTTGAGAAGGTTGCTTGAGTTATGAAAAGTCATCGGGTTGGATGACTAGAGATGCGAAGGCCGAGTGATTATCGTTGTCATAAGTTCTAGTAGGCTCAAAGTAGGGGTACGATATGGGCACCTAAAAGACTGGTTGTAGGTCGACTACGTTGGGTATCGTTGAAAGGCCTAGTTATCAAGGTTGGACATACATACTATCATTGAAAGGCGTATGGAGTTTATGCTAGAACTGGGGTTGCCATTAGCCCTTGACATATGGCAAGGTTGGCCGTCATACGATTAATGATGGTTTCAAAGCAGGATTGGCGGTGATAGCCAAAGTCAGTCACGGATGTTTGATTGTTTGGATGCACTGTTTGTATCGTCTCGTGTATATTGTCCAACGTCAAAGGTGATGTTCCTTGGGTGCTTGTCTGATATTTGTTTAGGCCTCGGGGGCTTGTGCTTAAGGGATGTTGAACTCGATTAGGATGGTTTATATGAGATATATAATCTGGATGTCATGAGTTCTTTACCATGATTGAATGGGTGTTATGGTTTCCATGGATAAATGGTTGAATTGTTTAATGTAAAGGCTATCGCTGTCCGATGTGGGGAAGACAGGAGTAGAGTTCTTCTCTGGTGTTTGGTAGATTGGTTTGTTAATCTACCTATTCTCATAAACTTTACTGATGAAGTTTGTTAGCTGTTTTATCGCTCACTAAGATTGTTGTCTGAAACAATGTTTTTTGTTTCCTTCTTATTATCTTGGGTTGTTCATCCATTTTTGAATGCGCAGACTAGGTGGCAGGTGACATTTTATTGCTTAGTGTGGACGATGTAGCTGTTCTGAGGAGAGTAGGAGGCTGGCGTACTATCTTTCTACTATATAGTATTTGGATTTCCTCTATTTGTTATTCTCTGAGTGTTGTAGTGAGGCAATTTGTCTAAACACTATTTCCAAGTGTATGGATATTACTTTCTAGTTGTTACGAAAGTCTAGTGTTTTCTGCTTCACTATTGCTACCTGTTTTATATGTTATATTATATTTTATCCTTGCGTTGTGAGTTATGACAGGTTATGAAGTTGTTATTTACTTATGATGATCGTCCACAGCTTCCAAGCACACCTTTCAACGCATAATTCCTCTTGCATAGTGCCAAGGTTGTGGCTGGTCGTCACACAAAGACTAGACGAACCCCCTACTGGATTAGTCACAACTATTGGTCTATCAACGATCTCAGGTTCTAAAACTAACTTGCACACAAGCTCATTACAAATCAAAGAATATGATGCTCCAGTATCAAATAAAATTCGAGCTGAAACATCTCTAATAGAAAGCATACCTTGCACCAAAACATTCTCTCTTCTCCTCCGTAATCGGACCTCTCGAACAAGATAGAACAGCCTCTAAAGCATACGCCTTCACAATGTGCTTACCTTTTGGTGGTTCTGAATAGTTCTTCCTTATATGCCCGGGTTTATCATTGTTATAACACTTTCCCTCCACCTTAGGGTTCTTACACTTATTGGAATGATGGCCCTTCTGGTGACAATTAAAATAAGTTATCTCTCCCTTTGGCTTCTTCTAGCCATTCTTTCCTTGCTATTGTTTCCGTTTTCCATTCCATTTTTTCTTATTACCACCACCTTGTTTTGGTTTTGAACCCTTCTTTATTTTCAGCAACTGCCTCAACCTTTTGGGAAAACGTCTCCGTCCTTAATGCTTTCTCGACCAATTTCTCAAAAGAGTCATCGATATGGTCGATAAGTAGTTTTCCAATATTCTTATATAATCCCAAGATATATATCTCATTCTTCTGATACGGAGTATCGATATACGAATGAGCATACTTCGATAAAGCTTTGAACTCAGTTACATATTCAAATACAAGCCTCCTACTTTGCTTTAGCCAACAAACTTCTTAAACAACATAGACTTCTAGATCGTAGAAATTAACTTCTCTTCGAACTTGGTTCTAAACTGATCTCAAGTTATTTGGTCCTTCAGAGTCTTCAAAGTAATAGAGTTCTACCAATCTATTACTCGACCTTGCAACTGCCTCGATGCAAGCTTTTTCTTAATTGCATCGTCGATCCCCAAGTCTCCAAAAATTCAAACACAAGTATCCAATCAATTCAGTAACACCCTGTAATTTTAACAACACTAAAGATGACAAACTAAAGAATAATTGATTTAATATTCAGAATTAAGTGAAGTGCACTACGCCATTGCGTTCGTCTCGGAATTCTGGTCAAAATAGATACCTCGTTTGCGTAAAACGGACATCGTATGAAGAAGTTATTAAGGTTTGAAGTTTGTACATGTTCAAAAGAATATATATATATATATATATATGTGTATATAAAGTCCAGAAATTCAAAATTAGGTCCATAATTTAAAAATCGCACAGAATTAAGGAGGCGGGAATTTTCCCGCTCAGGGGTGTCAACCCCTCAAGGGGAATGTTGACCACTGGGTCGACCCCTCGTGGGGGGTGTCGACCCAAGGGTCGACTCCATAAGGGGGGTCGACCCCCAACGTCAAATCTGGCAGATTAGGGTTTTGGTGCAACTATAAATATGGCCTTATTTCTCATGTTTTTTCACACCAAAAATAATGTAGAACTAGATGCTGCCTCTTCCCAGATCAAATCAAGTCTTTTCTTCTTCTGTAATCAAGTTATTCAAGCTTAGAGTTCAATGCCAGCAATTCCTTTTCTATTTTTCTAGAACCAAACATTATGAGTCTATGTTAATTTTATATAGAAATAATTAAAAATTAATCTTTATATGACTATAACTTGGATCTATGCCTATGACCATTTGAATCACATTAGTTCTGCTATAACTTGTTTATCTTAGTTATTCTGACATTATTATGAACTAGATTTGAACCTATACCTATTTATCATGTCAGATTTGCCTTTGATTGTAGATCTAATTCACTATCTAGGTCACCTTATACCTGTTCTGTTATGTTTATGGCCAAATCAGATCTGTTGTTAGTTGGACGTCTAAATCATTGTTTAAATCATATTATGCCTATCCCTATCATGTTAGAATCAGTTCTATTATCATACATTCATTAGATCGATTCCTATATGCCTACCTTCTCATTATACCATTATATGTTTTATGCATGTTTCTACCATTATATGTCCATCATGTTAGTATGATCATCTCTGCTCTATTCCCTCTATCTTTTCCCTTTTATTTTTAAATAGCCAGGCTACCTTCGAGCCTAGGCATGCTACTAAAATATGTGAATACGTTAGATTGGGAACGAGGGGAAAACGTTGAATTAGAGCATAACTTGTAATTGGGAATTTGGGCATAACTTGAATAAAGTGTAATAATATTAATTTGGGGGCATATGGTTCATTATGAACATAACTTGGGAAAAGGGGCATGAAAGCCCATAACGACATAGGTAAATTCGGTTAATGATGGAAATGCCTAGGATTACAGTAATTAAAAACTGTAACCGTGCCTAGATACGAGGTCAGATTACACTTGTGGTGGAAGTCTGCCCGGAACCGCCCGGCATATCCAGCGACCACAAATGGTGAATCTAATGTGAGGGGTTTAGGTGCACAAACATGAGACGTGCTAAGACACGAGGTTAAACCCGACTTGTGGAAGAAGTCTGCTCGGAACCGACCGGCATATCCAGCATCCACAAGTGGTAGACTTAATATGGGAGGTCTAGCACATTATAACCATAAATGGACATGGTAATCAGTTGGAATACTTAACCTAGTTGAATCCATAGGGATTGTATGAACATGTTAAACTGATTAGGGGTTAAGTAAACTTGTTTGAAACAGTGGGTGGGTTAAGTAAATCTAGGGTAGGTGGGTAATATTTATATATAGGCCCACAAACATAACCTGTGGGGTTATGCGATCTTTTAAACCGGTAGGGCATAACCTATGGAAAACCTAGTAGTGGGGATGCAAGACAAAAGGGAGAGCTTGCATCATCTTGTGTGTGGGACCCGTTTCAGTCAGTAACCCATATATAGATATGAAACAAGTACTCCGAACTAGGTCGGAGTCGGGGTATGCTTACCGGCCCGATTGTAAGAGACCCAAAAGTGGGGACTGTGTTTGACAGCGCGTTCCATCGGGGTCATGTGCATGCATGACTCCACTTGCTCGGGAAAATAAGACGCTGTGACATCAGTAGATATGGTTGTGCACATCCGGGAAATGAAGGGTTGCCACTTCAAAGAGTGATACACCTTACTGTGGGGCCATCACAAGGTATCTACGGAGTAGGGAGCCGATCGATTAGGGTAGTGGTTAGGGTACGTCTAGACTCTGGTAAGTTTAGGATCCTGTTGTTGGGCTGCCTGTTGATTGTATGGGGTTAAAACCTCTCACCAAAAAGTACACCTAAGTCTACCGTCTTATACATATTGGGGATTATCTCATTTTGGTTATACTAGTATCGGTGTAGAGGAATCATTAGAGAATCGTATTACACTCTATCATGTTTACCTTGTCATACCTGCCTTTTATGATGTTATCTTTCTTATCCGCTTTATATGCGTATCATGATACTTTTACTTATTTATATGCTAAAAGTAACTGGACTCGCCAGACTTTATGTCTGACCCATTTTGTTTCCTCTTCTTTCTCTTCCGTTTCCCCCCAGGTTCTTAGGGTGGGAATACTCAAGCTTGATCAAAATTCAGCTTTCATTTTGTTGGAGCTTGTTAGATGTATTGCTCAAGTTCTTATCTTTGCTACTATGGCGAAATTTCTTTTGGGGATTATGCTTCTTTTATTATTGTACTCTGATGTTTTAAGTACAAAACAGAAACTTTAATGATATACTGGGTTTATGTATTTTCAGATTTATGTGTTTTGAACCACAATGCTTTATGATTAATAAAGTTTTTAATTCCACTGCTATTTTATATATGTATTGTAATGTTTCTGTTTCTTTTTACCTATAACGCTTCACGAAACTTAATGCATTCTCTTAATGAGTGACATTAACGGACGTGGGGTATCAGAAATTCTTAGCTTTAATGGCCGGTTTTGTCCTAATAAACGACTTTCCACCTAGAGAAGTGTAGTCCTTGCAAAGATTTGCGGAATCAACAACCCTAAGTGCCTGCATAAGAACACCTTGCTCTACTTTCGCTCCTGGAGTGGGCATCCTCCTCATGATCGCTGTCACCATGGCCTCAAACATGGAAGAATAATCAGGTATACAAGCTGCAGCTCCCGATTGGCTACCGTCGCCTCCCTCTCTAGTTGCAGGCTCATTCCTAGCAGTGTTCTCAAAGTTCGTCTACTTATCCTTACTCTGAAATGAGATTTAATTGACATTAGAGAAAGCCTCATTGGTGGTCAAGTGATCACTAACATACAATGCTATACTATATACGTATATAATATAGTAATCATCCAAGTAAAATTATAGATACACGTTTACATTTGCGAACTTTGGGTAAAATTGATTAACCAAAGCTCCGATACCAAATGCGACGATCACCCCACACCTCTCGCACAAAACTGAGGAGAAGTGCATTGTGTGACGTGCTAGGCTGATACAAAATGATCACCAGGGTATAATAATTCGAAAACAAAACTTGTCATATAACTCACAGTGCATGGATAATATATAATAGTAAAATATACAATAGGAAATAGTAATGAAGCACAATTGAACAAAGAATCAAATTTCCATAAATCCATAAAATCTTTGGTACAATATTTCTCGATACAAGAATCTCTAAATACAGTATGCCCCACTACATCCCCCAGAGTCTCAATAACATCAACATACTACAGAAACGAAAACGAACAACTAGATAGTAGGTAGTAATAATATTACGCCAGCCTCCTGCTCATCACCGCACAACAACACCGACACCAAACCTGTTACCTACTACTCAGTCTACCCACCATCAAATTGGTGAGAAGCCAAAGGTAATAAGAGTAAAACATAAAACCTTGAGTTAGACAACAATCTTGTTGAGCGATAAAATAGCTAACAAATAGTTACACATGATAATATGTGTAAAGTCGGATCAACCAACTAATCTACCCCACAACCAACAAGTTAACATTTGAAAATCGTCCATCACATGTCGCATCAGAAATAGGAAAAGAGTACCCTCAATCCCGCTTCTCTTCCACATCCTACGGTGATGACCTACCCAGAGAAAATAGAGAAGAAAACATGAAATCAACCATAGCATCCATAACATCCAATGTCCTAGCCATCACCGACTACAACCGTGAATCCATCAGTTATTGAACTTGCATTTCACCGATCAAAAGGGCTAATGGAAAATTCCGGTTCTAGCCAACTACCATACGCCATTGTGACTCGAATGTTTGCCTCCTACTCAAGACAGCTGACCACTCCTACCTGAGCGATCCAAGGTACTGGATCCTACCTAATCCTTATGAGCGTCCCCACGATACCTCTGCTTTGAGTCTGCTAGAACACTTCGATAACCAATGACTCCTTGGCGCATCAAATCTATCGAGCCTTTCTTTTTGACAATTTCACCTTTTTAATCAAGCTGCCTCTTGAACTAATTTCGTTATCACCCCTGGTTAGCTCCTACCTGAGTCAACTATTTCATCCCTGATTAACTCCTACTTGAGTTAACCCTTCATCGAACTATATTGTATACCATCCCATGACCAGTGTTACATCAACTTAGCTTCGATAACTCCTGCCTGAGTTCACAATCAAAGCACCATTCATCTTGGAGTTGTACATCAATCATCTAAAGTTTGTTTTAATCCAAACTTCACCAGCAACTTCAGGAAATCAAGATAAATAAGACCTAAAAATCTCACCTTCCATGGGCTCACCTTTAGGGTTGGTGCCGACCCTCATGGGTCAGTGCTGACCCTCCCAACTTAGCAAAAATTGGATAAGTGGTTGGCCAATGTTCCGCCCTTCCTTGAGTACGCTCCTTCGGTCCGATCTCCAATCATTTTGACATCCATCGTTGAAGCTTCTGTCGGTCCATTCACATCTCGAGAAATCAACCTTTGGCCAATCACAAATCACATCTGATTGACTTGGAAATTCACCAGTGGCCTCGACCCATCAAAACCAAGCCATTATCCACAAATCATTGCTTCCCGACCACCCACAGGGGTCGGTTACGACCCATCAAGGTCAGTCCCGACCCTCATACTTAGTGTATGAGGACACCAAAATTTGCATGCCCCATTCTCTTGTCTTCCAGAGCGCCTCCTCTAAGTTTCGTCTAAATCCGATCATCTGAACCTTCGATTTGCTCTATTCTTCAATCCTATGATTCTAAGGCAAATAATCTAACATACAACTCATGCAATGCAATCAATTTAATCAAAAAAGACATCAATCCATACAGCAATGATCATACAAACACGAACAATCCATAAACATAGCATAAACATATCACAATTATGCGATCCAGCCTGGTTTAGATCTAAACATATGAATAAACATGATTAACATATTAATTATTCGGTTAATATGATTAATTTAGGTTTCCTAGGGTTTATACGTCTGAGTTGAACATATTTGATCAGATTTAAGGTGACTTTAGCATGACATATGAATATGATCCTATATATTTTACCCATACAATTCGTAGCTTCCATGTGAGAGATAACTATCAGTCTCCAATTTCTAGATTTGATGTAGATTCAATGAGATAAGATCTGTACAACACTGAAATCCCTTGAATTTGATGCAATAAGATGTTATCTAATCCTTCTTGATGACGATCTATCTTCTAGATGCAGTCTACATTGATTTTGATTGAAGAAACTAGAGAAATAGGGTTTTAGGCTAATTGGCTTTTTAAATCACCTTTTTAATAAACTTTTCTACTATAAGCACTAACATATTTCCTAATTGGCTTCCTAAACATATTCACGACTAGAATTTCACTTTTGTTACAATGAGGAATCAAATAAAGTAATATCTTCAAAATATAAGCTTTATATGGTTTTATTAACGTATATTTGAATTCTACTTAGGTTACAATTTTATCGCATTCTTTAAATTCGCATCTTAATATGTATTAAAGTTTACACTTTAAATATTACTTTTTAACTAACATTCAAATATCAACATTCATTGTAAACACATTTTTTAAGTTGCCATTACATGTTAACGCTTAAATCAACATTTAAATGAATTGAAAGTCAATTCAACATCATTAATTAGTGTTAAATCAATATAGTCTTTGATTATTATTAACTACCGATGTTTAAACAATTATCATTAGATTTCCTATTTATTACCATTTACACAAGAATCATTTAAAGTAAATTTCTAAATTTTCAAACTTAAGATCAATAAATTAATACCAGCATAATTTATTTAGTTATATAGGTCACATTCCAAAGTTCATATCTATATGGATCATATTTTAAAATTTCTTAAATTCCATGATTGAAATTTTCTATATACTCTCTTTTGATCTTTTCCTTATTATAGCAATACTTAATGTCTCTCTAAAATGGAGTTTACATTTCCGTAAAAATTCTGCTTAGAATCCAATTGGTATTTTCATATAGATTTACTTAGATAGAACTTAGAAATTTCAAGGACATTATAACTACAAGATGCAACTATCTTATAGTCATGCAAGAAATTATTTTTATTATTTCCACCAACATTTCATATGCTAAAACTTTGAAAAACCAATTAATTTGGGAAACCATAAAGTAAGGTCATAAAATATTTGTTCTAAGATGAATCTCTTTCTTAAAACTTTAATAAACTTCTTTTATTTTAAATCTTCATTGTCTATTTTAAAGTATATCTTATGCTTACTTTTTCATTAAAATATCTTTTATCAAAGATAACTATATTCATGAATTGTTTAAGCCAAGTTTATTCATTTAAGGGTACATTTGAAAGGGGCTTAAACAACTTGTTACAATAAAACTTACATATATGATATAAGATAAATTACTTATAATTTGGTAAATCAACATTTTTATAGTCATATGCGTTAAGTAATGCTCATAGACTACCCGAGCATAATTAATCAACAATAAATAATTATTATTTCCTAATAAACAATCATATCTTATATACTATACAAGTTATAAAATCATTCTTTCATATATAAAATATATCCCTAGGTAAAATTATTCCATTTACTTTTTTTTAAATAAAACTTTGTCGGTTTTCTATGTTCACAAATTTAGGAATTCCTATCATTTCCATAACATCCTATTTACCGATCAGAATTCATCAATACTCAACATAACAAATTAACACAATATATAATATTTATTTATAGCACTAAAAAATATGTGCTCTCGTGTGTGTGTGTGTATATACACACACACACACTAAGACCCAAAGAAGGACATTCCATTAACCTTTCTCTTGACTAGTTAACCCGAACGTGCTCTAATATTCTATCAAACTAAAGCTCTGATATCAAATGCAACAACCCACTATTTTAAATGATTCAGATTGACAATAAACCACACATGCCTGGTCTAAATTATTCAAGAAAACGAATTCTTAATGGGGATTTAAAATATAAGAAAAAGGATGATAAGAATTAGAACATAGAATCTTATAATGGGAGGATAAAATGTAATAATCACAAAAACAAATCAATAATGTTGTTTACAACATACATTTTTTTTGCATTTCACAATATCATAGTAAAAAAATATCAAACATACTCGGAAATGTAGTAGAATAATACCAGTAAATACGAATAGTTAATCTCCGTCTTCATCTTCAGAACAATGTCTTCAACTAAACTGAAACAACTTAGGCTGATCTGAGCATATTAATAAACAATAACTCGAGTCAGGACTAAAATTTCTTATGTAAGTCAAATCAAAAACATGAAACAAGAATGCAAGTAATTTAAGATCTAAGAGATTTTATGGGATCTCCTATCTCATAAGGATCCATTAAACTATCTATAAACAATAGAATATGCTATATATATAATGTTTATCAATAAAGTATAATATTGAAAATAGCATTAAAGCATTACCCATATTCCCCTTTAATCAAATTTATAGGCCTGAATTCTATGTATGTACCGTAACATCACTGTAAACTGGTAGTTGTTAAAAGGACCCCTATAGGTACAATACAAATTGGAATTATAGTGGACTTGTGTAAGGATAAAATATGGCAACGCTTGTGGGGCAATACCCAAGGTGGGATTTTACTAGTTTACCCTTTCTGGTTAGTCGTAACCCATACCGGCCAACGATGCACAAAACCTCCAATCAAATCAAGGTACACCAATGGAATCATAAGTCAAGTGAGTAATACAAAATGGTGTACCCACTAGAGGTAGCTAGCTTCAATGGCTAGACATTAGCTCTTGTTTTAGTCAATTCAATTTCGACACAAGTTTTAGGTTATTCATCATTGTACATTTGCTTCCTATTAGTAAACATTCGCCAATTCAACCACTTCATTCTAGAACATCCTCCACATACATAGTTGTTAAAGTGGTTCCAGCATTGATAGAGTAAGACAATATCCAATCCCGGTCTATTTAACAGTCAACCATCATTTTACACACCGTGTTCATTATATATTTCAATAAATCATCGTATTTTCAGTCAGTGTTATATCTGATTCGAAACTCAAATCCATACTATCATATCCCAAATCGGAACAATATTGAATTCATAATCTAATTCCATATTTTCATGTCAAAAATAAATTGGGTTCAAATTTTGATTTCACATTATCATATACTAAATATATACAATATTAGATTCAAGTTTCCATTTCATATCTTTCACAAATTAATTCATTATTAGGTTCGAAATAAAATTTCAACTTTCATGTCATAAATAGCTTTATTCAAATATAATCACTCAAATTCAAAATAGTTTGGGATCAAACAGTTTGGATTAAACACAATTTGGATTAAACGCAATTTGGAGTTAAATTAGTTTTGTGCATATAAATAGTTGAATTTAAAATAATTATATATATGTACACATACATACATATTCGATCAAAATAGTCTTATTATATAATAGTTGAATTCAAATAGTTAAGAATTTAAAATAGATTTAATAAAAATAGTTTGAATTCATTAATAGTTTGAAATAATGTAGTTTGCAATAGAAATGATTTGAAATCAGAACTATTAAATGGAAATAATTTATTTTCTTTTAAATTGTTTGAACCTAATTCAAAATGTCAAATTTCACCTTAAACCCTTTCGAATATCATATCCTGATTTAAAATAATTTTTATATAATTTCAATCTTTAATTTATCATCAATTCAAAATCTAATTTCCAATTCAAATCTACTTCAATTTAAACTATTTCAATATAAATTCCCGAATTCGAGCATATTGCATTAAATTGGTTTCAAAACTTAAATTTCATTGTTTCAGATTAAACATTTGAAATAATTCGATTTCAATGAATTTAAATTTTAAATTTTAAAAACATTTCATTTGACCAAATTTTGCATCTATAGTTTAATTTTCTACCCTATGACCAAGTGATTATTCAATTAAAATTTCAATTTCAATTACATGACTATATATTATTTCAACTCACATTGATTATCTTAGGTTTATATCATTTTAACATATCTCTCAATTTAGGTATTCAATGTCCTAAAGAAGCATATAGCCACTCATACAATTTCAATGATGTACAAGATGATAACATGAATACATCATAGTCAATAATCATTAGAATATAGCGCTCAATCAACCAATATACCTACCATTAAGTATATATATGCAAATAACATCCATCTGACCAATATATCACAATAGTCACTAGTTACTAGGTATTAATGTTTTAGTTAGCAATTCAATTTCAATGGAAAATTAAATGTCCATTTAATTCAGTGTAAATCTAATGTCAATTCGAATTTAATCTATTCTAATTGAATTTAAATGCATATTTAAATTTCGAATCAATAATCAAAATGAAACATCACATTGATATCAATTATCACATATCAGTATCAATTAGCAGTTATATCCAATTTTGATGTCAATTTAAATTCCCAAATAACACCCACCTTTCGATTATCGCATATCTATGTCAATTTCAAGGTCAATATAACCATCCACCTTCGATTTTGAAGCCTAGTCAAAATCAAAATGAACGCGATTTTTTAACAGTCTCTAATCCCAGCTAAACTAAAATCGTGTTATTCAGAATTTCAATATGAGTTCAATGGAACAAATCATGCACCGGTCGGACTTCATATGTAGAAGTTATTAATATTATAAAATTTGAATTTAAATTAATATAAAACTATCACTATGCAAACACTCATTAGCGGTATTATTAAAGTCGACAAAAATAGGCTATATGCAAAATGGACGTATAACAGATACAGTGCTGACAAATTTTTGGGATTGTACAATAAGATAACAACATATACAACACTAGGAAAAATATTCTTATAGCGAGATGGTGGTGCAAGGTTCTAATTGATTGGAAATTTTGACAATGGAGAAAGCATCATCTTATGGTATGGGCTTTGACAGAAAAGTTTTGCTTTAATTGATAAACTATAATGTTATTATTTAGCTTTGAATGATGGATCCAATAAACATGTGTTAAACCTTATCACTTACAACACTTGGAAGGACAATATGAATTGTCTACCAACTATCGCGATTTAAATCATTCGAAGTATTAAGATTCTACAGTTTGAATATAGAGAACATTGGTTTCAGATTCTTAATGTATTTGGTATTTTGAGCTTAAATAAGCTTTGAACCTAAGCAACAACATAATTAGTTAACTTCATTTAGAGTAATTATTGTTCCTTAAAGATGTCCCTATGTTCCCTCCTAGCCAGATTAAATAAGTTAAATTGCAAAGATGAGATCACTAAATGGGACAATAACACAGGTGATATATCTGACTTGCAACAACTGTTCAATTCTCCAAGAAGACATTAACCATATCCTTTTTTCAACATCCCATATTCTAAATTGATACGGTCAGTGGCATAGCCTGAAATTGACAATAGTAAGGTCACAGTATAAAAAGCATGGAGGTTCTGGGGCGATAGCCACCAAATAAATATTTTGAATAGTTGTAATAAGAAGCATAACAAATCAATTTACTGTTGCTATTTGCACCAAAAAATCTACTGAAAAATATCTGAATATTATTTTTATTTGATATCAAATTACCGATCATCGTTTGTTGTGATCGATAGCTTATTGCCTGTTAGGGGTGAGCAATATTCGGTTCAAACCGAATTAACCGACCAAACCAGTTCATTTCGGTCGGTTCAGTTCGGTTTCAAAACTAAATCGGTTTGGATTCGGTTTGTAAAATATATTTTTTGGTTATCGGTTTAACCGAATTAACCGAACTTGTAATTTTTTATCTAATTTTATGGCATTGTTATACTTAAAATAATTAGTTTACTTATATAATACAAAGACATTTATTGCAAATAGATCAAATCTTATCATAAACATAAAATTTACTATATAAACTTTCTCCAAACATCAATTTATAGTTTACTTCAAGTGAATGCATCAGTAAAAATTATAGTATATCCTTCATGTTCGGTTAAATCAGTTACCGACCGAATTAACCGAACTAAATTTGGTTCGGTTCGGTTTGAAAAAAGTTCGGTTTCAATTCGGTTTGAGTTTTTTTACGTTCAAACCAACCGAACCGACCGAACGCTCACCCCTATTGCCTGTTAACGATATTTTTTGTCAAAACCGGAATTAGGTCTAAGGACGTGGACCTAGGAGAATTAAAGGATTTGTCTAGTTTCAACAAGCTTGATTTAGTTCGCTGATTCCTAGATATCAAGGTCTTAAGCCCGAAGATTAGTTACTCTTCCTTCAAAGAGGTGAATATCACGCTTACGAGACTTAAGGATTAACAGTTACCTTATGATAAGGGTTCCCTAAGTGCTATGCAAGTTAGAAAGTTAAACGGCTTGTAGAAAGGTATTTTAGGTAATTAGGTTTATGCATGAAGCCACGTCGTGGGGAAGCATGACAAAAATTAGTAGCATAAGTGATAAGAAAATTGATGTCATTGATCTCAAGTATTGATTCACTATTTTATTGATCACTTTGTAGAGTACATAGAAGTTTCTATGTTAAATCCTAAAATCGATCTAGAAATTAGGGTTTACTCTATAAGAATTGATTATAAGATTTGAGAATGAGAAAGTCCCCCAAAATGAGACCTTGGGGTCTTATTCATAGGCATAATGGGCCCCCTTTCGGTAATAATCAGTAGAAGCTCACTATCGGGTTTGGCAAGAGCATTGCACGGCGGTGTCGCCCTCGTAAATAGCTTTCGGTGTCGTCTTTCGCGTTTCGGTCTTCTTTGCTCTTCTAAATGTTGTTATCGGCTCCACTTGCTCATAAATTTGATGTTGCCTCTTCATAGTGTATCGATACCAGCAAGTTGATATGGATAGCTTCGAGAGTTGCTTTTGGTCTTGGCGATAGTCATTGGTTTCGATTGTGAATCTTCAGAGTTGTAACACCCTACGTCAATTAATGTCACTCACAAAGGGAATGCATTAACTTCCATGGAGCGTATTAGGTGTATAGAAATGAATATAACAAGACAGATATAAATAATGGTACTTGAAAATTTTAAAACAACTTTTATTGCAGCGTAGAAATAGTTTGATTACAACTTCATAAACCAAGTACACTTAATATCCATCTTGATAAATTGTTTCAGAGTACATAAAATAAAAAGCATAAACCCCAACACAAGTAGCCATAAAAGAGATGAGCTGAACTTTACTTTCAGTAATCCAAGCACTTCCAAAAGAGAGAGAAAGAGATCCGAGATCAAGCTCCACTAGTACTAGTCCCACCCTGAGAACCTTGGGGGGGAGGAAGAAAAGAGGCGAAAACAAGGGGGTCAGACATAAAGTCCGGCGAGTATAGTAACTTTAACAATATAATTATCAAAGTAACTAGGATAAGGCATAAACTGGTAAGATAAGATATGACCATGAAACAAGTGGGCATGACAAAGCAAATAAGAGGAATATTCTGGCGTTAATCTCGTTCCTAATCATTATAGGATAATTACTATACTGCACCACCACTAGTCACCCTAAAAGTTGATCCCGCCTATAGAACTTTAATAATGATGATGGTAGTTTCGTGTACCCCTAGCTGCCTTCATAGGTGCCGTCTGCCCCTATCTCCACTAGTTGTACCCACTACCTCCATTCGATCGGCTCCCTAACTCGTAGATACCCATGCTGGTCCCACAGTGGGGTGTATCACTCCCAAAGTGGCAACCCGATACCACCAAATATGCATGGCTTATATCTACATGATGCAACAACGTCTTACCTACCAGCCCGGGCCCACGCATGCACATGACCCCGTTGGACTTGTGTTGCCACATCTAACCCGTTTTGACCTCCTACGATCAAATCCAGTAAGCGTGTCCCGTCCTCGACTTGGGTCGAGCTCACAAAGATACTTAATGGGTTACTGGTTTGAAAAGGGCCCTCATGCTTGACACAAGCCTTCCACCTATGCTTGGTCCCCACTAAGGTTTCCCCACATAACCCCATTCTTATTCATGTCTTCTTACATGTTTCATTCTTGGTTTAGTGCATCTAATCGTATTTCACATGCCACCCAAGGCACCCACTTAATTTCACATGCCACCCAAGGCACCCACTTAACCCCCCATATCCCACCACATGTTTATCTAGTTAAGTGTTACTTAATTCATTAGAACCGTAACCTTGTAAAGACCTCCCACATTAGGCTAACATTTGCGGTTGCTGGATTTGTCGGGCGGGTCCGGGCAGTCTTATACCGCAAACGAGCCTAACCTCGTGTCTTTACAATTGTTACGCATTTAATTCGTGCCTTTGACCTCTCACATTAGACTGACATTTGTGGCTGCTGGATTTGTCGGGTGCGTCCGGGCGGTCTTACACCACAAAAGAGTCTAACCTCGTGTCTTAGGCGGTTAATTATTACACATCTTTATTTAACTCCAAATTGGATTAATATCCCTATTCAAATTTGTCAATAAATTCCAAATTTATTTATGTCCATAATTGTCTCTTAAAATTATGTCCATAAATACCAATTATGCCAATTAATGTCTCAAATTAATTATATGCCTTTTAAGGCCATTTTATGCCAATTCACAATTTATGTATATTCAATATTATCCCATCATCCCCAGGCTATTCGTACGTTTTCATATGACATATGTTAGACTCGCAAATAGTCTAACTTATAAAAAGAAAAACAACATCACATAACACATAAAATAGATCTAAGGATCATAACATAAGATTACATAGCCAATAACTTGCATATGAATTTTATTCAAACTAGCATATGATACAAAACTAGCATAGGTAATGGGCATAAACTTGCATAACTTATGTACTGCTATAGATCCAAACATAAAGGTGTGAACTTGCATATGGATCTAAACATAAAGATGTAAACTTGCATATAGATCTAAACATAAAGATGTAAACTTGCAGATCTAAACATAAAGATGTAAATTTGCATATGGCTCTAAGCATAAAGATGTAAACTTGCATATATGGATCTAGACATAAAGGTTAATGTCACATAAACTAGCATATGCATATACATGTCTCACGTTTATTTTAACAACCCAAACTTGCATAAGATTCATACATGAATATATGATCAAATCATCACAAACTTGCATAAGATATATGATTCAACTTGCATAAGATTCACATAAGAACTAATATATGATCCAACTTGCATAAGACTAACATATGATTCAACCACAAACATACATATAATTTACATCACATGATTCAAAATCATATTATTTTAATCCCAATTATATCTTATCATAATTAAATTAATTAATTATTTTGTGAAAGCTATCATACTCGCAATTTAAAAGAATAGTCTTGTCTTTCTGGGATCTGTATTCTGAAATTGAATTGCTCGCCTTTGATGTAGACTAATCGTTATTTAGATTAGATTTGATTTTGATTCAAGCTTCTATCTTGCTTTAGGGTTGAAAGTGTATGGCGGCTACTGTAGGTTCTCCATTGACGGCATGACGGCTCTTGTTATGAATTAATGTGATTAGGGTTAGGGGTTTAGGAGTGTTTTTATAGAAGTTTAATTTAATAAGAGCCGTTGGATTAACCTAGGGATAACCAGAACCATCAGGACCACTCAGATGGCACATCAGCCCTTAGGGCGAATCGGGCCTCGGGTTGACAGCCAAACACCCTGGATCGACCCCTAGTCGACCCAGTGGTGCTCGAGTCGACTCCAAAAATGGTGCGGTTCAGCTATTCCCCCTCCCGATTCGCTGTTTTGAACTTTTTTTTGAATTATTTGTATATATATATCTATATATATATTTCTCTCATATGCATACAAACTTCAAGGCTTAATAACTTCTTCATAAGTTATCCGTTTTATGCAAACCAAATGTCTATCTTGACCCAAAATTTTGAGACGAACATAATAACGCAACCCATTTCTCTTAATTCTTCTTCTAAAAAATTAAGTATACTTTAATTTGTGAATTTTAATGTTATAAAATTACGGGGTGTTACATACTCCCCTCCTTAAAGGATTTTGTCCCCGAAGTCTCTAAGTTAAGAAAAATGTATCCTACCAACCAATCATCAATCTACTCAACCATCATCCACAAGCATCCATTGTCCTTAAAGAAATTTCTAATGCTATATGAACTTATGCAAAAATGTGTGTATATGTTCCTTATCTAATGCAAAGATCAGGCGGTCCACTGATTCAGTTGACCTCCTTAATGCAAATCATGTTAGTGCCATGCGCCCATTATGCATGCAAAAGAATCCTATCGATACATATTATTTCTACATGTGTGAACAACCATTCATCAAAATGCAGCATCCATATGATAACACAACCATTATACATCCATTAATTTAGATATGCACACGCATTTATATGCAACATGAAGGTGATTGAGCCGATCTAGTGCCTAATGTGTGTGTACATGCATCCAGGAGCAACCACTTGCATCCATTTGCATCTACCAAACATAACATGTCTCAAACACATGTTTGCAACCATAGGGTTCTTCCTAACTAAAGATCGAAGATGTCATCGCAAAGGTAATACTAAAAATAGGACAAGTGTCAACAAAGCGGTAGAAAAAGGAGAAATTAAAACATACCCTCAAAAAGGAAAGGGTACAGCGTACGCATTTTGTCTTCCATCTCCCAAGTCGCGTCTCTTTGATCATCTCCCCATTGCACTTTGACCAACTTGACCTCTTTGTTGCGAAGCTTTTTGATCTTCGATCCGAGAGTGCGTGTAGGAGCTCGTCTGATCGTGGCATTGCGCTCTACTTCCACTTCTTCAAGCGTGCTCGTCTCTACCACTTCCTCCATATCGTGTAAACACTTACGCAAATGCGATACGTAAAACACATCATGAACTCCGCTGAGCTTCTCTGGTAACTTTACTCTATACGCCATCTGTCCAATCATCTCCGTAATTGGAAAGGGTCCTACGATCCTCGGTGCCAACTTCCCTACTGATCCAAAACGGAATATGTTTCTTAACGGTGACACCTTAACAAAAACCATGTCTCCGATATTGAATTCAAGATCGGTTCGTCTCCTATCGGTATATGAATTATGTCGGTCCTGCGCCGTCTTCATTCGCCGTCGAATTAGGTCTATCTTCTCCGAAGTCTCCCTAATCATGTCGGGTCCAAGCAAAACCTTATCAGTGGATTCCCACCAACATGTAGGTGATCGGCACGGTCATCCATAAAGAGCCTCAAAAGGTGCCATGCCAATGCTAGCCTGAAAACTATTATTATAGGCGAACTCCACTAGTGGAAGGTGTTCTTCCCATGTTCCTCCAAAGTCTAGGATGCATAGTCTCAGAAGGTCTTATAGAACCCGATTTACTCTCTCGGTCTGGTCGTCCATCTGAGGTTGATAAGCGGTACTTAAGCATAATTTCATTACAACCGCCTCTTGTAAGCTTTTCCAAAATTCGCTTGTGAAAATGGGATCTCTATCTCTCACAATGCTAGAGGGTATGCCATGCAAACGAACTATCTCTCGAAGGTAAACAGATGCTAACCACACGGCAGTCCTTCTACTTTTAACAGGAATAAAATGGGCACTTTTGGTAAGTCTGTCTATAATTACCCAAATCCCCGTATTACCCTTCCTTGATATTGGTAACCCATCTACAAAATCCATGGAAACACTTTCCCATTTCCAAGGTGGAATCTCTAAGGGATGGAGCAAACCTCCAGGCTTCTTTTGCTCCGCCTTGACTTGTTGGCACACTAAGCATCTAGCAACGAACTCGGCCATGTCCTTCTTCATTCCGGCCCAAAAGAAAACTCGCTTCATATCCCTATACATCTTATCACCACTAGCATGTATGGTCATCTTAGAGCGATGTGAGTCTTCAAGAATTGCCTCTTCAAACTCTCTTCTTGTGGTACGCAAAGTATTCCATCTCTACGTAGCCAACCTCTCTTATCTATAGCATATCTATCAAGATGACTCGAGGACTCCCCTCCTATAAGCTTGCCTACTATCTCAACCAATTGTGGGTCGTTTCGCTGTGTCTCTCCAACTCGACCAAAAAGTGTAGGTTGCACCTCTAACGATGCCAATAATCCGGGTACATAATTGATAGAGGGTCTGAAGTCAAAGGAAGATATATACTCTAAACTCTGCCGCTTTATGAACAAAGGACTTAAAGCTAACTTCTTTCTACTTAAGGCGTCAGCTACAACGTTACCCTTGCCAGGGGTATATGCGATCTCAAAATCGTAGGATGCCAAAAACTCCATCCATTTTTGTTGCCTCAAGTTTAGGTCCTTCTGAGAGAATAAGTACTTTAGCGACTTATGGTTTGCATACAACTCAAACCTCTCGACGCCATGACTTAAGCGCAAAATCTATGGTCGCCAACTATAAATCGTGGGTAGGGTAATTTTTCTCATGGGCTTTCAACTGTCTTCCACCATAGCATATCACCCTTCCCTCTTGCATTAAAACTGCGCCAAGCCCTGTCCCGCAAGCATAGGTATATACAGTAAATGTCTTACTCCCGTCTGGCAAAACCAAAACTGGAGCGGTCGTCAAAGCCCTCTTCAAACGTTGGAAAGCATCGTCACAGTCAACGTCCCAAGTAAAAGTCAAATTCTTCTTTGTTAATCGAGTGAGAGGGGCTGATATCTTCGCGAAGTCCTTAATGAACTTCCTATAATAGCCATCCAGCCCTAAAAAACTTCTTACTTCTATTGCGTTCTTAGGAGTTTTCCAGCTTGGATTGCCACCACCTTGGCGGGATCCACAGCCATCCCTTCCTTAGAGACCACGTGTCCTAAGAACCTCACTTCTTTTCTCCAAAAATGGCACTTGGAGAACTTAGCTTTTAGCTGATGCGCTTGTAGTGTCTCTAAGACTTCCCTAAGATGTAGGGCATGCTCTTCTTCATTTTTAGAGAAAACCAGAATATCGTCTACAAAGACTACCACAAACTTGTATAGAAACTCCCTAAACACCCTACTCATTAAGTCAACAAAGTATGCGGGTGCATTCGTCAAACCAAAAGGCATGAGGAGCCACTCAAAGAAACCGTCAGGAGTTTTGAAGGCAGTCATATCAATGCTATCTTCAGCCACCCTTAGCTGATGAAACCCTGTAGCTAAATTCAGTTGTGAGAAAACTGAAGCACCCACCAACTGATCGAATAAATCGTCTATCCTCGGCAATGGGAACCTGTTCTTCTTTGTTAGCTTATCCAGCTCTCTATAGTCCACGCATAATCTAAGTGAACCATTAGCTTTTGTAGCAAAAACGACTGGAGCACCCCACTCCGAAATACTTCTTCTTATGAACCCCTTCTCAAGCAATTCTTTCACTTGCTTACTGAGTTCTATTTTCTCTCTCGGAGCCATGTGGCGCACTGGTAATGCAACTGGCTTTGCATTATCTACTAGATATATTCAAAAGTCTATCTCGCGCCTTAGGGGTAAACCTCGAACGTCATCGAAGACGTCACTATATTCATGGACCACACGAATAGATTTCAAATCATCATTGGATGTGTCTAAGGATTCTAGGTAGCTAAGCATTACCGGACCTCCAGGGTCATAAGAAATATCAAGGATCTTTCTACAACGAGTCAACAATCTAACTACCCTTCTTTCACAATCTAGGATGGCACCATATCTAGTTAGCCAATCCATACCTAGAATCAAGCGGTAGCCCATGAAGCCAAGAACAAAGGCGTTGCATTCAAACCCAACGCCCAAGATATACACTCTCAAATCCCGACAAATCATAGAAAGATGAGCCGAACCACCAATAGGATTTGAGACTACTATGGGATCCGTAACTAGACTAGTATTTAGGTGTAGTGTTTCAACTAACGAAGCAGATACAAACGAGTGTGAAGCGCCAGAGTCAAACAAAGTACGAACATGATGATCAAATAGAAAAACTAAACTTTCAACGGAAATGCTTCTACCTCTCTCTTGTCCTATTGCCATGAGAGCCTGAATCTTCCCTCTCGCCTGCCATAGTGCCATGAGAGCCTGAAGCTGCCCTCCAGAAGTTCTTTGCCCTTGCCCCTGTTTCCTTGGGCAGTCCTTAACTAGATAACCTGCTTCCCCACAGTGGAAATAGCCAGTCTTCTTCTTTTTCCTACAGTCTTTGCTCAGATGGCCTGGTGTCCCACAATTAAAGCACTTCTTCTTTCCTTTGCCATTATTGTTCTTACCGCCTTTCTTGTTTTGCTGTTGTGGTTTCTTTTGGTCCCCTTTCTTCTCTGGTGCCTTATTAGCATTAACACCTTTCTCTTCCTCATGCATAAGCGCCATGTCAACCAATTTCTCAAAGGTAGCCCCCATAGGAATGTGGGTCATAGCTAACCCATGTAGTGGCTCATTCAAACCCTTAACGAACCTTAGGGCCTTCTTCTTAGGTGTGTTTACCAATTCCGAGGCAAATCTCGCCAACTGATTGAACTTGTTGACATACTCCTTTACTGATAAATCCCCTTGCTTCAACGCCAAGAATCTTTCTATATATAAATTCTCTTCTGCTCGTGAGAGAAACTTCATTTCGAACCTACGCTTGAGATCCATCCATGTCCCCACCGGACGCTCTCCGTTCGTGACCTCCCACCAAAACAAGGCTTCGTCTTTCATTAACCAAGCAGCCAATTGGACCTTCCTTCCATCTTCTACTTCGAAAATACCAAATAGATCTTCCACCTCCTTAAGCCAATTTCGAGCTTTAACAAACGTCTCTGATCCGTGAAAAGATTTCCCGGCGATTGCTCTAAAATCTTTGCATATCTTTGCAAAAGTAACAACACAGGGAGGAGGAGCATTTGCTGGGCCTGTGACATTGACCCTAGCTTCCAGATACCTTCTAAATCATCCTGGTATCGGTATCCCCTCGGGTATCTCGGGAATTCCAGACATGCTGAAAAGAAAATGAAGAGATTCAAAACGAAGAATTCGAAAGAAAGATATATGACTCTTGAGGGTTATGTTTTTAAAACAAACTTTTCTCTTGAAAATACTTTTCTTAAAACATACTTTTGAAAGTATTTCTTTATAAAATGCTTTTTGAAAAATAGTTTTTCAAAATTCATATCTGGTCGGGTAACCTTCAGCTCGGATACCACGTGTAACACCCCATGTCCATTAATGTCACTCACAAAGGGAATGCATTAACTTCCATGGAGCGTATTTAGTGTATAGAACATAATATAATAAGACAGATGTAAATAATGGTACTTGAAAATTTTAAAACAACTTTTATTGCAGCAGAGAAATAGTTTGATTGCAACAACGTCATAAACCAAGTACACTTAATATCCATCTTGATAAATTATTACAGAGTATATAAAATAAAAAGCATAAACCCCAACACAAATAGCCATAAAAGAGATGAGCTGAACTTTCAGCAATCCAAGCACTTCCAAAAGAGAGAGAAAGTCCTCCGAGATCAAGCTCTACTAGTACTAGTCTCACACTAGGAACCTGGGGAGGGGGAAGGAAGAAAAGAGGCGAAAACAAGGGGGTCAGACATAAAGTCTGGCGAGTATAATAACTTTATCAATATAATTATTAAAGTAACTAGGATAAGGCATAAATTGGTAAGATAAGATATGACCATGAAACAAGTGGGCATGACAAAGCAAATAAGAGGAATATTCTGGCGTTAATCTCGTTCCTAATCACTATAGGATAATTACTATACTGCACCACCACTAGTCACCCTAAAAGTTGATCCCGCCTACAGAACTTAACAATGATAATGGTAGTTTCGTGTACCCCTAGCTTCCTTCTTAGGTGCCGTCTGCCCCTATCTCCACTAGTTGTACCCACTACCTCTATTCGATCGGCTCCCTAACTCGTAGATACCCATGCTGGTCCCACAGTGGGGTGTATCACTCCCCAAAGTGGCAACTCGATACCACCAAAGATGCACAGTTTATATCTACACGATGCAACAACGTCTTACCTACCAGCCCATGCACGCACATGACCCCGTTGGACTTGCGTTGCCACAACTAACCCGTTTTGACCTCTTACAATCAAATCCAGTAAGTGTGTCCCGTTCTCGACTTGGGTCGAGCTCACAAAGATACTTGATGGGTTACTGGTTTGAAAAGGGTCCCCATGTTTGACACAAGCCTTCCACCAATGCTTGGTCCCCACTAAGGTTTCCCCACTTAACCCCATTCTTATTCATGTCTTCTTACATGTTTCATTCTTGGTTTAGTGCATCTAATCGTATTTCACATGCCACCCAAGGCACCCACTTAATTTCACATGCCACCCAAGGCACCCACTTAACCCCCATATCCCATCACATGTTTATCTGGTTAAGTGTTACTTAATTCATTAGAACCGTAACCTTGTAAAGAACTCCCACATTATGCTGACATTTGCGATTGCTGGATTTGACGGGCGGGTCCGGGCAGTCTAATACCGCAAACGAGCCTAACCTCGTGTCTTTACAATTGTTACGCATTTAATTCGTGCCTTTGACCTCTCACATTAGACTGGCATTTGTGGCTGCTGGATTTGCCGGGCGGGTCCAGACAGTCTTATACCACAAAAGAGTCAAACCTCATGTCTTAGGCGGTTAATTATTACACATCTTTATTTAACTCCAAATTGGATTAATATCCCTATTCAAATTTGTCAATAAATTAAAAATTTATTTATGTCCATAATTTTCTCTTAAAATTATGTCCATAAATACCAATTATGCCAATTAATGTCTCAAATTAATTATATGCCTTTTAAGGCCATTTTATGCCAATTCACAATTTATTTATATTCAATATTATCCCATCATCTCCGCGCTGTTCGCACGTTTTCATATGACATATGTTAGACTCGCATGTAGTCTAACTTATAAAAAGAAAAACAACATCACATAACACATAAAATAGATCTAAGGATCATAACATAAGATTACATAGCTAATAACTTGCATATGAATTTTATTCAAACTAGCATATGATACAAAACTAGCATAGGTAATGGGCATAAACTTGCATAACTTATGTACTGCTATAGATCCAAACATAAAGTTGTGAACTTGCATATGGATCTAAACATAAAGATGTAAACTTGCATATAGATCTAAACATAAAGATGTAAACTTGCAGATCTAAACATAAAGATGTAAATTTGCATATGGCTCTAAACATAAAGATGTAAACTTGCATATGGATCTAGACATAAAGGTTAATGCCACATAAACTAGCATATGCATATACATGTCTCACGTATATTTTAACAACCCAAACTTGCATAAGATTCATACATGAATATATGATCGAATCATCACAAACTTGCATAAGATATATGATTCAACTTGCATAAGATTCACATAAGAACTAACATATGATCCAACTTGCATAAGACTAACATATGATTCAACACCACAAACATACATATAATTTACATCACATGATTCAAAATCATATTCTCATAATCCCAATTATATTTATCATAATTAAATTAATTAATTAATTTGTGAAAGCTATCATACTTACAATTAAAAAGAATAGTCTTGTCCTTCTGGGATCTGTATTCTGAAACTGAATTGCTCGCCTTTGACGTAGAATAATCGTTATTTAGATTTGATTTGATTTGATTTTGATTCAAGCTTCTATCTTGGTTTAGGGTTGAAAGTGTATGGCGGCTACTCTAGGTTCTCCATTGACGGCATGGCGGCTCTTGTTATGAATTAATGTGATTAGGGTTAGGGGTTTAGGAGTGTTTTTATAGAAGTTTAATTACATAAGAGTCATAGGATTAACCTAGGGATAACCAGAACCATCAGGACCACTCAGATGTCACATCAGCCCTTAGGGTGAATCGGGCCACCGGTTGACAGCCAAATACCCTGGATCGACCCCTAGTCGACCCAATGAGGCTTGGGTCGACTCCAAAAATGGTGCGGTTCGGCTATTCCCCCCCTCGATTCACTGTTTTGAACTTTTTTTGAATATTATATATATATTATATTTCTCTCATATGCATACAAACTTCAAGGCTTAATAACTTCTTCATATGTTATCCGTTTTATGCAAACCAAATGTCTATCTTGACCCAAAATTTTGAGATGAACATAATAACACAACCTATTTCACTTAATTCTTCTTCTAAAAAATTAAGTATACTTTAATTTGTGAATTTTAATGTTATAAAATAACGGGGTGTTACAAGAGTATTACTTTTATGTTTTTTTTCTTATGACCTTGGTAACTTCATCTGTTTTGGTATCGGCACTAAGCAAATTAGTGTGGGTAACCCTTCTTATCTGCTTTCGGTTTACTCCAACTTCTTTGGATTTGGTGTCGACTTTGCGACAACAAGGTTTCGGTATCTCCTCTGGAAACTCTTAAGCAACTTCTTGGTACCGGTATCGACACTAAGCAAATTAGTATCGATGGCTAGTTGCTTCATCCTTGCCTGGTTTTGTGCTTTCCTTTCTTGGTTTTGGGTTTCATATCATAAGCTTTCGGTCCTCCTTTATTATCTACCTTCGGCAACACATGATATGCTTTCAGAGTTGAATCTGTATTGATTGCCTTTGGTGTCGACACTGCTTTGCCAATATCTCCTTTCGTATTGGTACTAAGAGTATGCCCTTATGTTTGTACCAATAGCACATTAACCAAATCTTCCACATTTTACTTTTGGTATCGGTTGCTTCTGCAATTTGGTGTCGGTTGTCTGCTTCCAGAACACTCTCTTGGTGCCAGTAGTGCTCTGATACCCTTCATTAGTATCTGGTTTCGGTGTCGAATTTGTAGTAACATTTTCCTCCTCCCTGGTGAAGGGGTATTCTTGACTTTCCAAGTCAATAGTTTCGGTGCCCGCTTCTTTTTTCCTATAAATATTGGTTCCGCTTTCCTTTTGTTGGCTTCTTTTTCACTTTTCATCACCATTCTGCTTTTAAAATTTTCTAGTGCAAACATCAACAACCTTCCGACCACAATTGAGGTAAGCTTCATTCTTTTGAAATAATTCGAAATGTTTATATCAATCTGATTGTGTAAGTATTGTTGAGAAATATCTTTATTCTTATAATTCAAATTCTTGTATTGCAATTTTTCTTACTTGTCTTCGAATTGAGTGATTTTAAAAGACTTCTCGACTACATAACAAAGTTACCCATTAGGCTATCAAGCAACCATATTCATTTATGTTGACACACTTGTCGAAAGAATTGATGCAAGCTGGTTTCAATTTTGATATCGAAACCTGCTATTGATTCACCATGAGTTAGTTGATAGTTCAACTGGACATTTTAATCCATTTCTATCTCTTTGAGAACATATGCTATGTGGCTGTTGACATCAAAAGTTGGTCTAATGACAATCAACCCCTAAAGTGCATTAACCACACACAATAATTTTCACATGGTGTAAGAAAAAGTAAGTGAACATAGGAGACACAATATTTTTATAATGGTTCGGCTTCAACCAAGCCTACGTCCACTTTATAATCTCTTTTTACACTGTCGATTACAAGTTACAGTTGTTTCTGATTGAAAGAAAGTAGAGAAAGAAGTGGTTTATACACAAAATCCTTATGTTATATTCAGAGTATACGGAATGCTATTTTTGGAATACCGAATAGGAGCTTTTTTCCATTTGTTCGAGATTGCCCGAGATGCCTTTCTATTTCTAGTAAGGATGTATTTATAGAGAGAAGGTAGGCCGAGTTGAATGCAATGTGGCATGCATCTTTTGGGGTTAGCCATATGTAACTCGATCATATAAAGTAGTTGTAGGTGGAGGCACCCGGTCTCCTGCTTAGTTCTCCTCGAGATATGTGACATACGTGGAACTTGAATTCTGGTGTAAGAAAAACAGTGTTGGTCAAAGTTGACTGGTTCTGTAGCTTTGGGAGTAGGACTTCGTCTTGTAGTAAATAATCTGGCTTGATATTTCCGTTCCGACATTTCAGGCTTGATCTTTCAGGAATGACTCATTCGATCGGTTGGCTTTGACTTTGGAAGTGTTTTCCAATTTTGGTGGATGATATCTTTACCTGTTATGAAAGCAGCTCGGTTCGAACTTTAATCGATCACAATGAAGGTCGGTTCGAGGAACAAAAAGTTCGATTGCATTTGATTGTAAGCCTTGGTCTTAAGTTGTGACGACTTTTCTAAAAAGGTTGCCAACACTTTGCCCCTTGGAACATATCTTTTTGGGAGAAAGAAAATGTGTTTTGAAAATTCTAGAAAATGTTGAATAATATTCCAGTAGAAGTTTGGAAAGCCATGGTTACGCAGAACCATATTATATGAAGGCCAGAAAACCGATGACCCACGATGATTATATTAAGGCCAGAAAACCGACAATTACTCGAGGATTGTATTAAGGCTGGGAGTCAGGGAATGTAAAAGAGACAACGATCATGCCGAGTCGATCTTTGAGAATAGCAGAAGGGCCGGGACCTTGCCAAATCAAATAATACCTGTAGAGGGTTTAAATAGGACATGCCAAATCCTGACGATGTCATTCAATATTTTTAAGCATAAGCCATGCTTGGGTGTGTGTTAGTAGTATAAACCATACTCGGCTTGTAACTGAGAGAGGATAAACCATACCCTGGTACTCGAGCATAAATCATACTCGGATGTTTGAAGTAAGGTATAAACCATACCTGAGAATCTAGAAACGAGCATCAACCATGCTCAAGATGCAATTAGGTTAGCTTGACATGTCCTGACATAATAGTTAATTCTTTTGGGCATAAACCATACCTGAGAAGTTAGGGTCGAGCATCAACCATGCCCGAGTTGCGATCTATTCAAAGAGGTCAAGTGATACCATACTCGTAATTTAGTACTTGCCAAGTCTTGAGAAGGTTTGGTTCGAGTATTATCCATACCCATATTGTAAGAAAGTTAAGCTTTTCACATCTCAACAAGTAGGGTTTCGTAATTGGTATCAGCGATACCTTAGATACGAGCATAAACCATGCTCGGTTCAAAGAAAAGTTAGCTTCGTCAAATCCTGACAACTGAATCGTATATTCAGGTATCAGCCATACCTTAGGGACGGGCATAAAATATGCTTGGTTTTGGATTGGGGACTTTGCTAAATCCTGGGAAAGTATTTATCAAACATAGTACATGTTCGAGAAAGATAGTTTATTGTTGCTAAAGATTATTACAAAAACCAGAATAAATCCTAATGGGTTTATAGTCGAATCCAGAGCACACCTTGGTATTAAATCCTAACCCCGTATGTGTATACTTCATCAAAACGACATTAATGAAAAAATAATACAAATACATTTCTTATATCCTAAGAAATGTGGAGTATCCACAATGATCTAAACCCGATCAATTGATGAAGATGTCGTGGTGGCTAGGCTCGGGATCCTTCCCATTCCGAGAGAAACGGGGACCGTTCTGAGGTGCTTAGGAAGGTAGCTATGGCGGTGCAGATGTTGTAGATTTTTTAACATATTCAGGTAGCTCTCCACGTCCAACCCATTCCTCGATGAGATCGCGCAAGTGTTTACAGTCATTGGTGTCGTGACCTGCTATATCATGATACATGTATGCTTTCCTGATTCATGTTCTCTTTGGGTCGGCTCCTTCCTAGGAGGCTTGGGAAAAGGTTGCGACCCTCATACATTGAGGTATATATCCAGTAGGGAGGATTTGAGCTCGGTGTATTGATCGTACTTGGGTTCTCTCCGGAGCTGCACATTCCTATCATTCTTTTTTGAGGCTTTCCGTTTGCCCTTTTTTGACAACGGTGGTCGGTCCTCCATCCTTTGTAGCAATTGCCTCGAGATTTTCCATCTCGATGTTGGCATCTTTTTGTCTAAGGAATCAATCGACTTCGGAGTAGAATCTCCAAAGTCTCTAGGAGGATCCCTCTGGAGGGAGATCTTGAAATTAGTTCGGTTCAGGACACTGGCCATGGAGGCCATCAACACCATCGATGGCTCGGGTTGATCAACTGATGCTACAGCTGCGTTGAATCTTTTTAAGAAGGAGTGTAGGGTCCCATTGGACTGCTGCTTGATGGATGTGAGAAACATGACGCTCTTCGGTCGAGAGATGTGAATTCTGAATGGTTCGATGAAGCGTGTGACCAACATATTCTAGTTCTTGATTGATTCAATTGTCAACTACCGAAACCACATGCAAGAAATATCAGTGAGAAAGAGAGGGAAGCACTTGTACATGACATTGATCGATGCTGATAATACTTCCATGTGAAGCATATATCACATGAGATGTATGGTCGGGTCTAACCTGTAGTTGTAGTGTTTCAGGACCGGAAGCTTGAAGTTAGGTGGATTTCGGGAGTTCCTAATTTCCCTTGTGAAGGGGCTACGATGGACATTGTACACATCCTATTGAGAAGAGGTACCTCTGGTGAAGTGTTTGATGATGCTTGCAATCTGACTTCCATCCCTAAGAAGTTGCTGCCACAAATCCAATTCTGCATTGGGGACATTGGTGAGAATCCCAATACGGGTGGGAAGCATGTAGTGAGTTCTTGGGATCAGTTCGGTACGACCCAAAAGTGATGGGTGGAGGTGGTCTCCAACCTTAGTTGTATGTTCCAGATTGTCCAGGGATCCTGGGTTGGCATGTGTGTTGTCTAAACCATACGCATGCATGTAGGATTGGACCAGTTTGGGTAAGCGTTATCAACTCGGGGATCGGTATTGCCTCTGTTTGAGGTGATGTCTTAGTGATTTTTAGTAGCGTCTCCCTCTGTCCAACCAGGAACCAGTATGGTAGAGTGGTCTTGTTGGGACAGAGGGTTATAGCCCCCAGCTAGGCTTGGACAGCCGTGTTAGGAAGGTCGAGTGGGAGGCGGCATAATACGAGTTTATGGTAAGATACTGGGTGGGACCGGAGGTTGCATCGATCCGAGTTTTGGCCGACCCAGGAGTTGCACTGATTCGAGAACCGCTTATCCAGGGAGTTGAGTCGATCCCTGGACTACAAGCAAAATGGTCGACCGACCTAAGGCTTGGCCTTGGCCGACCTGAGAATCTGCAGCTACTCCAACTACGTTGGTTGTTGAGAGTGATGAACCTGGATTTTGCCGATCGGGTGGTGAAGTTAAACCAGGTGGGAGCATTGTTGTAGACCTATCTGGGGCATGTATTTCATTGGTTTGAAGGTTAGCTAATGTCGCGGCTTTGTCTTGTGCAGGATGTGATGCTTGATTGCTTGGTCTCGCTTCCATTCAATCGAGGAAATCATTCATCATTTCCTGCTGCTTTACGAGGAGTTCATCTTGATGTGCCATCTGAGCTTTGAGTTTAGTGAGAGCTCCATGTATCTCGTCCCGAGTTAAGTATTAGGACATGTCTTCGTGGGAGGAAGCCCCTTGGTTTCCATTCGTTGTTGCTGCATCTGTTGCATCAGCGGGCTGAGATTGAGCATGAGAAGGTGTTGCATCCTTCTTCCATTTTTTCATTGCTTTAAGAGCTGCCGAAAGTCGTAGGTTCGACCTCTTCTTGGCACGCCAAGGTGTTGACCTCAAAATTTGGTCTAGTGACAATCAACCACCAGAGTGCTTTAACCATACGATAATTTTCACAGAGTGCAACAAAAAGTAAATAAACACAGGAGACACAATATTTTTATAGTGGTTCAGCTTAAACCAAGCCTATGTCCACCTTATAATTTCTTTTTATACTATAGGCTACAGGTTACAGTTGTTTCTGATTAAAAGAAAATAGATAAAGAAGTGGTTTATACAAAAAATCCTTGTATTGTATCTGGAGTATACGGCATGCTATTTTTGGAATGCCGAACATGTGCTTTTTTCTGTTTGTTTGAGATTTCCCAAAATGCCTTTCTATTTCTAGTAAGGATGTATTTATAGACGAGAAGGTGGGCCGAGTTGAATGCAACATGGCATGCATCTTTTTCGGGGTTAGCCACGTGTAACTCGATCTTATAAAGTAGTTGTAGGCGGAGGGACCCGATCTCCTACTGATGAATAGTTCTCCTCAAGATATGTGGCATACATGGAACTTGAATTCTGGTTTATGAAAAGCAGTGTAGGTCAAAGTTGACTGGTTCTGTAGCCTTGGGAGTAGGACTTCATCTTGTAGTAAATAATCTGGCTTGATATGTCTGATCCGACATTTCAGGCTTGATCTTTCAGGGATAACTTGTTCGAACGGTTGGCTTTGACTTTGAAAGTGTCTTCCAATTCTGGAGGATGATATCTTTGCATGTTATGAAGGTGGCTCGATTCAAACTTTAATCGATCAATCACAATGAAGGCCGGTTCGAGGAACATAAAGTTCGATCAACATTTGATAGTGAGCCTTGACCTTGATTTGTGACGACTTTTGCCAAAAAGCTGGTCAATAATGGCTTAGCGCAAATGCCTTTATTTTGAATTGCTTTGGAAAAATAAAAATTGCTTCCTATTCTTATGCAATATTATCTTGATTTAAGGAAGGAATAGATATCACCTAGCATGATGGGAAAGACGAATATCGCAATAAAACTTGTTAATAGTTCCCCCTCTCCACTGGAATCCTTCCTACAAATAAGATTGGAGCCACTACAAAGCATTCCTTAAGTACTTCTCAAGAGGAAGTTAATGCCATCCTTCAAGACTTTAACATTTCTGAAGTGGAAGCCATTCCCTCACGTAAGTTGACACCATTGCATCGCCTCCGGAAGGATATTTTGCTTATTCGGCTATTCATAATTGGCATGGGGGTTTTGTTCCTTTCTCGGATTTTATCACAATACCTAAAGATCGCTCCTATCCAGCTTTCTGCCAACATTTACACCTACCTCCTAGGCCTAGAACTTTTATCTTTTGGGTCAGGAAACTCTTCCCTAAGTCATTCAGTTATTAAGTATTTATCCCTCCTAGCTTAATGAGGTGAAATATCAAATTTTCCATGCAAATCCCATAAAGAAATTGTTATCCAAAGGAACAATTAGGTTTAAAGACTGGGAGATACAATTTTTCTTTATAATAGGTTGGAGGGATCCAACCGGATTCCTCAAAAATATTAATATTTTTTTGTTTTCACATATATTATCATATATGATGTGTTGATTGACAATTGAGTGGTTTGATTGTAAATATCACTGGGGCCAAATACATAAAAATATCGTGAAAAGGAAATCTGAGTTTTAAAAGGGGAAATCTATTTTTTTTTAAATAGAATTTGAATTTTTAATGAGCTATAGAAATATTTACTTTTTTGAACAAGTATTGAATTGATGAACGATGTTTATAAATTGAAAAATGCAGAAAATTGAAGTAAATTTATAAATGGTGTTTATAAATAAAATGGAATGATTTTCATTGGATAATCAGGGAATTGAAAAGAATTTATAAACGGTGTCTATAAATGAAGTGGAAAATTATGTTTGATAATTTGAATATCTAAATTCAAATGTGAATTTAAAAATTGAAATGGGGAATCGTTTTAAAGAAGTAAATGATGAAATTTATTTTGATGTTCAGAATATAAATTGAACTGAAAAAAATCCGTCTGGATTTATGATTTGAATTCGATTAGATCGAATTTATTTAAATAAATATTTTCAGAACAAATATTAGGATTGTATTAAATAGGAGTTAAATTTAAATATGAAAATAGATTCTACATTTATATAGATAAGTATAATAAATAGAATTTTCCAAAATAAGATTTTGGATTTAAATAGATTTCGAAATGGACTTGTTTAAATATAAAACAAGTAAATTTATAAACAATGTTTATAAATATGGTGATAAAATTATCAAGAGATAATTGGCAACTTTAAATTCAAGTATGAATTAAAAATATAATTTGAAATCAATTCGAAAAGGGTACGACAGTTTTATTCTAGGATTCGGAATATAAAATGAATTGGGTTTTTAGGTAGATTTGAAGTGGAACTTGTTTTAATATATGAACAAGGAAGTTGAATTTATAAACAGTGTTATAAATTTAGTGAAATAAATTATCATTTGATAATTTAGGAATTTAAATTCAAATATGAATTTAACAATGAATTGGAAGTCGTTTCGGAATAGGGAAGACAAATGTTATTCCGATGTTCAAAATATACAAACTGAGATAAATCTAAGGATTTAAAAATTAGAATTCAATTATATCGAATTTTATAAATAATTTATTTATAAAGGATTGGAATTCGATATATAATATTTAATTTTAAATAAACTATAACTTAATTATAAAATAATCGATGGTGAGGGAAGATAAGAAATATTTAGTTGAATTGGGAAAATTGGTTTAATATATATTAAAATAAATTAGAATGAGTTTAAAATTTATATATAAACAAAGATTAAAATGTTTATATATTAAATATAATTAAAACGAACACGTCGCAACACGATAGTTCGTAAATTGGCATTTCAAACTTCAATTGGGTATATAGAACTCAATTTAAGTTGGAATTCTTTGAAACAAGAATCATCAGGACCGGTTGAATAATAGTTTTCTAATGGAAGAGAAAAATCTGGATTTCGTCTAATAGATTTTGAGTTATGTCAAAACAAAATTTTCAGAAAAGCAGCGCCAAAATCGTTAAAAACCATAATGGTTTATTTAAATAAATAAAATCCGAATTTCCATTAGAAAAATCCGGATTTGAATTGTAAAATAAATACGAACTCAAGTTGTGTAAATAAAATGATTTTTTTTAAATAAAAATCATATTTTAAATTATTGAATAGAATTAACTAATTAGAAGAAAAATTACTTAATGGTCTTTTGGGTTGAATTGGACATTGGATAAGTGAATGAGGTTTGTAATTCATATTCGAAATCGGATATGGAAATTGAATTGAAAATGGAATTCAAATGGGTTTATAAGCAAGTAAATATTTATATCTGAACTGATATGTTCAAATAGAAAATGAAATGGGAAAAAAGAGCTAATTAAAGAATAAATTAGCGAATTAAGTTAAAATGACCAGATTAAGTTGGAATAAATTAGAAATGGACGCATATGTGTTAAACATGTATGGAATGAAGAGAATGAAGTTTATAAATTTAGTGCCCAACAAAAAGGTACATGTTTATATTTCATATGAGGTTTTATGCGCCGAATCGTCAAGCCGCTTGGCTTTTTAATTTTCTTTTTGAATGGAAAGGGCCCAGAGAGGCGTTTTGTAGTTGTACCGAGTGACCCGTACAAAGGAGGTTATTGTGAAATTTTCCGAAAATCTAAGGAGTTAGAATATTTTTAAGTAATTTTGATAGTTAGAAATCAATGTATCGATATATATAGATTTCGATAAGGAAACGAACTTAGAAATAGAATATCATAAACAAAAAGAAAATCTATAATTAAATCTAGTCAAATTAGAAGGAAAAACGTATACGGGTTTAAAAATGAATAACTGGTTTTTATGATGTTGATTATTCGAGGTAAGTGGTGTTGTCCATTTTGAAGTTAAGGATGTTTTCAGTCAAGGTCTGAGAGGTAGTTATATCCCAACTTGGTTGATTTCATTTTTAATCGATAAATAGCAAGATCCAGTCTCTAAGAGAAATGTTTGAATAAGAGTTAGTTGAATGCAGTATTTTGGGTTGGTTGTAATGATGTTTTACACAACATTCGTTTTAACCTAAGTAAGTGAAATTTTGGAAATATATCAAAAAGATTTCCTAAGTATAAAATTAACCGAGTTCGAGAAAGAGATAAGCAATTGGAATATTTTCCAATTAAAAATAGAAGGTATTTTCTAAATATGGAAAATAAAAGAAGGCGATATATGGAAATATTTTCCAAATAGCCTAAGAGGCCAAGATGATTATTGAAAATATTTGGTTAACAAATATTGATAAAGAAATGGAGGAGTGATTTAATTAATGAAATATTAGTTAAGGGGTCCAGTGGTTGTTTGATGCTTGGAATGAGTGTTTGTTTTTCTTCGATAGTTAAATAACCGACTATCAAAGTATTTTCCAATATCGTTGTCAATATAGAGAGACCGATTGGATTATTATCCGTGAACCACTCCATATTGGCAGTAGCATTGCGAATCATATTATATGAAGATGATCGAATACGGAGTAAAGTGCAAGGACTTTTTCTATTAATGGAAATTGTGCCTTCGTTTTCGTTCAGTCTCATAACAAAGTTGTATGGACAAATGTCTAACAGTGTATTTCGAATGATCGCATATGTTGGTCTGTATAAGTATATATGGTGGCAGAGAATTTATTCTATTAGCATAATATCCAGAATATATTTGTGCATTCAATTAGTGATTAACAGATCTGACAATGTGGCATTTAAAGTGATTGTGCTATAAATGAAATGTAAGTAATTGTAGCCTCAGGCCTCAATAATCGGGGAATGACTAAAATCGGCCAGGCAACATGGCTATATAGGTAGCTTCCATCAGGGTGTATTATCACCTATCTAGAGATGTCCATTTCATTCTTTAATATATTCAATGCTGTCCCATTCGGGAAACAGTTGCTGATCCCAACCGTTGGTGATATACATTCGATACACTCAAGCGAAATGAGTGGTCGGTCATGTGTGGCCGGGTTACAAGATGTTCTTGTTGAACCCGGTGTATTCTCCTCTAGAGATACACTATCGGAAGGTGGTTCCATACCTTGTCATAGTTGGAAATTCATTACCCAATAAGTGTCGCGGTTTTGATTGTATATTATGTATGTGGAGCGTGAGATGAAAGTGTTCCACTAGATTTCTATTTATTTGATTTAGACACTAGTATAATATCAAAAGAGTTTGATATAAAGATTATCGTTTCTTTCAAAAGGATTTTGAAAGTTAAATAAAGTGTTTTGGATTCTCATAAGGGAAAAACCCATTCTGTTTTATACGGGTTGGTGTTTTGAGATATCGTTTATTTTCACAAACTGTTTTAAATTGTCTACTCATACCTGTCCTATGACTGACCCAAAGTTTATTTTGTTTTGTTTTACCTAAACTCTTGGGTGCTTAAATTTGTTTAGGTAGTCAAGTAGTTCAGGATTTTACAGATAGATTTGGAGGAGCTTGCAGCAGGTGGCTTTAGTGTTATATAGTATTTTTATTTCCGCTATGTTGTAAGTGTTGTACTCTGATAAGTGTATGTTATACAGTAAAAATTTTGTATTTGAAAAGATATTATATTATATTTTGTTCTGTTGCGATGTGAGATTCTGTGTTGTTATTTTTGTTCTTCTTCTACCTTTTTCTTCTAAGAAAAATTGATTCGTATTTCTGTGATATTTGGATTGGACGTGTGATGTATGTAGTCAGCTCAGATAGTACGGATTTTCGGTTCATTACAGTGGTATCAGAGCTTAGGTTGAGCGAATACCTAGGCTTTGGTGGAAATGTGCTCATTAGAGAGAGGGTCAGTTGTACCCTAGAATGAGTTTGAGTGTGTATATACGAGGGCATATGTGTAAATTTATATAAAAATTGTTTTTTGTTGTGTTGGTTAGTCTGGTTAGTGGTTTATTAATTCTGATCGAATCGTGGGATGCCACGAAGTTGATAGGAATTTCTAAACACTTGAACAGAGAAATTGACACAATATTGTTTTTAAGTGGGTAAATGAAATAATTTTTCCTCAAAATTCTATTTTGATAGAAAAGGAATAATTTTCTGGAAATTATTATATTATATGGATGAGTTAGTTGTTAAAATTATAAAAAATGGAATTATAAAATTGAAATGGTTATATATATAACCAAATAAAATTTGTATAAAAATGTAACATACAAATAAGATGAACTAAAAATTAAATTCAATCAAAAATTAAAATTTTAAAATCTTGGGTATTTGGAAAAATATTTTTCAAAGTATATTAAAATATTATAGCTGTGTTTTGAAAGGATTTTTGATCAAAAATCAATTTAGATGGATTTTTAAAGTGATAAAGAACTGAACTCACTTTAGTCACTGGGAAATAATTCTGATGATGACTGCAGCATCATCAGTGTTCATTTTCGAGTTCTAAGTGATGGATTGCTACCTTAGAAAAGTTTTGATAGATATTTGTTTGAAAGAAAACAAGTTGAGTTTGAAAATTCGAATGTTTTGAATTTGTGATGAGTTATAAAAGTAGGTATATTTATATGATTTCAAAGGGATTTGGAAAAAACACCAGGTACTTGAATTCTGGAATTTAAATTTAACTTAAGCAAGTTAAATGGATCGAGGTAAATAAATTGATTAAAATCAATTTGAATAATATTGAATGCATATGAATGGAATATGAATTGGATGCGAATGTATGGTTTGTAAATCATTCAGATTAAATAAATGTGAGTATATATGAGGAGTAATATAAACGAGAACCAAATGTTTTGGATGGACTTAATTTGTTGAAATATGAAGAGTTGAATTTCATTATAAGTGAGTTTTTGGAAAAGCTAATGGGTTTGAAGCATTTTTGCTACCTTAGTAATTTCGAGGACGCAATTCTTTTATGGGGGGAAGAATGTAACGATCTGGATTTTCGAATAGTTTATTTTAATATTTAATATCATTTAAATATTGAGTTGATAGTATAAATGAATTTTTATATTTAGTTATCGATGAAATAATCGAAATACGATTTATTTCGAATATAAATGATTATCGTTATATGAGAATCTGAAATAATTAAATTTGAAATTTAAAACTAAGTTGAAAACAAGTCAGATAATTTATATAAATTCAATTTAAACAGAATCGACAATAATAATATATTATCGAGTAATTAATTGTCTTGAATTTAATTTATATCGATCTAAAATTTATATCTTCCCCATATGATCGAATTAGACTTCGAAACCGGTCCCAGTGTGTTCAGAATAGTGGTTTAACACTAGGAAGGCATGTCATTGGGCTCAAATAGGAGTTTGAAATCAAAGTGATAATTTTAATTAAAGGATAACGATTATAATCAAAATAAAATAAAATATAATAATAAAATTATTATAAAATTTATCCTTCCCTCCTAAGCAAACATAGTACACTGCGGCACTTCTTTCACTTCAAGTACAGAAGGTCTCCTTCCTTCATCGCTAAGTATATTTATCCTATTTAAACAACCGAACCCCTTCCATTCAATCTGCTGAAAAAACAAATCGAGTCTTTACTCTAATTTATTCCAGTTCGTTATATTCCAAGTATTTTACCCAAAAACTAAAATCAAAGAATGGCGTGCCTCCAATTTTATAGCAAATCGAAAATCACCTTCCCTCAACTTCTTCAAATCGCGGGTGTCTCTTGGGTCAGAAATGGAACGCGAGTTCACTGGCGAACTCAAGGTGGCAGGAGGGTCACTTCGACATCGCGTGAGGAGGCTCTGATCATCGAAGAGGAAGTCGCGATGTATTTGGGGATTTCGTCAAACTGGTGGAGCAAGTCGCGATCTAACAGGGACCGCGTTCAAGATTGGAAAGGCCAGAGATTTTTTTGATGGCCACGAGGACCTGCAGTGAGAGTTTTGGGGTTCAAAGTGAAAGCGTTCGAAACTGGGAAGGATTTGAGTCATCGCGATTATCAGAAGACCGTAGATTTTGTGAAGCTCGACAGCGGTTAGGGCTTGATTCATTGTCGTTCGAAGGAGGGATACGTATTCATCGTGACAGATGTGGATAATTTGGGAATCTCGATTTTTTTAATTTACGAATTAGAGATTCAATTCGAATCTGAGGAGAAAATGGCGATCAGGAAATGATGTTAGTTTGGGTTTCTGGAATTAGCTAACACCTACGTACAAATGATGGAAGGGGAGTTTGATCTGTGTTTTAAGGAATGTGAATGCAACATGATGATAAGGAGAAGAGGAGATATTAGGTTCAGTCACTAGTAAAGGAATTTTGATCTAAATACCAATGTCCAGGTTCTAGTATTAAAGAAGGTGGATTAACTCTTGCATTTATGGAGTAGGTACTGGTTGCTATTTTGATGAAGTTACAGGAAAATTAAAATAGGAATTAAGGTAAATTTATTTATTTATTTATATTGGTTAATTTAATTAATAATCGTTAAATTAAAATAAATAATCCTAGGTACACAATAATTCCATTTGAGTGGGGTCGTAGTTGATGATATAGAATCAAAACAGGATACTCAGCAATGGAAAATTCCTGTGAGTAAATCTCGCTCAATTTATTATTAAGAATTATTTTTAGTCGTTAAAAATAATTGATGTTCGTTTGGTTGCATCAAAATATTAATGTGACTATTATTGAATATATATTAGTTATTTAGGATTGGTGTTTGTGGTTATTATATATATATATATATATATATATATATATATTGGTGGTTGGATTCCCGCAGTATCATTAGCAGATGCCCGCAGTATCATTAGCGAATGACCCTATACGCCCCACTCTATGATAGTGGATGACCTTCTACACCGCGATATCCTGCCTCGAAGCAGGATGGGTATTCTTTATGTTGGCTAACGTCTGTGAATGCAGGAAAAACAGGTTGGAGGGATCCAACTGGATTCCTTAAAAATATTATTATTTGTTTGTTTTCACATATATTATCATATATGATGTGTTGATTGACAATTGAGTGGTTTGATTGTGAATATCACTGGGGCCATATATATAAAATATCATAAAAAGGATATCTGAGATTTAAAAGGGGAAATCTATTTTTTCTTAAATAGAATTTGAATTTTTAATGAGCTATAGAAATATAAACTTGTTTTGAACAAGTTGAATTGATAAACAATGTTTATAAATTGAAAATTAAAGTAAATTTATAAACGATGTTTATAAATAAAATGGAATGATTTTCAGTGGATAATCAGGGAATTGAAATGAATTTATAAACGGTGTTTATAAATGAAGTGGAGACGTTATCATTTGATAATTTGAATATTTAAATTCAAATGTGAATTTAAAAATAGAAATGGGGAATCATTTGAAGAAGTAAACGATGAAATTTATTCTGATGTTCAGAATATAAATTGAACTGAAAATAAATCCGTCCAGATTTATGATTTGAATTCGATTAGATCGAATTTACTTAGAAAAATATTTTCAGAACAAATATTAGGATTTTATTAAATAGGAGTTAAATTTAAATATGAAAATAGATTCTATATTTATATAGATAAGTATAATAAATAGAATATTCCAAAATAAGATTTTGGTTTTAAATAGATTTCAAAATGGACTTGTTTAAATATAAAACAAGTAAATTTATAAACGATGTTTATAAATATGGTGAGAAAATTATCAAGAGATAATTGGTAAATTTATATCCAAGTATGAATTAAAAATATAATTTGAAATCATTTCGAAAAGGGAACGACAGTTTTATTCCAGGATCTGGAATATAAAATGAATTGGGTTTTCAGGTAGATTTGAAATGGAACTTATTTTAATATATGAACAAGGAAGTTGAATTAATAAACAGTGTTATAAATTTAGTGAAATAAATTATCATTTGATAATTTAGGAATTTAAATTCAAATATGAATTTAACAATGAATTGGAAGTCATTTTGGAATGGGGAAGACAAATGTTATTCTGATATTCCGAATATAAACCGAACTGAGATAAATATAAGGATTTAAAAATTAGGATTCGATTATATCGAATTTTATAAATAATTTATTTATGAAGGAATGGAATTCGATATAGAATATTTAATTATAAATAAATTATAACCTATTTATTAAATAATCGATGGTGAGGGAAGATTAGAAATATTCAGTTGAATTTGGAAGTTTGTTTAATATATATTAAAATATATTAGAATGAGGTTAAAATTTATATATAAACGAAGTTTAAAACGTTTATATATTAAATATAATTAAAACGAACTCGCCGCAGCATGGTCGTTCATAAATTGGCGTTTCAAACTTCAATTGGGTGTAAAGAACTCAATTTAAGTCAGAATTCTTTGAAACAAGAATCGTCAGGACCGGCTGAATAATAGTTTTCTAATGGAAGAGAAAAATCTAGATTTCGTATGATAGATTTTGAGTTATGTCAAAATCAAATTTTCAGAAAAGCAGCGCCAAAATTGTTTAAAAACCCTAATGGTTTATTTAAATAAATATAATGATTTTAAGTAAATAAAATCCAAATTTCCATTAGGAAAATCCGGATTTGAATTGTAAAATAAATACGAACTCAAGTTGTGTAAATAAAATGTTTTTTCTTGAAACAAAAATCATATTTTAAACTATTGAATAAAATTAACTAATTAGAAGAAAAATTAGTTAATGGACTTTTGGGTTGAATTTGACATTGGATAAGTGAATGGGTTTTGTAATTCATATTCGAAATCAAATATGTAAATTGAATTGAAAATGGAATTCAAATGGGTTTATAAGGAAGTAAATGTTTATATCTGAACTGATATGTTCAAATAGAAAATGAAATGGGCAAAAAGAGCTGATTAAAGAATAAATTAGCGAATTAAGTTAAAATTCCAGATTAAGTTGGAATAAATTAGAAATGGACGTATATGTGTGAAACAGGTATGGAATGAAGAGAATGAAGTTTATAAACTTAGTGCCCGACAAAAAAGTACATGTTTAAATTCCATATGAGGTTTTATGCGCCGAATCGGCAAGCCGCTTGGCTTTTTAAATTTCTTTTTGAATGGAAAGGGCCCAGAGAGGCTTTTTGTAGTTGTATAGAGTGACCCGTACAAAGGAGGTTATGGCAAAATTTTCCGAAAATCTAAGGAGTTAGAATATTTTTAAGTAATTTTGATAGTTAGAAATCAATGTATCGATATATATATAATTCGATAAAGAAACAAACTTAGAAATAGAATATTATAAACAAAAAGAAAATCTATAATTAAATCTAGAAAAATTAGAAAGAAAAACGTACACGGGTTTAAAAATGAATAACTGGTTTTTATGATGTTGATTATTTGAGGTAAGTGGTGTTGTCCGTTTTGAAGTTAAGGATGTTTTCAGTCAAGGTTTGAGAGGTAGTTATACCCCAACTTGATTGATTTCATTTTTAATCAATAAATAGCAAGATCCAGTCTCGTAGAAAAATGTTTGAATAAGGGTTAATTGAATGAAGTATTTTGGGCTGGTTGTAACGATGTTTTACACAACATTCTTTTTAACCCAAGTAAGTGAAGTTTTGGAAATATATCATAAATATTTCCTAAGTATTAAAATAACCGAGTTCGAGAAAGAGATATGTAATTGGAATATTTTCCAATTAAAAATAGAAGGTATTTTCTAAATATAGAAAATAAAAGAAGGCGATATATGGAAACATTTTCCAAATAGCGTTAGAGGCCAAGATGATTATTGAAAATATTTGGTTAACAAATATTGATAAAGAAATGGAGAAGTGATTTAATTAATGAAATATTAATTAAGGGGTCCAGTGATTGTTTGATTCTTGGAATGAGTGTTTGTTTTTCTTCGATAGTTAAATAACGGACTATCGAAGTATTTGCCAACATCGTTGTCAATATGAAGAGTCTGGTTGGCTTATTATCCGTGAACCACTACGTATTGGTAGTAGTGTTGCGAATCAGATTATATGAAGATGACCGAAGACGGAGTAAAGTGCAAGGACTTTTTCTATAAATGGAAATTGTGCCTTCGTTTTTGTTTAGTCCCAGAATGAAGTTGTATGGACGAATGTCTGACAGAGTATTTCCGATGGTCGCATATGTTGGTATGTATAAATATATATCATGGCAGAGAATTTATTCTCTTAGCATAATATCCAAAATATATTTGTGCAATCTATTAGTGATTAACGGATCTGACAATGTGGCTTTTAAATTGATTGTGCTATAAATGAAATGTAAGTAATCGTATCCTCAACAACCAGGAAATGACAAAAATCGGGCAGGTAGCATGGCTATGTGGGTAGCTTCCATTAGGGTGTATTATCATTATCTAGAGATATCCATTTCATTCTTTAATCTATTCAGTGCTGTTCCATTCAGGAAATGGTTGTTGACCCCAACCGTTGGTGATATACATTCGATACACTAAAGCAAAATGAGTGGTCGGTCGTGTGTGGCCGGGTTACAAGATGTTCTTGTTGAACCCGGTGTATTCTTCTCTAGAGATACACTATCGGAAGGTGGTTCTATACCTTATCATAGTTGGAAATTCATTACCCAATAAGTGCCCGCGATTTTGATTGTATATTATGTATGTGGAGAGTGAGATGAAAGCGTTACACTAGATTTCTATTTATTTGATTTAAACTCTAGTATAATATCAAAAGAGTTTGTGTAACACCCCACATCCATTAATGTCACTCTCAAAGGAAATGCATTAACTTTCATGGAGTATTATTGGTGTATAGAACAAAATATAACAAGACAGATACATATATTGGTGCTTGAAAAATTAAAACAACTTTTATTGCAACGGATAAATAGTTTGGTTACAACAACATCAAATACCAACAATAAAACCAAGTACACTTAATATCTATCTTGACAAATTATTTTCTGAGTACATAAAGTAAAAAGCATAACCCCAACATAAGTAGCCATAAAAGAGGTAAGTTGAACATTACTTTCAGCAATCCAAGTACTTCCAAAAGAGAGAGAAAGAGGTCCAAATCAAGCTCCACTAGCACTAGTCCCACCCTGAGAACCTGGGGGGGGGGGGAGGGAGGAAGAAAAGAGGAAAAAACAAAGGGGATCAGACATAAAGTCTGGCGAGTCTAATAACTTTAACAATATAATTATTAAAGTAATTAGGATAAGGCATAAACTGGTAAAACAAGGAATGACTGTGAAGCAAATGGTCAAGACAAAACAAAACAAATAAGGGATGACTGCACCATTACTAGTCACCATAAAAGTTGATCCCGCCTACTGAACATAATAATCATAATGGTAGTTTCGTGTACCCCCAGCTGTCTTCATAGGTGCTGCCTACCCCAATCTCCACTAGTTGTACCCACTATCCCCATGCGATCGGCTCCTTAGCTCGTAGGTACCCCTGCTGGTCCCACAGTGGAGTGTATCACTCCCCAAAGTGGCAACCCGATACCACTAAAGATGCACGACTTATATCTACACGATGCAACAACGTCTTACCTACCAGCCCAGGGCCACGCACGCATATGACCCCGTTGGACTTGTGTTGCCATCGCTAAGCCGTTTTGACCTCTTGCAATCAAACCCAGTAAGTGTGTCCCATCCTCGATCTAACTCGAGCTCACAAAGATACTTAATGGGTTACTGGTTTGAAAAGGGCCCCCATACTTGACACAAGCTTTCCACCTATGCTTGGTCCCCACTAAGATTTCCCACTTGACCCCTTCTTATTCATGTCTTCTTACATGTTTCAATTTGGTTAAGTGTTTCTAATCGTATTTCACATGTCACTCATGTCACCCACTTAACCCCCATGTCCCACCACATGTTTATCTATGTTAAGTGTTACTTAATTCATTATAACCGTAACCTTGTATGACCTCCCACATTAGACTACCATTTGCGGTTGCTGGATTTGCCGGGCGGGTCCGGGTAGTCTTATACCGCAAACGAGCCTAACCTCGTGTCTTTACAATTGTTATGCATTTAATTATGCCTTCGACCTCTCACATTGGATTATCGTTTGTGGTTGCTGGATTTGTCGGGCGGGTCCGGGCAGTCTTATACCACAAACGAGTCCAACCTCGCATCTTAGGCATTTATTATTTCACATAATTATTTCACCCCAATATGAATTAATTATCCCCATTCAAATTGTCAATAATTTCCAAATTAATCTATGTCCATAATTGTCCCCTAAATTATGTCCATACTTTTCAGGTATATAAATAGTACTAATTAGTATCTCAAATTAATTATATGCCTTTAAAGCCATTTTATGCCAATTCACAATTTGTATAATTAATATTTTCCCATTGTCCCCACGTCGTTCGTACATTTAATATGAAATATGTTAGACTCGCAAATAATCTAACTCATAAAAAGGAAAGAGACATCACAACTTGCATAACACATAAAATAGATCTAACTTGCGAATAAGAATTATAACATAAGTTTGCATATCCAATAACTTGCATAGGCAATGGACATGTAGAACATAAATTTGCATAAACTACCATGGATCTAAATATAGATCTAAACATGAAATTGTGAACTTGCATACATGAATATGGGTTTCACCTAAACTTGCATATGTGAATATGGTTTTCACCTAAACTTGCATATGGGAATATAGTTTTCACCTAAACTTGCATATGTGAATATAGTTTTCACCTAAACTTGCATATGGATTCCTACAAACTTGCATATGAATTTAAACATGTAAACTAATATCACATGTTTTACATGTAAACTAGAATATGTATATACTTGATTCACATATAAACTTGTGTATAATTCGCATACAGACTTGCATAAGATCCACATACAAACTAGCATATGGTTTACATCCAAACTTGCATCTAAACTGATGTTCTAAAATGAATCAAGTTATACATATGTGATTGGACATATGGAATAGATCTACTAACATAAGTTAACAAAACTGTCATATGTTCACAAACAGACGATAACAAAATTAAGTAATGTCACATGATTCAACAGGCATGTTCCCATAATCCAAATTTATAACCCATCATAATTAGTTTATTAATTATTTTTTGGAAGAAATTATACTCACAAAGACGGATTAGAGAAGAGAATAATTCGTTCGTCGTTTGTATTAGAATCCTGACTTGCAATTCCTAAGCTTTAAGAAGAAGAACTATTCCAGCAGTAGCGTGGAGGCCAAGAGATTAATTTAGTTTAGGTTTAGAGCTTGAGTCTATGCGTGCTTATATAGAAGTTTAAATCAATATAAGCTATTAGATTATCATAGGAGCAATCACAACCGTCCAGACTAGATAGAGTTATCCAGAATTGCCACTTATGCCCTGGTGACTCAGCAACAGGTCAGAAAAGACTCAGCAACAAATCAGAATCGTCACAGTTCAAATCTACTCGGGGAGGGGGGGGTTGAGGTAGGTCGACCCCTTGGTCGACCTGGCCTGGGGCGGGAAAAATCCCGCCCAACCCGCTTCTCTGTTTGAATTCGAATTTTATCTGAACTGTTTTTAATTTATTTAAATTTCTGAAACTTCTGAGTGTCATAACTTCCTCATACGAAGTCCGATTTACGAAAACTTGGACTCTATTCCAAGCAGAATTTCGAGACGAACACAATGGCGTAACCTATTTCCCTTAATTCTCACTTTGACAATTAAGTATTCTTAAAATTGTTAATTTTAATATTTAAAATTACGGGGTGTTACATTCTCCCCTCCTTAAAGGATTTCGCCCTCAAAATCTCCAAGTTAATGAGAATGTATATCCTAACATCCAATCATCCATCTACTCAACCATCAAACATAGACATCCATTGTCCTTACAAGATTTCTAATGCCGTATGAACATATGCAAAAAGTGTGTGTATATGTTTCTTATCCAATGCAAACTCAGGTGGTCCACTGATTCAGTTGACCTCCTTAATGATAATCATGATAGTGCCATGCGTCCATTATGCATGCAAAAGAATCCTAATGATACATATTACTTCTACATGTGTGCACAACCATTCATCAAAATGCAGCATCCATATGATAACATAACCATTATACACCCATTAATTTAAATATGCACACATATTTATATGCAATATGAAAGTGATTGAGCCGATCTAGTGCCTAATGTGTGTGTACATGCATCCACGAGCAATCACTAGCAACCACTTGCAACCACTCACAGTCATCAGTCATAACATGTTTCAAATACATGTTCACATCCATTGGTTTCTACCTAAGGATGAAGAATAGGACCTAGGAGATATACTTAAAAGATAGATATAAGCATGAATAAACTTATGGAAAAAGAGATCAAGGAGGTACCCTAAAAAAGAAAAGGGTAGACTGCGCGTATTTTTCTCTCAGTTTCCCAAGCCGTGTCATCCTCAGCGTCACTCTATTGAACTTTAACAAGCTTGACTTCACGTTTGCATAGCTTTTTGACTTCCGTACCCAAGATACGAGTTGGAACTCTTCTCATAGTCTCTTCTCGTTCTACTTCTACTTCCTCTAGTATTATTTGCTCCACAACATCCGCAGACTCATGTAAGCACTTTCGTAGTTGAGAAACATGGAAAACATTATGAACTCCAGCCAGTCTTTCGGGTAGCTCTACTCTGTAAGCCATCATCCCAATCCTTTCAATGATAGGAAATGGTCCTACAAATCTTGGTGCTAGCTTTCCTATGGACCCAAAGCGAATGACATTCCTCAAAGGAGATACTTTAAGGAACACCATATCTCCAACTTCAAACTCAAGGTCGGTCCTTATTTTGTCTGCGTAGGACTTCTGTCTATCTTGTGCAGCCTTCATCTGCCTTCTTATCAAGTCCACCTTTTCTGAGGTGTCTCTAATCATGTCTGGCCCAAGTACGAGCTTGTCTGTAGACTCCCACCAACAAGTTGATGATCGGCATAGTCTTCCATATAAAGCTTCGTAGGGCGCCATGCCTATGGTGGCTTGGTAGCTATTGTTGTAAGCGAATTCCACCAAAGGAAGATGATCCTCCCATGTCCCTCCAAAGTCAAGAATGCACAATCTCAAGAGGTCTTCCAATACTCTGTTCACCCTTTCCGTCTGACCATCGGTTTGGGGGTGATAGGCCGTGCTTAAGCATAATTGTGTGCCTACAGCCTCTTGCAAACTCTTCCAAAACTCGCTCGTAAAGATAGGATCTCGATCACTTACTATGCTGGAGGGTATCCCATGGAGTCGAACTATCTCTATAAGATAAATGGATGCTAGGGACAAGGCAGTCCTTCTACTCTTAACATGTATAAAGTGAGCGCTTTTAGTGAGCATGTCCACTATTACCCAAATACTGGTATTGCCCCTTCTTGACCTAGGCAACCCATCAACAAAGTCCATCGAAATTCTATCCCACTTCCACTGTAGGATCTCTAGAGGATGAAGCAGACCACCAGGCTTCTTCTTTTCCGCTTTGACTTGCTGGCATATCAAGCACTTAGCGACGAACTCAGCCACATCCCTCTTCATGTCATTCCAAAAGAAAACCCTTTTTATATCTTTATACATCTTTTCTCCGCCTGGGTGTATGGTCAGCTTAGAATGGTGTGCTTCTTCAAGAACCGTCTTCACTAAATCCCTTGCTTGTTGGACGCATAGCCTTCCATCTCGTCTCAACCAACCCTTGTCATCGAAGGAGTATCTATTGAGGTGACTAGAAGTCTCACCCCTAACTAGCTTATCCATCATATCAACTAGCTGAGGATCTTCTCATTGTGCGGTTCCTATTGAGTCCAAAAGAGTAGGTCGCACCTCTAACGATGCTAACAGACCATGTACAATTTCAGAGGAGGGTCTAAAGTTAAAGTTTGCTATGTACTCCAAGCTTTGCCTTTCTACAAAGAGAGGACTCAAGGTCAGCTTCTTTCTACTCAAGGCGTCTGCTACCACATTGCCCTTGCCAGGGGTATAGGAAATCTCAAAATCATATGAGGATAGAAATTCCATCCACCTTTGTTGTCTTAAGTTAAGATCTTTTTGTGAGAAAAGGTACTTTAATGATTTATGGTCAGTAAAAAATTCAAACCTTTCTCCTAGTAGGTAATGACGCCATGACTTTAGAGCAAAAACAATGGCAGCTAGCTCCAAATCATGAGTTGGGTAGTTCTTCTCATGTACCTTCAATTGCCTTCCCCTATAACAAACTACCTTACTTCTTGCATCAAGACAGTGCCCAACCCTGTATCGCATGCTTCTGTATATACGTTAAACATTTTGCTCCCATCAGGCAATGTCAGAACTGGGGCTGTTGTTAGAGCCCTTTTCAAATTTTGGAAAGCAACGCAATCAAAATCCCAAGCGAAAGTTAGGTTCTTCTTTGTCAATCTTTTGAGTGGGGATGAGACTTTTGCAAAGTCTTTAATGAATTTTTTGGTAAAAGCCCGCTAGCCCAAGAAAGCTTCGGACTTCGGTTGCATTCCGTGGAACCTTCCAATCTTGCACCGCAACTACTTTTGAGGGGTCCACAGCTATCCCCTCTTTTGACACTACATGTCCAAGAAACCTCACTTCTTCTCTCCAGAAATGGCATTTGGAGAATTTGGCTTTCAGTTGATGTGCACGAAGAGTATCCATGACTTCCCTTAAATGCAAAGCATGCTCTTCTTCATTCTTCGAGAAAATCAAAATGTTGTCTCCGAAGACCACCATAAACTTATTAAGGAACTCCCTGAACACCCTGTTCATCAAGTCAACGAAGTAAGCAGGTGCATTTGTCAAGACGAAAGGCATGACAAGCCCTTCGAAGAAACCATCCGGGGTTCTGAACGCGGTCTCATCAATGCTGTCTTCAGGCAGTCGTAGCTGATGAAACCCGGTAGCTAGATCTAGTTGGGAGAAAACCGACGCACCTACAAGTTGATCAAACAATCGTCTATTCTTAGAAGGGGGTGCCTATTTTCTTGGTCAACTTGTTTAGCTCCCTATAATCAACGCATAGGCGAAGTGAACCATCCGCTTTGGTTGCGAATACTACTAAAGCACCCCCATTTAGAAATATTCCGCCTTATAAACCCTTTTTCGAGCAACTCTTTGACACTCTTGCTGAGCTCTTTTCTCTCCCTTGGAGCCATGTGTCTAACGGGTAGAGCTACGGGTTTTGCATTATCAACAAGGTATATGCGGAAGTCTATCTCCCGCTTCGGTGGTAAGCCCTTCACCTCTTCAAATACATCTGAGTATTCACGGACTACTCTAACCGACTGCAAGTTTTCAACAGATGCATCAAGAGATTCTAGGTAGCTAAGCATAACAAAATGTATAGGATTACAAGAGACTTCGAGAGTGTTACCGAGACGAGTCATAAGTCTAACCACTCTCTTTTCACAATCGAGTATGGCACCATTACTGGATGACCAATCCATGCCTAGAATCAACCCATAGCCCGTGAAGCCAAGAAAGAAGGCATTGCATTCAAATCCAACGCCCAAGATAGACACTCTCAAATCCCGACAAATCATTAAAAGATGAGCCGAATCACCAATAGGATTAGAGACTACTATGGGATCCATAACTAGACTAGTATTTAGGTGCAGTGTTTCAACTAATGAAGCAGATACAAACGAGTGTGAAGCACCAGAATCAAACAAAGTATGAACATGATGATCAAACAGAAAAACCAAACTTTCAACAGAAACGTTTCTACCTCTCTCTCGTCCTGGTGCCATGTGAGCATGAACCTTCCCTCTTTCGTGCCCTCCAGAAGTAGACTTTGTCCTCTACCATTGCCCTTGTCTTCTCGAGCAGTCTTTAACCAGATGTCCTGCCTCACCACAGTTGAAACAGCCAGTATTCTTCTTCTTCCTACAGTCCTTGCTCAGATGGCCTGGTGTTCCACAATTAATGCACCTTTTCTTTCCTTTGCTATTGTTATCCTTACCACCTTTCTTAGGTTGCTGCTGTGACTTCTTTTGATCCCCTTTCTTTTTTGGTGCCTTATTAGCATTAACGCCTTTCTCCTCTTCATGCATAAGCGCCATGTCAACCAGTTTCTCAAAGGTATCCCCCATAGGAATGTGGGTCATAGCCAACCCATGTAGCAGCTCATTCAAACCTTTTATGAATCTCAGGGCCTTCTTTTCAAGCGTGTTCACCAAGTCTAAGCCAAATCCTGCCAACTGATTAAACTTGTTGATGTACTCCTTTACTGATAAATTCCCCTGCTTCAACGCCAAGAACCTCTCCATGTATAAATTCTCTTCTGCTCGTGAGAGAAATTTCATCTCGAACCTATGCCTGAAATCCATCCATGTCTCCACTGGACGCTCTCCATTCATCACCTCCCACCAAAATGAGGCTTTGTCCTTCATTAACAAAGCAGCTAATTGGACCTTCCTTCCATCTTCTATCTCGAAGATACCAAACAAATATTCTACCTCCTTAAGCCAATTTCGAGCTTCAACAAACGTCTCTGACCCGTGAAAATGTTCCCGTCCATTGCCCGAAAGTATTTGCATATCTTTGAAAAAATATCAACACGAGTAGGGGGAGGAGGAGGAGCGGTTGCAGCTGGGGGAGGAGGAATGTCTACTGGGCCTACGGCGGTGGCCCTAGCCTCCAGATACCTTCTGAACCAGGTTGGTATCGGTATTCCCTTAGGTATCTCGGGTACCCCAGACATGCTGAAAAGAAAAAGGAAGAGATTCAAAACGGAGAATCGGAGGAAAGATATATGGCTCTTGGGGGTTATGTTTTTAAAAAAACTTTTCTTTTGAAAATACTCTCCTTAAAACCTTTTTTTGAAAGTACTTATTTAAAAAATGCTTTTAAAAAATAGTTTCTAAAAATCTCTTATCTGTTTAGGTAACCTTCAGCTCTGATACCACGTGTAACACCCCACATCCATTAATGTCACTCTCAAAGGAAATGCATTAACTTTCATGGAGTATTATTGGTGTATAGAACAGAATATAACAAGACAGATACATATATTGGTACTTGAAAAATTAAAACAACTTTTATTGCAGCGGAGAAATAGTTTGGTTACAACAACATCAAATACCAACAATAAAACCAAGTACACTTAATATCCATCTTGACAAATTATTTTCTAAGTATATAAAGTAAAAAGCATAACCCCAACATAAGTAGCCATAAAAGAGGTAACTTGAACTTTACTTTCAGCAATCGAAGTACTTCCAAAAGAGAGAGAAAGAGGTCCAAATTAAGCTCCACTAGCACTAGTCCCACCATGAGAACCTGGGGGGGAGGAAGAAAAGAGGCGAAAACAAAGGGGATCAGACATAAAGTCTGGTGAGTCCAATAACTTTAACAACATAATTATTAAAGTAATTAGGATAAAGCATAAACTAGTAAAACAAGGAATGACTGTGAAACAAATGGGCAAGACAAAACAAACAAGAGGAATATGCAGGCGTTATTCGTGCTCCTAATCACTATAGGATAATTACTATACTGCACCATTACTAGTCACCCTAAAAGTTGATCCCGCCTACTGAACATAATATTCATAATGGTAGTTTCGGGTACCCCTAGCTGTGATCATAGGTGCCATCTGCCCCTATCTCCACTAGTTGTACCCACTATCCCCATGCGATCGGCTCCCTAACTCATAGATACCCGTGCTGGTCCCACAGTGGGGTGTATCACTCCCCAAAGTGGCAACCCGATACCACTAAAGATGCACAGCTTATATCTACCCGATGCAACAACGTCTTACCTACCAGCCCAGGCCCACGCACGCACATGACCCCGTTGGACTTGCGTTGCCACTGGTAACCCGTTTTGACCTCTTACAACCAAACCCAATAAGCGTGTCCCGTCCTCGATCTAACTCGAGCTCACAAAGATACTTAATGGGTTACTGGTTTGAAAAGGGCCCCCATACTTGATACAAGCTTTCCACCTATGCTTGGTCCCCACTAACATTTCCCACTTAAACCCTTCTTATTCATGTCTTCTTACATATTTCAATTTGGTTAAGTGTTTCTAATTGTATTTCACATTTCACCCACTTAACCCCCATGTTCCACCACATGTTTATCTTGGTTAAGTGTTACTTAATTCATTATAACCGTAACCTTGTAAGACCTCCCACCTTAGACTACCGTTTGCGGTTGCTGGATTTGCCGGGCGGGTCCAGGTAGTCTTATACCGCAAATGAGCCTAACCTCGTGTCTTTACAATTGTTATGCATTTAATTATGCCTTCGACCTCTCACATTAGACTATCGTTTGTGGTTGCTGGATTTGCCGGTCGAGTCCGGGCAGTCTTATACCACAAACGAGTCTAACCTCGCATCTTAGGCGTTTATTATTTCACATAATTATTTCACCCCAATATGAATTAATTATCCCTATTCAAATTGTCAGTAATTTCCAAATTAATCTATGTACATAATTGTCCCCTAAATTATGTCCATACTTTTCAGGTATATAAATTATACCAATTAGTATCTCAAATTAATTATATGCCTATAAAGCCATTTTATGCCAATTCACAATTTGTATAATTAATATTTTCCCATTGTCCCCACGCCGTTCGTACGTTTAATATGAAATATGCTAGACTCACAAATAGTCTAACTCATAAAAAGAAAAGAAACATCACAACTTGCATAACACATAAAATAGATCTAACTTGTGAATAAGAATTATAACATAAGTTTGCATAGCCAATAACTTGCATAGGAAATGGACATATAGAACATAAATTTGCATAAACTACCATGGATCTAAATATAGATCTAAACATGAAATTGTGAACTTGCATATATGAATATGGGTTTCACCTAAACTTGCATATGTGAATATGGTTTTCACCTAAACTTGCATATGTGAATATAGTTTTCACCTAAACTTGCATATGTGAACATAGTTTTCACCTAAACTTGCATATGAATTTAAACATGTAAACTAATATCACATGTTTTACATATAAACTAGCATATGTATATACTTGATTCACATATAAACTTGAGTATAATTCGCATACAGACTTGCATAAGATCCACATACAAACTAGCATATGGTTTACATCCAAACTTGCATATAAACTGATGTTATAAAAAGGGGTCAAGTTAAACATATGAGATTGGACATATGGAATAGATCTACTAACATAAGTTAACAAAACTGTCATATGTTCACAAACAGACGATAATAAAATTAAGTCATGTCACATGATTCAACAAGCATGTTCTCATAATCCAAATTTATAACTCATCATAATTAGTTTATTAAATATTTTGTGAAAGAAATTGTACTCACAAAGACGGATTAGAGAAGAGAATAATTCGTTTGTCGTTTGTATTAGAATCATGACTTGCAATTCCGAAGCTTTAAGAAGAAGAACTATTCCATCAGTAGCATGGAGGCCAAGAAAATAATTTAATTTAGGTTTAGAGTTTGAGTCTATGCATGCTTATATAGAAGTTTAAATCAATGTAAGCCGTTAGATTATCATAGGAGCAATCATAACCGTCCGGACTAGATAGAGTTATCCAGAATTGCCACCTATGCCCTTGTGACTCAACAACAGGTCAGAATCGTCACAGTTCAGATCTTCCCGGGGGAGGGGGGTAGGTCGACCCTCTGGTCGACCTATATAGGGGAGGTCGACCCCCTGGTCGATCTGGCCTGGGACGGGAAAAATCCGCCCAGCCCGCTTCTCTGTTTGAATTCGAATTTTGAATTTTATCTGAATTGTTTTTAATTTATTTAAATTTTTGAAACTTCTGAGTGCCATAACTTCCTCATACGAAGTCCGATTGACGGAAGCTTGGACTCTATTCCAAGCAGAATTTCGAGACGAACACAATGACATAACCCATTTCCCTTAATTTTCACTTTAAAAATTAAGTATTCTTAAAATTGTTAATTCTAATATTTAAAATTACGGGGTGTTACAGTTTGATATAAAGATTATTGTTTCTTTCAAAAAGGAGTTTGAAAGTTAAATCAAGTGTTTTGGATTCTCATAAGGGAAAATCCCATTCTGTGTTATATGGCGTGATCTTATGAGATATCGTTTATTTTTGCAAACTGTTTTAAATTGTTTACTCATACCAGTCCCATGGCTGACCCGGAGTTTATTTTGTTTTGTTTTACCTAAACTCTTGGGTACTCAAATTTGTATGGACAGTCAAGTTGTTTAGGATTTACAGATAGATTTGGAGGAGCTTGGAGCAGGAGGCTTCAGTGTTATATAGTATTTTTATTTCCGTTGTATTGTAAGTGCTGTACTCTGATAAGTGTATGTTATACAGTAAAAATTTTGTATTTCAAAAGATATGATATATTATATTTTGTTCCGCTGCGATGTGAGATTCTGTGATGTTATTTCTGTTCTTCTTCTACCTTTTTCTTCTAAAAAAATGATTCATATATCTGTGATATTTGGATTAGATGTGTGATGTATGTAGTCAACTCAGATAGTATGGATTTGCGGTTCGTTATAGTACCCATTCTTGTTGCACTGTTTTTTGTTGCAACTATCTGCCACTTGTTCATGCAGTAACATATGTTTTTTCTGCTTTGATACAGGACTTGAAACTTTTGTGCTTGTGCACTTGACCTTTGTTGTGCATACCATATGTGCGTATATATTTATTTGTTGCATTGTATACATACATGCTCAAGTTTTGACTTTGCTGCCTGATTTACTTGGTCTTCTTCCGTACTACATTGATTCATGCCTTATGTGCATGTCGACTTTGCATGAGCACCTTCTTATTTGTTTACTTATATCAATACTGTTGCGAGTTGATTCTTGGGGCTGAAAAGAAATATGTATGCTTCATTTCTTTGATTGCTTAGCCATGTACACTTGTTGTTGTCACTTGGCAATGCTACCTTGACCTACTGTGAACAACTTGTTAATGCTATGTACTTGAACCGTGTGATCTTGAATAAAGCAATTCGAGGCTTGTCTTATGTATCACCCTTCTTGATGTTGCAGCACTTGTATTTGCTTGGACCATGATTTGCATGTTTGACCGGTTTTTTGTATTTGCTGCTTGAACCTGGTATGCATGCATGTCCGACCATTCCCATGCACATTATCAATATATATGCATATATACATATACATGTGTGCATACATGTATCAAGCTTATGCAGTTATGTGATCCAGTCTACCTTGTGGTATTTACAGTGAATCACTGTGAATATCACAAGTAGTCTAGAATCAAATAAATAAATATATACATCTGACTAAGTCTAGAAAGATAAGGAGAAACACACCAGAAATTCCAAGGCAAATAAAATTTAAAATAAATTTACATTTGCCAACATTTAAATATAATTTTGTTCCTTTTACTGTGTTTGTTTCAGTGACAAGTTTACAGGTGACTGGACCGTATCTGAAGCAACTGAAGACTTAGTGTATGCATATGAAATTGTATGTGTCTTTATATGAAACTGAATATGTAATGGAGTGAAATTAATGAGTGTTATAGTGAGGAATCAATGTAAATGTGAATTTGTACAATAGTGTTATATAACAGTGAAATGTACAATAGTGGAGTCAGATGTTTATGCTATTTCAAATATTGAAATAAAATATTCATTTAAATAAAAACACTGTTTGAATATTAAATTATGTGATAGCATTTTATTCAAAATAAATATTTATTTCTGTATGTGATGTAGTATAGAATAGTATAGATACAAGCACATTTATATGATAATATATATGTTTGTTATCATTAAACAAAAATCATATTATTATACTCAATAATCTCCCCCTTTGATGATGACAAACATATACAAAGATTTTGAAAGTGACAAATGTGTTCGAAAGTGAAATATAGTACTCCCCCTATTTGTATGCTCCCCCTACAACTGAACTCCCCCTATATATGTGCATATGAGTGAGTTTAAAAACAATTGAATTTCCAATTAAAAATATTCTTGAATTATTCACCATCAATCAAAATCTTTACCATTCTCCCTTTTGTTATCATTAAAAGGATAATCTAAATCATAATAGTGAGGAATACAGACTAGAAATATAAATTCAAATCAAAAGAGAGAATGTATATCGTAAACCTCAATTAATCAAACAAAAATCATATAATTCTTCAAACTAGAAGCTAATTTCACTTTTTAAGATGATGGATTTACGATGGTTATAAAATGGAGAGAGTAATAAATAACATGGTTGTACAACATGGATGCTTCGAGCGAGTTGTATTTTTGCCCTTTAAACCGATTTTAGGACGAAATCTATTTTAAGGGGTGGAATGTAAAACCTGTAAAATTCATAAGTATTAATAATAAATAAATAATTAAAAATAAGAAATTAAATAATATGGATGGAAAATGAGATTTTGCATCTTTAGGAATTTGTCTACAAAATTCTTTTATTTGGATTCGTGGCGAAATTCTACACCGTTTTCTTATATAATATGCATGAAATAGGTCACTGTATCAAGAAGTTATGAACAAATGAATTTGGATAGTAAACGCAAAAAGCACATATATAATTAAATGTATAATATATACGTGTGTGTCCAAATTATAAATTATAAATAAAGAGGGAGATTCAAATTTTGAATTGAAGATAAGATCAGGGGGACAAAGTATATGGTATATATGGAATAAGATTAAGATATTAAGGAATGTATTAAATAAAATAAAAAACTCAGCAACGCATTCTTATTGGGCGTTCTAGCCCCGAAGGGGTCAACTGTCCCTCCTAAGGGGTGTCGACCGCTAGGGTCGACCGCTCGGTGGTTGGACAACCCAATAAAGCTAGCTGGTTAGGGTTTTTCAATAAGGATATATAAATTGAAGGCTTGGATTAATTCTAAGTAATCCAACGATCTATGCTCATATGGGCAACTATATATAGCCTTCCTATCACACTATGAAAACCCTAATCATTCTCTGTCCCTCCCTCCATGTTGCCTCTCCACCATTGTTGAATTCTAGAGAAAAATAAAAGAATAGGTTAAGGTTTTCTTCTATTTCTCTAACTCTATTCTTAGTCTCTCTCTGTTCTAATTTACATGAGTTTAGTATTCTGGAATTTGGCATAAACATGTATGTATAAGATTCTAATGCATGTCTCATATATGTATATAATTAGGAGGATTATTGGAGCACACTTGAACACAAAGAATTAGTGCAGATCTAGATCTACCACAGACTTCTCTCTATTCCGCCTAGATTTGTGAGTGGAATGTGGTTTACTTAAGGCATATTCATGTTTTTAATAGATTGTCATGTGAATAGATATGCCAAGGAGGATTTGGAAATTCGATAATATAAACATTAAAACCCCCAAATCCTCTGTCTTGTAATTGCGTTTGAATTGTCATGATTATTTGGGTTTTGTGGACTTTTGGTTTTGATGTTGGATTAAAGATGAAAAAGGGTGTTGCCACTATTATTTATATTTTATGTAATTCGCCTTTATTGTCATTTGACTGTAACCTCAAAAGATTTGAATTTGATTGTTTCATGATTTGAATCGGGTTTGGATCCTATTTTGGATCTAAACGCATTCACAATTGAAATAGGTCAAATGTAAACATTTTTATGTGCATAACACCAAAAATGGTGAATTGCATAAGATATGAATTATAAACATACATATGTAAGTGTATGTAATACTCTATTTTTAATGCAGTGTTTAAATTATTTCTACATGCCTAGGATGCAGGTTGAAATTGTATGTATGTTTTCCATCACCGCTATTTGTTATCTTGTCATTATGTTATCATGCCTAGGTTGTAGCGGTAAAAGAATGGGAAGCCTAACTTGTATGCCTTGATTTGGAAAAATTGACAATTGTCACCTTGTTAGAACATTTCCCCATTTATACGAATGTTTACATTAATTAGGCGCTATTATTATTTTACTTTTATAAATGTAATTAACGTTGTATTAGCATAATAAATGCGATTAGGTTAGAATTCAAATTTGAAATGTCCTTATAATAAATATGTATTTGCCTGCTTGTGTAAGCGTATATAGAATGTCTTTAAATATATATAAATAGTGACACATAGACACGAGGTAAGTTTCCATTTGTAGTAGAAGTTTACCCGGAACCGACCGGCAAATCCAGCAAGCACAAGTAGGCCCAGCTAATGTGAGATGTCTATGTGCCATGGACCATTCAAAAACTTAGTACAATAAACACGAGGTTAAACCAACTTGTAGTAGAAGTCTGCCCGGAACCGACCGGCATATCCAGCATCTACATTTGTACGGTTTAATGTGAGAGGTCTAGTGTGTGTGTGTGTGTATAAGTCTATTGTGTGTGAAAATAGGCAAGTTTACCTTGCCTTGAGAAGGTCTTAAGTGGCTGAGTCACTTTTTATCTAGTTAGGGTCTTAAGTGGTTAGGACTAGGATTATTCCGAAGGTTTATTCCTTGGAGAGGAACTAAAGTCATAGGACCCACTCTTATTAGATTTGAAGTAGGTCTTTGGGTCCTCCTTCTCTAAAAATGGTTTGACATAAAATGGTAATGGAGTAGTGTAGTTCACGGGGATGTCCACTTCCTCTAGAAGCTTGTAAAGGCTCAACTAGGGACAGATTGGTAATTGGAAGATATGTAGCCATTGCATGCACACCAACAGTATAAGAGAAGTCTTAAACGACCGAGGTGTCCTACCGGGTAATATCAGTTAAGTAGTAACGTTTGCAATACTACTTCTTATATTACAATTGAGAGAATAGACTTAAGGACGTTAACGTACTAGAATGGGGTCTTAAAGCGCTAGGGGTCCGCCTTATGGTTATAAGAGATCATAAGAATCCACTATTAATAGGGACATAAGTGACCGAGAGTGCCACCTCGTTGGGTCTTTACCCTAAAAACACTAATGGGCGATTGACTTGGATATCCACCCCATTGGTTAGATACTTATGTTTGTATGGATCTTGTGTGTTGTGTAGACATACCTTGACATATGTGACCTGCTAAAAATATAGGGTATGGACATTAAGTAGCACTATATTTCAGTCACACGGAACTTTATGTTCTGACCCCTCTCCTTAGCATATCCAACAGGTCAGTAGATGGGGTAAAAGCCATGGATGAAGTTATGATCGAAGCCGATGAAGAAGACGAAGTTGTTTTATTATTAACAGTTATTGCTTTGCTTCTTTTCGAAACTTGTGAGAACGAACTATTTGGTGTACCAATTGAACATATGTAACTATGACTATTGCATTTATGTGGTTTTTAAATAATGGTACATCTTATTTGAATATTATATTTTCTCTTTCTGCTATGTGGTATTTCCATTCGAAGTATTTGTGTATATATATAAATTGTGCAAATGTAATCCTTACAGGAACCAATGACCCATTTAGAATGGCTTTAAGTTTCTATGGGCCTTTTCTAGGTTGAAATTTAGGCCCATTTCGGGAGAGTCATTACAATTCTGGAGTTAATTGAATTCGGTTTTGCATAACAATTAAGCAAACTCGAGTATAGTTTATCGCTTATCGCATAATAGCGCTCGCAAAAGGGTAAGCCTATGCAAAATATAAATTTTGGGTTTTTGATTTGGGTTTTAAGATTGGATTTTGGATTTTCTCGACCGTGTGGGCTGATGTATATCTTTTAGTTGTTCCTACGTATATGGGAGACTCTGCTAAAAAAATTTCCAAAATTTAAAGCGTTAGAAAATTCTGTTAACTATAACGAATTTGGTTTTCGATTCAAAATTGAATAGATTTTTGAAGAATTAAGGGGTTTATAACATTTTTTCTACCTTAGTAATTTCGAGGACGGATTTTTTTTAGGGAAGAGGAATGTAACGACCCGGATTTTTAACGATTAATCTAGAACATTTAAATTTGGTTTTAAATGTTAATTTGGGAATATATATGGATTTCTATTATTATTAAAATGAAGTTGAACGTATAATTTATAATTAATTTAAAACGAGAAAATAACATTGCGGTAGTTCATAATATTACGTTTTGAACTTCAATTGAATATACAATGTGACGACCCTAAACCCCGTACGACGGTGACAAGGGTAATCTTTGGAATATAACACATAAACAGATAACAACAGAACAGAAAAAATAAATACACCAGATAATGTATAGTAGAATACACTGGATAAACATAATCATCAGAGCTACACAGTATATAGGATCATACTTAGTACAAAATACAGTTCAGCTTTACATAAAATGTCTGCAGCGAAAAAGAAAACATAATATGTACAATAGGAGTTGAACAACATAAAAAGAGATAAATGATAGAATCCATCTTCAGCTCCAGCTATCCAGAAAGAGCCAGCTAAAACCTGAATACAAGGCTGCCCATGTAGAAATAGGGGCACCCGAGTTTGCAAGTGAAACAAACTACGAGTCAGTCATGGGACTGGTATGAGAAATCTACTTAACACATTTTATAATATGGCCAATCATAGGACCACGCCACTTTCGCGGAATGGGTTTACTCCATTGGATTGCCAGTGCTTTAAGACAAGTAAATCTTTTAAACATCGCAATGCTTTTTATAAAAATGAAGTCATTATAAGACTCAGTTGCCATCACACAATGCAACACAAACCGGAGGATAGAGTTTTACCTTATAATGGCCAAAATATGCTTGATACGAATAAAACAAAAGCATTTGATATTATTACTAGTGTTTATGTGTTTCAAAAACAATTTCAAATCATAAGTATCAATCATAGACGACATTAATGCTCCATACCACTATGTCGCCATATATAGGTATACAATCAAAACCGCACCATGTCGTATTTGGAAATTGGATTTCCGTCATGAACCAAGGCAAAAGATAGTCCTTACCGAATTCAAGACTCTCTAGCCCGAGCCTCAGGAAAGTACTCAGTCAAGCCTTAGGAGCCACAGGGTCGGTCCACCGATGTGGATTAAAATGCCTGAAAACTGCGTTTCCCCGCCCTTTGGGGCGTAAATGAGTCCTACGACTCCATCGGCTCCACATAGTCACTGATATATCTGAGGCGCCTCGCAACAGCAACAACCACACAGGTGAAAATAATATAAATGTCAGGGCTGGTAGGTCACTGACACCACCCTATCTAGAAAGAAACGCATGTCCAACCTGGATCCTTCTCCCGTTTCTGGTCCATACCGGGGTGTGAGGCTCGCGAATTCACGTTATACACAAAGCTATGCCACACAGGCCGTGCTTTGATCATCAACCACTAGACTTTGCTTTTCAACAGAAGCCTTGATCATCTGCCACTTAGGCATGCCACACAGGCAATTCACTCCATGCAACTGATTTCTATCGATATATAACCTCTGAGCTCGTACGTCTCAGAGAAGGGCGTTAAGCAAGAGAATAAATTCTCCGCCGCCAAACAGATATATATTTAATAGAGTTCAATCAGCACAGAACAAAATCCCATTTCAGACACACAGTCCATTTACACGTTCGTTCTGATTCTGAACGAAACCGGAGGCACTCAATACCTCGCATATCCGTACAATCAACAAGTACGTCAGGACGGCTTCTACTTCAGCCCCTTCAAGGTAGCTACTCCTATCATGAGCATCAGCAACACCCCTCCATTCGACGTGCAGATTATCGATCTTGCACCGTCTTCATATCTTCAACTTCTAATCGTCGATCAATTATTTGAAATGAGAATTAACTTGGCCTTTTCAAATAATTCACGTGTATTTAGAATTTCAAATCAATTCATTTCAATGGTTAAATTATTCGACATCAATAATTCTGTTCTTTAATGTAATTTTCACACCAAACACATTCAACCATCAAATATAAAATAAACCGAACAAATTCAGTTTATTCCCATTCCGTATCGTTTATAATATTTTATCACGATTTATCGCTATTTTTATTTATTTAAAAATAGCCAATTCACTCAAACGACACTTCAGGCCATAATGCGGCCGTGGCGCTGTTTTTCTTCAGATTTGATTTACACATATCTGAAAATCTAACCATTGGATCTTCACAAATTTTATATCATTAGAAAGATCTTTTCAAAACGAATCCAACGGTTTCAGTTTTGGGAAAATCCGATGGACGGATCTCCCGGTACAATTGTTTGAAGTCACGATTTCAAAATACGAACTGCAGCGCCGTTATTCGATTTAATTTAATTATATATATATATAATCGATTCTGGCGCTGTTTTTCTTCAGATTTGAATTATACATTCCAGAGAATCCAACCGTTGGATCTTCACAAAGTGGGTGTCGTTGGAAAGATATTTCCAAAGCGAACCCAGCGGTTTCGGTTTCGGGAAAATCCGAAAATTGGATCTCCCGCACTAATCGTTTGAAATCACGGTTTCAAAACACGAACTGCAGCTTCGTTATTCGATTTAATTTAATTATATTTATATAATTATATACAAATATAATTCTTTCTTTGATTTCAAAACTATATTCATTTCATATATTTGATAAAAATGATATTTTTATCATCAAAAATATTTATTCAACACATGAATATTTTTATCACTTCATATTCACAATAAAAATGTAGATTTTATTGTTCAATCTATACATTCAACACATGAATGTTTTTGACTTCACACATACGATAAAAATATGATTTTTATCGTTCTAGTCCTTTATTCAACTCATGAATATTTTCTATAGTTGATATATATAATAAAAATGTTATTTTTATCTTTTAAAGAATCTATTCAACACATGAGCTTCATTCAACACATGAATTTCTATTCAACATATGAATTTCTATTCAACACATGAATATTTTCTATAGTTTATATATATAATAAAAATGTGGTTTTTATTGTAAAACAATTTATTTCAAAACACGATTATTTTATATAGTTCATACATAAGGTAAAAATGTTATTTTTGGTGTTAAAACAATTTATTTAAAATACTAATATTTTATATAGTCTATATATATAATAAAAATGTGATTTTTTTATCTTTCAAATAATTTATTTAACACATGAACTTCATTCAACACATGAATTTCTATTCAACACATGAATATAGTTTCAACACATAAAAATAATTCCAACACATAAAAATAATTCTAACACATGAATATTATTGAAAATTTCGGCAGCATAACGGCAGGGTAGTTAAAACTGGCACCGTCCCTAGTACGGCTCCTCGCTCTACCTTAAAACCTCGCGGTTTTTTACAACGGGGATTTCCAATATCTAGTTCGTACATAGACGAATTTTCCCATATACTAGTCCTATTGGGATTTCAACCACAATCAATCATTTCAAATCAACCATCCATGATATTCACCAAATTTCACATCAACCAATAATCCAAACAATATCACAACCAATATATATCGTCCATGGTCTGTGGACGAGGGGAGTATGTATATATATATATATATATATATATATATATATATATATATATATATATGCGTATACAACTATATTTCAATTTCATTTCAATATCATTTCAATTTATTTCAACGCATATATCACTTTTCCAACGCATGTATAACTTATACATCGAACATACAACTTATACAATGCTCATACATGTGGTGTACAATGCTTATATAACTCATACATCGACTATATAATTTATAAATCGTTGTTTTCCATATCGTTTATAAATTAGAAATCTCACATTGGGTTCCACTCCTCCAAAAATTGCAGAAGGCTCAGAAAAATATGCGGTCTCTTCTAAAATGTAGAAGACGTCCTCATGGTCCCGGTGTCTCTTGTTTCACTGAGTTTCGACCACATAGCAAAAGGATATGATTTTTATTGTAAAATCATAAACCGTAGCGCTTTAAAGTGCTATAAACTATAAAATAAAATAAAGGCAATTACCTTTCTGAAATCATTCGAAACTAGGTTTCAATCTAGCGCCTAATCCGTTGCACGATATCTAGATCGGGTTGCGCCACTTGGAAGAGGGAAGAATGGCGCCGGAACGGGGGGTGGAGCGGTCGTGATCGGTGGTCGGAATCAGGCGGGGCGGCGCTTCCAAACGGCGATCTTCACGGAGGTGATTCCGGTGATATACTCATTGAAAAAAAATCAAACTTGGTATGGATTTGAAGATCTCGACGAGCTCTACAAAATCTCCAACAGGATGGAGGTCTAATTTTGAGCGGATTGAGAGGAATCGAGGAGAGAAGGTTTGAACTCTTTTCCGTCGTCGCGGAGTGAAGGTCGGGGAGAGAAAAGGTTGTGATGACCAATAGGATTTTTTTTTAAATTAAAAAATACCCCTTATCTCATACGAACTCCAATCTAAACCCAACGACTATCGTCCCTAGCTAAATACCCCTATTCCGAACACAATGGATATGTTTCCTAGGCCCATTTGACTGTTTCAGTCAATTTTCCTTCAAATTAAAATATAAAACATTCAATATTTGCTTTTAACGTACATTTCAATTTGCCGGGGCCACATACTGATTCTAAAAATTCCCAAAAAATAAATCTAACTATGTTTTGATGATATGGTCCCAACAAAACTAATTTCATCGAATTCTGAGACCGTTTGAAAAATGGTCATTTTCTGGTCGATCCAATTTAACTGTAATTAAACAAACGCATTTTCCTTCGCCACGCTCACATATTAACTTCAAAAATTATGGAATTTAAAACCTAGCATTCTTTTCACATCCCGGATCCAACAAAATTAGATTCGTCGAATTCTGAGGTCGTTTGCAAAATGTCTATTTTCAAGGGCTACATATTCTCTATAGCGACCTTTCTGGAAATTCATTTGGCCATAACTTTTGATTCCCACTATGAAACTTCGATTTTTCAGATTCGTTAGAAAGATATTCATAAATTTTTTTAAATATTTTTGGTTTCACTAAAATCCGTTGTATTTTGCACCCGGTACAGTCAGTCAAAGTTTGAACTGAAATTTTGAAACTGCCGCGTCATTTCAGGCCTTGTTTATAATTTAAAATAATTATATTTACTTTCAAACGTAACTTACTTTTCATCGTTATTATTTAAAATGTTTATTTTAAATATTTAAAATCCACTAAAATAGCCAATTCAAAAATTTTAAACTGGTTCAGATTTTCCGGGTTGTTACAGTCTCCCCCACTTAAAACTTTTCGTCCCCGAAAAGGAACAAAGTCGAAAGTCGTTTAATTAACCAACTCAACTTTCCTTCTGGCTTCCATTCTCCAACTTTACAGCTTTTAAGAATTTTCAAATTCTTCAAAAATTTGGCTAACACCCTAAATTTTCGAAAAATTTCGCCATAACCTTCTTTGTATGGGGAGCTTTGGGATATTTCAAATAGCCTCCCATGGCCCTCACCAATCCAAAAGAAAAAGGAAAAGCCAAGTGGCTAGCCAGTCGGCTCATAAAATCATCAAATCCCAAGAAATACAATAAACATGTACCTATTTGTCGGGCAAACAATTTTATTCCTCCGCTTAGCTGTTTATCCATAACCTGTTCACACATATATATATTTCTATCTTTTTCAAAATCAGTTCAATAATTGTTCATTTGCATGCATTTAACTTCATTCTCTTATTGATTAAATTAACTATCTTTCTAATAATTCAATTAATCAAATCCACAATCACACAACGCAACAAACAATCAATTTGTTTTTAACCTTTCAAAAATATACTAATTAATTCATATACTCTTTTAAAATCATTCAGACTATATAATTAAAAAGTTTACATGCATGAAAAGAAAACAACAACAAAGTAGAGAACAAAATGGTATTGCAAAGTATGGTAAATGCACCTTGCACCAGAGTCAATCAGAGATATCCACCCTGCACTTAGGATAGGCTTTCTTAATGCTTTCCTCTGTTTCCCAAGTACAATCTCGCAGATCTCCACTCCATTACACTTTGACTAAGTGAACCTTCTTGTTCCTCATCTCTTTGGTCTCTTTGCCAATTATCTTTAGCGGCTCTCTTCTCACAGCCAATTCTGGAGTAATTTCTATATCCCATTGCGCTGCTTCTCCGACGATCAAGTCTGGATCATGAACATGCTTTCGAAGTTGAGATACGTGAAACACAATATGTACTCCAGGCAACCAATCAGGTAATTGAACCCTATAAGCGAGAGTTCCAACCCGTTCCCGAATAGGAAACGGACCAATAAATTTGGGCGCCAATTTCCCTGTTTTACCGAACCGGATTACTCCTCTCATCGGAGATACTTTCAAATACACGTGGTCGCCAACAGCAAATGATATATCTCTTCTTCTCTTATCTGCATAGATTTTCTGTCGGCTTTGAGTGGTGAGTAATCATTTCTTAACGAAATTGACTTTGTCCACAGCTTCGCGAATCATATCGGGTCCCAATACCAGTCTATTACCAGGTTCTACCCAACAAGCAGGAGATCGGCATGGTCTACCATACAATGCTTCCAATGGTGACATTGTCAGGCTCGCTTGGTAGTTGTTGTTGTATAAGAACTCGGCCAAATGCAAATGGTCTTCCCATGATCCGCCAAAATCAGTAACACAAGCCTACAATAAATCTTCAAGAATACGGTTCACCCTCTCAGTTTGACCATCTGTTTGAGGATGATATGCGGTGCTCAAGTTCAGTTTCGTTCCCAATTCTACTTGGAATGCTTCCCAGAATTTACTAGCATAAATCGGGTCACGGTCACTAATGATGCTCATGGGAACTATGTGTAGTCTAACTATTTCCTTGAAATAAATCTGCGCCAGACTCTAAGCAGTTCTATTCGATCTGACAGGTATGAAATGGGCGGTCTTCGTGAAATGATCTACGATCACCCAAATATTGTCATTTCCTTTCCTGGTTCTGGGCAAACCATCTATGAAATCCATAGAAATATGTTCCAACTTTCCATCTGGAATTTCTAAAGGCTGCAACAATCCAGCAAGCTTCTGCTGATCGCTTTTGACTTGCTGACAGGTGGAACACCGGCTTACATATATAGAGATATCTCTTTTCATTGCCTTCCACCAGAAAGTTCGCTTGAGGTCATTATACATTTTACTAACCCCTGGGTGGATACACAACTTGGACTTGTGACACTCGTCCAATACTTCTCTTTTGAGCTCAATGTTGTCGGGAACACAAATCCTTCCTTTCAATCTCAGAACTCCTGCGCTATCCACCTGGAAACTGGAGAACTCACCCTTTTGAATTCTTTTGATCATCTCTTTAACAAAACTATCGTCTTTATGAGGAATAGATATTTTATCATTCAACGATGGTGTAATGATAATACTAGCGATGATCACATTCTTCCTGCTGAGCGCATCAGCCACAACATTGGCTTTCCCCGGAGTATATAAAATATCAAGATCATATGCCGCGAGAAATTCTAACCAATGCTGCTACCTCATATTCAGATCTTTCTGGGTGAATAAGTATTTCAATGATTGATGATCAGTGTATAATTCAAACTTCTCACCCAATAGATAATGCCTCCAGATTTTCATAGCAAACACGATAGCTAGCAATTCAAGATCGTGAGTTACATAATTCTTTTCATGTGGTTTCAATTGACGGCTAGCATAAGTGACTACATGGCCTCTTTGCATTAACACTGCGCCAAGGCCTTCTTTAGAAGCATCGGTCCAGACTTTTTAAATCCTGATTGCCGTCAATAATTGTGAGCACTGGAACAGTCGTCAATTTTAACTTCATCTCCTGGAAAGCTGCCTCACATTCGGGAGTCCAGTTGAATCTCGAATGTTTCTTAGTAAGCTTTGTTAAGTGACTGGTTATCTTTGAAAAATTCTTAACGAACTTCCGATGATAACTAGCCAATCCGAGAAAACTTCTGACTTTTGTGGGTGTACGAGGCTGTTTCCAATTCTGAATAGCAGTGATTTTACTGGGATCCACTGAAATTCCTTGTTTTGACACGACGTGGCCAAGAAATTTGACTTCCTCTTGCCAGAATATACATTTGGAAAATTTTGCTTTTAACATTCTTTCTCAGAATTTCTAACACTTGTTCCAAATGTTTTTCATGCTCGCTCTCTGACTTAGAGAAGATCAAAATATCACCAATGAAAACCAGAACAAATTTATTCAATAGTTCTCTGAATACACGGCTCATTAGATCGAAAAAATATGCTGGAGCATTACATAAGCCGAACGACATTACTAACCACTCATAGAATAAGTCTGGACCTCTGAATGCTGTCAAAGGAACACATTCCTCGGCAATACGAAGCTGATGGAAACCTGTAGCTAGGTCCATTCGGGAAAATACTTGTGCGCCATTCAATCGATCCAACAAATCATCAATTCGCGGCAATGGATATTTGTTTTTCAGCGCCTGCTTATTCAAGTCACGATAATCTACACACAGTCTGAGAGTACCATCTGACTTTAGGACAAATACCACTACTGCTCCCCAATCAGAGAAACTAGGCCTGATTAGACCTTTCCATACAAGTTGTCGAGTCTAATTATCTAACTCTTCTTTCTCTTTCAAGGCCATTCTTTGAATAGCGTGAACTACTGGCCTTGCATTCAGAACTAAAGAGATTTTAAAATCAATTTCTCTCTACGGAGGTAAGCTAACAACTTCTTCGAACACATCCGCATAGTTCTTGACAACTGGGATATTTGCAATGTCGACCGGAATATTCTACGTTACGACAGGAACAGGTTCTAATTGAGCAGGAGAAACATCTAAAGCTGACCAAAAATCTTTTTTATCAGAATTTGGACCTTCACAGGGAATTACAATATTGGCAAGCTTCGTTTTAACCTTGACAACCCTTTCTGCACATTTAACTTCCGTGTAACACCCCACGTCCATTAATGTCACTCACAAAGGGAATGCATTAACTTCCATGGAGGTTATAAGTGAATATAGAACATAAAAATTACAACAAGACAGATAATAAATAGTACTTGGAAATCTAAAACTTCATTTTATTGCAGCGGAAATTAAACATGTTTGTTACATCATAAAACCATAGATCATAACCAAGTACAATATCCATCTTCATAAAAACAAAATACATAATCCCATTACATAAATAGCCATTAAAAAGATAACAAGCTAGACTTTACTTCAACGGTCCAAGCTTTGCAAAGAGAGATGAAGCAATTCAATCAAACTCCACTAGAGCTGGGCCCAACCTGAGGACCTGGAGGGGGAAAAAGGATAGAAATAGAGGGGGTCAGACATAAAGTCTGGCGAGTATGATAATTCTAACAATACTATTATCAAAATAACTAGACTAAGGCATAAGCTGGAAGACAAGTAAATGTCTATGAACTCTTAGGAAGATAAAGATAGCGTTTAAGATAACGTTAAAGATAACGGTAAAGGCACACCTAATTACTAACGAATGATTACTACACTGCACCGCACATTACTACACTGCACCACACCAGTCACCCTATTGTTTGATCCCACTTGCTTCACACAGAAACTTTATAAATAGACTTACATACCCCTAGCCGACTACATAGGTGTCGTCTGCCCCTATCTCCACTAGGTGTACCCCACTACCCACTTTCGATCGGCTCCCTACTCGTAGATACCCGTGCTGGCCCCACACTGGGGTGTATCACTCCCCTAAAGTGGAAACCCGATACAACTTGAGAATGCACGGCTTATACCTACACGATGCAACAACGTCTTATCTACGAGCCTGGGTCCACACACGCATATGAAACCCGTTGGACTTGCGTTGCCACCGCTCTCCGCTTTGGCCTCTTACAGTCGAACCCAGCATGCTTGTCCCGTCCTCGACTTGGGTCGAGCCCACAAAGATACGTTTGGGATACTGGTCGAAATGGCCCCCCACAAGCTACCCACCTAAGCTTGTCACTAGTATATCCCACTTAACCCTCTTAGTGATGTTCATTTACATGTGTGTTTGGTTAAGTCTTACTAATCTTATTTCACATGCCACTAAGGGCACCCCCTAGATTCCTCATGCCATCCAAGGCACCTACTTAACCCCCATGTCCCACCTTACATGTTTATCTGGTTAAGTATTTCTTAATTCATTCAGGCCATAACCTCATAAAGACCTCTCACATTAGACTGGCATTTATGGCAGCTGGATTTGCCGGGCGGGTCTGGGCAGTCTTACACCATAAAAGAGTCTAACCTCGTGTTTTTACAACCGTTATGCTTTAGTTTAGGCCTAGGACCTCTCACATTGGGCTGACATTTGTGACCACTGGATTTGCCGGGCGGGTCCGGGCGGGTTTACGTCACAAACGAGTCCAACCTCGTGTCCTAAGCATTGATTAACACTTAAAATCTTTTACCCCAGTTTTAATAATTCCCTATACAAATTATTAATTAAGTCAACTTTTAATGATGTCCATAATTGACTCAATTATGGCTATCCACTTATGGCATGCAAAATCATATCAATTGCACCCCAACTTTTTAATATTAAATCCTTATTATTACCCTTACCCCACGTTTATACGTTCGCTTATTCAACGTATAATATAGGCTAGACTTGTATAGTCTAACACCTAGCACAAAGATAAATTATCACAACATATATACAATTAAAATAAATCTAATCATAATAGGGGTGAAACTTGCATAAACTACACATGTTAAGGATCAAAAGGTGTCAACTTGTTAAATGTCTCAATTTATATGATATGATCATAGCCCAAATCTATACATAAACTTGCATATGGGGTTTTTAGGCAACATAAAGATGGTGTGAACTAGCATAGGATATCACATATGTCATAGCATAATTCTAGATGTCATAATAGATGTCTTGGTATATGTTCATAACTTTTCTAATCAATCTAACTTGCATATGTGACTTGTCATATAGATCAACATAACCCAAACATGATGATTTAATTAATATGAACTAACTAGCATAGATGGTAACATCATGGCCTTTTTAACATGTATGATTCATCACAATTTAGCATAGAAACTTTCAACATACATAACATCATCATAGCATGATTTACAACATATAAGATATCATCATCACATAACATCGGATTTACAATATACATGATAGCAAAAGGGGTTTACAACAACATATATGATAATTCACATCATCTACTCATAATCCATTCATAACTCAACCTAATTAAAATGATAATAATCTTGTTAAGATCATCATACTCACAATTTAGAGAAGAAAAGAGAGAGGGTTTTGCATTGCTTTAGGGTTGAGAGAATTAGAATTGAATTAGCTTTTCTTCTTTCTTAGTTGGCGGCGACTCCATTGATTTCCATGGCGATGGTATGATGGTAACTATTCTATTTTAATTAGGTTTAGGGTTAGCATTAGGATGTATAGGTGTAGGAAGTTATTTAGGACCATTAGATTAACCCAGAACCATGATAACCAATCAAATGCAAAATCTGCATTTGAGCTAATCGGCCCACGGGTTGACAGCCAAACACCCTGGATTAACCCCTAGTCGACCCAGCAAGGCTCGGGTCGACCTCAAAAATGGGTCGGTTCGGTTATTCCCCCTCCCAATTCGCTGTTTTGAACTTTTTCGCATATTTATTTATTTAATTTTTAATTTATATATATATATATATCAATATATATATTTCTCTACGCAACCCATTTCACTTAATTCTTTTCTAAAAATTAAGTATACTTTAATTTGTGAATTTTAATATTATAAAATTACGGGGTGTTACATTCTCCTCTCCTTAAAGGATTTCATCCCCGAAATCTCCAAGTCAAGAAGAATGTATATCCTACCATCTAATCGTCCATCTACTCAACCATCAAACACCAGCATCCATTGTCCTTAAAAGACTTCTAATGCTTTAATGTTTATATGCACAGTGTGTGTATATGTCCATATCTAATGCAAAATTAGGCGGTCTACTGATTCAGTCGACCTCCTTAGTGCAATTCATGATAGTGTCATGCGTCCAATATGTATGCAAAAGATTCCTAATGATACATATTAATTCTATATGCGTGCACAACCATCCACCCGAATGCAGCAACTATATGATAATACAACCATTATACATCCATTTTACCAAATACATCCATATATATGCAATATGCAATATGAAGTGACTGAGCTGATCTGGTGCCTAATAGTGTGTGTATATGCATCCACGAGCAACCACTAGCAAACACTTGCATCCACTTTGCATCCACCATACATAACATGTCTCAAACACATGTTTCAACCATAGGATTATCCTAACTAAAGGTCAAAGATACTAGCGAGAGGATATACTAAAGATAAGATAAGTACAAGTACAAGCTAAGCGATAAAGGAGAAATTAAAAGACATACCCTCAAAAAGAAAAGGATATCGTGAACGCATCTTCTCTTCTGTCTCCCAAGTAGCATTGCTCTCATCATCTCCATATTGCACTTTGACTAGTCTGACCTCTCGATTCCTCAACCTCTTGATCTCCGACCCAAGAATGCGCGTAGGAGCTCGTCGAATTGTCGCATCACGCTCTATCTCCACCTCTCTAAGAAAGCTCGGCTCTACCACTTCCGCGGCCTCGTGCAAGCACTTCCTCAAATGTGAGACATGGAATATGTCGTGTACACCACTAAGTCTCTCGGGCAACTCCACTCTATACGCCATCTGTCCAATTTTCTCCTTAATAGGAAATGGCCCTACAAACCTTGGTGCTAATTTCCCAACGGACCCAAAGCGAAAAATGTTCCGTAATGGAGACACTTTGACAAAGACCATGTCCCCAACTTCAAACTCGAGATCTGTCCTCCTCTTATCCGCATAAGATTTCTGCCTATCCTGTGCTACTTTCATCCTCCTTCTAATCAAGTCGATCTTCTCCGAAGTCTTCCTAATCATATCGGGCCCAAGTAAGATCTTATCCGTAGATTCCCACCAACATGTAGGTGAACGACAAGGTCGTCCATAAAGAGCTTCGAATGGTGCCATACCAATGCTGGACTGAAAGTTGTTATTATATGCGAACTCCACCAATGGAAGATGCTCTTCCCACGTACCCCCAAAGTCTAGGATACATAGCCTCAACAGATCCTCTAGAATGCGATTCACCCTCTCGGTCTGGCCGTCCGTCTGAGGATGATATGCGGTGCCCAAACATAACTGAGTCCCTACCGCCTCTTGTAAGCTTCTCCAAAATTCGCTAGTGAAAATAGGATCGCGGTCGCTCATTATGCTAGAAGGAACACCGTGCAAATGAACTATTTCTCGAACATATACAGAAGCTAACCATGGAGCAGTCCTCTTACTCTTTACGGGAATAAAATGGGCGCTCTTAGTAAGTCTATCTACTATAACCCAAATCCCCGTATTACCCTTCCTTGATCGCAGTAATCCATCCACAAAATCCATCGAGACACTCTCCCACTTCCATAGTGGAACCTCCAATAGGTGAAGCAACCCACCGGGTTTCTTTTGCTCTGCCTTTACTTGTTGGCACACCAAGCATCTAATGACATACTCGGCCATGTCTTTCTTCATGCCGGCCCAAAAGTAAACTCTCTTCATGTCTTTGTACATCTTGTCCCCGCCAGGATGAATGGTCATCTTCGAATGATGTGCTTCGTCAAGAATAGTCTTCCTTAGGTCATCGTCTTTTGGTAAACAAAGCCTATCATCTAGGGTATACCTACGGAGATGGCTTGATGACTCCCCTCCTTTGAGCTTTTCTACTAACTCAACTAACTGTGGGTCGTCTCGCTGTGCCTCGCCAATCCGTCCCAAAAGTGTAGGTCTGACCTCCAAGGATGCTAGCAAACTGGGTATGAAGTCAACGGAAGGTCTAAAGTCAAACATCGAAATGAATTCTAAACTTTGCCGCTCAACAAACAAAGGACTTAAGGATAATCTTTTTCTACTTAAGGCATCGGCCACCACGTTACCCTTGCCATGGGTATATGCTATCTCAAAGTCGTAGGACGCTAAGAACTCCATCCACCTTTGCTGCCTTAAGTTCAAGTCCTTTTGAGAGAACAGGTATTTTTAAGATTTGTGGTCAGTGAATAGTTCGAATTTCTCTCCAAGAAGATAATGACGCCAAGACTTAAGCTTGAAAACAATAGCGGCCAATTCTAGGTCATGTGTAGGATAATTTTTCTCATGCGCTCTCAACTGCCTTCCACCATAGGCTATTACCCTACCCTCTTGCATTAAGACTGCGCCGAGTCCTGTCCCACAAGCGTCAGTATAAATGGTAAATGGCTTACTCCCGTCTGGCAATACTAAGACTGGGGCTGAAGTCAAAGCTCTCTTCAAACGTTGGAACGCATCATCACAATCTACGTCCCATGTGAAAACTAGGTTCTTCTTCGTCAAGCGTGTCAATGGAGCTGATATCTTTGCGAAGTCTTTGATAAACTTCCTGTAGTAGCCAGCCAACCCCAAGAAACTTCTCACTTCGGTAGCATTTTTGGGAACCTTCCAATCTTGGATGGCCACCACCTTCGCGGGATCTACAGCTGTTGGCTCGCTTTTTGATCAAACCACCCAGGATCATTCGCAAGGGGAAAGCAGGAAACCACAGTATTTGAGAACATGAAAGAATGGATCGCGCATTATCGTTTCGCCCGACATCGAATCGCGCACCATCGTCTCGCCCAAATATCGGATCGCATATCTGCGGATCGCCCCATCTCATCAGCGAACGACGTAGCTGGGCGATCCGATCCAAGCTCACATTGATACCCCGAGCGAACCGATCCAATCCCCTGGTGCATGGCGAACCCTCGGACCTGTTCGAGCGCGACCTATTCTTCAGCGATCCGAATCGCACGGATCTGGCGACACGTGTCCCCAACCGTCATCTGGACCAATTCTCCCCATCTGCACGATCCGATTTTCAAGCAGGTCACGATACCTGTCCACAACGGCTAGTTTGACTGTTTCTTCAACGGTGGCGATGCGATCCGATGATCTCGGGATTCGTGCCACGTGTCCACGATCCGCCTGACAAAATCAGCTATAAATAACCCAGAGCTTGGCATTTTTTGGGATCTTTTTGGCAATATTGAGTACTGAATCCGCCATTGTTGTCAAACTACTGAAATATTGAGAGAAATCATTGTTGTATTAGCTTTTAAAGCATAATTAATAAGATATAAAGTGGACGTAGGCTCGTTAACGCCGAACCACTATAAATTCTGAGTGTTATTTTCTTTTTCCCTGTTCTTCATTTAAAATTCTCTACTGTTCATAACAATTTGGGTGTTAGGTCCAAATTTCGATCTAACATTTTTGGTGCTTTCACTGAGAATCTCAGTCTTAAAGTTTCGCCATTCGCTTCTTTGAGGATTCCAGCGATTCGGATATCATGGCTGGAAAAAGATCTAAAGTTTCGCAGACCAACGAAACGATTGAGGAGAGTGTGCACGAACTGGGCAATGAAGAAACTCTGGATCGCGGAGCGCAGGGGGCGATCCGATCCGACGAAGACACCTCGTTCCGAGTCGATGAGAACGAGACGATCCGTGCTACCGAAGGGGTTGTTACTCGATCACGGGGCAACAACTCGCAGCCTCCGCGTACCACAACCACGAGTCGATCTCAGGGGGGCGCAGCGAATCGCCCTCCACGAACCGCAGTTACCCGAACTGATGGTCAGAATACAACTCGACCTGGAAAAGAACCTATGATCCACTCCTATCGTCCTGGAACCTCTGCTCGACCTGGTTCGAGCTCTTTGCGCATAAGAGAGAGTGATGATGACCACTATGATCCTGCCGCTCCTGTCACCGAGGGGGATCTCTCTCGCTTCGTCGAGATGTGGGATAGGTTGTTTGATGAGTTGGCTGCCCAAAGGCAGGAAAGTTCCATCCTACGGCAAAATTTGACGGCTATGGATAGAAGACTTGATGAGCTAGCAAGGCAAAGAGCATCGCCGGTTCGTCCACTCACCCCAGTATATTCCTCTTCATCTGAAGAATCGCCGAGACCTCCGCGGCGACCGTATGAGAGAGCCGAAAACATAGAACAGCTTCGGTTCGGGACCCTGCCCTCACAGGAAGAAGAAGAACTAGGGGCAGGACCCACAAACCGTAATATGAACGGTCAAGCAACGACTCTCAGGACTCGAGATGTGAACAGTCCTGTGCATGACAGACCACCTCAGCCCCGTCGCCGCACGCATACCCATGATAATAGGGGGCAGCGAAGCCCTGTCCAAGCCCCGGATTTTGTGACTGCTCCCCGAAGAGAGATCAGAGAACCTCGTCGGGCCAGAGGCACTGACCCTGAACCTCCTTTGACTAGTGCAAACGTTGCAGCCATGGTTCACCAGATTCTGGCCGACAGCCATGGACAGCGGAACGAAGATTGGGGGATCGACCGCAGTCATACCCCTTTTACTGACGATATTTTGGATGCGACTTTTCCAAGGCGTTTCAACATGCCACAAATGAACTGATATGCAGGAAGATCTGATCCTGTTCAGCACCTAATGAGATACTCTTGGTCGATGACCGCTGCCGCCGCTTCTGACGCGGTTAAGTGTAAAGCGTTTCCCATATTCCTGGAGGACGTGGCTTTGCTATGGTTTACTCGCCTGCCGGCGAGATCGATTTCTAGCTTCAGAGAGCTGAGCGAGAAGTTCGTAGAACAATTCCGTATCTACGCACAGAAGACGAAAAGCGTGATCGATTTATTCCTTGTCAAACAGCAACCAGGCGAGAGTCTAAAGATGTACCTGGATCGTTTCAATTTGGCCACCACTGAGGTTAAAGATCCTCATGAACCGACCATTGTCGCAGCACTAATTGACGGAGTGGATAAGGACACTGAATTCGGGAGGTACTTGGCAGGCAAACCGCCCCGCACCAGAGAGTTATTCTATTAGAAAGCCAATGTACATCTACGCCGGGAAGAGGTATACGCAAACCGAAAGGTTAAAACGACCGATAAGGTGGAAATTCAGAGTAACGTCGCCATCAAACAGACTGGAGACAGCTCAGGGAAAGTTGAAGTTAACGTCGGAAATCAGAATTAGGGTGGTCGCCAGCCAGGTAACAACAACAATGGTAACGGCAACAACCGGAAGAGGGGCCGAGGGAACGACTCCCAGAGAAGGACTCGTCCCAGGGCCTTTGAAAGTTATACACCCATAAGTGATACCCTGGAGAATATCTTTATGGATGCGTACGAAGTCCTCCAAAATAAGAGGCCACCTCCTAGAGAGTCGACAGAGAAAGAGCGTGAGACAGGGAAGTTCTGTCTCTTTCATCAAATTCACGGCCATTCGACGAATGAATGCCGTCACCTGAGGGACGTAGTCGAAAGGCTGCTTCGAGAAGGGAAGCTAGATGAATACAGAGTAACGCGTAGGGACAGGGGGCAAGCAGTGCAGGCCCCGAATCAGAATCAAAATCAACTTGCTCCTAGGCCAACTGCTCAGCAAAAAGGAAAGAATATTGTTATCAATACCGTGATCGGTGGACTTTATCTTGCTGGGCACAGTTCCAAAGCTTTAGATCAATACGTCAATGCAGCCAAACAACACCTCGAAGTGGGGGAATGTAGCAACCCCGAGGACAGTATCCCGGTGAAGCAGCAGAAGATGATGACTGATGACGTTGTTTTCCGAGAACGAGAAAGCATCGGAGTCCATTCTCCAACTGAAGATCCACTTGTAATTACGATACCCATTGGGCCAGCCACTGTTCATAAGGTTCTGGTGGATAACGGGAGTTCCGTTAATATTCTTTTCAAAAAGGCCTTTGACCAGATGAATCTTGAAATAAAAGACTTGAAGCCCTGCCAAGGATGGATCCGTGGATTCAACGGAGCATCCACCGCACCAATGGGTTATGTAGAGTTGCCAGTTACACTTGGGGAAGGAGAACGCCAGAGAGTGAGAATCCTTCCCTTTGTGGTTTTGGATGTTGAATCGCCATACAATGCCTTCTTGGGCCGACCGGCCCTCGCAAAGTTCAGAGCCTGTATAGCCCCCTGGTGCTTGCTATTGAAATTCCCCACAGAAGCTGGCATTGGTATCGTCAGAGGGGATCAAGTTGCTACGCGAGCGTGTTATGTTGCCGAACTAAAGTTGCTTCGCAACGGCGGGGATATCGAAACTAAAGGCACTCCTCCCCCTTCGGGAGCAGAAACCTTATAGCAACCAAAGAGGATAATTGTTGGAGAGTTGCCCAGAGAGATGCCCGAGGATATAGATCCCAGAGAGGATCAAGAACCCGGGGGCAGAACGGCGACTCCCAACGAGGCAACTGTGGATGTACCAATCGATGACAGTGACCCGGAGAAGGTCCTTAAGATTGGATCCCAGTTAAGTCTGAATCTTGCTGAAGAATTGACGAATTTCTTAAAGAACAACTTGGATGTATTTGCTTGGACCCATGCGGACATGTGCGGGATATCCCCATCAATCATGAGCCATTCTTTGAGCATTAACCCCAAACATCCTCCAGTAAAGCAAAAAAGGCGAATGTTGGGCCCGGAGAGGTCCGCTGCCTTGAAAGAAGAGGTTGGAAAGCTAAAAAGTAACGGGTTTATCAGAGATTCAACCTACCCAGACTGGATTTCAAATCCAGTCCTGGTAAAGAAGGCCAACGGGAAGTGGCGAACGTGTATCGACTTCTCGGATTTGAACAAAGCTTGTCCAAAAGATAGTTTCCCATTACCTCGAATTGACCAGTTGGTAGACTCGACGGCAGGTCACGAGCTTCTCTCATTTATGGATGCTTATTCAGGATACAACCAAATTCCAATGCATGTTCCAGATCAAGAGCATACTAGTTTTATCACTGATCTGGGATTATATTGTTATGTGGTAATGCCCTTTGGTTTGAAGAACGCAGGCGCCACGTACCAACGCTTGGTCAACAGAATGTTTTATAACCAAATCGGGAAAACAATGGAAGTATACGTCGACGACATGTTGGTTAAATCCAAGCAATCTTCTCAACACACTACTGACTTGGCAGAGATGTTCGGTATTCTTCGAAAGTATGGAATGAAACTCAATCCAACCAAATGTTCATTCGGTGTTGCTTCTGGAAAATTCTTAGGATTCATTGTCAGTTCCCGCGGTATCGAAATTAATCCAGACCAGATCGCGACAATCAGAAACATTCAGGAACCTAGGCAAATTAGGGATGTGCAAAGCCTTGCCGGAAAAGTGGCCGCACTAAGCAGATTTATCTCCAGGGCTACGGATAAGTGCATCCCATTCTTCGAATTAATAAAGTGAGGAAAACGCCACTTTAAATGGACTCCTGACTGCGTAGAAGCGTTTCAGAATTTGCTCAGGCACTCGGAGAAACCTCCCATTCTATCTAAACCAATAGATCACGAGGATTTATTCGTGTATTTGGCCGTGTCATCCCATGCGATCAGCTCAGCATTGGTAAGGGAAGAGGATAAGGTCCAAAGACCTGTGTATTATGTGAGCAAAAAATTGACAGCAGCAGAGCGTAATTATCCACGGGTAGAGAAACTGGCGTATAGTTTACTAATTGCCTTCAGAAAACTTCGGCACTACTTTCAGGCACATCCAATCACCATATACACTGACCATCCACTCAAACAAGTTTTACAAAGACCGGAGGCATCTGGAAGGTTACTCAAATGGAACATAGAGTTAAGTCAATTTGACTTGAACTTTCAGCCCAGACGGTCAATTCGGGGGCAAGTGATAGCCGACTTCATAGCAGAATTCACTGTTCCTGAAGAAGATATAGCAAACGAAGAAGTGGAACCCTCAAAGTTACTTATCGATCCTGATGCCTGGAAGTTATATACTGATGGTGCTAGGAACGACGAAAGATCCGGCGCCGGAATAGTACTTGAAACCCCCGAGAAACGATTGATAACCTATGCCATCCGAATGGAGTTTCAGGCCACTAACAACGATTCCGAATATGAAGCTCTGATAGCCGGATTAAAGATTGCAAAGGAACTAGAAGTCACAAAGCTGAACATCTTCTGCGACTCCAAGTTAGTTGTGAATCAAGTCACTGGAAGATTCCAAGCTAAAAGTGCAAGATTGATTCTATACTTAAAGAAAGTGAAAGAACTGCTGAATGAGTTTGATCACTACAGCATATCTCATATTCCGCGGTCAGAAAATCAGCAGGCAGACAAGTTGGCAAAGATGGCTAGTTCTAACGATCCTGAAGTGATAGGGCTAGCCCCCGTTGAAGTACTTCGGTCCCCCAGCATTGATCAGATGGAAATCGACCTAGTACTAGAGACGGAACCAGAAAGGGAGTCGTGGATGACCCCTATAAAGAATTTCCTAATGGATGGAGCGCTTCCGACCAAGAAAAGCGAGAGGCGTAAAGTGATTCGTAAAGCCGCCCGATACGTACTGCAAGGCGGAGTTCTTTATAGACAAGGGTTTTCAATGCCCCTCCTTCGGTGTATAGCCCACGATGACATCAAACGTGTGCTGCAAGAAGTCCACGAAGGCGAATGTGGCGACCACACTGGAGGGCAAACTTTGGCGAAAAAGGTATTACGGCATGGTTATTTCTGGCCCACCATAAACAAGGATGCAGTAAAATATGCACGACGATGTGATGCGTGCCAGAGATTTTCAAAGATACCTAGAGCGCCTCCAAGTCAGTTGAAAACAATGATGAGTCCATGGCCTTTTGCTATGTGGGGAATTGATATCATAGGAAGTCTCCCCATAGCAAGGGGCGGAGCAAAGTTCGCTATTGTGGCCGTAGATTATTTCACTAAGTGGGTCGAGGCAGAACCACTAACTACAATCACAACTAAACGGGTGATCAACTTCATCGTGAGAAACATCATCTGTCAATTTGGGATTCCAAAGATTGTGATAACAGACAACGGAACTCCATTTGATAGTGCTGAATTCAGAAACTTCTGCCAAAAATACCACATCGAGAATCGATACACCTCCGTGGCACACCCACAATCGAACGGGCAAGTCGAAGCTGCAAATAAAGTAATTAAGTCCATTATGAAAAGAAGAATGAAGCGGGCTAGAGCCATGTGGGCTGATGAATTGCCCTTGGCGCTATGGGCTTACAGGACGACATATAAATCAGCGACAGGACATACCCCGTTCTCCCTTGCTTTTGGAACGGAAGCAGTCATCCCGGTTAAGATAAAGGTACCTTCTCATCGGGTGACCTATTATGATCCAATGACCAATAATGAATTGCTCCTTGAGTCCCTGGATATGATCGAAGAAAAGAGGGATGAAGCAGACCTGCGTGCCCTAAGATGCAAACAACAGATCGCCCGATATTACAACAAAAAGGTCCGAGCCCGAACCTGGGAACCCGGAGACTTGGTTCTGAAACGTGTCTTTCCACCCCCAACTCATATGGGAGCGAAGTGGGAAGGATCGTACTCTATTCTCAGCAAGCTTGATAACGGAACCTTCAAGCTGGCAACCGTAGATGGAAAGGAAATTCCCAGAGTGTGGAATGCCCAACATCTACGGCCATATTTAACATGAGAAGTTTCAAATTTATTCTTTTGCTTTGTTAAAAAACTATGTACAGGGCATGACTTGCCTAGAACAGTCTAATTCCTTAAAGCAAGAGATTATAAAGTGGACGTAGGTCATGATTCGACCGAACCACTATAAAAATACTGTGTGTCATTTACCTTTATTGCATCTTTATTTATTTGCCTATGAAAATCAATGTGAATAATGCAGGTACCCGAAGTCCGGTGCCAACAGTTCCTCTCGTAAACTAATCAGAGAAACCCAAAGCCTCGGCAAATTCTCCAACTGCTTGTACGACTAGTTTTAATCCTCGGAGCTTGGGTTATAATGTAAACCTAGGACGAGTCTGATGAGTGTGCATGATTGCAGACCGCTTGATCCGTGACTCTAACTCTCCAGAGCTGAGAGAGAGTATAAAGGACGCGAAGATGACAAGGTAGGGCGGTGTACCATGATCGGAACCGCCTGAGCAAAAGTCTAACCTTGGCAACCGCAAGGGGAATATAAAAGCGTCCATGACTTGGCGCTGAGAAAGGACTCTTACCCCGCTGAAGGATCGGGGAGCGATGGAACTGCTGAGTCCCAACTCTAACTCTCCAGAGAGAGAGAGAGAGAGTATAAAAGCGTCTCAAATTGAGCGCTGAGAAATAGCTCCTTCCCCGCTGAAGGATCGGGGAGCGGATGAATCGCTGAGCTCGAACTCTAACTCTCCAGAGGGAGAGAGAGTATAAAAGCGTCTTCGATTGAGCGCTGAGAAAGATCTCCTTCCCCGCTGAAGGATCGGGGACCGACTGAACTACTAAATTCAAACTCTAACCTTGACAACCGTCAGGAGAGTACAAAGAAGTCTATAATTAAGCACTGAGAAAGGTGTCAGGAATTCGGTGCCACAAGAACAATTATCCTATGAAATCTTCTAAGTCCCCCATATTCAGAAATAGGGGGCAACCTGCCGACAAGGCTATCCGATTCCTAGTAAACCCCCGTCAGGCGCTATGATAACAACTGATTGGGGGCACATATGCTCATATACATATACTGAACTTTAATACAGCAACGCATCATGAACATTTTCCTTTGGCTATCTGTTGTTTGATTGATTTGTAATTATTATTAGTTAGCTAATGACTAAACATGGAAAGTTTATCTGAATACAGGTACACAATGATGCAAGGAGAGATAAAGTTTTATTTATGTACTGTGAATCAACAAAGTGAAAACAATCTAGAAACAAAAGTGGGGATCAGTCTCACAATTACACTTCCTGGCCAGTGGAAAACCTAAAGACAAAATACCAATAAACTACGAACATCCTATTTATTCTTTGATTTCTTTTCTTGCTTCCGCTTCTCCAGCCTCTCCTTGTCGGCTTCAGATGGATCCCCCTTCTTCCTCTTCCGCTTGTCTACAAGGGGAACGTCCGACCCCTCTGAGACCTCCTCTTCCACCTCTTTTCTCTTGCTTCTACTGGAGAGGGAAGCCGGGAAGTCATCGGGGTTTGCAAAGTGAAGCTGTCGGCTGATGGATTTGGTCTGGATTTTCACAATCATCCCAGTTTTGGGATCGAATTCTGCAAGAGGGACTATGTCCAAAGCCTCATCCCCCACCTTTTTTGAAGCCAACTCTTTCTCTTGTCTGGCTTTCCGGCTGGCCAGGGGCTCTTCATCATCATCATCATCGTCGGCCTTTTTGGTGCCGGTAATGTCCTCTTCGTCATCCACATGACGGCCATCCAAGTCTTTTAAAGCTTCGATAGTCTCAGCATCTTTGGGTACATCAGTGCTAGGCACCAGGATGCTTCCTTCTACTGTTGTGACCTCGACCCGCTCTGAAACGTCAATACCAGCACCCGGCAGGGTAGTCTCCTTTTCCACTTCTCTCTCTTTTTCAGCACCCTTGACGACGGGCTCGCCACCTGCATTACGAGAGACACACATTACTAATTCAATTGGTTGTTCTGCCAGACGACGACAATTCACAATTGCTTTAGCAAATTGCGGGGAAAAGAGAGAGATACCTTCAGCAGATGCTCCCTCTTGAGTAGTTCCGGATGGTCCAACAACCACGGGAGTTAGGCCCAAAAGGATGAGCGGATCATCGGGATGGTACTCCTCAACTTCGGAGGTTTTAGGCTTCGCGGCGGAACTGGAACCTTCGTCAACTTTGCTTTTACCTTTAGCCATGGTTCTCTCCTTTTCCATTTCCGCCAGGATTAGGCGACGACCTTCTGCCAGGTCCTCGGGCTCGTTGTCTCTTAGGATGCTCTTCATCAATTCATCCTCGTTGATCTCTTCGACACCCAGTCTGTATTTTTCGCCCTCCACAATGGCATCCCATAAGTTGGCCAAAGTAACATGATAATCCGGGATCCATGAGATGTTGCGAGTTTTGAGAACTTGGCCGAGGAAATCGAAAATCATCTCTTCAAACCCCTCAATCTCTTTCTCTCTTGCAAGGAGTTTGTTGTTGGAAGCAGTGGCCATTTCAATGGCGCTGTCAACGTTCTTTTCGGCGAGAGCTGCCCGTCTCTCCGCATCCGCAACCTGGTCATTCAAAATCACCTTTTCTGCTTCTGCCAGAGCCAAACTTTCTTTTAGACTCGCTTTTTCAGCCTCCCAGGCAGCTCTCTCAGCTTCAAAATGGCCTTGCACTGTTTTCAACTCGGCGTTGGCCATTTTTAGATCTTCAACCTCCTTCTTTAAAGCCATTTTTTGTTGGCTATTGGAGTCCAGTTCAGAATGAAAGCGCTGTTTGGCATTCTCTAATTCAGTCTTATAACTTTCAGCGTCCCTCCGTGCTAAAGCAAGCTGGGCCTGAGCATCTTCCAGGTCCTTCTCCAATTTTGTCCTAGCCCTCTCGTTGTTTTCGAGTTTTGCTTTAGACCTATGTGCTTCTACTTTGAGTTTTCGGACGACTTCCGAAAGATTGACTGCGTGTTTTTTCATCATCTCGTATTATCTGGCTGCGTGCTGTATGTGCCCGATAACTTCATCATCCCAATTTTTAGGGACCGGTTCCAAGGCAGGAACAAAGACCATCCTGTCAAAGAACATTCCTGGAAATTGTTCCCGTAGCTTTTCCAGCCTACCTTGGATCTCGGGACCGTGGACGAAATCCCGTGAACCGGGGGCAGCTAACTCTGGTTGGCTGGTGGGGACAATGTCACTTCTCTCTTGCTCAGTTTCTTTGGATGAATTTCTGTCCTTATCTTTGGATTCGTGACGCCTTTTGGACGACCGGCTGTGGGAAGGCGCACTCTTTGGAGGAGTCAACTCTTTTGGAAGTGTCTTTCCCCCGGTCGGAATTGTCGGATGACTCGAAGGCCTGGTAGAGGTTGATTTGGGTGGAGATCGAGGTTGCGAGGAGCTCGGCCTATGAGGAGGACCGCGAGGGCGCTCAGTACCCGGGCGAAGGCTAGGTGTGCCCTCGCGGAGAGAACGATACGAATAAGATTTCCTGCGAGACATCGTTCCTGCAAAAAAAAAAAGGAAAGAATATATTAAAACTTTGAATACCCGCAAAGTTAGAGTGCAAGGTCAGGCAGTGTGTGTGAGGTGTGCATCCCATATAATTCCCCCTAACAGACCCGGGCCTGGAGACAGGCTCATCTGACCCGTTTCTCGTCCCCTTATTGAAGCAGTCGCCTCTTCGGGAGCAGAAAAGAAAGGCTCCTCGCCGAAGTCTTTTTCTGTATATTCAATATTGGGTAGAGGGATTTTATTCAGCTCGTCAAATAACTGTTCTTCTGTCAAGTCGTCATCGCCAACAGTTTCCATTGGAGCAGAGGTAGGGATTTCCTTCGACACATCACCACGGGACTCATCCCCTCTGTATATATTCAAGTCTTCGTCGTCTTGGATGACTATCGGAGAAGGACTTTTGCGAAATTTATTTGTTTCTACCGCTTGTGAGGTTCCCTCTCCCTCTGCTGGGGGCAAGTACTTATAGGGTTTGCCGCCGGTGCCAAGTCCAAATCTTCTGTCTAGGAGGCGATGCTTATGGAGATTGTCGTCAGTAATGCATTTTTTGATCCTTAGAAAGTCGGATCTGCTTTGTGAAAGAATGGCTAACCGATTGCTGTATAGAGGACCCTCCATTTTCGGGAAGACATGATCTGTTCGAAACAAAGGAAAAAGCGGAAGAATATTAGTACTTAGACTCCTCGAGCAAGATATTCGATTATATGATCAAAGCTCACTTGATTTAAGCCATCTTCGTGAGCATCCGGCCTGTCTCTTTATATAAAACCAATCCGATTTAGGGTCCCCTATATTGCTGTACCCATCATATAAAACCTTCCTATTCGCCACCGACTCAAAGAAGGAGAAGTTTGGAGTTGCCGAAGAGCGGTGCTTGAAAAGAAAGAAGAACGTCAAATCTCTAAATTTAAGTTCGGCATGTAAGATCTCCGCATATGCAATGTACAAGGTATATAACGATGCGTAGGCGTTTGGATGGAGCTGCATCGGAGCGATGCCCAGCCGTCTTAAAGTTTCAATGGCAATCGGAGGGAACGGAGGGATAGCTCCAACTAGACACATCGTTCGACTAATCGCCATATACCCTTCCGGTGCTAGGTGGGGTCTATCTTCGCTTCCAGGCGTCAAGACATCGTCCCAAGGAATGCCGTGTCTTAAGTAGATTCTCTTAAGTTTTATCTCGTCAAGCTTGGACGCTAAAGAATCAGAGAATTTATCTATCCCGACTGCGCCTGGGATTTCGTCCGAAGCTCGCTCATCAGACTCAGAGTTGTTGCTGGATGAAGTACTTTCTGTCGGATCTGATTCTGTGGCTTCGTACTCAGATCCAGAATCTTCACCCTCCGGATTGATTGGAGGAATTTCAGGATTATACTGTTCAGGAGTCTCGGATTCCGCTTCTGCTACAGATCTTGAGGAAGAGTGATCGTTCGACATTGCTGCTAGGACGAGAAAATATGAACAATAAGATTAACACTACCCGTCCCCCGTGTGTGCAAGTGCCGGTGTGTGTGCTTGTGTGTGCGCATTATTAAAAAAAATAATAAAGCATGAAAGCAGTCAAGGTTATCAGAAGTCGTTAGTCGTCATATGCAATCAAGTCATGAGGTCATTTAGTCCAGAAAGTCCAACGTCGCGGCTCTAGCCTAACTGTTCAAAGTTTTATGGTGACAGGACGTTGATTGAAGTCTGAAATTTCTTCGTATCGTTAGCTGTAGGACGGATCGCAAAGCATAGGGATCGCCCCCCTTTCGACTCGCGGAGCATAGGAATCGCCCCCCCATCGAATCGCCGGATGAAGGGATCGCCCCTTCATGAACCGTTGCGACTCCCACGATCCGTCCCTTCGTTGCCACCTCGATTTGTCGTCTCGCCACTCGCGTTCGTCTTCCATCTTTGACCACGAACGGAAACAGCCTTCTGTCTTCTTCTTCTTCCTCCTCCGTCTTCCTCCTCGCCTTTCCTTTTTTGTACTCCGAGCTCTACGTCACTTGGCCATGGCGTTTTGATGATTTCGTCAGAAAAGCACGAATTCTCGTCGTTTCCAGTCTAGAAAGTTCGTGGAAGAGCGGCGTTCACAAATAAGAATACTTTTAGTGGAGTTACCTTTCTAAAGATTAAAAGAATGCTTGGATTTTCGAAGGGTCAAAAGATTTGGGTTCGCTCCTTGATAATGTAGGCGAAACGATTCGGTAGAAAAGAAAGAAGAAGGGGAATGAAGGAGAGGGGGTCGGCTTATATAGGCAAAGAGGGCGACCGTTTGTCTCCCTTTCTTTGTCTTATTCGGTCCACGAAGCACCATGCAGGCCATGATCCAAAGCTTGAATCGCATAGAAGCCCACGGACCGCCTTGAAACGATGGCCCACAAAACTCGAAGCCCGATACAGCTCGAAGGAAAATACGCCCCGTTTCGCACAAAGGCCTAGGTACTCAGCACGAGACGAGCACGTGACCAAATCGGACCGTGTCGCCCTCTGGCGATCCGATTCATACGTGTGTTGATTTGAACCGATGCGACTGTTGATTTACGTCCCTCCAGGAGAAGGTAAATTAGAATCTCCGAAGCATGTTCCATCATCGATAAAACATACTTCGAGGGGGCAAAATGTTGGCTCGCTTTTTGATCAAACCACCCAGGATCATTCGCAAGGGGAAAGCAGGAAACCACAGTATTTGAGAACATGAAAGAATGGATCGCGCATTATCGTTTCGCCCGACATCGAATCGCGCACCATCGTCTCGCCCAAATATCGGATCGCATATCTGCGGATCGCCCCATCTCATCAGCGAACGACGTAGCTGGGCGATCCGATCCAAGCTCACATTGATACCCCGAGCGAACCGATCCAATCCCCTAGTGCATGGTGAACCCTCGGACCTGTTCGAGCGCGACCTATTCTTCAGCGATCCGAATCGCACGGATCTGGCGACACGTGTCCCCAACCGTCATTTGGACCAATTCTCCCCATCTGCACGATCTGATTTTCAAGCAGGTCACGACACCTGTCCACAACGGCTAGTTTGACTGTTTCTTCAACGGTGGCGATGTGATCCGATGATCTCGGGATTCGTGCCACGTGTCCACGATCCGCCTGACAAAATCAGCTATAAATAGCCCAGAGCTTGGCATTTTTCGGGATCTTTTTGGCAATATTGAGTACTGAATCCGCCATTGTTGTCAAACTACTGAAATATTGAGAGAAATCATTGTTGTATTAGCTTTTAAAGCATAATTAATAAGATATAAAGTGGACGTAGGCTCGTTAACGCCGAACCACTATAAATTCTGAGTGTTATTTTCTTTTTCCCTGTTCTTCATTTAAAATTCTCTACTGTTCATAACAATTTGGGTGTTAGGTCCAAATTTCGATCTAACAACAGCTATCCCTTCTTTGGAAACCACGTGCCCCAAGAACCGTACTTCCTTCCTCCAGAAGTGACACTTAGAAAATTTAGCCTTAAGGCTATGCGCTCGTAGGGTCTCCAACACTTCCCTAAGATGTAGGGCATGCTCTTCTTCATCCTTAGAAAAGATCAAGATGTCATCTACAAAGACTACCACGAATTTGTTAAGGTACTCCCTAAACACCCTACTCATCAAATCAACAAAATATGCTTGGGCATTTGTTAAACCGAAGGGCATCACTAGCCATTCATAAAAACCGTCCGGAGTCCTAAAGGCAGTCTTTTCTATGCTATCCTCAGCCACTCTCAACTGATGGAACCCAGTGGCTAAGTCCAACTGCGAAAACACTGAGGCGCCAACTAACTGATCGAAGAGATCGTCAATCCTCGGCAGTGGGTGTCTGTTCTTCTTAGTAAGTTTATTAAGTTCTCTATAGTCCACACAAAGTCTAAGGGACCCATCCGCCTTCGTGGCAAATACTACTGGAGTACCCCACTCCGATATACTTCGTCTTATGAACCCCTTCTCAAGCAACTCCTTCACTTGCTTACCGAGTTCCCTCCTTTCACGTGGAGCCATGTGGCGTACTGGCAAAGATACTGGTTTCGCATTATCCACAAGATATATTCGAAAATCTATCTCCCACTTCGGAGGCAAGCCCTTCACCTCCTCAAACACATCCGAATATTCTCGGACCACTCTAACAGATCGTAGATTTTCCTCAGACGCATCAAGCGATTCTAGATAACTTAGCATAACCGAATTTATGGGATTACAAAAGATTTCGAGAGTGTTGTCAAGGCGAGTCACGAGCCTAACTACTCTCCTTTCACAATCAAGAACGGCCCCATTTCTGGATAACCAATCCATTCCTAAAATTAGCCCATAGCCCGTGAAGCCCAACACATAAGCATCACATCTAAATTCAACGCTAAGTATGGAAATTTTCAAATCCAAACACATCATGGACAAATAATCTGAGCCCCCTATTGGATTCGAAACAACTAAGGGATCCTCTGCTAAACTGGTGTTTAAGTGCAGTGATTCAACTAATGATGTAGAGATAAACGAATGTGATGCGTCTGAATCGAATAAGGTACGGACAGGATGATCAAACAGAAAAACTAAGCTTTCAACAGAAATGGTTCTACCTCGTTCTTGCAGCGGTGGGACCGCGAGAGCTTGAACTTGTCCCCTAGCCTGCCCTGGTGCCATAAGAGCCTGCACCTGTCCTCCCGAGGTAGCTCCTGCCCTCTGCACCTTCTTTGGGCAGTCCTTCACAAAATGTCCCGCATCGCCACAATGAAAACAGCCTGTCTTATTTTTCTTTCGGCAATCCTTGCTGAGATGGCCTGGGGTTCCACAGTTAAAGCACTTCTTCCAAAAATAACTATTTTTCTAAAGTATTTTTATCTGTTCTGGTAACCTTAAGCTCTGATACCACGTGTAACACCCCACGTCCATTAATGTCACTCACAAAGGGAATGCATTAACTTCCATGAAGGTTATAAGTAAATATAGAACAGAAAAATTACAACAAGACAGATAATAAATAGTACTTGGAAATCTAAAACTTCATTTTATTACAGCGGAAATTAAACATGTTTGTTACATCATAAAACCATAGATCATAACCAAGTACAATATCCATCTTCATAAAAACAAAATACATAATCCCATTACATAAATAGTCATTAAAACGATAACAAGCTGGACTTTACTTCAATAGTCCAAGCTTTCCAAAGAGAGATGAAGCAATTCAATCAAACTCCACTAGAGCTGGGCCCAACCTGAGGACTTGGAGGGGGAAAAAGGATAGAAATAGAGGGGGTCAGACATAAAGTCTGGCGAGTATGATAATTCTAACAATACTATTATCAAAATAACTAGACTAAGGCATAAGCTGGAAGACAAGTAAATGTTTATGAACTCTTAGGAAGATAAAGATAGTGTTTAAGATAACGTTAAAGGTAACGGTAAAGGCACACCTAACTACTAACGAATGATTACTACACTGCACCGCACATTACTACACTGCACCACACCAGTCACCCTATTGTTTGATCCCACTTGCTTCACACAGAAACTTTATAAATAGCCTTACGTACCCCCAGCTGACTACATAGGTGTCGTCTGCCCCTATCTCCACTAGGTGTACCCCACTACCCACTTTCGATCGGCTCCCTACTCGTAGATACCCGTGCTGGCCCCACAGTGGGGTGTATCACTCCCCTAAAGTGGCAACCTGATACAACTTGAGAATGCACGGCTTATACCTACACGATGCAACAACGTCTTATCTACCAGCCCGGGTCCACACATGCATATGAAACCCGTTGGACTTGCGTTGCCACCGCTCCCCGCTTTGGCCTCTTACAGTCGAACCCAGCATGTGTGTCCCGTCCTCGACTTGGGTCGAGCCCACAAAGATACGTTTGGGATACTGGTCGAAATGGGCCCCCACAAGCTACCCACCTAAGCTTGTCACTAGTATATCCCACTTAACCCTCTTAATCATGTTCATTTACATGTGTGTTTGGTTAAGTCTTACTAATCGTATTTCACATGCCACTAAGGGGACCCCCTAGATTCCTCATGCCACCCAAGGCACCTACTTAACCTCCATGTCCCACCTTACATGTTTATCTGGTTAAGTATTTCTTAATTCATTCAGGCCATAACCTCATAAAGACCTCTCACATTAGATTGGCATTTATGGCAGCTGGATTTGTCGGGCGGGTCCGGGCAGTCTTACACCATAAAAGAGTCTAACCTCGTTTCTTTACAACCGTTATGCTTTAGTTTAGGCCTAGGACCTCTCACATTGGGCTGACATTTGTGACCACTGGATTTGCCGGGCGGGTCCGGGCAGGTTTACGTCACAAACGAGTCCAACCTCGTGTCCTAAGCATTGATTAACACTTAAAATCTTTTACCCCAGTTTTAATAATTCCCTATTCAAATTATTAATTAAGTCAACTTTTAATGATGTCCATAATTGACTCAATTATGGCCATCCACTTATGGCATGCAAAATCATATCAATTGCACCCCAACTTTTTAATATTAAATCCTTAATATTACCCCTACCCCACGTTTATACGTTCGCTTATTCAACGCATAATATAGGCTAGACTTGTATAGTCTAACACCTAGCACAAAGATAAATTATCACAACATATAGACAATTAAAATAAATCTAATCATAATAGGGGTGAAACTTGCATAAACTACACATGTTAAGGATCAAAAGGTGTCAACTTGTTAAATGTCTCAATTTATATGATATGATCATAGCCCAAATCTATACATAAACTTGTATATGGGGTTTTTAGGCAGCATAATGATGGTGTGAACTAGCATAGGATATCACATATGTCATAGCATAATTCTAGATGTCATAATAGATGTCTTGGTATATGTTCATAACTTTTCTAATCAATCTAACTTGCATATGTGACTTGTCATATAGATCAACATAACCCAAACATGATGATTTAATTAATATGAACTAACTAGCATAGATGGTAACATCATGGCCTTTTTAACATGTATGATTCATCACAATTTAGCATAGAAACTTTCAACATACATAACATCATCATAGCATGATTTAAAACATATAAGATATCATCATCACATAACATCGGATTTACAATATACATGATAGTAAAAGGGGTTTACAACAACATATATGATAATTCACATCATCTACTCATAATCCATTCATAACTCAACCTAATTAAAATGATAATAATCTTGTTAAGATCATCATACTCACAATTTAGAGAAGAAAAGAGAGAGAGTGCTTTGCTTTAGGGTTGAGAGAATTAGAATTGAATTAGATTTTCTTCTTTCTTAGTTGGCGGCGGCTCCATTGATTTCCATGGCGATGGTATGACGGTAACTATTCTATTTTAATTAGGTTTAGGGTTAGCATTAGGATGTATTTATAGGTGTAGGAAGTTATTTAGGACCATTAGATTAACCCTGAACCATGAGAACCAATCAAATGCAAAATCTGCATTTGAGCGAATCGGCCCACGGGTTGACAGCCAAACACCCTGGATTAACTCCTAGTCGACCCAGCGGAGCTTGGTTTGACCTCAAAAATGTGCCGGTTTGGTTATTCCCCCTCCCAATTCGCTGTTTTGAACTTTTTCGCATATTTATTTATTTATTTTTTAATTATATATATATTCTTGCTGACAATTGCATGAAAGAAATAGCTAATGGCTATGACACTGATATTTGGAGAGATCCATGGTTTCATGGTAAAAGTCTTATAGAGAGAATGGGATGGGATATGTATTCAGCTTACGGTTGTCCAAAAAGAACAGTGAATGAAATTATAAATAATGGTGATTGGCAATTAAACCAACTCCCTATATCTACAGACATCAGGAACGATATACTTCAGACCCCTATTTATGAAAATCGAAGCAATGATATCTGGACATGGAATCAAGATGACAATTTTATTCTGCACAAGGCATATGACAATATAAGGACAATCAATCCTACAGCAGAATGGTCTAAAATTGTATGGAACTCAGCCAACATTCCTAAAATGGCAAGTACAACTTATAAAGCGATCATGCAAAGATTGCCTACCAAAGATAGATTGTGCAAATGGGGAGTTAGTGTCGACCCTACATGTGTGCTTTGCAATACACATGAAGAATCGCACATGCACTTATTTTTTCAGTGTAATTACTCGAAACAAGTGTTACAACGCATATATGGAAATAAAAACACAAGACACACCATGGAAGACTTAATCTCTTACCTGATCAGCATCTGGAAGGGCAAAAACGTGGTGACCAACGAAAATTGCATCACCTTCACAACTGTTACATGGTGGATTTGGAAAGAACGCAACAGCAAAGTGTTTCAAAAAGGAAGCAAGATAGTAGACATCATCAGTAACCTCATACAACACGAAATTAACAACACGAAGAGAATCAGAGTGGAGAAGAGGCTTACATCGCGCCAGGGACGCAGTGAAGATGACGAGATACGCGAGGATCGAAGGGAGACAAGCGTTGAAAACCAAGGTAGGTGGAGTTGCTTTCGGCCGCCATGAATTTAGGGCTTAACTGCGTGATTTGGGGAGTAATTTGAGGAGAAATGATTAGCGATGTTAGTTTGCAAAGTGAAACTTCCTTTTATTTGCTTTTTGGGCCGCTAATGGACATCGGCTATGTGTAGCATCTTGGGCTGAAATGCCTAATAATAATATATACCCATTTTCGAAAAAAAAAAATATATATATATATCAATATATATATTTCTCTGCGCAACCCATTTCACTTAATTCTTTTCTAAAAATTAAGTATACTTTAATTTGTGAATTTTAATATTATAAAATTACGGGGTGTTACATTCCGCTTCGTATTTGGTTAACCAGTCCAATACTAAAATAAGATCGAATTCGCTAAAATTCATGACGATCGAGATACAAGGAAACCGATAATGAGAAAAAGACACAAGTACCCTACAAACCCAACTAAGATCGAGGGAACCCCCTACCGGATTATGGACAGTTATGGGTTCTTTAAGCTTTTTCAATTTCAAATCCAATTTCTTAACCGCGTTCTTTGCAATAAAGCTTCTTGACGCACCTGTATCAAACAATACTTTGACCGGAATGTTTTTGATAGTAAGCATGCCTTCCAAAACATCTGACTTCCCTGACTAGCTGAGGGTTCAGAAGTTTCTGCTACCTCATTTACCCGAACTACTTTAGATTTTCCGGATAGCAGGCAATTTCTTGCAAGATGACCTGTCTGGTGACACTTATGGCATCCCCTTGAACCATGAGACTTCTTTTACTTCTAATTGGGTTTAGACCCACCCTTTATTCGTTTCTTCAGAGATTTGCTACTTATTGACAGATGTCCTTGTTTCTTGCAGTTAGAGCATATGGCAGTTGTTACTGGCTCTTTCTCAGACTTAACCTTTTCCCGATCGAATCTAGGCTTCTTGCTGAACTCAGACTTCGTACTGGCCTCAGGCTGTGTACTCGTCTCTGGGCTATCAGTTTCAAATTTCCTTTTGTTGCTAGGCATGACTTCCCCTTCATCGACAAAAAGGCCTCGTTTATCTAGATCTTCATACTGATAAGCCATGTATATCATTTCAGCAAAAGGAAGCTTCACATGCTCCATCACACTATCCTGGTATTTTCTTTGGAGCCCATTAATAAACCTTAGATTCTTCCTCTTTGGATCTTGAATTAGATGAGGGGAAAAATGAGAAAGTTCATTTAATCTCTTATGATATTCTTGGATATTCATATCTCCTTGTATCAGATAATAAAATTCATCAGATAACCACTCAGTTGCTTCTGGAGGAGTAAATCTTTCAATGAAAATCTCTTTGAATCTATCCCAGGCAATATTACCTTCTGGATTATCCTTAATAACGGTTTCCCACTAGATTAAAGCTTCATCTTTGAGCGCCCAAGATGCCACTGATCTTTTCTGATCATCACTCAGTTGGAAACTTTCAAAAATTCTTTCAACAGTTTTCATCCAAGCTTGAGTTTGAATAATAGATTCATTGCCCGAGAATGGTATTCCACCCAGATTTCGATATCTTTTCAATAGAGCTTCTATACCCAATCCTGGCTGAGGGAGCACAACTGGCTCATTAGTTTGTTGAACCATAGGACTATTTCTTCTGCTTCTGCCACTCATTTTCTATGCCTGCAAATAGCAGACAAAGAGTTAGGCCAACAGAAAAGGTGATTTTAGAACATAGAGACATACACGTTAATGTAAATGTGTCTATTGAGGTGTATTTCATTCTGCTATACTCATATTAGGATATTACTGATCCTATCTGTAATGAGTTATTCATGCTAGAACACTACTGGTTCTATTTCTGATGAGTTTGTTAACATGTTATATTCCAGAACTAAGTTTAACCAAAGCTCTGGTACCACGTTTGTGACGACCCCAAACCCCGTACGATGGTGGCAAGGGTAATCTTTGGAATATAACACATAAACAGATAACAGCAGAACAGAAATAAATAAATACACCAGATAATGTACAGTAGAATACACCGGATAAACATAATCATCAGAGTTACACAGTATATAGGATCATACTTAGTAAAAAATATAGTTCAGCTTTATATAAAATGTCTACAGCGGAAAAGAAAACATAATATGTACAACAGGAGCAGAACAACATAAAAAGAGATAAATGATAGAATCCATCTTCAGCTCCCGCTATCCAGAAAGAGCCTGCTAAAACCTGAATACAAGGTTGCTCGTGCAGAAATAGGGGCACCAGAGTTTGCAAGTGAAACAAAATACGAGTCAGTCATGGGACTGGTATGAGAAATCTACTTAACACGTTTTATAATATGGCCAATCACAGGACCACGCCACTTTCGCGGAATGGGTTTACTCCATTGGATTGCCAGTGCTTTAAAACAAGTAAATCTTTTAAACATCGCAATGATTTTTATAAAAATGAAGCCATTATAAGACTCAGTTCCCATCACACAATGCAACAAAAACCGGAGGATAGAGTTTTACTTTATAATGGCCAAAATATGCTTGATGCGAATAAAATAAAAGCATTTGATATTATTACTAGTGTTTATATGTTTCAAAAATAATTTCAAATCATAAGTATCAATCATAGACGGCATTAATGCCCCATACCACTATGTCGCCATATATAGGTATACAATCAAAATCGTACCATGTCGTATTTGGAAATTGGATTTCCATCATGAACCAAGGCAAAAGATAGTCCTTACCGAATTCGAGACTCTCTAGCCCGAGCCTCAGGCAAGTACTAAGTCAAGCCTTAGGAGCCACAGGGTCGGTCCACCGATGTGGATTAAAATGCCTGAACACTGCGTTTCCCCACCCTTTGGGGCGTAAATGAGTCCTACGACTCCATCGGCTCTACATAGTCACTGATATATCCGAGGCGCCTCGCAACAGCAACAACCACACAAGTGAAAATAATATAAATGTCAGGATGGTAGGTCACTGACACCACCCTAACTAGAAAGAAACGCATGTCCTCCCTGGATCCTTCTCCTGTTTCTGGTCCATACCGGGGTGTGAGGCTTGCGAATTCACGTTATACACAAAGCTATGCCATACAGGCCGTGCTTTGATCATCAACCACAAGACTTTGCTTTTCAACAGAAGCCTTTATCATCTGCCACTTAGGCATGCCACACAGGCAGTTCACTCCATGCGACTGATTTCTATCGATATATAACCTCTGAGCTCGTACGTCTCAGAGAAGGGCATTAAGTAAGAGAATAAATTCTCCGCTGCCAGACAGATATATATTTAATAGAGCTCAATCAGCACAGAACAAAATTCAACGTCAGACACACAGTCCATTTACACGTTCGTTCTGGGTCTGAATGAAATCGGAGGCACTCAATACCTCGCATATCCGTACAATCAACAAGTACGTCCGGACGGCTACTACTTTAGCCCCTTCAAGGTAGCTACTCCTATCATGAGCATCAGTAGCACCCCTCCATTCGACGTGCAGATCATCGGTCTTGCACTGTCTTCATATCTTCGACTTCTAATCGTCGATCAATTATTTGAAATGAGAATTAACTCAGCCTTTTCAAATAATTCACGTATATTAAGAATTTCAAATCAATTCATTTCAATGGTTAAATTATTCGACATCAATAATTCTGTTCTTTAATGTAATTTTCACACCAAACACAATCAACCATCAAATATCAAATAGACCGAACAAATTCAGTTTATTCCCATTCCATATCGTTTATAATATTTTATCATGATTTATCGCTATTTTTATTTACTAAAAATAGCTAATTCACTCAAATGACGCTTCAGGTCATAACGTGGTCATGGCGCTGTTTTTCTTCAGATTTGATTTACACATATCTGAAAATCTAACCGTTGGATCTTCACAAATTTTATATCATTAGAAAGATCTTTTCAAAATGAATCCAATGGTTTCAATTTTGGGAAAATCCGACGGTCCGATCTCCCGGCACAATCGTTTGACGTTACGATTTCAAAATACGAACTGCAGCGCCGTTATTCGATTTAATTTAATTATATATACATATATATATATATATATATAATCGATTCTGGCGCTGTTTTTCTTTAGATTTGAATTAAACATTACAGACAATCCAACCGTTGGTTCTTCACAAAGTGGGTGTCGTTGGAAAGATATTTCCAAAGCGAACCCAACGGTTTCGGTTTCGGAAAAATCCGATGGTCGGATCTTCCGCACTAATCGTTTGAAATCACGGTTTCAAAACACGAACTACAGCTTCATTATTCAATTTAATTTAATTATATTTATATAATTATATATAAATATAATTCTTTCTTCGATTTCAAAACTATATTCATTTCATATATTTGACAAAAATGATATTTTTATCATCAAAAATATTTATTCAACACATGAATATTTTTAGCACTTCATATTCACAATAAAAATGTAGATTTTATTGTTCAGTCTATATATTCAACACATGAATATTTTTGACTTCACACATACGGAAAAAATATGATTTTTATCATTCTAGTCCTTTATTCTATAGTTGATATATATAATAAAAATGTTATTTTTATCTTTCAAAGAATTTAGTCAACACATGAGCTTCATTCAACACATGAATTTCTATTCAACATATGAATTTTTATTCAACACATGAATATTTTCTATAGTTTATACATATAACAAAAATGTGATTTTTATTGTAAAACAATTTATTTCAAAACACGATTATTTTATACAGTTCATACATAATGTAAAAATGTTATTTTTGGTATTAAAACAATTTATTTAAAATACTAATATTTTATATACTCTACATATATAATAAAAATGTGATTTTTTTATCTTTTAAATAAGTTATTCAACACATGAACTTCATTCAACACATGAATTTCTATTCAACACATGAATATAGTTTCAACACATGAAAATAATTCTAACACATGAATATTATTGAAAATTTTGGCAGCGTAATGGCAGGGTAGTTAAAACCGGCGCCGTCGCTAGTACGGCTCCTCGCTCTACCTTAAAACCTCGCGGTTTTTGACAACGGGGATTTTCAATATCTAGTTCGTACGCAGACGAATTTTCCCATATACTAATCCTATTGGGATTTCAACCACAATCAATCATTTCAAATCAACCATTCATGATATTTACCAAATTTCACATCAACCAATAATCCAAAAAATATCACAACCAATATATATCGTCCATGGTCTGTGGACGAGGGGAGTGTATATATATATAGATATATGTATACAACTATATTTCAATTTCATTTCAATATCATTTCAATTTATTTCAACGCGTATATCACTTTTACAATGCATGTGTAACTTATACATCGAACATACAACTTATACAACGCTTATACATGTGGTGTACAACGATTATATAACTCATACATCGGCTATATAATTTATATGTCGTTGTTTTCCATATCGTTTATAAATTAGAAATCTAACATTGGGTTCCGCTCCTCCAAAAATTGCAGAAGGCTCAGAAAAATATGCGGTCTCTTCTACATAGAAGACGTCCTCACGGCCCCGGTGTCTCTTGTTTCACTGAGTTTCGACCACATAGCAAAAAGATATGATTTTTATTGTAAAATCATAAACCGTAGCTCTTTAAAGTGCTATAAACTATAAAATAAAATAAAGGCCGTTACCTTTCTGAAATCATTCGAAACTAGGTTTCGATCTAGCACCTAATCCGTTGCACGATATCTAGATCGGGTTGCGCCACTTGGAAGAGGGAAGAATGGCGCCGAAACGGGGGGTGGATCGGTCGTGATCGGTGGTCGGAATCAGGCGGGGCGGCGCTTCCAAACGGTGATCTTCACAGAGGTGATTCCGGCGATATACTCAATGAAAAAAAATCAAACTTGGTAAGGATTTGAAGATCTCGACGAGCTCTACAAAATCCCCGACAGGATGGAGGTCTAATTTTGAGCAGATTGAGAGGAATCGAGGAGAGAAGGTTTAAACTCTTTTCCGTCGTCGCGCAGTGAAGGTCGGGGAGAGAGAAGGTTGTGATGGCCAATAGGATTATTTTTTAAATTCAAAAATACCCCTTATCTCATACAAACTCCAATCCAAACCCAATGAATGTCGTCCCAAGCTAAATACCCCCATTCCGAACACAATGGGATATGTTTCGTAGGCCCATTTGACTGTTTCAGTCAGTTTTCCTTCAAATTAAAATATAAAACATTCAATATTTGCTTTGAACGTACATTTCAATTTGCAGGGGCCACATACTGATTCTAAAAATTCCCAAAAAAATAAATCTAGCTATGTTTTGACGACACGGTCCCAACAAAACTAATTTCGTCGAATTCTGAGGCCGTTTGAAAAATGGCCCTTTTCTGGTCGATCCAATTTAACTGTAATTGACCAAACGCATTTTCCTTCGCCACGCTCACATATTAACTTCAAAAATTATGGAATTTGAAACCTAGCAACCTTTTCACATCCCGGATCGAACAAATGTGGTTTCGTCGAATTCTGAGGTCGTTTGCAAAATGTATATTTTCAAGGGCTACATATTCTCTATAGCGACCTTTCTGAAAATTCATTTGGCCATAACTTTTGATTCCCGCTATGAAACTTCGATTTTTCAGATTCATTAGAAATATATTTATAAACAGATTTAAATATTTTTGGTTTCACAAAAATCCATTTTATTCTGCACCCTTTGAATTGAAATTTTGAAACTGCCGCGCCATTTCAGGCCTTGTTTATAATTTAAAATAATTATATTTACTTTCAAACGTCGATTCAAACTTACTTTTCATCATTATTATTTAAAATATTTATTATAAATATTTAAAATCCACTAAAATTGTAATGACCCGCATTTTTAGCTGTCGAATAATTAATTAATTTAATTATTTAAATATCGTTTTGGCGATATCGATAACCTAAATTAAATAATATGGAATATTTATTTAATAATTATAATATAATAATATATTATAATGTCGAAATAGTCAGAAATAGTTGAATGGTCAATATTGTCTGAATTGGATAGTGTAAGAGATTTGGTAACGTTTAGATTTGAAATATAATAACGAATATATTTCATTTACAGCGTTTGAACATAGAATTTATAATATAATTAAATTAGAGCTTGAAATGGCGTGGCAGTTCGCTATTTGGCGATTTGAACTTCAATTGAATATACCGGGTCCGTTTTAAGTCGGATTTCTGTGAAACAAGAACCGTCAGGACCGATTTGATAATAGTTTTCTAATGGAAGAGAAAAATCGGGATTTCGTCGTGTAGATTTTGATTTACGTCCAAATCAAATTTTAGAAAAGTCGCTATGGAATTCCCTTTATATGTTATAACGATTTATAAAAGGAATTTCAATATAAATTGAATATCGATATAATATGGATTGGAATATCGAGCTATAAATCCATACAGAAATATTCTGGAGTTGCGGTATATTCTATGTGAATATATACGATAATATTAAATTATTAATATTTAATTTAATTTATTTAAATATATTTATATATTTAAATGGGTTATTCAAAGCTGTAAAAATAGCCACTTTTGCAAATGAAGGCGGAATTCGACGAAACTAATTTTGTTAGAGTGAAAAACAGTCAGTGTTTTGACGATTAAAAATACGCTGTGTGAGCATACGAAGTCGAAATTCGACGAAACCAGTTTCGTTGGGACCATAATGTCGAACTCTAGCAGTATGTCCAGTTTGGTGATTTTTAGGTATCGTGTGTGATCGAAGGGATTTTTAAACACGAATTAACAAGAGAATATACCAAGAATATTCCTCTTAGAAAATATCTAGATATTTTGAAACACTATATATACCACCCCTTAACCCTTAAACCTAATTTACATTCCTCAGTAAAATGTTTTAAGCCGCCGTCACTTTGTTTTTCTCCACAGCAAAAATCATGTGTTCAAAATTAAAACGAAAATCAAATAAAAGTAAAATAAAAGGGTATAAATTATGAGATAAACATGGTTGGATTCGAGTGGAGTTCCTCTTCCTTTTCATATCAATTCTGCTTGCTTCGACGTTAGTTCTGGAGCACTGGATTTTGGGCCGAGATCTAGGGTTCGGTCTTGAGCAACTTTTAGGGGGTTTTAAATTGATTCGAGTTTGCCATGGTGTTTGTGGGATTGAGTCGAAGTTGTTGGGAGAAATCGGAGTGAGTTCATCAGTTTTTGGTTCGGTGTTTTCACCGTGGGGTTGAAGTGCTGCTGTCGAACGGAAGTGGCGAGTTGGGGGATATAGGTATGAGCTTGTAGAGGATTGGAAGAGAAGCATTATGGTGGTGTTCGTTTTCGGATTTTTGGTGAGATGAAGGTTGCGGTGCAGGGTAAGGAGGAAATGGTCGTGGTTTTTCTGCTGTGTACCTGGAGCCGATGTAGCCATCAGGGACGAAGGGTAATAAGTGGGGCGGGTTGGTTGGTAGTGGGCTGATTCGAAAATGATAAGGAAGGCCCAATACTAAGGAAAAGATTTATGAAAAGGAAAGTGGGAGCTTGGGGCAGATTTTCAAGAAGGAGAATACTGTCCAGTTAAGGTTCAAGTGTTTTGTTGCGGGTCAGTTTTCTTATGGGTCAACGCAGTGGTAATTGGGCCGGAGTAATAAGTTAAGGCCCATTCCTTTTATTTAAAATCCATGTTTATTTAATTATAAAGCGTATTAACTTATAAAAGCAATATCTCGTTCATACGTTATCAGATTGACGAACCGTAAGTTGCATTGGGACCGTATGGACGGACACTACGCATTGGAACTGACCAGGAGTGGAATGGAGCTCATTACAATTTACGGCGAAATAAATTGTTTGATTCAAATCAAATAACAGTTTATCGTTCTTTAACGATGAACTGCCAAAGTGAGTAAAACTCACCAAATCTGAACAGTTATATTTTTTTTATATTGTATTCTTAGAACTGTTAATCATCTGTTGATTGCTGTGTGTTGGTTGATTGATTGAACTGCTAGTCAGTTAGTGGAAATTATATATATATATATATATATAAACCGTTAAATATTTATATATTTATGTTGTTATTAGAATAATCCGTACTGAACTGAAAGTGATGTTGATTATACTGTGTAACATCTGTGATGCAGGGAAACAGGTTGGAGGGACCCAACTGGGTTCCTCAATATTTATAATACTGTTTGTTTCATATATTGTGTTATATGATGTGATATAAAATCTGTGTTGATTATATGTGTTTGGACGATATTGATCATCGTGATTTGATATGATTGAATACCACAACATACGGGATGTTGATAAGGGAATTTTCAAAGTGATGTTGAAAATAAAATATTTATAAATGGAATATTTATAAATAAGAGATATTTATAAATTTGGAATATTTATAAATAAGGAATATTTATAAATTGGAATATTTATAAATAGGAGATATTTAGAAAGGAAATAATTTCAAAACATTTTCTTTTTGAATGGAAAGGCCTGTGTGGCGGGTTTGGGGATTTTCCCGATGCTCCCGATATAAAGGAGGTTATGGCGAATTTTCCCGGAAATTTAAGGAGTTGGAATAATTTAAAGAATAAATGGGAAAGCCAAATAAAAAGGGGAATATTTGTGGAAACCAAATATAAAGGAAATGCTTGTGAAAATAAATAAAGTTATAAAGGAAATATTTATAGGAATTAAATATAGACAAATTGAAGAGGAAAATCATTTATAAAGTGAAGAACCGTTACTAAAAAGTAAATCTGTATAAATGAATAAACGTTGTTAAAAAGGGAATCTTTTTAGATGGATAAACATTATCAAAAAGGAGAAATCGAATATGGTATTCGAAAGGAGTAAATCGAATATGGTATTCGAAGTTAGTTAATCGAATATGTTATTTGAAAGGGGTTAGTCGAGTCGAGTTAGTAAAACAGAGTTAATCGATTAGAGTTAATCAAATAAGTGTTAATCCAAATGAGTTGTCATCTCGTACGACTGCTAGCGTAATTCGCAGGGCTGTAAATAGCCTAAGGCGGTCAGATGTTTTCCTGAGGGAATCAGGCGTAACCATTGTGATCGCTGCGATCTAGAGTCAAGTGAATGGAGTTAAATCGAATATTAGTTATTCGATAGGAGTAAACCAGTTGGGTTAAGTAAGTCGAGTTAAGTAAGTCAAGATTCACCAGTTGGGTTAAGTAATCGAGTTAACCAGTCGGGTTAAGAAAGTCAAGTTAACCAGTTAGAGTAAATCAGTTAGGGTTGACCAGTTAGAGTTGACCAGTTAGAGTTGATCAGTTAGAGTTAACCCAAGTGAGTAAATCAGTTAGAGATGAACAGTTAGAGTAACCCAAAGGAGTTAAATAGTTAGGGTTGACTAGTTAGAGTAATCAACTAGAGTTAACCAGTTAGAGTTAACCAGTTAGAGTTAGAGTTGACCAGTTAGAGTCATTCAAATAGAGTTAATCGAGTGGAGTTATCAAATATCACTTATTCGAAGTAGAGTTATCGAATATAGTGTATTCGAAGAGAAGAGTAATCGAATATAGTTTATTCGAATAGAGTTAGAGGAGTTAATGGAATATAGTTTATTCGAATAGAGTTATAGGAGTTATCGAATATAGTTTATTCGACAGGAGTTAATCGAATAGAGTTAATCGAATATAGTTATTCGAAAGTAAGGAAGTTAGTTAAAGAAATATAAAGTGAACTTTGCCTATTTCAAGGTTAGAAGTGTTGTTCAATTAAGGTCTGAGAGATAGTTCTACCCCAACTTGATTGGCTTCGTTTTTAACTGAGAAATGGTTAAGGTTCGGCAGGAAAGGGTGATAAAGCGAATTTAGTAATTAAAGGAAAGGGTTGAGTTGGCATAGCGATGTTTTATCTATTGATACCGAAAATTGGTATAACAACCAAAATGGGATCTCTAAACACGTTACCTAATCGGAGGCGAGATGCTTAGAAAGCACGTCACCTTTTCAGAGGCGGGGCGTTAGAAAACCATTAGAGTTGTGTGAGGCCATATCTAACATTCAAAAGCATCAAAATACCAAAATAAAGAAAGAAGACAAGAATTTTATAGTGGTTCGACTCTTATTCGAGCCTACGTCCACTTTGAAGATTGGATTTCATTAGTAGCCACAAGATTACAATATTTGCTCCATTATACACTCATACAAGCTTCTTTGACATGCATTTGTGCTTACAACCAATTGAAAGAACGGATAAAAGCTTGAAGTATTTTATGCTAATCCCTCCATGAAAGCCATAGATGAAAGCTCCTTAGATGATCAAGAAGAGATGAAGAAGTGCATAGAATGCTTATGCTCGTTCCTCCATGAAAGCTATGCTCCACATGCTCCAAAGCTCCATGGATTTGATAGAGAAGAGATGTAGAAATGCTTGGAGAAATCCCGAAAGCAATTGGACAGCACCTCCTCGTTCTTCCCCCAAAAAGTCCCCCTAGAATGATGGAGGTAGGGTCCTATTTATAGGCGGAGAAATGGCTGAAATCTTGTATGCAGGGGTCTGGTCGGTTTTTTCGGTATTTACAGAAATGCCACTGCCAGTTGTCACCAGTTGTCTCCAGCTGTCACGCCATCACAGGTCGTTCCTAGTGCTTGGGCTGACCAGGAAGCTAGAATGCGGAGTGGACTGACCGGGAGGCTAGAATGCGGAGCGGACCGACCAGGAGTCTAGAATGTGGAGCGGACCGACCAGGAGGCTAGAATGTGGAGCGGACCAGAAAGCCTTGAAGCTTGTTGGCGCGATCAAGAGCTAGTAAACGACCGGATACCTTGTATATTTGGAGCGACCAGAGATCTTCTGTACTCTGGTGCGACCAGGAACTCTTCAGTATCTTGGATCGACCAAATCTCTTTAGTAGTCTGGAGCGACCAGGAGCCTTTGGCTTCTGGAGCGACCAGCGCTAGAGAGACCAACTTTCTTTATATATTCTGATGCGACCGAGAATCTTCTGTACTTTTGGGATGATCAAGAGCTTTGGTATGTTTAGAGCGACCAACTATCTTGAATATTTGGAGCGATCGGTAATCATTGGCCTCCGGAACGACCAGAAGCTTTTAGTTCTTTGGCACGATCGAAACAACTTCGTGTTCGAAGCGACCTGAAAGCGACCAGCTTTGGGACGACCAGGACTCTTGTGCTACGACCGCCCCCCTTTTATCAATGACAGAACCGACCCCTACTTCAAAATGCTTAAAACCGACCCATATTCATTTGGATCGATCAGATGGATAACATTTTGCCCCTCGAAGTTTCATAGTTTTTATAAAAATTGTGGGCTTCGAAACATTAGTGGATCGATCTGCTTTAATTAAGGGTCGGTCTTGGATGCAATTCTCATGGGTCGGTTCTGGAATTGGCTTGAGGGGTCGGTTTCTGATAAAGAGGCCGATCGTCCTGCCTATATAAATCTCTTTTGACCCTTGGTGTTCCTCATTTTCTCGATCCCGACATTTTTCTCTTTAATGGCGGCGCTTCTTTGAAGAAGAATCCTTCGATCTTCATTCCGTTTCTACCGGTTTGAATCAAGACTTCAATCCATCTTTAAATTTCTGCAAATACTTCAAATCGCAATCGTTCAACTCTGCATATCGCTGGAGTTTGGAAATTCGATCGAAGCTTTTTCAACTTGCTAATCCGATCTCAGGTGTACGCTCTTACTTTTTTGTTTATTCGTGTAGGACCAACATTGTCTTCTGGATTTAGCTAAATTCTTGGGTTTGGATTGTATTTGGATCGGTTTTAGGTGCAGTATGTGATTAAACCCTGCGAATTCGAACCGGTCTTGGATATACAATTGCAACCTATAATTGAATTTGCGAACTTGAATCCCTGTGTGTATTGAAATGTTTACTATTAATGTAGCATTCGATCTGAATTGGTAAGTGATGATTTTGAAATGAGAATACTCTTGTTTTTCTTTACTGTGATATTGATCATGATATGCTTGTGTATATGTCTGAATGATTCGAACATGTATGATTTTTACTTGAATCACTATGTATTTTCAACAACAAATCATGCTTCTTTTCCTTTATGCAAACAACTTGGTCGTTTTTAGACCAACTGGGTGATCGGTTCTAGACGAGCAGCCCTCTTTTTGGCCGACCAGGATAGTTTGTCTTGAATCAACTTTATCTGACAGGACCGACCCAGGTGGATTTTAACCTCGACCGTCCAGGTTGAAACTGATTTCGAATTATCTTTATAATGACCAGCCTTAGGATGTTTTTACCGATCCAGAAGAGGCTAATTTTACGAGATAAGGTTTTGACTGGCTTGGAACGACCAGGTACTCTTTCAGTCTTGAGCGACCGGGGCTCGACTGGCTTGGAGCGACCAGGTGCTCTATCAGCTTTGAGCGACCGGAGCTTGACTGGCTTAGAGCGATCAGACGTTTTGCTAGTTTTGAGCGACCGGGGCCTGGCTGTTTTTAGAGCGACCAGGTGCTTTTCCGATTTTGAGCAACCAGGTCTCGACCAGTTTTTGAGCGATCAAGGATTTCTAGCTTTGTTTTGCCTTGAGGGGATTTTCCCGACCAAGTAATGGTTGGCCTGGTGTGATTAAGGCTTTTGTAGTTTAGATGCCATTTTTAGAACGACCAAGTGTTTTAACCAGCCAACGCCGACCTTGTTTTTGAGCTTTATTAATATTCCTGTAGTTTGTTTTTTCAACATACTTGTTTGTGTAGAAATGACAACCAGACGAAAATCTCGCCATTTTGTTGAGGGAACCTCTCCAACTAGAGAAGCTGGGACCTCTGATCAAAATATTGAAACTTCTTCTATTGCCACCACCGAGATGAATGTTGATCAGAACTTCCCAATCGTTCGATGTCTTTCTTACACACCTACTGATAGTTGTGTGTCAAAACTTAACGTTGATGTGTATCATAGAATATGCAAACAATTTAGTCTTTCCGAAGATGAAGTCAAATTCCCAGAAAGAGACGATTTATCTGATCGCCCTCCTGTTGGATATGTAACAGTTTGTAAGGGGATGTTACAGAGTGGAGCGATCCCTCCCTTTAATCCTTACTTAGAAATGATTCTGAAAAATTTGGCTATCGCTCCTTACCAACTGGCTCCCAATGGCTACTTTATTGTTACATGCTTATATGTGTTATTTATGAGAGTTTTAAAGCGCGAGCCTACCTTCAAGGATATATGCTCATTATACTCTTTTAAGAGACGAAAGAAGGAGCGTCCCTCCTTTATCTTCATGGAAAGCAGGAGATCCAGGGTTATAACTGGCTTATTTGAGAGTATCAAAGGATTTCGTGACCAATTTTTCTATGTGCGGTGTCCCGACAACTTTTTCGGTCGATGGGCCGAAGGAGGTAAATGTTCATAGGAATTCTATTTTACCTCTGATGATCATGTATTGATTTTACTTTTTCTCACAGAGACTCCTTCTGATCAAGACACGGACATTAATGAACCTCTGCTGGAATCATTGTTATCCGTGAGCGAAACTAAAAGAAGTAGACAGTTTTTAATTTGCGAAGAATTCCTTCGACAATACAAGCTGCTTCCCCCATCCCGTACCCTAACGACGAAAAGAACGGCCAAGAAGTACTTGACAAAATGTGCACAAGTCGGCAGTGGTAGTGGTAGTAAAAAACCTTCGAGTGCCCTTAAGGAACATAAAGATTCTCTTAAAAAGCAGGCCGATATCTTGATGATTGCGGAGAGAACCACAGAGGTCGTTTCTGAGGAACAAACTGTCATCCCGGAAATCCCGGAGAAAACTACGGGGGATCAGCTTCCCTCAAATACTGAAGAAGAACTTGTTCAACGTGAGGGTAAGCAACTCGCGGTAGGAGAAACTACCTTAAATGTTGAACAGAACATTGGGGATGCCCTTGAGGATCCGACTATGGCAAGTACTCAAGATAGAGACTCCGCGGGTACTTTTGGCGAACTTCCTGATCTAGAGTCTATGCGATTCCTTAGCAAAGATGATACCCCTGTTTCAGGTTTCGCAGCTCCTAATGTTCAATCTGATCCCAATATTCCGGAGATTCCTGGACCAGTTCCAGATACGAGAATAAACTTAGGATCGGAGTCTAGCACAGGCTTATTAGGCATGTTTTTGTTTTTAGGACTAAGCTTGCTTTTAGAGTTGCACTTTTAACTTCTTACTCTATATCTTGGTTTACTTCCATGTTCTCAGGTGCTAAATGAACTCATTATTATTTTTCTTTTTAGGAATGAAGTCATCATTCATCGACGATTTCCGGAAAAGGAGGCAAAGTTCTGATATACTTGCTTGGCCAAAGAAAAAGATTAAGCAAGTTCCTCCTCAACCCCAAAAATCACACGGCCAACATCCCACTTCTTCTCATCCATCCTATGAACAGCTTCCAGAGCAAAGAGCCTGGCTTGATGATTATGAACAATCGGCAGAGGATGAGGCAAGACAACCAAGGGAGGAGCCTCAAAGGAGAAGACGAAGGAGTGGAGATGGCCCTCTTACGGAGATCCCCCAGAAGCGTGCCCCAGGGTACGTTCCTCCTTATCCGACCCAGGCCGAGCTTCAAACTATCATGTCGAGGCCGCGTGAAATACTTGATGTGGAGAGGGAACTTGGATGCCCCAGCCCCCCTCTTAGTCATAGATTTGGAGATTGGGATTTGAGGGGTTTGAACTTTGATGTGGACGTCCATCCCACAGATAGGCGGGACATGACGGAGATGGTGGCAAAAGCTCGGGGATTCCTGAATGATATTGGCAAAACCGTTGATCAGCGCCTCAAAGCATGGGAACAATTTTGTTATGAATTTCAGAATCTTAACACCAAACGGATTGAAAGCATTAAAACCCTGGAGGATGAAAAGGCTCAACTTATCCAAGTTGTGAAAGCTCAGGATACGAAGATTTCTGTTTTAAAACGGGGTTCCAGGGTTAATGAGCTAGAATCCGAGATTGAAAAGCTTCGCAAGGAGCTTGAAGATGCCAAGAACACAGAGGTCGAGCTTAATAAGCGGGCTGACGATGCTGTAAAAGCACAAGAAGAAGCTGAAGCTCAACTGGCTTTGAGCAGAAGGACTGTGTCTGTTCGTGAATCTGAAATTGCCTCTCTTCGCGATAAGCTTGAAGTCGAAACTGCCAAGTCCTCCTCCTTAGAAAAAGAGAAGCAAGAATCTCTGAACCAAGCCCGCAGAATTAAGGAAGAAGATGAAGCAACCTTCCTAGAATTTTATGTCTGCAGTGTTATGTATGGGGGAAGCCTCCGCTTCCTAGGAGAAGGCTATGGAGATACGCTTGCTCGTGTTTGGGAGGAGGTTTTGAAGCGTTACAAAGATTCCGATGACTACCAGCTCCAACTCGAGTTGCTGGATGAAGATGATCGAGAGGCCTTAACTGAAGGCAGAAATTCTCTTGGGATCCATCGGGGGGAGTCATCCGGGGTTAAGTCTTCAGGTACATTTATTGAGGATACTTTCACCAAATTAACTGATGGTGCCATAATCTCAAGCCCTGTATTCCATGCAGATGTTGCAATTCCTCCCTCTGCAGCTGGAGGAAACAGTGATTTGGAGGAAACAATAAACCTTGATGATTATGAAATCAGCACACATCCTTCTGCTCCAGGTAGAGATGATATAGATGAAGTGGTACTAGATTTAGCTTACTTTTTTGCTTCTTTGGAGTATTCTAGGCTCATGAGTTGCTATAATTATGCAACAAATTTTCTTTCACCATCACCTCCTGCTGGCGGGTATACTGCTATGGTGATGGATGCCGTTGAAACTGACTTGCCTTTATTCAATACAGGCTTACTTGCTGGTGCTTCCAAAGGACTAACATTCTCCCAACCAGGTTCGCAGGAGGAGAGAATTGATGCCATCGAAACCCTTGACCGAGATATCAGTAAGCTCCGTGAGGAAGAAGAGCATGATTCTGAGGCAACTATTGATGACATCATTGTTGATTCAGGTACGGAGGATGCTTCTCCTTCTAAGCGGAAACATCATAAGCGTGCTGTCAAGAAGAAGAAGACCGTTGATTCGCCAACTCTTAGGGGTCCTTCATTGAGATCTGGAGACCCAAAGAAATAGTGGCTTGGATTCTTGCTTTGCATTTATCAATCTTTCATTCAGACCGGATGTATATGCGGGTGCCGGCCCTCGCTTATGACTTGAACCATTTGTACTTAATAATGTTGTGACTTGATTATGTGTTTGAATGTGGCGTGGTGGTGCTTTGTGTTTCTGCATTCTAAACCTTGTCCTTACTTTCTTCTGCATATTCTGGGTTATACATCATGCTCGCACACCACACTTTGCCTATTTTGCTCATTTATGAATTTCCCACTTATAAACGGTTGAAATGATCTTTTGGTATGTGAGAAATCAAGCAGCTGCTTTTCGCTTTGTGTCGTGATATGTTATATGCCCCCGTACCAATGAATTGTTTCAATCTTTATATATTGGAGGTGGATATTTGGATGTTTTTGGGCTGTATTTTGAAAAGTATTTGGTATTGCATTGCGATATTTGGAGGCTTTTCTTGTCAAAGACTCAGTAATATCGTAGTCAAGTTTTATCTGACTTTGATTTATCGACTGAGCACCCCTGGAGAAGACTCAGTTTATTATTCGACTGAGAATCCTCAGAGAGGGTTTGGGTTTAAGAAACTCGGTTATAACACGATCAGATTTTGTCTGACTTTGGGTTATTTGACCGAGCACTCCTGGAGAAGACTCAGTTTATTATTCGACTGAGAATCCTCGGAGAGGGTTTGGGTTAAGAAACTCGGTTATAACGCAATCAGATTTTGTCTGACTTTGGGTTATTTGACCGAGCACCCCTGGAGAAGACTCAGTTTATTATTCGACTGAGAATCCTCGGAGAGGGTTTGGGTTAAGAAACTCGGTTATAACGCGATCAGATTTTGTCTGACTTTGGGTCATTTGACCGAGCACCCCTGGAGAAGACTCAGTTTATTATTCGACTGAGAATCCTCGGAGAGGGTTTGGGTTAAGAAACTCGGTTATAACGCGATCAGATTTTGTCTGACTTTGGGTTATTTGACCGAGCACCCCTGGAGAAGACTCAGTTTATTATTCGACTGAGAATCCTCGGAGAGGGTTTGGGTTAAGAAACTCGGTTATAACGCGATCAGATTTTGTCTGACTTTGGGTTATTTGACCGAGCACCCCTGGAGAAGACTCAGTTTATTATTCGACTGAGAATCCTCGGAGAGGGTTTGGGTTAAGATTGCGCCTGCTTTTGGACCGTATTTCTTCAGTAAAGCTATGGTGAGTTTTATGCCGGAAAACAGGATGACGGAGGTATTGTGTCCTGTAACCATAGTTGTGCATCTTTTGGATATATGATCAAAGGCATGCGAATATGAAGCTTTGACAGAGTCAGAAGTGCTGCTGGATTTATATTCATGTAATTTCATACAAAGTATTTGCTATATTCATAGAAAAATACAAAAGTACATGAGTTAGAAAGTCATTTGAGATAGCAACGAAGGTGATTACTGTTCTACGCCCTTGGGGATTCTACTCCATGTGTAGCTTCGAGTTTAAAGGTACTGTCCAGAAGCTTTTGATTGACAATAGACGGTCCTTCCCAATTGGGGCCAAAGACTTATGTCGTTATATGCTCTTGCGCGGGGGAGGTCTTTAATTGCTATAGAGGAGTTTCATGGATGCAGAGAGGAGTTCCGTATCCTTCTGAATTTCGTATTTCCGGGCTTCAATCAGTTCTTCCATATAGCATTCTCTTGATTCCTGAGGATCCCCTTTGATAACTCCCACCCCATTTGCGGTCGGGAACTTCATCATCAAGCACCAAGGAGCAAGAGCGATCCTGAAGTTGGCAAGTGTCGGCCTTCCCAAGAATGCATTATACCCTGAAGGTGAGTCTATTATAACGAAAGATTGTATCATGGAGACTTGCCTCTTTCCCTCTCCTAGCTCTAGAAGGAGATCAATCACGCCGATTGGCTGAGTTGGCATACCAGCGAACCCGTGTATTTTGTCTTTGCTAGCTCGCACATTATCCATGGATAGACCCATTTTAGAGAAAGTACTGTAAAACAGAACGTTCACGGATGCTCCGCTATCAATTAAGACGTTCTTTACTATTGTTGGACCCAAGCCAATAGTGATTACCATCGGGTCAACAGTTGGAACCAACATTCCATTGGAATCCCGATTCCGGAAGATAACATCTTCACAGGATGTTTTAGGCATTTTTCGACAAAGAGAATTATCGCAAACCTCAAAACCGTCTCCTTTTAGAATGCTTCTTGGTTCACTAGTATACCTAATCATATCCTTCCAAGCGTCCCTTGCAGGATGAGGACCACCACTAATCGTATTGATTATTGGCCGGGAGTCACTTGCAGGTGTTCTTCCATCTTGAGTCGGACGAATCTGCTGCCCCTGAGTAGGCTCGACATCTGATGAACGCTTTACATACTCTTGGAGACGATTTTGCCTTATCAATTCTTCAATCAAGTTTTTCAGGTGTCGACATTCATTAGTGTCGTGTCCCGGTCGATTGTGAAATCGACAGAACCTCCCTGAGTTTGCAGCTTCTTCGGACACCTTTACTGGCTTCTGGCTCGGATAGCCCTCTGCATCTTTTGTTGCCATATATATGTGCTCGATTGTATCATTCAACGGATAAAATCCTTTGGCTTGAAGAAACGCTGTTTCTTGGAATCCTTATCATTTCTAGCATCATTACTGCTTCCTCTCTTTTGACCTTCCCCAAAATTTTCTTGACTATTCTTTTTGGGAGCTTCCTTCCTTTCCGGGACCACCTTAGCTTTGACATTGCCAACGGAATAGATAGGATCGTCTTCAAGACACATGTATTCCTCGGCTTTGTCATAAAAATTTTCTAGCGTCTCAGGTTTCTTTCTTTTTAGCCACCTTCCGAATTCAGACAGCTTATCAATGCCCCCCTTTAAGGCCATTAGAATTAGCCTTGGCTCTTGGGTCCCTACTTCTGTAGCAGCAGCATTAAAACGATTCAAGAAAGACCTTATCGTTTCACCAGGAGCTTGTTCTAGTTCGTTGAGGGACATGATATCTCTGACCTTTGTTGTTTGGAGGCGGAACTGGTCTCGGAAGCATCTTGCCAATGTGGCAAAGTCATCAATAGATCGGGGAGGCAACCTTGTGAACCATAATGACGCAACCCCTTCCAAATACACCGGAAAGTACAAGCACTTAAGTTCGTCAGTTGCTTGTGCCCCATCCATGTGCTGATCATATCGAAACAAGAACATGTTGGGCTCGCCTGTCCCGTTATAAGCTTGGATTGAAGGAGGTTTGAATTTGCGTGGGGAAGTTGTCTTTTTAATCCTTTCAGTGAGGGGGGTTTTGGACGGTGCGAATTCCCATTCAGCCTCACTATCGTTTCGAGATTGGCTTTCCTTCATAAGCTGTTGGACCATTTTCTTGAGGCGTTCCTTCTCAGGAAGGCTATCTGCGGGGCGGACACCTTTGTCTTGACCGGAGGCTTGCCTGAGCAAACCATCGCGGTTGAGACTTAGGGGCCCTGGTCTTTCTTGGTTGGAAAGTGCCCCTTTGGCAGAATTGGCCGCTTGATGAGAAGTGATCCCTGCAGTGCGGTTCCGATCAGCTTGCTTCGAAACCTCATGCTTTCCCTTATCTGGATCGGAGATTTCTTGAAAAGATTTTTCCCGATTTGGACTAGAAGAAGAAGAACCAGCATCCTCTGCACGAATGGGCTTAGAAGCCACCTTTGCCGTAGCGGCCTGAAGAGCAAAGAGAGAATCAAGTTTTGTCAACATGGCTCTGTTAGCTATCTCCAGCTGTTGCGTCAATCCAGCGACAGCCTGATCAAGCTCGCCTCTTGTGACATTCACACCACCATTAGATGTCTCTCCCACTTCAAATCGGTTAGCCACGGGGGTTTCATCCCGATTTTCTCCGTTAGAGATTCTAATTCTAGCTTCCTTATTTGCTTTTGGCGGCATTATTTCAGAAAGCAATTTGAACTTTGCAGAAAATCCGTCAGAAGGTCCAAATCGCAAACTGGAGCGAGCTATTTTAAGGCTTAGCTTCAAGATCTCAAGATCTTCGCAGTATACTTGATGCCACAAAGTAGATCTGGCCCCACGGTGGGCGCCTAATTGTTGATACCGAAAATTGGTATAACAACCAAAATGGGATCTCTAAACACGTTACCTAATCGGAGGCGAGATGCTTAGAAAGCACGTCACCTTTTCAGAGGCGGGGCGTTAGAAAACCATTAGAGTTGTGTGAGGCCATATCTAACATTCAAAAGCATCAAAATACCAAAATAAAGAAAGAAGACAAGAATTTTATAGTGGTTCGACTCTTATTCGAGCCTACGTCCACTTTGAAGATTGGATTTCATTAGTAGTCACAAGATTACAATATTTGCTCCATTATACACTCATACAAGCTTCTTTGACATGCATTTGTGCTTACAACCAATTGAAAGAACGGATAAAAGCTTGAAGTATTTTATGCTAATCCCTCCATGAAAGCCATAGATGAAAGCTCCTTAGATGATCAAGAAGAGATGAAGAAGTGCATAGAATGCTTATGCTCGTTCCTCCATGAAAGCTATGCTCCACATGCTCCAAAGCTCCATAGATTTGATAGAGAAGAGATGTAGAAATGCTTGGAGAAATCCCGAAAGCAATTGGACAGCACCTCCTCGTTCTTCCCCCAAAAAGTCCCCCTAGAATGATGGAGGTAGGGTCCTATTTATAGGCGGAGAAATGGCTGAAATCTTGTATGCAGGGGTCTGGTCGGTTTTTTCGGTATTTACAGAAATGCCACTGCCAGTTGTCACCAGTTGTCTCCAGCTGTCACGCCATCACAGGTCGTTCCTAGTGCTTTGGCTGACCAGGAAGCTAGAATGCGGAGCGGACTGACCAGGAGGCTAGAATGCGGAGCGGACCGACCAGGAGTCTAGAATGTGGAGCGGACCGACCAGGAGGCTAGAATGTGGAGCGGACCAGAAAGCCTTGAAGCTTGTTGGCGCGATCAAGAGCTAGTAAACGACCGGATACCTTGTATATTTGGAGCGACCAGAGATCTTCTGTACTCTGGTGCGACCAGGAACTCTTCAGTATCTTGGATCGACCAAATCTCTTTAGTAGTCTGGAGCGACCAGGAGCCTTTGGCTTCTGGAGCGACCAGCGCTAGAGAGACCAACTTTCTTTATATATTCTGATGCGACCGAGAATCTTCTGTACTTTTGGGATGATCAAGAGCTTTGGTATGTTTAGAGCGACCAACTATCTTGAATATTTGGAGCGATCGGTAATCATTGGCCTCCGGAACGACCAGAAGCTTTTAGTTCTTTGGCACGATCGAAACAACTTCATGTTTGAAGCGACCTGAAAGCGACCAGCTTTGGGACGACCAGGACTCTTGTGCTACGACCGCTCCCCTTTTATCAATGACAGAACCGACCCCTTCTTCAAAATGCTTAAAACCGACCCATATTCATTTGGATCGATCAGATGGATAACATTATCTAAACATCTACTTAATCCAAACGTAGGAGTTTTGGGAAATGTTTTCCAAACAAGAATCAGAAATGTTTTCTAATACAGAAAACAAGGAATGGAAATGTTTTCCAGTGTAATAACATATATTTTCTAAACTTAGAAAATAAGCAAATGTTGAATATAGGGAAACATGAGATGTAAAATGAACTAAAGAGATTAATGTTAAATGATGTATGTTCGATATAATTTCCATTTGGAAATGATATCGTTGTTTGTACACTTGTTTTTCTTTGATAATTAACTCACAGACTATCGAAGTTTTGACCATTTTAACGTTGTTAATATGGAGAGACCGGTTGGATTATCATCCAAAGAACCACTCTGTATTGGCATAAGCGTTGCGAATCATTTATGCCAATGAAATTGAAGACGGAGTAAAGTGCAAGGGCTGTTGTATAATTCTTAGATAAAAGTGACTAAGATGGATATACTGAATAGTGCCTTCGGTTTGTCCAGTCCTAGGACAACGTATATGGAAGAAGGTCTGACAGAGTATATCCAATGGATCGCGTAAGTTGATCTGTTCAAACGTATTCACGTTTGGTGGCGGAGGAATTCGTTTCTCTTAGCTGTATACCCGTGTTATTTTTAGATAAGTCAATTTGTGATTTGGCGGGTATGACGATGTGACATTCTAAGTGAATAAGGATGAATTGTATGGATGAATGTCTGACAGAGTATTTCCAGAAAGGTCACATACATTGATTTCTTCAACCGTACCAAGAGTGGAAGCGGAGAAGGAAACTTCTTTAGCTAACACGTAATGTACTGTTGTGGACATCAATTAGTGATTTTCGATGGATCTGACAATGTGGCATTCAAAGTGAATCTGATGTGATGATAAAGCATAACTTCTAGCCTCATCAACCGGTAAATGACAGAAATCGGGCAGGCAGCATGGCTAAGTCGGCCGCATCGAAGTAGGGTGTATAATCACCTATCTAGAGAATATTCATTTGTTTCTTAAATCTATCAATGTTGTCCCATATATATACGGGAAACGGTTGCTGATCCAAACCGTTGGTGATATACATTCGATACACTCAAGCGAAATGAGTGGTCGGTCATGTGTGGCTGTGTTGCAAGATGTTCTTGTTGAACTCCAGTGTATCGTTCCTAGAGTACACTGATCGGAAGGTGGTTCCATACCTTGTCATAGTTGGAAATCCATTATCCAATACGTGCTTGCGATTTTGATTGTATACTATTTATGTAGAAAGTGAGATGAAAGCGTTTCTGCTAGATTGATATATATTTGTACTTAGACATTATTATAATATCAGAATGATATTGCTTGTCAAAGATGTTGGATTCTCATAAGGGAAAAACCCGTTCCGTTTTCACGGTGTGGTCTTATGAGATATCATATATCTGTTAAACTGTGTTAAACTATTTTACTCACACCAGTCCCATGACTGACCCGGAGTTTACTTTGTTGTTTTCCCTAAACTCTTGGGTGCCTAAATTTGTACGGGCAGTCAAGTAGTCGGGATTTTACAGATATACTTGGAGATCTTGGAGCAGGAGGCTTCAAGATTCTATAGCTATTAGTATTTCCGCTGTTGTTGTAAGTGCTGTACTCTGATAAGTGCTATTGTATACATATACTGTTATATTTCAAAGTTATGTTATCTATTATATGTTATTCATTCCGCTGTGAGGTTCGTGTTACTCTGATGTGGAGTTCTTCTTCTTCTTCTATTCTAAGTTTCTATCTTATCTATCCTCACCTTCTAATTCCTTTCATTAATTACCAGGATTTTTCGATGTTTTGGTTATCGACATCGAGCTTATGTCGATAACCAAAGACGCTCAAAATCCGGGTCGTTACAAAAATAGCCAATTTAAAAATTTTAAACTGGTTCAGATTTTCTGGGTTATTACAATACAAAATCCATTTTAAGTCGGAATTCTTTGAAATAAGAATCAACTGAATCTATTGGGTTATAATTTTCTAATGAAAGAGAAGAATCAAGATTTCATATTGTATATTTCAAGTTATGTCCAAATCAAATTTTCAAATAGTCGTTATGGAATCATTTATAAATTATAACGTTTTATTTAATAAAATAATAGGGGTTTAATGAATCGAATATCGTTTTGACCTAAAATTTAATAAAAATGGTTTCTGAAGGGTTGTATATGTTATTGGAATATATGGGAAGTTAACAGAATTTTAAAATAGTCAGTTTAATATTGTTTTAGCGAAAATGTGGATTTTATATTAATTTAATCCAGTTAAAAATAGCCAATTTTGAAACAGCAACGGATTTCAACAGAATCAGTTTAATTGGATATGTAATGTTAAGTTATTGTAAGATTTCGAATTTCATTTCAATTAGAGTTCATATGTGTTTGTACGAATTAAAACATCGAACATTAATCGTACGTTAAATTAAACGGTTCACTTTTTGGAAAAATCATTCGAAATCTCTATAAATTTTTGCCTATGGGTTTATACCTTAATCAAAAAATTTGCTGCGTTAAAATCCTAGAATAAAACTTTGAAAATAATATATGTGTATATATATATATATATATATATATATATATATAAATCTTATCGTATCTTGCAAGGTACAATTGCCTGAGTGAAATATTTTTCATGCTGAATATATTTTTGACAAAAATCGTTTCCTATTGTTATCAACACCTCACTCAACAAATCTTACAAAAATTTAAGCCAAAATCTCTCATATCCCTTTTGAAATATATATGCCGAGTCAGAAATGTCGGCCGACCAAGTTTATATTGCACCGTCATTTCTCTTATAATTGGCACATGGATTGGATTCAACATCTGCTGGGTGATAATTGGCTAATCAAAATATATAGCCTGTCGTTCTATTGTCATATCAATTTATTTTTTACATAACGAGGTTTGAACAAACTGCTGCAGCGTCCACATGCCATCCTTTCATTTCCGCATGTTCTATTGTCTGTATGGAAAATAACGCTTGTGTAACCAAGGTAAATCGACGTGGGTATTTTTCTTCTATATATGCATACAAAATTCCAAACGCCTCCATCCAAAAATGAATTAACAGCTAAAACTTTCCACCTCCTCTCTCGATTTTCTCTCCTTCCGCTCATCGAATTGAGAAACTCCCAATAGTAACAATCGAGGGCTCAATGAGGTCCATCTAGTGAACGATTACGATTTGATTTGAGCGCTCCTAGCAGCCGGAGTCGCGACCTAAAGCACTGACATTTGCTGGAAAACTACAGGCGGAGGGGGGTGATTGGCGAGGCGGCGTTCTGGTCGACGGTTTGGGACGTTAAGGTGAGTGCGTGGGTTGTAACGACCCGTATTTTTTTAACAGTATAAAAAATAATTTTTTAATTATTTAAATAAGTTTGGTAATTTTAAATGGCGTGAAATAAATTATATTGAATTGATTTAATCAATAGAATAATATATTTATTTTCGAAATAATCGGAAATACCAGAATTCACAATATTGTGTGAATTGGACAATTTAAAATATATAATTCAGTTTAGAATTGAATTATATTAACGAATTTATTTATAAATGTCGGTTGAATGTATAATTTATATTATACTTATAATCGAGCTCGAAATGGTGCAGCAGTTCGTAATTTGGCGACTCGAACTTTAAGAATATACATAATCTGTTTTTAGTCGGATTTCTGTGAAACAAGAAATGTTCGAAGCTGGTGAAGTATATTTTTCTAATGGAAGAGAAAAATCGAGATTTCGTTGTGTAGATTGCGAGTTGTGTCCAAATCAAATTTTTGAAAAGTCGCTATGGAATTCCTTTATAATTTATAACGATTTATTTATATTATGAATGGATTTTCAATATAAACTGAATACTGATCTAATCTGGGATTTTGATATGTGGAGTTATATAAATCCCGATATGTTTATTTTGGAGCCGGATTATATTCTATGTGAATATATACGATAATATTAATTTATTACTATTTAATTTAATTATTTTTAAATATATTTATATTGAAATGGGTTTATTTATAGCTTTAAAAATAGCCAGTTTTGCAAATTATCTCCGTTTTTGACGAAGCTAATTTTGTTGGATCCAGAATATTTAATTATTGTTAGATTTGAATTTTCGTGATTTTTAGAGTCAGTATGTGGCCGTACGGGGTTTTAATGTGAAAAACAATCGATAATTTAACTTTAAAAAAATACGCTGTGTGAGCAAACGGACTCGGAATTCGATGAAACAAGTTTCGTTGGGTCCTTAATGTCAAACTCTGGTTGTATGTCCATTTTCATGATTTTTGGATATCATGTGTAATCATAGGGATTTTTAAATGACAAATACACAACATTATAATATAAATTAATAAAATAAAATGTGAAACTTACCCTATAAGCTATCTACCTCTATATAAATATCCTACATTCCTTAACCCTAACTCATTTCCTCAAAGTCAACATACATTTCAGTCGTCACTTGCAAACACTCAAAGCGTGAGAAAAGCCTCTCTTAGAAAATCCAACACAAATCAAGTAAATAACTATAAATCGTAATATACATATATATGGATTCAGCATCGAACAAGCTTTGATTCCATGTACAATTTGTTGGGTTCGGTGAAGATTCGGTTCGGTGGAAAAATGACAGCGTGCGTGATAATGTTCTAAGGCTAGAATTAGCATGACATTGAGGTTTGATTCACGAATTTATGTTGATAATTGGGTTTAGAAGATTGAATGGAGGCCGCGCTCAAAGTTTGGGTGATTTCGATGATAGGAAGTGTTGATCCATAGTAGCATGCGTTGGGAGCTCCAGATCACGGGAAAATGGAGGAGATCGAGTTACATATTTTGGTGATGGAATCGAAGAGCAAGTGAAGAGATGGATGCCGGTTAGATTGGTTTTTGAAATCGTTAAGAGGAGAGGGAGATTTAGGGAGGAGAGGTTTGGAAAATGCGGCCATGGCTGTATTGGAGCTCGCGTCTGAATTTGTGGGAGGAAGGTTACTGTTCATCGTGGGTCGGGGTTTTAAATGGGCCGACGTGTGGGGGTGAGCCCATTTGAAATTTAATAAAGTAAATGCTTATTTGAAACTTGTTAACTTCATAACTTTTTCATAAGTTAACGGAATTTAGTGAAACTGGATCCGTTTGGATCGTATGGACGACGACTACACAATGGAACTGAGTGGGAGTGAATTGGATCTCGTTACAATTTTTAGCAAAATAAATTGTCTGTTTGAATCAACCGACAGTTATCGCTATTTAACAATGATCGTCCAATGTGAGTAAATCTCACTAACTCTACCCAGTTATATTTTTATAACGTATTTTTGAATTGACAAATGATGACTGATTGATGTGTGTTGATTGTTTAGTTGAACTGTTAATTAATTGGCTGAAATTATTGATAGAGTTATATATATATATATATATATATCGTTAATCAAGTATGGATTCTGTTTATTAGAATATTTCATATTGAAATGAAATTGACGTTATTTATATTGTTTAACATCTGTGATGTAGGGAAATAGGTTGGAGGGATCCAACTGGATTCCTCAATATTTACAATACTGTTTATTTTCATATATATTTTGATATATGATGTGTTATAAAATCTGTGATTGATTATGATGACACTGGTCTGTTTAACTAGTACTTTAAATACCATAAGAAATACTGGAATGTATAAAGGGAATTTTCAAAGTATATATTGAAAAGGAAATATTTATATGAAATAAATAGGATATTGAAAAGGAAATATTTATATGAAATAAATATGATATTGAAAAGGAAATATTTTACATGAAATAAAGATGATATTATAAAAAAGAATTATTTGGAAAGTAAATAGGATTGTAAAAGGGAATTTTAACGAGATATTAAGTGTTAGAAATAAAAAGGAGATTTGTATGTATAATACTACAAATAAAAATAAAAATAGAATTTGTGTTTGAGATATTGTTTAAAATACGAAATCAAACTGTTTTGATTATATAAAGAAATATTATTCACATTTTATGTGAAAAAATAGATTAAAGTAAATATTTTGCAAATAAAATATTATAAAGGAATTTGGGGGCTGAATTAGGAATTTAAATGGAATTACTGAAATTAGAAACTGACTAGAAATTAGTTGAGTTGAATGGCTTTCTGGGTATCGATCTGATGTTGGTTTCGGCCTTCAGGGTTAATACTTGGGAAGCTGTTCTCTTACTAGTTTACAGTTAGAGACTGGTAGAGGTGGGAAGATATTGATGCATGAATCGGAAATGGAAACATTTTCCAAAGTTAATAACGTATATTTTCTAATTTTAGAAAATAAGAAATTTTCGATTATATGGAAACAATAAATGGGAAATTGGGAAATGAAATGGTGATCGATCGGTAAGATTTCCGTTTGGAAATACGATCGTTGTTTGTACACATGTTTTCCTTTGATAGTTAAATAACCGACTATCAAAGTTTTGACAATTTCCATTGTCAATACGGAGAGACCGGGATCAGATATATTATCTGAAAACCACTCCATATGACATTAGCGTTGCGAATCAAATATGATGAAGTTAATTGAAGACGGAGTTATGCAAGGGCTATTCAGTAAATCCTAGGTAGAAATTTCCTAAGATGGATTTACAGAATAGTGCCTTCGGTTTATCCAATCCCAGGACAACCTGAATGGAAGAATGTCTGACAGAGTATATTTAATAGATCGCATAAGTTAATCTCTTCAAACGTATTTACGTTTGGTGGCGGAGGAATTCGTTTCTCTTAGCTGTATACCCATGGTATTTTTAGGGAAATCAATTTGTGATTTGGAGAGTATGACGATGTGGCATTCAAAGTAAATAAAGGTGTGATCTATACGTTATGGCCTCTATCCTCACAATCAGGAAATGGTATAAAATCGGGGTAGGGCGCATGGCTAAGTGGTTAGCTGTCAATTAGGGTGTATTATCACCTGATCTAGAGAAATTCCATTTACTTCTATAATCTATTTCGATGTTGTCCTTTTCGGTAAAGGGTTGTTGATCCCAACCATTGGTGATAAAACATTCGGTACACTCAAGCGAAATGAGTGACAGGTCGTGTTTATCCTGGGTTACAAGATGTTCTTGTTGAACCCGGTGTGTTCCTCTCTAGAGATACACTGTCGGAAGGTGGTCATGTTTATCCTGTACTTTTATAATGATATGTATATTCAAGTACATATTTATATTTTGAAAGTTATGTTATATATTATATTTTATTCGTTCCACTGTGAGATTCGTGTTACTCTGATTCTATTGTTGTGATCTTCTTCTTCTTATTCTATTATAATTTTCTATCTTATCTATTCTCACCCTCTAACTTCTTTCTATTAACTATCTGGTATTTTCGTTGCTTGGATAGTCGACATTGAGTGTCGATAACCAAGGTAGCGAAAACCTGGGTCGTTACATGGGTGGTCTCAGATGTATTCCGGTGGTCAGAATTCGGAGTGACGATCAGAGGTTGAGATCAACAAAGGGTGCGCTACTCACTGTGAAGACAAAAGTTGATGTCGAAGTGAGTTGTGTGTTTGGAGCTGGAAGTTTGGTGATGGATCTTCACGCTATAGTAGGTTGGAAATGTAATGTGCAGGAGAAGCTTGCGTTTTGTTTAACAAAGAAGAAATGGACAGTATGAGGAACGAAGTAGTTCAAGATGTTAATCTCCTAATAACTTAATGATATAATTTGTTACTTTATTAAGTAAGAGAATATTAATTTTAGTTAAACTTCTATATATACTAATGCAGGCGTACTATTGGGAAGAACGAATGAAGACTAAGGAACGACCGTGAAGACGAAGATGGGAGGAACAGATCGGCCATGTTTTTGCCTAATTAAGGTAATTAATAAATGTACAATTATTTATGGATTATTATTTAAAATCTAAAACGTGAACTTATAATTTTTATAACTTATGTATGTGTTAATAGAATTGGACGTAACAAATCGCTTGGAATCGTCATTACTAACACTACACTCTGAAAACAGTTTGGACGGTGTTGGAAGCTACTGGAATTTCTAGTGAAATTAAACTAGAACTGAACCGCTTAAACAATAAATGGAATTCTATGGGTATAACTCACTCATTTTGCCCCCACTTATATTCTATATAAATTGGGTTTTATTTTTGTGTGCTATGGTTGTTATTTTTGGATGATTAGTGATTATTATTATATATATTGACTAAATGAATTAAATTAAACGTTTGTTTAATTTAATTGAAACACAATCATTATTTTAACTATTATTCCCAATTAAGGTAACTTACCTTATTGGTTAAGTTTATAATAATATAAACATATTAAAGTAATTGATGGATGCTTAAATTTTCTGTTATTGATTGATTGTTGAATTTATTAGTAATTGTTTATTTCAGTCTATCATGATGAAAATTTACTATTGTATTAACTGGATAATTTAATTTGATTTAACTTATTTGGATGCAGGAAAGGATAGGTTGGAGGGATCCAACTGGATTCCTCACTTATATTGATATTGCTTATCATATGGATTGGATATGTTGATTTGATATGGAAATTAAATGGAATAAACCCTTATCATAATTGGGTATTTTAGTAGTCGTTTGGCCCTTTTTAATATAACGATAAAATAAGAAATTATTTGAATCGATTTTTAACTGAATCTGGAATGTTTTCAGATTTATACGTTCAAAACGTTGCTTGTCGTACGTAGTTTAAGTTATAAAATCTAATTTTTTTTTAATTTTTTTAGGAGGGAAACCGACCGGAGTCGTAAAACCATCCCTTTTACACCTAGCCCGGTCCGCGAGCACCACATAAGTGGCTGATCTTAGCATATGCACATGGTAAGCTTTTGGCATGCCATTCCGGGTTTCGAACCTGCACCACTGTTACCATGGTGCAAGTCCTTAACCGCCGAGCTACTGCTATGGACTAGTTATATTTATAATTGGATTTATAAAATATTATTAAAATATTTATATAGCGTATGTTTTATAAGCGAGAAAGTAGGAAATTTACCCAAAGGAGGTAATGATTTGGAATGGTTATTTTTGAGAAAACAATTAAGCAAGATTGTATTAAATTAATTATTCTATTTCTAGTTAATAATATAGTTAATTACCTTTGTGGTAGTGAATAATGGAGTCAATTATTATTTAATTAATGATAATTGAAGTAATTACCTTTTTAATTGAAATTAAGGAAGCAAATCACATGTATAAATCAGACTTGAGTTGAACTCAGAAAGGGTTTTTGTGAAAAGATTATAATAACATCTTAGTTTTGTAAATCAGTTTTATAAAAGAAATTTAAGTCAAGTGAGATGGTTTAAATGAGCATTTGCTTAATATCTAGATCAAGTGAAACGATTGAAGTAAAAAAAAGGATTTTCAAAAATAAAAACAAAAATGGTTATTAAGAACCATGTTTAAAATGAAATGGAAATGGAATTTGTGTGGGTTTTAGGATTACAAACTCGTATCTATCTTAAGATAAGAACGTTGTCGATCAAGGTCCCTAAGAAGTAAATAGAATACCCCAACTTGAACGATTTCACTATTATCAAGGGATCATATTAGTTTGTAATGGTAGAGGATGTTGAAAATAATTTGTTATTCCTATAATAGGAATATTATAGCTTATCGCCAGATTTTGAAGTGTAATTGGAAATAGGACCCATAATGTGTTAAGTTTAACTAATTTGATTAGTAATCCTATTGCATAAAAAGGGACTTCGGTTTCCAGTTTAGAAAATGAACAACAGTTTACAAAATGTTTTGAAAAAGGGTATTTAAAATGGAAATTGAATATGGTTATATATATTTCCAAAATATTGGGAATGAAAGGGTTTTGAAAACACTCGTATATTTAAATAAGAAGTAAAATGTTGTGCTTCAGTTATTGAAAGATTCTGAATGTTAATTAACGAATACTGAATTAAAGAGGCCAAATTACGCTATATATCGAACCAATGAAGTTCATTTTATTTTATGGTTGCATGGATGTTTATTTGATAGTTAAATAACCACTATCAATTCTGGCCTATTATTGGTTGTTGTTACGGAAAGACCGAGATCGAATTTATATTTGAAAACCATTTTGACCAACAATTACATAAACATTGAAGGTATCGTGAGATGGTTGAGATGGAGCATTTGAAGACCCGTAGATCTTCATAAAACGGAAGGATTACTTATAATCTTTGATTAGCGCCTAAAGATAAACTGTGATTCTGTAGTGGTTGAATTCTATGGTTTTGCAAGGACATTTCACTACTGATCCTCGAGTTGATTCCTATATAGGATGCGGTAGGAGTGTGCCTTCAGTTCATCATATTCCTGAATGACTTGTGTGGACGAATATCTGGCATAGTATTTCCTTAAGAGTCATGTACGTTGATTTTTACAAATATACCAAGTTTGGTGGCAGATAAATTCTCTTGCTTAACACCCAGAGTATATTTGTGGACGTCAATTAGTGATTTGGAGGATTTGACAATGTGGCATTCAAAGATATGAGATGTTCTCTGAAAGATAAGATGTTACCTCAAGCCTCACAACTAGGAAATAACAAAAATCGGGCAGGCAACATAGCTAGTTGTGTCGCACCCAAGTAGGGTGTATTGTCACAATCTAGAGAAAATTCATAATTGTTCTTCTTTCGTTTCTGTATCTCCCAGGAAGTATGGTGGGCCCATAAAACCATACGGTGACAATACATTCGATACACTCAAGTTAAATGAGTGGTCAGTCATGTGTGGACGGGTTGCAAGATGTTCTTGTTGAACCCTAGTGTATCCCCTCTAAAGTACATTGATCGGAAGGTGGTCCCATACCTTTTCATTGTTGGGATCTATTATCAAATAAGCACCTTGTGGTTTTTGATAATATAATGAATATGTAGAGCATGAGATGCAAGCGTTCTGCTAGATGGTCGTTTATTTGTGATTTGATATACATTATTATAATATCAGTGGATTTTGATATATATATATAATGTTTTGGGTTGTCGTAAGGTAAAAAAACATCTGTATTTATGTGTGGTTTAGTCTTACAATTCAAAAAGGATTTTCTAAAGTTAAGCAAGTTGGATGATACCCTTAAACTTGGTGAGTTTTACTCACGCTGGTTCACCACACTGATCCATGGCATTTGCAATGCTAGGGTCAGACCGAGTTTTTTTTCAGGTTCAGGTTAAGATGTGACGAATCTCAAAAGACAAGCTGAAGGAGTCTAAACGTATTAATATTTATTCCGCTGTGTGTTGTATATAAGGACAAGATATTATAATTGTCCATATGTATTGGTTCTGCTACACTCTGGTGAATGTAATTATTATAAAAATAGTTTATAAAGATTTATTTCTCTATTATATTTTGTTCCACTACGATGTAAGACTCTGATTCTGTGTTGTGTTGATCTTCTTCTTATTTTCTAAATTTTCTTCCTTTCTTCTCTCACCCTCTAATTTCTTTCTCCTAACTATCGCCTTTTCATGTGATTTGGGTTGTACATGAGTCGTAATTGTCAACTCAAAAGGAATGAAAAAGTTGGATCGTTACAGGGAAGGATAAACGTTCTAGGTTCAGTTGACAACATCATAAAGCACAAAAACATATCTAAACCCTATTTCGGGGGTTAACCCAAATGAAATTGTTAGAAAATCCCTTCAAAAAAGATAAAGTAAGGTTTTTAGTACATGCTTTTGGGGTATAAGAAAGACAAGTCACGAGTGGTACAACATGAAGGGCGAAGGATCCAAATCTAGAACCTTTAAGTGCTAATGACAAAACATACGACAAATTTGAAGAGGAGCCGAAAGCTCTGACATGACCATCTATTTCGCATTCATCTAAAAATATCCTCCGTTAAATCCCTTAGAAGCTGCCACTTGGATTTTCTCTCAAAGAAAACCCACAAATGCACCAGCAAAGCCTCCGTGATTAACCCATATCGGGTGACTGGAGCAGGGCACTTGAACAAAAAGAAGGGTCAATTTGCACCTATAAATAGGACCCCAAGGACAAAAAATGGGGACATTCAGTTCATTCCCAGATATTTTAATCTCATATTATAGGATGAAACCCTAATTTCTATATCAATTAGGTAAAAGTATTTGTAACATTGTATACATGTAATAAAGGAGAGACACATGATTATTAAGGTAATTATGAGAAATTCTATTCAATAAGATACATTTTTATCATCATTCGCTAACATTGTAGGTACAATATGTAAATAATGTATATATTTAGTTTATTTTCATACCTTGATCCGTGACCGCCCTTAAGATCCTTATCCATAGAATTGTGATTATCCTAAAATCGTGTAAGGATCTCCCTATTAAGTGGCCTATTAGATTTAGGTGCCAGTCTAGGGTAATGGTTTCCATCCCATTAAATCTTCGAGAAACTAAGGATAATTTATATAAACCTATCATTTGATGATCGTTTTAGAAAATCTGGCCAATTAGGGGTTCAGCTTCGTGATCCTTGGGCACCCAGAGAAATTACTCCAATACTTTAAGATAGTTTTGAGGAAAAATATTATAAAAGGATGATTATTCCATATAGAAGATAAAGGAAAACTCATGATCAGTTTTTTCCTCAATAGGGAATTTACCTTTAGGATCCTACAGAGGCATTTTGGTGGAAACCCCAGTAAGCTAGTAATTCTTGAGTTTGAGATTTCCCTTGTCACAAAGTGTTAGTTCTACCGTAAGATCTTGCTTTTGGGGTGTTAACCATAAATTTAGATAACGTAATATATATTACTAATATATATATATATATATATCCTATTATATATATATTACAAACTAAATAAATTAATAACCGCTTTTCCTCTCCCTTGGGGAGAGGAAGGCGGTCCACTTTTCATCTTAAAATCGGTGGCTCAATTTACTTCTCTGTTAGATAATCCAGGCAAACTCCATTGTCTCTCGGTAGTATCAGCTCTCAATTGCAACCCTAGTTTCAGATCCTTCTCCAAGTTGTATCACCGAAGATCAAGCCATCAGTGGACATGTGAAATATGGTGAAATCGATTTAAATGAGTCATAAAAATCCAGATCTCCTCGGTCCTCCAACCGATCATCCTTAATTCGCACCAATTATCGATTTAGATTTGATTTCCGAAAGGTTAATTACCCCAACTCCTTTTCATGGATCAAATTAACTACTGCTAATAATTGGATCTTGAAGTGTTATTTGCTCGACAAGATCAAGCCATTAGGAACCAAGCTTTGTTGGTGACAATATAAGCATTTCTTCAATTCGATCTCAGAAAAACGGTAAGAAATTGATTCAAAGAATTTGATTTGGGTGTTATTAATTCTTTTATATAGACTGAGAATTCCACATGGAATTTGATTTGGGTGTTACCTTGGTCATTTTGATTTTAACCGGAAACCATGAAATTCCTAGCGCTGATTTGTGGATTGATCAATTCCCAGAACATAACCGGTTTCATTCTACAAAATCGACTATGGATGAAGCCAAGTCAACAGTTTTGTGCCAAAGATAACCGATCTTACTCGATGTAAGTGAAACAATTTATTATCAGCCAACTGCTTTTCTATTGAGTTTTTTAGGCTTTAGATTTCAAAATAGCTTGTGCTGAAACTTAAAACCTGAATTTCAGTGATTAAATTCATGAAGGATTTATAGATTTTTTGGTTGCTGATGATATTTGCTATTAAAAGGGGGAGATCCATCGTTTAATTCAATAATTGGAGTAGAAACTTGGTCAAACAACCATATATTAAGACGACATTTGGTTTATGCTTTCCTGATTCATGTACCCTTTTATGGGTTTGGGAAGTAGCAACAGTATGTTATTATTAATGGATAGAATGGGTTTGAAAATTGATATTCCGCATGTATTTCATAAACTGAGACGTTGTCGATGAAGACATGGTTATTTATGATGCTAAAATTATGGAGAAAGTGTACAACTTTATATGGCAGTTCAGCATATTAAGTGGATGATGTGCAACTTCTAATTTAAGAGATCATGGATATTTCTGCGCTGGGACTAGAAAATCATAGTTGTTGTTCAATGTTAGCACAGTGCTACAAGTTGGTTAAGACTAACGAAATGGTGGCAAACTGTTTTAATCTCTGCCACTCAAAGAAAAGAATCGAAGGATAGTAATAGAGGATTAGAAGTGCAGCGGGATCGAACTTGCTATGGAGTTGGTAACCTCATCATGGGTTCAAGACTCTCTTATAGGATTTAATTTAGTACTTCGTATGTATTTATTTTATGCTTTTCAGATTGTATGCAGGTTTGTATGCTAACCTTATTATGTAATTTTCTAGTTGTTAATAAAAGTGAACCAATTTTCAGAAAAATATATATATTATTGTTAACTGAATTAATCGATTCAACCAACTTTAATCGAAGCGCATTAACTGACGAATTAGCCTAATCGAAAATTTGGTTAACTAATGGTTCGATTAACCAAAAATATTAACCGATGGGTTCAGTTAACCAACCGTATCCACTCGCATTCGAGATTACAACCCTCAATTTCAAGGGCACGAGGTAGGCCCCTCTGTTTTCGGAGTATAGTGAAACTCAATTGGTTTACCGGGCTATAATCATAACCAATTGATTTCAGCAAGCTACAATCACACCCAACTGATTTATTAGCCACAGTCACACCGTTTCAAGTTACTTTTATGGATAGAGAGATTTAATATATTCCCGTTGACTGCAAATGATCCTCTAACTTTAAATATCACTAAGAACTTTGAGAGAAAGTGACAGAGAATCAAACTAGAGATGATTCAGGTTTGATTCACTTAGGATTTTGGCAGAATTTTGTTAAGAATGTTTAGAAAATAAGCGTGGAGAAGAAGAAGTGAAAAAAGGAAGAAAAACTGCTTGAAAATTCGTTAAAAACATATAGTATTCATAGGTAATTAATAGCCATGTCCATTTCGGAAAAGATATGACGAAAAGACACTCCTGTTGAAATTTGATTTTTGAAAACAACTATCATCATGTCGACATAGAGGGATGGAGGATTTTGACATGCCTATGTATATTTTGAAAATTGTTTTTAAATGATTTCTATTCAAAATTTATTGAAATAATCTTGAGACTTATAAATCATTTTGAATTTTTTTAAATAATCTTTAGATAAAAACTTTGAAACATTAAACATATGTATAATAAAAATATATAAAGAACTATAGATTAGAATATAAGAGATTACACTATAAAAATCTTAAAATATAATTTTTGAGATTGTGGGTAAAACAATGAAGTCACGAGAAGATGATTTGAGGATAGATTTTGAAATTGAGAGTAATATATTTTAAATCAAGGCTAAATAACTTAAGAAATAGTTTTTAATTTGAGGCTAAAATACCTAAACCAAAAGAGATGATTTAAATTATAGTTTTGGGAAAAATAGTTTAAAATCTAAAACATGTTATTTTTTAAACGTTTGTGCATTTCATTCCACAATTAAAATAAGAATAAAGATTTTGGTGCTAATATGAAGTTTTAACATAAATCTAAACTCTATCACTTTTCTCGATTTCTTGAATTCTTGATCTCTTAAAATCTTGAAACTCATGAGTGTTCAGTCTTGGCATCTTCAATCTTGAATTCATCAGTCTTGATTCTTTATATTGTACAACCTTCATTTTTTAGTACATGCATATATATATATATATATATATATATATATATATATATATAACCTACATATGCATATATCTGGACAAGAATGTTTGTATTCATATTTATAACGAGTCCTAAGGTTGTTGTCATCAAAACCATCTTCTCAAGAACTAATAATATAAGTGTCAACTTTTAAGAGCTAAAAAAACGTGTTGTCATTGTTACTCATATATGATTCATAGTCAATATTAATGGTGTTTTTGGGACATATTTGATAAATTATGTTTACTTATTATTAAGGTTAAACAATTTGCAGTTAATGGGTCTATAACCATAATTAGCGATGTTAGGTTAAATCACTTGATGGACTCGCCTGCTTTGGTGTGAAGTTGGGTCCCTTTTAAGAGAAACTTAAGGTCTTTAATACACTTATGAGTTTCCAAGTTATTAGCTTAACCATTGAAACCACATATTTATCGTGTAATTTGTACAAATTGAACTTGCAACATGTGTTGTGAGACTTCAATAAAATCTTTGTTGTTCAAAAAAAATTCACTACTCAGACTAAGTCAGTATACATAAATCTTTAAAGTTTAAGAAGAAATTCATTGCTTAGATTTGGTTTCAAATCACTGCTTTCATATGTTAAGCTTGAACTCAATTCATTATATATTAATTCAATCGAACGTTACTGATATAAGAAACATTCTTTTTGTTTAGACAATTTTTCATTCACCTTTTTACAAATTTTGTTTTAATTAATGGGGATTGCTAGATCATTACAAAAAAAATCAAAATCTCTTCATTACTTGACATTTTGCATTCTTTTTATTAAAATTGAATATTTTATTTACATGTTTAAGTAGTACTTAACATACTACATGGCTATGCAGTTAAAGCCCCGCAATATCCCCGCTATAGCTTGTAACACTCTTCAACCACTACGCTATTTTAGTTTAGCACTGATGAATAGTAGATCCGCTTTTAGCCACGCTATTCTCCATTGCATCCGCTAAAATCATGGCATTTTAGCACCCGCTTTGTAACACCCTGAATTTTGAATAATTGAATTAACTAAATTTAAGAACACTTAATTTTTAAAAGAGGAATGAAGGGAAACGGGTTACACCATTGCTTTCGTCTCGGAATTCTGCATGGAATAGAGTCCAAGTTTTTGAAAAACGGATTCTGGACGAAGGAGATATGGCCCTTGGAAGATAAGAGGAAGAAAAAAATATTGAGCAGGCCGACTAGGTAGGTCGACCTCCCAAGGGGGGAGGTCGACCATAGGTTCGACCTGGGTACTCCTAGGTCGACCTGGGGGTCGACCTCCCCCTTGGGGGGTCGAATCTGGTTCGGCCAGGTTGCTGGATGGTGCGATTTTTGGGCCCGAGACGATTTTTGATGGTCCAGATCAGTTCTAGGGTTAATCCTAAGGCCTAAATAACTACCTACACCTATATATATACCCTGATACCTAACCCTAATTCATAAATATTATCTATGACACCATTATGCTGTCAAACTCTCTCTTAAACCCTAGCCGCCGCCTTTAAAACAAATCTCAAGTATTCAACTTCAACTCAAAGCTAAACAACAACGAATTTGTCTTCTTCAAAGGAGAGCTAAATCAATTTCAGAGCTCAGATTTCATAACTCAAGACCTTCTTTGAGTTGTGAGTTCGATTTCTTTAATAGGATAATTAACAATTTAATTAGGTTGAGTTATGATATGGGTTATATGTTTATGTTGTGAATCATTGACCGTTATGTTATTATTTATGGTGTAAATCTATGATGTTATTATCTATGTTGTGAAGCTGTGATGTTATTATCTATGCTGTAAATCTATGTTAATTGTTGGCTTATGTACAATTAATTCATAATGATGCTTCATATGCTAGTTTGGTTATGTTTGTTGGAACTAATTCATATGCTACATCATATGTAAGTTTAACTTGATAATTCTATATGCAAGTTTGGATGTTAAATTAGATATGAATCATATGCAAGTTAATGAGAATCACATACCACCTTACAAGTTTCACGACTTCTATTTTATGTAAGCTTGGATCTAAAGTTTAGGCTAAGACATGTGTGAGTTATATGCTAGTATACAAAATTCTATATGCTAGTTTACATGTAGATCTTAATTTACATGTTTGGATGCAAGTTTACACCATAGTTTATGTTGCATAAATCACATATGCAAGAGTATATATATATATATTAGAGTATGAATCATATGATGTAAGTTTGTGACTATTTCCTAGGCAAGTTTACATATTATGATTAGATCTATGACATCCATAGTTTATGAAAGTTTGTGACTTTGGCCTATGCAAGTTTTAGATGAAAAACCTTATTCACACATGCAAGTTCACCCCTTATGTTTAGATCTAGTTTTTATTCTATGCATGTTGTGGTGTTTTCTTTTTATTCCAAAAGTTAGACTATTCGAGTCTAATGTATATTTCACGTTAAAAGAACGACCGTACAACGTGGGGCAATGGGATAATATTAAAAGATTTAATATCGAGAATTGGCATAAATGCCTTAAATGTGATGTTAATAGGTATAATTTTATATACCATAAATAGATGGACATAATTAAGGTGTTAATTATGGACATAATTAAATTTGTAATTGATTGACAATTTGAATAGGGAAAATTAATTCAAATTGGGGATAATTAATTATGTATAATAATAAACCGCCTAAGACATGAGGTTAGACTCGTTTGTGGTGTAAGACTGCCCGGACCAGCCCGACAAATCCAGCTGCCACAAATGCCAGTCTAATGTGGAGGTCCTAGGCATAAATTAAATGCGTAACAGTTGTAAAGACACGAGGATAGGCTCGTTTGTGGTGTAAGACTAGCCGGACCCGCCCGGCAAATCCAACTGCCACAAATGCCAATCTAATGTGGGAGGTCTTTACAAGGTTACGGTCTTAATGAATTAAGAAACACTCAACCAGATAAACATGTAGTGGGACATGAGGGGGTTAAGTGGGCGCCTTGGGTAGCATGTGGAATTTAGTGGGTGCCTTGGGTGGCATTTGAAATACGATTAGATGCACTTAACCAAGATTGAAACATGTAAGAAGACATGAATAAGAATGGGGTTAAGTGGGGAAAACCTTAGAGGGGACCAAGCATAGGTGGAAAGCTTGTGTCATGCATGGGGGCCCTTTTCAAACCAGTAACCCATTAAGTATCTTTGTGGGCTCGACCCAAGTCGAGGACGGGACACACGTACTTGATTTGATTGTAAGAGGTCAAAATGGGTCAGCGGTGGCAACACAAGTCCAACGGGTTCATATGCGTGTGTGGGCCTGGGCTGGTAGGTAAGACGTTGTCGCATCGTTTAGATATAAGCCATGCATTTTTGGTTGTATCGGGTTGCCACTTTGGGAAGTGATACACTCCACTATGGGGCCAACACGGATATCTACGAGTTAGGGAGCCGATCGAATGGGGGTAGTGGGTACACCTAGTGGAGATAGGGGCAGACGTCACCTATGGAGGTAGCTAGGGGTACACGAAACTACAATTAGCATTATTAAGTTTTGTAGGCGGGATCAACCTTTAGGGTGACTAGTGGTGGTGCAGTATAGTAATTATCCTATAGTGATTAGGAGCGCCTTTAACGTTATCTTTGTTCATCTTATTTCCTTTGTTTGCTCTGGCATACCGAATTGTTCACAGCCATTTCCTTATTTTCCATCTTATGCCTTATTCTAGTTATTTTGATAATTATATTGTTAAAGTTATCGCACTCACTAGACTTTATGTCTGACCCCCTTTTCTTTCCACCTCTTTTCTTCCTTTCCCCCGCCCCTCAGGTTTGCGAGGAGGGAATACTACAGCTTAGTGCCGATTTCTTTTAGTTGCTTGAAAAGAGTAGATGTATCGCTTGGGACTCTCTCATCTTTATGGCTTTGCTTATGCTCAGTGGGGATTTATGCATTTATGTTATTTAAGTATTTGCTTCTTTATGTACATTGAAGTTTTTGGAAAAGACTATTAATCCTGATGTAATGGTTTTGAAGACTACTTATGTAAACTCGTTTTGAGTTATGATGCTATGAAATAAGCTTTAACTTCCGTTGTGTTGTTTTATTTATTTATTCTTGTAATTTATCTATTCTATACAACAATAACGCTTTATGGAAATTGATGCATTCCCTTTGTGAGTGACATTAATGGACATGGGGTGTTACACGTGGTATCAGAGCTATGGTTACAAGAACAGATAAAAAGTTTTGAAAAGTGTTTTCAAATGTATTATTTTCCTAGAAAGTATTTTCAAAATCTTGTTTTAAAGAAGCTATTTTCAAGGAAAGTTTACTTTAAAGAGCATAATCCCCTCAAGCTATACATCTCTCTTTCGCTTCCCTTGTTTTGAAACTCTTTCTTTTTCTTTTCAGCATGACTGGAGCATCTGAGATACCAGAGGGTGTTCATGTACTCAGTTGGTTTTGTCAGTATCTCGAGGCTAGGGCCGCTGCCGTGGGTCCGGCCAATGTTCCTCCTCCCCCAGCTCCAGTCCTTCCTCCGCGTGGAGATACTTTCTCCAAGATATGTAATGACTTTCGATCGATGGGTGGAAAATCTTTTAGTGGGACTGAAACGTTCACTGAAGCTAAAAATTGGTTGAAAGAAGTGGAGGATCTGTTTGGCATTTTTGATTTGGACGATTGTAAGAAGGTCCAACTGGCTGCTTGGTTGATGAAGGAAGCTTCATTTTGGTAGGAGGTCACTAATGGAGAGCATCCAGTGAAACATGGCCGGATTTCAGGCATAGGTTTGAGGCAAAGTTTCTCTCACGGGCAGAAGAGAATTTATATATGGAAAGATTTTTGGCGTTGAAGCAAGGGAATCTATCAGTGAAAGAATACGTCAACAAGTTCAATCAGTTGGTGAGATTTGGCTTAGACTTGGTGAATACACCCGAAAAGAAGGCCCTGAGATTTGTTAAGGGTTTGAACGAACCGCTACATGGGTTAGCTATGACCCACATCCCTATGGGGGCCACCTTTGAGAGACTGGTTGATATGGCGCTTATGCATGAAGAGGAGAAAGGCGCCAATGCTAATAAGGCACCTGAGAAGGAAGGAGACCAATAGAAACCACAACAACAAAACAAGAAGGGCGGGAAGAACAATAATGGCAAAGGAAAGAAGAAGTGCTTTAATTGTGGGACACCAGGCCATCTGAGTAAAGACTGTAGGAAAAAGAAGAAGACTGGCTGTTTCCACTATGGTGAGATAGGTCATCTAGTTAAGGACTGCCCAAGGAATCAGGGACAAGGGCAAAGATCTTCTGGAGGATAGCTTCAGGCTCTCATGGCACGGGGGCAGGCAAGGGAGCAGGTCCAGGCTCTCGCGGTCCCACCGCTACAAGAACGAGGTAGAAACATTTCCGTTGAGAGTTTAGTTTTTCTGTTTGATCATCCTATCTGTACTTTATTCGATTCTGGCGCACCACATTCATTTATCTCTACATCATTAGTTGAAACACTGCACTTAAATACTAGTCTTGTTGTGGATCCCATTATAGTCCCAAATCCTATTGGTGGGTCGGCTCATTTATCCATGGTTTGTAGGGATTTGAGATTGTCTATCTTAGGCATTGGTTTTGAAGGTAACGCTTTTGTGCTTGGTTTTATGGGCTATGGGTTGATTCTAGGGATGGATTGGCTAGCCAGATATGGTGCCATCCTAGATTGTGAACGGAGGGTAGTAAAATTGTTGACTCGTAGTGGAAAGACCCTTGATATTTCTTGTGACCCTAGAGGATCGGTGATGCTTAGTTACCTTGAGTCACTTGGCGCATCCAATGATGATTTACTTTCTGTTCGTATAGTCCGTGAATATGTTGACGCATCACTGAGGTTAGGGGCCTACCCCCCAAAACGTGAGATAGACTTTCATATTTATTTTGTGGACAATGCAAAACTGGTATCTCTTCCAGTACGCTACATGGCTCTTCGTGAGAGGAGGGAGCTCAATAAGCAAGTAGGGGAGTTGCTTGAGAAGGGGTTCATAAGACGTAGTATATCGGAGTGGGGTGCTCCAGTAGTATTTTCCACGTAGGCGGACGGGTCCCTTAGAATTTGTGTGGACTATAGAGAACTTAATAAGCCTACTAAGAAGAATAGGCACCCACTTCCGACGATTGACGATCTCTTCGATCAGTTAGCTGGCGCCTCAGTGTTTTCGCAGTTGAACTTAGACACTGGTTTCCATCAGTTGAGAGTGGTTGAGGATAGCATAGACAAGACTGCCTTTAGGACCCTGGACGGTTTCTATGAGTGGCTTGTAATGCCCTTCGGTCTGACAAACGCCCCCGCATACTTTGTTGACTTGATGAGTAGGGTGTTTAGAGAGTACCTTAATAAATTTGTGGTGGTCTTTGTGGATGACATCTTGGTCTTTTCTAAGAGCGAGGAAGAGCACGCCCTACATCTTAGGGAAGTGTTGGAGAGCCTTCGAGCGCATAACCTTAAAGCTAAATTTTCTAAATGTCACTTTGGAGGAAGGAAGTGCGATTCTTAGGGCACGTGGTTTCCAAAGAAGGGATAGCTGTGGATCCCGCGAAGGTGGTGGCCATCCAAGATTGGAAGGTCCCTAAAAATGCTACTGAGGTGAGGAGTTTCTTGGGGTTGGCTGGCTACTATAGGAAGTTTATCAAGGACTTCGCAAAGATATCAGCCCCATTGACACGCTTGACGAAGAAGAACCTAGTTTTCACGTGGGATGTAGATTGTAATGATGCGTTCCAACGTTTAAAAAGAGCTTTGACCACAGCCCCAGTCTTAGTGTTGCCAGATGGGAGCAATCCATTTACCGTTTATACCGATGCTTGTGGGACAGGACTAGGTGCAGTCTTAATGCTAGAGGGGAGGGTAATAGCCTATGGAGGAAGGCAGTTGAGAGCACATGAGAGAAATTACCCTACACATGACCTAGAGTTGGCCCCTATTGTTTTCGCGCTTAAGTCTTGGCGCCATTATCTTTTTGGCGAGAAATTCGAATTGTTCACAGACCACAAATCGCTGAAATACTTGTCCTCTCAGAAGGACTTCAACTTAAGACAACAAAGGTGGATGGAATTCTTTGCGTCCTACGATTTCGAGATAGCATACACCCCAAGCAAGGGTAACATGGTGGCAGACGCCTTAAGTAGGAAAAGGTTGTCCTTGAGTCCATTGTTTGTTGAGCGGCAAAGCTTAGAGTTTATCTTTACGTTTGACTTTAGACCTTCCATTGACTTTGTACCCGGTTTGCTAGCATCCTTATAGGTCAGATCTACGCTTTTGGGACAGATTGGTGAGGCACAACGAGATGACCCACAGTTGGTTGAGTTAGTAGGTAAGCTCATAAGGGGGAGTCATCGAGCCATCTCAGTAGGTATACCCTAGATGATAAGGGTTGGTTACGTAGGGACGATAGACTTTGTGTACCACGAGACGAGAACATGAGGAAGACCATTTTTGATGATGCACATCGTTCGAAGATGACCATTCATCCCGGCGGGGACAAGATGTACATGGACATGAGATGAGTTTACTTTTGGGTCGGAATGAAGAAGGATGTGGCCGAGTTCGTCGCTAGATGCTTCGTGTGCCAACAAGTAAAAGCAGAGCAAAAGAAGCCCGGTGGGCTGCTTCACCCATTGGAGGTCCCACAATGGAAGTGGGAGAGTGTCTCGATGGACTTTGTTGATGGGTTACCGAGATCGAGGAAGGGTAATACGGGGTTTTGGGTCGTGGTAGATAGACTTACTAAGAGCACCCATTTCATTCCCGTGAAGAGTAAGAGGACTGCTCCATGGTTAGCCTCCGTATACATTCGAGAGATAGTTCTTTGCACGGTGTTCCTTCTAGCATAGTGAGCGATCGCGATTCTATCTTTACTAGCGAGTTTAGGAAGAGCTTGCAAGAGGCGGTAGGGACTCAGTTATGTTTGAGCACCACATATCATCCTCAGATGGACGGCCAGACCTAGAGGGTGAATCGTATTCTAGAGGACCTTCTAAGGCTATGTGTTTTAGACTTCGGAGGTACATGGGAGGAGCATCTTCCTTTGGTCGAGTTCGCGTATAATAATAGTTTTCAGTCTAGCATTAGCATGGCACCTTTCGAGGCTCTTTATGGAAGGCCTTGTCGTTCACCTACATGTTGGTGGGAGTCTACGGATAAGATCTTACTTGGGCCTGATATATTTGAGAGACTTCGGAAAAGATCGATTTGATTCGAAGGAGGATGAAGACGGCGAAAGATAGGCAGAAATCGTATGCGGACAAGAGGAGGACAGATCTTGAATTTGATATAGGGGACATGGTCTTTATCAAGGTGTCTCCATTATGGAATGTTGTTCGCTTTGGGTCCATTGGGAAGTTAGCACCAAGGTTCGTAGGGCCGTTTCCTATTAAGGAGAGGATTGGACAGATGGCGTATAGAGTGGAATTGCCCGAGAGACTTAGTGGTGTACACGACGTATTCCATGTATCACATTTGAGGAAGTGCTTGCACGAGACCGCGGAAGTGGCAGAGTCGAGCTTGCTTAGAGAGGTGGATATAGAGCGTGATGTGACGATTTGACGAGCTCCTACATGCATTCATGGGTCGGAGATTAAGAAGTTGAGGAATCGAGAGGTCAAGCTAGTCAAAGTGCAATGGGGAAATAATGAGAGCGACGCTACTTGGGAGACAGAAGAGAAGATACGTTCATTGTACCTTTTTCTTTTCGAGGGTATGTCTTTTAATTTCTCCTTTATCGCTTAGCTTGTACTTGTTCTATCTTTAGTATGTCCTCTTGCTAGTACCTTTGACCTTTAGATAGGGTAGTCCTATGGTTGAAACATGTGTTTGAGACATGTTATGTATGGTGGATGCATGTGGATGCAAGTGTTTGCTAGTGGTTGCTCGTGGATGCATATACACACACTTTAGGCACTAGATCGGCTCAGTCACTTTCATATTGCATATTGCATATAAATGGATGTATTTAGTAAAATAAATGTACATTGAATGTGTGTATCATATGGATGTTGCATTTGAATGAATGGTTGTGCACACATGTAATAATGATATGTATAGGGTTCCTTGCAAACATGATGGATACATGGCACTATCATTATTTGCATTAAGGAGGTCGACTGAATCAGTGGACCACCTAATTTTGCATTAGTATACGAACATATACACACACTATGCATGTGTACATGAAAAGCATTAGAAATCTTTTAAGGACCATGGTTGCTAGTGGTTGATGGTTGAGTAGATGGAAGATTGGATGGTAGGATACGTTCTTCTTGACTTAGAGATTTCGAGGACGAAATCCATTAAGTAGGGGAGATTGTAACACCCTGAATTTTGAATAATTGAATTAACTAAATTTAAGAACACTTAATTTTTAAAAGAGGAATAAAGGGAAACGGGTTGCACCATTGCGTTCGTCTCGGAATTCTGCATGGAATAGAGTCCTAGTTTTCGAAAAACGGAGTCCGGTCGAAGGAGATATGGCCCTCGGAAGATAAGAGGAAAAAATATTGAGCAGACCGACCAGGGAGGTCGACCATAGTGTCGACCTGGGTATTCCCAGGTTGACCTGGCGGTCGACCTCCCCCTTGGGGGGTCGAACCTAGTTCGACCAAGTTGCTGGATGGTGTGATTTTTGGGCCTAAGACGATTTTTGATGGTCCAGATAAGTTCTAGGGTTAATCCTAAGGCCTAAATAACTTCCTACACCTATATATACACCTTAAGACCTAACCCTAATTCATAAATATTATCTATGACACCATTATGCTGTCAAACTCTCTCTTAAACCCTAGCCGCCGCCTCTAAATCAAATCTCAAGTATTCAACTTCAACTCAAAGCTAAACAATAACGAATTTGTCTTCTTCAAAGGAGAGCTAAATCAATTTCAGGACTCAGATTTCATAACTCAAGACCTTCTTTGAGTTGTGAGTTCGATTTATTTAATAAGATAATTAACAATTTAATAGGTTGAGTTATGATTTGGGTTATATGGTTATGTTGTGAATCATTGACCGTTATGTTATTATCTATGTTGTAAATCTATGATGTTATTATCTATGTTGTGAAGCTATGATGTTATTATCTATGCTGTAAATCTATGTTAATTGTTGGCTTATGTACAATTAATTCATAATGATGCTTCATATGCTAGTTTGGTTATGTTTGTTGGAACTAATTCATATGCTAAATCATATGTAAGTTTAACTTGATAATTCTATATGCAAGTTTGGATGTTAAATTAGATATGAATCATATGCAAGTTAATGAGAATCACATACCACCTTACATGTTTCACAACATCTATTTTACGTAAGCTTGGATCTAAAGTTTAGGCTAAGACATGTGTGAGTTATATGCTAGTATACAAAATTCTATATGCTAGTTTACATGTAGATCTTAATTTACATGTTTGGATGCAAGTTTACACCATAGTTTATGTTGCATAAATCACATATGCAAGTATATATATATATTGGAGTATGAATCATGTAATGTAAGTTTGTGACTATTGCCTATGCAAGTTTACATATTATGATTAGATCTATGACATTCATAGTTTATGCAAGTTTGTGACTTTGGCCTATGCAAGTTTAAGATGAAAAACCTTATTCACACATGCAAGTTCACCCCTTATGTTTAGATCTAGTTTTTATTCTATGCATGTTGTGGTGTTTTCTTTTTATTCCATAAGTTAGATTATTCGAGTCTAAGGTATATTCCACGTTAAACGAACGACCGTATAACGTGGGGCAACGGGATAATATTAAAAGATTTAATATTGAGAATTGGCATAAATGCTTCAAATGTGATGTTAATAGGTATAATTTTATATACCATAAATAGATGGACATAATTAAGGTGTTAATTATGGACATAGTTAAATTTTTAATTGATTGACAATTTGAATAGGGGAAATTAATTCAAATTGGGGATAATTAGTTATGTATAATAATAAACCGCCTAAGACACGAGGTTAGACTCGTTTGTGGTGTAAGACTGCCCGGACCCGCCCGGCAAATCCAGCTGCCACAAATGCCAGTCTAATGTGGGATGTCTTAGGCATAAATTAAATGCGTAACAGTTGTAAAGACACGAGGTTAGGCTCGTTTGTGGTGTAAGACTGCCTGGACCCGCCCGGCAAATCCAGCTGCCACAAATGCCAGTCTAATGTATGAGGTCTTTACAAGGTCACGGTCTTGATGAATTAAGAAACACTTAACCAAATAAACATGTAGTGGGACATGAGGGGGTTAAGTGGGTGCCTTGGGTGGCATATGGAATTTAGTGGGTGCCTTGGGTGGCATTTGAAATACGATTGGATGCACTTAACCAAGATTGAAACATGTAAGAAGACATGAATAAGAATGGGGTTAAGTGTGAAAAACCTTAGAGGGGACCAAGCATAGGTGGAAAGCTTGTGTCATGCATGGGGGCCCTTTTCGAACCAGTAACCCATTAAGTATCTTTGTGGGCTCGACCCAAGTCGAGGACGGGACACGCGTACTGGATTTGATTGTAAGAGGTCAAAACGAGTCAGCGGTGGCAACGCAAGTCCAACGGGTTCATATGCGTGTGTGGGCCCGGGCTGGTAGGTAAGACATTGTTGCATCGTGTAGATATAAGTCGTGCATTTTTGGTTGTATCAGGTAGCCACTTTGGGGAGTGATACACCCCACTGTGGGGCCAGCATGGGTATCTACGAGTTAGGGAGCCTATCGAATGAGGGTTGTGGGTACACCTAGTGGAGATAGGGGCAGACGTCACCTATGGAGGTAACTAGGGGTACACGAAACTACCATTAGCAGTTTTAAGTTCTGTAGGCGGGATCAACCTTTACGGTGACTGTGGTGGTGCAGTATAGTAATTATCTTATAGTGAATTAGGGCGCCTTTAACGTTTTCTTTGTTCATCTTTTTTTTTTGTTTGCTCTGTTATACCCAATTGTTCACAATCATTTCCTAATTTTCCAGCTTATGCCTTATCCAAGTTATTTTGATAATTATATTGTTAAAGTTATCGCACTCGCCAGACTTTATGTCTGACCCCCTTTTCTTTCCACCTCTTTTCTTCCTCCCCCCCCCCCCTCAGGTTTGCAAGGAGGGAATACTACAACTTAGTGCCGATTTCTTTCAGTTGCTTGAAGGGAGTAGATGTATCGCTTGGGACTCTCTCATCTTTATGGCTTTGCTTATGCTCAGTGGGGATTTATGCATTTATGTTATTCAAGTATTTGCTTCTTTATGTACTTTGAAGTTTTTGGAAAATACTATTGATCCTGATGTAATGGTTTTGGATACTACTTATGTAAACTCGTTTTGAGTTATGATGATATGAAATAAGTTTTAACTTCCGTTGTGTTGTTTTATTTATTTATTCTTGTAATTTATCTGTTCTATACAACAATAACGCTTCATGGACATTGATGCATTCCCTTTGTGAGTGACATTAATGGACATGGGATGTTACATGCTTTAGCAATATTAATATACATATCTTTATTTGACTAGTTCTTTTTAAAAATAATAATTCAATGAAGCTTGTGTAAAGAGATAAAATTAAAGCGTAAATGCCCAATTTATGCTAGAAATCTGTTACACTTATCAAATCTAGTGTGCGTCACGGTGATATTCTTTGATTTTGATATATAAATTTATTAATGTTAGCTTCTTCTACAAATATAATGTGATAATGATAACTAGTTAATCTTTAAATATTTGGTTTTACATCTAATGAACATTTTTGCGCTTCCGCTATATCCTGCTACACCTTTTTACCCCTCCACCACTATAGAACTGCTAAGCTCTTTAACTGCATAGCTACATGACAAGTGGGTTCGACCCCGTAAGGCAAGGATCGACCTCACGGTCTCTTGCACTATGTCCAAGTGCCCTAAACAGTTTGGACAAGGTGCTTGTTGCATTCTTTATTAATGAAGAAATATTTATATTTACGAAACACTTATTTATTGTGATTGACGGATTCAAAGGAGAATAATTTTACATTTATTTTATTCTCTCTTATTTTCGCCTTCTTTGAAAAAACATTTATAATAAATAAAATTACCTTCTTTATCTTCTGGCTCCATAATTTCTGTAACATAAAAAATATCCTTTAAATATACATAAAACTCTTATGTGGTGACTTTTATAGATCTCCAAATTCTTTAGTCATGAGTGTACAAGCTTGAATTATTGTTGCATTTTCCACAACGAGTGGACAACAATTCTCGATTCTACCATAGTCGTGTTGAATTTCTCTTTTAAGGGAGCGATCTCATCCATGACATCTCGTATCACTTTCACTTTGTTGTACATGCCCATCAATTTCCATCATCTATTACAATAATAGATATTGGCTGAGTGGGCATATATGTTGATATTAAGAAGTGTGATATAATATGTTCACAGTTTATGTTTCTAGTAGATGTAGAACTCGATTTTTCATTACTTAAATTTACGTTGGTTTATTATTCAAATGATGACGTGCTTGTTTGGTAGAAAAGTTAACATAGCGTAAGTCTATGTAATAGAAAATTGAGTGATAAAAAAGATTGATTATATGCTAAAATAAATGTTAGTACATTGGCCTATGATGAAAAAACACGACCACTTTGATTATCTCTGTAACGTTTTGCAGTCGTTGAATCGATTTCAAATCACCTAAACTCAAATAAATGTTGTAGTTTGCCCAAACATTTAATATATAAGAAATGGACAAAAATTGTAAATTTATCCCTAGGAAAAAAAGTAAAATATGTTAACTTGTATAATTCAAGTGTTCTGGTTGGATGGACACACCGTAACACAAAATCCTGAATCTATTGCATTAATTATATAAAAAGTAAATTGTTGTAATTTATAAAAAAAATGAAATAAAACCGTTTTATCACCGCTATTTTGTCACTTTTATTGATGACTGTACTAATTTCACTTATGTATGTCTTATGAAAAATAAAAGTGATGCTTTTGACATGTTTAAAACATTCAAAACTGAATTTGGAAATCAATCCAATAAGAAAATTAAGAGACTTTGTAGAAATAGAGGAACAGAATATGAATCTAGTTCAATTCTGGATTTTTATAAACAACATGGTATAATACATAAGAGAACTGCACCTTATTCAGCTGAAATGAACGGTAAAACTGAAAGAAAAAATAGGGGCTTTATCGAATTGATTGTAGCCATTTTATTAAATTTGGGTGTAGCAAAACATAGTGTGGGATATATTATTAATCATGTGTTATGTTTTGAATAGAATCCCTAAATCAAAAAGTAAAAATTCACCTTTTGAAATTTTGAAGAATTACAAACCCAATGTGTCCTATTTTAGAATTTGGGGATGTTTGCCATATGTTCGTATTCCAGACCCTAAGAAAATAAATTGACAAGTAAAGCATATGACTATGTATTTAGTGCAGGCTATGCTATTAATAGCCAAGTATACAGATTTCATGACTTAAATACACATAACATAATTGAATCAAATGATGCTGATTTTATGAATCGAAATTTCTTTTTAAGTTAAGGAATAGTGGGACACATCAAATAATCCTACACCTATTAGAATAGTGAATATTCTAAAAATGAACATAGAAGAAGTAAAAGAGCTAGAATCCTAAAAGATTTTTGATTAGATTTTTGTACTTTTATTATAGAGGAGGATTCCTTGAACCTCCAAGAGGCCTTACTACACCAAAACAGCAAATTTGGCACATCAGGATATGGAGATTTGATAGAGCTTTAAGCCGTATCAAATTTGATACAGTTTATAGCCGTATCAAATTTCATTTGCTACAGCTTAACCGATCTGCACCTTCTTCAATCCCTAAAATCTAACCATAAATGTAACACCCCACCTCCGTTAAGGTCACTCACAAAGGAAATGTCTTAACTTCGGTGGAGCATTTAGTTAAAAGATGCAGATAAATTACAAGACAAACAAATATAGCAGTGGAAAATATAGTCATTTTATAAACAATGTGTTCAGTCAAGCTTTTACAACAATTGTCTCAATCATACTTAAAAGTAATACATAGAATTTCTGTCTTGATTCAAAAACTTCCAAGTATAAAAGAAGCATAAAAATAACAATGATATTCCCCAATAAAGCATGAACCAGCCATAGCAGTGGAAGAGAGAGTCCAAAGCAATACATCGACTATCTTCGAGCTTGGAAAGAAAAACTAAGCTAAGTGGTGATATTTCCTCCCTGTGAACCCGGGGGGGGGGAAGAGAGGCGAAACAAACTAGGTCAGACATAAGTCTGATAAGTCCAGTGACTTTCAGCATGTAAATAGGAAAAAGCATCATGACACAAATAAACTGAATATAAGACAATACCGTGATAACAAGGATAACAAGATAACATACGATTAGTATAGATATGATAAGGCAAGATAAACTGAATGCACTTATATTCTTTCATTGCTTCGCTACTATCCTGTTATTCTGATTTCTACATCTCTGCACCACCTAACTAGTGCCCCAACTAGTAATCTGTATAAAATGATCATATGATAATGTGATCCCAATCCTCGCAATTGTGGTAACCTTTAGGTGTACATCTAGTATGAGGATCTTACCTCAATCAGCCTAATTGCCATGAAAAAGTTAGATGTACCCTTACTACCTTATCGATCGGCTCCCTACTTGTATTAATTTTCCTTGTGTCTGTGTCAATCGGCCCTCTCTTGCGTGTAGATACCCTGTGATGGTCCCACCATAAGGTGTATCAATCCTTATGATAGCGACCCGGCACGATTCAAGATGCACAGTGTATAACTACTGGTACCCAGTGCCTGCTTTTTCCCACTCCGGAGTACGTGCACGCCCGTAAACCGTCGGAACCTACACTGACGTACCCCCTGCCGCTATTTTGACCGCTTATAATCAGCCCAGTAATCGTGCCCCACCCTGCCTAGTTTCAGGGTACCTTGATACATCTATGTGGGTTACTACTGAAATGGGTCCCCGTTACTAGGGTTTCTTATTGGTTAAGTTTGTGGGCCTATATTTACTATTATTACCCGCCAACCCGATATGTACTTAACCCTCCCACTGATTCAAACATGTTTACATAATGGTTAAGTTTGTAGGCCTGTATTTACTAATATTACCCACCAACCCGATATGTACTTAACCCTCCCACACATTATGTCGTATTGGTTAAGCGTTGTCCATTCATGTTAACTTAACCCTTCTCACTCGTCATGTTGGATTGGTTAAGTGTTTCTTATTGACTTAACCCCATTCATTCATCATGTTATATTGGTTAAGTATTTCCCATTAACTTAACCCCATTCGTTCATCAAGTTACATTGGTTAAGTGTTTCTTATTAACTTAACCCCACGCGTTCATCATGCTGTATTGGTTAAGTGTCATCAATCAATTCAAGTTAACTTAACCCACCCACTTGTCGTGTTACATTGGTTAAGTGTTGCCTTCTTGTGTTAACTTAACCCTTCCACGCATCCTGTTATATTGGTTAAGTGTTGCTCTCTTGTTTTAACTTAACCCTATCCATTCATCATGTCATATTGGTTAAGTGTTTCTTATTAACTTAGCCCTACTCATTCATCATGTTGTACTGGTTAACCTAACCCTGCTCACTTGTTCAATTAACATGTTATAACGGTTAAGTGTTCTAAATTTACTTAACCTCACCTTCTTGTCTACTTAACATGTTATAACGGTTAAGTGTTCTAACTTTACTTAACTCCATCTTCTTGTCTAATTAACATGTTATAATGGTTAAGTGTTCTAAATTTACTTAACCCCCTCTTCTTGTCTAATTAACATGTTATAACGGTTAAGTATTGCCTTAGTTAGCTTAACCCTACCATTCTTAACATGTCTTGTTTATTAGCATTAATTGATTTATTAATGCACCAACCTCTCACATTAGATCTATGTTGTTGCAGTTACAGGATGTGTCGGGCGGTTCTGGGTAGTTTTACACCACAACTCAATCTAACCTTGGGTTTTTCTTGGGCATGATGCACTAACCTCTCACAATAGATAAGTGTTGTTGCGGTTACTAGATGTGTCGGGCGGTTCCGGGCAATTTTACACCGCAACTCAATCTAACCTCGGGTTAGGCATATTTATCTTTTAGCATATTTGCCATACATGTCGAAGTCTAGATTTTATATGCTAATTATCCCAATTCACAAAACTAGTCATGTTCCAATTCTCAAGTTACACCTCAACAAAGCTAATTTCAAGTTATGCCCCATAAATTCAAATTCAAGTTTTTAATCGAAATAGGTTACACCCAATTTTCCTAAATTTGCAATAATAGTCATGCCCCAAAAATCACAATATAGCACATGCCCTAAGGTTTAGTCATACTGCACCGTACAAAATATTCTCCAAAAAACCCCCAATTATGATTCACAGTATAAACTATGCCAAATTATAGCCTTTAATTATAGTGCATGCCAATTACCCAAAATCCCAATTTAGGCGTGTTCACATTTAACAGTTATCCCTATCTTAATATAGGTTTTTCATGCCTAAGCCACATATTACTATACACACTGATTTCCAAGTCATAAACTATCATATATATATATTTGCTCCAATTTTAGGTCTTAAACCACAACATGTACTATGCCTTATATGTTTACAGTTCAATTCACACCCCAAATCCCAAGTCATATGTACAATATACTTTATGCCTCAAATCTCAAGTCATATGTTCGATACACTTTATGTTTTAAATACAACATATCTTATGTCCTCAAATCCGTTACAACTCGGTTATGCCCAATTATACATAATTTAATACTTTTCCCAATTTCAGCGCTGGCCATGTCCAAATCATATATTATGTCCAATTTTTCCCAACGTACGTTCATCTCTTATGAGATTTGGCTTGGGCTCGCAGTAGCCTGGCTATAAAAATAAAAAGGGAAGAAGGAAAGAAGAGACAAAGAATGGACATAATAATATAAATGAGATAGATCCAATGGATACAGAAAGACAGATAGAAATAGGCATAACCTCAGATTCAGATTTGTTACACTATCATAATCACAATTAAATTTTATTTCTGAAAGTAACGTGTAACACCCCATGTCCATTAATGTCACTCACAAAGGGAATGCATCAATGTCCATGAAGTGTTATTGTTGTACAGAACAAATAAATTACAAGAATAAATAAATGAAACAACACAACGGAAGTTAAAACTTATTTCATAGCATCATAACTCAAAACGAGCTTACATAAGTAGTTTCCAAAACCATTACAACAGGATCAATAGACTTTTCCAAAAACTTCAAAGTACACAAATAAGCAAATACTTAAATAACATAAATACATAAATCCCCACTGAGCATAAGCAAAGCCATAAAGATGAGAGAGTCCAAAGCGATACATCTACTCTTTTCAAGCAACTGAAAGAAATCGGCACTGAGCTGTAGTGTTCCCTTCTTGCAAACCTGAGGGGGGGGGGAGGAAGAAAAGAGGTAGAAACAAGGGGGTCAGACATAAAGTCTGGCGAGTGCGATAACTTTAACAATATAATTATCAAAATAACTAGACTAAGGCATAAGTTGGAAAAATAAGGAAATGACTGTGAACAATTAGGTATGACAGAGCAAACAAAGGAAATAAGATGAACAAAGATAACGTTAAAGGCGCACCTAAACCACTATAAGATAATTACTATACTGCAAACCACTAGTCACCCTAAAGGTTGATCCCGCCTATAGAACTAAATAATGATAATGGTAGTTACGTGTACCCCTAGTTGCCTCCATAGGGGCCGTCTGCCCCTATCTCCACTAGGTGTACCCACTACCCCCATTCGATCGGCTCCTTAACTCGTAGATACCCGTGCTGGCCCCACGGTGGGGTGTATCACTCCCCAAAGTGGCAACCCGATACTATCGAAAATGCACGGCTTATATCTACACGATGCAACAACGCCTTACCTACCAGCATGGGCCCACACACGCATATGAACCCGTTGGACTTGCGTTGCCACCGCAGACTCGTTTTGACCTCTTACAATCAAATCCAGTACGCGTGTCCCGTCCTCGACTTGGGTCGAGCTCAAAGATACTTAATGGGTTACTGGTTTGAAAAGGGCCCTCATGCATGACACAAGCTTTCCACCTATGCTTGGTCCCCTCTAAGGTTTTTTCCCACTTAACCCCATTCTTATTTATGTCTTCTTACATGTTTCAATCTTGGTTAAGTGCATCTAACCGTATTTCAAATGCCACCCAAGGCACCCACTTAACCCCCTCATGTCCCACCACATGTTTTATCTGGTTAAGTGTTTCTTAATTCATTAACACCGTAACCTTGTAAAGACCTCCCACATTAGACTGGCATTTGTGGCAGCTGGATTTGCCGAGTGGGTCCGGGCAGTCTTACACTACAAACGAGCCTAACCTCATGTCCTTTACAACTGTTACGCATTTAATTTTTGCCTTTGACCTCTCACATTAGACTGGCATTTGTGACAGATGGATTTGTCGGGCGGGTCCGGGCAGTCTTACACCACAAAAGAGTCTAACCTCGTGTCTTAAGCGGTTTATTATTACATATTTCATTTAACCCCAAATTGGATTAATATCCCTAATTTGAATTGTCAATCAATTCCAAATTTAACTATGTCTATAATTGACACCTTATTTATGTCCATTTATTTATGGTATATAAAATTATACCAATTAACATCACAAATAGATTATATGCCATTTAAGGCATTTATACCAATTCTCAATATTAAATATTTTATTATTATCTCATTGCCCTACGTTGTACGTTCGCTTAACATGACATATATGTATATTAGACTAACAAATAGTCTAACACACATAAAAAGGAAGAAACATCACAAACTCGCATGAGACACAGAATAGATCCCACTTGCAAATAGGAATCACATCATAAGTTGCATAAACTTTGTATTGTCATAAATCTAAACATAAACCTAAAAAGTGTAAACTTGCATATGCAATAGTCACAAACTTACATTACATGATTCATACTCCAAACATATATATACTTGCATATGTGATTTATGAAACATAAATTATGATGTAAACTTGCATCTAACTCACACATGTCATAGCCTAAACTTTAGATCCAATTTACACATAAAATATATGTCAAGAAACATGTAAGGTTGTATATGATTCTCATTAACTTGCATATGATTCATATCTAAATTAACATACAAACTTGCATATAGAACTATGAATCAAGTTAAACTTACATATGATTTAACATATGAATTAGTTCCCCAACATAACAAACTAGCATATGAAGCATCATTATGAATTGATTGTACAAAAGCCAACAATTAACATAGATTTACAAAATAACATCACAACTTTACAACATAGATAATTACATCATAGATTTTCAGCATAGATAATAACATAACGGTCAATGATTCACAACATAACCATATAACCCAAATCATAACTCAACCTAATTAAATTATTAATTATCTTATTAAAGAAATCGAACTCACAACTCAAAGAAGGTCTTGAGTCTGAAATCTGAGTTCAGAAATTGATTTAGCTCTCCTTTGAAGAAGACAAATTCGTTGTTGTTTAGATTTGAGTTGAATAGAATTGAGTTGATTAGCTTTTCTACCTCTCTAATTGGTGGCGGCTATTCTAGGTTACAAGGTGATAGCATGATGACCATGGTTCTAATTTATATTTAATTTTAGGGTTTGAGTCTACATGTGTTTATATAGAGTTTAGAATTAATTTAGGCCATCCGATCATCCCAGAATTAACCACAGCCATTCAGACCAGATCAGAAACCCTAACGACTCAGCAAATAGTCACCAAATCGTCATCTTTCAAATCTGCTCCGGGGTGGGGGGGCAGGTCGACCCCCTGGTCGACCTGTATGGGTAGGTCGACCCCCAGGTCGACCCACTGGTCGACCTGGCCCCTAGCGGGGATTTTCCCGCCTAGTCCAACCTGAGACTGAATTTGAATTTTTGAAATCTGTTTGAATTTTTTTGAAACTTCTGATCGCCATAACTTCTTCATACGAAGTCCAATTCACGGAAAATCGGACTCTATCTCAACCAGAATTCCGAGGCGAACACAATGGCGTAACCCGTTTCCCTTAATTCTCACATTTAAAATTAAATATTCTTTAATTCGTTACTTTAGTGTTAACAGAAATACGGGGTGTTACATTCTCCCCTACTAAAAGGATTTCGTCCTCGAAATCTCTAAGTCAAGAAGAACGTATCCTACCATCCAATCATCCATCTACTCATCCATCAACCACAAGCAACCATGGTTCTTACAAAATTTCTAATGCTTTTCATGTAAATATGCACAGTGTGTGTCTATGTTCATATACTAATGCAAAATCAGGCGGTCCACTGATTCAGTCGACCTCCTTAATGCTAATAATGATAGTGCCATGTATCCATCATGTATGCAAAGAACCCTATACATATCATTACTACATGTGTGCACAACCATTCATTTAAATGCAACATCCATATGATACATGCATTCAATGTACATTCATTTTACCAAATACATCCATTTATATGCAATATGCAATATGAAAGTGACTGAGCCGATCTAGTGCCTAAGTATGTGTATATGCATCCACGAGTAACCACTAGCAAACACTTGCATCCACATGCATCCACCATACATAACATGTCTCAAACACATGTTTCAACCATAGGACTACCCTATCTAAAGGTCAAAGATACTAGCGAGATGACCTACTAAAGATAGAACAAGTACAAGCTAAGCAATAAAGGAGAAATTAAAAGACATACCCTCGAAAAGAAAAGGGTACAATGAACGCATCTTCTCTTCCGTCTCCCAAGTAGCGTCGCTCTCATCATCTCCCCATTGCTTTTTGACTAGCTTGACCTCTCGATTCCTCAACTTCTTAATCTCCGACCCAAGAATGCATGTAGGAGCTCGTCGAATCGTCCCATCACGCTCTATCTCCACCTTTCTAAGCTAGCTCGACTCTACCACTTCCATGGTCCCATGCAAGCACTTCCTCAAATGCGATACATGGAATACGTCGTGTACACCACTAAGTCTCTCGGGCAACTCCACTCTATACGCCAGCTGTCCAATCCTATCCTTAATAGGAAACGACCTTACGAACCTTGGTGCTAACTTCCCAACGGACCCAAAGCGAACAACATTCCGTAATGGAGATACCTTGATAAAGACCATGTCCCCAATATCAAATTCAAGATCTGTCCTCCTCTTATCCGCATATGATTTTTGCCTATCTTGCGCCATCTTCATCCTCCTTCGAATCAAATCGATCTTTTCTGAAGTCTCTCTAATCATATCAGGCCCAAGTAAGATCTTATCCGTAGATTCCCACCAATATGTAGGTGAACGACAAGGCCTTCCACGGAGAGCCTCAAAAGGTGCCATGCCAATGCTAGACTGAAAACTATTATTATACGCGAACTCCACCAAAGGAAGATGCTCCTCCCATGTACCTCCGAAGTCTAAGACACAGAGCCTCAAAAGGTCCTCTAGAATATGATTTACCCTCTCGGTCTGGCCGTTCGTCTGAGGATGATATGCGGTGCTCAAACATAACTGAGTCCCTACCGCCTCATGCAAGCTATTCCAAAACTCGCTAGTAAAGATAGGATCGCGATCGCTCACTATGCTAGAAGGAACACCGTGCAAACAAACTTTCTCTCGAATGTATACGGAGGCTAACCATGGACCTGTCCTCTTACTCTTCACGGGAATGAAATGGGCGCTCTTAGTAAGTCTGTCTACCACGACCCAAATCCCCGTATTACCCTTCCTCGATCTCGGTAACCCGTCTACAAAGTCCATCGAGACACTCTCCCACTTCCATTGTGGGACCTCCAATGGGTGAAGCAACCCACTGGGCTTATTTTGCTCTACTTTTACTTGTTGGCACACCAAGCATCTAGTGACAAACTCGGCCACATCCTTCTTCATACCGGCCCAAAAGTAAACTCGTCTCATGTCCATGTACATCTTGTCCTCGCCGGGATGAATGGTCATCTTCGAACGATGTGCATCATCAAGAATGGTCTTCGTCAAGTTCTCGTCTCGTGATACACAAAGTCTACCGTCCCTACATAACCAACCCTTATCATCTAGGGTATACCTACTGAGATGGCTCGACGACTCCCCCCTTATGAGCTTCTCTACCAACTCAACAAACTGTGGGTCATCTCGCTGCGCCTCACCAATCCGTCCCAAAAGCGTAGGTCTGACCTTTAAGGATGCTAGAAAACCGGGTACATAGTCAATGGAAGGTCTAAAGTCAAACGTAGAGATGAACTCTAAGCTTTGTTGCTCAACAAACAACGGACTCAAGGACAACCTTTTCCTACTTAAGGCGTCTACCACCACGTTACCCTTGCCAGTGGTATATGCTATCTCGAAATCGTAGGACGCTAAGAATTCCATTCACCTTTGCTGCCTTAAGTTTAAGTCCTTCTGAGAGAACAAGTATTTTAGCGATTTGTGGTCTGTGAACAATTCGAATTTCTTGCTAAGAAGATAATGGCGCTAAGACGTCAGCTTGAAAACAATAGTGGCCAACTCTAGGTCATGTGTAGGGTAATTTCTCTCATGCACTCTCAACTGCCTTCCTCCATAGGCTATTACACTCCCCTCTTGCATTAAGACTGCGCCTAGTCCTGTCCCACAAGCATCGGTATAAACGGTAAATGGCTTACTCCCACCTGGCAACAATAAGACTGGGGCTATGGTCAAAGCTCTTTTTAAATGTTGGAACGCATCATCACAATCTACGTCCCACGTGAAAACTAGGTTCTTCTTCGTCAAGCGTGTCAATGGGGCTGATATCTTTGTGAAGTCCTTGATAAACTTTCTATAGTAACCGGCCAACCCCAAGAAACTCCTCACCTCAGTAGCATTTTTAGGGACCTTCCAATCTTGGATGGCCACCACCTTCATAGGATCCACAGCTATCCCTTTTATGGAAACCACGTGCCCTAAGAATCGCACTTCCTTCCTCCAAAAGTGACATTTAGAAAATTTAGCTTTAAGATCATGTGCTCGAAGGGTCTCCAACACTTCCCTAAGATGTAGGGCATGCTCTTCCTCGCTCTTAGAAAAGATCAAGATGTCATCCATAAAGACCACCATGAATTTATTGAGGTACTCCCTAAACACCCTACTCATCAAGTCAACAAAAAATGCGGGGGTGTTTGTCAAACCGAAGGGCATTACAAGCCACTCATAGAAACCATATGGAATCCTAAAGGTAGTCTTGTCTATGCTATCCTCAGCCACTCTCAACTGATGGACACCAATGGCTAAGTCCAACTGTGAAAACACTGAGGCGCCAACTAACTGATCAAAGAGATCGTCAATCCTCGGCAGTGGGTGCCTATTATTCTAAGTAAGTTTATTAAGTTCTCTATAGTCCACACAAAGTCTAAGGGACCCATCCGCCTTCGTGGCAAATACTACTGAAGCACCCCACTATGATATACTACGTCTTATGAACCCCTTCTCAAGCAACTCCCCTACTTGCTTATTGAGCTCCCTCCTCTCACGAGGAGCCATGTGGCGTACTGGCAGAGATACCGGTTTTACATTGTCTACAATATAAATACGAAAGTCTATCTCACGTTTTGGGGGTAAACCCCTCAACTCATAGAAGACATCAACATATTCACGGACTACACGAACAGAATGTAAATCATCATTGGATGCATCAAGTGACTCAAGATAACTAAGCATCACCGATCCTCTAGGGTCACAAGAAATATCAAGGGTCTTTCCATTACGAATCAACAATTTTACTACCCATCGTTCACAATCTAGGATGGCACCATATCTGGCTAGCCAATCCATCCCTAGAATCAACCCATAGCCCATGAAACCAAGCACAAAAGCATTACATTCAAAACCAACGCCTAAGATAGACAATCTCAAATCCCTACAAACCATGAATAAATGAGTCGACCCACCAATAGGATTTGAGACTACAATGGAATCCACAACAAGAATAGTATTTAAGTGCAGTGTTTCAACTAATGATGTAGAGATAAACGAATGTGATGCGCCAGAATTGAATAAAGTACGGACAGGATGATCAAGCAGAAAAACTAAACTCTCAATGGAAATGTTTCTACCTCGTTCTTGCAGCAGTGGGACCGCGAGAGCCTGGACCTGCTCCCTTGCCTGCCCCGATGCCATGAGAGCCTGAAGCTGCCCTCTAGAAGTTCTTTGCCCATGTCCCTGTTTCCTTGGGCAGTCCTTAACTAGATGACCTGCCTCTCCACAGTGGAAACAACCAGTCTTCTTCTTTTTCCTACAGTCTTTACTCAGATGGCCTGGTGTCCCACAGTTAAAGCACTTCTTCTTTCCTTTGCCGTTATTGTTCTTTCCGCCCTTCTTGCTTTGTTGTTGTGGTTTCGTTTGATCTCCTTTCTTCTCAGGTGCCTTATTTGCATTGGGGCCTTTCTCCTCTTCATGCATAATCGCCATATCAACTAGTCTCTCAAAGGTGGCCCCCATAGGGATGTGGGTCATAGCTAACCCGTGTAGTGGCTCGTTCAAACCCTTAACAAATCTCAGGGCCTTCTTTTCGGGTGTATTAACCAAGTCCAAGCCAAATCTCGCCAACTGATTGAACTTGTTGACGTATTCTTCCACCGATAGATTCCCTTACTTCAACGCCAAAAATCTTTCCATATATAAATTTTCTTTAGCCCATAAGAGAAACTTTGCCTCAAACCTACGCCTGAAATCCGGCCATGTGTCAACTGGACACTCTCCATTAGTGACCTCCTACCAAAACGAAGCTTCGTCCTTCATCAACCAAGCAGCCAATTGGATCTTCTTACAATCATCCAAATTGAAAATGCCAAACAGATCCTCCACTTCTTTCAACCAATTTCTAGCTTCAATGAACGTTTCAGACCCACTTAAAGATTTTCCACCCATCAAACGAAAGTCTTTACATATCTTGGGGAAAGTATCTCCATGCGGAGGAATGACTGGAGCTGGGGGAGGAGGAGGAGGAACGTTGGCCGGACCCACGGCAGCGGCCTTAGCCTCGGGATATTGATGAAACCAACCGGGTACATGAACACCCTCTGGTATTTCAGATGTTCCAAACATGCTGAAAAGAAAAAGAAAGAGTCTCAAAACAAGGGAAGCGAAAGGGAGATGTATAGCTTGCGGGGATTATGCTCTTTAAAGTAAACTTTCCTTGAAAATAGCTTCTTTAAAACAAGTTTATGAAAATACTTTCTAGGAAAATAATACTTTTGAAAACACTTTTCAAAACTTTTTATCTATTCTTGTAACCATAGCTCTGATACCACGTGTAACACCCCATGTCCATTAATGTCACTCACAAAGGGAATGCATCAATATCCATGAAGCGTTATTGCTGTATGGAATAGATAAATTACAAGAATAAATAAATGAAACAACACAGCGGAAGTTAAAACTTATTTTATAGCATCATAACTCAAAACGAGCTTACAAAAGTAGTTTCCATAACCATTACAACAGGATCAATAGTCTTCTCCAAAAACTTCAAAGTACATAAAGAAGCAAATACTTAAATAACATAGATACATAAATCCCCATTGAGCATAAGCAAAGTCATAAAGATGAGAGAGTCCAAAGCGATACATCTACTCTTTTCAAGCAACTGAAAGAAATCGGAACTAAGCCGTAGTGTTCCCTTCTTGCAAACCTGAGGGTGGGAGGAAGAAAAGAGGTGGAAACAAGGGTGTCGGACATAAAGTCTGGCTAGTGCGATAACTTTAACAATATAATTATCAAAATAACTAGACTAAGGCATAAGTTGGAAAAATAAGGAAATGACTGTGAACAATTGGGTATGACAGAGCAAACAAAGGAAATAAGATGAACAAAGATAACGTTAAAGGGGCACCTAAACCACTATAAGATAATTACTATACTGCACCACCACTAGTCACCCTAAAGGTTGATCCCTCCTACAGAACTTAATAATGATAATGGTAGTTTCGAGTACCCCTAGCTGCCTCCATAGGTGTCGTCTGCCCCTATCTTCACTAGGTGTACCCACTACCCCCATTCGATCGGCTCCCTAACTCGTAGATACCCATGTTGGCCCTACGGTGGGGTGTATCACTCCCCAAAGTGGCAACCTGATACTACCGAAAATGCACGGCTTATATCTACACGATGCAACAACGTCTTATCTACCAGCCCGGGCCCACACACGTATATGAACCCGTTGGACTTGCGTTGCCACCGCTGACTCGTTCTGACCTCTTAAAATCAAATCCAGTACGCGTGTCCCGTACTCGACTTGGGTCGAGCCCACAAAGATACTTAATGGGTTACTGGTTTGAAAAGGGCCCACATGCATGACACAAGCTTTCCACCTATGCTTGGTCCCCTCTAAGGTTTTCCCAACTTAACCCCATTCTTATTCATGTCTTCTTACATGTTTCAATCTTTGTTAAGTGCATCTTATCGTATTTCAAATGCCACCTAGGGCACCCATTTAACCCCCTCATGTCCCACCATATGTTTTATCTGGTTAAGTGTTTCTTAATTTATTAACACCGTAACCGTGTAAAGACCTCCCACATTAGACTGGCATTTGTGGCAGCTGGATTTGTCAGGCGGGTCCGGGCAGTCTTACACCACAAACGAGCCTAACCTCGTGTCTTTTACAACTGTTATGCATTTAATTTATGCCTTTGAACTCTCACATTAGACTGGCATTTGTGGCAGCTGGATTTGCCAGGCGGGTCTGGGCAGTCTTACACCACAAAAGAGTCTAACCTCGTGTCTTAGGCGGTTTGTTATTACATATTTCATTTAACCCCAAATTGGATTAATATCCCTAATTTGAATTGTCAATCAATTCCAAATTTAACTATGTCTATAATTGACACCTTATTTATGTCCATTTATTTATGGTATATAAAATTATACCAATTAACATCACAAATTGATTATATTCCATTTAAGGCATTTATACCAATTCTCAATATTAAATATTTTATTATTATCCCACTGCCCCACGTTGTACGCTCGCTTAACATGACATATATGTATATTAGACTAACAAATAGTCTAACACACATAAAAAGGAAGAAACATCACAAATTCGCATGAGACACAGAATATATCTAACATGCAAATAGGAATCACAACATAACTTGCATAAACTTTGTGTTGTCATAAATCTAAACATAAACCTAAAAGGTGTAAACTTGCATAGGCAATAGTCACAAACTTACATTACGTGATTCATACTCCAAACATATATATACTTGCATATGTGATTTATGCAACATAAATTATGATGTAAACTTGCATCTAACTCACACATGTCATAGCCTAAACTTTAGATCCAATTTACACATAAAATTGATGTCACGAAACATGTAAGGTTGTATATGATTCTCATTAACTTGCATATGATTCATATCTAAATTAACATCCAAACTTGCATATAGAACTATGAATCAAGTTAAACTTACATATGATTTAACATATGAATTAGTACCCCAACATAACCAAACTAGCATATGAAGCATCATTATGAATTGATTGTACATAAGCCAACAATTAACATTGATTTACAAAATAACATCACAGCTTTACAACATCGACAATCGCATCATAGATTTTCAGCATAGATAATAACATAATGGCCAATGATTCACAACATAACCATATAAACCAAATCATAACTCAACCTAATTAAATTGTTAATTATCTTATTAAAGAAATCGAACTCACAACTCAAAGAAGGTCTTCAGTTCTGAAATCTGAGTTTTGAAATTGATTTAGCTCTCCTTTGAAGAAGTCAAATTCATTGTTTAGATTTGAATTGAACAGAATTGAGTTAATTAGCTTTTCTTCCTCTCTAATTGGTGGCGGCTATTCTAGGTTGCAAGGTGATAGCATGACGTCCATGGTTCTAATTTTTATTTGATTTTAGGTTTTGAGTCTATATGTGTTTATATAGAGTTTAGAATTAATTTTGGCCATCCGATCAACCCAGAATTAACCACAGCCATTCAGACCAGATCAGAAACCCTAATGACTCAGCAAATAATCACCAAAACCTCATCTTTCAAATCTTCCCGGGAGGGGGGGCAGGTCGACCCCCTGGTCGACCTGTATGGGTAGGTCAACCCCTAAGTCGACCCCCTGGTCGACCTGGCCCCTGGAGGGAATTTTCCTGCTTAGCCCAACCTGAGTCTAAATTTGAATTTTTGAAATCTGTTTGAATTTTTCTGAAACTTCCGATCGCCATAACTTCTTCATACGAAGTCTAGTTCACGCAAACTCGGACTCTATCTCAACCAGAATTCCGAGACGAACACAATTGCATAACCCGTTTCCCTTAATTCTCACATTTAAAATTAAATATTCTTTAATTCGTTACTTTAGTTTTAACAGAAATACGGGGTGTTACATAACGTGAACTTACGAATTACAGAACGGTCTTGAATTCTGGGATCTGATTTCTGAATTTGATTAGCTATTCCTTGGATATAGACTTTGATTGTTAACTTGAAAACTCTAATTTGATTGATTAAGGTGGAGCTAGGTCACTTCAGGTTTTAGCAGCATATAAACACTTATGAATTCATGTGGAGAAAACAATAGGTTTAGGGGTCTTTTTATAGGTATATAGGGAGATTTAGAGCCTTCAGATCAGTCTAGAAGTCATCACAATTGTTTATAGCAGAAAAACACGTCACACAACGAATCAGGGAGCGACACATCAACCAAAACATGTCATTCCAGGAATTTCGTCCAGATCTGGAAAAGGGGTCGACACCCTATAGGGGGGTCGACACCTATGTCACTCCCCTATATGGGGGTCGACTCCTATGTCGATTCCCCTTAAGGGGGTCGCCACCTATGTCGACTCCCCCTGGGGGGGTCGACACCTGTTGAGCGGGAATTTTCCCCCCACTTCCCTTTGGCTAATTTCGTATTTTTGGCCTATTTTGAACCTTCTGGACTTATAATATTCATATATAATCTTCCTAATGCGTATACAAACTTCTAAGGCTTATAACTCCACATGGTGTCTGATTTACGCAAACTCGAACTCTTTCTTAAGTAGAATTCTGAGACGAACGCAAGGCGCAATCCGTTTCCCTTAATTATTGCTTTTACAGTTTAGTATTCTTTAATTCGTTACTTTAAAATTCATAGGAAATACGGGGTGTTACAATAAATCTTTGTAGCTTCGGATCAGTGCATGTTCCACTTTATTGGCTCCATCTTTTTGTGCTATGAGAGATGATTTTAAGTTCCTTGTATCTCTTTTCAAATAAGAAACATAACATGTTCGGAAGAATTACCGCGCTCATAGTTAGACAATTATATATTACCACATTAGAGCATGTTTGGCAACTATTGAACTACATGTCAGAAATACCTGCAAGTAACTTATCCCAGTTTAAATATTTCGAAACTTCTGATAAGTAGTTTGCAAAAGCATATAATATTTATGAGTCTTAAACTGTGTATTCATAGTATAAAAAGTTCTAGCCTTTTAAGAACACTTTCAGTGTGCTAATTAGATATTACAATAATTCTTTCTTCCTTTTCTGTTTCGATTGGAGCACATACTATAGCTAATTCTTTCTCTTTCTGTTTTTTAGTAGTTGAATAGTAGTAAAGAAGTGGTGAGATGGTGAATAGTGGGTGGTATTCTGTTTTTGATGGATGTAAATTATATGATATTTGTTGTGTTTAGACATGATTCTGGAGCTCTTGCTTTATCGGTTGTTTTAATTCATACCCTCATTTAAATTGTATTCAAATTGTATTCTATAATAATAATGCTTGTATTGATCATTGATATTATAATACAATGTATTTTTTTATATTTATTTAAATTAGATACGCCTATGGCCGTATCTAATTTAAATAAAGATACAGTCACTAGCCGTATGTTTTTCTAAATTTGATACGGCCATTAGCCATATCAAATTGAGAATTTGATACGGCTAATGGTCGTATCTATTTTTAAATTTGATACGACCATTAGCCATATCAAAATTGAGAATTTGATACGGCTAATGACCATTTCAAATTGACAAATACTCCAAAATTTGATACGGCCTATAGCACTGCCAAATCGAATTAGATATGGCCATGAGCACTGCCTAATTGGCATTTCTGGTGTAGTGCCTTATCTTTTTCAAATGTTGATTTTTGGAAAGAGGCTATAAATGATGAGATGAATTCTTTTGAATCCAATAAGACTTGGCACTTAGTAAATTTACCACCTAGTTGTACATCTATGGGTCGTAAACGGGTACTTAAAAGAAAATTAAAACTGATGGCATTGTTGATAAATATGAAGCACGTTTAATAGCTAAAGGTTTTAAACTAAGAGAAAATATAGACTTTTTAACACTTTTTCATCTGTAACTAGAATTATATCCATTCGAGTATTAATTTCACTTCCATCTATTCATAATTTAATAATACATCAAATGGATGTTAAAACTGCTTTTTTAAATGGTGAAATAGAAGAGGAGATTTATAGGGACCAACCTGAAGGATTTGTAGTTCCTGGTCAAGAACATAAAGTTTGCAAATTAGATATATCATTATATAGTTTAGAGCAAGCCCCTAAGTAATGACATGAAAATTTTGATAACTTAATAATCTCTCATGATTTTAAAGCTAATGAAAATGACAAATGCATTTATTATAAATATGAGAATGATATTTGTACTATCATATGTGTTAACCGACCTTTTGGTCCGGTTCCCAGGAGATCATCAAACACGCTCAACTCAACATACCTCGTGAAGCTGAGGCCGAAAAGGAACACACAGGAGTGAAGGAAACAGGATCAAGAAGGGATTACATCGCTTGTGGCCTCATGGCATGCAGAAGACGTCCGCAAACCAAAGCCTCGGACCCCAAAGGAGTTACAAGCCTCGACCACCCGGTCCCGGGACTATCGCACCCCTCGAAAGGACCTCACCCAGGCATGATGTGGAATTCGCACCCAGATGGATGCGAAATCTCACACCCATGCCTGGGTTTAAAATTTCGGACCCAGTGGGTGCGAGGTCTCGAGCCCAGCGGGTGCGAAATCTCGCACACATAGCTAGGTTTGAGATCCCGAGCCCAGCGGGCGCGAAATCTCGTGCCCACAGCTGGGTTCGAGATTCTGAACCCAGCGGAGCGAGATTTCGTGCCCGTGCTTAGGGTTCGAAATTTCGAACCCACTGGGTTCGAACCCAGGCACTTGAAATTTCGAGACGCGCAGGTGACAGGCTCGAATTTCATGTATGTGGTCCCTATTTCTACCTAATCCTACCTACTCCTACCTACTCCCACTCCTATAAATAGCCCATGGCCTCACACTTCAAAAGTGTTGGATTTTATTCACTTGATACCTCCCTAGAGCTTCATGAACACCATTAATGGCATCTCCTATTTGAGGAAGAAGGAGAATTAAATATTCTTTTTCCCAAATACCTAGCATATTTCAATTATGAAAGTGAATGTAATGAGCATGGCTCTACCTTGTAATTCATGAGTGATTAATAAAAGTTCAACATCCTTCCAAAGTGGACGTAGGCCTAATCCGCGGCCGAACCACTATGAATACTTGTGTCATTTACCGCTTTCTCTTACTTAGTCTTGCGACCAAGCTAACTATCCTAGTAATAGGAATCTTTGGTGTTTACGACATTTTTTGTCGTCAACATTTGGTGCTTTCACTGAGAGATTGAATTCAAGATTTGCGTCTTCCTTCCATGTTATCATCTCGACTTCGACAAGCTTGAGGTTCCTTGCCTAACCTGTTGTCGAGTCCGCTTATGATGGTAAAGAAGTCAAAGAACGCAATAGTCGGCTCTTCAGCCGCAGTCGAGGCCGATACCTCCCAACAACCTCAACCGGTAGATGTCCCGGCCCCTAACGAAATCATCCCTCGTATTGTGGAACCCGAAGCGCTCGTTACCCAAACTCAAATTCACACGCTTAATAAAAGATATGAAAACAACGTGGTCGAGATCAACCAAGCATTAAGGAATAACATTGACCTTATGCGCCAACTTCAAGAAAGCTAGCGTGTCATCGCCCGACTTCAATTGGCTCGCAACAATGCTCGACCCCGACCAACTGCATCGGAAACTTCCTCTTCCGAGTCAAGGGGCCCACACCAAGGGAAAAGGTTCACCCTCATCACCAATGTCGTCGCTCGCACCAATGCCCTCGATAATGGTAACGGTCAACGGGAATGGGAACGGCAACGGCGACCGAACTACTGTCACATACAGTGAGGGGGCACAGTACCGAGACAGCTTTCGCTTGATTATCAATGACGGACCTGATCCTACAAACCAACCTCTTCCTCGACACAACCCAATGGTCGCTAATTAGGGTGAAGGACCTGCTATCCCAACGGCCCGCGCTCCGGCGGAACAGGATCCACATCACCCCGCTCCACCTCAATGACTGCACATGGACCCAATCATAGATGTCGAGGACATGAAGGAAGACAACCCGGACATCCACCATAGAAGGCGACCTCGCAACAAGACTCCGGAACCATGCCAAAACCTTTGGATCCCGATGGAGGATCCACATCCGACCTATTGTAACACCCCACCTCTGTTAAGGTCACTCACAAAGGGAATGCCTTAACTTTGATGGAGCATTTTAGTAGACAGAACAGAATATTATAAGAACAGATATGTAAAGCAGTACTTGAAAATTTTACAACTTTATTTCAGCGGAAAACAAAAATCAGTTTGGTTACATCTTTCAAAATCACTTTACGAAAACACAAGTACATATATATATATATATCAGCCTTGTTCAAAAGCCCTCGGAGTACAAAACTTTAAAATCATAATCCCCACAGAAGATGCCATAAGAAGTAAAGCCATACTTTAAGCACTTCAAGTACTTCAAGCAGAAGAAATCCGAATCAGGCTAAAGTATTCCCTCCTTGGAAACCTGGGGGGAGGGGGAACAGAAGAAAAGGGGCGAAAACAAGCAAGGTCAGACATAAAGTCTGGCAAGTCCAGTGACTTTTAGCATATGAACAGATAATAATAATCATGGCATGCGAATAAAACTGGATGAGAGATAACGGTAACAGGAGTAGCAGATATACTTAGGTTAAACAGAAGAAACAAAATGATATAAGCTATTATTTTTCGCTTCTCTACACTAATACTAGTATAACAGGATTAGGTGTAATCCTAATGTCTAAAATAAAACAGAAACGGAAACAGAATAATTTCCACAGAAGAGAATGCTAGTAATGGGCCTTTACCGCCCCCAACAGAAGGTACAGAAACAGAATGCCAATAATGGGCCTTTAATACCCGAACAGAAGGTGCAGAAACAGATTAATCCCTATGGAAACAAAATGTAGAATTAGGTGTACACTAGTAAATGGGCCTTTACCACCCCAACAGACGATACCACGCAGATACAGACAGGTGTTACCACACAAAAGAAACAGACGGTACCCCACAGAAACAGACAAATTTAAGTGTACCCTAGGTCCTACCCCACGCGATCGGCTCCCTAATACATAAATACCCTGTGCCAGCCCCACAGAAGGGTGTATCATTCCCTAAAGTGGCAAACTTTGAATGACACAGACTTATTTATAGATGTCACGGCGTCTTACATCCTCAGAGGTAGACCGGGATCCATGCACGCACATGACCCAGTTGGAACGCACCATCAACACCCCTCGCCATTATCAGAATGAACTGCTTATAATTAGTTCAGTAAGCGTGCCCGGATCCTACCTACTGTTGGGTCATATTTTTGATACCAGAAAGGGTTACTGACTAATATGGGTCCCAAACAACAAATGACACAAGTATTTTCCCTCCTAACATTGTGTCCCCAGACTAACATATTTCAAATTAACTTGCTTACAAGTTTCAGACAAACAGAGTTCAGATCAACTAGTTCACAGATCAGACAATCCCGTTAACAAGTTTTCAGACTAACGGATCAGATATACGGATTTAACAAACTTACAGATTGTCTAACTTTGTATTGGGCCTACAGATTCACGAAACGGGTTTATTAAATTCATTAGTCCAGTTGGTTTAACCCTACCCACTCAACACGTTTTAGACATCATATTTATCTTAGATTTGCATTAATTAATTATTAATGCGTAGACCTCTTGCATTAGGTCGCTAGCTTGTGGCCGCTGGATGTGCCGGGTGGTTCCGGGCAGACTTCTGCCACAAGCCAGACCTAACCTCGTGTCTAAGCATATTTTAGTTATGCCTACGACCTCTCACATTAGACTGACAGTTTGCGGTTGCTGGTTAAGCCGGTTGGTTCCAGGCAGGCTTCCACCGCAAACGGAGTCTGACCTCGTGTCATAGCCACTTAATTCCCTTACAGAAAATATCAGACTAATTATGTTCATTTAACAAATTTAACTTCTTCTCAAGTCGCAGCAGATTAATAAAATTAACATGTTTTACTCAATCTTAGGTTGCCTACAAATTACAATTATTCATCTTTTCAACAGATTTAACAGATTAGGCGACACAACAGATTTAGCATATTATGCAGTTTAACATAATTAGCAGATTTGGCGTTTCAACATATTTAGCAGTTTAGGCAATTCAACAGATTAAATAGATAACAGATTTAGCAGATTAGCAATTCAATAGATTAAACAGGTTTAGCAGATCTAGCAGATCTAAAACATTCCTTAAGGTTTCATTGACAATTCTTGCCTAATTATAAATTAGGCCTAAATTCACATGCCTAAATCATGGTCATGATTCATAATATGACATATACCCAAATTTTAGTTAAATTTGCATAGTATAGAATATGCTCAAAGATCCCGATTGTGATTCACACATAAATTATGCCAAATATAACCATTAATTACAATGCATGCCACATATCCAAAAATCCCCATTTAGGTGTATTCACACTTAATAGTTATCAAATCTTAATATAGATTTTTAGACCTAAGTCATATGCAAATGAATTCTCATTTTTTCCAAATTACAGACTATAATATGTATAGTATGTCTAGATCTAGATCTTGAATTACAACTTGTACTATGCATCCAAATCAGTTACATATTCACAGTTAAATTTTACGCCCCAAATCCCATGTCATATGTCCAATATTCTTTATACCTCAAAACTATGTTCAACTATATGCCTCAGATTTATGTTTCTAAGTTGCAACCTATTTTATGTTTTAAGTCACAATAATCCTCTTCTTCCAAGTCATAGGTCATCTTATGCAATATGCCTCAAATTTATGTCCAAAATTACAACATGCTTTGTGTCCTCTAATTAGTTACAAATCAATTATGCCCAAATATGCCTCATTCAATATTCTTCCCAAAATTTAGCGTTTATATGTTCCATCTCTTATGAGATTTGGCTTAGGCTCGTGGTAGCCTGACTATCAAACAAAAAGAAAGAAAGAAGGAAGAAATACATAACAAACAGAATAATAACAATAAAGCAGAAGAACAGATCTGATAAACAGAAAAAGACATAACCTCAGATTCAGATTCATTATCATGTTAGGATCATAATTAAATTTCATATCGGAAAATAACTGTACTTGCCTTGGTTGGATTCTAAAAGAAAAAGGTGTTGTAGTTGTTCTCTTTTAATCCTAATCAGAATTGGAGGAAGAAGCACAAGTCCTAGCTTAGGTTTCAGCAGAGTAGAGACGCCATTGATTTATTTTTTAGAGAAGAAGAGAGCCATGGAGGCTAGAGAATTGTGTAAGAGATTTAGGTTTAGGTTAGGGATGTATATATAGGTGTAGGAAGTTATTTAGGACCATTAGATTAACCCTGAACCATGAGAACCAATCAGATGCAAAATCTGCATTTGAGCGAATCGGCCCAGGGGTTGACAGCCAAACACCCTGTATTAACCCCTAGTTGACCTAGTAGAGCTTGGGTCGACCTCAAAAATGGGCCGTTTCGGTTATTCCCCCTCCCAATTCGCTGTTTTGAACTTTTTTGCATATTTATTTATTTATTTTATATATATATCTATATATATATATATATTTCTCTCATATGCATACAAACTTCAAGGTTTAATAACTTCTTCACAATTAACCATTTTCACACTAAACCACTTTTTGAACTACGTTCACACTAAGCCAATTTTTAGCCATTCCCCTAAAACAAAAATATGGCGCTGGCGGGGATCGAACTCTTTACCTCTTATATGCAAGTCACATATTCTAACCAAATGAGCTACTAAGTCTTTTGCTTACAAACCTTAGAACAATGCTAAACATTATTCTTTTCTCATTCCTTTTTTCAAATTAATTATTCTTTAATTTGTTATTTTAATATTCTCAGAAAATACGGGGTGTCACATTCTCCCCTCCTTAAAGGATTTCGTCCCCGAAATCTCCAAGTTAAGGAGAATGTATATCCTACCATCCAATCATCCATTTACTCAGTCATCAAACACAGTCATCCATTGTCCTTAAAAGATTTCTAATGCCGTATGAACATATGCAAAAAGTGTGTGTATATGTTCCTTATCCCATGCAAAATCAGGCGGTCTACTGATTCAGTTGACCTCCCTAATGCGAATTATGATAGTGCCATGCATCCATTATGTATGCAAAAGAACCCTATTGATACATATCATTTCTATATGAGTGCGCAAGCATACATTCAAATGCAACATCCATGTGAGGAGTCAATCATTCTGCATCCACAAAAATTGAAAAATGCACACACATCCGTATGCAATATGAGAGTGTTTTTGAGCCAATCTAGTGTCTAGTATGTGTATATGCATCCGCGAGCGTCCACTAGCAACCACTTGCATCCACTTGCAACCATCAATCATAACATGTCTCAAACATATGTTTACATCCATTAGATTATACCTAAAGGTCAAAGACTCGATCGATAGGATACAGCCGAGTGATATTACTCCAGCTAAACAAAAGCTCTGTTCCCATTAGACATCGATTAAGAGAATAATTCCCTAAATATCAACCCCGTAGACCGAAATCAACATCAGATTGACACTCAGTGAATTACTCCAGCTAAACAATGTCAAAATTGGAATTCTACTTCACGCTTCGAGTAAAAACCCCTATCCTTTTCAGAAATATTCAAATACTTACATACTACTGGTACGGATCAGATTATCAAATGATTCTTAAGAAAACTAAGCATGATAAAACCCCATCATATCCCACAAAACCCAGAATGTATGTGTCATAGTCGACTTAACGCCCAACACAGATTCCCTCAAACCTCAACCTATCACAAACAGATGAGACGTAACCCTAATGGGGTTTTGAGACTATAGTGGGAAGTGCAGAGTCTCAATTACAGAAAAATGCCAGAATCAAAAGGAGTTGTAATTCAAAAATCAGATAAGAAAATTAAACCTCCTACAGAAATTTTTCTATTTCTATCCTATCCATCAGCCACGAGAGCATTCGCCTGCCCTCTAGAAGTAGGTCCTATCTTCTGCCCTTGCCCTCGTTTCTTCTGGCAGTCCCTAGTGAAGTGTACCATCTCACCATAGTTGAAGCAAGCGCCCTTCTTTGGATCCACTTTCTTATCGTGTGTCCTATCCATGTCTCCCATGTACGTTCTCCATTCGTGACCTTCCACCAAAATGAAGCTTCATCCTTCATTAACCAAGCAGCTGGTTGAACCTTCCTCCCATCGTCTATCTCAAAGGTACCAACAAGTCCTCCACTCCATTGAGCCAACTTCTAGCCTCGACAACGTCTCAGTCCCATAAAGCGGTTTTCCACCAATCGCACGGAAGTCCTTACATATCTTAGAAAAAGCATCTATAGGCGGAGGAAGAGATTCAAAAAGGGAAAGAGGAAGGAACTCGATACAAAGAATCGAAAGAAAGATATATGGCTTTTGGGGATTATTTTTTCTTTCAAAATAAGCTTTACTTTTGAAAATACTTCCTTTTTAAAACCTTTTTGAAAATAGTTTTCAAAAACTTTTTATCAAATCTGGTAACCTTCAGCTCTAATACCAAGTGTAACACCCCACCTCCGTTAAGGTCATTCACAAAGGGAATGCCTTAACTTTGATGGAGCATTTTAGTAGACAGAACAGAGTATTACAAGAACAGATATGTAAAGTAGTACTTGAAAATTTTATAACTTTATTTCAGCGGAAAACAGAAATCAGTTTGGTTACATCTTTCAAAATCACTTTACCAAAACTCAAGTACATATATATATCAGCCTTGTTCAAAAGCCCTCGGAGTACAAAACTTTAAAATCATAATCCCCACAGAAGATGCCATAAGAAGTAAAGCCATACTTTAAGCACTTCAAGCAGAAGAAATCCGGATCAAGCTAAAGTATTCCCTCCTTGGAAACCTTGGGAGGGGAACGGAAGAAAAGGGGCGAAAACAAGCAAGGTCAGACATAAAGTCTGGCAAGTCTAGTGACTTTCAACATATGAACAGATAATAATAATCATGGCATGCGAATAAAACTGGATGAGAGATAACGGTAACAGGAGTAGCAGATATATTTATGTTAAACAGAAGAAACAGAATGATATAAGCTATTATTTTTCGCTTCTCTGCACTAATACTAGTATAACAGGATTAGGTGTTATCCTAATGTCTAAACTGAAACAGAAACAGAATAATTTCCATATAAGAGAATGATAGTAATGGGCCTTTACCACCCCAACAGAAGGTACAGAAACAGAATGCCAATAATGGGCCTTTACTACCCGAACAGAAGGTGCAGAAATAGAAACGTATTAATCCCAACGGAAACAGAATGTAAAATTAGGTGTACACTAGTAAATGGGCCTTTACCACCCCAACAGACAGTACCACGCAGAAACAGACAGGTGTTACCACCCAAAAGAAACAGACTGTACCCCACAGAAACAGACAGAGTTAAGTGTACCCTAAGTCCTACCCCACGCGATCGGCTCCCTAATACATAAATACCCTATGCCAGCCCTACAGAAGGGTGTATCATTCCCTAAAGTGGCAACCTTTGAATGACACAGACCTATTTATAGATGTCACGGCGTCTTACATCCTCAGAGGCTGACCAAGATCCATGCACGCACATGACCCGGTTGGAACGCACCATCAACACCCCTCGCCATTACCAGAATGAACCGCTTATAATTAGTTCAGTAAGCGTGCCCGGACCCTACCTACTGTTGGGTCATAGTTTTGATACCATAAAGGGTTACTGACTAATATGAGTCCCAAACAACAAATGACACAAGTATTTTCCCTCCTAACCTTGTGTCCCCAGACTAACATATTTCAGATTAACTTGTTTACAAGTTTCAGACATACAGAGTTCAGATCAACTAGTTCACAGATCAGAGAATCCCGTTAACAAGTTTTCAGACTAACGGATCAGATATACGGATTTAAGAGACTTACAGATTATCTAACTTTGTATTGGGCCTACAGATTCTCGAAACGGGTTTATTAAATTCATTAGTCCGGTTGGTTTAACCCTACCCACCCAACACATTTTAGACATCATATTTATCTTAGATTTACATTAATTATTAATGCGCAGACCTCTCACATTAGGTCGCTAGCTTGTGGCCGCTAGATGTGTCGGGCGGTTCCGGGTAGACTTCTGCCACAAGCCAGACCTAACCTCGTGTCTAAGCATATTTTAGTTATGCCTACGACCTCTCACATTAAATTGACAGTTTGTGGTTGTTGGTTAAGTCGGTTGGTTCCGGGCAGGCTTCCACCGCAAACGGAGTCTAACCTCGTGTCATAGCCACTTTATTCCTTTACAGAAAATATCAGTAATTATGTTCATTTAACAAATTTAACTTCTTCTCAAGTTGCAGCAGATTAATCAAATTAACATGTTTTACTCAATCTTAGGTTGCCTACAAATTACAATTATTCAGCTTTTCAACAGATTTAACAGATTAGGCGACACAATAGATTTAGCAGATTAGGCAGTTTAACATAATTAGCAGATTTGGCGTTTCAACATATTTAGGAGTTTAGCCAATTCAACAGATTAAACCGATAACAGATTTAGCAGATTAGGCAATTCAATAGATTAAACAGATTTAGCGGATCTAAAACATTCCTTAAGGTTTCATTGACAATTCTTGCCTAATTATAAATTAAGCCTAAATTCACATGCCTAAATCATGGTCATGATTCATAATATGACATATACCCAAATTTTAGTTAAATTTGCATAGTATAGAATATGCTCAAAAATCCCAATCGTGATTCACACATAAATTATGCCAAACATAACCATTAATTACAAATGCATGCCACATATCCAAAAATCCCCATTTATGTGTATTCACACTTAATAGTTATCAAATCTTAATATAGATTTTTACATCTAAGTCATATGCAAATTAATTCTCCTTTTTTTTCAAATTACAGACTATAATATGTATAGTATGTCCAGATCTAGATCTTGAATTACAACTTGTACTATGCATCCAAATCAGTTACATGTTCACAGTTAAATTTTACGCCCCAAATCCCAAATATGTCCAATATTCTTTATACCTCAAAACTATGTTCAATTATATGCCTCAGGTTTATGTTTCTAAGTTGCAACCTATTTTATGTTTTAAGTCACAATAATCCTCTTCTTCCAAGTCATAGGTCATCTTATGCAATATGCCTCAAATTTATGTCCAGAATTACAACATGCATTGTGTCCTCAAATTAGTTACAAATCAATTATGCCCAAATATGCCTCATTCAATATTCTTCCCAAAATTTAGCATTTATACGTTCATCTCTTATGAGATTTGGCTCAGCCTCGTGGTAGCCTGGCTATCAAACAAAAAGAAAGAAAGAAGGAAGAAATACATAACAAACAGAATAATAACAATAAAGCAGAAGAACAGATCTGATAAACAGAAAAAGACATAACCTCAGATTCAGATTCATTATCATGCAAGGATCATAATTAAATTTCATATCGTAAAATAACTATACTTGCCTTGGTTGGATTCTAAAAGAAAAAGGTGTTGTAGTTGTTCTCTTTTAATCCTAATCAGAATTGAAGGAAGAAGAAGCGCAAGTCCTAGCTTAGGTTTCAGCAGAGTAGAGACGCCATTGATTTATTTTTTAGAGAAGAAGAGAGCAATGGAGGCTAGAGAATTGTGTAAGAGATTTAGGTTTAGGTTAGGGATGTATATATAGGTGTAGCAAGTTATTTAGGACCATTAGATTAACCCTGAACCATGAGAACCAATCAGATGCAAAATCTGCATTTGAGCGAATCGGCCCACGGGTTGACAGCCAAACACCCTGGATTAACCCCTTGTCGACCCAGCATGGCTCGGGTCGACCTCAAAAATGGGCCGGTTCGGTTATTCCCCCTCCCAATTCGCTGTTTTGAACTTTTTTGCATATTTATTTATTTTATTTATATATATATCTATATATATATATTTCTCTTATATGCATACAAACTTCAAGGCTTAATAACTTATTCATAATTAACCATTTTCACACTAAACCACTTTTTGAACTGCGTTCACACTAAGCCACTTTTTAGCCATTCCTCTAAAACAAAAATATGGCATTGGCGGGGATCGAACTCTTTACCTCTTGTATACAAGTCACATGTTCTAACCAAATGAGCTACTAAGTCTTTTGCGTACGAACCTTAGAACAATGCTAAACATTATTCTTTTCTCATTCCTTTTTTTCAAATTAATTATTCTTTAATTTGTTATTTTAATATTCTCAGAAAATACGGGGTGTTACACCTATCTCCCCGACATGATACGAAGGGTCATGAGAGAGATGCGAGGGGCGCCCACGGGGCATGGGAACCTCACATTAGGCGTAACCCCTTCACAAGAAGAGGAAATGAAGCCGAGTGGCCAAGGCGCTTTAGTATGCCACAAATGCCATGTTACGATGGTTCCACTGATCCTTGTGCCTTCTTGAATCTCTATGAATAGTAGATGGACTCGAGACGGGGCATCGATCCAACAAAATGTAAATGCTTCCTGATCTTCCTATTTGGTACTACTCTACTTTGGTTCTCCCGCCTCCCTCTCGATTCCATTAACAACTTCGGGCAGCTAGCAACATAGTTGGTCAAGCAATTCAGGGTGCATATCCCAACTCCGAAGAATGCCCTCACCTTATCCAACCTATATCAGAGGCCCGTCGAGTCGCTTAGAAGCTGCCTTTCCAGGTTCAACACAGCTCTTGCCAAGGTTAAATATCCAGATCCTTACACCATACTCTTTTAGCTAGCAAAAGGTGTCCTCCCTACTTCATAGTTCGGAGCCTGGATCGATCGAAAGCAGCCAAAGAGCCTCGATGCATTCTATGAGAAGGCAGACCAATACTTGTGCCAAGAAGAGGCAAGGCGGAACCGGCTTTCCACCACGAGTCGTCCCTATGACCCCCAAGCAAATACCGCCAATAACCAATACAGAGGTAGGTGAGGCGGGGAGCCCTTCGACCTAAACAGGGGACAAGTCCCCAAAGGCAAAAACCTAACAATGGCAGGCCGGATGGATGAAACAACGGGAAAGCCCCAGCAGTATCAAGATAGCCTGGCCCTTGCCAAGCTTTCGAGACCTACACCCCATTGAATGAAGACATAGAGACAATCTACTTGGAAACGTGTAACACCCTACCATACAAAAAGCTGTGCGTCAGAGAATCAACCGACCGCGTGAAGAACATCGGGAGGTACTGTCGATACCACGACGTGTATGGGCATGACACCAACGAATGCTGCCAACTTAGGGATGCAATCGACAAACTTATTCGCGAGAAACGGCTCGAGCAATATGTCCAAGAGCCCTTTCCCACTGAGGCAAACTCGCAACCTCCAGCGCCAGCTCCACAAGCAGCCGCCAAGGGAGCTCCAGGACCGTCTAACCCAAGACGAGGAATCGTGATCAACACCATATGTGGCGGACCTTACCCCACACATAACAGCTTTCGAAAAATGGAGGAATATGTTAGTTCCATAAAACATGCTACTTACGAAGGCTGCTCTGCTCTCCCTGAGTCCATCCCATCCAAGCCACAAAAACCCATATGGGACGTTATCGTCTTCCAAGAAAGGGAATCGATATGGGTGGAAATCCTGACCACCGATCCATTAGTCATCACTGCCCAGATCGGTGCTGCTTCCGTTCGGAAGGTCTTAATTAACTCAGGAAGCTCGATCAACGTCATCTTTAAGGCTGCCTACGACCAGATGAAATTGGAAACGAATGACTTGAAGCCATGTCACGCAGCAATTCACGGCTTCAATGGGGCCTCTAGTTCCCTCGTAGGGATGACGACGTACCCGTAGAATTGGGCAAGGGGGACTGAAGCCAAGTCCGGATTCTCACTTTCATGGTCATAGACATCGACTCCCCCTGCAACACTTTCCTAGGGCGCCCCTTTCTCACTGAGTTCCGAGTTTACATGGCACCGTGGTCTTTCCTAATGAAATTCTAGACGTAAAATGGGATCGGAACCGTCAAGGGCGACCAAGTAAAAGCCATGGAATGTTACGCAATAGAATGGAAGAATGCGTGCAATAAGGACAAGGGCAAAGCTGTGCCTGCTCCTTCTTGCGCCAATAACGTCTCTATATAGCAACCAGCGGCGTATGGGCCCCGGTTCAGGCGCCACTCCTGTCTTTTCGATGACCTCGACCCACGAAAGGACGAAAAGCCCGAATACGAGAGGGCCACCCCGGTCGAATCCACAGTGGACGTTCCCGTTAACCTCGACAACCCAACAAGGGTGCTGAAGGTAGGGTCACAACTCTACCCAGCAGTTAAAGAAGATCTCATATTCTTACTAAAAGCCAATTTAGATGTGTTTGCATGGACTCACTCCGACATGAAAGGCATCAACCTTGCAATTTCTTTTCATTATTCCCTTGGCTTAGATCCCAGAATGCCTCCAGTCAAGCAGAAGTGCCGCTTTTTAGGGCCCGAAAGGTCCAAGGCACTCGAAGAAGAGGTAGACCGTCTGCTCAACAATAACTTCATCTGCGAAGCTGACTACCCCAAATGGGTTCCCAATCCAGTTCTGGTTAATAAGGCCAACGGTAAGTGGCGAACATGCATCGACTTCTCCGATCTGAACAAGGCATGTCCCAAGGACAACTTCCCGCTCTCGAAGATCGATCGACTAGTCGACTCGACTGCCGGATACTAACTATTATCCTTCATGGACGCCTACTCAGGCTACAACCAGATCCCGATGAGCCCCCGCGACCAAGATCATACCTCTTTCATAACCGACCTTGGGCTCTACTACTACCGTGTTATGCCCTTCGGCCTTAAAAATGTCGGCGCCACTTATCAACGAATGGTTAATCAACTCTTTAAAAATCAAATCAGAAAGACCATGGAGGTGTACATGGACATGCTAGTAAAATCTAAAATATCAAGCGATCACTTCCACGGCCTCTCCGAAATGTTCGATGTCCTTCGCCAATACGACAAGAAACTCAACCTCCTGAAATGCTCCTTTGGAGTCTCCTCGGGAAAATTCTTGGGTTTCATTGTCAATTCTCGGGGCATCGAAGCTAACCCAGAAAAATCCAAGCTATTCGGGACATCTGAATCCCCGAGAACATCAGGGATGTCCAAAGTCTAAACGGAAAGGTCGCCGCTTTAAGTCGGTTCACGTCTAAGGCCACCGATAAATGCATCCCCTTCTTCGATTTACTCCGAAAAGGGAAACGCAACTTCGAGTGGACCCCCGAATGAGTCTCCGCGTTCAAGGAACTCCTGGATCACTTAGAGCGACCAACTATCCTCTCTAAGCCTATAGACCATGAGGACTTATATATTTACATGGTTGTTTCTGCGTAGACAATCAGCTCGGCACTAACACGCCTCGAAGATCGCACTCAATGGCCCGTCTACTATATCAGCAAGCAGGTGACGGGGGCAGAGAAGAACTACCCGAAGCTAGAAAAGTTGGCATTCTGCTTATTGATTTCCACTAGAAAGCTCCAACCGTACTTCCATTCGCATCCCATAAAAGTTTTCACGAATCAGCCACTACGTTTGGTCCTACAACGACCCGAGGCATCAGGGCGATTACTAAAGTGGAGCATAGAGTTAAGCCAGTTCGAGATAACCTTCATCCCCCTACGAGCCATCCTCGGCCAAGCCCTCGCAGACTTCATCGTGGAGTTCACAACCCCCGAGGAGGAACCCACAGTGAACGCCGGAATTCCCGACGCCAAGTGGAAATTGTTCGTAGATGGCTCCTCTAATAGAAAATGCTCCGGGGCCGGAGTCGTGCTCATCGCCCCTGAGGAACGCCCAATATATTACGCGTTGGGGCTAAATTTCCCTGCTACTAACAACGACGTAGAGTACGAGGCCTTAATCGCTGGGCTTAGAATTGTGATCGAACTCAATCTAGAGACTGTCCACATCTTTTCTGATTCACAGCATATCATCTAGGAGAGTATCAAGCGAAAGAGGGACGACTTGCCCAGTACCTGGTCGGGGTTCAGGGGCTACTCGTCCAACTCGAGCATTTCACCATCACCCATATCCCGCGCGAACAAAATGAAAAAGCAGATTCCCTTGCCACAATGGCAAGCTCCGAAGATCCGCAACTTAACGGATTATCCCCGGTTGCAGTCCTCAACTCTCCAAGCATCAAGCAAGGGCAAGACGAGAAGATCAGAAATTACCTGCAGCACGGGATCCTACCAAAGCACTACAAGGAAAGGCGCGTGCTCACTCGCCAATCATCCCATTACCTTCTTGTGGACGGGGTACTCTACCGCAGAGGTTTTTCCGTTCCCTTGCTCTGGTGCATAGCTCACGGCGACGCCCTCCAAGTTCTAAGCAGTGTGCATGAAGGCGAATGTGGCGATCACACTGGGGGGCAGACCCTGGCCAGAAAGATTCTCAGACATGGTTATTACTGGCCCACGCTTGATCAAGACGCCACAAACTACGCTCGCAAGTGTGATAAGTGCCAGCGCTTCTCCAAGATTCCACGAGCCCCACCTACCGAACTATCTCAAATGGTCAGCCCATGACAGTTCGCCATGTGGGGAATCGACATCATAGGAACTCTTCCAATGGCCAGAGGCGGGGCATGGTACGTCGTCGTCGTAGTGGATTATTTCACCACGTGGGCAGAAGCTGAAGCTTTCACCGCCATCACCACGAAGAAAATGATCAACTTCATTGTCCGCAACATCATTACTCGATACGGAGTGCCTCAAGTTATCATCTCTGACAACGGCACCCAATTCGAAAGCACCATGTTTAAAGTCTTTTGTCAGCGCTATGACATCGACAAGAGATTCTCGGCGGTGGCTCATCCTCAAGCCATTGAGCAAGTCGAGGCAGTTAATAAGGTCATCAAATCTATCATCAAGAAACGTATGGAAAAGGCTGGGGGCATGGGTAGACGAACTTCCTCTAGTTCTATGGGCCTATCGCACCACCCACAAGACAACAACCGGCGATACTCCTTTCGCCCTCGCATACGGATTTGAAGCCGTCATTCCTATTGAGCTCAAGTTACAATCTCATCGAGTCATGTATTTCGATCCAAAGACAAACCAAGATTTACTTCTGGGATAAATCAACTTGTTGGAAGAGAAAAGGAACGAGGCCGATATCAAAGCCGCCGCCCAACGACAGTGAGTAGCCCGATACTTCAATTCCAGGGTCCGCTACAAGGACCTCAATGTCGGTGACCTCGTTCTAAAGCTGGTTTTCCCCTTCCAACAGGCCTTTCGCCTCGCTGGGAAGTTCCATACTCCATACATCGAAAGCTCAGCGATGGAACCTTCTGGCTCGCCACCTGCGACGGAGTTGAACTTCCAAGGGCATGGAACAACGAACATCTCTGCCGCAACTTTACATAACTTTGTTTACGGTCGTTTATGCTTTTCGAACAATGTTCTGTTTTGTCAGAAATTCAAGGCATTGTGTAACACCCCGTATTTTCTGTGAACGTATAAGTAACAAATTAGAAAATAATTAATTTTTAAAATAAGAATCAAGGGAAACAGGTTGCGCCATTGCGTTCGTCTCGAAATTCTGCTTGGAAATGAGTCTGAGTTTTCAAGAAACGGAGTCCGTATGAGGGAGATATGGCCCTCTGAAGTTTCAGAGATTTTCAGAATCGAAAACAGCTCGAAAATTCGAATTCAAATTCAAAATCCCAGAACAGGCTGGGCGGGAAAATTCCCGCCCATGGACCAGGTCGACCTTGAGGTCGACCATAGTGTCGACCTCCCAGGGGCCAGGTCGACCATAGTGTCGACCTGGGGGTCGACCTGCTGCCGAAACCCAGTTTTTGAACCTGATTCATTTTGATGTTTCTGGTCTCGTTTTCAGTCTAGATTCATCCTCCTAAACCTATATAAACAGCCCCCTAGCTTCATTTTCTCTACACAATTTCATGCTGTCTATACTCTGCCTCTATTCTGATTAAAATTAAAAATGGCGTCGTTAATCTGCTGGAATCAAAACTTGGACTGATGCATCTTCTTCCAACCTGAATAGAATTAAAAGCTAAATCAAATCTCAAATCAAAGTATAGAGCTACAACAACAATTAAAGAGGCGTAATTCAGCATTTCTGCATCAACAATAGTTTATTATCCTTTCTTAAAACCACGAAAGGCAAGTACAATTATTTTCCGATATAAACTTTAATTATAATTGTGACATGATTGTAAATCTGAATTTGAGGTTGTGTACGTTCTGTTCTGATATATTTTATTATGTATCTCTTTCTTATTTCTGTTCTATAGCCAGGCTACCACGAGCCTGCGCCACATCTCATAAGAGATTAACGCACAAATGCTAAATTTTGGGACAAATAATGAATGATGGCATAATTGGACATGGCTAATCTGTGACTGATGTTGTAAACTAGATTTAGATCTATGCATATTCTGTGAATTGGAAGAAGAGGAACCATTGTATGTCTTGAGACTTTGGACATAACGCATATTTTGAATTAAGATCTATTATAATTTAAAAGTTCTAGATTGTTGGGTATATTTTATATAACGATTCATGACTTGAGATAAAAAGAGAATATGACTTAGGTGTGAAGATCTATATTAAGATTTGATAACTGTTAAATGTGAATAACACCTAAGTGGGAGATTTTTGAATATATAACATGCATTGAAATCGATGGCTATATTTGGTATAATTTATATGTGAATCTTTTGTACTAGGCAAGTTTAACTAAAATTGGGACATGTGTTATATGGTAAATTATGACCATAATATGTGCCATGTAAATTCAATGCAAATGTGGGGTATATGATCATATTGTGAATCATGACAATTATTTAGGCATGCAAACTTAGGCCAAATTTATAATTAGGCAAGATATTTCAATGAAACTTTAAGGAATGATTAAATCTGTTATATTGCCTAATCTGCTAGTTCTGTTATATTGCCTAAACTGCTAATTAGATTGAATTGCCTAATCTGCTAACTATGTTAAATTGCCTTATCTGCTAAATCTGCTAAATCGCCTAATTTGCAAGATCTGTTATCTGTTTAATCTGTTGAATGGCGTAATCTGTTGGAACTGAAATGCTGAAATTTGAAGTATGTAAATCTGTAAGCGCGATTTAAAATTGAGCAAAACTTGTTAATAGAACCTCGAATAATCTGCTGTAACTTGTACAGAAGTTAATTTGTTAAATTAGCATAATTAGTCTGATATTAGCATAGTCTGTGAATGGATGCATTGTGTAACACCCCACTCCCGCTATGATCACTCACTAAGGGAATGCCATAGCATCGGTGGAGTATTTTAGTGAATATAGAACAGAAAAATTACAACAAGACAGATATAAATAGTACTTGAAATTTTAAAACATCATCTCATAACAGCGGAAGTAAAACATGTCTGGTTACATCATAAAACCACAATAAAGGTCAAGTACAATATCCATCAAAATAAAGAAGTACATAATCCCACTCTCATACAATAGCCAAACAAAAGAAAAGATAACTGGATAACTGGAGCTTTACATCTATCCAAGCTCCTAAAGACTGGAACAGCAATCCGATCAAGCTCCACTACTGCTAGGATCCACCGTAGGACCTGAGGGTTGGGAAAAAGATAAAAACAACAGGGTCAGACATAAGTCTGAGCGAGTCCTATAACTTTAACAATACAATCGTTAAAGTAACCAGAGAAGACATAAACTGATATACGGTAACATATAGGGATGAATGGCTACCCTAAGCAGTCAACTAAACGAAGATAAAGGATAAAGACGCATCTACCCTCCCTAAGGTAAATTACTAAACTGCACCACACCAGTCGTTCCTAACTTAAAGGTTGATCCCACCCAAGGACTTATAAAATTTACTAATTAGTACCTGCGTACCCCTAGGTGACCAAGTAGGCGCCACGGGGCCCTACAATCCACTAGGTGTACACACTACCTCCCATTCGATCGGCTCCCTAACGTAGATACCCGTGTTGGCCCCACCGTGGGATGTATCATTCCCCAATGTGGCAACCTGATGAAACTAAAGGTGCACGGCTTATATCTACTCGATGCAACAACGGCTTACCTACCAGCCCGGGCCCACTCACGCATATGAAGCCCGTTGGACTTGCGTTGCCACCGCTAACCCGTTTGCCTCTTACAGTCAAGCCCAGTATGCGTGTCCCGTCCTCGACATGGGTCGAGCCCACAAAGATACGTATGGGTTACTGGTTGAAATGGGCCTCCACAAGCTACCCACCTAAGCTTGTCCCTTTTTCTAGTATATCCCACTTAACCCTTTAATCATGTTTTAATTACATGTTCTATTTTGGTTAAGTATTCTAATCGTATTTTCTATTGCCACCCAAGGCAACCACTAGATTTTCTCATGCCACCCGAGGCACCCACTTAACCCCTCATGTCCCTCTACATGCTAATGTGGTTAAGTGTTTCTTAATTAATTAATTAAGAACGTAACCTTTGTAAAGACCTCTCACATTAGACTGTCTTTTATGACCGCTGGTTAAGCCGGTTGGGTCCGGGCAGCCTTATGTCATAACAGAGTCTAACCTCGTGTCTTTACATTAATTACGTATTTAGTTTGTGCCTAAGACCTCTCACATTGGGCTAACATTTGTAGCAACTGGTTAAGCCGGTTGGGTCCGGGCAGTTTTACGCTACAACTGAGTCCAACCTCGTGTCTTAGTCAATTAATTACACCTAATTAATCACCCTCATAATTTTATATTAATTATCCCTAATTAATCAAGTTTTCTTAACATGGGTAGACCTAACTTAATAGGTAAATTCCCATGGGGTAGACCTAACTCAATAGGTAAATTCCCAACACATAGTATGGGTACACCTAACCAAATAGGCAAATTCCCATACTATGTTTATTTATTTTGTGTTATGCATAATTATATTAATTTCACACAATCTTATTAACTTATGCATTTAATTACCCCATCGTTCCCACGTAATTTCGTTCATGATATAACACATATAAAAGGTGTCAACTTGCATATGAATGAACATGTTTCAAAGGTGCCATCTTGCATATTAACAAACACATAACTTGCATATGAACTTGCATAACATGTCACATAACTTGCATATAATATGTCACATAACTTACATATTCATTTTGCATAACAAACTTGCATATTAGCTTATAGACTTGCATAATGTGTCATCATGAACTTGCATATTAATAAACATGTAACTTGCATATTTACATACATGTAACTCGCATATTAACAAACATGTAACTTGCATATAAAGAAACATGTAACTTGCATATTTACATACATGTAACTTGCATATTAACAAACATGTAACTTGCATATTAACAAACATGTAACTTGCATATTTACATACATGTAACTTGCATATTAACAAACATGTAACTTGCATATTAACAAACATGTAACTTGCATAGCATATTACCATGAACTTGCATAACATGCATATGATTACATAGCCCACAACTTGCATATTTAGCATCATGCAAACATAACATACATCATATTAAACTTGCATAAGCTTACATACTCAACATGCATAAACATAAGATTAATGCTAACATCATATCATATGATTCAAAGCTCATTAACCCACATACAAAACCATAAATCTCATCACATCTCATCTAATTAGTTTACCAAAAGATCATCAAAGTGATAGAAACTCACAACTAGCAACTTTGAACACCAAATGAAGAAGATTAAGATGCTAAGAAGGGATTAGAAGTTGATTAGAGAGTGATTAGTATGCAACCCTCTTCATAAAATTAGTGGAGGCCATGAGAGCTAGCATTTTGCCATAGTTTAGTCACTAGGTTTAATTATGAATGAATTAGGGTAGGTTAGGGTCTTATTTATAGATTAGGCAAGTGTTTTAGGCCATAGGATTAACCCTAGATTCAATCCAAGCCATCAAAGCATGTCTTGGGGAAGAAGTCAAGTGTAGGAACCATCTAGGGCCTTTAGATTAAAGATGGACCATGAGAACCATTCAAATGCAAAATCTGCACTTGAGCGAATCGGCCCACGGGTTGACAGCCAAACACCCTGGATTAACCCCTAGTCGACCCAATGGGCTCGGGTCGACTTCAAAAATCGGCCGGTTCGGTTATTCCCCTCTCCCAATTCGCTGTTTTGAGCATTTTTGCATATTTATTTATTAAATTTTCAATTATATATATATATATATATCAATATATATATATATATATATATATATATCTACACAACCCATTTCACTTAATTAAGTATACTTTAATTTGGGAATTTTCGTGAAACTTCGCGAGGCCATATCTTGGTCATACGGACTCCGATTTTCGAAAACTCGGACTCTATTTCGCGTATTTTTCCGAGACGAACACAATGGCATAGCCCGTTTCCCTTGATTCCCATTTTAGAATTAAATTCTGCCTCGATTTATGTTATTACAGGTTATTGAAAATACGGGTTGTTACATTCTCCCCTCCTTAAAGGATTTCGTCCCCGAAATCTTCAAGTTAGGAAGAACGTATCCTACCATCCAATCATCCATCTACTCAAAGCATCATCCACGAGCAATCATTGTCCTTACAAGATTCTAAATGCTGGATGGATATATGCAAAAGTGTGTGTATATGTACTTACCTAATGCGAAAATCAGGCGGTTACTGATACAGTAAACCTCCTTAATGCAAACCATGATAGTGCCATGCATCCAATATGTATGCGAAACCCTATTGACACATACAAATTTCTACATGCGTGCACAACCATACACAAAAATGCATCATCCATATGATAACACAGCCATGATACATCCATCAATCTAACTACCACATCCATTTATGCAATATGCAACATGAAGTGACTGAGCCGATCTAGTGCCTAATGTGTGTGTATATGCATCCACGAGCAACCACTAGCAAACAATTGCATCCATATGCATCCATCAACCATAACATGTTTCAAACACATGTCTCAACCATAGGTTTTACCCTATCTAAAGGTCATAGGTATTAGCGAGAGGATATACTAAAGATAAGATAAGTACTAGACAAGCAATAAAGGAGAAGTTAAAAGACATACTCTCAAAAAGAAATGGATACAAAGAACGCATCTTTGCTTCCGTCTCCCAAGTAGCATTGCTTTCGTCATCTCCCCATTGCACTTTAACTAGCTGAACTTCTCTGTTCCTCAACTTCCTAGTTTCTGACCCAAGGATGCGAGTAGGAGCTCGTCGAATCGTCGCATCACGCTCTACCTCTACATCTCTAAGCAAGCTCGGCTCTACCACCTCCGCGGTCTCATGTAAGCACTTCCTCAAATGTGATACATGGAATACATCATGAACACCACTAAGTCTGTCGGGCAACTCCACCCTATATGCCATCCGTCCAATCCTTTCCTTAATAGGAAACGGCCCAACAAATCTCGGTGCTAACTTCCCTATGGACCCAAAGCGAACAACATTTCTCAATGGAGATACTTTGACAAAAACCATGTCCCCAACCTCAAACTCAAGATCCGTCCTTCTCCGATCCGCATAAGATTTCTGTCTATCTTGCGCTGCTTTCATCCTTTTTCGAATTAAATCAATCTTCTCTGAAGTCTCTCTAACCATATCCGGCCCAAGCAAGATCTTATCCGTAGATTCCCACCAACATGTAGGAGATCGACAAGGCCTTCCATAAAGAGCTTCGAAAGGAGCCATACCAATACTGGACTGAAAGCTGTTATTATATGCGAACTCCACCAAAGGAAGATGTTCTTCCCATGTACCTCCAAAATCCAAGATACAAAGCCTCAAAAGATCTTCTAAGATACGGTTCACCCTCTCGGTCTGACCGTCCGTCTGAGGATGATATGCGGTGCTCAAACACAACTGAGTCCCTACCGCCTCTTGCAAACTTCTCCAAAACTCACTAGTGAAAATAGGATCTCGATCACTCACAATGCTGGATGGTACGCCATGCAATCTAACAATCTCTCTAACATAGACTGAAGCAAGCCATGGAGCGGTCCTCTTACTCTTTACGGGTATAAAATGGGCACTCTTTGTAAGTCTGTCTACCACAACCCAAATTCCCGTATTGCCCTTCCTCGATCTCGGTAACCCGTCGATGAAATCCATCGAGACACTATCCCACTTCCACTGTGGAACTTCCAATGGGTGTAGCAACCCACCGGGTTTCCTTTGCTCCACTTTAACTTGTTGGCACACTAAGCATCTAGCCACATACTCGGCCACATCTTTCTTCATACCGGCCCAAAAGAAAACTCTCTTCATGTCTTGGTACATTTTGTCTCCACCGGGATGAATAGTCATTCTTGAACGATGTGCATCATCCAAAATAGCCTTCTTCAAACCCTCATCTTGCGGTACACAAAGTCTACCGTCTCTATGCAACCATCCCTTATCATCTATGGTGTATCTACCCAAATGGCTGGACGACTCCCCTCTTATAAGCTTCTCTACCAACACAACCAACTGTGGGTCGTCTCGCTGAGCCTCGCCAATCCGTCTCAAAAGAGTAGGTCTAACCTCCAAGGATGCCAACAAACCAGGTACAAAATCAACAGAAGGTCTGAAGTCAAACAAAGAAAGAAACTCCAAGCTTCGTCGTTCCACGAACAATGGACTCAAAGATAGCCTTTTTCTACTTAAGGCGTCTGCCACCACGTTACCCTTACCAGGGGTATACGCTATCTCGAAATCATAGGATGCTAAGAACTCCATCCACCTTTGCTGTCTTAAGTTTAAATCCTTCTGAGAGAATAAGTACTTCAATGATTTATGGTCGGTGAACAACTCGAATCTCTCACCAAGAAGATAATGGCGCCAAGACTTAAGTGCGAAAACAATCGCGGCCAACTCTAGATCATGGGTAGGGTAATTCTTCTCATGCACTCTCAATTGTCTCCCTCCATAGGCTATTACCCTTCCCTCCTGCATCAAGACTGCGCCTAATCCTGTTCCACAAGCATCGGTATAAACAACAAACGGCTTACTCCCATCTGGAAGCACTAAAACTGGAGCGGTGGTCAAAGCTCTCTTTAACCGTCGGAAAGCATCATCACAATCTACATCCCATGAGAAAACCAGATTCTTCTTCGTCAAGCGGGTTAATGGGGCTGATATCTTCGCGAAGTCTTTGATGAACTTCCTATAATATCCTGCCAACCCCAAGAAACTTCTTACCTCGGTAGCATTTCTAGGAACTTTCCAATCCTGGATAGATACTATCTTTGCGGGATCCACAGCTATCCCTTCCTTAGAGACCACATGCCCTAAGAATCGCACTTCTCTTCTCCAAAAATGGCATTTAGAGAATTTAGCTTTAAGACTATACGCTCGAAGAGTCTCCAATACTTCCTTGAGATGTAAGGCATGCTCTTCTTCATTCTTGGAAAAGACCAAGATGTCATCCACAAAAACTACTACAAACTTATTCAGATACTCTCTGAACACTCTACTCATGAGATCAACAAAGTATGCGGGGGCGTTTGTCAACCCAAATGGCATCACTAGCCACTCATAAAAACCATCCGGAGTCCGGAAAGCAGTCTTCTCTATACTGTCCTCCGCCACTCTTAACTGATGAAACCCTGTAGCTAAGTCCATCTGCGAAAATACTGACGCGCCAACCAACTGATCAAAGAGATCATCTATCCTCGGTAATGGGTGTCTATTCTTCTTCGTGAGCTTATTAAGTTCCCTATAATCCACACAAAGTCTGAGGGACCCATCCGCCTTCGTGGCAAACACTACTGGAGCTCCCCACTCCGATATACTTCGCCTTATGAACCCCTTCTCAAGCAACTCCCCTACTTGCTTATGAAGTTCTCTTCTCTCACGAGGAGCCATGTGGCGTACTGGCAAAGACACTGGTTTGGCATTATCCACCAAATAAATTCGGAAATCTATCTCCCGCTTCGGAGGCAAACCCTTTACTTCTTCAAACACATCCGGATATTCCCGGACTACTCTGACAGAACACAAACTTTCGACCGAAGCATCGAGCGATTCAAGATAACTTAGCAAAACAGATTCCATGGGATTGCAAGAGATCTCGAGAGTGTTACCCAAGCGGGTCATGAGCCTGACAACTCTCCTTTCGCAATCAAGAACGGCACCATTACTGGATAACCAGTCCATGCCCAAGATCAACCCATAGCCCGTGAAGCCCAATACAAAAGCATCACATCTAAACTCAACGCTAAGTATAGAAATCTTCAAACCCAAACATATCATAGACAGATATATGGAGCCCCCAATTGGGTTTGAGACAACCAAGGGATCATCAACTAGACTGGTGTCTAAGTGCAGTGACTCAACTAACGATGATGAGATAAAAGAATGCGATGCGCCAGAGTCAAACAAAGTACGAACTGGATGATCAAACAGAAAAACCAGACTTTCAACGGAAATAGTTCTACCTCTCTGCTGAATCGGTGGAACTGAGAGAACCTGAACTTGCCCCCCTGACTGAGGTGGTGCTATAAGAGCTTGCACCTGGCCTCCTGAGGTAGACCCCGTCTTCTGCCCCTTCTTTGGGCAGTTTTTCACAAGATGCCCTGCTTCACCACAATGAAAGCAACCGGTCTTCTTCTTTTTGCGACAATCCTTACTGAGGTGTCCTGGTGTTCCACAATTGAAGCACTTCTTCTTCGTCTTCTTTTTGTCACCATTGCCTTTTCCGCCCTTGCCTTGTTGTTGCTGTTGCGGTTTCTTCTGATCCCCCTTTTTCTCTGGTGCCTTAGAATTCTTATCATCCTCATGCATAAGTGCCATGTAGACAAGCTTCTCAAAAGTGGCCCCCATAGGAATGTGAGTCATAGCTATTCCTTGCAATGGTTCGTTCAAGCCTCTAACGAACCTCAAAGCCTTCTTCTCCGGTGTATTCACCAACTCTATGCCAAACCTTGCTAATTGATTGAATTTGTTGACATATTCTTTCACCGTGAGATTCCCTTGCTTCAAATTCAAGAACTTCTCCATAAACAGATTCTCTTCCGCCCTTGAGAGAAACTTAGCCCCAAACCTTTGCTTAAAATCTGCCCAAGAGTCAACAGGGCGTTCTCCATTAGTGACCTCCCACCAGAATGAGGCCTCTCCCTTCATTAACCAAGCCGCCAACTTGACTTTCTTTCCCTCTTCCACTTCAAAGATATCTAGCAACTCTTCCACTTCCTTAAGCCAATCTCTAGCCTCTACGAAAGTCTCTGAACCAAGAAAAGGTTTTCCTCCTATAGCCTTGAACTCCTTGCAAACCTTAGCAAAATTATCCACTCTAGGCTGAGGAGGAGGAGCGGTTGTCTCTGGTGTAGTAGCATTGGCCGGACCCGCAGCCGCGGCCCTAGCCTCTTGCAACCTCCTATACCATAGTGGTATAACTAAACCCTCCGGGATGTTAAGATCTTCAGCCATGCTGAAACGAAAGAGGAAAGATTCAAAAAGGAGATTCCGAAAGATAAAGATATGGCTATTGGGGATTATGCTTTTCTTTTTCAAAAACTTTTTCTCTTAGAAGACATGCTTTTAAAAATACTTTCTTCGAAAATACTCTTAGAAAGTAGTTTTTCTCAAAAAATTTATCTGTTCTGGTAACCTTAAGCTCTGATACCACGTGTAACACCCCACTCCCGCTATGATCACTCACTAAGGGAATGCCATAGCATCGGTGGAGTATTTTAGTGAATATAGAACAGAAAAATTACAACAAGACAGATATAAATAGTACTTGAAATTTTAAAACATCATCTCATAACAGCGGAAGTAAAAAATGTCTGGTTACATCATAAAACCACAATAAAGGTCAAGTACAATATCCATCAAAATAAAGAAGTACATAATCCCACTCTCATACAATAGCCAAACAAAAGAAAAGATAACTGGATAACTGGAGCTTTACATCTATCCAAGCTCCTAAAGACTGGAACAACAATCCGATCAAGCTCCACTACTGCTAGGATCCACCGTAGGACCTGAGGGTTGGGAAAAAGATAAAAACAACAGGGTCAGACATAAGTCTGAGCGAGTCCTATAACTTTAACAATACAATCGTTAAAGTAACCAGAGAAGACATAAACTGATATACGGTAACATATAGGGATGAATGGCTACCCTAAGCAGTCAACTAAACGAAGATAAAGGATAAAGACGCATCTACCCTCCCTAAGGTAAATTACTAAACTGCACCACACCAGTCGTTCCTAACTTAAAGGTTGATCCCACCCAAGGACTTATAAAATTTACTAATTAGTACCTGCGTAACCCTAGGTGACCAAGTAGGCGCCACGGGGCCCTACAATCCACTAGGTGTACACACTACCTCCCATTCGATCGGCTCCCTAACGTAGATACCCGTGCTGGCCCCACCGTGGGATGTATCATTCCCCAATGTGGCAACCTGATGAAACTAAAGGTGCACGGCTTATATCTACTCGATGCAACAACGGCTTACCTACCAGCCCGGGCCCACTCACGCATATGAAGCCCGTTGGACTTGCGTTGCCACCGCTAACCCGTTTGCCTCTTACAGTCAAGCCCAGTATGCGTGTCCCGTCCTCGACATGGGTCGAGCCCACAAAGATACGTATGGGTTACTGGTTGAAATGGGCCTCCACAAGCTACCCACCTAAGCTTGTCCCTTTTTCTAGTATATCCCACTTAACCCTTTAATCATGTTTTAATTACATGTTCTATTTTGGTTAAGTATTCTAATCGTATTTTCTATTGCCACCCAAGGCAACCACTAGATTTTCTCATGCCACCCGAGGCACCCACTTAACCCCTCATGTCCCTCTACATGCTAATGTGGTTAAGTGTTTCTTAATTAATTAATTAAGAACGTAACCTTTGTAAAGACCTCTCACATTAGACTGTCTTTTATGACCGCTGGTTAAGCCGGTTGGGTCCGGGCAGCCTTATGTCATAACAGAGTCTAACCTCGTGTCTTTACATTAATTACGTATTTAGTTTGTGCCTAAGACCTCTCACATTGGGCTAACATTTGTAGCAACTGGTTAAGCCGGTTGGGTCCGGGCAGTTTTACGCTACAACTGAGTCCAACCTCGTGTCTTAGTCAATTAATTACACCTAATTAATCACCCTCATAATTTTATATTAATTATCCCTAATTAATCAAGTTTTCTTAACATGGGTAGACCTAACTTAATAGGTAAATTCCCATGGGGTAGACCTAACTCAATAGGTAAATTCCCAACACATAGTATGGGTACACCTAACCAAATAGGCAAATTCCCATACTATGTTTATTTATTTTGTGTTATGCATAATTATATTAATTTCACACAATCTTATTAACTTATGCATTTAATTACCCCATCGTTCCCACGTAATTTCGTTCATGATATAACACATATAAAAGGTGTCAACTTGCATATGAATGAACATGTTTCAAAGGTGCCATCTTGCATATTAACAAACACATAACTTGCATATGAACTTGCATAACATGTCACATAACTTGCATATAATATGTCACATAACTTACATATTCATTTTGCATAACAAACTTGCATATTAGCTTATAGACTTGCATAATGTGTCATCATGAACTTGCATATTAATAAACATGTAACTTGCATATTTACATACATGTAACTCGCATATTAACAAACATGTAACTTGCATATAAAGAAACATGTAACTTGCATATTTACATACATGTAACTTGCATATTAACAAACATGTAACTTGCATATTAACAAACATGTAACTTGCATATTTACATACATGTAACTTGCATATTAACAAACATGTAACTTGCATATTAACAAACATGTAACTTGCATAGCATATTACCATGAACTTGCATAACATGCATATGATTACATAGCCCACAACTTGCATATTTAGCATCATGCAAACATAACATACATCATATTAAACTTGCATAAGCTTACATACTCAACATGCATAAACATAAGATTAATGCTAACATCATATCATATGATTCAAAGCTCATTAACCCACATACAAAACCATAAATCTCATCACATCTCATCTAATTAGTTTACCAAAAGATCATCAAAGTGATAGAAACTCACAACTAGCAACTTTGAACACCAAATGAAGAAGATTAAGATGCTAAGAAGGGATTAGAAGTTGATTAGAGAGTGATTAGTATGCAACCCTCTTCATAAAATTAGTGGAGGCCATGAGAGCTAGCATTTTGCCATAGTTTAGTCACTAGGTTTAATTATGAATGAATTAGGGTAGGTTAGGGTCTTATTTATAGATTAGGCAAGTGTTTTAGGCCATAGGATTAACCCTAGATTCAATCCAAGCCATCAAAGCATGTCTTGGGGAAGAAGTCAAGTGTAGGAACCATCTAGGGCCTTTAGATTAAAGATGGACCATGAGAACCATTCAAATGCAAAATCTGCACTTGAGCGAATCGGCCCACGGGTTGACAGCCAAACACCCTGGATTAACCCCTAGTCGACCCAGCGGGCTCGGGTCGACTTCAAAAATCGGCCGGTTCGGTTATTCCCCTCTCCCAATTCGCTGTTTTGAGCATTTTTGCATATTTATTTATTAAATTTTCAATTATATATATATATATATATATCAATATATATATATATATCTACACAACCCATTTCACTTAATTAAGTATACTTTAATTTGGGAATTTTCGTGAAACTTCGCGAGGCCATATCTTGGTCATACGGACTCCGATTTTCGAAAACTCGGACTCTATTTCGCGTATTTTTCCGAGACGAACACAATGGCATAGCCCGTTTCCCTTGATTCCCATTTTAGAATTAAATTCTGCCTCGATTTATGTTATTACAGGTTATTGAAAATACGGGTTGTTACACATTGGCTAAACATGAAACATGGCTAACTCGAGGTTAGGATGAGCTTGCGGCGTAATCCTGCCCGGAACCACCCGGCACATCCAGTGGCCGCAAACAATAGGTTCTAATGTGAGAAGTTAGTCATAACGTGCTTGAAACCCGAGGTTAGACTCAGTTTGCGGCAGAAACCTGCCTGGAACCAACCGGCCTAACCAGTGGCCGCAAACTGTCAGTCTAATGTGAGAGGTCTGCGCATTAATTTTTAATTAATACAAATCTAAGATAAATATGATGTCTAAAACGTGTTAGGTGGATAGGGTTAAACCAATTGGACTAATGAATTTAACAAACCCGTTTCGTGAATCTGTAGGCCTAATTACAAAGTTATACAAATCTGTTAAATCCGTATATTTGATCCGTTAGTCTGAAAACTTGTTTGATCTGTGAACTAGTTGATTTGAACTCTGTATGTCTGAACTTGTAAACAAGTTAATCTGAAATCTGTTAGTCTGGGGACACGAGGTTAGGAGGGAAATTACTTGTGTCATCTGTTGTTTGGGACCCATATTAGTCAGTAACCCTTTTTGGTATCAAAACTTTGACCCAACAGTAGGTAGGGTCCGGGCACGCTTACTGAACTAATTATAAGCAATTCATTCTGATAACGGCGAGGGGTATTGATGGTGCGTTCCAACTGGGTCATGTGCGTGCATGGATCCCAGTCTTCCTCTGAGGATGTAAGACGCCGTGACATCTGTAAATAGGTCTGTGCCAATTGGTTGTCACTTTAGGGAGTGATACACCCTACTGTGGGGCCGACACAGGGAATTTATGTTTTAGGGAGCCGATCGCTTGGGGTAGGGTTTTAGGTTACACTTAGTTCTGTCTGTTTCTGTTGGTACCGTCTGTTTCTATTGGGTGGTAACACCTGTCTATTTCTGCGTGGTACCGTCTGTTCGGGTGGTAAAGGCCCATTTACTAGTGTACACCTAATTCTACATTCTGTTTCCATAGGGATTAATCTGTTTCTGTTTCTGTACCTTCTGTTCGGGTGGTAAAGGCCCATTATTAGCATTCTGTTTCTGTACCTTCTGTTGGGGGCGGTAAAGGCCCATTACTAGAATTCTCTTATGTGGAAATTATTCTATTCCCATTTCTGTTTAGTTTAGAAATTAGGATAACCCTAATCCTGTTATACTAGTATTAGTGCAGAGAAATGAAAAGTAATATTATTCTATTTCTTCTGTTTAACCTAAGTACATCTGCTGCTCCTGTTACTGTTATCTCTTATCCAGCTTTTTTTCATGTCATAATTATTATTATCTGTTCATATGCTGAAAGTCACTGGATTTGCCCGACTTTATGTCTGACCTTGCTTGTTTTCGCCCCTTTTTCTTCCGTTCCCCCCCCCCCCCCAAGGTTTTCCAAGGAGGGAATACTTTAGCTTGATCCGGATTTCTTCTGCTTGAAGTACTTAAAGTGCTTAAAGTATGGCTTGACTCCTTATGGCAGCTTCTGTGGGGAATATGATTTTAAAGTTTTGTACTCTGATGACTTTCTGAACAAGAATGATATTTATGTACTTGAGTTTTTGGTAAAGATGTAACCAAACTGATTTCTGTTTTCCACTTAAATAAAGTTATAATTTCTCAAGTGTTGTTTATCTGTCTTGAAATTTTCTGTTCTGTTTACTAAAATGCTCCACTAAAGTTAAGGCATTCCCTTTGTGAGTGTCCTTAACGGAGGTGGGGTGCTACATTTGGTATCAGAACTGAGGGTTACCAGATTGTGTAAAGTTTTTGAAAACTATTTTCAGAAAAGGTTTTAAAAGGAAATATTTTCAAAAATTAAGTTTATTTTGAAAAACATAATCCCCAAAAAGCCATATATCTATCTTTTCAGTTCTCCATTTTAAATCTTTTTCTTTCATTCCAGCATGTCTGGGAATCTTAACTTTCCAGAGGGCGTGCCAATACCTAGCTAGTTCAGGAGGTACTTAGAGGCTAGGGCCAACAATGCAGGCCCAGCAGATATTCCTCCTCCAGCTGCAGCGATTCCTCCTCCTCCGCCCCCACCTCGTGCAATTGCTTTCTCAAAGATCTGTAAATATTTTAGGGCCATGGGTCGAAATGAATTCAAGGGAACTGAATCATTCGTAAAAGCAAGGAACTGGCTCAAAGAAACTGAGGATCTATTCGTTATCTTCGAGGTGGACGATAGGCAGAAGGTACAATTGGCAGTATGGTTGCTCAAGGGCGAAGCTTCCTATTGGTGGGAAGTCACTAACTCCGAGAGGCCGGTTGAAACATGGATGGATTTCAGAACAAGGTTTGAGACGAAATTCCTCTCGCAAGCTGAACGAAGTCTACAACTGGAAAAGTTCTTATCTCTTAGGCAAGGAAGTATGACGGTCAAGGAATACGTCAACCAGTTCAACCAACTGGCTAAGTTCGGACTAGATTTAGTCAACACCCAACATAAAAAGGCTCTCCGCTTTATTAAAGGATTGAACGAGCCACTGCACAGCCTAGCCATGACCCATGTACCCATGGGAGCGACTTACGAGAGATTGGTGGACATGGCACTACTGCACGAGGAAGACAAGGGCAAGAAAGAGGCAAAGAAGGAAGAACCACAGAACAAGAAAGCATAGCCCAAAAAGGAAACACAAAAGAAGGATGAGAAGTCTGAAGATAGGAAGGAGAAAAAGTGTTTTACTTGTGGAAGCTCGACTCATCTGAACAAGGATTGCAGGAAAAGAAAGGGCACTTGCTTCAACTGTGGTGAGACGGGACACTTCACTAGGGACTGCCCGAAGAAACGAGGGCAAGGGCAGAGGGCAGGACCAACTTCCGGAGGGCAGACAAACACTCTCGAGGCTAGTGGATATGATAGAAATAGGAAAACTTTATGTAGGAGGTTTAATTTCTTTATCTAATTTTTGAGTTAAAACTCTTTTCTGATTCTGGCATTTCGATTCTGTAATCGATACTTTGCACTTGAATACTAGTATTGTTTCTGATTCCGCTGTAGACTCAGACCCATAAGGGTTATGACTCATCTAAGTGTGGTAAGTTGGGTATCTGTGTTGAGCGTTAAGTTGACTATGACGCGTATATTCTGGGTTTTTATCATGCTTAGTTTCCTAAGAATCATTCGGTAATCTGATCTGTACCAGTAGTATGTAAATATCTGAATATTTTTGATAAGGTTAAGATTTCCAGTTTTGACATTGTCTAAAGAGGGTAATCCTCTGGGTGTCAATATGATGTTGATTTCGGTCTTCGAGGTTGATATTTAGGGGAAATTATTCCCTCAACCAATGTCTAATGGGAACCAAGTTTTTGTTTTATCTGTACTCGCTTCCATCATTCGACGATATCCTATCCATCGAATCTTCGACCTTTAGGTAGAAACTAATGGGTGTAAACATGTGTTTGAGACATGTTATGTTTGATGGTTGCAAGTGGATGCAATTGGTTGCTCGTGGATGCATATACACACACTAGGCACTAGATCGGCTCAAAAACACTCTCATACTACATACGGATGAGTGTGCATTTTCGATTTTGTGGATGCAAAATGGTTGACTCATTACATGGATGTTGCATTTGGATGGATGATTGCGCACACATTTACGAATGATATGTATCAAATAGGAAAATTGCATACATGTTGGACTCATGGCACTGACATAATTCGCATTAAGGAGGTCAACTGAATCAGTGGACCGTCTGATCTTTGCATTAGATAAGGAACATATACACACACTTTTGCATATGTTCATACAACATTAGAAGTTTTCTAAGGGCAATGGATGCTTGTGGATGATGGTTGAGTAGATGGATGACTGGATGGTAGGACACATTCTTCTTAACTTGAAGATTTTGGGGACGAAATCCTTTAAGGAGGGGAGAATGTAACACCCCGTATTTTCTATGAACGTATAAGTAAAAAATCAAAGAATAATTAATTTTTAAAATAAGAATCAAGGAAAATGGGTTGCGCCATTGCGTTCGTCTCGAAATTCTGCTTGGAAACGAGTCCGAGTTTTCGAGAAACGGAGTCCCTATGAGGGAGATATGGCCCTCCGAAGTTTCAGAGATTTTCAGAATCGAAAACAGATGGAAAATTTGAATTCAAATTCAAATTCAAAATCCCAGAACAGGCAGGGCGGGAAAATTCCTGCCCATGGACCAGGTCGACCTGGGGGTCGACCATAGTGTCGACCTCCCAGGTGCCAGGTCGACCTGCTCCCGAAACCCAGTTTTTGAACCTGATTCATTTTGATGTTTCTGGTCTCGTTTTCAGTCTAGATTCGTCCTCCTAAACCTATATAAACAGCCCCCTAGCCTCATTTTCTCTACACAATTTCATTCGTCTATACTCTGCCTCTGTTCTGATTAAAATTAAAAATGGCGTCGCTACTCTGCTGGAATCAAAACTTGGACTGATGCATCTTCTTCCAAACTGAATAGAATTAAAAGCTAAATCAAATCGCAAATCAAAGTTCAGAGCTACAACAACAATTAAAGAGGAGTAATTCAGCATTTCTGCATCAACAACAGTTTATTATCCTTTCTTAAAACCACGAAAGGCAAGTACAGTTATTTTCCGATATAAACTTTAATTATAATTGTGATATGATTATAAATCTGAATTTGAGGTTGTGTACGTTCTGGTCTGATATATTTTATTTTGTATCTCTTTCTTCTTTTTGTTCTATAGCCAGGCTACCACGAGCCTGCGCCACATCTCATAAGAGATTAACGCACAAACGCTAAACTTTGGGACAAATAATGAATGATGGCATAATTGGACATGGCTAATCTGTGACTGATGTTGTATACTAGATTTAGATCTATGCATATTCTGTGAATTGGAAGAAGAGGAACCATTGTATGTCTTGAGACTTTGGACATAACGCATATTTTGAATTAAGATCTGTTATAATTTAAAAGTTCTAGATTGTTGGGTATATTTTATATAACGATTCATGACTTGAGATAAAAAGAGAATATGACTTAGGTGTGAAGATCTATATTAAGATTTGATAACTGTTAAATGTAAATAACACCTAAGTGGGAGGTCTTTGAATATATGACATGCATTGAAATCGATGGCTATATTTGGTATAATTTATATGTGAATCTTTTGTACTAGGCAAGTTTAACTAAAATTGGGACATGTGTTATATGGTAAATTATAACCATAATCTGTGCCATGTAAATTCAATGCAAATGTGGGGTATATTATCATATTGTGAATCATGACAATTATTTAGGCATGCAAACTTAGGCCAAATTTATAATTAGGCAAGATATGTCAATGAAACTTTAAGGAATGATTAAATCTGTTATATTGCCTAATCTGCTAGTTCTGTTATATTGCCTAAACTGCTAATTAGATTGAATTGCCTAATCTGCTAACTATGTTAAATTGCCTTATCTGCTAAATCTACTAAATCGCCTAATCTGCAAGATCTGTTATCTGTTTAATCTGTTGAATGGCGTAATCTGTTGGAACTGAAATGCTGAAATTTGAAGTATGTAAATCTGTAGGCTTGATTTAAAATTGAGCAAAACTTGTTAATAGAACCTCGAATAATCTGTTGTAACTTGTACAGAAGTTAATTTGTTAAATTAGCATGATTAGTCTGATATTAGCATAGTCTGTGAATGGATGCATTGGCTAAACATGAAACATGGCTAACTCGAGGTTAGGATGAGTTTGCGGCGTAATCCTGCCCGGAACCGCCCGGCACATCCATTGGCCGCAAACAATAGGTTCTAATGTGAGAAGTTAGTCATAACATGCTTGAAACCCGAGGTTAGACTCAGTTTGCGGCAGAAACCTGCCCGGAACCAACCGGCCTAACCAGTGGCCGCAAACTGTCAGTCTAATGTGAGAGGTCTACGCATTAATTTTTAATTAATAAAATCTAAGATAAATATGATGTCTATAACGTGTTGGGTGGATAGGGTTAAAACAATTGGACTAATGAATTTAACAAACCCGTTTCGTGAATCTGTAGGCCCAATTACAAAGTTAGACAAATATTTAAATCTGTTAAATCCGTATATCTGATCTGTTAGTCTGAAAACTTGTCTGATCTGTGAACTAGTTGATCTGAACTCTGTATGTCTGAACTTGTAAACAAGTTAATCTGAAATCTGTTAGTCTGGGGACACAAGGTTAGTTGGGAAATTACTTGTGTCATCAGTTGTTTGGGACCCATATTAGTCAGTAACCCTTTCTGGTATCAAAACTTTGACCCAACAGTAGGTAGGGTCCGGGCACGCTTACTGAACTAATTATAAGCGGTTCGTTCTGATAATGGCGAGGGGTGTTGATGGTGCGTTCCAACTGGGTCATGTGCGTGCATGGATCCCAGTCTGCCTCTGAGGATGTAAGACGCCGTGACATCTGTAAATAGGTCTGTGCCAATTGGTTGTCACTTTAGGGAGTGATAAACTCTACTGTGGAGCCGACACAGGGTATTTATATATTAGGGAGCCGATCGCTTGGGGTAGGGTTTTAGGGTACACTTAGTTCTGTCTGTTTCTGTTGGTACCGTCTATTTCTGTTGGGTGGTAACACCTGTCTGTTTCTGCGTGGTACCGTCTGTTCGGGTGGTTAAGGCCCATTTACTAATGTACACCTAATTCTACATTCTGTTTCCATAGGGATTAATCTGTTTCTGTTTCTGTACCTTCTGTTCGGGTGGTAAAGGCCCATTATTAGCATTCTGTTTCTATACCTTCTGTTGGGGTGGTAAAGGCCCATTACTAGAATTCTCTTCTGTGGAAATTATTCTGTTCCCATTTCTGTTTAGTTTAGACATTAGGATAACCCTAATCATGTTATACTAGTATTAGTGCAGAGAAATGAAAAGTAATATTATTCTATTTCTTCTGTTTAACCTAAGTATATCTGCTGCTCCTGTTACTGTTATCTCTTATCCAGCTTATTTTCATGTCATAATTATTATTATCTGTTCATATGCTGAAAGTCACTGGATTTGCCCGACTTTATGTCTGACCTTGCTTGTTTTCGCCCCTTTTTCATCCGTTTCCCCAGGTTTTCCAAGGAGGGAATACTTTAGCTTGATCCGGATTTCTTCTGCTTGAAGTACTTAAAGTGCTTAAAGTATGGCTTGACTCCTTATGGCAGCTTCTGTAGGGATTATGATTTTAAAGTTTTGTACTCTGATGACTTTCTGAACAAGACTGATATTTATGTACTTGAGTTTTTGGTAAAGATGTAACCAAACTGATTTCTGTTTTCCGCTGTAATAAAGTTATAATTTCTCAAGTGTTGTTTATCTGTCTTGAAATTTTCTGTTCTGTTTACTAAAATGCTCCACCAAAGTTAAGGCATTCCCTTTGTGAGTGTCCTTAACGGAGGTGGGGTGTTACACATTGTAAAGGCTATTACTGCCAAAGTTATTAGTAGAAATGGTGTTTAATTTCCTGTCTCCCTGTTGTTTACTTCTCACGTAATGCATCTTGTTTTCCAATAACTAGCTCGATTCACGCCTATGACCGCCGCATTGGCACCCCGAGCACGGGATCCAGCACAGCCATTTCAATTTCTAGGCAACATCGAGTCTGGGACACTTGGCTATGCCCGACACCCCGAGCATGGTTGCCGGTAACGCTACTCGAATCACCGGCCCGCGACACGACCGAGTATAAACAACCTCTAACTCGAACATCAGCCCAATGCCGAGGCCGAGGATAAATCGTTTTGCATCCTAGTCCAGGCGGTTTGACGCCACTCCACGACCGACTAAGATCGATGCAAATCTCTCTTCGTCAGTTGCGGGTGCCGGTCGAATCTTGGCGCAGCACCAAGACCGACCTTAAATCATTTCCTCCCCTTAGCTCTCAAGGCTAGGGGCAACCCGTGGCCACGATCGGACATTACGAGCTGATGATCAGGGTTGAAAACTACGCCGGCGAATAAACGATGTCTGGCGGCTCGCCTCAACCCAATGAACAATGGGAGAGCCACCCACCTGGCGGACCACACAAGCGACGCCCTATGCCTTCGCTATACTTGGGTTTAACCTTGGGCCACCCAAAACAGCAGGCACATAGCCTGGTTTTGCAAACTACGGGTTCCCTAAGCTGAGTGGAACTTACTGAAACTAGCGCTCTACCTTACCTCTCTGGAATAATTTACCCAGAGACGGCCCCTGATCGATTTTGTGACAAGTGTAACGATAAGTAAGTTTGTGCAAGTACAGGACGCTGGAAAACATAAAAAAACATCCGAACACTTGACATAAAAGACGATATTTACTAAATAATATTTCCTTTCAACACACACACGCACGCTAAACAAACTACGTGTCTAACACTTTTACTTTCTAATAACAGGGTGTACATGAGAACCACACCGTGTCTTGAAAAACCAAAAGCGAGGGCCGTACTCGCGTAAACTATCAGCCTACATTACCCAAAATAATGGAAACCCCTACTATGATTGCTCAAGCATGCTTCCTTTTCTTATGCTTGTGCTTGCTCTTTTTTGCAGATTCCACGCTTGGCGGTTCATCCTTGGTCCTGGGCTTCTTCTTACCAGACTCGCTCTTTCCATCTCCGGCCCTCCGGGAAGTGGTCGATTCATGAGAAGCCGAGAGGTGTCTCTCGTCCGTCACATCGCCACTAGAAACCTCGGTAATGTCAATCAGAGTGGCATGCGGCATACGCTTGGGGGCACCCACAGGAGCGAGGCTGACCACAGCGTCACTCATCTCCGGGACTGCCCTGCCTTCCCGCTTAGCTTTCTCCTTGGCTTCTCTGGCGGCCCTCCGGGCAGCAAGCTTTTGGGACCTATGAGGCATGACGTCGTCAGCTTTGGCTTTCTCAAGGGACTCAGTAGTCCTCTGATGCACTTCCTCATACTCCCTCTTCTTCTAGGCCTCATCGTTAGCCCTCTTCTTCTCAGCCTCCTCATCGGCTCTCTTCTTCGCGACAGTGTCAACAGCCCTCGCCTTGGCCTCCTATCGGGCTTCACTAGGAGCTCCTTCCTGACAGCCTCGTCGTGCTCTCGCTTATCCTCTACTTCTTCATTCTTGGCCACCATCTTAGCCTGTTGCCTCGCCACAAGAGCCACCATCGACGCTACATCAGCTTCTAACGGGCCTTTGGCAGGGGCACTCTTCCTATCGACCACTGCTCCTTCTTCGTTAAAAATATCGACATGCTACAATTTACTCTTATATCGGAAAAGGTGTCAAGTGGGTCGCCGCCTACTCCAACCTGTGTCCCTATTAGGCCCGGCCCAGTTTCAATCATTGGAGGGATCATGGGAGCAGGGTCCGCTGCCGTCGTAGACTCAGGAGGGACTGCATAAGCAAAAACGCAACCTTTTTTAGTCCATAAATTCGGTAATCACTTCGTTCTCAGGGATGCAGGGTAAAAGGAATTTACCTATGGTCAAGGATGGCATAAGAATGATAGAAAGGGTGCTTGCGACGGTGGGTAAGGTGAATATGGTATCCCCTAGTGCCGGGAAGTCAGGGTTATACTCAGTAGTAGTGTGAGCCAAACCCCCGGGACCACTCACCAAGACAGATCTACGGTCCAGGGGCGGATGAGAACCCCCCTCTGCAAATGCTTCCGCCACAACTGCGCGCCCGGTCACCGTAAACTTTCCATTCTCTTCAGCAAGCCTTACCAACCTTTCATTCTCGGCGCCCTCCTACAATTCTCCTTCCCTCCTCCAACCTCTCACATTCGTCGTTGTTCAGAAGGACGTCAGCAAGTTAGCGCTCGTCCAGAGTGCTTACGTCCACTTGACACAAGAAGGCCTCATAAGGGATTAACCTCTCCCAGGTTCTGGCTAGCTCGCAAGGGTAGTCCTCGACCCACAAAATCCCTTGGAATCTTAAAACTTTCACGTACATATCATGGATACTCTCCTCGAAGGAGAACCCAACACGAAACTCCGCATCATTCAGTTGTTCCCTCAGCTGCCTTATCTCTCTTTCATGTTCAGCTCTAATACTCTCAGCCGTACCCAATATGTCCCTGTTGCTAGCCCCGGCATCCTCCTTCTCTTTCTTCATTACCTCGAGATGCCTCTTTAACTCAGCAACCTCGGCATTCTCAGCCCGCAACCTCTCGTTTTCCTCCTCAAGGCGGTATTGTCGTTCTGAAGCTGGGTAACCTTCCCAATTTCCTTTTCTATCTCAGCGCACACTTGGGACCACTCATCCTTATCATTCTTAAGGGCTGTATTTTCAAGGGTCAAGCAACTTACGGTATCGCTAAAAGTCTCACGGTCGCGCGCATCCCCTATCTTTAAAGTCCTATTGGATCGCTTCAGCTCCACTGCAACAGTATAGTCAAAAAGTTAAAACTGGAAAACACGCGGGGTAGCAGCAGAGAAACCCACCTATCTCGGCTTCTATGTGGGTAACCGAGGTCTTCTCACCATCGATGGTCAGTTGACGGTTGATGAGCTCCAGGCTTTTCCTCTTGATCAACTCAGAAAGGTGGAGGGAATACTTTGTAAGTTCATTGTCCTGGTGATACGCAGCCTGTACATGCATCCATATCTCAGTGGATTCCCTATTGGGAGCTGGACGGAGGTCAGGGAGAGACAGCAGCTCGTCAAAATGATACTGTGGGAAGTATAGCTTCAAAAACCTCCTCCTTTCCTCTACAGAAAATGCTCGGATTTGGGACTCTGTCAGATTTTGCATTCCTGTCGCAACTTCCATGCCCGACCTTGGTTGACCAAACGGCAGCTCCCTCCCCCTAGCAGGTTGAACGAGAGCCGGAGGGGCGGATAACGGGGGAGTTGTCGAAGGCAAAGATCGAGACCCACCTATTTTGAGCCGAGTATCTCCTGCGGATATCCGAACAGGAGGAGGTGTCGGAGATCGCCTAGATTGATCCCGATCTCGATGACTTCTGCCTCGATCTAACAGAGGTGGAGCACCATACAAGCTGGCGGATCTTTGGAATCTCTCGAAGGAAGAACTCTGGGGATGCTGGTGATCCCCGCACCTATAGCTTCGTCCGCTGCGTCCGCCTGCCATATCACCTGCCAGCGGAACAAGTCGAAGTTAGTCAGATAACCCATGTAGGCGAACATCTATGCAATGCAGTGTTATGGATGTATATCCTAAGTGTTCTCTCAACAGACCAGATTGTGGTCCGATCGAGGAAGTTAACCCCTTAGCAGCACAGGAAAGTTCCTCCAGGCTCGTCGTATTCGGCCATGGAGTCATAACTAAAGCAAGTCCCTTTAAGCCATCAAACCGGCCCGCGGGTTCAAGCAAGGCAGTGGCCCTTGAGTGTGCCGCAAGAAACTGCGGTCTATCCGACACTCCTTCCCCCTCCCCTGTCGGAGGCGGGATGGGAGTGTTCGGCAACCCCTCATCTCTGGCAACCTCTTCTTGACCATGAACCTCGCCTCCACGCACATCTCCTTGAGGCGGAGCAGTCTTTTGCAATTCTCCTCCTGTTGGGGGCATTTTCCTCTTTCGCCCAACAGGAGAAGATCCTGCCGCAACTCCCTCCTTTGGCACACTAATAGCAACCATGGGCCTGATCACAGCTCGGTTGTCCACCAGCAACCCAGCGCGGCGGAGGCGCTCCTGACTTATCACGGTACTAGTGTCGCGGAGATTCTTTGGTATCGCCCGCAAAGCATTAAGGCGTTGCTGATATTCATCCCCTATGGGCGCCTTTGGATTTCCTGTCATGTCCCATTTAAAACCATGAATAAAGGAAGGAATCCTAAAGTTACGACAAAGAACGGAGTTAGAGGAACACTTACTTCCCTCAATCCACCTCCTTGCAAAGCTGGGAGGGCAGCTAACAAAGAACCACTCGCGCTTAAACATAGACGACCTGGGCCATGCCCCGACAAAGAATTTTGTGGCGGCCGTTGCTTCCAGAGACCATTGGGAGGGACAGGCCGCGCTCATTTTCCTTAAGTGGAAGAAGTATCGAATATCATCCCTAGTAGGTTCCCTATTCAAGAACTCGTGGAAGAGAACTGTAACACCCCGCCTCCGCTAGGGTCACTCGCAAAGGAATGCACTAGCTTTAGAGGGGCATTATAGGTAAACATGCACAGAAATATCACAAGACAGAACATATAAAATAGCGGAAGTAAAATTGAACTTTCATAAACATTAATAATTAAGGTCTAACGCCTTTTACATCAGAGTACATCAAAACCTGTCTTGCAATAGTAAAGAAGCATAAAGACATTTTCGAAAATTATTCCCCAAGTAAAACAGTAAAGTAGCCATAGCCAAGAAAAGTCCAAGCCATCCATGATGACCTTCAAGCAGAAGAAGTCCGAATTAAACAACAGTATTTCCTCCCTGTAACCTGGGGGGGAAACGGAAGAAAAGAGGCGAAACAAAACGGGTCAGTCAAAAAGACTGAGTAAGCCCTATCTACTATCAGCATAAAAACTAGTAAAGTTAACTGACATGAGAAACTGAGATGAACATAAGCATGATGACAAGATAGATAAGCTAAATCGAAATAACAGGATGAACTACTGAACTCAGATAAACTAAGGTGTCATGATAAATTACGATGTCAAGATAAAACAAGGTATCCCATCATCAGGTTCCTATCAAGCATAATATCCCCAAGATATCTATCACGTATAACATCCCATGGTATCTATCCTGTCTTTTAGCTCTGCACCTACCGTACTAGTATCCCCACCGTATCATGTGTTAACCATAAATGACCCTTACTCAAAAGTCATGTAATGGTCCATGTCAACCTAATATATCGCATATATAGGTTACTCAACTCGTATGTTTTATTCCATGTAAATGTTCAGTCCCTTGCCGTAGACCATACGGGCTTTCCCATGAGATTCTATACTACTTTAACATAGTTCCATGATCCTTAAGATCGTTTTGGATTGTCACCCTATATCTAACTAGGGTCTTTCAACATGAATCATCGTTTGTACAACTAGGACTTATGCTACCTAGGACTACTAGGGATTATGCTTACCTATTGCACGTTTTCGTATCTCGGTTTTGGTTCAACCACCCAGGGCCACTAGGATTTACGCTAACCGTCAACCGCGCCCTTTTTCCCATGCATTCATCGTGAATCGTTTTTTCCATGACTGTATGCACATGTACCACATCGTGCCATCCGAGTCCTGTCACAGGGCAGAACAGGAAATACAGGACTCGGTCGGGAGCTTTAGATTTATCTGCCGATGCAGATGCTAAGGTCTGTTTTTCCTATACGTGGCTATGGTCCCACGAGACCACTCCCTCAACTAGTGAAAGACAAGACAGGATAAATCCTGTATGAGAACACAACACTGGCCAACCCACATCCAAGCCTTACCGCAACCATAATTAGATAGCAATTATGGTCTTTTGGGTGTTCTCTGCCTTTCCGTACGTACACGCTTGACCAAAGATGGTAGGTAGCCTGACGAAATGCTATCTAGGGCACGACCGTGTATCGTCGACTATCCCCTATCCATCCCCGTCTTTAGGTCGCTCGTATAGCAACCAAGGCATACTCTTGGTTCTTCTAACGCAGACCTTAACCTCTCATGAGCCTAGTATGATCACCTGGCAGCTCATAGGGGGATACCAAGAATATCCTCACGTTCCCCGAAGCCGCTGCTTCGTTACCCAGTTCGCTGGAGCCTCTATCTAAATCAGATACTTGCTCCTACTCGTATACTTAAACGATGACCTACCGTATCAGGTTACTCATCTATCTATGAACTGGTCTAAATTTCCTTGACTAAGAATCATTACTTAGTTATTCTTCAACTAAGGTTTACCACTTAGCCTTATTCTCGTTATCCTTGTTAACTTACAGTTATCCACCTAATCCTCAGAACTAGGGTTTACATAATGGATTAAGTGTCACTTAAGTTCATGACTTAACCCGTCTACAAATCATGTCAAAATTGGCTAAGTATCCAAGTTCAAGACTTAACCCTACAAACCATGCTCAAGTTGGTTAAGTATATATTAACTTGACCCTATCAAATTATTGAGTCAAATCGGTCAAGCGTATTTAAGCAATTCGTGACTTAGCCTTATCATGTTTTCACGTTAGATTGGTTAAGTATAGGTTAACTTAACCTCAATAAACTACCAAGTGGGATTAATTAAGTCTAGGCTAACTTAACCCCATCCGATTTCCATGTTTAGACTAGTTGAGTCTAATCTTAACCCCATCCATTAACTGTATTCTTCGGTTAAGTGTCATTAAGAAAACTTACTTAACCTTACCAAATTATCGTGTTGGATTGTTTAAGTGTTGGTTAACTTAATCCCCGTCCACTAGTCGTATAAAAATGGTTAAGTGTCATTAGGCAAATCAAATTACTTAACCTACCCAACCTTGTCATGTTTTGTTAAGTATCATTAGCCTAATCAAATTACTTAACCCATTTGTCCATGTCATATTTGATTAAGAGTCATTAATCAAATTAACTTAACCCTATCATGTGGCATTAATTACTTAATGCACCTCAACCTCTCACATTAGACTTTGTTGTGGTTACTAGTTAAGCCGGTCGGTTCCGGGTAGCTTTACACCACAACTTGGTCTAACCTCGGGTTCAAGCACAACATGACCAACTTCTCACATTGGGTCCTATTGTTTGCAACTACTAGTTAGGCCGGTCGGTTCCGGGTAGTTTTACGTTGCAAACTCAACCCAACCTCGAGTTGGCCACACTTATATTATCTAAGTGTCATGTCCATCATGTTTCCAAAACATGTTACAAGTTTTCAAGCATTTGGGTAGACCTAACTTAATAGGTAAATTCCCAAAGGATAGACCTAACTTAATAGGTAAATTCCCAAGCTTATGTTTTTATGCATACTTACATGTCAACTTCCATGTTATATTTCAAGTCATATTTTCAAGTTATATTTTCATGTCACTAGAAATTACCCATAACATAACCCAACGCTTTTAAACTCGCATATACGTTCGCAACAACGTAATGGATTAAAAGAAGAGACTTGGCAAAGGCATGACAAAAATGGATATTAAGCCACAAGTTAATCATGGTGGCAAATGAGGCACAAATGTGTTCATTAACTTGCATGTTACATTCTTAAGCCCCAAAAACATGCATAAACCCAAACTTGACACATAAGCAAATCATGGTGACAAAAGACATGGAATGATGACTAGTAACTCGCATATATCATCATATAAGGATTATGACTTCATATGCAAGTTGACACAAAGGTTATGAGGGTTCTCATGTTGCATAATGCAACATTTCAACATAAAGGTTGTAGCTTTTAGCCCACAAGATCAAGATAATGACTTCATAAACTTGCATGACATGATAGCATGTATCATACTCAATGATCAAACCCAAAATTGCAACATGAACATTTAACTTCATAGTTAATATCTAAGAGTAGGGAAAGGGCTTACATTGCTATGAAGGCACAAAAGATATGACAAAGCCCTTATGCAATCAAATAGACCCAAAATGCAAGCTCTAACATAAAAAAACCCTTGAGCCAAAATGATCAAAACCCTTGCTTTATGATGCAAATATAGAAACTTGACTTGAATGCAAGCTAATGACACTCATACAAGCTTGAAAACACTTGTATGCATGGAAAATCTCTCATAGAAACAATTTAGAAATTTTATGAAGAGAGTGGAGGCCATGAGAGGTAAAATTTTGTCATAGTTTAGTTGCATGAATGAATAATGAGGATTTAGGGTTAGGTTAGGGTCTTATTTATAGATTAGGCAAGTGTTTTAGGCCATAGGATTAAACCCTAGTTGCAATCTCAGCCCTTAAAACCGAATCTGGCCCCCAAGCTCAACACAATCTCTAAATGGTGCACCAGGCAGAACTGCCCGGCTGGACCAAGTCGACAGCCAAGTCGACAGGCTGTCGACTTGGGTCCAACCAAGTCGACTCCCAAGTCGACAGGGCTGTCGACTTGGGTGCTCTGGCGGGAATTTTCCCGCCTGGCCCAAACTGGCCCAAATTTCCAAATTCAAACTTGAATTTAAAATCTGTTTTTACTTTGAAATTTTCTGAAAACTTCGTTGGGCCTTAATCGGGTCATACGGACTCCGATTTTCGAAAACTCGGACTCTATTTCGCGTATTTTTCCGAGACGAACGCAATGGCATAGCTCGTTTTACTTGATTCAGAATTTAAAAATGAAATTCTGCCTTGATTCTCGTTTTAACATGTTATCGAAATACGGGTTGTTACATTCTCCCCACCTTTTAGGATTTCGTCCCCGAAATCTCCAAGTTAGGAAGAACATATCCTACCATCCATCATTCATCTACTCAAAACATCATCCACAAGCAACCATTGTCCTTAGATGATTTCTAATGCTGTATGAATACATGCAAAAGGTGTGTGTATATGCACTTATCTAATGTAAATGATCAGGCCTTAGTGATCTAATGCAAAATATGTATAGTGCCATGAATCCAACATGTATGCAAATAGTCCTAGTCATATAGATACTATATGCGTGCACAATCATTCATTCATATGCAACAACCGCATGATAACACATTCGATTTCATCCATAAACAAGTATAAATACTCGTGCATATGCAATATGAAATGTGACCGAGTCGAGCTAGTATCTAATGTGTATTCGCGCATCCACGAGCAACCACTTGCAACCACTTGCAACCATATCAATCATAACATGTTTCAAATACATGTTTACATCCATAGGGTTCTACCTAGGATTCCCTGAAACAGGGTCGAGAAGATAAACAAGACAAAACTCCTTACGGGGTTTGTAACAGAAAATAGGACCGAGAGGATATTCACAAAAGATAGCCTACAAGCAAGCTCTACAGGAAAACAGGGATCAAGGATATACTCTCAAAAAGAGATATCATGCGCGTATCTAGTCTTTGAACTTCAATGTCGTATTTCCTTGAGCTTAATTCCATTGTGCCTTGACCGTCCTTTTACTTCGCGATTTCGTAGCTTCCTATTTCCTGTTTCCATAACATGAGCTGGAACTCATTTCTTCGTCGCCTCTCGTTCCACTTGCACTTATCCTTTTCCTAGAATACTTGACGCAAACATGACTGCGTACTCATGATCTCATGCAAGCTTTCCAAAATTCACTAGTGAATCTCGGACCTCGTACCATAAGGTATTCCACGTAGAAGAACTTCCTCTTGAAAGTAAACAGATGCTAACCAGGTTATCAAGCGCACTTACTAGGGTGATCTCTATAATCCATGCATAAATGAAGTAAACCATCCATCTTATTGGCGAACACCACTCGATCGGGCTTCAAATTTCCAATAAAGGTATCAAGGGATTCTAAGTAACTAATCATGACCGAACCCAAAAGGTTACACGAGACTTCGAGGGTATTACCAAGGCTAGTCAAGAGTCTAACTACCCTCCTATCAAAACCGAGAGTGGCACCCCTTACTGGATAACCACTTCATCCCTAGAATCCATCCATAACCGAGGCATGTCATTCTCAAATCCAAAACAAGTCATGAATAAATAGACCGATTCTCCACAGGACTTGAGACAAAAATGGGATTCTCTATTACGCTAGTACTTAAGGTGCAGAGACTCAACTACCGAAGCGGACTTAAATGATGCGGGGATCAAAACAAAGTCTTGGCGGGATGATAGAAAAGAATAACTAGATCTTCAACAAGGATGTTATCCCCCTACTCAGGTACTCTAGTGAGGGTATACGATTGTCTTCACGATGATCTTGTCCTTGTCCCACAATACTTAACTATCCGTCCCGTTTCACCATACCAAAGATACTTTCTCGTTATGGGTTGAGCCATACCAACAAGTTGCTCATCCTTAAGCTCGTATCCTTTATCCTCTTTCTCACGATCCTTTCTTATAACGCGGCCACTGGTCTCTCGAGAACCACCTCCATCGTATGGAAAACACTTTCGTAGATAGAAAAGACTAGTCGTAGTTAAAACCACTGTGACTACAGATGGAGGAAAGAAAGGAAATCAAGGAAACAAGGATAGTGCTAATGGCCTTTGGGGAATAGCCTTTTTCCTTTAAAAGAAAATTTTCTTGAAAAATGCTTCTTTGTAAACGGTTTTTCAAATAGTTTTCAGAAGGTCTTTAAAACTTTTGCCCAGTCTGGTAACCTTCTGCTCTGATACCAAATGTAACACCCCGCCTTCGCTAGGGTCACTCGCAAAGGAATGCACTAGCTTTAGAGGGGCATTATAGGTAAACATGCACAGAAATATCACAAGACAGAACATATAAAATAGCGGAAGTAAAATTGAACTTTCATAAACATTAATAATTAAGGTCTAAAGCCTTTTACATCAGAGTACATCAAAACCTGTCTTGCAATAGTAAAGAAGCATAAAGACATTTTCGAAAATTATTCCCCAAGTAAAACAGTAAAGTAGCCATAGCCAAGAAAAGTCCAAGCCATCCATGATGACCTTCAAGCAGAAGAAGTCCGAATTAAACAACAGTATTTCCTCCCTGTAACCTGGGGGGGAACGGAAGAAAAGAGGCGAAACAAAACGGGTCAGTCAAAAAGACTGAGTAAGCCCTATCTACTATCAGCATAAAAACTAGTAAAGTTAACTGACATGAGAAACTGAGATGAACATATGCATGATGACAAGATAGATAAGCTAAATCGAAATAACAGGATGAACTACTGAACTCAGATAAACTAAGGTGTCATGATAAATTACGATGTCAAGATAAAACAAGGTATCCCATCATCAGGTTCCTATCAAGCATAATATCCCCAAGATATCTATCACGTATAACATCCCATGGTATCTATCCTGTCTTTTAGCTCTGCACCTACCGTACTAGTATCCCCACCGTATCATGTGTTAACCATAAATGACCCTTACTCAAAAGTCGTGTAATGGTCCATGTCAACCTAATATATCGCATATATAGGTTACTCAACTCGTATGTTTTATTCCATGTAAATGTTCAGTCCCTTGCCGTAGACCATACGGGCTTTCCCATGAGATTCTATACTACTTTAACATAGTTCCATGATCCTTAAGATCGTTTTGGATTGTCACCCTATATCTAACTAGGGTCTTTCAACATGAATCATCGTTTGTACAACTAGGACTTATGCTACCTAGGACTACTAGGGATTATGCTTACCTATTGCACGTTTTCGTATCTCGGTTTTGGTTCAACCACCCAGGGCCACTAGGATTTACGCTAACCGTCAACCGCACCCTTTTTCCCACGCATTCATCGTGAATCGGTTTTTCCATGACTGTATGCACATGTACCACATCGTGCCATCCGAGTCCTGTCACAGGGCAGACCAGGAAATACAGGACTCGGTCAGGAGCTTTAGATTTATCTGTCGATGCAGATGCTAAGGTCTGTTTTTCCTATACGTGGCTATGGTCCCACGAGACCACTCCCTCAACTAGTGAAAGACAAGACAGGATAAATCCTGTATGAGAACACAACACTGGCCAACCCACATCCAAGCCTTACCGCAACCATAATTAGATATCAATTATGGTCTTTTGGGTGTTCTCTGCCTTTCCGTACGTACACGCTTGACCAAAGATGGTAGGTAGCCTGACGAAATGCTATCTAGGGCACGACCGTGTATCGTCGACTATCCCCTATCCATCCCCGTCTTTAGGTCGCTCGTACAGCAACCAAGGCATACTCTTGGTTCTTCTAACGCAGACCTTAACCTCTCATGAGCCTAGTATGATCACCTGGCAGCTCATAGAGGGAAACCAAGAATATCCTCACGTTCCCCGAAGCCGCTGCTTCGTTACCCAGTTCGCTGGAGCCTCTATCTAAATCAGATACTTGCTCCTACTCGTATACTTAAACGATGACCTACCGTATCAGGTTACTCATCTATCTATGAACTGGTCTAAATTTCCTTGACTAAGAATCATTACTTAGTTATTCTTCAACTAAGGTTTACCACTTAGCCTTATTCCCGTTATTCTTGTTAACTTACAGTTATCCACCTAATCCTCAGAACTAGGGTTTACATAATGGATTAAGTGTCACTTAAGTTCATGACTTAACCCGTCTACAAATCATGTCAAAATTGGCTAAGTATCCAAGTTCAAGACTTAACCCTACAAACCATGCTCAAGTTGGTTAAGTATATATTAACTTGACCCTATCAAATTATTGAGTCAAATCGGTCAAGCGTATTTAAGCGATTCGTGACTTAGCCTTATCATGTTTTCACGTTAGATTGGTTAAGTATAGGTTAACTTAACCTCAATAAACTACCAAGTGGGATTAATTAAGTCTAGGCTAACTTAACCCCATCCGATTTCCATGTTTAGACTAGTTGAGTCTAATCTTAACCCCATCCATTAACTGTATTCTTCGGTTAAGTGTCATTAAGAAAACTTACTTAACCTTACCAAATTATCGTGTTGGATTGTTTAAGTGTTGGTTAACTTAATCCCCATCCACTAGTCGTATAAAAATGGTTAAGTGTCATTAGGCAAATCAAATTACTTAACCTACCCAACCTTGTCATGTTTTGTTAAGTATCATTAGCCTAATCAAATTACTTAACCCATTTGTCCATGTCATATTTGATTAAGAGTCATTAATCAAATTAACTTAACCCTATCATGTGGCATTAATTATTTAATGCACCTCAACCTCTCACATTAGACTTTGTTGTGGTTACTAGTTAAGCCGGTCGGTTCCGGGTAGCTTTACACCACAACTTGGTCTAACCTCGGGTTCAAGCACAACATGACCAACTTCTCACATTGGGTCCTATTGTTTGCAACTACTAGTTAGGCCGGTCGGTTCCGGGTAGTTTTACGTTGCAAACTCAACCCAACCTCGAGTTGGCCACACTTATATTATCTAAGTGTCATGTCCATCATGTTTCCAAAACATGTTACAAGTTTTCAAGCATTTGGGTAGACCTAACTTAATAGGTAAATTCCCAAAGGGTAGACCTAACTTAATAGGTAAATTCCCAAGCTTATGTTTTTATGCATACTTACATGTCAACTTCCATGTTATATTTCAAGTCATATTTTCAAGTTATATTTTCATGTCACTAGAAATTACCCATAACATAACCCAACGCTTTTAAACTCGCATATACGTTCGCAACAACGTAATGGATTAAAAGAAGAGACTTGGCAAAGGCATAACAAAAATGGATATTAAGCCACAAGTTAATCATGGTGGAAAATGAGGCACAAATGTGTTCATTAACTTGCATGTTACATTCTTAAGCCCCAAAAACATGCATAAACCCAAACTTGACACATAAGCAAATCATGGTGACAAAAGACATGGAATGATGACTAGTAACTCGCATATATCATCATATAAGGGTTATGACTTCATATGCAAGTTGACATAAAGGTTATGAGGGTTCTCATGTTGCATAATGCAACATTTCAACATAAAGGTTGTAGCTTTTAGCCCACAAGATCAAGATAATGACTTCATAAACTTGCATGACATGATAGCATGTATCATACTCAATGATCAAACCCAAACTTGCAACATGAACATTTAACTTCATAGTTAATATCTAAGAGTAGGGAAAGGGCTTACATTGCTATGAAGGCACAAAAGATATGACAAAGCCCTTATGCAATCAAATAGACCCAAAATGCAAGCTCTAACATAAAAAAACCCTTGAGCCAAAATGATCAAAACCCTTGCTTTATGATGCAAATATAGAAACTTGACTTGAATGCAAGCTAATGACACTCATACAAGCTTGAAAACACTTGTATGCATGGAAAATCTCTCATAGAAACAATTTAGAAATTTTATGAAGAGAGTGGAGGCCATGAGAGGTAAAATTTTGCCATAGTTTAGTTGCATGAATGAATAATGAGGATTTAGGGTTAGGTTAGGGTCTTATTTATAGATTAGGCAAGTGTTTTAGGCCATAGGATTAAACCCTAGTTGCAATCTCAGCCCTTAAAACCGAATCTGGCCCCCAAGCTCAACACAATCTCTAAATGGTGCACCAGGCAGAACTGCCCGGCTGGACCAAGTCGACAGCCAAGTCGACAGGGCTGTCGACTTGGGTCCAACCAAGTCGACTCCCAAGTCGATAGGGCTGTCGACTTGGGTGCTCTGGCGGGAATTTTCCCGCCTGGCCCAAACTGGCCCAAATTTCCAAATTCAAACTTGAATTTGAAATTTGTTTTTACTTTGAAATTTTCTGAAAACTTCGTTGGGCCTTAATCGGGTCATACGGACTCCGATTTTCGAAAACTCGGACTCTATTTCGCGTATTTTTCCGAGACGAACGCAATGGCATAGCCCGTTTTACTTGATTCATAATTTAAAAATGAAATTCTGCCTTGATTCTCGTTTTAACATGTTATCGAAATACGGGTTGTTACAAGAACGTAAGTCCCCAAGAGAGAAGCATAAGCATTGGGGTGTAGCTGCGATGGTGCGAGGCGGAAATAGAACAACATATCTCGAAAGAAGTTATTTGCCGGGGGCACACACCCGGTGAGGCAAGCCTGATGGTTCCAGGCAGTAAGGCCTTCGTGTGGCACATGGGATCTGTCATCTCTCCCGGGGGCATGGGCATCATCCACCGGTATGTTAAATCGCACTGCCATTTTCCTGACAGCGGTAGCATCCAGGCACGATGGTACTGAATCGACGGAATTCTCCAAAATCACCGCATCAGGCAACATGTCTGGAGCTACCGGAGGTATAGGCTCATCCTCGCCCATGATATCTACATTCTCGACCTCTTCAGTTACGACCGGGGAATATTGTCGCTCAGGTTGCTCCCCGTGCTCAAACGCTTCGGGCGAGCTAGTCGAAGTCGAATGAGAGGGAGTCTATCCTTCGGTGGTCTCAAGCTTGCTGCCAGATAAGCTACCTCCAGGGGTAGGGTTGGATATATGCAAGGTGGGCTGGGAAGCCTCGGATTCCATGGTCTTTCTGGTCCTTGATCTGGTTTGCATCTTTAGCTATACTTTAATGCATAAGTGTTAGAACGGGCAGTATAGTGACCTGTTCCCCTCGTGTTGGTGACAACTAATATATGCGTGTAATGCTATGCAAGGATGAGCTACATAAAGAAAGTTCCGAGCAATTTGTAACATTCCAAGTCCCGGTCCGGTTGTATGCTCTATCCTATGTGAACAGTCCTAAACCCCGCTCATGCGGTTAACAATATATGCATCGACGCTAAGCATGCAAATCCAGAGGCGAATATTCGAAAGTCAAAGTCCATCGGCATGACAAATTGGGAACCCGACAACGGTCATGTCCCGAAACGTGTCGGGCTCAAAATTTCGAACCTCAAGTGGTTCGAAAATTCGAGCCCCATGGGTTCGAAATTTCGAACTCCCAGGGTTCGGAATCCCGAACCCCTGGGCTCGAAATTCCGACCCCATTGGGTTCGAAGTTTCGAGCTTACGGGCTCGAAAATCTCCAAAAAAAAATTGCAATGTTTGCAACTCTAGGATCGGGAACGCTACAACACGCCGCCTCGTATGCATACTCTGCACACACACATGCCGACTCCTGTGCATCACGGAAGTTATGCACTACGGACACTCAACGATTTGAGCATGGCACATCCTCCAGACGACGGCTCATTTGCGCTGCCAGGGGGAATGAGCCCTACAGCTAACACCTATTTCCCTTTTTGAATTGTAGGAAAAATTAACAGCTTCGTCACTCCCTCAACCTATGCAAAGTACATCATGTAAAAGACAAGACGTAATTTGAGGGGCAAATGTTAACCGACCTTTTGGTCCGGTTCACAGGAAAGCATCAGACACACTCAACTCAACATACCTCGTGAAGCTGAGGCCGAAAAGGAACACATAGGAGTGAAGGAAACAAGATCAAGAAGGGATTACACCGCTTGTGGCCTCACGGCATGCAGAAGACGTTCGCAAACCAAGGCCTTGGACCCCAAATGAGTTACGAGCCTCAACCACCCGGTCCCAGGATCCTCGCACCCCTCGGAAGGACCTCACCCAGGCATGACACGGAATTCACACCCAGCCGGGTGCGAAATCTCGCACCCATGCCTGGGTTCGAAATTTTGAACCCATGCCTGGGTTCGAAATTTCGAACCCAGTGGGTGCGAGGTCTCGAGCCCAACGGGTGCGAAATCTCGTTTTCATAGCCGAGCTCAAGATCCCGAGCCCAGCAGGCGCGAAATCTCGCGCCCAGCTGGGTTCGAGAATCTGAACCCAGCGGAGTGAGATTTCGCGCCCGCGCTTAGGGTTCGAAATTTCGAACCCACACACTTGAAATTTCGAGGCGCGCGGGTGGCAGGCTCGAATTTCCTGCATGTGGTCCCTATTTCTACCTACTCCCACTCCTATAAATAGCCCATGGCCTCACACTTCAAAAGGGTTAGATTTTCTTCACTTGAGACCTCCTTAAAGCTTCATGAACTCCATTAATGGCATCTCCTATTTGAGGAAGAAGGAGAATTAAATATTCTTTTTCCTAAATACCTAGCATATTTCAATTATGAAAGTGAATGTAATGAGCACGGCTCTACCTTGTAATTCCTGAGTGATTAATAAAAGTTCAACATCCTTTCAAAGTGGACGTAGGCCTAATCCGCGGCCGAACCACTATAAATACTTGTGTCATTTACCGCTTTCTCTTACATAGTCTTGCAACTAAACTAACTATTCCTAGTAATAGGAATCTTTGGTGTTTACGACATTTTTTGTCGTCAACAATATGTTTATATGTGAACAACCTACTTATTTTTGGATCAAACATTCATGCCATAAACACTATTAATTTTTGTTAAGTGCCAATTTTGACATGAAAGATCTAAGTGAAGCGAGTGTAATCCTTGATATTAAAATTACTAGGTCCGAAAAGGGGCTTTCTTTCGATCAATCTCGTTATATTGAGAATATTCAAAAGAAATACAATTACTTTGATTGCAAACCTGCATGCACACCATTTGATCCTAGTGTAATGCTATTTAAATATAGTGGTGAATGTGTAAGACAGTCTGAATACGCGAGCATCAGTGGCAGTCATCGTTATGCCACTGATTGTACTAGATCAGACATTGCCTATGTCCTCAGATTATTGTACAGGTTCATTGGTAGACCTAGTATAGAGCATTGACATGCTATTGATAGGGTCATGCAATACCTTAAACGAATAATGAACCTTGGATTACATTATGAAAGTTTCCAGCTGTTCTTGAAGGTTATCCCGATGCAAACTGGAATACCTTATCTGAGATTCAAAAGCGACCAATGGTTATATATTTAACATTGCTGGAGGAGTTGTTTCTTGAAAATCCAAGAAATAGACTATTTTGGCTCAGTCTACCATGGAGTCTGAGATGATAGCACTAGCCACAGCTAGTGAAGAAGTAGAGTACTTGAGAAATCTGCTAACTGAGATTCCCTTATGGGAAAAATCGATACCAGTTGTGTTGATCCATTACGATAGTACTGCGGGTATTGCAAAAGAGTCAACAAATACGTCGTAAGCATAGTACTGTTAGAGAGCTACTCTCTTCAGGTACTGTTAGAGTGTATCACATACGCAGTGATGAAAATTTGGCAGATCCTTTGACGAAAGGACTATCGAGAGAGAAGGTCCTTAATACTTCTAAAAGAATGAGACTATTTCCCTTAAACTGTTGAGTCACACACAATGGTAACCCAACCTAATGGCTGGAGATCCCAAGAACTGGTTCAATGGGTAAAAACAAGTTGAGTACTGATAATGGTCGAACATGCTATTTTTATATACTTAGAAGCATGTATTCGTGAGGTGATTAAAGGATGAGTTAATAGAAATTCTTAATGAGATATACACTCTATTTGGAGTGGAGTACCTACTTTCAGGAGTACTCTTGATAGACTCACCTATATGAATTTGGAAACGTGATTGTTTCCTATGGAGTTTGGGACAAAACTTTTAGAGCATTCACTAAACTGGAATAGATGTGCATGGCCATAAACGCACAAACTTAATTGATTGCACTCTAGAAAGGTTGTGTCTGGTCTAATGTCAGGAATAGAGTTCAAGACCATGTGCCACTCTAGTAAAAACTGAATCTTATCACTATGCAATGGTTTAAGTCAAAAGACACCTTTGTTTATGCACAATCTTATGTTTTTTTTAACTGCTCGATTTTTTTTAACAGGAAAATATTTACAAGGACAAAAGTGAAGGCCTTTTAATCCATAAGGACAGCCCATTAAAATTTTACTCAGAAGGACAATTCACCGTTTCTCTTCTTCTTTACGTGCGCTTATTTCTTCTTCCTCCGCTCCCGATTCACGTCCGCTCCATCTTTAAAACAATAGAACCCAAAAATCACAAAAATTTGAATCCATAACAATTCATAAATCACGAAAATCAAAAGGACATCAGATTCAAAATTGCAATCAAACCCAAAAATTCGAATCCGTAAATCGCTCGAAACACAAACCCTAGAAAACAAAAAAATTGTCGAACAAAAAAATCCATTGGAAATCACAAGTGAATTGAATAAAAATATTTTTCAAACGATATAAAACACAATTGAAGAAGTCGAAATTGTTGAAACAATTTTGTCGTGATTGGAAATGTTTTTTTTTTCCGTTAATAGTATAGCAGTTCGTAGGTATCATTTTTCTATTTTTCTAGTTATCATTTTTCCTATTTCAACTTTAAAACATAGCAGCAGTTTTTAGGTATCATTTTTCTATTTTTCTAGGTATCATTTTTCATGTTTTAACTTTAAAACATAGCAGCAGTTTTTAGGTATCAGTTTGCTATTTTTTAGGTATCATTTTACCGTTTTAACTGTGTTATATGTTTTTTTATGAGATTTTGTTGCTGTGTTAATTTTGAAGTTATATCGCTGTATCAGCTTTGAAACTTAGTCAAACTTATTTCATTTTAATCAATCAAACTGTGATATAATTTTTTTTCATTATTTTATCTTCAAAACATTGCATCAGTATTTAGGTATCATTTTTCTAATATTTTAGGTATCATTTTTACTGTTTTAACAATGTTATGTGTTGTTTTCATGTGATTTTATTACTGTGTTAATTTTGAAGTTATATTGTTGCATCAACTTTTTAACTCAGTCGAATTGATTTAATTTTATACAATCAAACTGTGATGTAAACATTTTTTGCATTAGTTTTTCTTTAAAACATTGATGCAGTTTGTAGGTATCAGTTTTCTATTTTTTTAAGTATCAGTTTTCATGTTTTAACTGTGTTATGTGTTTATTCCATGTGATTTTGTTGTTGTGTTAATTTTGCAGTTGTACTGTTGCATCAACTTTGTAACTCAGTCGAACTAATTTCATTTTATTCAATCAAACTTTGATGTAAACATTTTTTCCATTAGTTTTACTTCAAAACATTGTATCAGGTTTTAGGTATCAGTTTCCTATTTTCTTAAGTATCAGTTTTACTATTTTAACTGTGTTAATTGGTTTTTCATGTGATTTTTTGTTCTGTTATCAGTTTTATAAGTTGGTAGTACTAAGCTAAAGTTTTTCTCATATTCACAGTTCATGGATATCAGTTTTTTAATATTGTAGGTAAAAAAAAGATGTATATAAACATAACATAGAAATTACACTAAAAATGATACATTAAAAAATATAAAATGATACCTTAAAACTGCTGTGATGTTTAACATAACACATAAATTACATTAAAAATGATACCTTAAAAAAATATAAAAATGATTCCTTCAAACTGCAGTAATGTTTAACATAACAGAGAAATTACACTGAAAATGATATCTTAAAAAGTATAAAAATGATACCTTAAAACTGATGTGATGTTTAACATAACACATAAACTACAGTAAAAATGATACCTAGAAAAATAGAAAAATGATACTTAAAAACTGTTGCTATATTTTAAAGTTGAAATAGGAAAAATGATAACTAAAAAAATAGAAAAATGATACCTACGAACTGCTATACTATTAACAAAAAAAAAAAAAAAACATTTCCAATCACGAAAAAATTGTTTCAACAATTTCGACTTCTTTAATTATGTTTTCCATTGTTTGAAAAATATTTTTATTCAATTCACTTGTGATTTCCAATGGATTTTTGTTGTTCGACAATTTTTTTGTTTTCTAGGGTTTCTATTTCGGCTGATTTTTTATCGTGATTTTGATTTCTTGATTTTTGTCTTCGATTGAGAATTTCGATTCTAATGTATTATGATATTTGTGATTTCATCGATTTTGGATTTCGTGATAAACGATGAAATCGAGATACGCGACAGAGGAAGAAGATGGAAGTATCGGCCGAAATTTAATTTCAGTGTATTGTCCTTATGGATAAAATATTAGGTGGTTGTCCTTATGGATAAATTTTAATGGGCCTTTGTCCTTGTCGTTAATTGTCCCACTAAGAATTTGTAATTGAGCGATTATTTCAATTGAGCTATTGAAAGTTATAACGGTCATAGACTCATATATATATATATATATATATATATATATATACATACATACATACATATATATATACGAGGAGGGTTATATGACACCCCATTTTTTTGGCCTCCCTTTTGCACCTCATTTGTGACCAACTATCTATAGTTAAATAAGTTAGTGGAGGGAGAGAGAGTTAGTGGAAGGAGAGAGAAACGAGAATATGTGGTGAAAATCAGGGGGCTAAAGAGGTGCTATACTATTTGAGGTGTCATTGAACGCTAGAGAGAGAGAGAGAGAGAGGAGGGTTCAAGAGCACCCCTATTTTATAACACCCTTTTTGCACCTCAATGTAGACCACCCATTTATATTTAAATAAGTTAGTGGGAAGATAGAGTTAGCGATAGGAGAGAGAAATATGAATGTGTGGTGGAAACCAGGGGGCTATATGGGTGTTGTATTGTTTGTGGTGCTCTTGATCCTATATATATATATATATATATATATATATATATATATATATATATATATATATATATGAGCCATTATTGTCATTGAGCAGTTACACTAGCACAACGGTCATATATTTATGTGACTTTTTATCGAGCTGTTACAAAAACAAATGATATTAAAATATTACTATGAATGATGATAAATTAAAACTTATTAATATTCATCACTTTTGAAACGTATACAACTTACACGTTATAAATTGCGATTTCTTGACCGTTTATTCTATTTACTATGGTATTAATTGTGATCCAACTTTTCTTCCACTAACATAGCGAACGTTACATTTTTGCATTCTGCCTATATCAGAAATGGAATAGACAAAGCAATATGTAGAACAATTTTTTCATCTTACACTCTATTCAAAAACTTCCTTATTTTCATTGAAAATTTTTCATTACAAAAAGAAAAGAGCAGTACAGTTTTTTTAAATGCAAATCAAGCTCAATTTATTTGTGCAAGCGAATTGATATTGAATAAGAGATTTTTTTTTAATTCTAGAGGCGGCGGCGAAAGGTACAAAGTGCATTGCACCATTGAGCAGTTCGCTGAAACGTCTTCAAGGGAGGGACTTTGTACATGACTCAACCATTGTTTTTTCAACAAGAAGTGTGACATAATATGCTCACTGGTCGTGTTTCTAGTGGTCGTAACACTCGCTTTTTCATTACTTAATTTTTCATTAGTTTATTATTCAAAAGATGAAGTGCTTGTTTGGTAGAAAAGTTTACATAGCGTAAGTCTGTGTAATAGAAAATTGAGAGATAAAATAGATTGATTATATGCTAAAATAAATGTTAGTAATAGTGAGTTATGATGGAAAAAACATGACCACTTTGATTATCGCTATAACGTTTTGCAGTCGTTGAATCGAGTTTAAATCACCTAAACTCAAATAAATGTTGCAGTTTGCTCAACCATTTAATATATAAGACATGGACAAAATTTTGTTAATTTATCTCTAGAAAAAAAGAAGTAAAATGCGCTAACTCGTATTATTCAAGTGTTTTGATTGGATGGACACACTCTAATACAAAATCCTGAATCTAGTGCATTAATTTATAAAAAAAGTAAAATGCAGTAATTTATAAAAATGAAATAAAACCATTTTATAAAACCGCATACTTTCAAACTTAATCCCATTTTATATTAACAAGTTAGTCAAGTAGATTAATTTATCAATCACTATTTAATTTCATGTCATTTTAGAAAAACTAAAAAAGATAAAAGCTAGGGGATCATGTTTTTCTACCTCTTGTTTTTTTTTTTTTTCCTCCTTGAGAATAGAGTAAACAATCATGTGAATGTGCAGTAAAAAAAAGCGTTCATAAATTCTTGGTTGACTTTGGACAGTTAAAATATGTAATTAAGGAAACAAGATGGACTCACGTTGAAAACACAGCATTTATTAACTCACTTCACTTCTCTTTCTTTCCCACTCACATCACTAAATCTCCTTCACTCAAACTCCACTATTTTTTCCACATTTTAAATATTCGAAAATACAGCAATAATTAAATGCAAATCTAAAATATCAATCAAAATGGGATGTTTACAATCAAAAACAGCCAACATCCATTCCCCTGAAAACGAACCCATAGTCCAAGAATCTAAACCAGATCTGCGTATTTTCCTTTTCACTGATTCTGAATATATATTTTTGATTTTTCTGGCTACTTTTTGCTGATTTTAAGTGATATTATGCTATTGTAGAGAATGGAGAAGCTGTAGATCAAGAACAAGTGCCTGCTTTCAAAGAGTTTGGGTTATCAGAGCTCCGAATAGCAACAAAAGGGTTCAGTTTGGATCTTATTGTTTCGGAAAGTGGTGAAAAAGCTCCGAATATAGTGTTTAAAGGCAAGCTTGATAATGGTAAAATTGTTGCTGTCAAAAGATTTTCTAGACAGTCTTGGCCTGATGCACAACAGTTTGTGGTAAGAAATTTTTCACAAGTTCAGGGTTTTATATTTGCATCTTTGAAAGATTTTTATTAATGCATGTTGATGTTTAGGTTTGCATGTAAGGTGTGGAATTTAGGAGTACAATGCGAAGATCTTTTTGTTCGTATAATTGAGGCAGTAGAAAGCCAGTAGTAATCCAAATGGAGCAAACAAAAGTTCATAACCTTTTTTAAATCCGACTCTAATTTGGTTATGAAACTTTTCCAAACTTTATTATTTGTGGAAAATGATGAAAGCTAAATTTCATAACTTCGACTTCAAGTAATTATAGACTAGCTATAAATCAGAAGAAAAAATTGTTGCAAAAACGCTTATGTGGGGAAGCTGCTTTTGAAAGCTAAAAGCAGGTAGAACACATTATTTTCAAACATGCACTAATTTGGACATAGACACCAACAAAGATATTATAAAATGTGACTTTATAGTTTTGGTGTATCAATAAATCAGGCTTCTACTTTTCTATTAATATTACTGGTCTTGCATTGTTTAGAATGCAATGATAACTTCTACTTATGTCATTATATTATTGCTGTAGTTAGAAGCGGCTGGTGTAGGAAAGTTACGCCACAGGAGAATTGTAAATTTAATTGGTTGCTGCGCTGAGGGTGATGAAAGACTTCTTGTTGCTGAATTCATGCCAAATGACACATTATCAAAACATCTTTTCCATTGTAAGTTATCGTTCTGTCAAAACCGGTTATCCTTTTTTTTTTTCATAGCAAGCGGGGTTGAATGGTCCCCTACCATTTTTATTAAAGACAACCGGCTGTCTTTCTTTGCATTGATATTATCATCGTTATCGTTCATTCAGTGCAAAAGGCTCTTGCTTCAGGTTTGGAGCGAACAAGTTGTATGCAGTTTTACTTCCATTATGAAGAGTCTATTTCTGAAACTTGATTAATAAACCAAGCACCATAATAACCGAATTCAACAAAACTTGAATAAAATATGAAGCATGCTTGCATATTTAAAGCAATTTGTCTTGCATATATAACATCTACTTTAGCTGAAGTTCAACTGGTTAATAAAGATTAATCACCAATCACTAAGTAATACTGTAACCGATTAATATTTGTTATGTATGACTGTGCAGAGCACTCGTTACCAAGTAGTAATGCAATTTTTTTGTGTTATTAAGTAACTATGTCATTGTTCAATTAAAATACTGAAGTAGAATTGATTCGCTATGGCCAAATATTATGGTAATACATCGATTTTATCCTCTTATCATTTAAAGTCTGTTAGCTCAGTCAAACTTTATGTTTGGACCATGAAGTTAATTTTTGTTTATATCTAACATGGGACCATGGTGTACATTCTTTATTTTGCTCTGGCTCACCATAAGTCACAACTTATACACATTCAGGAACCAGTTGAATAATTCCAGTAAGTACTTAAATTTTATACGTAAGAATAAGGTAAAATTATGCTTTTAGCAAAAAGTTGCATTTTTCCTAATTGCAAAAAATAAGATGAGCAAATGTCTATGATCTATAGATGGAATATATTCTTTTATATTGGTTATCGAAGCAACCCAGTGCTGAACCCTTTATCCTAAAGTCTCATGCAGTGGGGTGCCTTATGCACTGGGTTTCCCATTTAATTTTCTCAGTTGTTTTTTTAGTTACATGATCTTTCATTTTAGAAATAAATGTTAGGATTTATTGAACATAATAATAACTATTTCTGTTGCAGTGTAGTTTTCAGAATTTTGAAGAAAAAGCATTTATGTTAAGAATCTTTTTTAATAATATTAGATTTCCAAATTGTGTCAGTCAAATACAATTATTTATATCATAAATGACATCGATAGTTCATGGTTTATTTCTAACTAGTTTTGGACTTCAAGTGGTTTGTAGTAATGTACTCTTATTCAAACATTTTAAATTGAATTTTGTATTGCACTTGCAAATGTCATAGTTTAATGCAAAATATATAATATCTCAGAATGGATCTTTGTCTCCACCCTTGGTAAGTAAGTTTTTTTGTGTTTTATGACTGAAGATTCAAATTCATCTTTTATATTATTTAGATGACTTTATATTTTCCTAAGATTCCTCTAGTAATGCATTTTGATTGTAATTGACAGGGGACAAGCAACCATTACCATGGGAAATGAGAGTAAGAGTTGCATATTACATAGCACAAGCACTTGATCATTGTAATACCGAAAATCGCAAAATATATCATGACTTGAATGCTTACAGAGTTCTTTTTGATGAGGTACATGCTAATCATATACAAGTTGCTTTAACTCACATTTTCGCAAGTTTAATACTCAATAGGGTTTTTCTTTTTGTTTCACTCAAACTTGTATCATTTTTCCTGTACTTCTAACCTTCTTCATACATCACATATATTAGATTGTTCCATGCATAACATCCAAATGATGAACAAGTCATGGTGTATGCAAGAACAATGGCCACCTTTTTCTTAACACTGTTTATTACGTATGCCTAGAAGATAAAAAACAACACCTCTAACTAATCAAATTAGGTGTATTGCCAGTTACTTCATATTATTTTAAAAAATGATCTATAATTATAATAGTTGAAACACGATTCATTGTTGTATTATCTCTACATTTGGGGAATATTTCTGTATTTTTTGTATGAATTAGGATGGTGATCCTCGTTTATCTAGCTTCGGTCTGATGAAAAATAGCAGGGATGGAAAAAGTTACAGTACCAACTTAGCTTACACCCCACCAGAGTTTCTGCGAACAGGTTAGTTACTGTTGAAAGATTGTTGGATAGTTGGGATTGTCATTTTTGGAGCTTTACACATTTATTTGTAGGCACAACGAAAATACAAATGACTGATTTTATATACTCAAATGGTACGAAATTTTGTTAAGGCAATAAGTAATATTTGGGATTTAAAAGGAAAGATACAGTGGTGAAAAAAGGAGGAAGAAATAACAGAAGAGCAGAGATTTGTTATTGATTTTCTTGTCCATTAAGCAAGGACTTCGAGCACGTATACAGAGTCATTATCTATGTAAAAAGTATTGGAAAGTTTATGTGCACACAAATATTTGAAACAATAGGGATACAATGGATCTTTACCATTGAATTGGCCACATACCCCCCACCCAACGGGGGGGGGGGGGATAATATGACAACTGATCATACTGAAGAAATTTGTATAACTAATTACTCAATGGACGCTGCTACAAAGCCCGAAAATAAGGGTGTCAAAATGTGCGAAACTTCCTCAATTCAAGGGGGATCATGCGATTCAGGGGAAGAAAATGTCCACCAGCCGTCAGATCCATTTTCGCACATTTTGACACCCTTATTTTCGGGCCTTTTAGCATTAGCGTTACTCAATTACTACATGTCAGTTGCTTCTTTTATCTCTACTTTTTTTTATATAGATTAATCATCAATCTAAAAGTTTGTGAGGAATTCTTTTGGTTCTCTTGGACCTTGTCATTGCCTCTTGCGTCTATGTTCGTATCCATGTGCACCATTTCCTTATCCATATGGACCATGATTGTGTCAAATATAATCTAGCATAACGTGATCTTCTAATAACTGTTAATATCACGACAGTATTCCTGGCTTGCTGGGAAATATTGATAATTCCTTCAGGCAGGTAATGATAGAATATCGAAGGCAATTATAGACAACAGTGAAACACTCGTTTACATAAACCAACGATAGAGTAGCAATTAACCATCAGAATTACCTGCATGATGTGCACACTAATGCACATGATGTAAAGATGTGATATAATATGAAAAAATTAAAAGATATTTATGTAGCACTGGCATCACATTAGTGAATCATATGCAATCAATTATCTTTACTAGCAAGTGGATGTAGATATATTGACCCCCCCCCCCCTCTCCCTCCCTCCCTCCACCGTGTCTACCGTAGATAGCATTCCATTTTCGATCATTCATCAATGAAATGTGACTATTTATTTGTAGCATGCACTGCCATCTCCTCCGTGACCACCCATCAACGTAATCTCACTATCAATTTGCACCCTTCACCATCACCAACGATACTACTTGAAATCAAAGCGTCTGTGACCACCAAAGGGTTTTCACATATAAACACACTCATAATAAAAACTACATTTTTGTTGTAAAATCATTTTTCTGCATTTAATATTTTTTAAAATAAAAAGTAACTATCTTTATTTATTTTACACGCACACAGGTGCCTGCACTTATATAGCACTTGAGAAAAATAGTGCATCATATGTATCTCTTTTCTTAAACACTTTATGCTAAATAAGCTGGTACTAGATGTAGTGTAATCTTGTGCAGGCAGAGTCATTCCAGAGAGCGTTATATACAGTTATGGAACAGTGCTATTGGATTTATTGAGCGGGAAACATATTCCGCCAAGCCATGTATGTTTCTCTCTTTAAGAAAAACATAAATTAGAATGATTGTTCTCTCCATACAATTACCATTTGGCATTTGCATATTGTACCCATATATAAATACAAGCTTTGTATTGTTGGTGATAATTTCGATACAAACTTTAAAGAATATACATTGCAGGCATTGGACATGATAAGGGGCAAAAACATATTACTTCTGATGGATTCTTCTTTAGAGGGACAATATACAGATGAAGATGCTTCAAAGTTGATTGATCTTGCTTCGAAATGCTTGCAGTTTGAAGCAAGAGATCGCCCTAATTCTAAATTTCTTTTATCGGCTGTGGCTTCTCTTCAAAGGCAGAAAGAGGTACCTTTATAGCTATGTCAAAATATACAATGTTTTATATTCTTAAAATAATTCTTGTGTCTGTCAGGTGGCATCGCATGTACTAATGGGTTTATCTAAAGCTCCCGTTGCACTGCCAACAACACTCTCTCCACTTGGAAAAGCATGCGCACGCATGGATCTCACTGCCGTACATGACATATTACTCAAAACTGGTTACAAGGACGAGGAAGGTGCAGAAAATGAGGTGACTTTTATTTTCATCCTTCAGTTCTCTATGTTTTTGTGTCAATTTATGGATGAGTTTTGAGTATCTTATAAATGTGCTGTACTTTATTGCTCCGTTTCGTTTAGTTGCGAATAAATTTTGAATATCTGGAACTAACATTGTGCTTTTTTATAATAAATTGAGGCACATCCATGGTTCTATAGTGATAAGCCTTGAATATGTGAAAAAGAAAATTAATCCCTCTTCTATAAGTGAGTTTTAGATAAAATGTGAAATGATAACATCACATTATTACTAATAACATCTTCACCCTATTCGTTTGAAGCTCTCATTTCAAGAATGGACACAACAAGTGCAAGAGATGTTGAACACAAAGAAGTTTGGTGATATTGCATTCAGGGATAAGGATTTCAAAAATGCAATTGATTACTACACAAAGGTATTATAATTACCTAATTTCGTTCTGCTCAAGTAAACCTGAATTAACGAAATTGTCATCGTCTTGGGTCATTTTATTTAAGCATATGTATTCCTAAGACCAAGTTCTTATTTCTCTCATAAATTACAGTACGTCGAATCAATGTTAAATATATTTGGGAATATATAGGGATTTTGGCAATAACTAATCTTCCTAACTTATATAAGAGCATCTCTAGCAGTATGGATCCATAAAAAAATGGGAGAAATCTCCGCTTTAATCTCTTTTCGTGCTACAACAGTAGCGATTGAAGCGTGAGGAAGCAAGTTAAATGGGTCCCCCCCCCCCCCCCCCCCCAACCCTTTTTTTTTTTTTAAAGCAGCAGTTCGTAGATGGGAAACTAATTCCTGTTTATCCTCTATTCGGGAGAAAGAAAACCTAAAAAACGTATGAACTGGGGGAGCTGAAAAAGTAGTTATTTCTCGCGTTGTTTTTCTTCTTCCTGCAATTTTTACCTCGACCGCTAGAGATGCTCTAAGGGTGAGTGGTCTTTTTATTACTTTTTATTTAACATATGAATGATATAAAAAATGACAAGTGCAGTTGGTGGGCCTGATGTCCGTACCTTCGGCAACCGTATTTGCAAGAAGAGGTCTATCATATTTGATGAACGGACAGCCTGAACTTGCGCTTCGAGATGCAATGCAAGCACAAGTGTGCATGCCTGAATGGCCCACTGCTTTTTATTTACAAGCTCTTGCTCTTTCAAAGCTTGGAATGGAAACCGATGCACAGGACATGCTTAACGATGGAGCGGCTTTTGAAGCCAAAAAACAAAATGGATGGCGCAGCTAATTTGATTTCACTGCCAATACAGCAGCATCCATGACTGAATTACATGGATCAAGTCCATGATATTGATGCATTCAGAGTAGAAAGTTAGGGGAGAGCAATGTATATAGGAAGAGAATGAGTTACTAGGCACACATTGCTTTTTTTCGTTTTTTTTTTTTTTTTTTGGTCTTTCGCTTTTAATGTCGTTCTTTGTTGCTTTGCTTAGTTTAGTTTCTCTAAATTATGGTATGGTAAATGTGAATTGTTAGGGATATTTGCCATTTGAAACATGTTCCCAATAATCTATCTTAGTAAAAGGAAATGTTCAAAATGATTTCTGTTATATATGTCTGATTTTCAGAAGGTGTCTTCATTAATAGCGGTAGGAGGTAGCTTAGTTTTGTTTATTTAAATGGATAGATGAGTTTTGGGCTGGGACAACAATATAGGCCGGGCTGGGCTGGGCCTGGCCGGCCTGCTTCTACACAATACAAGCTACACGTAAATTACGATGTGTTGCCATGTCTATATGCAGTCGTTTAAATTCTGCTTCAGACCCAAGACTTTGTTACCATGTCTGTATTCAGTCGTGCTATTGCATTATCATCGCTGGTTGTTTGGTTTTTTGGAAAATCAGGAGTAAATTCAGTATTTCTCTGAGTGAAAATAGAATTTGCCTATACTTTATAAAGAGTTTAATGCAAATTTTACCCAAAAAAAAAAAGTTTGAAGGACATTAAATTTTATTTGGATAAATTTAAAGAAAAATTAGACTGAAGGAAAATGCTAAATATAATATTTTGTGAAGTGTACAAAAATACTGATTATAACTAGCATAATATTCAATTTTACATCGTATAAATTGCTAGCCATATTTAGTTCAATTTTATTGTGAAAGACAAACTTCATAATTTTTTTAAGTTCACGGGCAAATCATCAAAATTTTATTCTCAAGGACAGCACGTATTGTAAAACTAATTTCATACACACCGTAAAACCGATACTTAAAACTCATAGCTAAATTCTGATACCATACGCACTGTAAACTGATACTTAAAAACTGGTAGTCAAACTCTGATACCATGCACATTGTAAAACTAATACTTAAAATCTGATATTTTGTCCTTTAAAATAAATTTCAGTAGGTCGTCCTTACAGCTGCAAAAGCCCGTAACTTTGTACTTGACACTGTTTTTCTGTTTTGTAATTAGCATTGTCCTTTGATCCTGGAAAAGAAAAAAAGAAAAAAAAACCCTAAGCCTCAATTTTTTTTCTTTGTTAAAAAGTTTGTCCTTTTGACTATTTCCTGCTTTTAGAATGAGAATTTACAGACTTCCTTATAATTTTAATACACAATATACCCTTCACGTTCTTTTTGCATCGGTTGATTTTCTAAGGTCCATATAATATTTCATATCTTATTTGATTTCAACATTAAAAATGCTTTATGTTTTCGTAGTCAACAAATTATTTTCATTAAACCTTATCATCTTCCTACGCATATGTAAAATTCTATACGTCGAATATTTTTCCTAAAAAATTGCAACTTTCCATACAAATAACGTCGTTTGAAAATGCAAGCACCAGGCCCGGCCCTTATAGCGTGCGAGCAATGCATTTGCACGGGGCAGTAAAACGTCGAGGGCGTATTTTTCACAAAAAAACCCCTAGATATCGCAAGATCCAAAAACTAAATTCTCAAATCGCAAATTCGCAACCGTCGCCGTGCCTCGCCTGTTGCTGCCTCGCGGCCCTCGCCTGGCCCTCTGAAACGACCCGAATTTCCCAGTAAAGGAAAGTCTGGATTGCTTTGAGAAAAACACACATCAGAACATAAACTAAAGAACATTTTATTGCTGATTTCAACATTTACATCAGAGTACAAGAATATAACAGAGTATGAATACTTGTTACACAATAGAAATACAATAATATCAGAGATTTAAATTACACTTAAATAATAGCGGAAAAATAATACAAATATACAACCGAAAGGAATACACGAATACAGAGCTTTCCGAATACCGCTTCAGCTGTAAATCAGGATCCTGTAAATATATCTGCAAAAGCTACTCGACTGCCCGTGTGGAAAATATGGGCACCTGAGTTTGCCAGTGAAACAAACTACAGGTCAGTCATGGGACTGGTATGAGAAATCTTAACTTAACCTATAATGATAATAATAAGGCTAATCACAGGACCACGCCGCTAACGCGGAACGGGTTTACTCCATTGGATTGCCAGTGCATAAAATAAAGTAATTCGTAAAATAACGCTATGCTTTTTAGAAAAATGTAATCATTATAAGACCCAAGTCCCATCACACAATGCAACGCAAACCGGAGGATAGAGTTTTACCTTATAATGATCAAAAGATGCTTGATACGATAGAACGGATCTAGTATTAGTGTGTATATGTTTTAATAAAACATTTCAATTATAATGTATCAATCATAGACGGCATGGGTACCATATATCATGTCGCCATACTAGTTCTACAATCAAAACCGCAAGGTCATATTGGAAATTTGGTTTCTATCATGAGTCAAGGCTAGGGAAGAGCTCCTTACCGATTCGAGACAGTCTAGCGAATGCCTCAGGATCACACCTATGGGCAACCCTTGGATAGCTGTAGGGTCGGTCCACTCCTAAGGGTCGTGGATTAGTTATGCCTGAACACACGTTTCCCAGTCCTTTTGGACCTATAATATGACCACTAACGGCCTATAAAACACGAGGTACCTCATAATCCATCATCCACATAAGTAAAATGTCAGCGCTGGTAGGTCTCTGACACTACTCTAGCTAGAAAGATAACGTGTGCACTCCCTGTGTTCCCTTCTCCCGTTTTTTGACTCATACTGGGGTGTGAGACTCGCGAAGTCATTCTATATACAAAGCTACGCCTAAACAGGCCGTGCTTTGATCATCAACCACAAGGCTCTGCTTTTCAACAAAAGCCTTGATCCATGCATCTTAGCATGCCACATTGTCAATCCTTTATCATTGATTTCTGCCAATATATAACCTCTGAGCTCATGCGTCTCAAAGAAGGGTATTAAGCAAGAGAATAAATTCTCCGCTACCAAACAGAAATATATTAGCAGAAATAAATGAGTATAGTGTGAAGGAATACAACATCAGACATACAATCCATTTACAAGTCCGTTCTGGGTCTGAACGAAACCGGAGTCCGGACAATCAACAAGTACGTCCGGGCGGTTACCACTGTAGCCCCTTCAAGGTAGCTACTCCAATCATGGGCATCAGTAGCAAACATCCATTCGATGTGAAGATCGCCGGTCTTCAATAACCGTCTTCAACTTCGACTCTTCATTGTCGTAGTGATCATTCGAAATGGGTTAAACCCGGTCTTTCCGAATAACTCGCGTGTTTCTATAATTACAAATCAAGTGCTATAAAACACGTCCAACGCCTCATTCCAATTCAGAATTATTCTTCTATAAAATATTCGTATTATTCTATCAAAGATAAATCCTTTAAATTTATTCTTAAATCTTTCTTTTAAAGATTTATTAAAAACCCAATTTGGTTTTAAATATCAAAAATCATTATTCAATGATTATTTAAATTTAGGAAATAAATCTTATCTTTAACTGGGTTAAAAAACTAATGTCATTTTAAAACACCGTTCACGATAAACCCAAAATCGACTTCCATTAAATATGGAATCTTCGTAGAAATCAAATCAACATATAATTGTTATAAATTTCTGTATCCGACCAATAATATAAATGGAATAACGGCAAGGCCTCTTAAATTCCATATGTAGTATCGGTCTTCTTTTACAGAAGCTTATCTCGGTTATTATCAATTCGAATTCCATTCAATTCCAATTTAATATATTAAATTGGAAAACTTTACTTTTGGAAAATTTCCATTTAAATCTATTTAAAAGATTTATAAATTCCAAATCATATTCTTACTGTTAATTGAGTTAAAGAACAAATGTCGTTTAAAAACATTGTTCACGATAAACTCAATTCACAAATCATTTTTATTCCAATTACAAAATATAGTTTGAATCTCTAGTAATCTTAATTAAAAGATTTATTCTTTTCAACTGGGTTTAAGAAAGGTGTTATTGAAGACACCATTTACGACAAACCCAAATCCAATTAATTTAATTTAATTTCAATTAAATATTCACTAATTGGAAAACTTCATTAAATCTTAATTTAATGATTTATTCTAGTAAATAACTAGTTCATTCAATAAAAATATATTTTTCTAAAATATGTTCTTTTTCTAAAATATTCTTTTCTAAGATACTCTTTATTGGAATGTGACTCAATCAACAACCATATATTGTATGTAATCGACAATCATGATAAATAATTATTAAACATCGAAATGACGACCAGAGTGGAATTTATAAATGTGTGAGCATTAAAGTAAACAAATAACGCTCATCACATACTGTCAATCCATCGATTGACAGATAACTAAATATTGGGATTAGTGTGTGTCCAATATCATCCCAATACCCGTGTGGGGTTTCATCCATCAAACAAATAATAAATTATTTGTGCACTTGGGCGATGTGTGAAAATTATTGTCCCAATCACATAAACAAGTCGGGTAACTTGTAAATGGGAGTGTAATATTCAATTTTGAATACACAAACATTTATCTTTAGTACATCGAATACTTCTATACAACAACCATATATTTCAAACCATCGCTAACATCATATTTAAATGATTAATTCTTCTCAATGAAACTATTTTACATTGAAAATGTATTTTCTAATGTTCACTCTTGTTATTGAAATCAAATGGCCATAAAAACCATGATTTCAATTCTACTTATTTTATTTCATCTTTTATTACATTGAAAAATGTAGTGTTTTATTCAATCTTTTATTACATTGAAAAATGTAATCTTTTATTTCATTCTTTTATGACATTGAAAAATGTAATTTTTCCTGTCATTCTTTAATTATATAGAAAATGTAATTTTAAAATCTATTCTATTTATTCTATTCTTTTTATTGTCTCTATTCTAACAATAAAAATGTGACATTTACATCTATTCTTTTTATTGCATATATAATGGCAATAAAAATGTAACTTTAAAATCTATTCTTTTATTTACATCTAAAATATAAATAAAAAATATAACTTTAATTATAATCTTTTTATTGAATATAAAATGAGAATGAAAATGTCACCTTTTATTCTAATTTACATTTTCTAAACAAAAATGTCCTTTTTATTCTAATTTACATAAAAATGTAATTCTTTAACTTTATTCTCTAATTACATAGAAAATGTAAATTTCTATTTAATCTTTTGTTTACATTGAAAAATGTAAATTCTTTAATTCCTTTTATTTACATGGGAAAATGTAAATTCTTTAATTCCTTTTATTTACATTAGGAAAATGTAAATTCTTTAATTCCTTTAATGTAAACAAAAATGTTCATTTCTAACTCATTTTTTTTAATGTATAAAAATATACATTCTTAATTCATTCTTTTAAAATGTATACAAATATACATTTTTAATTCATTTCAAAAGTAACGGATTTTAATCCCATAAACATTTTATAACAAAAATGTTATTTTATGTCTAGTGTAACATTTCATAACAAAAATGTTATTTTGTCCTTTATAATCTAATTAACAAAAATGTTAATTCTGTCCTTTATAATCTAATTAACAAAAATGTAAATTTTGTCCTTTATAATCTAATTAACAAAAATGTTAATTTTGTTTATAAACTTTTAATGCAAACAAAAATGTGAATTCTATTTATAAACTTTTAATGCAAACGAAAATGTGAATTTTGTTTATAAACTTTTAATGCAAACAAAAATGTGAATTTTGTTTATAAACTTTTAATGCAAACGAAAATGTGAATTTTGTTTATAAACTTTTAATGCAAACGAAAATGTGAATTTTGTTTCATCTTTTTAAATAAACAAAAAAGTGAGCTTTTGACAAAACTTTTTAACAAACAAAAATGTGAATTTTTGTCTACTCTTTTTAATAAACAAAAATGTGATATTTTTATCTACTCCTTTTAATAAACAAAAATGTGATATTTTTATCTACTCTTTTAATAAACAAAAATGTGATATTTTTATCTACTCCTTTTTAATAAACATTAATAAACAAAAATGTGATATTTTTATCTACTCCTTTTTAATAAACAAAAATGTGATATTTTTGGTGTAATCCTTTTTAATAACCAAAAATGTGAATTTTGGTTGATCTAATTTTCTGATTAACATCAATGTTAATTTCAATAATTTTAATAAACAGAATGATGCTTTTTGTTTAATTCTATTCTAATTAACAGGAATGTCAATTTTTAACAGTCTAATGGACAAAACGATAATTTGGTTTACCCTAACTCTAATTAACAGAGATGTTAATTTCAACAGTACAATAAACAAAATAATAATTTTGTTTAATCTAAATTTGAATCCACAGAAATGTTAATTAAATTAACAAAGCACACCCATCATAAATCATTACATCTCATCACCAAACAAACAGGTCTATATTTACATTCAGCATAGAGCAAATGATGAATAATAACAGATGAGAATTAACTATAAATAGATGATAATAAAATCAGGATTATTTTCTAATTACTTAAAAAAAAGAAATAAATAGATTTCTCACAGATGATTTTATTCAGATTCGGAATTTGGTCAAAATTGGATATGCTCAGAATCAGTCCTAGTCAGTCCCATAATGTAGAGTTTTCTGTTACGAGCGCAACGCATTTTGTTTCATTGAATTTCGTCTCTGTTTGCAAAAGTTATCGTTGTTTAAACATTATACAAATTAATTAATTAATTAATTAATTAGTAATTAGGTCAACCTTTCTCTTAATCCTTTCTTCATCTTCCTGTTATCATATGGCCATCGTTCGAACCCAAAAGCCCCTTCCAATTTCCCTCTGCCGCACGCCTAGCTACCCTCTTCTACCAGGATCGGACAATGCCACGGCCAAGCCACCAGTGCCACCTCCCTGCGCCATGGTTGTGGGCCAGCTCGCACCTCCGTGTGCATCGAAAAACCACCCCAAACGCGGCTAGTTCCCGTTCAAAAATTGATCAATCCAAACCACGATTTTTAATCACTGCCGTATGATTTTAAAGAGGAGACAAATCTCCTCAATATTCGTTTTGATTATCTCGAAATTCATTGATTTGTTTTGGAGAAAATTGGGATTCATTTCGGTTGTTTTCTGGCCATTGGAATACATGGAGGCGGCTGGAGTTTAAGGTCCTAGGGTTAGAATGGAATTAGTGAATATTTAATATATTATAATAGTTTAATTAACCCTATAAAGGCCCGTTTTGATACTAACTCCAATTCAGGCCCAACGACAGACAGTCCTAGCTAATAACCCCTATTCCGAACCCAATGAACCATGTCTAGTCAGCCCAAACGAAAGTTTTCAGCCAGTTTTCTTTAATTTAAAATAAATACATTTATTATTTAATTCTGACCGTACAAATAAATTCACCGGGGCTACATACGGAATTTAAAAATTACAGGAAAAATATATTTGGCTTTGTTATGACAATACGGTCCTAACAAAACTAATTTCGTCGAATTCTGAGACCGTTTGAAAAATGGTCATTTTCTGGTCAATTAAATTCAACAGAAATTGACAAAACACATTTTCCTTTGCCACACTCACATATTAGTTCGAAAAATTCTGGAAAATTAAAATTAACAATAATTTGACATTCCTGTTCCAACAAAAGTGGTTTCATCGAAAACCGAGGTTGTTTGCAAAATGGCTATTTTAAGGCCAATATATTATATTAAAATATATATAAATTCTACAACGACTTTTCTAAATTTTAAACTGGACATAACTTTCAAATTATAAAGTGAAATTTCAGTTTTTCAGATTCATTAGAAAGATATGATTAAACAGATTTAAATATTTCTTTTTTTACTGAAATCCGATTTATTTTGAATCCTGTACATTCAGTTAAAGTTTGAAATCGAATTTTCGAACTGCCGCACTGTTTTAAACTCCTTTTATAATTAAATTAAATTTATTCGTTTTAACTTCGATTAAAATAAATTTTAGTCGTTATTATTTAAAATAAACTATTTCAAATATTTAAAATCTATTAAAATTTCTAAAATAAAAATTTTAAATTGGCCCCAAAATTCCGGGTTGTTACAATCGCCCCCACTTAAAATCTTTTCGTCCTCGAAAAGGAACATAGCTAAAAGTTGTTAATTAACTAACTTAACTTTTAATTATTGGTTTCCCAAATTTTATTAGTTAAATTAATTATCATTTCTATACTTTTATTAGTTGAACTAATAATCAAACATCACAACCAACAATCAATTAGGTGATTAACTTTTCAAATATATATAACTTTTATATATAGTCAAAAATCATATTTGTAGTGCAAATCACAGCAATGTGTACTAACTAGTTTTGGTTCTCATACCAGTCAAAGGAAATATATATATATCCCACTTTCGAAACTCGAACATAAATACTGATGATGGAGCTCCATCATCAGAATCATCTCTGGGCAACTAGAGTGTGATCCCATATCTATCCAATATATTAAAAATTCGAATATCCGTTAATTACTCGTATATTCGAAATCCTTATATACTCGATTGTCCACATTAAAATATAATAATATTCAAATACGTATTTTAAGATAAAATTTTCAAAACTAAATTTGTTTTTACTTTTATTTTTAAAGAAAATAATACTCTTCACACTCGTTCTAGGACACTACTGATCCCATCTCTAACGAGTAATTCTTATTGGATATTACTAATCCAATCTCTGATGAATTCTTTCGTTCGGTTCTAATGTGTCTTGTTCTCGAGCTCTGTAAACCAAAGCTCTGATACCAACTGAAACGACCCGAACTTCCCAGTAAAGGAAAGTCTGGATTGCTTTGAGAACAACACACATCAGAACATAAACTAAAGAACATTTTATTGCTGATTTCAACATTTACATCAGAGTTTAAGAATATAACAGAGTATGAATACTTGTTACACAATAGAAATACAATACTATCAGAGATTTAAATTACACTTAAATAGCAGCGGAATAATAATACAAATATAAAACCGAAAGGAATACACGAATACAGAGCTTTCCGAATACCGCTTCAGCTGTAAACCAGGATCCTGTAAATATATCTGCAAAAGCTACTCGACTGCCCGTGTGGAAAATATGGGCACCCGAGTTTGCCAGTGAAACAAACTACAGGTCAGTCATGGGACTGGTATGAGAAATCCTAACTTAACCTATAATGATAATAATAAGGCTAATCACAAGACCACGCCGCTAACGCGGAACGAGTTTACTCCATTGGATTGCCGGTGCATAAAATAAAGTAATTCATAAAATAACGCTATGCTTTTTAGAAAAATGTAATCATTATAAGACCCAAGTCCCATCACACAATGCAACGCAAACCGGAGGATAGAGTTTTACCTTATAATGATCAAAAGATGCTTGATACGATAGAACGGATCTAGTATTAGTGTGTATATGTTTTAATATAACATTTCAATTATAATGTATCAATCATAAACGACATGGGTACCATATATCATGTCGCCATACTAGTTCTACAATCAAAACCGCAAGGTCGTATTGGAAATTTGGTTTCCATCATGAGTCAAGGCTAGGGAGGAGCTCCTTACCGATTCGAGACACTCTAGCAAATGCCTCAGGATCACACCTATGGGCAACCCTTGGATAGCTGCAGGGTCGGTCCACTCCTAAGGGTCATGGATTAGTTATGCCTGAACACATGTTTCCCGGTCCCTTTGGACCTATAATATGACCACTAACGGCCTATAAAACATGAGGTACCTCATAATCCATCATCCATATAAGTAAAATGTCAGCGTTGGTAGGTCCCTGACACTACTCTAGCTAGAAAGATAACGTGTGCACTCCCTGCGTTCCCTTCTCCCGTTTTTGACTCATACCGGGGTGTGAGGCTCGCGAAGTCATTCTATATACAAAGCTACGCCTAAACAGGCCGTGCTTTGATCATCAACCACAAGGCTTTGCTTTTCAACAAAAGCCTTGATCCATGCATCTTAGCATGCCACATTGTCAATCCTTTATCATTGATTTTTGCCAATATATAACCTCTGAGCTCATGCGTCTCAAAGAAGGGTATTAAGCAAGAGAATTAATTCTCCGCTACCAAACAGAAATATATTAGCAGAAATAAATGAGTGTAGTGTGAAGGAATACAACGTCAGACATACAATCCATTTACAAGTCCGTTCTAGGTCTGAATGAAACCGGAGTCCGGACAATCAACAAGTACGTCCGGGCGGTTACCACTGTAGCCCCTTCAAGGTAGCTACTCCAATCATGGGCATCAGTAGAAAACATCCATTCGATGTGAAGATCACCGGTCTTCAATCACCGTCTTCAACTTCGACTATTCATTGTCGTAGTGATCATTCGGAATGGGTTAAACCCGGTCTTTCCGAATAACTCGCATGTTTTTGTAATTACAAATCAAGTGCTATAAAATACGTCCAACGCCTCATTCCAATTCAGAATTATTCTACTAATAAAATATTCGTATTATTCTATCAAAGATAAATCCTTTAAATTTATTCTTAAATCTTTCTTTTAAAGATTTATTAAAAACCCAATTTGGTTTTAAATATCAAAAATCATTATTCAATGATTATTTAAATTTAGGAAATAAATCTTATCTTTAACTGGGTTAAAGAACCAATGTCATTTTAAAACACCGTTCACAATAAACCCAAAATCGACTTCCATTAAATATGGAATCTTCGCAGAAATCAAATAAACATATAATCGTTATAAATTTCTGTATCCGACCAATAATATAAATGGAATAACGGCAAGGCCTCTTAAATTCCATATGTAGTATCGGTCTTCTTTTACAGAAGCTTATCTCGGTTATTATCAATTCGAATTCCATTCAATTCCAATTTAATATATTAAATTGGAAAACTTTACTTTTGGAAAATTTCCATTTAAATCTATTTAAAAGTTTTATAAATTCCAAATCATATTCTCATCACCAAACAAACAGATCTATATTTACATTCAGCATAGAGCAAATCATGAATAATAACAGACGAGAATTAACTATAAATAGATGATAATAAAATCAGGATTATTTTCTAATTACTTAAAAAAAAGAAATAAATAGATTTCTTACCGATGATTTTATTCAGATTCGGAATTTGGTCAAAATTGGACATGCTCAGAATCAGTCCTAGTCAGTCCCATAATGTAGAGTTTTCTGTCACGAGCGCAACGCATTTCGTTTCGTTGAATTTCGTTTCTGTTTGCAAAAGTTATCGTTGTTTAAACATTATACAAATTAAATAATTAATTAATTAATTAGTAATTAGCTCAACCTTTCTCTTAATCGTTACTTCATCTTCCTGTTATCATATGGCCATCGTTCGAACCCAAAAGCCCCTTTCAATTTCCCTCTGCTGCACGCCTAGCTACCCTCTTCTACCAGGATCGGACAACGCCACGACCAAGCCACCAATGCCACCTCCCTGTGCCATGGTTGTGGGCCAGCTCGCACCTCCATGTGCATTGAAAAACCACCCCAAACGCGGCTAGTTCCCGTTCAAAAATTGATCAATCCAAACCACGATTTTTAATCACTGCCGTATGATTTTAAAGAGGAGACAAATCTCTTTAATATTCGTTTTGATTATCTCGAAATTCATTGATTTGTTTTGGTGAAAATTGGGATTCATTTCGGTTGTTTTCTGGCCATTGGAATACATGGCGGCGGCTGGAGTTTAAGGTCCTAGGGTTAGAATGGAATTAGTGAATATTTAATATATTATAATAGTTTAATTAACCCTATAAAGGCCCGTTTTGATACTAACTCCAATTCAGGCCCAACGACAGACATTCCTAGCTAATAACCCCTATTCCGAACCCAATGAACCATGTCCCGTCAGCCCAAACGAAAGTTTTCAGCCAGCTTTCTTTAATTTAAAATAAATATATTTATTATTTAATTCTGACCGTACAAATAAATTCACCGGGGCTACATACAGACTTTAAAAATTATAGGAAAAATATATTTGGCTTTGTTATGACGATAAGGTCCTAACAAAACTAATTTCGTCGAATTCTGAGATCGTTTGAAAAATGGTCATTTTCTGGTCGATTAAATTCAACAGAAATTGACAAAACACATTTTCCTTTGCCACGCTCACATATTAGTTCGAAAAATTCTGGAAAATTAAAATTAACAATAATTTGACATTCCGGTTCCAGCAAAAGTGGTTTCGTCGAAAACCGAGGTTGTTTGCAAAATGGCTATTTTAAGGCCAATATATTATATTATAATATATATAAATTCTACAACGACTTTTCTAAATTTTAAACTGGACATAATTTTCAAATTATAAAGTGAAATTTCAGTTTTTCAGATTCGTTAGAAAGATATGATTAAACAGATTTAAATATATCTTTTTGTTACTGAAATCCGATTTATTTTGAATCATGTACATTCAGTTAAAGTTTGAAATCGAATTTTCGAACCGCCGCACTGTTTTAAACTCCTTTTATAATTAAATTAAATTTATTCGTTTTAACTTTGATTAAAATAAATTTTATTCGTTATTATTTAAAATGAACTATTTCAAATATTTAAAATCCATTAAATTTTCTAAAATAAAAATTTTAAATTGGCCCTAAAATTCCGGGTTGTTACACCCTCGTCGCAGCGACTCAGCCATCAACCCTCCAGCAGCCTCTAGGTATGTATCTCTGAATCTCTGATTTGGACTTTGGAGACTTGGATCCATCTTTGAAAGGCCAGTAGTTGAAATATTGATTGATTGAATGTTGAAATATTGTTTGTAAACAGTAGTTGGAATTCGTATCCAAAGGTTAAGCCTTTCAAGTTTCAAATATGATTGTTAAACAGTAGTTGAAATATTGATATCAATTAAATTTCTTGTAAATGCAAGTTGTTAACTTGCTTTGTTAATTAAATTTACAAAATACAACAACTTAAAAATTTACATAATACAACAATTATGTTTTGCTCTCTTATTAAGTTATTTTATTTTATATTTTTGAAATGCAGTAATGTTTTCTAAGAAACAACCCTCTGGTAGTCAAAAAAAAAAAACGAAAAGAAGAAGAATTTTTTTTACAAGGTTCATTACAAAGTCTTTGGAAAAAAAGAAATATTTCTTCTGATAACCAAACTGAAAATGAAGTTAATGAAGAAGTACAAGATTTTGTTCAAAACGAGCCTAATGAGGTGATCGAAGAAACAACAATTGTACTTGAAAATGAAGTGAACGAAGATACGACAAATGCACTTGACAATGAGGCTACTGAAAATAATGAAGAAACTAACTATGTGGTCGAATGTCCTGAACCTTCTTTATCTTTGGATATATATGATCCTAGAGTGTGGGATAGTTTAATGAAAAAATGAGAGATATGCTTGTTGAAAATGGTCCTGTTAGAGAAACCAACATTAATTTTTCTAAGGATAATCATAATAGAGGGTTTTCCACATTTTACTATGATAAAAAATTACGAAATGGGGAACTTTCTAATAGGAAATGGTTAGCTTACTCAAAGGAATTGAATAAAGTGTTTTGCTTTTTTTGTAAAGTGGTTAAAAGAGTTCGTTCAAAAAGTCATTTAGCAGATATAGGAGTTAATGATTGGACACATCTGAGTGAAAAACTTAAACAACATGAAGATAGTGTTGAACATCTCACTAACCTAAGAGCTTGGATGGAACTTCAACTTAGATTGAGCACTAATCATACAATTGATAGAGAACTACAAGAGATGATTAAAAAAGATACAGAACATTGGAAACAAGTCATGGTAAGAATCATTTCAATTGTCAAACGTCATGAATAATTTGGCATTTCGTGGAACAAATGAAAAAATCTATGAAGACTAGAATGGAAATTTTTTAGGCATTCTTGAATCAATAGCAGAGTTTGATCCAATAATGCAACATCATTTTCGACTTATACAAGATAAAAATATTCATTACCATTATCTGAGCCGTAAAATTCAAAATGAATTGATGTCTTTGTTGGCATCACAGGTAAGAAGTGCAATTATTAGAAAAATAAAAGAAGCTAAATATTTTTCTGTGATTCTTGATTGTACCCCTGATGCTAGCCACCAAGAGAAAATGACTTTGGTAATTAGATGTGTTGATGTTGTTAGCTGCCCAATAAATGTGAAAGAGTATTTTTTTTGGAGTTTTTAAATGTGGAAGATACATCTGGATTAGGTCTGTTTGGTGAATTACAGGCTGCATTAAACTCATTTAATTTAAACATTAATTATGTGAGGGGGCAAGGTTATGATAATGGTTCTAATATGAAGGGAAAACACCAAGGTGTACAAAAAAGATTACTTGATATAAATCCTAATGCTTTCTATATGTCATGCGGTTGTCATTCTCTTAATTTAGTTATTTGTGATATGACCAACTCTTGTCAAAAAGCTAAATCATTTTTTGGAGCATGTCAATCCCTTTATAATGTGTTTGCTAATTCTACAAAACGATGGAACATTTTACTTCAATAAGTAGACGAATTAACATTGAAATCTTTGTCCACTACACGATGGGAAAATCGTATTGAAAGTGCTAAAGCGATAAAAAGTAAGTTTCCAAAAGTAAAACAAGCTTTAAAAAAATTACTTGATGTCTGTGATGACTCAAAATTGACTTGGGATGCTGAAAAAATCCTGTCTTGTGAATTTTCAAGTTTTGAATTTATTTTGAGTTTGGTCATTTGGCATGAGATATTGTACAAGATAAACTTAGTAAGCAAAAATTTGCAATCTGATGATATGCTTCTTGATGCTGCTATTAAGAGTTTGAAAGGGCTTGTTTCATTTTTTGAAAAATATAGAGAAAATGGATTTATTTTTTCTTTGATTAATGCTAAAGAGATTGCTGATGAGATGGAAATTGAGTCAGAATTTCAAGTAAAGCATAAGTCCATGAGAAAAAAACATTTCGATGAAATTCCTAATACAGAGAGAGAGCAACAATCTGCTCAAGAAGATTTTAGGACAGATTACTTTCTTGTTTTAGTTGATATGGATCTTTCTCAATTAAGGATTAGATTTGAACAAATAGAGCTTTTTGAGTCTGTATTTGGTTTCTTATTTGATGCATCCCAGTTAGGTTTTTTGGATGATGATGAATTGAAAAATTATTGTGAGAACCTTGAAACGGCTCTAAAAAAATGGTGAAGATTATGATATTGATGCAAAGAGTCTACTTTCAGAATTACAGATTTTGCAGGAAATGTTACCTAGTGAATCTTGTGATACTGGTAAACCATGGAATTCCCATAAAAAATTATGGAGTTTGTGAAAAAAATGGATATGTTTCCAAATGTTCTGGTAGCTTATCGAATTTTATTGACTGTACCTGTCACTGTAGCATCAGCAGAAAGAACTTTTTCAAAGTTGAAGTTGATAAAATCTTACTTGCGGACAACAATGACTCAAGATAGGTTGAATGGATTGGCAATATTGAGTATTGAAATGGATATGTTGAAAAACATTGACCTTGAGCCTATAATTGAAGATTTTGCTTCTAAAAATGCAAGAAGTCATTTCAAATGAGACCGGATTTCTATTGTACCTATGCTTGTATGTCATGCATTGTAATATTTCTTTTCTCTTGTCATGTATCTGTACTTTGTCTTATCGTATGAATAAAAACATTCAGGCGTGGGGATGAGCCTCCTAGCATTGCACTTGGCTAGGTTCGAAACCCCAAAAAAACAGTTTTTTTTTTAATATAAAAGGGCATATTTTTTTATCCTGCACTGGGCATGAAATTGGTTAGGACCGGCCCTGGCAAGCACACTTGCATCATTTAAGTCATAAGGTTCACATAATAAATATGCAATTATAACTGGATTATATTAATGCAGCTATAATTGTATTATTACAGTTAAATTCTACATTAATATCAAATATATTTGCATTTCCTAATGTGGGTAATATATGAAGCATGTTAGTATCATATGATATTACCAAATGTAGCCAAAATTGTTACATCATCTCATATATACAGTTAAATTGATTCAAAAAAATATTGTTACATCATAACTACATTTACCTCAAGCATTTAAATCCAACTGTATTTTCTTAATGCAATTAAAATATGATTATATTAAAACTGAATAAAATTATCAAATGTAGCCGAAGTTGTTTTTTTCATCACACAAATATAGTTGAAGTACTATCTTAAAGCATTTTATAAACTTCAAAAAATGGAATCAACATCCGTGGGAATGAAAGAGACAATCTATATAGTCGATTTAAGTAGATTCAGGTGTAGATATGATTCAAACAAATGGAAATCTAATAAAATGAATTGAAAAGAAAAAAAATAGAGAAGACAAAACAAGATTTTAGAGTGGTTTGATTGTCAATGAAGTATATGTCTACTATGAAGATTCTTTATTTAATGGTTGTTGTACAAATAGTTTGAATACAATTGATTGAAGAATAGAAATCAAAAGTACAAAAACTAAATGGAAAGGCACAATAGTCTCTTTGGTGGCTAATTTAAGGGAGGAGAAGCTTAAAGATTGATTCCAACAGTATGTAGGCATGCAGTTTTCAATCCCCATTTATGTTGTAGACAATTTGGTATTTACAGGAGCAAGAGATGAATTGGCTCAGACCACAACACTAGAAAGTTTGCATTGGAGGCTTGAAGCCACATTAGAAATTTGAAGGTCATATGTGTCATAAATCTGGATCGGTACCGGTCAATAAGATACAAATCAACACTAAGTCTAATCCATGGACTTCACTGACTTGCGATCTTTTATGTTGATAACCTGATTTGATAGTACGTCATACATTAATTGGTTTGAACTACATTTCAAATTGGATGAGCCATCTAAAAATTGAGCTAGGCACATCAGATTGCTACCAAACTTGTAGGGTAGGCCAATGAGACCAAACAGAGCATGATGGAGATGGATATGATGGATCACACGATGTAGATTTGGATCAGCACCGAAACATGAAGCATAGTTTGGTGCCAATCCAAATACTTAGAGTATTCTTGAATCGTTTTTCTTGGGAACTCTTCTTGTCTTCGTTTGAGTATGTTGGTTAAGTTTCAAGTCGTTTGACTTTACCTCGAAGTTCTATCTTCTTGAGAATTATGTTTGAGTAAAATCGGATTAACATTTTCCGCACAACATGTCTTCATTGAAAAAAGATGTGCTCTAAAATAAACTATCTTTGAACTTCTGTCTCGGGATATCTGTTTAATTGCACAAAGTCATTTTTGACTTGTTAGTGATTTGCTTAAGCTCTAAGTAGAGTATTAGTATTTTTTGTAGTGACGCAGTTTTGACCTCAAATAATCTAGGATGCACTATAAGGTAAAGCAGGTGGCACATACTGTTTTGGAGTTTATCCGATTGGTAAATTTGACTCAGTACCAAGTCGTAGGGTGTGATTCAGTGACAAACTATGATGCATTCTTTGGTTATTAACATTGTTGCCTACTTGACCCATCTACCATTTTCTATTTTCCCGCTCCGTTATCCAAGGCGATCCAAATAGCTGCCTCACCAAGTTAATCTCCAAAAAAACAAGATTCTACCACTGTCGTTCATCTATTGCCTCCAGATTTCGTCACCATTGATGTTTGAGATCATCGCGTGCCATCTGCTTGAGCCGCATCGTCCGATACAACAACGATTTAAACATGTGCTAGTTCACTAATATGAAACCCTAGTTTGAGATTTGACCCTTGCCCTAATCAGTTTTTGAGTCTTTCTTCAATCAAGTTTGAATCTTCAAGGTAGTAACGACATCCGGGATGAAAAATTAATCATAACATTTTGTGGCTTGAGTTTGGAAATTGTAGGGTTTATTGAATTCCAGACTTGGTTAACTTTAGACAAGGCTAAAATAATAATCATTTTGAAAGGAAGTGTCTTTTCACTATTTATGACGGTTGCGGAGCGTTGCAACCCTTCACACACTATAAAAAGAGTTTTATTTCGAATTTTTAATCACTCCTTCTTCTTCACTTTCACTCTCTTTCATTACACCATTATTTCTGATCATTTTTATGATTCCTACACCTATACTCTGCCAAATTCAATTCTGTTTTCACTAATCTTCTTCTCTCTACACTCTCTAGTCATTTCTCTCTGAATCAAGTGCTATTAAAGAGTAATAGGATATTGTAATTGTTTTGGAAGTATTTGGGAATCGGTGTTTTCCTTATATCCATGAAATCAAGGAATGGAATTGGTGTTTTCCTTGTTGCCATGAAATCAAGGAACAAGAGCGGTGTTAACCTTGTAGCCGTGAAATCAAGTGGTGTAATTGGATACCGATATAGTAATAAAACTTTGTGCAATCCAGCGTTGTGCGGGATTGGACGTAGGAGCAATCCGAACCAGTATAAAATCCGGTGTGTTCTTTCCTTTTCTGCATTCTTATTTCTGTTTATTCTGCATCAGTGTTTGATTCTGTATCTGCGATTGTTTCTATGGTGTCTGATTCATATAATTGACCATATAAGTTTTAGATTTTGGTTAAATTCTCGAAAACAATATTCACCCCCTTCTAGTGTTTATTTTGCCTTAACAATCCTTTCCGCAATGCCTAACAATTGGTATCAGAACAAGGTCTTTCAAAAAGTTTATAATCTAATTTTTGAAAAAATTTAAATGGCAAATTTTGGAATTTCTGTTAACACTAGTGTCAATTCATGCATTGTATCAATGTTGAAAGGGTCTGCATATAATCATGTTGAAAAGGCATGTAATCTACTGAAATATTATTCGATTCAGGAAAAGATGTGTTCTATGACTTTTGAAAATTCAAAAGTTGAAAAGTTGGGCAAAGTGGCTTTTGGAAATTCAAATTCTGAAAAGGTGGTCGTTGGAAATTAAAATCCCAAACTGGTGTGTTATATGGTTATTGAGAATTCAAATTCTGGAAACCAATTGGTGCAAATGAAAAAGGATAAATGGATAGTGGATAATGGCTGTTCGAGACATACGACAGGAAATCCAGAACTACTCAATAATCTTATATATGAAGATGGTGGAATGGTGAACTTCAGAGATAACTCTAAATGTTACATTATTGGAATCGACAATGTCGGTAATTCTGAAACTGCTACTATTTTTGATGTTTTATTATTTAGGAATTTAAAACACAACTTGCTAAGTATAAGTCAACGTTGCGATAAGGGTTATAAAATAAACTTTGAAAAGAATAAATGTTTTACAGAAGATAGGAATTCAAAAGTTTTATTCAAAGGAGATAGAAAGAAAAATATCTATATATTGAGTATGAAAATCTCCAGCGATAACCTACGTCTTATGGCCAACACAAGTGGCCACTGGATTTGGTATAAGAGATTTTGTCATATAAATTTCAAACACATCTCTAGGATTTTTAAATTAGATTCAAACAAAGGATTACCAAAAATGAAATTTAAAGTTAATAACTTATGCGATGCTTATCAACCTGTAAAATTAAAGAAAAGTTCATTAATCAAAAGAGGAAATCACTACATCAAAACCATTGGAGTTAATACACATGGATTTATTTGGTCCATCTCAAGTTCAATTGATAAACCATAATAGATATGTTTATGTAATAGTCGACGATTTTTATAAATTTACTTGGACTTTGTTTTTTAAAAATAAAATTGATGCTTTTGATCAATTTAAAACTTTTTCTAAAAGAATTCAAAAATTATTATCACTAAAAATTAAACAATAAGTAGTGATCATGGCGGAGAATTCAAAAATGAAAATTTTGAAAAATATTATAATAAAAAAGGAATAACCCATAATTTTTCAATTCTGAGAACCTCTCAATAAAATGGAGTAGTTGAATGTTAAAATAAGATGATACAAGAGTGTGCGAGAACTACGTTATCTACAGTAATTTACCAAGGTATTTTTGGGTCGAAGCAGTTACAACAGCTTGCTATATTATTAATAGAATTTCAATTAGACCTTTAACTCATAAAACCCCATATGAACTTCTGTATAACAAGAAACCAAAAGTATCGTATTTTAAAATATTTGGAAGTAAATGTTTTATACTAAATACAAAAGATAATTTAGACAAGTTTGACTTGAAATCCGATAAAGAAATATTTATTGGATATTCAGAAAGAAGTAAGGCATATAGAGTTTTGAACACTCGAACCAATACCATAGAAGAAACATTAAACGTATCTTTTGACGAAAAGTATAACTCGAAACAATGAAGATGATTGTGAAAATGAGAATAATGAAATATATTATGAAGATAATCAACCAAATAAAAGAATTAGATTACTTAGAGATCATCCTGTAGAAAATATTTAGGAGATACTGAATCCGTTGTGAGAACTCGCAATCAATTAAATAATATGATTAATAGTGCATTTATTTCAACTATTGAACCTAAAAATCCAAAGGAAGCATCTTCCGATGATTCATGGATACTTGCTATGCAAGAAGAACTGAATCAGTTTACTAGGAATGATGTATGGGAGCTTGTTCCTAGACCGGAGGATAAAACTATAATAGGAATCAAATGGGTTCATAAAAATAAAATGAATGAACACGATGAGGTCGTAAGAAATAAAACACAATTAGTAGCACAAGGATATACTCAAGAAGAATGAATAGATTACGATGAAACTTTTGCCCCTCTAGCAAGACTAGAAGCTATTAGGATTTTACTAGCTTTTGCAAACCATTATAATTTCAAATTATATCAAATGGATGTCAAAAGTGCTTTTCTAAATGGATTTGTTAAGGAAGACGTATATGTAGAGCAACCATCTCTATTTGAAGATGAAAAATTACCACATCATGTATATAAGTTAAAAAAGCGTTATATGGATTAAAACAGGCTCCTAGGGCTTGGTATGATAGATTAAGAAATTATTTGTTACAATCAAACTCTGAAATAGGAAAATTAGATAATACTTTGTTTATTAAAAATAATAATAAAAATATTCAATTAGTACAAATATATGTTGACGATATAATTTTCGGATCGACAAACGATAAGATGAATAAAAAATTTGCAGATATTATGACTAAAGAAATTGAAATGAGTCATATGGGAGAACTATCATTCTTTCTAGGATTGAAAATTCGTCAATTAAAGAATTGAATATTTATTAATCAAGAAAAATACGCAAGAGATCTAATTAATAAATATAATCTAACAACAACAAATGGAAGACCAACACCTATGGCGACTAATATAACATTAAGTAAAGATGATACATCTAAAGATATGGATCAAAAATTATACAGAGGAATGATAGGATCGTTATTATATATAACTTCTAGTAGACCAGATATAATGCATAGTGTATGTCTCTGTGCAAGATATCAATCGCAACCTAAGGAAACTCATTTAAAAGCCATAAAACATATTCTAAGGTATGTAAAGCATACATCAGATTTTGGATTATTTTACCCTAAGGATGGTTCATTCGATTTGGTTTCTTACTGTGGTTCTGATTACGCAGGATGTAAATCCGAATGCAAAAGTACTAGTGGAACATGTCACTTCTTAGGACATTCACTAGTCTCGTGGTTCAGTAAAAAGCAAAATACTGTATCTTTGTCAACAACTGAAGCAGAATATATCTCTGCTGCTTTGGGTTGTTCACAAGTAATATATATATATATATATATGCAACAAACTTTAAATGATTTTGTATCAAAAATAAATAAATCTCCAATATACTACGATAATACAAGTGCTATAAATATTTTAAAAAATCCAATTCATCATTCAAGAACTAAACATATCGATATACGACATCATTTTCTAAGAGATAATGTAAGTAAAGAGAAAATTTCACTTCAATTTATAGAAAGAGATAAACAAATAGCAGATATATTAACAAAACCATTAAATGAAGCAACATTCACTAAATTTAGAAGAGAATTAGGCATATGTTCACTAAGTGAGGTAGAATAATTAAATATACTATAATATATAAAAATAACATAAGAAATTAGAAAAATAAAGTTTAAAACTAAAGTATGTCGACATACATTTATTCATATGTCGACATATAACTGCCAGAATTTTAAATTTAATTCCCACCAAAAGTTAGTTATATCAATTATTTAAACCTTCTACTTCGATTTTTCTTCTTCATTTTCATTTCTCTTCTCTGTAAAAACTCTAAATTAAAATATACAATGGCCTCTACTAATCTAAAAAACCAAATCAACTCCGATTCGTCCGCTGGACCATCCGAGGGTCCATTTCAACGATCTACGCTTTCTCGTGTCATCAAAATCGAATAAAAAATGGAGTATGTTGTGCAAATGATGGTTGAAATACAAGTACTTCAAATTAGAATGACTCAAGAGAAAAATAGGCAAGGTAAAGTAATAAGAAGTCTCCTAAAGTTTATAATGGATAACGAGGCTAATCCGATTATCATCGTTGATGATAATCAAACCATGGATGAGAAGGAAGAGCCATATGAAGAACAAGAGGAAGAACCAGAAGAAGAAGAAATGACGGAGGAAGAAGAACATCAAGAGACTCAACCAACGAATACAGAAGAAGACGATAAGGTTGTATGTGTAACACCCCGTATTTTCTATGAACATAAAGTAACAAAACAAAGTATAATTAATTTTTAAGAGAAGAATTAAGGGAAACGGGTTACGCCATTGCGTTTGTTTGGGAATTCTGCTTGAGATAGAGTCTGAGTTTGCGTAAATCGGACTTTGTATGAAGAAGTTATGACACTTAGAAGTTTCAGGAATTTAAAATAAAAACCAGCCCGAATTCAAAATTCAAAGTTCGAAATTCAAAACAGACACCCGAGCTGGGCGGGAAATTTCCCGCCCAGGACCCAGGTCGACCAGGGGGTCGACCTGGGTAGAATAGGTCGACCTCCCCCCTTTTGCAGATCCGTGGACAGATTCGTTTTTCTGCATTTAGACACCCGTTCTGACTAGATTCGTTGCTTCTAAGCTACTTAAACACCCTCAAACCTCACTTTCTCTCCACACAATTTCATTAAGCCTATATTCTACCCTAATTCTTATAAAATAAATCAATGGCGTTGCTACTCTGCTGAAACCTAAGCTAGAACAAGTACTCCTTCTTCCAATCTGAATAGGATTAAAAGAGAACAACTACAACCCATTTTCTTTTAGAATCCAACCAAGGTGAGTACAGTAATTTTCAAATATGAAATGTAATTATGATCTTGACACGGTTATAAATCTGAATTGGAGATTATGCATATTCTTGTTTATCAGATCCGTTTTTCTATGTGGATCTATCTTATTCCTGTTTATCAGATCTGTTTTTTTTGTGTGTAGATCTATCTTATTCCTGTTTATCAGATCCGTTTTTCTATGTAGATCTATCTTATTAATATTATTGTAACTACTCTGTATCTCTTCCTTCCTTCTGTTCTACAGCCAAGCTACCACGAGCTTGAGCCAAATCTCATAAGAGATTGACGCATGAACACTAAATTTGGGGAAAATAATGAATGATGCATAATTGGACATGACTGATTTGTGACTGATTTAAGAAAAGGGTATATGTTGTAATTTAAGATTCAGATTTAGGCATACTATATATATGACGGTTTATGATTTGGAAGAAGGAGAATTATTGTATGACAACATATGACTTTTAATTTGGGGACATAATGCATGTTATAATTCAAGATCTGATTTTGAGGACATAATACATGTTGTAATTTAAGATCTAGGTTTGGGGCGTATTTTATATGACGATCTATGACTTGGAAGAAAAGGATATGTGACTTAGGCCGAAAAACCTATATTATAATAGGGATAATTATAAATGTGAATACGCCTAATTCGGATTTTTGGATATTTGACATACGCGGTAATCAACGACTATAATTTGGCATAATTTATATTGTGCATCATGATTTGGGGTTTTTAGAGAATATTCGATACGATTCAAATTTAACTAAAATTTGGGACGTATGTTATATTGTGAATTATGACCATAATTTAGGCATGTAAAATTAGGCTTGATTTTATGATTAGGCGAGGTATGTCAATGGAATTTTTAAGGAATGATTAAATCTGTTAAATTGCCTAATCTGTTGAAACTGAATACGGTAATTTGGGTATGGAAATCTGTGGGGTCAATCTAAAAATGAGCAACACATGTTAATAGAACTTTGAGATATCTGCTGTAACTAATTTGTTGAATTGGCATAATTAGTCTGATATAGACATAATTTGTGAATGAATACTTTAGCTAAAATAAAAATGCTGAGACACGAGGTTAGACTCTATTTGCGGTAGAAGCCTGCCTGGACCTAACCGGCTTAATCAGCAACCGCAAACTGTCAGTCTAGTGTGAGAGGTCATAGGCATAAAGTTGCTTAGACACGAGGTTAGGTCTGGCTTATGGCAGAAGTCTGCCCGGAACCGCCCGGCACATCTAGCGGCCACAAGCTACCGACCTAATGTGAGAGGTCTGTGCATTAATATTTAATTAATGCAAATCTAAGATAAATCTGATACCTAAAACATGTTGGGTGGATAGGGTTAAAACAACTAGTCTGATGAATCTAATAAACCTGTTTCGTAAATCTGTAGGCCCCATACAAGGTTAGGTGAAACAATCTGTAAGTTTGCTACTCTGTATATCTAGTCTGAAAACTTGTCAATCTGTATATCTGATCCCTTAGTCTGAAGGCTTGTTAACCTGTATGTCTGATCTAAGAACTAGTTAATCTGAACTTTGTACATTTGAAATCTGTAAGCCAGTTAATCTGAAATCTGTTAGTCTGGGGACACAAGTTTAGAAGGGGTAATTACTTGTGTCATCTGTTGTTTGGGACCCATATTAGTCAGTAACCCTTTTCTGGTATCAAAAACTATGACCCAACACTAAGAGGGGTCCGGGCACGCTTATTGAACTAATTGTAAGAGGTTCACTCTGAAAATGGCGAGGGGTGTTGATGGCGCATTCCAGCAGGGTCGTGTGCGTGCATGGATCCGGTCTACTCTGAGGATGTAACACACCGTGACATCTGTAAATTGGTCTGTGTCTATAGGTTGCCACTTTAGGGAATGATACACCCTTCTGTGGGGCCGTCACAGGGTATTTATGTATTAGGTAGTCGATCGCTTGGGGTAGAATTTAGGGTACACTTAGTTATGTCTGTTTCTATTGGGGTACCGTCTGTTTCTGTTGGGGTGGTAACACCTGTCTGTTTCTGTATGGTACCGTCTGTTGGGGTGGCAAAGGCCCATTACTAGTGTATGCCTAATTCTAATATTCTGTTTCCGTAAGGAATATTCTGCTTCCGTCTCTGATTTCGTTTCTTCCTCTATTTCTATACCGTCTGTCTCTGTTCGGGTGGTAAAGGCCCATTACTAGCATTCTGTTTCTATACCGTCTGGGTGGTAAAGGTCCATTACTAGCATCGTGTTTCTGAAGAGATCGTTTTGTTTTCTGTTTAGACATTAGGACAACAACTAATTCTGTTATACTAGTATTAGTGTAGAGTAGTGGAAACCAAGTAAGAAGCTTAGTTTATCCTATGTCATTTTGTCTCTTCTGTTAACCTGCTACTCCTGTTATGCTTTTCTCTCATCCAGTTTTATTTACATGTCATGATACTGTTTTCTTTTTATATGCTGAAAGTCACTGGACTCACCAGACTTATGTCTGACCTAGTTTGTTTCGCCTCTTTTCTTCCGTCCCCCCCCCCCCCCCAGGTTCTCAGGGTGGAAACATAGGAGCTTGATTCAGGTTCCATCTGCTTGAAGTGCTTGAAATATTACTTGTCTTTGATTCTACCTATTTATGGCATTCTCTGTTGGGGATTATGGCTTTAAAATTATGCATTCTGAAGGATTTTGTATAAGACTGATATTTGTGTACTTGGGTTTTGGTATTGTGATGTAACCAAACTTATTTCTGCTTCTGCTGTAATACAGTTATAAATTTTTCAAGTACTACTTTACATATCTATCTTGTAAATTTCCGTTCTGTTTACTTATAATGTTCCACCGAAGTTAAGGCATTCCCTTTGTGAGTGACCTTAACGGGAGTGGGGTGTTACACTTGGTATCAGAGCTGTAGGTTACCAGATTTGATAAAAACTTTTTGAAAACTATTTTCAAAATGGTTTTAAAAAGGAAGTATTTTCAAAAGTAAAGTTTATTTTGAAAAATATAATCCCCAAAAGTCATATATCTATCTTTCGATTCTCCATTTTGAATCTCTTCCTTTTTCTTTTCAGCATGTCTGGGGTACCCGAAATACCCGAGGGCATACCGATACCAACTTGGTTCAGAAGGTATCTGGAGGCAAGGGCCACCGCCGCAGGCCCAGCAGACGTTCCTCCTCCTCCCCCTCCCCACGTGGATACTTTTTCGAAGATATGCAAGGACATTCGGGCTATGGGCAATAAACCTTTTCATGGGTCAGAGACGTTTGTTGAAGCTCGAAATTGGCTTAAGGAGGTGGAAGATTTATTTGGTATCTTCGAGATAGAAGATGGAAGGAAGGTCCAATTAGTTGCTTGGTTAATGAAGTACGAAGCCTCGTTTTGGTGGGAGGTCACGAATGGAGAGCATCCAGTGGAGATATGGAGGGATTTCAGGCATAGGTTCGAGATGAAATTTCTCTCACGAGCAGAAGAGAATTTATACATGGAGAGGTTCTTAGCATTGAAGGAAGGGAATTTATCAGTAAAGGAGTATGTCAACAAGTTCAATCAGTTGACGAGATTCGGCTTAGACTTGGTAAATACACCTGAAAAGAAGGCCCTGAGATTCGTTAAAGGTTTGAATGAGCCGCTCACGGGTTGGCTGTGACCCACATTCCTATGGGGGCAACCTTCAAGAAATTGGTTGACATGGCGTTAATGCATGAAGAGGAAGCCAAAAGTGGGAGGAAAGAAGAAAAGCTCGAAGGACCACAGAACAAGAAAGAGTGGCCCAAAAAGAAAACACAAAAGAAGAATGAAAAGTCTGAAGATAAAAAGGAGAAAAAGTGCTTTACTTGTGGAAGCTTGACTCATCTGAATAAGGATTGTAGAAAGAGAAAGGGCACTTGCTTCAACTGTGGAGACATGGGACACTTCACTAGGGACTGCCCGAAGAAACGTGGGCAAGGGCAGAGGGCAGAACCTACTTCTGGAGGGCAGGCGAATGCTCACGTGACTGGTGGATAGGGTAGAGATAGGAAAATTTCTGTAGAAGGTTTAATTTCCTTATCTGATTATTGAGATAAAACTCTTTTTGATTCTGGCATTTTGATTCTGTAATTGAGATTCTGCACTTTAATACTAGTCTTGTTTCTTATCCCGCTATGGTCTCAAACCCCATAAGGGTTACGACTCATCTGTTTGTGATAAGTTGGGGTTTGAGGGTATCTATATTAGGTGTTAAGTTGGCTATGACGCATACATTCTGGTTTTGTGGGGGTATGGTGGGGTTTTATCATGCTTAGTTTCCTAAGAATCATTTGATAATCTGATCTGTACCAATAGTCTATAAGTATCTGAATATTTTTGAATAGGATAGGGGGTTTTACTCAAAGCGTGAAGTAGATTTCCAGATTTGACATTGTTTAATGGGAGTAATTCTCTAAGTGTCAGTCTGATGTTGATTTCGGTCTTTGGGGTTGATACTTAGGGATTTATTCTCTTAACCGATGTCTAACGGGAACAGAACTTTTGTACTTGCTTCTATCACTCGGCTGTATCCTATCGATCGAGTCTTCGACCTTTAGGTAGAAACTAATAGGTGTAAACATGTGTTTGATACATGTTATGTTTGATGGTTGCAAGTGGACGCAAGTGGTTGCTCGTGGATGCATATACACACACTAAGCACTAGATCAGCTCAAAAACACTCTCATACTGCATATGGATGTGTGTGCATTTTTCAATTTTTGTGGATGCAAAATGATTGAATCATCACATGGATGTTGCATTTGGATGAATGGTTATGAACTCATATAGAAATTATGTGTATCAAATAGGATTTCTTGCATACATAAGTGGACTTATGACACTAACATAATTCGCATTAAGGAGGTCAACTGAATCAGTAGACCGCCTGATCTTTGCATTAGATAAGAGACATATACACACACTTTTGCATATGTTCATACAACATTAGAAGTTTTCTAAGGACAATGGATGCTTGTGGAAGATGGTTGAGTAGATGGGTGATTGGATGGTAGAACACATTCTTCTTAACTTGAAGATTTCGGGGACGAAATCCTTTAAGGAGGGGAGAATGTAACACCCCGTATTTTCTATGAACATAAAGTAACAAAACAAAGTATAATTAATTTTTAATAGAAGAATTAAGGAAACAGGTTACGCCATTGCGTTCATCTCGGAATTCTGCTTGAGATAGAGTCTGAGTTTGCGTAAATCAGACTCGTATGAAGAAGTTATGGCACTTAGAAGTTTCAGGAATTTAAAATAAAAACCAGCCCGAATTCAAAATTCAAAGTTCGAAATTCAAAACAGACACCCGGGCTGGGTGGGAAATTTCCCGCCCAGGACCCAGGTCGATCAGGGGGTCGACTTGGGTAGAACAGGTCGACCATGGGGTCGACCTCCCCCTTCTTTTCCAGATCCGTGGACAGATTTGTTTTTCTGCATTTAAACAACCGTTCTAACCAGATTCGTTGCTCCTAAGCTATTTAAACACCCCCAAACCTCACTTTCTCTCCACACAATTTCATTACGCCTATACTCTTCCCTAATTCTTATAAAATAAATCAATGGTGTCGCTGCTCTACTGAAACCTAAGCTAGAACAAGTACTCCTTCTTCTTCCAATCTGAATAGGATTAAAAGAGAATAACTACAACCCTTTTTCTTTTAGAATCCAACCAAGGTGAGTACAGTTATATTCAGATATGAAATTTAATTATGATCTTAACATGGTTATAAATCTGAATTGGAGATTATGCAGATTCTTTTTTATCAGATTTGTTTCTCTATGTGGATCTATCTTATTCTTGTTTTTCAGATCTGTTTTTTTGTGTAGATCTATCTTATTCCTGTTTATCAGATCCATTTTTCTGTGTAGATCTATCTTATTAATATTATTGTAACTACTCTGTGTCTCTTTCTTCCTTCTGTTCTATAGCTAGGCTACCACGAGCCTAAGCCAAATCTCATAAGAGATTGACGCTCGAACGCTAAATTTGGGGAAAATAATGAATGATGCATAATTGGACATGACTGATTTGTGACAGATTTAAGAAAAGGGTATATGTTGTAATTTAAGATTCATATCTAGGCATATTATATATGACGGTTTATGATTTGGAAGAAGGAGAATTATTGTAAGACAACATATGACTTGTAATTTGGGGACATAATGCATGTTATAATTCAAGATCTGATTTTGAGGACATAATACATGTTGTAATTTAAATCTAGGTTTGGGGCGTATTTTATATGACGATCTATGACTTGGAAGAAAAGGTTATGTGACTTAGGCTTGAAAAACCAATATTATAATAGGGATAATTATAAATGTGAATACACCTAATTCGGATTTTTGGATATTTGACATACGCGGTAATCAACGACTATAATTTGGCATAATTTATATTGTGCATCATGATTTGGGGTTTTTAGAGAATATTCTATACGATGCAAATTTAACTAAAATTTGGGACGTATGCTATATTGTGAATTATGACCATAATTTGGTCATGTAAAATTAGGCTTGATTTTATGATTAGGCGAGGTATGTCAATGGAATTTTTAAGGGATGATTAAATCTGTTAAATTGCATAATCTGCTAAATCTGTTGAAACTGAATACGGTAATTTTGGTATGGAAATCTGTGGGCTCAATCTAAAATTGAGCAAGACATGTTAATAGAACTTTGAGATATCTGATGTAACTAATTTGTTGAATTGGCATAATTAGTCTGATATTGACATAATCTATGAATGAATACTTTAGCTAAAATAAGAATGCCGAGACACGAGCTTAGACTCTATTTGCGGTAGAAGCCTGCCCGGACCCAACCGGCTTAACCAACAACTGCAATCTGTCGGTCTAATGTGAGAGGTCATAGGCATAAAGATGCTTAGACACGAGGTTAGGTCTGGCTTATGGCAGAAGTCTGCCCGGAACCGCCCGACACATCTAGTGGCCACAAGCTACCGACCTAATGTGAGAGGTCTGTGCATTAATGTTTAATCAATGCAAATCTAAGATAAATCTGATACCTAAAACGTGTTGGGTGGATAGGGTTAAAACAACTAGACTGATGAATCTAATAAACCCGTTTCGTAAATCTGTAGGCCCCATACAAGGTTAGGTGAAACAATCTGCAAGTCTGCTAATCTGTATATCTAGTCTGAAAACTTGTCAATCTGTATATCTGATCCCTTAGTCTGAAGGCTTGTTAACCTGTATGTCTGATCTAAGAACTAGTTAATCTGAACTTTATACATTTGAAATCTGTAAGAAGGTTAATCTGAAATCAGTTAGTCTGGGGACACAAGGTTAGGAGGTGTAATTACTTGTGTCATCTGTTGTTTGGGGCACATATTAGTCAGTAACCCTTTTATGGTACCAAAAGCTATGACCCAACACTAAGAGGGGTCCGGGCACGCTTACTGAGCTAATTGTAAGAGGTTCACTCTGATAATGGCGAGCGGTGTTAATGGCACATTCCAACCGGGTCATGTGCGTGCACGGATCCGGTCTGCTCTGAGGATGTAAGACACCGTTACATCTGTAAATAGGTCTGTGTCTATTGGTTGCCACTTTAGGGAATGATACACCCTTCTGTGGGGCCAACATAGGGTATTTATGTATTAGGGAGACGATCGTTTAAGGTAGAATTTAGGGTAGACTTAGTTCTGTCTATTTCTGTTGGGGTACCGTATGTTTCTGTTGGGGTGGTAACACCTGTCTGTTTCTATGCGGTACCGTCTGTTGGGGGTGGTAAAGGCCCATTACTAGTGTACGCCTAATTCTAATATTCTATTTTTGCAGGGAATATTCTGTTTCCGTCTCTGATTCCGTTTCTGCCTCTGTTTCTATACAGCCTGTCTCTGTTCGGGTGGTAAAGGCCCATTACTAGCATTCTGTTTCTGTACCGTGTGGGTGGTAAAGGCCCATTACTAGCATCGTGTTTCTGAAGAGATCGTTCTGTTTTCTGTTTAGACGTTTAGGACAACACCTAATTCTGTTATACTTGTATTAGTGCAGAGTAGTGGAAACCAAGTAAGAGCCTATGTCATTCCGTCTTTTTTGTTAACCTGCTACTCCTGTTATGGTTATCTCTCATCCAGTTTTGTTTACATGTCATGATACTGTTATCTGTTTATATGCTAAAAGTCAATGGACTCACCAGACTTATGTCTGACCTAGTTTGTTTCGCCTCTTTTCTTCTGCCCCCCCAGGTTCTCAGGGTGGAAATATAGGAGCTTGATTCTGGTTCCATCTGCTTGAAGTGCTAGAAGTGCTTGAAATATTGCTTGGCTTTGATTCTACCTATTTATAGCATTCTCTGTTGGGGATTATGACTTTAAAATTATGCATTCTGAAGGATTTTGTATAAGACTGATATTTGTGTACTTGGGTTTTGGTATTGTGATGTAACCATACTTATTTCTGTTTCTACTGTAATAAAGTTATAAATTTTTCAAGTACTACTTTACATATATGTCTTGTAAATTTCTGTTCTGTTTACTTATAACGTTCCATCGAAGTTAAGGCATTCCCTTTGTGAGTGACCTTAACGGAAGCGGGGTGTTACGGTATGTGTAGGAGAGGTCTTATGCGGCCAAAATGGGAATGTGATTGAAAGGAATGGGGAATTTTGTCATCCATTATCCAAATTGTCCAATTCACAGATCTCCCATTGTCAAAAATAATTAGTATTTAAGATTTTTCGTTTCTTTGCGTTCTTATGATGTATCGTACTTGTATAAATTCGTGTATTTGTACAAATTCAAGTTTAATGCAGTAATTGTTTATGTTTACAAGATAAGTATTATAATTAGTTATAAATTTATAAAAATAAAATAATATGGATATAAGATTAAGGGGGAGTATAAATTATTAAACGAATATTTTACTTAGGGAGTGTTCTACTTTTAATTAATTATAGATAAAGGGTGAATATCATAATAGGATTAGTTACTTAATTTCTTATTAGTTTTATTTAGATAGTTATACAAATTAGGGGGATTAGTTTTAGAATTTCCTTTTGATATTGCCAAAGGGGGAGAAATTATAAAATATAGACATAGTTTATAGTATTTATATAGATAGGGGGAGTATTTGAAGGATCATCATCAACAGGTATATACATGTATGATATTTTATAAACTAAGGTTGTCATCATCAAAATGGGGGAGATTGTTGGAGAATGGAGTTTTGATGACAACAACCTTATTTCAATATTAATTGATTATAAAATATATAATAACATTTTTATATAAAATATATATATATATATATTATGTAAGATTTATAAACAGGAAATATTACTGAAGACCGTACAGTTTTAAAGATGTTAGAGATCCAGAATTCAGAGATATTTCAGGACTCGTGAGTATTCAAGATTTCAAGAGTTCAAGATTAATATAGTTACAGAATCTAGATTATGTAAGACTCTAAATAGCACTCCAAGTTCAAATTCAAATTCTTTTTTTCAAATTCTATCTTTAATGTTCTCTATTTTATTTTCCATCTTTTCTATTTTTCTTTCTTTCTTTACTTTTATTTTCAAATTCAAGTTTTATAAGTTTATACTTTATATTTATATAGTTTTAAACTTTATAATTTTATAAATATGTTTATATAGTTTATATTTATGATTTCATTTGATTTCCTACTTTATATTATTAATTTATAACACTATATTTTAATTCAATAATTTCCAGAATTATATTTATATCAAAACACTTGAAAAATGCTCAAAAATTAATTTTGAACTAAGTATATGTCGACATATATAAAACACCACGTCGACATATAACTGTCATTTTTTCAAATTTGAAAGGAAGTGCCTTTTCACTATTTGTGATGGTTCTGGAGCGTTGCAACCCTTCACACACTATAAAAAGAGTTTGATTTCGAATTTTTAATCACTCCTTCTCCACTTTCACTCTCTACATTATTTTTTTTTATCATTTTTATGATTCCTACACCTATACTCTGCCGAATTCAATTCTGTTTCACTAATCTTCTTCTCTCTACACTCTCTGCTCATTTATCTCTGAATCAAGTGGTATTGAAGAGTTATAAGGCTATTGTAATTATTCAGGAAGTATTTGGGAATTGGTGTTTTCCTTATATTCGTGAAATCAAGGAACGGAATCGGTGTTTTCCTTGTTGTCGTGAAATCAAGGAACGGGAACGGTGTTAACTTTGTAGCCGTGAAATCAAGGGGTGTAATGGATACTAATATAGTAATAAAACTCTGCGCAATCCAGCGTTGTGCGGGACTGGGCTTAGTAGCAATCCGAACCAGTATAAAATCCGGTGTGTTCTTTCCTTTTCTACATCTGTGTTTGATTCTGTATCTGTGATTGTTTCTGTGGTGTTTGATTTATATAGTTTACCACATAAGTTTTATGTTTTGTTTAAATTCTCAAAAACACTATTCTGCCCCCTCTAGTGTTTGTTTTTCTGCAATCCCTAACAGGATAAACTAGTATTAACTCAAGCAACTACCTTTTTCATAGTAAGTCACTTTGCCAATACCGAGCACGAGAGAGAACGAGAACCAAAAACCAATCTTAAACATCTGCGAGAACCCACCTTCTCTAGGAAACCTGGGAGGTTGTAACGAGGCGGGGGGCGAGGGGGAGGGGTTCAGAACAACAAGTTCTGGTGACTAAGAAATGTACAACATGGACTATAATACATGGATGTATCCCGTTTGGTTCAACCCAAGTTGTATGCCTAACATGGTTAGCGATTCTAGCCTAACCTTGCAAATGTTTATGCACGACTTTACTACTCCTCCCGAAATAGTATTCCCAAAGTATAATACCGAGATAAGACATTTACACATATTTTTGTGAAGCCATTATACCAGAGCTTAGCTGGTTACTATATCGAGATTAGACCCCTAATTACGGAGTTTCTATATCCATATACTTTCATTTACTTATCCTTCATTATTTATTGCCTCCCTATCAATGATAGATAGGGTGGATTCTTCTTAATCGCTTAAGGCCCTAGGCGGACTGATTGGTCACTTATTATTTCTTGATAATTTACTTAACGTGAACATAAACTAGAGGAGACTAGCTACGGGCCTTAATAGTTAAGGCTTCCGCCATACACGCATATACCCTTGCCCCGCATAAGGTGAGAGATGGCAGTTTATCATTCGCTATACCTTCTAGCTGACCTTAATAGGTAACCTCCTTAGTCGCTTATTACTTCCCGTAGGATAGGTAGCCATATCTGACGTTTTAGTTTCCAGGTTTGGGTAGGCCCAAACTTACTTGTCATTTAAGATCCCTAAACCGAAAGACATATTCCCAGGTGGACTCTTCAACCCTAGCCGCTTAAGACCTAGGAAGCAGACTATACCGAAGGTGATTGGTTCATACCCTGTTAGCCTTCTATACCTTTCCCTATTTTGTTATTAGGTGGGATACATTATTAAGTCATTCCCGTTTAGTCCCTCTACACAGAAATACTATACTTACATGATTCGTTTTCATCACGGATTTGTATGGTTAATAATATCTTATATTATTAACCTACTAAGTCCAACTATATTTTATATTATAAGTTCTATTTTCCATTAATATAAATAAGAAAGGTTATATCCTCTTTTTCCCTAGGATATTTATTTGATTTCTTCCCTAATTTGGACTTTCTATTTAAACGATAATCATAAATTGCCTTATAACACCTATTTCCTTTTATTGCCTTTTATGACCATAACAATCATATTTTTCTAAGGCAACTATTTATCAGTCCCAAGTTATCTATTTGTTTTTCCCCAATTGGCAATTTCTATTCTTATTCCTTTATTAATTTATTTATTGGTTGACTATTATATATATATATATATTTATGTACCCGGCCTCTCACATTAAATTGACAACTTGTGGATGCTGGATTTGCCGGTCGGTTCCAGGCAGACTTCTACAAGTTAAACTTAACCTCGTGCCTTAGTACATTTATACATATGCATTAGACCCCTCACATTAATTTGACTACCTGTGGTTGTTGGATTTTCCAGTTGGTTCCGGGCAGGCTTATACCACAAGTTGGGCGTCACCTCGTGTCTAAATGCGATTATAATTCAAGTTTCCTAATTGGGGTTTACAACATTTATCCTAATTGATTTTAGGAATTGTAACCATTTCCTATAACATTTATTTTCTCCAATCAATATTGGTTACAATGGTTATTTATTGATTTGCGCTCTTATATATATCAATTAATTAGATTGATTGCTACAAATGGTCACCACAAATATATCAATTCAATTTACATTTACATATAATTCCATGATGGAACCTTATCGAACATTCAAACATTTCATAAAAGGTATATTTTACCGTTTTACGCTGATTTGTATGGATAATATGTATATATTTATTTTTATGTTTTCGTGCGGTCAACGTAGTTATTTTTTATATTATTATTAAATTAATGATTCGGTCTAATCAATTAACCAAACATTTCCTTTTTATATCAATCTTGCCAAAAACGTTTCAAATCTCACAGAGGACTGTTAGCCATAATCATTGTAAATAATGCCTAACTAGTTGAATTGACACAATTCCACTTCCAGGGCAGTAAACCGATTTGACCCGTAAAACAATGCACCAACCATTCCCTCCTCTAAATCCACCCCAGTCGACCTATCTCCTGTGTTGATGAAAAATATCGTTAACACCCATGATTTGGAGCTAGTGGCAGTAGTGTTTGCACTCAAGTCTTGAAGACACTATTTATTATGTGAGAGGTTCGAGCTTTATACAGATCATTAGTCTCTCAAATATCTGTTCTCGTAGAAAGATCTTAATTTGTGATAGTAGTTTTGGATGGAGTTCCTTGCATCTTATGATTCGAGATAGCGTATACCCTGGGGAAGTGGAATGTGGTAGCAAATGCATTAAGTAGGTAGAGAATGACTTTGAGTTCATTGTTCGTAGAGTGGCAAAGTTTAGAGTTTATATCATCATTCAACTTTAGACGATCTACGGATTTTGCACCCGGATTATTGGCATTGTTGGAGGTGCGACCTACTCTCTTAGAGCTCATTAGATCTAGTCATCGCAAGGATCAACAGTTGGTAGACATCATGGAATGACTTAGTAGAGGAGACTTCTAGTCATCTTGCTAGGTATTATGTGGGTGAGAAAGGGTGGCTACATCATGATGGGTGATTGTGTGTTGAAAAGTTGATGATTTGTTGAGATCAGTTTTAGAGGACTCTTATCACTCTCGGGTGACATCCATCCGGGTGGTGATAAGATGTATAGAGATATGAGGAGGTTTTTCATTGGATCGGGATGAAGAAGGACATGGTATAGTATGTGGCTCGATGTATGACTTGTCATCAACTATCCTATACCATGAAGAAGGACAAGGTCAACTGAAATCCATTATCCTAGTATCTGAGTAGTCATACATCTCTTTATTTCGTGAAATCAAGAAGGTCAATTGAATCAGTATACCGCCTAATTTTGCATTATCTTAGGGACATATACACAACGCCTTTGCATATGTTCATGAAAAGCATTAGAAAATCTAAGGATAATGGATGCCAGTGGTTGATGATTGATGAGACGGGTGTAGATAAGGGTTGACTACATTTATGTCATTCTTCTAGCCTTAGAGATTTCAGGGACGAAATCCTTAAGAAGTGGAGAATGTAACACCCCAAATTTTAATAAACAATAACGAAATGTAAAAGATTAATAAAATAAACATTAATCACAATAATATCCATAATTAGACAGCGGGGCTAGCACCATTGGTTCCGTTGTAATTTTTTGATCAAAATGGACACTTGGTTTGCTAAAATCGTAGTTAAAGTGAATTAGTTATAAATTATAGAAGAATTCAGAAATTAAATAAATAAACAGGTAAAACCAACAATCACTGGGCAACCCAATCCATTTGGGTCGACACATGTGTCGACTCACAGTCGACCCCTGTGTTAACCCAGGAAGGCGGCTGGGTCGACCCAGGTGAAGAGAACTGTGTGCCTTGCCTGGCATGCAGACAGTGAACGTTAATTAATTTCTAACGCTATTTTCAACTGAGTTAACATTGTTTTATTAGTTTATTTTAAACCATTGACTGCCGTGGCACTTTCTTATTGGCCCGGTGACATGGCAGGACCAAATCTAAGCTTAGATTTGAACGACCGAGGGCATCTAGTAAACCCATGTAAATAGACTAGCAGAGTCTCTCTCATTTCTTCACATCCGTTTTCTCTTCTCTCTTCTTCTTCTTCTTCCCTAGGCCTATCTTCAAAATTAGGAAGGGCCACCTAATTAAATTTTTAAGGGGTGAAAAAGTTCTTAAGTTTTTAATATTTATTTTTATAAACACTTCTAGAGGCGGGGGTTCTACTTGATTTATGAAGAAGGCCACAAGGGAAGCTTTGTTCATCAGATCTATGGGTTTTTATATAATTTTTAGATTTGTTATTTATATAGGAATGTTTAGATAGTTAAGTAGTTTTAATTTGCAAGTTTTATGTTTACAATATTTGTAGTATTTATATGTTTAGTTTTTCTATAAGTTGCTACAATTTATTTACTATCTATGTCTATTTCATTCCAGTTGTTTATTGTTTAAAAGTAATTCTCCTTCTTCTTATCCCTTTCTTTGTTATAGTTTATTTATAGTTATGTTTATGTATACTTTATTGCTTTTTCTTATTTTGAGCGTAGGCCTTGCAAATAGCCTAGGCTGTTTCCCTTTTTCTTTTAGCGTTGTGCCTAAGCCTGAGAAGAATCTAGACCTGAAAAGAGCCTAGGCCTTTGTTGTTATTTATGCGTTAAATTGGAATAATGTTGAAATTCAATAGAAATGGATTTCTGGGAATATTGAAATTGATTAAGCTTTGTAATCAGATTGGACTGTAGTTTAGGGATGAAGCCTTAACACGTAATTAGAGAACATGTAAGCTAAATAAATTAGACTTAATTGGACATTAATTAATATGAGGAAAGGTTGTATAAAATGATTACATTAATTAAAAATGTTAATTACAACCTAGGATATAACATGTGGTTATATTGAGCTTATTAATAAAACTTAAATGTGTTAAGTTAAATTTATGAAATTAATAAGCTAAGATAGAGGATGTTCGTTCTGGCAGCATAGGACTGATTGGGAAAGATAAGTAGCTCATAGATTAGGTCATTTCCGACAGCATGAGGCTGATTGGGGAAGATAAGAGGCCTAATAGTATAATGAAATCCTAGTTTAGGTCCGTTCTGGCAGCATGTGGCTTATTGGAAAGATAAGAGGCCTAATAGTATAATGAATTGGGACCAAGTCTAACGGTGACTTAAGTCAGTTGCATTTTTTTATTGGGACCACGTATCTGTTGGATCTAGATTAACCCTAGAGGGGGTGAATAGGGTTTATTGAAATTTATCGCAGAGTTCAAATATTACAGAATATTAAAAACTATTCACAGATCACATAATATAGCAGAAACAGAAATGCAAAATGTAAATGACACAAGATATACCCAGCTTCAGCAAAATCCAGCCTACTGCTGCATTCCTAAGGTTTCTACTAGGTGATAGAACAGATCCCACATACAAGACCATGTACACTCGCAAACCCTGCTCCTATTCTAACCCTACGCTCAAAACCCTAGACTGACCGATATCCCCTCGACCAGATTTTCTTGAATTACAAACCCGTAATCCATAACCCTAGATTTTACAGACTCTAGTAAACTGCCGATTAACACCCTAACTGGATACCCTAGTATTTTACAGACACTAGAAACTGATTCAGACGATTTACAAAGAAATTCAAATACAAAACAATTCAAAATAAAAATAAAAATAGAACCCTAGGAAATTAAAAGGAGGGTTATCCCCTTTTAAATAAAAGTTGGAACATGGTCGGCCCTTTGTTAATTCGTGCACCCCTTTTTTGGCCCGATCTCTTTACTTTAGAAAAATGGCAGCGGCTCTGGAAAGAAAAACTAGGGTTTTTCTCTAATGTCCAAATCTCGTCTTCGATGATGATTTAATTCGATGATCTGAAGCTTGAATAGATGTTGCTCCTTCGTTGTTGAATTGTCCCTCTCTGTGGCGATCGAAACGCTAAAACATATGCGAGTAATCCGATTCTCTTTAATTCTTTGAATTGTTTTTGTTGGATTTTCGATGGGATACTTGCCAGTGATGAATGGTGTTAAAAATAGGATTTCAAATCCTTAAATTGCGCTCTGATTTAAATTAAATGGCTTGGCTTGACTGCGTTGCTTTCCCTTTTGGTTTGCTCGATTCTTCAATTGATTTGCTCCGCTTTTAATGATGAATTTATACTTGGCTTTGTCCCTTGAATGAATGATGAATTTTTCAACTTTGAAGACATGCTCTAAAATATAAATTTTGTCTCCGCGGCATGACTTTATTCCAAACGAAATTGTGGCATATCTGGATATGAATTAAAACATTTGTGGCCCCTTAAATTCGATTGAGTCATTTCTGGAAAGTGTTGATTTTTTCCTTGTGTGCTTGATTGATTTACCATTTAAAACCTGATTTCCTATTTTGAATTTTTGTCCAAAATGACTTACTCTGATTTTTTTTGGAAACATTGGAAAAACATTTGCCAGATTTGATTTCTTGTCATATATGAATATTCCAAAAAAATGAGACTGATTTATGAAAAGAATTCTTGCCAAATTCGATCCCATGTTTGATTCAAAAACTGGAAATGTATTAAACACTTCCTAAGAATGTTCGTCCCTGATTTGATTTCTTTGGTAACATTAAATTGTCAAAAGAGACTTTCTTGCACACATAAATAAACATTGAAAAACTTGTCCAATTTTATGTATGCTGTAATTCTAGAAACCATTTTAGAAAAACATTATTTGTTCCTTGCTTGATTGAAGGCCTTGCATGATTAAATATGCCAAACTTGTATTTGCATGCCAAAAGTTTCTGTCCCACTGTGAATTTGTAGCTTGCCTTAAGATCGGGATTTCCCGAATTGCTTTCAAAAAATTCATCACTGGCAAGCATTAAGTTTATTGCCATGAACCTGTTTTATAATGTATATGCTTGACCATGATTTGTTGCTTGCCATGTAAACTTCTCAAGCAATTATGCTACACTGATTTTGCCATTAATCCACACTGTTGAACCATGCTAACCATTGTGTCACTGAATTTTGGGACTTGTAATTTATTGCTGAAAACATTTTTGGCTTGTCTCTTGTTTGAACATGGCTCGACCATTTTTAAAAATCATCCAAATATGTTGGCTTGGCCTTGAGCTTGCTGTTGACTTTTTTTGAGTTCAATGTTGTCAATGCATTGTTGTATTTGTAGTTGCTTGAACTTTGTTGTGTCATCTCTTATAACACCACTATTATAACCTGCTCATATATGTGGACACCTTCTTACATGATTGTTCGACCATTTGCTGCTTTGTTTCTTGGCTGCACCATCATTTGAATATGCACATCTGACTTGGCTTGACCTTGCTTTGTTGAAATTTCTTGTATGTACCTTGTTCCATCATAATTGTATACTTCCTTGCTTGTTAGGCCTTGTATTACCATTGCTGAAATGATTTTTCCATACTAGCCTGAATCTGAACCAATCTGAGTTGATATTGCTGTGTCACCACGTATATGAGCTGTTGATTTTGCGCTGATCTGAATTTTTTTGCATTTCCATGATATATTTGACCACTGATTTGCATTGTGCACTGAGTCGAGATGGTCCACGTGGCTACTCCTCAGTTTCTCGTTGATTGGCGTGGCAGTGCATACGTGTATATATATGCACGTGTGTATATGCAGTCGATCAAACATATTTTTCTGTCCCTGTACTATACATATAAACTGACTGCCTTGTGGTATTTACAGTGTTTCAGTGTGAATATCACAAGCTATCTAGACACAGATGAATCACATCAAGTCATGAAAAATGATGAGAAACACACCGAAACTCTGAGGCAAATAATTTTTTTAAAAAATGAAACTTATATTTGCGTGTATTTTGTTTTATTCCTGTTGCAGTGTACTGTGTGTGTTTCTGTTTTATTTGACAGGTAAGCAGAAGATGACTGGACTGACAGTGGAGTGCTTTGAAGACTGAAGACAGAGTCAGTGAATGTAAATGTATCAGTGAATGTATATGGATATGAAAATATAAAATGAGTGATTGTATATATGTATGAGATATATAGACAGAGTGTTATAGTGAGGAGCTGTGTAACAACCGAATTGTACTGATGTTTGTATTAAACAAATTTGTTTGAAATAAAATATTATTTTATTATTGTCAAACAAACTTGTCTATTATATTCAGTTTATTTACACAAGTAGTATAATATTCTGTGAATGTGTACAAATAGTGAAGTCATATAACTTGTACTGTTTGAATGTTGAAATATAATATTATATTTTAATAAAATACTGTGTGAATGTATGAAATTCTGTACAGTCGTATTCTATTTAAATATAGATATTATATTCCTATCTGTGATGTTATATAACAGTACAATAACAAACACATTTAAAATAATATATACTTGTTTGTTATCATTAAACAAAAATCATATAATAGTGTATACAACACCATTATATACAACAATCTTACCCTTTTGATGATGACATACAAATAAAAAGATTTTGAATATAATAAATGTGTTTGTTCAGGAATAGTGAAACTCCCTCTATTTGAAAGCTCCCTTTACAACTAAACTCCCCCTATAACTGTGCATGAGTGAAATGAATTTCCAAAATTAAAAATATTTATAAAATATTCACTCATAAATCAAAATCTCAACCCATTCTCCCCCTTTTTTTATCATCAAAAGGATACAGAAATTAAAATATAGATGAAAAATGACCAAAAATATAATTTCAGCTTAAGAGGAAGAACGATCATCATAAATCCCAATCAGTCAAACAAAAATCATAATAAACTGAGAACTAGTGGCACATTTCACATTGTAGAGAGTGACGGATTTACGATGAAATTTATATAAAATGGGGAGAGTTTTAAAAATGATTTCAAATTATTTTCCAAAAGAAATTTATAAACTGAAGCACAAAAACAGTAATAGATTTGGACTATAATTAATAGTTCAATTTAAGTGACAAAATCGTATAATCTCAAATCCCAATGGCTATCAAACAACAAATCATAATACGTCATAAAATATTAACACATTTCACAGATTAGAAGATGGATTGATAGGCTGGTTTTTAAACACCTAGGAGAATTTCAGATTTATTTCAATTTATAGCACAATATTTCCCCTTATTTATTTATTTATTTATTTAAGAGCACACTGACCATGCATAACCAGAGCTTGGATTTTTAAATGAGGTCAGCCGCAGCTTAAATTATAAGTTGTCTCATAACCATGCATAACCAAAGCTTGGATTTTTAAATAATGTTAGAGACACACTTATGTATTAATTATATTTATTATTATCACCATCAAAAAGAAAACTCCTTGGTATATAAAACCAATATAAATGATAGAAATGTGGTAGGTACAAAAATGGACTGTGAAATAAATTTCTAAATTAATTATATTATGAAGTATACTCGACTATACTGGGATCATTGAAAATTTTCAATTATCACTAATTCTGAATAACAACATAGTCCAATTTCTATCACAAATATTTCCAATTGTTTATTCAAAAAGATTTTTAAAACATTTTAACTCTCCACATTAACATAAAATTATCATGAATGGCAGAATGATGATAGATAAAGGAGATGAACATGAAATAATTGCCAATTCAAAGATATTATAATAAACGTTCAACTATCATGTAAATCTAAATAAGGTCTCCTCTTGTTGTGAAATATACTGCAGTCACAATTCATCACAATTTCAAAATCTAATAATAATTTTGATGAATTAAAAATACAGTTCAATTTGGATATTGATTTCAATTTCTGAATGAATAATCAATAAATAATTTTAAAATTAAAAAACAATTACAAGAGGAATATATAGATCTATACAAGACATGGGAGATTAAAAATATATACAACAAAAACAAATTCAGAACTTCCAAACTGATACCACTTGGTGTCTCTATTAATTAGGATTTTAACATGACACTAGAGACAAACAAGGATATCTCAAACAACCGATTTTTTTTTAAATCACTAGGTCCAATCAGACAAGATTAACCAATCAAGAAAATTACTTCCATCTATCAGAGCAGCAGACAAAAAAAAATTAATTAAAGAAAGTAGTTACCAGAATTTTCAAAAACAGTATCAGAGCAGCACATAAACTAATAGTACAACAAACTTGTCAGTAACTGTTTTGATGGTCACAAAATATATTCCATGATCCAAGTTTATAAAATTTAGTTCATTTTAAATCATTTGAAAAAAATGTGAAAATATTAGGATTTAGTGAATCAATCACACCAGATTATGTTTCAAATTCAAGATATGTGAGATTCAATAAATCAATAATTTAAAATGATTTTGAACAAACAAATATTCAAATCACATCATCATGAAATAACATTGAGATTTAAGACTAGATATTCAAAGAATTTCCAAAATTATCTCTGACAAGTACAAAGAAATTTTCAGAATATTTACATCAAGTTTTAAAGAAAATTCATGATCCAAAAATTGTGGTTTATTCAAAATCACTTGAAATAAATGTAATTCTTGAGATATAATGAATCAATCACACAGGATTAATAATTTCAGATCTAAGAGGTGTGTGAAATTCAAAATATCAGAAATTTCAAATGATCTTGAACAAACAAAAACCAAAATAGATGATCATGAATAACGAGGAATTTCAAGATGTAAGCAATGATTCAAGAATATCTAAGCCAATCGAAAAATCAATGAAATTATCACGACTGATAAGTACAGTGTGTTGTAATGAGTATAATATTTCAAGATTTTCTAAACTGAATTAGAAAAAACTCAAAGCAACAGAGGTGTGTGAAACTTCATCAAATTTTCAGATCTTCAAAAATTTAGAATTCTAATTAACAATGTTCAAGATATGACAAGGATACATCAACACTGTTATGAATTCAAAAACCAGACAGGTAAACTTCAAAAACAATTGCAGATATTTATAAGATTAAATTCAGGAAATAATTAAAACATCAGATTTTTTTTGTAAAAGAAGCAAATTTCTAGAAAAAAATACGACTTCTGCAATTGGGTGTTAATGAAGCTCAAAAGGAAAAGAGAATAATATGGCAGTGATAAATTAAATCATACTAAACAAAAGCAAGAGGTAGAAGAAAAAAAATAAAAACAGAGAATATATATACAGAGATAAGTTCAGAGATCATACCTGAAATCAGTGTAAACCGGAATCTCTGACTCATCAATCCTGGCTGGAGGAACTATGAATGATACAAAACCATAAAACAGTTTGAATTTGAATCTCCTTTGAGTAGCGGTTCCTCAGCCACCTACAGTATCTAAGTGTTTAGGGGATTGAGTGGTCAAACAAAATTAGTGAAACCACTCACAGTTGTGTGTTGGACTTTCGGTACCCAAACTTGTTTGAATAGCAACCCATCAGAAATTACCAAAGTGCTTTTGGGGACCCAGATCTGTTTGAATTTAGACGAATTCATTTTGTTTCTTTTTGTGGTTAAAACAGAGTTGTTTCTAAACAAGTTTACATTTTGCTTTCGATTCAAAAATCCTTTGAAATTATCAAAGTTCAATTTATCAAGTCGATTCTTTTCAAAGAAGGTTGAAGGATTTTTAAAATCGTTTGAACTTCTCTTTTCAAAAACATCAAATTTTCCAAAGCCGAGTCCACTTTTATTTCCTGATGAAAACTGGTTTTTCAATAACATATTTTAAAAAAAATTCACCGTTAGAAAATTTAGTCAATGTTGTTTCAAGTCGTTGAATTTCAGTTTTACGATCATCGTTTTCTTTCATTAAATCTGAACAACAATTTTTAGTGATCTTACATCTTTCAAAATCAGATTTCAAAACCAAATTTTCATCATTAAGCAATTTAATTTTGGTTTGAGACTCAGCAATTTAAAATTCAAAATGTTTTCGACTCTCAGATTCAAATTTATTGAGTTTTTCAATCTCAATTTCTAGCTCATTCAGAATAGACTCGGTTTTCAACAAGCTTTGATTTTCAACAAAAATATATTTGGAATTTTTAGTCATTTTAAAATTTTCAAATTCTTTTTGCAAATAACTGTTTGTGCTTTCAAGCTCTATCTTGTTCTCTTTTAAGATCAGAATTTCATTCTCAAGTTTTTAAATATTTCTATTTTGGCGAACAAGAACATTTTTCAAATTTAAACAATTTTTGCAATTAGAATTTGAAGACTTCTTAACATTTTTAAGCTTTGATTCCAAAAAATTACTTTTGCATATCAACTCAAGTTTTTCAGATTTCAGAATTTTATTTTTAGATTTTAGATTCTCAACAGATTCAGTTAAATCATTTAAACGATGAGTTAAATTTTTATAAGAAAGATCTTTTGTTGAGTCTACATCTGAATTTCCATCTGTACAACCTGTTAAGCCCAAATCTGAAACTGAGTTGACATTCTGGTGTCTTGAGCGGTTGTCTTCTTTTCCATATAGCGTGTTGAGAGTTGTCCAGATTTCCTGCACGGTCAAACAATGGGAGATAAGGCTATATTGGACATCATCAATATGAGAATATAAAGTGTGAATAGCACGAGAATTAAATCCAATGTCATTTCTACTAAAAATATCAAATCCATTAATAACAGTATCCCAACATTTAATATCAACAAATTTTAAATAAAACTCCATTTCTAATTTCCAGTTTAAAAAAACTTCTGGCGTTAATCTCGTTCCTAATCGCTATAGGATAATTACTATACTGCACCAATGCTAATTACACCGCACCATTACTAGTCCCATACTGGAAGTTGATCCCTCTTACTAATCATAATTATAATAATAGTAGTTTTGTGTACTTCTAGCTGGTATCGTAGGTGTCGCTTGCTCCTACCTCCACTAGTTGTACCCACTACCCTACCCAGTCAAGTTACAACATTTATTCATAATATGGTAGTTTCTTGTACTACTAGCTGCTGTCATAGGTGCCGCTGCCCTTATCTCCGCTAGTCATACCCACTACCCTCCCCATTTGATTGGCTCCCTAACTCGTAGATACACGTGCCGGTCCCATAGTGCGGTGTATCACTTCCCAAAGTGGCAACCCGATACCACTAAAGATGCACGGCTTATACCTACACGATGCAACAACGTCTTACCTACCAGCCCGGGCCCACGCACGCACATGACCCCGTTGGACTTGCGTTGCCACCGCTAACCCGTTTTGACCTCTTACAATCAAACCCAGTAAGCGTGTCCCATCCTCGATCTAGATCGAGCTCACTTAGATACTAAATGGGTTACTGGTTGAAAAGGGTCCCCACGCTTGACACAAGCTTTCCACCTATGCTTGGTCCCTACTAGGATTTCCCACTTAACCCCCTCTTATTCATGTCATCTTACATGTTTCAACTTGGTTAAGTGTTTATAATTATTTCCCACATGTCACCCATGTTACCCACTAATCAAATCAACATGTGTTATTGGTTAAGCTTGTCTTAACCTTATCGGCTTATCAGACCAATATATATATATATATATATATATATTGTTAAGCTGGTCTTAACCCTATCCACTTATATTATTGGTTAAGTTGGTCTTAACCCTGCCCACTTATATTATTGGTTAAGTTGGTCCTAACCCTATCCGCTTATTAAATCAGTATATATTATTGGTTAAGTTTGTCTTAACCCTATCAGATCAATACATATTTTTGGTTAAGTTTGTCTTAACCCTATCCACTTATTGGTTAAGCTGGTCTTAACCCTATCCACTTATCATGTTTTACTTAATTTATGATTAAGTACATCTAAGTTCACTAATACATTGGTTAAGAGAATAACTCCCTAAGTATCAACCCCGAAGACCGAAATCAACATCAGATTGGTACTTAGAGAATTATTCACTCAACCAAACTTCTGTTTGTCATTCATATTCGTCTTTGATCAGCATTAATTAATTATTAATGCATAGACCTCTCACATTAAGTCGATTGCATGTGGCTGCTGGATATGCCGGGCTGTTCTGGGCAGACTTCTACCACAAGCCAGACTTAACCTCGTGGCAAGCATCATTTAATTTATACCTTTGACCTCTCACATTAGACTACCGTCTGTGGTTGCTGGATTTGCTGGGCGGGTCCGGGCAGTCTTATACCACAAACGAGTCTAACCTCGTGTCTTGGGCCTTTATTACTCATTTAATTTATGCCTTTGACCTCTCACATTAGACTACCGTTTTTGGTTGCTGGATTTGCCGGGCGGGTCCGGGCAGTCTTACACCACAAACGAGTCTAACCTCGTGTCTTAGGCATTTATTATGCATTATTATTATTCAACCCCAATTTGAATTAATTTCCCTATTTCAAATTGCCAATAACTTCCAATTTTAATCCATATCCATAATTGTCACCTAAATTATGTCCATCCTTTTTAGGTATATAAATTAAACCAATTAATGTCTCAATTTAATTATTTGCCTTTAAAGCCATTTTATGCTAATTCACAATTTTGCAAAATTAACATTTTCCCATTGTCCCAACGTTATTCATTCGTTTTAATACGATGTATGTTAGACCCGAAAATAGTCTAACTTATAAAAAGAAAAGTAACATCACAACTTGCATAACACATAAAATAGATTATAACATTAGTTTGCATAGCCAAGAACTTGCATAGGCAATGGATATATATATAACATAAATTTGGATAAACTATTATGGATCTAAATATAGATCTAAACATGTAATCGTGAACTTGTATACATGGATATGGTTTTCCTATAGCTTGCACATGAATTTCATACAAACTTACATTCAAACTAGCATATGATTCACATATAAAACTAGCATATGATTCACATACAAAACTAGCATAGGCAATGGGCATATAGAACATAAATTTGCATAACTATGTACTGCCATGGATATAAATATAGATCTAAACATAAAATATGAACTTGCATATGGATCTAAACATGTAAATTAATGTCACATGTTTTGCATATAAACTAGCATATGTATATACTTGATTCACTTATGAACTTGTGTATAATCCACCTACAGACTTGCATAAGATTCATATATAATTTAACATCCCAAACTTACATAAGATTCGCATATGCTTTAACATCCTAAACTTGCATAAGATTCACATATGTTTTAACATCCCAAACTTGCATAAGATTCATAAACTAGCATATGATTTAACATCCCCAATCTTGCATAAGATTCATATACAAGTAGTGTATGATTTAACATCCCAAACTTGCATAAGATTCATATACAAATTAGCATATGTAGAAACAAACTGCATAAGATTCATATATGTTTTAACATCCCAAACTTACATATGATTCGTATATAATTTAATAAAACAATCATATATTCACAAACAAAATCAAGTAATGTCACATGATTCAACAGACATGTTCTCATAATCCAAGTCATAACCCATCATAATTAATTTTTTAATTATTTTGTGAAAGAAATTATACTCACAAACAAAAAACAGTCTTGTTTTTCTGGGATCTGTATTCTGAAACTGAATTGCTCGCCTTTGATGTAGACTAATTATTATTCTAATTTAGATTAGATTTGATTTTGATTCTTGCTTCTATCTTGCTTTTGAGTTGAAAGAGAACGACGGCTACTCTAGGTTCACCATTGACAGCATGATGGCTCTTGGTATGAATTAGTGTGATTTTAGGTTGAGGGTTGCGTTGCTTATATAGAATTTTAAATTAATTAAGAGTCATCAGATTAACCTAAAAGAAATCAAAACCATCCAGACAAGATAGAATAACCACCTCAGCCCTAATGACTCAGCGGTGAGTCAAAACATCGTCACATTTAAGATCTGCCCGGGGGGGGGGGGGGGGTAGGTCGACCTGTATATAGAGAGGTCGACCCCGTGGTCGACCTGGCCTGGGGTAGGTCGACCCCCAGGTCGACCTGCTTTGGTATTTAATTTTCTGAATTGTCTTTTTGTAGGTACACCACAACAAAGAGAAGACTATTTCGGTATCTCTATGTACGTATAATAAATATTCTCGTATGCTCTTTGAAAACTATCTATGCTTGTTTTCTCTTGCTTGTTCTCGATTACTGCTTTATCATGTTATATATTCTTTTTAATCGATGACAAAGGGGGAGAAAAAGTATAGAATATATATGCATTATACACTAACATGTTGTTACAGGGAAACAAATGGTAAGTACTTTTAAGTATGCACTAAAAAAATGTTGCAGAGAAGCTTTATATTCAGGGGGAGATAAATATATGCAAGCATACATTCAGGGGGAGGAAATAAATAACTCTACAAGATTGCAAGAGGTTGTCATCAATCAAAAAAGGGGGAGAATGTTAGATCATAGGTTTTTGATTCATGACAAGGAAGAAGAGAAGATCAAAGGAAAAGTGATATAGGTTATGATTATCTATTTAATTGTGTCTTAGAGGTGTTATATATTGTTAAAATCTGTCCTCGATATGTAGCATGCACAAATGCATTTACGAAAAGACACTTCGCAAAAAGACACTTCGTCACTTCGTGAAAAGACACTTCGCGAAAAGACACTTCGTCACTTCGTGAAAAGGCACTTTATGAAAGACACTTTGCGAAAAGACACTTCGCGAAAAGACACTTCATGAAAAGACATTTCGCGAAAAGACACTTTATCACTTCGCGAAAAGGCACTTCGCGAAAAGACACTTCATGAAAGAACACTTCACGAAAAGTCACTTCATCACTTCATGAAGAGACACTTCGAAAAGACAATTCACGAAAAGACACTTCACGAAAAGATACTTCACGAAGAGACACTTCATATTTCTAACGGTCATATTTTACAATGGTCATATTTTACAACGACCATATTTTCTAACGGTCATATTTCCAACGGTCATATTTTACAACGGCCATTTTTTCTAAAAGGCATCATATTTGGTGAAGAGATTCCTTTTCATTTCTGAAAGGAAATGGGTGCATCTCTTTGATAAAACTCTTCATGGAAGTTGACAACTCTTCAACGATTATATATACATCAAAGCATTTTTTTACATAACAAAATCTTCTCATATTTTCTGATCTTAAACTCTATACATTCTTGCATACTAAAAAGCTCTCCATTATTCAAATTACTTATTGAATCATTGAAATTATTTCATATCTCTTGATTCAATAAGTAATATACTTCCTTCAATCTTCACATACACATTATATACTTGAGGATAAGATTATAGGAAGGGTGTACTACAAGTGACTAGCCCGTGTATTGAAGACACAATATATAGTCAATCATCAACTACTTTGTATTGAAATTCCGGTAAGCCTGTAGCCGTTCAAATCAGGTGGGTAAGCTTTTGGCCCGTGAAATCAAGTGGGTAAGCTTGTGGCCTGTGAAATCAAGTGGGTAAGCTTGCAACCCATGAAATCAAGTGGTGTATTGTGAACCTGTTCCTCTGGGTGAAGCGAGGTTGTTGATTAGTGAAAATCCAGAGAGAGGTCTGGGACTGGATGTAGGACGGTGCTCCGAACCAGTATAAAAAGCCCTGGTGTTATTATTTTACTTTATGCTTTTTATTTGTGATATATTTCACTATCTCATATTTATTTGCATAACTATTGTAAATATACAAGTTAGTTTATCACATACATTCCGCATATCCATATTACAAGATCCTTGTGAGTGTATTATACTAGGCACATACACGCACACATTTTTCAGAACGCAATGGCGTAAACCATTTCCCTTAATTCTCACATTTAAAATTAAGTATTCTTTAATTTGTTAATTTTAATATTTAAAATCACGGGGTGTTACATTCTCCCCTCCTTAAAGGGATTTCGCCCCCGAAATCTCCAAGTTAAGGAGAATGTATATCCTAACATCCCATCATCCACTACTCAACCATCAAACACAGGCATCCATTGTCCTTACCAGATTTCTAATGCCGTATGAACATATGCAAAAAGTGTGTGTATATGTACTTTATCTAATGCAAAATCAGGCAGTCTACTGATTCAGTTGAACTCCTTAATGCAAATCATGACAGTGCCATGCATCCATTATGTATGCAAAAGAATCATAGCGATACATATTATTTCTACATGTGTGCACAACCATTCATCAAAATGTAGCATCCATATGATAACACAACCATTATACTTCCATTAATTATGCACACATGTTTATATGCAATATGAAAGTGACTGAGCCGATCTAGTGCCTAATGTGTGTGTACATGCATCCACGAGCAACCACTAGCAACCACTTGCATCCATTTGCATCCACCAAACATAACATGTCTAAAACACATGTTTACAACCATAGGGTTTTTCCTAACTAGAGATCGAAGATATAATCACGAAGATAGGACAAGTATCGACAAAGTGGTAAAAAAAGGGAAGTTAAAAATCATACCCTCAAAAAGGAAAGGGTACAGCGTACGCATCTTGTCTTCCGTTTCCCAAGTCGCGTCTCCTTGATCATCTCCCCATTGCACTTTGACTAACTTGACCTCTTTGTTGTGTAGCTTTTATACCTCCGACCCAAGGATGCATGTAGGAGCTCGTCTAATCGTGGCATCTCACTCTACTTCCACTTCTCTAAGCATGTTCGGCTCCACTACTTCCGCGGTATCTTGTAACACTTCCGCAAATGCGATACGTGAAACACGCCGTGAACACCACTAAGCTCGTTGCCTCTTCTCATGTCCCTCCAAAATCTAGGATACATAACCTCAAAAGATCTTCAAGGATTCTATTCACCCCTTTCTGTCCGTCCATCCGTCTGTGGATGATAAGCAATGCCCGTACTTGCCGCCTTTTGTATATCACCTTTTCCTCTTGCATCGAAAACTGCTCCAAGCCCTGTCCCGCAAGCACCGGTATACACTGCGAATGGCTTACTTCCATTTGGCAAAACTAAAACTGGTGCTGCCGTCAACGTCCTCTTCAAATGCTGGAAAGCATCGTCATAGTCAACATCCCAAGCAAAAGTCAAGTTCTTCTTCGTTAATCGAGTAAGTGGGGTTGATATCTTCGCGAAGTCCTTAATGAGCTTCTATAATAACCAGCTAGCCTTAAAAATCTTCTTACTTCTGTTGCGTTCTTAGGGATTTTCCAATCTTGAATTGCCACCACCTTTGCGGGATCCACAGCTATCCCTTCCTTAGAGACCATGTGTCCTAAGAACCTCACTTCTTTTCTCCAAAAATAGCACTTGGAGAACCTAGCTTTGAGTTGATGCGCTCGTAGGGTCTCTAAGACTTCCCTAAGATGTAGGTCTTGCTCTTCCTCGCATCTAGAGAAAACCAAGATATTGTCCACAAAGACTACCACAAACTTGTTTAGAAACTCCCTAAACAACCTACTTATTAAGTCAACAAAGTATGCGGGTGCATTCGTCAAACCAAAAGGCATGATGAGCCACTCGAAGAAACCTTCAGGAGTTCTAAATGCAGTCTTATCTATGCTGTCTTTAGCCACCCTTAGCTGATGAAATCCTATAGCCAAATCCAGTTGCAAGAAAACCGAAGCACCGACCAACTGATCGAATAAATCGTCTATCCTCGGCAATTCTTCTTGGTGAGCTTATTCAGTTCCCTATAGTCCACGCACAGTCTAAGTGAACCATCAGCCTTCGTAGCAAAAACAACTGGAGCACCCCATTCCGAAATATTTCCTTTTATGAACCCCTTCTCAAGCAACTCCTTTGCTTACTGAGTTCTCCTTTCTTTCTCAGAGCTATGTGGCGCATCGGTAATGCAACTGGCTTTGCATTATTTACAAGGTATTTACGAAAGTCTATCTCGCGCCTCGGGGTAAATCCCGAACTTCATCGAAGATGTCACCATATTCATGAACCACACGAACAAATTCCAAATCACCGTTGGACGCATCAAGAGATTCTAGGTAGCTAAGCATCACCGGACCTCTAGGGTCACAAGAAATATCAAGGGTCTTTCCACAACGAGTCATAAGTCTAACCACTCTCTTTTCACAATTGAGGATGGCACCATTACTAGATAACCAATCCATAGCCCGTGAAGCCAAGAACGAAGGCGTTGCATTCAAACTCAATGCTCAAGATAGATACTCGCAAATCCTGACAAATTATCGAAAGATGAGCTGAACCATCAATAGGATTTGAGACTACTATGGGATCCGTAACTAGACTAGTATTTAGGTGCAGTGTTTTCAACTGACAAAGCAGATACAAACGAGTGTGAAGCGCCAGAATTCAAACAAGTTTCGAACAGGATGATCAAAAAGGAAAAGAAAAACCAAACTTCCAACCAAGATATTTCTACCTCTATCAGGTATGCCAGCCGTGAGGGAACGCGTCTGCCCTCCAGAAGATCCTGTACTTTGCCCTTACCTTTGACTTTTGCTTCTTTGTACGATCCTAATAAGATGTCCTGTTTCTCCGTAACAATAACAACTAGTCTTGTTCTTCTTTCTAACGTCTTTATTTAAGTAGTCATGTATTTCACAAGTGTGGCCTTTCCTTTTCTCTTGGCCCCTTGTTATCCTTACCGCCTTTCTTTGGATCTACTTTCTTATCGTGTGTACTATCCATGTCTCTCGTGCACATTCTCCATTCATGACCTCCTACCAAAATGAGGTTTTGTCCTTCATTAACCAAGCAGCTAATTGAACCTTCCTCCCATCGCCTATCTTAAAGGTACCAATAAGTCCTCCGCTTCCTTCTAGTTTGACAAACGTCTCAGTCCCATGAAGTGGGTTTCCGCCCACCATACGGAAGTTCTTACATATCATAGAAAAAGCGTCTATACGTGGAGGAAGAAATTCAAAGAGGAGAGAGGAAGAGATTTAAAATGGAGAACCGAAGGAAAGATATATGGCTCTTGGGGGTTATGTTTTTAAAACAAACTTTTCTCTTGAAAATACTTTCCTTAAAACATATTTTTGAAAGTATTTCTTTATAAAAACGCTTTTGAAAAATTGTTTTTCAAAATCCCTTATCTATTCTGTTAACCTTTAGCTCTGATACCACGTGTAACACCCCACGTCCATTAATGTCACCCTCAAAGGGAATGCATTCACTTCCATGGAGTATTATTTGTGTATAGAACAGAATATAACAAGAAAGATACATATATTGGTACTTGAAAATTTTAAAACAACTTTTATTGCAGCGGAGAAATAATTTGATTATAATAACTTTATAAACCAAGTACACTTAATATCCATCTTGACAAATTGTTTTCATAGTACATAAAGTAAAAAAGCATAACCCCAACATAAGTAGCCATAAAAGAGATGAGCTGAACTTTACTTTCAACAATCCAAGCACTTCCAAAAGAGAGAGAAAGAGATCCAAATCAAGCTCCACTAGTACTAGTCATACCCTGAGAGGGGAAAAAGGAAGAAAAGAAGCGAAAACAAGAGGGTCAGACATAAAGTCTGGCGAGTACAATAACTTTAACAATATAATTATTAAAGTAATTAGGATAAGGCATAAACTGGTAAAACAAGGAATGACTGTGAAACAAGTGGGCAAGTCAAAACAAAAAAGAGGAATATTCTGGCGTTAACCTCGTTCCTAATCGCTATAGAATAATTACTATACTGCACCAATGCTAATTACACTGCATCATTACTAGTCCCATACTGGAAGTTGATCCCTCTTACTAATCATAATTATAATAATAGTAGTTTCGTGTACTCCTAGCGGTGTCGCCTGCTCCTACCTCCACTAGTTGTACCCACTACCCTCCCCAGTTTAGTTACAACATTTATTCATAATAGGGTAATTTCTTGTACTCCTAGCTGCTGTCATATGTGTCGCCTGCCCCTATCTCTGCTAGTCGTACCCACTACCTTCCCCATTTGATCGGCTCCCTAACTTGTAGATACCCGTGTTGGTCCTACAGTGCGGTGTATCACTTCCCAAAGCGGCAACCCGATACCACTAAAGATGCACGGCTTATACCTACACGATGCAACAACGTCTTACCTACCAGCCCGGGCCCACACACGCACATGACCCCGTTGGACTTGCGTTGCCACCGCTAACCCGTTTTGACCTCTTACAATTAAACCTAGTAAGCGGGTCCCGTCCTCGATCTAGATCGAGCTCACTTATATACTAAATGGGTTACTGGTTGAAAAGGATCTCCACGCTTGACACAAGCTTTCCACCTATGCTTGGTCCCCACTAGGATTTCCCACTTAACCCCCTCTTATTCATATCTTCTTACATGTTTCAACTTGGTTAAGTGTTTATAATTATTTCCTACATGTCACCCATGTTACCCACTTATCAAATCAACAAGTGTTATTGGTTAAGCTTGTCTTAACCTTATCGGCTTATCAGACCAATCTATATATATATATATATATATATATATATATATTGTTAAGCTGGTCTTAACCCTATCCACTTATATTATTGGTTAAGTTGGTCTTAACCTTGTCCACTTATATTATTGGTTAAGTTTGTCTTAACCCTATCAGATCAATACATATTATTGGTTAAGTTTGTTCTAACCCTACTCACTTATTGGTTAAGCTGGTCTTAACCCTATCCACTTATCATGTTTTACTTAATTTATGATTATGTACATTTACGTTCACTGATACATTGGTTAAGAGAATAACTCCCTAAATATCAACCCCGAAGACCAAAATCAACATCAGATTGGTACCCAGAGAATTATTTACTCAACCAAACTTTTGTTTGTCATTCATATTCATCTTTGATCAACATTAATTAATAATTAATGCACAAACCTCTCACATTAAGTCAGTTGCTTGTGGCTGCTGGACATGCCGGGCGGTTCCGGGCAGACTTCTACTACAAGCCAGACTTAACCTCGTGGCTAAGCATCATTTAATTTATGCCTTTGACCTCTCACATTAGACTACCATCTGGGTTGTTGGATTTGCCGGGCGGGTCCGGCAGTTTTATACCACAAACAAGTCTAACCTCGTGTCTTAGGCCTTTATTACTCATTTAATTTATGCCTTTGACTTCTCACATTAGACTACCATTTGTGGTTGCTGGATTTGCCGGGCGGTCCCGGCAGTCTTACACCACATACGAGTCTAGCCTCGTGTCTCAGGCATTTATTATGCATTATTATTATTCAACCCCAATTTGAATTAATATCCCTATTTCAAATTGCCAATAACTTCCAATTTTATTCCATGTCCATAATTGTCACCTAAATTATGTCCATACCTTTTAGGTATATAAATTATACCAATTAATGTCTCAATTTAATTATTTGCCTTTAAAGCCATTTTATGCCAATTCACAATTTTGCAAAATTAATATTTCCCATTTTCCCCACCCTATTAGTTCGTTTTAATACGATATATGTTAAACTCGAAAATAGGCCAACTTATACAAAGAAAAGTAACATCACAACTTGCATAACACATAAAATAGATCATAACATAAGTTTGCATAGCCAAGAACTTGCATAGGCAATGGATATATATATATAACATAAATTTGCATAAACTATCATGGATCTAAATATAGATCTAAACGTGTAATCGTGAACTTGCATATATGGATATGGTTTTCCTATAGCTTGCACATGAATTTCATGCAAACTTACATTCAAACTAGCATATGATTCACATACAAAACTAGCATATGATTCACATACAAAACTAGCATAGGCAATGGGCATATATAACATAAATTTGCATAACTATGTACTGCCATGGATCTAAATATAGATCTAAACATAAAAATGTGAACTTGCATATGGATCTAAGCATGTAAATTAATGTCACTTGTTTTGCATATAAACTAGCATATGTATATACTTGATTCACATATGAACTTGTGTATAATCCACCTTCAAACTTGCACAAGATTCATATATAAATTAACATCCCAAAATTATATAAGATTCGCATATGCTTTAACATCCTAAACTTGCATAAGATTCACATATGTTTTAACATCCCAAACTTGCATAAGATTCATAAACTAACATATGATTTAACATCCCCAATCTTGCATAAGATTCATATACAACTAGCATATGATTTAACATCACAAACTTGCATAGGATTCATATACAAATTAGCATATGTAGAAACAAACTTGCATAAGATTCACATATGTTTTAACATCCCAAACTTACATAAGATTCGTATATAATTTAACAAAACAATCATATATTCACAAACAAAATCAAGTAATGTCACATGATTCAATAGACATGTTCTCATAATCCAAGTCATGACCCATCATAGTTAACTTATTAATTATTTTGTGAAAGAAATTATACTCACAAACAAAAGAACGGTCTTGTTTCTCTGGGATCTATATTCTGAAACTGAATTGCTCGCCTTTGATGTAGACTAATTGTTATTCTAATTTAGATTAGATTTAATTTTGATTCTTGCTTCTATCTTGCTTTTGAGTTGAAAGAGAACGGTGGCTACTCTAGGTTCACCATTGACAACATGATGGCTCTTGGTATGAATTAGTGTGATTTTAGGTTGAGGGTTAGGTTGCTTATATAGAATTTATATTAATTAAGAGCCGTCAGATTAACCTAGAAGAAATCAAGACCATCTAGACAAGATAGAATAACCTCCTCAGCCCTAATGACTCAGCAGTGAGTCAAAACATCGTCACATTTCAGATCTGCCCGGGGGGGGGGGGGGGTAGGTCGACCCCCAGGTTGACCTATATATAGGGAGGTCAACCCCCTGGTCGACTTGGCCTGGGGTAGGACGACCCCCAGCTCGACCTGCCTTGGTATATAATTTTCTGAATTGTTTTATGTAAATTTCTGAAAGTTCTGAGGGCCATAACTTCTTCATACGGAGTCTAATTCACGCAAACTTGGACTCTATCTAAAGCAGAATTCCGAGATGAACGCAATGGAGTAACCCATTTCCCTTAATTCTCAGATTTAAAATTAAGTATTCTTTAATTTGTTAATTTTAATATTTAAAATCACGGGGTGTTACAGTAACCCTAGATTTTATAGACTCTAGTAAACTGCCGGTTAACACCCTAACTGGATACCCTAGTATTTTACAGACACTAGAAACTGATTCAGACAATTTACAAAGAAATTCAAATACAAAACAATTCAAAATAAAAATAAAAATAGAACCCTAGGAGATTAAAAGGAGGGTTATCCCTTTTAAATAAAAGTTGGAACATGGCCGACCATTTGTTAATTTGTGCACCCCTTTTTTTTGGCCCGATCTCTTTACTTTAGAAAAATGGCGGCGGCTCTAGAAAGAAAAACTAGGGTTTTTCTCTAATGTCCAAATCTCGTCTTTGATGATGATTTAATTCGATTCTCTGAAGCTTGAATAGTTGTTGCTCCTTCGTTGTTGAATTGTCCCTCTCTGTGGCGATCGAAACCCTAAAACATATGTGAGTAATTCGATTCTATTTAATTCTTTGAATTGTTTTTGTTGGATTTTCGATGGGATACTTACCAGTGATGAATGGTGTTAAAAATAAGATTTCAAATCCTTAAATTGCGCTCTGATTTCAATTAAATGGCTTGGCTTGATTGCGTTGCTTTCCCTTTTGGTTTGCTCGATTCTTCAATTGATTTGCTCTGCTTTTAATGATGAATTTAGACTTGGCTTTGTCCCTTGAATAAATGATGAATTCTTCAACTTTGATGACATGCTCTGAAATATAAATTTTTTCTCTACGGCATGACTTTATTCCAGTAGAAATTGTGGCATATCTGGATATGAATTAAAACATTTGTGGCCCCTTGAATTTGATTGAGTCATTTCTGGAAAGTGTTGATTTTTGCCCTTGTGTGCTTGATTGATTTATCATTTAAAACCTGATTTCCAGTTTTGAATTTCTGTCCAAAAAGACTTACTCTGATTTTTTTGGAAACATTGGAAAAGCATTTGCCAGATTTGATTTGTTGTCATATATGAATATTCCAAAAAACATGAGATTGATTTCTGAAAAGAATTCTTGCCAAATTCGTTCCCATGCTTGATTCAAAAACTGGAAATGTATTAAACACTTCCCAAGAATGTTCTTCCCTGATTTGATTTCTTTGGTAACATTAAATTGTCAAAAGAGACTTTCTTGCACATATAAATGAACATTGAAAAACTTGTCCAATTTTATGTATGCTGTAATTCTAGAAACCATTTTATAAAAACATTCTTTGTTCCTTGCTTGATTGAAGGCCTTGCATGATTAAATATGCCAAACTTGTATTTGCATGACCAAAGTTTCTATCCCATTGTGAATTTGCAGCTTGCCTTACGATTGGGATTTCCTGAATTGCTTTCAAAAAATTCATCACTGGAAAACATTAACTTTATTGCCATGAACCTATTTTATAATGTATATGCCTTGCTTGTTAGGCCTTGTATTACCATTGCTGAACTGATTTTGCCATACTTGCTTGAATCTAAACCAATCCGAGTTGATATTGCTGTGTCACAATGTAAATGAGTTGTTGATTTTGTGCTGATCTGAATATTTTTTGCATTTCCATGATATGTTTGACCATTTGCACACTGATTTGCATTGTGCATTGAGTCGAGATGGTCCACGTGGCTACTCCTCAGTTGCTCGTTGATTGGCGTGGCAGTGCACACGTGTATATATATGCACGTGTGTGTATGCAGTCGATCAAACAAATTTTCCTGTCCCTGTACTATACATATAAACTGACTGCCTTGTGGTATTTAAGTGTTTCAGTGTGAATATCACAAGCTGTCTAGACACAGATGAATCAGATCAAGTCATGAAAAATGATGAGAAACACACCGAAATTATGAGGCAAATAAAATTTTTTAAAAATAAAATTTATATTCGCGTGTATTTTGTTTTATTCGTGTTGTACTGTACTGTGTGTGTCTCTGTTTTATTTGACAGGTAAGTAGAAGATGACTGGACTGACAGTGGAGTGCTGTGAAGACTGAAGACTGAAGACAGAGTCAGTGAATGTAAATGTATCAGTGAATGTATATGGATATGAAAATGTAAAATGAGTGATTGTATATATGTACGAGATATATAGACATAGTGCTATAGTGAGGAGCTGTGTAACAACAGAATTGTACTGATGTTTGTATTAAACAAATTTGTTTGAAATAAAATGTTATTTTATTATTATCAAACAAACTTGTCTATTATATTCAGTTTATTTACACAAGTAGTATAATATTCTGTGAATGTGTACAAATAGTGAAGTCAAATAATTTGTACTGTTTGAATGTTGAAATATAATATTAATATTTTAATAAAATACTGTGTGAATGTATGAAATTCTATACAGTTGTATTCTATTTAAATATAGATACTATATTCCTATCTGTGATGTTATATAATAGTACAATAACAAATACATTTAAAATAATGTATACTTGTTTGTTATCATCAAACAAAAATCATATAATTGTATATACAACACTGTTATATACAACAGTATCAGTTAGTATCCCTTTGTTACAGTCTCACACTAGGTAGAAGTTAGGGCACGTTTTACCGAACTGGATAGTAAGTGGTTCAAATGAGGTGGGTACGGGCGCGATCCGGTGGAACGGGGAGCGTGCATCGTTCTGTCTGAGGGGGATAAGCCGCTGTAACGCCCGTGATTAACGGATGTGTCCTTCTAGTTAATGGGTTCGGGATTGATAATCTGAATTCCATACCTGGCTCAAATTATCACAATTTAGGTAAAGTAGCCGATCGATGGGTAGAAATTATAGGTAAAGCATTGTGATATTTTTATAGTTGGTGCAGTAATTTTCGGATATGAATAAGAAGGCTATCTTTATTCGTGTTTACCTTTTTCTACTATTACATTTATGCTTTTTATGTCTTTTGCTCTAGGACTATTCATCTTTCTAAATGCTTCCTTACCTTATGCTCATACTAAAAATTACAAGAACTCAGTAGACGTACGTTTGACCTAGTTTGTTTTCTCCTTCTCTCCTTCTTTCCTCCCCCTCCCGTCCAAGTTCCCAGGGTGGAGGGTCACAACAGTGATTCTTGATTATTTGGTTCAACTTGGATTCAGACTCTTACCAGATTCATGTATGGGTCCAATTCTTGTTTTCAGATCGTTGTATTGGCATATCAGAGGGATGGCTTTTGTTGTTTTACTTACGTACTCTGGTATTTTCCATGAGAGAGTATGTTTGTTTTTATGACGGTGATTATCTGGTATTTTGAAATGTAATAAGTACTGTGGTTTGACTTGTTTATTTAATAAATGTTTTAAGGTTTCCGCTATGTTATACATTTCCATCTTATGAATTTTAGCCTTTGTGTTGTTATTTTATACCTAATCGCTTCACAAACCTTAGTGCATTCTCATATGAGTGACGTTAAGGGGTGTGAGGTGTCACAAAAAGGGGCGTAAAAGTGGATGAAAAATATATAATTTCCCATTTTCTACCTCTTTGTAACATAAGAAATCGAATTCAGAAAATTAGACTCGTAAATTTTAAGTTTTTGGTAGGATTTGGACACAAAATTTGATGAACTACGCTCTTACTCAGTAAGTATGTGGGGGAAATTAGATGAAAAAGTGTAACACCCCGTAAAATTCAGAAGTATAAATAAATTAATTAATTAAATAATTAAAAATAAGCAATTAGATCATATGGATGGAAAATGATATTTTCCAACTTTAGGAATCTGGCTACGAAACACTTTTTTCTGGATTCGTTGCGAAATCCTGAGTCGTTTTCATATATACCATGCTGAAAACGGTCATCGTATGAAGAAGTTATGAACACATGAATTTGGACAGTGTACGTAGAATATATATATATATATATATATAATTATGTGAATATTATATATATTTTCCAAACTATAAATTAGAAATAAAAGAGGGAAATTCAAAATTTTGAAATTGGTGATAAGATCTGGGGGACAGCGTATATTGGATATATGGAAAATACTGAAGCAAATTAAAAACGTAATTAATAAAATAAACAGCTCAGCAACACAGTAAAATTGGGCATTCCAGCCCGAAGGGGTCGAGCGCTCCCCCTTAAGGGGGTCGACCGTTAGGAGGTTGGGGAGCCCAGTTATGCCTACGTGGATTAGGGTTTTTTAAGAGGATATGTTTATACGGATGGTTCGGATTAAATTTTATTAATCTGACGACTCCTGCTCACACGAGCAAGTATAAATAACCACTTAAGCCCCCACACTATAAACCCTAATTATTCTATACCTCTGCCTCCATGTTGCTGAATTTTATAGAAAAATAAAGAGAATAGAGTAAAGGTTTCTTCTACTTCTCTAATCCTTTTCTTTATCTTTCTTTTTCAATCTTTATAAATTCAGGGATTTGGAATTTAGCATAAACAATATATATATAAGAATCTAATTATATGTTTCTTATATGTATATTGTTAGGAGATTAATCAGAGCTCGCTTAAACGTTGAGAACCGTTGCAGATCTTGAATTTCTACCACATCTCCACCTAATTTGTGAGTGGAATCTAGTTTTGCATAAAGGCATATTCATATTATTAACAGTTTGCCATATGAATTGTTATGCCTATGAAGATTTGGTTATGCGATAATATAACATGAAAAATAATCTTCTTATTTGTAATTACGTAGGAAATTGTCATGTTGAATTGGTTTTGTGGAATAGTGGTTTTTTGTATTGGATTAAAGGTAAACATGAATGTTGTACTATTATTTATATTATATGCAACTCACCATTATTATCATTTGATTTATACTAAAAAGGTTTGGATTTGAATTGTTTCATAATTGAATTGGGTTTGGACAATAATTTGGGCGTAATCGCATTCATAAATTGGAATAAGCCAAATGTAAACATTATTGGGTGTATAATACCACAAAATGGGTGAATGGGGTGAAATATGGATTATAAACATACATGTGATAATGTATATAACACTCTACTTTTAATTTAATATTTAAATCATTTCTACATGCCTAGGATACACATTATAATTGTTATGTATATATATTTTTTCCATTCACTGCTATTTGTTATATGTTCATTATGCCATCATGTTTATGTGTAGTAGTAAAATATGGAAAAATTTATCTTGTATGCCTTAATTTGAATAAGATAACAATTGCCACCTTGTTCGAAGTTCCCCATTTATACGAATATTAACGTTAGTTAGGTGATACTATTATATTATTTATTTAAATGTACGTTATATTAGCGTAATAAATGCGATTAGATTAGAGTTTGAATTTGAAATGTCCCCTTAACAAATATATATATATATATATATATATTTGCTTGTGTGTGCGTATATATAGAAAATGGCTTATATATATAAGCGACACATAGACACGAGGTTAGTTGCTATTTATGGTAGAAGTCTGCCCAGAACCGACCGGCATATCCAGCAACCACAAGTGGGTGCAACTAATGTGAGATGTCTAGGTGTCATTGGCCATTCATAAACTTAGTACACTAGACACAAGGTTAAGTCGACTTGTAGTAGAAGTCTGTCCGAAACCGACCGGCATATCCAGCATCTACAAGTATATGGTTTAATGTGAGAGGACTAATGTATGTGTATGTTTGTATATATAACTATATATATAAGTTGAAGTGTGAAAACAAATAAGCTTACTATGCCTTAAGAAGGTCTTAAGTGGTTAACTCACCTTTTTATCTAATTTGGGTCTTAAGTGGTTAGGACTAGGATCCCTCAGAAGGTTTATTCCTTAGAGGGGAACCCAAGTCATGGGACCCACACTTATCAGTATTAAGGTTAGTCTTTGGGTCATCCTTCTTTAAAAGTGGTTAAGCATAAAATAGTTAACGGAGTGGGGTAGTTTACAGGGATGTCCACTTTCTCTAGAAGCTTGCGAGGTCTCAACATAGGTGTCCTACCGAGTAATATCAGTTAAGTAGTAATGTTCGCAATACTACTTCTCATATTACAAATGAGAGAATAAATTTAAGAACGTTAACATACTAGGACGGAGTTCATAAAGGGCTTGGGATCCGCCTCAGGGTTATAAGAGATTGTAAGAATTTACCTTTAATAGGGCCATAAGTGACCGAGAATGCCACTTCATTGGGTCTTTACCATAAAAAAACTAATGGGCGATTGACTTGGATATCCACCCCATTGGTTAGATATTTGTGTTTGTGTGAAATCTTGTGTACTGCATAGATATACGTTGACATATATAACCTGATAAAAATATAGGGTATGGACATTAAGTAACACTATATTTCAGTCACAAAGAACTTTATGTTCTGACCCCCTCTCCTTAACATCCAACAGATCAGTAGATGGTGTAAAGCCATAGTTGAAGTCATGACTGAAGCCGTTGAAGAATACGAAGTTATTATGATATTATTAGCAGTTATTGCTTTGCTTGTTTTGGAATCTTATGAGATTGAAATATTTGATGTACCCATTGAATAAATGTAACTATGACTATGTATTTTTGTGATTTTTTGAAATATTGGTACATCTTATTTGAATATTTTATTTTCTCTTTCCGTTTTGTGAGATTTCCATTTGAAGTGTATGTTATTGTTATCTATGCAAATGTAATCCTTACATGAACCAATGACCCGTTCAGAATGGCTCTAAGTTTCGATGAGTCTTTTCTAGGTCGAAATTAAGGCCCATTCTGGGCGGTTTGTTACATTTGGTATAAGAGCCTAGGTTACCCGATTATAAGGGAAATATACGTATGAGAGGCATATTTGTGATTTGAAAACGATTTTTCAAACTATATATATATATAATATGTTTACCCCAATAAGCATACACATTTGTACTAGGAACCTTTATCGTTTCTTCCTTTTTCAGCTTAAATACTAGCTTAGGAGTATCCACTAAAGGATTCTTCCTTTTTCTTTTTAGGTGGTAGAATGGCTGAAAATCCTAATGAGCGAGGCAACCAGGCAAGACCCCGCTACTTGCAAGAATGGTTCTAGAAGTACCTCCGTACTATGGAGCAGGGTCCCTGCAGCTAATCCTGTCCCGAAAGCTCCCGCAGCTCCTACCACTGATGTAGCCTTTGATTTTTCTCACTTGTGTAAGATCTTTATGAATTTTGGAGGGAAACTGTTTTCTGAAAAGAAAGGCTTTGCTAGTGCCCAAACTTGGGTTATGGACTGTGAACGAATCTTTGAGGCTACTGCCTGGCCCAATGAAATAAAAATAAGGAAAGCGACGTTGAATTTAAAGGATGAAGCCCTAGAGTGGTGGAACTTAATAAATGGAGAATGAGGGACAGATCTTCACACGGGCCGAATTCAAGATCCTTTTGAGGCGAAATTTTTTCCTAGGGCAGATATGACTATTCAGCTTGAGAAATTCATCCACTTCAAGCGAGGAAGCTTGAGTCTACAAGAATACGTATCCAAATTCCCTAAGTTATGTAATTTTGGTAGGGAATTGGTAAACACCGCTATGAACAAAGCCCTTAGACTTGTGAAAGGACTGAACTCACCGTTAAAGGAAACCTTACTAGCCCATGTAGCATTTGTGTAAACTTTCGAGACTCTAGTTGAGACAGCTACCCATTGCACGACTGAAAGCTCCAAGGAGGATAAAAAGGGTGAGAAAGTAGAAAGCTCTAAGAGAAACAAGAATAAGGAATGGTGGAAAAACAAGAAGAAGAAGAACTCAAAAAGGACGCAAAAACTTGTATGAGGTGCAACCGTAAGGACATTAGGCCAAGGATTGTAAGACCTCATTGGAAAAAAAGGGGTTTAAGGGAAAATGTTATAACTACCACGAAGAAGGACACATGTCCAAAACCCAAAGTTGTTAACAGTGACCAAAACTATGCAATTAAAGGAACCCCAATTCAAAGCCGACCCCCAAGAGACCAAAGGCAGCTCACACTCGAACGTATAATCTCTAGTTTAGGAAATTCAGCATACACCTTGTTAGATTCTGGAGTGACCCATTCTTTTATCTCCAAGCGATTAGTAAATATGTTGAACCCTTCCATATCTATCTCAGATAGTCCGATTGAGGTGGCCAACCTTATCGGAGGATCTAAGTATCTTGAGTTGTTGTATAAAGACCTAATAGTGGAGGTCGACAATGTCGAGTTCCATTATGAAGCGTATGCGTTGGATTTTATGGAGTATGACTTTATCTTGGGTATGGACTGGCTATCGTTTTATGGGGCCATCCTAGATTGCGATAAGAGACTCGTTCGTCTTAGGAGCCGAGAAGGACGCAACCTAAATATTCCTTGTAATGTTGAAATAAGGATAAAGCCTTATTACATTCCTCGTCTCCTAGTTCAAAAGGACCATCTTAAGTCCATATAGTTTGTGAGCTCTTGGATGTTTTTGAAGAAGTCATGGGACTTCCGACCCACAGAGAAATCTCCTTTCATATTGACCTAGAGAAGGATGCTAGACCTATAGCACTGCCCTTGAGGCATATGGCACCCAAGGAAAGAAGGAAGTTAGATAAACAAATTTCAAAATTGTTACAAAAAGTTTTTATTAGTCGAAGTACTTTAGAATGAGGTGCACCTGTAGTATTTGCCACCAAAGCATATGGATCTTTCAGGCTTTGTGTGGACTATAAAGAACTTAATAAATTGACAAAAAAGAACAGGTACCCTTTACCAAGAATCGATGACCTTTTGACCACTTGGGAGGAACCCGAGTATTTTCCCAACCAGACCTTGCTACTGTATTTCAGCAGTTAAGAATTGCGGAGGACAACAAGGACAAAACTGCATTTAGGACACCGGACAGAACCCGCTTTCTTTATAGACCTCATTAGTAGAGTGTTTAGGGACATTCTAAATAAAATTGTGGTGGTCTACGTAGATGATATCCTTATATTTTTCAAAAGATCATCAAGAGCATGAAAAACACTTGAGACAAGTGTTAGGGATATTAAGAAAGAACCAACTGAAAGAAAAATTCTTGAAGTGCAATTTCTGGAGGGAACAAGTAAGATTTTTAGAACACATTGTGTCGAGTAAAGGCTTCACCGTAGATCCCGCGAAGATCGAGGCAATCAAGGAATCGAGGATACCTCGAAATGCTACAGAGGTAAGAAGTTTCCTTGGATTGACTGGATATTATAGGAAATTCATTAAAGACTTTGCAAAGATTGTGTAACGACCCGCATTCTACATATCAGAGGATCGTAGATTATTTATTTCGTTTTCATACGAAGTCATATGGTCGTGTAACTAAGGGTAGCGACTACTAGGGTCATTTCCCATGTTCATGATTTTTGTTGAATTTTAAATGACCATTTTGCCCTTGGTGAACCTTGTTTTGGCTATAACTTTTGAATGGTAAGGAATTTTGACCTGAAACCACTTCCATTGGATTCCGATTATGGTTTACCTTTTCGTAGAGTGGTCACATTAATCAAACAGACTTATCGTTTGGGATATATGGCTGAAATAAGGCTCGTAGATGGAAAAATAGCTTAATAGGGTAATTAGCAGGTAGGCCCATAACCCATTTCAGGATTAGGGTTATGGGAGGGCTGAAAGGGTTTGGAAAAAGATTTCATTTCAGTTTTCCAACTGCCACTAACCTCTCTTGAACCCTAGTAATGGCCTTCATCTTCTTCTAAATCACTGCAAATCACTTTCTAATCACATATTAGCCAAAACTACGTCAAATCCAGGCGGATTAGCATCAAATCAGAAATAGGGCTACTGCTACACATTGGAATCCGTGCCATAACAGAAAAGTTTCAGATCTAAGATTTCATTTATGGCTAAGATGAGTAATTAGTATGTTTATTCATTAGTTATGGTTAATTAGGGGTGATTAGTGATAATTAGCGAAATTATGTATCATAAATATTTGGAAAAACATGTAGAAATTCTAAAATATTATTTTTATGACTGATATTTTTTTTGGTTAATTTGGATTAAGTTTGCTAATTCTATTATTAAAATATAGTTAAGGGGAAAACATGGGATTGGGTATGTTTAATACTAAATACCTCATATAATTGTTGTTTTAATGCTTTTTTATTGATTCTATATGATGCTACTACTGTTTGGTATGATTTGTGAGTGTACAGGGTAGTTGAATGGTTGAAAACACCGTCATGTGGCGTAAATAGCTTGTTGTAAGAGGTGCAGGAAATCAGATCGGGTCATGAACCCCGAACCGACCCGCTCGTGACCCTGATCCGGCTCGTGAATAGGCATCACAACCCAAAGAGAGCACCCGACCCAAATCGTGGGGCTTGACCCGAACCGCTGGCGCCTCAGGACCACGAGCCGACCTGTTGTCTCGACTCGAAGTGACCTCCACGAACCGACCCAGGGTGTCATCAACAAACCGACCCGAACTGGGAGGTACACCACGAACTGATGCAAGGACCCAGGAACCGATCTGGATGGAGGAAGAGCACGAACCGCGAACCACTGCTTCATACGAACTGAACCGATGATGACTGGAGCACTAAGCACACCCGAACCGAATGGAGACCGAACCGAAATTATGACCAAAACCCGAGATGCAAAGGAAGTCCAAATGGGAGGTTATTACTTAGGATCCAGATGGGAACCAACGAGTTAACTTCATGAGTTGGACTTTGCTGCGGGATGTGTGCAAAGGAGTTATCGATATCCATAACTTTAATTCACTATTGATGTGAGTGGCATTGACTTTGGACCAGTGCGGTGGGTCAAAGTTGTATGGATTCGAACTCCATCAGGGGCCCCAAGGGCAAAGTGGTCGTAGTGATGGTTGTACGGAGTTGGAATCCGTCATGGCCCCAAATGGTTCTGGCGATCAAAGCGGTGGATATCGTATGCTTTACGCACTGAGTGAGAGATGTGAGGATTATTGCTATGTTTGATGTTTGTTATCACTATGACACGCACACTCCCATTTTCACACCATACGTTAGTGATACCGTAAAGTACTGTACATCTTGTTGTGCTAACTCTTTGGTTGTAGGACCAGGTTCAGGTATGACCATTTATACCTGTTATTGTTTTATTTTACTGCCATCGCTCATACCAGACTTTTGTCTAAGCCAGAGTTTTATGTCTCTTATTATTACTCTAGGTGCTCCTAAATGAGCAGACTAGAGACAGGTCAGGTGATTATGCACGAATAGATGTCCGGAGATGTGCAGGAGGCTCCCATATATTACTTACATATATTCTCCCTGTATTGTTGATGGTCACTGCTTTGGGCATTAGTAGTGTACCTTTTCTGTTTTGCTTTAGAGACTATATTTTGAAGTTGTAATAATGGTTTGGATCATAAGTTGTATTTTGAATTCCGTTGCTATGGTTTAGTTTTCAGCTTATGCACTGTCTCGCCTGTTTTATGTCAAGTTATGTTATTATTATATTTTATTCCATGCGCTGTGAGATATACTACAGGTTCTTGGATGAGTCATAGTTTTCAAATCCTTTCTTTTTACGATCATCCCGTGCTAGTTGTACATCGACACAACGCATCTCATTGGAAATGTCGGCTGGTGCGGTGCGGGCTATCACACTTTGCATCAAAGCCTAAGTTGCGTAGTTTAACCTAGGGGAATACACCAGGGAGAGATGGTATACGTATATGAGAGCGCGTATTTGTGATATTTTGCTTTTCAAAAGCTATATGTATATATACTATTAGTATATCTAAGAATGAAGTCGCACTACGCTAGCACCACTAAGGAGATGGTTAATCGTTTTCTCTTTACAAATTGAACGATGAGCTGAAATACGAGAAGCACGATGAGGAATCCTACATTGGGAGTTGAAGAAGGAGCAGGTTCAGGGGCCAATGATGGGAATGTCCCTGATATAATAACGATGTTTACTGCCTTCATGCGAGAGATGATTAAGGATGCTCAGGGAGCAGTTCCCAATGCTGCTAATGGTGGTGGTCTAGTAGTGCAGGTGCCTAGATCCAATTTCGCTAAGCTCAACAAGGATTATACTAGTCTTGGTGGAAAGCCGTTTCACTGAACGGAATCGGCTACAGAGGTTCAAGATTGGCTTGATAGCTGTGAAAGCATCTTCGAGGATTTGGGGATCGAGGATGCGATGAAGAGGAAGCTAGCATCACGTCAACTTCAAGGACGGGTTATGAATTGGTGGAATGCCATTAAAGCGGCTACTCCCGAGGATAAAATTACTTAGAATCAATTTAAGACTCGCTTCAGTGACAAGTTTATTCCAACTGCTAAGAAATCAGAATTATTTAGGAAATTTTTGGAGCTTAAGCAGAATGGTAGGGCAATCTCAGAATATATTGCTGAGTTCGATACTTTACCAAAATATGGATTTTCCCTTATCGATACTGCCGAGAATAGGAATGAGAAGTTCATAACTGGTTTAGATGAGTACATGGGGGAAAGACTTATAAACCACATCGACGAGGCTTTTGAATCTGTTGTGGGGAAATCATTGAGATCAGAAAGCCTTTACCCTAAGTTAAAGACTAAGGTTGCTATTTCATATGCAGAAGAGCCAAAACCGTAGGCAAGCGGTGGAGGCAAGAATAATTCCCAGAATAAGAGAAAACAAAACAAAACCAAACCAAGGATGGTCAGAAAAAGAGGGATAAGAAAGATATAGAGTGCTATAGTTGTGGCAAGAAGGGCCACTATGCCAAAAAATGTCGAGCGAAGCCAGCGGACAGGAAGTGCTTCAATTGCGGCCAAGTGGGACATCATAAGGATAAATGTCCCTAACCCCCTAAAGAGATGCAGATTATGAAAGAATATGCTATCAACGTTGTTCCTTCCTTGTCTAGTGCCCCAACTGTGGCGGAGAAAGGAAATAATGTCATCATTCAAGGTATGCTTTCTATTTTGATGTTCCTATTCCAGTATTGTTTGATACCGGGGCTTCCCATTCCTTCGTATCTAATGACCTGGTAGATAGGTTGGAATTGGAACCCGAGATTGTCGATAGACCTTTTGTTTTGACGAACCCGATCGGTGGTTCGACTAGCCTTTGTATGATTTGTCGAAATTTGGTCTTATTGAGTCATGGATGTATGTTTGCTTGTGATTGCTTTGTTTTGGGCTTTACTAGGGTTGGCATTATTCTGGGAGTCGATTGGCTCCAAAGCTATGGGGGTAGTGGTAGACTGTGAGGGGTTTTCGGTGACCATTAGGGCGGATGATGGGCGGATGGTAGTGTTTGGTTGCCTACTTAGTGATGGGGTGATGGCTAGTTTTCTAAATTCCCTTGACATCCAACATGATGAGTTATCAAAGGTTCCTATTGCTGGTGAGTATCTGGATATCTTCGAGGAAGTGACCGAACTTCCACCACACCAAGAGATCGAGTTTCAGATTGATTTAGTGAAAGATGCCAGACCTATAATGATGCCACTTCGTCGTATGGCACCAAGGGAGCAACAAGAGCTCGAGGTGAAAGCGAGCGATCTTTTGAGGAAGAGATTTATCCACAGAAGTGTTTTCGAGTGGGGAGCACCAGTTGTATTTTCCACTAAGGCAGATGGTTCCCTTCGTTTATGTGTGGACTATCGCAAGTTGAACAAGGTGACTAGGGAAGAATAAGTATCCTCTTCCATGGATAGACAATTTGTTTGATTAGTTAAGTGGAGCAAGAGTGTTCTCCCAGTTGGATCTCTCGACAAGATTTCATCAGCTCCGAGTAGCAGCTGAGAGTATTCGTAAAACGGCAATTCGGACGCCGTCTGGATTCTATGAGTGGTTTGTCATGCCATTCAGATTGACCAATGCACTAGCATATTTTGTGGATCTTATGAATAGGGTTTTCAGGGATCAACTAAATAAGTTTGTTCTTGTGTTCGTGGACGATATCTTGGTTTACTTGAGGACAGTGGAAGAACACAAGGAACGTTTGAGGACAGTGATGGAGGTGTTGAGGAAACACCAATTGAAAGCAAAATTTTCTAAGTGTCACTTCTGGAGGAGAGAAGTGAGATTCTTGGGCCATGTTGTTTCAGAGAATGGTATAGCCGTGGACCCTGCGAAGGTGGCTATGATACAAGATTCGTCTACGCCTAAGAATGCAACGGACGTGAGAAGTTTCTTGGGGTTAGATAGATATTATCGTAAGTTTATCCAAGACTTCTCCAAGATAGTAGCACCGTTAACTCAGTTGACCAAGAAGAATCAAGCTTTCGTCTAGGACGAAAGGTGTGAGAATGCATTTAAGAGTCTAAAGGAAAAGTTGACATGTGCACTAGTGTTAGTTATTCCTAAGGGGAACGAAGAGACGACGGTATTCACGGATGCCTGTGGTACCAGACTAGGTGTTGTACTGATGCAAGGAGGTAGGGTTGTGGCTTATAATAGCCGACAACTGAAACCGCATGATAAAAGATATCCTACTCATGATTTGGAATTGGCAGCGATCGTGTTCGCATTGAAGATGTGGAGACATCATCTCTTAGGAGAAATATTCAAGTTGTTTCTCGATCACAAGTCGTTAAAGTATCTTTTCACTCAGATGGATTTAAATCTTCGTCAGTAAATATGGTTAGAATTCTTGGCTTCATATGATTTTAATATCGCCTACACACTTGGGAAGGACAATGCGGTAATTGATGCATTGAGTAGGAGACATGCCAGTTTGGGGGCTATGTTTCTGGAATGGAAGCAACTGGAATATATCGCAAGATATGATTTCAGACCTAAGCGTGAGTTAGATCCAGAAATGTTAGCAAGTTTGACAATCAGACCAACTTTGATTGAGTGAATCGGTTCCAGTTAGAGGGACGAACCTAACCTATTGGAAATCATCTCCAAGTTTAGATGGGTATTGACGGTGAGGAGATGAAAAGGTATGGGTTTGATCGAGAGAGATGGCTTCGAAAGAATGGGGGACTAGTTGTACCCAACGTTAAGAAATTTAGAAATGAAGTGCTTAGAGATGTCATCACTCAAAACTGACCATACATCCTGGTGGTAACAAAATGTATAGAGACATGAGGAAGACCTACTACTGGGAAGGGATGAGGAGAGACGTTGAGAAGTTTATATCCAAATGCATAAATTTCCAACTAGTTAAAACCAAGCAAAAGAAGCCCACAAACCATTGGCAATTCCAGAGTGGAAATGGAAACAAGTTTCAATGGATTTCATTGACGGTTTTCCAAGGACTAGATCATGTCATGATGGTATTTGGGTGATTGTGGATCGATTGACCAAAAGTGCAAGGTTTATACCGATCAAGTCGAATAGAACAACAACTAAGTTAGTATAACTGTATATGAAGTAGGTAGTGAGAATTCATGGAGTACCTAAAGGTATTGTGAGTGACCGAGATCCATTATTTACTAGTGGGTTTTGGAAGAGCTTACAAGAGGCTTTAAAGTCAGAATTACATCTCAGTACCGTGTACCATCCCCAAACCGACGGTCAAACGGAGAGGGTGAATCATGTTTTAGAGGATCTCTTGAGAGCATGTATATTGGATTTTGGAGGGTCATGGGACCATTTGCATATGGTATAGTTCGCATATAATAATAGTTATCAATCTATTATTGGTATGGCTCCATTTGAAGCTTTGTACGAAAGACCGTGCAACTCACCATCATGGCTAGAAACCGGTGAGAAATTTATGCTTGGACCGGATGTAATAAGAGAAACTTCAGATAAGATCAAGATTATTCAACAGCGAATGAAGGCTGCCCAAGATAGGCAGAAGAGTTATGCTGATAAAAGGCGAAGAAATTTGAAATTCTCCGTCGGTGACTTAGTATTCGTCAAAATTTCCCCATCGAAGAGTGTGACACCCCATGTTCGTTAATGTCACTCACTAAGGGAATGCATTAAGTTTCGTGATGCATTATAGGTAAACAGACACAGAATAATTAAAAGACAGATATAAATAAGATAGCAACAGAAAATTAAATTTTATTTCAACATAAATCATAATACTGCGGTCCATAATACCATAAGTCACAAAAACCAGTACGATAAAATAACTCCTGTCTTGCATCATCAGAGTACATAAGAATATAAAAACATAATTCCCTAATTGGAAGAGTTAAGCCATAGAAGAGACAAGAACTTGAGCCATACTTCAGAAGTAGCGCCTAGCAAGATGATATCTGAGTCCTGACTAAGCTTGGGTGTTTCCTCCCTGAGAATCTGGAGGGGGGAACGGAAGAAAGAAGAAGAAACAAAAGGGTCAGACATAAAGTCTGGCGACTTTAGTTACTTTTAGCATGTAAATAAATGAAAGTAACATGATAGGCATATAAAGTGGATAAGGGAGATCACTACATAAATGGCAGGTGTAACAAGGTAGACAGGATAAGATGTATATGCTTCTAATGATTACTCTGCACTGTTACTAGTATATCCAGAAAGAGATGATCACTTCAACTATAAGGTGGTAGACTTAGGTATACATCCAAATGTATCCTAACTACTACCCTGATCGATCGACTCCCTAACCCTCGTAGATAGCTTGTGCTGGCCTCATAGTAGGAGGTATCACTTCCTAAAGTGGCAACCCTTTGTCGTAATAATGTGCACAACCATATCTACAGGTGTCACGGTCGTCTTATCCCCCTCTGCCCGGCTCATGCATGCACATGGCTCGGTCGGTTTGCGCCGCCCACACCGTCCTTCACATTTGGATCTCTTACAATCTATCAGTAAGCGTGCCCCTTCCTTGCTTAGTACGGAGTACTTTGTTTGATACCTACTATGGGTTACTGACTGAAATGGGTCCCACAAAAAATGACACAAGCTCTCCCCTTTGTCTTGTATCCCCCACTAGGTTTTCACTGACTATGCATACCCCTAGGTGTCTTTAATTACATAGCCTTATTTATTTCTACCAGTTATGCTTACCCTAAAGGGTGTCTTTAATTACATAACTTTATTATTTCCTTCGGTTATGTATACCACTTGGTGTCTTTAATTACATAACCTTAACGAGTTAAGTTTGTGGGCCTACGTGTGAATATTACCCACCCCCTCCTCAGATTTATGTAACCCACCCCTTTTTTTCAACCATGTTTACTTAACCCCCAACTTAAATTTAAGTTCATACAATCCCTATGGATTAACTTAGGTTAAGTAGTCCAATTCTTTACCATGTCCATTTATGGTTTCATAATGGGCCAGACCTCCCACATTAGGCCTATAATATGTAGATGCTGGATATGCCGGTCGGGTTCGGGCAGACTTATTCCATAGTTGGGCCTAACCTCGTGTCATAGCCCGATTTGTATTTACGTACTTAGACCTCCCGCATTAGGTTCAACATTAGTGGCTGCTGGATATGCCGATCGGGTGTGGGCAAACTTCCACTACTAATGCAACCTAACTTCATGTCATAAGTACAATTACAATTCCTAATTGTAATTCATATTCAAATTATGCCATTTTAAACCCTTTTTCCCCCTTTCCTTAACTAGCGCCCTCACAAAATTGGCAATATGCCGAGGCTAGACAATAGCCTATTCATAAACGATAATATGGAAAATAATGGGAATATAACTAAAATGATCATCATGGCATAAACATAAACTAGTATGATAATAAGGTGAACATACATACTGGCATGGACATGAATTTGTCATCATAACAAGGTGGACATAAAACTGATGAACGGTTGGCAGTCAATAACTATGACATCACAATAAGCATAATAAGATCTAAATTAGCAATTTAGATGTCCAATCGGTTTAGATCTAACATGATAACACAAGGTGATAAATTAGATCACATAATTCAGATCTAGAGGTTAAAATAGATCTAACATGATAACACAAAGTGATAATTTAGATCACATAAAATAGATCTAACATGATAACATAAGATGATAATTTATATCACATAAAATAGATCTAACATGATAACATAAGGTGATAATTTAGATCACATAAAATAGATCTAACATGATAACATAAGGTGATGATATAGACCTGTCTAACAGTTTCAATGTCCACATAAATTAGATCTAAATTGATCTACACACATCCATATCATAACATGTCATAAAAGTTACAATTAAGATAAAGGTTTAGATCTAATCCTAACCAATTCAAGGTGACATATGTTTATGATTTACATAAATGACTAGATCTATCCAATTAACAGATCTATATTAACCACAATATAGTTACAAACCAAGATCCACAATAATAACATAGTAGAATAATCACAATTGAATTGGATCTAGAGAAATAGATCTATCATGACATAGCACAAGATCTAACGATAACATAGATTAAAGGTTTACAACGTAATCACAGTCTTTCATAATTCACTTTTATTTTTCTAAACCTAAAAGCAACTAGAAACTCACTGTGTTGGATTGCTAAGATGATAGAAAAGAAGTTGATGCTGAGTCTATGCTTGAATATCAGAATTTGATTTGGTTTAGTTGATAGAAGAAGATGAGAGACCCTAGTTCAGTTCAGACTCCGACAGAGTTTAGCCGCCATGATTTTAAATGAAGAAATATGTGAAATGGCCATGTTTTATAGCTGCAGAACCCTCTGGAACAGTATGCCACATAAGTCGTAGGGTAAATCAGGTCGTAGGTCGCCTCCCACTTGGAAAAGGCCTGAATACCCAAAAACTATTCTGGGCGCACTTTACAGGTGTGCCAGTGCAGAATTGCCTTGGCGCACTTGGCAAGTGCGCCAGTTATACCTGCTTTTGATTTTCAACTTTTTATCGTCCGTAACTTCTTCATATGTTATCCGTTTTACACAAACTAGGTGTTTATCCTGTCCAGAATTTCGAGACGGACGTAATGGCGTAGTCACTTTTCCTTAATTCTTAATATTAAATTAATTATTCTTTAATTTATCCTGCTTAATGTTAACAAAATTACAGGGTGTTACATTCCCCCTACTTAAAGGATTTGGTCCCTGAAATCTCCAAGTTGAGAAGAATGCATATCCTACCATACATCATCCATCTACTCATCCATCAATCACTGACATCCATTGTACTTAAGGATTTCTAATGCTTTCATGAATATATGTTAAAGTGTGTGTATATGTCCCAACACTAATGCGAAGATTAGGCAGTCTACTGATTTAGTTGACCTCCTTAATGCAATGTATGTTAGTGCCATGAATCCAATATCTATGCAAATAATCCTATTATAACATATAAGCTCTACATGTGTGCACACTCATTCGTCCAAATGCAACATCCATATGCTAGTTCATCCATTTCCATCCATAAAAGAATATAAAATGCACACACATCCATATGCAGTATGAGAGTGATTGAGCCGATCTTAGTGCCTAATGTGTGTGTATTTGCGTCCACAGGCAACCACTAGCAAACACTTGCATCCATCAAACATAACATGTTTCAAACACATGTTTACATCCATAGGATTCCTATCTAAAGGTCGAAAAATACTATGGATAAGAATAATCAAATGAATAGAAACAAGTACTGATAAAGCTTTGGAAAAAGGAGTTAAAACATACCCTCGAAGAGAAAAGGGTACGAAGCACGAATCTTGTCTTTGGTCTCCCAAGTCGTATCCTCTGGGTTATCTCCCTATTGAACCCTTAGCAACTTGAGCTCTTTATTGCGTAGCTTCTTAACTTCTGTTCCAAGAATACGGGAAGGAACTCGCCTGACTGTCGCCTCCCGTTCCACTTCCACCTCTTCCAATATACTCGGCTCAACAACTTCCGCGGTGTCAAGCAAGCACTTCTGCAAATGAGAAACATGGAAAACGTCATGAACACCAGATAGATTTTCAGGACGCATTACTCTATAGGCCATTTAGCCAATCCTCTCGGTTATGGGAAATGGTCCCATAAACCTAGGTGCCAACTTCCCTACCGATCCGAAGTGAACCACATTCCTCAGAGGTGACACTTTGATAAAAAACCAAGTCTCCTACTTCAAATTCGAGGTCATTCCTTCTCTTGTCTGCATAGGGTTTTTGCCTATCTTGAGTTGTCTTCATCCGCTGTCGAATAAGGTCAATCTTTTCGGACGTTTCTCTAACCATATCTGGCCCAAGTAATAATCTTTCTGTAGATTCGACCAACAAGTTGGTGATCTACAGGGTCGTCCATACAATGCTTCAAAGGGTGCCATGCCAAAATGCTGGCCCGATAGCTGTTGTTATAGGAAAACTCAACTAAAGGAAGATGCTCTTCCCAAGTCCCTCCAAAGTCTAGGATACACAACCGTAAAAGATCTTCTAGAATTATGTTCACCCTCTCCGTTTTCCCGTCGGTCTGAGGATGATAAACGGTGCTCAAACACAATTGTGTACCTAATGCTTCTTGCAAGCTCCTCCAAAATTCGCTGGTAAAGATGGGGTCATGATCGCTCACGATGTTGGAAGGTACTCCATGAAGATGAACTATCTCACGCACATAAATTGCTGCCAACCACAATGTCGTTCTTTTGCTCTTAACTGGAATAAAGTGAGTGCTCTTAGTGAGTCTATCTACCACAACCCAGATACTGGTGTTTCCTTTCTTTGATCTATGCAAACCATCTACAAAATCCATAGAGACGCTCTCCCATTTCCACTGAGGAACCTCCAAAGGATGAAGTAAATCACCGGGATTATTTTGCTCAGCTTTGACTTGCTAGCAAACTAAACATTGAGAAACAAATTCGGCCACATCTTTCTTCATCCCAGCCCAAAAGAAAGCCCTCTTCATGTCCCTGTACATCTTATCACCGCCTGGATGAATGGTCATCTTAGAATGGTGGGCTTCTTCTAGGATTACCTTTATTAAGCTTCCAGTTTGAGGAACACAAAGCCTTCCATCTCGTCGAAACCACCCCTTTTCATCTATGGCATATCTGCTAAGGTGACTGGAAGTTTCCCCTCTTTTGAGCTTATCTATGATGTCTAGAATATGTGAGTCACATTGTTACAAAGCTCCCATTTGGTCCATAAGAGTCGGTCGTATCTCCGAGGATGCAAACAAATCAGGCAAAATCTCGATGGAGGGTCTAAAATCAAAAGCTGATATGAACTCCAAGTTCTTTATTTCCACAAACAGAGAACTTAGGGCCACCCTCTTCCTACTTAATGCGTCTGCCACCACATTATCCTTGCCAGGGGTATAAGAAATCTCAAAATCATAAGAAGCTAGAAACTCCATCCACCGATATTGCCTTAAATTGAGATCCTTCTGTGAGAACAGATACTTGAGAGATTTATGATCGGTGTATAACTCGAACTTCTCTCCAAGTAAATAATGACGCCACGTCTTTAACGCAGACACTATGGCAGCTAACTCTAGATCGTGGGTGGGGTAGTTTTTTTCATGAACTCTCAACTGTCTACCCCCATAACATACTACTTTCCCTTCTTGCATTAGAACCGCACCAAGCCCTGTACCACACGCGTCAGTGTAAACAGTAAACACCTTATTCCCGTCAGGCAAGGTCAAGACTGGGGTTGTTGTCAGATCCCTCTTCAGTCATTGGAAAGCAATGTCACGGTCTATATCCCATGAGAATGCCAAGTTCTTCTTCGTCAGTCTGATGAGTGGAGCTGATACCTTTGCGAAGTCCTTAACGAACTTCCTATAGTAACCTACTAACCCAAGAAAGCTTCTCACCTCGGTTGCATTTTTAGGAACCTGCCAATCTTGCACTGCAACCACCCTCGTGGGATCTATAGCTATCCCTTCTTTGGAGACCACATGCCCTAAGAATCTCACCTCTTTTCTCCAAAAATGGCATTTGGAGAATTTTGCTTTAAGCTGATGGTTACGGAGAGTTTTTAAAACTTCTCTCAAATGTTGGGCGTGCTCTTCTTCGCTTTTGAAAAAATACCATCAACAAAGACTACAACAAATTTATTTAGGAACTCCCGAAACACCTTACTCATCAGATCGACAAAATAGGCAGGCACATTCGTCAGCCCAAAAGGCATAAATAGCCATTCAAAGAAACCATCCGGAGTCCTAAAGGTAGTCTTATCTATACTATACTCTTCCACCTTCAATTGATGAAACCTCATGGCCAAGTCTAACTGAGAAAATACCGAGGCACCAACAAGCTGATCAAATAAATCATCAATCCTCGGAAGCGGGTGCCTATTCTTCTTAGTGAGTTTATTCAGCTCTCTATAGTTAACACACAAACGAAGCGAACCATCCGCTGTGGTCGCGAATACTACTGGAGCACCCCATTCAGATATGCTTCGTCTGATAAACCCTTTCTCAAGCAGCTCTCCTACTTGCTTACTCAGCTCCCTCCTTTCCCTTGGAGCCATGTGGTGCACTAGCAATGCAACTGGCTTTGCATTGTCCACCAAATATATACGAAAGTCGATCTCACGCGTCGGAGGTAAACCCCAAACCTCATCAAAAACATCAGAAAAATCTTGGACTACTGGGACAGATTGCAGATCATCGATAGATGCATCAAGAGACTCTAGGAAACTAAGCATAACTGAACCTTGTGGGTCACACGAAATCTCGAGGGTTCTCCCTTGACAAGTCAGAAGCCTAACAACCCTCTTTTCACAATCTAGAATGCCACCATACGTGGTAAGCCAATCCATTCCTAGAATCAACCCATAACCGATAAACCCAAGTACAAACGCATCGCATTCAAATTCGATGCCTGACACAGATATTTTCAAACCCTGACAAATCATAGATAAATGAGCCGAACCACCAATGGGGTTTGAAACAACTACGGGATCCACTACCATACTAGTAATTAAGTGCAAAGATTCAACTACAGAACTTGATATAAATGAATGTGAGGCACCAGAATCAAAAAGTGTTCTAATAGGATGGTTTGAAAGAGGAATTAAACCTTCCACAGAATTTTTTCTACCTCTATCAGGAGCACTGGTCGCGAGAGCATGCACCTGCCCTCCAGAATTTTCTGCACCTTGTCCCTGTGATCCCCGTTTCTTCGGGCACTCTTTAGCAAAGTGTCCAACCTCTCCACAGTGGTAGCAAGAATTCTTCCTTCGCTTACAGTCTTTAACCAGATGACCTTCCTTCCCACAATGGTGACATTTTCTCTTATCCTTGCCTTTATCATTTTCCCTCCTTTCTTATGATGTTGCCCCTTCTTGGGCCATACCTTCCTATTTTACAATGTCCCCTCAGCCTTTACCTCCTTCTTCTCTCTCTTGTCCTCCTCATGCATCAGAGCCATATCGACATGTTTTCAAAAGTGGCCCCCAATTGGAATATGAGACATGGCTAACCCATGAAGGGGTTCATTCAGCCCTTTAGCAAACTGCAAAGCCTTTTTGTGCGGCGTTCCACCAACTCTAACCCGAACCTTGCTAGTTGGTTCAATTTGTTCACGTATTCTTTTACCATCAAGTTTCCTTGTTTGAGTGCTAAGAATCTCTCCATCTGCATGCTGCATTCAGCTTGGGAAAGAAATTTCATTTCGAACCTCTATCTAAAATCTTTCCAAGCTTCCACCGGACGTCCCGCTTGGGTGACTTCCCACCAAAATCAGGCTTCGTCCTTCAGTAGCCAGGCAGCTAACTGAACCTTCCTTCTATCCTCTACTTCAAAGATTATGAATAAGTCCACGGTCTCCTTGAGCGAATTCCGAGCTTTTACGAATGTCTCTTTCCCATGGAATGGCTTCCCTCCCATAGCAAGGAAGACTTTACAGATCTTGGCGAAGTTATCTGCTCTTGGAGGGGAAGGACGAGGAATGACTGGTGCAGCTGGGAGAGGAACATTTCGTTGGCCTTCAGCAGGTGCCATGGCCTCCAAATATCTATGGAACATCCGGGTATTGTGACGCCTTATGGGATATTAGGAATGTTTTGTTCCAAGACATGCTGAAAAAGGAGATAGGAAGAAATTTAGATAAAGGACCGAAGGATACTACATACGGCCTTTTGGGGAATGTTTTTCAAAATAGACTTCTCTTTTTGAAAATGCTCCCTTTTTAAAACCTTTTTGAAAATAATTTTTCAATTTTTTTTATCTAATCTGGTAACTTGCAGCTCTGATACCAAGTGTGACACCCCATGTCCGTTAATGTCACTAACTAAGGGAATGCATTAAGTTCTGTGAAGCATCATAGGTAAAAAGACACAGAATAATTACAAGACAGATATATATAAGATAGCAACGGAAATTTAAATTTCTATTTCAACATAAATCATAATATCGTGGTCCATAATACCATAAGTCACAAAAACCATTACAATAAAATAACTTCTGTCTTGAATCATCAGAGTACATAAGAATATAAAAACATAATTCCCCAACTGAAAGAGTTAAGCCATAGTAGAGAGAAGAACTTGAGCCATACTTCAGAAGTAGCTTCTAGCAAGGTGATATCTGAGTCCTGACTAAGCCTGGGTGTTTCCTCCCTGAGAACTTGGGGGGGGGGGGACGAAAGAAAGAAGGAGAAACAAAAGGGTCAGATATAAAGTCTGAAGATTCTAGTTACTTTTAGACAGTAAATAAATAAAAGTAACATGATAGGCATATAAAGTGGATAAGGGAGATCACTACATAAATGGCAGGTGTAACAAGGTAGACAGGATAAGGTGTATATGCTTACTTTGCACTGTTACTAGTATATCCAGAAAGAGATGATCCCTTCAACTATAAGGTGGTAGACTTAGGTATACGTCCAAATGTATGCTAACTACTACCCTGATCGATCGGCTCCCTAGCCCTCGTAGATACCTTGTGCTGACCCCACAGTAGGAGGTATCACTTCCTAAAGTAGCAACCCCTCGTCGTAGTAATGTACACAACAATATCTACAGGTGTCACGATCGTCTTATCCCCCTCTGCCCGGCTCATGCACGCACATGGCCCGGTCGGTTTGTGCCGCCCACACCGTCCTCCATGTTTGGATCTCTTACAATCAGTCAGTAAGCGTGCCCCTTCTCCTCCTATTACAGAATACTTTGTTTGATACCTACTCCGGTTACTGACTGAAATGGGTCCCACACAATATGATACAAGCTCTCCTCTTTGTCTTGTATCCCCCACTTGGTTTTCACTGACTATTTATACCACTAGATGTCTTTAATTACATAGCCTTATTTATTTCTACCAGTTATGCTTACCCTAAAGGGTGTCTTTAGTTATATAACTTTATTATTTCCTCTGGTTATGTATACCACTAGGTGTTGTTAATTACATAACCTTAACGGGTTAAGTTTGTGGGCCTATATGTGAATATTACCCACCCCCTCTTCAGATTTACTTAACCCACCCCTTTTTTCAACCATGTTTACTTAACCCCTAACTTAAATTTAAGTTCATACAATCCCCATGGATTAACTTAGGTTAAGTAGTCCAATTCTGTACCATGTCCATTTATGGTTTCATAATGGGCCAGACCTCCCACATTAGTCCTACAACATATGGATGTTGGATATGCCGGTCGAGTCCGGGCAGACTTATTCCACAGTTGGGCCTAACTTCGTGTCATAGCCCGATTCGTATTTACGTACTTAGACCTCCCACATTAGGTTCAACATTAGTGGCTGCTGGATAAGCCGGTCGGGTCCGGGCAGACTTCCGCTACTAATGCAACCTAACCTCGTGTCATAAGTACAATTACAATTCTTAATTGTAATTACTAGACATTCCATTTTTAGTTAATTTACCAATTAATCAATCCTTTCGTTTTATAGGTGTTAATACCCATTTTACCCAATAATTTGAATTACATGTCCAAAAATGTTCACATTCAAATTATGCAATTTTTAACCCTTTTTCCCCCGTTCCTTAACTAGCGCCCTCAAACAATTGGCAACATGTGTAACCCCCCACACCCGCTACGGTCACTTACTAAGGGAATGCCATAACATCGGTGGAGTATTTTAAGTGAATATAGAACAGAAAAATTACAACAAGACAGATATAAGTAATACTTGAGAATTTAAAACATCATTTCATTGCAGCGGAAAGTAAAACATGTTTGGTTACACCAAAACCATACACAAGAGTCAAGTACATAATCTCCATCCTGATAAAACAAAAGTACATAATCCCACTACATAACTTAATAGCCATAATAGAAAAGATAAACTGAGCTTTACATCCACGGTCCAAGCTCCAAAAGATAGATAAAGCAGTCTGATCAAAGCCCAATAGTGCTAGGCCCACTCTGATAACCTGAGGGTTGGGAAAAAGATAAAAATAACGGGGTCAGACATAAGTCTGAGCGAGTCCTATAACCTTAACAATACAATCATTAAAGTAATTAGGGTATGATATAAACAAGGTACGGTACCTCTGGGGATAATGACTACACTAAGTAGCCAACTAAACACAGGATATACTAAGGTAACCGAAAAGACGCATTTACCCACCCAAGGATAATTACTACACTGCACCATCCCAGATCTACCCACCCAAGGGTAATTCCTACACTGCACCACACCAGTTCTACCCACCCAAGGGTAATTCCTACTTAAGGTTGATCCCACTAAGTGTACTTAGTAATTTTTAATAGTAGTTTCGTGTACCCCTTGCTGACTACATAGGTGCCGTCTGCCCCTATCTCCACTAGGTGTACCCACTACTCCCCAAGCGATCAGCTCCCTAACGTAGATACCCGTGCTGGCCCCACAGTGGGGTGTATCATTCCCCAAAGTGGCAACCTGATAATATCAACGGTGCACGGCTTATACCTACACGATGCAACAACGTCTTACTTACCAGCCCGGGTCCACACACGCATATGAAACCCGTTGGACTTGCGTTGCCACCGCTACCCCGTTTTGGCCTCTTACAGTCAAGCCTAATATGCGTGTCTCGTCCTCGACTTGGGTCGAGCCCACAAAGATACGTTTGGGATATTGGTTGAAATGGGCCCCCACAAGCTACTACTTAAGCTTGTCATTTTATCTAGTGCATCCCACTTAACCCCTTTTTAAAATCATGCACACTTACATGTTAAGGTTTGGTTAAGTCATCTAATCCTATTTCAATTGCCACTCAAGGCCCCCACAAGCTACTACTTAAGCTTGTCATTTAATCATATTTCAATTGCCACTTAAGGCCCCCACAAGCTACTACTTAAGCTTGTCATTTAATCATATTTCAATTGCCACTTAAGGCCCCCACAAGCTACTACTTAAGCTTGTTATTTAATCATATTTCAATTGCCACTTAAGGCACCCACTAGATTTCCACATGCCACCCAAGGCACTTACTTGATTCCCACATGCCACCCAAGGCACTTACTTAATTCCCACATGCCACCCAAGGCACTTACTTAACCCTTTAATCATGTTTAATTACATGTTCCACTTTGGTTAAGTATTCTAATCGTATTTTCTATTGCCACCCAAGGCAACCCACTAGTTTCCTTATGCCACCCAAGGCACCCCCACTAGTTACTACATGCCACCCAAGGCACCCACTTAACCCCTCATGCCTCACTACATGCTAATTTGGTTAAGTGTTTCTTAATTAATTAAGATCGTAACCTTTGTAAAGACTTCTCACATTAGACTGTCTTTTATGGCAGCTGGATATGCCGGTTGGTTCCGGGCAGCCTTACACCATAACAGAGTCTAACCTCGTGTCTTTACACTTGTCACGTATTTAGTTTATGACTAAGACCTCTCACATTGGGCCAATCATTTGTAGCCGCTGGATTTGCCGGTCGGTTCCGGGCAGTCTTATGCTACAAAAGGGTCCAACCTCGTGTCTTAGTCGATTAATTACACCTAATTAATCACCCCCATAATTTGTATTAATTATCCCTAATTAATTACAAATTTCAAGAATATGGGTAGACCTAACTCAATAGGTAAATTCCCAATTCCATAATATGGGTAGACCTAACTTAATAGGTAAATTCCCAATTATGTCCATTCACTTTATGTTATGCTTAAGCATACCCATTTCACACCATTTTATTAACATGCATATTAACCCCATCGTTCCCCACGTAATTCGTTCTCATAACATGACATAATAAAGGGAAGATTCATCACAGATGTCATGGGTTTAACCAACATAGCATATAACTTTATCATGGGTTTAAAAGGTGTCAACTTGCATATATGAGCATACATTAAACCCAACTAGCATTTAACCCAAACTTGCATGAAGCACATATGTCACAAAGGGGGTAACTTGCATATGATTCTTATGTCATACAAAGGTGTGAACTTGCATAGCATGTCACATGTTAACTTGCATATAACCAAACACATAACTTGCATAACATGTTACATATGAACTTGCATATAATCATGCACATAACTTGCATATAACCAAACACATAACTTGCATAACATGTTACATATGAACTTGCATATAATCATGCACATAACTTGCATATAACCAAACACATAACTTGCATAACATGTTACATATGATCTTGCATATAATCATGCACATAACTTGCATTACATGTTACATATGAACTTGCATATAATCTCACATATAGCTTGCATAACATGTTACATATGAACTTGCATATAACCTCACATATAGCTTGCATAACATGTTACATATGAATCAATGTTCAACATAGTGTTTTGCATAATGAGCATCATAAAACATAGCATTATACTTGCATAACATATAGCATAAAACTCGCAAAACACACAACATACACTATACTAAACTTGCATAAACACATTGATCCACAAACATAGCCATATCTTATCATATCCTATCATAATCAATTTAACAATTGATTATTAAGGCTATAGAAACTCACCACTAAACACCAATAAGCAAACCCTTGCCAAAAATCACCCAAAAACTCTAGCCTTGAAAATAAAGCTTGCAACTTGATGATGAATGCAAGCTAATGATCACTCATACCACTTAAAAATGCTTGTATGAACATGAAAGCCTTCATAGAAATAGTTTAGAAAGAGGATGGAGGCTAGGGTTTTGAGTGGAGGCCATGATCATAGAAACTTTTGGCATAGTTTAGTTAGAGGATAGGATTATGATTATTTAGGGCTAGCTTAGGGTCTTATTTATAGGATTAGGATGTGTTATAGACCCTTAGATTAACCCTAGGTTAGTTTAGGTCCGTCAGATTTCGTCCCAAGCCCTCCAACCCAGCCCAAAACTCAACCAGGTGCACCCAGGCCAGAATCAGCCGACAGGGCAAATCGACAGCCCTGTCGACTGCCAAGTCGACAGGCAAGTCGACAGCCCTGTCGACAGCCAAGTCGACTTGGCTGAGCGGGAGTTTTCCCGCCTGGCCCCCATTTCTGCATGTTTCGAAATTCAAATTTCCCGAAAACTTCTTTGGGCCTTAACCGGGTCATACGGACTCCGATTTACAAAATTTCGGACTCTATTTCGCGTATTTTTCCGAGACGAACACAATGACGTAACCCGTTTCCCCTGATTCTCACATCTGAGATTATTAATTCTGTAATTAGTGAATATCAGTGTTAACTGAAATTCGGGGTGTTACAACATGCCTAGGCTTGACAATAGCCTAGTCATAAACAATACTAGGGAAAATAATGGGAATATAACTAGAATGATCATCTTGGCATAAATATAAACTAGTATGATAATAAGGTGAACATACATACTGGCATGGACATGAAACTGTTATCATAACAAGGTGGACATAAAACTGATGAACGGTTGGCAGTCGATAACTATGATGCCACAATAAGCATAATAATATCTAAATTAGCAAATTTAGATATGCAATCGGTTTAGATCTAACATGATAACACAAGGTGATAAATTAGATCACATAATTCAGATCAAGTGGTTAAAATAGATCTAACATGATAACGCAAAGTGATAATTTAGGTCACATAAAATAGATCTAACATGATAACATAAGATGATAATTTAGATCACATAAAACAGATCTAACATGATAACATAAGGTGATAATTTAGATCACATAAAATAGATCTAACATGATAACATAAGGTGATAATCTAGATCTATCTAACAGTTTCAATGTCCACATAAATTAGATCTACTAGTTTAGAAATAGATCTACATACATCCACATCATAGCATGTCATAAAAGTTACAATTAAGATAAAGGTTTAGATCCAATCCTAGCCAATTCAAGGTGACACATGTTCATGATTTACATAAATGATTAGATCTATCCAATTAACAGATCTATATTAACCACAATATAGTTACAAACCAAGATCCACAATAATAACATAGTAGAATAATCACAATTAAATTGGATCTAAAGAAATAGATCTATCATGACATAGCATAAGATCTAACAGTAACATAGATTCAAGGTTTACAACATATCCAAATCACAGTCTTTCATAATTCACCTTTATTTATCTAAACATAAAAGCAACTAGAAACTCACTGTGATTGGATTGCTAAGATGATAGAAAAGAAGTTGGTGTTGAGTCTATGCTTGAATCTCATAATTTGATTTTCTTTAGTTGATATAAGAAGATGAGAGACCATAGTTCAGTTCAGACTCCAGCAGAGTTTGGCCGCCATGATTTCTAATGAAGAAGTATGTGAAATGGCCATGTATTTATAGCTGCAAAACCCTCTGGAACCGTCTGCCACATAACCCCTACGGTAAATCAGGTCGCGGGTCGCCTCCCACTTAGAAAAAGCTCGAATACCCAAAAACTATTCTGGGCGCACTTTACAGGTGCGCCAGTGCAAAATTGCCTTGGCTCACTTGGCAAGTGCGCCATTTATACCTGGTTTTGATTTTCAACTTTTTATCGTTTGTAACTTCTTCCTATTTTATCCGTTTTATGCAAACTAGGTGTCTATCCTGACCAGGATTTCGAGACGGACGTAATGACGTAGTCAGTTTCCTTAATTCTTAATATTAAACTAATTATACGTTAATTTATCCTCTTTAAAGTTAGCAAAATTACAGGGTGTTATAAAGAGTGTGATTCGATTTGGTAGAAGAGGAAAGTTGGCACCAAGGTTTGTTGGTCCATTTCCAGTTCTCGAGCAAGTTGGGAATTTGGCATATAAAGTTGGATTGCCTGACAAGATGGCGGGAATTCACAACGTATTTCATGTTTCCTAGCGATGGAAATTCATTCATGACCCTAATATGGCTATTTCACCAGATCATTTGGATGATATCGAGGACGCCGTCGGGAACCGCAGACCGATTTATATTGTCGAGTACGATATGAAACAACTTCGAAGAAAGATGGTGAAACTAGTCAAGGTCCAATGGGGTGATAATGAGAATGATTGTACTTGGGAAACAGAGGAGAACATAAAGGAGTTGTATCCAGAACTCTTTGCCTAGTAAGATTTTATCGCGATATAGTTATTCCCTTGTTAGTAAACCGCATGTTAGGATAAGCTAGTTGTGTTATTGTATATGTTTGATTGTTTGTAAATGGTTGACACGCAAGCGGGCCACCATTGTATGTTTTTTCTTTAAGGAATTTCGGGGAAGAAATTTCTTAAGAGGCGGGGGGGGGGGGGGGAGTGTAACGACCCGCATTCTACGTATCAGAGGATCGTAGAATATTTATTTCATTTTCATACGTAGTCGCATGGTCGTCTAACTATCGGGGTCATTTCCCTTGTTTACGATTTTTGTTGAATTTTAAATGACCGTTTTGCCCCTAGCGAATCTTGTTTCGCCTATAACTTTTGAATGGTAAGGAATTTTGACCTAAATCCACTTTTATTGGATTTAGATGATGGTTTACTTTTCCGTAGAGTGGTCACAATAATCAAACGGACTTATCGTTTGGGAGATATGGCGGAAATAAGGTTTGAAGATAGAAAAACAGCTTAACCGGACTTAATAGGGTAACTAGTAGCTAGGCCCATAACCCATTTCAGGATTAGGGTTATAGAAGGGCTGAAAGAGTTTGGGAAAATAATTCATTTTAGTTTTCCAGCCGCCACATATTATCCAAAACTACGTCAAATCAAGGCGGATTAGCATCAAATCAGAGATAGGGCTGCTAATACGCATAGGAATCTATGCCATAATAGTAAAGTTTCAGACCTAAGATTTCATTTGTGGTTAAGGTGAGTGATTAGCATGTTAATTCGTTAATTACGGTTAATTAGGGGTGACTAGTGATAATTAGCGAAATTATGTATCATAAAATCTGGAAAAATATGTAGAAATACTAAAATATTATTTTATGTCACTGATAAAAATTTGGGTCAATTTGGATTAAGTTTGCTAGTCCTATTTTTAAAACACGGTTAAGGGGGTTATGGGGAAAACATGGGCTTGGGTACGTTTAATACTAAATACCTCATATAATTGTTGTTTTAATGCTTTTGATTGATTCTATAAGATGCTACTACTGTTTGGTATGATTTGTGAGTGTATAGGGAAGTTAGAATGGTTGAAAACGCCGTCGTGTGGCGTAAATTGCTTGCTGTAAGAGGTGCAGGAAATCGGATCGGGTCATGAACCCCGAACCGACCCGCTCATGACCCTGATCCAGCTCATGAATAGGCATAACGACCCAAAGAGAGCACCCCGACCTAAACCATGGGGCTTGACCCGAACCGCTGGCGCCTCAGGACCACGAGCCGACCCGTTGTCTCGGCCCGAAGTGACCTCCATGAACCGACCCGGGGTGTCATCAACAAACCGACCCGAACTGAAAGGTACACCACGAACCGATGCAAGGACCCACGAAACGATCAGGATAAAGGAAGAGCACGAACCACGAACTATTGTTTCATACGAATCGAACCGATGATGACTGGAGCACTAAGCACACCCGAACCGAATAGAGACCGAACCGAGATGATGACCAAAACCCGAGATGCAAAGGAAGTCCAAATGGGAGGTTATTACTCAGGATCCAGATGTGAACCAACGAGTTAACTTCATGAGTTGGACTTTGCTACGGGACGTGTGCAAAGGAGTTATCGATATCTTTAACTTTAATTCACTATTGATGTGAGTGGCATTGATTATGGACCAGTGCGGTGGGTTCAAAGTTGTATGGAGTCAAACTCCATCAGGGCCCCAAGGGAAAAGTGGTCGTAGTGATGGTTGTATGGAGCTGGGCTCTGTCATAGCCTCAAATGGTTCTGGTGATCAAAGCGGTGGATATCGTATGCTTTACGCACTGAGTGAGAGATGTGAGGATGATTGCTATGTTTGATGTTTGCTATCACTATTACACGCACACTCCCATTTTCATACCATATGTTAGTGATACCTTAGAGTACTGTACATCTTGTTGTGCTAACTCTTTGGTTTTAGGACCAGGTTCAAGTATGACCATTTATACTTGTTATTGTTTTATTTTACTGCTATCTCTCATACCAGACTTTTGTCTGACCCACAGTTTTATGTCTCTTCTTATTACTCTGGGTGCTCCTAAATGAGCAGACTGGAGACAAGTCAGGTGATTATGCACGAGTAGATGTCCGGAGACGAGCAGGAGGCTCCCATGTATTACTTACATATATTCTCCCTATGTTGTTGATGGTCAATGCTTTGGGCATTAGTAGTGTACCTTTTCTATTTTGCTTTAGAGAAAATATTTTGAAGTTGTAATAATGGTTTGGATCATAAGCTGTATTTTGAATTCCGCTGCTATGATGGTTTACTTTTCAGCTTATGCACTGTCTCGCCTGTTTTATGTCAAGTTATGCTATTAATATATTTTATTCCATGCGCTATGAGATATACTACAGGTTCTTTGCTAAGTCATAGTTTTCAAATCTTTTCTTTTGACGACCGTCCTATGCTAGTTGGACATCAACAAAATGCATCTCATTGGAAATGTCAACTGGTGCGGGGAAGGCCATCACAGATTGCTACTCGATTAACCCAATTGACGAGAAATAATTTGGTATTCACTTGGAGCAATAAAAGTGATATGGCCTTTAAAAATTTAAAGGAAGCATTAACTAGCGCTCCGGTCTAATCATACATGACGGTTCAAAAATCATTTACCTTTTACACTGGCGCATGTAGGACCAGTTTCGGAGTAGTCCTTATGCAAGAAGGAAGTGTAGTTACCTATGCTAGTAGACAACTCAAGGGTCCAGAGAAAAGATATCCAATGTATGACCTTGAGTTAGCCGCAGTAGTGTCCGCCCTTAAGATGTGGAGGCATTATCTCTTAGGGGAGAATTTTGAATTGTTTACCGACCATAAATCCGTTAACTATTTATTTTCTCAACGTCACTTAAACTTGAAACAACAAAGATGGATGGGATATATTGCCTCATTTGACTTTACGATTCAGTATACCTAGGGAAAAGGGAATGTTGTGGCAGATTCTTTAAGTAGGAAACATGCGACATTAATGCGATGATGGAATGGTAACAACTAGCGTTCCTTGCAAATTTCAATTTGCAACCCTCACCAATCACTTCTAATGGTTTTCATGGGGTTATGATAACTAGACCTACCAGAAGAGAAAGATTCCAAAGCGCACAAGACATTGACGAAGAGTTTAGAAGAATAAAGGAGAAAGTGGTAAAGAGAGAGACCTATCCCCATTTTGGTTAGGTATTCGATTAGCGATGTTGGGAGTTTACTTGGGGATGGATGACTTTGCGTCTCTAATGATGAAGGGATGAGGAATGAAATTCTATAGGAGTGCCATAGGTCGAGACTGACCATATACCCCGGTGATGATAAGATGTACAAGGATATGAAGATGAATCTCCATTGGGAAGGAATGAAGAGAGATGTAGCCGAGTTCGTGGACGAATGTTTAACATGCCAAAAAGTCAAGGCGGAGCAAGGGATTCACGGAGGACTGTTGTTACCTTTAGATAACCCCACGTGGAAGCGGGAGCATATTTCCATGGACTTTATAGATGGACATCCTAGAAGCCAAAAGGGTAATGAGACCATTTGGGTTATGGCAGGCCAATTAAACAAAATACTCCCATTTTATACCAGCCAAGAAGACAAGGACTGCAGCCTTGTTAGCCCAATTATATGCCAAAGAGATAGTTGGACTTCATGTTATTCCATCGAATATCGAAAGTGATAGGGACCCCTTGTTTCAAGCGAATTTTGGAGAAGCCTACAAGCAACAATAGGGACGACCCTTACTTAAGCACAACCTATCATCGGCAGACCGACAGACAGACGGAGAGAGTAAACAGAATCTTAGAAGACTTGTTCAAATATTGTATTATCGACTTTGGAGGAGTTTGGAAGCAGCACCTACAGCTTGTGGAGTTCATGTATAGCAATAGTTTTCAAGCGACGATTGGTATAGACCCTTTCGAAGCGCTATACGGGAGGCCATGCAAATCGTCAACTTGTTGGTACGAATCTACCGACAAGGTTATACTCTTACCGGACTTCTTCCGTGGATCCACAAAGAAGATATCTTTGAATAGACAGAGAATAAAGGCATCCCAAGACCGTCAGAAATCGTATGGTGATAAGCGTAGGAGGGAACTAGAATTTAATGTTGGAGACTTGGTGTTTGTGAAAGTATCCCTCTTAAGACAACTGTTCGGTTTGGAAAGACTGGAAAGTTAGCTCCCAGATTTATTAGGCCTTTTAGTATCATCGAGAAGATAGGATCTTTGGCTTATCGAGTGGATCTCCCAAAGCGTCTATCAGTAATCCATAATGTTTTTCATGTATCTCATCTAAGGAAATGCCTTTATGATTCTGCTATTAGACTCAAGCTTGATGAAATTGGGGACTTAGAGAAACTCGAGTTGGAGTCCAGGGTGCCCCATGCCGCTGCAAGGATTGTAGAGCACGGAGTCAAGAGGATCCACAACTAAACCATTCGCCTCGTCCGAGTATAGTGGGGAAATAACCCTGCGGAAAACATATGAGAGACCGTGGATAAGATGAGACAAACCCGCCTAGAGCTTTTCGTGGGTAATTTTTCGCTCAAATTTCCATTTTTGGATGCATTGGGATTGTTAGATTGGATGTTAGGGAATGGATGCAACACCATCGCACCGAGCACTCATATAGAAATATATGCATATTTAGGTTGTTTGGATACATGCTGCATCACTTATTACACCTGCATGCTAGGATAGAGCTCACTTTAGTGGGTCTGCAGTTCATAATCACTGCGAGTCATGAATGCTTGTGGATGAATTATAAACAACATGGGTGTACAACATGGATGTTTCGAGCGAGTTGTATTTTGCGCCGCTTAAACAGATTTCAGGACGAAATTTATTTTAAGGGGATGGTGGGAATGTAACACCCTGTAAAATTCGTAAGTATAAATAAATAAATTAAATATCTAAATAATTAAAAATAAGCAATTAAATCATATGACTGGAAAATGAGATTTTGCCGCTTTATGAATTTGGCTATGAAACTATTTATTTGGATGCATGGTGAAATTCTGAATTATTTTCATATATAGTATGCTGAAAACGGTCAACGTATGAAGAAGTTATGAACAGATGAATTTGGACAGTGTACGCAGAATATATATATAATTATGTGAATATTATATATATTGTCCAAATTATAAATTCAAAATAAAAGAGGGAAATTCAAAATTTTGAAATTGAAGATAAGTTCCAGGGTACAACGCATATTGGATATATGAAAAAGAATGAAGAAAATTAAGAACGTAGTTAATAAAATAAACAGCTCAGCAACACAACAAAATTGGGTGTTCTAGCCCAAAGGTTGACCGCTCCCTAGGGATGTCAACGGATGCTTTCAGATACGGATAGTGCCATATCCGTATCCGAAATCATTTTCAGATATTAAAAATCCGTATCCGCTTAATTTTCAGATATCGGACATCCGTATCAGCTTATTTTTCGAATACAGATGGATATCGGATATTTATCCGCTCCGCCATTAATTAATGAATTTTTAAGAGTATAAATGAAAATTTTTGTATCAACATAAAATAATTTTTGTACTAATGTTTATAAAAACCAAAAAATAAAGGAATGTGATGATAAAACATTGTTTTATAGTAATACCCATAAGCGTATCCAAAAATGTTCCAAAATTAGACATTAAGACTACGTTTTTTCACTAAAAATGGACAAAAATCTATATTATAGTAACATCCAACATTTAAATTAGTCAGATGGATATTTTTTCGAATACGGATACCACTATAACCATATCTGTATCTGAAAAGCTTTTCGGATATCAGATTTCTGTGTTCGCTTTTCGAATAGCACCGAATGACGAATATTTAGGATACGGATTCGGATGGATATCGGATTTTTTGGGTATTCATTGACATCCCTACCACTTCCCCTTAAGGGGGGTCGACCGCTAGGCGGTTGGGGAGCCCAATTCTGCCAACATGGATTAGGGTTTTCTACGAGGATATGTTTATATGGATGGCTCGGATTAATTTTTTTTAATCCGACGGCTCTTGCTTACAGAGAAAGTATAAATAACTCCTCAAACCTCACACTAGAAACCCTAATTATTATATACCTCGGCCTACGTGCTACTGAATTCCGTAGAAAAATAAATAGAAAAGAGTGAAGGTTTCTTCTACTTCTCTAATCCTTTTCTTTATCTTTCTATTTCTGAAACGACCCGAAAATCGCCCTTGCAGGAAATCTCCGGATACGCTTACTTTGGCTACAACACACCAGAACAATAACAGTAGACTTTTATAAACATTACAATAATGTTACACCAGAGCACAGAATATCAGAGTATATTGAATAAAATTACAGCGGAAGATAAATTACAATAAATTAAATATAATGCACAGCGGAAGACTTCGATGCTCTGGACACATCTTTAGGCTTCAATCCAGAATCCTGCTTGAGATAAGAACCTATAGACAAACTACTCGACTGCCCGTGTGGAGAAGAGGGCACCCGAGTTTGTAAAGGTGGAAACAAACAACGGGTCAGTCATGGGACTGGTGTGAGAATTCTAAACTAATTTAACTAATAGTAATAAGGCAAATCCAAGGACCACGCCGCTAACGCGGAACGGGTTTACTCCAATGGATTGCCGGTGCATAAATTAAAGTAAATTGTTAAATAACGGAATTCTTTTTGGAAAAATGAAACCATCATAAGACTGAAGTCCCATCACACAATGCAATGCAAACTGGAGGATAGAGTTTTACCTTATAATGGTCAAAAATGCTTGATACGTTAAAAACGAATTTGATATTATTATTAGTGTATTTATGTTTCAAAAACATTTCAAAGTAAATGAATCAATCCTAGGAAGCATAGCTACCATATACTATGCCTCCATACTAGTAATACAATCAAGTCCGTAGGGTCGTATTGGAAATTGGGTTTCCATCATGAGTCAAGGCTAGGGAGGAGCTCCTTACCGATTCGAGACACTCTAGCTAATGTCTCAGGATCCCCCGCAGTGAACCCTTGTATAGCTGCATGGTCGGTCCATACATACAGCTTCGTTGATTAGTTATTCCTAAACACACGTTTCCCGATCCTATATGACCTATCATCAGAGGCGCGCCACATTCCATCATCCACATAAGTAAATATCAGCCAGTTTAAGCACCGACACCACTTCTAGCTAGAAAGAAACGTGCTACTCTCCCTGCGTTCCCTTCTCCCGTTTTAGACTCAACCGGGTTGTGAGGCTCGCGAAGTAACGTTATAACCAGAAGGCCTGCTTTTCAACAAAGCCTTGATCATCTTCATCTTAGCGTGCCACGTTGACAATTAACGTCATGCGATTGATAACTATTAATACATAAACTCTAAAGGTGTTGAGCAAGAGAATAAATTCTCCGCACCAACGATTGTATATTAATAGAAATCAATTTACATAGAACAAAATTCAACGTCAGACACACATTCCATTTATAAGCTTATGCTCTAGGGCTGAGCGAAAGCCAAATCCGTACAAATCAACACCACGTCCGGATAACTACCATCTTAGCCCCATCTTGGGAGCAAATCAATCAAGGGCCTCAACACTAGTTACCCATTCGATGTGAAGATCGCCGGTCTTCAATCGCCGTCTTCCATTCTTTGAACGTCGTATCATTATTTGGAATGAGAGTAAACTTGGACTTTCCAAATAATCCTCGCATAATTATCATTTAAATTATTTCATAACATTATTATTTATCACTTTTTTATTTTGATAAAAATCATTCCATGTAGTCATTAACTTATAAGGGCAACGAATCAACCAAACAAACAGCACACAATCATGTTCCTACCATACAATGATGTAATGTGACATGTTTATATCAAGATATCATGTTATATGAACAGTTCAATTCCCTTCCCTTATTTTATTTGTTAATAAACAACAACTAAAATGTAACTTTCAATTCATTTAATGCATAGAAAATGTCATTTAATAACATTTCTTTTTCTTATTTATTTACACCATATGTAAATAAGTTAACTTTTCCTTATTCTTATTTATTTACCTAAATGTAAATAAGTGTTATCTTTCACTTCTACATATCCTATTTACACGAAAATGTAGGTGAAAGTGTCATCTAAAATAATTCTTTTTATCTACATAAGAAAATGTAAATTTCTATTTCATATTTTATTTAAATTCTTTAATTACATTGAAAATGTAATATTTCATTTCTTTCTCTCATTTTATTGAAAATGTAATACTTTCTTCTTATTCTTTACACTATAGAAAAATATAATTTCTCCTTTATAAAAATGAACACTTTCCTAGTTTCCCATTTTTCATGAAAAATGAGATTTTAATGTCAACATATTTTATTTCAAAAATATGGTCATTTTCCTATACATAAAAAATGAGATTTTTAATGTCGGCATATTTTTATTTTAAAAGTATGATCTTTTTCCTTGATTTAAGACTTGCATTTAAATATTTTCTTATCTTATAATTACATTAAAAAAATGCAACTTCCCTTTTATAACAAACTTGGAGGTGAAAATATTCATTTCATTATTAAAACATAACGGTGTGAAAATAATGTCAATTTCTAATTTAACTCATGACGGTGTAAATAATGTCCATTTTCTATTTAACCATTAGTATTTCAATATGGGCCAGACCTCTCACATTAGGCCTGCAACTTGTGGATGCTGGATAGGCCGGTCGGTTCCGGGCAGACTTATCCCACAAGTTGGGCTTAACCTCGTGTCTTGGCCCAATTTGTATTTGCGCACATGAACCTCTCACATTAGGCCCAACATTTATGGCTGCTGGATATGCCGGTCGGGTCCGGGCAGACTTCCACCACAAATGTGACCTAACCTCGGGTCCAAATACAATTTTAATTAATCATTATAATGGTTCTACTAAAAATATTATTTTAAACTGTTTCTCATTTCAAAATATCTTAATTTTTGAATATTCTATATTTCCAAAACAACTTGATTTCAAATACTATAACTTACCTTTTAAAATCTTAATAAAACTTAGGACTTTCTCAATTATTATATTAATAATAATAAACCTTTCAAATTGTCTAATTCTGAATCTAATCTTCTTATCTTAACATATTGACAGTAAAGATAGAATCTTTTTAATTGAATCCTTTTTATTGTAACTTTTAGGAAATAAAGACATAATCTTTTTAAACAACGTCAATTAATTCCATTATTTGAATATGAATTTTTCCTTTAATTCAAGATTTATAACAATAATATTCATCTTTCCAAAACGTTTGGTTTTGAAAACAAATCTTCTTAATTACTTTAAAAATGTAATTCATATTACAAGCCAAATCTTGCTCTCTAATTTGAAATGTAAATTTTATTGACTATGAAAATTCTTATTATTTCATTACATATAAAATGTAATTTTACTTTCAATGCAAATTCTTCTTCTTTAATTAAAAAAAATGTAATTTTATTAACAGTGTAAAGTGTTAATCTTTAATTACATAAGAAAAATGTAATTCTATTACAATGTAAATTCTATTCCTAATTTGCATAATAAAAGTTTATATAATGAGAATGTACTTCTGTTTACAATGTAAATTATACTCTTTATTCACATAATAAAAAAAATGTACTTTTAATTTACAATGTAAATTCTCATCTTTATTTACATAACAAAAATGTGTAAATTTCCATTCTTTTCATTCTTAACAAAACAAATGAATAATTTGTTTTCTTTTCATCCTTAACATTTTATGACAAAAATGTCATTTTATTCATCTTAACATTTTATGTTTTAACTATTCAAGTTTGTCGAAAATGACAATTATATTTTGTCTATTCAAATTTGGCATAAATGACAATTATATTATGTCAACTCTAATTTAGCACACATGACAATTATAGTTTGTCGCTTCTAATTTAACACATATGACAATTACGATTTGTCAATTCTACTCCAACATACCTGATATTTATAACTTATCAATTCTAATTAAACATATATGGCATACATGATTTATCCATTCTAATTACATGGCAAATTTACACTAATATAACATGTATAACATACTTGATGAATTTTATACTAATACAACCTGTATAAAATCAATGATAAATTTATGTTATGGTATAATTTAACTTCTAACATAATTGACAATTTTTGTGCTAACATACATGACATATAAAAGTAAATTTTATATGTTCACCTTTCCTATGAATACCTATGACATATAAAAGAATATTTCTATTTGTTCACATCTTCTATGTATTCTAATTATCTAAAAAGAAAGTGACTACAAAATATGTAATTTCTGATCTAATATACATGTTACATAAAAAATGTAATTTCTATTCCTAATATCACATAAAATGATATTTTACACATATATTTTTTTTTCCTGTTTATTCTAATGACACATAAAAGGTCATTTACTTGTAAACAATTTTCTAAGTTATACAGATGACAAATAAATGGTCATTTATCTGCAATCGATTTTCTATGTTTACTAAATAACATATAAAAGTATATTTTATATATCTACATTTTTAATGAATTCTAAATAACATATAAAAGTATATTTGTTTGTTTACAACTTTTAATTTAACTTAACAAATAAAATGACAATTTTATTTGTTAACAATTCCTATTTAAAAAACATATGATTTTGGTGTCAACACAATCTTCCATTTTCAACAGGTCCCCATCACATAATAATCACACATCAAATCAAGTATGGAAGTCATAGGAAAATACAACATATGAGTAATTACTACATTTAGAATTAACAATTTCTAATTATAATAATACAAAGAAAAAGAAATGATTTCTCACCTTGGTTTTTTTAATATTCTGTATAGTTCAGATCTAAATTTTCCTTAAATTGATATGCTCTATTTCGGATCCGGTTGGTCATCATGGCGTAGATCTCGTCAATCCGAGTACAACGCAATTTGATTTGCGAATTTCTGATTAGAAACGAACGGTTTACGTTATTTTAAACATTGGACCATTAAACAAATTATTAACTAATTCTATTATAATAATTAAAATAAATAATTACATTGGTTAAGAACTAGGCCGTTGTACTCATCTTCTTTCTTCTTCGTTCTTATCAGTTATAACCGAACCCAACTACTCCAAAGGAAAGCACCTCGTCACACGCACCTCAGAGCACAAGAACCCAATCGGACTTCACCATGGCGACGCCGCCATCATGCTCCATCACCGCCCCCAAGTCTGGTCAGCTCGGTGGGGCCCTCACCTCCCAATCCGCGCCCAAAGTCCGAATGTTTGGATGCCAATTTCGTGAAATCCTGGTCGCTAAACTCCATCGTAGCCGTTGATTATACAGAGCATGAAATTTGTTGGAGGTGAAAGAGGAGATTGATGTAGGTTGAAAGAAATTTTAGAGGAAGAAAGAGTAGCTGCCATGGTCAGATGAAGAAGGAGGATGACATATTAGGTTTTAGAAAACGGTTAGGGTTAGGCTATGAGATATTATACAGGGGTTGTGGTTTTTTTAACAAAACCCCCTTGTCCTTAAATTATGTTTTATTTAGTTTCTCTTCTTTTTAATCCTTGCGCAGAAGTTTTGTAAATTAATAAATCATGGGAACAATCAAAATCTTTACTGTTTTTGACTGTATCACAAGTGGCAAGGTTTCAATGATTTTCAGAAATAAACCTATCATTAATTTGATATGGAATCTCCTTCAATTCTAAATCGAAACAATCAAGGAAAACACTCATTTATTTCACGCATGCATTTGTTTCTAGAAATGTACATTTCATTTCTCATGTCATTATATATATATATAATTTCTTAGCGTATAATTCCAAAATCAATTAATTAAGTTATTAAAGCATCCCTTTTTAACTTAAGATAAAGTATGTTTCTTATAACTGCAATTATCTTTAAATTATGAAATGCGATTTAAGTAAAATATCTAACTTTCTAATGAATGAATAAATCTTCTTCTTTTTCTTCCAAATTTGATTCATTTCCATTTATTAGGATAGACAGTGATTTGTAAAAAGAATACCGTGTAGACATTTATTTTCCATGTTTCTAAAGATTTTGATTTATTAATAGTTTACCATTGTTAGCACATAACCATTCTGTAATTCCATAAGGTTGATCGTATTAGCATATTTTTGCATATTAGTTTTATTTCACTTATTTTTATTTCAAGTAATTGAAGGAATATAAGGGAATTTTATTGTATATAATCAAAGGTATAATAGGATGACGCTTACTGAGAAATATTAAACGGTAATTAATTATTACATAGAACCTTTAATAATGGAGTGATTAATTAGCATTAATGTTTATGGCTAATATTCTTTCTTTTCGTTTCATATTAATAATAAAAAAATTCTAATTGACATTCAATTATCACAAATAAAGTCTTGTATTCTATTTTATACCACTAATATAATTAGACTCTTATGTATTATTTTATACCATCTTATAAACACAAGTTACGTAATCTTTATCTTTATTACTATATAGACCTTACATATTTGTTTTCCATATTTGGTATTCTTTTAATTTGTCTTGCTCATTCTCATTTCACATTAAACAATATTTATATTCATCAATCCATTTAAACATTTTGTTCAATGACACTTATCACTTAGTTAACCATTTTGACCCTTATATATTATAAATATAAATTTCATAGTGACCTTTCTAAATTTTAATTCTGACATAACTTATAAATTATAAACTAAAATCTAAATTCCTTAAATTCATTCTAAAGATATCATCGATACGGTTCTAGCGTTTCTTGTTTCGACTAATCTTGACTTAATATATATTTTATATATATTTTCCAAAGTTGAAAAAATAAATTTTGAAATTACCGCGCCATTTCGGGCTCGGAATGGGATTAATATAAATTTTAAAGTTTTACTTCAAATAAAATAAATTTTAATCGTGATTATTTAAATTAAATTATTTTAAATATCCACAACTCATTAAAATTACTTAAAATAAAATTTTGAATTACCCCAAAATTTAGGGTCTTTACAGTCTCCCCCACTTAAAAACTTTTCTTCCTCAAAAAGGAACGAAGCTAAAAGTGTTTAATTATCCTACTCAATTTTCCATTCTTTATTAATTTCAACAATTTTATTAGTTGATTAACTTTCAAATATATAACTTTTGTATATTATAAATCATATTTTCTAAAATAGATTATAATTATAAATACGTATATTGTAGGCTTGTTACTCTCAACTCATTCTAGGGCATTACTGACCCCATCTCTAATGAGCTTTCTCATTCTAGGATACTGCTGATCCTATCTCTAATGAGTATTCTTATTGGATATTACTAATCCAATCTCTGATGAGTCTTTTGTTCAGTTCTAATGAGTTGTATCCCAAAGATTTGAGCTAACCAAGGCTCTGATACCAAAATGAAACGACTCGAAAATCGCCCTTGCGGGAAATCTTCGGATACGCTTACTTTAGGCTACAGCACATCAGAACAATAACATCAGACTTTTATAAACATTACAATAATGTTACATCAGAGTACATAATATCAGAGTATATTGAATAAAATTATAGCGGAAGATAAATTACAATAAATTAAATATAATGCACAACGGAAAACTTCGATGCTTTGGACACAGCTTTAGGCTTCAATCCAGAATCCTGCTTGAGATAAGAACCTGTAGACAAACTACTCGACTGCCCGTGTGGAGAAGAGGGCAACCGAGTTTGTAAAGGTGGAAACAAAAAACGGGTCGGTCATGGGACTGGTGTGAGAATTCTAAACTAATTTAACTAATAGTAATAAGGCAAATCCAAGGACCACGCCGCTAACGCGGAACGGGTTTACTCCAATGGATTGCCGGTGCATAAATTAAAGTAAATCGTTAAACAACGCAATGCTTTTTGGAAAAATGAAACCATCATAAGACTGAAGTCCCATCACACAATGCAACGCAAACCGGAGGATAGAGTTTTACCTTATAATGGTAAAAAATGCTTGATATGTTAAAAACGAATTTGATATTATTATTAGTGTATTTATGTTTCAAAACATTTCAAAGTAAATGTTTCTATCCTAGGAAGCATAGCTACCATATACTATGCCTCCATACTAGTAATACAATCAAGTCCGTAGGGTCGTATTGGAAATTGGGTTTCCATCATGAGTCAAGGCTAGGGAGGAGCTCCTTACCGATTTGAGACACTCTAGATAATGTCTTAGGATCCCCCGCAGCGAACCCTTGGATAGCTGCAGGGCCGGTCCACACATACAGCTTCGTGGATTAGTTATTCCTGAACACACGTTTCCCGATCCTATAGGACCTATCGTCCTAGGCGCGCCACATTCCATCATCCACATAATTAAATATCAGCCAGTTTAAGCACCGACAAAACTTCTAGCTAGAAAGAAACGTGCTGCTCTCCCTGCGTTCCCTTCTCCCGTTTTAGACTCAACCGGTTGTGAGGCTCGCGAAGTAACGTTATAACCACAAGGCCTGCTTTTCAACAAAGCCTTGATCATCTTTATCTTAGCGTGCCACTTTGACAATTCACGCCATGCGATTGATAACTATTAATACATAAACTCTAAGGGTGTTGAGCAAGAGAATAAATTCTCCGCCACCAACGGTTGTATATTAATAGAAATCAATTCACATAGAACAAAATTCAACGTCAGACACACATTCCAATTATAAGCTTATGCTCTAGGTCTGAGCGAAAGCCAAATCCGTACAAATCAATACTACGTCTGGATAACTACCATCTTAGCCCCATCTTGGGAGCAAATCAATCAAGGGCCTCAACACTAGTTACCCATTCGATGTGAAGATCGTCGGTCTTCAATCGCCGTCTTCCATTCTTTGAACGTCGTATCATTATTTGGAATGAGAGTAAACTTGGACTTTCCAAATAATCCTCGCATAATTATCATTTAAATTATTTCATAACGTTATTATTTATCACTATTTTTATTTTGATAAAAATAGATATAAATCATTCCATGTAGTCATTAACTTATAAGGGCAATGAATCAACCAAACAAACAACACACAATCATGTTCCTACCATACAATGATGTAATGTGACATGTTTATATCAAGATATCATGTTATATGAACAGTTCAATTCCCTTCCCTTATTTTATTTGTTAATAAACAACAACTAAAATGTAACTTTCAATTCATTTGATGCATAGAAAATGTCATTTAAAAACATTTCTTTTTCTTATTTATTTACACCATATGTAAATAAGTTAACTTTTCCTTATTTTATTTATTTACCTAAATGTAAATAAGTGTTATCTTTCACTTCTACATATCCTATTTACACGAAAATGTAAATGAAAGTGTCATCTAAAATAATTCTTTTTATTTACATAAGAAAATGTAAATTTCTATTTCATATTTTATTTACATTCTTTAATTACATTGAAAATGTAATATTTCATTTCTTTCTCTCATTTTATTGAAAATGTAATATTTTCTTCTTATTCTTTACACTATAGAAAAATGTGAATTCTCCTTTATAAAAATGAACACTTTCCTAGTTTCCCATTTTTCATAAAAAATGAGATTTTAATGTCAACATATTTTATTTCAAAAATATGGTCATTTTCCTATACATAAAAAATGAGATTTTTAACGTCGGCATATTTTTATTTTAAAAGTATGATCTTTTTCCTTGATTTAAGACTTGCATTAAAAGTATATTCTTATCTTATAATTACATTAAAAAAATGTAACTTCCCTTTTATAACAAACTTGGAAGTGAAAATATTCATTTCATTATTAACACATAACAGTGTGAAAATAATGTCAATTTCTAATTTAAATCATGACGGTGTAAATAATGTCCATTTTCTATTTAACCATTTATATTTCAATATGGGCCAGACCTCTCACATTAGGCCTGCAACTTGTGGATGCTGGATAGGCCGGTCGGTTCCGAGCAGACTTATCCCACAAGTTGGGCTTAACCTCGTGTCTTGGCCCAATTTGTATTTGCGCACTTGAACCTCTCACATTAAACCCAACATTTATGGCTGCTGGATATGCCGGTCGGGTCCGAGCAGACTTCCACCACAAATTTGACCTAACCTCGGGTCCAAGTACAATTTTAATTAATCATTATAATGGTTCTACTAAAAATATTATTTTAAACTGTTTCTCATTTCAAAATATCTTAATTTTGGAATATTCTATATTTCCAAAACAACTTGATTTCGAATATTATAACTTACCTTTTAAAATCTTAATAAAACTTGGGACTTTCTCAATTATTATATTAATAATAAAAAACCTTTCAAAATGTCTAATTCTGAATCTAATCTTCTTATCTTAACATATTGACTGTAAAGATAGAATCTTTTTAATTGAATCCTTTTTATTGTAACTTTTAGGAAATAAAGACATAATCTTTTTAAACAATGTCAATTAATTCCATTATTTGAATATGAATTATTCCTTTAATTCAAGATTTATAACAATAATATTCATCTTTCCAAAACGTTTGGTTTTGAAAACAAATCTTCTTAATTACTTTAAAAATGTAATTTATATTACAAGTCAAATCTTGCTCTTTAATTTGCAATGTAAATTTTATTGACTATGCAAATTCTTATTCTTTCATTACATATAAAATGTAATTTTACTTTCAATGCAAATTCTTCTTCTTTAATAAAAAAAATGTAATTTTATTAACAATGTAAAGTGTTAATCTTTAATTACATAAAAAAATGTAATTCTATTTACAATGTAAATTCTATTCCTAATTTGCATAATAAAAGTTTATATAATGAGAATGTACTTCTATTTACAATGTAAATTATACTCTTTATTTACATAATAAAAAAAATGTACTTTTAATTTACAATGTAAATTCTCATCTTTATTTACATAACAAAAATGTGTAAATTTCCATTCTTTTCATTCTTAACAAAACAAATGAATAATTTGTTTTCTTTTCATCCTTAACATTTTATGACAAAAATGTCATTTTATTCATCATAACATTTTATGTTTTAACTATTCAAGTTTGTCGAGAATGACAATTATATTTTGTCAATTCAAATTTGGCATAAATGACAATTATATTATGTCAACTCTAATTTAGCACACATGACAATTATAATTTGTCGCTTCTAATTTAACACATACGACATTTATGATTTGTCAATTCTACTACAACATACCTGACATTTATAACTTATCAATTCTAATTAAACATATATGGCATACATGATTTATCCATTCTAATTACATGGCAAATTTACACTAATATAACATGTATAACATACTTGATGAATTTTATACTAATACAACCTGTATAACATCAATGATAAATTTATGTTATGGTATAATTTAACTTCTAACATAATTGACAATTTTTGTGCTAACATACATGACATATAAAAGTAAATTTTATATGTTTACCTTTTCTATGAATACCTATGACATATAAAAAAAATATTTTTATTTGTTCACATCTTCTATGTATTCTAATTATCTAAAAAGAAAGTGACTACAAAATATGTAATTTCTGATCTAATATACATGTTACATAAAAAATGTAATTTCTATTCCTAATATCACATAAAATGATATTTTACACGTAAATATTTTTTTCCTGTGAATTCTAATGACACATAAAAGGTCATTTACTTGTAAACAATTTTCTAAGTTATACAGATGACAAATAAATGGTCATTTATCTGCAATCGATTTTCTATGTTTACTAAATAACATATAAAAGTATATTTTATATATCTACATTTTTTATGAATTCTAAATAACATATAAAAGTATATTTGTTAGTTTACAACTTTTAATTTAACTTAACAAATAAAATGACAATTTTATTTGTTAACAATTCCTATTTAACAAACATATGATTTTGGTGTCAACACAATCTTCCATTTTCAACAGGTCCACATCACATAATAATCACACATCAAATCAAGTATGGCAGTCATAGGAAGATACAACATATGAGTAATTACCACATTTAGAATTAATAATTTCTAATTATAATAATACAAAGAAAAAGAAATGATTTCTCACCTTGGTTTTTTTTATATTCCGTATAGTTCAGATCTAAATTTTCCTTAAATTAATTTGCTCTATTTCAGATCCGGTTGGTCATCATGGCGTAGATCTCGTCAATCTGAGTAGGATTTGAAACGAACGATTTACGTTATTTTAAACATTAGACCTTTAAAAAAATTATTAACTAATTCTATTATAATAATTAAAATAAATAATTACATTGGTTAAGAACTAGGCCGCTGTACTCATATTCTTTCTTCTTCGTTCTTATCAGTTATAACCGAACCCAACTGCTCCAAAGGAAAGCCCCTCGTCGCACGCACCTCAGAGCACCAGAACCCAATCGGACTTCACCATGACGCCGCCGCCACCATGCTCCATCACCGCCCCCAAGTCTGGTCAACTCGGTGGGGCTCTCACCTCCCAATCTGCGCCCAAAGACCAAAGGTTTGGATGCCAATTTCGTGAAATCCTGGTCGCTAAATTCCATCGTAGTCGTTGATTATACAGAGAATGAAACTTGTTGGAGGTGGAAGAGGAGATTGATGTAGGTTGAAAGAAATTCTAGAGGAAGAGAGATTAGCCACCATGGTCAGATGAAGAAGGAGGATGACATATTAGGTTTTAAAAAATGGTTAGGGTTAGGCTATGAGATATTATACAGGGGTTGTGGTTTTTTTAACAAAACCCCCTTGTCCTTAAATTATGTTTTATTTAGTTTCTCTTCTTTTTAGTCCTTGCGCAGAAGTTTTGTAAATTAATAAATCATGGGAACAATCAAAATCTTTACTGTTTTTGACTGTATCATAAGTGGCAAGGTTTCAATGATTTTCAGAAATAAACCTATCATTAATTTGATATGGAATCTCCTTCAATTCTAAACCGAAACAATCAAGGAAAACACTCATTTATTTCACGCATGCATTTGTTTCTAGAAATGTACATTTCATTTCTTATGTTACTATATATATATATATATATATAATTTCTTAGCGTATAATTCCAAAATCAATTAATTAAGTTATTAAAGCTTTCCTTTTTAACTTAAGATAAAGTATGTTTCTTATAACTGCAATTATCTTTAAATTATGAAATGCGATTTAAGTAAAATACCTAACTTTCTAATGAATGAATAAATCTTCTTCTTTTTCTTTCAAATTTGATTCATTTCCATTTATTAGGATAGACACTGATTTGTAGAAAGAATACCGTGTAGACATTTATTTTCCATGTTTCTAAAGATTTTGATTTATTAATAGTTTACCATTGTTAGCACATAACCATTCTGTAATTCCATAAGGTTGATCGTATTAGCATATTTTTGCATATTAGTTTTATTTCACTTATTTTTATTTCAAGTAATTGAAGGAATATAAGGGAATTTTATTGTATATAATCAAAGGTGTAATAGGATGACGCTTACTGAGAAATATTAAACGGTAATTAATTATTACACAGAACCTTTAATAATGGAGTGATTGATTAGCATTAATGTTTATGGCTAATATTCTTTCTTTTCCTTTCATATTAATAATCCAGAAAATTCTAATTGACATTCAATTATCACTAATAAAGTCTTGTATTCTATTTTATACCACTAATATAATTAGACTCTTATGTATTATTTTATACCATCTTATAAACACATGTTACGTAATCTTTATCTTTATTACTATATAGACCTTACATATTTGTTTTCCATATTTGGTATTCTTTTAATTTGTCTTGCTCATTCTCATTTCACATTAAACTATATTTATATTCATCAATCCATTTAAACATTTTGTTCAATGACACTTATCACTTAGTTAACCATTTTGACCCTTATATATTATAAATATAAATTTCATAGCGAGCTTTCTAAATTTTAATTTTGACATAACTTATAAATTATAAACTGAAATCTAAATTCCTTCAATTCATTCTAAAGATATCATCGATACGGTTCTAGCGTTTCTTGTTTCTACTAATCTTGACTTAATATAAATTATATATATATTTTCCAAAGTTGAAAAAACGAATTTTGAAATTATCGCGCCATTTCGGGCTCGGAATGGAATTAATATAAATTTTAAAGTTTTACTTCAAATAAAATAAATTTTTAATCGTGATTATTTAAAATAAATTATTTTAAATATCCACAACTTATTAAAATTACTTAAAATAAATTTTTGAATTTACCCCAGAATTCAGGGTCGTTACAATTTCAATCTATATAAGTTTAGGGATTTGGAATTTAGCATAAACAATATGTATAGGAATCTAATTATGCGTTTCTTATATGTATATTGTTAGGAGATCAATCAGAGCTCGGTTGAACGTTGAGAACCATTGCAGATCTTGAATTTCTACCACATCTCCCCTAATTTGTGAGTGGAATCTAGTTTTGCTTAAAGGAATATTCATATTATTAACAATTTGCCATATGAATTGTTATGCCTATGAAGATTTTGTTAGGTGATAATATAACATGAAAAAAACCCAAATCTTCTAATTGTAATTACGTAGGAAATTGTCATGTTGAATTGGTTTTGAGGAATTGTGGTTTTTGTATTGGATTAAAGGTAAACATGAGTATTGTACTATTATTTATATTTTATGCAATTTACCGTTATTATCATTTGATTTAGTCTAAAAAGGTTTGGATTTGAATTGTTTCATAATTGAATTGGGTTTGGATCCTAATTTGGATGTAAATGCATTAATAAATTGGAATAAGCCAAATGTAAAAAATTTTGGGTGTATAACACAACAAAAAGGGTGAATTGGGTGAAATATTGATTATAAACATACATGTGATAATGTATATAACACTCTACTTTTAATTTAATATTTAAATCATTTCTTTATGCCTAGGATACAAGTTATAATTGTTAAGTATATATATATATATGTTTTCCATTCACTGCTATTTGCTATATGTTCATTATGCCATCATGTTTATGTGTAGCTGTAAAATATGGAAAAATTTATCTTGTATGCCTTAATTTGAATAAGATGACAATTGCCACCTTGTTAGAACGTTTCCCCGTTTATACGAATGTTAACGTTAATTAGGCGCCATTATTATATTATTTATTTAAACGTAATCAACTTGATTGACGTTATATTAGCGTAATAGATGTGATTAGATTAGAGTTTGAATTTGAAATGTCCCCTCAACAAATATAAATATATATTCGTTTGCTTGTGTGTGCATATATATAGAATGATTTAAATATATATAAATAAGTGACACACAGACACGAGGTTAGTCGCTATTTGTGGTAGAAGTCTGCCCGGAACCGACCGACATATCCAGCAACCACAAGTGGGCCCAACTAATGTGATATTTCTAGGTGTCATGGGCCATTCATAATAATAGTACATTAGACACGATGTTAAGCTGACTTGCAGCAGAAGTCTTCCCGGAATCGACGGGCATATCAAGCATCTACAAGTATATGGTTTAATGTGAGAGGTCTAGTGTGTATATATGTAGAACTATATATATAAGTTGATGTGTGAAAACAGATAGGATTACTACGCCTTAAGAAGATCTTAAGTGGTTGACTCACCTTTTTAGCTAATTTTGGTCTTAAGTGGTTAGAACTAGGATCCCTTCGAAGGTTTATTCCTTGGAGAGGACCCCAATTTTTGGGACCCACCCTTATTAGTATTAAAGTAAGTTCTTGGATCCTCATTCTTTAAAAGTAGTTAGGCATAAAATGGTTAACGGAGTAGGGGATGTCCACTTCCTCTGAAAGCTTGTAAGGGCTCAACTAGGGACAGATTGGTAATTGAAACATATGTGGCCATTGCGTGCTCTCCAACTATCTTAGGGAAGTCGTAAGCGACATAGGTGTCCTACCGAGTAATATAAGTTAAGTGGTAACGTTCACAATACTACTTCTCATATTATAAATGAGATAATAGACTTAAGAACGTTAACGTACTAGGACGGGTTTCTTAAATGGCTAGGGGTCCTTCTCAGGGTTATAAGTGATTGTAAGAATCCACCTTTAATAGGGCCATAAGTGACCGAGAATGCCACCTCATTGGGTCTTTACCCTAAAAACACTCATGGGCGATTGACTTGGATATCCACCACATTGGTTAGATACTTGTGTTTGTGTGAAATCTTGTGTGCTGCATAGACATTCCTTGACATATGTAACCTACTAAAAATATAGGGTATGGACATTAAGTAACACTATATTTCATTCACACAGAACTTTTTGTTCTAACCTCCCCTCCCACCCCTCTCCTTACCATCCAACATGCCAGTAGATGTGGTAAAACCATGAATGAAGTCATGACTGAAGCCAATGAAGAAGACAAAGTTATTATGATATTATTAGCGGTTCTTGCTTTGCATCTTTTGGAATCTTATGAGATTGAACTATTTGATGTACCTATTGAGTAAATGTAACTGTGACTATGTATTTCTGAGATTTTTTGAAATAATGGTATATCTTATTGGAATATTATATTTTCTCTTTCTGCCGTGTGAGATTTCCATTCTAAGTATATGTATTGTTATCTATGCAAATGTAATCCTTACAGGAACCAACGACTCGTTTAGAATGGCTCTAAGTTCCAATGCGCCTTTTCTAGATCGAAATTTAGGCCCATTCCGGGCGGGTTGTTACAAAATATTATTGATTTTCAAAATATTGCATTAATATAGAAATTGCCAGTATATTTAGGATGTGTGAATAATGTTTTCAAAAGGTTTTCAAGAGAACTTTCACTTATATAAGAGGTGCCGCTTAGGCATTCATGCATTTTTATGTTGGGCTACACTTTGTACAAGTGCACAAATGGTTATAAAATTGGATGTACACATGATGGTTGTAAATTATGCTGGGAATTACTTAATTTTGGGGAAGGAATTTCCTAAGGGTGTGAGGATATAACACCTCGCATCATTTAAATTAAATAATAAAATAAAATTCGTAAAATTTTCTAAATTTGGTCATAGAACTAGCATCATTGTGTCCATGGCGATATTCTGATCAATTTAGACCTTTGGCTTGCAGGAAACAGACTTAAAACAAAGAAGATATTATTAAATGAAGTTTCAGAACAACGAAAAAGAAGAAATAAAAGAAACACACATAATACCAATATATTTCAATGTTCTAATTTTATGAACAAAAACATGGTGTGGTTCAGTTGTTGAGCACTTGCCTCCCAAGCTATAGCACGTGAATTTGAATCCCACCAATGTCATGTTTTTAATTTTAAGAAGATCAACCAAAAAGATGCAAATCCTAAGAGAAAAAAATATGTATGTAAATATAAGGAATGATTATATATATATGAGTGTGTATGTGTGCGTGTATATATATATATATACATACATATATATATATATATATATGTATGTATGTATGTGTGTGTGCGTGTATTTATAGACATGAAATTCAAAAGTAATACGCAATTAATCAAAACAAGTAAGAAATTAATTTCGAGATAGCGTTGTTTGAATTTTGAAATAAATGAGGTTGTACAAAAATATATATGCACAAATTTGAAATTTGAATGTTTATTAAAAAGGGAAGATCATAAGTAGAATGAACGAAAATTGGCAAGAAAATAAACGTTAGGTAACCTTTTAAATCAGAGCAGAAATCATGTAGCGTAGGACCCGATATACGATCATAACAATCGTACATGGGTGGACCCATGTTGCAAGTGGGTCGACCAAGGGTAGACCCGCCTGGGTCATAGGTCGACTGTGACACCCCACGTCCATTAATGTCACTCTTTATTAGAATGCATTAAGTTTCGTGAAGCGTTATAGGTAAACAGGAATAGAAACATTACAAGACAAATATAAAATAACAGCGGAATTAAAACATTATTTAATAGAAAAGTTTCGTGGTTCAAACCCAATTACATAATAAGTCTGAAATACTGAAAACGTAAAACTTTTGTCTTCTATCAAAATCATCATTAGAGTACAACAATACATAAAAAGAGCATAATCACCAAAATATAGCCATAGTAGGGAAGATACGAAATCAAGTGGTACATCTAAGCAGCTCCAAGAAGAATGAAAGAAGAATCCTGATCAAGCTTGAGTATTCCCACCCTGAGAACCTGGGGGGAAATGTAAGAGAGTGAAGTGGAAACAAAATGTGTCAGACATAAAGTCTGGAAAGTCCAGTTACTTTTAGCATATAAATAAGTAAAAGCATCATGATAGGCATATAAATTGGAGAGAGATAATAGTGTCATAAAGCAGGTATAACAAAGTAAACAGGATAAACAAAACAGGACATGCATTGTGCTTCTTTAATACTTTTCTCTACACTAATATTAGTATAACCAGAACAAGATGATCCCAACAAGTACAAGATGGTAGATGTAGGTGTACTTCTAGTGAGAGGTTTACCCCATACAATAACAGGCCGCCCAACAGAACTGACGCGTGTTGCCCCCAATGATAATAATGGGCTCCTAAACAAGCAAGACTAGATGTACCCTAATCACTACCCCCAATCAATCAGCTCCCTAACTCGTAAATACCCTGTGCTGGCCCCACAGTAGGATGTATCACCTCCTAAAGTGGCAATCCTTTGTTTACAAGATGTGCACAACCATATCTACTGATGTCACAATGTATTATCTTCCCTAAGCAAGCGAACCCATGCACGCACATGCCTCTGTTGAAATGTGCCATCAACACCCTCACTCAAGTGACCTCTTATAATCCGCTCAGAAGACGTGCCCAGACTCCGACCTAGTTCGGGGTTCCCCGTTTGATACCAAGATGGGTTACTGACTGAAACGGGTTCCGCATAACAAATGATACAAGCTTCCCCCTAGGCTTGCATCCCCACTACTAGGATTTCAATAGGTTATGCCTACCAATTTAATAAGATTGCATAACACCAACAGGTTAAGTTTGTCGGGTTCATATGTACAACCCGTCCCCACATATTTAACAAGATTAACTTAACCCTCCCGCTGATTCAAGCAAGTTTACTTAACCCATACTCAAGTTAACAGGTTCATGTAATCCTTATGGATTCAAACAGGTTAAGCATTACAAGTTCATCACCATTCATTCATTTATGGTTATAATGCGCTAGACCTCCCACATTAACTCTACCACTTGTGGATGCTGGATATGCCGGTTGGGTCCGGGAAGACTTCTTCCACAAGTCGGACTAAACCTTGTGTCTTAGCACCGTTATGTGTACATTTATGCACTTATACCCCTCACGTTAGATTCACCACTTGCGGACGCTGGATATGCCAGGCGGTTCCGGACAGACTTCTACCACAAGTGTAATCTAACCTCGTGCCTAAGCATGATTAAAGTTTCTAATTACTGTAAATCTTGGCATTTTCATTACTAACCAATTACCAGGTTCATTATACCCCAAATCCTCGTCCGATCTGCGATACAAGTTATGACCCAGTTTAAGGTTTAAATCAAGATTTAGAATATGCTTCCAAATCCCAAGTTTTGGCTCAAGGTACAAATTATGCCCAAAATTCCCAATCATGTTTTACAATATGAATTATGCCCAAAAGTAATCATTCCTAATTTCATGCATTGCGTATTTCAGCGTTAGTTTTAGTCTCGAAGGTAGTCCGGCTATAAAAAAAGGGAAAGAGGGAGAGAAGAGAACAAGAATAGGAATAGTAAATAAAACTGGCATAAGATGACATAATTAGGAAAAATAACATAATAGGCATAAGGTGACATGATTAGGAAAACTATCAGAATAGGGATATCATGAATAGGCATATTAGCACTAATCAATAGATTAGGTGTACAAGTAATGGTAGATCTATTATGATTCAGGTTACCAACGGGCATAGGCTTAGATTCAAAATTATAAACACGTCAAGATTACATCTTACATGTTTATATCTAAAAGCAACATAAAATCACTGTGATTGGATCTAAAGAACAGAGAATTGATTGTAGATGTTGTAGCATAGATCCTTGAATAAGTACAACTTGTTGTCGAAGAAGAATAGACTAGATCAAACTAAGTTGGGGCAGCACCTCGTTGTCTCCATTGTTTTGGGTGAATAAAAACAATGAGAATGAGGTCCTATTTATAGCCTAGGGTAAACAAATCTAGTCAAGAAACGAGTCTATGTTCAGAAACTGAATTCTGTCTAGATCTTGGGGGGTCGACATGGGTGTCGACTCCCCTATTATGGGTTCGACCCATGGGTCGATACCCACAGGGCACGGGGTCGACTCCCAACGGGACGAATTCCCACGCCTTCCCACCTCTGGTTTTTGGATTATTTTGAATTCTGGATAATATTTGTTTACATATATTTCTCTTATACGTATACAAACTTCTAGGCTTAATAAATTCCTCATACGATGTCCGTTTTACGCAAACTTGGTGTCTATCTAAAGCAGAATTCCAAGATGAACGCAATGGCATAGTCTATTTTACTTATTTCCAAATATTTAATTAAGTATTTATTAATTTTTCATTTTAATGTGTTATAAAATTGCGGGGTGTTACATTCTCCCCTACTAAAAGGATTTCGTCCCCGAAATCTCCAAGTTAAAAAGAATGTATATCCTAACATCTGTAACGACCCGCAAATTTAGCGACTTTGGGTATCCGATATACGACACATATCGAACATCAAGAGTCGAAAATAACGGGTTGTTAATGAAAGAAGTTAGAGGGTGAGGAAAGATAAGATAGAACTAATAGAATAGAAGAAGAAGAAGAACATCATCATCAAAGTAAACACGAATCTCACAGCGGAACGAATAAAATATAACATAACTTTTGAAATACAAACAGTATATGTATACAATAGCACTTATCAGAGTACAACACTTACAACACAGCGGAAATAATAATAGCTATAGAACCCTGAAGCCTCCTGCTCTAGCTCTTCAAGTATATCTGTAAAATCCCGACTACTTGACTGCCCGTACAAATTAGGCACCCAAGAGTTTAGGGAATCAAAACAAAATAAACTCCGGGTCAGTCATGGGACTGGTATGAGTAAAAAAGTTTGAACAAGTAAACGATATCTCATAAGACCACGCCGTATAACGGAACAGGTTTTCCCCTTATGAGAATCCAAAATATCTTATATCAAAAACCTTTTGATATTATAATAATGTCTATCAACCACAATATAATAATCATCTAGCAGAAACACTTTCGTCTCACGTTCTACATATATAGTATACAATCAAAACCGCAAGCACGTATTGGGTAATGGATTTCCAACTATGACAAGGTATGGAACCACCTTCCGATCAGTGTACTCTAGGAACGATACACTGGAGTTCAACAAGAACATCTTGCAACTCAGCCACACATGACCGACCACTCATTTCGCTTGAGTGTATCGAATGTACATCACCAACGGTTGAGATCAGCAACCGTTCCCGTATATATATATATATATATATATATATATATATATATATATATATAGGACAACATTGATAGATTAAAGAAGTAAATGAATATTCTCTAGATAGGTGATTATACACCCTACTTCGGTGCGACCGACTTAGCCATGCTGCCTGCCCGATTTTTGTCATTTACCGGATGTGAGGCTAGAGGTTACGACTACTTTCCATTCATTGATAACACGATCACTTTGAATGCCACATTATCAAATCCGTTAATCATTAATTGGTTTACACAAATATTCTAGATGTTATGCTAAGGGAATAAACCGTTGCAACCATATATATTTATACAGACCAACCCATTCGATCCTTGGAAATACTCTGTCAGACACTCGTCCATATACGTTCGTTCTGGGACTGAACGAAACCGAAGGCACTATTCAGTACATCCATCTTAGTCCACTGTTATCTAAGATTTATACAACAGCCCTTGCACTTTACTCCGTCTTCAATATATTCAACATACTTGATTCACAACGCTTATGCCAATATAGAGTGGTTCTTCGGATAATAATCCAACCGGTCTCTCCATATTTACAACATAAATATGGTCAAAACTTGATAGTCTGTGATTTAACTATCAAATGAAAACATGTCGGTGTACAAACAACGATCTTAATTCCAAATGGAATTATCGATCAAATCATCCAACATATAAATATATATATTCATATTCATATTTCCTTATTTTCTGTGATTAGAAAATATACGTTATTAACATTGGAAAACATTTCCAATCTTCATTCACGCATTACTAACATTCCACAACTATTAGTCCCTACCTGTAAACTAGTAAGAGAACAATTCTCTAAGTATAAACCACGAAGGCCGAAACCAACATCAGATCGATACTCAGAAAACTATTCAACTTACTAATCTCCAGTCAGTTTCTAATTTTTGTTTAACTTCACTTCTTAATTTCTATATTCGATTAACCCCTTTTGATAAACTACATTTAATTAACTCCTTTTGATAAACTATGTTTGATTAACTCCTTTTGATAAACTACGTTTTCCATTACAACTATTTCCTTTTTATAACGTTTACTTACCGTTACAAATATTTCCTATTTATAACTTCTATTTACCGTTACAAATATTTCCTATTTTTAACTTCTATTTACCGTTACAAATATTTCCTATTTATAACTTCTATTTACCGTTACAAATATTTCCTATTTATAACTTCTATTTACCGTTACAAATATTTCCTATTTATAACTTCTATTTACCATTACAATACTTCCTATTTATATCGGTTTATTTGTTTTCTAAATAAATATCCCTTTATTCTATTTATTTTCTTAATAAATATTCTCCTTTTCTATTTCTATTTATTTTCTAAATAAATATTCTCCTTTTTTATTTCTATTTATTTTCTAAATAAATATCCCCTATTTATAAAACTCTATTCGTTTTATAAAAAAATTCCTTCTATAAAACCGTGTTCGTTTTATAAATATTCCCTTTTATAAAATCCTGTGATTTTATAAAATTCCTTTATTTCAATATACATTGAAATACTCCTTTTTACATCCCATGGTTTCTTATGATATTTAAAAATATCGAATAACAATGATCAATATCATTCTATCACACATAATCCAGAACAGATTATATTACACATTCATATAACACAATATATGAAAACAGTAAAATAATTGTTGAGGAATCCAGTCGGATTCCTCCAATCTGTATCCCTGCATCCACAGATGTTACACAGTATACTATATATCAATTTCATTCTAATATGAAAAATACTGATACAGAATCACTATTTGATTGACGGTTTTCTATATATAACTATATCTACATTTTCAATTAAATCTATTTAACAATCCAGTTTAACAATCAATATACAGTAGTCAACAAAATAAAGTACAATTTATATTAAAATATAAATTTAGGATAGTTAGTGAGTTTTACTCACATTTCGCGTTAACCGTTAAATAACGATTTGCGTCGTTGAATCAGATGGACAATTTATTTCTCCATAAATTGTAACTAGCTCCAATTCGTTTCCAGTCTTCACGGTTTGTAGTATTCATTGATGTGGTTCCAATGTGCCAGTTTTCGTCAGATTCCAAATAAATCAGCCCATCTCTTCTTCCAAAGGCCCAGGCCCTTTTGTTTTCATCTCTTCCAAAACAAAAACAACAATCTGCCTTATTCAGTCTCCCTCCGCTTAAACAATATAGCTCAATGCAAAACTGAACAACATACTGCACTTCATATGTGAAAAACCCTTCTTTTCTTTTCTTTTTCTTTTCTTCCTTTTCTCTATTTTATTACATCTAGGCTTCACACTATATTTCGGCCCATCACCATTTAAAGACACAATACGCACGCGAATCCCTCTTACCCAATAACTAAGAATACCCACTCCCAGTATCCTTCTCCTTAACTTAAACAGTTGCTTTCGGTTTTTAACTCCACGTCACTTTAGTGCAAACCGCCACCAACTCATCACCATAATTCCACACCAAAAATGTCATTCCTAATTCGAACTGTTGTTGAACCCGTACACAGCACCCATCAATGGCCGATGATTTCTCTCCTAGTCGCCTTCTCCTTTCAATTAAAACCACATTAAAAATTACCACTACACTCTCCATCTAAATCTCAATCAATCCACACCAGTATTAAACCCGAAAGCTTCACTTCTAGGTCCCCTTCACGCACCATTCACACTCTCCAGAAAACACGTTCCCCTCCCCTCTTCACATCACACTCACGTACTTCCTCTACGCTACGCAACTGCAAACCACTACCATCGCATTCCACATACACACAGCTCCTCACCTCCAAGTGCTTCACAGTAAAAGGGACGACCCCCTCATACTCCCTGAAATTCACAGCAACTCGAGGTCCGACTTCAAAGATCCACCGCCTCCCACCAACTCAAACAGCTAACCCACGCTGTATCAGCTTTTCCTTGTACCACTCTTCAAACTCCGCCATTCACGAAATCATCACCTTCCGGTTCATCTTCCCCATTGACCAAACTTCCACCGCACTTCAGTCAAACGCCGAAACCCCACTCCATATGACCTCACTCAACCCGGCTAAGCACAGTACCTCCATCCCATAAACGCACAGTCAGTACATCTTCCATCTCAACCCCTCTATCATTCAAAGCTCGCACCTGAACTGCCTTATCACTTCGCTGGAACGAAACCGTGAGCAAGAAGAAATCAACCTAGCTCCACGAAACCAGCTTTAGATTGAAGCATACCTCATTAGGATAACATATATATAGGTTTTAGTATTTAAGAGATTTTACTAGATTTCTTCTTGAATTTTCTTTGCAGCGATTTGCTTGAGGAAGAGATTTAGCTGGCGGCTGCGAAAATTGATGAGCACGAGCGGTTCTAATTAGGTTTAGAAATGTTTGCATTTATAGGAGATTATATATATTATTAATTTAGTTTAGGATGTACGTGGAGTTGTTTTTAGGCTATGAGAACGGTTGGCTGAGAACAAAACAATGCGTGGCCTCCCTTAGGTCCACAAACACTTAGGATATTTTGTATTGATATTTCGGTGACCCCTCTATATGAAGTTATGTTCTCATCCGGATGGCCAACGACAGAAATAAAAAGACCAATGAGACAAGCAATGTCCCACGATTCCAAAAATATAAAAATATCAGTAGTTTGACTCATTCTGTGAAATCTCCAAAATTACAGATTAAGGGTGCACGATAATTTAATTAAATTATATTCTTTTTAGTCTTCTAAAAATTCCTACGGTCACATACAATATCCAAAAATCATGAAAATTGACATGTAGCTACAGTTTGACATTATGGACCCAATGAAACTTGTTTCGTCTAATTCCGACTTCGTTTGCTCACACAGCGTATTTTTAAAGGTCCAATTATCGATTGTTTCTCACATTAAAAATCCGTACGGCTACATACTGTCTCCAAAAATTACGAATTTTTTTATCTAACAATTATCTAATATTTCGGATCTATTAAAATTGGTTTCGTCGAATTCGGAGGTCATTTGCAAAAACAACTATTTTCTAAGGCTCTAATTAGACCGTTTTAAATATAAATATATTTAAAACAAGTCTAATTAAATATTAATAAATTAATATTATCGTATATATTCACAATAGAATATCATACGACTCCAGGATAATTATATATTCCATATTTCAAGTCTAGATTGAATCGATATTCAATTTATATTGAATATCCTTTTATAACGTATATAAAGCGTTACGAATTATATACGAATTCCATAGTGACTATTTTAAATTTTGATTTGACCATACTTACAATCTATACGACGAAATCTTCATTTTTCTCTTTCACTAGAAAAATATAGCTTAACAGATTCGTACGTTTCTTGTTTCACAGAAATCCGACTTATAACGAATTCTGTATATTCAGTTGAAGTTCACATCGCCAAATAACGAACTGCCGCGTCGTTACGGGCTCGATTATAATTATTATTATAATTTATACGTTCAACTGTCGTTTATTTAATATATTCGTTATTTAAATAATTAAATAACTTCATTATTCGACCGTTCAAAAATGCGGGTCATTACATTCTTCCCCCCTTATAATAATTTCGTCCTCGAAATTGCTAAGCTAGGAAAATGTTACTAACTCTACTAACTAGATTTAAACATCTATTAGTTTACCTCTCAACTTTAATTTCAACTGAACCATTTAATTCAAGTTTAATTATTAATTCACTCCGACTTACTAAAATTTTCAAAAATCATGAAAATTTTCTAACGCCTTAAATTTTCGGAAAATTTCGCCATAACCTCCTTTGTATTGGTCGATATAACAAATCACAACTCGCCTCTCTAGGCCTTCTCCAACCCAAAAGAAAATCAAACAGCCAAGCGGCTTGCCAATTCAGCTCATAAAATCCAAACTCATATATAAATTAAACTTGTACCTTTTTGTCGGCACATCATTATATTCCTACCATCTGTTATCAACTCAACATATATTAATGTTATTCCAATCAACTCAAATCGATTTATTCTCAAATCCAACCATTCGGTTATATCTAAACTAAATTCCATTTGAACTCAAATCTCAAATTTCAAATTCTTAACTCATCAACACAATTCCATTTCAGATTATTCTCTAATCAAATTCAGTTTCACTTAACTTAGTTCAAGTTAATTTCTAATTTATTTATTCACTTTAACCATCGCATTCTATTTAACTTCATTAGTTAAATTTTAAATTCCAGAATTTAAATTCCTGGGCTATTTCAAATCAATTTGAAATCGTAACACCAATTCAAAACATTTGAATTTCAAAACAACTTTTTTTCCCAAAAACAAAACCTTTGGTAGTAATCCGTCACTTAGAAACTCGAAAATGAACACCGATGATGTATCGATCAATCATCGGAATCTATTGTCCAGCGATCAAGGTGAGTTCAATACTATATCATTTCTAAAACCATTTAAACATTTCCATTTTGAAATCAATTCAAAATCTCCCAGGAACTTAAAATTTCCTTATTTAATTCCAATTCTGATTTAACTTCGGATTTACTTCATCCTATTTCATATACTTTACTTACATGAATTCTGATTGGTTATTTATAACCATTTCATTTTTTTAATCTTTATTCGATTATAATATCAACCAACACAACCAATATATTATATCAAAATATATTCGGGTAAAATTATTCCATTTACCCTCTTTCAAAGCATACCATGACGGTTCATCGTATTCGAGTGTTTAGTAATCCCTATCGATACAGTGGATCAAACTGATCGACCAGAATTCATAAACAACTCAACCAATAAAACTCCACAATATAAAATCATTTTATATTGAATAACAAATACGTTCACTCGTATATATACACTTAACTCAATCTAGGATATTACTAATCCCATCTCTACTGAGTTACGCCACAGAGCCAAGGTATTAACTAAACCTCGCTCTGATACCAACTGTAACAACCCGCAAATTTAGCGACTTTGGATATCCGATATACGACACATATCGAACATCAAGAGTCGAAAATAACGGGTTGTTAATGAAAGAAGTTAGAGGGTGAGGAAAGATAAGATAGAACTAATAGAATAGAAGAAGAAGAAGAACATCATCATCAGAGTAAACACGAATCTCACAGCGGAACGAATAAAATATAACATAACTTTTGAAATACAAACAGTATATGTATACAGTAGCACTTATCAGAGTACAACACTTACAACACAGCGGAAATAATAATAGCTATAGAACCCTGAAGCCTCCTGCTCCAGCTCTTCAAGTATATCTGTAAAATCCCGACTACTTGACTGCCCGTACAAATTAGGCACCCAAGAGTTTAGGGAATCAAAACAAAATAAACTCCGGGTCAGTCATGGGACTGGTATGAGTAAAACAGTTTAAAACAGTTTGAACAAGTAAACGATATCTCATAAGACCACGCCGTATAACAGAACGGGTTTTCCCCTTATGAGAATCCAAAATATCTTATATCAAAAACCTTTTGATATTATAATAATGTCTATCAACCACAATATAATAATCATCTAGCAGAAACACTTTCATCTCACGTTCTACATATATAGTATACAATCAAAACCGCAAGCACGTATTGGGTAATGGATTTCCAACTATGACAAGGTATGGAACCACCTTCCGATCAGTGTACTCTAGGAACGATACACTGGACTTCAACAAGAACATCTTGCAACTCAGCCACACATGAATGACCACTCATTTCGCTTGAGTGTATCGAATGTACATCACCAACGGTTGGGATCAGCAACCTTTCCCGTATATATATATGGGACATCATTGATAGATTAAAGAAGCAAATGAATATTCTCTAGATAGGTGATTATACACCCTACTTCGGTGCGACCGACTTAGTCATGCTGCCTGCCCGATTTTTGTCATTTACCGGATGTGAGGCTAGAGGTTACGACTACTTCCCATTCATTGATAACACGATCACTTTGAATGCCACATTATCAAATCCGTTAATCATTAATTGGTTTACACAAATATTCTGGATATTATGCTAAGGGAATAAATCCGTTGCAACCATATATATTTATACAGACCAACCCATTCGATCCTTGGAAATACTCTGTCAGACACTCGTCCATATACGTTCGTTCTGGGACAGAACAAAACCGAAGGCACTATTCAGTACATCCATCTTAGTCCATTGTTATCTAAGATTTATACAACAGCCCTTGCACTTTACTCCGTCTTCAATATATTCAGCATACTTGATTCGCAACGCTTATGCCAATACAGAGTGGTTCTTCGGATAATAATCCAACCGGTCTCCATATTAACAACGTAAATATGGTCAAAACTTGATAGTCTGTGATTTAACTATCAAATGAAAACATGTCCGTGTACAAACAACGATCTTAATTCCAAATGGAATTATCGATCAAATCATCCAACATATAAATATATATATTCATATTCATATTTCCTTATTTTCTGTGATTAGAAAATATACGTTATTAACATTGGAAAACATTTCCAATCTTCATTCACGCATTACTAACATTCCACAACTATTAGTCCCTAACTGTAAACTAGTAAGAGAACAATTCTCTAAGTATAAACCCCGAAGGTCGAAACCAACATCAGATCGATACTCAGAAAACTATTCAACTTACTAATCTCCAGTCAGTTTCTAATTTTTGTTTAACTTCACTTCTTAATTTCTATATTCGATTAACTCCTTTTGATAAACTACATTTGATTAACTCCTTTTGATAAACTACGTTTGATTAACTTCTTTTGATAAACTACGTTTTCCGTTACAACTATTTCCTTTTTATAACGTTTACTTACCGTTACAAATATTTCCTATTTATAACTTCTATTTACCGTTACAAATATTTCCTATTTTTAACTTCTATTTACCGTTACAAATATTTCCTATTTATAACTTCTATTTACCGTCACAAATATTTCCTATTTATATCGGTTTATTTGTTTTCTAAATAAATATCCCTTTATTCTATTTATTTTCTTAATAAATATTCTCCTTTTCTATTTCTATTTATTTTCTAAATAAATATTCTCCTTTTCTATTTCTATTTATTTTCTAAATAAATATCCCCTATTTATAAAACTCTATTCGTTTTATAAAAAAATTCCTTCTATAAAACCGTGTTCGTTTTATAAATATTCCCTTTTATAAAATCCTGTGATTTTATAAAATTCCTTTATTTCAATATACATTGAAATACTCCTTTTTACATCCCAGGGTTTCTTATGATATTTAAAAATATCGAATAACAATGATCAATATCATTCTATCACACATCATCCAGAACAGATTATATAACACATTCATATAACACAATATATGAAAACAGTAAAATAATTGTTGAGGAATCCAGTCGGATTCCTCCAATCTGTCTCCCTGCATCCACAGATGTTACACAGTATACTATATATCAATTTCATTCTAATATGAAATATACTGATACAAAATCACTATTTGATTGACGGTTTTCTATATATAACTATATCTACATTTTCAATCAAATCTATTTAACAATCCAGTTTAACAATCAATATACAGCAGTCAACAAAATAAAGTACAATTTATATTAAAATATAAATTTAGGAGAGTTAGTGAGTTTTACTCACATTTCGCGTTAACCGTTAAATAACGATTTGCGTCGTTGATTCAGACGGACAATTTATTTCTCCATAAATTGTAACTAGCTCCACGTTTCCAGTCTTCACGGTTTGTAGTATTCATTGATGTGGTTCCAATGTGCCAGTTTTCGTCAGATTCCAAATAAATCAGCCCATCTCTTCTTCCAAAGGCCCAGGGCCTTTTGTTTTCATCTCTTCCAAAACAAAAACAACAATTTGCCTTATTCAGTCTCCCTTCGCTTAAACAATATAGCTCAATGCAAAACTGAACAACATACTGCACTTCATATGTTAAAAACCCTTCTTTTCTTTTCTTTTTCTTTTCTTCCTTTTCTCTATTTTATTACATCTGGGCTTCACACTATATTTCGGCCCATCACCATTTAAAGACACAATACCCACGCGAATCCCTCTTACCCAATAACTAAGAATACCCACTCCCAATATCCTTCTCATTAACTTAAACAGTTGCTTTCGGTTTTTAACTCCACGTCACTTCAGTGCAAACCGCCACCAACTCATCACCATAATTCCACACCAAAAATGTCATTCCTAATTCGAACTGTTGTTGAACCCGTACACAGCACCCATCAATGGCCGATGATTTCTCTCCTAGTCGCCTTCTCCTTTCAATTAAAACTACAGTAAAAATTACCACTACACTCTCCATCTAAATCTCAATCAATCCACACCAGTATTAAACCCGAAAGCTTCACTTCTAGGTCCCCTTCATGCACCATTCACACTCTCCAGAAAACACGTTCCCCTCCCCTCTTCACCTCACACTCACGTACTTCCTCTATGCTACGCAACTGCAAACCACTACTATCGCATTCCACATACACACAGCGCCTCACCTCCAAGTGCTTCACAGTAAAAGGGACGACCCCCTCATACTCCCTGAAATTCTCAGCAACTCGAGATCCGACTTCAAAGATCCACCGCCTCCCACCAACTCAAATAGCTAACCCACGCTGTATCAATTTTTCCTTGTACCACTCTTCAAACTCCGCCATTCACGAAATCATCACCTTCCAGTTCATCTTCCCCGTTGACCAAACTTCCACCGCACTTCAGTCAAACGCCGAAACCCCACTCCATATGACCGCACTCAACCCGGCTAAGCACAGTACCTCCATCCTAGAAACGCACAGTCAGTACATCTTCAATCTCAAACCCTCTATCATTCAAAGCTCGCACCTGAACTGCCTTATCACTTCGCTGGAACGAAACCGTGAGCAAGAAGAAATCAACCTAGCTCCACGAAACCAGCTTTAGATTGAAGCATACCTCATTAGGATAACATATATATAGGTTTTAGTATTTAAGAGATTTTATTAGATTTCTTCTTGAATTTTCTTTGCAGCGATTTGCTTGAGGAAGAGATTTAGCTGGCGGCTGCGAAAATTGATGAGCACGAGCAGTTCTGATTAGGTTTAGAAATGTTTGCATTTATAGGAGATTATATATATTATTAATTTAGTTTAGGATGTATGTGGAGTTGTTTTTAGGCTATGGGAACGGTTGGCTGAGAACAAAACAATGCGTGGCCTCCCTTAGGTCCACAAACACTTAGGATATTTTGTATTGATATTTCAGTGACCCCTCTATATGAAGTTATGTTCTCATCCGGACGACCAACGACAGAAATAAAAATACCAATGAGACAAGCAATGTCCCACGATTCCAAAAATATAAAAATATCAGTAGTTTGACTCATTCTGTGAAATCTCCAAAATTACAGATTAAGGGTGCACGATAATTTAATTAAATTATATTCTTTTTAGTCTTCTAAAAATTCCTACGGTCACATACAATATCCAAAAATCATGAAAATTGACATGCATCTACAGTTTGACATTACGGACCCAATGAAACTTGTTTCGTCTAATTCCGACTTCGTTTGCTCACACAGCGTATTCTTAAAGGTCCAATTATCGACTGTTTCTCACATTAAAAATCCGTACGGCTACATACTGTCTCCAAAAATTACGAAAATTTATATCTAACAATAATCTAATATTTCGGATCTATTAGAATTGGTTTCGTCGAATTCGGAGGTCGTTTGCAAAAACAGCTATTTTCTAAGACTCTAATAAGACCGTTTTAAATATAAATATATTTAAAACAAATCTAATTAAATATTAATAAATTAATATTATCGTATATATTCACAATAGAATATCATACGGCTCCAGGATAATTATATATTTCATATTCCAAGTCCAGATTGAATCGATATTCAATTTATATTGAATATCCTTCTATAACGTATATAAAGCGTTACGAATTATATACGAATTCCATAGCGACTATTTTAAATTTTGATTTGATCATTCTTACAATCTATATGACGAAATCTTCATTTTTCTCTTTCACTAGAAAAATATAGCTTAACAGATTCGTACGTTTCTTATTTCACAGAAATCCGACTTATAACGAATTCTGTATATTCAGTTGAAGTTCACATCGCCAAATAACGAACTACCGCGTCGTTACGGGCTCGATTATAATTATTATTATAATTTATACGTTCAACTATCGTTTATTTAATATATCCGTTATTTAAATAATTAAATAACTTCATTATTTGACCGTTCAAAAATGCGGGTCATTACAACATCCATCATCCATTTACTCATCCATCAATCACAGACATCCGTTTTCCTTAAAAGATTTCTATTGCTTATATGAACATATGCAAAGGTGTGTGTATATTTCCCTATACTAATGCAAAAGATCAGGCGGTCTACCGATTCAGTTGACCTCCTTAATGCAATGTATGTTAGTGCCATGAACCCAACATGTATGCAAATAATCCTATTATAACATGTGAGTTCTATATGTGTGTGCAATCATTCATCCAAATGTAATATCCATATGATGATACACCCACTTTCATCCATTAAAAGAAGAAAAATGCACACATATTCATATACAATATGAGATAGATTGAGCCGATCTAGTGCCTAATGTGTGTGTATATGCATCCACGAGCAACCACTAGCAAACACTTGCATCCACTTGCATCCATCAAACATAACATGTCTCTAACACATGTTTACATCCATGAGATTCCTACCTAAAGGTCAAAGATCTGATCAATAGGATATACTTAAATGATAGAAACAAGCATGAATAAAATCTTTGGAAAAAGAAGTTAAGAACATACCCTTGAAAAGAAAAAGGTACGAAGCGCGAATCTTGTCTTCAGTCTCCTAAGTTGCATCCTCTTGGTTATCTCCCCACTATACTTTCATCAACTTGACCTCTCAGTTGCGTAGCTTCTTAACCTCTGATCCAAGAATACGGGTAGGAATTCGTCTAACTATCGCCTCCTGTTCTACCTCTACTTCCTCATGCATACTCGGCTCACCTACTTCTGCAGTATCATGCAAACACTGCCTTAAATGAGAAACGTGGAAAACATCTTGTACGTCGGGCAGTCTCTCTGGTAGCTTTACTCTATAGTCCATTTGGCCAATCCTTTCTATTATGGGAAATGGCCCTACAAATCTTGACGCCTAATTACCTACAGATCCAAAATGAACTACATTCCTCAAAGGTGATACCTTGATGAAAATCATGTCTCCCACCTCAAACTCAATGTCGGTCCTTCTCCTATTTGCATAGGACTTCTGCCTATCCTTCGCTGCCTTCATATGCCTGCGGATAAGATCAATCTTTTTGATGTTTCTCTAACAATCTTAGGTCTAAGTAGAATCCTTTCTGTAGATTCCCACCAAAAAGTCGGTGATCTACAGGGTCGTCCGTACAATGCTTCAAAGGGTGCCATGCCAATACTAGCCTGGTAACTGTTGTTGTAGGCGCACTCTGCTAAAGGAAGATGCTCTTTCCAAGTGCCTTCGAAGTCTAGCATACATAGTCTTAAAAGATTCTCAAGGACTCTATTCACCCTTTCCATCTGTCCATCGGTTTATGGGTGATAAGCGGTGCTCAAATGCAACTGTGTACCTAATGCTTCTTGCAAGCTCCTCCAAAACTCACTGTTGAATATGGGGTTACGATCACTCACAATACTGGAAGGTACTCCATGTAGACGGACTGTCTCATGAAGATAAACTGCTTTCAACCATGCTGCTGTCCTTTTACTCTTAACATGGATGAAACCAGCGTTCTTAGTAAGCCTGTCCACTATAACCCAAATGCTGGTGTTGCCTTTCCTTGATCTAGGAAAACCATCAACGAAATCCATAGAGACGCTCTCCCATTTCATTGTGGGACTTTCAGAGGATGAAGTAAACCACCGGGCATCCTTTGCTCAGCCTTGACTTGCTGACAAATCAAACACCGAGAAACAAATTCCGCTACATCTTTCTTTATCCCAGCCCAAAAGAAAACCCTCTTCATATCCTTATACATTTTATCACCACTAGGATGAATAGTCATCCTAGAATGATGGGCTTCCTCAAGGACTGTCTTCAACAGACTCCCAACTCGAGGAGCACAAAGCCTTCTGTCTCATTGCAACCACCTTCTATCGTCCGTGGAATATCTACTGAGTGACTAGAAGTCTCCCCTTTACTGAGCCTATCCAAGATATCTACAAGCTGTGGGTCCTATCGATGCGAAGTCCATATCTAGTCGAACAGAATAGGTCGCACCTTTAATGATGCCAATAAACCAGGTGTAAACTCAGTGGAGGGTCTAAAATCAGAAGTCGATATAAACTCCAAGCTTTTCCTCTCCACAAACAGAGGACTCAAAGTCGTCCTCTTCCTATTCAATGCGTCTGCCACCACATTACCCTTGCCATGGGTATAAGCAATCTCAAAGTCATAGGATGCTAGGAACTCCATCCCTTTTTGTTGCCTTAAATTAAGATCCTTCTACGAGAACAAGTATTTGAGAGATTTATGATCGGTATACAACTCGAACCTCTCACCAAGTAGATAACGGTGCCAAGTCTTAAGCGTGAATACTATGGCAGCTAACTCTAAGTCATGGGTTGGGTAGTTCTTCTCGTGAACTCCTAGTTGTCTACCTCCATAACATATTATCCTTCCTTCTTACATCAGAACCGCACCAAGCCCTCTACCACATGCATCAGTGTATACTGTGAACGCTTTGTTCCCATCGGGTAAGGTCATGACTAAGCTGTTGTCAGAGCCCTCTTCAATCGCTGAAAAGCATCATCACAATCTATATCCCAAGAAAATGTCAGATTCTTCTTCGTCAGTCTGGTGAGTGGGGTGATATCTTTGCGAAGTCCTTCATGAACTTCCTATAATAGCCCGCTAACCCAAAAAATCCTCACCTCCGTTGCATTCTTTGGGACCTGCCAATCTTGAATTGCAACTACCTTCGCGGAATCTACTGCTATCCCATCTTTAGAGACCATATGCCTAAAAATCTCGCTTCTTTTCTCCAAAAATGACATTTGGAGAATTTCACCTTAAGTTGGTGCACATGGAGAGTTTTCATAACCTCCCTCAACTGTAGGGCATGCTCTTCCTCGTTCTTCAAGAAAATCAAGATGTCATCAACAAAGATCAAAGTGAACTTATATAGAAACTCCTGAAACACCCTACTCATCAAATTAACAAAATAGGCGGGTGCATTCGTCAACCCAAAAGGCATGACGAGCCACTCGAAGAAACCATATGGAGTTCTAAAAGCGGTCTTGTCTATACTGTCCTCGGCCACCCTCAACCGATGAAACCCCATGGCCAAGTATAACTAAGAGAAAATAGATGGACCAACAAGCTTATCAAACAGATCATCTCTCCTCGGAAGTGGGTGCCTCTTCTTCTTAGTGAGTTCATTCAACTCTCTATAATCCACACATAAGAGAAGCGAACCATCCTACTTAATGGCGAATGCCACTGGAGCACCCCATTTAGATACGCTTCACCTAATAAACCCTTTCTCAGTAGCTCCCCTACTTGCTTGCTGAGCTTCTTCCTTTCTCTTGGAGCCATATGGCGCATAGGCAATACAACTAGCTTTGCATTGTCCACCAAGTATATACGGAAATCAATCTCGCGCCTTGGAGGTAAGCCCCAAACCTCCTCAGAGACATCAGGATACTCACAGACTACTGGTATAGATCGTAGATCATCGATAGATGCATCAAACGACTCCAGGAAGCTAAGCATGACAGACACTTTAGGGTCACAAGAAATCTCGAGGGTCCTCCCATGGCAAGTCAAAAGTCTAACGACCCTCCTCTCACAATCCAGAATGGCACCATACATGGGTAGCCAATCCATCCCTAGAATCAAACCATAGCCCATGAAACCAAGCACGTATGCGTCGCACTCAAACTCGACGCCTAACATGGATATTCTCAAACCCGACAAATCATAGAAAGATGAGTCGTACCCCCAATGGGGTTTGAGACAACAACGGGATCCAAAACCATACTAGTACTAAGGTTTAGAGACTCAACCAAAGAATCAATATAAAAGAATGCGAAGAGCCAAAATCAAAAAGAGATATAACTGGATGATTGGAAAGATAAATCAAACCATCAACGAAACTTTCCTACCTTTATCTGGCGCACCGGCCAAGAGAGCATGCACCTGCCCTCCAGAAGATCCTGCCCTTTGACCCTATCCTTGCTTCTTCGGGCAATCCTTAGTAAGATATCCGACTTCTCCACAATGGAAACAAGTGTTTTTTCTTTTCTTGCAATCCTTGATCACATGACCCTCGCATCCGCAATGATGACATTTTCTCTAATCTCGAGCTTTGTCGTTCTTACCGCCCTTCTTTTGTTGCGGTTGTTCTTTCTTGGTCCACACTTTCTTATTTTGTGTTTCCTCAACCTTAGCATCTTTCTTTTCACCTTTATCTTCTTCATGCATTAATGTCATATTAACGAGTTTCTCAAAAGTTGGTCCCATCGGAATTTGAGACATAGCCAACCCATGAAGGGGTTCACTTAATCCTCTAGCAAACCTCAAAGCTTTCTTCTGCGGGGTATCTACTAGTTCCAAACCAAACCTTTCCAATTGATTAAACTTATTAACATACTCTCTAACATACATGCCTCCTTGCTTAAGAGCCAAAAACCTTTTCATTTGCATACTTTGCTCGGCTTGAGAAAGAAAATTCATTTCGAATCTCCGTTGGAAATCATCCCAAGTCTCCATTGGACGCCCTACTTGCGTCAATTCCCACCAAATGAAGCGTCATCTTTCAACTGCCAAACGGCTAACTGAATCTTCCTATGATTGTCAACTTCGAAAATTCCAAACAAATCCTCTATCTCTTTAAGCCAATTCCTTGCCTCTATGAAAATCTCAGTTCCTCGGAATGGCTTCCCGCCCATAGCACATAAATCTTTGCATACCTTAGAGAAATTACCAGTACGTGGAGGAGGAGGAGGAGGAGGAACAACGGCTACAACTGGGGGAAGGGCGTCTACTTGGCCCTCCGCAGGTGTCGTAGCCTCCAGATACCTACGAAACCAAGCCGGTATCTGAATGACTTCAGGAATATTAGGTTCCCTAGACATGTTGAAAAGAAAAGGAAAAAGAGATTCAAACAGAGAATCGAAAGATATTTCATATGGCTTTGGGGAATACGTTTTTCAAAATAGACTTTTCTTTTGAAAATGCTCTCTTTTAAAACCTTTTTGAAAACAATTTTCAAATTCTTTTTATCCTATTTGGTAACCTTTGGCTCTAATAACAAATGTGACACATCACGTCTGTTAATGTTACTCTTTATCAGAATGCATTAAGTTTCGTGAAGCGTTATAGGTAAACAAAAAGAGAAACATTACAAGACAAATATAAAATAATAGCGGAATTAAAACTTTATTTAATAGAAAAGCTTCGTGGTTCAAACCAAATTACATAATAAGTTTAGAATACTGAAAACATAAAACTTTTGTCTTGTATCAAAATCATCATCAGAGTACAATAATTCATAACAAGAGCATAATCCCCAAAATATAGCCATAGTAGAGAAGATATGAAATCAAGCGGTACATCTAAGCAACTCCAAGTAGAATAAAAGAAGAATCCTGATCAAGCTTGAGTGTTCGCACCCTGAGAACCTAGGGGAAACGGAAGAGAGAGGAGAGGAAACAAAATGGGTCAGACATAAAGTCTGGCGAGTCTAGTTAATTTTAACATATAAAGCAACATGACATGCATATAAATTGGAGAGAGATAACAATGTCATAAGGTAGGCATAACAAGGTAAACATGATAAATAGAACAGGACATGCATTGCGCTTCTTAAATACTTTTCTCTGCACCAATACTAGTACAAGAACAAGATGATCCCAATAAGTACAAGATGGGAGATGTAGGTGTACTTCTAGTGAGAGATTTTACCCCATACAATAACAGGTAGCCCAACAGAACTGACGGGTGTTACCCCCAATGATAATAACAGGCTCCTAAACAAGCAATACTAGATGTACCCTAATCATTACCCCCAATCGATCGGCTCCCTAACTCGTAGATACCCCGTGCTAGCCCCACGGTAGGATGTATCACCTCCGAAAGTGGCAATCCTTTGTTTACAAGATGTGCACAACCATATCTACAGATGTCACAACGTCTTATCTTCCCTAGCAAGCAGACCCATGCACGCACATGACTCCGTTGGAATGCGCCGTCAATACCGTCACTCAAGTGACCTCTTAAGATCAGCTCCGTAAGCGTGCCCAGACCCCGACCTAGTTTGGGGTTCCCCGTTTGATACCAAGATGGGTTGCTGACTAAAAAGGGTCCCGCACAATAGATGATACATGCTTCCCTCAGGCGTGCATCCCCACAACTAGGATTTCAATAGGTTATGCCTACAAGTTTAACAAGATTGCATAACCCCAACAGGTTAAGTTTGTCGGGTTCATATGTATAACCTGTCCCCACATATTTAATAAGATTAACTTAACCCTCCCGCTGATTCAAGAAAGTTTACTTAACCCCTACTCAAGTTAACAGGTTCATGTAATCCTTATGGATTCAAACAGGTTAAGCATTACAAGTTCATCACCGTTCATTCATTTATGATTATAATGCGCTATACCTCTCACATTAAGTCTACCACTTGTGGATGCTGGATATGCCGGTTGGGTCCGGGCAGAATTCTTCCACAAGTCGGACTTAACCTCGTGTCTTAGCACCTTTACGTGTACGTTTATGCACTTAGACCCCTCACATTAGATTCACCACTTTTCGACGCTGGATATTCTGGACGGTTCCGTGCAGACTTCTACCATAAGTAGTGTAATCTAACCTTGTGCCTAAGCATGGTTAAATTTTCTAATTACTGTAAATCTAGGCATTTTCATTACTAGCCAATTACCATGTTCATTATGCCCCAAATTCCCGTCCAATCTACGATACAAGTTATTCCCCAGATTAAGGTTAAATCAAGATATAGATTATGCCCCTAAATCTTAAGTTTTGGCTCAAGGTACAAATTATGTCTAAAATTCCCAATTGTGTTTTGCAATATGAATTATGCTCCCAACTAATAATTCCCAATCATTCCCAATTTCATGCGTTCGCATATTTTAGCATAGGCCTAGGCACGAAGGTAGTCTGGCTATAAAAAAAAGGGGAAAGAGGGGGAGAAGAGAACAAGAATAGGAATAGTAAATAAAACTGGCATAAGATGACATAATTAGGCAAACTAACATAATAGGCATAAGGTGGCATGATTAGGCAAACTAACATAATAGGCATAAGGTGGCATGATTAGGCAAACTAACAGAATAGGGATATCATGAATAGGCATATATGCACTAATCAATAGATCAGATGTACAAGTAATGGCAGATCTATTATGATTCAGGTTACCAACATGCATAGGCTTAGATCCAAACTTATAAACATGTCAAGACTACAATTTAGGTGATTATATCTAAAAACAACATAAACTCACTGTGATTTGATCTAAAGAATAGAGAATTGATTGTAGATGTTGTAGCACATATGCTTGAATACGTATAACTTGCTGTTGAAGAAGAATAGGCTAGATCAAACTAAGTTGGGGCAACACCTCATGGTCTCCATTGATTTTGGTTAATAAAAACAATGAGAATGAGGTCCTATATTGAAACACCCCACCTCCGTTAAGGTCACTCACAAAGGGAATGCATTAACTTCGGTGGAGCATTTTAGGTAAATGATGCAGATAAATTACAAGACAGACAAATAAATAGCGGAAAAACTAAATTTATTTCATAAGTACGTGATTCACTTAAAATATTACAACAATTGTCTCAAACCAACTTTCAAATTATTACAACAAAATATCTGTCTTGAACTAAAACATAAAGAAGCATTAAAACAACAATAAGGCAGCATAAATCCCCGATAAGAGAGTATCCAAAGCCATAGCCCAAGGAAAAAGATTCCAAGCAATACATCTACTCTCTTCATCCTGGAAATGATCCGATCTAAGCTCAAGCATCTCCCCCGGGGACCTTGGGGGGGAACGGAGGAAAAGAAGACAAAAGAAAATGGGTCAGACATGAGTCTGGTAAGTCTAGTGACTATTTATCATGTAAACAAGAAAAGGTTTATGACAGGAATAAACTGAATCTAGGTCAACAACCTAGAAATAAGATAATAAGGCTGAATATGCTATCGCACTCATTTCACTTCCCTGCACCACCTAACTAGTGTCCCAACTAGTAATCTATATAAAATGATTGTATTGTAATGTAATCCCAATCCCCGCAATTGTGGTAGCCTTCAGGTGTACATCTATCGTGAGGATTCCACCTCAATCTGCCTAGTTGCCATGAACATGCTAGATGTACCCTTACTACCCTATCGATCGTCTCCTTACTCGTATTAATTTTTCCTTGTGTTTGTGTCAATCGGTCCTCTCTTGCGTGTAGATACCCTATGCTGGTCCCACCATAAGGTGTATCAATCCTTATGATAGCAAACCGACACAATTCAAGATGCATAGTGTATAACTACTGGTACCCAGTGCCTGCTTTTTCCCACTCTGGAGTATGTGCACGCCCGTAAGCCATCGGAACATACACTGACGTACCCCTTGCAACTGTTTTGACTACTTATAATCAGCCCAATAATCGTGCCCCACCCTGCCTAGTTCAGGGTACCTTGATACATCTATGTGGATTACTGCTGAAATGGGTCCCCATCACTAGGGTTTCCTACTGGTTAAGTTTGTGGGCCTATATATACAAATATTACCCACCTACACGAGATGTACTTAACCCTCCCACCGATTCAAGCATGTTTATTTAATGGTTAAGTTTTATGGGCCTATATTTACTAATATTACCCACCAACCCGATATGTACTTAACCCTCCTTCTGATTCAAGCATGTTTATTTAATGGTTAAGTTTTGTGGGCCTATATTTACTAATATTACCCACCAACCCGATATGTACTTAACCCTCCCGCACATTATGCCATATTGGTTAAGTGTTGTCCATTCATGTTAACTTAACCCACCCATTCATCATGTCATGTTGGTTAAGTGTTTCTTATTAACTTAACCCTCCTTACTTAGCATGTTGGATTGGTTAAGTGTTTCCTATTAATTTAACCCCATTCGTCCATCAAGTTATATTGGTCAAGTGTTTCTTGTTAACTTAACCCCACATGTTCATCGTGTTGTATTGGTTAAGTATCATCAATCAATTCAAGTTACTTAACCCACCTACTTGTCATGTTACTTTGGTTAAGTGTTGCCTTCTTGTGTCAACTTAACCCTACCATAAATCAAGTTATATTGGTTAAGTGTTGCCCACTTGATTTAACTTAACCTTACCACAAATCAAGTTATATTGGTTAAGTGTTCCTTATTACTTAACCCTACCCATTCATCATGCTATACAGGTTAAGCGTTTCCTATTAACTTAACCCAAGTCATTCATCTCGTTATATTGGTTAAGTGTTGCCCTCTCATTTTAACTTAACCTTTCCACAAATCAAGTCATGTTGGTTAAGTGTTGCCCTCTCATTTTAACTTAACCTTACCATTCCTGTCTTAGCTTTAATTCATTTATTAAAGCACCAACCACTCACATTAGACAGGTATTGTTGCGGTTACTGGATGTGTCGGTCGGGTCCGGGCAGTTTTACACCGCATCTCGGTCTAACCTCGGGTTCTCTTGGGCTTGATGCACTAACCTCTCACATTAGATATATATTGTTACGGTTGCTGGATGTGCTGGGCGGTTCCGAACAGTCTTACACCGTAACTCAATCTAACCTCGGGTTAGGCATATTCGTCTTTTTCTAAATTTACATATTTACCTTTTGTGTTTATATGTAAATTATTGCCATTCAAGTCATGCCCAATTCCTCTGTAAATCATATTCATAATTTTTGGTATATAGATTATGCCAATTTTATGCCACTAATCATTCATTTATTTATGGGCCAAATTATGCCATTAATATGAATTTAAGGTTTTCCCAATGTTACCCTCGTCATACATTCGCACAATTCACATAGAATGTTAGGCTCGTAGCTTAGCCTAACTTATAAACAAAACGGGAAAGAAGGGAGCATGTACCATTCACACAACATAAAATAATAAGGAACTAACTAAACATGTGTCATGTAAACGTGGCATAATATAATGAACTTGCATTTTTGGATCCAACTAACATGAGTCTTTAAACATATGAGATTACCCAAATCCAACTAGGCATGTAAATGTAAACTTTTATTTTGGGTCTAATGAACATAAACCTTAAGCATATAGAATTGCACAAGTTCAACTAGACATGTGAATGTAAACTTTAATTTGGATCCAATAATCATGAATCTTAAACATATGGAATTACACAGGTTTAACAAGGCATGTAAATATGAACTTTTATCTTGGATCCAACAAACATGAATCTTAAGCATATGGTTTTACACAAGTTTGACAAGGCATGTAAATAAGAGCTTTAATTTTGGATCCATTTTTCATAGATCTAAATGTGAATCTAAACATAATACATGTCTTAGCCTAACAATTTGCATGATTCAATAAACATAGATCTAAATGTAGATCTAAACATAATACATATCTTAGCCTAATAACTTGCATGATTTAATAAACATAGATCTAAATGTAGATCTAAACAACTTGCATGATTCAATAAACATAGATCTAAACAACTTGCATGATTCAATAAACATAGATCTAAATGTAGATCTAAACAACTTGCATGATTCAATAAACATAGATCTAAACAACTTGCATGATTCAATAAACATAGATCTAAATGTAGATCTAAACAACTTGCATGATTCAATAAACATAGATCTAAACAACTTGCCTGATTCAATAAACATAGATCTAAATAACTTGCAAGATTCAATAAACATAGATCTAAACAACTTGCATGATTCAATAAACATAGATCTAAACAACTTGCATGATTCAATAAACATAGATCTAAATGTAGATCTAAACAACTTGCATGATTCAATAAACATAGATCTAAACAACTTGCATGATTCAATAAACATAGATCTAAATGTAGATCTAAACAACTTGCATGATTAAATAAACATAGATCTAAATGTAGATCTAAACAACTTGTACATAACATGAAAAGTCACCGTATTTACATAATATACGATTGGTTTAACATCAACATATAACCACAATAATCTCACAAGCATATACGATAGAATCGTTACAAGAATAGGCATAAATCAGCATCGTCATTATCTTACAACTAGGAATTACTCTAGTTTTCATTTTATTACCAATCACAACTTTTAATCGTTCACATGTAAACAATAACTGGACTTACAAAGAAAAGAAAGTCTTATTTTTCTGGGATCTGTTTTTTGAATTTGAAAAGCAATCCCTTGAAGAAGACTATCAATTTTTCTAAGTAAGTTTTGATTCGTAGCTTTATTTTTGCTTTCAAGTTGAAGAAGGAATGGTGGCTAAACTAGAACGATCATGGACGGCATGGTGGCTCCTTGGAATGAATTTGTGTGATTTAGGGTTTGAGGATTATGGTTGCTTTTATAGAAGTTAAATCTTATGCGAGCCATTAGATCGTTTTAGGAGCAATCAGAGCTATCCAACTAAAGCAATGTGTCACTCGGCCAATCATAGCATGACACATAAGCCCTAACACCTCAGAATTTGTCACAAAGCCAATCAGAGAAGGCCACGTAAAAAAGACAATCCTTGACCAACAAAAAATGCGCCACGTGTGCCACATGATGCGTACACGTCATATATATGTATATGTATATATATGTATATTATATATATATTCTTTTTATCTATCTTCCCAATTAACCATTTTCACACTAAACCACTTTTTGAACTGCGTTCACACTAAGCCACTTTTTAGTCATTCCCCTAAAACAGAAATATGGCGTTGGCGGGGATCGAACTCTGTACCTCTTGTATGCAAGTCACATGTTCTAACCAAATGAGCTACTAAGTCTTTTGCTTACAAACATTAGAACAATGCTAAACATTATTCTTTTCTCATTTTTCTTTTTCATGTTTTGCTGCAATATTTAATTTAAAGATATCTTCTTCATACGGAGTCCAATTTATGCAAACTCGGACTCTATCTCAAGCAGAATTTCGAGATGAACGCAATGGCGCAACCCGTTTCACCTATTTCTTCTATTAAAAATTAAGTATACTTTAATTTGTTACTTTGACATTCACCGAAAATATGGGGTGTTACATATATATAGCCTAGGGTCAACGAATCTCATCAAGAAACGAGTCCACGTTCAAAACTGAATTCTACCCAGATCTCGGGAGGGGGGGTTCGACATGGATGTCGACATCCCTGTTGTGGGGTCGACCCATAGATCGACACCCATAAGGAATGGGGTCGACCCCCGATGGGTCGAATTCCCGTGCCTTCCCGCCTCGGGTTTTCGAATTATTTTGAATTCTGGATAATGTTTGTTTACATATATTTCTCTTATACGTATACAAACTTCTAGACTTAATAACTTCTCCATACGATGTCTGTTTTATGCAAACTTGGTGTCTATCTTAAGCCGAATTGTGAGACGAACGCAATGACATGGTCCATTTTACTTAATTCCAAATTTTTAATTAAGTATCCTATAATTTGTCATTTTAATGTGTTATAAAATTACGGGGTGTTACATTGACCCACTTTGGATAAAAAGGATGTGGTTTGTTCGTATTAAATGGCTCGGATTTTATTTATTTTGATCTGATGGGCATGGTTCTTCTGAGCACCCATAAATAAACAAGTAGGGACTAGCCTCCAACTCATATTTTCTAAGAGCGTGCCGGAGCTCTGCCATTTTTTTTCTCCTCCAAAATTTTCATAAATTAAATATGTATTAGTTTTAGGATTTATTATTCATTCAAGATTTGAAGAATAAGATTGTAGATCTAAGCAAAGATGTCCATATCATCTGTCCGATAAATCTATACACCTGAATTGATAAGAAAGCAGAGTAGATCCAAAATATTTGAGCGCAAATCTCAGGTGAATGGATTGAAATTATATATTCCGATAATGGTATATTGTATCGTTTCATTCGTATTGGAATTTTACAATATGTTCTTTATCTTCGTTTTTCCCCTCTTCTGCATCATAATATATAACTTATATTAAATTTAGTTATGCGCAAATTGATTGAATTGTGGTTATACGCAAAAGAATTAAATTGTGGTTAGGCACAAAAATAATTAAATTGTGATTATGTGCAAAATTAATTGAATTGTGATAATGCGCAAAATTGATTGAATTGTAATTAGGCGTAAATTTATTTAAATTGTGGTTACGCGCAAAGTAATTGAATTGTGGTTAGGCGCAAATTAAGTTAATTGGGTTCTGCGCAAATTAATGGGAATTGTAATAAAAAGGGGAAAACTTAATGATTGGGGGCTAAATGAATGTATTATGCCAAAAGTGTAATAAATGGGAAATATGAAAGTAGACAAACTTGGTAAGGCTTACTAAATTAATGTGACAAAGATTTATATGACATAAACAAGGTTATATATAATAAATTTATAGCAAAAATGATAAGTTTGAGAATTTTTATGTTATTTGTAAGATATGACCTTTTAGATTTAAAACGGAAATAATGCATAAATTGTAGGGATTGAAAGAAAAAGGCGTATAAACCCAATTGTTTCCAATTTTAATGTAATTATGCAAAAAAAAAAGGTGAAATAAGTTAGAGACAGGAAGTAATGTATGACAACTAAATTAGGAGTTTGTAGTAGTCTACATTGATTGGTTAGGAAAAGAGGGATATATTTCCATATTTTGGTTTTTAAAAGAAATGGAAAACATAATTGCAAGTTTAAATAAAAAATAACAATGTGTATTAGTACGAAATAAGGATTTTGTTGTATTGCGCACTGTTCAATAGCCTAAAAATATTTGAAAGAAATGTCTTGCAATTATGGGTTTGCATTACGGTAATTACCTTAAGCTATGGAAATATATTTTTCTATAGTTTTAATAACCAATCAATTAGGAATAAGTCTAATTTCTTAAAGAATAAATTATAAAAACGGAAATAAACAAGGGTAACATTGGTGAAAGGTATTATATAGAGAAAAAGGAATAAGAAACCTATGAAATATGTAATGAACGGGGAATGTAACTTATTACAATAAATCATATAAAACGGGAATGTAATATAATAGGTAGGATTGTCTTAGGGACAAATAGGATTATAACATACAGGTTATAATTAAAAGATGAAATGAAAAGTAAGAGGCTTATTATAAATGAACTTAAATTATGGGAAATAAATTTAATAAGCAAACTCACGATTATAGTTGTGGTAATATTATAACCAGGTTATAATTAAATGGAAAAAAGTAGAGTAAGATTATTATTAACAAACTCGTAATTGAGGAATTAAGTTCAACATATATAATAATAAGCAGTGATCTATTCTGACAGTGAAAGCTGATTAGGAAAAATAAGTAGCCAACTAAAGCTAATAAACAAATAACTTGAATGCAGAATAAACAAGTAAATATTTAAGTTAATTAGCAAGGTGGTAAGTAAAATAAGCGTGTAATCGAAGATTAGACATAGGGTCTAATAATGTAATGATAAGATGCGCTTGGACCAATCCGTACATATATGGGGATGAAGAGCTCAACATGGTAGATCATTGTGGATGTCTGGAAGAGCACGTCCAATTTATTACTCTATGGGTCTAGAAGGAAGTGCGGGATTTCTATAAGACATAAGGATACACCGAGATGACCCTCTGTGGTAGGCCTAATGAAGCGATACCCATAGAGACATGGTCTGTACAGTTTCATCAAGTGAGTATGTCTTGGTTGTTTGATGATGGACATCCTAAAGACTAATTGGGATCATCTTAGGATGATTCGGCGGCTGCTTCAAAGGGGGAGACTTCGTGGTCAGGACCCAACAAAGGATAGTATGTCTGGAAACCTGTCATCGTCAGTCGGAGCGTGTGCTGGAAAGACCGGAAATAAGCCAAGAGGCCAATAATCTTTTACTATCGAGTTATTGGATGGGGAATCACATGTTTGTTTAGATTGAATGGTAAGGGGTCATTTAGCTCTTTGAATAGTCTTTCATTAGTAGGGGTATGGTGGGGCCTTGGAGAACCACCGGAAGAGATAAACCTATCTTTGGATATTTGTACTGTAGGCATAACGAAGCTATCCTTTACAGATATGTGTAAATCCCCCAATTGAGTTCCGTGGAGGAACTCAGGGATTAGGGCTCCCTTATGGCGCAACGATAGAGGCTTATTCGCTTTCACAACATAACCTTGTATGCTTTCATGGCGTAGCGTCGGAGGTCTAATAGTTTTCATAGTACGATGTTATGGACCACTCGAGGAGCGTACTATCGAGAGTACCTGGGTATATTGAGCATATAGCTACGTATATGTTATTTATGAGGTTAATCTATTAGGGAGTAGATGAGTATGATTTATACAGAAAAATCAAAAGTATATTGTGAGATAAACCTGAATAACTTAATAGATATGAACTAGTGATAGAATGATATAAGTAGTGTTATTTATAGAAAGTATAATTTGTTCGTTTTCCAGAACTTTTGTTCTGACCCCCTCCTTATAACAAACCCTCAGTTTAGAGGGTGGTTGAGATACTGCAGCTTAGAAACACTTGTTAGATAATGTCATCATATTGGTAAGTGTTTATCTACTATTATATTTTATTCCCTTCCTTATGAGATTTTTATTGCGAGCTCTGGTATATTTATCTTTGAGTTTTTGCAGGATAACAGACAAACCAACTCGAGCTTCGATAGATTTGGATTTTTGAAAAAAAATCGGGTTTGTCGAAATTCGGTTGTTATAATTGTCCTAACCATTGCCTTATATAAGAATTAGACCATCAAGCAATTAGATGTTATTAATGCTTTCTTGGATGGTGAATTTCAGAAAGAAGTGTTTTTGGAGCAACCTAAGGGGTTTAAAATTCAGGGAAAAGAAAGCCTGATGTGCAAACTCAGTAAAACAACATATGGGCTCAAACAAGCACCCATAGTTCAGTTTGACAAGCTAAAAGCAACTCTATCTAGACTGGGATACAACCCAACAAAATAAAACAACTCATTATTTGTAAAATTTATCAACAATACCATTACCTATATACTAATATATGTCGATGATTTTTTAATTACAGGTTATAGTATTAAAGAAATAAGGAGCATCACAAAACATTTAAACAAGGAATTCTCTATAAAAGACTTAGGCAATATATCATACTTTCTTGGAATAGAGATCACCAGAAATTCAAAGGATGGATTACATCTTAACCAAAGAAAGTGCATCTCGAAAATTCTCACTAGGTCAAAAATGAACAAAGCCAATTCTCTGCCAACACCTACAGTTAGCAGTTCACATCTTAGCAAAGAAAAAGGAGAACCCATTGAAAATGAAAGGCAGTACAAAAGCATAGTTGGTGGTCTCTAGTATCTCACTATCACAAGACCAGACATTACGTACAATGTACATAAAGTAAGTTAGTACATGCACAAGCCTCTTGGTGATCACTGGGTTGCAGTAAAAAGGATCTTAAGGTACCTAAAAGGGAATATTGATCAAGGCCTACGCATGAAAACAAACAGAGTTCTAATTATAATAGGATATGCCGATTCTAATTGGGCTAATGACAAAGATGATAGAAAATATATAACCGGATATTGCATTTTTCTAGGAAAAAAAACATATTTCATGGTGTACAAAGAAATAATCAACTGTCTCCAGATCTAGTGCTGAGGCCGAATACAGAAGTATAGCAAGTGTCACATCAGAGATAATGTGGATTCAATCACTTCTAAGTGAGCTAAAAGTTGAAATCAATGGCAAGGATATAATTTGGTGTGATAATCTAAGTATTATAGCTTTTACAGCTAACCCAGTACTACATTCTAGGGTAAAACATATGGAATTGGACACCTATTTCGTTCTAAAGCTGATAATGAAGTACAAAATTCAAATAAATCACGGACCTTCTACTTACCAAGTAGCAGACATTTTGATGAAGCCACTACAGTACTTCATCAAACACAGAGCCCATCTCTGCATCGGTAAATCCAATCAAGATCTACTCTCTGAAAAGCACTTTGGCATACCGAAAGCTACTACAACCCATTAAAATGATGAAATAAAGCCGATCCAAGCTTTAGCTTCAGATCTACTCAACATCACTTTCGATTGGGGACCTAATAAGAGCCAGCAAGCCTGAAAAAGCTCAGATCTACAATCAAGGCCGGGAGAAGACCCTTTTCCGATTCTTTAGCTCTGATTAGTGGAGCACTAGTCGCTTGGCCTTTGTCGTTTTGATTGACGAGAGGCTGGTTAGAGTTCGCTTGTTAGTTTTTTACTCTAGATTTGGTCGGGCTACGTTTGTATTTTGTTCTTTCATTTTTGTATTATGTATGCACATATTTTGTAGTCATTCTACGAATCTGTTTTTGTGAGCCGTTGGAGAATGGCTAGATTGTCCCTTTTGTTATATATATTTTTATTTATTTATTTGAAAATTGCTGAGATCATATTTCTTTTGTAATTAAAAACTCTTTTGTAATTGTAGGATACAAAATTGGATTAGTAAGGTTTAATCGAAAATAAGTATTTGTATTGGACTTTTAATTAATGTGGATGAACAAAGCTAATCGTCTTAACCATTCATACTATATATCGCATCAGTTTAGCTGAAATCATCTGTAAATTTACGCCATGAGAAATGTAGCAACATTAACCTTCAAGAGTTAAAGTTACAATAAAAGATTAAATAGCATAACATTATTATTGCAAGAAAAATCAAAATGCAATTCACAGTGACACCAGATACCATCTCAAATTGCGTAGGAGAATGCTGGATGATTGTTTGCGTGCATATAATGAAACAGAACAAAATAATTTTAAGTTTATACAAGTGAGTTCATACATATAGGGTCTGTTTTGACTTGTTTTCATCCCTAAAGCAGCATTGGTTATTTATTTTTATTTTTTTAAAATAGATTTCTCTACTTAATGTAGCAATTTAAGAGTACGTGAAACACTGAAAGCTGAAATCTCAAAGCCATGCTGCAATTTGCAGTATGGTTCCCTAAAAATGATAATGGCTTCTGGAAGACGCTCGTTAGCTTTTGGCACTCTATCTTCTCCAATACAGATCCTACTACTATACATGATTCCAATAACTCCACGTATGTGTATACGTACAGTTCTTTGATCACTTCAAACCGAAGCTGAAGAATAGAAGTGCCAAAAATTAATTAAGCAGGAAAACGAAAGCATTCACATAGATTATTAACTTGCATGCATATATATAATAATGTATAAGGCGTGTGCTCTTTTACTTTCCATCAAATAATCAAAGTTAACATAGTACTAGTATTACTTCACCGTCCATTTTTAGGTGAAAGGGTTCATAGGGCAGGCAGATATGGACATTATAGCCATTGATTAGCTTCATCCAAAGTCTTCCATATCATTTAAGGCATCTATTCTCCAATTAAAACTTGCACTGAATTGGCAGTTCTTCACCGAGAGGTCACTTGCATATATATGTACTTGAATAGTGCATGCATAAGCGTGGATACTAGTGATAATTTGGCATATTTTTTGTCATTACTTAAGCTTGGTAATTGGACTTTGACTCATGCCGACATGTGAGACATGTTCGTTGATTGTTCATTCAATATATCAGTATGGACCGGTCCAGAGGTGTGTATTTTCCTTGTACTAATGATCATATTCCTTGATTTGAACTTTTGATACTATTTTGCTACTAGGAAGGGGGTTATGTTGACTGATATAATCGTATGCATTGATCTTATAAAAATAGCAGTATATTATGGTTATTGGATGAGACACATCCTTTAAGATTTCGATTGTGTTGTTGCTATGGAGTCCACTGTGATAATAAATACTGTTTTGTTGATGGTGCTCTTGTATACAGCTTCATTGTCAAGTTTCTTCATGTCCAATGCCAATTAAGAAGCCAAGAAATTAACCTGAATGGTAATAGACAAGTGGTGGAATTTTTAAATCATCAATTATCACTCACGTTTTAACAATAATTGACTAAGCATATTAGACACATTCAAAATTGCTTCTTCATACGATAATTTTTATAGTTGATATCAATGTTATTATTAAGCATATAAGCAGATTTTATATGGTAGCAAGCAAGTTATGCGAGCCATTAAAAATAAAAATAAAAAAAATGATGCTTTTATTAAATTACTAATACACAATTTAAAACCAAGCCACGTTCATATCTAGAAAGTCGTAAACATCCAATGTTCATATCTAGAAAGTTGATAAACATCCAATATTCGAAAGAGCGTATGAATTCAGATATGAAAGTAACTGCAATCAAAATTGTCAATTTATGCTTTTACTATGTTAATTTGTATTATCTGTAGGTTAGTATGTGTTGACGTGGAAAAGTGGCAACTCTCGCACGCCAACCCTCAAGTGTAAGTTAACTAGTAAATTCGCAATTCAAATATCCAAAGTATGAGAAACGTAAAGGGACGCACAGCTTTTATAATAGCTTGGCACTAACGCATACGTGCACTTCGTAGTAATCATTCATCATATATTTGTCGATTAAAATGTTTATCCAAGTTTGTCCGCGGGTGTGGCGCAGTGGAAAGGAGGCCTAACTTCCTGGTAAAAGGTCGTAGGTTCGGTTCCTACCATGCGCTTCCCCATCCTATATAATAATAGTAGTAATAATAATGTTTATGTCAAACTTCTATATGAAGTTTACAAGTTCAAGATGAAGTCCAAAGCCATGAGAATCATCGGAAGCCATTAATGGTGTCTTGGAGCTCCAACCCATATGCCAAAGTATAGCCAAAGTCCAAAAATGCTGACCCCTTTGAATGCCAAATAAGGGGGTATTTATAGGTGACATTTGTAGGCTATAGCAGGAATTATCCTGGGGAATGCGAAATTCGTATGGGTTGCGATGCGATCCAGTGTAGAGGGTCGATCCGCATGGCAATTCTGCTTTACCAAATTGTTGACCCCGGATTTCGTATCCACCCTATGTCGAATGCCAGACGTGGAAATCATGATGCGAGCTCTTGAAACAGGTGAGCATGTCGATGCATTCAGCTCTTTTTGAGCATTGCCAAGTCTTCAGTATATCGTATCACTATAGGAACACGAATATGAAAATTTTATATTTGTATCTCTAAGGATACGAGTATACTTTAGTCGCAGGCCAAGTTGAATGTGAGTCGAAGCCAATGCACACCCATGTAGATTCGTGATCACACCCTACCAGTCAAGGGTTTTGAGATGCCAAACCTGGGTTGTGTGAAGTGGCAGATCCGAGCCATATCTAAGTTGCACAGCTGATTTTCCTTGATCGCGCTGAGTAGCGCACGAGATTCTGGAGTGTCAAACTAAGAACTTTCCAAATTGGCTGATCCAATGGCTTGTGAGTTTGCATAAGCAATTTTATGTGATCGGCATGAAGTGCTCAAGCGTTTTTGGGTGATCGACACCCGTTTTCCACAAGTGATTGAGTCGATGCCGATTCCAAGAACGAAATATATTTTAACTTGACTCCGAGCGTGTCGCGACTTCGGCCAAATCGTTTTGTGTTTTTTGATGACGTTCTCGAGACTCTAGTGCGCTGTTAGTTATAAACTCGATGTGTGACTGCTTTAACCAAAAAGCGGGTCAACAGTACGATAAGATTACACATTTATTATTTTATTGAAATGATAATGTAGATATGTAAGTACTCAAAATTACAAGTACTCAAAATTACCTTATCATCGTATTTTTATCATATTTGTATCTCCATAGATATTTACTACTTCCAATTTTTTTTATCATAAACTAATCTTTCTTATTTTTAAAAATACTTTTATCATTAGTGAATATGATAATATCTAATATCCATCAGAACTTGTGGACCCATGTGCCCAATATTTAAGAACAATTTCGAATATGGATTCCAGTACCTCTTGGTCGTAAATAGGACGAACCACCTCCATGGATATCTTTGCTTCGGAACAAAACAATTCGAATTAGGCTCGATCATAACTTTTTATTTGATTGATAATTATATGAAGCAGAAGATATTTTAGCCATTTGCATCAAGCTCAAACTTCCTTCTTGCATACGTGCTCCTCCGGAAGCACACACAATAATAACAGGTAGAGATTGATTAGTAGCATATTCGATCAAATGAGTGATTTTCTCGCCTCACTTTATTTTGAATAGAATCTCAATCAGAAGTATATAGCATCATGACTACTAGCATTCTAGGAGGGCAGTCTACCACAAGGCGCCAATTAATATACCGGGCCCGGTCCGCGCGCAGTTAGGAGCAAATGTATTCGACTTAGAAAGTATATTTTGATAAATCTATGTTTGATCGCTCTTTCATGATCAGTCAAGTGAAGTGTGGTGCATGCACGAACTAGTTGATTTTTTTTTTAAATTTTGGCTCCACTCATATTTCTAGATTTCATAAATCAAAAACTCTTCCTAAAAACATGTTCAAAATTAAATCTTTATTTCTAATTTTGTCAAAGAGAAAAAGTTCATTAGTAATCAAAGCTAAATATTAATCACATGTTTTTTATATATTTGATTTTTCTTTCTAAAAGACCTCAATATTTGCAGTGCAATTCAAAAAAATTGAAATTTGTAGATGTATCTACAATTATAGAGTTCTTTACAAATATTTGATGTGTCCTCCGAAAATTTTCTAAAATAATAAAGTAGGTTGTAAATTTTTGAAAAGGGAAGACCGTGTATTTTGGAAAGTAAGGAGAGTGTTTTTGCCAGAGTTCCCTTTACTCCAATCATTTAATTAGCATCGGTTTAGTTATTTGTTTAATCACATTGACTTAACTAAAAAGTAAACTTATTGAGTTTTTACATATCACATTTATTATATCTCTTTCTAATACTTTCCCTGATATTATTTTTGAAATTACATTATTTCCTAAAATAAATTCAAGACACAAGAATATTAAATTTAAGAAAATGTATTACCAAAAACAAGAATAAAATATTTTAAAAAATAAGACTAAAAAGGATTTTTAGGAAAAGCTCTAGTTGGGAAATGATTAATTAATTCTTCGATGATATGAAATAGTTTTTAAAAAATGGGAAAAGCAATTAAAGTTTTATTATAAGGTTCAATTATTTAACCACTAGCAACGTAACATTTCCTAAGCAATTAGATCTTTTTGAAATTTTTTTGGACTTCTGACAATATTTAAACTGAAAATATTCACGAAAATTCAAATATTATATAAGACTGGAGAAAATTATCCTAAATTCACTTTTATAACCACATAATATTAACTTTAAAAATTATATGAACTTTGTAAATTTAACTCAAAAAATATATTAAAATCTAAAGGAAATTAGTTTGAAGGAAAAACTTGAGAACAATTTTAGTCTAAAGGACATAAGTTTTAAAATTTGAACTGAAGGACAACAAAATGATATATTCATATAGCATTGTGAAAATATAATGCTATACTCATATAGCATTTCACATATACAATTTTATGAAAAGATATTACTTGACTTTTATAAGTGAGAAACTTTTGGTTGCATGATCTGTGGGATCTCAACCAAGTAAGTAGACATCGTTTGTTAGAGGCCAACTTAAAATAAGGTATTAATGAACTGATGCATGTATATGCAAGTACTGTACTGAGAATCCAATAATCAATAATGCAATCGTCCAAAAACAAGAACAATAATGGTTATAAAACAGACATTAACTTAGAAATTATATACCAATAATTTATTTCCTAGCATTACATGTGTAATGCTATATGAATATAACATTATATATATGTAATGCTTTATGCATATATCATTTTATTGTCCTGTAGACCAGCTTTTAAAACTTGTGTCCTTCATACTAAAATTGTTGTCGAGTTTTTCCTTCAGCTTAATTCCCTTTAAAATTTATATAAAAATATTTTAAACTTTCAAAGGAAATTAAAAAAATATGAAAAGAGATTTTTAAAGCAATATTTTTACTTTTTTAATGCAAAAGTTGAGAAATAGGTAGATATGATAAATTTCCACACTTGTATTATGTAGTAATATGGTGATTACTGAATTTTTTTACAGTCCTAATAGATACTAGGGCATTGAGCAAAGTGGATACATATAGATCTTTATCCATAACAAAAATAATCTAAGGAAATTCCAAAAAATTGAAATTCATCCATATGCAGTAGGGAATTTATTTTATCAATATTGTTGTTTGTATTGTGTTGATGTGCAAAATTGTCGTCACACCCAAGGATTCTCGATTACATAAGTATATAGTTTCATGTATAGAAAATTAAGCCTAGTAAGCAAAGAATATAGGAGTTTATAGTGGTTCGGTTCGTATTGAACCTACGTCCACTTTGAAGTGTCTGTAGATTTTAATTAACAATTGAAGGTTATAAGTGTTCGACATTGTAACGACCCGAAAATCCCCGCCTTTCGAATCGACCATAAGCCTCTGATCCAGACGACAGAAATCCTCGAACCGTTATGGGATACAACACATCAGAACAGAATACAAAAGAATATTTCATTGCTATTACAAAAAATTTACATCAGATTACAGGTAATCGATGCACAGCGAAAAAATATCAGAGTAATAAATTACAATACAGCTAAAACAAAAATATATACATCAGAAGACTTACTAATAATCCAGAGTATAGCTCCAGCCATAATCCAAGATCCTGCTCTATAAAATATCTGCAAAACCAAAACTCTGCCCGTGTGGAAAATGTGGGCACCCAGACTTTACGTGGGAAACAATAAACTCCGAGTCAGTCATGGGACTGGTGTGAGAACCAAAAATAGTTACTATACTTTATTTTAACATTGAGTAAATCATGGGACCACGCCGTATAACACGAAATGGCTTTTTTTCACATGAATACCAGTCATAAAAACTCGCAATGTTTTTTGAAAAATGAAGCTATTATAAGACTCAAGTCCCATCACACAATGCATGCGCAAACAAGAGGATAGAGTTTTACCTTACAATAGTCAAACATTCTTGATACACGAAATTTCTCTTTTATTATTACTAGTGCATAATGTCAAAATCAACTTTGGAAATAAATGTATCAATCTTAGACGGCATAATACCCCATCCTATTATGTCGCCATATAGGTTTACAATTGAAAAACGCAAGGTTCGTATTGGAAGGTGATTTCCATCAATGACCAAGGCAAAGGATCTTCCTTAACCATGCGGAACATTCTAGCAAATGTCTCAGGACTCAGCGCAGGTCCTTAGACTGACAGATCCGGCCCACCAATACCCGGTGAGTTAGACAATTACCTGAACATAGCTTTCCCCTGTCCTATCAGTTCATCATGTTGGTCGGTTGTTTGACCATCATCCGAGGCGCCTTAATTCCGACGTCCACAAAAGTAAATCTGTTTGGACTCCATACCATGGCATCACTTTCAGCTAGAAGGAAACGTATGTCCGTACTCTATGGTCTTTCATCCTGTTTTAGGTCATTCACGAGTTATAAGGCTTGTCAAGGTCACGTCTCGACAAAAACTACTATATATCAGCCACGCTTTGATCATCTTCCACAAAGCTCTGCTTTTTAACAAAATCTTTGATCATTCAACATCTTAACATATCAGATTGTCAATTCACACATATGATAAGTTTCTATTAATAATATAACCTTTGAGTTCATACGCCTCAAAGAAAATTGTTAAGCTAAGAGAATAAATTCTCTGCCACCACGGATATATCATCAATAGCAACTAATCCATTATGTTATGAAATACAATGTCAGACACATATTAATTTACAAGTTCATTCTGGGTCTGAAAAAAAAACCAAAGGCACCTTATTCCTCATCCACTAAGGGAGAGAGGCCCTTGCATATCCGGTCGATCTCCAAGTATGTTTTGACGACCACCACTTTATTCTTATAACGGGAGCTACCCTATGCATTAGCAACAATCCAAACGATGTAAAGATCGCTGGTTTTTAACCACCGTCTTCAATATCTTTGACAATCGTCGTATTAGTTATTCGGTGGTACTAGACTTTACTCTTAGGAATCGTCGCATTTTGGTTCTTTACTTTAGTTGTTAAACAAATCATTCAAGTAAAACATTTATTATCTTTTCAAAACTTGGAATATTCAATGCAAAACCTTTTCAAACCACTTATTATGATATATCATAATTTATTCATATTTTTAATAATTTAGAAATAGGTCACTTCAATCAAGTCCCATTTCGGGTCCTAAACTACACCTGCTTGCTTTTATTCAAATTTGAATTAAACTTCTTTCAAAATTTAGCCGTTAGATTCTAAAAATTCTTATTCCATTTGAAAATTATTTTTATTTTGTACCCAACATTTTTTGTTTTGGAGAATCCGACGGTTCGATCTTCCAGTATGTCTGTTTAAAGTTCATGGTCGAACTTCGCGAACTACCACTGTGCGGCAAGTCCTGTTCAGGCCCAGCTCGAATTATAATTGAAAATCGAAGAAAAACATTTTCAAAATAATTTATTAATTATATAAAACATATATAATTATTTTTGGAAATTCTATTTCGTTTATTTTCCTTTAAAATCAATTATTCCAATATTGAATCATTTTAATATTATTCAAATCATTAAAATAATATTATTTTTCAAAACTTATTATTTTAAGCCCAAACTTTCCGACATTTGTTATAAAAATAATTTTATAAAGAAAATCCTTTTAATTCTCACTCTAGATAACCTAACCAAACTTCACATTCTCCCATTACTATTCATTTCAAATTTAAAACTTGAACAAACCATAACTTTATGAAAATTAATTCAAATCAAATCATTTCAGTTAGAATGTTGATCGTAATTTTATAAACTTCGCGTCCATCCAAAATCGAACATCAAATTCAAACTTTTATTTTTCACTGAATATTTTATTAATAGAATATTCAAATTAATCCCGAATTAGAATGAGATTCAGCCAATTACCATATAATTCCGTTTATATGGATTTCATATATCATATACATCTAATAATAGCTGTTAACAACTATTAACCCCCAGTAATCACATACTGGTATCATTGACCTAAGTGTCAAGGTCATTAACACTTAATCTCAAATCAAACCGTTGTTAAATAAAATGTTAAATCTTATTAACCAAATTATTTTATATTTAACAAATCTAATCACATCAAAATACCTCAAATTCAGTTGTTCATTTCCAATCAATATCAACCAATTAATGATATCGTATCATTCCATAAAACATATTTACCAAGTTTTCTTGACTTAAACAAGTGATCATCAATGAATCGTTTTACATGTAAATGGGTGTTTAACTCTACAGTCACTACCATTAGCATTTTAACATTGGGTTAACTTACTAATTAACCAATTTCAACATCCAAACCTCCTCATAATTCATCACCAAATCAATCACACAACATTCAAGAATTAAACAGTATAAGTTAAGATTTAACAAAACTAGTTAAACGACTAAAGTGAGAAGTTCTCACCAAAGCCATCCAAACTCCATGATTCTTAGTACGTAGGAGTTTCCTAACCATGCTCACCTTTTTTCCACGTCAATCCACCAACTACTAGATCTATTTATACTTATAATTGAAATTCAGGAAGAAAAAAAACATATTTTTAGGGGGTTTTAAGCTTTTGGAGGCTTAGTAGGGCCCACGACCAAGGGGAGTGGGGTTTATGGGCTAGTGGGTTGGAGTGGGTCGTAGGTGGGACTGTGGGTCCTAGGGCATGGCTGTTGTGGGTCCAAGGGTGTAGAATTTGGTGATTTGGTGAAGAGATTGGTGAAATTAGGGTTTATAAAGTGATTTTATATTTTAGGAATGGATATGGGGTCGCGGCTTGAGGGGGACGATGGGATAGGGTCCATTGGACATAGGGGAGGGACAGAGGTTAGCTGTAGGCGCAACAAAGGATAGTGGTGGCGGCCATGGCTAGTAGGTGGAAGGAGAAGGAAGGTTTAAGGAAGAAAATGAAAAAAAAAGTGAAAAGAAAGGAGAAATAAGAGGTTATATAAAAGGAAAGGCCACATGGATTGATTAGGTGTCAAAGGGAGATGGAGTCGAAGAAGACACACTTTAAGGCCTTGATTCGTTGACACATCATTTGTGTTAATTGCCTTAAAGGCTTTTGTTAAGTGGTGAACGTGTTTTAGTTAAACCTCGCGTCTACTGCTCGTGTGATCAAACGATAATTACGTTTGTCACAAAATTTTGAGCCCTAACATAATTCACGATTATGGATCCAATGGAATAGGTTTTGTCGAATTTGGGGTTCATTTGACCTTCAGTTTTAATTTTTTATTGCGTTTTCTCTTAATTTAGAACGATTGGCCCAGTATGCGTTTATTTTTCGCATGCCTCACACTAACTCCAAAAATCATGAAATTTGAAACCTTTTATCATTTTTTGATGTTCTGATTCCAATAAAATTGGTTTTTTCAAATTCCGAGATCGTTTGAAAAATGTTCCTTTTAAGCTATAGAAATAACATTAAATCATCGAATTTTTAGAATCAACTATAAATCATTGTAAAATTTATTAAAAATAAAATTTTAAATTGACCAAAAATTTGGGTCATTACAGACATCATCATAACATTCTGCAAAATTTGGTTAAGTATTCAGAAGTCATATTTTGCATGTAGGAAATCTTGGGAGAAAATAGTTTTTCTTCTACCTCAAGGCTTAGGCTATCATTAATGATATCCAAGGTCCTCCTAGAGCCATAAAATCACGCAAATGCCAACGCCTTTGTAGTAAGAGGTAGGGGATATTTATAGGTAGTGTATTAGGTGAGAGTATGTGAGATTTGAGGAGCAAAGCTGGAATTTCACATCCCAAAATAGCGGCATCCAGAATTTTGCATCCCATCATATAATTATAGGAAATTTCGCATCCCTCTTCGGGAAACGAATCACTCACCGAAGAAAATAATGGAAGCGCATATTAGCTTCCTGAGGGGATGCAAGCTTTGACATCCGGAGGGATGCGAGTTCGTATCCCCGAGGGATGTGAATCCTTGCATTCAGGAGATGCGAAATCGCATCACTGGGAGGATGCGAATTACATTTAGAGGAACGGGATGTGAAGGATTCAGTGTTATCCGGGATGTGATGCAAAATGAAATAAAGAAAATGAAATAGAGAAATACGAATTTAAGGAAGGCAAATTGAGGGATGCGAAATCATGTGTGGTGCAAGATGTGTGGGATGCAAAGTTATGTCATTGAGGAGTTGTCAGGCTTATGATCGCACGGCTCCTTCCAGGCCTGAATCCCAAGTGTTTTGGCGACACTTCGGGATTTGGTGCCACACGATGAGCAGGTCGAGTGGACCTGGTATGCTTTTAGGAACAGGACCAAAAGGTCGGTTAACACATTATATGTGTTCTAATATGTAAATGGGTATTCAACATTTTATCAATTTAATAACTTACTGTATAGAAGATTGAATATTCTTAAAACTATTTTTTATCACTGTATTCTCTAATTCATATGTTTATAAAATCATTAGTACTAAACAGTTTTAAGTAAAATTATAATTTTATGTTTGTCATTTAATCTGTAATATGCGGATATATAAATATTTCATGTATGTATATAATTCTATTTGGAGATAATTTCACAAATGGATGTAGTTATAAAAATGTTAATATCCCTTTTGTAATCTGGATTAAAGAGTAAAATGTCGTTAAGTAAGGAGTGCTATTTTTGATTCTATGTTAAAGAGCAAATGACAATGGTTTTATAACCCACATGCGTCATGTTTACTTTTTTTTTTGTTTTTTTTGTTGGTTCAACTACTCTTTATGAATAGTAAACTGAACAATAAGAGTGGTGGATAAAAGGCAAAACACTATCGTTTTATATCCCAAAAGGTATTAAAACATCAAAGCGTTTGTCATATTAAAGTTTGTCATTTTAATATGATAACAAGCATTTTGTGGTTTAATTTGTTTCTAATTATTATTTGAAACTAATTCCAAACATTAGTCATAAATGGTCTAATATAATGGATTTTTAGGTAAGTAGTATTAAAACATACATTTTACATCAGTAGGGTTACGAATATACCCAACTTCGTACAACATTTTACATGTCAAACTTTATAATTAAGCAATGTATTTTTTTTCATCGAACTTGTTTAACAGGAAGGTGATTTTATAGCAAAACATGTTTCAGTTCTAGCCCAACTCACCATCATTTTGAAAGAACACGCCATAATAGCCGGCTTAAGGAGCCCTTGAAAAAATGACTAATAAAATATTTAAGGTTTTCCTGGAAGGACATTTTATCTCTAAAACTTACGTTTCAACAACTTAATTCTTTCATAAAGCATGTGAATTAAGATACTTTCGATGCTTAATTGGAACTATTGCAACAACATAACGAACATATTTAGCCCAATTAATTAGTAATTTAGACTGTAATATTAAATGTCACTAGTTCAATCTTTAAGACCAACGCTTAATTTCATAACTAAACAACGTTCATAAAATAGTACATCAACATATATCAGTAAACTTTAATTGGTAATGGAAAGAAAATCAAAAGAAATAGAAGTTAGCGTTGTGTTTTATGTCAATTTTAATATGGATATGATAATATAATATGTTTATGAAACAATTATTAGGAGTTGATGGTATACTTCCATGTTATTTTAAAAAACAAATTCTTCCTGTAATTCATTTAATTTTCAAATAAATTTTGCAGATCGAATTGAATTGGTAGAACGAATCAAAACTAAAATTTGATAAAATCTTTAAAAAGAAGAATTAAAAAATGAATTATATGGTTGTTATTTATATTTTTATCCTGAAAAAAAGATGTATGTAGGCATATTTAGAGTCCAACTCGAATGATTTTTATTTATTTTCTATATGTATTTATTTAAAATGTTAAATTTTGGGTTAGTTTGGCGAAACCCTTCGTTAAATTTCAAAATACACAAAATAATCTATCTAAAAATATTGTAAATTTAGGGTTTTGTTTCTCGAAAATCAACAAATAAATATTAAAAATCAATGTAAAAAACTATTGGACTTTAAAACTTAATCCAATTCATTCATCTTCGAATTTATGTAAGAAAAGTAAAATTACTTCAAAAGCAAAAAAAAAGAAGAAGAAGAAGAAGAAGAAGAAGAAGTCACACTTCTGTAAAACATGTAGGATTAATTGCAGTTTTCCAAAAAAACTACATGCATCAACGCAACTATAACAAAAGATTACATATTTTTATGCAATTTTTGTTGATTGCATATAAATTACAAATTCTATGTCTACACTTATTCTGTTGACACGCTTTTTGGTCAAAGTTGTCACATGTCAAGATTTTGGTTAGCGACGTGCTCAAGTCTCGAGATCTTCATCAGAAAACACAAAGCGATTTGGTCGAAGTCTCGACGTGTTCGGAAATGGCGTTGATTATTAAAATCATCGTCGATGGACTTGGAAAAACGGACATGGTAAAAATACGTGATCGACTCGGTCCGATTGGCTCAAAACTCTTGAGCGTGTCGGTCTGATCACATGGCAAAATTCATCCTGGAAAAATATGTGGATTTCGGCAAATCTGCTCTTCTCACACTCAAAACTAGTTGATCGACATGGAACGATCACGAAAAATGGCTTGCGCAACTCACTATGTGATCAAATTTGGTAAAATCGGGGTTTGGGAAAATCATGTGTCGATCACCCAAAACAGCTGATCGGCATGGCACGATCACAAAAATGGTTTGCGTAACTCATTGCGCAATCAAACTAGGTAAAATCAGGATTTAGCAAAATCATTTGTCGATCACCAAATAACAATTGATTGGCATGACACGATCACGAAAAATGGCTTGCACAACTCACGACATCAAAAACTGACACTTGGCAAAATTATGGTTTGGTACATTCGAAAACAGGTGATCGACATGTGAAAATCATCAAAAACCACGTGTTCGTGCTTGGCTGATCACATCTGTTAATGTGGTCGATCGTCGAATTTGACATGAAAAAATGGGGGACTAGGATGGTAAAATGGCCATTTTCCACAGTCACGCATCGGGACGATCAACTCAGGAATTTAGCTTGGCAAACTTAGAAATTTCGCATCAGAAATTTCGTACCCTATGAGGGATACGAAATTCCCATGTTGTGACTCTTCCCTGGCACCACTTTCTCCATGTTTGGCAAGGGATTCGAAAAGTGGAAGATCAAAGGGATTCAAAATTGGCTTTTGCCAGGCCGCTTTTGACAAACTGGATTTTCAAACGCGGATCACATATTTTCACATGATCAACACATGTTTGCCACTATTTTTTGAGATTCGAAATATGGGAAATGATGAAAGTTGTAGATCACTTGACTACTTGATTTTACCGTGTTGATCACGCATTTTGTACTGGTCAACACCCGTTTTTACCCAGTTTTTGGGATTCGGAATATATAAGACCAGGAAAATCGCAGATCACTTGACCACTTAATTTCACCGTGTTGAGCAATACGCGTTTTCACCAGTTTTTCAGAAATTCGAGATTTTTCGACATGGCTTTGGTTTTTCGACTCCAGTTTTGAGATACTAATTTTGTATCCCTTAGGGATTCGTAATTCAGGCTAACACACTCAAAACTCACTTATAAATGCCCCTAAGCTTAGCATTCAAAGGAGCTGCTCATTTGCACTCTTCCTACACATTTACATACGGGATTGAAGCTCTCAAGTACCATTAATGGTGATTTCATCTTTGTCATGAATTTTGGACTTCTAAACGTTGCACAAACGTTTGCCTACAACATTTGGACATTTTCTTGGATATATACACTGTTCTTGGACTGTTTTGGATATTTTAGGAATTTCTTGGACATTGATGCTACTTTTTGGACCTTTTGTTCAACGAAGAAGAAGAAGGGAATTTAGTCAAAGTTTAGAATTAACAAACATTTTATTGTTCTACTACACAACTTTGTACACAAATATTGTTTGAAATTGCATAATTTTTGTAACCAGCTATTATATGATAAATGATTGCTATAAAGTGGACGTAGGCATTAGTGCCGAACCACTATAAAAAGTTGTGTTCTCCCTGCATTTCACTACTTTGTATTTAGATTATCGTTTTCCTGCAAAACGTACACTCGGGCGTTGGCATGCGCGAATAGCGACAATTGCCCATGTCAACACTTTGACGAGCTAGGAAAGGGGGCGCACAGCTTCAGCTTCAGTCTCAGTTCTCTACTTCAGTTTTCAGCTTTAGTTCTCGGCCTTAGCTCTCAACTATGATCCTCAGATTTTGGAATTCAACTTCAACTTTCTTTTGGAAACAAAAACCACTCGCTTTCCACCATAGTTAAAAGAAAACAGTGACCTCTCTCGGAAGAAGCAAGTGTGGAGGAGGAACAAGAACTCTCCTCGATCGGGCACCCATCGAACAATGTTACTCGCGACAACAATGATGGAGTCGTCAAGAATTTAACTAAAGATCTTACCTCTCGCTTAGAACAACAAGAAGAGCATTTCCATCGCCAAGAAGCTACTATGGCTACTCTCCTCGTCCGACTCTAAGGATTTACGAGGCAGTCAGGCCAAGGCAACATGATCGTAATAAGTGCTAGTGTTCTACAAGGATTAGCCTGGGACTTAGAGGAAATTTCCGAAAAACAACCCAATGTCGACACCAATCCATAGACAGCTACAGGATCAGCTAGGCTCGGGCGACACACCCCAGTCACATTTAAGGTTCAGCTCAGGCTGTCGTCAATCAAATCTCAGGATTAGGTGTTGGAAATACCGCTCAAGCACCAGTGCACGCAACTTTGGACATAGGAACTCCCGTGGTTCCGAACATTGGATTTATGCCCATTGAGGCACCTCAAGTCAAGATCGAGCTAGATATTTTGCTTGCCGCTCGATCTTTTACTAATTTGGACTTGATGCTGAGGGCACCAGCGTCAATTTACATAATTGGAGTCAGTTTCTCGGCATGGGCAGTGAAAGTCAAGTCACCGACGTAATTTGACGTTACTCCCGTAGCAGGGCAATCCATTACAGCTTGGACTATGTTACTCGCAACTCCTTCACTCAAGATATCAGGAGCTCTCAAAGCCCACCGGATTTCAAATTACCAGTGTTAGAAGCTTTCAATGGTAGGAAGGATCCTACAGTTCATCTCATGCGCTACATGCGCCATATGGAAATACACTAAGCTTCGGACAACATTATGCTGAAGTGCTTCCCGCTCTATCTTACAAGCATTGCTGGTTTATGGTTTAGACAGTTGGAACTAGAATCTATCAACAGTTGGAATGTTTTGGTTGGAAAATTCATCGAGCAATTCAGAGTTCACATTGCCCAACCAAGGAATGTCGTGACTTTGACATCATTCAGGCAGAGATCAAGCGAGACTCTGCGTAAATTTCTTGAACGATTCAATGCGGCGATGGCCAGTGTCGATAGGCCGGATCCGTCCATGGTCCTAATGGCCGTCGTCTTTGGTATTCTTGATATACAAACTTCAAAACCTAGTTATGACGAGACCCAACAAGGGATCTCACTGAATTCTACTTCGAAGTTGAAAGATTTCTAAAGGAGGACTCTTGCGATGAAAAACCCGTAAACCAAACCACCTTTGCAATAGGCTCAGGGCCATCTGCACTCGACAAAGGAAAGGATAAATCTTAGGATAACCAGAACACACAGCCTGTCTTCGTGCCAAAGTTCCCAGCTTACACTGAACTTAACCAAGTCTTGGAAAGGATCTATCTCGACATCCACAAAACTTCACCTTTCCAAAAGCCTCCCAAGATGGACCCTGAAAAGGTCGGGTGTGCCGACTTGTGCAGGATCTATAATATGGCTATGCGGAAGTAAATGATAATCTAAATTATACAATAGCTACACAGGTAAAAATTCGCAAACAAGAAATATATCACTAACAAATATAAATGCAGTAAGTAGAGTAAAGTAGAGTAACGACACCAGGATTTTTATACTGGTTCGGACCTCCAGTCCTACGTCCAGTCCCGAAACTTCTCTTCGGCTTTTCACTAAACAACACCCTCGCTTCACCCGGAGGAACAGGTTCACAACTACTTGATTTACGGGCTACAAGTTTACCCACTTGATTTCACGGGCTACAAGCTTACCCACTTGATTTACGGGCCACAAGCTTACCCACTTGATTTCACGGGCTACAAGCTTACCCACTTGATTTCACGGGCCACAAGCTTACCCACTTGATTTCACGGGCTACAAGCTTACCCACAAGACGATTACAAGAGTTTGACTTCTGATTGTGTTCTTCTTTCAACACTGATTTGTCAACGATTGAGTACACCCTTCCTATAATCTTATCCTCAAATATATATATTGATGTTTGCAAAGATTTGGAAGTGGATTATCGAGTTGAATCACAAGTATGTTAAATATGCTTGGAGATTCAAACGATAATTGAATGCTTTTGAGTGCTTTTTGAATGCTAAGAATAATGCAATATAGATCAGAGAATGGAGAGAAGATTCGGTAATTTGAATGATTGCAAACTCATGTATTTATAGAAATCGAGAGGTTGCAATTGTTGATGAAAAGTTGCATCTAAAAGGAGTGATTATTCATGAAGAAAAATGGATGCAATTCTTGAAGAAAGAAGATGACTTTTCAATATAACGGTCAAAATTCAAAAACCTGTTGACCTATAGAATTTTATAGGTCGACATGTTTTTAGCCGTTGGAATTCAAAAACCTGTTGACCTATAAAAATTTGTAGGTCGACCTATTTTTGACCGTTACAATTTAAAAACCTCTTGACCTATAAAAAATTGTAGGTCGACATGTTTTCGGTCATATGCATAAAAAAATGTCTTCATGAGTAGTATTTTCAAACAATTAGAAGTATGATTATTTGAGGATAGATTTTAACATTTTATAACTCTAAATAATCAACTTCTAACCTATGAAGTCATCTTGTCTTCTTTTTGTCGATGTAGAAGCTTCTTCTTGTCATAAATCAAAATAATCCGTGAAGCTTTGACTCAACATTCTCCCCCTTTTTGATTGATGACAACATGGATTAAAATAGTTATCTCTCCTTGTATATATGCTCCCCCTTTATACAAGCTCTCCCTGAATCATATATATAATCTGCATAACAATCGTTAGTAATATTTCTCCCCCTTTGTCATTGATTAAAAAGAATAAAAGTCATGATAGAACAGTAATCGAATATAAGACATAATTTTCGAATGTATTTTCTAGCCCAACCGGTCGACAAGACTTAATTGAGCGGTCGACCGTTTAAAGTTCTGGTCGAAATTGTAGTTACTAGTTTGCCTTGACCGGTCGACAGGAGCATTATTGGGCGGTCGACAGCTTAACTTTCTGATTGAAAATTAAATAACAAAAAAACCTTGACCGGTTGACAGCTTAGTATCTGGCAGTCGACAGGTTCTGAAGACTTTTGCATTTTCTGGCTTCTCTTGAACATTTTCACACTCTTCGGGAGATCATGTGCAATTTGATAAACTGAAATTTGTATTCAAAGATATTTGGAGATATCGAAATTTTCTTCTTTTTGTTGTGGTGTACCTGCAAAGAATATGATGTATATACATTTGGTACCCACTTACTTCATTAGGGTCCAGAGGTTAGATCAAAGGTAACCATACCCAAGAGGGTTTAATGGAACCTTTAAAGATAAAATTTTCATTATTAACTACTGAATCAAAATAATCATCAATATATTTTTCTCTATTTTTCCAACTGACAGGAACCCAAATACTTAAGTAATCTCTATTGATGTTCCTTTTCGTACTTCTAGATCTATTATACAAATCTCTAGTCATAGAAGTATTCGAATTTCTATAATTACTGGATCTAGGATGTGTATTAGTACTAGCAGTGATATTCTTATTGTACATGAAAGCATATCTAGTACTATTTCCAAAGTCGCTATTGACATTTTTCTTTTGAGATTTCACAACCGGTTTTGGTTTGGAAGATAAACTAAGATTTTTCTTAGCTTTGTTCTTTTGCATTGTTTTCTTCTTTCCATAACCAAGATGCTTCTTAATTTCTTGGTTTTTATATCCCAAACCTTTCTTATTTGAAGTAGATTGTGAATTCTCAATGATTTTTGTCAAATTTTCTCGACCTTTGTTAAAGTTAGAAACATTTTGAGTGATGTTATCTAACTTAGTTTGTAAGCTAGTTTTTTCTAGGTCTAGAATTTTGACTTTTGCTTTAAGCTCATGATTTTCAGTAGTGAGAATATCATTCTTCTCTTTTTGAACTTCAATTTCTTGAGTCAAAAGAGATAGTTGAGAATTAGAATTAGAAGATGATTCTTGAGCCTTTTCAAGTTCCTCTTCTAATATTTTCTTCTCATCTTTTAACATATCTCGTTCTAATTCTGATCTATTCAACATTGTCTTGACTTCTTTTAATTGGTGTTTTGTATCTTTAAATTTAACCATTAATTTATCATAAATATCAAGCATATCCTCAAGAGTAGGAATTCGTACCTTATCCTCTGTTGCCATAAAACATACATTTGCTTGTTCAGTGTCTGAGTCACTTTCGCTATCAGATGAAGATGAGTCTGAATCATCCCAGGTTACTGAGAAGGCTCTCTTCTTTGATTTGTCCTTCTTGAATTTTTCGGAATTCTTCTTTTTATCCGGACAATCTTTTTGCGTATGTCCCTTTTTGTGACAATTGAAACATTCCATATTTGAAGATGATGGTTTATTTAATCCAAACTTCCTTTTGTCGTATCGACTAGCTTTTCTTTGCTTCAAAAACTTTTTAAAACCTTTTGCAATAAGTGCTAAGTCTTCATCTTCAGAATCTGAAATGTCTTCATCTTTTTCGGCATGAAAAGCAACATTTTTCTTTTCTTCTTTTTGTTCTCTTCTAGCCTGTAAATTTGCTTCATAGGACATTAGATTTCCTATCAACTCATCTGGCTTCATGGTAGAAAGATCATTAGCTTCTTCTATAGCTAATACTTTTCCTTCCCATTCATTAGTCAGTGAGTGTAGGATTGTTGAAACTACATCAAAGTCAGAATATTTTTGTCCTAACCCAATAAGAGCATGATGAATAGTTTGAAACCTTGAATACATCTCATTGATTGTTTCATTTGGTTTCATTTTGAAATTTTGGAATTGACTTTTCAACAAAGCTATTTTTGCTTGTTTAACCTTGTTAGTACCTTCATGAGTTGTTTTTAGCGTTTGCCAAATTTGATAAGCAGTGGTACAGATACTAACACGGTTATACTCGTTTTGGTCTAATGCACAAAACAACATATTTATTGCTTTTGCATTTACTACTGCTGCTGTTTTCTCAGCAGGAGTCCATTCTGCATACTCAGTAGTTGGATTAACTATTTCTTTCTGAGTAGCATTCCAAGCATCATAACTTGTTGATTGCATATAGAAAGCCATACGTGTTGCCCAATAACTATAATTTAGGCCATTAAAGAAAGGAGGCCTTTGTGTTGATTGACCTTCAGTGTAAGTGTTAGTGCTGGTACTTGCGTTATTTGCCATATTACTAGAATATATCAAATAACTGTGTTACGGTTATATGATGACCGTGCTCTGATACCAAATGAAAAGGTCGGGTGTGCCGACTTGTGCAGGATCTATAATATGGCTATGCGGAAGTAAATGATAATCTAAATTATACAATAGCTACACAGGTAAAAATTCGCAAACAAGAAATATATCACTAACAAATATAAATGCAGTAAGTAGAGTAAAGTAGAGTAACGACACCAGGATTTTTATACTGGTTCGGACCTCCAGTCCTACGTCCAGTCCCGAAGCTTCTCTTCGGCTTTTCACTAAACAACACCCTCGCTTCACCCGGAGGAACAGGTTCACAACTACTTGATTTACGGGCTACAAGTTTACCCACTTGATTTACGGGCCACAAGCTTACCCACTTGATTTCACGGGCTACAAGCTTACCCACTTGATTTCACGGGCCACAAGCTTACCCACTTGATTTCACGGGCTACAAGCTTACCCACAAGACGATTACAAGAGTTTGACTTCTGATTGTGTTCTTCTTTCAACACTGATTTGTCAACGATTGAGTACACCCTTCCTATAATCTTATCCTCAAATATATATATTGATGTTTGCAAAGATTTGGAAGTGGATTATCGAGTTGAATCACAAGTATGTTAAATATGCTTGGAGATTCAAACGATAATTGAATGCTTTTGAGTGCTTTTTGAATGCTAAGAATAATGCAATATAGATCAGAGAATGGAGAGAAGATTCAGTAATTTGAATGATTGCAAACTCATGTATTTATAGAAATCGAGAGGTTGCAATTGTTGATGAAAAGTTGCATCTAAAAGGAGTGATTATTCATGAAGAAAAATGGATGCAATTCTTGAAGAAAGAAGATGACTTTTCAATATAACGGTCAAAATTCAAAAACCTGTTGACCTATAGAATTTAATAGGTCGACATGTTTTTAGCCATTGGAATTCAAAAACCTGTTGACCTATAAAAATTTGTAGGTCGACCTATTTTTGACCGTTACAATTTAAAAACCTGTTGACCTATAAAAAATTGTAGGTCGACATGTTTTCGGTCATATGCATAAAAAATGTCTTCATGAGTAGTATTTTCAAACAATTAGAAGTATGATTATTTGAGGATAGATTTTAACATTTTATAACTCTAAATAATCAACTTCTAACCTATGAAGTCATCTTGTCTTCTTTTTGTTGATGTAGAAGCTTCTTCTTGTCATAAATCAAAATAATCCGTGAAGCTTTGACTCAACAGACCCAACTATGAAACAAGCAAGCTCTGACAAATACTACATTTTCCTTGAGTTGTCAGGTCAAGACACCAACCATTGCAAGCAGTTTCACGATCTCATTGAAGCCTGCGTCAGGCGCGACAAACTACCATAGTATGTCAAAAATCCTACAGCAGCAACGCCTCCTACTCAAGCTCCAACCATATCTCAGGATAGGGCTAGATTTGGTCGCCCCGAGATCATTGTCATCAACTGACCCAGCTCTATAGATCCTCTTTGGCTTTCCCAGACCCCGGTCCGGCGCTTATATTTGTTTTTGTTGTTGGCGGCTTCTCACCTTCTAGCTTTTTGTGTACTCAATCAAAGCGGCAAGGTTGTCCCACACACGCACAAAACCAGCTTGTGGCCTCCATTCATGCTCTAGGTTGGACTAACTATCGTTGTACTACCTTAGTATCAATAAAGATAGTCATTGGGCTCCGTCCCTTCACGGGATCTGTCTATTATAAACATAGGGTTTCAGCCCTCACGGGATTCGTCTAGCATAAACATAGGACTCCAGCCCCCCGGTGGATCCGTTTAGGATAAACATAGGGTTCCGGCTCCTACTCGACCAATCTAGTATAAAATTTGGGCTCTGGCTCCACACTAGATCAGTCTAGCATAATACTCGGGATTCGTCTCCCGATTGATCCGTCCAGGATAAACATAGGGCTCCATATACGACTCGACCAATCGAGTAAAATTTCGGGGTTCGGTTCTACATTGGATCCGTCCAGTATAAACATAAGACTCTGGTCTTCCCCTCCCTCTTTTGCAGGTACATACTCGCTCCGGCTGGACTAAGCAAGCCCAAGGCTTCTTATTTTCTGGACCTCATGCATTTCGGACTCGACAGGCCGCTCTAAATACTATCCTAATGATCGTCGGATTCTCATTCTAATACGATCACATAAATCGTAGAAGTTCTATTTTATTACGATCTCAGTGGTTGTTAATCTCCTGCTCAAGCACAACCTCGGTAATCGTTGGACTATTCTGGTCATTCTTGGTCGTCTCCCCTCGGAAAAGCCGCCTCAAACTCATCTTGATATTGGCTACTCCGGACTTACGGATTTCGGGTTTGTCCGACTTCCAGACTATGGGTATTCTAGTTATCTCTAAACGCACCTTGGCGATCGTCAGTTTTCAGGCTTTCTGGTTCATGACTAATACGATCCAACGCCATCGTGGCTCTTTTGGTTTTCTGGTTATGAAAGTTTGCTTCCGGCTTCTCCGGACTTTGGTTTCTACATTTCTAGGTTTCTGGCTTTCTCGCAAAACACATCTTCCTTCGATCAAGCAAGACATGTTTTTGGGGGGGGGGGTGGGGGGGAGTGTTACATGCTTTTTGCTCAAAGTTGGCACACGTCAGGATTTTGGTTAGCGACGAGCTCAAGTCTAGAGAACTTTGTTAGAAAACACAAAGCGATTAGGTCGAAGTCGCAGGGTGTTCGAAAATGGCACTGATTCGTAAAGTCATCGTCGATGGACTTGGAAAACCTGGCATGGTAAAACTGCATGATCGACTCGGTCCTATCAGCTCAAAACACTTGACCGTATCGGTCTGATCATATGGCAAAACTCGTCGTGGAAAAATATGTGGATTTTGGAAAAATCGCGCTTCACGCACTCAAAAACAGTTGATTGGCATGCCACAATCACGAAAAATGGCTTGCACAACTCACGACGCGATCAAACTTGGTAAAATCGGAATTTGCAAAATCATGTGTCGATTACCCAAAAACAATTAATCGGCATGGCATGATCACGAAAAATGACTTGCGCAACTCACAATGCGGTCAAACTTGGTAAAATTGAGATTTGACAAAATCATGTGTCGATCACCCAAAAACAGTTGATTGACTTGGCACGATCACGAAAAATGAATTGTGCAACACACGACATCAAAATTTGGCACTTGGAAAAATTCTGCTTTGATACGTTCAAAAACAGTTGATCGACACTTGAAATTCATCGAAAACCACATGTTCGTGCTTGGCTGATTACATCTGGTAAAGTGGTCGACCATCGGGTTTGGCACGAAAAAATGGAGTGATTGGCAAGAGAAAATACCCATTTTCCACGGTCATGCATCTGGATGATCAGCTTAGGAATTTGGCTTGACAAATTTGGAAATTTCGCATCAAAAATTTCGTATCCTGGGAGGGATACGAAATCCCCATGTGTGACACTGCTCTGGCACTGCTTTCTCCATATTTGGCAAGGGATTCGAAAAGTGGAAAACCAAAGGGATTCGACATTGGCTTTTGCCAGGCGCTTTTGGCAAATTGGATTTTCACACGCAGATCACGCATTTTCACGTGGTCAACACACAATTGCCACTGTTTTTTTGGATTTCAAATGTGGAAAATCATGAAAGTGACAGATCACTTGATTTTACCATGTCGATCACGCGTTTTGGGCTGATCAACACGCGTTTTCAGCCAGTTTTTAAGATTTAAAATATTTAAGACCAAGAAAGTGCCATGTCATTTGACCGCTTAATTGCACTGTGTTGATCAGCTGTTTTAGGCTACACAACAAGCGTTTTCATTAGTTTTTCAAGAATTCGAGATTTTTTGACTTGGCTTCGATTTCGACTTTGATTTTGGGAGACGAATTTCGTATCCCTCAAAGATACGAAATTCTGGTTGACACACCCAAAACTAACCTATAAATATCCCCAAGCTTGACATTCAAAGAGGTTGACACATCTGCACTCTTCACGCACATTGGCATACGGGATTGGAGCTCTCAAGCACTATTAATGGTTGTCTTCATCTACCTCATAGATTTTGGACTTCTAACGTTGCTCAAACGTTTGCCTACAACATTTGGACATTTTCTTGGACATTTACACTATTTTTGAACTGTTTTGGATATCTTTGGAAATTCTTGGACATTGAAGCTACTTTTTGGACCTTGTTCCATATTTTTGCTCAGCGAAGAAGAAAAAAGGCATTTTGGTCAAAATTTAAAATTAACAAACATTTTGTTATTCTACTACACAACTTTGTACACAAATATTGTTCGAACTTGTACAACTTTTGTAATCAGTTATTATATGATTAATGATTACTATAAAGTAGACGTAGGCATTAGTGCCGAATCACTATCAAAAGTTGTGTTTTCCCTGCATTTCACTATTTTGGATTTGGATTATCATTTTTTCTGCAAAACGCACACTCGGGCATTGGCTTGTGCGAATAGCAACAATTCCCCACGTCAACATCTTTAATATCATATTATTACAGAAAAAACATCGAAAAAATGATGCAAATTGTATTCAAATGAAAAATATCTCATTTTTAGTACGTATAGATGAAAAAAAAAAACTATACGAAAAAATTACATGTTTTTATGCAATTTTTGTTGATTGCTTCAAAATTTAAAATTCTATGTATATACTTATTCGATGTCGTATTATTACGGAAAAATCAACGAAAAAATGGTGCAAATTGCATACAAATGAAAAATATCTCAATTTTAGAATAAATGCAAAAAAGCAACTATACCAAAAAATTACATATTTTTATGTAATTTTTGCTGATTGCTTCAAAATTTCAAATTATATGTCTACACTCATTCAGTATCATATTATTGTAGAAAAATCATCGAAAAGTGATGCAAATTGCATAAAAATGAAAAATAGCTCACTTTCAGTACAAATGCAAATAAATAAATAAATAAATCAATCAACTATATAGAAATATTACAAACATGTCTCCAAATTTTTGATGTATCGAGATATATGTGCAATATACTATAAGAATGGTTATAAATACATCTGTACTTTTCCATAATAGATGTAGACATTTCTATGAGAATAGTTGCAGCTATATATGCATTTGTTTTATACTAAATGCACACAATTCTTTGCATTTTTTCTTTTTCATAGTAATCTACTATTAATGTTTACAATTTTTTGAAATAGTAGCGCAAAAAATCATGAAAAACACATTGCTATAATAACATGAAACCCGCTTTATGTCGAAACTGACATTGGGATGTGTCTTATATAAACTTTGATTTTAGGACTTTCAGGTATTCATTAAATTTTATTTCATGTTCTATGATTGTTTTTATTTGAAATCTTATAATGTTGTGGCTTACATTTTGCCTCGTGGACTTCAAAAAGGCTTATGTATGCTTTGCCGTTTTGAAACATTGCCACACTGACCATCAAAACATGTACTGAGTAATTTATTTGGTGAGATTTTATAACTGAATGCGTTCAATTAAGTAATCTGACAAGTAATTTTAGTAAGTTGATCCGGGCAGCAGTACTATCCAAACTAATTTCATACCATGTAAGTCAAAAGACTCAAAACAACCCAACTGACGGATCTCTAGTTTAAACCTAAAATCAACGTTTTCATAACCGGACCTTGAGTCAAACCGTGAGGATTCAGAGTTCAAAGTTTTGAAGGTCTAGCCGGTCGAACCATCAAGAACCGCGCAAGCTTGTTAATAGTGAAAATATGAATTATCAAGTTTTATGTATACTCAAATAAATAAACAATAAAGTTTGAAAGTTATTTATTTGTTCATTAACATTAATAGATTGCATGATATAATTAAATAACAAGAGCATAAACAAACTACATGTTTTTTAGAGCGAAATGGTAAAGTTAACAGTTTAGATGTTGAAACAGTTATGATCTTTTAAAATATTTTAGTTGTTATTTCAAAACAGTACAAAAGATGAAATAATAATAGAGAATTAAACAATAAGAAGTAGGAAAAACAAAAAACCGTGGTTTAAAGTTGTAAAATTTAAGGTTGGACCGCTGGTTTGAAGGTCCGATCAGGGTTCATGCATGATTGAGGTCTGATTTAGTTCCGTGCCGTGATGATCCAAGGTTCAGGGTTATTCGAGATCGGACCGCGCGGCAGGGTTGACTGTGGAAACGCTGCCTAAAATACACTTCTTTTATGCGTGGTTTGTCATCAAACATTAAAATTTTCCATCCATATGTCCTCCTCAGATTTAACAAGCTTTAAATAATTGGTAAGATCACATCAAGCTATTGCAAATCCAAAAATTTCACACAAATGCATTACAAGTAAAGAGTTCAGCATTTTTTTTTTTTTTTTTTTTTTTAAAAAAACAATCCATATACAACCCGATTTGATCAAGGTTCACATTTTATTCAAATACACAAAGCAGCATAGACGTAAAAAACAACATAATTAAAAAAGAATCAATCAAGCTTGCAACATAGAAGCAACGCCAAGAGCGATAACGGATACACCGAAGAACTCTTCATTCACACATGACAGCGGCGATTCTACCCCTAGTTCGGCGAAGCCATCTTCACAGGTGCCGGGCGCATCCACAACGGAACTAATCAACACGTTAGCATCGTCGTACCTGCCTTTCTTAATACTTCTACGCGCCGCTCCCAAGTCGGAGACCGAGCCAGAATACAGCTGCAGGCAGGACTCGAGAGACGACCTCACCCTCGAGTTTGACGCGTCGGTTTTGAGCTCTTTCCTAACCATGGCACGTATCCTTTTGGCTTTGGCGGAGGTCAGTTTAGTGGTGATGAGGGCGAGGCCTTTGAGGGAGGACCTGCTGCTCTTTGGGGAGGAGTGGAACAGATCCATGCAGCGCAGGTAGTCGAAGTTCGGGCTTGACGATGCCCCTCTTTTGCATGTTTCTGATATGATGTTGGGGTTAGCGTTGGGCGTTTGCAGGCGGAGCAGGAAGAGGAAGAAGGTGGCGAAAAGTTGTAGTGTTACTTTCATGTTTATTATATTGTGGGATGATGAAGATGGAATGAGATATAAAGTGATTTAGCTTTGTTTGATGCGGTTATTGCTTTGATGATGAAGTTATGCCTATTTATATATAAATTAGTTTGGCGTGTGGTTTGTGGTAGGTCTTCATTAATAGTGAATTTGATTACTCTTCCTTCTTGCCATTGATATTAATTTATTGTCATAGGCCATACAATGAATTCCTCAGTTCAATTTACATGATTTACATGACAAGTAAATATTTACGTTCGGGATTAAATGTCATTGAGAATATGGGCTCATGTTAGCATGGGTCAACCTTTGAGATCTAGAAAAGCCCAATGTTTCTGCGACTTATAAAGTCCAGTTACTTTTATACTGAATAATCAGCCACCAAAAATTCTGTTTCCAACGACATAAAATTTGAAAGTTTCCTTATTATCTCACTGTTTTATTATTATAGGTTAACTGCTGAAATGTATCAATATGCATGTATCATACTTAAATATTTACAATACAGTTTTATAGAAAGTCACCTCCATATCAATTTTGATGAAAATCAGGCTAATCTAATCTTATTAACTTTTTACTTACTCAACACCCAGACTACTTCATATTTAATCCAATATGTATTGCAGGATCAAGGTGGATTTGATGTCTGTCATTTTTGGTAACCAGTAGGTCAAAGTAACCCAGACTGAATGTTAGTACCAAGCTGTTAAAGCATCTGGAATAGGCGGCCAATTCTTCTGCCTCAATCCCCCGTTCTCGTGTGTTCAACGACCTAGATTTCTCTGATTTTCATCTTTTGCAATTAAGTCCAACAACAATTGAGGGATTTAATTGTAAAAGATGGAAATCAGGAGGCTGTGATTGAATGGGCACGCGGGGCACACGGAGGGATGGGGACAGAACAATTCACGCGTATAACATCATATAGGGATATTCTTCTGTGCTCAACTCTGGTGTTCCCATGTGCCGCATCAATCTTGTTCATTGATTTGCACAAAATCTAATGGTTTTGAGTGGATTGTAGGACCTGTTCATTAGATTATTAATAATATGTGTGGTTGATGTGTGGTGGTGATTTGTCGGACACACGGAAATACCGGAGTTGGGTACAGAAAAATTCATCCCCATCATATATGGTTGTTCAACAGAATGCTATTAGAAATGATCTGTCCATGTAACCAGTATTCCATATATTGCTGTGTTACTCAGCATGAAGGCTGCATTACTTTGATATAAGGGGTATTACTTTATTCTGTATATTGGACTATATATAGCCAACTTTATTCAGCACTGTATTATCATCAAAAGCATTGTTTTATTATCAAAAGGCAATTACAATAATACAAATCTCACAATTTCTTCCTCATCAACAATCTGTTACATTTCTCTCTCAAATCGCAGAAACTATTTTACATCAAAATTCAATTTGGCATTAGAACATCTTCTCTGCCTAACGGCCTAAAGTGCTTCTGCCGTTGTTACTGTAAGGTGTTTTACCATCAGAAAGTTCTCATCATTAGGGTATTCTCTCATCTGTGTTTATACACATCATCTGAGAGTTTAAACACGGTGTATATATCCAGTGCTTCGCCTAAACTCATCAGAATCTGGGTGCAACTTGATTCATACACTGCGTTCATTTGTTTTGCAGTTCCAATCACCAAGAAGCCAATTCAAAAAAAATCAAGAAATAGACAAAATCAGTCACCAAGACCGAAAATTATTTAAAGAAATCAGTTAATACTTTACCACATCACTAATCTTTCCTGGCTAGAATCTCACCTAAATTTGCCTTACCTTTATTTTCGGTCAGCTTCGGCATTTGACTCTGCATTTTGTTTTCTCAATCCCTGTTCATCAACAGTTCAACAATCATGGGAGATGAAACTACATCCACTGCCTCAGCAACTGGAATTAACCCTGAAAAATCCCATGACAACATCTGTTCAACAATTAGTTAAAACCATAGCTATGTTGGAGGAAATTTGAAATAAAGAAAAGCACAAAAAAGCAAAAATCTTTAGTCCCACATCATGAAATGCACTTTGGTTTGCCACTATATATGTAAATGCATTACATGTAACGTCAAAAGAAAGAAGAAATGGAGAAGCTGAAATAAGAGCATGATCATGGCACGATGAACATTAATATTTAATATCCTTAGAGCTTTGGAGAGGTGTCATGAACAATTAGGCATAAGAATAAATAGGGAAGGTACATTGCACTGACTATATCCATAGCCACTAGTTCACAACTGGATCTTGAGTACAAACTTCCCATTTGGGTCGGGTCTCTTCTTCTCGTTCATTCCATGGTCCTCAACTCTATTTGGGTCGGGTCGTATTCCCTCCATCAGGTCAGATCGTGGTGCTCCAAGCTGGGTCGTGGTATCACACTGATTCGGGTCGAGTCGGATAGGACTCCGGTTCGGGGTCAAACTCGCCTTGGCTCAGAGAATGATGCTTCTATCGGGTCGGCTCAGAGAATGATGCTTCTATTGGGTTGGGTCGTGCCACCATTCATGAGAGGATCGGTCAGAGAGCTTCAGGTGCAAGCAGTCGGGTCGGTCTCCATCATCACGAGCGGGTCGGGTCAGAGAGGGGGCGATCCGATCCAGTTTGGCTCCTACATATTTTTCCTGCAACTTCCAACGACTGTTTTTACGCCACATGACGGTATTTTCGACCATTCTACTCGTTCTAAACAATTACAAAACATTCCAAACAGTCATAGCAACATGTATAGTCATCCACAAACACCAAAATAACAAACACTCATGATAATATAGATCAAACATACCAAAAAACTCATGTTTTCCCTTCAGTCATGTTTAAGTAAAACTACTGATAGGGTTAGCACAACTTGACCAAATTAACCCAAATTTCTGACAGTAGCCTAAAAAAATATTTCGAAATTTATAAATATTTTTCCAGAATTTAATAATGTATAAATTCACTAATTATCACTATTTACCCTTAATTAACCTTAATTGGTGTAAAATCAATGCTAATCACTCACCTTGGCCACAAATAAACTCAGACCTGAAACTTTTGGACAAAATGGTTCGGATTCCAATACACTCCAGCAGTTCTACCTCGATTTTTGTGATAACCCGCTTTGATTTGATGCAGATTTGGCTTAATTAGCGATTGGAAGATGATTTGGGGTGTTTTAGCAAGTGGAGGCCATTGCTAGGGTTCAAAGGTTGTTAGTGGCAGCTAAGAAATGAAATAAAAACTGATTTACTAACTCATCTCAGCCCTCCCATAACCCTAATCCCGAAATGTAACAACCCGTATTTTGATAACGTGTTATAACCATAAATCTAGGCAGAATTAAATTTTAAAATAAGAACCAAGGGAAATGGGTTGTGCCATTGCGTTCGTCACGGAATTCTACTTGGAAACAAGTCCGAGTTTGCAAGAATCGGAGTCCGTATGAGGGAGATATGACCCTCCGAAGTTTCAGGAATTTTCAGAATCGAAAACAGCTCGAATTCGAATTCAAAATTTGAATTTCAAACGCAGAACAGACTGGGCGGGAAATTTCCCGCCCAGACCCAGGTCGACTGGGGAGTCGACTGGGCAGTCGACCCCCCCTCCAGACCAGGTCGACCTGGGTGTCGACCTGGTCCCCGAGCCCATTTTTGGGCCAGTGTTCGTTCTGATGTTTCTAGTCCGATTTCTGTCCAGATTCATCTGCCTAAACCTATTTAAACATCCCCAAACCTAGCCTTCTCTACACACAATTCTATTCTGCTTCTACTCTGCCTCTGTTCTAAATAAAAATAAAAACGGCGTCGCTACTCTGCTGGAATCAAAACTAGAAGCTAATCAACATCAACCTAAGCAACTCAATTCAAACTAGAGACTAAAGCTTCTGCAACGATCCTACGACAATTTCTACTCTTAGAAACCACGATCTGTAATCCCCAGTTACTCTTAGATCTAAACTCTAAACTTAATATGGACATGTGTAAATTGAAGTTGAACATAAACATGATAACTACTTGAGACCTACTCTTGTATATCTTTGATCTATGACTATTCCTTTTTGATCTATTATTTTAGATCTACTCTTGTTCACCCTAGATCTATTCACCTTGAACCTAGTACCGTTCATATTGAACCTTGATTTGTGGAATACTGATAAGAACTTGATTTAGGGGCCTGTTCATGTCATAACCTAAACCCTATCATTATTTTAACATGCTTGTGATGTTGTGATGTTGAAACTATTGCTAGTCACAAGTTTAGGATTATCATCTTATGTCATTTATAGCTATGTTTATCACCCTATTTCATATGCCAGTGATGTTATGATCATATCTCAAGTTACACCATGCTTGTCTTGAAATCACCTTTGCCACTTTATACCCATCCTTGTTATGTTATTCCCTAGTTACATCTATTGCCTTGATTCGAATACACGAGCGTTGGGAATGCGATTTGGGTAGTTTAGGAAAACCCTGAATTTAGTATGAACTTAAAAACATGAATATCGTTATAACTTGAGCTTGGATAGGAACATGAACTTGACATGAAATTATACTTGAAAATATGAATTTGGGACATGACACTTAGATAACTTGAACGTGGCCAACTCGAGGTTGAGTTGAGTTTGCAGTATAAATCTGCCCGGAACCGCCCGGCTAATCCAGTAACTTCAAACAATAGGACCCAATGTGAGTAGTTGGTCATATCGCACTCGAAACCCGATGTTAGACTAGGTTATGGTGTAAAACTTCCCGGACCCGCTCGGCACATCCAGTAACCATAACCAAGTCTAATGTGAGAGGTTAGGGGTGCATCAAGTAAATTAATGCCACTGGATAGGGTTAACTCATGGACCACTTGAATATACTTAACCAATTCGACACGTTGATTTGATAGGGTTAAGTCATGAACCGCTTGAACACACTTAACCAACCTGACACATAATTCATAGGACTAAGTCTTGAACTAGAACGACACACTTAGTCAATTTGACATGACACGTAGATGGGGTTAAGTCTCGATTTTAAATGACAACTTAACCTGCTGAACGAAACCCTAGTTACGCGGTCCTTTTCAGCAGTAACCCACTAGATGCATCACGGTAGCCTGGGACTAGGCAGGGAGGGGCACGATTGTTGGGCTGATTGTAAGCGACCAGAACGACGGCTGAGTTGGTGCGCCATTGTAAGTTCAGGCGGACTATGGTCGTGCACTTAGTCCGGAGTTGAAAAAGCAGACATTGGGCATCAGTAGGATTATCTGTGCATTCTTGATTCGTGTCGGTGGTTGGCACCCTAGGGATTGATACACCCTATGGTGGACCTAGCACAGGTGACTACATTCGTGATTAGGCCGTATGACACAGACACACGATGAGCTAGACTTGTAGGGAGCCGATCGATTAGATCATACCGTTGGACCCCGAATTGGGTCACTTCACGATATTGAGCCAAGGGATTATTTCTTGATTTATAGTTGACACGGGATTAGTATACCAGTATAGTTGGTATGGCGAACCTTGAATACGCAATGCTAAACTTGAGTTATCTTGTTAGCTTAGTTATCATGTCAGACTTATCATCATTCCAATGTTTAATTCCAGTTTATTCAGTCTTATTAACTTTACTAGTTTCTATGCTGATAGTCACTAGGGCTTACCAGTCTTTTTGACTGACCCGTTTTCTTTCGCCTCTTTGTCTTTCGTTCCCCCCAGGTTCTCAGGGAGGAAACTCTAGCTCTTAGCTTGGACTTGGCTTGCTTTCTAACAGCTCATGTACGGTTTGGTCTTGAGCTATGCTATGGCTGCACTCATGCACTTTTTGGGGAATAATATTTTACTTATGTTGTTTTAAGTACTTTGCTTCTTTATAACTTGATGTAATGAAATAATGACTTGGCACTTTGATGTAAGAGGTTTTGACTCTATTTTTCAGTAATGAGATTTGGTTTTAAAGTTTATATCCGCTGCTTTATATACTCTATTTTATCTATGTTCTATCTTGTGTTATCTCTATGCCTGTTTACTAGATAATACCCCTCCAAAACTAGGGCATTCCCTTTGTGAGTGACTCTAGCGGAGGTGGGGTGTTACATTTGGTATCAGAGTAGAAGGTTACCAGACTGGGCAAAAGTTTTAAAAACCTTCTGAAACTATTTTCAAAACCATTTATAAAGAAGCATTTTTGAAGAAAAGTTTTATTTTTTAAGAAAAGGCTATTCCTCAAAAGCCATTAGCACTTTCCTTTGTTTCCTCGTTTGAATCTTTTTCCTTTTCGCTTTTCAGCATGTCTGATCTTAACAATCCTGAGGGAGTACCCATACCTGGCTGGTTCCGAAGATACTTGGAAGCTAGGGCCAACGACGCGGGCCCGACAGATATCCCTCCTCCTCCTTCCCCGGTGGCCATGGTTCCTCCTCCTCCTCCGGGTACCGCCTTCGCCAAAATATGCAAGGACTTTATAGGAATGGGCGGAAAGAACTTCGTTGGAACTGAAACCTTCGTTGAGGCGCGAAACTGGCTAAAAGAGACTGAAGACTTGTTTGTTATTTTCGATATGGAGGATCATAGGAAAGTTCAGTTGGCAGCATGGTTGTTGAAAGAGGAAGCTTCATTTTGGTGGGAAGTCACCAACGCTACCAGGCCAATTGAGACTTGGGCAGACTTTAGAGAGAGGTTTGGGCTTAAGTTTTTATCATCCGCAGAAGCGAGTCTTCAGATGGAGAGGTTCCTGGCACTCAAGCAAGTGGACATGTCAGTTAGGGAATACGTGAATAAGTTTAATCAGCTTGCTCGGTTTGGTTTGGACTTAGTCAACACGGCTGAGAAGAAGGCTCTACGCTTTACTCGAGGATTGAGCGAGCCACTCCACATTATGGCCATGACTCATGTACCCATGGGGGCGACCTTTGAAAGCTTGGTGAATATGGCCCTACTTCATGAAGAATACGAGAATGGCAAGAAGAAGGTCAAGGCGAATGAGTCTCAAGACAAGAAGGTAGACTCCGAGAAAGGAGGAAAGAACAGCAACAACAAGAATGACAAGTCACGTGAGAAAAGAAAATGCAACTTCTGTGGTATTGACGGGCATATAGTCCAGGACTGTAGGAAGAAGAAGATGAAGATAGGAGCATGTTTTCAATGCGGTGAAACTGGACACAACAGCAAGAATTGCCCTAAGAAGCAAGGGCAAGCCCCGCAAGAAGGACCTTCTAGGGGTACATCTTTAACTTCTTTTCCCTAGATACTCTGTTTTATCTTGTATATCCTTTCGATCCTGTCTTGAGAACCTTAGGTAGAATCCTATGAATGTAAACATGTATTTGAAACATGTTATGCTTGATGTTTGCGAATGGTTGCAAGTGGTTGCAAGTGGTTGCAAGTGATTGCTCGTGGTTGCATAACACACATTAGGCACTAGATCGGCTCAGACACATTTTCATATTGCATATGCATGAGTGTTTATACTTATTTATGGATGAAATTGAATGTGTTATCATATGAATGTTGCATATGGATGAATGTTTGTGCACACATATAGTGCTTACATGACTAGGATTATTTGCATACATGTTGGATTCATGACACTAAACATATTTTGCATTAGAAAGATCAATCAGGCGTGATCATTTGCATTAGATAAGGAACATATACACACACTTTTTGCATATGTTCATACAGCATTAGAAATCTCTTAAGGACAATGTTTGCTTGTGGATGATGTTTTGAGTAGATGGATGACGGATGGTAGGATACGTTCTTCCGAACTTAGAGATTTCGGGGACGAAATCCTTTAAGGATGGGAGAATGTAACAACCCGTATTTTGATAACGTGTTATAACCATAAATCTAGGCAGAATTAAATTTTAAAATAAGAACCAAGGGAAACGGGTTGCGCCATTGCGTTCGTCTCGGAATTCTGCTTGGAAACGAGTCCGAGTTTGCAAGAATCGGAGTCCGTATGAGGGAGATATGACCCTCCGAAGTTTCAGGAATTTTCAGAATCGAAAACAGCTCGAATTCGAATTCAAAATTCGAATTTCAAACGCAGAACAGACTGGGCGGGAAATTTCCCGCCCAGACCCAGGTCGACTGGGGAGTCGACCCCCCCCCCCCCCAGACCAGGTCGACTGGGCAGTCGACCTGGGTGTCGACCTGGTCCCCGAGCCCATTTTTGGGCCAGTGTTCGTTCTGATGTTTCTAGTCTGATTTCTGTCCAGATTCATCTGCCTAAACCTATTTAAGCAGCCCCAAACCTAGCCTTCTCTACACACAATTCTATTTTGCTTCTACTCTGCCTCTGTTCTAAATAAAAATAAAAATGGCGTCGCTACTCTGCTGGAATCAAAACTAGAAGCTAATCAACATCAACCTAAGCAACTCAATTCAAACTAGAGATTAAAGCTTCTGCAACGATCCTACGACAATTTCTGTTCTTAGAAACCACGATCTGTAAGCCCCAGTTACTCTTAGATCTATACTCTAAACTTAATATGGACATGTGTAAATTGAAGTTGAACATAAACATGATAACTACTTGAGACCTACTCTTGTATATCTTTGATCTGTGACTATTCCTTTTTGATCTATTATTTTAGATCTACTCTTGTTCACCCTAGATCTATTCACCTTGAACCTAGTACCGTTCATATTGAACCTTGATTTGTGGAATACTGATAAGAACTTGATTTAGGGGCCTGTTCATGTCATAACCTAAACCCTATCATTATTTTAACATGCTTGTGATGTTGTGATGTTGAAACTATTGCTAGTCACAAGTTTAGGATTATCATCTTATGTCATTTATAGCTATGTTTATCACCCTATTTCATATGCCAGTGATGTTATGATCATATCTCAAGTTACACCATGCTTGTCTTGAAATCAGCTTTGCCACATTATACCCATCCTTGTTATGTTGTTCCTTAGTTACATCTATTGCCTTGATTCGAATTCACGAGCGTTGGGAATGCGATTTGGGTAGTTTAGGAAAACCTGAATTTAGTATGAACTTAAAAACATGAATATCGTTATAACTTGAGATTGGATAGGAACATGAACTTGACATGAAATTATACTTGAAAATATGAATTTGGGACATGACACTTAGATAACTTGAACGTGGCCAACTCGAGGTTGGGTTGAGTTTGCAGTATAAATCTGCCTGGAACCGCCCGGCGAATCCAGTAACTGCAAACAATAGGACCCAATGTGAGTAGTTGGTCATATCGCACTCGAAACCCGAGGTTAGACTAGGTTATAGTGTAAAACTGCCCGGACCCGCCCGACACATCCAGTAACCATAACCAAGTCTAATGTGAGAGGTTAGGGGTGCATTAAGTAAATTAATGTCACTGGATAGGGTTAAGTCATGGACCACTTGAATATACTTAACCAATTCGACACGTTGATTTGATAGGGTTAAGTCATGAACCGCTTGAACACACTTAACCAACCTGACACATGATTCGTAGGACTAAGTCTTGAACTAGAACGACACACTTAGTCAATTTGACATGACACGTAGATGGGGTTAAGTCTCGATTTTAAATGACAACTTAACCTGCTGACGAAACCCTAGTTACGCGGTCCTTTTCAGCAGTAACCCACTAGATGTATCACGGTACCCTGGGACTAGGCTGGGTGGGGCACGATTGCTGGGCTGATTGTAAGCGACCAGAACGACGGCTGAGTTGGTGCGCCATTGTAGGTTCAGGCGGACTAGGATCGTGCACTTAGTCCGGAGTTGAAAAAGCAGGCATTGGGCATCAGTAGGATTATCTGTGCATTCTTGATTCGTGTCGGTGGTTGGCACCCTAGGGCTTGATACACCCTATGGTGGATCTAGCACAGGTGACTACATTCGTGATAGGGCCGTATGACACCGACACACGACGAGCTAGACTTGTAGGGAGCCGATCGATTAGATCATACCGTTGGACCCCGAATTGGGTCACTTCACGATATTGGGCCAAGGGATTATTTCTTGATTTATAATTGACACGGGATTAGTATACCAGTATAGTTGGTATGGCGAACCTTGAATACGCAATGTTAGACTTGAGTTATCTTGTTAGCTTAGTTATCATGTCAGACTTATCATCATTCCGATGTTTAATTCCAATTTATTCATGTCTTGTTAACTTTACTAGTTTCTATGCTGGTAGTCACTAGGGCTTACCAGTATTTTTGACTGACCCGTTTTCTTTCGCCTCTTTGTCTTTCGTTCCCCCCCCCCCCAGGTTCTCAGGGAGGAAACTCTAGCTCTTAGCTTGGACTTGGCTTGCTTTCTGACAGCTCATGTACGGTTTGGTCTTGAGCTATGCTATGGCTGCACTCATGCACTTTTTGGGGAATGATATTTTACTTATGTTGTTTTAAGTACTTTGCTTCTTTAGAACTTGATGTAATGAAATAATGACTTGGCACTTTGATGTAAGAGGTTTTGACTCTATTTTTCAGTAATGAGATTTGGTTTTAAAGTTTATATCCGCTGCTTTATATATTCTATTTTATCTGTGTTCTATCTTGTGTTATCTCTGTGCATGTTTACTAGATAATACCCCTCCAAAACTAGGGCATTCCCTTTGTGAGTGACCCTAGCGGAGGTGGGGTGTTACACGAAATGGGTTATGGGCCCTCTTGCTAATCACCCTAATTAGGCCCGGTTAAGCTGTTTTTCACCTTCTAGACCTTGTTTCAGCTATATCTCCCAAACGGTGAGTCCGTTTGACTAATGTGACCACTCTACGGAAAGGTAAACCATCATCCGGATCTAATTGAAGTGGATTTAGGTCAAAACTCTTTACCAATCAAAAGTTATGGCCAAAACAAAGATCAGTTAGGGGCAAAATGGTCATTTAAAAATCGGCAAAAAACATGAACATGGGAAATGACCCCAATAGTCTTCTCCCAAAGTTACATGGCCATACGACTTCGCATGAGAATGAAACAAATATCCTACGATCCCCTAATATGTAGAATGCGGGTGGTTACATTCTTCCCCCCCAAGAAATTTCGCCTCCGAAATTCCTTAACTAAGAAACAAGCAAAGGATCCCGCATGCCTACCATCCATTCACAACAATCAAACATACAAAAACAAACAAACAAGTCTATCCTAGTATGCGGAAAACTAAGTCGCAATTAAAATCTTACCAAACAAAGAGTTCTGGATACGTCTTCTTAATGCTCTCCTCTGTCTCCCAAGTACAGTCATTCTCATTCTCGCCTAACTGAAATTTGACTAGATTCAACGCTTTCCTTCGAAGTTGCTTCGTATCTTGCTCGACAATACGAATCGGCTTGTGTTTCCTAACCGCCTTGGGTTCTACTTCGATATCATTCAACTGATCAGGTGAAATAGTCATATCGGGATCGTGCACGAATTTCCTTAACTGGTAAACATGAAATACATTATGAACTCCTTCCATCTTCTTTGGTAATTCAACTTTATATGCCAAATTCCCAACTTGCTCGAGAGCTGGGAATGAACCAACAAATCTTGGTGTTAACTTGTCTCTCATACCAAATCGTGTCACGCTCTTTAATGGAGAAATCTTGACAAACACCAAGTCGCCAATGGAGAATTTTAAATCTCTTCTCCTCTTATCAGCATAACTCTTATGCCTATCTTGGGCAGCCTTCATTCGTTGTCGGATAACCTTGATCTTATCTGAGGTTTCTCTTATCACATCTGGCCCTAGCACAAACTTCTCACCAGTTTCTAACCAACATGACGGTGAGTTGCACAGTCTTCCTTACAAAGCTTCAAATGGAGCAATACCAATACTGGATTGATAACTATTATTATATGCAAACTCTACTAGATGCAAATGGTCATCCCATGATCCACCAAAATCCAATATGCAAGCTCTCAAGAGATCTTCTAATATACGATTTACCCTCTTTGTTTGACCATCAGTTTGAGGATGATACGCGGTACTGAGATAGTATTTTGACCCTAGAGCCTCTTGTAAGCTCTTCCAAAACCCACTAGTAAACAATGGGTCTCAGTCACTCACAATGCTTTTAGGTACTCCATGAAATCTTACTACCCACTTCATATACAATTCTGCTAACTTAGTTGCTTTTCTATTCGACTTGACGAGTATAAACCTTGCACTCTTAGTCAATCGGTTCACAATCACCCAAATGCTATCATGGCCTGATCTAGTTCTTGGTAACCCATCAATGAAATCCATTGAGACTTGTTCCCATTTCCATTCTGGAACTTCTAATGGTTGCAACAAACCACTAGATTTCTTTTTCTCAGCTTTAACCAACTAGCAGTTCATGCATTTGGATATAAACTTCCCAACGTCTCTTTTCATCCCTTCCCAGTAGTAGGTCTTCTTCATGTCTCGATACATTTTGTTACCATCGGGATGTATAGTCAGTTTTGAGTGATGACATTCTCTAAGCACTTCATCTCTCAATTCATCGACATTGGGCATAACTAGTCTACCATTCTTTCTAAGCCATCCATATTGATCAAGCCCGGACTTGTTCATCTCTTCGTCGATTCCCATCTCTAACTTTGAGATGATTTCCAATAGGTTAGGATCGTCCCTCTGACTAGAACCTATCCGCTCCATCAAAGTGGGTCTGATCGCCAAACTTGCTAAAACTTCTGGATCCAATTCGCACTTTGGTCTGAAAGCATACCCAGCGATGTACTCCAGTTGCTTCCATTCTAGAAATATAGCCCCTAAACCGGCATGTCTTCTACTCAATGCATCAGCTACCGCATTGTCGTTTCCTGGTGTATATGCGATATCAAAATTGTAGGAAGCCAAGAATTCTAACCATCTTTGCTATCTGAGATTTAGATCCTTCTGAGAGAAAAGATACTTTAACGATTTATGATCGGTAAACAACTCGAATCTTTCTCCCAAGAGATAATGTCTCCACATCTTCAATGCGAACACGATTGCTGCCAATTCCAAATCATGGATAGGATACCTTTTCTCATGCGGTTTCAGTTGCCGACTAGCATAAGCTACAACCCTACCTCCTTGCATCAATACAGCACCTAGTCCAGTACCACAGGCATCTGTGTATACCGTTATCTCTTCATTCCCTTAAGGAATGACTAACACTGGTGCACATGTCAACTTTTCCTTTAGACTCTTGAATGCATTCTCGTACATTTCGTCCCAGACGAAAGCTTGATTTTTCTTGGTCAACTGAGTCAACGGTGCCGCTGTCTTGGAGAAGTCTTGGATAAACTTACGTTAATATCCACCCAACCCTAAGAAACTTCTTACGTCTGTTGCATTCTTGGGCGTAGACCAATCTTTACCGTAGCCACCTTTGCAGGGTCCACGGCAATACCATTCTCTGAAACAACATGGCCCAAGAATCTCATTTCCCTCCTCCAGAAGTGACACTTAGAGAACTTAGCTTTCAGTTGGTGTTTTCTCAACACCTCCATCACTATCCTCACATGTTCCTTGTGTTCTTCCTCATCCTCGAATAAACCAAGATATCGTCTACGAACACGAGAACAAACTTATTCAATTGATCCCTAAATACTCTGTTCATAAGATCCACAAAATATGCTGGTGCGTTAGTCAACCTGAATGGCATGACCAACCACTCACAGAATCCAGACGTCGTCCGAAAGGCCGTTTTAGCTATACTCTCAGCTTCCACCCTAAGCTGATGAAAACCTGTCACGAGATCCAACTGGGAGAACACTTTCGCGCCACTCAACTGATCAAACAAATCATCTATCCGCGGTGGAGGATACTTATTCTTCCTTGTCACCGTATTCAACTCGCAGTAGTCCACACACAATCGAAGGGAACCATCTGCCTTGGTAGCAAACACAAATGGTGCTCCCCACTCAGAAACACTAATTCTGATAAATCCCTTCTTTAACAGATCACTTTCTTGCACCTCGAGCTATCGCTGCTCCCTTGGTGCCATATGATGAAGTGGCATCACTATAAGTCTGGCATCTTTCACTAAATCAATACGAAACTCAACCTCTCGGTGTGGTGGAAGTCTGGTCACTTCCTCGAAGACGTCCGGATACTGGCTAGCCACGGGCACATCTGACAACTCATCATGCGGGATGTCGAGGGAATTTAGAAAACCAGCCATTACCCCATCACTAGGTAGACCACCAAACACTACCTCCGCCCATCATTCGCTCTAACTGTCACTAAAAACCCTCACAATCTACACCACCTCGTACCTTTGGAGCCAATCGACCCCCAAAATAATGCCAAACCCAGTAAAGCCCAAAACAAAGCAATCACAAACAAACATGCATCCATGACTCGATAAAACCACATTACGACAAATCATGCTAAGGCTAGTTGAACCACCAATCAGGTTCGTCACCGCTAAAGGTCTATCGACTATCTCGGGTTCCAATCCCAACCTATCTACCAGGTCATTAGATATGAAGGAACGGGAAGCTCCGGTATCAAACAATACTCGAACAGGAACATCATAAACAGAAAGCATACCTTGAATGATGACATTCTTTCCATGCTCCGCCGCAGTTGGGGCATTCGACGAAGAAGGAATAGCATTGATAGCATATGCTTTCATAATCTACTTTTCTTTAGGGGATTGCAGACACTTATCCTTGTGATGTCCCACTTGGCTACAATTGAAGCACTTCCTGTCCGCTGGCTTTGCTCGACATTCTTTAGCATAATGGCCCTTCTTGCCACAGCTAAAGCACTCAACATCTTTCTTACTCTTTTTCTGACCGTCCTTAGTTTGGTTCAGCTTCCTCTTATTCTAAGAATTATTCTTGCCTCCACCGCTCGCTTGCGGCTTTGGCCCCTTTGCAGATACAACAACGACTTCAGTCTTGGGCTTAGGATAAAGGCTCTCTGACCTCAATGCTTTCCCTACAATCGATTCAAACGTCTCATCGATATGGTTTATAAGCCTTTCCCCCAAGTACTGATCCAAGCCTGTTATGAACTTCTCATTCTTCTTCTCGGGAGTGTCAATAAGAGATAATCCATACTTCGATAATGTATCGAACTTAGCAATAAACTCCGAGACTACCCTATTATTCTGCTTAAGCTCCAAGAACTTCCTAAACAACTCTGACTTCTGAGCAGCTGGGATAAACTTTTCACCGAATCGGGCCTTAAACTGATCCCATGTAACTTGATCCTCTGGAGTAGTTGCCTTAATAGCATTCCACCAACTCATCACCCGTCCTTGCAGTTGACGGGATGCTAGCTTTCTCTTCGTCGCATCCTCGATACCCAAGTCTTCGAAGATACGCTCACAGCTATCTAACCAATCCTGAACTTCTCTGGCCGATTATGTTCCGTGGAATGGCTTTCCACCAAGACTAGTGTAATCCTTGCATAGCTTGGTGAAATCGGCTCTAGGCACCTGCACCGCTGCACCACCACCATTTGCAGCATTGGGAACTGCTCCTTGCACATTTCTAAGCATCTCTCTTATGAAGTCAGTGAACATTGTCCTCGTATCAAGAGCATTCCCATTATTAGCTCCTCTACCAATACCCCTAGTATATCAGCTCATCGTTCAATCTGTAAGGAGAAAATGATTAACCATCTCTTCAGTGGTGTCAGTGCAGTGCGACTTCATCCTTAAATATACTAATAGTATATATATATATAGCTTTTGAAAACCAAAATATCACAAATATGTGCTCTCATATACGTACTGTCTCTCTCTGGTGTCTTCCCTAGGTTAACTACGCAATCTAGAGCTCTGATACCAAATGTGACGGCCTGCCCCGCACCAGCCGACATTTCAATGAAAGTGTGCTGTGGCAATGTCCAACCAGCATGGAACGGTCGCTAAAGGAAGGAAAGAAGGGAATTTGAACAAGAAAGGAACCTGTAGAATGTCTCATAGCGCATGGAATAAAATATAATAATAACATACTTGACATAAAATAGGCGAGACAGTGCATAAGATGAAAACTAAACCATCATAGCAGCGGAAAATCCAAATACAGCTTATGTTCCACATCATCGTTATTACAACTTTTAAAAACTGTCTCTAAAGCAAAATAAGGAAGGTACACTACTAATGCCCAAAGTAATGACCAGGTGTGACACAGGGAGAATATCTATATATATCATACGTAGAAGCCTCCTGCTCGTCTCCGGCACAGCTACTCGTGCATAGTCACCTGACCTGTCTCTAGTCTGCCTGTTTAAGAGAACCCAGAGTAATAAGAAGAGACATAAAACTCTGGGTCAGACAAAAGTCTTGTATGAACGATAAGCAGCAAAACATAACAATAACATGTATACTAAACCATACCAGAACCTGGACCTGCAACCAAAGAGTTAGCACAACAAGATGCACAATACTCTAAGGTGACACTAACACATGGTGTAAAAGTAACGGGGAAGGGGGTGTTCATGTCATAGTGATGTCAAACAATTAAGCATAGCAACCATCCCCACATCTCTCACTCAGTGTGTAAAGCATACGATATCCACCGCTCTGACCACTCATTCCTTGTTATGATCACTTTGCTCCATGGAGTCATAATGACAGCACTACACTGATCCATAGCCACTAGTCCTTGCTATGTCCACTCTGCCCCATGAAGTCGTGACGACTCCACTGCACTGGCTCATAGCCATGCTACGATCACTCTGCCCCATGGAGTAGTAACTACCCCACTGCACTGATTCGTAGCCTAACACTTGTCTTTCCATGGTGTATCAAAGCTATGGACGTCGACAACTCCTTAGCACACTTCCCGCAGCAAAGTCCATCCATGAAGTTAACTCATTGGTTCCCAGCTGGATCTTGAGTATAAACTTCCTATTTGGACTACCTTTGCATCTCAGGTTTTGGTCTTCTCTGAATCGGTTCGAAACAAGCTTCTATTCAGATCGACTCTCTTCTTCTCGTTCAGTCCATGGTTGTCAACTCAGTTCGGGTCGGGTCGTGCTCCCTCCATCGGGTCAGATTGTGGTGCTCCAAGCTGGGTCGTGGTGTCACACTGGTTCGGGTCAGGTCGGATAAGACTCCGGTTTGGGGTCAAACTCCCCTTGGCCTGTGCAAGCGGGTCGGCTCAGAGAATGATGCTACTATCGGGTCGGGTCGTGCCACCATTCACGAGAAGATCGGTCAGAGAGCTTCAGGTGCAAGCAGTCGGGTCGGTCTCCATCATCACGAGTGGGTCCGGTCGGAGAGGGGGCGATCCGATCCAGTCTAGATCCTGCATATTTTTCCTACAACTTCCAACGACTGTTTTTACACCACATGATGGCGTTTTTGACCAAACAATTAGAAAACATTCCAAATAGTCATAGCAACATGTATAGTCATCCACAGACACCAAAACAACAAACAATCATGATAATATAGATCAAACATACCCAAAAACCCATGTTTTCCCTTTAATCATGTTTAAGTATAAATAATGACAGGGTTAGCAAAACTTAACCAAATTAACCCAAATTTCTAACAGAGGCCTAAAACAATATTTCAAAATTTATAAATATTTTTCCATAAGTTAATCATGTATAAATTCACTAATTATCACTAATTACCCTTAATTAACCTTAATTATTAAAAACAATGCTAATCACTCACCTTGGCCACAAATAAACTCAGATCTGAAACTTTTGGACAAAATGGTTCGGATTCCAATACATTCCAGCAGCTATACCTCGATTTTGTGCTAACCCGCTTTGATTTGATGCAGATTTGGCTTAAATAGCGATTAGAAGGTGATTTGGGGTGTTTTAGCAAGTGGAGGCCATTGCTAGGGTTCAAAGGTTGTAAATGGTGGCTAAGAAATAAAATAAAAACTGATTTACTAACTCATCTCAGCCCTCCCATAACCCTAATCCCGAAATGGGTTTTGGGCCCTCTTGCTAATCACCCTAATTTGGCTCGGTTAAGTTGTTTTTCACCTTCTAAACCTTATTTCATCCATATCACCCAAACGGTGAGTCCGTTTGGCTAATGTGACCACTCTATGGAAAGGTAAACCATCATCCGGATCTAACGGAAGTGGTTCAGGTTAAAACTCCTTACCAATCAAAAGTTATGGCCAAAACAAAGATCAGTTAGGGGCAAACGGTCATTTAAAAATTGGCAAAAATCATGAACATGGGAAATGACCCCAATAGTCGTCTCCCAAAGTTACATGGCTATACGACTTCGAATGAGAAAGAAATAAATATCCTACAATCAAAAGTTGTAGAGCGATTGTTCGATTACCTGAACTAAAAATCAGGAAATTATGAAAAAGGCTATCGAGTGCATATTTTAGGATATGCTCAACATAGCAAAGGATATAGGTTTCTAGTAATAGAACCTAATAGCTCTATTGATGTAAATACAGTAATAGAATCAAGGGACACAGTGTTATATGAGAATAGATTTACATCCATTCAAAATAAACCGATTCATGAAACGGTGGAGGTAAATGCACCTATTGGTGAAATGGTGGAGGTTAATGAACCAATTGTTGAACCTATAGAAAACACTGATAAAAATATTGACGAAAATGGTGATTCTCTTAAGAGATGTAAACGAAGAAGGATAGAGGAATTCTTGGACCAGATTTCGTCGTATATTTGTTTGAAGGATCTAGAAATAACGTAAAGCATCAATTAATGATATCTACAAATACAGAGTCTGACCCTTAAACATATGCCAAGACAATGAAATCTCAAGATTCATCATTTTGGCAAGAAGCCATAAATGATGAAATGGATTTTATTATGGGAAATAAAACGTGGAAAGTAGTGGATTTACCTCCTGGTTCTAAACCAATAGGATGCAAATGGATATTTAAGAAAAAGTTAAAAGCAGATGGAATAATCGAAAAATTTAAAGCTAGATTAGTTGCCAAAGGATTCACACAGAAAGAAGGAATAGATTATTTTGATACATATGCCCCAGTAACTAGAATTTCAACAATTAGGACTTTAGTTGCATTAGCTTCTGTCTATAATTTTGAAATTCATCAAATGGATGTCAAGATAGCATTTTTAAATTGTGAACTTGACGAAGATATATATATATATATATATATATATATATATATATGTCTCGACCAGAAGGTTTTGTGACGCCTGGACAAGAACGTAAAGTATGTAAACTTATTAAATCACTTTACGGTCTTAAACAAGCACCAAAGCAATGACATGAAAAGTTTGATAAAACTATTATTTCTAATGGATTTAGGATTTTTGAATCTGGCAAATGTGTCTATAGTAAGTTTCATTTAGGTAAAGGTGTAATTATATGTCTTTATGTGGATTATATGCTTATATTTGGAACGGATACTTCGAGTATTGAAGAAACTAAAAGATATATATCTTCATGTTTTAACATGAAAGATATGTGAGTAGCTGAAATGATTCTTGGAATAAGAATAATGAAAACAAAAGATGGATTATCAATTACCCAGTCTCATTACATTGAGAAAATTCTGAAAAGGTTCAATCTATTCGATTGTAAATCTATGTCTACTCCGTTTGATCCAAATATGCAGTTATAGACTAATACTAAGAGACCTATAGAAAAATTAGAATATGCTAGAGTTATTGGAAGTTTGATGTATGAAATGACATGCACACGACCAGATATTGCCTATGTTGTTGGAAAAATGAGTAGATATACCCCCTAGTCATATCCATTGCTATGCAATACATAAAATTTGAAAGTATCTAAAAGGTACCATAAACTATGGTATACATTACAATGGTTATCCGAGTGTAATAAAAGGATAAACAGATGCTAGTAGAAAACACTGGAAGTGAAAATAATAAATCAACTAGTGTATGGATATTCACTCTTGGTGGGTGAGAAATATATTGGGCCTCAAAGAAACAAACGTGTATTGCTGATTCAACCATGGCAGATGAGTTTATAGCACTGGCTTCTGGTAGTAAAGAAGCGGAATGGTTAAGCAATCTATTATTAGAAATTCCTATGTGGCCATAGATTTTGTGAGATCTAGCCAAAATTTGGTAGATCCATTTACTAAAGGACTTGCTAGGAACTTAGCGATAAAAACATCATAGGGAACGGGTATAAAGCCTATACAATACAATCGCCAATGAAGGAAACTCAACTCAATATAATAAAGAAATTTGTTAACTTGATTTCAAAGAGCAATAGTACTTCATATGTTAGCGGTTAGAAGCATTATAATATTTAGTCTGAAAAACTAAGTATTATCATACATTCCAAGGAAAAATGCTTGGTACTTATAATGACTAAGAGAGGATGTTCTGGTTAGAAATTAATAGGATTATAACAAATAAATTGTTGAGGTGTGTGTTATAAGGCACTTCTGATAAACCTACCTATATGAATGCAACAAATGTGATGTCGCCTTCTGCGAGTTTTTGGCTTGATCTCTAAGGGAATTTCATGAAAGAAGATACTGACTCAAGGCTAAGCCACGGATCGAGCATACATACTATTTGGATAAAATGAAAATGAGTGTGCGATAATAACATTCGGTAGATCACATAGGATCGATGGTTTAATGCTTAGTCAACCACTCCATCCTGATATACTTTGATGGGTTTGCACCACGTATAGATTCAAGTCTGTAAGACATCTATATCATGCACAAATTTTACTGCATATAAATGACAAGAGGAATTCATTTAAAATTTGGTGGAGGATTGTTGGAGGAAATTTGAAACAAAGGAAAGCACAAAGGGGGCAAAAAATTTTAGTCCCACATCATGAAATGTGCTTTGATTTGCCACTATATATGTAAATGCATTACATATGATGTCAAAAGAATGAAGAAAAGGAAGAGATGAAACAAGAGCATGACCATGGCATGATGAACTTTAATATTTAAGTAAAAAGATGGGTCTTAGGCCTTGGGGCTCTGGGGGTCTCGTGATCAATTGGGCCTCGGAATGCTAATGGGCTTGCGAAGATCTGTTATGTTTTTGCGTGCGCAGAATTCAAATTCGTAACGCTTCGGAGCCGTTGCAAACAAATGGACACGCTAGTTCATTTAAAATTGAAACGCTTCTGAATTTAGCAAATCGATGGTTGCGACTGTTTGAATTCAAACAGCCATAACCGTTGGAAAGCGGTTGCATCTCTTCATTTCCTATAAATAGGCTGCCCTGGATTCAGTTTTCTACAACTCGAAATTCTATCTTCTCCTTCCTCTATTTTTCTACCATTAAAATATCTCGAGACTCTGCCAAACTCTTGAGTAAATTAAACGAATTATAGTTCTGCAGGCTATAACTCCATCATCTTGTCACTGCAGCGATCAATTCCAAGATAGTGAATCGCCATGTTTGTGCAAATACACCGATTAAAGATATTCGATATCTTCTTCGTTGTATCTTCGAACAGATTTGTCATTACACGTGCACAGAAATAAGAGGGCAAATACTGTTTTAGGATAGCGATCACCACATCGTGCCTCGGAGATTTGTGTTTTTCAAAGATTAGAACATTCAACGACGAATTCGAAAACCAACATTCTAAAACAGTATTATTGCAGTGGCTCCTCACAATCTCAAAGACTTCATCGCTGATTTCGCAAAACTGGAGCGCTTTGATGGTGTCAATTTCCTACGCTAGCATAAGAAGATGCATTTCTTATTAGCGGGTACGAAAGTGGTTTATGTTTTGACTACGCCAAAACCAGCGAAGACAGAAGATGAAACCTATGTGATGCTAAAATAAAAATACTGAGGTCTAATAGGGGTGATGAATATCAGTTTCCTGAATATTGTGAATCAGTAAGAATTATACATGAGACATCTATTGCTTACTCTCCACAACAAAATGGAGTGACCAATTCTTACCGAAATGGTAAATGCAATGTTGTGTAATTTCGAACTTAACACTAGTTTCTGGGGAGAAGCTTTCCTTACCGCGTGTTATATTCTAAGTAGAATACCTTATAAGAAAGTAAAGTTACTCCTTATGGGGAGAAGCTTTCCTTACCGCGTGTTATATTCTAAATAGAATACCTTATAAGAAAAGTAAAGTTACTCCTTATGAACTTTGGAAGAAACGGAAACCAAATCTTGATTATTATCGAGTCTAGGGTTATAGATAGATTGTTCGATTACCTGAACCAAAAATCAGGAAATTAGGTCAAAAGTCTATCAATTGCATATTCTTAGGATATGCTTAACATAGCAAAGGATATAGGTTTCTAGTAATATAACCTAATAGCTCTATTGATGTAAATACAGTAATAGAATCAATGGACGCGGTGTTATATGAGAATAGATTTGCATCTATTAAAATAAACCGATTCACGAAATGGTGGGGGTAAATGCACCTATTGGTGAAATGGTGGAGGTTAATGAACCATCTATTGAACCTATAGAAAACACTGATGAAAATATCGACGAAAACGGTGATTCTCTTAGAAGAAGTAAACGAAGAAGGATAGAGAAATTCTTGGACCAGATTTCTTCGTATATTTGTTTGAAGGATCTAGAAATAACATAGAGCATCAATTAATGATATTTACAAATATATAGTCTGACACTTTAACATATGCTGAGACAATAAAATCTCAAGATTCATTATTTTGGCAAGAAGCCATAAATGATGAAATGGATTTTATTATGGCAAATAAAACGTGGAAACTAGTAGATTCACCTCCTAGTTCTAAACCAATAGGATGTAAATGGATACTGAAGAAAAAGTTAAAAGTAGATGTAACAATCGAAAATTTTAAAGCTAGATTAGTTGACAAAGATTTCACATAGAAAGAAGGAATATATTATTTTGATACATATGCCCCAGTAACTAGAATTTCAACAATTAGGACTTTAGTTGCATTAGCTTCTATCTATAATTTTGAAATTCATCAAATGGACGTCAAGATAGCATTTTTAAATGGTGAATTTGACGAAGATATATATATATATATATATATATATATATATATCAACCGGAAGGTTTTGTGATGCCTGGACAAGAACGTAAAGTATGTAAACTTATTAAATCACTTTACGGTCTTAAACAAGCACCAAATCATTGACATGAAAAGTTTGATAAAACTATTATTTCTAACGGATTTAGGATTTTTGAATCTGACAAATATGTATATAGCAAGTTTCATTTAGGTAAAGGTGTAATTATATGTCTCTATGTGGATTATATGCTTATATTTGGAACGGATACTTCGAGTATTGAAGAAACTAAAAGATATCTATCTTCATGTTTTAACATGAAAGATATGTGAGTAGCTGAAATGATTCTTGGAATAAGAATAATGAAAACAAAAGATGGATTATCAATTACCCAGTCTCATTACATTGAGAAAATTCTGAAAAGGTTCAATCTATTCGATTTTAAACCTATGTCTACTCCGTTTGATCCAAATATGCAGTTATAGACTAATACTAAAAGAGCTATAGAGAAATTAGAATATGCTAGAGTTATTGGAAGTTTGATGTATTCAATGACTTGCACACGACCAGATATTGCCTATGTTGTTGGAAAAATGAGTAGATATACCCCCTAGTCATATCCATTGCAATGCAATTCATAAAATTTGAAAGTATCTAAAAGGTACCATAAACTATGGTATACATTACAATGGTTATCCGAGTGTAATAAAAAGATAAACATATGCTAGTTGGAACACTGGAAATGAAAATAATAAATCAACTAGTGTACGGATATTCACTCTTGGTGGGGGAGAAATATATTCGGCCTTAAAGAAACAAATGTGTATTGCTGATTCAACCATGGCTGATGAGTTTATAGCACTAGCTTCTGGCAGTAAAGAAGCGAAATGGTTAAGAAATCTATTATTAGAAATTCCTTTGTGGCCAAAACATATGCCACTAATATCTATGCATGATGATAGTCAATCTACATTATCACAGACATACAACCAAGTTTATAATGGTAAATCTAGACATATTGGTCTAAGGCACAGTTTGATTAGGCAAACACTCACCGAAGGGGTAATTACCATAGATTTTGTGAGATCTAGCCAAAATTTGGTAGATCTATTTACTAAAGGACTTGCTAGGAACTTAGCGATAAAAACATCATAGGGAATGGGTTTAAAGCCTATACAATACAATCACCAATGAAGGAAACTCAACTCAACATAATAAAGAAATATGTTAACTAGAGTTCAAAGAGCAAAAGTACTTCATATGTTAGCGGTTGGAAGCATTATAATATTTAGTCTGAAAAACTAAGTATTATCGTACATTCCAAGGAAAAGTGCTTGGTACTTATAATGACTAAGAGAGGATGTTCTGGTTAGAAATTTATAGGACTATAACAAATATACTATTGAGGTGTGTTTTATAAGGCACTTCTGATAAACCAACCTATATGAATGCAACGAAGGTGATGTCGCCTTCTACAAGATTTTGTCTTGATCTCTAAGGGCATTTCATGAAAGAAGATACTGACTCAAGGCTGAGCCACGGATCGAGCATACATACTATCTGGATAAAATGAAAATGAGTGTGCGATAATCACATCTGGTAGATCACATAGGATCGATGGTTCAATGCTTAGTCAACCACTCCATCCTGATATACTTTGATGGGTTTTCACCACGTATAGATTCAGGTCTGTAAGACATCTATATCATGCACAAATTTTCCTGCATATAAATGACAAGAGGAATTTATTTAAAATTTGGTGGAGGATTGTTGGAGGAAATTTGAAACAAAGGAAAGCATAAAGGGGACAAAAATCTTTAGTCCCACATCATGAAATGTGCTTTGGTTCGCCATTATATTTGTAAATGCATTACATATGATGTCAAAAGAAAGAAGAAAAGGAAGAGATGAAACAAGAGCACGAACATGGCATGATGAACTTTAATATTTAAGGTAAAAAGATGGGTCTTAGGCCTTCGGGCTTTGGGGGTCTCGTGATCAGTTGGGCCTCAGAATGCTAATGGGCTTGCGAAGATCTGTTACGTTTTTGTGTGCGCAGAATTCAAATTCGTAAGCCGTTGCAAATGAATGGACACGCCAGTTCATTGAAAATTGCAACACTTCTGAATTGTAGCAAATCAATGGGTGCGACTGTTTGAATTCAAATAGCCATAACCGTTGGAAAGCGGTTGCATCTCTTCATTTCCTATAAATAGGCTGCCCTGAATTCAAATTTCTACAACTCGAAATTCTATCTTCTCCGTCCTCTATTTTTCTACCATTAAAATATCTCGAGACACTGCCAAACTCTTGAGTAAATTAAATGAATTATAGTTCTGCAGGCTATAACTCCATCATCTTGTCACTGCAGCGATCAATTCCAAGATAGTGAATTGCCATGTCTGTGCAAACACGCCGATTAAAGATATTCGAAATTTGCTCCGTTGTATCTTCGAACAGATTTGTCATTGCACGTGCACAGAAATAAGAGGAGAAATACTGTTTTAGGACAGCGATCACCACATCGTGCCTTGGAGATTTGTGTTTTTCAAAGATTAGAACATCCAATGACGAATTCGGAAATAAACATTCTAAAACAGTATTATTGCAATGGCTCCTCACAATCTCAAAGACTTCATCGCTAATTTCGCAAAACTAGAGCACTTTGATGGTGTCAATTTCCTACGCTGGCATCAGAAGATGCATTTCTTATTAGTGGGTATGAAAGTTGTTTATGTTTTTACTACACCAAAACCAACGGAGACAAAAGATGAAACCTATGTGTTGCTAAAATAAAAACAATTAGGTCTAATAGGGGTGATGAATATCAGTTTCCTGAATATTGTGAATCGGTAGGAATTATACATGAGACATCTATTGCTTACTCTCCACAACAAAATGGAGTGACCAACTCTTACCGAAATGGTAAACGCAATGTTGTGTAATTTCGAACTTAACACTAGTTTCTGGGGAGAAGCTTTCCTTACCGCGTGTTATATTCTAAGTAGAATACCTTATAAGAAAGTAAAGTTACTCCTTATGGGGAGAAGCTTTCCTTACCGCGTGTTATATTCTAAATAGAATACCTTATAAGAAAAGTAAAGTTACTCCTTATGAACTTTGGAAGAAACGGAAACCAAATCTTGATTATTATCGAGTCTAGGGTTATAGAGCGATTGCTCGATTACCTGAACCAAAAATCAGGAAATTAGGTCAAAAGTCTATCAATTTCATATTCTTAGGATATGCTCAACATAGCAAAGGATATAGGTTTCTAGTAATATAACCTAATAACTCTATTGATGTAAATACAGTAATAGAATCAATGGACGCGGTGTTATATGAGAATAGATTTTCATCTATTAAAATAAACCGATTCACGAAATGGTGGGGGTAAATGCACCTATTGGTGAAATGGTGGAGGTTAATGAACCTATAGAAAACACTGATGAAAATATCGACGAAAACGGTGATTCTCTTAGAAGAAGTAAACGAAGAAGGATAGAGAAATTCTTGGACCAGATTTCGTCGTATATTTGTTTGAAGGATCTAGAAATAACATAGAGCATCAATTAATGATATTAACAAATATAGAGTCCGACCCTTTAACATATGCCGAGACAATAAAATCTCAAGATTCATTATTTTGGCAAGAAGCCTTAAATGATGAAATGGATTCTATTATGGGAAATAAAACATGGAAACTAGTAGATTTACCTCCTAGTTCTAAACCAATAGGATGTAAATGGATACTTAAGAAAAAGTTAAAAGCAGATGTAACAATCGAAAATTTTAAAGCTAGATTAGTTGACAAAGAATTCACACAGAAAGAAGGAATAGATTATTTTGATACATATGCCCCAGTAACTAGAATTTCAACAATTAGGACTTTAGTTGCATTAGCTTCTATCTATAATTTTGAAATTCATCAAATGGACGTCAAGATAGCATTTTTAAACGGTGAATTTGACGAAGAGATATATATATATCTCAACCGGAAGGTTTTGTGATGCCTGGACAAGAAAGTAAAGTATGTAAACTTATTAAATCACTTTACGGTCTTAAACAAGCACCAAATCATTGACATGAAAAGTTTGATAAAACTATTATTTCTAATGGATTTTTGAATCTGACAAATGTATCTATAGCAAGTTTCATTTAGGTAAAGGTGTAATTATATGTCTCTATGTGGATTATATGCTTATATTTGGAACGGATACTTCGAGTATTGAAGAAACTAAAAGATATCTATCTTCATGTTTTAACATGAAAGATATGTGAGTAGCTGAAATGATTCTTGGAATAAGAATAATGAAAACAAAAGATGGATTATCAATTACCCAGTCTCATTACATTGAGAAAATTATGAAAAGGTTCAATCTATTCGATTGTAAACCTATGTCTACTCCGTTTGATCCAAATATGCAGTTATAGACTAATACTAAAAGAGCTATAGAGAAATTAGAATATGCTAGAGTTATTGGAAGTTTGATGTATGCAATGACTTGCACACGACCAGATATTGCCTATGTTGTTGAAAAAATGAGTAGATATACCCCCTAGTCATATCCATTGCAATGCAATTCATAAAATTTGAAAGTATCTAAAAGGTACCATAAACTATGGTATACGTTACAATGGTTATCCGAGTGTAATAAAAGGATAAACATATGCTAGTTGGAACACTGGAAGTGAAAATAATAAATCAACTAGTGTACGGATATTCACTCTTGGTGGGGGAGAAATATATTGGGCCTTAAAGAAACAAATGTGTATTGCTGATTCAACCATGGCTGATGAGTTTATAGCACTAGCTTCTGGCAGTAAAGAAGCGAAATGGTTAAGAAATCTATTATTAGAAATTCCTTTGTGGCCAAAACATATGCCACCAATATCTATGCATGATGATAGTCAATCTACATTATCATAGGCATACAACCAAGTTTATAATGGTAAATCTAGACATATTGGTCTAGGGCACAGTTTGATTAGGCAAACGCTCACCGAAGGGGTAATTACCAGATTTTGTGAGATCTAGCCAAAATTTGGTAGATCCATTTACTAAAGGACTTGCTAGGAACTTAGCGATAAAAACATCATAGGGAATGGGTTTAAAGCCTATACAATACAATCACCAATGAAGGAAAATCAACTCAACATAATAAAGAAATATGTTAACTAGAGTTCAAAGAGCAAAAGTACTTCATATGTTAGCGGTTGGAAGCATTATATTATTTAGTCTGAAAAACTAAGTATTATCATACATTCCAAGGAAAAGTGCTACTTATTATGACTAAGTGAGGATGTTCTCGTTAGAAATTAATAGGATTATGACAAATATAATGTTGAGGTGTGTGTTATAAGGAACTTCTGATAAACCTACCTATATGAATGCAATGAAGGTGATGCCGCCTTCTGTGAGATTTTGGCTTGATCTCTAAGGGCATTTCATGAAAGAAGATACCGACCCAAGGCTAATCCACGGGTCGAGCATACATACTATCTGAATAAAATGAAAATGAGTGTGTGATTGTCACATCCGGTAGATCACATAGGATCGGTAGTTCAATGCTTAGTCAACCACTCCATCCTGATATACTTCGATGGGTTTTCACTACATATAGATTCAAGTCTGTAAGACATCTATACTTATGCACAAATTTTCCCGCATGTAAATGACAAGAGGAATTTATTTAAAATTTGGTGGAGTATTGTTAGAGGAAATTTGAAAGAAAGGAATGCACAAAGGGAGCAAAAATCTTTAGACCCGCATCATGAAATGTGCTTTGGTTTGCCACTATATATGTAAATGCATTACATATGATATCGAAAGAAAGAAGAAAAGGAAGAGATGAAACAAAAGCATGACCATGGCATGATGAACAATACATTCAAGGTCAAAAGATGGGCCTTAGGGCTCTTGTGGTCTCATGATCAATTGGGCCTCAGAATGCTAATGGGCTTGCACAGATCTGTTACATTTTTGCGTGCGTAGAATTCAAATTCGAAATGCTTCGAAGCCGTTGCAAACGAATGGACATGCCTGTTCATTTAAAATTGCAACGCTTCTGAACTATTGCAAATCAGTGGGTACGACTATTTGAATTCAAATAGCCATAACTGTTGGAAAACGGTTGCATCTCTTCGTTCCCTATAAATAGGCTGCCCCGAATTCAGTTTTCTACAACTCGAAATTCTATCTTCTCCTTCCTCTGTTTTTCTTCCATTAAAATATCTTGAGACTCTGCCAAATTCTTGAGTAAATTAAATGAGTTATAGTTCTGCTGTAACAACCCGTAAAATGCGAGCCAGTTTGAAAATTTTATTTTGGCAATTTTAGCGAATTTTGATTATTTAAAAGGAATTATTTTAAAGAATATCGACGAGAAATTTATTTTGAATATAATTCGATCGTATATATTTTACGCGTCGTCGTTAGAATATATAATAATTATATATAATTATAAAAGGAATTGAAAATGGCGCGGTAGTTCGATAATTCGATTTCAAACTTCAATTGAATGTACCGGGTGCAAAACAATCCGGATTTTAGTGAAACCGAAAATAATGGAATCTAATAGTGAATATCTTTCCAACGAATCCGAAAAATCAAAAGTTCGTAGCGGGAATCAAAAGATATGTCCAGTTGAAAATTCTGAATAGTCGCTATGGAATTCAGGCCCTTAAAAATGGACATTTTGCAAACGACCTCGGATTCCGACGAAACCAGTTTTGTTGGGTCCGTGATGTCGAATTATTGCTAGATTCCAAATTTCATAATTTTTCGAATCAATGTGTGAGCGTGGCAAAAGAAAACGCGTTTGACCAGTTTCAGTTGATTTTAATCGACTGGAAGATGGCCATTTTTCCAACGGTCTCAGAATTCGACGAAACTAGTTTTGTTAGGACCGTATCATCAATACGAAGCTAGAAAATATTTTTCTGGAGTTTTTAGAGTTAGTATGTGCCCCCGGTAATTTGAAATATACGTTTAAAATTCAATAAAGTGATTTAAATGTAAATTCAATGGAAACTGATTGTAACTATCGAATCAGCTTGCGATACATATCCTATTGTGTTCGGAATGGGGGTAGAACGCTGTGGACGACAGGCGGTGGGCCTCGTTTCGAGATCGTATGTGAAAGTTAACTTTTTTTGCAAAATAAAATAATAAAAAAAAAAAAAAAAAATATTTAATTTCCCTTCTTAACCTGGCCCCCCCCTTTTTCAATCATTTTCATTTCCAGGTATAAAAAAAAAAAAAAAAAAAAAAAAAAAGAATTTCGAACGAAGGGCGGAGCCTCGTCGCCGGCCCTCGACGATCCAGTCACCCTCACCCCCTCGTCGAACTCCAGCACCGCCGCCTCCCCCTGATGTTGTCGCGACCCCCTTCTTCCTCCATTCGAACGCCTAGAACCCGAACCCCCTCGCGTCCCGCTCCTTTTCCCCTCCCCGATGGACCGCCGCCACTTCCTCCAGTGGATGCTCCGACTCCGACGCAGCTCAGCAAGCTCCTCCACCTCGGCCATCTCTCCCCCTTCTTGAAAACGTGAGTTTTCTTGATCTGATTTACTTAATTTTTATTTAGTTTAAAACCAGATTTTTATTTAGTTTAAAACCAGATTTTTATTTAGTTTAAAACCAGATTTTTATTTAGTTTAAAACCAGATTTTTATTTAGTTTAAAACCAGATTTTTATTTAGTTTAAAACCAGATTTTTATTTAGTTTAAAACCAGATTTTTATTTAGTTTAAAACCAGATTTTTATTTAGTTTAAAACCAGATTTTTATTTAGTTTAAAACCAGATTTTTATTTAGTTTAAAACCAGATTTTTATTTAGTTTAAAACCAGATTTTTATTTAGTTTAAAACCAGATTTTTATTTAGTTTAAAACCAGTTTTTTTAATGATTAAAAAAAAAAAGGGGGGGGGGGGGGAAGAGATTTTTAAAATGATTAAAAACAGACTTTTAAAAATGTTAAAGACGAGATTTTTAAAAATGATTAAAAACTGATTTTTTTTACATTGTTAAAAAGAAAAGAAACTGAAATTGTCATCGATTCAAAAATACAAGCAATCTTGATTTGAAAATGAAAAGACATCACTTTTGAAAATATAATGGAGAATATAAAAATTCGACTTTTATATATTGAATAGCGATATAAAAATTCGGTTTTTATATATGGAACTTCGAACTGAAAATTCGATTTTTATATATTGAATAGCGAAATAAAAATTCGATTTTTATATATTGAACTTTGAAATAAAAATTCGATTTTTATGTATTGAACTTTGAAATAAAAATTCGATTTTTATGTATTGAACTTTGAAAAAAAAATTCGATTTTTATATATTGAACTTTGAAATAAAAATTCGATTTTTATATATTGAACTTTGAAATAAAAATTCGATTTTTATATATTGAACTTCGAACTAAAAATTCGATTTTTATATATTGAACTTTGAACTAAAAATTCGATTTTTATATATTGAACTTTGAACTGAAAATTCGATTTTTATGTATTGAACTTTGAAATAAAAATTCGATTTTTATATATTGAATAGCGAAATAAAAATTCGATTTTTATATATTGAACTTTGAAATAAAAATTCGATTTTTATGTATTGAACTTTGAAATAAAAATTCGATTTTTATGTATTGAACTTTGAAATAAAAATTCGATTTTTATGTATTGAACTTTGAAATAAAAATTCGATTTTTATATATTGAACTTTGAAATAAAAATTCGATTTTTATATATTGAATAGCGAAGTAAAAATTCGATTTTTACATATGTAGTGGCTACAGGCGACGAAGCTGAAGAAGATGCGAAAACAATGAAGATTTCTATCAATGAAGTGCTGTGGAGCTAGGATAGCTATATGTGAGAATTCCTCACCTTTCAATTTATTTTTCTAGTTATATATATACTAGGATGCAGACGGTGCTTAGTAGCACCCGACACCCGTCCACAGACCATGGACTTGTTTGTTTGACTGTTTGGTGATTGATTGTGATATTGGTTTGAATGTGGTTTGTGGTGTGAAAAATCGAATCGATAAATTGGTTAGGATTAGACGTGCGCCGTTATAAGGCGAAGGAGTAAGGCTAGGTTAGACCCTTACTCCAAAGTTTGTGGTTTGCATAACGAATTGATTTGATTGATGTGTGAATGGCGTGGGCCTTCACTAGACCGGGGATAAGGCTAGGCCTTGTCCCGTTTCTAGTATCGTGCCGTTATGCCGCCGAAATTTTCTAAAATAAGTTAGAAAAATAAAAATAGCATTTTATTTAACGAATGAACTGAATATAAATTCATATGTTAAAATAAAATGTGTTATCGTTAAAAATATAATTTTTAACGTGAATGTGAATAAATAAATATTCATTTACAAACCAGACGGTTTGTTTATGTACACCTATTTGAATGACGTTGATTGGGTCGATAAATTTTACACATCGCCTAACTGCACAAATAAAATATGTGTTTGATTGTTTGAAACCCCACACGGGTGTTAGGATGAAATTTGAAGTTCACTCATCCTGATTTATTAAATATGTCGATCGATTGATTGACAAGCTGCTATAAGCGTTAAATGTCTATATTTGATGCTTATACAGTGTAGTGCACTTTGGTTGATGGTTGATTATTCATCGTTGTTGATATATACATGTGTTGTAGAAAATCCATATAATTAACATTATATGGTAATTGATTGGGCCTCATTCCAGTTTCGAGAAAAAAAGAAATATTTGAAATAGAAATATTTGAAATAGAAATATTTGAAATAGAAATATTTGAAATAGAAATATTTGAAATAGAATATTTGAAAATAGAAATATGTGAAGCCGTGAGGATTAGATTGACGCCATTTTGACGTGAACGATATTTATATCGATTTTATTCATTTTAAAATGAATATTGAAACGTGATTTCGAAATCGAATATTTTGAAATGAATTGAATTGAAAACGATTTCGAAATGAATTGAATTGAAAACGATTTCGAAATGAATTGAATTGAAAACGATTTCGAAATGAATTGAATTGAAAACGATTTCGAAATGAATTGAATTGAAAACGATTTCGAAATGAATTGAATTGAAAACGATTTCGAAATGAATTGAATTGAAAACGATTTCGAAATGAATTGAATTGAAAACGATTTCGAAATGAATTGAATTGAAAACGATTTCGAAATGAATTGAATTGAAAACGATTTCGAAATGAATTGAATTGAAAACGAATTCGAATTGAATTGAAAGCGAATTGAAATGAATTCAAATTGAATTGAAATTTGAATTGAATAGAAATGAATTTTGAAACGAATTTATAAAGAAGAATTCAATTTTGATTTGAATTGAAAAGGAAGTTGAAATTGCTTTTGAAACGAATTTAAAACCATTTATATAATTCGTTTTAAATAGTAATCGACGAAATATATATTATATATATAATATAATGGCCTGAATAGAACGCGCCGCGCTGCGGCAGTTCGCGAATTTCGACCATTTGTTTCAAACGGACATTACGGGAGATCCGACCGTCGGATTCTCCTAAAACCGGAACCGTTGGGTTCGTATCGAAAAGAGCTTTCTAATGAATGTTAGAAATTTGAAATCTAACGGTTGGATTTGGAGATACGTCCAAATCAAATTCGAAAAAGGTCGCTGTAAGTGCAGTTCGATGGCCGTTAATGGAAATCGACCGTACGGGCCTTGATAAAATTATTAAAAATAGTAATAATTTGTGTAAAATCATAAGAAATGATTTGTGAAAGTTTGGGATGAAAAACTCCATATTTGAAAAGATAAAAATAGATTTTTATCGAAATGAACTAGTTTTGAACTAGAATTATAATTCTATTTATTTTTAAATAAATAAATTGAATTTGAAATGGTTTTGAAAATAACCAAAATTTCCAATGATTGCATTGGAGTGGATTTGAATCGAAATTGTCTTCGGAATATTTCGATGTTGGAATTCGTGATATTACAGGTGTTGTTATGGAAATTTGAAAGATATATATGTATATCGTTATTTCCAATACGACATTTGTTAATCGTAGAATTTGATATTGAATATAGGCCGATATAGTTTCTATTCAGAGCCTTGTATTGAATATCGAATGTGATTTGGGTTTGTCGTGAATGGTGTCTTCACTAACACTGTTCTTGAACCCAGTTGAGAAAAGATTAAATCTTTTTATTTAGATTTAATGAAGTGTACCAATTAAATGATATTTAATTGGAATTGAATTGGTATTGATTTTTGGGTTTATCGTGAACAGTGTTTTAAATAACACTTGTTCTTTAACCCGATAATTAATCGAATGTGATTTGGGTTTGTCGTGAATGGTGTCTTCACTAACACTGTTCTTGAACCCAGTTGAGAAAAGATTAAATCTTTTTATTTAGATTTAATGAAGTGTACCAATTAAATGATATTTAATTGGAATTGAATTGATATTGATTTTTGGGTTTATCGTGAACAGTGTTTTAAATAACACTTGTTCTTTAACCCGATAATTAATCGAATGTGATTTGGGTTTGTCGTGAATGGTGTCTTCACTAACACTGTTCTTGAACCCAGTTGAGAAAAGATTAAATCTTTTTATTTAGATTTAATGAAGTGTACCAATTAAATGATATTTAATTGGAATTGAATTGGTATTGATTTTTGGGTTTATCGTGAATAGTGTTTTAAATAACACTTGTTCTTTAACCCGATAATTAATGGAATGTGATTTTGGGTTTATCGTGAATCGTGTTTTTAAATGACACTGGTTCTTTAACCCAGATAATGATTAAAACTAAGTGGAGTTTTAATGAATCTTTAATTAGATTGAAAGGACCGAGCGAAGTACCTTGCCGTCACATTTGGTATCAGAGCTTTGGTTTACAAAGCTCAGAGAACAAGGCACATTAGAACCATACGAAAGAATTCATCAGATATTGGATTAGCAATATCCAATGGAATGACTCGTTAGAGATAGGATCAGTAGTATCCTAGAACGGGTGTGAAGAGTATATTTTTCAAATGAAAACATTTTGTTTTGAAAATTTAAATCAACTATTCGTATTTGATTATTTGTTTATATTGATTTTGGGCAATTCAGTATATAAAGAATTTGCATATACGCCTTGCAAACGTATATTCAAAGTTTTAATATACTGGATAGATATGGAATCACATTCTAGTCGCCCGGAGATGGTACTGATGATTGTCATGACATCATCCGTATTTATATTCGTGTTTCGAATGTGTGATTTTCTATATATTTCCATTAGGCTGGTGTGAGAACCCAAAACTTATATAGTTAGAATTCATTGTTGTGATTTGGCATCAAAACATGATTTTTTGTATATGTATCAAAATTATGAATTTGAAACTCTAATTCACTAATTGATTGATGTTTGTATTGTTTGATAATTTTGAATCATTATGCCTAATTGAATCAAATATTGAATTGTATTGAAATTTGGTCGCATTTGCTTGCATATACATATACTTACATTGAACAGGTCATAGCAAGGAGGCTAGAGCCAGAGAATAAAATTTGTTTGCCCGACAAATAGGTACATGTTTATTACATAATTTACTGTTTTGTTTGGGTGATGATGATTTTATGAGCCTATTGGCTAGCCGCTTGGCTTTTTCTTTTTCTTTTTGAGATCTGAAGGACCGGGAACGCTATTTGCAATTTCCCGATGCTCCCATTGCAGGGGAGGTTATGGCGAAATTTTTCGAAAATTTAGGGTGTTAGCCAAATTTTTGAAATTTTGAAAATTCTCAGAAACTGAAAAGTTGGAGAATGGAAGCCAAATCGAATGTAGGGCTGAATAATCAAACCACTTTCGACTTTGTTCCTTTTCGGGGACGAAAAGTTTTAAGTGGGGGAGATTGTAACAACCCGTAAAATGCGAGCCAGTTTGAAAATTTTATTTTGGCAATTTTAGCGAATTTTGATTATTTAAAAGGAATTATTTTAAAGAATATCGACGAGAAATTTATTTTGAATATAATTCGATCGTATATATTTTACGCGTCGTCGTTAGAATATATAATAATTATATATAATTATAAAAGGAATTGAAAATGGCGCGGTAGTTCGATAATTCGATTTCAAACTTCAATTGAATGTACCGGGTGCAAAACAATCCGGATTTTAGTGAAACCGAAAATAATGGAATCTAATAGTGAATATCTTTCCAACGAATCCGAAAAATCAAAAGTTCGTAGCGGGAATCAAAAGATATGTCCAGTTGAAAATTCTGAATAGTCGCTATGGAATTCAGGCCCTTAAAAATGGACATTTTGCAAACGACCTCGGATTCCGACGAAACCAGTTTTGTTGGGTCCGTGATGTCGAATTATTGCTAGATTCCAAATTTCATAATTTTTCGAATCAATGTGTGAGCGTGGCAAAAGAAAACGCGTTTGACCAGTTTCAGTTGATTTTAATCGACTGGAAGATGGCCATTTTTCCAACGGTCTCAGAATTCGACGAAACTAGTTTTGTTAGGACCGTATCATCAATACGAAGCTAGAAAATATTTTTCTGGAGTTTTTAGAGTTAGTATGTGCCCCCGGTAATTTGAAATATACGTTTAAAATTCAATAAAGTGATTTAAATGTAAATTCAATGGAAACTGATTGTAACTATCGAATCAGCTTGCGATACATATCCTATTGTGTTCGGAATGGGGGTAGAACGCTGTGGACGACAGGCGGTGGGCCTCGTTTCGAGATCGTATGTGAAAGTTAACTTTTTTTGCAAAATAAAATAATAAAAAAAAAAAAAAAAAATATTTAATTTCCCTTCTTAACCTGGCCCCCCCCTTTTTCAATCATTTTCATTTCCAGGTATAAAAAAAAAAAAAAAAAAAAAAAAAAAGAATTTCGAACGAAGGGCGGAGCCTCGTCGCCGGCCCTCGACGATCCAGTCACCCTCACCCCCTCGTCGAACTCCAGCACCGCCGCCTCCCCCTGATGTTGTCGCGACCCCCTTCTTCCTCCATTCGAACGCCTAGAACCCGAACCCCCTCGCGTCCCGCTCCTTTTCCCCTCCCCGATGGACCGCCGCCACTTCCTCCAGTGGATGCTCCGACTCCGACGCAGCTCAGCAAGCTCCTCCACCTCGGCCATCTCTCCCCCTTCTTGAAAACGTGAGTTTTCTTGATCTGATTTACTTAATTTTTATTTAGTTTAAAACCAGATTTTTATTTAGTTTAAAACCAGATTTTTATTTAGTTTAAAACCAGATTTTTATTTAGTTTAAAACCAGATTTTTATTTAGTTTAAAACCAGATTTTTATTTAGTTTAAAACCAGATTTTTATTTAGTTTAAAACCAGATTTTTATTTAGTTTAAAACCAGATTTTTATTTAGTTTAAAACCAGATTTTTATTTAGTTTAAAACCAGATTTTTATTTAGTTTAAAACCAGATTTTTATTTAGTTTAAAACCAGATTTTTATTTAGTTTAAAACCAGATTTTTATTTAGTTTAAAACCAGTTTTTTTAATGATTAAAAAAAAAAAGGGGGGGGGGGGGAAGAGATTTTTAAAATGATTAAAAACAGACTTTTAAAAATGTTAAAGACGAGATTTTTAAAAATGATTAAAAACTGATTTTTTTTACATTGTTAAAAAGAAAAGAAACTGAAATTGTCATCGATTCAAAAATACAAGCAATCTTGATTTGAAAATGAAAAGACATCACTTTTGAAAATATAATGGAGAATATAAAAATTCGACTTTTATATATTGAATAGCGATATAAAAATTCGGTTTTTATATATGGAACTTCGAACTGAAAATTCGATTTTTATATATTGAATAGCGAAATAAAAATTCGATTTTTATATATTGAACTTTGAAATAAAAATTCGATTTTTATGTATTGAACTTTGAAATAAAAATTCGATTTTTATGTATTGAACTTTGAAAAAAAAATTCGATTTTTATATATTGAACTTTGAAATAAAAATTCGATTTTTATATATTGAACTTTGAAATAAAAATTCGATTTTTATATATTGAACTTCGAACTAAAAATTCGATTTTTATATATTGAACTTTGAACTAAAAATTCGATTTTTATATATTGAACTTTGAACTGAAAATTCGATTTTTATGTATTGAACTTTGAAATAAAAATTCGATTTTTATATATTGAATAGCGAAATAAAAATTCGATTTTTATATATTGAACTTTGAAATAAAAATTCGATTTTTATGTATTGAACTTTGAAATAAAAATTCGATTTTTATGTATTGAACTTTGAAATAAAAATTCGATTTTTATGTATTGAACTTTGAAATAAAAATTCGATTTTTATATATTGAACTTTGAAATAAAAATTCGATTTTTATATATTGAATAGCGAAGTAAAAATTCGATTTTTACATATGTAGTGGCTACAGGCGACGAAGCTGAAGAAGATGCGAAAACAATGAAGATTTCTATCAATGAAGTGCTGTGGAGCTAGGATAGCTATATGTGAGAATTCCTCACCTTTCAATTTATTTTTCTAGTTATATATATACTAGGATGCAGACGGTGCTTAGTAGCACCCGACACCCGTCCACAGACCATGGACTTGTTTGTTTGACTGTTTGGTGATTGATTGTGATATTGGTTTGAATGTGGTTTGTGGTGTGAAAAATCGAATCGATAAATTGGTTAGGATTAGACGTGCGCCGTTATAAGGCGAAGGAGTAAGGCTAGGTTAGACCCTTACTCCAAAGTTTGTGGTTTGCATAACGAATTGATTTGATTGATGTGTGAATGGCGTGGGCCTTCACTAGACCGGGGATAAGGCTAGGCCTTGTCCCGTTTCTAGTATCGTGCCGTTATGCCGCCGAAATTTTCTAAAATAAGTTAGAAAAATAAAAATAGCATTTTATTTAACGAATGAACTGAATATAAATTCATATGTTAAAATAAAATGTGTTATCGTTAAAAATATAATTTTTAACGTGAATGTGAATAAATAAATATTCATTTACAAACCAGACGGTTTGTTTATGTACACCTATTTGAATGACGTTGATTGGGTCGATAAATTTTACACATCGCCTAACTGCACAAATAAAATATGTGTTTGATTGTTTGAAACCCCACACGGGTGTTAGGATGAAATTTGAAGTTCACTCATCCTGATTTATTAAATATGTCGATCGATTGATTGACAAGCTGCTATAAGCGTTAAATGTCTATATTTGATGCTTATACAGTGTAGTGCACTTTGGTTGATGGTTGATTATTCATCGTTGTTGATATATACATGTGTTGTAGAAAATCCATATAATTAACATTATATGGTAATTGATTGGGCCTCATTCCAGTTTCGAGAAAAAAAGAAATATTTGAAATAGAAATATTTGAAATAGAAATATTTGAAATAGAAATATTTGAAATAGAAATATTTGAAATAGAATATTTGAAAATAGAAATATGTGAAGCCGTGAGGATTAGATTGACGCCATTTTGACGTGAACGATATTTATATCGATTTTATTCATTTTAAAATGAATATTGAAACGTGATTTCGAAATCGAATATTTTGAAATGAATTGAATTGAAAACGATTTCGAAATGAATTGAATTGAAAACGATTTCGAAATGAATTGAATTGAAAACGATTTCGAAATGAATTGAATTGAAAACGATTTCGAAATGAATTGAATTGAAAACGATTTCGAAATGAATTGAATTGAAAACGATTTCGAAATGAATTGAATTGAAAACGATTTCGAAATGAATTGAATTGAAAACGATTTCGAAATGAATTGAATTGAAAACGATTTCGAAATGAATTGAATTGAAAACGATTTCGAAATGAATTGAATTGAAAACGAATTCGAATTGAATTGAAAGCGAATTGAAATGAATTCAAATTGAATTGAAATTTGAATTGAATAGAAATGAATTTTGAAACGAATTTATAAAGAAGAATTCAATTTTGATTTGAATTGAAAAGGAAGTTGAAATTGCTTTTGAAACGAATTTAAAACCATTTATATAATTCGTTTTAAATAGTAATCGACGAAATATATATTATATATATAATATAATGGCCTGAATAGAACGCGCCGCGCTGCGGCAGTTCGCGAATTTCGACCATTTGTTTCAAACGGACATTACGGGAGATCCGACCGTCGGATTCTCCTAAAACCGGAACCGTTGGGTTCGTATCGAAAAGAGCTTTCTAATGAATGTTAGAAATTTGAAATCTAACGGTTGGATTTGGAGATACGTCCAAATCAAATTCGAAAAAGGTCGCTGTAAGTGCAGTTCGATGGCCGTTAATGGAAATCGACCGTACGGGCCTTGATAAAATTATTAAAAATAGTAATAATTTGTGTAAAATCATAAGAAATGATTTGTGAAAGTTTGGGATGAAAAACTCCATATTTGAAAAGATAAAAATAGATTTTTATCGAAATGAACTAGTTTTGAACTAGAATTATAATTCTATTTATTTTTAAATAAATAAATTGAATTTGAAATGGTTTTGAAAATAACCAAAATTTCCAATGATTGCATTGGAGTGGATTTGAATCGAAATTGTCTTCGGAATATTTCGATGTTGGAATTCGTGATATTACAGGTGTTGTTATGGAAATTTGAAAGATATATATGTATATCGTTATTTCCAATACGACATTTGTTAATCGTAGAATTTGATATTGAATATAGGCCGATATAGTTTCTATTCAGAGCCTTGTATTGAATATCGAATGTGATTTGGGTTTGTCGTGAATGGTGTCTTCACTAACACTGTTCTTGAACCCAGTTGAGAAAAGATTAAATCTTTTTATTTAGATTTAATGAAGTGTACCAATTAAATGATATTTAATTGGAATTGAATTGGTATTGATTTTTGGGTTTATCGTGAACAGTGTTTTAAATAACACTTGTTCTTTAACCCGATAATTAATCGAATGTGATTTGGGTTTGTCGTGAATGGTGTCTTCACTAACACTGTTCTTGAACCCAGTTGAGAAAAGATTAAATCTTTTTATTTAGATTTAATGAAGTGTACCAATTAAATGATATTTAATTGGAATTGAATTGATATTGATTTTTGGGTTTATCGTGAACAGTGTTTTAAATAACACTTGTTCTTTAACCCGATAATTAATCGAATGTGATTTGGGTTTGTCGTGAATGGTGTCTTCACTAACACTGTTCTTGAACCCAGTTGAGAAAAGATTAAATCTTTTTATTTAGATTTAATGAAGTGTACCAATTAAATGATATTTAATTGGAATTGAATTGGTATTGATTTTTGGGTTTATCGTGAATAGTGTTTTAAATAACACTTGTTCTTTAACCCGATAATTAATGGAATGTGATTTTGGGTTTATCGTGAATCGTGTTTTTAAATGACACTGGTTCTTTAACCCAGATAATGATTAAAACTAAGTGGAGTTTTAATGAATCTTTAATTAGATTGAAAGGACCGAGCGAAGTACCTTGCCGTCACATCTGCAGACTATAACTCCATCATCTTGTCAATGCAATGATCAATTCCAAGATAGTGAATCGATGTGTTTGTGCAAACACGCCGATTAAAGATATTTGATATCTGCTCCGTTGTATCTTCGAACAGATTTCCCATTACTCGTGCACAGAATTAAGAAGGCAAATACTGTTTTAGGATAGCGAACACTACATCGTACCTTGGAGATTTGTGTTTTTCAAAGATTAGAAGATCCAACGACGAATTCGGAAATTAACAATCTAAAACAGTATTACTACAATGGCTCCTCACGGTCTCAAAGACTTCACTGCTGATTTCGCAAAACTAGAGCGCTTTGATGGTGTCAATTTCCTAGGCTGGAAGAAGAAGGTGCATTTCTTATTGCTGGGTATGAAAGTTGTTTATGTTTTGACTACGCCAAAACTAGCGGAGACAGAAGATGAAACCTATGTGATGCTAAAATAAAAACACTTAGGTCAGATAGGGGTGGTGAATATCAATTTCCTGAATATTGTGAATCAATAGGAATTATACATGAGACCTCTTTTACTTACTCTCCACAACAAAATGGAGTGGCTGAAAGGAAAATGGAACTCTTACCGAAATGGTAAATGCAATGTTTTGTAATTCCGAACTTAACACTATTTACTGGGGAGAAGCTTTACTTACCACGTGTTATATTCTAAATAGAACACCTCATAAGAAAAGAAAAGTTACTCCTTATGAACTTTGGAAGAAACGGAAACCAAATCTTGATTATTATCGAGTCTGGGGTTGTAGAGCGATTGTTCTTTTATCTGAACCAAAAATTAAGAAACTAGGACAAAAGGTTACCGGGTGCATATTCTTAGGATACACTCAACATAGCAAAGGATATAGGTTTCTGGTAATAGAACCTAATAGTTGTATTGATGTAAATACTGTAATAGACTCAAGGGACGCGGTGCTTTATGAGAATAGATATACATCTATTCAAAATAAACCGATTTATGAAAAGGTGGAGGTAAATGCACCTATTGGTGAAATGGTGGAGGTTAATGAACCAACTATTGAACCTATAGAAAACACTGATGAAAATATCAATGAAAATGGTGATTCTCTTGGGAGAAGTAAACGAAGAAGGATTGAGAAATCCTTTGGACCAGATTTCGTCGTATATTTGGTTGAAGGATATAAAAATAAGGTAGAGCATCAATTAATGATATCTACAAATATAGAATCTGACCCTTTAACATATGCCGAGGCAATGAAATCTAAAGATTCATCATTTTGACAAGAAGCCATAAATGATGAAATGGATTCTATTATGGGAAATAAAACATAGAAACTAGTAGATTTACCTCCTGTTCTAAACCAATAAGATGTAAATGGATATTTAAGAAAAAGTTAAAAGCAGATTGCATAATCGAAAAATTTAAAGCTAGATTAGTTGCTAAAGGATTCACACAGAAAGAAGGAATAGACTATTTTGATACATATGCCCCAGTAGCTAGAATTTCAACAATTAGGACTTTGTTGCATTAGCTTCTATCTATAGTTCTGAAATTCATCAAATGGACGTCAAGACAACATTTTTAAATGGTGAACTTAACGAAGAGATGTATATGCCTTAACAAGAACGTTTTGTGATGCCTGGACAAGAACGTAAAGTATGTAAACTTATTAAATCACTTTACGGTCTTAAACAAGCACCAAAGAAATGACATGAAAAGTTTGATAAAACTATTATTTCTAATGGCTTTAGGATTTTTGAATATGACAAATGTCTCTATTGCAAGTTTCATTCAGGTAAATGTGTAGTTATATGCCTTTATGTGGATGATATGCTTATATTTGGGACGGACTCTTCAAGTATTGAAGAAACCAAAAGATATCTATCTTCATGTTTTAACATGAAAGATATGGGAGTAGTTGAAATGATTCTTGGAATAAGAATCGTGAAAACAAAAGATGGGTTATCAATTACCCAGTCTCGTTACATTGAGAAAATTCTGAAAAGTTTTAATCTATTCGATTGTAAACCTATGTCTGCTCCGTCTGATCCAAATATGCAGTTATAGACTAATACTAGAAGAGCTATAGAGAAATTAGAATATGCTAGAGTTATTGGAAGTTTGATGTATGCAATGACATGCACACGGCTAGATATTGCCTATGTTGTTGGCAAAATGAGTAGATATACTACCTAGTCATATAGATTGGAATGCAATACATAGAATTTTAAAGTATCTACAAGGTAACATGAACTACGGTATACATTACAACGGTTATTCGAGTGTAATAGAAGGATACACAGATGCAAGTTGGAATACTGGAAGTGAAGATAATAAATCAACTAGTGGACGGATATTCACTCTTGGTGGGGGAGCAATATACAGGGCCTCAAAGAAACAAACGTGTATTGTTGATTCAACCATGGCTGCTGAGTTTATAGCACTGGATTCTGGTAGTAAAGAACCGGAATGGTTAAGGAACATATTATTAAAAATTCCTATGTGGCCAAAACCTGTGCCACCAATATCTGTGCATTGTGATAGTCAATCTACATTATCGCAGGCATACAATCAAGTTTATAATGGTAAATCATGTCCAGTTTGATTAGGCAAATGCTCATTGAAGGGGTAATTACCACAAGTTTTGTGAGATCTAGCCAAAATTTGGCAGATCCATTTACTAAAGGACTGGCAAGGAACTTAGTAATAAAAACATCATAGGGAATAGGTTTAAAGCCTATACAATATAATCGCAATGAAGGAAACTCAACTCAACATAATAAAGAATTTTTTTAGCTTGAGTTCAGAGAGCAAAATTACTTCATATGTTAGCGGTTGGAAGCATAATAATATTTAGTCTGAAAAACTAAGTATTATCATACATTCCAAGGAAAAGTGCTTGGAACTTATAATGACTAAGAGAGGATGTTCTAGTTAGAAATTAATAGGATTATAACAAATATACTGTTGAGGTGTGTGTTGTACGGCACTTCTGATAAACCTACCTATATGAATGCAACGAAGGTGATGCCGCCTTCTGTGAGACATTTGATTGATCTCTAAGGGCATTTCATGAAAGAAGATACTGACCCAAGGCCAATCCACGGGTTGGGCGCACATAATATCTAGATAAAATGAAAATGAGTGTGCGATAATCACATCTGGTAGACCACATAGGATCTATGGTTCAATGTTTAGTCAACCACTCCATCCTGATATACTTTGATGGGTTTTCACAACGTATAGATTCAAGTCTGTAAGACATCTATACTTATGCACAAATTTTCTTGCATATAAATGAAAAGGGGAAATTTGAAATAAAGGAAAGCACAAAAGGGGCAAAAATCTTTAGATCTGCATCATGAAATGTGCTTTGGTTTGCCACTATATATGTAAATGCATTACATATGATATCAAAAGAAAGAAGAAAAGGAAGAGATGAAACAAGAGCATGACCATGGCATGATGAACATTAATATTTAAGGTCAAAAGATGGGCCTTAGGCCTTGAGGCTCTTGGGGTCTCGTGATCAATTGGGCCTCAGAATGCTAATGGGCTTGCGCAGATCTGTTACGTTTTTACATGCGTAGAATTCAAATTTGCAACGCTTCAAAGCCGTTGCAGGCGAATGGACACGCCTGTTCATTTAAAATTGCAACGCTTCTGAACTATTGCAAATCAATGGGTGCGACTGTTTGAATTCAAACAGCGATAACCGTTGGAAAACGGTTGCATCTCTTCGTTTCCTATAAATAGGCTGCCCTGAATTCAGTTTTCTGCAACTCGAAATTCTATCTTCTCCTTTATCTGTTTTTCTGCCATTAAAATATCTCAAGACTCTACCAAATTCTTGAGTAAGTTAAACGAGTTATAGTTCTACAGGCTATAACTCCATCATCTTGTCACTGCAGCGATCAATTCCAAGATAGTGAATCGCCATGTCTGTGCAAACACACTGATTAAAGATATTCGATATCTGCTCCGTTGTATCTTCAAACAGATTTGGCATTACTCATGCGCAAAAATAAGAGGGTAAATACTGTTTTAGGATAGCGATCACCACATCGTGCCTCGGGGATTTGTGTTTTTCAAAGATTAGAAGATCCAACGACAAATACAGAAACCAACAATCTAAAAAAGTATTACTGCAATGGCTCCTCACAGTCTCAAAGACTTCGCTGTAGATTTGGCAAAACTAGAGCTCTTTGATGGTGTCAATTTCCTACGCTAGCAGAAGAAGATGCATTTATGAAAGTTGTTTATGTTTTGACTACGCCAAAACTAGCGGAGACAGAAGATTAAACCTATATGATGCTAAAATAAAAACACTTAGTTCTGATAGGGGTGGTGAATATCTGAATATTGTGAATCAGAAAGAATTATACATGTGACATCTATTGCTTACTCTCCACAACAAAATGGAGGGGCTGAAAGGTAAAATAGAACTCTTACCGAAATGACAAATGCAACGTTGTGTAATTCCGAACTTAACACTAGTTTCTGGGGAGAAGCATTACTTACCGCGTGTTATATTCTAAATAGAATACCTCATAAGAAAAGTAAAGTTATTCCTTATGAACTTTGGAAGAAACGGAAACCAGATCTTAATTATTATTGAGTCTTGGTTGTAGAGCGATTGTTTGATTATCTGAACCAAAAATCAATAAATTAGGACAAAAGGCTATTGGATGCATATTCATAGGATATGCTTAACATAGCAAAGGATATAGGTTTCTAGTGATAAAACCTAATAGCTCTATGATGCAAAAACAGTAATAGAATAAAGGGATGTGGTGTTTTATGAGAATTGATTTACATCTATTCAAAGTAAACCAACTCATGAAAAGGTGGAGGTAAATGCACCTATTGGTGAAATGGGGGAGGTTAATGAACCAACTATTGAACTATAGAAAACACTGATGAAAATATCGAAGAAAATGGTGATTCTCTAAGGAGAAGTAAACGAAGAAAGGTAGAGAAATCCTTTGGACCAGATTTTGTCGTATATTTGTTGAAGGATCTAGAAATAAAGTAGAGCATCAATTAATGATATCAACAAATATAGAATCTGAACCTTTAACATATGCCGAGGCAATGAAATCTCAAGATTCATCATTTTGGAAAGAAGCCATAAATGATATAATGGATTCTACTATGGGAAATAAAACATGGAATCTAGTAGATTTACTTCCTGGTTCTAAACAAATAGGATGTAAATGGATATATAAGGAAAAAGGTTAAAACAGATGCCATAATCAAAAAATTTAAAGCTAGATTAGTTGCTAAAGGATTCACACAGAAAGAAGGAATAGATTATTTTGATACATATGCCCCAGTAGCTAGAATTTCAACTATTAGGGCTTTAATTGCATTAGCTTCTGTCTTCAATTTTGAAATTCATCAAACGAACGTCACGATAGCATTTTTAAATGGTGAACTTGATGAAGAGATATAAATATCTCAACCAGAAGGTTTTGTGATGCCTGGACAAGAACGTAAAGTATGTAAACTTATTAAATCACTTTACGGTCTTAAACAAGCACCAAAGCAATGACATGAAAAGTTTGATAAAACTTATTTCTAATGGTTTTAGGATTTTTGAATATGACAAATATGCCTATAGCAAGTTTGATTCAGGCAAAGGTATAATTATATGCCTTTATGTGGATGATATGCTTATATTTGGAACGGATACTTCAAGTATTGGAGAAACCAAAAGATATCTATCTTTATTTTTTAACATAAAAGATACGGGAGTAGCTAAAATGATTCTTGGAATAAGAATCATGAAAACAAAATATGGGTTATCAATTACCCAGTCTCATTTCATTGAGAAAATTCTTAAAAGGTTCAATCTATTCGACTGTAAAACTATGTCTACTCCGTTTGATCCAAATATGCAGTTATACACTTGTACTGGAAGAGCTATATAGCAATTGGAATATGCTAGAGTTATTGGAAGTTTGATGTATGCAACGATACGCACACGACCAGATATTGCCTATGATGTTGGCAAAATGATTAGATATACTCCCTAGTCATATCCATTGGAATGCAATACGTATAATTTTAAAGTATCTAAAAGGTACCATAAGCTATGGTATATGTAAAACCCCACCTCCGTTAAGGTCACTCACAAAGGGAATGCCTTAACTTTGGTGGAGCATTTTAGTAAACAGAACAGAAATTTACAAGGCAGATAAAATAATACTTGAAAAATTTATAACTTTATTTCAACAGAAACCGAAATAAACTTGGTTACATCCTTTCAAATCACATTATCAGAATTCAAGTACAAAATATCAGTCTTGTACAAAAGCCTTCAGAATGCATAGTTTAAAATCATAATCCCCATAGAACGGAAGCTGTACAGAGCCAAGCCATACTTTAAGCACTTCAAGCAGAAGAAGTCCGGATCAATCTAAAGTATTCCCTCCTTGGATAACCAGGGGGAAACGGAAGAAAGGAGGCGAAACAACAAGGGTCAGACAAAAAGTCTGGCAAGTCCAGAGATTTTCAGTTATGAACAGATAATAATAACATGACATGAAAATAAAACTGGATGAGAGATAACTGTAACAGGTGTAACAGATATAACAGAAGAACAGAATGATATAAGCTATTTTTTTACACTTCTCTACACTAATACTAGTATAACAGAATTAGGTGTCACCCTAATGTCTAAACTGAAACAGAAACGGGTACAGAATAATTTAACAGAAACAGAATGCTAATAATGGGCCTTTACTACCCGATCAGAAACAGGCAGAAGCAGAAACAGATTAATCCCTACGGAAACAGAATGTAGAATTAGGTGTACACTAGTAATGGGCCTTTACCACCCGAACAGACGGTACCACGCAGAAACAGACAGGTGTTACCACCCAACAGAAACAGACGGTACCAACAGAAACAGACAGAACTAAGTGTACCCTAAAACCCTACCCCAAGTGATTGGCTCCCTAATACATAAATATCCTGTGTCGGCCCCACAGTAGGGTGTATCACTCCCTAAAGTGACAATCAATTGGCACAGACCTATTTACAGATGTCACGGCGTCTTACATCCTCAGAGGCAGACCGGGATCCATGCATGCACATGACCCAGTTGGAACGCACCATCAACACCCCTCGCCATTATCAGAATGAACCGCTTATAATTAGTTCAGTAAGCGTGCCCGGAACCTACTTAATGTTGGGTCAAAAGTTTTGATACCAGAAAGGGTTACTGACTAATATGGGTCCCAAACAATAGATGACACAAGTAATTCCCCTCCTAACCTTGTGTCCCCAGACTAACAGATTTCAGCTTAACTTGTCTACAATTTTCAGACATACAAAATTTAGATTAACTAGTTCACAGATCAGACAATCAAGTTAACAGGGTTTCAGACTAACGGATCAGATGTTCGGATTAATAGGCTTACAGATTAACTGGTTACAGATTATCTAACTTTGTATTGGGCCTACGGATTCACGAAATGGGTTTATCAGATTCATTGGTCCAATTGGTTTAACCTTACCCAACATGTTTTAGACATCATAATTATCTCAGATTTTCATTAATTAAGTATTAATGCCCAAACCTCTCACATTAGACTGACAGTTTGCGGCTACTGGTTAGGCCGGTTGGTTCCGGTCAGGTTTCTATTGCAAACTGAGTCTAACCTCGGGTTTCAAGCACGTTATGACTAACTTCTCACATTATAACTTATTGTTTGCGACCACTGGAATATGCCGGGCGGTTCTGGGCAGAATTACACCGCAAACTCATTCTAACCTCGAGTTAGCCATGTTTATCTTTGCGGCCAATTAATTAATGATTTACCATTTATACCCATGCCTAATATGCATGTTAATTATTCATAACTATAGCCAATTCAGATTATGTCAATAGCGGACTAATTATATCAACTCAACAGATATTGCTGATAACAGATTTTTCAGATTAGGCGACTTAATGGATTTAGCAGATTAAGCAAACTAGCAGATCTAGCATTTTCAACAGACATAGCAGATGACAGATTTGACAGATGAACAAATCTAGCAGACTAGGCAGTAGATTAGAACTAGCAGATTAAGCACTATAACAGAACTAGCAGATTAAGCAATATAGCAAAACTAGCAGATTAGGCAAATATAACAGATTTAATCATTCCTTAAAGTTTCACAAACATATCTTGCCTAATTTTAAATTTGGCCTAAGCATGCCTAAATAATTGTCATGATTCACACTATGATCATATACCAAATATAACCATCAATTACTATGCATGTCATATATCCCAAAGATCCCTTACTTAGGTGTTTATCTACATTTAATAGATGTCCTACCTTAATGTAAATCTTTATACCTAAGCCATATTTTCTTTGTCTCAAGTCATATGTTAACATACCATGGTTCCTCTTTCTCCAATTCACAGAATATGCATAGATCTAAATCTAGTTTACAACCTATGTCCTTTTTCCTAAATCAGTCACAGATTAACCATGTCCAATTATTCCACATTCATTATTTGTCCCAAACATTTTAGCGTTCGTGCGTTAATCTCTTAGGAGAATGGCGCAGGCTCGTAGTAGCCTGGATATAGAACAGAAAGAAGAAGAGATACAGAATAAAATAGATCAGAACAGAACATACACAATCTCAAATTCAGATTTACAATCATGTCACAATTATGATTAAAGTTTATATCGGAAAATAACTGCACTTGCCTTGGTTGGATTAAAGAAAGAACTTTAATTGTTGTAGAATCGTTGTAGAAGCTTTAATCTCTAATTTGAATTGAGTTGCTTAGGTTGATGTTGATTAGCTTCTAGTTTTGATTCCAGCAGAGTAGCGACGCCATTTTTATTTTTATTTAGAACAGAGGCAGAGAATAAGCAGAATAGAATTGTGTGTAGAGAAGGCTAGGTCTTAGGTTGTTTTTATAGGTGTAGCATTTCATTTCAGCCATCAGATTAACCCTAAAACCAATCCGGACCATCAAAAATCGTCTCTGGGCTTCAAAAACGTGTTCTGTACCGAAACAGGCCGACCAGGTCGACCTGTAGGGGGGGAGGTCGACACTATAGTCGACCCCCATTGGGGAGGTCGACTCCCAGGTCGATCCCCTGGTCGACCTGGCCCCCAGGTCGACCCCCAGGTCGACCTGCCCAGTTCTGTGCTGACCGAAACCTTCTGAATCTTCTACAGGCCATAACTTCTTCATCCGGACTCCGATTTTCGAAAACTCAGACTCTATTTCATGTAAAATTTCGAGAGGAACGCAATGGTGATGTCCATTTACCTAATTCCTGATTCTTAAATTAATTATCCTCATTTTACTGTCTTTTCCATTACACACACCGTTATCGAACTAATTTTTCTTCTCTTTCATGTATTAATTAATTCTTCTTATCCATCACCATTATTTACCTATCATAAGCATATTTTCATATATTTTATTTCATTTTTAATTATACTTAAAAATGCGGGGTGTTACATTCTCCCCTCCTTAAAGGATTTCGTCCCCGAAATCTTCAAGTTAAGAAGAATGTGTCCTACCATCCAATCATCCATCTACTCAATCACCAATCACAGGCATTCATTGTCCTTAAGAGATTTCTAATGCTGTATGAACATATGCAAGAAGTGTGTGTATATGTTCCTTATATAATGCAAAGATCAGGCGGTCCACTGATTCAGTTGACCTCCTTAATGCGAATTATGCCAGTGCCATGAGTCCAACATGTATGCAATTTTCCTACTCGATACATATCATTTCTATATGAGTGCACAACCATTTAGTCATATGTAACATCCATGTGCTGAGTCAATCATTTTGCATCCACAAAAATTAAAAATGCTCACACATCCATATGCAGTATGAGAGTGTTTTCGAGACGATCTAGTGCCTAGTTCGTGTATATGCATCCACGGGCAACCACTAGCAACCACTTGCATCCACTTGCAACCATCAAACATAACATGTCTCAAACACATGTTTACACCCATTAGTTTCTACCTAAAGTTCGAAGATTCGATCGATAGGATACAGTCGAATGATGGAAGCGAGTACAGATAGAACAGAAAGTTGGTTCCCATTAGGCATGGGTCCTAAGTATCGGCCCCGATGACCGAAACCAACATCAAATTGACACCTAGAGGATTACCCTCTTTAGACAATGTCAAAACTGGAAATCTTATCATAAGTATTCAGATATTTACAGACTACTGGTACAGATCAGGTTCCCTAATGGCTCTTAGGAAGTTAAGGATGATAAAATCATACCCCACGAAAACTCAGAATGTATGCGTCATACTTGACGCCTAACAAAGATATCCCTCAAACCCCAATCTCAAACAGATGAGCCATAACCCTTATGGGTTTGAGTCTACAGCGGAATTCAGAAATAATACTAGTATTAAAGTGCAGAGTATCGATTACAAAATCAAAATACCAGAATTAGAAAAAGTCTTAACTCCATAATCAGATAAAGAAATTAAACCTACTATAGAAATTTTCCTATTTCTATCCTAGCCACTAGCCTCAAGAGTGTTCGCCTGCCCTCCTTGCCCTCGTCTCTTCGGGCAGTCCCTAGTGAAGTGTCCCATCTCTCCACAGTTGAAGTAAGTGCCTTTCCTTTTTCTGCAATCCTTGTTCAGATGAGTCGAGCTCCCATAAGTAAAGCACTTTTTCCCCTTCTTATCTTCAGACTTCTCATCCTTCTTTTGTGTTTCCTTTTTGGGCCATGCTTTCTTATTCTGTGGTTCTTCCTTCTTTGTCTCTTTCGGGCCCTTGTCTTCCTCGTGCAGTAGTGCCATGTCCACCAATTTCTCGTAAGTCGCTCCCATGGGTACGTGGGTCATGGCTAGGCTGTGCAGTGGCTCGTTCAATCCTCCACCAAAGCGGAGAGCCTTTTTATGCTGAGTGTTGACTAAATCCAATCCGAACCTAGCTAGTTGGTTGAACTGGTTGACGTATTCCTTGACCGTCATACTTCCTTGCTTAAGAGATAAGAACTTTTCCAGTTGTAAACTCCGTTCAGCTTGCGAGAGAAATTTTGTCTCAAACCTTGTTCTGAAATCCATCCATGTCTCAACCGGCCTCTCGGCGTTAGTGACTTCCCGCCAGTAGGAAGCTTCGTCTTTGAGCAGCCATACCGCCAACTGTACCTTCTGCCTATCGTCCACCTCGAAGATAACGAATAGATCCTCAGTTTCTTTGAGCCAGTTCCTCGCTTCGACGAATGATTCAATCCCCTTGAAATCCTTTCCACCCATGGCCCTAAAATCTCTACAGGTCTTTGAGAAAGCAATTGCACGAGGAGGGGGCGGAGGAGGTGGGGGATCATTTGTTGGACCTACGGCGGCGGTCCTAGCCTCAAGATATTGACGAAACCAACCGGGTACATGAACACCCTCTGGTATCTCAGATGCTTCAAACATGCTGGAACGAAAAAAGGAAAGATTCAATACAAAAAGGACTGAAGGAAAGATATATGGCTCTTGGGGATTATGTTTTTCAAAATAAGATTTATTTTTGAAAATACTTCCTTTCAAAACCTTTTTGAAAATAGTTTTCCAAAAACTTTACCCAATCTGGTAACCTTCAGCTCTGATACCAAGTGTAACACCCCACCTCCGTTAAGGTCACTCACAAAGGGAATGCCTTAACTTTGGTGGAGCATTTTAGTAAACAGAACAGAAACTTACAAGACAGATAAAATAGTACTTGAAAAATTTATAACTTTATTTCAACAGAAACCGAAATAAACTTGGTTACATCCTTTCAAATCACATTATCAGAATTCAAGTACAAAATATCAGTCTTGTACAAAAGCCTTCAGAATGCATAGTTTAAAATCATAATTCCCATAGAATGGAAGCAGTGCAGAGCCAAGCCATACTTTAAGCACTTCAAGCAGAAGAAGTCCGGATCAAGCTAAAGTATTCCCTCCTTGGATAACCTGGGGGGGGGGGGAAACGGAAGAAAGGAGGCGAAACAACAAGGGTCAGACAAAAAGTCTGGCAAGTCCAGTGATTTTCAGTTATGAACATATAATAATAACATGACATGAAAATAAAACTGGATGAGAGATAAATGTAGCAGGTGTAACAGATATAACAGAAGAACAGAATGATATAAGCTATTGTTTTACACTTCTCTGCACTAATACTAGTATAACAGAATTAGGTGTCACCCTAATGTCTAAACTGAAACAGAAACGGGTACAGAATAATTTAACAGAAACAGAATGCTAATAATGGGCCTTTACTACCCGATCAGAAACAGGCAGAAGCAGAAACAGATTAATCCCTACAGAAACAGAATGTAGAATTGGTGTACACTAGTAATGGTCCTTTACCACCCGAACAGACGGTACCACGCAGAAACAGACAGGTGTTACCACCCAACAGAAACAGACGGTACCAACAGAAACAGACAGAACTAAGTGTACCCTAAAACCCTACCCCAAGCGATCGGCTCCCTAATACATAAATATCTTGTGTCGGCCCCACAGTAGTGTGTATCACTCCCTAAAGTGACAACCAATTGGCACAGACCTATTTACAGATGTCACGGCGTCTTACATCCTCAGAGGCAGACCGGGATCCATGCATGCACATGACCCAGTTGGAACGCACCATCAACACCCCTCGCCATTATCAGAATGAACCGCTTATAATTAGTTCAGTAAGGGTGCCCGGACCCTACTTACTGTTGGGTCAAAAGTTTTGATACCAGAAAGGGTTATTGACTAATATGGGTCCCAAACAACAGATGAGACAAGTAATTCCCCTCCTAACCTTGTGTCCCCAGACTAACAGATTTCAGCTTAACTTGTCTACAAGTTTCAAACATACAAAATTTAGATTAACTAGTTCATAGATCAGACAATCATGTTAACAGGTTTTCAGACTAACGGATCAGATGTTCGGATTAATAGGCTTACAGATTAACTGGTTACAGATTATCTAACTTTGTATTGGGCCTACGGATTCACGAAACGAGTTTATCAGATTCATTGGTCCAATTGGTTTAACCTTACCCAACACATTTTAGACATCATAATTAACTCAGATTTTCATTAATTAAGTATTAATGCCCAAACCTCTCACATTAGACTGACAGTTTGCGGCTACTGGTTAGGCCGGTTGGTTCCGGGCAGGTTTCTGTCGCAAACTGAGTCTAACCTCGGGTTTCAAGCACATTATGACTAACTTCTCACATTAGAACCTATTGTTTGCGACCACTGGAATATGTCGGGCGTTTCCGGGCAGAATTACGCCGCAAACTCATTCTAACCTCGAGTTAGCCATGTTTATCTTTGCAGCCATTTAATTAATGATTTACCATTTATACCCACGCCTAATATGCATGTCAATTATTCATAACTATAGCCAATTCAGATTATGTCAATAGCGGACTAATTATATCAACTCAACAGATATTGCTGATAACAGATTTTTTCAGATTAGGCAACTTAACGGATTTAGCAGATTAAGCAAACTAGCAGATCTAGCATTTTCAATAGACTTAGCAGATGACAGATTTGGCAGATGAACAAATCTAGCAGACTAGGCAGTAGAGCAGAACTAGCAGATTAAGCAATATAACAGAACTAGCAGATTAAGCAATATAGCAAAACTAGCAGATTAGGCAAATATAACAGATTTAATCATTCCTTAAAGTTTCACAAACATATCTTGCCTAATTTTAAATTTGGCCTAAGCATGCCTAAATAATTGTCATGATTCACACTATGATCATATACCAAATATAACCATCGATTACTATGCATGTCATATATCCCAAAGATCCCTTACTTAAGTGTTTATTTACATTTAATAGATGTCCTACCTTAATGTAAATCTTTGTACCTAAGCCATATTTTCTTTGTCTCAAGTCATATGTTAACATACCATGGTTCCTCTTTCTCCAATTCACATAATATGCATAGATCTAAATCTAGTTTACAACCTATGTCCTTTTTCTTAAATCAGTCACAGATTAACCATGTCCAATTATTCCACATTCATTATTTGTCCCAAACATTTTAGCGTTCATGCGCTAAACTCTGAGGAGATTGGCGCAGGCTCGTAGTAGCCTGGCTATAGAACAGAAAGAAGAAGAGATACAGAATAAAATAGATCAGAACAGAACATACACAATCTCAAATTCAGATTTACAATCATGTCACAATTATGATTAAAGTTTATATCGGAAAATAACTGCACTTGCCTTGGTTGGATTAAAGAAAGAACTTTAATTGTTGTAGAATCGTTGCAGAAGCTTTAATCTCTAATTTGAATTGAGTTGCTTAGGTTGATGTTGATTAGCTTCTAGTTTTGATTCCAGCAGAGTAGCGACGCCATTTTTATTTAGAACAGAGGCAGAGAAGAAGCAGAATAGAATTGTGCGTAGAGAAGGCTAGGTCTTAGGTTGTTTTTATAGGTGTAGCAATTCATTACAACCATCAGATTAACCCTAAAACCAATCCGGACCATCAAAAATCATCCCTGGGCTTCAAAAACGTGTTCTGGACCGAAACAGGCCGACCAGGTCGACCTGTAGGGGGGAGGTCGACACTATAGTCGACCCCCATGGGGGAGGTCGACTCCCAGGTCGACCTCCTGGTCGACCTGGCCCCCAGGTCGACCCCTAGGTCGACCTGCCCAGTTCTGTGCTGACCGAAACCTTCTGAATCTTCTGCAGGCCATAACTTCTTCATCCGGACTCCGATTTTCGAAAACTCAGACTTTATTTCATGTAAAATTTCGAGAGGAACGCAATGGTGATGTCCATTTTACCTATTTCCTGATTCTCAAATTAATTATCCTCATTTTACTATCTTTTCCGTTACACACACCGTTATCGAACTAATTTTTCTTCTCTTTCATGTATTAACTAATTCTTCTTATGCATCACCATTATTTACCTATCATAAGCATATTTTCATATATTTTATTTCATTTTTAATTATACTTAAAAATGCGGGGTGTTACAGTATACATTACAATGGTTATCTAATTGTAATAGAAGGATACACAGATGCTAGTTGGAACACTAGAAGTGAAGATAATAAATCAACTAGTAGACGGATATTCACTCTTAGTGGGTGAGCAATATACTAGGCCTAAAAGGAACAAACGTGTATTGCTGATTCCACCATGGCTGCTGAGTTTATAGCACCGACTTCTTGTAGTAAAGAAGCAGAATCGTTAATTAATCTATTATTAGAAATTCCTGTGTGTCCAAAACCTACGCCACTAATATCTGTGCATTGTGATAGTCAATCTACATTATCACGGGCATACACCCAAGTTTATAACAATAAATCTAGACATATTGGCCTAAGGCACATTTTGGTTAGGCAAATGCTCACTGAAGGGGTAATTACCGTAGATTATGTGAGATCTAGCCAGAATTTGGCAGATCCATTTACTAAAGGACTTGTAAGGAGCTTAGTGATAAAAACATCAAAGGGAATGAGTTTAAAGCCTATACAATACAATCGCCAATGAAGTAAACTCCACTCAACATAATAAAGAAATTTGTTAACTTGAGTTCAAAGGAAAAAGTACTTCATATTTTAGCAATTGGAAGCACTATAATATATAATCTGAAAAACTAAGTATTATCGTACATTCCAAGGAAAAGTGCTTGGTACTTATAGTGACTAAGAGAGGATGTTCTGGCAGGAAATTAATAGGATTATAACAAATATATTGTTGAGGTGTGTGTTATACGGCACTTCTGATAAACCAACCTATATGAATGCAACGAAGGTGATGTCACCTTCTACGAGATTTTGGCTTGATCTCTAAGGGCTTTTCATGAAAGAAGATACTGACCGTAGGCCAATCCATGGGTCGAGCATACATACTATCTAGACAAAATGAAAATGAGTGTGTGATAATCAAATCCGGTAGATCACATAAGATCGATGGTTCAATGCTTAGTCAACCACTCCATCCTGATATACTTTGATGGGTTTTCACTACGTATAGATTCAAGTCTATAAGACATCTATACTTATGCACAAATTTTCCTGCATATAAATGAAAAGAGGAATTTATTTAAAATTCGGTGGAGGATTGTTGGGGGAAATATGGAACAAAGGAAAGCACAAAGGGGGCAAAAATCTTTAGTCCCACATCATGAAATGTGCATTAGTTTGCCACTATATTTGTAAATGCATTACATATGATATCAAAAGAAAGAAGAAAAGGAAGAGATGAAACAAGAGCATGACCATGGCATGATGAACATTAATATTTAAGGTCAAAAGATGGGCCTTAGACCTTGGGGCTCTTGGGGTCTCGTGATCAATTGTGCCTCAGAATGCTAATGGGCTTCCGCAGATACATTACATTTTTGCGTGCGCAGAATTCAAATTCGTAATGCTTCGGAGCCATTGCAAACGAATGGACACACCTATTCATTTAAATTTGCAACGATTCTGAACTGTTGCAAATCAATAGGTGCGAATGTTTGAGTTCAAACAGCCATAACTGTTGGAAAACGGTTGCATCTCTTCGTTTCCTATAAGTAGGCTGCCCCGAATTCAGTTTTCTACAACTCAAAATTCTATCTTCTCCTTCCTATATTTTTCTACCATTAAAATATCTCGAGACTCCGCCAAATTCTTGAGTAAATTAAACGAATTATAATTATACAGGCTATAACTCCATCATCTTGTCAACAACGATCATTTCCAAGATAGTGAATCGTTGTGTCTGTGCAAACACGCTGATTAATTTTTTTCGATATCCGCTCCGTTGTACCTTCGAACAGATTTGCCATTACTCGTGCATAGAAGTAAGAGGGCAAATGCTGTTTTAGGATAGAGATCATCACATCGTGCCTCGTAGATTTGTGTTTTTCAAAGATTAGAAGATCCAACGATGAATTCGGAAACCAACAATCTAAAACAGTATTAATGCAATGGCTCCTCACAGTCTCAAAGAGTTCGCCGCCGATTTCGCAAAATCAAAGAGCTTTAATGGTGTCAATTTCCTATGCTGGCAGAAGAAGATGCATTTCTTATTGGCGGGTATGAAAGTTGTTTATTTTTTGACTACGCCAAAACCAGCGGAGACTAAAGATGAAACCTATGTGATGCTAAAATAAAAACACTTTGGTCTGATTGGGGTGGTGATTATCAATTTCCTTAATATTGTGAATCAGTAGGAATCATACATGAGACATCTATTGCTTATACTCCACAACAAAATGGAGTGACTAAAAGGAAAAATAGAACTCATACTGAAATGGTAAATGCAATGTTGTGTAATTCCAGACTTAACACTTGTTTCTGGGGAGAAGCTTTACTTACCGCGTGTTATATTCTAAATAAAATACCTCATAAGAAAAGTAAAGTTACTCCTTTGAACTTTGGAAGAAACGGGAACCAAATCTTGATTATTATCGAGTCTGGATTGTAGAGCGGTTGTTCGATTACCAAAACCAAAAATCAGGAAATTAGGACAAAAGGCTATTATTGAGTGCATATTCTTAGGATATGCTCAACATAGCAAAGGATATAGGTTTCTAGTAATAGAACCTAATAGCTCTATTGGTGTAAATATAGTAATAGTATGAAGGGACGCAGTGTTTTATGAGAATAGATTTACATCTATTCAAAATAAACCGATTCATGAAACGGTGGAGGTAAATGCAGCTATTGGTGAAATGGTGGTGGTTAATGAACCTACTATTGAACCTATACAAAACACTGATGAAAGTATCGACGAAAACAATGATTCGATTAGAAGAAGTAAACGAAGAATGATAGAGAAGTCCTTTGGACCATATTTTGTCGTATATTTAGTTAAAGGATCTAGAAATAATGTAGAACACCAATTAATGATATCTAAAATATAGAATCTGGCCCTTTAACATATGCTGAGGCAATGAAATCTCCAGATTCACCATTTTGGCAAGAAGCCATAAATGATGAAATGGATTCTATTATGGGAAATAAAACATGGAAACTAGTAGATTTACCTCCTGGTTCTTAAACAATAGGATGTAAATGGATATTAAAGAAAAAGTTAAAAACAGATGGAACAATCGAAAAATTTAAAGCTAGATTAGTTGCCAAAGGATTCACACAGAAAGAAGGAATAGATTATTTTGATACATATTCCCCCGTAACTAGAATTTCAACAATTAGGACTTTAGTTGCATTAGCTTCTATCTACAGTTTTGAAATTCATCAAATGGATGTCAAGATAGCATTTTTAAATGGTGAACTTGACGAAGATATATATATATATATATATATATATATATATATATATCAACCAGAAGGTTTTGTGATGACTGGACAAGAACGTAAAGTATGAAAACTTATTAAATCACTTTACGGTCTTAAACAAGCACCAAAGCAATGACATGAAAAGTTTGATAAAACTATTATTTCTAATGGCTTTAGGACTTTTTGAATCTGACAAATGTGTCAATAGCAAGTTTCATTCAGGTAAAGCTGTAATTATATGCCTTTTTGTGGATTATATGCTTATATTTGGAATGGATACTTCGAGTATTGAAGAAACTAAAAGATATCTATCTTCATATTTTAACATGAAAGATATGTGAGTAGTTGAAATGATTCTTGGAATAAGAATAATGAAAACTAAAGATGGATTCTCAATTACCCAGTCTCATTACATTGAGAAAATTCTGAAAAGGTTCAATCTATTCAATTGTAAACCTATGTCTACTCCGTCTGATCCAAATATGCAGTTATAGACTAATACTGGAAGAGCTATAGAGAAATTAGAATATGCTAGAGTTATTGGAAGTTTGATGTATGCAATGACATGCACACGACCAGATATTGCCTATGCTGTTGGCAAAATGAGTAGATATACTTCCTAGTCATATACATTGCAATGCAATACATAGAATTTGAAAATATCTAAAATGTACCATAAACTATGGTATACATTACATTGGTTATCCGAGTGTAATAAAAGGATAAACTGATGCTAGTTGGAATACTAGAAGTGAAAATAATAAATCAACTAGTGTACGGATATTCACTCTTGGTTGGGGAGAAATATACTGGGCCTCAAAGAAACAAATGTGTATTACTGATTCAACCATGGCTGATGAGTTTATAGCACTGGCTTCTGGTAGTAAAGAAGCGGAATGGTTAATGAATCTATTATTAGAAATTCATGTATGGCCAAAACATATGCCACCAATATTTATGCATTATGATAGTCAATCTACATTATCACAGGCGTACAACCAAGTTTATAATGGTAAATCTAGACATATTGGTCTAAGGCACAGTTTGATTAGGAAAATGCTCACCGAAGGGGTAAATACCATAGATTTTGTGAGGTCCAACCAAAATTTGGTAGATCCATTTACTAAAGGACTTGCTAGGAACTTAGCGATAAAAACATCACTGCAGGGCATGGGTTTAGAGCCTATACAATACAATCGCCAATGAAGGAAACTCAACTCAACATAATAAAGAAATTTGTTAACTTGAGTTCAAAGAGCAAAAGTACTTCATATGTTAGCGGTTGGAAGCACTATAATATTTAGTCTGAAAAACTAAGTATTATCATATATTCCAAGGAAAAACGCTTGGTACTTATAATGACTAAGAGAGGTGTTCTGGTTAGAAATTAATAGGAATATAATAAATATACTGTTGAGGTGTGTGTTATAAGGCACTTTTGATAAACCTACCTATATGAATGCAACGAAGGTGATGCCGCCTTCTGCGAGATTTTGGCTTGATCTCTAAGGGCATTTCATGAAACAAGATACTGACCCAAGGCTAATCCACGGGTCGAGCATACATACTATCTGGATAAAATGAAAATGAGTGTGTGATAATAACATCCGGTAGATCACATAGGATCGATGGATTAATGCTTAGTCAACCACTCCATCCTGATATACTTTGACGGGTTTTCACTACGTGTAGATTCAAGTCTGTAAGGCATCTATATTTATGCACAAATTTTCCTGCATAAAAATGACAAGAGGAATTTATTTAAATTTTTGTGGAGGATTGTTGGAGGAAATTTGAAACAAAGGAAAGCAAATGGGGCAAAAATCTTTAGTCCCACATCATGAAATGTTCTTTGGTTTGCCACTATATATGTAAATGCATTACATATGATGTCAAATGAAAGAAGAAAAGGAAGAGATGAAACAAGAGCATGACCGTGGCATGATGAACTTTAATATTTAAGGCCAAAAGATGGGACGCGGTGTTTAATGAGAATAGATTTACATCTATTAAAAATAAACCGATTCACGAAATAGTGGAGGTAAATGCACCTATTGGTGAAATGGTGGAGGTTAATGAACCAACTATTGAACCTATAGAAAACAGTGATGAAAATATCGACGAAAATGGTGATTCTCTTAGGAGAAGAAAACGAAGAAGGATAGAGAAAACCTTTAGACAAGTTTCGTTGTATAATTGGTTGAAGGATCTAGAAATATTGTAGGGATCTAGAAATAATGTAGAGCATCAATTAATGATATCTACAAATATACAATCTGACCCCTTAACGTATGGCGAGGCAATGAAATCTCAAGATTTATCATTTTGGCAAGAAGCCATAAATGATGAAATGGATTCTATTATGGGAAATAAAACATGGAAACTAGTAGATTTACCTCCTGGTTCTAAACCAATAGGATGAAAATGGATATTTAAGAAAAACTTAATAGCAGATGGCACAATCGAAAAATTTAAAGCTAGATTAGTTGCCAAAGGATTCACATAGAAAGAAGGAATAGATTATTTTGATACATATGCCCAGTAGTTAGAATTTCAACAATTAGAATTTTAATTGCATTAGCTTCTATCTATAATTTTGAAATTAATCAAATGGATGTCAAGGCAACTTTTTTGAATGGTAAACTTGACGAAGAGATGTATATGTCTCTACAGAAGGTTTTGTGATGCCTGGACAAGAACGTAAAGTATGTAAACTTATTAAATCACTTTACGGTCTTAAACAAGCACCAAAGCAACGACATGAAAAGTTTGATAAAACTATTATTTCTAATGGCTTTAGGATTTTTGAATATGACAAATGTGTCTATAACAAGTTTCATTCAAGTAAATGTGTAATTACATGCCTTTATGTGGTTGATATGCTTATATTTGGAACAATACTTCAAGTATTGAAGAAACTTAAAGATATCTATCTTCATGCTTTAACATGAAAGATATGGGAGTAGCTAAAATGATTCTTGGAATAAGAATCATGAAAAAAAAACATGGGTTATCAATTACCCAGTCTCATAACATTGAGAAAATTTTGAAAAGGTTCAATCTGTTCGAGTGTAAACCTATTTCTACTCCGTTTGATCCTAATATGTAGTTATACACTAGTAGCGAAAGAGCTATAGAGCAATTGGAATATGCTAGAGTTATTGGAAGTTTGATGTATGCAACGACATGCTCACGACAAGATATTGTCTATGCTGTTGGCAAAATGAGTAGATATGCCCCCTAGTCATATCCATTGGAATGCAATAAATAGAATTTTAAAGTATCTAAAAGGTACCATAAACTATGGTATACATTACAACGGTTATCCGAGTGTAATAGAAGGATACACAAAGTTAGTTGGAGCACCGGAAGTGAAGATAATAAATCAACTAGTGGATGGATATTCACTCTTGGTGGAGGAGCAATATACCGGGCCTCAAAGAAACAAACGTGTACTACTGATTCAACCATGGCAGCTGAGTTTATAGCACTGGCTTATGGTAGTAAAGAAGCGGAAAGGTTAAGGAATTTGTTATTATAAATTCCTGTGTAGCCAAAACCTATGCCACCAATATCTGTGCATTGTGATAGTCAATCTACATTATCACAGGCATACAAACAAGTTTATAATGGTAAATCTAGACATATTGGTCAAAGGCACTATTTGATTAGGCAAATGCTCACTGAAGGGGTAATTACCATAGATTTTGTGAGATCTAGCCATAATTTGGCAGATCCATTTACTAAAGGCCTTACAAGGAACTTAGTGATAAAAACATCACAGGGAATGGGTTTAAAGCCTATACAATACAATCGCCAATGAAGGAAACTCAACTCAACGTAATAAAGAAATTGGTTAAATTGAGTTCAAAGAGCAAAAAGTACATCATATGTTAGCAGTTGGAAGCACTATATTATTTAGTCTGAAAAACTAAGTATTATCATACATTCCGAGGAAAATTGCTTGGTACTTATTATGACTAAGAGAGGATGTTCTGGTTAGAAATTAATAGGATTATAACAAATATACTGTTGAGGTGTGTGTTATAAGGCACTATTGATAAACCTACATATATGAATGCAATGAAGGTGATGCCGCCTTCTGTGAGATTTGGGTTTGATCTTTAAGGGCATTTCAAGAAAGAAGATACTGACCCAAGGCCAATCCATGGGTCGAGCATGCATACTATCTGGATAAAATGAAAATGAGTGTGTGATTGTCACATCCGATAGATCACATAGGATCGATGGTTCAATGCTTAATCAACCACTCCATCCTAATATACTTCGATGGGTTTTCACTACATATAGATTCAAGTCTGTAAGACATCTATACTTATGCACAAATTTTCCTACATGTAAATGACAAGAGGAATTTATTTAAAATTTGGTGGAGGATTGTTAGAGGAAATTTGAAATAAAGGAAAGCACAAAGGGGGCAAAAATCTTTAGACCCGCACCATGAAATGTGCTTTGGTTTCCCACTATATATATAAATGCATTACATATGATATCAAAAGAAAAAAGAAAAGGAAGAGATGTGTAATGACCCGAAAATCCGGTCCAATTTGAGCTGACCAAAAACACAAGTCCAACCCCAAATTTAAACTAAAAATCAGAAAATTAATTGAAAGAAAACAGAGGGTGAGGAAAGATAAGATAGAAACTTAGAATAGAAGAAGAAGAAGAACACAATATCAGAGTAACACGAATCTCACATCGGAACGAATAAATATATTTGATAACATAACTTTGAAATACAAATCTGTACTTGCATATACATATCATTATCAAAGTACAGCACTTACAACACAGCGGAAATAACTATAGCTATATGATCCTGAAGCCTCCAGCTCCAGCTCTTCAAGTATCTGTAAATCCCGACTACTTGACTGCCCGTACAAATTTAGGCACCCAAGAGTTTAGGGAAAACAAAATAAAATAAACTTCGGGTCAGTCATGGGACTGGTATGAGTAAAACAGTTTGAAACAGTTTAAACCATTAAACGATATCTCATAAGACCACGCCGTATAACGGAACGGGTTTTTTTTCCTTATGAGAATCCAAATTATCTTTATATCAAAAACCTTTTGATATTATAATAATGTCTATCAACCACAATATAATAATCATCTAGCAGAAACGCTTTCATCTCACGTTCTACATATATGGTATACAATCAAAAACTGCAGGCACGTATTGGGTAATGGATTTCCAACTATGACAAGGTATGGAACCACATTTCGCTAGTGTACCTCTAGAGAGGAATACACTGGGTTCAACAAGAACATCTTGCAACCCGGCCACACATGACCGACCACTCATTTCGCTTGAGTGTATCAAATGTATATCACTAACGGTTGGGATCAGCAACCGTTTCCCGAATGGGACAGCATCAACAATAGATTTTTAGAAGTAAATGAAACTCTAGATCAGTTGATTATACACCCTACTTCGGTGCGACCGACTTAGCCATGCTGCCTGCCCGATTTCTGTCATTTACCGGATGTGAAGCTAGAAGCTACGCTTTATCATCACACCAGATTCACTTTGGATGCCACATCGTACAATCCATCAAATCACCGATTGACGTCCTCAACCATACATTATGTGTTAGCTAAAAGAAGTTTCCTTCTCCGCTTCCACTCTTGGTACGGTTGGAGAAATCAATATACGTGATCTTCTGGAAATACTCTGTCAGACATCCGTCCATACAAGTCATCCAGGAACAGGATGAACCGAAGGCACTATTCTGTAAACAGGATAGCCCTTGCATAACTCCGTCTTCAATTTCCTTTGGCATATATGATTCGCAACGCTTATGCCAATACAGAGTGGTTCTTTGGATAATAATCCAACCGGTCTCTCCATATTAACAACATTAAAATGGTCAAAACTTCGATAGTCTGTGATTTAACTATCGAAGAAAAACAGGTGTGCAAACAACGATATTATTTCCAAATGGAAAATTATATCGACCAAACATCATTCGACATTTATCTCTTTATTTCATTAATTTACTTATCTCCTGTTTCCCTATATTCAATATTTCTTATTTTCTAAATTTGGAAAATATACGTTATTAACAATGGAAAACATTTCCATTTCTTGTTTTCTTTATTAGAAAACATTTCTGGTTTCTTATTAGGAAAACATTTCCAAAGCTTCTTCATTGGACTTAGACAGATGTTTAAACAAACCATCGCGATGCCAACTCAAACCATTTCCTTTAATTACTGAATTCACTAAACCATCCTTTACTATCGAACCTTAACCATTCCTTAGTTAAAAATGAAGTCAATCAAGTTGGGGTAATACTACCTCTCAGACCTTGACTGAACAACGTTTCTAACCTTGAAATAGACAAAGTTCACCCTTCTAATTCTTTAACAAACTTCTTTACGTTACTCTCTTTCAAATCTTTTCTATTCGATAATTCTTTCCTTCGATAAGGTATATTCGATAACTCTATTCAATTTATTCTATTCACTTAACTCTTTTGATTTAACTTTAACTCTATTCACTTAACTCCTATCGAATAAACTATATTCGATAACTCTTTTAATTCTATTTGAATAAACTATATATTCGATTAACTCCTTTATTCTATTTGAATAAACTATATATTCGATTAACTCCTTTATTCTATTTGAATAAACTATATTCGATTAACTCATTTGCTTTAACTCTAATCGATTAAACTAGCATCGATTAACTCCTTTTGATTAAACTAACATCGATTAGCTCCTTTTAACTCGATTAAACTATTCATTTATAAAGATTTACTTTTAGTAACGGTTCTTCACTTTACAAATGATTTCCTTCTTATAACAGTTTCCATTTTATAACGTTTATTTATTTTCTAAATATTTCCTATTTATAAATATTCCAGTTTATAAATATTTCTTATTTATAAATATTCCATTTATAAATATTTTATTTTTCAAATATCACTTTGAAAATATTCCCTTATCAACATTTCGGTATGTTATGGTATTCAACATATCAAATCACGATGATCAGTATCATCCAAACACATATAATTGACAACAGATTATATATCACATCATTATCACAATATATGAAAAACAGTAAAATAAATGTTGAGGAATCCAGTCGGATTCCTCCAACCTGTTTCCCTGCATCACAGATGTTAAACAATATAGATAACATCACTTTCAGTTCCATATGATATATTCTGTTAAACAGAATCAATATAGAAATTCAACTAACTGACTAGCAGTTCAATCAAACAGTCAACACACATTGGATCAGCCAATATTTAACAGTTCTAAAAATACAACATGAAATTATAAACTGTTCAGAGTTAGTGAGATTTACTCACATTGGCAGTTCATCGTTAAATAACGATAAACTGTCGTTTGATTTGAATCAAACAGTTTATTTCGCCATCAATTTAAACTAGCTCAGATTCCCTCCCAGTCTGCTCCATGGCGTAGCCACCATCCCTACGATCTCAACGCAACTTACGGTTCGTCAATATGATATCGTATGACGAAGATATGGCCTTAACAACTTAACACATATTTTAGATTAAAATAAAACTTAATTAAATTTCAAGTGGCTTTACCCCTTTCAAACTCGGCCCGATGCCACATCATAAAGCTCACGGCCCATTCATATCCTTCTTCCCTCTTCGGCAACCACCGAAACCCGCTCCATCCATTTCAATGGCCAAAAAAACCTAATCATAAACCGATCACCAACTCCCTCATTACTTCATGTATTCCCGAACCAACATCACCAATTTCCTCCACTTCGAATCCTCATTCACTTCGACACCACCAGAACAGGCTCGACGCCCCCTTGCTCATCGCGTCGAAACCTGGCAGACGCACAATACAGTAGACATCGACATTGATTTTCATCGAAACCACCAAAATCTTGCTCGCAGGTTCCATTTCCTACAACCAATCCAAAAACGACCTCGATTTGAATCAATTCTTCCTCGTTTAGGCCAAAACTCGAGCCCTAGGCGTTACTGTATATTTCCAGCAAACCGAGAATGACATCGAACCAAAAGAAAGTGATACGAACGTGTAGAGATCCTCATCAGGATTCCATACATATATATTAAATATTTTATAGATTTGTTTTGAATTTTAGAAGAATTTTCTAAGATCTCGTTTGATTTAGGAAGAAGAAATATTGGCGGCTGAGTATTTGATCAGTGAAGAGAATAGTGTTAGGTTAGAAATGTTAAGGGTAGTGGTATTTATAATGGTGATAAATATCTAGATATTTTGTAGAAGGAATATTCCCGGTATATTCTCCATCGTTAATTCGTCTTCTAAAATTCTTGTGATCACATACGATACATAAAAATCATGAAACTGGACATGCAGCTACAGTTCGACATTACGGTCCAATGAAACTGGTTTCATCGAATTCCGACTTCGTATGCTCACATAGCGTATTTTTAACCATCGAAATACTGACTGTTTTTCACTCTAAAAATCCGTACGGCCACACAGTGACCCCAAAAATCATGGAACTTGGAGTCTAACAACTATCCGACATTGCGGATCCAATAAAATTAGTTTCGTCGAATTCCGAGGTCGTTTGCAAAACCGGCTATTTTTAAAGCTCTGAATGACCCGTTTAAATATATAAATATATTTAAATATAAATAAATTAAATATTTATAAATAAATATTATCGTATATATATTCACTGTGGAATACCATACAGCTCTAGAATATTCCTATATGAATTTCTAACTTGATATTTCAAATCTGGGTCAACCCGATATTCGATATATATTGAAATTCCTTTTTTAAATATAAATAATTCCTTTATAAATTATAAAGGAATTCCACAGCGACTTTTCTAAAATTTGATTAGGACGTACATCAAAATCTACACGACGAAATTCCAATTTTTCTCTTCCACTAGAAAGATATACTCCACCAGCTCCACACGTTTCTTGTTTCACAGAAATCCGGCTTAAAACGAATCCTGTACATTCAGTTGAAGTTCGAATCGCCAATTTACGAACTACAGCGCCATTTCAAGCTCGATTTTAATTATATTATAATTCTATGTTCAAACTGTCGTTTATATAATATATTTGTTATTCAAATTCAATTCCAAACTGAATTAAATATCACAGATGATCCGGTTCACACCATATCGTCATTTCAGCCAATTCTGATTATTTCAGAATTAAATATATTATTTAATTTATTATTTTAATTAAATATTCATCATTATTTAATTCAACGACCATTTAATTCACTATATCACTATTTATATAATTAAATAAATTAATTATAATACCTCTGCCAATGCGGGTCATTACAATCTTTCCCACTTAAAATAATTTCGTCCTCGAAATTGCTAAAAGGTAGAGAACGACCCTATCGACTGGTTAGAACATATTTGTTCACTTCTTAACTTCAGTTTCAATTGAACCAATTTAATTTCAATTTAATTATTAATTAATTCTTATCAACGAAAATCCTAAAAATTTTCTAACGCCTTAACTTTCCGAAAAATTTCGTCAGCACCTCCTTTGTACTGGTCAATACGTCAAACTCCAACTTGCCTCTCTGGGCCATCTCCAATCCAAAAGAAAATCAAACAGCCAAGTGGCTTGCCAATTCGGCTCATAAATCTTATATCCAATAGAAATATAAACTTGTACGTTTTGTTGGCATATCATTATATCCTTTCCACCCGTTATCAATTCAGCAGATACAAATGTCATGCCAATCAAACTCCAAATTAGTTCTATCTCCAGCATAACCACTCGTTTTTAACCAAGCCAAATATCATTTCAACTCGAGTTTCTTCTCGATTCCCAACTCTTAACTTGATTATCCCATTACACTTCAAATTTGAATCTCACAATCCAATTTGTCTTGATATCATTCTAATTCAACCTCAGTTACCACTTTACTGGCTTTACTTCAATTCAATTTTGCTTTCACAAATTTCTGTTATTTTTTTTTAATTCAAACAGTCTTTCCCTGGGAGTTTTTAAACAGTTTACTCGTTTCAAAAATCAAATTTTCCTTTTGAACATGTCACTGAGCCCTTAATTAATATTCCATTAGTTAAATCACTTCTCTATTTCTTTATCAATATTTGTTAACCAAATATTTTCAATAACCATATTGGCCTTTTATGTTATTTGGAAAACATTTCCGAATATCGCCTTCCTTTATTTTCTAAACTTTAGAAAACATATGTTATTTATAATTGGAAAAATATTCCAATTACTTATCTCTTTTCCGATCTCGTTTATTTCTATACTTAGGAAATATTCTTTATTATATTTCCAAGCATACACTTATTTGGGTTAAAACGGATGTTGTGTAAAACATCGTTACGGCAACCCAAATACTATATTCAACTAACTCTTATCCAACATTGATCTTCGAGCCTGGAATCTTACTAATTATTTGTTAATAATGAAATCAATCAAGTTGGGGTATAACTACCTCTCAGACCTTGACAGAATAACATTTATAACGTCAAAACAGATATGACTACTTACTCGAATAATCAATACCATACAACTACTTATTCACTTTTAAACACGTATACACTTCCTCTTTCTATTCTTACTAGATTTTATCCTTAGTCTTCCTTTTTGATTTTACTATTCTATTTCTAAGTTCGTTTCCTTATCGACTTCTATATATATATATATATCGATACGTTGATTTCTAACTATCAAATTATCTTAAAAATATTCTGACTCCTTAAACTCCCGGGAAAATTCGCCATAACCTCCTTTGTACTAGGAGCATCGGGATATTTCAAATAGCCTCCCATGGCCCTCACCAATCCAAAAGAAAAGGAAAAAAAACCAAGCGGCTAGCCGATACGGCGCATAAAATCTCATATATGAATTTAATACATACCTTTTCGTCGAGCATTCTATTTATATACCTTCATACCTTATCCATACCTATCTCATGTATATTTATACCTACCCAATCTATTTTAACTATACTTGATCGTTTTAACTAAATTCGTTAATTAATTTGCTAATTAACTCTTTAGTCTATTTCACTTTTATATTTGAACATGACATGTTCAAATATATTTTAACTTGCTTATTAACTAATTTGAATCCAAATTTCAAATTTAAGTTCTATATTCGATTTCGAATATCCATTTACAAATCGAATTCACCTTTCAAAGTTCAACTTCAAATTCAAAACTCGATTAACTAATTCCTCTTCGACTTAGTTAATTCTATTCAATTTCTATTCAAATTTTATACCACTTCTATTATTCAAATCTATATATCAAATTCTATTATTCAAATTCTATATATTCAAATTTTATAGTTTAAATTCCATTTGAATTCTATATTGAAATTCCATATATTCAAATCCAATATTTGAATTCCATTTGAATTCTATATTCAAATTCCATTTAAATTCTATATTCAAATTCCATTTGAATTTCTATATTCAAACTCAATTTCAATTCCATTGAATTTCATATATTCAAACTCCCATTGAATTTCTATATTCAAATCCTATTATTACTCTATATGAATTCTATATTCAATTTTCCATTATTTAAATCTTCTTTATTCAAATCTCATTTGAATTTCTATATTCAAATCCCCTTTGAATTTTCTATATTCAAATCCCCTTTGAATTTTCTTATTTAAATTCTATGTTTGAACTTCCTTTATTCAAATTCCTTTAAATAAGTCTCGATTTCAATTCCTTTTGAAATCGATATTTCTACCTTTGGAAAATAGATTTCCCTTTCAATTTCACACTTGTATTTTTATTTCTGAATTATCCAATGATAATTCTTTTCACTTCATTTGTAAACTTCGTTTATAAAAGAACTATTTATATACTTCGTTTATAAAGGAACTTCTCGTTTTATTTCTTTTAAACAAGTTAATATTTCAAATCTATGTAAAAATTCAAATTCTATATTTTAAATCCCATTTTGAAATTCAACACAACTTGTCTTTCCCAAAACAAATTCAAAACAGTCTCTCTGGTAGTAATTCGTCACTTACAACTCGAAAATGAATACTGATGATGCAGCTGTCATCATCAGAATCTATTTTCCAGCGATCGAAGTGAGTTCAATGCTATAAAACCATTTCTAAACATTTCCACTTTGAAATCCATTTCAAAATATAATTCACACTTCTTGTAAAATAATTTAAAATCTCCCAGGATCTTAAATTTTCCTTATTTTTAATCCAAATCCATTTACAAACACTTATCTAATTCTCCAGAATTTTAACTCAATTTCTAGTTTAAAATTTTAGATTCAACTCATCTGATTTCACGTATTTCACTTATATGAATTCTGATTGGTTATTTACATAATCATTTAATTTATAATCTTACTCGATTATAATAACAACCAATATATCCAATATATATATTCATTCCAATATATATATCTTCTTTATATCAAAATATAATTTGGGTAAAATTATTTCATTTACCCTCTTTCAAAACATACCATGACGGTTCATCGTATTCGAGTGTTTACAAAATCCCTACCGATACAGTGGATCAAACTGATCGACCAGAACTCATAATCTACTCAACCAATAAATCTTCACAATATAAAATTATTTTTATATCATCTACAAATACGTTCACTCGTATATATACACTCAACTCAATCTAGGGTATTACTAACCCCATCTCTACTAAGTCACGCCACAGAGCCAAGGTAATTCACTTAACTTAAGCTCTGATACCAACTGTAATGACCCGAAATTCCGGTCCAATTTGAGCTGACCAAAAACACAAGTCCAACCCCAAATTTAAACTGAAAATCAGAAAATTAATTGAAAGAAAATAGAGGGTGAGGAAAGATAAGATAGAAACTTAGAATAGAAGAAGAAGAAGAACACAATATCAGAGTAACACGAATCTCACAGCGGAACGAATAAATATATTTCATAACATAACTTTGAAATACAAATCTGTACTTGCATATACATATCATTATCAAAGTACAACACTTACAACACAGCGGAAATAACTATAGCTATATGATCCTGAAGCCTCCTGCTCCAGCTCTTCAAGTATCTGTAAATCCCGACTACTTGACCGCCCGTACAAATTTAGGCACCCAAGAGTTTAGGGAAAACAAAACAAAATAAACTCCGGGTCAGTCATGGGTCTGGTATGAGTAAAACAGTTTGAAACAGTTTAAACCATTAAACGATATCTCATAAGACCACGTCGTATAACGGAATGGGTTATTTTCCTTATGAGAATCCAAATTATCTTTATATCAAAAACCTTTTGATATTATAATAATGTCTATCAACCACAATATAATAATCATCTAGCAGAAATGCTTTCATCTCACGTTCTACATATATGGTATACAATCAAAAACCGCAAGCACATATTGGGTAATGGATTTCCAACTATGACAAGGTATGGAACCACCTTTCGCTAGTGTACCTCTAGAGAGGAATACACTGGGTTCAACAATAACATCTTGCAACCCGGCCACACATGACCGACCACTCATTTCGCTTGAGTGTATCGAATGTATATCACCAACGGTTGGGATCAGCAACCGTTTCCCGAATGGGACAGCATCAACAATAGATTTTTAGAATTAAATGAAACTCTAGATCAGGTGATTATACACCCTACTTCGGTGCGACCGACTTAGCCATGTTGCTTGCCCGATTTTTGTCATTTACCGGATGTGAGGCTAGAAGCTGTGCTTTATCATCACACCAGATTCATTTTGAATGCCACATCGTCAAATCCATCAAATCAGCGATTGACGTCCTCAACCATACATTATGTGTTAGCTAAAAGAAGTTTCCTTCTCCGCTTCCACTCTTGGTACGGTTGGAGAAATCAATATACGATATCGTCTGGAAATACTCTGTCAGACATCTGTCCATACAAGTTATCCAGGAATAGGATGAACCGAAGGCACTATTCTGTAAACAGGACAGCCCTTGCATAAATCCGTCTTCATTTTCCTTTGGCGTATATGATTCGCAATGCCAATACAGAGTGGTTCTTTGGATAATAATCCAACCGGTCTCTCCATATTAACAACGTTAAAATGGTCAAAACTTCGATAGTCGGTGATTTAACTATCGAAGAAAAACAGGTGTGCAAACAACGATATTATTTCCAAATGGAAATTTATATCGATCAAACATCATTCGACATTTATCTCTTTATTTCATTAATTTACTTATCTCCTGTTTCCCTATATTCAATATTTCTTATTTTCTAAATTTGGAAAATATACGTTATTAACAATGGAAAACATTTCCATTTCTTGTTTTCTTTATTAGAAAACATTTGTGGTTTCTTATTTGGAAAACATTTCCAAAGCTTCTTCATTGGACTTAGACAGATGTTTAAACAAACCATCGCGATGCCAACTCAAACCATTTCCTTTAATTACTAAATTCACTTAACCATCCTTTACTATCGAATCTTAACCATCCTTTACTATCGAACCTTAACCATTCCTTAGTTAAAAATGAAGTCAATCAAGTTGGGGTAATACTACCTCTCAGGCCTTGACTGAACAACGTTTCTAACCTTGAAATAGGCAAAGTTCACCCTTCTAATTCTTTAACAAACTTCTTTACGTAACTCTCTTTCAAATCTTTTCTATTCGATAATTCTTTCCTTCGATAAGGTATATTCGATAACTCTATTCAATTTATTCTATTCACTTATCTCTTTTGATATAACTTTAACTCTATTCACTTAACTTCTATCAAATAAACTATATTCGATAACTCTTTAATTCTATTTGAATAAACTATATATTCGATTAACTCCTTTATTCTATTTGAATAAACTATATATTCGATTAACTCCTTTATTCTATTTGAATAAACTATATATTCGATTAACTCCTTTATTCTATTTGAATAAACTATATTCGATTAACTCATTTTCTTTAACTCTAATCGATTAAACTAACATCGATTAACTCCTTTTGATTAAACTAACATCGATTAACTCCTTTTAACTCGATTAAACTATTCATTTATAAAGATTTACTTTTAGTAACGGTTCTTCACTTTACAAATGATTTCCTTCTTATAACAGTTTCCATTTTATAACGTTTATTCATTTTCTAAATATCTCCTATTTATAAATATTCCAATTTATGAATATTTTTTATTAATAAATATTCCATTTATAAATATTTTATTTTTCAAATATCACTTTGAAAATATTCCCCTGTCAACATTTCGGTATGTTATGGTATTCAACATATCAAATCACGATGATCAGTATCGTCCAAACACATATAATTGACAACATATTATATATCACATAATATATCACAATATATGAAAAACAGTAAAATAAATGTTGAGGAATCCAGTCGGATTCCTCCAACCTGTTTCCCTGCATCACAGATGTTAAACAATATAGATAACATCACTTTCAGTTCCATATGATATATTCTGTTAAACAAAATCAATATAGAAATTCAACTAACTGACTAGCAGTTCAATCAAACAGTCAACACACAGTCGATCAGCCAATATTTAACAGTTCTAAAAATACAACATGAAATTATAAACTGATCAGAGTTAGTGAGATTTACTCACATTGGCAGTTCATCGTTAAAGAATGATAAACTGTCGTTTGATTTGAATCAAACAGTTTATTTCGCCATCAATTTAAACTAGCTCGGATTCCCTCCTAGTCAGCCCCATGGCGTAACCATCGTCCCTACGATCTCAACGCAACTTACGGTTCGTCAATCTGGTACCGTATGATGAAGATATGGCCTTAACAACTAAACACGTATTTTAGATTAAAATAAAACTTAATTGAATTTCAAGTGGCTTTACCCCTTTCAAACTCGGCCCGATGCCACATCATAAAGCCCACGGCCCATTCATATCCTTCTTCCCTCTTCAGCAACCACCGAAACCCGCTACATCCATTTCAATGGCCAAAAAAACCTAATCATAAACCGATCACCAACTCCCTCATTACTTCATGTATTCCCGAACCAACATCACCAATTTCCTCCACTTCGAATCCTCATTCACTTCGACACTACCAGAACAGGCTCGGCACCCCCTTGCTCATCGCGTCGAAACCTGGCAGACGCACAATACAGTAGACATCGACATTGATTTTCACCGAAACCACCAAAATCTTGCTCGCAGGTTCCATTTCCTACAACCAATCCAAAAACGACCTCGATTTGAATCAATTCGTCCTCGTTTAGGCCAAAACTCGAGCCCTAGGCGTTACTGTATATTTCCAGCAAACCGAGAATGACATCGAACCAAAAGAAAATGATACGAACGTGTAGAGATCCTCATCAGGATTCCATACATATATATTAAATGTTTTATAGATTTGTTTTGAATTTTAGAAGAATTTTCTAAGATCTCGTTTGATTTAGGAAGAAAAAATATTGGTGGCTGAGTATTTGATCGGTGAAGAGAATAGTGTTAGGTTAGAAATGTTAAGGGTAGTGGTATTTATAATGGTGAAACATATCTAGATATTTTGTAGAAGGAATATTCCCGGTATATTATCCATCGTTAATTCGCCTTCTAAAATTCCTGTGATCACATACGATACCTAAAAATCACGAAACTGGACATGCAGCTACAGTTCGACATTACGGTCCCAATGAAACTGGTTTCATCGAATACCGACTTCGTATGCTCACACAGCGTATTTTTAACCGTCGAAATACTGACTGGCTTTCACTCTAAAAATCCGTACGGCCACACAGTGACCCCAAAAATCATGGAACTTGGAGTCTAACAACTATTTGACATTGCGGATCCAATAAAATTAGTTTCGTCAAATTCCGAGGTCGTTTGCCAAACCGGCTATTTTTAAAGCCCTGAATGACCCATTTAAATATATAAATATAATTAAATTAAATATTTATAATAAATATTATCATATATATATATTCACTGTGGAATACCATACAGCTTTAGAATATTCCTATATTAATTTCTAACTTGATATTTCAAATATGGGTCAACCCGATATTCGATATATATTGAAATTCCTTTTTAATATGTAAATAATTCCTTTATAAATTATAACAGAATTCCACAGCGACTTTTCTAAAATTTGATTTGGACGTACATCAAAATCTACACGACGAAATCCCGATTTTTCTCTTCCACTAGAAAGATATACTCCACCAGCTCCACACGTTTCTTGTTTCACAGAAATCCGGCTTAAAACGAATCATGTACATTCAGTTGAAGTTCGAATCGCCAATTACGAACTGCAGCGCCATTTCAAGCTCGATTTTAATTATATTATAATTCTATATTCAAACTGTCGTTTATATAATATATTCGTTATTCAAATTCAATTCCAAACTGAATTAAATATCACAGATGATCCGGTTCACACCATATCGTCATTTCAGCCAATTCTGATTATTTCAGAATTAAATATATTATTTAATTTATTATTTTAATTAAATATTCATCATTATTTAATTCAACGACCATTTAATTCACTATATCACTATTTATATAATTAAATAAATTAATTATAATACCTCTGCCAATGCGGGTCATTACAAGATGAAACAAAAGCACGACCATGGCATGATGAACATTAATATTCGAGGTCAAAAGATGGGCCTTAGGCCATAGGGCTCTTGTGGTCTCGTGATCAATTGGGCCTCAGAATTCTTATGAGCTTGCGCAGATCTGTTACGTTTTTGCGTGCACAGAATTCTAATTCGTAATGCTTCGGAGCCGTTGCAAACGAATGGACATGTCTATTCATTTAAAATTGCAATGCTTCTGAACTATTGCAAATCAATGACTGCGACTTTTTGATTTCAAACGGACATAACCGTTGGAAAACGGTTGCATCTCTTTGTTTCCTATAAATAGGCTGCCCCGAATTCAGTTTTCTACAACTCGAAATTCTATCTTCTCCTTCCTCTTTTTTTCTGCCCTTAAAATATCTCGAGACTTTGCCAAATTCTTGAGTAAATTAAACGAGTTATAGTTCTGTAGGCTATAACTCCATCATCTTGTGAATGCAACGATCAATTCCAAGATAGTGAATCGATGTGTCTGTGCAAACACGTCGATTAAAGATATTCGATATCTGCTCCATTGTGTTTTCGAATAGATTTGCCATTACTCGTGCACAGAAATAAGAAGGCAAATACTATTTTAGGATAGCAATCACCACATCGTGCCTTGAAGATTTGTGTTTTCCAAAGATTAGAAGATCCAACGACGAATTCGAAAACCAACAATCTAAAACAGTAGTACTGCAATGGCTCCTCACAGTCTCAAAGACTTCGCCACTGATTTCACAAAACTAGGGCGCTTTGATGGTGTCAATTTCCTAGGATGGAAGAAGAAGATGCATTTCTTATTGCCGGGTATGAAAGTTGTTTATGTTTTGACTACGCCAAAGCCAGCGGAGACAGAAGATGAAGCCTATGCGATGCTAAAATAAGAACACTTAGGTTAGATAGAGGTGGTGAATATCAATTTCCTGAATATTGTGAATCAATAGGAATTATACGTGAGACCTCTTTTACTTACTCTCCACAACAAAATGGAGTGGCTGAAGAGATATATATGTCTCAACCAGACGGTTTTGTGATGCATGGACAAGAATGTAAAGTATGTAAACTTATTAAATCACTTTACGGTCTTAAACAAGCACCAAAGCAACGACATGAAAAGTTTGATAAAACTATTATTTCTAATGGATTTAGGATTTTTGAATATGAAAAATGTGTCTATAGAAAGTTTCATTCAAGTAAATGTGTAATTACATGCCTTTATGTGGATGATATGCTTATATTTGGAACAGATACTTTAAGTATTGAAGAAACTAAAAGATATTTATCTTCATGTTTTGACATTAAAGATATGAGAGTAGCTGAAATGATTGTTGGAATTAGAATCATGAAAACAAAACAGGGGTTATCAATTATCCAGTCTCATTACATTGAGAAAATTCTAAAAAGGTTCAATTTATTCGATTGTAAACCTACGTCTACTCCATTTGATCCTAATATGCAGTTTTATACACTAATACTGGAAGAGCTATAAATCAATTGAAATATGCTAGAGTTATTGGAAGTTTGATGTATGCAATGATATGCACACGACCAGATATCTCCTATGTTTTTGGAAAAATGAGTAGATGTACTAGTAACCCAGTCATATCCATTGGAATGCAATACCTAGAATTTTAAAGTATCTAAAAGGTGCCACAAACTATGGTATACATTACAAGGTTATCCGAGTGTAATAGAAGGATACATAGATGCTAGTTGGAATACTGGAAGTGAAGATAATAAATATACTAGTGGATGGATATTCACTCTTCGTGGGGGACCAATATCCTGGGCCTCAAAGAAACAAACTGTATTTTTGATTCAACCATGGCTGCTGAGTTTATAGCACTGGCTTCTAGTAGTAAAGAAGAGGAATGGTTAAGGAATCTATTATTAGAAATTTCTGTGTGGTCAAAACCTATGCCACCAAAATCTGTGCATTGTGATAGTCAATCTACATTATCATAGACATACTGTAGCGACCCGAACTTCCCCAGTCTCCGAAGAGATGAGAAAGAACGAATTACTGTGAGGACAAGACAAATCAGAACGCAGACGGAAGAACATTTCATTGCTATTACAACAATTCCATCAGAATACAAGAATATACAGAGTATAATTGAATAAATTACATTCGAATAAATATCAGAGATTACAACGAATTACATAGCAGCGGAAAAATAATACAAAGCACAACTGAAGGTGATATACGGATACAGAGCTTTCCGGATATCATTCCAGCTGTAAACCAGGATCCTGTGAATATAAATCTGCAAAACCAAAACTATTAGCTGCCCGTGCAGAAAAGGAGGGCAACCAGAGTTTAGGTTAAAACAATAAACTCCAGGTCAGTCATGTGACTGGCGTGAGAACTAAAACAGTTATTTAAAGCTTTACTTTAAAAGAGAGTAATTCAAGGGACCACGCCGTATAACACGGAACGGGTTTCCTCCCAAGAATACTAGTGCATAGAATAAACAGCGCAATGCTTTTTCGAAAAATGAAGCTATTATAAGACCCAGGTCCCATCACATAATGCAACGCAAGCCGGAGGATATGGTTTTCCCTTATAATAGCCAAACATGCTTGATACGTTTAAAAAAAATCATTTGATACTATAATAAGTGTATAGTGTCAAAACATTTTCAATCATAAATATAAATCATAGACGGCATAAGCGCCCCATCCCACTATGTCGCCATATTAGGCTCTACAAATAAAACCGAAATACACGTATTGGAAATTGGATTTTCATCATGAGTCGAGGAAAGGGGCAAGCTCCTCTCCGCGTTCGAGACACTCTAGCAAATGTCTTAAGACTACACACTCTGGGCAATCCTGGATCTTCAGGGCCGGTCCTCACTTACGTTAGAGGATTAGTATTCCTGAACACACGTTTCCTGGTCCTTACAGACCTAAAATCGAGGCGCCTCATCCAACAACCACAAAGGTGAAAAGTATATAAATGTCAGGGATGGTAAGTCACTGACACCACCAAAGCTAGAAAGAAACGTCGTGCTCTCCCTGCAGTCCGTATCCCGTTTTTGACTCATACCGAGGTGTGAGGCTCGCGAATTCACGTTATACACAAAGCTGCCACGTAGGCCGTGCTTTGATCATCAACCACAAGACTCTGCTTTTCAACAAAAGCCTTGATCATTGCATCTTAGCGTGCCACACAGGCAATTCATGCCATGCGATTGATATCTATCGATATATAACCTCTAAGCTCGTACGTCTCAGAGAAGGGCGTTAAGCAAGAGAATAAATTCTCCGCCGCCAAACAGATATATGTTTAACAAAAATCAATCTACACAGAATAAAATCCAATGCCAGACACACAATCCATTTACAAGTTCGTTCTGGGTCTGAACGAAACCGGAGGCACTTTCCTCGCATATCCATCGATCTCCAGGTACGTCTGGACGACCACCAACTGATTCCCTCATCTTGGGTGTACAGCCCAATCAAGATCATCAGTAATCACCCAAATGATGTGAATACTTCCGGTCTTCAACCACCGTCTTCATCTTCGACTTATCGTCGAATCGGTTATTCAGAATGGGTATAAACCCAGACTTTCCGAACAACCCGCGTATATTAAAAATATTACACAAACACAACATACGCCTCATTCCAATTCCACCTTCTTAGGGAAAGGTTCCCATTAATTTTATCCAAGATAAATTCTTTAAAATTTATCCTTTAATCTTCCTTTGGATGTCGTTTCAAACCAAATTATGGTTTTCTAAACTAGTCGAGATTAGTGAACCATACCGAAGTAATTATTTATTTTATTTCCCAATCCCAACCTATTCATCCCATGAAGCAAAACTGGTAATACTCCATATCTAATACTATGGTGTTATCGGTAAAATTAATTACCATTTCACGTTCAAATCTAATTAAAGATTTAACTTTCGCTGGGAGCAAAACTGGTGATACTCCATTCTCGCTCATTTGCCAAATTTGATAATTTAAATTATCAATTCACATTTCAATCTAATTGCAGATTCATCAAAACTCCCTTTTCTGGGTTAAAGAACTAATGTCATTTAAAATACAGTTCACGATAAACCCAAATCACATTCTATTTATTATCGGGTTAAAGAACTAGTGTTATTTAAAACACAGTTCACGATAAACCCCTGAATCAATTATATTTAAGCCCATTTCAAATCCAATTTATTTATTTAAAAATAAATGGGTTTTAATTTCAGTTCAAAACTAGTTCATTTCGATAAAAATCTATTTTTATCTTTTCAAATATGGAGTTTTTCATCCCAATTTTTCCCAAATCATTACTTATGATTTTACACAAATTATTACTATTTTTAATAATTTTATCAAGGCCCGTACAGTCGATTTCCATCAACGGCCATCGAACTGCACTTACAACGACCTTTTTCAAATTTGATTTGGACGTATCTCCAAATCCAACCGTTAGATTTCATCTTTCTAATATCCATAAGAAAGCTCTTTTCGATACGAACCCAACGGTTCCGGTTTTAGGAGAATCCGACGGTCGGATCTCCCGTAATGTCCGTTCGAAGTCAATGGTCGAAATTCGCGAACTGCTGCGGCGCGGCGCGTTCTATTCAGGCCATTATATTATATATATAATATATATAATATATATTTCATCGATTTCTATTTAAAAAGAATTATATAAATAGTTTTAAATTCGTTTCAAAAACAATTTCAACCTTTATTTCAAATTCAAATCAAAATTGAATTTCCTATTATAAATCCTTTTTATTTTCATTCAATTCAAATTTCAATTCAATTTGAATCCATTTCAATTCGTTTTCAATTCAATTCGAATTCGTTTTCTATTCGATTCAACTCAAATTCGTTTTCTATTCAATTCAAATCAAATTGGTTTTCTATTCGATCCAATTCAAATTGGTTTTCTATTCAATTCAATTCAAATTCGTTTTCTATTCGATTCAAATTCAATTCGAATTATAAAAACGAATACAATCGATATAAATATCGTTCGCGTCAAAATGGCGCATCTCTAATCAACACGGCTTTATATATTTCAATAATTCCGTTATTCTATTCAACAAATGAATATTTATTCTATTCAATACCTGAATCTATATTTTTGTCAACACACGACTAATCTCAACGAAGGAGTACTGTCCATATGTGACTATTTTTGTTATTTAATATATTTTATAAAAATTATGGTATTTATCGTTTGATTTAAAATCAGACTCCAACCGTAAATTAGTAAGAGAACGATTCCCTGAATATTAACCCCGAAGGCCGAGACCAACATCAGATCAATATCCAGGAGACCACTCATCTCATCTATTTTCCAGTTAGTTTCAAATTTTATATATGATAAAGATGTAGATTTTATTGTTAAAATATTTCGTTCAACACATGACTAATCTCAACGGATGAGTACTGTCAACATATGAACCTTTATATTATAATATTCTTTATTTTATAAATTGGAATGAGGCTCAATCAATTACCATATAAAGTTAATTATATGAATTCCATACAACACATGTATATAATAGCAACGATAAATAATCAACCATCATCCAAAGTGCACTACACTTTATAGGCATCAAATATAGATATCTAACGCTTATAACAGCCTGTCGATCCATCGATCGACATACAACTAATTATTGGGATTAGTGTATGCCGTATTTTATCCCAATACCCGTGTGGGGTTTCAAACAATCAAACACAGATTTTATTTGTGCAGTTGGGCGATGTGTAAAATTTATCGTCCCAATCAATGTCCTTCAAATAGGTGTACATAAACAAACCGTCCAGTTTGTAAATGAATATTTATTTATTCACATTCACGTTAAAAATTATATTTTTAACGATAAAATATTTTATTTTAACACATGAATTTTTATTCAGTTCATTTACAAAATAAAAATGATATTTTTAATTTTCTAACTTATTTTAGAAAATTTCGGCGGCATAACGGCACGATACTAGAAACGGGACAAGGCCTAGCCTTATCCCCGGTCTAGTGAAGGCCCACGCCATTCACACATCAATCAAATTCATTCAATTCACCAAACAATTCAACTCAAACTAAATAATCTAACCAACTACATAACCAAACAATTAAACAAACAAGCCATCCATGGTCTGTGGATGACGGGTGTCGGGTGCTACTAAACAGCGTCTGCATCCTAGTATATTTATATATAACTAGAAAAAGAAATTAAAGAGTGAGAAATTCTCACCAATAGCTATCCAATTCCACGACACTTCCTAAGTAGAAATCTTCATCGTTCTCGCCTTTCGTCACTTTCGTTGCCCGTATTCTCTACATATGTAAAAATTGAATTTTTACTTTGCTATTCAATATATAAAAATCGAATTTTTACTTCTCTATTCAATATATAAAATCGAATTTTTACTATGCTATTCAATATATAAAAATCGAATTTTTACTATGCTATTCAATATATAAAAATCGAATTTTTACTATGCTATTCAATATATAAAAATCGAATTTTTATTATGCTATTCAATATATAAAAATCGAATTTTTACTATGCTATTCAATATATAAAAATCAAATTTTTACTTCGCTATTCAATATATAAAAATCGAATTTTTACTTCGCTATTCAATATATAAAAATCGAATTTTTACTTCGCTATTCAATATATAAAAATCGAATTTTTACTTCGCTATTCAATATATAAAAATCGAATTTTTACTATGCTATTCAATATATGAAAATCAAATTTTTACTATGCTATTCAATATATAAAAATCGAATTTTTACTATGCTATTCAATATATAAAAATCGAAATTTTCTTTTGCTACTATATAGATAAAAATTCTATTTTTACATCGCTATTCTCTATATAAAGATTTCGCCTTTTCAAATTTAAAGATTTCGCCTTTTCAAATTTAAAGATTTAATTTTTATATCATCACTATAAATATCTCATTTTTACTTCACTATATATATAATAAAAATCAGATTTTTATTTCGCTACATATATAAAAAAAATCCTATTTTGATTTTGAAATCAAACATATAAAAATCCGATTTTTCTCCTCTTCTACATACATATAAAAATCTCATTTTTCCTCTACTAAAAACCTCATCCTTCCTATACGTTATTCCTTTAAAAATTATATTTTTAAAGTTATATCAAAACTGAAAATTAAAATCCATGTAAATAAATTCAAAGTGGGGCTTACTTACATTATAAAATAACCGAAAATAAGAAATAAAAGGAAAGGGAGAACTCACATTCTCTGTAAATCAAAAAAATCGAGTCTTGGCTTGAGGAGGGGCCCACAGCAGCTGCCTCGAGTTAGAGGAGGGGGTGCCGAAGATCTGCAGGTCGTGGGGGTGTCCATCCAGGGTGGCGGCGGAGCTCGGCTAGGCGGTTTGGGGTTCCATTGGTGTTAGGGTTCGTGGTGGGGGTGTCTGCGTCTTTAGCAGCGAGGAGAGAGAACGAGAGGGGAGGGGAAGGGAGTGCTGCGGGAGGAGGGGTCCGGCTATCGAAGTGGAGGCGTCGATCGAGGGGGCGACATCGAGGGTGCTGTCGCGATGAGGAAGGGGGCTCGATTTGGGTTTGAGGGGGAAAAGGAATCGGAGGGGATGAACGATGGTGGAGTGGAGGGAAGGTGGCGATGGCGCGGTGGACGATGGACGGAGCGCCGGCGACGATGAACGGTGACGCGAGGAGGGGTGGGAACGAGAGCAGCGTCGGGTTTTTTTCTCCAGATCTGAAAGGGGCGTTGACTGATTTCAAAACAAAAGGGGGAGGAGGAAGTAAGGGGTTTTATTAATTATTTTATTTTATTTATCCTCCAAAAAGCAACTTTTATTGTCGAACTCGAAACGAGACCCACCGACTGTCGTCCCTAGCGTTTTACCCCCATTCCGAACACAATGGGATATGTATCGCAGGCCAATTCGACCGTTATGCTAAGTTTCCATCAAATTTAAAATAAAAATCAGTACATATTCAATTCGAACGTACATTTCAAATTACCGGGGCCACATACGGACTCGAAAAATTCCAGAAAAATATTTTCTAGCTTCGTATTGACGATACAGTCCTAACAAAACTAGTTTCATCGAATTCTGAGACCGTTTGGAAAATGGCCATTTTCCAGTTGATTAAAATCAACTTAAACTGGTCAAACACGTTTTCCTTTGCCACGCTCACATATTGATTCGAAAAATTATGAAATTTGAAACCTAGCAATAATTTGACATCACGGACCCAACAAAAGTGGTTTCGTCGAAATCCGAGGTCGTTTGCAAAATTTCCATTTTTAAGGGCCTGAATTTCATAGCGACTATTCAGAATTTTCAACTGGACATATCTTTTGATTCTCGCTATGAAATTTTGATTTGTCGGATTCGTTGGAAAGATATCATCAATTAGATTCTAATATTTTTGGTTTCGCTAAAATCCGGATTGTTTTGCACCCGGTACATTCATTTGAAGTTTGAAATCGAATTATCGAACTGCAGGGCCATTTTCAATTCTATTTATAATTATATATAATTATTTATATTCTAATGACGACGCGTATAAATATATACGTTCGAATTATATTCAAAATAAATTTTCTCGTCGATATTATTTAAAATAATCTATTTTAAATATTCAAAATTCGTTAAAATCGCCAAAATAAAAATTTTAAACTGGCCCAGATTTTCGGGTTATTACAATCTCCCCCACTTAAAACTTTTCGTTCCCGAAAAGGAACAAAGTCGAAAGTGGTTTGATTAATCTATTCTACGTTCGATCTGGCTTCCATTCTCTAACTTTTCAGTTTCTGAGAATTTTTAAATTTTCAAAAATTTGGCTAACACCCTAAATTTTCGAAAAATTTCTCCATAACCTCCCCTGCACCGGGAGCCACGGGAAAATCCCGAAATTGCCATACAGGCCTTCTGATCTCAAAAAGAAAAAGAAAAGGTCAAGCGGCTAGCCAATAGGCTCATAAAATCATCATCACCCAAACAAAACAGTAAATTATAGTAAACATGTACCTATTTGTCGGGCAAACAAATTTTATTCTCTGGCTCTAGCCTCCTTGCTATGACCTGTTCAATGTAAGTACAAGTATATGCAAGCAAATACGACCAATTTCAATACAGTTCAATATTTGATTCTATTAGGCATAATGGTTCAAAAAATTTTAAACATATAAACAACCAACACAAACATCAATCAATTAGTGAATTTAACGTTTCAAACTCATAAATTTGATATATATACAAAAATCATGTTTTTGATGCCAATTCACAACAATAAATCTATCTGTATAAGTTTTGGTTCTCACACCAGTCTAATGGAAATATATAGATATCACACCTTCGAAACACGAACATAAATTTTGGTGATGGAGCTCCATCATCAAAATCGTCTCCGAGCGACTAGAGTGTGAATCTATATCTATCCAATATATTAAAACTTCGAATATACGTTCATGACGCGTATATGCAAAACCTTTATATACTAGATTGTCCAAATTCAATATAAATAAATATTCAAATATGAATAAAACGATTTAAATTTCAAAACAAAATTGTTTTCATTTGAAAAATATACTCTTCACACCCGTTCTAGGATACTACTGATCCTATCTCTAACGAGTCATTCTAATTGGATATTACTAATCCAATATCTGATGAATTCTTTCGTATGGTTCTTATGTGTCTTGTTCTCGAGCTCTGTAAACCAATGCTCTGATACCAAATGTAGCGACCCGAACTTCCCCGGTCTCCGAAGAGATGAGAAAGAACGAATTACTGTGAGGATAAGACAAATCAGAACGCAGACGGAAGAACATTTCATTGCTATTACAATAATTCCATCAGAATACAAGAATATACAGAGTATAATTGAATAAATTACATTCGAATAAATATCAGAGATTACAACAAATTACATAGCAGCGGAAAAATAATACAAAGCACAACTGAAGGTGATATACGGATACAGAGCTTTCCGGATATCATTCCAGCTGTAAACCAGGATCCTGTGAATATAAATCTGCAAAACCAAAACTACTAGCTGCCCGTGCGGAAAAGGAGGGCACCCAGAGTTTAGGTTAAAACAATAAACTCCAGGTCAGTCATGTGACTGGCGTGAGAACTAAAACAGTTATTTAAAGCTTTACTTTAAAAGAGAGTAATTCAAGGGACCACGTCGTATAACACGGAACGGGTTTCCTCCCAAGAATACTAGTGCATAGAATAAACAGCGCAATGCTTTTTCGAAAAATGAAGCTATTATAAGACCCAGGTCCCATCACATAATGCAACGCAAGCCGGAGGATAGGGTTTTCCCTTATAATAGCCAAACATGCTTGATACGTTTAAAACAAATCATTTGATACTATAATAAGTGTATAGTGTCAAAACATTTTCAATCATAAATATAAATCATAGACGGCATAAGCGCCCCATCCCACTATGTCGCCATATTAGGCTCTACAAATAAAACCGAAATATACGTATTGGAAATTGGATTTCCATCATGAGTCGAGGCAAGGGGCAAGCTCCTCTCCGCGTTCGAGACACTCTAGCAAATGTCTTAAGACTACACACTCTGGGCAATCCTGGATCTTCAGGGCCGGTCCTCACTTACGTTAGAGGATTAGTATTCCTAAACACACGTTTCCCGGTCCTTACAGACCTAAAATCGAGGCGCCTCATCCAACAACCACAAAGGTGAAAAGTATATAAATGTCAGGGCTGGTAAGTCACTGACACCACCAAAGCTAGAAAGAAACGTCGTGCTCTCCCTGCAGTCCTTATCCCGTTTTTGACTCATACCGAGGTGTGAGGCTCGCGAATTCACGTTATACACAAAGATGCCACGTAGGCCATGCTTTGATCATCAACCACAAGACTCTGCTTTTCAACAAAAGCCTTGATCATTGCATCTTAGCGTGCCACACAGGCAATTCATGCCATGCGATTGATATCTATCGATATATAACCTCTAAGCTCGTACGTCTCAGAGAAGGGCGTTAAGCAAGAGAATAAATTCTCCGCCGCCAAACAGATATATATTTAACAGAAATCAATCTACACAGAATAAAATCCAATGTCAGACACACAATCCATTTACAAGTTCTTTCTAGGTCTGAACGAAACCGGAGGCACTTTCCTCGCATATCCATCGATCTCCAGGTACGTCTGGACGACCACCAACTGATTCCCTCATCTTGGGTGTACAGCCCAATCAAGATCATCAGCAATCACCCAAACGATGTGAAAACTTCCGGTCTTCAACCACCGTCTTCATCTTCGACTTATCGTCGAATTGGTTATTCAGAATGGGCATAAACCCGGGCCTTCCGAACAACCCGTGTATATTAAAAGTATTACACAAACACAACATACGCCTCATTCCAATTCCACCTTCTTAGGGAAAGGTTCCCATTAATTTTATCCAAGATAAATTCTTTAAAATTTATCCTTTAATCTCCCTTTGGATGTCGTTTCAAACCAAATCATGGTTTTCTAACCTAGTCGAGATTAGCGAACCATACCGAAGTAATTATTTATTTTATTTCCCAATCCCAACCTATTCATCCCATGAAGCAAAACTGGTAATACTCCATATCTAATACTATGGTGTTATCGGTAAAATTAATTACCATTTCACGTTCAAATCTAATTAAAGATTTAACTATCGCTGGGAGCAAAACTGGTGATACTCCATTCTCGCTCATTTGCCAAATTTGATAATTTAAATTATCAATTCACATTTCAATCTAATTGCAGATTCATCAAAACTCCCTTTTCTGGGTTAAAGAACTAATGTCATTTAAAACACAGTTCACGATAAACCCAAATCACATTCTATTTATTATCGGGTTAAAGAACTAGTGTTATTTAAAACACAGTTCACGATAAACCCCTGAATCAATTATATTTAAGCCCATTTCAAATCCAATTTATTTATTTAAAAATAAATGGGTTTTAATTTTAGTTCAAAACTAGTTCATTTCGATAAAAATCTATTTTTATCTTTTCAAATATGGAGTTTTTCATCCCAATTTTTCCCAAATCATTTCTTATGATTTTACACAAATTATTACAATTTTTAATAATTTTATCAAGGCCCGTACAGTCGATTTCCATCAACGGCCATCGAACTGCACTTACAACGACCTTTTTCAAATTTGATTTGGACGTATCTCCAAATCCAACCGTTAGATTTCAAATTTTTTATATTCGTTAGAAAGCTCTTTTCCATACGAACCCAATGGTTCCGGTTTTAGGAGAATCTGACGGTCGGATCTCCCGTAATGTCCGTTCGAAGTCAATGGTCGAAATTCGCGAACTACCGCGGCGCGACGCGTTCTATTCAGGCCATTATATTATATATGTAATATATAATATATATTTCGTCGATTTCTATTTAAAACGAATTATATAAATAGTTTTAAATTCGTTTCAAAAACAATTTCAACCTTTATTTCAAATTCAAATCAAAATTGAATTTCCTATTATAAATCCTTTTTATTTTCATTCAATTCAAATTTCAATTCAATTTTAATCCATTTCAATTCGTTTTCAATTCAATTCGAATTCGTTTTCTATTCGATTCAACTCAAATTCGTTTTCTATTCGATTCAAATCAAATTGGTTTTCTATTCGATCCAATTCAAATTGATTTTCTATTCAATTCAATTCAAATTCGTTTTCTATTCGACTCAAATTCAATTCGAATTATAAAAATGAATACAATCGATATGAATATCGTTCGCGTCAAAATGGCGCATCTCTAATCAACACGGCTTTATATATTTCAATAATTCCGTTATTCTATTCAACAAATGAATATTTATTCTATTCAATACCTGAATCTATATTTTTGTCAACACACGACTAATCTCAACGAAGGAGTGCTGTCCATATGTGACTATTTTTGTTATTTAATATATTTTATAAAAATTATGGTATCTATCGTTTGATTTAAAATCAGACTCCAACCGTAAATTAGTAAGAGAACGATTCCCTGAATATTAACCCCGAAGGTCGAGACCAACATCAGATCAATATCCAGGAGACCACTCATCTCATCTATTTTCCAGTTAGTTTCAAATTTTATATATGATAAAGATGTAGATTTTATTGTTAAAATATTTCGTTCAACACATGACTAATCTCAACGGATGAGTACTGTCAACACATGAACCTTTATATTATAATATTCTTTATTTTCTAAATTGGAATGAGGCCCAATCAATTACCATATAAAGTTAATTATATGGATTCCATACAACACATGTATATAATAGCAACGATAAGTAATCAACCATCATCCAAAGTGCACTACACTGTATAGGCATCAAATATAGATATCTAACGCTTATAACAGCCTGTCGATCCATCGATCGACATACAACTAATTATTGGGATTAGTGTATGCCGTATTTTATCCCAATACCCGTGTGGGGTTTCAAACAATCAAACACAGATTTTATTTGTGCAGTTGGGCGATGTGTAAAATTTATCGTCCCAATCAATGTCCTTCAAATAGGTGTACATAAACAAACCGTCCAGTTTGTAAATGAATATTTATTTATTCACATTCACGTTAAAAATTATATTTTTAACGATAAAATATTTTATTTTAACACATGAATTTTTATTCAGTTCATTTACAAAATAAAAATGATATTTTTATTTTTCTAACTTATTTTAGAAAATTTCGGCGGCATAACGGCACGATACTAGAAACGGGACAAGGCCTAGCCTTATCCCCGGTCTAGTGAAGGCCCACGCCATTCACACATCAATCAAATCCATTCAATTCACCAAACAATTCAATTCAAACCAAATAATCTAACAAACTACACAACCAAACAATTAAACAAACAAGCCATCCATGGTCTGTGGATGACGGGTGTCGGGTGCTACTAAACACCATCTGCATCCTAGTATATTTATATATAACTAGAAAAAGAAATTAAAGAGTGAGAAATTCTCACTAATAGCTATCCAATTCCACGACACTTCCTAAGTAGAAATCTTCATCGTTCTCGCCTTTCGTCACTTTCGTTGCCCGTATTCTCTACATATGTAAAAATTGAATTTTTACTTTGCTATTCAATATATAAAAATCGAATTTTTACTTCGCTATTCAATATATAAAAATCGAATTTTTACTATGCTATTCAATATATAAAAATCAAATTTTTACTATGCTATTCAATATATAAAAATCGAATTTTTACTGTGCTATTCAATATATAAAAATCGAATTTTTACTATGCTATTCAATATATAAAAATCGAATTTTTACTTCGCTATTCAATATATAAAAATCGAATTTTTACTTCGCTATTCAATATATAAAAATCTAATTTTTACTTCGCTATTCAATATATAAAAATCGAATTTTTACTTCGCTATTCAATATATAAAAATCGAATTTTTACTATGCTATTCAATATATAAAAATCGAATTTTTACTATGCTATTCAATATATAAAAATAGAATTTTTACTATGCTATTCAATATATAAAAATCGAATTTTTCTTTTGCTACTATATAGATAAAAATTCTATTTTTACATCGCTATTCTCTATATAAAAATTTCGCCTTTTCAAATTTAAAGATTTCGCCTTTTCAAATTTAAAGATTTTGCCTTTTCAAATTTAAAGATTTAATTTTTATATCATCACTATAAAAATCTCATTTTTACTTCACTATATATATAATAAAAATCAGATTTTTATTTCGCTACATATATAAAAAAAAATCCTATTTTGATTTTGAAATCAAACATATAAAAATCCGATTTTTCTCCTCTTCTACATACATATAAAAATCTCATTTTTCCTCTACCAAAAACCTCATCCTTCCTATACGTTATTCCTTTAAAAATTATATTTTTAAAGTTATATCAAAACTGAAAATTAAAATCCATGTAAATAAATTCAAAGTGGGGCTTACTTACATTATAAAATAACCGAAAATAAGAAATAAAAGGAAAGGGAGAACTCACATTCTCTGTAAATCAAAAAAATCGAGTCTTGGCTTGAGGAGGGGCCCACAGCAGCTGTCTCGAGTTAGAGGAGGGGGTGCCGAAGATCTGCAGGTCGCGGGGGTGTCCATCCAGGGTGGCGGCGGAGCTCAGCTAGGCGGTTTGGGGTTCCATTGGTATTAGGGTTCGTGGTGGGGGTTTCTGCGTCTTTAGCAGCGAGGAGAGAGAACGAGAGGGGAGGGGAAGGGAGTGCTGCGGGAGGAGGGGTCCGGCTATCGAAGTGGAGGCGTCGATAGAGGGGGCGACATCGAGGGTGCTGTCGCGATGAGGAAGGGGGCTCGATTTGGGTTTGAGGGGGAAAAGGAATCGGAGGGGATGAACGATGGTGGAGCGGAGGGAAGGTGGCGATGGCGCGATGGACGATGGACGGAGCGCCGACGACGATGAACGGTGACGCGAGGAGGGGTGGGAACGAGAGCAACGTCGGGTTTTTTTTTTAGATCTGAAAGGGGCGTTGACTGATTTCAAAACAAAAGGGGGAGGAGGAAGTAAGGGGTTTTATTAATTATTTTATTTTATTTATCCTCCAAAAAGCAACTTTTATTGTCGAACTCGAAACGAGACCCACCGAATGTCATCCCTAGCGTTTTACCCCCATTCTGAACACAATGGGATATGTATCGCAGGCCAATTCGACCGTTACGCTAAGTTTCCATCAAATTTAAAATGTAAATCAGTACATATTCAATTCAAACGTACATTTCAAATTACCGGGGCCACATACGGACTCGAAAAATTCCAGAAAAATATTTTCTAGCTTCGTATTGACGATACGGTCCTAACAAAACTAGTTTCATCGAATTCTGAGACCGTTTGGAAAATGGCCATTTTCCAGTCGATTAAAATCAACTGAAACTGGTCAAACGCGTTTTCCTTTGCCACGCTCACATATTGATTCGAAAAATTATGAAATTTGAAACCTAGCAATAATTTGACATCATGGACCCAACAAAAGTGGTTTCGTCAAAATCCGAGGTCGTTTGCAAAATTTCCATTTTTAAGGGCCTGAATTCCATAGCGACTATTCAGAATTTTCAACTGGACATATCTTTTGATTCCCACTATGAAATTTCGATTTGTCGGATTCGTTGGAAAGATATCATCAATTAGATTCTAATATTTTTGGTTTCGCTAAAATCCGGATTGTTTTGCACCCGGTACATTCATTTGAAGTTTGAAATCGAATTATCGAACTGCAGGGCTATTTTCAATTCTATTTATAATTATATATAATTATTTATATTCTAACGACGACGCGTATAAATATATACGTTCGAATTATATTCAAAATAAATTTTCTCGTCGATATTATTTAAAATAATCTATTTTAAATATTCAAAATTCGCTAAAATCGCCAAAATAAAAATTTTAAACTGGCCCAGATTTTCGGGTTATTACACATACAACCAAGTTTATCATGGTAAATCTAGACATATTGGTCTAAGGCACAGATTGGTTAGGAAAATGCTCACTCAAGGGGTAATTACCATATATTTTGTGAGATCTGGCCAAACTTTGGCAGATACATTTACTAAAGGAATTGCAAGGAACTTAGTGATAAAAACATCACAGGGAATGCGTTCAAATCCTATACAATACAATTTCCAATGAAGGAATCTCTACTCAACATAACAAAGAAATTTGTTAACTTGAGTTCAAAGAACAAAAGTACTTCGTATGTTTGCAGTTGGAAGTACTATAATATTTAGTCTGAAAAACTAGGTATTATCGTACATTACAACGAAAAGTGCTTGGTACTTATAATGACTAAGAGAGGATGTTCTGCTTAAAACTTAATAGGTTTATAATAGATGTACTATTGTGGTGTGTTTTATCAGGCACTTCTGATAAACCTATCTATATGAATGCAATGAAGGTGGTGCCGCCTTCTACGAGATTTTGGCTTGATCTCTAATGGCATTTCATGAAAGAAGATACTGACCCAAGGCCAATCAAGGGGTCGAGCAAGCCTACTATCTGGATAAAATGAAAATGAGTGTGTGGTAATCACATCCGATAGATCACATAGGATCGATGGATGAATGCTTAGTCAACCACTCCATCCTGATATACTTTGATGGGTTTTCACTGCGTATAGATTCAAGTCTGTAAGACATCTATACTTATGCACAAATTTTCCTGCATATAAATGACAAGAGGAATTTATTTAAAATTTGGTGGAGGATTGTTGGAGGAAATTTGAAATAAAGGAAAGCACAAAGGGTGCAAAAATCTTTAGTCCCACATCATGAAATGTGCTTTGGTTTTCCACTATATATGTAAATGCATTACATATGATATCAAAAGAAGGAAGAAAATGAAGAGATGAAACAAGAGCATGACCATGGCATGATAAACATTAATATTTAAGGTCAAAAGATGGGCCTTAGGCCTTGTGGTATCGTGATCAATTGGGCCTCAGAATGCTAATGGGATTGCGCAGATCCGTTACGTTTTTGAATGCGCAGAATTCAAATTCGCAACGCTTCGTAGCCATTGCAAACAAATGGACACGCATGTTCATTTAAAATTGCAACGCTTTTGAACAGTTGCAAATCGTTGGGTGCGACTATTTGAATTCAAACAGCCATAACCGTTGGAAAACGATTGCATCTCTTCGTTCCCTATAAATAGGCTTCCGCGAATTCAGTTTTCTACAACTTAAAATTTTATCTTCTCCTTCCTCTGTTTTTCTGCATTTAAAATATCTCGAGACTCTGCCAAATTCTTGAGTAAACTAAACGATTTATAGTTCTACAGGCTATAACTCCATCATCTTGTCACTACAGCGATCTATTCCAAGATAGTTAATCGTTGTGTTTGTGCAAACACGCCGATTAAAGATATTCGATATTTGTTCCATTGTATCTTCGAATAGATTTGTCATTACTCATGCACAAAAATAAGTGGGAAATACTGTTTTAGGATAGCGACCACCACATCGTACCCCGGAGATTTATGATTTTCAAAGATTAGAAGATCTAGCGACGAATTCGGAAACCAACAATATAAAACAGTATAACTGCAATGGCTCCTTAGTGTCTCAAAGACTTCGCTACTGTTTTCGCAAAATTAGAGCGCTTTGATGGTGCCAATTTCCTTTGCTAGCAGAAGAAGATGCATTTCTTATTGCCGATTATTAAAGTTGTTTTTGTTTTGACTACGCCAAAACTAGCGAAAACAGAAGATGAAATCTACGTGATGCTAAAATAAAAACACTTAGGTCTGATAGGGGTGGTGAATATCAATTTCTTGAATATTGTGAATCAGTAGGAATTATACATGAGACATCTGTTACCTACACTCCATAACAAAATGGAGTGGTTGCGTAATTCCGGACTTAACCCTAGTTTCTGGGGAGAAGCTTTACTTACCGCATGTTATATTCTAAATAGATTACCTCATAAGAAAAGTAAAGTTACTCCTTATGAACTTTGGAAGAAACGGAAACCAAATCTTGATTATTATCGAGTCTGGGGTTGTATAGCGATTTTCGATTACCTAAACCAAAAATCAGGAAATTAGGACAAAAGGCTATCAACTGCATATTTTTAGGATATGCTCAACTTAGCAAAGGATAAAGGTTTCTAGTAATAGAACCTAATATCTCAGTTGATGTAAATACTTTAACAGAATCAAGGGACGCGGTGTTTTATGAGAGTAGATTTACATCTATTCAAAATAAACCGACTCATGAAACAGTGGACATAAATGCACCTATTGGTGAAATGGTGGAGGATAATTAACCAATTATTGAACCTATAGAAAACACTGATGAAAATATTAACGAAAATGGTGATTCTCTTAGGAGAAGTAAATCAAGAAGGATAGAGAAATCCTTTGGACTAGATTTCATCGTATATTTTGTTGAAGGATCTAGAAATAACGTAGAGCACCAATTAATGATATCTACAAATATAGAATCTGACCCTTTAACATACGCTGAGGCAATGAAATCTCAAGATTCATCATTTTGGTAAGAAGCCAGAATTGATGAAATGGATTATATTATGGGAAACAAAACATGGAAACTAGTAGATTTACCTCCTTGTTCTAAACCAGTAGGATGTAAATGGATATTTAAGAAAAAGTTAAAAGAAGATGGCACAATCAAAAATTTTAAAGCTAGATTAGTTGCCAAAGGATTCACACAGAAAGAAGGAATAGAATATTTTGATATATGTCCCCCAATAGCTTGAATTTCAACTATTAGGACTTTAATTGCATTAGCTTCTATCTATAATTTTGAAATTCAACAAATGGACGTCAAGACAACATTTTTAAATGGTGAACTTGACGAAGAGATATATATGTCTCAACCAGAAGGTTTTGTGATGCCTGGACAAGAATGTAAAGTATGTAGACTTACTAAATCACTTTAAGGTCTTTAACAAGCACCAAAGAAATGAGATGAAAAGTTTGATAAAACTATTATTTCTAATCGCTTTAGGACTTTTGAAGCTGACAAATGTTTCTATAGCAAGTTACATTCAGGTAAACGTGTAATTATATGCCTTTGTGTGGATGATATGCGTATATTTGAAACGGATACTTCAAGAATTGAAGAAACTAAAAGATATCTATCTTCATGTTTTGACATGAAAGAAATGCGATAAGCTGAAATGATTCTTGGAATAAGAATCATGAAAACAAAAGATGGTTATCAATTACCCAGTCTCATTACATTGATAAAATTTCAATCTATTCGATTGTAAACCTATGTCTACTCCGTTTGATCCAAATATGCAGTTATACACTAATACTAAGAGCTATAGAGCAATTGGAATATGCAAGAGTTATGGGAAGTTTGATGTATGAATTGACATGCACACGACCAAATATTGCCTATGTTGTTGGCAAAATGAGTAGATATACTAGTAACCCTAGTCATATCCACTAGAATGCAATACATAAAATTTTAAAGTATCTAAAAGGTACCATAAACTATGGTATACATTACGATGGTATCTGAGTGTAATAGAAGGATACACAGATGTTAATTGGAACACTAGAAGTGAAGATAATAAATCAACTAGTGGGTGGAAATTCACTCTTGGTGGGGGAGCAATATCCTGGACATCAAAGAAACAAACATGTATTGCTGATTCAACCATGGTTGCTGAGTTTATAGCACTGGCTTCTAGTAGTAAAGAAGCAGAATGGTTAAGGAATCTATTATTTTAAATTTCTGTGTGGCCAAAACTTATGCCACCAGTATCTGTGCATTGTTATAGTCAACCTACATTATCATAGGCATACAACCAACTTTATAATGGAAAATCTGGACATATTGGTCTAAGGCACATTTTGGTTAGGCAAATGCTCACTGAAGGGGTAATTACCATAGATTTTGTGATTTTTATCCAGAATTTGGCATATCCATTTACTAAAGGACTTGCAAGGAACTTAGTGATAAAAACATCATAGGGAATGGGTTTAAAGCCTATACAATACAATCGCCAATGAATTAAACTCAACTCAACATAATAAAGAAATTTGTTAACTTGAGTTCAAAGATCAAAAGTACTTCATACGTTTGAAGTTGGAAGCACTATAATATTTAGTCTGAAAAACTAAGTATTATCATACATTCCAAGGAAAAGTGCTTGGTACTTATGATGACTAAGAGAGGATGTTCTGCTTAGAACTTAATAGGTTTATAACAGACGTACTGTTGTGGTGTGTGTTACCAGGCACTTCTCATAAACCTACTTATACGAATGCAACGAAGGTGGTACCGCCGTTTACGAGATTTTGGCTTGATCTGTAAGGGCATTTCATGAAAGAAGATACTGACTCAAGGCTAATCCATGGGTCGAGCATACGTACTATCTAGATAACATGAAAATGAGTGTGTGATCATCATATATGGTAGATCACATAGGATCAATGGTTTAATGCTTAGTCAACCACTCCATCCTGATATACTTTGATGGGTTTTCACTACGTATAGATTCAAGTCTATAAGACATCTATACTTATGCACAAATTTTCGTGCATATAAATGACAAGAGGAATTTATTTAAAGTTTGGTGGAGGATTGTTGGAGGAAATTTGAAATAAAGGAAAGCAAAAAGGGAAAAAATCTTTAATCCTACATCATGAAATGAGATTTGGTTTGCCACTATATATGTAAACGCATTACATAAAATATTAAAACAAAGAAGAAAAGGAAGAGATGAAACAAAAGCATGACCATGGCATGATGAACATTAATATTTAAGGTCAAAAGATGGGGCTTAGGCCTTGGGGCTCTTGGGGTCTCGTGATCAGTTGGGTTCAGAATGCTAATGGGTTTGCGCAAATCTGTTACGTTTTTGTGTGCGCATAAAGCCGTTGCAAATGAATGGACATGCCTGTTCATTTAAAGTTGCAACGCTTCTGAACTGTTGCAAATTAATGGGTGCGACTGTTTTAATTCAAACAACCATAACCATCGGAAAACGGTTGCATCTCTTCGTTTACTATAAATAGGGTGCCCCAAATTCAGTTTTCTATAGCTCGAAATTCGATCTACTCCTTCCTCCTTTTTTCTTCCATTAAAATATCTCGAGACTCTGCCAAATTCCTGAGTAAATTAAGCAAGTTATAGTTCTACAGGCTATAACTCCATCATCATGTCACTACAACGATCAATTCCAAGATAGTGAATCGCTGTGTCTGTGCAAACACACCGATTAAAGATATTCGATATTTGCTCCGTTGTATCTTCGAACAGATTTGCCATTACTCTTTCACAGAAGTAAGAGGAAAAAATGCTATTTTAGGATAGCGATCACAACATCGTACCTCAGAGATTTATGTTTTTCAAATATTAGAAGATCTAGCGACGAATTCGGAAACCAATAATCTGAAACAGGATTACTGCAATAGCTCCTCACGGTCTCATAGAGTTCGCCGTTGATTTCATAAAATTAGAATGCTTTTATAGTGTCAATTTCCTATGCTGGCAGAAGAAGATGCATTTCTTATTGGCGCGTATGAAAGTTGTTTATGTTTTTACTATGCCAAAACCAGCGGAGATAGAAGATGAAACCTATGTGATGCAAAAATAAAAACATTAGGTCTGATAGGGGTGGTGAATATCAATTTCCTAAATATTGTGAATCGGTAGGAATTATATATAAGAGATCTATTGCTTACACTCCAGAACAAAAAAGAGTGGCTGAAAGGAAAAATAGAACACTTACCGAAATGGTTAATGCAATGTTGTGTAATTACGGACTTAACACTAGTTTCTGGGGAGAAGCTTTACTTACCGCGTGTTATATTCTAAATAGAATACCTCATAAGGAAAGTAAAGTTACTCCTTATGAACTTTGGAAGAAACGAAAATAAAATCTTGATTATTTTCGAGTCTGGGGTTGTAGAGCAATTGTTCGATTACCTAAACCAAAAATCAGGAAATTAGGACAAAAGGCTATCGAGTGCATATTCTTAGGATATGCTCAACATAGCGAAGGATATAGGTTTCTAGTAATAGAACCAAATATCTCTATTGATGTAAATACAGTAATAGAATCAAGGGAAGCGGTGTTTTCTGAGAATAGATTTACATCTATTCAAAATAAACCGATTCATGAAACGTTGGAGGTAAAGGCACCTATTGGTGAAATGGTGGAGGTTAATGAACCAAATATGTGGATGATATGCTTATATTTTGTACAAAAACTTCAAGTGTTGAAGAAACTAAAAGATATATATCTTCATGTTTTAACATGAAAGATATAGGAGTAGCTGAAATGATTCTTGGAATAAGAATCATGAAAACAAAAGATGGATTATCAATTACACAATCTCATTACATTGAGGAAATTCCGAAAGGGTTATATCTATTCGATTGTAAACCGATATCTACTCCGTTTGATCCAAATATGAAGTTATACACTAATACTGGAAGAGCTATAGAGCAATTGGAATATGCTAGAATTATTGGAAGTTTGATATATGCACTTACATGCACACGACCAGATGTTGCCTATGTTGTTGGCAAAATAAGTAGATATACTAGTAACCCTAGTCATATCCATTAGAATGCAGTACATAAAATTTAAAAGTATCTAAAAGGTACCATAAACTATGGTATACATTACAATGGTTATCTGAGTATAGTAGAAGGGTACACAGATGCTAGTTGGAACATTAGAAGTGAAGATAATAAATCAACTAGTGGATGGATATTCACTCTTGGTGAGGGAGCAAAACCTGGGCCTCAAAGAAACAAATATGTATTGCCGATTCAACCATAGCTGCTGAGTTTATAGCACTGGCTTGTGGTAGTTAGGAAACAGAATGGTTAAGGAATCTATTATTAGAAATATTTATGTTGCCAAAACCTAAGCCACCAATATTTGTGCATTGTGATAGTCAATCTACATTATCACAGGCATACAAACAAGTTATAATGGTAAATCTAGACATATAGGTCTAAGGCATGGTTTGGTTAGGCAAATGATCACTTAAGGGGTAATTACCATAGATTTTGTGAAATCTAGCCAGAATTTGGCAGATCCATTTACTAAAGGACTCGCATGAAGCTTAGTGATAAAAACATCACAGGGAATGGGTTTAAAGCCTTTACAATACAGTCGCCAATGAAGGAAACTCCACTCAACATAATAAAGAAATTTGTTAACTTGAGTTCAAGGAGCAAAATTACTTCATATGTTTGCCCCTGGAAGCATTATAATATTTATTTTGAAAAACTAAGTATTATCATACATTGCAAGGAAAAAAGCTTGGTACTTATAATGACTAAGAGAGGATGTTCTGCTTAGAACTTAACTGGTTTATAACAGATATATTATTAAGGTGTTGTTATAAGGCACTTCTGATAAACCTACCTAAATGAATGCAATGAACGTGGTGCCGCCTTCTGTGCGATTTTAGCTTGATCTCTAAAGGCATTTCATGAAAGAAGATACTGACCCAAGGACAATCCACAAGTCGAGCATACACACTATTTGGATAAAATGAAAATGAGTGTGTGATAATCACATCTGGTAGATCACATAGAATCAATGGTTCAACGCTTAGTCGACCACTCCATTGTGATATACTTTGATCGGTTTTCACTACGTATAGATTCGAGTCTGTAAGACATCTATACTTATGCCCAAATTTTCCTTCATATAAATGACAAGAGGAATTTATTTAAAATTTGGTGGAGGATTGTTGAAGGAAATTTAAAATAAAGGAAGCACAAAGGATGCAAAAATCTTTAGTGCCACATCATGAAATGTTCTTTGGTTTGCCACTATATATGTAAATGCATTACATACGATATCAAAAGAAAGAAAAGGAAGACATGGAACAAGAGCATGACTATGGCATGATGAACATTAATATTTAAGGTTAAAAGATGGGACTTAGACCTTGGGGATCTTAGGGTCTCATGATCAATTGGGCCTCAAAATGCTAATGGGCGTGCGCAGATCCGTTACGTTTTTACGCGCGTAGAATTCAGATTCATAACGCTTCGGAGCCGTTGCAAATGAATGGACACTCCTGTTCATTTAAAATTGTAACGCTTCTGAACTGTTGCAAATCAATGGGTGCGACTGTTTGAATTCAAACAGCCATAACCGTTGGAAAACGGTTGAATCTCTTCGTTTCCTATAAATAGGCTGCCCCGAATTAGTTCTCTACAACCCAAAATTCTATCTTCTCCTTCCTCTGTTTTTCTGCTATTAAAATATCTCGAGACTCTGCCAAATTCTTGAGTAAATTAAACGAGTTATAGTTCTGGAGGCTATAACTCCATCATCTTGTCACTGCAGCGATCAATTCCAAGATAGTGAATCGCAGTGTCTATGCAAGCACGCTGATTAAAATTATTTGATATCTGCTCCGTTGTATGTTCGAACAGATTCGACATTACTTGTGCATCGAAATAAGAGGAAAAATACTGTTTTAGGATAGGGATCACCACATCATGCCTCGGAGGTTTATGTTTTCCAAAGATTAAAAGATCCCGCGACGAATTCAAAAATCAACAATCTTAAATAGTATTACTGCAATGGCTCCTCACAGTCTCAAAGAGTTCATCGTTGATTTAGCAAAATTAAAGCGCTTTGATGGTGTCAATTTGCTACGCTGACATAAGAAGATGCATTTCTTATTGGCGGGTATGAAAGTTGTTTATGTTTTGACTACGCCAAAACCAGCGGAGACAGAAGATGAAACATATACGATGCTAAAATAAAACACTTATGTCTGATAGGGGTAGTGTATATCAATTTCCTGAATATTTTGAATCAGTAGGAATTATACATGAGACATCTATTGCTTACACTCCACAACATAATGGAGTGGCTGAAAGGAAAAATAAAACTCTTACCGAAATGGTAAATGCAATGTTGTGTAATTACGGACTTAACACTAGTTTCTGGGGAGAAGCTTTACTTACCGCATGTTATATTCTAAATAGAATACCTCATAAGAAAAGTAAAGTTACTCCTTATGAACTTTGGAAGAAACGGAAACCAAATCTTGATTATTATCGAGTCTGGGGTAATATAATGATTATTCGATTACCTGAACCAAAAATCCGGAAATTAGGACAAAAGGCTATTGAGTGCGTATTCTTAGGATATGCTCAACATTGCAAAGGATATAGGTTTCTAGTAATAGAACCTAATAGCTATATTGATGTACATACAGTAATAGAGTCAAGGGACACTGTGTTTTAGGAGAATAGATTTACATCTATTAAAAATAAACCGATTCATGAAACAATGGAGGTAAATGCACCTATTGGTGAAATGGTGGAGGTTAGTGAACCAACTATTAAACCTATAGAAAACATTGATGAAAATTTTCGACAAAAATGGTGATTCTCTTAGGAGAAGTAAACGAAGAAGGATAGAGAAATCCTTTGGACCAGATTTCTTCATATATTTGTTTGAAAGATCTAGAAATAACGTAGAGCATCAATTAACGATATCTACAAATATAGAATCTAACCCTTTAACATATGCTGAGGTAACTAAATCTCAAGATTCATCATTTTGGCAAGAAGCCATAAATGATGAAATGGATTCTATTATGGGAAATAAAACGTGGAAACTAGTAGATTTACCTCTTGGTTCTAAACCAATAGGATGTAAATGTATATGTATGAAAAAGTTAAAAGCAGATGGCATAATCGAAAATTTTAAAGCTAGATTAGTTGCCAAAGTATTCACACAAAAAGAAAGAATATATTATTTTAATACATAATAGCTAGAATTTCAGCTATTAGGACTTTAATTTCATTAGCTTCTATCTATAATTTTGAAATTCATCAAATAGACGTCAAGACAACATATTTAAATGGTGAACTTGACGAAGAGATATATGTCTCAACCAAAAGGTTTTGTGATGCCTGGACAAGGATGTAAAGTATGTAAACTTATTAAATCACTTTACAGTCTTAAACAAGCACCAATGCAATGATATGCTTATATGCCTTTAGGATTTTTGAATCTGGAAAATGTGTCAATAGCAAGTTTCATTCAGGCAAAGGTGTGATTATATGCCTTTATGTGGATGATATGCTTATATTTGGAACAAATACTTCAAATATTGAAGAAACTAAAAGATATCTATCTTCATGTTTTGACATGAAAGACATGGGAGTAGCTGAAATGATTCTTGGAATAAGAATCATGATAACAAAAGAAGGGTTATCAATTACCCAATTACATTATATTGAGAAAATTCTAAAAAGGTTCAATCTATTTGATTGTAAACCTACGTCTACTCCGTTTGATCCAAATATGCAGTTATACACTAATACTGGAAGAGCTATAGAGCAGTTGGAATATGCTAGAGTTACTGGAACTTTGATGTATGCAATGACATGCACACGACCAAATATTGCCTATGTTGTTGGTAAAATGAGTAGATATACTAGTAACCCTAGTCATCTCCATTGGTATGCAATATATAGAATTTTAAAGTATCTAAATGGTACCATAAACTATGGTATACATTACAATGGTCATCCGAGTGTAATAGAAGGATACACAGATGCTAGTTGGAACACTGGAAGTGAAGATAATAAATCAACTAGAGAATGGATATTCACTCTTGGTGGGGAGCAATATCCTGAGCCTCAAAGAAACGAACATGTATTGCTGATTAAACCATGGCTGTTGAATTTATAGCACTGGCTTCTGGTAATAAAGAAGCGGAATGATTAAGGAATCTATTATTAGAAGTTCCTATGTGGCCAAAACCTATACCACCAATATCTATGAATTGTGATAGTCAATCTATATTATCACAGGCATAAAACCAAGTTTGTAAGGGTAAATCTAGACATATTGGTCTAAGAAATAGTTTGTTTGAGCAAATGCTCAATGAAGGGCTAATAACCGTAGATTTTGTTAGATCTAGCCAGAATTCGGCAGATCCATTTACTAAAGGACTAGCAAGGAACTTAGTGAAAAAAACATCATAGGGACTGGGTTTAAATCCTGTACAGTACAATCGCCAATGAAGGAAACTCAACTCAACATAATAAAGAAATTTGTTACCTTGAGTTCAAAGAGCAAAAGCACTCCATATGTTTGCAGTTGGATGCACTATAATATTTAGTCTGATAAACTAAGTATTATCATACATTCCAAGGAAAAGTGCTTGGTACTTATAATGACTAAGAGAGAATGTTCTGCTTAGAACTTAATAGATTTATAGCAGATATACTTTTGAGGTGTGTGTTATAAGGCACTTCTGATAAACCTACCTAATTGAATGTAGTGAAGGTGGTGCCACCTTCTGCGAGATTTTGGATTGATCTCTAAGGGCATTTCATGAAAGAAGATACTGACCTAAGGCCAATCGACGGGTCGAGCACACATACTATCTAGATAAAATGAAAATGAGTGTGTGATAATGACATCCACTGGATCGCATAAGATCGATGGTTCGATGCTTAGTCAACCACTCCATCCTTATATACATTGATGGGTTTTCACTATGTATAGATTCAAGTTTGTAAGACATCTATACTTATGCACAAATTTTCCTGCATATAAATGACAAAAGGAATTTATGTAAAATTTGGTGGAGGGTTGTTGGAGGAAATTTGAAATAAAGGAAAGCACAAAAGGGGAAAAATCGTTAGTCCCACATCATGAAATGTGCTTTGTTTTGCCACTATATATGTAAATGCATTACATATGATATCAAAAGAAAGAAGAAAAGAAAGAGATGAAACAAGAGCATGACCATGGCATGATGAACATTAATATTTAAGGTCAAAAGATAAGCCTTGGGCCTTGGGGCTCTTGGGGTCTTGTGACCAATTGGGCCTCAGAATGCTAATGGGCTTACACAGATCCATTATGTTTTTGCGTGCGCAGAATTCAAATTTGTAATGCTTCGGAGCCAATGCAAACGAATGGACATGCTTGTTCATTTAAAATTGCAACGCTTCTGAACTGTTGCAAATCAATGGGTGCAACTGTTTGAATTCAAAATAGCCACAACCTTTGGAAAATGGTTGCATCTCTTTTTTTTTTCCTATAAATAGACTGCCCCGAATTTAGTTTTCTACAACTCGAAATTCTATCTTCTCTTTTCTCTGTTTTTCTGCCATTAAAATATCCCGAGACTCTACCAAATTCTTGAGTAAATTAAACGAGTTATAGTTCTGCAGGCTATTACTCCGTCATCTTGTCACTGCAGCGATCAATTCCAAGATAGTTAATCGCCGTGTATGTGCAAACAAGCCAATTAAAGATATTCGATATCTGCTCCATTGTATACTCAAACAGATTTTCCATTACTCATGCACAAAAATAAGAGGGCAAATTTTGTTTTAGGGTAGCGATCACTACATCGTGCCTCGTAGATTTGTGTTTTTCAAAAGATTAGAAGATCCAGCAATGAATTCGGTAACCAAAAATCTAAAACAGTATTACTGCAATGGCTCCTCATAGTCTCAATGAGTTTGCCGCTAATTTCGCAAAATTAGAGCGCTTTGATGGTGTCAATTTCCTACGCTGGCAAAAGAAGATGCATTTGTCATTGGCGGGTATGAAAGTTGTTTATGTTTTGACTATGCCAAAACTAGCAGAGACAGAAGATGAAACCTGTGTGAACAATAAAAACAGTTAGGTCTGATAGTGGTGGTGAATATCAATTTCCTGAATATTGTGAATCAGTAGGAATTATACATGAGACATCTATTACTTACACTCCACAACAAAATGGAGCGGCTGAAAGGGAAAATAGAACTCTTATTGAAATGGTACATGCAATGTTGTGTAATTCTGGACTTAACACTAGTTTCTCAGGAGAAACTTTACTTACCACATGTTATATTCTAAATAGAATACCTCATAATAAAAGTAAAGTTACTCCTTATGAACTTTGGAAGAAACGGAAACCAAATCTTGAAAATTATCGAGTCTAGGGTTGTAGAGCGATTGTTCGATTTCCTCAACAAAAAATCAGAAAAGTAGGACAAAACGCTTTCGAGTGCATATTTTTAGGATATCCTCAACATTGCAAAGGATATCGGTTTCTAGTAATAGAACCTAATAGCTTTATTGATGTAAATACAGTAATATAATCAAGGGATGTTGTGTTTTTAATGATAATATTTACCTCTATTCAAAATAAATCGATTCATGAAACGGTGGAGGTAAGTGCACCTATTGGTGAAATGGTGGAGGTTAGTGAGCTAACTATTGAACCTATAGAAAACACCGATGAAAATATCAACGAAAATGGTGATTCTCTTAGGAGAAGTAAACGAAGAAGGATAGAGAAATCCTTTGGACCAGATTTCGTCGTATATTTGGTTGAAGGATCTAGAAATAACGTAGAGCATCAATTAATGATATCTACAAATATAGAATCTGACCCTTTAACATATGCTGAGGCAATGAAATCTCAAGATTCGTCATTTTGGCAAGAAGCCATAAATGATGAAATCAATTCTATTATGGTAAATAAAACATGGAAACTAGTAGATTTACCTCCTGGTTCTAAATCAATAGGATGTAAATGGATATTTGAGAAAAAGATAAAAGCAGATGGCACAATCGAACATTTTAAAGCTAAATTAGTTGCTAAAGGATCCACATAAGAAGAAGGAATAGATTATTTTGATACATATGCCCCAGTAGCTAGAATTTCAACTATTAGGATTTTAATTGCATTAGCTTCTATCTATAATTTTGAAATTCATTAAATGGACTTCAAGACAACATTTTTAAATGGTGAACATGACGAAGAGATATACATGTCTCAACCAGAAGATTTTGTGATGCCTGGACAAGAACATAAATTATGTAAACTTATTAAATCACTTTACGGTCTTAAACAAGATCCAAAGCAATAGCCTGAAAAGTTTGATAACACTATTATTTCTAATGGCTTTGGGAATTTTGAATCTGACAAATGTGTCTGTGAAAGACATTTTTCGTCAACACCCGGATTACAGAATATATTGTATGCGTTCACGATATTTGCCGTAGTCATGACTCAGAATCTCCTGGAAATAATCCTGGATCTGGAATGGGTAAGCCTCTATGCCATGACGACGAAATTGTGTATTCCAATAAGAAGAAAATAAGCTAATGCCTCCCTTAAGTTCATGGATGAAAGCATCGCAACATTCATTAACTCCGATGAATCCCTCATGTCAGATCTTACCAAGAGAGGAATTTGAATCACGACAGAGATCAGGTTAGGATAGTATACGATTTCGTTACATCAATGTTTGGAAGCGTTAGGCTCAGCATGAGAATATGGATCAACCATGCCGGCCCTTTAAGGCGAGGATTAGGGGACCTCATGTTTCCACAGAGTCCTCTTCCTCTGCTACCGGAGCACCACGCTTGGTCTCCTTATCATAAAGTTTAGTGTTAAATCCCTGTTTCATCATTATAACACTACAAGATTGTCTAATCATGAGGTGTATAGGACCCGGAATTATCCATTTATAGATTGCAGATATATTGCAAGAATTGATGATTTTATCCTCCTGAGAAGAAAGGAACTAAACTGAGAAATAAAAAGTTCACCCCTTCATGGGGTTTCTAGGGTCCTATTTATAGAGAATTTGGGGTCTTTCTATCAGTAGGTTATTGGGCTTGAACGATTTATGTCGGCCGCTATTGTACTTGGTCTCGGGCATCTGGCTATCGGTCCTCCTCATGTTGCCAGTTACAAATCTCGAAGCAATGGTTCTGGGTGAATTGGGGCCTCCCATGGATGGGAGGGAGTTTGTTGCCGAGACGGTGTGCGAAGGCATTTCGAGTTTCTCGGTGGATGCCTCCAAGTGTTGGTCCTTTATCATAGGCTTTCAGATGTACGCTCTCAGCTTTATCGTTGGTATTTAGAGGGGCTCGTCCTCGCGATGTACATGTATATTCATCGAATTAGAACCATTAATTGTTCCAGTAGTAGGTGGATTAGTACGAGTAGTCTGTATCCTTGCTTGAGTCTCGTCTTAACCTTTCGGCATGACTCCCTCGAAGGTAGCATCCGGTGATACCCATATTGCTTACGAAGGTAACCCCTTTCGTCATCTGTGGGGCCGTTCTTTCAGGGGTCGATTACAAACCATCTTTATGCTCTGACTCGATACTCTTCTTCTTCTAATGTGCTGGAGCTACATCGGTTAATTCCTGGCGGGTATACCATGTCGGATGAACCTTTGCTGATACTCTATAGGTTTCGGGGCCCTTCTCTTCGGAGGGGTTATCGGACTGAGTTGCTCTCAAATTCTTCATCCCTTCCTTATGTTCATTTGACATCCATTCACTGTCATCTTGTGCTAAGGTTGTTTTGGTACTAACATTTGCCTCTCCCCTCCCCCCATTTAAGGGGTGTCTTCGACATCCCAAGTCAAGCTTCTTATTCCGGGTTTTCTCCTATTTGTTTTCAATTACTTTCCAATGTTAAGTTACGCCATAGGCCCTACCAAACAGATTCACTTTCAACGCCTTGTGGAGGAATGAAGTGACCTAGATTCAGGCCTTAATGGAAGATTGAGAATTCTTTCCAACAATGACGTTGAGTCAAATAATATCTAGAATCGGACAGATCAAGATTATGGAGCCGAATTCACCCAGATTCGGGGACTTAAAGGTTGAAGACCGTGAACCATTCGGGTATTAATGAAGAGCCGAATCCACCCAGATTTAGGTATTTTAGATTAAGGACTGGAAACCCTTCCGGCATTAAAGAAGAGCCGAATCCACCCAGATTCATGTATTTTTAGATTAAGGACCGGAAACCCTTCCGGCATTAATGAAGAGTTGAAGCCACCCAGATTCGGGTATTTTAGATTAAGGACCAGAAACCCTTCCGGCATTAATGAAGAGTCGAATCCACCTATATTTGGCTATTTTTAGATTAAGGACCAGAAACCCTTACGGCATTAGTGAAGAGTCTAATCAATCCAGATTAGGGTATTTTTGATTAAGGACCGAAAACCCTTCCGCATTAATGAAGAGATGAATCCACCCAGATTCAGGTATTTTTAGATTAAGGACCGGAAACCCTTCCGGCATTAATGAAGAGCCGAATCCACCCAGATTCGGGTATTTTTAGATTAAGGACTGGATACCCTTCCGGCATTAGTGAAGAGCCGAATCCACCCAGATTCAGGTATTTTTGATTAAGGACCAGAAACCCTTCCGCCATTAATGAAGAGCCGAATCCATCCAGATTTGAGTATTTTTAGAGTAAGGACCAAAAACCCTTCCTGCATTAATGAAGAGCCGAATCCACCCAAATTCGGGAATTTTTAGATTAAGGACCGGAAACCCTTCCGGCATTAGTGAAGAGCCGAATCCACCCAGATTCGGGTATTTTTTATTAAGGACCGGAAACCCTTTTAGCATTAATGAAGAGCCGAATCCACCTGGATTCGGGTATTTTTAGATTAAGGACTGGAAACCATTCTGACATTAGTGAAGAGCCGAATCCATCTAGATTCGGGTATTTTTGATTAAGGACCAAAAACCCTTCCGGCATTAATGAAGTGACGAATCCACCCAGATTCGGATATTTTTTATTAAGGATCAGAAACCCTTCCGGCATTAATGAAGAGACGAATCCACCCGGATCCGGTTATTTTTAGATTAAGGACCGGAAACCCTTTCGGCATTAATGAAGAGCTGAATCCACCCAGATTCCGGTATTTTTGGATTAAGGACCGGAAACCCTTCTGGCACTAATGAAGAGCTGAATCCACCTGGATTCAGGTATAAGTATAGAGAACCGGAACTCCCTCCAGTATTAGTAAAGTGAGTATCCCCTTCGGATTTGTTTTGGGAAGCAGTGGTTGTACGTGCTTCTTGAGCCTCCCTTTGGGCTTTTTTTGTCAAAGCAAAGGATGTACGTGCTTTGTTGGCCACTCTCTTGGCATGTGCGTCCGAAGCGCTTGGTTAGCTTATCCACAAGCAGGGCCCAAGGACTTACCCAACCTCCCTCCAGGAGGTGCCTTATCTTAACCATCGTAGGCAATGATAAGGGATTAGAAACTTAGACGGGGCCATCGTAGGCACAGAACTAAGGTTACTCTTTTGAAGCTCTATACGAGCCATCATAGGCACTGATAGAGGCTTATACGCTACCCCCCTCCAAGGGGTGCCTTATCCTGACCATCGTAGGAAATGATAGGGTTTTGCATTCCCTTCTGCGGGTAACGCAGAACATAAGCAGAGGTAGGATGTGCTCTTCTGTGAGAAGAGGTAGGACGTGCTTAGTTCGAGCAGAGGCAGAGTGTCCGCTTCTGCGAGCAGAGGCAGGGCGTGCTAATTTTTAGATGTACCGCCACGACCATTTCTAGTGTGAAATGACGGCTTACGCTTTCGGTGCTTTAACCCTGCCCCCTCTGGTTTAGGCAAGGATAAAGACTAAAACAATCATCCCCCTTCGGGGGTTGCCTCACCCTGGACAATTTTGGCGATGACGAGGGATTCTATCCTTTTTCTAGCTCGACCCCTTTTGAGTTTCTCACGAGCTACTGGGAGGGTTTCCATGCCCCTAGTTTTACGGTGACTTCTTGGGTGAAAGATCTTGTCTTCTATTCCTTTATGGTTGAGAAATATGGCCTCAAATGTTCCGAGTTCCATGTCCTTAGAACAAGATCGCCATTGGGTCTGCATAGCCGATATGTGCCAGGTATGAATTCTTGATGGACAATTAGGGGCCCTTCCCAATTTGGACCGAGAGGGCCACCAACCGGATTCCGGGTGTTAGCCATTACTCTTGGCAGTACTAATTCACCCTTTGTGAAGATTATAGCTTTCAACTTGGAATTGTAATATTTTGTGATCCTTCTTCGGTATTCTGCGGTTTTGATTGCAGCCTCATCCCTTAGTCCCTGTATCAAGTCTAGTGATTCTTTTCTTAACTCCTGATTGGGGTTAAATGCGTATGCTACCCTTCTATGTGATGGAATTTCGATCTCAACCGGAAGCATAACTTCGCATTCATATGTTAGGGAAAAGGAAGTGTGTCCCGTAGCTATTTTGGTAGAAGTTCTGTATGCCCATAGCACTAGAGGAAATTCCTCTGCCCAATTTCCTTTAGCCTGATTTAGGCGTTTCTTAAGGATTGTCTTAATGGTCTTATTTGCAGCTTCCACAGCTCTGTTAGCTTTCGGGTGGGCTACTGAGGAGAAACTTTCAATGATTCCATTTTTCTCACAGAACCAGGTGAACTCTTCACTCTAGAATTGTGTTCTGTTGTCCGATATGATCTTATGTGGGATTCCGGAGCGGGTAACGATATTGTTTATTACAAATCTTAATACCTTTTTGGATGTGCTAACCAGAAGGGGCTCCGCCTCCACCCACTTGGTGAAGTAGTCGATAGCTAATACGGCATATCTATCTCCTCCCTTAGCGAGTGGTAAGGGCCCGATTAAATCTATTCCCCATATATCGAAAGGGCAGGGGCTCGATATAGTGGTTAGGTCGCTGGGAGGAAGTCATGGCACCTTAAAGTACTTCTGACATTTATCGCGTCTTTTGACATATTCAACCGCTTGACTAACCTTCTGTGGCCAATAATAACCCTATCGCATGACCCTTTTGGCCAGTTTAACCACGTTGGAATGGTCCCCGCACCATCCTTCACGTGCCTCTTTTAATAGGCTTAGTCCATCTTCAAAACCTACACACCTAAAGTAAGGAAGTGAATGTCTTTTTTATAAAGTACGTCGTCCATGATCATGAATGTGGGAGCTTGATGTTTTATCTTTCTTGCATCTTGTTTACTAAGAGGTAACGTCCCCCTTAGGAGGTAGTCCTCTATGGGAGTCATCCACGTAACTTCCTATTAGTTGCGTGTTTCCGTTATGGGGGACTCCCTCTTGGAGATTCCTTCTTGATCTTCTTCGTCTCCCTTTCTCAAGGCTTGGGATCTGGTCAAAGCCAATAACTCTTTTCCCGTTTCTGATTCTTCTTGTTAGATGTTAGGCACCTCGCGATATCCCACCGGCACTATTCGGGTCTCGGGGGCTCCTCGGGAGTAGGCTAATTTGTCTAGCGAATCCGCTGGTTATTCTCCTCACGGGGTATTTGATGAACTAAGAAGTTCTCAAATAGGGAAAGCATCTTTATTACCTTCTTCATGTATAAGATGAGCCGCTTATCTTTGGTTTGATATGTCTGTTTTGTTTAGTTTACCATTAATTGCGAGTCGCTGAAGATTTCTATCCTCGGTATCTTCAATTGTAATGCCAGATTCAGACCAGCTATCATGGATTCATACTCATCCACATTGTTGGTTGTCGGGAACCCTAAATTCATGGTGTAGTGCAAGCGGTGTCCATTAGGGGTGATTATAACGTAACCTGCCCCTGCTCCCTGCTCGTTGGAAGCTCCATCTACAAAGAGTTGGCATTTGGTCTTTGAGTCATTTTCTTTAATCGACTGTTCCGAAATGAAGTTTATGCACTCGTTTACGAAATCTGCGAGTGCTTGCCTTTTGATTGTTACTTGAGGATGGAACTCAATTTCGTACTGGCTAAGCTCAACACCCCATTTAATTAGCTTCCCAGAGGTCTTCGGTTTGCTTAACACTTGTTTGAGCGGGAAGCTGGTTAAAACTTTAATACGGTGCACCTAGAAATAACCTCTGAGCTTTCATGCGGTAAGGATTAAGCAATACGCTAGTTTCTCTATGACAGGGTATCGGGTTTTCGCGTCCTTTAGCCTTCGGCTAACATAATAGATAGGATGTTGAGTCCCCTTGTCCTCTCTTATCAGGACTGAGCTCACTACATATTCGGAGACAGGCATGTATAGGTATAGAGTTTCTCCCTTCTCTGGACTGGACAAAGACGGAGGTGTTCCCATATAAACTTTCAACTCTTGGAATGCCTTCCTACATTCTTCGTTTAATTCGAAATTCTTCTTTTTCTTTATGACATCGAAGAAATGGATGCATTTATTGGTGGGCTTAGAAATGAACCTGTTGAGTGCCGCTACCTTCCCGTTTAGGCTCATGAATTCCTTGCTGGTATTAGGTTCCTCCATGTCCTTAATGGTTTGTATTTGGTTGGGGCTAGCTTCAGTTCCTTGCTCGCTTACCACATATCCCAGAAACTTCCCCGATTGAACTCCGAAGGAACATTTTTGAGGGTTTAGATTCATCTGGTAACTTCTCAAGACACCAAACATTTCTTACAGATCCTTTAAATGATCCTCTTTTCTGGTGGATTTCACTAGCATGTCATCCACATATACCTCCATATTATGCCTTATTTGCTCTTGGAACATCCCGTTTGCCAACCTTTGGTATGTTTCCCCTGCATTTCTCAAACCGAAGGGCATTACTTTATAACAAAATGTTCCCCAGTCGGTGATGAAGCTTGTGAGTTCCTTGTCGGGTTTATGCATTGGGATTTGGTTGTACGCCAAATAAGCGTCTAGAAGGGATAGTATTTTGTGTCCGCTCGTGGCATCAACCAACTGATCGATCCGCGGGAGAGGGTATCAATCTTTTGGACAATCTTTGTTTAAGTCTGTGTAATCAACACACGTTCTCCACTTCCTGGTGGACTTCTTCACTAGCACGGGATTGGCTAACCATTTCGGGTAGTGCACCTCTCAAATAAACCCGTTAGTTTCCAACCTTCTGACTTCCTCCTTCAAGGTCTCTATTCGGCCTTGATTGTATTGTCTCTTTTTTTGTCGGATCGGGGTTATCGAATGGCCGATGTTTAATGCATTTCTCATAATTGAAGGATCGATACCAACCATGTTTGAATGGGTCCAGGCGAAAACATCTTTGTTGAGCTAGAGGAAGTGGATTAAGTCGCATCAGAGAGGTTCCGTTAGCCTCTTCCCTATGTTGATGATCTTCGATTTATCTTTCGGTTCAACGTTTACTTCTTCTACTTCTTCTATTGGTTTTATCCTCTCGATATCTCCTCTAGAGTCTAAATTTGTGATAATTTCTCCTTCTTTGGTTGAGTTCACCTCATTGGACCTTTTCCTTTTTAAAGAAGCGTACCTACCATTAGTGCGTTTGTCTGTCTTATTTATTTTTATCTTGGCTTCAAATAAGGGATGTATGAGTCCCTTATCTGAAGGCATAAAAACAGTAGAAGAATCAAAATACAAAGAATTCTTCCTTTTGTATTTTTTGACCGTTGCGAAGTACAACTCTCAGGAGCTAAATTGTTCTCCCCGGATGGTACCCCACCCTTGCTTGGTCAGAAATTTTACATGAGATATTTGGAAGAAACGAAGGCATCCATCTCCTCCAAAGCCGGTCGTCTGAAGAAGGCATTGTAATAGGACGGTTGATCAATCACGACGAAGAGCGTTTTGAAAGTCCTGTGAAAAGGGGACAACCTCACTTGAACCAAAAGGTTGATTTGACCCACTGGAGTTGACCCTTTATTCTTGAATCCGAAAATTGGTTCGTTTCTAGGGTCCAGCTTCATTTTTGGAGATTCCCATCAGATCGAACGCGTGCTTGAAGATGACACCGACGGCGCTTCGAATATCCACCAATATTTTAAAATGACCGAAAGCCCTATCTACGCCATTATCATGAGGGGGTCCTTATGGGAGTGATGGTCCCCTTTCTTCATTTCGTCCAGAGAGACCACGAGGTTATGCATTTTGAGGGCATAGAGCGCGCTCTTCAATGATGGTTCCTCTTTGATGGAGAAGATTCCCTCTAAGGCTTCCTTCGCGTATTGGTACCTGGCCTTCGAAAAACTTCTGGCAAGGTGTGGTCCTCCATGCATCACATTGATTTGGTTTAAGGGAGGCCCCAGAACTAGGTTATTTTCCCCTGTAGTGACTCCTATCGTGTTTATCGAAACCTTCTGCTGTCCTTCTGCACGTTGAGCTGGTGCTGCATTATTTGAAACAAACTCCTTCAAATGTCCCTCCCGGATTAGTTTCTAGATAATTCCATCCAATACCTTGCACTCGTCTGTCTTGTGTCCATTGGTTTTATGGAACTCGCAGTATTAACCATCGGCATGAGGTTCGGGGTAATTTTTGGCTTTGAACGAGACAGGGAAGTTATTGACACTTTCTTTTGCAACAGCATACACATACGAGATGGGCTTGTTCAAGGCAACTGAGTTGGTGATAGAGTCTTCCCACCTTGACCTCCTCTGATTCCATTCCGGGAGCTTTCGTCCAAAGTTTGGCCTTCCTCCTTCCCCTCGAGGCCCGAACTTCCCCTTTGTGAAGTACAGTTCATCCATGTGGATAAATTTTTCGTCTTGGAAGTGGAAATCCTACAAGTTTTTGCAGTTGTGGATATATAACTCCTAAGGGCTTGTTTTCAATCAACCCTAAGTGTATGACGATCAGCTTGTCGCGGTCTTTCATATCCTTGGCCTTTAAGGCTTCGATGTTGAACCTTTTCAGATAGTCTCCTAGAGACTCCCCTTGTCTCTGTTTGATGTTGGAGATGACTGTATAGTCTATGGTTGGATCTTTGCAAATGCAGAACTGCATGGAGAATTCATAGGAGAATTGTTTCCATGATTAAATGGTGTTTTCCCTATATTGGCGATACCACTTCGCCACATCCCCTTGAAAGGTCACTGGGAAGAGGCAGCACCTGACGGCTCCGGATGCATTGTAAAGATCCATATGGCTGTCTAAAGCCATCATATGATCGTCGGGGTCAGTTGTTCCCATATACTTTATGGTGGGAACTTTGACTCTTGACGGTATTATGGTATTTATAATCTCATCGATGAACACTCTTTCGTTTTCATTAACCTCGTCATCCTAGGTTCTCTTCCCCTTGCTTCCCAGCAAGTTCTTGATGGTCTTCGGAGTGACATCTCTGATGTAAGCTTCCGTGTTGTCATAGTCCTCCCTTTTATGATCATAGCCTTTGGAGGTGGAGCTCCCAGACTATTCCTGTTCGCACTGATTTCCTTGATGATCTACTTCTGTCAGATAAGACTTCTTTTTGCTTCCCTTTTTCTTCTGACTGTTGAATAAGAGCCTTACTTTCTGGAGATTCATTCGTCTCTCTCTGACTAGATCTAGTGAGCTTGGAGGATTTTTGTGCCTAGATAGCATTGACTTGAGCCTGCATTTCTTGAAGTTGCCTTTCCAAGACCGAGATTCTTGCGACATTATCTTCAATGGCATCTAAATGTGGTGGTTGTTGTGGATTGGGTGTGATTTCTTTCTCATTCTTATTTGATTTGAGCGATGGGCCCTCATTTCCTTTGAGGGTGATGTTGGGATCTAGCTCTTTGTTTTGTTCCTTCAATTTCTTCAACTTCATTGTTTCCTACAATGGAACGATAAATTCACCCAGTTAGCTTAAACAAATTAACCATAAGGTTGGAGGTTCAGGCCCTCCTTCTAGCGCCAAAATGTTAACGACATTTTTCATCACCACCCGGAATACAGAATGTAATGTATGAGTTCATGAGATTTGTCGTGGTCATGACTCAGAATCTCCTAGAAATTATCCTGGATATGGAATGGATAAGCCTCTATGCCATGACGACAACTTTGTGTCAGATCTTCCCAAAAGGGGAATTTGAATCACGACAGATATCGGGTTAGGAATTCGTATACAATTTCGTTACATCAATGTTTGGGAAGCGTTAGGCTCGGCATGAGAATATGGATCAACCATGGTGTCCCTTTAAGGCGAGGATAAGGGGATCTCATGTTTCCAGAGGGTCCTCTACCTCCGCTACCGGAGCACCTTGGTTAATCTACTTATCAGAACGGTTAGTATTAACTCCCCGTTTCATCATTATAACACTACAAGATTATCAAATCGTGTGGTGTATGGGATCTGGAATTCTCCATTTATAAATTGCAGATATATTACAAGAATTGATGATTTTCTCCTCCTGAGATGAAAGGAAATAAATTGAGAGATAAAAAGTATGTCCCCTTCATGAGGTTTCTGGGATCCTACTTATAGAGAATCCGGGGTCATTCTCGTAGCAGGTTGTTGGGTCTGAACGATTTCTGCCTGCTGCTATTGCTCTTGGTCTCGGGCATCTGGTTGTCGGTCCTCCTCATGGTGCTAGTTACAGTTCTCGAAGTGAGGGTTCCGGGTGAATTGGGGTCCCCCCTAGATGGAAGGGAGTTTGTTGCGGAGATGGGTTACGGAGGTGTTTTGAGCTTCTCAGTGGATGCCTCCAAGCAGCCCTTTATCATTGGCTTTCGGATGTAGGCTCTCAGCTTTATCATGGGTATTTGGAGGGGCTCACCCTCGCAACGTATGTGTATATTCGCCTAATTATAACCGTTAATGGTTTGGGTACTAGGTGGATTGGTATGAGTATCCTATATCCTTGCTTGAGTCTCGGTTTAACTTTTCAGTTTGACTCCCTGAAAGGTAGTTTCCACTGATACCCATATTGCTTACGAAGGTAACCACTTTCGTTATCTGTGGGGCCATTCTTTCAGGGGTCGGTTACAGACCATCTTTACACTCTGGCCCGATACTCTTCTTCTTCTAATGCGCTGTTGCTACGTTGGTTAATTCGTGGCGGGTAGATCATGTCGGATGAACCTTTACTGATACTCTGTAGGTTTCGGGACCCTTCTCCTCGGAGGGGGTATCGACCTAAGTTGCTCTCGAATTCTTCATGCCCTCCTTATGTTCATTTGACATCCCTTCTCTGTCATCTTATGCTAAGGTTTTTTTGGTATTATCAGTGTCTATAGCAAGTTTCATTCAGGTAAAGGTGTAATTATATGCCTTTATATGGATTATATGCTTATATTTGGAATGGATACTTCAAGTGTTGAAGAAACTAAAAGATTTCTATCTTCATGTTTTGACATGAAAGATATGGGAGTAGCTGAAATGATTCTTGAATAAGAATTATGAAAACAAAAGATGGGTTATCAATTACAGTCTCATTACATTGAGAAAATTCTGAAAAGGTTCAATCTATTCGATTGTAAACCTATGTCTACTCTATTTGATCCAAATACGCGGTTATACACTAATACTGGAAGAGCTATAGAGAAATTAGAATATGCTAGAGTTATTGGAAGTTTGATGTATGCAATGACATGCACACGACCAGATATTGTCTAAGTTATTGGCAAAATGAGTAGACATACTAGTAACCCTAGTCATATCCATTATAATGCGATACATAAAATTTAAAAGTATCTAAAAGGCACCATAAACTAAGGTATACATTACAACAGTTATCCAAGTGTAATAAAAGGATACACAAATGCTAGTTGGAACACTGGAAGTGAAGATAATAAATCAAGTAGTGGATGAATATTCACTCTTGGTGGTGGACGAATATCCTGGGCCTCAAAGAAACAAACGTGCATTGCTGATTCAACCATGGCTGTTGAGTTTATAGCACTGGCTTCTGGTAGTGGAGAAGCAGAATGGTTAAGGTATCTATTATTAGAAAATCCTGTGTGGCCAAATTCTATGCCACCAATATCTGTGCATTGTGACAGTCAATCTACATTATCACAGGCATACAACCAAATTTATAATGGTAAATCTAGACATATTGGTCTAAGGCAAAGTTTGGTTAGGCACATGCTCAATGAAGGGGTAATTACCATAGATTTTGTGAGATCCAGCCAGAATTTGGCAGATCCATTTACTATAGAACTTGCAAGGAACTAAGTGATAAAAACATCACAAGGAATGGGTTTAAAGCCTATACAATACAGTCGCCAATGAAGGAAACTCAACTCAACATAATGAAGAAATTTGTTAACTTGAGTTCAAATATCAAAAGTACTTCATATGTTAGCGGTTGGAAGCACTGTAATATTTAGTCTAATAAACTAAGTATTATAATACATTCCTAGGAAAAGTGCTTGGTACTCATAATGACTAAGAGAGAATATTCTGCTTAGGACTTAATAGTTTTATAACAGATATACTATTGAGGTGTGTGTTATAAGGCACTTTTGATAAACCTACCAATGTGAATGCAATGAAGGTGGTGCTGCCTTCTGCGAGATTTTGGCTTGATCTCTAAGGGCATTTCATGAAGAAGATACTGACCCAAGGCCAACCCACGGGTCGAGCATACATACTATTTGGATAAAATGAAAATGAGTGTGTGATAATCACATCCGGTGGATCACATAGGATCGATGGTTCAATGCTTAGTCAACCACTTCATCTTGATATACTTTGATGGTTTTTCACTACGTATAGATTCAAGTCTGTAAGACATCTATACTTATGCAAAAAATTTCCAACATAAAAATGACAAGAGGAATAAATTTAAAATTTGGTGTAGATTGTTGGAGGAAATTTTAAATAAAGGAAACTACAAAGGGGGCAAAAATCTTTAGTCCCACATCATGAAATGTGCTTTGGTTTGCCACTATATATGTAAATGCATTACATATGATACCAAAAGAAAGAAGAAAAAGAAGAGATGAAACAAGAGCATGACCATGGCATGATGAACATTAATATTTAAGGTCAAAAGATGGGCCTTAGCCCTTGGGGCTCTTTGGGTCTCGTGATCAGTTGGGCCTCAGAATGCTAATGGCTTGCGCAGATCGTTACATTTTTGCGCTCGCAGAATTCAAATTCATAACGCTTCGGAACTGTTGCAAACGAATGGACACGCCTGTTTATTTAAAATAGCAATGCTTCTAAACTGTTGCAAATCAATGAATGCGACTTTTTGAATTCATACGGCCATAACCGTTGGAAAACGGTTGCATCTCTTTGTTTCCTATAAATTGGCTGCCCTCGAATTCATTTTTCTACAACTCGAAGTTATATCTTCTCCTTCCTCTATTTTTCTGCCATTAAAATATCTTGAGACTCTGCCAAATTCGTGAGTAAATTAAATGAGTTATAGTTCTGCAGGCTATAACTCCATCATCTTGTCGCTGCAGCAATAAATTCCAAGATAGTGAATCGTCGTGTCTGTGCAAACATGCCGATTAAAGATATTCGATATCTTCTCTGTTGTATCTTCGAATAGATTTGCCATGACTCGTGCACAAAAATAAGAGGGCAAATACTGTTTTAGGATAGCGATCACCACATCATGCCTCGGAGATATGTGTTTTCAGAGATTAGAAAATCCAACAACGAATTCAGAAACCAACAGTCTAAAATATTATTACTACAATGGCTCCTCACAATCTCAAAGACTTCGCCGCTGATTTCGCAAAATTAGAGTGCTTTGATGGTGTCAATTTCCTACGCTGGTAGTAGAAGATGCATTTTTATTGGCCGGTATGAAAGTTGTTTATGTTTTGACTGTGCCAAAACCAGCGGAGATAGAACATGAAACCTATGTGATGCTAAAGTGAAAACACTTAGGTCTAATAGAGGTGGTGAATATCGATTTCTTGAATATTGTGAATCAGTAGGAATTATACATGAGACATCAATTGCTTACACTCCATAACAAAATGGAGTGGATGAAAGGAAAAATAGAACTCTTACCGAAATGGTAAATGCAATGTTGTGTAATTCCGGACTTGACACTAGATTCTGGGGAGAAGCTTTTCTTACTGCATGTTATATTCTAAATAGAATACCTCATAAGAAAAGTAAAGTTACTCCTTATGAACTTTGGAAGAAATGGAAACCAAATCTTGATTATTATCGAGTCTGGGGTTGTAGAGCGATTGTTTGATTACCTGAACCAAAAATCAGGAAATTAGGACAAAAGTATATCGAGTGCATATTCTTTGGATATGCTCAACCTAGCAAAGGATATAGGTTTCTTATAATAGAACCTAATAACTCTATTGATGTAAATACAGTAATAGAATCAAGGGACGCAGTGTTTTTACTGAGAATAGATTTACATATATTTAAAATAAACCAATTCATGAAATGGTGGAGGTAAATGCACCTATTGGTGAAATGGTGGAGGTTAATGAACCCACAATTGAACCTATTGAAAACAATGATGAAAATATCGACGAAAATGGTGATTCTCTTAGGAGAAGTAAACAAAGAAGGATAGAGAAATCCTTTGGACCAGATTTCGTCATATATTTGGTTGAAGGATCTAGAATTAAAGTAGAGCATCAATTAATGATATCTAAAAATATAGAATTTGACCCTTTAACATATGCTGAGGCAATGAAATCTCAAGATTCATTATTTTGGCAAGAAGCCATAAAGGATGAAATGGATTCTATTATGGGAAATAAAACATGGAAAATAGTAGATTTACCTCCTGGTTCTTAACCAATAGGATGTAAATGGATACTTAAGAATAAAATAAAAGCAGATGGCACAATTAAAATTTTAAAGCTAGATAATTTGCCAAAGGATTCACACAGAAAGAAGGAATAGATTGTTTTGATATATATGCCCTGGTAGATAGAATTTCAACTGTTAGGACTTTAATTGCATTAGCCTCCATATATAATTTTGAAATTCATCAAATGGACATCAAGACAGCATTTTTAAATGGTGAACTTGATGAAGAGATATATATGTCTTAACCAGAAGGTTTTGTGATGCATGGACAAGAACGTAAAATATATAAACATATTAAATCACTTTACGGTCTTAAACAAGCACCAAAGCAACTACATGAAAAGTTTGATAAAACTATTATTTCTAATGGCTTTAGGATTTTTGAATATGACAAATGTGTTTATAGCAAGTTTCATTCAGATAAAGGTGTAATTATATGCCTTTATGTGGATGATATGCTTATATTTGGAATGGATACTTCAAGTATTAGAGAAATTAAAGGATATCTATCTTCATGTTTTGACATGAAAGATATGGGAGTAGCTGAAATGATTCTTGGAATAAGAATCATGAAAACAAAAGATGGGTTATCAATTACCTAGTCTTATTACATTGAGAAACTTCTGAAAAGGTTCAATCTATTCGATTGTAAACCTATGTCTACTCCGTTTGATCCAAATATGCAGTTATACATTAATACTTGAAGAACTATAGAGCAATTGGAATATGCTAGAGTTATTGGAAGTTTGATGTATGCAATGTGTAATGTCCTATATTTTTGGTAGTTTAATATTTAATTTAATTTATAATTTTAAATATTATATTCGGAATATTAATAGATTTTAATATTATATTATTTTATTAAAATGAAGTTTGAACGTTAAATTTATATATAAATATAATCGAGCTTGAAATGGCACGGTAGTTCGTAATATTGGGTTTTCAACTTCAATTGAATATACAGAATCAGTTATAAGTCGGATTTCCATGAAACAAGAAATGTTGGGAACTAGTTGATTACATTTTTCATATGGAAGAAAAATCCAGATTTTGTGTTACAAATTGTTAGTTATGTCTAATTCAGAATTTGAAATAATCGGTATGGAATGTCATAAATAACGTTAGCATTTATTCAATAAATATAAAAGAATTGCTATATATTAGGATATCGTTTTAAACTGAATTTTCAAATATTGGGTTTAAATTATATATTGGATATTCCGTTTGCACATATATGATAATAATGATTTATTTTTGTTTAAATTGATTTGTTATGGTTTAAATTATATTTTATCGATATTTATAAGCCTCGGAAATGTTATTTTCTCAAATGTTCTTCGTTTTCATTGAAACTGGTTTTATTGGTGACTAATTATTGCTACATTTCCAGTTTGGATCCAAACAGAGATATTTTGTCGGCAGATGAAATTAGAAGTGAACCGATAAATTAAAATAATAACAATTTGCAAACAGAGTACATCTTTAATGAAACAAGTTCCATTGGGACCAGAACGCCATGACATAGCAATGTATTTATTTTTGTTGAATCTGGGGTTTGAATATGACAATATCTATTTGTAACAGTTAGCGATAAACAACGAGTACCGGTAAAATTTAAGACACATACTAAAATAAATAAAACATTTTAAAACTTATTCCTAAGCTAAAAAGAACTGTACATCCCTTTCACATACACACTCTAATAATCTATGAATTCCGCACATCCTAAATCTAAAATAGGTTGCCACCCATCCTATCCTTCCACGATAATGGAATGACCAAACACTACAGATATCGTTCAGCAGCTATGTACATATATGGAAAAGAAAAGGCACCACAACCACCTAGCTTCCTTTTGGCAACGCTCCACCTACCTTGTATGTTTTTGATTTAGACGTTGCGCTTATCCCCTTGTTCCTCTTATATAAATAGGTTTCTCGTCCATTTCTTACAGCAACCATTCTTCCTTAAATTGAGAACCCAAAACTCCACTACACATCTTCCTAATTTCTTTTCTATGCTACAAAGCAGCAAAAGAATGTGTACAGGCACATTTGTGTTCAAACGTGAAGGCAGGGAACAAAGCAAAGTCGGCATGTTCAAATGGTTAAGTAAAAGTGATTAATATAATAAATCTTTAATTAGTATTTAGTTCATTACTCAGTAAAGTAAATCATGGGAAGATTATCAAACGAGCGGGATTATATAAAAAGGATGGGGAAACATTATAATGCAACAGGAAGAAATTGAGTATGTGCGTGGAGTGTATGTTGCAAACTGGGAAGGGTATAAAGCAACATAACAGGTTGAAGGTGAGAACACGTGGCAGGTGGGCTTCCAAAGATGAAGGGAGATTTAAGCATGCCATGCGTTTAAATTGGGAAGAGGTGCAGAAAGGACGGAAGCAGGAGTTTGAGTACGCCGATTAGTTCAAATTATGATCAGTTAAGGGATGTTATAAATTAACATTAACTAATTTAATTAGTATTTAGTTAATTTAAACTAGAAGGTAATTAGTAAATAATTTATGCAGATGATCTTAGAAACAAACTCGAGATGGGAAGTATTGAATAAAAGGGGGTCGGCATGTTTTCCAGTAAATAAGAGAAATCGGTTTATTTAAAATTTATTAAGTAAGATAATGATATTTTTAAATAAAAAGGTTATTATTAAATTCCTATATCCAATAACGTGAAATGATACAGGCTTGCTGATTGTATACCACGTGAATGAAGATAGCCTGGGGAGGAAAACCAATCGGCCAATTCTTTTATACAGATGGAATTTAACAAAGTAATTAAGTTTATTAATTTATAATTAATTAAGGTTAATGATATAATTAAACCATAGAATCTTTTGTTATTTATAATTCATGACTGTGTTATCAGAATTCGACAAGCAAAGTAGCATTGGACTCGTCTCCGCAAGCACTACATTTTGGAACAAAACAAGTTGGGATTGAAATCAACCAGAATTTTTAATTAAATTAAATGACTGTTTAATTTAATTAATATGAGTTGTTGACAACAGAATCAATCAAGATGAGTTAAACTCACTCAGTTATCCCACATATATTTTATAGGTCAGGTTTTTATTTTTATGTGTTATGCTTTCTAATGGTTGATCGTTGTTATTTATTTATATATTGATTGAATTTATGAAATTAAACGTTGTTTAATTTCAGTGAAAACCAAATCGTTATTTTAACGAGGGATCCTAATTAAGGTAACTTACCTTATTGGTGACGTTTATAAATAAACGTGTTTAATTTAATGAATTAATTTAATTATTATGGTTGTGTTAAATAAATTGGTTGATATTGAATTATCGTTATCGACTGTTTTGAAGACCACCATTTATTTGAATTAATGATCAGATTTGGGATAACATATGTGATGCAGGGAAGGACAGGTTGGAGGAATCCAACGGGATTCCTCAAATATATTTAATGTTATTTATTTTCATTATATATGTCGTTCTGATTAGATGATTGATTTGGTTGTTGAATGTTGACTTGAATTTCAATATTTGTTTTGTTTGAAACAATGGGTAATATTGGTTGAGTAATTGGCAATATATGGCCTATAAATCAAACATTTTTTAAATATCGATTTACTGTTAGGTAAATCGACAAATTGAAGTGGAAAAAATATGTTTTATAACTGAAGCCGGGTTTTTTTTATCTATTGTTCTGAATGGATGTTTGTTAAAAGGATATAAATGGTTATTACTTATAAATTAAGTTTGTTGTTAATTATTAATTGATTTTTAAAGTAAAATCTTATGTTAAGAATATTTATAAGCGAACGAACCGAAATTAACCTAATGGTCAAGAATTGGATAATTGGTTTTGTTAAGGGATGATTAAATGGAACAATTTAAATTAATTATATTTTTAATTAATTTAAAGTGTGAATTAATTGGAAACGATTAACGAGATAATTGTATTTTGAGTTGTCTAAGTTGACCATGTTAAATTGGGATTGATTATTAAATCAGTTTGTTATTGACTAATCTAATGAAATAATTTAACGAATATTTGTTTTAATTTTAACGAGATTTTAAAAAGAGAAATTCTAATTATTTAGTCAATAAAGTGGTTAACTACTTTTACAGTGCTTAATTATGAAGTAAATTATTATTTTAAATCATAATTTGATTATAGCTGTAATTGAATTGTGAAAGAAGTGCATGAACGGGTCATTATAGTACCCGTGTTTTTATAATAAAGTTATAAAAAGGGATTTTTAGTGAATATGATAGTTTAAATAAGAGGTTACTTAATATTTGAATTAAGTAAAGGAAATTAAGGATAAAAGGGTTTATATTAAACCATTATTTATAAACGAAGTTTATAAAAAGGAGATGAGGCGTAAAGGGTTAATTAACATTACGTAATATGGGATTAAGTAAAATTGGTGAAATAAGATTTCAAGGGGGAGGGTTAAAAGTGAAATTGGTGGAGAAGTGAGTATTATTATTTTTAACAAAAGACCGTGTAAAAAAATGTATTGTTTATAAATAATAAGAGGAAAGGTGATATTTAAGTAAGTAAATTTTGATCAATGGATTAAGAAAAATAGGTATACTCAGGAAAAGATTATCAAAAGTAAGAAGTTTTATAAAACATATTATAAATAAAATAGTTAAATGAGGCATATTTGGTATTAGAATAAATATTGGGTTTTGAAATTACAACTCATGTCTATCTATAGATAAGAACGTTGTTGATCAAGGTCTGAGAGGTAAATAAATACCCCAACTTGAACGACTTTAGGATTATCTAAGGATGATGTTAGTTTGTAATAGAAAGGAGGTTAAAAAAATGTATTATTTCCATATTAGAAATGACAACGAAATGGAAATCTCAAGATTTAAGAATATATATTGAGATTTCCAAAGTGACGGAAATTAAGGGATTTTAGAATATATAATGTAATTTCCAAGGTAACGGAAATGAGAAGGCTGGAGTATATGTGTGTGTGTATATACATACATACATACATATATACATTTATATTTATATATATATTCCAAGTAAAGGAAGTTTTAAAAGAGATTTATGTGGATATGATAAATAGAAATTGGATATGATTGTAGAATATTTTCCTAGTTATGGAAATAAATAGTTTTTGAAAAAAAATCTTATGTTAAATAAGAAAGTAAAAGCTATATTTGTAATATTTAAGGATGGTAGTGTTTCAAATTAACCATTCGTAATTATATTAATTAAAGAGGCCATGGAATGCTATACTGAACTAGTAAACTCATTTTATTCTCATGATTTTTAATTAATAGTTAAATAACCGACTATCAAATCTGACCCATATGATGTTGGTACGGAAAGGCCGGGATCAAATTTATATTCAAAAACCATTCCGACTAGCAAATACGTGAAAGTTGCTGATTGAAGATGGAGCAATTGAAGACCATTGATCTTCATGAACGGTAGAGCTACTGATTGAATTTCTTTGGTTTAGCAGCCACAGATATTTTGATAGTGATTCGGTCGTGATTGGAATCTACGGTTTGCAAGGACTACTCGCTACTAATCTATAGGGTGATACCTAGGATGTGATAGGAGGTTTCCTTTGGTTTGTCCAGTCCCAGGACAACTTGTATGGACGAATGTCTGACAAAGTATTTCCAAAAAGGTCATGTATGTTGATTTCTTCAAACATATTTATGTTGATGGCGGAGAAGGCCGTACACCTTCTCCTAGCTAAACAGCAGAGTATTTTTGTGGAAGTCACTTAGTGATATCTGGCGGATCTGACGATGTGGCATTCATAGTAAATGGTGGCCAGATGTTCTAAAAGTAAATTCTAACCTCAAACCTCATCAACCGGGAAATGACAAAAATCGGGCAGGCAGCATGGCTATGTGGGTCGCTCTCATTAGGGTGTATAATCACCTATCTAGGGAAATTCTATTTCCATCTAAATCTATTTCGATGCTGTCCCTTTTTGGCGAACGGTTGTTGATCCCAACTGTTGGTGATATACATTCGATACAATCAAGCGAAATGAGTGGTCGGTCATGTGTGGGCCGGGTTGCAAGACGTTCTTGTTGAACCCAGTGTATTTGCCTCTAGAGATACACTATCGGTTGGTGGTTCCATTCCTTGTCATAGTCGCAATCCAATCCTCAATAAGAGCTCGTGGTTTTGATTGTATACTATATATGTAGAGCGTGAGATGCAAGCGTTCTGCTAGATTGATATTTGTTTCTATTTAGACACTATTATAATATCATAATATATATAGTTTTCAAAAATGTTTTGGGTTATCGTAATTTAAAAACCATCCGTATTTATGTGTGGATTTGGTCTTACGATTATCCTTTTCTTTCAAAAAGATTTTTGAACTTTAAAATCAAGTTGGATACTCCCCTTAAACATAGTGTGTTTATCTCACTTTGGTTCACCAGTCTGACCCGGTATTTGTAATGCTCGGGTTAGACCGGTTTGTACAGGTCCAGGTTATCGGATGCTGCGAATTCCAAAGACGAGCTGGAAGAATTCGGATGTATGATATTATATAATATTCTTCCGTTGTGTGTTATATAAGAAGACTGGTTATTATAACTGTCTAGATGTGTTAATGTACTCTGATGATTGTAAGTTATACAAAGCTCTCAATAAAGATTTATTTCTATATTATATTTTGTTCTGCTGCGATATGAGACTCTAATTATGTGTTGTGTTGTTCTTTTTCTTCTTTTATTCTTATATTTCTTTCTCTCTTATCTCACCCACTAATTTCTTTCTAATAATATTCAGGTGTTTTCGGTATTCGGAGGGTTGACATGAGATATAGTAAATGTATTTATGTCGATTTTTCGGGGCTGAAATCTCTCGGGTCGTTACAGTGGTATAAAATCAATGGTTTAGTAATAACCTTGGCTCTGTGGAGTAACTCGATAGAGATTAGGTTATTAATACCCTAGATTGATTTGAGTGTATATATATATGAGAGCGTATTTGTAAATTTTATGTTTGTACTGTGCTGTTTGATCAGCTCAAGTGTTGAAAAGCATTTGAGTAAGAAATGGACACGGTATTGTTTTTTTAAACAGGGTAAATGTAATAATTTTACCCAAAATATTTTTTTGTATAATTTCATCAAATTATTAAGATACTGTTTTGTTTGTTGATTGATTTGAATAAGATTTAAATTGGATTAGGATTTGAACTAGAATTTAACTAGGTAAGCGAAATTAAATTAAGAAATGATTTTGAAATTAAATAAAGTGGATTTGAATTTGGAAATTAAATGAATAAATTATAAATAAAAATCAATCGAATATAAATCTTTTGTTTATAAATGTGATAAACTAAAGTAAATATGAAATTGAATATAAATTCAATCGATTTGATTGAGTTTGTTGTGCCCTGGTTGATTGATTGATTGTTTGTTAGATTTGTTGAATATAATTCATCCATGGATTAATAAAGAGTTAAATAAACTGAAAACACAGAAAAATGAATTCAGTATAATATAATTGAAATGAAACTGCATATGAGTCAAAACTGAATGATTTAACACTATATTTACAAATGAAATGATGCCACCAATTTGATTTTGGAAATCTGTATAGTTATAATTGTCAACAAAAGAAGTATTATGTAAATATTTCATATATCTATTACTTACATGTTGGAATGAGTTAAGTACAGGTGCCAGAAGGTTTTGAGGTCGATTTTGGGTGAATAATTGCATATAAATTGAGCAAGTACGCTCAATATAACTCGCATAAGGTACGCCTATGCGAAAATTTAAATTTTGGGTTTTGATTTTTGTTTTTTCGACCGTGTGTGTCGATGTATATATATTATTTGTTACTGCGATATCATAGATGTCATTCCATACAAGGGAGACTCTGTCGAATTTTTCCGGGAATTTAAAGTTAGAACATTTTCGAGATTTTTGGAAGTTTATATTGATTATATAAATTAGTTTTTTTAATTAAATTGGATTTTAGCTAAGTTAATGTGTTTGTAACGTTCTTTCCACCTTAGCAATTTCGGGGACGAAATTCTTTCAAGGGGGGAAGGATGTATTGTCTCATATTTTTGGTAGTTTAATTTTTTTAATTTTTTTTATTATTTTAAATATTATATTCATAATATTAATAGATTTTAATATTAAATTCTTTTATTAAAATGAAGTTTGAACGTTAAATTTATTTATAAATATAGTCGAGCTCGAAATGGCGCGGTAGTTCGTAATATTGGGTTTTCAACTTCAATTGAATATATAGAATCAGTTATAAGCCGGATTTCTATGAAACAACTAATGTTGGGATCAAGTTGATTATATTTTTCAAATGGAAGAGAAAAATCCAGATTTCATGTTATAGATTGTTAGTTATGTCCAATTCAAATTTTAAAGTAATTGCTATGGAATTTTGTTAATAATGATAGCGTTTATTCAATAAATATAAAAGAATTGCTATATATTAGGATATCGTTTTAAACCGAATTTCCGAATATTGGGTTTAAATTATATATTGGATATTCTGTTTGCACCTATATGATAATAATGATTTATTTTTATTTAAATTGATTATTTAGGTTTAAATTATATTTTATCGATATTTATAAGTCTTGGAAATGTTTTTTTCTCAAATGTTCTCCGTTTTCGATGAAACTGGTTTTATCGGCGACTAATTATTGCTACATTTCCAGTTTGGAGCCAAATGGAGATATTTTGTCGGTAGACGAAATTAGAAGTGAACCGATAAATTAAAATAATAACAATTTGCAAACGGAGTTTGTCTTTAACGAAACAAGTTCCATTGGGATCAGAAAGTCAAGACACAGAAATATATTTATTTTTGTTGAATTTTGGGTTCAAATATGGCAAAATCTATTTGTCACAGTTAGCGGTAAACAACGAGTACCGGCAAAATTTAAAATACATACTACAATAAATAAAACATTTTAAAATTTATTCCTAAGCTAAAAAGAATTGTACAGCCCTATCACATACACACTCTAATCTATAAATTCGGCACATCCTAAATCCAAAACAGGCTGCCAACCATCCTATCCTTTCACGACAATGAAATGACCAAACACTACGGATATCGTTCAGCTGCTACGTACATAAATGGAAAAGAAAAAGCACTGCAACCACCTTGCTTCCTTTCGTCTACGCTCCATCTACCTTGTACATTTCCGATTTAGACATTGTTCCTATCCCCTTGTCCCTCTTATATAAATAGGTGCCTCGTCCATTTCTTACAGCAACCACTCTTCCCCAAACTGAGAACCCAAAACTCCACTACACATCTTCCTATTTTCTTTTCTATGCTACAATCAAACCCGAGTTTTTTTAAAAAAAAAAAAAGAGAAGAAGAAACGAACTAATGTGGCATGGGGAGAATAGTGGAGCCATGGGATTGCGTAATATTATGGCAAATAGGTATACTTCGATCGGTTTGTAGGGGAGCTGAAGCACCAGACAGTACTATAGAGCATGGGTCACGCGTTTCAAAGGTGGCAGTGCATATAGTAACGTGGAGGGAGGAATTCAACGTGAAGGACAGAGTTGTAAACGAAGTAGAAGAAGCGAGAGATTGGTGTGGTGCATGGTTTGGATTAAAGCAGGAAGGGATAAGGGAAGGAGCTACTTGCATTGGAATGGAGGGAGGAACTGCAGAAGTTTTGGAACAGAGGTGTATGGATGTTGAGGCCTGCATGGAGGGTCATGGGGCTTAATCACCGAACGAAGCAGCAAAAGAATGTGTACAGGCACATTTGTATTCAAACGTGAAGGCAGGGAACAAAGAAAAGTCGGCATGTTCAAATGGTTAAGTAAAAGTGATTAATATAATAAATCTTTAATTAAGTATTTAGTTCATTACTCAGTAAAGTAGATCATGGGCAGATTATGAAACGAGCGGGATTATATACAAAGGATGGGGCAACATTATAATGAAACAAGAAGAAATTGGGTATGTGCGTGGAGTGTATGTTGCGAACTGGGAAGGGTATAAAGCAACAGAACGGGCTGAAGTTGAGAACACGTGACGGGTGGGCTTCCGAAGATGAATGGAGATTCAAGCATGCCATGCGTTTAAACTGGAAGAAGGCACGGAAAGGGTGGAAGCAGGAGTTTGAGTATGCTGGTTAGTTCAAATTATGATCATTTAAGGAATGTTATAAGTTAATATTAATTAATTTAATTAGTATTTAGTTAATTTAAACTAGAAGCTAATTGGTAAATAATTTATGCATATGGTCTCTGAAACAAACTCGAGATGGGAAGGAATGAATAAAATGGGGTCGACAGGTTTTCCAGTAAATAAGAGAAACCGGTTTATTTAAAATTTATTAAGTAAGATAATTATATTTTTAAATAAAACGGTTATTATTAAATTCCTATATCCAATAACGTGAAATGATACAGGCTTGCTGATTGTATACCACGTGAACGAAGACAGCCTAGGGAGGAAAACCAATCGGCGATATTCTTTTGTACAGATGGAATTTAACAAAGTAATTAAGTTTATTAATTTATAATTAACTAAGGTTAATGATATAATTAAACCATATAAACTTATATTATTTATAATTCATGATTGTGTTATCAGAATTCAACAAACAATGTAGCGTTGGACTCGTCTCCGTAAGCACTACATTTTGGAACAAAATAAGATGTGATTGAAATCAAATAGAATTTTTAATTAAATTAAACGATTGTTTAATTTAATTAAAAAGATCTATTGACAACAGAATCAAAACTAGGTGAATTAAACTCACTTAGTTATCTCACTTATATTTTATAAGTCGGGTTTTTATTTTATGTGTTATGCTTGCTAATGGTTGATCGTTGTTATTTGTTTATATATTGATTGAATTTCTAAAATTAAACATTTATTAATTTCAGTGAAAACCAAATCGTTATTTTAACAAGTGATCCCAATTAAGGTAACTTACCTTATTGGCCACGTTTATAAATAAACGTGTTTATTTTAATGAATTAATTTAAGTATTATGGTTGTGTGAAATCAATTGGTTGATATTGAATTATCGTTACCGACTGTTGTGAAGACCACCATTTATTTGAATTAATGATCAGATTTGAGATAACATATTTGATGCAGGGAAGGACAGGTTGGAGGAATCCAATCGGATTCCTCAAATATATTTAATGTTATCTATATTCATTATATGGGCCGTCCTAATTAGATGATTGACTTGGTTGTTGAATGTTGACCTGGATTTCAATATTTGTTTTGTTTAAACCAGTGGGTAATATTGGTTGAGTAATTGGCAGTATGTGGCCTATAAATCAAACTTTTTATAAATATCAATTTACCATTAGGTAGATCGACAAATTGAAGTGGAAAAAAATTTATTTCATAACTGAAGCCGGGTTTTTTATCTATTGTTTTGAATGAAAGTTTGTTAAAATGAGATAAATGGTTATTACTTATAAATTAAGTTTGTTATTAAGTATTAGTTGATTTTATAAAGTAAAATCTTATGTTAAGAAGATTTATAAGCGAACGAACCGAAATTAACCTAACAGTCAAGAATTGGATTGTTGGTTTTGTTAAGGGATGATTAAATGGAATGATTTAAATTAATTATATTTTTAATTAATATAAAGTGTGAATTAATTGGAAACGATTAACAAGATAAACGTATTTGGAGTTGGCCAAGTTGACCATTTTAAATTGGGATTGATTATTAAATCAGTTTGTTATTGATTAATCTAAAGAAATAATTTAACGAATATTTGTTTTAATTTTAAAGAGATTTTAAAAAGAGAAATTCTAATTATTTAGTCAATAAAGAGGTTAACAACTTTTACAGTAGTTAATTATGAAGTAAATTATTTTTTTAAATAATGATTTGAGTATATCTGTAATTAAATTGTGAAAAGCGCATGAACGGGTCTATAAGTACCCGAGTTTTATAGCAAAGTTATGAAAAGGGATTTTTAGTGAATATGACAGTTTAAATAATAGGTTACTTGATATTTGATTTAAATAAAGGAAATTAAGGATAAAAGGGTTTATATTAAACCATGATTTATAAACGAAGTGTATAGAATGGAGATGAGGCGTAAAGCGTTAATTAACGTTACGTAATATGGGATTAAGTAAAATTGGTGAAATAAGATTTCAAGGGGGAGGGTTAATAGTGAATTTGGTGGAGAAGTGAGTAATAGTATTTTTAACAAAAAGTAAGAAGTTATGTAAAACATATTATAAATAAAATAGTTAAATGAGGCTTATTTGGTATTAGAATAAATATCGGGTTTTGAAATTACAACTCATGTCTATCTATAGATAAGAACATTGTTGATCAAGGTCTGAGAGGTAAATAAATACCCCAACTTGAAAGACTTTAGGATTATCTAAGGATGATGTTAGTTTGTAATGGAAAGGAGGTAAAGAATAATTTATTATTTCCATATGAAAAATAATAACGAAATGCAAATCTCAAGATTTAAGAATATATATTGAGATTTCCAAAGTGACGGAAATTAAGGGGATTTGAGAATATATAATGTAATTTCCAAGGTAACGGAAATGAGAAGGCTCGAGTATATGTGTGTGTGTGTGTGTGTATATATATATATATATATATATATATATATATATATATATTCCAAATAAAGGAAGTTTTAAAAGAGATTTATGTGGACATGATAATAAAATAGAAATTGGATATGATTATAGAATATTTTCCTAGTTATGGAAATAAATGGTTTTTGAAAATTAATCTTATGTTAAATAAGAAAGTAAAAGCTATATTTGTAATATTTAAGGATTGTAGTGTTTCAAATTAACCATTCGTAATTATATTAATTAAAGAGGCCATGTAATGTTGTACTGAACTAGTAAACTCATTTTATTCTCATGATTTTTAATTGATAGTTAAATAACCGACTATCAAATCTGACCAATACGATGTTGGTATGGAAAGACCGGGCTTGAATTTATATTTGAAAATCGTTCCGACCAGCAAATACGTGAAAGATACTGATTGAAGGTGAAGCAATTGAAGACCATTGATCTTCATGAACGGAAGAGCTACTAATTGAATTTCTTTGGTTTAACGGCCAGAGATATTTCGGCAGTGATTCTGTTGTGATTGGAATCTACGGTTTGCATGGACTACTTGCTACTAATCGATAGGATGATACCTAGGATGTGGTAGGTGGGTGCCTTCGGTTTGCCCAATCCCAGGACAGCTTTTATGGATGGATGTCTGACAAAGTATTTCCAAAGGGGTCATGTACATTGATTTCTTCAAACGTATTTCTGTTGATGGCGGAGAAGGCCGTACACCTTCTCTTAGCTAAACCGCAGAGTATTTTCGTGGACGTCAATTAGTTACAGCTGGCGGATCTGACGATGTAGCATTCAAAGTAAATGGTGGCCAGATGTTCTAAAAGTAAATTCTGACCTCAAACCCCATCAACTGGAAAATGAAAAAAACCGGACAGTCCTATATGGGTCGCTCCCATTAGGGTGTATAATCACTTATCTAGGGAAATTCTATTTCCTTCTAAATCTATTTTGATGCTGTCCCTTTGTTGGGAAACAGTTGCTGATCCCAACCGTTGGTGATATACATTCGGTATACTCAAGCGAAATGAGTGGTCGGTCATGTATGGGCAGGGTTGCAAGACGTTCTTGTTGAACCCAGCGTATTCGCCTCTAGAGGTACACTATCGGCAGGTTGTTCCATACCTTGTCATAGTCGGAATCCAATCCTCAATAAGAAACCCGCAGTTTTGATTATATACTATATTTGTGGAGCGTGAGATGCAAGCGTTCTGCTAGATTGATATTTATTTGTATTTAGACACTATTATAATATCGGAATATATATTGTTTTCAAAAAAATTTGAGTTATCGTAACATAAAAACCGTCTGTATTTATGTGTGGATTTGGTCTTATAATTATCCTTTTCTTTTGAAAAGATTTTTGAACTTTAAAATCAAGTTGGATGATTCCCCTTAAAGTTATTGTGTTTATCTCACTCTGGTTCACTAGACTGACCCGGTGTTTGTAATGCTCGGCTTAGATTGGTTTGTACATGTCCAGGTTATCGGATGCTGCGAAGTACAGAGACGAGCTGGATGAATTCAGACGTATGATATTATATAATATTCTTCTGTTGTGTGTTATATATGAGGACGGGTTATTATAACTGTCCAGATGTGTTAATGTACTATGATGATTGTAAGTTATATAAAGCTCTCAATAAAGATTTATTTCTATATTATATTTTGTTCTGCTGCGTTATGAGACTCTGATTCTTTGTTGTGTTGTTCTTCTTCTTCTTCTTCTGTTCTTATATTTCTTTCTCTCTTATCTCACCCTCTAATTTCTTTCTAATAACGTTTCGGTGTTTTCTGTATTCGGAGGGTCAACATGAGATACATTAAACGTATTTATGTTGATTTTCGGGGCTGACTCTCTCGGGTCATTACACAATGACATGCACACAACCAAATATTGCCTATGCTGTTGGAAAAATTGAGTAGATATACTAGTAACCCTAGTCATATCCATTGGAATACAATACATGGAATTATTAAGTATCTAAAAGGTAACATAAACAATGCTATACATTACAACGGTTATCCGAGTGTAATAGAAGGATACATAGATGCTAGTTGGAACAGTGGAAGTGAATATAATAAATAAAGTAGTGGATGGATATTCACTCTAGGTGGGGGAGCAATATCCTAGGCCTCAAAGAAACAAACGTGTGCTGCTGATTCAACCATGGCTACTGAGTTTATAGCACTGGCTTCTGGTAGTAAAGAAGCGGAATGTTTAAGGAATCTATTATTAGAAATTCCTGTGTGGCCAAACCGATGCCACCAATACCTGTGCATTGTGATAGTCAATCTACATTATCACATGCATACAACCAATTTTATAATGGTAAATCTAGACATATTAGCCTAAGGCATAGTATGGTTAGGCAAATGCTCACTGAAGGGGTAACTACCATAAAATTTGTGAGATCTAGCCAGAATTTTGTGAGATTTTGGCTTGATCTCTAAGGGCATTTCATGAAAGAAGATACTGACCCAAGGCCAATCCACAGGTCAAGCATACATACTATCTGGATGAAATGAAAATGAATGTGTGATAATCTCATCCGGTAGATCACATAGGATCGATGGTTCAATGCTTAGTCAACCACTCCATTCTAATATAATTTGATGGGTTTTCACTACGTATAGATTCAAGTCTGTAAGACATCTATACTTATGCACAAATTTTCCTACATATAAATGAAAAGAGGGATTTATTTAAAATTTGGTGGAGGATTGTTTGAGGAAATTTGAAATAAAGGAAGCAAAAATCTTTAGTCCCACATCATGAAATGTGCTTTGGTTTTCCACTATATATGTAGATGCATTACATATGATATCAAAAGAAAGAAGAAAAGGAAGAGATGAAATAGGAGCATGACCATGGCATGATGACCAGTAATATTAAAGTCAAAAGATGGGCCTTAGGCCTTGGGGCTCTTAAGGTCTCGTGATCAATTGGGCCTCAGAATGCTAATGGGCTTGCACAAATCCATTACGTTTTTGCATGCGCAAAATTCAAATTCATAACGCTTCGGAGCCATTGCAAACGAATGGACACGCATATTCATTTAAAATTTCCACGCTTCTGAACTACTGAAAATTAATGGATGAAACTTTTTGAATTCAAACAGCCATAATCGTTGGAAAATGGTTGCATCTCTTCGTTTCCTATAAATAGGCTGCCCAGAATTCAGTTTTCTACAACTCAAAATTCTATCTCCCCCTTCCTCTGTTTCTCTGCCATTAAAATATCTTAAGACTTTGCCATATTCTTGAGTAAATTAAACAAGTTATAGTTCTGCAGGCTATAACTCCATTATCTTGTCACTGCAGCGATCAATTCCAAGATAGTGAATCGCCGTGTCTGTGCAAACAAGCCAATTAAAGATATTCGATGGTTGCTCCGTTTTATCTTCGAACATATTTTCCATTACTCGTTCACAGAAATAAAAGGGCAAACACTTTTTTAGGATAGCGATCACCACATCGTGCCTCGGAGATTTGTGTTTTTCAAAGATTAGAACATCCTACGACGAATTTGGAAACCATCAATCTAAAACAGTATTGCTGCAATGGCTCCTCACAGTCTCAAAGAGTTCGCTGTTGATTTTGCAAAATTAGAGCGCTTTGATGGTGTCAATTTCCTATGCTGGCAGAAGAAGATGCATTTGTTATTGGCGGGTACGAAAGTTGTTTATGTTTTGACTATGCTAAAGCCAGCGGAAACAGAAGATGAAACTTATGTCATGCTAAAATAAAAACACTTAGGTCTGATAGGGTTGGTGAATATCAATTTCCTAAATATTGTGAATCAGTAGGAATTATACATGAGACATCTATTGTTTACACTTCACAACAAAATGGAGTGGCTGAAAGGAAAAATAAAACTCTTACTGAAAGGGTAAATGCAATGTTGTGTAATTCCGGCCTTAACACTAGTTTCTAGGGAGAAGCTTTACTTACCGCCTGTTATATTCTTAATAGAATACCTCATAAGAAAAGTAAAATTACTCCTTATGAACATTGGAAGAAATGGAAACCAAATCTTGATTATTATCGTGTCTGGGGTTGTAGAGCGAATGTTCGATTACCTGAACTAAAAATCAGGAAATTAGGACAAAAGACTATCGAGTGCATATTCTTAGGATATGCTCAACGTAGCAAAGGATATATTTTCTAGTAATAGAACCTAATAGCTCTATTGATGTAAATACAGTAATAGAATCAAGGAGTGCGGTGTTTTGTGAGAATAGATTTACATCTATTTAAAATGAACCGATTCATGAAACGATGGAGGTAAATGCACCTATTGGTGAAATGGTGGAGGTTAATGAACCAGTTATTGAATCAATAGAAAACACTGATGAAAATATAAAAGAAAATGTTGATTCTCTTAAGAGAAGTACAAGAAAAGAATAGAGAAATCCTTTGGACTAGATTTCATCGTATATTTGGTTGTAGCATCTAGAAATAACGTAGAGAATCAATTAATGATATCTACAAATATAGAATCTGACCCTTTAACATATGCTAAGGTAATGAAATGTCAAGATTCATCATTTTAGCAAGAAGCCATAAATGATAAAATGGGTTCTATTATGGGAAATAAAACAAGGAAACTAGTAGATTTACCTCCTTGTTCTAAACCAATAGGATGTAAATGTGTATTTAAGAAAAAGCTAAAAGCAGATGGCACAGTCGAAAAATTTAAAGCTATATTAGTTGCCAAAGGATTCACATAGAAAGAAGGAATATATTATTTTGATACATATGCCGCATAGATAGAATTTCAACTATTAGGACTTTAATTGCATTATCTTCTATCTATAATTTTGAAATTCATCAAATGGACGTCAAGAAAGCATTTTTAAATGGTGAACTTGACTAAGAGATATATATGTCTCAACCAGAAGGTTTTGTAATACCTGGACAAGAACGTAAAGTATGTAAACTTATTAAATCACTTTATGGTCTTAAACAAGCACCAAAGCAATGGCATGAAAAGTTCAATAAAACTATTATTTCTAATGGCTTTTGGATTTTTAAATCTGACAAATGTGTCTATAGCAAATTTTATTCGCGTAAAGCTGTAATTGTATGCCTTTATGTGGATGATATGCTTATATTTGGAATGGATACTTCAAGTACTGAAGAAATTAAAAGATATCTATCTTCATGTTTTGACATGAAAGATATAGGAGTAGCTGAAATGATTCTTGGAATAATAATCATAAAAACAAAAGATGGGTTATCCATTACCCAGTCTCATTACATTGTGAAAATTTTGAAAAGGTTCAATCTATTCGATTGTAAACCTATGTCTACTCCGTTTGATCCAAATATGCAGTTATACACTAATATTGGAAGAGCTATAGAGCAATTGGTATATGCTAGAGTAATTGGAAGTTTGATGTTGCAATGACATGCAAACGACCAGATATTGCCTATGCTGTTGGAAAAATGGGTAGATATACTAGTAACCCTAGTCATATACATTGGAATACAATACACAGAATTTTAAAGTATCTAAATGGTACCATAAACTATGGTATACATTACAACGGCTATCCGAGCGTAATAGAAGGATACATAGATGCTTATTGGAACACTGGAAGTGAAGATAATAAATCAACTTGTGGATAGGTATTCACTCTTTGGGGGGGGGGGGGGAGCAATATCCTGGGACTTAAAGAAACAAACATGTATTGCTTATTCAACCATGGTTGTTGTGTTTATAGCACTGGCTTCTGGTAGTAAAGAAGCGGAATGGTTAAGGAATCTATTATTAGAAATTCCTGTGTGGCCAAAACCTGTGCTACTGATATCTGTGCATTTTGGTAGTCAATCTACATTATCACATGCATACAACCAAGTTTATAATGGTAAATCTAGACATAATGGTCTAAGGCACAGTTTGGTTAGGCAAATGCTCATTAAGGGTGTAAATACCATAGATTTTGTGTGATCTAGCCAAAATTTGGCGGATCCATTTACTAAAGGACTTGCAAGGAACTTAGTGATAAAAACATCACAGGGAATGAGTTTAAAGCCTATACAGTACAATTTCCAATGCAGGAAACTCAACTCAACATAATAAAGAAATTTGTTAACTTGAGTTCAAAAAGCATAAGTACTTCATATATTTGCCGTTGGAAGCACTATAATATTTAGTCTGAAAAACTAAGTATTATCGTACATTCCGAGGAAAAGTGCTTGGTACTTATAATGACTAAGAGAGGATGTTCTGCTTAGAACTTAATAGGTTTATAACAGCTATATTGTTGAGGTGCGTGCTATAAGGCACTTCTGATAAACCTAAACGAATGCAGCGAAGGTGTTGCCGCCTTCTATGGGATTTTGGCTTGATCTCTAAGGGAATTTCATTAAAGAAGATACTGACCCAAGTCCAATCCATGGGTCGAGCATACATACTATCTGGATAACATAAAAATGAGTGTTTGATAATCACATCCAGTAGATCACATAGGATCGATGGCTTAATTCTTAGTCAACCACTCCATCTTGATATACTTAGATGGTTTTTCACTACGTATTGATTCAAGTCTATAAGATATCTATACTTATGCACAAATTTTCCTGCATTTAAATGACAAGAGGAATTCATTTAAAATTTGGTGAAGGATTTATTGGAGGAAATTTGAAATAAAGGAAAGCACAAAGGGGGCAAAAATCTTTAGTCCCGCATCATGAAATGTGCTTTGGTTTGCCACTATATATGTAAATGCATTACATATGATATCAAAAGAAAGAAGAAAAGGAAGAGATGAAACAAGAGCATGACCATGGCATGATGAACATTAATATTTAAGGTCAAAAGATGGGCCTTAGGCCTTGGGGCTCTTAGGGTCTCGTGATCAATTGGGCCTCAGAATGCTAATGGGCTTGCATAGATCCGTTACATTTTTGCACGCGCAGAATTCAAATTTGTAACGCTTCAGACCATTGCAAATGAATGGACACACCTGTTTATTTAAAATTGCTTTGCTTTTGAACTATTGCAAATCAATGGGTGCGACTGCTTGGATTCATACAGTCATAACCGTTGGAAAACAGTTGCATCTCTTTGTTTCCTATAAATTGACTGCCTCGAATTCAGTTTTCTACAACTCAAAATTCTATCTTCTCCTTCCTTTGTTTTTCTGCCATTAAAATATCTTGAGACTCTGCCAAGTTCTTGAGTAAATTAAACAAGTTATATTTCTGCAGGATATAACTCCATTATCTTGTCACTGCAGTGATCAATTCCAATATAGCGAATCGCTATGTTTGTGCAAACACGCCGATTAACGATATTTGATATCTTCACTGTTGTATCATCGAACATATTTACCATTGCTCATGCATAGAAATAAGAGGGAAAATGCTGTTTTAGGATAGCGATCACTACATCATGCCTCTGAGATTTTTGTTTTTCAAAGATTAGAAGATCCAGCGACGAATTCGGGAACCAACAATCTAAAACAGTATTACTGCAATGGCTCCTCACAGTCTCAAAGAGTTCATCGCTATTTTTGACAAATTAGAGCGCTTTGATGGTGTCAATTTCCTACCTGGCAGAAGAAGAGGCATTTGTTATTAGCGGGTATGAAAGTTGTTTATGTTTTGACTACGCCAAAACCAGCGGAGACAGAAGATGAAATCTATTTGATGCTAAAATAGAAACAGTTAGGTCTGATAGGGGTGGTTAATATCAATTTCCTTAATATTGTAAATCAGTAGGAATTATACATGAGACATCTATTGCTTACACTCCACAACAAAATGGAGTGAATAAAAGGAAAAATAGAACTCTAACCGAGATGGTAAATGCAACGTTGTGTAATTCCGAACGTAACACTAGTTTTTGAGGAGAAGCTTTACTTATCATGTGTTATATTCTAAATAGAATACCTCATAAGAAAAGTAAAGTAACTCATTATGAACTTTGGAAGAAACGGAAATCAAATCTTGATTATTATCAATTCTGGGGTTGTAGAGTGGTTGTTCGATTACCTGAACAAAAATCAGGAAATTAGGAAAAAACGCTATCGAGTGCATATTCTTAGGGTATGCTCAACATAGCAAAGGATATAGATTTCTAGTAATAGAAACTAATAGATCTATTGATGTAAATACAGTAATGGAATCAACGGATGTAGTGTTTTATGAGATTAGATTTACATCTATTCAAAATAAATAGATTCATGAAACGGTGGAGGTAAATGCACCTATTGGTGAAATGGTGGAGGTTAATGAACCAACTATTGAATCTATAGAAAACACTGATGAAAATATCGACGAAAGTGGTGATTCTCTTAGGGGAAGTAAATGAAGAAGGATAGAGAAATCCTTTAGACCAGATTTCATCATATATTTGGTTGAAGGATTAAGAAATAACGTAGACATTCAATTAATGATATCTACAAATGTAGAATCTGACCCTTTAACATATGTCGAGGCAATGAAATCTCAAGATTCATCATTTTGGCAAGAAGCTTTAAATGATGAAATGGATTTTATTATGGGAAATAAAACATGGAAACAAGTCGTTTTATCTCCTTGTTCTTAACCAATAGGATGTAAGTGGATATTTAAGAAAAAGTTAAAAGTAGATGGCACAATCGAAAATTTTAAAACTTGAATACTTGCCAAAGGATTCACACAGAAAGAAGGAATATATTATTTTAATACATATTCCCTAGTTGCTAGAATTTCAACTATTAGGACTTTAATTGCATTAGCTTCTATCTATAATTTTAAAATTCATCAAATAGACGTCAAGACACCATTTTTAAATGGCGTCCTTAGGAAGAGATATATATGTCTCAACCGGAAGGTCTTATGATGCCTGGACAAGAACGTAAAGTTTGTAAACTCATTAAATCACTTTACGGTCTTAAACAAGCACCAAAGCAATGGCATGAAAATTTTGATAAAACTATTAACTAATGGATTTAGTATTTTTGAATCTGACAAATGTGTCTATAGCATGTTTCATTCAGGTAAAGGTGTAATTATATGTGTTTATGTTGATGATATGCTTATATTTGGAATGGATACTTAAAGGTTTGAAGAAACTAAAAGATATCAATCTTCATATTTTGACATGTAAGATATGGGAGTAGCTGAAATGATTCTTGGAATAAGAATCATGAAAAAAGAAGTGTTATCAATTACCGAATCTCATTACATTGAGAAAATTCTAAAAAGGTTTAATCTATTCGATTATAAGACTACATCTACTCCGTTTAATTCAAATTTGCAGTTATACACTAATACTGGAAGAGCTATAGAGCAATTGGAATATGTTAGAGTTATTGGAAGTTTGATGTACGCAGTTACATGCACACGGCCAGATATTGCCTATGTTGTTGGCAAAATGAGTAGATATACTAGTAAACCTAGTCATATCCATTGGAATGCAATACATAAGATTATAAAGTATCTAAAAGGTACCATAAACTATGGTATACATTACAATGGTTATCCGAGTGTAATAGAAGGATACACAGATGCTAGTTGGAACAGTGGAAGTGAAGATAATAAATGAACTAGTGGAAGGATATTCACTCTTGGTAGGGGAGCATTATCCTGGGCCTCAAAGAAACACATGTGTATTGCTGATTCAACCATGGCTGTTGAGTTTATAGCACTGGCTTCTGGTATTGAAGAAGCAGAATGGTTAAGGAAACTATTATTAGAAATTCCTACATGGCCAAAACCTATGCCACCAATATTTATGCATTATGATCATTAATCTACATTATCACAGGAATACAACCGAGTTTATAATGGTAAATCTAGATACATTGGCCTAAGGCATAGTTTGGTTAGGGAAATGCTCACTGAAGGGGTAATTACCATAAATTTTGTGAGATCTAGCCATAATTTGGCAGATCCATTTACTAATGTACTTACAAGGAACTTAGTGATAAAAATATCACACGGAATGGGTTTAAAGCCTATACAATCCAATCGGCAATGAAGGAAACATAACTCAACATAATAAAGAAATTTGTTAACTTGAGTTCAAAGAGAAAAAGTACTTCATATGTTTGCGGTTGGAAGCACTATAATATTTAGTCTGAAAAACTAAGTATTATCATACATTCCAAGGAAAAGTGCTTGGTACTTATAATGAATAAATGAGGATGTTCTGCTTTGAACTTAATAGCTTTATAACAGATATACTGTTGAGGTGTGTGTTGTATGGCACTTCTGATAAACCTACCTATATGAATCCAACGAAGGTGGTGCCGCCTTTGGCAAGATTTTGGCTTGATCTCTAAGAGCATTTCATGAAAGAAAATACTGACCCTAGGCTAATCCACGGGTCGAGCATACATACTATCTGGATAAAATGAAAACGAGTGTGTGATAATCACATCCGGTAGATCACATAGGATCGATGGTTCAATGATTAGTCAACCACTCCATCCTAATATACTTTGATGGGTTTTCACTGCGTATAGATTCATGTCTGTAAGACATCTATACTTATGCACAAATTTTCCTACATATAAATGACAGGAGGAATTCATTTAAAATTTGGTGGAGGACTGTCGGAGGAAAATTTAAATAAAGGAAAGCGCAAAGGAGGCAAAAATCTTTAGTCCCACATCATGAAATGCGCTTTGGTTTGCCACTATATGTAAATGCATTACGTATGATACCAAATGAAAGAAGAAAAGGAAGAGATGAAACAAGAGCTAGCATGACCATGGCATGATGAACATTAACATTTAAGGTCAAAATATGGGCCTTAGGGTCTCGTGATCAATTGAGCCTCAGAATGCTAATGGGCTTGCGCAGATTCGTTACATTTTTGCGTGTGCAGAATTCAAATTCGTAACGCTTTGGAGCCGTTGCAAACGAATGGACATGCCTGTTCATTTAAATTAGCAATGCTTCTGAACTATTGCAAACTAATGGGTGCGACTGTTTGAATCCAAACAGCTGTAACCGTTGGAAAATGGTTGCATCTCTTTGTTCCATATAAGTATGATGCCCAGAATTCTGCTTTCTACACCTCGAAATTTTATCTTCTCCTTCCACTGTTTTTCTGCCATTAAAATATCTCGAGACTCTGCCAAATTCTTGAGTAAATTAAACGAGTTATAGTTCTGCAGGCTATAACTCTATCATCTTCTCACTGAAGTGATCAACTCCAAGATAGTGAATCGTCATGTCTATGCAAACACGCCAATTAAAGATATTCAACATCTGCTCCGTTGTATCTTCGAACATATTTGCCATTACTCGTACATAGATATAAGAAGGAAAATACTTTTTTAGGATAGCGATCACCACATCGTGTCTCAGAGATTTGTGTTTTTCAAAGATTAGAAGATCCAGAGACGAATTCGAAAACCAGCGGTCTAAAACAGTATTACTATAATGGCTCCTCACAGAGCCAAAGAGTTTGCCGTTGATTTCGCAAAATTAGAGCCCTTTGATGGTGTCAATTTCCTATGCTGGCAGAAGAAGTTGCATTTCTTATTGGCAGGTTTGAAAGTTGTTTAGGTTTTGACTACGCCAAAAACAGCGGAGAGAGAAGATGAAACCTGTGTGATGCTAAAATAAAAACACTTAGATCTGATAAGGATGATGAATATCAATTTCCTAAATATTGTGAATATGCAGGAATTATAAATGAGACGTCTATTTCTTACACTCCAAAACAAAATGGAGTGGGTGAAAGGAAAAATAGAACTCTTACCGAAATGGTAAATGCAATGTTGTGTAATTCCGGACTTAACACTAGTTTCTGGGGAGAAGCTTTACTTAACGCGTGTTATATTCGAAATAGATTACCTCATAAGAAAAGTAAAGTTACTCCTTATGAACTTTGGAAGAAACGGAAATCAAATCTTGATCATTATCGAGTCTGGGGTCATAGAGCGATTGTTCAATTACCTAAACAAAAAATCAGGAAATTAGGACAAAAGGCTATCGAGTGCATATTCTTACGATATGCTCAACATAGCAAAGGATATAGGTTTCTAGTAATAGAACCTAATAGCTCTATTGATGTAAATATAGTAATAGAATCAAGGGACATAGTGTTTTATGAGAATAGATTTACATCTATTCAAAATAATCCGATTCATGAAACGTTGGAGGTAAATGCACCTGTTGGTGAAATGGTGGAGATTAATGAACCAACTATTGAACCTATAGAAAACACTGATGAAAGTATCGACGAAAACGGTGATTCTCTTAGAAGAAGTAAACGAAGAAGGATAGAGAAATCCTTTGGACTAGATTTCGTCATATATTTGGTTGAGGGATCTAGAAATAATGGAGAGCATCAATTAATGATATCTACAGTTATAGAATCTGGCCCATTAAAATATGCTGAGGCAATGAAATCTCAAGATTCATCATTTTGGAAAGAAGCCATAAATGATGAAATGGATTCTATTATGGGAAATAAAACATGGAAACTAGTAGATTTACCTCCTAGGTCTAAACCAATAGGATGTAAGTGGATATTTAAGAAAAAGTTAAAAGCGGATGGCACAATTGAAAATTTTAAAGCTAGATTTGTTGCCAATGGATTCACACAGAAAGAAGGAATAGATTAGTTTGATACATATGTCCCAGTAGCTGGAATTTCAACCATTAGGACTTTAATTGCATTAGCTTCTATCTATATTTTGAAATTTATCAAATAGACGTCAAGACACCATTTTTAAATGGTGAAATTTACGAAGAGATATATATGTCTTAACTGGAAGGTTTTGTGATGCATGGACAAGAACGTAAAGTATGTAAACTTATTAAATCACTTTACGGTCTTGAACAAGCACCAAAGCAATGGCATGAAAATTTTGATGAAACTATTATTTCTAATGGATGTAGGATTTTTGAATCTGACAAACATGTCTATTGCAAGTTTGATTCAGGTAAAGGTGTAATTATATGCCTTTATGTGGATGATATGCTTATATTTGGAACAGATACTTCAATTATTGAAGAAACTAAAAAATATTTATCTTCTGGTTTTTACATGAAAGATATGGGAGTAGCTGAAATGATTCTTGGAATAACAGTCATGAAAACAAAAGATGGGTTATCAATCACCCAGTCTCATTACATTGAGAAAATTCTGAAAAGGTTCAATCTATTTAATTGTAAACCTATGTCTACTCTGTTTGTTCCAAATATGCAGTTATACACTAATACTGGAAGAGCTATAGAGCAATTGGAATATGCTAGAGTTATTGGAAGTTAGTAGAACAATTGAAAATCATAAGCTTAAGGCAAAAGTCAAAATTCTGGACCTAGAAAAAGCTAGTTTACAAACTAAGTTAGATGATATTACTCAAAATGTTTCTAACTTCAAAAAAGGTCAAGAAAATTTGACAAAAATCATTGAAAGTTCACAACCTACATCAAATAAACAAGGTTTGGGATATAAGAAGCAAGAAACCAATCATAGAAATAGTACTAGATATGCTTTTATATACAATAAGAATATCACTACTAGTACTAATGTACATCCAAGACCCAATTATTATAGAAATTCAAATACTTCTATGACTCGGTATTTATAATAAATATAGAAGTATGAAAAGGAATATCACTAGAGATTACTTAAGTATTTGGGTTCCTGTAAATTGGAAAAACAGAGAAAAATATATCGATGATTATTTTGATTCAGTAGTGAATAATGAAAATTTTATCTTTAAAGTTTCATTAAACCCACTTGGGTATGGTTACCTTCCATCTAACCCATGGACCCAAACAAAGCAAGTGGGTACCAAAACTATATTTTTTTTTGCAGGTACGCCACAACAAAGAGGAGGTTATTGGGTATCTCTAAATATCTTTGAAATTCATATGATTCAATATCTCGTAAAGGTGCTATAATTATTTGTATTCTCTACTGTTCTCAATTACTGTGCTTATTATGGATTTTTTTTAGTTGATGACAAAGGGGGAGAAATATTTTCTCTTATGATACATATAATTCATGTTACATATATTATCATTTAAAATTATGTGCTTAACATGGTAATAATGTATGTGTGCTAATGTTTGTTAATACAGGAATCAAAAGGTAAGATTATTTATATTATGAACTAACAAATGTTGCAGAAATTCTGGGGGAGCTTTATATTTAGAGAGAGAAAATCCAAGGTGTTGTCATCAATCAAAATGGGGGAGAATGTTGAGAACAAGATTTTGATCGATGCCAACGTATAAAGTTGCAATGAAGATCATTTAATAGAGATAAGGTTATATATATATACACACATTGAGTTGTGTTAGAAATATGTTAAAATCTATCCTTAAAGTATAACATGAATGCATAAAAAGTTATATCATATCTTCATTGCTGAAATCTGCATATTTGAGAAATTGAAAAGTCACAGAAAAATCCCAAACGGTCCAGGCTTCGACCGGGAAAAAGCGCAGAGTGATCTAGACTGTGGACCGAGGTCCTCTGGTCCACAGCTATAAACAGGTCGACCGGTCCAAATGTGGGCGGTCGACCGTTCAGTGTATTTTTGCACATAACGGCTATTTTTCTAGAAGTTTTAATTTTAATTAAATTCAACTAGTCGACCGGTGATTTTTAACCTGTCGACTGTTTTTAAACAACAAGCTTTTTATGAAAGGTTGTTTCTATTTGTGAAGAGATTTCTATTCAATAATTAAAGGAAATGGACATAACTTTTTATAGAAACTCTTCATGAAGAATTACTACCTTTCTACTATTATATAAACAACTTCAAACCTGTTTTACAATAACCGAATCATATTATATTCTCTCTAATTTCTGAATTGCATTTTCATACTCTTTGCAAAACAAAAGCTCCCCAAGTTTAAATACTTGTTGAATCCTTGAATCAATTTGATATCATTTGATTCAACAAGCATTCTACTTCCTTAAATCTACGCATTCAAAGTATATACTCGAGGATCAGATTATAAGAAGATTGTACTCAAACAGTTGACTATCCGTGTTGAATCAAAAACACAAAGCAGAAGTCAAAACCATTGTATTAGTTGAAGTCCTGTGTGTGATCAGGCAAGTGTTGAAGTCCTCAGTGTTGTTAGAGGCAAGTATTGAAGTCCTCGTGTTGTTAGAGGCGTGAAATCACGTTCGGCTGCTCGGGTGTTGTATACCTGTTCCTCTGGGTGAAGTGAGGAGACTGTTGGTGAAATTCCAGAAGGAAGTCTGGGACTGGACGTAGGACGGTGCTCCGAACCAGTATAAAAATATCTGGTGTGATTTTTCTATTTTTACTGCATTTACTATTATATAGTTCTCTGATAAGCTATTACTTCGTACTTGAATATTGTTCGTCATATTACACGATCCTTGTGAGTATATTATACTAGCACGTACACGCACGCATTTTCATATGCGTCCCACAAGCAAGGGATTTGGAGAAGACGGTTCTCGAAGAAGCACACCATTCTAAGCTGACCGTACACCCAGGTGGAGATAAGATGTATAAAGACATAAAAAGGGTTTTCTTTTGGAATGGCATGAAGAGGGATGTAGCTGAGTTTGTCGCTAAGTGCTTGATATGCCAGCAAGTCAAAGCGGAGAAGAAGAAGCCTGGTGGTCTGCTTCATCCTCTAGAGGTCCCACAGTGGAAATGGGATAGCATTTCGATGGACTTTGTTGATGGGTTGCCTAGGTCAAGAAGGGGCAATACCAGTATTTGGGTCATAGTGGACAGGCTCACTAAAAGCTCTCACTTAATACTTGTTAAGAGTAGAAGGATTGCCTCATCCTTAGTATCCATTTATCTTAAAGAGATAGTTCGACTGCATGGGATACCCTCCATCATAGTGAGTGATCAAGATCCTATCTTTATGAGTGAGTTTTGGAAGAGTTTGCAAGAGGCTGTAGGCACACAACTATGCTTGAGCATGGCCTATCACCCCCAAACCGATGGTCAGACGGAAAGGGTGAACCGAGTATTGGAAGACCTCTTGAGATTGTGCATTCTTGACTTTGGAGGAACATGGGAGAATCATCTTCCTTTGGTGGGATTCGCTTACAACAATAGCTACCAAGCCACCATAGGCATGGCACCCTTCGAGGCTTTATATGTAAGACCATGTCGATCACCAACTTGTTGGTGGGAGTCTACAGACAAGCTCGTACTTGGGCCAGACATGATTAGAGAAACTTCAGAAAAAGTGGACTTGATAAGAACGCGGATGAAGACTGCGCAAGATAGACAGAAATCCTACGCAGACAAAAGAAGGACCGACCTTGAGTTTGAGGTTAGAGATAGGGTGTTCCTTAAAGTATCTCCTTTAAGGGATGTCATTCGCTTTGGGTCCGTAGGAAAGTTGGCACCAAGATTTGTAGGACCATTTCCTATCATTGAAAGGATTGGGACAATGGCTTACAAAGTAGAGCTACCCGAAAGACTGGCTGGAGTTCATAATGTTTTTCATGTTTCTCAACTACGAAAGTGGTTACATCACTCTGCGGAAGTTGTGGAGCCGAGTATATTAGAGGAAGTAGAAGTGGAACAAGAAGCGACCGTGAGAAGAGTTCCAACTCGTATCTTGGGTACGAAAGTCGAAAAGCTACGCAACCGTGAAGTCAAGCTTGTTAAAGTTCAATGGGGTGACACTGAGGAAGACGCAACTTGGGAAATTGAGAGAAAAATACGTGCATTCTACCCTTTTCTTTTTTAGGGTACCTCCTTGATCTCTTTTTCCATAAGTTTATACATGCTTATATCTATCTTCTTAAGTATATCTCCTCGATCCTTAGATAGAAACTGATGGATGCAAACATGTAATTGAAACATGTTATGATTGATGGTTGCAAGTGGTTGCTAGTGGTTGCATATACACACATTAGGTGTTATATCATCTCAGTCACTTTCATATTGTATATGCATATAGGTATTTGTATATGGATTAAAACTTGGAATGTTATCATATGGACGTTGCATTTTGTATGGATGATTGTGCACTCATATAGAAAGTATGATTAGGAATAATTGCACGCATAGTGGACTCATGGCACTAAAATAATCTGCCTTTAGGAGGTTAACTGAATTAGCAGTCCTCCTGATTTTTCATTAGATAAGGAAATATACACACACTATGTATACAATCATGAAAGCATTAGAAATCTTTTAAGGACAATGGATGCTGGTGTTTGATGGTTGAGTAGATGGATGATTGGATGGTAGGATATACATTCTTCGTGACTTAAAGATTTCGGGGACGAAATCCTTTAAGGAAGGGAGAATGTAACACCCTGTATTTTCTGTGTTTATTAAAGTAACGAATTAAAGAATACTTAATTGTAAAAGTGAGAATTAAGGGAAACGGGTCACGCCATTGCGTTCATCTTGGAATTCTTCTTGAGATAGAGTCCGAGTTTGCGTGAATCAGACTCCGTATGAAGAAGTAATGGAGTTAAGAAGATTTCATGATTAAACAGAAAATTATATAATTAAATAATTTAATAAACAAGACAGTTCGAATTTTGAAAATCGCGCAAATCAGCTGGGCGGGAAAAATCCCGCCCATAGGGGTTGACTCCCCCTGGGGGGTCGACATAAGTGTCGACCCCCCAAGAGGGGTGTCGACTAGGGTGTCGACCCCCCTATAGGGGTCGAACCCCTCACTCAGATCCAAAAGTGACGATTTTCTGACTTGCTGCTGAGTCACTAGGGCATAGGTGGCAATTTCTGGATAACTCTATCTAGTCTGGACGAATGTGATCGCTCCTAGGATGATCTAACGGCTCACATAAGTTTAAACCTCTATAAAAGCAGCCCTAGTCCTTAACCCTAAATCACACAATTTCATTCCAAGGAGCCACCATGCTGTCCATAATCGACCTAGCCTAGCCACCATTTCTTCTCAAACTGGAAAGCAAGTTAGAAGCTACGAATCTAATCTAAATTTGAGAATCGATAGTCTACGTCAAGGGATTGCTTTTCAGTTTCAGAAAACAGATCCTAGAAAACAAGACTTTCTTTTGTTTGTAAGTCCTGTTATTATTTAGATGTGAACAATTAAAAGTTATGATTTGTAATAAAGTGAAAACTAGAGTTGTGCCTAAGTTGTAAGATAATGGTGATGCTGATTCATGTCTATTCTTGTAACGATTATATCATATGCCTATGAGACTATTGTGGTTTATTGGACTTATTATGTTGTATGTTAATTTAATCGTGTATTATATAAATTTGGTGACTCTTTCACGTTATGCTACATGTAAGTTTATAGGCTAAGTCATATATATGTTCAGATCTACACTCTCGTATGTTAGATCTATGATTATTGGATCCAAAATACAATTTCACATCTACATGTCTAATTGGATTTGTGTAATTCTATGTAAGTCCTCATTTATATGATTAAGATTCATATTAATTGGATCCAAATTACAAGTTTACATTTATATGCCTAGTTGGATTTGCGTAATTTCATATGCTTAAGATTCATATTAATTGGATCCAAATTACAAGTTTACATTTACATGTCTAGTTGGATTTGTGTAATTTCATGTGCTTAAGATTCATGTTAATCGGATCCAAAAATGCAAGTTCATTGTTTTATGCCAAACTTATATGACACATGTTTAGTTAGATCCTTATTATTTTATGTTGTAGGAATGGTACATGCTCCTTTCTTTCCCCTTTTGTATATAAGTTAGGCTAAGTTGCGAGCCTGATATTCTATGTGAATTTTGCGAACGCATAACGGGGGGTAATGTTGGGAAAAAACTTACATTTCAAATTATTGGCATAGTTTGGTCCATAATCATATAAATGACTAGTGGCATAAATTGGTATAATTTATATACATAAAAATTATGAACATGATCTAGTGGATAAATGGGGCATGACTTGAATGGCAATAATTGTGGATAATTTACATATACACACACACACACACACACACACATATATATATATATATATATATATATATATATATATATAAAGAGAAAATATGTAAATTAAGTAAAAGACGAATATGCCTAACCCAAGGTTAGATTGAGTTATGGTGTAAGAATGCCCGGAACCGCCCGATACATCTAGCAACCGTAACAATATAGATCTAATGTGAGAGGCATCAAGCCCAAAAAGAACCCGAAGTTAGATTGAATTGCGGTGTAAGACTTCCCGGAACCGACCGGCATATCCAGCGACCGCAACAATACATGTCTAATGTGAGTGGTTGGTGCTTTAATGAATAAATTAAAGCTAAGATAGGAATGGTACGGTTAAGTTAATTAAGGCAACACTTAACTAATACAACTTGTTAACTAAACTAATGGGTGGGGTTAGGTTAATTTGAGAACACTTAACCATTTTAACATGTTGATTAGGAAACCCTACTAACGGGGACCCATTTTAGCAGTAACCCACATAGATGTATCATGGTACCCTGAACTAAGCAGGGTGGGGCACGATTACTGGGCTGATTATAAGAGGCCAAAACAACGACGGGTGGTGCGTTAGTGTAGGTTCCAATGGAGTGTGGGCATGCACGTACTCCGGAGTGGAAAAAAGCAGGCACTTGGCATCAATAGTTATACACTGTGCATCTTGAATTATGCCGGATTGCCACCATAGGATTTGATACACCCCATGGTGGGACCAACACAGGTATCTACAATCAAGCGGGGCGAATGACACAAGCGGTAAACGTATATGAATAGGAGCTGATTGAAAAAGGGGATCATTTATCTTGAAAACATGGTGCTAGTTGAAACACTTGTAAGTGGGTGCAGAGAAATAGAATGAATGTGATAACATATTCAGTTTTATTACCTTATTTCTAGGGTACTGTCCTAGGTTCAGTTTATTGATGTCATAATCCTTTTTCTCGTTTACATGCTAAATAATCACTGGACTTACCAGACTCATGCCTAACCCATTTTCTTTAGTCTTCTTTTCTTCCATTCCCCCCCAATCCGCAGGGAGGGAATACATCATCTTAGTTCGGACCATTTCCAGCTTGAAGAGAGTAGATGTATTGCTTGGATTCTCTTTCCTTGGGCTATCGCTTTAGATACTCTCTTATTGGGGATTTATGCGGCCTTACTATTATTTTAATGCTTCTTTATGTTTTATTTCAAGACAGAGATTTTGTTGTAATAATCTGGAAGTTGGTTTGAGACAGTTATTGTAATGCTTTAACTGAACCACGTACTTATGAAATAAATTTAGTTTTTCCACTGTTTATATGTCTGTCTTGTAAATTATCTGTATCTTTTACCTATAATGCTCCACCGAAATTAAGGCATTCCCTTTGTGAGTAACCTTAACGAAGGTGGGTGTTTCACTTGGTATCAGAGCTGATGGTTGCCAGATTAGATAAAAAATTTGGAAACTAATTTTCAAAAAGAAGTTTAAAGAAGCATTTTCAAGAAAAAAGTGTTGTTTTTATTTTAAAAGGCATAATCCCCCAAAGCCATATGCACTATCTTTCTATCCTTTGTTTTGAATGTTTTCTTTTTCATTTCAGCATGTCTAGGGGTCTTAACCTTCCAGAGGGCGTACCAGTACCTGGCTGGTTCAGAAGGTACCTAGAGGCTAGGGCTAATGATGCAGGCCCAGCAGATGTTCCTCCTCCCCCAGTTGCAGCTGTTCCTTCTCCTCCTCCTCATGCAAATGCTTTCTCAAAGATATGAAGAGACTTTTGAGCCATGGGTGGAAAGAACTTTAATGAGACTGAGTCATTTGTAGAAGCAAGAAACTGGCTCAAAGAAACCGAGCACTTGTTTGTTATCTTTGAAGTGGACGATAGGCAGAAGATACAGTTGGCCATGTGGTTGCTTAAAGACGAAGCCTCTTATTGGTGGGAAGTTACTAATGCTAAGAGACCAGTTGAAACTTGGGAGGATTTCAGAATGATGTTTGAAATGAAATTCCTCTCACAAGCTGAACGTAGCCTACAGATGGAGAAGTTCTTAGCTCTCAAACAAGGAAGTATGTCGGTCAAGGAATACGTCAACCATTTCAACCAGCTGGCTAGATTCAGACTGGAGTTAGTGAACACTCCCCATAAGAAGGCTCTTCATTTTGATAAAGGGTTGAATGAGCCACTGCACAGTCTAGCCATGTCTTATATACCTATGGGTGCAACTTATGAGAGACTGGTGTACATGGCACTGTTACAGGAGGAGGACAAGGATGGCAAGAAAGAGGCAAAGGTGGAAGTACCTCAAGATAAGAAAGTGGAGGGATCGCAGAATAAAAAGACAGATTCAAAGAAGGGTAGGAAGAACAACAAACCCCATGACAAGAGGAAGTGTAATTTTTGTGGCATTCCTGGATATCTGATTAAGGACTGCAGAAAGAAAAAGAGGAAGATGGGTGGTTGTTTTCACTGTGGTGAGACAAGACACATGGCTAAGGACTGCCCAAGAAAGCAAGGGCAAGGGCAGAGGACTGGATATACTTCTGGAGGGCAGGTTCATGCTCTCATAACACCTCTGCAAGAACGAGGTAGGAATATTTCTGTTGAGAGTTTAGTTTATCTTTTTGATCATCCTGTTCATACACTCTTTGATTCTGGCACATCACACTCTTTTATATCTACTGCTTTAGTTGAATCTCTGCACCTAGACACCAGTATAGTAGAGGATCCCTTGGTTGTTTCAAATCTAATTGGGCGCTCGGCTTATTTTTCAATGATTTGTTTGGATTTGGAAATTTCTATACTAAGCGTTGGGTTTAGATGTAATGCCTATGTTTTGGGCTTCACGGGCTGTGGGTTGATTCTAGGTATGGATTGGTTATCCAGTAATGGTGCCATCCTCGATTGTGAAAAGAGAGTGGTTAGACTTATGACTTGCCTCGGTAACACTCTCGAAATCTCTTGTAATCTCATGAATTCTGTTATTCTTGGCTACCTAGAATCTCTTGATGCATCTGTTGAAAACTTGCAGTCTGTTAGAGTAGTCCGTGAATACTCAGATGTATTTGAAGAGGTGAAGGGCTTACCTCCGAAGCGGGAGATCGACTTCCGCATATACCTTGTTGATAATGCAAAACCAGTAGCTCTACCCATTAGACACATGGCTCCAAGGGAGAGTATAACACCCCGTATTTTCTGTTAACATTATAATAACGAATCAAAGAATAATTAATTTTAAATGTGAGAATCAAAGGGAACGGGTTACACCATTGCGTTCGCCTCGGAATTCTTCTTGAGATAGAGTCCAAGTTTGCGTAAAACGGACATCGTATGAAGGAGATAGGGACGAACAAAGAAAACCAGAAGAGAAGAATATATATTATATATATATATATGCACTGGCGCACTTGGGATTTGCGCCAGTACAAAAATTGCACTGGCGCACCTGCCAAGTGCGCCCAGGTCAGGCTAAAAGCCTGCACAGCTTTCTGGTGTGTTCTGATCCATAATGTGACTCATTGCTGAGTCCTTTCTGACTCCTTGTTGAGTCATTAGGGCTGAGGTGTCACCCTATCCTAATTGAATGGTTGTGGTTAACTCTAGGTTCATCCGATGAGTATAATTAAATTGAAATTCTATATAAACAACCTAATGCTCAACCTAAACACACAAAAATAATCCTAGAACTATCATGCCGTCAATAGAGAACTTGGAATAGCCGTCACCGCTTTCAATTCAGAAACGAGATAAAAGCCTACATCAAAATCAAATTAAAAGTAATCAAATTTAACGATCTACATCAAAGGCGAGCATACCAATTTCAGAATTCAGATTTCAGAAATCAAGAATTCCTTTTTAGTTTGTAAGTTGGTTATTACGTAGATTTAAACGTTCTAATTGAAATCATGACATGTTGTAATTCGAATATATAATGATGCCTATGTATAAGATAAATACAGTTTGATTCTCAAACTACCATTGCGATTGATCATGCCTATATGTTTGTGATGATGAACATAACATATTGTATATTATTGGAATCTGTTATGATTGGGTAAAGAATTTATTATGCCAACTGAATGGTGAAACATGTCATATTATAATTTGGTGGTTACTTGCAAGTTTATGATCTAAATCACATGCTTACATGTTAGATCAACATTCATGTATATTTAGAACTATGTTAAGTTGAATCTATTTATGTTGCAAGATTTGGATTTGTAGCTCTCTTATGTTTTAACACATAAGTTATCATGCTAAGTTGTGATTCGAATATGTTTATAGTATCTCTCTTATGTTTAACACACATAAGTTATCATGCTAAGTTGTGGTTTAAATATGTTTATAGTAGCTTTCTTATGTTTTGACATACATAAGTTAATATGCTAAGCTGTGGTTTAAAATTGTATGTTAAACCTCCATGCTAGACCTATATCAAGTTTACTTGATAATTAGATCCAACTAAGTCACGAGTTCACCTTTACATGACAAGTTTAATTTGTGTAGTTCTATGTAAATTCATATACTATGATTCATGTTAATCGGATCTAAATTTTCAAGTTCATTATCCTATGCAAAATCTATATGTCACATATTTTTATGCTGATAGAATATTTCATGTTCTTTGCTTTTCCCTTTTGTGGTTAAAAGTTAGGCTAAAATATCGAGTCTAACATTCCTTGTAATTTTGCGAACGTACAAACGGGGGATATCGTTGGGGTAAATATGAAATTACATGGAATTGGCATGTTTGGCACATGTCAATGATTCGTGGCATTTAAATGGTTTAATTTTTATATACCAAAGATTATGAATATGATTTAGGGGAAAAGTGGGCCATGACAATAATTGATTTATAATTTACTTATAAGTATGAAGGATAAACATGAAAATTTCATGGCATAGATTTGTTCATAAGATGGTATATTTGATATACCATTTATTGTGAGCATAATCAAAGGATGATTATGGCATGATTAAATTAAAATTAATTTACATAAAGAAATTAGACATATATAGAAAATATGTGAATTTAGAAAAGACGAATATGCCAAACCCGAGGTTAGACTGAGTTGTGGTGTAAACCTGCCCAGAACCGACCGGCATATCCAGTGACCACAACAAGACCTGTCTAATGTGGGTGGTTAGTGCATCAAGCCCAAAAAGAACCCGAGGTTAGACCGAGTTGTGGTGTAAATCTGCCCGGAACCGACCGGCATATCTAGTGACCACAACAAGACCTGTCTAATGTGAGTGGTTGGTGCTTTAATGAATAAATTAAAGCTAAGTCAGGATTGGTAGGGTTAAGTCAATTAGGGAAACACTTAACCGTAATAACATGTTAACTAGACAAGTGGGTGAGGTTAAGTAAATTTAGAACACTTAACCGTAATAACATGTTAACTAGACAAGTGGGTGAGGTTAAGTAAATTTAGAACACTTAACCGTAATAACATGTTAACTAGGCAAGTGGGTGAGGTAGAGTAAATTTAGAACACTTAACCGTAATAACATGTTAATCAGGCAAGTGGGTGAGGTTAAGTAAAATTAGAACATTTAACCGTTACAACATGTTAATTAGACAAGTGGGTGAGGTTAAGTAAATTTAGAACACTTAACCGTTGTAACATGTTAGATGATAGGGTTAAGTTAACTAAGGTAACACTTAACCAAAAATATATAATGACATGTGGTGGGGTTAAGTAATACAAGAGGAAAACACTTAAGCAATTATATAACATGATGTACGGAAAGGGTTAAGTTAACACGAGAGGGCAACACTTAACCAATATAACATGAATTGAGGTAGAGTCAAGTCAACACCAGAAGGAAACACTTAACCAACATGACGTGACGGGTGGATGGGTTAAGTTAACTTGAATTGATTAATGACACTTGACCAGTACAACTTGATAAGCTAATGGGGTTAAGTTAAATGGGAATACTTAACCAATATAACCTGATGACTGAACAGGGTTAAGTTAATAAATCACACTTAACCAATCGAACAAGATAAGCGAGAAAGGTTAAGTTAATAAGAACCACTTAACCAACACGACTTGACGAATAGGAGGTTAAGTACACGTCGGGTTGGTGGGTAATATTAGTAAATATAGGCCTACAAAACTTAACCATTAAATAAACATTCTTGAATCCGTAGGAAGGTTAAATATAGGTCGGGTTTGTGGGTAATATTAGTAAATATAGGCCCATAAAACTTAACCATTATATAAACATGCTTGGATCGATGGGAGGGTTAAGTACATCTTGTGTAGGTGGGTAATATTAGTACATATAGGCCCACAAACTAAACCGTTAAATAAACATGCTTGAATCTATGGGAGGGTTAAGTACATCTCATGTAGGTGGGTAATATTAGTACATATAGGCCCACAAACTTAACCGTTAATAAAACATGCTAGAATCGATGGGAGGGTTAAGTACATCTCGTGTAGGTGGGTAATATTTGTATATATAGGCCCACAAACTTAACCAGCAGGAAACCCTAGTAACGGGGACCATTCCAGCAGTAACCCACATAGATGTATCATGGTACCCTGAAACTAGGCAGGGTGGGGCACGATTACTGGGCTGATTATAAGCGGTCAAAGATAACGGCAGGGGGTACATCAGTGTAGGTTCCGGCGGTTTACGGGCATGCACGTACTCCGGAGTGAGAGAAAGCAGGCAGTGGGTACCAATAGTTTTACACTGTGCATTCTTGAATCGTGTCGGGGATCGCTATGATAAGGATTGATACACCTTATGGTGGGACCAGCACAGGGTAGCTACACGCAAGAGAGGGCCAATTGACACAGACACATGGCAAGCTAACACCGGTAGGGAGCCGATCGATAGGGTAGTAAGGTTACATCTAACATATTCATGGCAATTGGGCTGATTGAGGTGGAATCCTCAAATATAGATGTACACCTGAAGGCTACCACAACTGCGAGGGTTGGGATCGTATTATACAGATTACTAGTTGAGACACTAGTTAGGTGGTGCAGAGATTATAGTAATGGGTGTGATCACATGTTCAACCTATCTTGTCTTACATTAGGGTATTGTCCTATGTTTTGTTACTCCTGTCATGATCCATTTTCCTTGTTTAAATGCTAGTAATCACTGAACTTAACAGACTTATTTTCTGACCCGTTTTCTCTCGTCTTCTTTTCTTTGTCCCCCCCAAGGTAGTCAGGAGGGAATAGCTCTGGTTTGTTTGGACCGTTACTCTTTCCAGGCTTGAAGATTCTTTGACGTGTTGCCTTGGACTCTCTCTTCTACTGCTATGGCTGGCTCATGCTTGATTTAGGGAAATCATTTTATGCTTCTTTTTTTTGTTAAACAAGACAGGATACTTTGGTATTGTAAAACAATCTTTATACAAGCTGTTTATCAATGAAATAAAGTTTTATTTATTTGTCGCTGCTTTAATTATCTGATTTGTAATTTATCTGCATCTTTTACCTATAATGCTCCACCGAAATTAAGGCATTCCCTTTGTGAGTGACCTTAACAGAGGTGGGGTGTTTCACTTGGTATCAGAGCTAAAGGTTACCGGATCAGATAAAAGATTTGAAAAATTATTTTCAAAACGATTTTAAAAGAAGTATTTTCAAAAGAAAAGTTTTGTTTTAAAGGCATATTTCCACAGCCATATGCACTATCTTTTGAGCCTTTGCTTGAATCCTTGTTTCCTTCTTTCTTGAGTCCCCGCGACTCCTGGCTTTCTGGGAGGTAGCCTTATCGTGGCATGGTTCCATCGGCTTGAAGAGAATACGACACCTTTCAAAGGGCAAATAAGTGTCTAACTTCCATCTGTAGCCATAATTTTCTTTCGTTGTAGGATTCTTCGTGCGATGGATGTCGCTTTCGAGAGACATGTCAACGAGTTACACAAGGATGGCAAAGTTGAGAATGAGGGGGTTTGGCTAAGGAGCACAACACAAGGATGAAGAACCCATGGATATGGACTTGGCTCACAAAGGAGGGGAGGAAAGAATAGTAAAACTTAAAACAAGAGGAAGTATCTTTATTTTGGTATAACGGGTCGTATAATTAAGGGCAAGGGCAAGAACAAGGGACAAGATTTTCCGTAAGGCAAGTGAATGCTCTCACCGCCAGCATACTTGAGAGAGAGGCAGTAAGATTTCTATTGAAAAGTTTTTCCTTTTTGATTATCCTGTTAGTACTCCTTCGGATTTTAGCGCTTCACATTCGTATATATCTGCTTCCATAGTTGAGTCTCTGCACCCTAGACATTGTATAGTAGAGGATCTCATTATAGTTGTGACGGCCCGCCCCGCACCAACCGACATTTACTCCAAGGGTGCGCTGTACACATGTCCAGTTAGCACGGAACGGGTCGTCAGAAGGAAAGGGAAGAAGGAAATGAACATACAAAAAACCTGTAGAATGTCTCACAGCGCATAGAACAAAATATAATAATAACATACTTGACATAAAACAGGAGAGACAGTGCATAAGCTGAAAATCAGAACTAAACATCATAGCAGCGGAAATCCAAAATACAGCTTATTACAACTTTCAAACTGTCTCAAAGCAAAAGAAAGATAAAGGAGGTACACTACTAATGCCCAAGTAGCGACCGCCAATGACACAGGGAGAATGTGTGTATATATATATATATCATACGTGGAAGCCACCTGCCCGCCTCCGAATCAGCTACTCGCGCATCACCAGCTAACCTGTCTCTAGTCTGCTCGTGTGAGCACCCAGAGTAATAAGAGGAGACATAAAACTCTGGGTCAGACATAAAGCCTGGTATGAGCGATAAGCATCAAAAGTGAACAATAACAGGTAGACTAAAACATACCTGAACCTGGACCTGCAACCAAAGAGTTAGCACTACATACTGTACAACACTCTAAGGTACCATATCAAACAGTGTAAAGATACGGAGGTGGGGGAGGTGTGCATGTCATAGGGATGGCAAACAATCAAACATAGCATCCATCCTCACATCTCTCACTCAGTGCGTAAAGCATACGATATTCACCACTTCAATCACCCAACATACCTTGCTACGATCACTTTTCCCCATGAAGTCATAAATGGCTTCACTGCACTGATAACGTAGCCACTAATCCTTTGCTATGTCCACTTTGCCCCATGGAGTCACAAGAACCCCACTGCACTGGCTCATAGCCTTACCAATCCTTACTATGTCCACTTTCCCCATGGAGTTATTCACCCCATCTGCGCTGGCTCATAGTCTTACTACGCATCACCTTGCCCCTCAGGTCATAATGACCCTACTGCACTGATAACGTAGTCTTGCTACCATCACCTTGCCCCTAAGGTCATAATGACCCTACTGCACTGATAAGTAGCCCGTCATTCATTTTTAGTGGTGAATCGAAGTTATGAACGTCGACAACTCCTTAGCACACGTCCCACAAAAAAGTCCAACTCATGAAGTCCACTCATTGGTTCCTATCTGGATCCTGAGTCAATACCCTTCATTTGGACTACCTTTGCGTCTCGGGTTATCAGTCTTCATCGGTTCGGTTCGGAGTCCAGTCTTCATCGGTTCCCAGTAGTAAGTCTGTCTCATGTCTCGATACATCTTATTACCACCGGGATGTATAGTCAGTTTTCAGTGATGACATTCTCTAAGCACTTCATCTCTCAATCTATTCACGTTGGGCACAACTAGTCTTCCATTCTTCCGAAGCCATCCATCTCGATCAAGCCCATACACATTCATCTCCTCACCGTCGATGTTCATCTCTAACTTGGAGATGATTTCCAATAGATTAGGATCGTCCCTCTGGCTAGAACCAATCCGCTCTATCAAAGTGGGTCTGATCGTCAAACTAGCTAGCATAACTGGATCCAATTCGCACTTTGGTCTGAAATCAAACCCCGCGATATACTCCAGTTGCTTCCACTCTAGAAACATTGCCCCTAAGCTGGCATGTCTCCTACTCAAGGAATCGGCTACCACATTACCTTTCCCAGGTGTATATGCGATATCAAAATCATACGAAGCCAAGAACTCTAACCATCTCTGCTGACGGAGATTCAGATCTTTCTGAGAGAAGAGATACTTTAACGATTTATGATTGGTAAACAACTCAAATCGTTCTCCCAAGAGATAGTGTCTCCACATCTTCAGCGCAAATACAATCGCTGCCAATTCCAAATCATGGATAGGATACTTCTTCTCATGCGGCTTTAGCTGTCGACTAGCATAAGCTACAACCCTACCTTCTTGCATCAATACAGCACCCAGTCCGGTACCACAAGCATTCGTGTATACCGTCATCTCTTCATTCCCTTTAGGAATGACTAACACTGGCGCATGCGTCAACTTCTCCTTTAGACTCTTGAAGGCATCCTCACACACTCCGTCCCTGACGAAGGACTGATTCTTCTTAGTCAACTGAGTCAACGGTGCTGCTATCTTGGAGAAGTCCTGGATAAACTTACGATAATATCCAGCTAATCCCAAGAAACTTCTTACATCTGTAGCATTCTTGGGCGTAGGCCAATCCTGTACCGTAGCCACCTTCGCAAGGTCCACGGCAATACCACTCTCGGAAACAACATGACCCAAGAATCTCACTTCCCTTCTCCAAAAATGACACTTAGAGAATTTCGCTTTCAATTGGTGTTTCCTCAACACCTCCATCACTATCCTCAAGTGTCCCTTGTGTTCCTCCTCTGTCCTTGAATAAACAAGGATATCATCCACGAACACAAGAACAAACTTATTCAATTGATCTCTGAATACTCGATTCATAAGATCCACAAAATAGGCTGGTGCATTGGTCAACCCAAACGGCATGACCAACCACTCATAAAATCCAGACGGCGTCCTAAATGCCGTTTTCGGAACACTCTCATCCACTACTCGAAGCTGATGAAATCCTCTCGCGAGGTCCAACTGGGAGAACACTCTTGCTCCTTCCAGTTGATCAAACAAATCATCTATCCGCGGTAGAGGATACTTATTCTTCCTCGTTACCTTATTCAACTCGCGATAGTCCACACACAAACGAAGGGAACCGTCTGCCTTAGTGGCAAACACAACTGGTGCTCCCCACTCGGAGACACTCCTTCTAATAAATCCCTTCTTCAAAAGATTGCTGACTTGCACCCCGAGCTCTCGCTGCTCCCTTGGTGCCATACGACAAAGTGGCATCACTATAGGTCTGGCATCTTTCACTAAATCAATACGGAACTCAATCTCTCGGTGTGGTGGAAGCCCGGTCACCTCCTCGAAGACGTCCGGATACTGGCCAACCACGGGCACATCTGACAACTCATCCTGCGGGATGTCGAGGGAATTTACAAAACTAGCCATAACCCCATCACTAGGTAGACTACCAAACACTACCCTCCGCCCATCATCCGCCCTCACTGTCACCAAAAAGCCCTCACAGTCTACCACCACCCCGTATCTTTGGAGCCAATCGACTCCCAATATAATGCCATACCCAGTAAAGCCCAAAACAAAGCAATCACATACAAACATACATCCATGACTCGATAAGACCAAATTCCTGCAAATCATACTAAGGCTAGTCGAACCACCAATCGGGTTCGTCACAACCAATGGTCTATCGACTATCTCGGGTTCCAGTCCCAACCTATCTACCAGGTCACTAGATATGAAGGAACGGGAAGCCCCAGTATCAAACAAAACTCGAACTGGTACATCATAAATAGAAAGCATACCTTGAATAACAACATTCTTTCCTTTCTCCGCCGCAGTTGGGGCATTCGACGAAGAAGGAACAACATCAATAGCATATGCTTTCACAATCTGCTTCTCCTTAAGAGGTTGCGGACACTTATCCTTCTGATGTCCCACTTGACCACAGTTGTAGCACTTCATTTCCGCTGGCTTGGCCCGACATTCTTTAGCATAATGGCCCTTCTTTCCACAGCTGAAGCACTCAACATCCTTCTTGCTCTTTTTCTGACCACCTTTAGATTGGTCCTTCTTCCTCTTATTCTGAGAGTTATTCTTGCCTCCACCGCCTGCTTGCGGCTTTGGCCCTTCTGCAGATGCAGACTCAGTCTTTGACTTAGGGTAAAGGCTCTCTGATCTCAAAGCTTTCCCCACAATCGATTCAAAAGTCTCATCGATGTGGTTGATAAGCCTTTCCCCCAAGTACCCATCCAAACCAGTAATGAACTTCTCATTCTTCTTTTCAGGAGTATCAATGAGAGACAGTCCATACTTCGACAAAGTGTCGAACTCAGCAATATAGTCAGAAACTGCCCTTCCGTTCTGCTTGAGTTCCAAGAACCTCTTGAACAATACTGACTTCTGGGCAGCTGGAATGAACTTCTCGCTAAAGCGAGCCTTGAACTGAACCCAAGTAACCTGGTCCTCTGGAGTAGCTGTTCTAATGGCATTCCACCAATTCATCGCTCGCCCTTGCAGCTGACGAGACGCTAGCCTTCTCTTCATCGCATCCTCAAGACCTAAGTCATCAAAAATACGATCACAGCTATCCATCCAATCTTGAACGTCTGTGGCCGACTCCGTTCCGTGGAACGGCTTTCCACCAAGATTAGTGTAATCCTTGCACAACTTGGCAAAATCGACCTTAGGCGCCTGCACTACTGGGCCAACACCAACTCCGGGATTGGGAACTGCCCCTTGCACTTCTCTAAGCATGTCTCTCATGAGGTTAGTAAACATCGCCCTCATGTCAGTGGCATTCCCTTGGTTGGTCCCTCTACCAGCACCCCTCGTGTCTTGGCTCATCGTCAATCTGAAAAAGGGAAATGATTAACGACCCCATAGTGGTGCTAGTGCAGTGCGACTTCATCCTTATACTACTAATAGTATATATTTACATAGCTTTTGAAAACCAAAGTAATCACAAATACGCGCTCTCATATACGTACTAACTCTCCCTAGTGTCTTTCCCTAGGTTAACTACGCAACCTAGAGCTCTGATACCAAGTGTGACGGCCCGCCCCGCACCAACCGACATTTACTCCAAGGGTGCGCTGTACACATGTCCAGTTAGCATGGAACGGGTCATCAGAAGGAAAGGGAAGAAGGAAATGAACATACAAAGAACCTGTAGAATGTCTCACAGCGCATAGAACAAAATATAATAATAACATACTTGACATAAAACAGGAGAGACAGTGCATAAGCTGAAAATCAGAACTAAACATCATAGCAGCGGAAATCCAAAATACAGCTTATTACAACTTTCAAACTGTCTCAAAGCAAAAGAAAGATAAAGGAGGTACACTACTAATGACCAAGTAGCGACCGCCAACGACACAGGGAGAATGTATATATATATATCATACGTGGAAGCCTCCGAATCAGCTACTCGCGCATCACCAGCTAACCTGTCTCTAGTCTGCTCGTGTGAGCACCCAGAGTAATAAGAGGAGACATAAAACTCTGGGTCAGACATAAAGCCTGGTATGAGCGATAAGCATCTAAAGTGAACAATAACAGGTAGACTAAAACATACCTGAACCTGGACCTGCAACCAAAGAGTTAGCACTACATACTGTACAACACTCTAAGGTACCATATCAAACAGTGTAAAGATACGAAGGTGGGGGAGGTGTGCATGTCATAGGGATGGAAAACAATCAAACATAGCATCCATCCTCACATCTCTCACTCAGTGCGTAAAGCATACGATATTCACCACTTCGATCACCCAACATACCTTGCTACGATCACTTTGCCCCATGAAGTCATAAATGGCTTCACTGCACTGATAACGTAGCCACAAATCCTTTGCTATGTCCACTTTGCCCCATGGAGTCACAAGAATCCCACTGCACTGGCTCATAGCCTTACTAATCCTTACTATGTCCACTCTGCCCCATGGAGTCGCAATGACCCCACTGCACTGGCTCATAGTCTTACTCATCCTTACTATGTCCACTCTGCCCCATGGAGTCGCAATGACCCCACTGCACTGGCTCATAGTCTTACTACGCATCACCTTGCCCCTCAGGTCATAATGACCCTACTGCACTGATAACGTAGTCTTGCTACCATCACCTTGCCCCTCAGGTCATAATGACACTACTGCACTGATAAGTAGCCCATCATTCATTCTTAGTGGTGAATCGAAGTTATGAACGTCGACAACTCCTTAGCACACGTCCCGCAGCAAAGTCCAACCATGAAGTGAACTCATCGGTTCCCAACTGGATCCTGAGCTCTAACTTCCCATATTGGACTACCTTTGCATCTTGGGTTATTGGTCAATACTGGGTCGGGTCGGGTTCCTTCTCAAGCCATCGGTTCGGGTCGGGTATCCTCCATCTGTTCAGGTCGGGTCTTCTTCTGGTGCGGTTCGGGTCGGGTGCCACTCCATCGGTTCGGGTCGGGTGCTTCACCTCGGGTCGGGTCGGGTGTCATCTCCCCTCCAGCTCGTGCCTCTGTTCCGATCTGTCTCCTCGTCCTTCACATGCTCCTATCCGATCCGTCCTCATGCCTCCGCTCTGATCCGTCCTCCCTAATCCGATCCGATCCCAGTTCAGTTAGCGTGGCCTTCCTTTTTGCCATTTCCCCCAAGTGTCAGGTTCTGATCCGATCGAATTCCTCGCTCAGTTCAACATATCCGATCCGAGCCCCATATCCGATCCGATCCGAACCCTGCACTGTTTTCTGAAACTGTTCCAGCAAGTGTTTACGCCATTCGACGACGTTTTCGACCATTCTAACTATTGAAATCAATCACAAAGCATTTCATACAGTCATAGCAACATGCATAGTCAACCACAAACATCAAAACATCAACATGATAGGTTAAAATGGATCAAACATACCCAAAACCCCATATTTCCCCTTAAGCATGTTTAGGTGAAACTAATGACACGACTAGCAAAACTTAACCAAATTAACCAAAATTCATATCAGAGGTCTAAAACATCATTTAGGAATTTATGAATATTTTTCCTGAATTTTATCATGTTTAAATTCGCTAAGTAACACTAATCAACCCTAATTAGCCATAATTAGTGCAAAACTATGCAAATCACTCACCTTAGCCACAAATAAACTAAGATCTGAAATAATTCTCTGATTTGATGTGAATCTCACTGCTAAACAGCAGCTCCAATGTTGATTTGGTGTAGATCTTCCTTGATTAGGGGTTGCTAAGCCAAATCCTTGACCAAAAGGAGATTTGGAGGTGATTTAGAGGTTAGAGGCCATTTTTAGGGTTCCTTGGTGATAAGTGGAGGCTAGAAAACTGAAATGGAATGATCCTCTATCTCATTTCAGCCTCCCCATAACCCTAATCCCGAAATGGGTTATGGGCCTACTCACTAATCACTCGATTTGGCCCGGTTAAGCAGTTTTTCACCCTCCAAACCTTATTTCAGCCATATCTCCCAAACGGTAAGTCCGTTTGGCTATTATGACCGCTCTACGGAAAGGTAAACCATCAAACGAATCCAATGGAAGTGGTTTCAGGTCAAAATTCCTTTCCAATCAAAAGTTATGGCCAAAACAGTACCAACTAGGGGCAAAATGGTCATTTAAAAATTGACAAAAAATCATGAACATGGGAAATGACTCTAGTAGATGTTTCCCAAAGTTACATGACCATACGACTTCACATGGGAAAGAAATAAATATTCTACAATCCTATGATGTGTAGAATACGGGTCGTTACAATAGTCTCAAATCCAATTGTTGGTTCGCCTCATTTATCTTTGACTTGTGAGGATCTGAGAATAGCTATATTTATGCTTATGTTTTTGGGCTATGGGTTGATTCTAGGCATCGATTGGTTAGCTAGTAATTGTGAAACAAGGGTAGTTAGACGTTCGACTTGCCTCGGGAATACCCTTGGGATTTCGTATGATCCTAAGTGATCAGTTTGTCTTAGCTACCTATAATCACTTTATTTATCTATTGACGATTTTCGATCTGTTGGAGTAGTCCATGAGTACGCAAGATGTTTTGATTAGGGTAGGGGTTTTCCCCCTAAAACTCGAGACAGACTTCCGCATGTATCTAGATGACACTGCAAAGCCAGTTATGCGATCAACGATAATTCTGGAGCAAGATTGGCGGGGATAGCCAGAGTCGGTAAAGTTCTCAATGGTTTGGTTGTTTTGTTAGTATCATCTCACATAGATCGTCCAAATTCAGAGGAGGTATCCCTTGGGTGCTTGTCTGATATTGGTTTAGGCCTTTGGGGTTTGTTCTTGAGGGATGTCGAGTTCGACTAGGATGGTTTGCGTGAGAAATAAATGGTTGGGGCTGGCACCCTAAGTAAGACTGACCTTAAGAGAGGTAAAAAGTACTAGCAACCTTTAGATTTAGACCCTCAGAATTGTGACATGATAGATAAGCTAAGTAGAAGAGAGACCTCTAATCATATACACTTGGTATCGAGGTTAACATCTGTTTATCTTGGAAAGATAGTTCGACAACATTGGATACCCTGTAGCATGGTAAGTGATCGAGGTCGTATCTTTACTAGTGGGTTTTGGAAATGGAAGTCAAGAAGCTTCGCAATCATGAAGTCAAATTCGTTAAGGTACAGTGGAGTGAAACTCAAGAAGATGCGACTTAGAAGACTAAAGACTAGATACGTGTGTCTTACCCTTTTTGAGGGTATATCCTTGATTCCTCTTTTTCTGTAAAATCTATTTGCATGCTAGTCTTTAGCTTTTAAGTATATCCTCTTGGTCCTATCCTCGATCCTTAGGTAGAAGCCAATGGATGTAAACATGTGTTTGAGACATGTTATGTTTGGTGGATGCAAGTGGTTGCAAGTGTTTGCTAATGGTTGCTCGTGGATGCATATACACACATTAGGCACTAAATCGGCTCAGTCACTTTCATATTGCATATGCATGAGTGAATTTTTATACATATGAATTGAAACTTGATGTGTTATCATATGTATGTTGCATTTGTATGAATGAATGTGCACTCATGTAGAAGTTTTAAAGTACGATTAGGATAATTGCATACATGATGAACTCATGATACTGGCATGATTCGCATTAAGGGGTCAATTAAATCAGCAGACCGCCTGATTTTGCATTTGGGTAAGGACATATACACACACTATGATAATATCTATGAAAAACATTAGAAGCCTTTTTAAGGACAATGGATGCCTGTGATTGAATGATTGAGTAGATGGGTGATTGGATGGTAGGATATAAGTTCTTCTCTACTTGAAGATTTCGGGGACGAAATCCTAAAAGGAGGGGAGAATGTAACGCCCCGTATTTTCTGTTAATGTTATAATAACGAATCAAAGAATAATTAATTTTAAATGCGAGAATCAAGGGAAACGGGTTACGCCATTGCGTTCGTCTCGGAATTCTGCTTGAGATAGAGTCTGAGTTTGCGTAAAACGGACACGGTATGAAGGAGATATGGACGAACAAAGCAAACTAGAAGAGAAGAAAATGTAAATATATAAATGCACTGGCGCACTTGGAAGGTGCGCCAGTACAAAAATTGCACTGGCGCACCTGCTAAGTGCGCCCAGGTCAGGCTGAAAGCCTGCACAGCTTTCTGGTGTGTTCTGATCCATACTGTTACTCATTGCTGAGTCCTTTCTGACTCCTTGTTGAGTCATTAGGGCTGAGGTGTCACCCAATCTGATTGAATGGTTGTGGTTAACTCTAGGTTCATCCGACGGCTATAATTAAATTGAAATTCTATATAAACAACCTAATGCTCAACCTAAACACACAAAAATAATCCTAGAACTATCATGCTATCAAAAGAGAACTTGGAATAGTCGTCACCGCTTTCAATTCAGAAACGAGATAAAAGCCTACATCAAAATCAAATTAAAAGTAATCAAATTTAACGATCTACATCAAAGGCTAGCATACCAATTTCAGAATTCAGATTTCAGAAATCAAGAATTCCTTTTTAGTTTGTAAGTTGGTTATTACGTAGATTTAAACGTTCTAATTGAAATCATGACATGTTGTAATTCGAATAATCATGCCTATATGTTTGTGATGATGAACATGCCATATTGTATATTATTGGAATCTGTTATGATTGGGTAAAGAACTTATTATGCAAACTGGATGGTGAAACATGTCATGTTATAATTTGGTGGTTACTTGCAAGTTTATGATCTAAATCACGTGCTTACATGTTAGATCAACATTCATGTATATTTAGAACTATGTTATGTTGAATCTATTTATGTTGCAAGATTTGGATTTGTAGCTCTCTTATGTTTTAACACATAAGTTATCATGCTAAGTTGTGATTCGAATATGTTTATAGTATCTCTCTTATGTTTAACACACATAAGTTATCATGCTAAGTTGTGGTTTAAATATGTTTATAGTAGCTTTCTTATGTTTTGACATACATAAGTAAATATGCTAAGTTGTGGTTTAAAATTTTATGTTAAACCTCCATGCTAACCTATATCAAGTTTACATGATAATTAGATCCAAATTAGTCAAAAGTTCACGTTTACATGACAAGTTTAATTTGTGTAGTTCTATGTAAATTCATATGCTATGATTCATGTTAATCGGATCTAAATTTGCAAGTTCATTATCCTATGCCAAATCTATATGTCACATATTTTTATGCTGATAGAATATTTCATGTTCTTCGCTTTTCCCTTTTGTGGTTATAAGTTAGGCTAAAATATCGAGTCTATCATTCTTTGTAATTTTGCGGATGTACAGACGGGGGATATCGTTGGGGTAAATATGAAATTATATGTAATTGGCATGTTTGGCACATGCCAATGATTAGTGGCATTTAAATGGTATAATTTTTATATACCAAAGATTATGAATATGATTTAGGGGAAAAGTGGGCCATGACAATAATTGATTTATAATTTACGTATAAGTATGAAGGATAAACATGAAAATTTCATGACATAGATTTGTTCATAAGATGGTATATTTGATATACCCTTTATTGTGAGCATAATTGAAGGATAATTATAGCGTGATTAAATTAAAATTAATTTACATAAAGAAATTAGACATATACAGAAAATATGTGAATTTAGAAAAGACGAATATGCCTAACCCTAGGTTAGACTGGGTTGTGGTGTAAATCTGCCCGGAACCGACCGGCATATCCAATGACCACAACAAGACCTATATAATATGGGTGGTTAGTGCATCAAGCTCAAAAGGAACCCGAGGTTAGACTGAGTTGTGGTGTAAATCTGCTCGGAACTGACCGGCATATCCAGTGACCACAACAAGACCTGTCTAATGTGAGTGGTTGGTGCTTTAATGAATGAATTAAAGCTAAGTCAGGATTGGTAGGGTTAAGTCAATTAGGGAAACACTTAACTGTAATAACATGTTAACTAGACAGGTGGGTGAGGTTAAGTAAATTTAGAACACTTAACTGTAAAAACATGTTAACTAGACAAGTGGGTGAGGTTAAGTAAATTTAGAACACTTAACCTTAATAACATGTTAACAAGACAAGTGGGTAAGGTTAAGTAAATTTAGAACACTTAACCGTAATTACATGTTAACTAGGCAAGTGAGTGAGGTTAAGTAAAATTAGAACACTTAACCGTTACAACATGTTAATTAGACAAGTGGGTGAGGTTAAGTAAATTTAGAACACTTAACCATTGTAACATGTTAATTAAGCAGATGATAGGGTTAAATTAACTAAGGTAACACTTAACCAAAAATATATAATGACATGTGGTGGGGTTAAGTAATACAAGAGGAAAACACTTAACCAATTATACAACATGATGTATGGGAAGGGTTAAGTAAACACGAGAGGGCAACACGTAACCAATATAACATGAATTGAGGTAGGGTCAAGTAAACACCAGAAGGAAACACTTAACCAACATGACGTGACGGGTGGATGGGTTAAGTTAACTTGAATTGATTAATGACACTTGACCAGTACAACTTAATAAGCTAATGGTGTTAAGTTAAATGGGGAATACTTAACCAGTATGACCTGATGACTGAACAGGGTTAAGTTAATAAATCACACTTAACCAATCCAACAAGATAAGCGGGAAAGGTTAAGTTAATAAAAACCACTTAACCAACACGACTTGACGAGTAGGAGGTTAAGTACACGTCGGGTTGGTGGGTAATATTAGTAGATATAGGCCCACAAAACTTAACCATTAAATAAACATTCTTGAATCCGTGGGAAGGTTAAGTACATGTCGGGTTGGTGGGTAATATTAGTAAATATAGGCCCACAAAACTTAACCATTATATAAACTTGCTTGGATCGATGGGAGGGTTAAGTACATATCGTGTAGGTGGGTAATATTAGCACATATAGGCCCACAAACTTAACCGTTATATAAACATGCTTGAATCTATGGGAGGGTTAAGTACATCTCGTGTAGGTGGGTAATATTAGTACATATATGCCCACAAACTTAACCGTTAATAAAATATGCTAGAATCGGTGGGAGGGTTGAGTACATCTCGTGTAGGTGGGTGATATTTGTATATATAGGCCCACAAACTTAACCAGCCAGAAACCGTAGTAACGGAGACCATTTCAGCAGTAACCCACATAGACGTATCATGGTACCGGGAAACTAGGCAGGGTGGGGCATGATTACTGGGCTGATTATAAGCGGTCAAAGATAACGGCAGGGGGTACGTCAGTGTAGGTTCCGACGGTTTACGGGCGTGCACGTACTCCAGAGTGGGAAAAAGCAGGCACTGGGTACCAGTAGTTTTACACTATGCATTCTTGAATCGTGTTGGGGATCGCTATGACAAGGATTGATACACCTTATGGTTGGACCAGCACAGGGTAGCTACACGCAAGAGAGGGCCGATTGACACAGACACATGGCAAGCTAGCACAGGTAGGGAGCCGATCGATAGGGTAGTAAGGGTACATCTAACATATTCATGGCAATTGGGCTGATTGAGGTGGAATCCTCAAATATAGATGTACACATGAAGGCTACCACAAATGAGGGGTTAGGATCGTATTATACAGATTACTAGTTGAGACACTAGTTAGGTGGTGCAGAGATTATAGTAATGGGTGCGATCACATGTTCAACCTATATTGTCTTATATTAGGGTATTGTCCTATGTTCTGTTACTCCTGTCATGATCCCTTTTCCTTTTTTAAATGCTAGTAATCACTGAACTTACCAGACTTATTGTCTGACCAATTTTCTCTCGTCTTCTTTTCTTCCGTCCCTCCTAAGTAGTCAGGGAGGGAATAACTCAGGTTTATTTGGACAATTACTCTTTCCAGGCTTGAAGACTCTTTGGTGTGCTGCCTTGGACTCTCTCTTCTACTGCTATGGCTGGCTCATGCTTGATTTTGGGAAATCATTTTATGCTTCTTTATTTTTGTTAAACAAGACAGGATACTTTGGTATTGTAAAACAATCTTTATACAAGCTGTTTATCAATGAAATAAAGTTTTATTTATTTGCCGCTTCTTTAATTGTCTGTCTTGTAATTTATCTGCATCTTTTACCTATAATGCTCCACCGAGATTAAGGCATTCCCTTTGCAAGTGACCTTAACGGAGGTGGGGTGTTTCAGAGAGGAAAGAGCTTAGCAAGCCAGTTAAAGAGATACTTGAAAGGGGGTTTATAAGGTGGAGTATTTTTGAATGGGGTGCTCCAAAAGTGTTCGCAACCTAAGCGGATGGTTCACTTCGCCTATGTGTTGACTATAGGGAGCTAAACATGCTGACCAAGAAGAATAGGCACCCACTTCCAAGAATAGATGACTTGATTGATCAGCTTGTAGGTGCATCGGTTTTCTCCCAAGTAGATCTAGCTACCGGGTTTCATCGGCTAAGAGTGGCTGAAGACAGCATTATAAGACCGCGTTTAGAACCCCGGATGGTTTCTTCTAATGGCTTGTCATGTTGTATATAACGGTGTTGTATACACAATTATATGATTTTTGTTTGATGATAACAACCAAATAAATATTATTTTAATGTGTTTGAATATAATATTTATATTCAAATAAAATACGACTGTACAGAAGTTTAAATATTCACACAGTATTTTATTTAAATATAAATATTATATTTCATTATCAAAACAATACAAACTCCACTGTTTATACATTTCTTTGATATTCACTGATATTCATTACATTCCTATACATTCACAGACTCATTTACAGACTTTGTCATATACAGACACCTTTACATTCACTGACACTGCCTCTTTTATTTTCTGTCTTCACAGTCTTCACTATCAGTCCAGTCTTCACTGCTCACAGTCAGTCCAGTCATCGTCTTTATACCTGTCATTCACAGAAACACACACACAGTACACTGCAATAGAATTCAAACTGAATATACGCAAATATAAATTTATTTTTGAATTTTATTTGCCTCAGATTACGGTGTGTTTCTCATCATTTTTCTAGACTTGGTCTGATATGCAGGGACATAAAAACAAGTCTGAATGGCTGCATATACACACGTGTATACACGTGTGCACTGCCACGCCAATCCAGTGTGCAACTGAGGAGCAGCCACATGGACCAACTCGACTCAGTGCATTCATGAAAAACAACCCAATGTACAGGTCAAAAACCAACTAGCAAGGAACATGGTCGAAACATAGTCAAAGTCAACACAAAAGCGGTCGAGCAATAACATGTCAGCCTTAAAAAGAAAATCAAAGTGCAACTCAAAATCAAGTGATTCAAGGCAAAGCAGAAATTCATGTTTTCTTTCCAAAAGCAACAACAATGGAGCAGCTGCAAGTATGACACAGTACAGCTCGACTCAACATGCACAAAGACAGGAAAATTCATGTTAACATGCTGAAGTACATGACAAGTTAAAATGATCGAACAGCATGGTGTATGGTGCACAAGCATTTGTGTACATGGTGACTCGGCAAGCAAGAAGCTCAAATGCATGGTTGAACAAATAAGTGGCTTTGTGATTCAAGGAGCAAATGTCAAGTATAGCTACAGCAAGTTCATGAGCATATACAAAAATAATGGCGTGTATGTATACGTGTATCCAAAGTGTTCAAGACCAAGTGAATGATGCAGTTTATACATGGTGTGTACTATGGTCAGTGAACAACATGGATGCATAAATAATGTCAAGCCAGAATGTGATAACCAACATGATCACAGTCAAAACAGTTTTCAACATGGTGGACATAAAACAACTGTTTAAAGCAACTCAAGCAGCTACAAACATCTCAGGTCAAGTGAAACATGCATGCTGCATGTCCAAGAGGCATACAATAGTAAGACAACATGTAAAATGGCTCTACATTACAAGTCAGGTGCAAGTCAGGGTATAACTGCACGTCACAAACATGGTCAAGGAAATTCACAAGCATGGTGCAGGTCAAGAGTATACACAAGATGATGGATATGCATGTGTACACATCAACATATAAACAAGAAGGCAGCATGGGTAGACATTATGAGCATGAATGGAACATGTGTGTACAGCCTTCAACTCGACAAAGTCAAGCATCAGTTCATATATGATCAAAGTAAGCAGCTTTGTGGATATGCAACTCAAATCAGAATTATTCACATATTCAGTGGAGACTATATGTGCCAAAAACAAACTCAGAGTATGGTGCAATGAAGCAGCAAAGTTTATATGGCAAATAATCAATTCAAGTATTCCAAAAATTAAAATGGCCGAGATTTGCCTAAACAAAACTGCACATATTTGAGCAATCAAAGAATATTCTGCATGAATTTCAACTGTCTGGAAATCACATACTTGGCAAGAAATTTTTTCCTGAAAAGAAAATGCATGAATCCATTTAAATTCTTTTCAATCAGTGCTTTCCAGTTTTTGACAAGGGCCACAAAACTATCTCAAATTAATTTCAGAATTCCATTTTTGGCGAAACATTTTTTTTTTAAAATTTAAAATCTGTGTGTGATCTTATTGCTTCCAGTTTTCAACAAGTAAAGCAAGAATAAACAGTCTCTGCAAAATCAATATTTTCCAGAAAATGAACATCTTTGAAATCAAAGTGTCATTGGATTTTTTTTTGTGCAAAACTGGCGACATGTAAGGCAATAAATCGAGCAGAATAATCACTGGTTCAATCATGAATACTTGGGATATCATCTTTCCTTTTTTTTGACCACAAAACCAAATCATTCTTGGTAACTATCTATTCAATTGCAACAAACAAATCATGGAATGAATCTGCAGTTTCAAAGAAAATCACATCACAAGGGGGCCAAGAATTTACAAAGACCTCTCAGCATTCACGGCATGTTTTTAATCAAGGGACCAACAAATTTTTTCAAATATATCCTGGAATAATTTGAGGGCTATGCAAAACTCAATTCAAGCCGTGCAAAATTAGGGGAGCCAGCAAATTATATTTCAAGAATTATTTCATTCCATTAAAAGCCAAGGCAGCAACAAAAAGGGAAAGTAGCCAAAATCAATTCAAGGCCGATTTTGTTCAAAGAATCAAAAAGTGGAAACACGAAAATCAGTCAAGCCATTAATCAAGAAATCAGAGCAATCAGGGTTTTATTCTAACCCTATAAACACCACAGCATCACAGGCAGTTTGATAGATTGGAAAAAATAAGCAGAAAATCGAAGAAACAAATCTCAGAGAACTCACATTTTTTTTTGGCTTTCGATCGCAACCTCTAGCCCCAAATCATTGACCAGAGACGAACGACGTCAAGAATAACAATCAGAGAAGATTTCCAGAATTCATTTGAAGTCACGATTTGGAGGATTCCAGAAACCCTAGAAAAATATCAAAGCCGCCGCCATTTTTTTTTCCCACAAAGCAAAGAGATCGGGTGAAAGGAAAATGAGCAAGGGCCGGCCCATTGTTTCTTTGGCTAAGCCATGTTTAAATGGATAAGGGGATGACCCATCATTTTAAACTCTTTTTTTTTCTCTAGGGTTTCTTTTGTTTTATTTTTTAATTGTTTTGTTTTTTTAGTTTGTGTTGTAAAAATCAAACGAACAGGTGTCTAGATCTGTAAAGTCTAGGTAAAACAGTCAGGGTGTTGACTGTCAGTTTCAGAGTCTGTAAAATTCTGGGATACGGATTACGGGGTTGTAATTCGGGGAAATCTGATCGAGGGAACATCGGTCAGTCTACGGTTTTGAGCGTAGGGTTAGAATAGGAGCAGGGTTTGATAGTGTACATGGTCTTGTATGCGGGATTTGTTCTATCACCTAGTAGAAACCTTAGGAATGCAGCAGTAGGCAGAGTTTTGCCGAAGCTGGGTATCTCTGTGTGTGATTTATTTTCTGCGTTTTTATTTCTGCTGCATTCTGTGATCTGTTTATTATTTTAATATCCTGTCAGTTTTCAATTCAGGTAAAAATTGTAATTAACCCTATTCACCCCCCCCCCCTCTAGTGTTAATCTAGATCCAACATTTGGTATCAGAGCCTGGTTTTTGATTAACTCTAGAATCATGTTTTCCCCTTGCTGTCAATCTTCTAAGAGTCAGTCCAGTGATATCCCATTTATTTTCAATGGAACAGATTTTCAAATATGGAAATCAAATTTTGAATTATATTTAAAATCTGTTAATTCTGAGTATTGGAATATTATTGAAAATATGGGAGACTTGTTAGACAAGAGGAATAAGGTCTTAAATGCTCGCGTCATACATATTATTTATTCCTGTCTTGATAATGATCAATTAAAATTTATCTCTCATTGTTTAACCGCGCAGGATATCTGGAAAAATCTCAACACGTTGTATGGAAAATCTGACAGCTGTTCAAAACTCTCAACTGCCAACTCAGATTCAGATCTATGCTTAGCTGGAGCTATTCATGACGACTCAGACGATGAGGACTTATCATATGAAGATTTGATATCTCTTTGTAATAATTTAACAAGAACCATTGATCGCCTCAAACGGAAAAACAAGTCTTTGAAATCTGAAAATTCTGAGTTGACCCACAATAACAATATGTTGAAATTAAAATTTGAAGACTCTGAGTGTAAGAATTGTTTTAACTTGAAAACTGATTTAGCTCAACTTAATGAGAATTCTAGAAAGATTGAAAATGAATTTTTGATTTTGAAAAATCAAGAAGATGAGCTAATTCATGAAAACAACACTTTGCAGAAGGAGTTGGATAAGGTTAATTTCGAACATGAAAATTTTGAAATGGAAAATTTGTTGAAATCAGAATCTGCTTTAAAGGAACTTGAAAAAGAAATTGAAAAATTCAAGATTTTTGAAATTGAAAAACAAAAGCTCTTTGATTCTGAGATTTCTGAATATAAAGGCAAAATTGAGAAGCTTTTAAACGAGAATGATCTTCTGAAATCCAAAATCAATGATCTTGAGTTGAGTCTGAAACATTTTTCTTTCGGAGAGAAATCTTTAAATATGCTTTTGAATAATCAGTTCTCTCATGGAAATAAAAGAGGTCTCGGCTTTGGAAAAAATAATGTTTTTGAAAAACATAATTCAAATGAGTTGAGAAGTCCCTCAAACTCCTTTGGAAATAGTTGTTTTGATAATTTGAACTTTGACAATTCCAAAGGTCTTTTGAATCAAAAGCAAAATGTGAATTTGTTTTGTAATAAACCATTTAAACATTCTTGGATCCCAAATGAAAATAAAACGGTTTTTGTTAGATTCAAATCGATTTGGGTTCCTAAGGGTACAAAAGTTAATTCTAATGGTTTGTTATACAGACAAGTCTGGGTACCTAAAGCTGTGAACAAAACTGTGAGTGGTTTTACAAATTTTGTTAGACCACTCGATTCTCAAATCTGTTAGGTACCGGAGGAGGCTGAGGAACTGCTAGGCAAAAGAGATTTGGATTCAAGTTGCTCAATACTTCTGAAAACATTCACAGTTCCTTAGCCACATTTGTTGAGTTAGAGATTCTGGTTTACACTGATTTCAGGTATGATCTCTGAACTCGTCCTTGTAAATATTCTCTGTTTTTAATCTCTTGTTTATTTCTTCTTTTATCTCTCTTCTGTTTATGTTCTCTGTTTGTTTGATTTGTCACTGTCATATCATTATAACTTCTTGGGCTTCCTTAACTTCCAATTGCAATAATCATGATCTTCTGGAAATTTGCTTTGTTTGAATATAACTCTGATGTTATACTCTTTCCATATCTTGAATTTTTAACTTTGTAAATATCTGCAATTGTTGCGAAGTTTATTTTCTGTTCTTTTGAATTCATAACAGTGTTGATGTATTCTTGTCATATCTTGAACACTGTTAATTTGAATTCTAAAATTTTGAAGATCTGAGAGTTTAATGGAAATTCACACAACGTTGCTGTTTTGAGATTCTTCTAATTCATTTTAGAAAAGCTTGAAATACTACACTAATTACAACAATCTATTATTTATTAGTAGTGGTATTTTCATTATTTTTCAGATTGGCTTGGAAATTTTAAATTGTCTAGAATCTCAGTGATACATCTTGAAAATCATTGTAATTCATGATCATCATGGTTAGAATTTGTTTGTTTGAAATCATCTGAAATTATTAATATTTTGAATAATCACACACCTCCTAAATTTGAAATTATCAACCTTGTGTGACTGATTCATTATATTTCAAAACTTGACATTGATTCAAATGATTTCAAATAAATTATTTTTATTCTTTGGATCATGAATATCTCACAAAATTGATGTAGATGATCTGAAATTTCTTGAGGACTTGTCAGAAAATTCTTGTGAAAATTCTTTGAAAATCCGGTCTTGAATTTATCTGTTATTTCATGGTTATATGATTTAAATATTTGTTTGTTTAAAATCATTTAAAATTATTGATTTATTAAATCTCACACATATCTCAATTCAAGAATTTATAAATTGGTGTGATTGATTTATTAAATCCTGATATTTTCATATTTCTTCAAATGATTTAAAATAAGCGGTATTTTTAATCTTGGATCGTGAATCATATTCTGTGACCATCAGAAATGTCTTGACAAGTGTGCTTTGAAACTAATTTTGTGCTACTCTGATACTGTTTTGAAAAATGTTTGTTCTGGAATCATGCTGCTCTGATTAGAGGAAATTGACTTGAAAAGATTTGTTGATGACTGCTTGTTTTGGTATCAAATTCATACCATGCTCTGATACATGAAATTAATTTGCTTGATCTGCCTGGGCTTTGTACTTAAAATTCTTTTGTCTGTGATATACTTGTTTGTCTCCAATGTCTTGTTACCATCCTCATAAATAAAGACACCAAGTGGTATCAGAAGTACTTATATTTGTTTCACCCATCTGTACTGAGATTCAATTTTACACCTTGTATAGATCCATACATTTTTTTTCCCTTATACAAATAAATGTGCTGGGTTTGTGTGTAAAGTTCTTTGGTGTGAGATGTCCATGTTAGTCCATCAGGGTGTAATTAAATTCCTCGATAAGCGAGAACATTTGGTATCAGTCTCTTTCACTCATCTGTTTTTTGAATTATCACCCTGTATAGGTTCATTTTTTTAATCTGTTTAATTTCTTCTTGTAATTGTTTTTCAATTTTAAAATTATTTATTTTTTATTCATTCAGAAATTGAAATCAATATCCAATTTGTGCTGTATTTGTAATTCATCAAAATTATTATTAGATTTTGAAATTGTGATGAATTGTGACTGCAGTATGTTTCACAACAAGAGGAGAATATATTTGGATTTTCATGATGGTTGAATATTTATTATAATATCTTTGAACTGGCAATTATTTCACGGCCATCTTAATTACTTATCATCCTTCTGCCATCCGTTATGATTTTATATAAATGTGGAGAGTTTAATTTTTCTTAAAATCATTTTAAATAAACAGTGAAAATATTTGTGATGGAATTGTGGTTATATTATTATTCAGAATTAATGATAATTGAAAATTTTCAATAATCCCGGTACAGTTGGTCATATTTCATAATATAATTAATTTAGAAATTTATTTCACAGTCCATTTCTGTACCTACCACATTTTCTATCATCCATATATTGGTTTTATACCAAGGAGTGTTTCTTTTTAAAAGATGAAATGATAAATATATATAATAAATATATAAGTGTGTCTCTAACCTCATTTAAAAATCCAAGCTCTGGTCATGCATGGTTAAGAGACAACTTATAATTTAAGCTGCGACTGACCTCATTTAAAAATCCAAGCTCTGGTTATGCGTGGTCAGTGTGCTCTTAAATAAATAAATAAAAAAAAATGTGCTAAAAACTGAAATAAAATTGAAATTCTCCTTGATGTGTAAAAATCAACCTATCAATCCATCTCTCTAATCTGTGAAATGTGTTGAAAATATTATGACGTATTATGATTTGTTGATTGATAGATATTGAGATTTGAGATTATTCGATTTTCTCACTTAAATTGAATTTTTAATTATAATCCAAATCCATCACCGTTTTTGGTGCTTTAATTTTATAAAATTCTTTTGAAAATAATTGGGAAATATTCATATTTTTTATAACTCTCCTCATCTTTATAAAATTCATCGTATATCCGTCATTTTCTACAATGTGAAATATGCCACCTGTTCTTAGAATATTATGATTTTTGTTTGACTGATTGAGATTTATGATGACTGTTCTTCCTCTTAAGCTGAAATTATGTTTTTAGTCAATTTTCATCTGTATTTTAAAATCTGTATCCTTTTGATGATAACAAAAGGGGGAGAATGGGTTGAGATTTTGATTTATGAGTGAATATTTTATAAATATTTTTAATGTTTGAAAATTTATTATTGATTATACATATTCACTCATTTCACTCATGCACAGTTATAGGGGGAGTTGTATGCTGTAGGGGGAGCTCTAAATAGGGGAGTTCAATATTCACTGTCAAACACATCTATTGTATACAAAATCTTTTATTTGTTTGTCATCATCAAAAGGGGAAGATTGTTGTATATAACGGTGTTGTATACACAATTATATGATTTTTGTTTGATGATAACAACCAAATAAATATTATTTTAATGTGTTTGAATATAATATTTATATTCAAATAAAATACGACTGTACAGAAGTTTAAATATTCACACAGTATTTTATTTAAATATAAATATTATATTTCATTATCAAAACAGTACAAACTCCACTGTTTATACATTTCTTTGATATTCACTGATATTCATTACATTCCTATACATTCACAGACTCATTTACAGACTTTGTCATATACAGACACCTTTACATTCACTGACACTGCCTCTTTTATTTTCTGTCTTCACAGTCTTCACTATCAGTCCAGTCTTCACTGCTCACAGTCAGTCCAGTCATCGTCTTTATACCTGTCATTCACAGAAACACACACACAGTACACTGCAATAGAATTCAAACTGAATATACGCAAATATAAATTTATTTTTGAATTTTATTTGCCTCAGATTACGGTGTGTTTCTCATCATTTTTCTAGACTTGGTCTGATATGCAGGGACATAAAAACAAGTCTGAATGGCTGCATATACACACGTGTATACACGTGTGCACTGCCACGCCAATCCAGTGTGCAACTGAGGAGCAGCCACATGGACCAACTCGACTCAGTGCATTCATGAAAAACAACCCAACGTACAGGTCAAAAACCAACTAGCAAGGAACATGGTCGAAACATAGTCAAAGTCAACACAAAAACGGTCGAGCAATAACATGTCATCCTTAAAAAGAAAATCAAAGTGCAACTCAAAATCAAGTGATTCAAGGCAAAGCAGAAATTCATGTTTTCTTTCCAAAAGCAACAACAACGGAGCAGCTGCAAGTATGACACAATACAGCTCGACTCAACATGCACAAAGACAGGAAAATTCATGTTAACATGCTGAAGTACATGACAAGTTAAAATGATCGAACAGCATGGTGTATGGTGCACAAGCATTTGTGTACATGGTGACTCGGCAAGCAAGAAGCTCAAATGCATGGTTGAACAAATAAGTGGCTTTGTGATTCAAGGAGCAAATGTCAAGTATAGCTACAGCAAGTTCATGAGCATATACAAAAATAATGGCGTGTATGTATACGTGTATCCAAAGTGTTCAAGACCAAGTGAATGATGCAGTTTATACATGGTGTGTACTATGGTCAGTGAACAACATGGATGCATAAATAATGTCAAGCCAGAATGTGATAACCAACATGATCACAGTCAAAACAGTTTTCAACATGGTGGACATAAAACAACTGTTTAAAGCAACTCAAGCAGCTACAAACATCTCAGGTCAAGTGAAACATGCATGCTGCATGTCCAAGAGGCATACAATAGTAAGACAACATGTAAAATGGCTCTACATTACAAGTCAGGTGCAAGTCAGGGTATAACTGCACGTCACAAACATGGTCAAGGAAATTCACAAGCATGGTGCAGGTCAAGAGTATACACAAGATGATGGATATGCATGTGTACACATCAACATATAAACAAGAAGGCAGCATGGGTAGACATTATGAGCATGAATGGAACATGTGTGTACAGCCTTCAACTCGACAAAGTCAAGCATCAGTTCATATATGATCAAAGTAAGCAGCTTTGTGGATATGCAACTCAAATCAGAATTATTCACATATTCAGTGGAGACTATATGTGCCAAAAACAAACTCAGAGTATGGTGCAATGAAGCAGCAAAGTTTATATGGCAAATAATCAATTCAAGTATTCCAAAAATTAAAATGGCCGAGATTTGCCTAAACAAAACTGCACATATTTGAGCAATCAAAGAATATTCTGCATGAATTTCAACTGTCTGGAAATCACATACTTGGCAAGAAATTTTTTCCTGAAAAGAAAATGCATGAATCCATTTAAATTCTTTTCAATCAGTGCTTTCCAGTTTTTGACAAGGGCCACAAAACTATCTCAAATTAATTTCAGAATTCCATTTTTGGCGAAACATTTTTTTTTAAAATTTAAAATCTGTGTGTGATCTTATTGCTTCCAGTTTTCAACAAGTAAAGCAAGAATAAACAGTCTCTGCAAAATCAATATTTTCCAGAAAATGAACATCTTTGAAATCAAAGTGTCATTGGATTTTTTTTTGTGCAAAACTGGCGACATGTAAGGCAATAAATCGAGCAGAATAATCACTAGTTTAATCATGAATACTGGGGATATCATCTTTCCTTTTTTTTACCACAAAACCAAATCATTCTTGGTAACTATCTATTCAATTGCAACAAACAAATCATGGAATGAATCTGCAGTTTCAAAGAAAATCACATCACAAGGGGGCCAAGAATTTACAAAGACCTCTCAGCATTCACGGCATGTTTTTAATCAAGGGACCAACAAATTTATTCAAATATATCCAGGAATAATTTGAGGGCTATGCAAAACTCAATTCAAGCCGTGCAAAATTAGGGGAGCCAGCAAATTATATTTCAAGAATTATTTCATTCCATTAAAAGCCAAGGCAGCAACAAAAAGGGAAAGTAGCCAAAATCAATTCAAGGCCGATTTTGTTCAAAGAATCAAAAAGTGGAAACACGAAAATCAGTCAAGCCATTAATCAAGAAATCAGAGCAATCAGGGTTTTATTCTAACCCTATAAACACCACAGCATCACAGGCAGTTTGATAGATTGGAAAAAATAAGCAGAAAATCGAAGAAACAAATCTCAGAGAACTCACATTTTTTTTTGGCTTTCGATCGCAACCTCTAGCCCCAAATCATTGACCAGAGACGAACGACGTCAAGAATAACAATCAGAGAAGATTTCCAGAATTCATTTGAAGTCACGATTTGGAGGATTCCAGAAACCCTAGAAAAATATCAAAGCCGCCGCCATTTTTTTTCCCACAAAGCAAAGAGATCGGGTGAAAGGAAAATGAGCAAGGGCCGGCCCATTGTTTCTTTGGCTAAGCCATGTTTAAATGGATAAGGGGATGACCCATCATTTTAAACTGTCTTTTTTTCTCTAGGGTTTCTTTTGTTTTATTTTTTAATTGTTTTGTTTTTTTAGTTTGTGTTGTAAAAATCAAACGAACAGGTGTCTAGATCTGTAAAGTCTAGGTAAAACAGTCAGGGTGTTGACTGTCAGTTTCAGAGTCTGTAAAATTCTGGGATACGGATTACGGGGTTGTAATTCGGGGAAATCTGATCGAGGGAACATCGGTCAGTCTACGGTTTTGAGCGTAGGGTTAGAATAGGAGCAGGGTTTGCAAGTGTACATGGTCTTGTATGCGGGATCTGTTCTATCACCTAGTAGAAACCTTAGGAATGCAGCAGTAGGCAGAGTTTTGCCGAAGCTGGGTATCTCTGTGTGATTTATTTTCTGCGTTTTTATTTCTGCTGCATTCTGTGATCTGTTTATTATTTTAATATCCTGTCAGTTTTCAATTCAGGTAAAAATTGTAATTAACCCTATTCACCCCCCCCCTCTAGTGTTAATCTAGATCCAACATGTCATGCCTTTCGGCTTGACAAATGCACCCGCTTATTTCGTTGACTTGATGAGCAGGGTGTTCAGGGAGTTCCTTAATAAGTTTGTGGTGGTCTTCGTGGACGACATTTTGATTTTCTCGAAGAATGAAGAAGAGCATGCTTTGCATTTAAGGGAAGTCATGGATACTCTTCGTGCACATCAGCTGAAAGCCAAATTCTCCAAATGTCATTTCTGGAGAGAAGAAGTGAGGTTACTCAGACATGTGGTGTCTAAAGAGGGGATAGCTGTGGACCCCGCAAAAGTAGTTGCGGTGCAAGATTGGAAGGTCCCACGGAATGCAATCGAAGTCCGAAGCTTTCTCAGGTTAGAGGGCTTTTACCGAAAGTTCATTAAAGAATTTGCAAAACTCTCAGCCCCACTCACAAGATTGACAAAGAGGAATCTAATTTTCATATGGGATTTGGATTGCGATGTTGCTTTCCAACGCTTGAAAAGGGCTCTGATAACAGCCCTAGTTTTGACATTGCCTGATGGGAGCAAAATGTTTATCGTATACACAGACGCATGCGGTACAGGATTAGGCACTGTCTTGATGCAAGAAGGCAAGGTGGTTTGTTATGGTGGAAGATAGTTGAAGGTACATGACCCAACTCAGGATTTGGAGCTAGCTGCCATTGTTTTCGCTCTTAAGTCATGGCGTCATTATCTACTAGGAGAAAGGTTTGAATTGTTTACTGACCATAAATCGTTAAAGTACCTTTTCTCACAGAAAGATCTTAACTTAAGACAACAAAGGTGGATGAAATTTCTGGCCTCATATGATTTTTGAGATTTCCTATACCCTTAGCAAGGGCAATGTAGTCGCAGACGCCTTGAGTAGAAAGAATCTGACCTTAAGTACTCTCTTTGTAGAAAGGAAAAACTTGGAGCACATAGCAAACTTTGACTTTAGACCCTCCTCTGAATTTGTACTTGGTTTGTTAGCATCGCTCGAGGTGCGACCTACTCTTTTGGACTCAATAGGAACCACACAATGTGAAGACCCTCAGCTAGTTGATATGATGGATAAACTAATTAAGGTGAGATTTCTTGTCACCTCAATAGATACTCCATCGATGATAAGGGTTAGTTGAGACGGGATGGAAGACAATGCTATTGAGAACAAGATTTGGATCGATGCCAACGTATAAAGTTGCAATGAAGATCATTTCATAGAGATAAGGTTATATATATATACATTGAGTCATGCTAGAAATATGTTAAAATCTATCCTCAAAGTATAACACGAATGCATAAAAAGTTATATCATATCTTCGTTGCTGAAATCTGCATATTTGAGAAATCGAAAAGTCACAGAAAAAGCCCAAATGGTCTAGGCTTTGACCGGGAAAAAGCGCAGAGCGATCTAGACTGTGGACCGAGGTCTTCTAGTCCACAGCCATAAACCGGTCGACCGGTCCAAATATGGGCGGTCGACCGGTCAGTGTGTTTTTGCACATAATGGTTAATTTTCTGGAAGTTTTAGTTTTAATTAAATTCAACCAGTCGACCGGTGATTTTTAACCTGTCGACCGTTTTTAAACAAAAAGCTTTTTCTGAACGGTTGCTTCTATTTGTGAAGAGAATTCTATTTAATAATCAAAGGAAATGGACATAACTTTTTATAGAAACTCTTCATGAAGAATTACTACCTTTCTACTATTATATTAATAACTTCAAACCTATTTTACAATAACCGAATCATTCTATATTCTCTCTAATTTCTGAATTGCATTTTCATACTCTTTGCAAAACAAAATCTCTCCAAGTTTAAATACTTGTTGAATCCTTGAATCAATTTAATATCATTTGATTCAACAAGCATTCTACTTCCTTAAATCTACGTATTCAAAGTATATACTTGAGGATCAAATTATAGGAAGATTGTACTCAAACTGTTGACTATCCATGTTGAATCAAGAACACAAAGCAAAAGTCATAACCATTGTATTAGTTGAAGTCCTGTGTGTGATCAGGCAAGTGTTGAAGTTCTCAGTGTTGTTAGAGGCAAGTATCGAAGTCGTTGTGTTTTTAGAGGCATGAAATCCCGTTTGGCTGCTCGGGTGTTGCATACCTGTTCCTCCATGTGAAATGAAGAGATTGTTGGTGAAATTCCAGAAGAAAGTCTGGGACTGGACATACGACGATGCTCCGAACCAGTATAAAAATCTCTGGTGTGATTTTTCTATTTTTATTCCTTTCACTATTATATAGTGCTATGATTAGCTATTACATCATACTTGAATATTGTTCGTCATATTACACGATCCTTGTGAGTATATTATACTAACACATACACACATGCATTTTCAATTGGCATCAGAGCACGGTCAACTTATAACCGTAACACAGTTATTTGATATATATCCTTGTAATATGGAAAATAACCCAAGTTCTAGCACTCAAAACACTACTTACACAGAAGGTCAATCAACACAAAGACCTCCATTTTTTAATGGACTTAACTATAGTTATTGGGCAACACTAATGTCATTCTTTATGCAATCAACAAATTATGATGCATGAAATGCTACCGAAACAGAGATAGTTAATCCTACAACTGATTATTCAGAATGGACACAGGCTCAGAAAATAGCAGCAGCTATAAATGCAAAAGCAATAAATTTGTTGTCTTGTGCATTAGATCAAAATTAGTATAACCGTGTTAGTATCTGTACCATCACATACCAAATTTGGCAAACGCTGAAAACCACTCGTAAAGGTACTACCAAGGATAAACAAGCCAAAATAGCCATGCTGAAAAGTCAGTTCCAAAATTTCAAAATGAAGCCGAATGAGACAATCAATGATATGAATTCACGATTTCAAATTATTCACCATGCACTTATTGGTTTTGGACAAAAATATTCAGATTTTGATGTTGTTTTGACAGTCCTACATTCTCTGACCAGTGAATGGGAAGGAAAAGTATTAGCAATTGAAGAAGCTAATGACCTTTCCATCATGAAGCCAAATGAATTGATTGGAAATCTAATGTCCTTTGAAGCTAATTTGCCGGCTAGAAAAGAACAGAAAGAAGAAAAAAAAAATGTAGCATTTCATGCTGAAAAAGATGAAGATGAATCAGGTTCTGAAGATGAAGACCTAGCATTCATTGCTAAAGGTTTCAAAAAATTCCTAAAGCAAAGAAAAGATAGTCGATATAGCAAAAAGAAGATTGGAACAAATAGACCATCATCATCTGTTGTAGAATGTTTCATCTACCACAAAAAGGGGCACATGCACAAGGGTTGTCCAGAAAAGAAGAAATCAAAAAAATGACAAGTTCAAATACAAGAAGGACAAATCAAAGGAACGAGCATTCTCAGTAACATGGGATGATTCTGATTTGTCTTCATTAGAAAGTGAAAGTGACACAGAGGATGAACAAGAAAATATTTGTTTCATGACAGCAGAAGATGAGGTACAGATTCCTACATTTGATGAAGTACTTGATATTAATGCTGAATTGATAGTTAAATTTAAAGACATGAAACGACAATACAAAGAAGTCAAAGCTGATTTGGGTAGGACAGAGTTTGAACGAGATATGTTAAAAGACGAGAAGAAAATATTAGAAGAAGAAATTGAAAAAGTTCAAGAATTATCTTCTAATATTGATTCTCAATTATCTCTTTTGAGTCAAGAAATTGAAACTCAAAAAGAGAAAAATGATGCTCTTACTACTGAAAATCATGTGCTTGAGGCAAAAGTCAAAATTCTGGACCTAGAAAAAGCTAGTATACAAACTAAATTAGATGATATTACTCAGAATGTTTCTAACTTCAATAAAGGTCAAGAAAATTTGACAAAAGTCATTGAATGTTCACAACCAGCTTCAAATAAACAAGGTTTGGGATATAAGGAACAAGAAACCAATCATAGAAATAGTACTAGATATGTTTTTATATACAATAAAAATATCACTGCTAGTACTATCGTACATCCAATACCCAATTATTAGAGAAATTCGAATACTTCTATGACTAGCGGTATTTATAATAAATATAGAAGTATGAAAAGGAATATCACTAGAGATTACTAAAGTATTTGGGTTCTTGTAAATTGGAAAAACAGAGAAAAATATATCGATGATTATTTTGATTCAGTAGTTAATAATGAAAATTTTATCTTTAAAGGTTCCATTAAACCCACTTGGGTATGGTTACCTTCCATCTAACCCATGGACCCAAAAAAAGCAAGTGGGTACCAAAACTATATATATTTTTTGCAGGTACACCACAACAAAGAGGAGGTTATTCAGTATCTCTAAACATCTTTGAAAACTCAGCTCATTAAAAAAAAAATCACATGATTCAATATCTCCTAAAGGTGCTATAATTATTTGTATTCTCTACTACTCTCGATTACTGTGCTTACTGTGGTCTTATTCTTTTTAATTGATGACAAGGGGGAGAAATATTTTCTCTCATGATACATATAATTCATGTTACATATACTATCATTTAAAATTATGTGCTTAACATGGTAATAGTATATGTGTGCTAACATTTGTTAATGTAGGAATCAAAAGGTAAGATTATTTATATTATGAACTAACAAACGTGGTAGAAATTCAGGGGGATCTTTATATTTAGAGAGAGAATATCCAAGGTGTTGTCATCAATCAAAAAGGGGGAGAATGTTGAGAACAAGATTTTGATCGATGCCAACGTATAAAGTTGCAATGAAGATCATTTCATAGAGATAAGGTTTTATATATATATATATACACACATTGAGTCATGTTAGAAATATGTTAAAATCTATCCTCAAAGTATAACACTAATGCATAAAAACTTATATCATATCTTCGTTACTGAAATCTGCATATTTGAGAAATTGAAAAGTCACAGAAAAAGCCCAAATGGTCCAGGCTTCGACCGGGAAAAAACGCAGAGCTATCTAGACTGTGGACCGAGGTCCTCTGGTCCACAGCTATAAACCGGTCGACCGGTCCAAATATGGGCGGTCGACCAGCCAGTCTGTTTTTTCACATACCGGCTATTTTTCTGGAAGTTTTAATTTTAATTAAATTCAACTAGTCGACCGGTGATTTTTAACCTGTCGACCTTTTTTAAACAGCAAGCTTTTTCTGGAAGGTTGCTTCTATTTGTGAAGAGATTTCTATTTAATAATCAAAGGAGATGGACATAACTTTTAATAGAAACTCTTCATGAAGAATTACTACCTTTCTACTATTATATAAACAACTTCAAACCTGTTTTACAATAACCGAATCATTCTATATTCTCTTTAATTTCTGAATTGCATTTTCATACTCTTTGCAAAACAAAAACTCTCCAAGTTTAAATTCTTATTGAATCAATTTAATATCATTTGATTCAACAAGCATTCTACTTCCTTAAATCTACGCATTCAAATATATATACTCGAGGATCAGATTATAGGAAGATTGTACTCAAACTGTTGACTATCCGTGTTGAATAAAGAACACAAAGCAGAAGTCAAAACCATTGTATTAGTTGAACTCCTGTGAGTGATCAGGCAAGTGTTGAAGTCCTGTGAGTGATCAGGCAAGTGTTGAAGTCCTCAGTGTTGTTAGAGGCAAGTATAGAAGTCCTCGTGTTATTAGAGGCGTGAAATCCCATTCGGCTGCTCGGGTGTTGTATACCTGTTCCTCTGGGTGAAGTGAGGAGATTGTTGATGAAATTCCAAAAGGAAGTCTGAGGGTGGACGTAGGACGGTACTCCAAACCAGTATAAAAATATCTGGTGTGATTTTTCTATTTTTACCGCGTTTATGATTATATAGTTCTGTGATTAGCTATTACTTCGTACTTGAATATTGTTCATCATATTACACGATCCTTGTGAGTATATTATACTAGCACGTACATGCACGCATTTTCATATGCGTCCCACAAGCATGGGATTTGGTGAAGACGGTTCTCGAAGAAGCACACCATTCTAAGCTGTCCATATACACAGGTGGAGACAAGATGTATAAAGACATAAAAAGGGTTTTCTTTTGGAATGGCATGAAGAGGGATGTAGCTGAGTTCGTCGCTAAGTGCTTGATATGCCAGCAAGTCAAAGCGGAGCAGAAGAAGCCTGGTGGTCTGCTTCATCCTCTAGAGGTCCCACAGTGGAAATGGGAAAGAGTTTCGATGGACTTTGTTGATGGGTTGCCTAGGTCAAGAAGGGGCAATACCAATATTTGGGTAATAGTGGACAGGCTCACTAAAAGCTCTCACTTTATACCTGTTAAGAGTAGAAGGACTGCCTCGTCCTTAGCATCCATTTATCTTAAAGAGATAGCTCAACTCCATGGGATACCCTCCAGCATAGTGAGTGATCGAGATCCTATCTTTACGAGCGAGTTTTGGAAGAGTTTGCAAGAGCCTGTAGGCACACAACTATGCTTAAGCACGGCCTATCACCCCCAAACTGATGGTCAGACGGAAAGGGTGAACAGAGTATTGGAATACCTCTTGAGATTGTACATTCTTGACTTTGTAGGAAAATGGGAGGATAATCTTCCTTTGGAGGAATTCACTTACAACAATAGCTACCAAGCCACCATAGGCATGGCACCCTTCGAGGCTTTATATGGAAGACCATGCCGATCACCAACTTGTTGGTGGGAATCTACAGACAAGCTCGTACTTGGGCCAAACATGATTAAAGAAACTTCAGAGAAGGTGGACTTGATAAGAAGACGGATGAAGACTGCACAAGATAGAAAGAAATCCTACACAAACAAAAGAAGGACCGACCTTGAGTTTGAGGTTGGAGATACGGTGTTCCTTAAAGTATCTCCTTTAAGAAATGTCATTCGCTTTGGGTCCGTAGGAAAGTTGGCACCAAGATTTGTTGGACCATTTCCTATCATTGAAAGGATTGGGACGATGGCTTACAGAGTAGAGCAACCCGACAGACTGGCTGGAGTTCATAATGTTTTTCATGTTTATCAACAACGAAATTGCTTACATGAGTCCGCGGAAGTTGTGGATCCGAGTATACTAGAGGAAGTAGAAGTGGAACGAGAAGCGACTGTGAGAAGAGTTCCAACTCGTATCTTGGGTACGGAAGTCAAAAAGCTACGTAACCGTGAAGTCAAGCTTGTTAAAGTTCAATGGAGTGACGCTGAGGAAGACGCAACTTGGGAAACTGAGAGAAAAATACGTGCAGCCTACCCTTTTCTTTTTGAGGCTACCTCCTTGATCTCTTTTTCCATAAGTTTATACATTCTTGTATCTATCTTTTTAAGTATATCTCCTCGATCCTTAGATAGAAACCGATGGATGTAAACATGTAATTAAAACATGTTATGATTGATGGTTGCAAGAGGTTGCTAGTGGTTGCTCGTGGATGCATACACACACACATTAGGTGTTAGATCATCTCGGTCACTTTCATATTGTATCTGCATATATGTATTTGTATATGGATTAAAACTTGGAATGTTATCATATGGACATTGCATTTGTATGGATGATTGTGCACTCACGTAGATAGTATGATTAGGAATAATTGCATGCATAATGGACTTATGGCACTAACATAATCTGCATTAAGGAGGTCAACTGAATCAGTAGACCGCCTGATTTTGTATTAGATAAGGACATATACACAAACTATGTATACAATCATGAAAGCATTAGAAATATTTTAAGGACAATGGATTCCGGTGTTTGATGGTTGAGTAGATGGATGATTGGATGGTAGGATATACATTCTTCGTAACTTGAAGATTTCGGGGATGAAATCCTTTAAGGAGGGGAGAATGTAACACCCTGTATTTTCTATGTTTATTAAAGTAACAAATTAAAAATACTTAATTGTAAAAGTGAGAATTAAGGGAAACGTGTTACGATATTGCGTTCGTCTTGGAATTATGTTTGAGATAGAGTTTGCGTGAATCGGACTCTGTATGAAGAAGTTATGGAGTTCATAAGATTTCATGTTTAAATAGAAAATTATATAATTAAATAATTTAATATACAAGACAGATTGAATTTTGAAAATCATGTAAATCGACTGGGTGGGAAAAATCCCGCCTATAGGGGTCGACTCCCCCTAGGGGGAGTCGACATAGGTGTCGACTCCCCAAGAGGGGTGTCGACTGGGGTGTCGACCCCCTATAGAGGTCAACCCCCCCCCCCCACCCAGATCCAAACAGTGACGATTTTCTGACTTGTTGCTGAGTCACTAGGGCATATGTGGCAATTTCTGGATAACTCCATCTAGTCTGGACGGTTGTGATCGCTCCTAGGATGATCTAACGGCTCACATAAGTTTAAGCCTCTATAAAAGCAAACCTAGTCCTTAACCCTAAATCACACAATTTCATTCCAAGGAGCCACCATGTTGTCCATGATCGACCTAGCCACCATTTCTTCTCAAACTAGAAAGCAAATTAGAAGCTACGAATCTAATCTAAATTTGAGAATCGATAGTCTACTTCAAGGGATTGCTTTTCAGATTCAGAAAACAGATCCCAGAAAACAAGACTTTCTTTTGTTTGTAAGTCCTGTTATTATTTAGATGTGAACAATTAAAAGTTATGATTTGTAATAAAGAGAAAATCAGAGTTGTGCCTAAGTTGTAAGATAATGGTGATGTTGATTCATGTCTATTCTTGTAACGATTCTATCGTATATGCCTATGAGACTATTGTGGTTTATTGGACTTATTATGTTGTATGTTAAACCAATCGTGTATTATGTAAATTTGGTGACTCTTTCATGTTATGTTACATGTAAGTTTTTAGGCTAAGTCTTGTATTTGTTTAGATCTACATTCTTATATGTTAGATCTATGATTATTGGATCCAAATACAAATTCACATCTACATGTCTAATTGGATATGTATTGGATATGTGTAATTCTATGTAAGTCCCCGTTTATATGTTAAGATTCATATTAATTGGATCCAAATTGCAAGTTTACATTTACATGCCTAGTTAGATTTGCGTAATTTCATATGCTTAAGATTCATATTAATTGGATCCAAATTGCAAGTTTACATTTACATGTCTAGTTGGATTTGCGTAATTTCATATACTTAAGATTCATGTTAATTGGATCCAAAAATGCAAGTTCATTGTTTTATGCCAAACTTATATGACACATGTTTAGTTAGATACTTATTATTTTATGTTGTAGGAATGGTACGTGCTCCTTTCTTTCCCCTTTTGTATATAAGTTAGGCTAAGTTGCGAGCCTAACATTCCACATGAATTTTGCGAACGTATAACGGGGGGTAACGTTGGGAAAACCTTAAATTTCAAATTATTGGTATAGTTTGGCCCATAATCATATAAATGATTAGTGGCATAAATTAGTATAATTTATATACCAAAAATTATGAACATGATCTAGTGGGTAAATGGGGCATGACTTGAATGGCAATAATTGTGGATAATTTACATGTATATATATATAAAGAGTAAATATGTAAATTAAGTAAAAGACGAATATGCCTAACCCAAGGTTAGATTGAGTTACAGTGTAAGACTGCCTGGAACCGCCCGACACATCCAACAACCATAACAATATAGATCTAATGTGAGAGGTTAGCGCATCAAGCCCAAAAATAACCCGAGGTTAGATTGAGTTGCGGTGTAAGACTGCCCGGAACTGACCGGTACATTCAGCGACCACAACAATACATATCTAATGTAAGTGGTTAGTGCTTTAATGAATAAATTAAAGCTAAGACAGGAATGGTAGGGTTATGTTAAATAAGGAAATACTTAACCAAAATAACATGTTAACTAAACTGATGGGTGGGGTTAGGTTAATTTGAGAACACTTAACCATTTTAACATGTTGATTAGGAAACCCTAGTAACGGGGACCCATTTCAGTAGTAACCCATATAGATGTATCATGGTACCCTGAACTAGGCAGGGTGGGGCACGATTACTGGGCTGATTATAAGCGGTCAAAACAACGGTGGGTGGTGCCTCAGTGTAAGTTCCAACGGAGTGCGGGCATGCACGTACTCCGGAGTGGAAAAAGCAGGAACTAGGCATCAGTAGTTATACACTGTGCATCTTGAATTGTGTCGGGTTGCCACCATAGGATTTGATACACCCCATGGTGTGATCAGAACAGGTGTCTAAAATCAAGCGGGGCCTAATGACACAAGCGGTAAACGTATACGAATAGGAGCCGATCGAAAAAGGGGATCATTTATCTTGAACACATAGTGCTAGTTGAAACAATTGTAAGTGGATGCAAAGAAACATAATTAGTGCGATAGCATTTTCAGTTTTATTATCTTATTTCTAGGGTACTGTCCTAGGTTCAGTTTATTCATGTCTTAATCCTTTTTCTCGTTTATATGCTAAATAATCACTGGACTTACCAGACTCATGTCTGACCCATTTTCTTTCGTCTTCTTTTCTTCCGTCCCCCCCCTCCAAGGTCCTCAAGGAGGGAATACGTCAGCTTAGTTCGGACCATTTCCAGCTTGAAGAGAGTAGATGTATTGCTTGGATTCTCTTTCCTTGGGCTATGGCTTTGGATACTCTCTTATTGGGGATTTATGCTGCCTTACTGTTATTTTAATGCTTTTTTATGTTTTAATTCAGCACAAAGATTTTGTTGTAATAATCTGGAAGTTGGTTTGAGACAGTTGTTGTAATTACTGAACCACGTAGTTATGAAATAAATTTAGTTTTTCTGCTGTTTATATGTCTATCTTGTAAATTATCTGTATCTTTTACCTATAATACTCCACCGAAATTAAGGCATTCCCTTTGTGAATGACCTTAACGAAGGTGGGGTGTTTCACATTTACTAAAGGACATGCAAGGAACTTAGTGATAAAAACATCACAGGGAATGGGTTTAAAGCCTATACAATACAATCGCCAATGAAGGAAATGCAACTCAACATAATAAAGAAATTTGTTAACTTGAGTTCAAAGAGCAAAAGCACTTCATATGTTTGTGGTTGGAAGCACTACAATATTTAGTCTAAAAAACTAAATATTATCATGCATTCCAAAGAAAAGTGTTGTGTACTTATAACGACTAAGAGAGGATGTTATGCTTAAAACTTAATAGGTTTTTAACAGATATACTGTTGAGGTGTGTGTTATAAGGTACTTCTGATAAACATACCAATTTGAATGCAACGAAGGTGGTGACGCCTTCTGCGAGATTTTGGCTTGATCTCTAAGGGCATTTCATGAAAGAAGATACTGACCCAAGGCCAATCCACGGGTAAAGCATACATACTATCTGGATAAAATGAAAAAGAGTGTGTGATACTCACATCCCGTAGATTTCATAGGATCGATGGTTCAATGATTAGTTAACCACTCCATCCTGATATACTTTGATGGGTTTTCACTAAGTATAGATTCAAGTCTGTAAGACATCTATACTTATGCACAAATTTTCTTGCATATAAATGACAAGAGGAATTTATTTAAAATTTGTTGGAGGATTGTTGGAGAAAAATTGAAATAAATGAAAGCACGAAAGGGGCAAAAATCTTTAGTCCCACATCATGAAATGTGCTTTGGTTTGCCACTATATATGTAAATGCATTACATATGATATCAAAAGAAAGAAGAAAAGAAAGATATGTGACAAGAGCATGACCATGGCATGATGAACATTAATATTTAAGGTCAAAACATGGGCCTTGGTGCTCTTGGGGGTCTCGTGATCAACTGGGCCTCATAATGCTAATGGGCTTGTGCGGATCCGTTAAGTTTTTGCGCTTGTAGAATTCAAATTCGTAACGCTTCGGTGCCGTTGCAAACGAATGGACACGCCTATTCATTTAAAATTGCAATGCTTCTGAACTGTTGCAAATCAATAGGTGCAACTGTTTGAATCTAAACAACCACAACCATTGGAAAACGGTTGCATCTCTTCAATTCCTACAAATAGGTTGTGTAACAACCCGTATTTTAATAACATGTTATAACCATAAATCAAGGCAGAATTAAATTTTAAAATAAGAACCTGAGGAAACGGGTTGTGCCATTGCGTTCGTCTCGAAATTCTACGTGGAAACGAGTCCGAGTTTTCCAAAAATGGATTTCGTATGAGGGAGATATGACCCTCCAAAGTTTCAGGAATTTTCAGAAACCAAAACAGCTCGAAATTCAAATTCGAAATTCGAATTCAAACTCAGAAGCGGGCTGGGCGGGAAATTTCCCGCCCAGGACCCAGGTCGACCTCCCCCTGACCAGGTCGACTGGGTAGTCGACCTGGGGGTCCACCTGCCCCGAATTTCCAGATCCAAGGCTGAGTTCATTTCTGCGTATCTAGACCGATTTCTGGACCAAATTCGTGACTCTAATCCTATATAAACTCACCCCTAGCCTCATTCTCTCCACACCATTTCATTCTGTCCTTATGCTGCTTCTGAAATAATTAAATTAAAGAGAGAATGGCTACTTCTTCTTTGTCAAGACAACATCTAGGAATTGCAAATTGGGGTTTTTCAACTAGAACAAGACTAAACAAATAGAGATTCAACATCTGCAACAACCGTTTCTAGAATCAAATCTCTGCACTATAATTCTCGATCCGCGCTCTGTAAGTTCTAGTTACTTTGAGATTGAAACTTGTTAAATTTGATATGGTCATGGAATAATTTGAAATTGGACCTAAGCTTGATTATCTATTTGGATCTGTTCTTGTCTCTTCTTGAATCTATGATTTTGGGTTATTTCTTATCGACTGAATCATGCCCATTCATGTTGTTGGACCTAGTTTATTATTCAAATGCTAGATTCTAAAATGAACTCTTGGATCTTGACTTGATGATAAGACTATGCCTATACCTATGACTGTGAACATATGACTATGCCTATGACTGTGAACATAAGACTATTGCCTATGACTATGACAAGGACAACTGTGGCTAATCACCTATGACTCATGACTATGAATTATTGCCTATGATTATGAACATAAGGCTATCGTCTATGACCATGACTTTGAAACTATTACAGTTAATTGCCTATGACTATTTAGGGTAGTTGCCTAGAACTATTTTGGATAATTATCCATGACTATTGAGATTAATCGCTCATGATTCACTATGACTGTTGTGGTTAATTGACTTTTATAGTTGATTGTTCATAACACTATAGTTGAAAACCAAGTTGTACACCGAATTGGCATTTTGTTGGATCTCATACCTAGGGTGTGACTTGCTTAGTTTATTCGCTATTATGTACACCAAAATCATTGGATCAATTATCCTTTTATTTGGCTTGCTTTTGCATGCCTATTCTTTTATGCCAACTTTTATCATGACTATCGCCTTATTATGCTAGATCTGTAATCCTAATGTTTTGGGACTATTATGCTATATGCCAAGGATGTTATAACCAATTGTCTCAAGCTATATCATGTTAGATTTATCACCCTGTGTTCATTCTTTTGCCTATCATAGTTTTGAATGTCCTCCCCTTTCATTTAGGATTTGGATTTACTTGTTGTATAGATCGATTCACGTTTACGTGCGATGGGAATACGATTTGGGAAGATTAGGCAAAACATGAATTGGTTATGAATATGAATCATGAACTCGATAACAGGCATAATTTGAAACCTGAAAACTTGACATGAAAACTTGACAGGAAACTCACTTAGAAACTTGACACGAACTTGACATGAAACTTGAACATGGACATGACATTAGAATGAACTTCAAAATGGCCAACTCGAGGTTGGGTTGAGTTTGCAGTGTAAATCTGCCCGAAACCGCCCGGCGAATCCAGTGACTGCAAACAATAGGATCCAATGTGGGTAGTTGGTCATATCGTGCTTATGACCCGAGGTTAGACTAGGTTGTGGTGTAAATCTGCCCGGAACCGCCAGGCGAATCCAGTGACCACAACAACTAGTCTAATGTGAGAGGTTGGGGTGCATTAATGAATTAATGCCACATGATAGGGTTAAGTCATGAACCGCTTGAATATACTTAACCAATTTAACACGATGATTTGATAGGGTTAAGTCATGAACCGCTTGAATATACTTAACCAATTTAACACGATGATTTGATAGGGTTAAGTCATGAACCGCTTGAATATACTTAACCAATTTAACACGATGATTTGCTAGGGTTAAGTCATGAACCGCTTGAATATACTTAACCAATATAACACGATGATTTGATAGGGTTAAGTCATGAACTGCTTGAATATACTTAACCAATTTGACACGATGATTTGATAAGGTTGAGTCATGAACCGCTTGAATATACTTAACAAACTTGACATATGATTCGTAGGGCTAAGTCATGAACTTTAACGACAACACTTAGCCAATTTGACCTGACATGTAGACGGGTTAAGTCACGAACTTGAATGACCACACTTAACCAACTTGACATGCTAGACTGATGGGGTTAAGTCTCGAATTTAAATGACAACACTTAACCTGCTGGACGGAAACCCTAGTTACGCGATCCTTTTCAGCAGTAACCCACTAGACGTATCATGGTACCCTGGAACTAGGAAGGGTGGGGCACGATTACTGGGCTGATTGTAAGCGACCGGAACGACGGCTGAGTTGGTGCGCCATTGTAGGTTCAGGCGGACTATGGTCGTGCACACCGCCATCTTTTATTTCTATCGCTCAGATTCGCTGCTTTGATTCCAACACAATCTGTTTCACACGATTTTTATATTAAAAATCATATTTCTATTTCGCTACTAAATAAATAAAAATCGTATTTTTATTTCGCTATTCCTATAATAAAAATCACATTTTTATTCTGCTACTGTATATGTAAAAATCCAATTTTTATTTCAAATCTCTTCATATAAAAATCGTATTTTCATTTCACTACATCTATAAGATCTCATCTTTATATCCGTAAAAATCTAATCTTTGTTCGCTAATACCATATATAAAAATCATATATTTATATAATTAAAAATTGTATCTTTTATAAAGTAAAAAAATCATGTCTTCTCGTTTTCAAAAATCGAGTCTTTTTGTTTTAAAAAAAAAAATCTAAACTCTCTAATTTAAAAATCAAAACTTTAAAAAAGCAAAGGTCATATTTTTAAAACAAACAAGGATCATATTTTTAAAATAAACAAAGATCATATTTTTAAAATAAACAAAGATAATATTTTTCTAATAAACAAAGATCATATTTTTCTATATAAGAAAAAATATCTAATCTTTTCATTTTCAAAAATTGCTCCATTTCATTTTTAAAAATCGCCTCTTTTTCATTTTTAAAAATCAAACCTTCTTTTCAATTTTTAATCTCATTTCTTATCTCTACGTCTATCTAAAACTGATTTTTAAATTATTAAATAAAAATAGAGAAGAGAAAAAAAACTTACAGTTTGAATTGGGGGGGCTGCTACTGCGCGCTGGAAGTGAATGGAGGTGGGAGTGGAGGTTGGCTCAGGCGAACTCCGGCGGTGGGAGGCAGGACTGTAATGGCGGATGTGGTTGATTTGAGGGAGGGTTTGAATGGGTTCGGATCAGATAAGAGGGGGGAAACGACGACGATTGGGGAGGATGGAGGGGTGGACGGCGGCGGAGGAGCTGTGGCACTAGGGAGGCGCAGCGGCACTGGAAGGGGGAGGGATCGAGGGCGAGGGGGTTTTAACAAAAAGGGGGCGCGATTTCTGTGCTTGACCGTGGGGAGAGGGTTTGACCCATCATAGGGTTTTACATAAATATAATTAATATTATTTTAATTTTCAAAAAGTAAAATTTTCATTCGAACCCCAAATCAAACCCAACGACTGTCGCCCGGCCCACAGCTAATTACCCCCATTTCGAACACAGTAGGATATGTCCCGCAAGCTGATTCGACTGTTTCGATCAGTTTACAGTTAAATTAAAATATATATATCAATATATATTCAATTTAACGTACATTTTAATTTACCGAGGCCACATACGAACCCAAAAAATTCCAAAAAAATAAATCTAGCTATGTTTTGATGATACGGTCCTAAAAAAACTAAATTCGTCGAATTTGGAGACCATTTGAAAAACGGTCATTTTCCGGTCGATTAAATTCAAACTTAAAGTATCAAACACGTTTAAATCCGCCACGCTCACGTATTGATTCCAAAAATTATGAAAATTGGAATCTAGCAATATTTTGACATCCCGGATCCGAAAAAAGTGGTCTTGTCGAAAACGGTGGTCGTTTGTAAAATCGATATTTTTAAGGGCTATATTTCCATAACGACTATTCTGATTTTTCAACTGGGCATAACTATTTATTCCCGCTATGAAATTCCAATTTTTCGGATTCCTTGGAAAGATATTTTCAAATAGATTCTAATATTTTTGGTTTCACTAAAATCTGGTTTATTTTGAATCTGGTACATTCATTTGAAATTTGAAATCGAATTTTCAAACTACCGCGCCATTTTCAATTCCTTTTATAATTAAAATAAATATTTATATTCTAACTTCAATCTAAATAAATTTATACGTTCTAATTCTATTCAAAATAAATTTCTAGTCGTTATTATTTAAAATAAACCATTTTAAATATTCAAAATTCATTAAAAGTGCCAAAATAATATATTTTAAATTGGTTCTGATTTTCCAGGCTGTTACAATCTACCCCACTTAAAATATTTTCGTCCTCGAAAAGGAACAAAGCTGAAAGTTGTTTTACTAATCAACTCAACTTTCAGTTTATCTTTCATTCTTCAACTTTTTAGTTTGTAAGAATTTCCAATTCTTCAAAAATTTAACTAACACCCTAAATTTTCAAAAAAATTTGCCATAACCTCCTTTGTATGGGGAGCACCGGGAAAATCCCCAAACTGCCACAAAGGCCCTCTCATCTCAAAAAGAAAAATAAAACGCCAACTGGCTAGCCAATCGGCTCATAAAATCATCCAAACCCAATAAATTTGTAAACATGTACCTATTTGTCGGGCATACAAATTTATTCCTCTTCTTTAGCCTCCTTGCTATGACCTGTTCAATGTATGTACATGTAAATGCATGCAATCTCAAACAATTTTCAATTCAGTTCAAAATTTGATACAATTTAGCCCAAATTTACCATACATCTATATGTTGGTTTAAGTGAATAATCACACAACACAATCATCAACCAATTAGTTGATTATCATTCCAAATACATATCTTTAATATATATATATATATATATATTCAAAAATCATATTTTATGATGCCAAATCACATCAATAAGCCTATCTACTTTTGGTTCTCACACCAGTCAATGGAAATATATAGATATCCCACTTTCGAAACCCGAAAATAAATACTGGCGATGGTATACTTCATCATCGGGATCATGTCCGAGCGACTAGATTGTGATTCTCTATCTATCTAGTATATTTGAGGCGTCTAATACACGTTTGCAAGGCGTATATGCAAAATCTTTATATATTGGATTGTCCAAATTCAATACAAATAAAATATTCAAATATGTATAAGGTTTAAATTTTCAAAACCAAGTTTGTTTTCATTTTGATTTTAAAAATAACACTCTTTCGACTCGTTCTAGGATACTACTGATCCTATCTCTAACGAGTAATTCTCATTGGATATTGCTAATCCAATCTCCGATGAATTCTTTCGTTTGGTTCTAATGTGCCTTGTTCTCGAGCTTTGTAAACCAAAGCTCTGATACCACGCTGTAACGACCCGAACTTCCCCAGTCTCCGAAGAGAAGAGAAAGAATAGATTGCTTTGAGGACAAGATAGATCAGAACACAAACAGAAGAACATTTGATTATTTATTACAACAATTTACATCAGAGTACAAGAATATACAGATTATGAACAAATATTATACATTTGATAAATATCAGATATTTACAAATTACAATGCAGTAGAAAAATAATTCATAACACAACTGAAACAAATATACGGATACAGAGCTTTCTGAATATCATTCCAGCTGTAAACCAGGATCCTGTGAATATAAATCTACAAAACCAAAACTACTAGCTGCCCGTGTGGAAAATAAGGGCACACAGAGTTTAGGTTAAAACAATAAACTCCAGGTCAGTCATGTGACTAGAGTGAGAACTTAAACAGTAATTTAAAACTTTACTTTAAAGATAAGGTAAATCAAGGGATCACGCCGTATAACACGAAACGGGTTTCCTCCCAAGAATAACAATGCATAAAACAAACAGCGCAATGCTTTTTGGAAAAATGAAGTGATAATAAGACATAGGTCCTATCACAAAATGCAACGCAAGCCGGAGGATAGAGTTTTACCTTACAATAGCCAAACATGTTTGATATGTTTAAAACAAATCATTTTGATACTTTTATAGTGTAAAGTGTATGAAAACAACCTCAAATATAAATGTATCAATCATGGACAACATAGTATCCCATGCTACTATGTCGCCAATACTAGGCTCCACAATCAAAACCGAATGTCACGTATTGGAAATTGGATTTTCGTCATGAGTCGAGGCCAGGGATAGCTCCTCACCGCTTCGAGACACTCTAGAAAATGTCTCAGGATTCAGACATTGGCGAATCCTTGGATCTTCAGGGTCGGTCCACATATAGCGGATTGGTTATACCTGAACTCATGTTTCCCGGTTGTATCGGACCTATCCATCGGCTCCGTAGAGACCGATATATCCAAGGCGCCTCGCATTCCAACAACCACATAGGTAAAAATAATATAAATGTCAGGGCTTGTAAAATGCTGACACCACCTATAGCTAGAAAGAAACGCCGTGCACTCCCTGCAGTCACGATCCCGTTTTTGACTCATACCAAGGTGTGAGGCTCGCGAATTAACGCTGTACACCAAGCTATGCCACACAGGCCGTGCTTTGATCATCAACCACAAGACTCTGCTTTTCAACAGAAGCCTTGATCATTTACATCTTAGCATGCCACACAGGCAATTCACGCCATGCAACTGATGTCTATGATATATAACCTCTGAGCTGTACATCTCAGAGAAGGGCGTTAAGAAAGAGAATAAATTCTCCACCACCAAACAAATATATATTTAATAGAGATCAATCAACACAGAATAAAATCCAATGTCAGACACACAGTTCATTTACAAGTTCGTTTTGGGTCTATACGAAACCGGAGGCACCTTATTCCTCGTCCCATATGTCCAATACAGGAGAGAGGTCCTCGCATATCCATCGATCTCCAAGTACATCTGGACGATCACCACTTATTACCTTGTCTTGGGTGTACTGCCCAATCAAGACATCAGTAATCATCCGAACGATGTGAAGACCTCCGGTCTTCAACCACCGTCTTCATCATCGACTTATCGTCCAATCAGTTATTCAGAATGGGTATAAACCCGGCCTTTCCAAATAACCCGCGTATAAAATAAACAAGTGTTACACAAATACAACATACGCTTCATTCCAGTTAAAAATATTCTTTTATTCAATGGATTACATCATTAGGGAATAGGGTCCCATTAATTTTATCAAAGATAAATCCTTTTAAATTTATTCTTTAATCTTCCTTTGGATATCAAACCATATTAAGGTTTCCCAAACTAGTCGGGATTAGCGAACCACACCGAAGTAATCATTTATTTTATTTTCCAATCCTAACCTATTCATCCCATGGAGCAAAACTGGTAATACTCCATATCTAACACCACGATGTTATTGGTAAATATTGCATTGCCATTTCACGTTCAAATCTAATTAAAGATTTAACTATCGCTTGGAGCAAAACTAGTGATACTCCATTCCCAATCATTTCCCAAATTTGATAATTTAAATTATCAAATCCCGTATCAATCTAATTAAAGATTCATAAAAACTCCACTTAGTTTTAATCTTCCCAAAAATCAATATTAATGATTATTCAACTTCTAGGAAAATAATTCCTGTCTTTAACTGGGTTAAAGAACCAATGTCATTTAAAACACAGTTCACGATAAATCCAAAATCACATTCCATCAGTCTCTAACCGTAAATTAGTAAGAAAACAATTCCCTAAGGATTAACCCCGAAGGCCGAAACCAACATCAAATCAATACCCAGGAAACCATTCAACTTAACTAATCTCCAGTTAGTTTCTAATTTTCTTAACTCCATTGGGTTTAAGAACAATATTATTCATTCACGACAAACCCAAAATGTCATTGCATTGTTAATCGGGTTAAGGAACAAGTGTTATTTAAAACACCATTCATGATAAACCCAAAAATCAATTCCAATTCAATTCCAATCAAATATTAATTAATTGGTATACTTCATTAAATCTAAATAAAAATATTTAATCTTTTCTCAACTGGGTTTAAGAACAGTGTTAATGAAGACACCATTCACGACAAACCCAAAATCCCATTTGATATTAAATACAAGGCTCTGAATAGAAAATATATCGGCATATATTCAATATCAAATTCTGAAATCAACAAATATCTTATTGGAATAACGATATATATATCTTCAAAATTCCTCCACAACATCCGTATAATCACGAAATCCAATATCGAAATATTCCGAATATAATTTAGATTCAAATCCATTCCAATTGATATGTTGGAAATTCTGTTTATTTTTAAAACCATGTCAAATCCAATTTATTTATTTAAAAATAATTGGATTATAATTCTAGTTCATAACTAGTTCAGTTCGATAACAATCTATTTTTATCTTTTCAAATATGGAATTTTTCTTCCCAATTCTTTCCAAATCATTTCTTATGATTTTATTGATATTTTTAATAATTTTATCAAGGCCCGTACAGTCTATTTCGATAAAAGGCCATCGAACTGCACTTACAACGACCTTTTCCAAATTTTATTTGGACATAATTTCAAATCCAACCATTAGATTTCAAATCTCTAATATTAGTTGGAAAGATCTTTTCGATATGAACCCAACGGTTCCGATTTTAGGAGAATCCGACGGTCGAATCTCCCGTAACATCAATTCGAAGTCAATGGTTGAAATTCGCGAACTGTCGCGGCGCGGCGCATTCTATTCAGGCCGTTAAATATATATAATATATATATTTCATCGATTTCCATTTAAAACGTACTTTATAAATCGTTTTAAATTCGTTTATTCATTATAGAAATTAATTCGTTTCAAAATTGAATATTCCATATCATTAACATATAAATGATAATATTTTCAAAATATTATATTTCAAAATCATTTTCTTTTCGATATTCATTATAGGAATGAATAAAATCGATATAAATATCATTCGCGTCAAAATGGCGCATATCTAATCAACACGACTTCAAATATTTTAATATTTCCGTGTCCATCCAAAATCGGACACCAAAATCAGATTTTGATCTTTTACTGAATATTATTTTAAAATATCGTTATTTTATTTAATTCAACACATGAATATTTGTCTCATTCAACACATGAATATATTCTTTTTATTCAACACATGTAACAACCCGTATTTTTAATAACCTGTTATAACGTAAATCGAGGCAGAATTTAATTTATAAAATCTGAATCAAGGGAAACGGGCTATGCCATTGCGTTCGACTCGGAAAAATACGCGAAATAGAGTCCGAGTTTTCGAAAATCGGAGTCCGTATGACCCGATTAAGGCCCAATGAAGTTTTCAGAAAATTTCAAGTTCAAAACAGATTTCGAATTTCGGGTTCAAAATTCGAAAAAGGGTCAGATTGGGCCAGGCGGGAAAATTCCCGCCAGAGCACCCAAGTCGACAGCCCTTTCGACTTGGGAGTCGACTTGGTGGGACCCAAGTCGACTTGGCTGTCGACTTGGTTCAGCCGGGCAGTTTTGCCTGGTGCACCGTTTTGGGTTTTGGTTAGGTTTTGGGGCCGGATTCGGTTTTAAGGGCTGAGATTGGAATTAGGGTTTAATCCTAAGGTTGAAACTAATCCTAATCTCTATAAATAAGCCCCTAACCTAACCCTAAATCATCATTATTCATTCAAGTAACTAAACTATGGCAAAATCATTTCTCTCATGGCCTCCACTCTCTTCATAAAATTCCTAAGTTATTTCTATGAGAGATTTTCAATGCATACAAGTGTATTCAAGCTTGTATGAGCATCATTAGCTTGCATTCAAGTCAAGTTTCCATATTTACATCATAAATCAAGAGTTTTGATCATTTTGGCTCAAGGGTTTTTCTATTGGAACTTGCATTTTGGGTTTATTTGATTGCATAAGGGCTTTGGCATTGTAAGCCCTTTTCTACTTTCATATTTAAACTCTAAAGTTAATGAATGATGCAAGTTGTGTTTGATCATTATGATATGCAAGTTTATCATGTTATGTTATGCAAGTATGCCATGTTATGATATGCAAGTTTACCATGTTATGCTATGCAAGTTTGCCATGTTATGATATGCAAGTTTACCATGTTATGCTATGCAAGTTTGCCATGTTATGATATGCAAGTTTATCATGTTATGTTATGCAAGTTTGCCATGTTATGATATGCAAGTTTATCATGTTATGTTATGCAAGTTTGCTATGTTATGATATGCAAGTTTGCCATATGATATGCAAGTTTGGGTTGATCATTTTGCTCATGTTATCATGTTATGCAAGCTTATCTTGGGTTTATGAGCTTAAAGCTTCAAGCTTTATGCTAAAGGTTGCATTTTGGCAACATGTAAGTTATCATATCCCTTATGATAACTTGCATGTGAGGCTAAATGCGAACTTATGGCCATTTCTACATGTCATTTATCACCATGTATCACCAATATGCTAAGTTTGGTTTTATGCATGCTTTTGAGGCCTAAAAATGTAATATGCAAGTATATGAACATATGTACATTTCATATGCCACCACGTTAAACTTGTGGCTTCAACACCTTTATGTCATGATTATGCCAAGTTCCCTCTTTCTATCCTTTATGCGCTATTGCGATATGTAAGCGATGGGATTGCGTTTGGGGTTGGGTAAACTTAAAAGACATAAAAACATAAGAATGGGAATTTACCTATTAAGTTAGGTCTACCCAAATGCTTGAAAACTTGAAATATGTTTTGGAAACATAATGGACATGACACTAAGAAAATATAAGTGTGAACAACTCGAGGTTGGGTTGAGATTGAAGCGTAAAACTACCCGGAACCGACCGGCTTAACTAGTTGCTACAAACAATAGGACCCAATGTGAGAAGTTGGTCATGTTGTACCTTGAACCCGAGGTTAGACCAAGTTGTGGGGTAAAGCTACCCGGACCCGCCCGGCTTAACTAGTAACCACAACAAGGTCTAATGTGAGAGGTTAAGGCACATTAAATTAATTAATGCCTCATGATTAGGGTTAAGTCATGGTCCACTTAATACTTAACCAATTTGGGCTTGGTAGATTAATCAGGGTTAAGTCGTGAACTCATCGTTACACTTAACCAAGTTAATCCATGATTAGTAAAAGGGTTAAACCGTACTTAACCCACTAGAAAATCCTATCAATGGGGGTCCACTCCAGCAGTAATCCCAAGTTTGTATCATTAAGACCCTAGGGACTAGGCTAGGGAGGGGGGCACAATTACTGGACTTGAGGTAAGTGACCAAAAACGACGGCAGAGTGGTACGCCGGTGTAGTTCCGGGCGGACTATGGTCGTGCACATAGTCCGAAGCCGGGGAAAACATGCACGGGTACCAGTAGATCGAGACTGTGCACTTATGTTTATGGTGTCCAGGGGTTGACACCCTAGGGCTTGATACACCCGACGGGAGACCCTGCACAGTCTGACTACAATTATGTTTGGGCCGTATTGACACCAACACGTGACGAGTTAGGCTTAGGGAGCCGATCGATTAGACCGTTTGGTTGGACCTCGTATTAGGGTCACTTTATGTTATTGGACCTCGTATTAGGGTCACTTCATGTTATTGGACCTCGTATTAGGGTCATTTCATGTTATTGGGTCAAAGCTTGGGCCAAGGGATCAATACTTGTTTATTCAAGTCATGTTAGTTTGCTAGTACACCTGTGGTGCAAAACCTTAATCCTGATTATGCGATGACACCTTTATCTACCTTGTTAGTTAATCATCATGCTAGTATGTTGTTATCCTTATGTTCATCCCTGCTTCTCATGCCAGTTAACTTTATCAGTTTACATTGATTGTAGTAGGGCTTACTCAGTCTTTTTGACTGACCTGTTTTCTTTCGCCTCTTTTCTTCCGTTCCCCCCCCCCCTCCAGGTTCTCAGGGTGGGAATATTGGAGCTTAGCTTGGATTTCTGATCGCTTGCTTGTGGGATTTAGCTCATGTACGGTTTGACATGAAGCTAGCTATGGTTATCACTTATTTTGGGGATAGTACTTATGTATTTCAGTTTTTTTTCAGTTGATGTTGTTTTTATCTAGACTTGTTTATTTGGAAAGTTGACATTATGTTGTACCAGACTTGTTTTGAAATAGTTTGAAATCTTCCGCTGTTTTACTTATCTTATTTACTCTGTTTACACATATACATATGTTCTTGTTCTGCCTTGATATATCATTATGCATGTTTACCCGGTACAAACGCCCCTCCAAAGTCAGAGTGCTTGCAAGAGCCACCCTGGCGGAGGCGGGGTGTTACATTTGGTATCAGAGCATATGGTTTACGAGAAGGAACAAAAAGGTTTTTAGAAAACTTTTGGAAAACTATTTTCAAAACCAAGTATAAAGTATTTTCCAAAGAAAAGTCTAGTTTATTTTAAAGGCTATTCCCCAAAAAGCCATTAGCAAAAATTCCTTCGTTTTTCTCCATTCTGAATCTATCTTTTTCTTCGTTTTCAATATAGCCGATAACTTTGCCATTCCGGAAGGCGCTCAAGTACCTATTTGGTTTAGGAGATACATGGGGGAAAGGGCAAGTGAAGCCGACCCCGCGGACATTCCTCCTCCCCCTCAGCCTCCACAAGCGGATTTTTCGGAAACTTGTAAGAACTTTAAGACGATGGGTGGCAAGGAATTGGTTGAAAGAAACCGAAGTTCTTTTTGCCTTCTTTGATATAGATGACCGTAGGAAGGTTTTATTGGCAGTGTGATTGCTACAGGAAGAAGCTGCACGTTCGTGGGTGGTCACCACCGCTGCTAGGCCAATTGAGACTTGGGATGACTTTCGGGGAAAGTTTGGACTAAGGTTCCTCTCACTGAAGCAAGGGGACATGACTATTAGGGAATACATAGATAAGTTTAATCAACTGGCTCGGGTCGGTTTAGACTTGGTTAACACAGCTTAGAAGAAGGCCCTATACTTTGCTCTAGGATTAAACGAGCCATTACATGGTTTAGCCATGACTCATATACCCTTGGGGGCAACTTTCGAGAGTTTGGTGAATATGGCGTTACTTCAGGGAGATGTCAAGAAAGAGATCAAGATGAATGATACTCAAGCCAAGAAGACTGATTCCCAGTGGAAAGGAAATCAGGGTAATCCAAGTGGTCAGAGCAGTCAAGGCAATCAGAACAAGAACAAGAACAAGAGTCAAGGCAACAAGGGGAACAACAACAAGGGCAATAATAACAAGGGGAAGTGCCATTATTGCGGTTCAGTTGGGCATCTTATTAAGGATTGTAAGAAGAGGAAAAGGAAGAATGGTGAATGCTTTTTCTGCGGTGAGACTGGACATTTCAGTAAGGATTGCCCGAAGAAGCAAGGGCAAGGCCAGGGTCAGACTCAGCGTGCTGGACCTTCAGGAGGGCAAGTTCATGCTCTCAATGCCGCTCTAGTTCCCGATCGAGGTAGTATTTCTGTTGAGAGCCTTGTATATATTTCTGATTTTCCAGTTCGTACCTTGTTTGATTCTGGTGCATCGCATAGCTTTATCTCATCTAATCTTGTTGATAGTTTGCACCTAAGTACTAGTCTAGTTAATGATCCCGTGTGTGTTTCAAATCCAATTGGGGTTTCCGCCCATTTGTCTATTATCTACGTGGATTTGAAAATTTCTATCTTGAGTGTAGAATTCTCGTGTGATGCTTATATTCTCGGTTTCATGGGGTATGGGTTGATTTTGGGCATGGATGGGTTGTCCAGCTTTGGAGCCATCCTTGATTTTTGAGCATAGGGTTGTGAGGCTCATGACTCGCCTCGGTAATACCCTAAAAATTTCTAGTAACCCTATGAGTCCCGTCATGTTGTGTTATCTTGAATCCCTCAACTCGTCTATCGATAGTTTGCAATCGGTGAGGGTGGTCCGAGAATATCCTGATATCTTGGGTAAAGTGAAGGGGGGTTACCCCTAAGCGAGAGATTGATTTTCGCATTTATCTGGTTGATAATGCCAAGCCAGTTACGTGGCCAGTTAGGCACTTGGTCCCGCAAGATGAGAGTTAAGAAAGCAAGTCAAGGAGTTGCTTGAGAAGAACTTCATTAGACGAAGTATATCTGAATGGGGAGCGCCTATAGTATTTACTGCCAAGGCAGATGGTTCTCTTTGACTTTGTGTTGATTATCGTGAGTTAAACAAAGAGAATAGACAACCATTGCCAAGGATCGATGGTTTGTTTGATCAGCTTGTAGGAACATCTGTTTTCTCTTGATCTTGCTACTGGATTCCATCAGCTCAGAGTAGCTGAGGATAGTAGAGACAAAACTGCGTTCAGAACTCCAGATGGATTCTTAGAATGGCTGGTCATGCCATTCGGTTTGACTAATGCACCCGCCTACTTCGTGGACTTGATGAGTAGGGTGCCTAGGGAGTTCCTGAACAAGTTTGTGGTAATCTTTGTAGAAGATATCCTGACTTTCTTAAAGAACGAGGAAGAACATGCTAGACATCTCAAGGAGGTGATGGATACGCTTAGAGCGCATCAGTTGAAAGCCAAGTCCTCCAAATGTCATTTTGGAGAAAAAGGAGATAGATTTCTTGGGCACATAGTTTCTAAGCAAGGCTTAGCGGTGGATCCCGCTAAAGTGGTCGCGGTTCAAGACCAGAAAGCTCCGACGAGGACAATTGAAGTAAGAAGTTCTCTCAGTTTAATTAGTTAGTTAGCGTCCCTTGAGCTTAGACCTACCCTTCTGGATCAAGTAGGGACTTCGCAGAAAGAAGACCCGCAGTTAGTCGAGATCATGGACAAGTTGATTAGAGGCAGGATGTTAAGTCAACTCGCCATAGATAACAAGGGATGGCTAAGACGAGATGAGAGAAAGAAGGTTCTTGAAGATGCACATCACCCGAGGAGGTGGCCGAGTTTGACCCAAGGTGCATGTTGTGCCAACAGATTAAGGCCAAGTCATAAAAAGCCCGGTGGGCTATTACATCCATTGGAGGTCCCCGCAATGGAAGTAGAAAAGCGTCACGAAGGATTTCGTGGATGGACTGCCTAGATCAAGAAAGGGAATAAGAGCATGTGGGTCATAGTAGATAGACTCACGAAGAGTGCTCATTTCACTCCGGTAAAGAGCGAAAGGACTGCATCATAACTAGCGACAGTTTACTTTCAAGAAATAAAGCGGTTGCACGAGGTTCCCTAAAGTATAGTTAGTAACCATGACTCAATTTTCACTAGCTAGTTTTGGGATAGTCTACGGGAAGTCATGGGCAAGCACGGAATCTAAGTACGGCCTATCATTCGCAGGCGGATGGTTCATTTCGTTCAAGCATGAGTTATAGAAAATCACGTTAGTAAGAGCAATTGGTAAACGTGGATTGGTATTTTCAAGAAAAGTTCTGCTGCGTGGAATACTTTATAGTAAGTAAACGAGATCCAGGATTCACTAGTGAATTTTGGAGAGCTTGCATGAAACCATGAGGTCATAGTTATGTTTAAGCCAAGAATGATAGAAGAGTAAGTGAAAGAGGAAGACGAGAGGCGACAATGAAATGGGTTCCAACTCATATTTGGAAATAAGAGTTAAGAAGCTAAGAAATCAGGAGGTAAAAGACGGTCAAAGCACAGTGGAGTTAAGCTCAAGGAAATGTGACTTAGAAGACTGAAGGCTAGATACGCGCATCATATCTCTTTTTAAGAGCATATCCTTGATCCATGTTTTCCTGTGGAACTTACTCGCATGTTATCTTTTTACGTATATCCTCTCGGTCCCATTCTCGGTCCTATTTCTGTCGGGAGGTATGACTTATTGGCTAGTAATACATGTCAGGGTTTGAAGGAGTCCGTTAGGTTGACTAAACCTTTTGGGCTTTCATAGAATATGGGTTGGGTTAGGAAGGGATTTATTGTAATCCAAAAGGAGTATATCTTGCTTATCTTCCCGATCTCTTTGTAGCATATCTTTTGCTATCCATGTTTGTCTTGATTATCTAGTTTATCATGTTAATCTTGTCATGAGAACCTTAGGTAGAAACCCTTTGGATGAAACATGTGTTTGAAACATGTTATGCTTGATGTTTGTAAGTGGTTGCAAGTGTTTGCAAGTGGTTACTCGTGGATGCATTATACACATTAGGCACTAAATCGGCTCACACACTCCTCATATTGCATATGCATGAGTGTTTATGCTTATTCATGGATGAAAATTTTTGTGTTATCACATGGATGTTGCATATGGATGTATGTTATGTGCACACATATAGATGTTATACATTATGTTAGGAATTGCATACATATGGATTCATATCACTAACATAATTTGCATTGATGATATTTGCATTAGATAAGTACATATACACACACCTTTGCATATGTTCATACAACATTTAGAATCTTGTAAGGACAATGATTGCTCGTGGATGATGTTTTGAGTAGATGGATGTTGGATGGTAGGATACGTTCTTCCTAACTTGAAGATTTCGGGGACGAAATCCTTTAAGGAGGGGAGAATGTAACAACCCGTATTTTTAATAACCTGTTATAACGTAAATCGAGGCAGAATTTAATTTATAAAATCTGAATCAAGGGAAACGGGCTATGCCATTGCGTTCGTCTCGGAAAAATACGCGAAATAGAGTCCGAGTTTTCGAAAATCGGAGTCCGTATGACCCGATTAAGGCCCAATGAAGTTTTCAGAAAATTTCAAGTTCAAAACAGATTTCAAATTTCGGGTTCAAAATTCGAAAAAGGGTCAGATTGGGCCAAGCAGGGAAATTCCCACCAGAGCACCCAAGTCGACAGCCCTGTCGACTTGGGAGTCGACTTGGTGGGACCCAAGTCGACAGCCCTGTCGACTTGGCTGTCGACTTGGTTCAGCCGGGCAGTTTTGCCTGGTGCACCATTTTGGGGTTTTGGTTAGGTTTTGGGGCCAGATTCGGTTTTAAGGGCTGAGATTGGAAATAGGGTTTAATCCTAAGGTTGAAACTAATCCTAATCTCTATAAATAAGCCCCTAACCTAACCCTAAATCATCATTATTCATTCAAGTAACTAAACTATGGCAAAATCATTTCTCTCATGGCCTCCACTCTCTTCATAAAATTCCTAAGTTATTTCTATGAGAGATTTTCAATGCATACAAGTGTTTTCAAGCTTGTATGAGCATCATTAGCTTGCATTCAAGTCAAGTTTCCATATTTACATCATAAATCAAGAGTTTTGATCATTTTGACTCAAGGGTTTTTCTATTGGAACTTGCATTTTGGGTTTATTTGATTGCATAAGGGCTTTGGCATTGTAAGCCCTTTTCTACTTTCATATTTAAACTCTAAAGTTAATGAATGATGCAAGTTGTGCTTGATCATTATGATATGCAAGTTTATCATGTTATGTTATGCAAGTATGCCATGTTATGATATGCAAGTTTACCATGTTATGCTATGCAAGTTTGCCATGTTATGATATGCAAGTTTACCATGTTATGCTATGCAAGTTTGCCATGTTATGATATGCAAGTTTATCATGTTATGTTATGCAAGTTTGCCATGTTATGATATGCAAGTTTATCATGTTATGTTATGCAAGTTTGCTATGTTATGATATGCAAGTTTGCCATATGATATGCAAGTTATGTTATGCAAGTTTGGGTTGATCATTTTGCTCATGTTATCATGTTATGCAAGCTTATCTTGGGTTTATGAGCTTAAAGCTTCAAGCTTTATGCTAAAGGTTGCATTTTGGCAACATGTAAGTTATCATATCCCTTATGATAACTTGCATGTGAGGCTAAATGCGAACTTATGGCCATTTCTACATGTCATTTATCACCATGTATCACCAATATGCTAAGTTTGGTTTTATGCATGCTTTTGAGGCCTAAAAATGTAATATGCAAGTATATGAACATATGTACATTTCATATGTCACCATGTTAAACTTGTGGCTTCAACACCTTTATGTCATGATTATGCCAAGTTCCCTCTTTCTATCCTTTATGCGCTATTGCGATATGTAAGCGATGGGATTGCGTTTGGGGTTGGGTAAACTTAAAAGACATAAAAACATAAGATTGGGAATTTACCTATTAAGTTAGGTCTACCCAAATGCTTGAAAACTTGAAATATGTTTTGGAAACATAATGGACATGACACTTAGAAAATATAAGTGTGAACAACTCGAGGTTGGGTTGAGATTGAAGCGTAAAACTACCCGGAACCGACCGGCTTAACTAGTTGCTACAAACAATAGGACCCAATGTGAGAAGTTGGTCATGTTGTACCTTGAACCCGAGGTTAGACCAAGTTGTGGTGTAAAGCTACCCGGACCCGCCCGGCTTAACTAGTAACCACAACAAGGTCTAATGTGAGAGGTTAAGGCACATTAAATTAATTAATGCCTCATGATTAGGGTTAAGTCATGGTCCACTTAATACTTAACCAATTTGGGCTTGGTAGATTAATCAGGGTTAAGTCGTGAACTCATCGTTACACTTAACCAAGTTAATCCATGATTAGTAAAAGGGTTAAACCGTACTTAACCCACTAGAAAATCCTAGCAATGGGGGTCCACTCTAGCAGTAATCCCAAGTTTGTATCATTAAGACCCTAGGGACTAGGCTAGGGAGGGGGGCACAATTACTGGACTTGAGGTAAGTGACCAAAAACGACGGCAGAGTGGTACGCCGGTGTAGTTCCGGGCGGACTATGGTCGTGCACATAGTCCGAAGCCGGGGAAAACATGCACGGGTACCAGTAGATCGAGACTGTGCACTTATGTTTATGGTGTCCAGGGGTTGACACCCTAGGGCTTGATACACCCGACGGGAGACCCTGCACAGTCTGACTACAATTATGTTTGGGCCGTATTGACACCAACACGTGACGAGTTAGGCTTAGGGAGCCGATCGATTAGACCGTTTGGTTGGACCTCGTATTAGGGTCACTTTATGTTATTGGACCTCGTATTAGGGTCACTTCATGTTATTGGACCTCGTATTAGGGTCATTTCATGTTATTGGGTCAAAGCTTGGGCCAAGGGATCAATACTCGTTTATTCAAGTCATGTTAGTTTGCTAGTACACCTGTGGTGCAAAACCTTAATCCTGATTATGCGATGACACCTTTATCTACCTTGTTAGTTAATCATCAAGCTAGTATGTTGTTATCCTTATGTTCATCCCTGCTTCTCATGCCAGTTAACTTTATCAGTTTACATTGATTGTAGTAGGGCTTACTCAGTCTTTTTGACTGACCTGTTTTCTTTCGCCTCTTTTCTTCCGTTCCCCCCCCCCTCCAGGTTCTCAGGGTGGGAATATTGGAGCTTAGCTTGGATTTCTGATCGCTTGCTTGTGGGATTTAGCTCATGTACGGTTTGACATGAAGCTAGCTATGGTTATCACTTATTTTGGGGATAGTACTTATGTATTTCAGTTTTTTTTCAGTTGATGTTGTTTTTATCTAGACTTGTTTATTTGGAAAGTTGACATTATGTTGTACCAGACTTGTTTTGAAATAGTTTGAAATCTTCCGCTGTTTTACTTATCTTATTTACTCTGTTTACACATATACATATGTTCTTGTTCTGCCTTGATATATCATTATGCATGTTTACCCGGTACAAACGCCCCTCCAAAGTCAGAGTGCTTGCAAGAGCCACCCTGGCGGAGGCGGGGTGTTACATTTGGTATCAGAGCATATGGTTTACGAGAAGGAACAAAAAGGTTTTTAGAAAACTTTTGGAAAACTATTTTCAAAACCAAGTATAAAGTATTTTCCAAAGAAAAGTCTAGTTTATTTTAAAGGCTATTCCCCAAAAAGCCATTAGCAAAAATTCCTTCGTTTTTCTCCATTCTGAATCTATCTTTTTCTTCGTTTTCAATATAGCCGATAACTTTGCCATTCCGGAAGGCGCTCAAGTACCTATTTGGTTTAGGAGATACATGGGGGAAAGGGCAAGTGAAGCCGACCCCGCGGACATTCCTCCTCCCCCTCAGCCTCCACAAGCGGATTTTTCGGAAACTTGTAAGAACTTTAAGACGATGGGTGGCAAGGAATTGGTTGAAAGAAACCAAAGATCTTTTTGCCTTCTTTGATATAGATGACCGTAGGAAGGTTTTATTGGCAGTGTGATTGCTACAGGAAGAAGCTGCACGTTGGTGGGTGGTCACCACCGCTGCTAGGCCAATTGAGACTTGGGATGACTTTCGGGGAAAGTTTGGACTAAGGTTCCTCTCACTGAAGCAAGGGGACATGACTATTAGGGAATACATAGATAAGTTTAATCAACTGGCTCGGGTCGGTTTAGACTTGGTTAACACAGCTTAGAAGAAGGCCCTATACTTTGCTCTAGGATTAAACGAGCCATTACATGGTTTAGCCATGACTCATATACCCTTGGGGGAAACTTTCGAGAGTTTGGTGAATATGGCGTTACTTCAGGGAGATGTCAAGAAAGAGATCAAGATGAATGATACTCAAGCCAAGAAGACTGATTCCCAGTGGAAAGGAAATCAGGGTAATCCAAGTGGTCAGAGCAGTCAAGGCAATCAGAACAAGAACAAGAGTCAAGGCAACAAGGGGAACAACAACAAGGGCAATAATAACAAGGGGAAGTGCCATTATTGCGGTTCAGTTGGGCATCTTATTAAGGATTGTAAGAAGAGGAAAAGGAAGAATGGTGAATGCTTTTTCTGCGGTGAGACTGGACATTTCAGTAAGGATTGCCCGAAGAAGCAAGGGCAAGGCCAGGGTCAGACTCAGCATGCTGGACCTTCAGGAGGGCAAGTTCATGCTCTCAATGCCGCTCCAGTTCCCGATCGAGGTAGTATTTCTGTTGAGAGCCTTGTATATATTTCTGATTTTCCAGTTCGTACCTTGTTTGATTCTGGTGCATCGCATAGCTTTATCTCATCTGATCTTGTTGATAGTTTGCACCTAAGTACTAGTCTAGTTAATGATCCCGTGTGTGTTTCAAATCCAATTGGGGTTTCCGCCCATTTGTCTATTATCTACGTGAATTTGAAAATTTCTATCTTGAGTGTAGAATTCTCGTGTGATGCTTATATTCTCGGTTTCATGGGGTATGGGTTGATTTTGGGCATGGATGGGTTGTCCAGCTTTGGAGCCATCCTTGATTTTTGAGCATAGGGTTGTGAGGCTCATGACTCGCCTCGGTAATACCCTAAAAATTTCTAGTAACCCTATGAGTCCCGTCATGTTGTGTTATCTTGAATCCCTCAACTCGTCTATCGATAGTTTGCAATTGGTGAGGGTGGTCCGAGAATATCCTGATATCTTGGGTAAAGTGAAGAGGGGTTACCCCTAAGCGAGAGATTGATTTTCGCATTTATCTGGTTGATAATGCCAAGCCAGTTACGTGGCCGGTTAGGCACTTGGTCCCGCAAGATGAGAGTTAAGAAAGCAAGTCAAGGAGTTGCTTGAGAAGAACTTCATTAGACGAAGTATATCTGAATGGGGAGCGCCTATAGTATTTACTGCCAAGGCAGATGGTTCTCTTTGACTTTGTGTTGATTATCATGAGTTAAACAAAGAGAATAGACAACCATTGCCAAGGATCGATGGTTTGTTTGATCAGCTTGTAGGAACATCTGTTTTCTCTTGATCTTGCTACTGGATTCCATCAGCTCAGAGTAGCTGAGGATAGTATAGACAAAACTGCGTTCAGAACTCCAGATGGATTCTTAGAATGGCTGGTCATGCCATTCGGTTTGACTAATGCACCCGCCTACTTCGTGGACTTGATGAGTAGGGTGCCTAGGGAGTTCCTGAACAAGTTTGTGGTAAACTTTGTAGAAGATATCCTGACTTTCTTAAAGAACGAGGAAGAACATGCTAGACATCTCAAGGAGGTGATGGATACGCTTAGAGCGCATCAGTTGAAAGCCAAGTCCTCCAAATGTCATTTTGGACAAAAAGGAGATAGATTTCTTGGGCACATAGTTTCTAAGCAAGGCTTAGCGGTGGATCCCGCTAAAGTGGTCGCGGTTCAAGACCAGAAAGCTCCGACGAGGACAATAGAAGTAAGAAGTTCTCTCAGTTTAATTAGTTAGTTAGCGTCCCTTGAGCTTAGACCTACCCTTCTGGATCAAGTAGGGACTTCGCAGAAAGAAGACCCGCAGTTAGTCGAGATCATGGACAAGTTGATTAGAGGCAGGATGTTAAGTCACCTCGCCATAGATAACAAGGGATGGCTAAGACGAGATGAGAGAAAGAAGGTTCTTGAAGATGCACATCACCCGAGGAGGTGGCCGAGTTTGTCCCAAGGTGCATGTTGTGCCAACAGATTAAGGCCGAGTCATAAAAAGCCCGGTGGGCTATTACATCCATTGGAGGTCCCCGCAATGGAAGTAGAAAAGCGTCACGAAGGATTTCGTGGATGGACTGCCTAGATCAAGAAAGGGAATAAGAGCATGTGGGTCATAGTAGGTAGACTCACGAAGAGTGCTCATTTCACTCCGGTAAAGAGCGAAAGGACTGCATCATAACTAGCGACTGTCTACTTTCAAGAAATAAAGCGGTTGCACGAGGTTCCCTAAAGTATAGTTAGTAACCATGACTCAATTTTCACTAGCCAGTTTTGGGATAGTCTACGGGAAGTCATGGGCAAGCACGGAATCTAAGTACGGCCTATCATTCGCAGGCGGATGGTTCATTTCGTTCAAGCATGAGTTATAGAAAATCACGTTAGTAAGAGCAATTGGTAAACGTGGATTGGTATTTTCAAGAAAAGTTCTGCTGCGTGGAATACTTTATAGTAAGTAAACGAGATCCAGGATTCACTAGTGAATTTTGGAGAGCTTGCATGAAACCATGAGGTCATAGTTATGTTTAAGCCAAGAATGATAGAAGAGTAAGTGAAAGAGGAAGACGAGAGGCGACAATGAAATGGGTTCCAACTTATATTTGGAAATAAGAGTTAAGAAGCTAAGAAATCAGGAGGTAAAAGACGGTCAAAGCACAGTGGAGTTAAGCTCAAGGAAATGTGACTTAGAAGACTGAAGGCTAGATACGCGCATCATATCTCTTTTTAAGAGCATATCCTTGATCCATGTTTTCCTATGGAACTTACTCGCATGTTATCTTTTTACATATATCCTCTCGGTCCCATTCTCGGTCCTATTTCTGTCGGGAGGTATGACTTATTGGCTAGTAATACATGTCAGGGTTTGAAGGAGTCCGTTAGGTTGACTAAACCTTTTGGGCTTTCATAGAATATGGGTTGGGTTAGGAAGGGATTTATTGTAATCCAAAAGGAGTATATCTTGCTTATCTTCCCGATCTCTTTGTAGCATATCTTTTGCTATCCATGTTTGTCTTGATTATCTAGTTTATCATGTTAATCTTGTCATGAGAACCTTAGGTAGAAACCCTTTGGATGAAACATGTGTTTGAAACATGTTATGCTTGATGTTTGCAAGTGGTTGCAAGTGTTTGCAAGTGGTTACTCGTGGATGCATTATACACATTAGGCACTAAATCGGCTCACACACTCCTCATATTGCATATGCATGAGTGTTTATGCTTATTCATGGATGAAAATTTTTGTGTTATCACATGGATGTTGCATATGGATGTATGTTATGTGCACACATATAGATGTTATACATTATGTTAGGAATTGCATACATATGGATTCATTTCACTAACATAATTTGCATTGATGATATTTGCATTAGATAAGTACATATACACACACCTTTGCATATGTTCATACAACATTTAGAATCTTGTAAGGACAATGATTGCTCGTGGATGATGTTTTGAGTAGATGGATGTTGGATGGTAGGATACGTTCTTCCTAACATGAAGATTTCGGGGATGAAATCCTTTAAGGAGGGGAGAATGTAACAACCCGTATTTTTAATAACCTGTTATAACGTAAATTGAGGCAGAATTTAATTTATAAAATCTGAATCAAGGGAAACGGTCTATGCCATTGCGTTCGTCTCGGAAAAATACGCGAAATAGAGTCTGAGTTTTCGAAAATCGGAGTCCGTATGACCCGATTAAGGCCCAATGAAGTTTTCAGAAAATTTCAAGTTCAAAACAGATTTCAAATTTCGGGTTCAAAATTCGAAAAAGGGTCAGATTGGGCCAAGCGGGAAAATTCCCGCCAGAGCACCCAAGTCGACAGCCCTGTCGACTTGGGAGTCGACTTGGTGGGACCCAAGTCGACTTGGCTGTCGACTTGGTTCAGCCGGGCAGTTTTGCCTGGTGCACCATTTTGGGGTTTTGGTTAGGTTTTGGGGCCAGATTCGGTTTTAAGGGCTGAGATTGGAAATAGGGTTTAATCCTAAGGTTGAAACTAATCCTAATCTCTATAAATAAGCCCCTAACCTAACCCTAAATCATCATTATTCATTCAAGTAACTAAACTATGGCAAAATCATTTCTCTCATGGCCTCCACTCTCTTCATAAAATTCCTAAGTTATTTCTATGAGAGATTTTCAATGCATACAAGTGTTTTCAAGCTTGTATGAGCATCATTAGCTTGCATTCAAGTCAAGTTTCCATATTTACATCATAAATCAAGAGTTTTGATCATTTTGGCTCAAGGGGTTTTCTATTGGAACTTGCATTTTGGGTTTATTTGATTGCATAAGGGCTTTGGCATTGTAAGCCCTTTTCTACTTTCATATTTAAACTCTAAAGTTAATGAATGATGCAAGTTGTGTTTGATCATTATGATATGCAAGTTTATCATGTTATGTTATGCAAGTATGCCATGTTATGATATGCAAGTTTACCATGTTATGCTATGCAAGTTTGCCATGTTATGATATGCAAGTTTACCATGTTATGCTATGCAAGTTTGCCATGTTATGATATGCAAGTTTGCCATGTTATGTTATGCAAGTTTGCCATGTTATGATATGCAAGTTTATCATGTTATGTTATGCAAGTTTGCTATGTTATGATATGCAAGTTTGCCATATGATATGCAAGTTTGGGTTGATCATTTTGCTCATGTTATCATGTTATGCAAGCTTATCTTGGGTTTATGAGCTTAAAGCTTCAAGCTTTATGCTAAAGGTTGCATTTTGGCAACATGTAAGTTATCATATCCCTTATGATAACTTGCATGTGAGGCTAAATGCGAACTTATGGCCATTTCTACATGTCATTTATCACCATGTATCACCAATATGCTAAGTTTGGTTTTATGCATGCTTTTGAGGCCTAAAAATGTAATATGCAAGTATATGAACATATGTACATTTCATATGCCACCATGTTAAACTTGTGGCTTCAACACCTTTATGTCATGATTATGCCAAGTTCCCTCTTTCTATCCTTTATGCGCTATTGCGATATGTAAGCGATGGGATTGCGTTTGGGGTTGGGTAAACTTAAAAGACATAAAAACATAAGACTGGGAATTTACCTATTAAGTTAGGTCTACCCAAATGCTTGAAAACTTGAAATATGTTTTGGAAACATAATGGACATGACACTTAGAAAATATAAGTGTGAACAACTCGAGGTTGGGTTGAGATTGTAGTGTAAAACTACCCGGAACCGACCGGCTTAACTAGTTGCTACAAACAATAGGACCCAATGTGAGAAGTTGGTCATGTTGTACCTTGAACCCGAGGTTAGACCAAGTTGTGGTGTAAAGCTACCCGGACCCGCCCGGCTTAACTAGTAACCACAACAAGGTCTAATGTGAGAGGTTAAGGCACATTAAATTAATTAATGCCTCATGATTAGGGTTAAGTCATGGTCCACTTAATACTTAACCAATTTGGGCTTGGTAGATTAATCAGGGTTAAGTCGTGAACTCATCGTTACACTTAACCAAGTTAATCCATGATTAGTAAAAGGGTTAAACCGTACTTAACCCACTAGAAAATCCTAGCAATGGGGGTCCACTCCAGCAGTAATCCCAAGTTTGTATCATTAAGACCCTAGGGACTAGGCTAGGGAGGGGGGCACAATTACTGGACTTGAGGTAAGTGACCAAAAACGACGGCAGAGTGGTACGCCGGTGTAGTTCCGGGCGGACTATGGTCGTGCACATAGTCCGAAGCCGGGGAAAACATGCACGGGTACCAGTAGATCGAGACTGTGCACTTATGTTTATGGTGTCCAGGGGTTGACACCCTAGGGCTTGATACACCCGACGGGAGACCCTGCACAGTCTGACTACAATTATGTTTGGGCCGTATTGACACCAACACGTGACGAGTTAGGCTTAGGGAGCCGATCGATTAGACCGTTTGGTTGGACCTCATATTAGGGTCACTTTATGTTATTGGACCTCGTATTAGGGTCACTTCATGTTATTGGACCTCGTATTAGGGTCATTTCATGTTATTGGGTCAAAGCTTGGGCCAAGGGATCAATACTTGTTTATTCAAGTCATGTTAGTTTGCTAGTACACCTGTGGTGCAAAACCTTAATCCTGATTATGCGATGACACCTTTATCTACCTTGTTAGTTAATCATCATGCTAGTATGTTGTTATCCTTATGTTCATCCCTGCTTCTCATGCTAGTTAACTTTATCAGTTTACATTGATTGTAGTAGGGCTTACTCGGTCTTTTTGACTGACCTGTTTTCTTTCGCCTCTTTTCTTCCGTTCCCCCCCCCCCCTCCCCAGGTTCTCAGGGTGGGAATATTGGAGCTTAGCTTGGATTTCTGATCGCTTGCTTGTGGGATTTAGCTCACGTACGGTTTGACATGAAGCTAGCTATGGTTATCACTTATTTTGGGGATAGTACTTATGTATTTCAGTTTTTTTTTCAGTTGATGTTGTTTTTATCTAGACTTGTTTATTTGGAAAGTTGACATTATGTTGTACCAGACTTGTTTTGAAATAGTTTGAAATCTTCCGCTGTTTTACTTATCTTATTTACTCTGTTTACACATATACATATGTTCTTGTTCTGCCTTGATATATCATTATGCATGTTTACCCGGTACAAACGCCCCTCCAAAGTCAGAGTGCTTGCAAGAGCCACCCTGGCGGAGGCGGGGTGTTACAACACATGAATATTTTATATGGTTTATATTCAATAAAAATGATATTTTTATTCAATACATGAACATCTTATTTTATTCAATACATGAATATTTATTTTATTCAACACATTAATATTTTCTTCCTTTTTTGAATATTATTTTAAAATATTCTTTATTTTCCAAATTGAAATGAGGCTTAATACATTACCATATAATGTTATTTAGATGGATTCCATACAACACATGTATATAATAACAATCATAAACAATCAGCCATCATCTATAGTGTATTACACAACTGCATAAGCATTAAATATAAATAATTAACACTTACACTATCTGTCAACCCATCGATTGACATACAACTAAACAATTGGGATTAGTGTATGTCAATTAACATCCCAATACCCATGTGAGGTTTCAATCAACAAACACATATTCTATTTGTGAAGTTGGGCGATGTGTAAAATTTATCGTTCCAATCAATATTAGTCAAATGTGTGTACACAAACAAATCGTCCGATTTGTTTATGAATATTTATTTTATTCATATACACATTAAAAATTATATTTTTAACTACAAAATATTTTATTTAACACATGAATTTTTTATACAGTCCATTTCACATCACAAACAATTTTCACAACACAATCAAACAAACAAGTCGTCCATGGTCTACGGACGATGGGTGTCGGGTGCTGCTAAGCACCGTCTGCATCCTAGTATATATTTTAACTAGAAATTAAAATTTAAAGTGAGAAGTTCTCACCTTTGGGTTCCACTCCGCCATTTTTTATTTTTGTTGCTCAGATTCGCTGTTTTGATACTAACACAATCTGTTTCACATGATTTTTATATTCAATATCATATTTCTATTTCGCTATTACATAAATAAAAATTGTATTTTTATTTCGCTATTCCTATAATAAAAATAACATTTTTATTCTGCTACTGTATATGTAAAAATCCAATTTTTATTTCAAATCTCTTCATGTAAAATTCGTATTTTTATTTCACTACATCTATAAAGATCTCATCTTTATATTCGTAAAAATCTAATCTTTGTTCTCTAATACCATATATAAAAATAATATATTTATATAATTAAAAATCGTATCTTTTATAAAGCAAGAAAAAAATCATGTCTTCTCATTTTCAAAAATCGAGTCTTTTTGTTTTTAAAAAAAATTAAAACTTTCTAATTTAAAAATCAAAACTTTAAAAAAACAAAGATCGTATTTTTAAAACAAACAAAGATCATATTTTTAAAATAAACAAAGATCATATTTTTCTAATAAACAAAGACCATATTTTTCTATATAAGAAAAAATATCTAATCTTTTCATTTTCAAAAATCACTCCATTTAATTTTTAAAAATTGCCTCTTTTCATTTTTAAAAAATCAAACCTTCTTTTTCATTTTTAATCTCATTTCTTATCTCTACGTCTATCTAAAACTGATTTTTAATTTAATAAATAAAAATAGAGAAGAGAAAAAACTTACAGTTTGAAATGGGGGGGCTGCTACCGCGCGTTGGAGGTGAATGGAGGCGGGAGGGGAGGTTGGCTCAGGCGAACTCCGGCGGTGGGAGGAAGGGCTGTGGTGGCGGATGTGGTTGATTTGAGGGAGGGTTTGAATGGGTTTGGATCGGATAAGAGGGGGGAAACGACGACAACTAGGGAGGATGGAGGGTGGATGGTGGCGGAGGACCGGTGGCACCAGGGAGTCGCGGCGGCATTGGAAGGGGGAGGGATCGAGGATGACGGGGTTTTAACAAAAAAGGGGCGCGATTTCTATGTTTGACCGTCGGGAGAGGGTTTGACCCATCCTAGGGTTTTATATAAATATATTTAATATTATTTTAATTTTCAAAAAGTAAAATTTTCATTCGAACCCCAAATCAAACCCATTGACTGTCGCCCATAGCTAATTACCCCCATTTCGAACACAACGGGATATGCCCCGCAAGCTGATTCGACTGTTTCGATCAGTTTCCGGTCAAATTAAAATATACATCAATATATATATTCAATTTAACGTACATATTAATTTACCGGGGCCACATACGGACCCCAAAAATTATAGAAAATTAAATATAGCTATGTTTTGACGATACAGTCCTAACAAAACTAATTTTGTCGAATTTGGAGACCGTTTGAAAAACGGTCTTCCAGTCGATTAAATTCAAACTGGAAGTACCAATCACATTTAAATCCGCCACGCTCACATATTGATTCCAAAAATTATGAAAATTGGAATCTAGCAATAATTGGACATCCCATATCTGAAAAAAAGTGGTCTCATCGAAAACGGAGGTCATTTGCAAAATCACTATTTTAAGGGCTATATTTCCATAGTGACTATTCTGAATTTTCAACTGGGCATAACTTTTTATTCCCACTATGAAATTTCAATTTTTCGGATTCGTTGGAAAGATATTTTCAAATAGATTCTAATATTTTTGGTTTCACTAAAATCTGGTTTATTTTGAATCCTGTACATTCATTTGAAATTTGAAATCGAAATTTCAAACTACCGCGCCATTTTCATTTCCTTCTATAATTAAAATAAATATTTATATTCTAACTTCGATCTAAATAAATTTATACGTTCTAACTCTATTCAAAATAAATTTCTAGTCGTTATTATTTAAAATAAATCATTTCAAATATTCAAAATTCATTAAAATTGCCAAAATAAAACATTTTAATGGGTTCTGATTTTCCAGGTTGTTACAATCTCCCCCACTTAAAATCTTTTTCGTCCTCGAAAAGGAACAGAGAAGAAAGTTGTTTTACAAACCAACTCAGCTTTCAGTTTGGCTTTCATTCTTCAACTTTTCAGTTTCTAAGAATTTTCCAATTCTTCAAAAATTTGGCTAACACCCTAAATTTTCGGAAAATTTCGCCATAAACTCCTTTGTACGGGGAGCACCGGGAAAATCCCCAAACCGCCACACAGCCCTCTCATCTCAAAAAGAAAAAGCCAAGCGGCAAGCCAAGCAGCTAGCCAATTGGCTCATAAAATCATCTAAACCCAATAAATTTGTAAACATGTACCTATTTGTCGGACATACAATTTTATTCCTCTTCTCTAGCCTCCTTGCTGTGACCTGTTCAATGTATGTACATGTATATGCATGCAATCTCAAACAATTTTAAACTCAATTCAAAATTTGATACAATTTGGCCTAAATTTACCATACATCTATCTATATGTTGGTTTAAATGAATAATCACACAACACAATCATCAATCAATTAGTTGATTATCATTCCAAACACATATCTTTAATATATATATACATACATATATATATATATATATATATATATATATATATATATATTCAAAAATCATATTTTTTGATGCCAAATTACAACAATAAGCCTATCTACTTTCGGTTCTCACACAAGTCAATGGAAATATATAGATATCCCACTTTCGAAACTCGAAAATAAATACTGGTGATGGTAAACTTCATCATCAGGATCATGTCCGGGCGACTAGAGTGTGATTCTATATCTATCCAGTATATTTGAGGCTTCGAATACACGTTCGCAAGGCGTATATGCAAAATCTTTATATATTGGATTGTCCAAATTCAATACAAATAAAATATTCAAATACGTATAAGGTTTAAATTTTCAAAACAAAGTTTGTTTTCAATTTGACTTTAAAAATAACACTCTTTCGACTTGTTCTAGGATACTACTGATCCTATCTCTAACGAGTAATTCTCATTGGATATTGCTAATCCAATCTCTGATGAATTCTTTCATTTAGTTCTAATGTGCCTTGTTCTCGAGCTCTGTAAACCAAAGCTCTGATACCACGTTGTAATGACCCGAACTTCCCCAGTCTCCGAAGAAAAGAGAAAGAATGGATTGCTTTGAGGACAATATAGATCAGAACACATACAGAAGAACATTTCATTGCTTATTACAACAATTTACATCAGAGTACAAGAATATACAGAGTATGAACAAATATTATACATTTGATAAATATCAGAGATTTACAAATTACAATGCAGCGGAGAAATAATACATAACACAACTGAAACAAATATATGGATACAGAGCTTTTCGAATATCATTCTAGCCGTAAACCAGGATCCTGTGAATATAAATCTGCAAAACCAAAACTACTAGTTGCCCGTGTGGAAAATAAGGGCACCCATAGTTTAGGTTAAAACAATAAACTCCAGGTCAGTCATGTGACTGGTGTGAGAACTAAAACAATTATTTAAAACTTTACTTTAAAGATAAGGTAAATCAAGGGACCACGCCGTATAACACGGAACGGGTTTCCTCCCAAGAATACTAGTGCATAAAACAAACAGCGCAATGCTTTTTGGAAAAATGAAGCTATTATAAGACTCAGGTCCCACCACACAATGCAACGCAAGCCGGAGGATAGATTTTTACCTTATAATAGCCAAACATGCTTGGTACTTTTAAAACAAATCATTTTGACACTATTACAGTGTAAAGTTTATAAAAACAACTTCAAATATAAATGCATCAATCATAGACGGCATAATATCCCCATGCTACTATGTCGCCAATACTAGGCTCTACAATCAAAACCGAATGTCATGTATTGGAAATTGGATTTCCATCATGAGTCGAGGCCAGGGATGGCTCCTTACCGCTTCGAGACACTCTAGCAAATGTCTCAGGATTCGGACACTGGTGAACCCTTGGATCTTCAAGGCCGGTCCACACATAGCTGATTGGGTATACCTGAACACACGTTTCCCGGTCCTATCGGACCTATCCATCGGCTTGGTAAAGATCGATATATCTGAGGCGCCTTGCATTCCAACAACCACATTGGTAAAAATAATATAAATGTCAGGGCTTGTAAAACGTTGACACCACCCATAGCTTGAAAGAAACTTCATGCACTCCCCGCAGTCGCGATCCCGTTTTTGACTCATACCGAGGTGTGAGGCTCGCGAATTAATGCTATACACAAAGCTATGCCACACAGGTCGTGCTTTTATCATCAACCACAAGACTCTGCTTTTCAATAGAAGCCTTGATCATTTCCATCACAGCATGCCATACAGGAAATTCATGCCATGCGACTGATGTCTATCGATATATAACCTCTGAGCTCGTACGTCCCTGAGAAGGGCGTTAAGCAAGAGAATAAATTCTCCGCCGCCAAATAGATATATATTTAATAGAGATCAATCAACATATAATAAAATTCTATGTCAGACACACAATCCATTTACAAGTTCGTTCTGGGTCTAAACGAAACTGGAGGGCCCTTATTCCTTCTCCCATATGTCTAAACAATGTGAAGACCACCGGTCTTCAACCACCATCTTCATCGTCGACTTATCGTCCAATCAGTTATTCAGAATGGGTATAAACCTGGCCTTTCAAAATAACCCGCGTATAAAATAAACAAATGTTACACAAACACAACATATGCCTCATTCTAATTTAGAATATTCTTTTATTCAAGTATTCACATCATTAGGGAATAGGTTCCCTTTAATTTTATCAAAGATAAATTCTTTTAAATTTATTCTTTAATCTTCCTTTGGATATCAAACCATATTAAGGTTTTCCAAACTAGTCGGGATTAGCGAACTACACCGAAGTAATCATTTGTTTTATTTCCCAATCCCAACCTATTCATCCCATGGAGCAAAACTGGTAATACTCCATATCTAACACCACGATGCTATTGGTAAATATTAATTACCATTTCACGTTCAAATCTAAGTAAAGATTTAACTATCGCTTGGAGCAAAACTGGTGATACTCCATCTCGATCATTTCCCAAATTTGATTAGTTTTAATCTTCCCAAAAATCAATATTAATGATTATTCAACTTCTAGGAAAATAATTCATGTCTTTTAACTGCGTTAAAGAACCAATGTTATTTAAAACACAGTTCACGATAAACCCAAAATCACATTCCATCAGTCTCTAACTATAAATTAGTAAGAAAACAATTCCCTAAGTATTAACACCGAAGGCCAAAACCAACATCAGATCAATACCCAGGGAACCATTCAACTTAGCTAATCTCCAGTTAGTTTCTAATTTTCTTAACTCCATTGGGTTTGAGAACAGTATTATTAAAGATACCATTCACGACAAACCCAAAATCTCATTCCATTGTTAATCGGGTTAAAGAACAAGTGTTATTTAAAATACCGTTCATGATAAACCTAAAAATCAATTCCAGTTAAATACTAATTAATTGGTATACTTCATTAAATCTAAATAAAAAGATTTAAACTTTTCTCAACTAGGTTTAAGAATAGTGTTAATGAAGACATCATTCACGACAAACCCAAAATCCCATTTGATATTAAATACGAGGCTCTGAATATAAAATATATTGGCTTATATTCAATATCAAATTCTGAAATCAACAAATATCGTATTGGAATAATGATATATATATCTTCCAAATTCCTCCACAACGTCCGTATATTCACGGAATCCAATATCGAAATATTCCAAAGATAATTTCGATTCAAATCCATTCCAATTCATATATTGGAAATTCTGGTTATTATTAAAACCATTTCAAATCCAATTTTTTATTTAAAAATAATTGGATTATAATTCTAGTTCATAACTAGTTCATTTCAATAACAATCTATTTTTATCTTTTCAAATATGGAATTTTTCATCCCAATTCTTTCTAAATCATTTCTTATGATTTTACACTAACTATTGATATTTTTAATAATTTTATCAAGGCCCGTACAGTCGATTTCCATAAACAGCCATCGAACTACACTTACAGCGACCTTTTCCAAATTTGATTTAGACAGAACTGCACTTACAACGACCTTTTCCAAAATTGATTTGGACATAATTCCAAATCCAACTGTTAGATTTCAAATCTCTAACATTCGTGGGAAAGCTCTTTTCGATACGAACCCAACGGTTCCAGTTTTAGGAGAACCCGACGGTCGGATCTCCCGTAACGTCAATTCGAAGTCAATGGTCGAAATTCGCGTACTGCCATGGCGCGGCGCGTTCTATTCAGGCCATTAAATATATATTATATATATTGTTAGACCAAAAAATGGTCCTAACACCCAAATCGTCGTATTTTGAGCATAGGATATGAAGAAATAACTGAAAAATAGAGAAAAAAGCAAGACAACGAGATTTTTATAGTGGTTCGGCGTTAACGAGCCTACGTCCACTTCATATTTTCTCATTTCACTCATAGATTACAATTACAATGAATATTGTCTTTCAATCACTTGAATTCAATGAATAATTCTCTCCGAATCCATTGAATTTATTGAGGAAGATAGGGGTTATTCATGGAGAAGTGTTGGCCATGGCAGCCATGGATGAGGAGATGCCAAAAGTCCCTTGAAAATGCCCTCTGAAGGTGTATTTATAGCTGTAGGAAAGCTCCTGGGAGGACTGGTTCGTGATGGGGTACGTGGCAGGCGATCCAGAAAAATAGGAGAGCCAGTAGCCTTGAGAATAGGTCAAAACAAGCTGCATTTGAACAGGTCCGAAGGTCGGATCGCGGTCATGGGTCGGATCGCGGTCATGGGTCGGATCGGATCGTGTAGGCAAGGGCGGATCGGATCGCGTAGGCAAGGGCGGATCGGATCGCGGTCATATGCCAGCTTACACTCGTTCACGGAAATGGGCGTAACTTTCAAACCGTAAGTCCGATTGAGCCAAACCAAAGCTCAAACTGAAGCTAATTCAAAGGGCTACGAGTATATGAGGTGAATAGATCCAAATGAGGTCATTTGATAGGGGTTTCGGGCCAGTTTATACTGATGTTGTGATTTTGACCAAACTGCCTTGTGTCTTTTGACGATGCTTCCAATGCCAGAAAGCGATGTTATCCAGAGATTCCATATCAGACAGCATTTACCGAGAGGTGTGTCAACATGATCTTTGCTTTGGGTAGCCTGGTCACAAAGCAGGCTAACATATATTTCATCGGTTTCCATTTAAAACGTATTTTACAAATCGTTTTAAATTTGTTTTCAAAACAATTTCAACCTTATATTCAATTTTAAATCAAAATTGAATATTCCTTATCATTAACATATAAATGATAATATTTTCAAAATATTATATTTTGAATTCATTTTCTTTTCGATATTCAATATAGAAATGAATAAAATAGATATAAATATCGTTCACGTCAAAATGGCGCATATCTAATCAACATGACTTCAAATATTTTAATATTTCCGTGTCCATCCAAAATCGGACATCAAAATCAGATTTTGATCTTTTACTGAATATTATTTTGAAATATTCGTTATTTTATTTTATTCAACACATGAATATTTATCTCATTCAACACATGAATATATTCTTTTTATTTAACACATGAATATTTTATATGGTTTATATTCAACAAAAGTGATATTTTTATTGTTTAAATATTTTTATTCAACACATGAACGTCTTATTTTATTCAACACATGAATATTTATTTTATTCAACACATGAATATTTTCTTCATTTTCTGAATATTATTTTAAAATATTCTTTATTTTCCAAATTGAAATGAGGCCCAATCCATTACTATATAATGTTATGTACATGGATTCCATACAACACATGTATATAATAACAATCATAAACAATCAGCCATCATCCAGAGTGCATTACACAACTGCATAAGCATTAAATATAAATAATTAACACTTACACAATCTGTCAACCCATCGATTGACATACAATTAAATAATTAGGATTAGTATACTTCAATTATCATCCCAATACCCATGTGAGGTTTCAGTCAACAAACACATACTTAATTTGTGAAGTTGGGCGATGTGTAAAATTTATCATCCCAATCAATATCATTCAAATGTGTGTACATAAACAAATCGTCCAATTTGTTTATGAATATTTATTTTATTCATATACATGTTCAAAATTATGTTTTTAACTACAAAATATTTTATTTAACACATTAATATTTTATACAGTCCATTTCACATCACAAACAATTTTCACAACACAATCAAACAAACAAGTCGTTCATGGTCTGTAGACGACGGGTGTCGGGTACTGCTAAGCACCATCTGCATCCTAGTATATATTTTAACTAGAAAATAAAATTTAAAGTGAGAAGTTCTCACCTTTGGGTTCCACTAGGCCATTTTTTATTTCTGTCGCTCAGATTCGCTGCTTTGATTCCAACACAATCTGTTTCACATGATTTTTATATTAAAAATCATATTTCTATTTCGTTACTACATAAATAAAAATCGTATTTTTATTTTGCTATTACTATAATAAAAATCACATTTTTATTCTGCTACTATATATGTAAAATCCAATTTTTATTTCAAACCTCTTCATATAAAAATCGTATTTTTATTTCACTACATCTATAAAGATCTCATCTTTATATTCGTAAAAATCTAATCTTTGTTCGCTAATACCATATATAAAAATCATATATTTGTATAATTAAAATTCGTATCTTTTATAAAGTTAAAAAAATTATGTCTTCTCGTTTTCAAAAATCAAGTCTTTTTGTTTTTATAAAAAATCAAAACTTTCTAATTTAAAAATCAAAACTTTAAAAAATCAAAGATCATATTTTTAAAACAAACAAAGATCATATTTTTAAAATAAACAAAGATCATATTTTTAAAATAAACAAAGATCATATTTTTCTAATAAACAAAGATCATATTTTTCTATATAAGAAAAAATATCTAATCATTTCATTTTCAAAAATCGCTCCATTTCATTTTTAAAAATCGCCTCTTTTTCAACACACGTTCTCCACTTCCCGTTGGGACTTATTCACTAGCACGGGATTGGCTAACCATTTCGGGTAATGGACCTCTCAAATAAACCCGTTAGTTTCCAACCTTCTGACTTCCTCCTTCAAGGTCTCTATTCGGTCTTGATTATATTGTCCCTTTTTTTGTCGGATCGGGGTTATCGAAGGGTCGATGTTTAATGCGTTGCTCATAATTGAAGGATCGATACCAACCATGATTGAATGGGTCCAGGCAAAAACATCTTTGTTGAGCTAGAGGAAGTGGATTAAGTCGCATCAGAGAGGTTCCGTTCGCCTCTTCCCTATGTTGATGATCTTCAATTTATCTTTTAGGTCAACGTTTACTTCTTCTATTGGTTTTATCCTCTCGATATCTCCTCTAGAGTCTAAATCTACGATAATTTCTCCTTCTTCGGTTGAGGTCACCTCATTGGACCTTTTCCTCTTCCTTTTTAAAGAAGCGTACCTACCATTAGTGCGTTTATCTGTCTTATTTATTTTTATCTTGGCTTCAAATAAGGGATGTATGAGTCCTTTATCTAAAGGCGTAAAAACAGTAGAAGAATCAAGATACAAAGAATTCTTCCTTTTGTATTTTTCGACCGTTGCGAAGTACAACTCTCGGAGATAAATTGTTCTCCCTGGATGGTATCCCACCCTTGCTTGGTCAGAAATTTTACATGAGATATTTGGAATAAAAGAAGGCATCCATCTCCTCCAAAGCCGGTCGTCTGAAGAAGGCATTGTAATAGGATGGCTGATCAATCACGACGAAGAGCATTTCGAAAGTCCTGTGAAAAGGGGACAACCCCACTTGAACCAAAAGGTTGATTTAACCCATTGGAGTTGACCTTTTATTATTGAATCCGAAAATTGGTTCGTTGCTAGGGTCCAGCTTCATTTTTGGAGATTCCCATCAGATCAAACGCGTGCTTGAAGATGACATTGACGGCGCTTCCGATATCCACCAATATTTTAAAAACGACCGAAAGCCCTATCTGCACCATTATTATGAGGGGGTCCTTATGGGGGTGATGGGCCCCTTTCTTCATTTCTTCCAGAGAGACCATGAGGTTATGCATTTTGAGGGCATAGCGCGCGCTCTTCAATGATGGTTCCTCTTTGATGGAGAAGATTCCCTCTAAGGCTTCCTTCGCGTATTGCTTCCTGGCCTTCGAACAGCTTCCGGCAAGGTGTGGTCCTCCATGGATCACATTGATTCGGTTTACGGGAGGCCCTAGAACTAGGTTATTTTCCCCCGTAGTGACTCCTATTGTGTTTATCGAAACCTTCTGCTGTCCTTCTGCACGTTGAGCTGGTGCTGCATTATTTGAAACAAACTCCTTCAAATGTCCCTCTCGGATTAGTTTCTAGATAATGCCATCCAATACCTTGCACTCGTCTATCTTGTGTCCATTGGTTTTATGGAACTCGCAGTATTTACCATCGGCATGAGGTTCGGGGCAATTTTTGGCTTTGAACGAGACGGGGAAGTTATTGTCACTTTCTTTTGCAACAACATACACATATGAGATGGGCTTGTTCAAGGCAACTGAGTTGGTGTTAGAGTCTTCCTACCTTGACCTCCTCTGATTCCATTCCGGGAGCTTTCATCCAAAGTTTGGCCTTCCTCCTTCCCCTCGAGGCCCGAACTTCCCCTTTGTGAAGTACAGTTCATCCATGCGGATAAATTTGTCGGGCTTGGAAGTGGAAATCCTACAAGTTTTTGCAGTCGTGGATATATAAATCCTAAGGGTTTTTTTTCAATCAACCCTGAGTGTATGACGATCAGCTTGTTGCGGTCATTCATATCATTGGCCTTTAAGGCTTCGATGTTGAACCTTTTCAGATAGTCTCCTAGAGACTCCCCTTGTCTCTGTTTGATGTTGGCGATGACTGTATAGTCTATGGTTGGATCTTTGCAAATGCAGAACTGCGCGGAGAATTCATAGGAGAATTGTTTCCATGATTAAATGGTGTTTTCCCTTTACTGGTGATACCACTTCGCCGCATCCCCTTGAAAGGTCACTGGGAAGAGGCAGCACCTGACTGCTCCGGAAGCATTGTAAAGATCCATCTGACTGTCGAAAGCCATCATATGATCGTCGGGGTCAGTTGTTCCCAGATACTTTATGGTGGGAACTTTGACTCTTGACGGTATTATGGTATTCATAATCTCATCGATGAACACTCTTTCATTTTCATTAACCTCGTCATCCCGGGTTCTCTTCCCCTTGCTTCCCAACAAGTCCTTGATGGTCTTCGGAGTGACATCTTTGATGTAAGCTTCCGTGTTGTCATAGTCCTCCCTTTTGGGATCATAGCCTTTGGAGGTGGAGCTCCCAGACTATTCCTATTCGCACTGATTTCCTTGATGATCTACTTCTATCAGATAAGAATTCTTTTTTCTTGGAAGAAGTTGCCGGAAGCTTCCCTTTTTCTTCTGACTGTTGAATAAGAGCCTTACTTTCTGGAGATTCATTCGTCCCTCTCTGACTGGATCTGTGAGCTTGGAGCATTTTTGTGCCTGGACAGCATTGATTTGAGCCTACATTTCTTGAAGTTGCCTTTCCAAGACCGAGATTCTTGCGACATTATCTTCAATGGCATCTGAATCTGGTGGTTGTTGTGGATTGGGTGTGGCTTCTTTCTCATTATTATTTGGTTTGAGCGATGGGCCTTCATTTCCTTCGAGGGTGACGTTGGGATCTAGCTCTTTGTTTTGTTCCTTCAATTTATTCAACTTCATTGTTTCCTACAATGGAACGATAAATTCACCCAGTTAGCTTAAACAAATTAACCATAAGGTTGGAGGTTCAGGCCCTCCTTCTAGCGCCAAAATGTTAACGACATTTTTCGTCACCACCCGAATTACAGAATGTAATGTATGCGTTCATGAGATTGTCGTGGTCATGACTCAGAATCTCCTGGAAATAATCCTTGATCTGGAATGGATAAGCCTCTATGCCATGACGACGACTTTGTGTCAGATCTTCCCAAAAGGGGAATTTGAATCACGATAGATTTCGGGATAGGAATTCATATACAATTTCGTCATATCAATGTTTGGGAAGCGTTAGGCTCAGCATGAGAATATGGATCAATCATGGTGGCCCTTTAAGGCAAGGATAAGGGGACCTCATGTTTCCAGAGGGCCCTCTTCCTCCACTACCTGAGCACCTTGGTTAATCTCCTTATCAGAAAGGTTAGTGTTAACTCCCTGTTTCATCATTATAACACTACAAGATTATTAAATCGTGTGGTATATGGGACCTGGAATTCTCCATTTATAGATTGCAGATATATTACAAGAATTGATGATTTTATCCTCCTGAGAAGAAAGGAAATAAATTGAGAGATAAGAAGTCTGTCCCCTTCATGAGGTTTCTGGGGTCCTACTTATAGAGAATCCGGGGTCATTCTCGTAGTAGGTTGTTGGGTCTGAACGATTTCTGTCAGCTGCTATTGTTCTTGGTCTCGGGCATCTGGCTGTCGGTCCTCCTCATGGTGCTAGTTACAGTTCCCGAAGTGAGGGTTCCAGGTGAATTGGGGTCGCCCCTAGATGGAAGGGAGTTTGTTGCCGAGACGGGTTACCAAGGTGTTTTGAGCTTCTCAGTGGATGCCTCCAAGCGGTCCTTTATCATAGGCTTTCGGTTGTATGCTCTCAGCTTTATCATGGGTATTTGGAGGGGCTCACCCTCGCAACATATGTGCATATTCGCCTAATTATAACCGTTAATGGTTCCGGTACTAGGTGGATTGGTACGAGTAGCCTATATCCTTGCTTGAGTCTCGGTTTAACCTTTCAGTTTGACTCCCTGAAAGGTAGCTTCCCCTGATCCCTATATTGCTTATGAAGGTAACCCCTTTCGTTATCTGTGAGACCGTTCTTTCAGGGGTCGGTTACAGACCATCTTTACACTCTGACCCGATACTCTTCTTCTTCTAATGCGCTGGCGCTACATCGGTTAATTCCTAGCGGGTAGACCATGTCGGATGAACCTTTGCTAATACTCTGTAGGTTTCGGGCCCCTTCTCCTCGGAGGGGGTATCGACCTAAGTTGCTCTCGAATTCTTCATCCGCTCCTTATATTCATTTGGCATCCCTTCACTGTCATCTTGTGCTAAGGGTTTTTTGGTATTAACAGTGTCTATAGCAAGTTTCATTCAGGTAAAGGTGTAATTATACGCCTTTATGTGGATTATATGCTTATATTTGGAATGGATACTTCAAGTGTTGAAGAAACTAAAAGATATCTATCTTCATGTTTTGACATGAAAGATATGGGAGTAGATGAAATGATTCTTGGAATAAGAATTATGAAAACAAAAGATGGGTTATAAATTACTGTCTCATTACATTAAGAAAATTCCGAAAAGGTTCAATCTATTCGACTGTAAACCTATGTCTACTCTGTTTGATCCAAATACGCAGTTATACACTAATACTGGAAGAGCTATAGAGCAATTAGAATATGCTAGAATTATTGGAAGTTTGATGTATGCAATGACATGCACACGACCAGATATTGTCTATGTTATTGGCAAAATGAGTAGATATACTAGTAACACTAGTCATATCCATTAGAATGCAGTACATAAAATTTAAAAGTATCTAAAAGGTACCATAAACTAAGGTATACATTACAACAGTTATCCAAGTGTAATAAAAGGATACACAGATGCTAGTTGGAACTCTGGAAGTAAAGATAATAAATCAAGTAGTGGATGGATATTCACTCTTCGTGGTGGACGAATATTCTGGGCCTCAAAGAAACAAACGTGTATTGCTGATTCAACCATGGTTGTTGAGTTTATAGCACTGGCTTCTGGTAATGGAGAAGCGGAATGGTTAAGTAATCTATTATCAGAAAATTCTGTGTGGCCAAATTCTATGCCACCAATATCTATGCATTGTGATAGTCAATCTACATTATCACAGGCATACAAGCAAGTTTATAATGGTAAATCTAGACATATTGGTCTAAGGCAAAGTTTGGTTAGGCAAATGCTCAATGAAGGGGTAATTACCATAGATTTTGTGAGATCCAGCCAGAATTTGGCAGATCCATTTACTATAGAACTTGCAAGGAACTAAGTGATAAAAACATCACAAGGAATGGGTTCAAAGCCTATACAATACAGTCGCCAATAAAGGAAACTCAACTCAACATAATGAAGAAATTTGTTAACTTGAGTTCAAATATCAAAAGTGCTTCATATGTTAGCGGTTGGAAGCACTGTAATATTTAGTCTAATTAATTAAGTATTATCATACATTCCTAGGAAAAGTGCTTGGTACTCATAATGACTAAGAGAGAATATTCTGCTAGAACTTAATAGGTTTATAACAGATATACTATTGAGGTGTGTGTTATAAGGCACTTTTGATAAACCTACCAATATGAATGCAACGAACGTGGTGCTGCCTTCTGCGAGATTTTGGCTTGATCTCTAAGGGCATTTCATGAAGAAGATACTGACCCAAGGCCAATCCACAGGTCGAGCATACATACTATTTGGATAAAATGAAAATGAGTGTGTGATAATCACATCCGGTAGATCACATAGGATCAATGGTTCAATGCTTAGTCAACCACTTCATCCTGATATACTTTGATGGTTTTTCACTACGTATAGGTTCAAGTCTGTAAGACATCTATACTTATGCACAAATTTTCTAACATATAAATGAAAATAGGAATCAATTTAAAATTTGGTTTAGATTGTTGGAGGAAATTTTAAATAAAGGAAACCACAAAGGGGGAAAAAATCTTTAGTCCCACATCATGAAATGTGCTTTGGTTTGCCACTATATATGTAAATGCATTACATATGATACCAAAAGAAAGAAGAAAAAGAAGAGATGAAACAAGAGCATGACCATGACATGATGAACATTAATATTTAATGTCAAAAGATGGGCCTTAACCCTTAGGGCTCTTGGGGTCTCGTGATCAGTTGGGCCTTAGAATGCTAATGGCTTGCGCAGATCGTTACGTTTTTGCGCGCGCAGAATTCAAATTCATAACGCTTTGGAACTGTTGCAAACGAATGGACACGCCTGCTCATTTAAAATTGCAACGCTTCTAAACTGTTGCAAATCAATGACTGCGACTTTTTGAATTCAAGCGGCCATAACCATTGGAAAACGGTTGCATCTCTTTGTTTCCTATAAATTGGCTGCCCCGAATTCAGTTTTCTACAACTCGAAATTATATCTTCTCCTTCCTCTATTTTTCTGCCACTAAAATATCTTGAGACTCTGCCAAATTCTTGACGAGTTATAGTTCTGCAGGCTATAACTCCATCATCTTGTCACTGCAGCAATAAATTCCAAGATAGTGAATTGTCGCGTCTGTGCAAACATGCCGATTAAAGAAATTCGATATCTTCTCTGTTGTATCTTCGAACAGATTTGCCATTACTCGTGCGCAAAAATAAGAGGGAAAATACTGTTTTAGGATAGCGATCACCACATCGTGCCTCAGAGATATGTGTTTTTCAAAGATTAGAAGATCCAATGACAAATTCAGAAACCAACACTAAAAAATAGTATTACTGCAATGGCTCCTCACAATCTCAAAGACTTCGCCGCTGATTTCGCAAAATTAGAGTGCTTTGATGGTGTCAATTTCCTATGTTGGTAGTAGAAGATGCATTTTTATTGGCCGGTATGAAAGTTGTTTATGTTTTGACTATGCCAAAACCAGCGGAGACAGAACATGAAACCTATGTGATGCTAAAATAAAAACACTTAGTTCTAATAGAGGTGGTGAATATCGATTTCCTGAATATTGTGAATCAGTAGGAATTATACATGAGACATCAATTGCTTACACTCCATAACAAAATGGAGTGGATGAAAGGAAAAATAGAACTCTTACCGAAATGGTAAATGCAATGTTGTGTAATTCCGGACTTGACACTAGATTCTGGGGAGAAGCTTTTCTTACTGCATGTTATATTCTAAATATAATACCTCATAAGAAAAGTAAAGTTACTCCTTATGAACTTTGGAAGAAATGGAAACCAAATCTTGATTATTATCGAGTCTGGGGTTGTAGAGCTATTGTTTGATTACCTGAACCAAAAATCAGGAAATTAGGACAAAACGCTATCGAGTGCATATTCTTAGGATATGCTCAACCTAGAAATGGATATAGGTTTCTTGTAATAGAACCTAATAACTATTGATGTAAATATAGTAATAGAATCAAGGGACACAGTGTTTTTACTGAGAATAGATTTACATATATTTAAAATAAACCGATTCATGAAATGGTGGAGGTAAATGCACCTATTGGTTTAATGGTGGAGGTTAATGAACCAACAATTGAACCAATAGAAAATAATGATGAAAATATCGATTAAATTGGTGATTCTCTTAGGAGAAATAAACGAAGAAGGATAGAGAAATCCTTTCGACCAGATTTTGTTGTATATTTGTTTGAAGGATGTAGAAATAAAGTAGAGCATCAGTTAATGATATCTAAAATATAGAATTTGACCCATTAACATATGCTGAGGCAATGAAATCTCAAGATTCATTATTTTGGCAAGAAGCCATAAACGATGAAATGGATTCTATTATGGGAAATAAAACATGGAAAATAGTAGATTTATCTCCTAGTTCTTAACCAATAGGATGTAAACGGATACTTAAGAATAAAATAAAAGCAGATGGCACAATTAAAAAAATTAAAGCTAGATAATTTGCCATAGGATTCACACAGAAAGAAGGAATAGATTATTTTGATACATATGCCCTGGTAGATAGAATTTCAACTGTTAGGACTTTAATTGCATTAGCCTCCATATATAATTTTGAAATTCATCAAATGGACATCAAGACAACATTTTTAAATGGTGAACTTGATGAAGAGATATATATGTCTCAACCAGAAGGTGTTGTGATGCCTGGACAAGAATGTAAAATATATAAACATATTAAATCACTTTACGGTCTTAAACAAGCACCAAAGCAGCGTCATGATAAGTTTGATAAAACTATTATTTCTAATGGCTTTAGAATTTTTGAATATGACAAATGTGTTTATAGCAAGTTTCATTCAGGTAAAGGTGTAACTATATGCCTTTATGTGGATGATATGCTTATATTTGGAATGGATACTTCAAGTATTAAAGAAATTAAAGGATATCTATCTTCATGTTTTGACATGAAAGATATGGGAGTAGCTGAAATGATTCTTGGAATAAGAATCATGAAAACAAAAGATGGGTTATCAATTACCTAGTCTTATTACATTGAGAAAATTCTGAAAAGGTTCAATCTATTCGATTGTAAACCTATGTCTACTCCGTTTGATCCAAATATGCAGTTATACATTAATACTTGAAGAACTATAGAGCAATTGGAATATGCTAGAGTTATTGGAAGTTTGATGTATGCAATGTATAATGTCCTATATTTTTGGTAGTTTAATATTTAATTTAATTTATAATTTTAAATATTATATTTGGAATATTAATAGATTTTAATATTATATTATTTTATTAAAATGAAGTTTGAACGTTAAATTTATATATAAATATAATCGAGCTTGAAATGGTGCGGTAGTTCGTAATATTGGGTTTTCAACTTCAATTTAATATACATAATCAGTTATAAGTCGGATTTCCATGAAACAAGAAATGTTGGGAACTAGTTGATTATATTTTTCATATGGAAGAGAAAAATATAGGTTTCGTGTTACAGATTGTCAGTTATGTCCAATTCAAAATTTGAAATAATCGGTATGGAATGTCATAAATAACGTTAGCGTTTATTCAATAAATATAAAAGAATTGCTATATATTTGGATATCGTTTTAAACTGAATTTTCAAATATTGGGTTTAAATTATATATTGGATATTCCGTTTGCACATATATGATAATAATGGTTTATTTCTGTTTTAATTGATTTGTTATGGTTTAAATTATATTTTATCGATATTTATAAGCCTCGAAAATATTTTTTTCTCAAATGTTCTCCGTTTTCATTGAAACTGGTTTTATTGGCGACTAATTATTGCTACATTTCCAGTTTGGAGCCAAACAGAGATATTTTGTCGGTAGATGAAATTAGAAGTGAACCGATAAATTAAAATAATAACAATTTGCAAACGAGTCCGTCTTTAATGAAACAAGTTCCATTGGGACCAGAACGCCAAGACATAGCAATGTATTTATTTTTGTTGAATATGGGGTTCGAATATGACAATATCTATTTGTAACGGTTAGCGATAAATAACAAGTACCAGTAAAATTTAAAACACATACTAAAATAAAAAAACATTTTAAAACTTATTCCTAAGCTAAAAAGAACTGTACAACCCTTTCACATACACACTCTAATAATCTATAAATTCCGCACATCCTAAATCTAAAACAGGTGGCCACCCGTCCTATCCTTTCACGACAATGAAATGACCAAACACTACAGATATCGTTCAGCGGCTACGTACATATATGGAAAAGAAAAGGCACTGCAACCACCTAGCTTCCTTTTGGCAACGCTCCACCTACCTTGTATGTTTTTGATTTAGACGTTGTGCTTATCCCATTGTCCCTCTTATATATATAGGTTCCTCATCCATTTCTTACAGCAACCATTCTTCCCTAAACTGAGAACCAAAAACTCCACTACACATCTTCCTAGTTTCTTTTCTATGCTACAAATCAGCAAAAGAATGTGTACAGGCACATTTGTGTTCAAACGTGAAGGCAGGGAACAAAGCAAAGTCAGCATGTTCAAATGGTTAAGTAAAAGTGATTAATATAATGAATCTTTAATTAAGTATTTAGTTCATTACTCAATAAAGTAAATCATGGGCAGATTATCAAAGGAGCGGGATGATATAAAAATGATGGGGAAACATTATAATGCAACAGGAAGAAACTGAGTATGTGCGTGGAGTGTATGTTGCGAACTGGGAAGGGTACAAAGCAACAGAACGGGCTGAAGGTGAGAACACGTGGCGGGTGGGCTTCCAAAGATGAATGGAGATTCAAGCATGCCATGCGTTTAAACTGGGAAGAGGTGTAGAAAGGGTGGAAGCGGGAGTTTGAGTATGCCGGTTAGTTCAAATTATGATCAGTTAAGGAATGTTATAAGTTAACATTAACTAATTTAATTAGTATTTAGTTAATTTAAACTAGAAGGTAATTAGTAAATAATTTATGCAGATGGTCTTAGAAACAAACTCAACATGGGAAGTAATGAATAAAAGGGGTCGGCATGCTTTCCAGTAAACAAGAGAAATCGGTTTATTTAAAATTTATTAAGTAAGATAATGATATTTTTAAATAAAAAGGTTATTATTAAATTCCTACATCCAATAACGTGAAATGATACAGGCTTGCTGATTGTATACCACGTGAATGAAGATAGCCTGGGGAGGAAAACCAATCGTCCATATTCGTTTATACAGATGGAATTAAACAAAGTAATTAAGTTTATTAATTTATAATTAATTAAGGGTAATGATATAATTAAACCATATAATCTTTTATTATTTATAATTCATGACTGTGTTATCAGAATTCGACAAGCAAAGTAGCATTGGACTCGTCTCCGCAAGCACTACATTTTGGAACAAAACAAGTTGGGATTGAAATAAACCAGAATTTTTAATTAAATTAAATGACTGTTTAATTTAATTAAAATGAGTTGTTGACAACAGAATCAAATCAAGGTGAGTTAAACTCACTCAGTTATCCCACTTATATTTTATAAGTCGGGTTTTTATTTTTATGTGCTATGCTTTCTAATGGTTGATCGTTGTTATTTATTTATATATTGATTGAATTTCTGAAATTAGACGTTGTTTTATTTTAGTGAAAACCAAATCATTATTTTAATGAGTGATCCCAATTAAGGTAACTTACCTTATTGGTGACGTTTATAAATAAACGTGTTTAATTTAATGAATTAATTTAATTATTATGGTTATGTTAAATAAATTGGTTGATATTGAATTATCGTTATCAACTGTTTTGAAGACCACCATTTATTTGAATTAATGATCAGATCTGGGATAACATATGTGATGCAGGGAAGGACAGGTTGGAGGAATCCAACAGGATACCTCAAATATATTTAATGTTATTTATTTTCATTATATAGGCCGTTTTGATTAGATGATTGATTTGGTTGTTGAATGTTGACCTGAATTTCAATATTTGTTTTGTCTAAACCAATGGGCAATATTGGTTGAGTAATTGGCAATATATGTCCTATAAATCAAACATTTTATAAATATCGATTTACTGTTAGGTAAATCGACAAATTGAAGTGGAAAAAATATATTTTATAACTGAAGCCGGGTTTTTTTAATCTATTGTTCTGAATGGAAGTTTGTTAAAAGGATATAAATGGTTATTACTTATAAATTAAGTTTGTTGTTAATTATTAATTGATTTTATAAAGTAAAATCTTATGTTAAGAAGATTTATAAGCGAACGAATCGAAATTAACCTAACGGTCAAGAATTGGATAATTGGTTTTGTTAAGGGATGATTAAATGGAATGATTTAAATTAATTATATTTTAATTAATTTAAAGTGTGAATTAATTGGAAACGATAAACGAGATAATCGTATTTTGAGTTGTCTAAGTTGACCATTTTAAATTGGGATTGATTATTAAATCAATTTGTAATTGATTAATCTAATGAAATAATTTAACGAATATTTGTTTTAATTTTAATGAGATTTTAAAAAGAGAAATTCTAGTTATTTAGTCAATAAAGCGGTTAGCTACTTTTACAGTAGTTAATTAGGTAGTAAATTATTATTTTAAATAATAATTTGATTATAGTTGTAATTGAATTGTGAAAGTAGTGCATGAACGGGTCATTATAGTACCCGTGTTTTTATAACAAAGTTATAAAAAGGGATTTTTAGTGAATATGATAGTTTAAATAAGAGGTTACTTAATATTTGAATTAAGTAAAGGAAATTAAGGATAAAAGGGTTTATATTAAACCATTATTTATAAACGAAGTTTATAAAAAGGAGATGAGGCGTAAAGCATTAATTAACGTTACGTAATATGGGATTAAGTAAAATTGGTGAAATAAGATTTCAAGGGGGAGGGTTAAAAGTGAAATTGGTAGAGAAGTGAGTATTAGTATTTTTAACAAAAGACTGTGTAATAAAATGTATTGTTTATAAATAATAAGAGGAAAGGTGATATTTTAGTAAGTAAATTTTGATCAATGGATTAAGAAAATTAGGTATACTCAGGAAAAGATTTTCAAAAGTAAGAAGTTTTATAAAACATATTATAAATAAAATAGTTAAATGAGGCATATTTGGTATTAGAATAAATATCGGGTTTTGAAATTACGACTCATGTCTATCTATAGATAAGAACGTTGTTGATCAAGGTCTGAGAGGTAAATAAATACCCCAACTTGAACGACTTCAGGATTATCTAAGGATGATGTTAGTTTGTAATAGCAAGGAGGTTAAAAAAATGTATTATTTCCATATTAGAAATGACAACGAAATGGAAATCTCAAGATTTAAGAATATATACTGAGATTTCCAAAGTGACGGAAATTAAGGGATTTGAGAATATATAATGTAATTTCCAAGGTAACAGAAATGAGAAGGCTGGAGTATATGTGTGTGTGTATATACATACATATACATATACATATATATATATATTCCAAGTAAAGGAAGTTTTAAACGAGATTTATGTGGATATGATAGATAGAAATTGGATATGATTGTAGCATATTTTCCTAGTTATGGAAATAAATAGTTTTTGAAAAAAAAAATCTTATGTTAAATAAGCAAGTAAAAGCTATATTTGTAATATTTAAGGATTGTAGTGCTTCAAATTAACCATTCGTAATTATATTAATTAAAGATGCCATGTAATGCTGTACTGAACTAGTAAACTCATTTTATTCTCATGATTTTTAATTGATAGTTAAATAACCGACTATCAAATCTGACCCATATGATGTTGGTATGGAAAGACCGGGATCGAATTTATATTCGAAAACCATTCCGACTAGCAAATACGTGAAAGATGCTGATTGAAGATGGAGCAATTGAAGACCATTGATCTTCATGAACGGAAGAGCTACTGATTGAATTTCTTTGGTTTAGCGGCCATAGATATTTCGATAGTGATTCTGTCATGATTGGAATCTACGGTTTGCAAGGACTACTCGCTACTAATCTATAGGGTGATACCTAGGATGTGGTAGGAGGTTGCCTTCGGTTTGTCCAGTCCCAGGACAACTTGTATGGACGAATGTCTGACATAGTATTTCCAAAGGCGTTGATTTCTTTAAACATATTTCTGTTGATGGCGGAGAAGAATGTACACCTTCTCTTAGCTAAACCGCAGAGTATTTTTGTGGACGTCACTTAGTGATATCTGGAGGATCTGACGATGTCGCATTCAAAGTAAATGGTGGCCAGATGTTCTAAAAGTAAATTCTAACCTCAAACCTCATCAACCGGGAAATGACAAAAATTGGGCAGGCAGCATGGCTATGTGGGTCGCTCTCATTAGGGTGTATAATCACCTAGATAGGGAAATTCCATTTCCATCTAAATCTATTTCGATGCTGTCCCTTTTTGGCAAACGGTTGCTGATCCCAACCGTTGGTTATATACATTCGATACACTCAAGCGAAATGAGTGGTCGGTCATGTATGGGCCGGGTTGCAAGACGTTCTTGTTGAACCCAGTGTATTCGCCTTTAGAGATACACTATCGGTAGGTGGTTCCATACCTTGTTATAGTCGCAATCCAATCCTCAATAAGAGCTCGTGGTTTTGATTGTATACTATATATGTGGAGCATGAGATGCAAGCGTTATGCTAGATTGATATTTATTTCTATTTAGACACTATTATAATATCAGAATATATTTTATTTTCAAAAATGTTTTGGGTTATCGTAAGTTAAAAACCATCCGTATTTATGTGTGGATTTGGTCTTACGATTATCCTTTTCTTTCAAAAAGATTTTTGAACTTTAAAATCAAGTTGGATGATTCCCCTTAAACTTAGTGTGTTAATCTCACTTTGGTTCACCAGTCTGACCCGGTATTTGTAATGCTCGGGTTAGACCGGTTTTTACAGGTCCATGTTATCAGATGCTGCGAAGTCCAAAGACGAGCTGGATGAATTCAGACGTATGATATTATATAATATTCTTCCACTGTGTGTTATATATGAGGACAAGTTATTATAACTGTCTAGATGTGTTAATGTACTCTGATGATTGTAAGTTATACAAAGCTCTCAATAAAGATTTATTTCTATATTATATTTTGTTCCGCTGCGATATGAGACTCTAATTATGTGTTGTGTTGTTCTTTTTCTTCTTCTGTTCTTATATTTCTTTCTCTCTTATCTCACCCTCTAATTTCTTTCTAATAACATTCAGGTGTTTTCGGTATTCGGAGGGTTGACATGAGATACAGTAAATGTTTTTATGTCAATTTTTCAGGGCTGAAATCTCTCGGGTCGTTACAGTGGTATCAAAGCAATGGTTTAGTAATAACCTTGGCTCTGTGGAGTAACTCGATAGAGATTGGGTTATTAATACCCTAGATTGATTTGAGTGTATATATATATATGAGAGCGTATTTGTAAATTTTATGTTTGTACTATGTTGTTTGATCAGGTCAAGTGTTGAAAAGCATTTGAATAAGCAATGGACACGGTATTGTTTTTTTAAACAGGGTAAATGTAATAATTTTACCCAAAATATATTTTTGTATAATTTTATCAAATTATTAAGATACTGTTTTGTTTGTTGATTGACTTGAATAAGATTTAAATTGGATTAGGATTTGAACTGGAACTTAACCGGGTAAGCGAAATTAAATTAGGAAATGATTTTGAAATTAAACAAAGTGGATTTGAATTTGGAAATTAAATGAATAAATTATAAATAAAAATCAATCGAATATAAATCGTTTATTGTTAAAATGTGATAAACTAAAGTAAATATGAAATTGAATATAAATTGAATTGATTTGATTGAGTTTGTTGTGCCCTGGTTGTTGATTGATTGTTGATAGTTTGTTAGATTAGTTGAATATAATTCATCCATGGATTAATAAAGAGTTAAATAAACAGAAAACACAGAAAAATGAATTTAGTATAATATAATTGAAATGAAACTGCATATGAGTCAAAACTGAATGATTTAACACTGTATTTACAAATGAAATGATGCCACCAATTTGATTTTGGAAACTCGTATAGTTATAATTGTCAATAAATGAAGTATTATGTAAATATTTCATATATCTATTACTAACATGTTGGAATGAGTTAAGTACAGGTGCCAGAAGGTTTTGAGGTCGATTTTGGATGAATAATTGCATATAAATTGAGTAAGTACGCTCAATATAACTCGCATAAGGTACGCCTATGCAAAAATTTAAATTTTGGGTTATGATTTTTGTTTTTCCGACCGTGTGTGTCGATGTATATTTATTATTTGTTACTGTGATATCATAGATGTCATTCCGTACAGGGAGACTCTATTGAATTTTTCCAGGAATTTGAAGTTAGAAAATTTCCAGATTTTTGGAAGTTTATATTGATTATATAAATTAGTTTTTTTTAATTAAATTGGATTTTAGCTAAGTTAATGTGTTTGTAACGTTCTTTCCACCTTAGCAATTTCGGGGACGAAATTCTTTCAAGGGCAGAAGAATGTATTGTCCCATATTTTTGGTATTTTAATTTTTTTAATTTATTTTATTATTTTAAATATTGTATTCAGAATATTCATAGATATTAATATTAAATTCTTTTATTAAAATGAAGTTTGAACATTAAATTTATTTATAAATATAGTCGAGCTTGAAATGGCGCGGTAGTTCGTAATATTGGTTTTCAACTTCAATTGAATATACAGAATCAGTTATAAGCCGGATTTCTGTGAAACAATAAATGTTGGGATCTAGTTGATTATATGTTTCATTTAGAAGAGAAAAATCCAGATTTCGCATTATAGATTGTTTGTTATGTCCAATTCAAATTTTAAAATAATTGCTATGGAATTTTGTTAATAATGATAACGTTTATTCAATAAATATAAAAGAATTGCTATATATATTAGGATATCGTTTTAAACTGAATTTCTGAATATTGGGTTTAAATTATATATTGGATATTCCGTTTGCACATATATGATAATAATGATTTATTTTTATCTAAATTGATTATTTATGGTTTAAATTATATTTTATCCATATTTATAAGTCTTGGAAATGTTTTTATCTCAAACGTTCTCCGTTTTCGACGAAACTTGTTTTATCGGCGACTAATTATTGCTACATTTCCAGTTTGGAGCCAAACGGAGATATTTTGTCGGTCGATGAAATTAGAAGTGAACCGATAAATTAAAATAATAACAATTTGCAAACGGAGTCTGTCTTTAACGAAACAAGTTCCATTGGGATCAGAAAGTCAAGACATAGCAATATATTTATTTTTGTTGAATTTGGGGTTCAAATATGGCAATGTCTATTTGTCACGGTTAGCGGTAAACAACGAGTACCGGTAAAATTTAAAATACATACTACAATAAATAAAACATTTTAAAATTTATTCCTAAGCTAAAAAGAACTGTACAGCCCTATCACATACACACTCTAATCTATAAATTCCGCACACCGTAAATCCAAAACAGGCTGCCAACCATCTTATCCTTTCACGACAATGAAATGACCAAACACTACAGATATCGTTCAACAGCTACGTACATATATGGAAAAGAAAAAGCATTGCAACCACCTAGCTTCCTTTCGTCTATGCTCCACCTACCTTGTACGTTTCCGATTTAGACATTGTTCCTATCCCCTTGTCCCTCTTATATAAATAGGTGCCTCGTCCATTTCTTACAGCAACCATTCTTCCCTAAACTGAGAACCCAAAACTCCACTTCACATCTTCCTATTTTCTTTCCTATGCTACAATCAAACCCGAGTTTTTTAAAAAAAAAAAAGAGAAGAAGGAACGAACTGTTGTGGCATGGGGAGAATAGTGGAGCCATGGGATTGCATAATATTATGGCAAATGGGTATACTTCGGGCGGTTTGTAGGGGAGCTGAAGCACCAGACAGTACTGGAAAGCATGGGTCACGCGTTTCAAAGGTGGCAGGTGCATATAGTAACATGGAGGGAGGAATTCAACATGAAGGACAGGGTTGTAAACGAAGTAGAAGAAGCGAGAGATTGGTGTGGTGCATGGTTTGAATTAAAGTAGGAAGGGATAAGGGAAGGAGCTACTTGCGTTGGAATGGAGGGAGCAACTGCAGAAGTTTTGGAACAGAGGTGTATGGATGTTGAGGCCTACATGGAGGGTCATGGGGCTTAATCACCGAATGAAGCAGCAAAAGAATGTGCACAGGCATATTTGTATTCAAACGTGAAGGTAGGGAAGAAAGCAAAGTTGGCATGTTCAAATGGTTAAGTAAAAGTGATTAATATAATAAATCTTCAATTAAGTATTTAGTTCATTACTCAGTAAAGTAAATCATGGGTAGATTATCAAACGAGCAGGATTATATAAAAAGGATGGGGCAACATTATAATGAAACAGGAAGAAATTGGGTATGTGTGTGGAGTGTATGTTGCGAACTGGGAAGGATATAAAGCAACAGAAGGGGCTGAAGGTGAGAACACGTGGCGGGTGGGCTTCCGAAGATGAATGGAGATTCAAGTATGCCATGCATTTAAACTGGAAGAAGGCACAGAAAGGGTGGAAGCAGGAGTTTGGGTATGCCGGTTAGTTCAAATTATGATCATTTAAGGAATGTTATAAGTTAATATTAATTAATTTAATTAGTATTTAGTTAATTTAAACTATAAGCTAATTAGTAAATAATTTATACAGATGGTCTCAGAAACAAAATCGAGATGGGAAGGAATGAATAAAATGGGGTTGACATGTTTTCCAGTAAATAAGAGAAATCAGTTGATTTTAAATTTATTAAGTAAGATAATTATATTTTTAAATAAAAAGGTTATTATTAAATTCCTATATCCAATAACGTGAAATGATACAGGCTTGCTGATTGTATACCACGTGAACGAAGACAACCTGGGGACGAAAACCAATCGGCGATATTCTTTTGTACAGATGGAATTTAACAAAGTAATTAAGTTTATTAATTTATAATTAACTAAGGTTAATGATATAATTAAACCATATAAACTTATATTATTTATAATTCATGACTATGTTATCAAAATTCGACAAACAAAGTAGCGTTGGACTCGTCTCCGTAAGCACTACATTTTGGAACAAAATAAGATGGGATTGAAATCAACTAGAATTTTTAATTAAATTAAATGACTGTTTAATTTAATTAAAAAGAGCTATTGACAACGGAATCAAAACTAGGTGAGTTAAACTCACGTAGTTATCTCACTTATATTTTAAAAGTCGGGTTTTTATTTTATGTGCTATGCTTGCTAATGGTTGATTATTGTTATTTATTTATATATTGATTGAATTTCTATAATTAAACATTGTTTAATTTCAGTGAAAACCAAATCGTTATTTTAACAAGTGATCCCAATTAAGATAACTTACCTTATTGGTCACGTTTATAAATAAACGTGTTTAATTTAATGAATTAATTTAATTGTTATGGTTGTGTGAAATCAATTGGTTGATACTGAATTATCGTTATCGGCTGTTGTGAAGACCACCATTTATTTGAATTAATGATCAGATTTGAGATAACATATGTGATGCAGGGAAGGACAGGTTGGAGGAATCCAACAGGATTCCTCAAATATATTTAATGTTATCTATATTCATTATATGGGTCGTCCTAATTAGATGATTGATTTGGTTGTTGAATGTTGACGTGAATTTGAATATTTGTTTTATTTAAACCAATGGGTAATATTGGTTGAGTAATTGGCAATATATGGCCTATAAATCAAACATTTTTTAGATATCGATTTACTGTTAGGTAAATCGACAAATTGAAGTGGAAAAAAAATTATTTTATAACTAAAGCCGGGTTTTTTATCTATTGTTTTGAATGAAAGTTTGTTAAAAGGAGATAAATGGTTATTACTTATAAATTAAGTTTGTTATTAATTATTAATTGATTTTATAAAGTAAAATCTTATGTTAAGAAGATTTATAAGCGAACGAACTGAAATTAACCTAACAGTCAAGAATTGGATAATTGGTTTTGTTAAGGGATGATTAAATGGAATGATTCAAATTAATTATATTTTTAATTAATATAAAGTGTGAATAAATTGGAAACGATTAACAAGATAATCGTATTTGGAGTTGGCCAAGTTGACCATTTTAAATTGGGATTGATTATTAAATCAGTTTGTTATTGATTAATCTAAAGAAATAATTTAACGAATATTTGTTTTAATTTTAATGAGATTTTAAAAAGAGAAATTCTAATCATTTAGTCAATAAAGAGGTTAACAATTTTTGCAATAGTTAATTATGTATTTTAAATAATAATTTGAGTATAGCTGTAATTAAATTGTGAAAAGTGCATGAACGGGTCTATAAGTACCCGAGTTTTTATAGCAAAGTTATGAAAAGGGATTTTTAGTGAATATGATAGTTTAAATAAAAGGTTACTTGATATTTGAATTAAATAAAGGAAATTAAGGATAAAAGGGTTTATATTAAACCATGATTTATAAACGAAGTTTATAAAAAGGAGATGAGGCGTAAAGCATTAATTAACGTTACTTAATATGGGATTAAGTAAAATTGGTGAAATAAGATTTCAAGGGGGAGGGTTAATAGTGAATTTGGTGGAGAAGTGGGTAATAGTAATTTTAACAAAAAGTAAGAAGTTTTGTAAAACATATTATAAATAAAATAGTTAAATGAGGCTTATTTGGTATTAGAATAAATATCGGGTTTTGGAATTACAACTCATGTCTATCTGTAGATAAGAACGTTGTTGGTCAAGGCCTGAGAGGTAAATAAATACCCCAACTTTATAGACTTTAGGATTATCTAAGGATGATGTGAGTTTGTAATGGAATGGAGGTTAAGAATAATTTATTATTTCCATATGATAAATAATAACGAAACGCAAATCTCAAGATTTAAGAATATATATTGAGATTTCCAAAGCGACGGAAATTAAGGGTATTTGAGAATATATAATGTAATTTCCAAGGTAAAGGAAATGAGAAGGCTCGAGTATATGTGTGTGTGTGTGTGTATACATACATACATATATATATATATATATATATATATTTCAAATAAAGGAAGTTTTAAAAGAGATTTATGTGGATATGATAATAATATAGAAACTGGATATGATTATAGAATATTTTCCTAGTTATGGAAATAAATGGTTTTTGAAAATTAATCTTATATTAAATAAGAAAGTAAAAGCTATATTTGTAATATTTAAGGATTGTAGTGTTTCAAATTAACCATTCGTAATTATATTAATTAAAGAGGCCATGCAACGTTGTACTGAACTAGTAAACTCATTTTATTCTCATGATTTTTAATTGATAGTTAAATAACCGACTATCAAATATGACCAATACGATGTTGGTACAGAAAGACCGGGTTCGAATTTATATTTGAAAATCTTTCCGACCAGCAAATACGTGAAAGATGCTGATTGAAGGTGAAGCAATTGAAGACCATTGATCTTCATGAACGGAAGAGCTACTGATTGAATTTCTTTGGTTTAACGGCCAGAGATATTTCAACAGTGATTCTGTCGTGATTGGAATCTACGGTTTGCAAGGACTACTTGCTACTAATCTATAGGATGATACCTAGGATTTGGTAGGTGGGTGCCTTCGGTTTGCCCAATCCCAGGACAACTTGTATGGACGGATGTCTGACAAAGTATTTCCAAAGGGGTTATGTACGTTGATTTCTTCAAACGTATTTCTATTGATGGCGGAGAAGGACGTACACCTTCTTTTAGCTAAACCGTAGAGTATTTTTGTGGACGTCAATTAGTGATATCTGGCAGATCTGACTATGTAGCATTCAAAGTAAATGGTGGCCAGATGTTCTGAAAGTAAATTCTGACCTCAAACCCCATCAACTGGCAAATGAAAAAAATCGGACAGGCCTATATGGGTCGCTCCCATTAGGGTGTATAATTACTTATCTAGGGAAATTCTATTTCCTTCTAAATCTATTTCGATGTTGTCCCTTTTTTGGGAAACGGTTGCAGATCCCAACTGTTGGTGATATACATTCGATACACTCAAGCGAAATGAGTGGTCGGTCATGTGTGGGCCGGGTTGCAAGACGTTCTTGTTGAACCCAGCGTATTCGCCTCTAGAGAAACACTATCGGCAGGTGGTTCCATACCTTGTCATAGTCGGAATCCAATCCTCAATAAGAGCCCGCAGTTTTGATTATATACTATATTTGTGGAGTGTGAGATGCAAGAGTTCTGCTAGATTGATATTTATTTGTATTTAGACACTGTTATAATATCAGAATATATATTGTTTTCAAAAAATTTTGAGTTATCGTAACGTAAAAACTGTCCGTATTCATGTGTGGATTTGGTCTTACAATTATCCTTTTCTTTCGAAAAGATTTTTGAACTTTAAAATCAAGTTTGATGATTCCCCTTAAACTTATTTTGTTTATCTCACTCTGGTTCACTAAACTGACCCGATGTTTGTAATGCTTGGCTTAGACCGGGTTGTACAGGTCCAAGTTATCGGATGCTGCGAAGTCCAGAGACGAGCTGGATGAATTCAGACGTATGATATTATATAATATTCTTCTGCTATGTGTTATATATGAGGACGGGTTATTATAACTGTCCAGATGTGTTAATGTACTCTGGTGATTGTAAGTTAAATAAAGCTCTCAATAAAGATTTATTTTTATATTATATTTTGTTCCGCTGTGATATGAGACTCTGATTCTTTTTTGTGTTCTTCTTCTTCTTCTTCTTCTGTTCTTATATTTCTTTCTCTCTTATCTCACCCTCTAATTTCTTTCTAATAACGTTCCGGTGTTTTCTGTATTCAGAGGGTCAACATGAGATACAGTAAATGTATTTATGTCGATTTTCGGGGCTGACTCTCTTGGGTCACTACACAATGACATGCACACGACCAAATATTGCCTATGCTATTGGAAAAAATGAGTAGACATACTAGTAACCCTAGTCATATCCATTGGAATACAATACATGGAATTATAAAGTATCTAAAAGGTACCATAAACAATGCTATACATTACAACGGTTATCCGAGTGTAATAGAAGGATACACAGATGCTAGTTGGAACAGTGTGAGTGAAGATAATAAATAAAGTAGTGGATGGATATTCACTCTTGCTGGGGGAGCAATATCATAGGCCTCAAAGAAAAAAAATGTATATTGTTGATTCAACCATGGCTGCTGAGTTTATAGCACTGGCTTCCGGTAGTAAAGAAGCGGAATGGTTAAGGAATCTATTATTAGAAATTCTTGTGTGGCCAAACCGATGCCACCAATACATGTGCATTGTGATAGTCAATCAACATTATCACAGGCATACAACCAACTTTATAATGGTAAATCTAGACATATTAGCCTAAGGCATAGTATGGTTAGGCAAATGCTCACTGAAGGGGTAATTACCATAAGTTTTGTGAGATCTAGCCAGAATTTGGCAGATCCATTTACTAAAAGACTTGCAAGGAACTTAGTGATAAAAACATCACAGGGAATGGGTTTAAAGCCTATACAATACAATCGCCAATGAAGGAAACTCAACTCAACATAATAAAGAAATTTGTTAACTTGAGTTCAAAGAGCAAAAGTACTTCATATGTTTGTCGTCAGAAGCACTATAATATTTAGTCTGAAAAACTAAGTATTATCATACATTCTAAGGAAAAGTGCTTGGTACTTATAATGACTAAGAAAGGATGCTTTGCTTAGAACTTAATAGGTTTATAGCAGATATACTGTTAAGGTGTGTATTATAAGGCACTTCTGATAAACCAACCTATATGAATTCAGCGACGGTGGTGCCACCTTCTGCGAGATTTTGGCTTGATCTCTAAGGTCATTTCATGAAAGTAGATACTGTCCCAAGGCCAATCCACGGGTCAGGCATACATACTATCTGGATGAAATGAAAATGAATGTGTGATAATCTCATCCGGTAGATCACATAGGATCGATGGTTCAATGCTTAGTCAACCACTCCATTCTAATATACTTTGATGGGTTTTCACTACGTATAGATTCAAGTCTGTAAGACATCTATACTTATGCACAAATTTTCCTAGATATAAATGACAAGCGGAATTTATTTAAAATTTGGTGGAGGATTGTTTGAGGAAATTTGAAATAAAGGAAGCAAAAATCTTTAGTCCCACATCATGAAATGTGCTTTGGTTTGCCACTATATATGTAAATGCATTACATATGATATCAAAAGAAAGAAGAAAAGGAAGAGATGAAACAAGAGCATGACCATGGCATGTTGAACATTAATATTTAAGGTCAAAAGATGGGCCTTAGGCCTTAGGGCTCTTAAGGTCTGGTGATCAATTGGGCCTCAGAATGCTAATGGGCTTGCACAAATCCGTTACGTTTTTGCACGTGCAGAATTCAAATTCATAATGCTTCGGAACCATTGCAAACGAATGGACACGCCTATTCATTTAAAATTGCCACGCTTCTGAACTACTGAAAATCAATGGATGCAACTTTTTGAATTCAAACAGCCATAATCGTTGGAAAATGGTTGCATCTCTTCGTTTCCTATAAATAGGCTGCACGGAATTCAGTTTTCTACAACTCAAAATTCTATCTCCCCCTTCCTCTGTTTTTCTGCCATTAAAATATCTTGAGACTTTTCCATATTCTTGAGTAAATTAAACAAGTTATAGTTCTGCAGGCTATAACTCCATTATCTTGTCACTGTAGCAATCAATTCCAAGATAGTGAATCGCAGTGTCTGTGCAAACAAGCCAATTAAAGATATTTGAGGGTTGCTCCGTTGTATCTTCGAACATATTTTCCATTACTCGTGCACAGAAATAAAAGTGCAAATACTTTTTTAGGATAGCGATCACCACATCGTGCCTCAGAGATTTGTGTTTTTCAAAGATTTGAACATCCTGCGACGAATTTGGGAACCATTAATCTAAAAAAGTATTGCTGCAATGGCTCCTCACAGTCTCAAAGAGTTCGCCGCTGATTTCGCAAAATTAGAGCGCTTTGATGGTGTCAATTTCCTATGCTGGAAGAAGGAGATGCATTTGTTATTAGCGGGTATGAAAGTTGTTTATGTTTTGACTATGCTAAAGCCAGCGGAGACAAAAGATGAAACCTATGTCATGCTAAAATAAAAACACTTAGGTCTGATAGGGGTGGTGAATATCAATTTCCTGAATACTGTGAATCAGCAGGAATTATACATGAGACATCTATTGTTTACACTCCACAACAAAATGGAGTGGCTGAAAGGAAAAATACAACTCTTACTGAAAGGGTAAATGCAATGTCGTGTAATTCCGGCCTTAACACTAGTTTCTAGGGAGAAGCTTTAATTACTACCTGTTATATTCTTAATAGAATACCTAATAAGAAAAGTAAAATTACTCCTTATGAACATTGGAAGAAATGGAAACCAAATCTTGATTATTATCGAGATTGGGGTTGTAGAGCGATTGTTCGATTACCTGAACTAAAAATCAGGAAATAAGGACAAAAGACTACCGAGTGCATATTCTTAGGATATGCTTAACATAGCAAAGGATATAGTTTCTAGTAATAGAACCTAATAGCTCTATTGATGTAAATACAGTAATAGAATAAAGGGATGCGGTGTTTTGTGAGAATAGATTTACATCAATTTAAAATGAACTGATTCATGAAACGGTGGAGGTAAATGCACCTATTGGTGAAATGGTGGAGGTTAATGAACCAATTATTGAATCAATAGAAAACACTAATGAAAATATAAATGAAAATGTTGATTCTCTTAAGAGAACTACAAGAAGAAGGATAGAGAAATCCTTTGGACTAGATTTCGTCGTATATTTGGTTGAAGCATCTAGAAATAACGTAGAGATTCAATTAATGATATCTACAAATATAGAATCTGATCCTTTAACAAATGCTAAGGCAATGAAATCTCAAGATTCGTCATTTTGGCAAGAAGCCATAAATGATAAAATGGGTTCTATTATGGGAAATAAAACAAGGAAACTAGTAGATTTACCTCCTCGTTCTAAACCAATAGGATGTAAATGGATATTTAAGAAAAAGCTAAAAGAAGATGGCACAATCGAAAAATTTAAAGCTATATTAGTTGCCAAAGGATTCACATAGAAAGAAGGAATGCATTATTTTGATACATATGCCACAGTAGATAGAATTTCAACTATTAGGACTTTAATTGCATTATCTTCTGTCTATAATTTTGAAATTCATCAAATGGACGTCAAGACAGCCTTTTTAAATGGTGAACTTGACTAAGAGATATATATGTCTCAACCAGAAGGTTTTGTAATGCCTGGACAAGAACGTTAAGTATGTAAACTTATTAAATAAGTTTACGGTCTTAAACAAGCACCAAAGCAATGGCATGAAAAGTTCGATAAAACTATTATTTCTAATGGCTTTTGGATATTTAAATCTGACAAATGTGTCTATAGCAAGTTTTATTCGCGTAAAGGTGTAATTATATGCCTTTATGTGGATGATATGCTTATATTTGGAATGGACACTTCAAGTACTGAAGAAATTAAAAGATATTTATCTTCATGTTTTGAGATGAAAGATATGGGAGTAGCTAAAATGATTCTTGGAATAAGAATCCTGAAAACAAAAGATGGGTTATCCATTACATTACACTGAGAAAATTCTGAAAAGGTTCAATCTATTCGATTGTAAACCTATGTCTACTCCGTTTGATCCAAATATGCAGTTATACACTAATATTGGAAGAGCTATACAACAATTGGTATATGCTAGAGTTATTGGAAGTTTGATGTTGCAATGACATGCAAACGACCAGATATTGCCTATGCTGTTGGCAAAATGAGTAGATATACTAGTAACCCTAGTCATATACATTGGAATGCAATACATAGAATTTTAAAGTATATAAATGGTACCATAAACTATGGTATACGTTACAATGGTTATCCGAGTGTAATAGAAGGATACACAGATGCTCATTGGAACACCGGAAGTGAAGATAATAAATCAACTAGTGGATAGGTATTCACTCTTGGTGGGGGAGAAATTTCCTGGGACTTAAAGAAACAAACATGTATTGCTGATTCAACCACGGCTGTTGTGTTTATAGCACTGGCTTCTGGTAGTAAAGAAGAGGAATGGTTAAGGAATCTATTATTAGAAATTCCTGTGTGGCCAAAACCTATGCCACTGATATATGTGCATTGTGATAGTCAATCTACATTATCACAGGCATACAACCAAGTTTATAATGGTAAATCTAGACATAATGGTCTAAGGCGCAGTTTGGTTTGGCAAATGCTCATTAAGGGTGTAATTACCATAGATTTTGTGAGATCTAGCCAAAATTTGGCAGATCCATTTACAAAAGGACTTGCAAAGGAACTTAGTGATAAAAACATCACAGGGAATGAGTTGAAAGCCTATACAATACAATCGCTAATGAAGGAAACTCAACTCAACATAATAAAGAAATCTGTTAACTTGAGTTCAAAAAGAAAAAGTACTTCATATATTTGCGGTTGGAAGCACTATAATATTTAGTCTGAAAAACTAAGTATTATCGTACATTCCGAGGAAAAGTGCTTGGTACTTATAATGACTAAGACAGGATGTTCTGCTTAGAACTTAATAGGTTTATAACAACTATACTGTTGAGGTGTGTGTTATAAGGCACTTCTGATAAACCTAAACGAATGCAGTGAAGGTGGTGCCGCCTTCTACGGGATTTTGGCTTGATCTCTAAGGGCATTTCATTAAAGAAGATACTGACCCAAGTCCAATCCATGGGTCGAGCATACATACTATCTGGATAACATGAAAATGAGTGTTTTATAATCACATCCGGTAGATCACATAAGATCGATGGTTCAATTCTTAGTCAACCACTCCATCCTGATATACTTTGATGGGTTTTCACTACGTATTGATTCAAGTCTATAAGATATCTATACTTATGCACAAATTTTCTTGCATATAAACGACAAGAGGAATTTATTTAAAATTTGGTGAAGGATTGTTGGAAGAAATTTGAAATAAAGGAAAGCACAAAGGGGGCAAAAATCTTTAGTCCCGCATCATGAAATGTGCTTTGGTTTGCCACTATATATGTAAATGCATTATATATGATATCAAAAGAAAGAAGAATAGGAAGGGATGAAACAAGAGCATGACCATGGCATGATGAACATTAATATTTAAGGTCAAAAGATGGGCCTTAGGCCTTGGGGCTCCTAGGGTCTCGTGATCAATTGGGCCTCAGAATGCTGTTGGGCTTGCATAGATCCGTTACATTTTTGCACATGTAGAATTCAAATTTGTAATGCTTCAGACCATTGCAAACGAATGGACACCCCTTTTTATTTAAAATTGCATCGCTTTTGAACTATTGCAAATCAATGGGTGCGACTGCTTGGATTCATACAGCCATAACCGTTGGAAAACGGTGGCATCTCTTTGTTTCCTATAAATTGGCTGCCTCGAATTTAGTTTTCTAAAACTCGAAATTCTATCTTCTCCTTCCTTTGTTTTTCCGCCACTAAAATATCTCGAGACTCTGCCAAGTTCTTGAGTAAATTAAACGAGTTATAGTTCTACAGGCTATAACTCCATTATCTTGTCACTGCAGTGATCAATTCCAATATAGCGAATCGCTTTGTTTGTGCAAACACACCAATTAACGATATTTGATATCTGCTCTGTTGTATCATCGAACATATTTACCATTACTCATGAACAGAAATAAGGGGGCAAATGCTGTTTTAGGATAGCGATCACTACATCGTGCCTCTGAGATTTCTGTTTTTCAAAGATCATAAGATCCAACGACGAATTCGGGAACCAACAATCTAAAACAGTATTACTACAATGTCTCCTCACAGTCTCAAAGAGTTCACCGCTGATTTTGAAAAATTAGAGCGCTTTGATGGTGACAATTTCCTACGCTGGCAGAAGAAGATGCGTTTGTTATTAGCGTGTATGAAAGTTGTTTATGTTTTGACTATGCCAATACCAGCGGAGACAGAAGAAGAAATCTATTTGATGCTAAAATAGAAACAGTTAGGTCTGATAGGGGTGGTGAATATCAATTTCCTGAATATTGTAAATCAGTAGGAATTATACATGAGACATCTATTGCTTACACTCCACAAAAAAATGGAGTGAATAAAAGGAAAAATAGAACTTTAACCGAAATGGTAAATGCAACGTTGTGTAATTCCGGACTTAACACTAGTTTCTGGGGAGAAGCTTTACTTATCACGTGTTATATTCTAAATAAAATACCTCATAAGAAAAGTAAAGTTACTCCTTATGAAGTTTGGAAGAAACGGAAACCAAATCTTGATTATTATCGATTCCGGGGTTGTAGAGTGTTTGTTCGATTACCTGAACCAAAAATCAGGAAATTAGGACAAAAGGCTATCGAGTGCATATTCTTAGGGTATGCTCAACATAGCAAAGGATATAGATTTCTAGTAATAGAAACTAATAGCTCTACCGATGTAAATACAGTAATGGAATCAACGGATGCGGTGTTTTATGAGAATAGATTTACATCTATTCAAAATAAACTGATTCATGAAACGGTGGAGGTAAATGCACCTATTGGTGAAATGGTTGAGGTTAATGAACCATCTATTGAACCTAGAGAAAACACTGATGAAAATATCGACGAAAGTAGTGATTCTCTTAGGGGAAGTAAATGAAGAAGGATAGAGAAATCCATTGGACCAAATTTCGTCATATATTTGGTTGAAGGATTTAGAAATAACATAGACCTTCAATTAATGATATCTACAAATATAGAATCTGATCCTTTAACATATGCCTAGGCAATGAAATCTCAAGATTCATCATTTTGGCAAGAAGCTTTAAATGATGAAATGGATTTTATTATGGGAAATAAAACATGGAAACAAGTCGATTTACCTCCTTGTTCTTAATCAATAGGTTATAAGTGGATATTTAAGAAAAAGTTAAAAGTGGATGGCACAATCGAAAATTTTAAAACTTGATTACTTGCCAAAGGATTCACACAGAAAGAAGGAATATATTATTTTAATACATATTCAATAGTTGCTAGAATTTCAACTATTAGGACTTTAATTGCATTAGCTACTATCTATAATTTTGAAATTCATCAAATAGACGTCAAGACACCATTTTTAAATGGCAAACTTTACGAAGAGATATATATGTCTCAACCGGAAGGTTTTGTGATGCCTGGACAAGAACGTAAAGTTTGTAAACTTATTAAATCACTTTACGGTCTTAAACAAGCACCAAAGCAATGGCATGAAAATTTTGATAAAACTATTATTTCTAATGGATTTAGTATTTTTGAATTTGACAAATGTGTCTATTGCGTGTTTCATTTAGGTAAAGTTATATGCGTTTATGTTGATGATATGCTTATATTTGGAATGGATACTTAAAGTATTGAAGAAACTAAAAGATACCTATCTTCATATTTTGACATGAAAGATATGGGAGTAGCTGAAATGATTCTTGGAATAAGAATCATGAAAAAAAGAAGTGTTATCAATTACCCAATCTCATTACATTGAGAAAATTCTAAAAAGGTTCAATCTATTCGATTGTAAGCCTATGTCTACTCCGTTTAATCCAAATTTGCATTTATACACTAATACTGGAAGAGCTATAGAGCAATTGGAATATGCTAGAGTTATTGGAAGTTTGATGTATGCAGTTACATGCACACGACCAGATATTGCCTATGTTGTTGGCAAAATGAGTAGATATACTAGTAACCCTAGTCATATCCATTGGAATGCAATATATAAGATTTTAAAGTATCTAAAAGGTACCATAAACTATGGTATACATTACAATGGTTATCCGAGTGTAATAGAAGGATACACAGATGCTAGTTGGAACAGTAGAAGTGAAGATAATAAATGAACTAGTGGACGGATATTCACTCTTGGTAGGGGAGCAATATCCTGGGCCTTAAAGAAACAAACGTGTATTGCTGATTCAACCATGGCTGTTGAGTTTATAGCACTGGCTTCTGGTAGTGGAGAAGCAGAATAGTTAAGGAATCTATTATTAGAAATTCCTACATGGCCAAAACCTATGCCACCAATATCTATGCATTATGATCATTAATCTACATCATCACAGGCATACAACCGAGTTTATAATGGTAAATCTAGATACATTGGTCTAAGGCACAGTTTGGTTAGGGATATGCTCACTGAAGGGGTAATTACCGTAAATTTTTTGAGATCTAGCCAGAATTTGGCAGATACATTTACTAACGGACTTGCAAGGAACTTAGTGATAAAAATATCACAGGGAATGGGTTTAAAGCCTATACAATCCAATCGGCAATGAAGGAAACATAACTCAACATAATAAAGAAATTTGTTAACTTGAGTTCAAAGAGCAAAAGTACTTCATATGTTTGCGGTTGGAAGCACTATAATATTTAGTCTGAAAAACTAAGTATTATCATACATTCCAAGGAGAAGTGTTTGGTACTTATAATGAATAAAAGAGGATGTTCTGCTTAGAACTTAATAGGTTTATAACAGATATATTGTTGAGGTGTGTGTTATATGGCACTTCTGATAAACCTACCTATGTGAATCCAACGAAGGTGGTGCCGCCCTTGGCGAGATTTTGACTTGATCTCTAAGAGCGTTTCATGAAAGAAAATACTGACCCTAGGCCAATCCACGGGTCGAGCATACATACTATCTGGATAAAATGAAAATGAGTGTGTGATAATCACATCTGGTAGATCACATAAGATCGATGGTTCAATGCTTAGTCAACCACTCCATCCTAATATACTTTGATGGGTTTTCACTACGTATAGATTCAAGTCTGTAAGACATCTATACTTATGCACAAATTTTCCTACATATAAATGACAAGAGGAATTCATTGAAAATTTGGTGGAGGACTGTTGGAGGAAATTTTAAATAAAGGAAAGCGCAAAGGAGGCAAAAATATTTAGTCCCACATCATGAAATGTGCTTTGGTTTGCCACTATATGTAAATGCATTACGTATGATACCAAATGAAAGAAGAAAAGGAAGAGATGAAACAAGAGCTAGCATGACCATGGCATGATGAATATTAATATTTAAGGTCAAAATATGGGCCTTAGGCCTTGGGGCTCTTAGGGTCTCGTGATCAACTGGGCCTCAGAATGCTAATGGGCTTGCGTAGATTCATTACATTTTTGCGTATGTAGAATTCAAATTCGTAACGCTTTGGAGCCGTTGCAAACGAATGGACACGCCTGTTCATTTAAATTAGCAATGCTTCTGAACTATTGCAAACTAATGGGTGCGACTGTTTGAATTCAAACAGCTGTAACTATTGGAAAATGGTTGCATCTCTTTGTTCCCTATAATTATGCTGCCCATAATTCTGCTTTCTACACCTCGAAATTCTATCTTCTCCTTCCACTGTTTTTCTGCCATTAAAATATCTCGAGACTCTGCAAAATTCTTGAGTAAATTAAATGAGTTATAGTTCTGCAGGCTATAACTCCATCATCTTCTCACTAAAGTGATCAATTCCAAGATAGTGAATCATCGTGTCTGTGCAAACACGCCAATTAACGATATTCGACATCTGCTCCGTTGTATCTTCAAACATATTTGCCATTATTCGTACATAGATATAAGAAGGAAAATACTGTTTTAGGATAGCGATCACCACATCGTGCCTCAGAGATTTGTGTTTTTCAAAGATTAGAAGATCCAGAGATGAATTCGAAAACCAGCAGCCTAAAACAGTATTACTGCAATGGCTCCTCACAGACCCAAAGAGATTGCCGCTGATTTCGCAAAATTAGAGTGCTTTGATGGTGTGAATTTCCTATGCTAGCAGAAGAAGTTGCATTTCTTATTGGTGGGTTTGAAAGTTGTTTAGATTTTGACTACGCCAAAAACAACGGAGAGAGAAGATGAAACCTGTGTGATGCTAAAATAAAAACACTTAGGTCTGATAGGGGTGACGAATATCAATTTCCTAAATATTTTGAATATGCAGAAATCATAAATGAGACGTCTATTGCTTACACTACAAAACAAAATGGAGTGGGTGAAAGGAAAAATATAACTCTTACCGAAATGGTAAATGCAATGTTGTGTAATTCCGGACTTAACACTAGTTTCTGGGGAGAAGCTTTACTTAATGCGTGTTATATTAGAAATAGAATACCTCATAAGAAAAGTAAAGTTACTCCTTATGAACTTTGGAAGAAATGGAAATTAAATCTTGATCATTATCGAGTCTGGGGTCGTACAGCGATTGTTCAATTACCTAAACCAAAAATCAGGAAATTAGGACAAAAGGCTATCGAGTGCATATTCTTACGGTATGCTCAACATAGCAAAGGGTATAGGTTTCTAGTAATAGAACCTAATAGCTCTATTGATGTAAATACAGTAATAGAATCAAGGGACATAGTGTTTTATGAGAATAGATTTACATCTATTCAAAATAATCCGATTCATAAAACGGTGGAGGTAAATGCACCTGTTGGTGAAATGGTGGAGATTAATGAACCAACTATTGAACCTATAGAAAACACTGATGAAAGTATCAACGAAAACAGTGATTCTCTTAGAAGAAGTAAACGAAGAAGGATAGAGAAATCCTTTGGACCAGATTTCGTCATATATTTGGTTGAGGGATCTAGAAATAACAGAGAGCATCAATTAATGATATCTACAATTATAAAATCTGGCCCATTAACATATGCTGAGGCAACGAAATCTCAAGATTCATCATTTTGGCAAGAAGCCATAAATGATGAAATGGATTCTATTATGGGAAATAAAACATGGAAACCAGTAGATCTACCTCCTAGGTCTAAACCAATAGGATGTAAGTGGATATTTAAGAAAAAGTTAAAAGCAGATGGCACAATTGAAATTTTTAAAGCTAGATCTGTTGCCAATGGATTCATACAGAAAGAAGGAATAGATTATTTTGATACATATGCCCCAGTAGCTAGAATTTCAACTATTAGGACTTTAATTGCATTAGCTTCTATCTATATTTTGAAATTCATTAAATAGATGTCAAGACACCATTTTTAAATGGCAAACTTTACGAAGAGATATATATGTCTCAACCGAAAGGTTTTGTGATGCCTGGACAAGAACGTAAAGTATGTAAACTTATTAAATCACTTTACGGTCTTAAACAAGCACCAAAGCAATGGCAAGAAAATTTTGATGAAACTATTATTTCTAATGGATTTAGGATTTTTGAATCTGACAAATGTGTCTATTGCAAGTTTGATTCAGGTAAAGGTGTAATTATATGCCTGTATGTGGATGATATGCTTATATTTGGAACAGATACTTCAAGTATTGAAGAAACTAAAAGATATCTATCTTCATGTTTTGTCATGAAAGAAATTGGAGTAGCTAAAATGATTCTTGGAATAAGAGTCATGAAAACAAAAGATGGGTTATCAATCACCCAGCCTCATTACATTGAGAAAATTCTAAAAAGGTTCAATCTATTCAATTGTAAACCTATGTATACTCTGTTTGATCCAAATATGCAGTTATGCACTAATACTGGAAGAGCCATAGAGCAATTGGAATATGCTAGAGTTATTGGAAGTTAGTGGAACAACTGAAAATCATGAGCTTAAGGCAAAAGTCAAAATTCTAGACCCAGAAAAAGCTAGTTTACAAACTAAGTTCGATGATATTACTCAAAATGTTTCTAACTTCAACAAAGGTCAAGAAAATTTCACAAAAATCATTGAAAATTCACAACCTGCTTCAAATAAACAAGATTTGGGATATAAGAAGCAAGAAACCAATCATAGAAACAGTACTAGATATGCTTTTATATACAATAAGAATATCACTACTAGTACTAATGTACATCCAATACCCAATTATTATAGAAATTCGAATACTTCTATGACTCGGTATTTATAATAAACATAGAAGTATGAAAAGTAATATCACTAGAGATTACTTAAGTGTTTGGGTTCCTGTAAATTGAAAAAATAGAGAAAAATATATCGATGATTATTTTGATTCAATAGTGAATAATGAAAATTTTATCTTTAAAGGCTCCATTAAACCCTCTTGGGTATGGTTACCTTCCATCTAACCCATGGACCTAAACAAAGCAAGTGGGTACCAAGACTATATTATTTTTTTTGCAGGTACACCACAACAAAGGGGAGGTTATTCGGTATCTCCAAATATCTTTGAAATTCATATGATTCAATATCTCCTAAAGGTGCTATAATTATTTATATTCTCTACTACTCTCGATTACTGTGCTTATTATGGATTTATTCTTTTTAACTGATGACAAAGGGGGAGAAATATTTTCTCTCATGATACATATAATTCATGTTACGTATAGTATCATTTAAAATTATGTGCTTAACATGGTAATAGTGTATGTGTACTAACATTTGTTAATGCAGGAATCAAAATGTAAGATTATTTATATTATGAACTAACAAATGTTGCAGAAATTCAGGGGGAGCTTTATATTTAGAGAGAGAAAATCCAAGCTGTTGTCATCAATCAAAAAAGGGGAGAATGTTGAGAACAAGATTTTGATCGATGCCAACGTATAAAGTTGCAATGAAGATCATTTCATAGAGATAAGGTTATATATATATATATAGACATTGAGTCATGTTAGAAATATGTTAAAATCTATCCTTAAAGTATAACACGAATGCATAAAAAGTTATATCATATCTTCGTTGCTGAAATCTACATATTTGAGAAATTGAAAAGTCACCGAAAAAGCCCAAACGGTCCAGGCTTCGACCGGGAAAAAGCACAGAGCGATCTAGACTGTGGACCGAGGTCCTCTGGTCCACAGCTATAAACCGGTCGACCGGTCCAAATATGGGCGGTCGACCGTTTAGTGTGTTTTTGCACATAACGGCTATTTTTCTAGAAGTTTTAATTTTAATTAAATTCAACAAGTCGACCAGTGATTTTTAACCTGTCGACCATTTTTAAACTGCAAGCTTTTTCTGAAAGGTTGTTTCTATTTGTGAAGAGATTTCTATTCAATAATCAAAGGAAATGGACATAACTTTTTATAGAAACTCTTCATGAAGAATTACTACCTTTCTACTATTATATAAACAACTTCAAACCTGTTTTACAATAACCGAATCATTCTATATTCTCTCTAATTTCTGAATTGCATTTTCATACTCTTTTCAAAACAAAAGCTCTCCAAGTTTAAATACTTGTTGAATCCTTGAATCAATTTGATATCATTTAATTCAACAAGCATTCTACTTCCTTAAATCTACGTATTCAAAGTATATACTCGAGGATCAGATTATAGGAAGATTGTACTCAAACTGTTGACTATCCTTGTTGAATCAAGAACACAAAGCAAAAGTCAAAACCATTGTATTAGTTGAATTTCTATGCGTGATCAGGAAAGTGTTGAAGTCCTCAGTGTTGTTAGAGGCAAGTATTGAAGTCCTCGTGTTGTTAGAGGCGTGAAATCCCGTTCGGCTACTCGGGTATTGTATACCTGTTCCTTTGGGTGAAGTGAGGAGATTGTTGGTGAAATTTCAGAAGGAAGTCTTGGACTGGATGTAGGACGGTGCTCAGAACCAGTATAAAAATTTCTGGTGTGATTTTTCTATTTTTACTGCATTTACTATTTTATAATTCTCTGATTAGTTATTACTTCGTACTTGAATATTGTTCGTCATATTACACGATCCTTGTGAGTATATTATACTAGCACGTACACGCACGCATTTTCATACGCGTCCCACAAATAAGGGATTTGGTGAAGACGGTTCTCGAAGAAGCACAGCATTCTAAGCTGATCATACACCCAGGTGGAGATAAAATGTATAAAGACATAAAAAGGATTTTCATTTGGAATGGCATGAAGAGGGATGTAGCTGAGTTTGTCGCTAAGTGCTTGATATGCCAGCAATTCAAAGCGGAGAAGAAGAAGCCTGGTGGTCTGCTTCATCCTCTAGAGGTCCCACAGTGGAAATGGGATAGCATTTCGATGGACTTTGTTGATGGGTTTCCTAGGTCAAGAAGGGGCAATACGAGTATTTGGGTAATAGTGGACAGGCTCACTAAAAGCTCTCACTTTATACCTGTTAAGAGTAGAAGGACTGCCTCGTCCTTAGCATCCGTTTATCTTAAAGAGATAGTTCGACTCCATGGGATACCCTCCAGCATAGTGAGTGATAGAGATCATATCTTTACGAGCGAGTTTTGGAAGAGTTTGCAAGAGGCTGTAGGCACACAACTATGCTTAAGCACGGCCTATCACCCCCAAACCGATGGTCAGACGGAAAGGGTGAACAGAGTATTGGAAGACCTCTTGAGATTGTGCATTCTTGACTTTGGGGAACATGGGAGGATCATCTTCCTTTGGTGGAATTCGCTTACAACAATAGCTTCCAAGCCACCATAGGCATGGCACCCTTCGAGGCTTTATATAGAAGACCATGTCGATCACCAACTTGTTGGTGGGAGTCTAGAGACAAGCTCGTACTTGGGCCAGACATGATTAGAGAAACTTCAGAAAAGGTGGACTTGATAAGAACGCGGATGAAGACTGCACAAGATAGACAGAAATCCTACGCAGACAAAAGAAGGACCGACCTTGAGTTTGAGGTTGGAGATAGGGTGTTCCTTAAAGTATCTCCTTTGAGGGATGTCATTCGCTTTGGGTCCGTAGGAAAGTTGGCAGCAAGATTTGTAGGACCATTTCCTATCATTGAAAGGATTGGGACGATGTCTTACAGAGTAGAGCTACCTGAAAGACTGGCTGGAGTTCATTATGTTTTTCATGTTTCTCAACTACGAAAGTGCTTACATGAGTCTGAGGAAGTTGTGGAGCTGAGAATACTAGAGGATGTAGAAGTGGAACGAGAAGCGACTGTGAGAAGAGTTCCAACTCGTATCTTGGGTACGGAAGTCAAAAAGCTACGCAACCGTGAAGTCAAGCTTGTTAAAGTTCAATGGAGTGATGCTGAGGAAGACGCAACTTGGGAAATTGAGAGAAAAATACGCGCATCCTACCCTTTTCTTTTTTAGGGTACCTCCTTGATCTCTTTTTCCGTAAGTTTATACATGCTTATATCTATCTTCTTAAGTATATCTCCTCGGTCCTTAGATAGAAACCGATGGATGTAAACATGTAATTGAAACATGTTATGATTAATGGTTGCAAGTGGTTGCTAGTGGTGCTTGTTGATGCATATACACACAAATTAGGTGTTAGATCATCTCAGTCACTTTCATATTTTATATGCATATATGTATTTGTATATGGATTAAAACTTGGAATGATTTCATATGGACATTGCATTTGTATGGATGATTGTGCACTCATGTAGAAAATATGATTAGGAATAATTGCATGCATAATGGACTCATGGCACTAAAATAATCTGCATTAAGGAGGTTAACTGAATTAGTATACCGCCTGATTTCGCATTAGATAAGGACATATACACACACTATGTATACAATCATGAAAGCATTAGAAATCTTTTAAGGACAATGGATGCCGGTGTTTGATGGTTGAGTAGATGGATGATTGGATCGTAGGATATACATTCTTCGTGACTTGAAGATTTCGGGGACGAAATCCTTTAAGGAGGGAAGAATGTAACACCCTATATTTTCTATGTTTATTAAAGTAACGAATTAAAGAATACTTAATTGTAAAATGAGAATTAAGGGAAACGGGTTACGCCATTGCGTTCGTCTTGGAATTCTTCTTGAGATAGGGTCTGAGTTTGCATGAATCAGACTCCGTATGAAGAAGTAATGGAGTTAAGAAGATTTCATGCTTAAATAGAAATTATATAATTAAATAATTTAATAAACAAGACAGTTCAAATTTTGAAAATCACGTAAATCAGCTGGGCGGGAAAAAACTCGCCCACAGGGGTTGACTCCCCCTGGGGGGGTCTACATAAGTGTCGACCCCCAAGAGGGGTGTCGACTGGGGTGTCGACCCCCCTATAGGGGTCGACCCCTCACCCAGATCCAAAAGTGATGATTTTCTGTCTTGCTGCTGAGTCACTAGGGCATAGGTGGCAATTTCTGGATAACTCTATCTAGTCTGGACGAATGTGATCGCTCCTAGGATGATCTAACGGCTCACATAAGTTTAAACCTCTATAAAAGCAACCCTAGTCCTTAACCGTAAATCACACAATTTCATTCCAAGGAGCCACCATGCTATCCATGATCGACCTAGCCTAGCCATCATTTCTTCTCAAACTAGAAAGCAAGTTAGAAGCTACGAATCTAATCTAAATTTGAGAATCGATAGTCTACGTCAAGGGATTGCTTTTCAGTTTCAGAAAACAGGTCCCAGAAAATAAGACTTCCTTTTGTTTGTAAGTCCTGTTATTATTTAGATGTGAACAATTAAAAGTTATGATTCGTAATGAAGTGAAAACTAGAGTTGTGCCTAAGTTGTAAGATAATGGTGATGCTGATTCATGTCTATTCTTGTAACGATTCTACCATATGCCTACGAGACTATTGTGGTTTATTGGACTTATTATGTTGTATGTTAAACCAATCATGTATTATGTAAATTTAGTGACTCTTTCATGTTATGTTACATGTAAGTTTTTAGGCTAAGTCACATATATATATATATTTATGTTTAGATCTACATTCTCATATGTTAGATCTATGATTATTGGATCCAAAATACAATTTCACATCTACATGTCTAATTGGATTTGTGTAATTCTATGTAGGTCCCCATTTATATGCTTAAGATTCATATTAATTGGATCCAAATTGCAAGTTTACATTTATAGGCCTAGCTGGATTTGCGTAATTTCATATGCTTAAGATTCATATTAATTGGATCCAAATTACAAGTTTACATTTACATGTCTAGTTGGATTTGTGTAATTTCATATGCTTAAGATTCATGTTAATTGGATCCAAAAATGCAAGTTCATTGTTTTATGCCAAACTTATATGACACATGTTTAGTTAGATCCTTATTATTTTATGTTGCAGGAATGGTACATGCTCCTTTCTTTCCCCTTTTGTATATAAATTAGGCTAAGTTGTGAGCCTAACATTCTATGTGAATTTTGCAAACGCATAACGGGGGGTAACGTTGGGAAAAACCTTAAATTTCAAATTATTGGCTTAGTTTGGCCCATAATCATATAAATGATTAGTGGCATAAATTGGTATAATTTATATACATAAAAATTATGAACATGATCTAGTGGGTAAATGGAGCATGACTTGAATGGCAATAATTGTGGATAATTTACATATATATATAAAGAGTAAATATGTAAATTAAGTAAAAGTCGAATATGCCTAACCCGAGGTTAGATTGAGTTACGGTGTAAGATTGCCCGAAACCGCCCGATACATCCAACAACCGTAACAATATAGATCTAATGTGAGAGGTTAGCGCATCAAGCCCAAAAAGAACCAGAGGTTAGATTGAATTGCGGTGTAACACTTAACCAATACAACATGTTAACTAAACTGATGGGTGGGGTTAGGTTAATTTGAGAACACTTAACCATTTTAACATGTTGATTAGGAAACCCTAGTAACGGGGACCCATTTTAGTAGTAACCCACATAGATGTATCATGGTACCCTGAACTAGGCAGGGTGGGGCACAATTACTGGGCCGATTATAAGCGGTCAAAACAACGGTGGGTGGTGCGTTAGTGTACGTTTCAACAGAGTGCGGGTGTGCACGTACTCCGAAGTGGAAAAAGCAGGCACTGGGCATCAGTAGTTATACACTGTGCATCTTGAATTGTGTCGGATTGCCACTATAGGATTTGATACACCCCATGGTTGGACCAGCACAGGTATCTACAATCAAGCGGGGCCGAATGACACAAGCGGTAAACGTATACGAATAGGAGCCGATCGAAAAAGGGGATCATTTATCTTGAAAACATGGTGCTAGTTGAAACACTTGTAAGTGGGTGCAGAGAAATAGAAATGAGTGTGATAGCATATTCAATTTTATTATCTTATTTCTAGGTACTGTCCTGGGTTTAGTTTATTCATGTCATAATCCTTTTTCTTGTTTACATGCTAAATAATCACTAGACTTACCAGACTCATGTCTGACCCATTTTCTTTAGTCTTATTTTCTTCCGTTCTCCCCCCTCCCCCCCCCCCCCCCCAAGTCCGCAGGGAGGGAATACTTCAGCTTAGTTCGGACCATTTCCAGCTTGAAGAGAGTAGATGTATTGCTTGGATTCTCTTTCCTTGGGCTATCGCTTTGGATACTCTCTTATTGGGGATTTATGCGGCCTTATTGTTATTTTAATGCTTCTTTATGTTTTAATTCAAGACAGAGATTTTGTTGTAATAATTTGGAAGTTGGTTTGAGACATTTATTTTAATGCTTTAACTGAACCACGTACTTATGAAATAAATTTAGTTTTTCCACTGCTTATATGTCTGTCTTGCAAATTATATGTATCTTTTACCTATAATGATCCATCGAAATTAAGGCATTCCCTTTGTGAGTGACCTTAACGAAGGTGGGGTGTTTCACTTGGTATCAGAGCTGATGGTTGCCAGATCAAATAAAAATTTTGGAAACTAATTTTCAAAAAGAAGTTTAAAGAAGCATTTTCAAGAAAAAGTGTTGTTTTTATTTTAAAAGGCATAATCCCCCAAAGCCATATGCACTATCTTTCTGTCCTTTGTTTTGATTATTTTCTTTTTCGTTTCAGCATGTCTGGGGATCTTAACCTTCCAGAGGGCGTACCAATACCTGGCTGGTTCAGAAGGTACCTAGAGGCTAGGACTAATGATGCAGGCCCAACAGATGTTCCTCCTCCCCCAGTTGCAGCTGTTCCACCTCCTCCTCCTCATGCAAATGCTTTCTCAAATATATGTATAGACTTTCGAGCCATGGGTGGAAAGAACTTTAATGGGACAGAGTCAATTGTAGAAGCAAGAAACTGGCTCAAAGAAACCGAGCACTTGTTTGTTATCTTTGAAGTGGACGATAGGCAGAAGATATAGTTGGCCGTGTGGTTGCTTAAAGACGAAGCCTCTTATTGGTGGAAAGTTACTAATGCTAAGAGACCAGTTGAAACTTGAGAGGATTTCAGAATGAAGTTTGAAATGAAATTCCTCTCACAAGCTGAACGTAGCCTACAATGAAGAAGTTCTTAGCTCTCAAACAAGGAAGTATGTCGGTCAAGGAATACGTCAACCAATTCAACTAGCTGGCTAGATTCAGACTGGAGTTAGTGAACACTCCCCATAAGAAGGCTCTCCGTTTTGATAAAGGGTTGAATGAGCCACTGCACAGCCTAGCTATGTCTTATATACCTATGGGTGCAACTTATGAGAGACTGGTGGACATGGCACTCTTACAGGAGGAAGATAAGGATGGCAAGAAAGAGGCAAATGTGGAAGTACCTCAAGATAAGAAAGTGGAGGGATCGCATAATAAAAAGACATATTCAAAGAAGGGCAGGAAGAACAACAAACCCCGTGACAAGAGGAAGTGTAATTTTTGTGGCATTCCTGGACATCTGATTAAGGACTGCAGAAAGAAAAAGAGGAAGATGGGTGGTTGTTTTCACTACGGCGAGACGTGACACATGGCTAAGGACAGCCCAAGAAAGCAAGGGCAAGGGCAGAGGACTGGATCTACTTCTGGAGGGCAGGTTCACGCTCTCATGGCACCTCCGCAAGAACGAGGTAGGAATATTTCTGTTGAGAGTTTAGTTTATCTTTTTGATCATCTTGTTCATACACTCTTTGATTCTGGCACATCGCACTCTTTTATATCTACTGCGTTAGTTGAATCTCTGCACCTAGACACCAGTATAGTAGAGGATCCCTTGGTTGTTTCAAATCTAATTGGGGGCTCGGCTTATTTTTCAATGATTTATTTGGATTTGGAAATTTCTATACTAAGTGTTGGGTTTAGATGTAATGCCTATGTTTTGGGCTTCATGGGCTGTGGGTTGATTGTAGGCATGGATTGGTTATCTAGTAATGGTGCCATCCTCGATTGTGAAAAGAGAGTGGTTAGACTTATGATTCGCCTCGGTAACACTCTCGAAATCTCTTGTAATCCATGAATTCTGTTATTCTTAGCTACATAGAATCTCTTGATGCATCTGTTGAAAACTTGCAGTCCGTTAGAGTAGTCCATGAATACTCAGATGTATTTGAAGAGGTGAAGGGCTTACCTCCGAAGCGGGAGATGGACTTCCGCATATACCTTGTTGATAATGCAAAACCATTAGCTCTACCCATTAGACACATGGCTCCAAGGGAGAGTGTAACACCCCGTATTTTCTGTTAATGTTATAATAACGAATCAAAGAATAATTAATTTTAAATGTGAGAATCAAGGGAAACGGGTTACGCCATTGCGTTCATCTCAGAATTCTTCTTGAGATAGATTCTGAGTTTGCGTAAAACGGACAGCGTATGAAGGAGATATGGACGAACAAAGAAAACCAGAAGAGAAGAATATATATATATATATATATATATATATATATATATATGCACTGGTGCACTTGGGAAGTACGCCAGTACAAAAATTGCACTGGCGCAACTGCCAAGTGTGCCCAGGTCGGGCTGAAAGCCTGCACAGCATCCTGGTGTGTTCTGATCCATACTGTGACTCATTGCTGAGTCCTTTCTGACTCCTTGTTGAGTCATTAGGGCTGAGGTGTCACCCTATCCTGATTGAATGGTTGTGGTTAACTCTAGGTTCATCCGACGACTATAATTAAATTGAAATTCAATATAAACAACCTAATGCTCAACCTAAACACACAAAAATAATCCTAGAACTATCATGCCGTCAATAGAGAACTTGGAATAGTCATCACCGCTTTCAATTCAGAAACGAGATAAAAGCCTACATCAAAATCAAATTAAAAGTAATCAAATTCAACGATCTACATCAAAGGCGAGCATACCAATTTCAGAATTCAGATTTCAGAAATCAAGAATTCCTTTTTAGTTTGTAAGTTGGTTATTACATAGATTAAAACGTTCTAATTGAAATCAGGACATGTTGTAATTCGAATATAGAATGATGCTTATGTATAAGATAAATAAAGTTTGATTCTCAAACTACCATTGCGATTGATCATGCCCATATGTTTGTGATGATGAACATACCATATTGTATATTATTGGAATCTATTATAATTGGGTAAAGAACTCATTATGCCAACTGAATGGTGAAATATGTCATGTTATAATTTGGTGGTTACTTGCAAGTTTATGATCTAAATCACATGCTTACATGTTAGATCAACATTCATAACTATGTTAAGTTGAATCTATTTATGTTGCAAGATTTGGATTTGTAGCTCTCTTATGTTTTAACACATAAGTTATCATGCTAAGTTGCGATTTGAACATGTTTATAGTAGTTTCTTATGTTTAACACACATAAGTTATCATGCTAAGTTGTGGTTTAAATATGTTTATAGTAGCTTTCTTATGTTTTGACATACATAAGTTAATATGCTAAGCTGTGGTTTAAAATTGTATGTTAAACCTCCATGCTAGACCTATATCAAGTTTACATGATAATTAGATCCAACTTAGTCACAAGTTCACCTTTACATGACAAGTTTAATTTGTGTAGTTCTATGTAAATTCATATGTTATGATTCATGTTAATCGGATCTAAATTTGCAAGTTCATTATCCTATGCAAAATCTATATGTCACATATTTTTATGCTGATAGAATATTTCATGTTCTTCGCTTTTCCCTTTTGTGGTTATAAATTAGGCTAAAATATCGAGTCTAACATTCCTTGTAATTTTGCGAATGTACAAACAGGGGATATCGTTGGGGGTAAATATGAAATTATATGTAATTGGCATGTTTGGCACATGCTAATGATTAGTGGAATTTAAATGGTATAATTTTTATATACCAAAGATTATGAATACGATTTAGGGGAAAAGTGGGTCATGACAATAATTGATTTATAATTTACTTGTAAGTATGAAGGATAAACATGAAAATTTCATGGCATAGATTTGTTCATAAGATGGTATATTTGATATACCATTTATTGTGAGCATAATCAAAGGATAATTATGGCATGATTAAATTAAAATTAATTTACATAAAGAAATTAGACATATATAGAAAATATGTGAATTTAGAAAAGACGAATATGCCTAACCCGAGGTTAGACTGAGTTGTGGTGTAAATCTGCCCAGAACCGACCGGCATATCTAGTGACCACAACAAGACCTGTCTAATGTGGGTGGTTAGTGCATCAAGCCCAAAATGAACCCAAGGTTAGACTGAGTTGTGGTGTAAATCTGCCCGGAACCGACCGACATATCCAGTGACCACAACAAGACCTGTCTAATGTGAGTGGTTGGTACTTTAATGAATAAATTAAAGCTAAGTTAGGATTGGTAGGGTTAGGTCAATTAGGGAAACACTTAACTGTAATAACATGATAGCTAGACAAGTGGGTGAGGTTAAGTAAATTTAGAACACTTAACCGTAATAACATGTTAACTAGACAAGTGGGTGAGGTTAAGTAAATTTAGAACACTTAACCGTAATAACATGTTAACTAGGCAAGTAGGTGAGGTTAAGTAAATTTAGAAAACTTAACCGTGATAACATGTTAACTAGGCAAGTGGGTGAGGTAAGTAAAATTAGAACACTTAACCGTTAAACATGTTAATTAGACAAGTGGGTGAGGTTAAGTAAATTTAGAACACTTAATTGTTGTAACATGTTAATTAAGCAGATGATAGGGTTAAGTTAACTAAGGTAACACTTAACCAAAAACATATAATGACATGTGGTGGGGTTAAGTAATATAAGAGGAAAACACTTAACCAATTATATAACATGATGTATGGGAAGGGTTAAGTTAACACGAGAGGGCAACACTTAACCAATATAACATGAATTGAGGTAGGGTCAAGTCAACACCAGAAGGAAACACTTAACCAACATGACGTGACGGGTGGATGGGTTAAGTTAACTTGAATTGATTAATGACACTTGACCAGTACAACTTGATAAGCTAATGGGGTTAAATGAGGAATACTTAACCAATATAACCTGATGACTGCATATGGTTAAGTTAATAAATCACACTTAACCAATCGAACAAGATAAGTGAGAAAGGTTAAGTTAATAAGAACCACTTAACCAACACGACTTGACGAGTAGGAGGTTAAGTACACGTCGGGTTGGTGGCTAATATTAGTAAATATAGGCCTACAAAACTTAACCATTAAATAAACATGCTTGAATCCGTGGGAAGGTTAAGTACACGTCGGGTTGGTGGGTAATATTAGTAAATATAGGCCCACAAAACTTAACCATTATATAAACATGCTTGGATCAATGGGAGGGTTAAGTACATCTCATGTAGGTAGGTAATATTAGTACATATAGGCCCACAAACTTAACCGTTAAATAAACATGCTTGAATCTATGGGAGGGTTAAGTACATATCGTGTAGGTGGGTAATATTAGTACATATTGGCCCACAAACTTAACCGTTAAGAAAACATGCTAGAATCGATGGGAGGGTTAAGTACATCTCATGTAGGTGTGTAATATTTGTATATATAGGCCCACAAACTTAACCAGCAGGAAACCCTAGTAACGGGGACCATTTCAACAGTAACCCACATAGATGTATCATGGTACCCTGAAACTAGGCAGGGTGGGGCACGATTACTGGGCCGATTATAAGCGGTCAAAGATAACGGCAGGGGGTACGTCAGTGTAGGTTTCGACGGTTTACGGGCATGCACGTACTCCGGAGTAGGAAAAAGCAGGCACTGGGTATCAATAGTTTTACACTGTGCATTCTTGAATCGTGTCGGGGATCGCTATGATAAGGATTGATTCACCTTATGGTGGGACTAGCACAGGGTAGCTACACGCAAGAGAGGGCCGATTGACACAGACACATGGCAAGCTAACACAGGTAGGGAGCCGATCGATAGGGTACTAAGGGTACATCTAACATATTCATGGCAATTGGGCTGATTGAGGTGGAATCCTCAAATATAGATGTACACCTGAAGGCTACCACAACTGCGGGGGTTGGGATCGTATTATACAGATTACTAGTTGAGACACTAGTTAGGTGGTGCAGAGATTATAGTAATGGGTGCGATCACATGTTCAACCTATCTTGTCTTATATTAGGGTATTGTCCTATGTTCTGTTACTCCTGTCATGATCCATTTTCCTTGTTTAAATGTTAGTAATCACTGAACTTACCAGACTTATTGTCTGACCCATTTTATCTCGTTTTCTTTTCTTTCGTCCCTCCCTCCCCCCAGGTAGTCAGGGAGGGAATAGCTCAGGTTTGTTTGGACCATTACTCTTTCCAGGCTTGAAGACTCTTTGACATGTTGCCTTGGACTCTCTCTTCTACTGCTATGGCTAGCTCATGCTTGATTTGGGGAAATCATTTTATGCTTCTTTATTTTTGTTAAACAAGACAGGATACTTTGGTATTGTAAAACAATCTTTATACAAGCTGTTTATCAATGAAATAAAGTTTTATTTATTTGTCGCTGCTTTAATTGTCTGTCTTGTAATTTATCTGCATCTTTTACCTATAATGCTCCATCGAAATTAAGGCATTCCCTTTGTGAGTGACCTTGACGGAGGTGGGGTGTTTCACTTGGTATCAAAGCTGAAGGTTACCGGATCAGATAAAAGATTCGAAAAATTATTTTCAAAACGATTTTAAAAGAAGCATTTTCAAAAGAAAATTTTGTTTTAAAGGCATATTCCCCAAAGCCATATGCACTATCTTTTGACCCTTTGCTTGAATCCTTGTTTCCTTCTTTCTTGAGTCTCCGGGGCTCCTGGCTTTATGGGAGGTAGCCTTATCGCGGCATGGTTCCGTCGGCTTGAAAAGACTACGACATCTGTCAAAGGGCAAATAAGTGTTTAACTTCCATCTATAGCCGTAATTTTCTTTCGATCTTTGTAGGATTCTCCGTGCGATGGAGGCCGCTTTCGAGAGACATGTCAACAAGTTACACAAGGATGGAAAAGTTGAGAATGAGGGGGTTTGGTTAAGGAGCATAACAAAAGGATGAAGAACCCATGGATATGGATTTGGTTCACAAAGGAGGGGAGGAAAGAATAGTAAAACTTAAAACAAGAGGAAGTATCTTTATTTTGGTATAACGGGTCATATAATTAAGGGCAAGGGCAAGAACAAGGAACAGGATTTTCCGGTAGGCAAGTGAATGCTCTCACCGCCAGCATACTTGAGAGAGAGGTAGTAAGATTTCTGTTGAAATAGTTTTTCCTTTTTGATTATCTTGTTAGTACTCCTTCTGATTTTAACGCTTCACATTCGTATATATCTGCTTCTATAGTTGAGTCTCTACACCCTACATATTGTATAGTAGAGGATCCCATTATAGTCTCAAATCTGATTGTTGGTTCGGCTCATTTATCTTTGACTTGTGAGGATTTGAGAATAGTTATATTTATGCTTTTGTTTTTGGGCTATGGGTTGATTCTAGGCATTGATTGGTTAGCTAGTAATTGTGAAACAAGGGTAGTTAGACTTTCGACTTGCCTCGGGAATACCCTTGAGATTTCGTACGATCCTAAGGGATCAGTTTGTCTTAGCTACCTAGAATCACTTTATTTATCTATTGACGATTTTCGATCGGTTGGAGTAGTCCATGAGTACGTAAGATGTTTTGATTAGGGTAGGGGTTTTCCCCCTAAAACTCGAGAGAGACTTCCGCATGTATCTAGATGACACTGGAAAGCCAATTATGCGATCAACGATAATTCTGGAGCAAGAATGGTGGGGATAGCCAGAGTCGTTAAAGTGCTCAATGGTTTGGTTGTTTTGTTAGTATCATCTCACATAGATCGTCCAAATTCGGAGGAGGTATCCCTTGGGTGCTTGTCTGATATTGGTTAAGGCCTTTGGGGTTTGTACTTGATGGATGTCGAGTTCAACTAGGATGGTTTGCGTGAGAAATAAATGGTTGGGGCTGGCACCCTAAGTAAGACTGACCTTAAGAGAGGTAAAAAGTACTAGCAACCTCTAGATTTAGACCCTCAGCATTGTGACATGATGGATAAGCCAAGTAGAAGAGAGACCACAAATCATATACACTTGGTATTGTGGTTAACATATGTTTATCTTGGAAAGATAGTTCAATAATATTGGATACCCTCTAGCACAGTAAGTGATCGAGGTCGTATCTTTACTAGTGGGTTTTGGAAATGGGAGTCAAGAAGCTTCGCAATCATGAAGTCAAATTAGTTAAGGTATAGTGGATTGAAGCTCAAGAAGATGCGACTTAGAAGACTGAAGACTAGATACGCGCGTCTTACCCTTTTTAAGGGTATATCCTTGATTCCTCTTTTTTTGTAAAATCTATTTGCATGCTAGTCTTTAGATTTTAAGTATATCCTCTTGGTCCTATCCTCGATCCTTAGGTAGAAGCCAATGGATGTAAACATGTGTTTGAGACAAGTTATGTTTGGTGGATGCAAGTGGTTGCAAGTGTTTTCTAGTGGTTGCTCGTGGATGCATATACACACATTAGCCACTGGATCGGCTCAGTCACTTTCATATTGCATATGCATGAGTAAATTTTTGTACATATGAATTGAAACTTGATGTGTTATCATATGGATGTTCATTTGTACGAATGGATGTGCACTCATGTAGAAGTTATAAAGTACGATTAGGAATAATTGCATACATGATGAACTCATGATACTGGCGTGATTCGCATTAAGGAGGTCAACTGAATCAGTAGACCGCCTGATTTTGCATTTGGGTAAGGACATATAAACACACTATGCTTATATTCATGAAAAACATTAGAAGCCATTTTAAGGACAATGGATGCCTGTGATTGAATGGTTGAGTAGATGGGTGATTGGATGGTAGGATATAAGTTCTTTTCTACTTGAAGATTTCGGGGACGAAATCCTAAAAGGAGGGGAGAATGTAACACCCCGTATATAACACCCCACCTCCGCTGGGGTCACTTACAAAGGGAATGCACTAGCTTTGGTAGAGCATTATCTAGGTAAACATACACAGAAATATTACAAGACAGAACATATAAAACAGCGAAAGAAGAACCAAATTTCATTGCTTTAAAATCTAGAAAGGTCCAAAGCCTTTTACATCAAAATGCTATTAAATCCATTACATCGAAAGCTGTCCTGCAATAGTAAAGAAGCATAAAACCATAGTCATAAATCATTCCCCAAGTAAAACAGCACAGCAAGCCATAGCCAAGAGAAATCCAAGTAGTACATGAAAGAGCCTTGGAGCTTTGTAAAATCCGAACTAAGCTGTATTCCCACCCTGCGAACCTGGGGGGGGGGGGGGGAGGGACGAAAGAAAAAGAGACGAAACAAACTGGGTCAGTCATAAAGACTGAGTAAGTCCTAGTGGCTTTCAGAAAACAGGTGAAGATAATATGGCATGAATAAACTGAAAGTAAACATAAGCATGATGACAAGGTAAGCTACAGGCACGATGAATCAAGTATAACATTCCATGCTTCCTATCAAGAGTATCATCACAAGGTTCCTACCAAGTATCACATTGCAAGGTTTCTATTAAGTATAACATCGCAAGATTTCTAAGCTTCACCATTCCACTATTTTCTTTGATTTCCTAAATTCTCTGCACCAACTGTACTAGTACCCCAACATGTATCATCCTTTCCATGTATATGTACAGTCCCTTGCCATATATCGTACGGGCTTCATCATGTATTTCTATACTACTTCAACGTAGTGCCACCATTCTTGAAATCGTTTGGACTGCCATCCTTGTTCTGGCTAGGTTTCCTTATCATGAACTATCGCGTGTTTAACTAGGATTTATGCCACCTAGGACCACTAGGGATTATGCTACCTATTGAACGTTTTCTAGATTCGATTAGGGTTTATGCCACCTAGGACCACTAGGGATTATGCTACCTAACGAACAACACCCTTTTTCCACGTAACGATCCATTAATCGATCGGCTTCCTACAAGTCCTACCTCGTTCATGTGTCTGTGTCATACGGCCCAATCACGAAATGTAGTCACCTGTGCTAGGTCCACCATAGGGTGTATCAAGCCCTAGGGTGCCAACCACCGACACGAATCAAGCACGTACAGTGTAAACCTACTGGTGCCCAATGCCTGCTTTTTCAACTCCGGACTATGTGCACGACCATAGTACGCCTAAACCTACAATGGCGCACCAACTCAGCCGTCGTTCTGGTCGCTTACAATCAGCCCAGTAATCGTGCCCCACCCTGCCTAGTTCCAGGGTACCGTGATACATCTAGTGGGTTACTGCTGAAAAGGACAGCGCAGCTAGGGTTTCCGTCTAGTAGGTTAAGTGTTGTCATTTAAATTCGAGACTTAACCCCATCAATCTAGCATGCCAAGTTGGTTAAGTGTTGTCATTCAAGTTCGTGACTTAACCCGCCTACGTGTCATGTCAAATTGGCTAAGTGTTGTCGTTCAAGTTCATGACTTAGCCCTACGAATCATCTGTCAAGTTGGTTAAGTATATTCAAGCAGTTCATGACTTAACCCTATCAAATCATCGTGTTAAATTGGTTAAGTATATTCAAGCAGTTCATGACTTAACCCTATCAAATCATCGTGTCCAATTGGTTAAGTATATTCAAGCGGTTCATGACTTAACCCTATCAAATCATCGTGTCCAATTGGTTAAGTATATTCAAGCGGTTCATGACTTAACCCTATCAAATCATCGTGTCCAATTGGTTAAGTATATCCAAGCAGTTCATGACTTAACCCTATCAAATCATCGTGTCTAATTGGTTAAGTATATTCAAATAATTCATGGCTTAACCCGCCCACGTATCATGCTAAGTTGGTTAAGTATTATCTATATGTTCAAGTTGACTTAACCCGGCCACGTGTCATGTTATATTGGTTAAGTGTCATTAATCTAGTCATATTACTTAACCCACCCATTGGTCTGATTAACTATTATGTTGGTTAAGCCTACATTCGTAAGTTTTACATGTTCTTAACTCATACCGGTTAGGTCCACATTTACATGTCAAATTTCCATGTTATCCCACCTAACCCTCTAACCATACCCACGTCTTATTATGGTTAGTATTCCTTAATTCATTCATTATGACGAACGAATCATGACCTCTCACATTAGACCGTGCACTTTGTGGCCACTGGATTTGCTTGGCGGTTCCGGGCAGATTTATACCACAAACTAGGTCTAACCTCATGTCATAAATCATTACGCCTACAATTTGGCCTTCGACCTCTCACATTAGACTGACACTTTGTTGCTACAGGATTTGCCGGGCGGTTCCGGGCAGATTTACACCACAAACTGAGTCTAACCTCGTGTCAAAGGTTCGTTAATGGTCGTATTCCACCCAAAACCCCAATATCAGTTCATGTGTTTAACATATAGAAATGTTCATGATTCACGTTTTTGCCCCCAAAACGTGTTCCCAAATTATTATCATATATCACTATAAGGTTATGCCAAGTTATAGCCTTTTATTTACAATACATGCCAATTACCCAAAACCCAACTTAGGCGTGTTCATATTAAACCTCTACTAAGTCATAAATTATAATATATGTTTCAACTCCAAATTTTACATAATTAACATATGCCCAAGTTCTAGATTACATGTAAATTTTACATATGCCCAATTCCTACCAAATTTACATATGTTCAATTCATGTCGTTTTACATGTATGCCAACTTTATGCCAATTTACACATATACCAAGTTTCATGCCACTTTACATATGTCAAGATTCATGATTTACATGTTTACAAAGCTATGCCCAATTTACATAGATCAAGTTTTATCCCCAAAGTTACATGTATACTACGTTTACACCAATTTACAAATAAAAAGTTCTAGCCAAATTACATATATCAAGATCCATGCCATATTATATATATATATATATATGTATATATATATATATAAAGATCCATATCAAATTATATATATCAAGATCCATGTCAAATTATATATGTCAATCCCCATTCTTGCAATTACCATTATAATGACAATACCCAAATATCAAGTTTCATGTTAATGGTAAATTATTCTCAAACATCCAATTTTCATATTATGCCTTCGATTCCACCAAACACATAAATTCCACTAGGCAATATTCCAATATTTCCCCCGTATAATCTCGCACGCATATCGTAGTTTAGGCATAGGTCCGAAATTGACCTAGGTTCATCAAAATAAAATAAATAGGGGAAGGTAGAATTTTGCATAAAAATAAGATCAGAGAGAAAAACAACATCACAGGCATGAAGATTACAACTTGGTAATGAATCAAGAAAACTGATTTACAACAGGCTGGATAGATCATAAACTAGACATGGGAATAAAGATAGACAAGTCTCAAAACTCAAGATCCAAGAAGCAACAGAAATAGATCGATAAACATACTTAAATCCAATTTCACTTCATCACATGCCCATATTATATTTAAATATTTTAATCTGAAAATAACTAGAACTTTCAGGGCATGGCTAACGAATTAAGAACTGAAATTGTCATAGAACGTTGTAATCGTGTTGATTTATTATTTGAACCATTGTTGAAGCTTTGTTCTTCGAATTGATTTGAGTTTGAATGCTTGTTCTTTGATTTGGAGGCCGCGACCATGGTTCAAGAGGGAGTTCAGCAACATAATAGTGTTAAAAAAATTTGTTGTGAATTAGGTTAGGTCTAAGGGTGTTTTTATAGGTGTAGCAACTAGATTAGGCCCTTAGATTAACCCTAGAATCAATCCGGACCATCAAAACATGTCTTAGGCTTCAAAAATGAGTTCTGGGTCAAAACAGGCCGACCAGGTCGACCTGTAAGGGGGGGAGGTCGACACTATGGTCGACCTGGGGGGTAGGTCGACCCTATGGTCGACCCCCTGGTCCAGTGCTGCCTGAAAACTGCTGAAACTTGTACAGGCCAAAACTTCTTCATCCGGACTCCGATTTTCGAAACTCGGACTCTATTTCATGTAAAATTTAGAGACAAACGCAATGGCGTAACCCGTTTCCCCTGATTCTGACTTTAAAATGTAATTCTTCCTTGATTTCTTGTTTTAACATGTTATAAAAATACGGGTTGTTACATTCTCCCCTCCTTAAAGGATTTCGTCCCCAAAATCTTCAAGCTAAGAAGAATGTGTCCTACCATCCAATCATCCATCTACTCAATCATCAATCACAGGCATCCATTATCCTTAAGAGATTTCTAATGTTGTATGAACATATGCAGAAAGTGTGTGTGTATATGTTCCTTGTCTAATGCAAATGATCAGGCCTGATTGATCTCCTTAATGCAAAATATGTTTAGTACAATGAGTCCAACATGTATGCAAATAGTCCTAGTCACATAAACACTATATGTGTGCACAAACATCCATCCATATGCATCATCCATATGATAACACATCCAATTTCATCCATAAACAAGTATAAACACTCATGCATATGCAATATGGAAATGTGTCTGAACCGATCTAGTGCCTAATGTGTGTTATGCAATCACGAGCAACCACTAGAAGCCACTTGCAACCACTTGCAACCATCAATCATAACATGTCTCAAACACATGTTTACACCCAATTGTTCCTACCTAAAGGTATAGTCGGACGATAGAAGCAAGTAAAAACCTTGTGCCCATTAGGCAATGTCAAAACTGGAAATCTATGTCACATATATACTGATTAGTAGAAGAACCCCCTAAGCACCAGCCCAAAGACCGAAATCAACATCAGAATGATACCCAAAGAATTACTCAACCCAACAGACACCCTCAAGCCCCAACATGTATTACCAACAGATGATCCCTATGGGTTTTGCAATAGAAATAGGGTTGAGAATAGGACCGAGAGGTTATACTTAAAAGATAGCATGCAAGTAAGCTCTATAGGAAAAGAGGGATCAAGGATATACTCTTAAAAAGAGATATGATGCGCGTGTCTAGTCTTCAATCTTCTAAGTCGCATTTCCTTGAGCTTAACTCCATTGTGCTTTGACCGTCTTTAGCTTCACAATTTCGTAGCTTCTTAATTCCTATTTCCAAAATATGAGATGGAACTCATTTCACTGTCGCTTCTCGTTCCACTTTCACTTATCCTTTTTCTAGTATACTCGGCTTAAACATAACTGCGTACTCATGGTTTCATGCAAGCTCTCCAAAATTCACTAGTGAATCTCGGATCTCGTTCACTTACTAGAAGGTATTCCACATAAATGAATCTTCTCTTGAAAACAAACAAATGCCAACCATGTTGCCAAATGTACTTACTAAGGTGATTTTATATGACTCATGCATAAGCGAAATGAACCATTCTCCTTAGTGGCGAATACTACTCGAGCGGATTAATAAATGTATCAAGAGATTCTAGGTAACTAAGCATGGCAGAACCCTAAGGGTTACACTAGACTTCGAGGGCATTACCAAGGCAAGTCAAGAATCTAACTACCCTCTTTTCATACTCGAGAATGGTACCATTTTTGGATAACCACTTCATCCCTAGAATCAACCCATAGCCCAAAGATATAAGCTTTACTTCTAAACTCAACACCTAGCATAGACATTCCCAAATCCAAACAAGTCATGAGTAAATGAGCTGATTCCCTAACAGGATTTGAGAATAAAATGGGATCCTCTACTACGCTAGTGCAGAGACTCAACTATCGAAGCAGAATTAAAAGGATGCGATGTACAAAACAAAGTTCCCATGGTATGATAGAAAAGAGAAGCTAAACCTTTAATAGAAACGTTACCACCTCTCTTAGGTACGCTAGTAGTGAGAGCATACAATTGCCCTCTCGACGATCTTGTTCTTTGCCCTTGTCCTATAATACTTAATTACATGTCCCTTTTTACCATACTAATGATATTCTCTCTTGTCATGGGTTTTTATTATTCTTTTTGGCCTCTTTCCTTTCACCTTTTTCCTCTTCGTGGATTAAGCCATATCGACAAGTTTCTCATCCTTAGACTTGTATTCTTTATCCTCGTTCCTACTATCCTTGTATAGCTTGTTGAAAAGTTTCTCGAAAGCTACTTCCATCGCACGACAACCCTACAAAGCTTGAGATAAGATTAGTCGCAAGTAAAACTACTGCGGCTACAGATGGAAGTTGGACCCTACTTTGCCCTCCGACATGTGTCGCATGCCTACAAACTATGGTGAAAAAGAAAGAGAGAAGAGACTCAAGGAGAGAATCAAAAGATAGTGCATATGGCTTTGGGGAATATGCCTTTCGTAAAACAAAACTTTTCTTTAGAAAAATGCTTCTTTGTAAATGTTTTGAAAATAACTTCAGAAGGTTTTTAAAAGCTTTTTCCCAGTCTGGTAATCTTCTGCTCTGATACCAAATGTAACACCCCACCTCCGCTAGGGTCACTCACAAAGGGAATGCACTAGCTTTGGTAGAGCATTATCTAGGTAAACATACACAGAAATATTACAAGACAGAACATATAAAACAGCGGAAGAAGAACCAAATTTCATTGCTTTAAAATCTAGAAAGGTCTAAAGCCTTTTACATCAAAATGCTATTAAATCCATTACATCGAAATCTGTCTTGCAATAGTAAAGAAGCATAAAACCATAGTCATAAATCATTCTCCAAGTAAAACAGCACAGCAAGCCATAGCCAAGAGAAATCCAAGCAGTACATGAAAGAGCCTTGGAGCTTGGTAAAATCCAAACTAAGCTGTATTCCCACCCTGCGAACCTAGGGGGGGACGAAAGAAAAAGAGGCGAAACAAACTGGGTCAGTCATAAAGACTGAGTAAGTCCTAGTGGCTTTCAACATAAAAACAGGTGAAGATAATATGGCATGAATAAACTGAAAGTAAACATAAGCATGATGACAAGGTAAGCTACAGGCACGATGAATCAAGTATAACATTCCATGCTTCCTATCAAGAGTATCATCACAAGGTTCCTACCAAGTATCACATTGCAAGGTTTCTATTAAGTATAACATCGCAAGATTTATAAGCTTCACCATTCCACTATTTTCTTTGATTTCCTAAACTCTCTACACCAACTGTACTAGTACCCCAACCCGTATCATCCTTTCCATGTATATGTACAGTCCCTTGCCGTATATCGTACGGGTTTCATCACGTATTTCTATACTACTTCAACGTAGTGCCACCATTCTTGAAATCATTTGGACCGCCATCCTTGTTCTGACTAGGTTTCCTTATCATGAAATATCGCGTGTTCAACTAGGATTTATGCCACCTAGGACCACTAGGGATTATGCTACCTATTGAACGTTTTCTAGATTCGATTAGGGTTTATTCCACCTAGGACCACTAGGGATTATGCTACCTAACGAAAAACACCCTTTTTCCACGTAACGATCCATTAATCGATCGGCTCCCTACAAGTCCTAGCTCGTTCATGTGACTGTGTCATACGGCCCAATCACGAAATGTAGTCACCTGTGCTAGGTCCACAATAGGGTGTATCAAGCCCTAGGGTGCCAACCACCGACATGAATCAAGCACGCACAGTGTAAACCTATTTTGTGCCCAATGCCTGCCTTTTCAACTCCGGACTTTGTTGTAACGACCCGGAAAATCTGAACCAATTTAAAAATTTTAAATTGGCTAAAATAGTGGATTTTAAATATTTAAAATAAATATTTTAAATAATAGCAATGAAAAGTGAGTTTGAATCGACATTTGAAAACGAATATAATTAATTCTAATTATAAACAAGGCCTGAAATGGCGCTGCAGTTTCAAAATTTGAATTCAAACTTTGTCGGACTGTACCGAGTGCAAAACAAAACGGATTTGAGTGAAACCAAAAATATCTAAATCTCTTAGTGAATACCTTTCTAACGAATTTGAAAAATTGAAGTTTCATAGCGGAAAGCAAAAATTATGGTCAAATGAATTTTCAGAAAGGTCGCTATGGAATTTATATAGCCCGTGAAAATGGCCATTTTGCAAACGACCTCGGAATTCGACGAAACCACTTTTGTTGGATCTGGGATGTGAAGTTATTTCTAGGTTTCAAATTTCATAATTTTTGAAGCTAGTATGTGAGCATGGCAAAGGAAAACGTGTTTTGGTCAATTACAGTTAAATTGGATCGACCAGAAATGGGCCTTTTGCAAACGGTCTCAGAATTCGACGAAACTAGTTTTGTTGGGACCGTATCGTCAAAACATAGCTAGATTTATTTTTCTGGAATTTTTCGAATCAATTTGTGGCCCTGGCAAATTGAAATGTACGTTCAAATTTAATATTGAATGTTCTATATTTTAATTTGAAGAAAAACTGACTGAAACATTCGAATGGGCCTTCGAAACATATCCCATTGTGTTCGGAATGGGGGTAAAACGCTAGGGGCGACAGTCATTGGGTTTGGATTGGGGTTCGCAGGAGGCAAGGGGTATTTTCGGATTTTTAAAACTTTATAAATAAATAAAAACTATTCGCCCACGTCAGTACACCCCCCCCCCCACGTCTTCTCTCTCCCTGATTAAACGATATACGATGGAAAACGCTCGTATCTTCTCTCCTCTTTTTCTCCTCCTCCACGCAATAAAATCAGGAGCTCTAGTTGAACTTTTTGAAGAGCTCTCTCCACTCTTCAAATCCATACTAGTTGCTTGAATTTTCGTTGAGGATTGAAGGAGAATCGCAACTTCAAAGTCGCGGGTTTGAAGCCGCCGCTACCTCCTGCCAGCGTCGAACTGGACCCCACCCCTACGCGCCAGAGCATGATTCCAAGCTCTTCCTCGTGGTGAAGGCTGATCGACCTATAACACAATGGATTTAGCGCAAGATCAAAACCTTGTTTTGAACGAAATAGAAATGTACGGCTGCTAAATTATATAAACTATTTAATAGCAGTTCTAAGCGCTACGGTTTTTGATTTCACTGTAAAAATCGTATCTTTTTCATTTCTTGACCAAATTCAGTGAAACAAGAGACAGTGGACTCGTGTGGACGTCTTCTACATTTTAGAAGAGACCGTATATTTTCGGAGCCTTCTGCTATTTTTGGTGGAGTGGAACCCAATGTGAGATTTCTAATTTATAAACGATATGGAAAACGACGATGTATAAATTATATAGTCGATGTATGAGTTATATAAGCGTTGTATAAGTTGTACGTTCGATGTATAAGTTATATATGCGTTGCAAAAATTATATATGTGTTGAAATAGAAGTGAAATGCTATATATAAATATATATATATATATACGCCCCTCGTCCACAAACCATGGATGATATTTATTGGTTGTGATTGGTGTGAAAATTGATTGATAGCGAATGGTTGGTTGGAATTGTTTGTGGTTAATATTGATTGATTGTGGTTGAAAAATACCCGTTTGTGGTTGAGAAATATTTTGTTGAAACCACATAGGATTAGTTTGTGGAAATGAAAAAATATACATGCCGCCTGCATGCGAACTAGATGCATGATTCTCCATTGTCAAAAACCGCGAGGTTTTAAGGTAGAGCGAGGAGCCGTACTAGGGACGGTCCCGGTTTTAACTACCCTGCCGTTATGCTGCCAAAATTTTGAATAATATTCATGTGCTTGAACTATTTTCATTTGTTGAAACTATATTTATTCGTTGAATAGAAAGCCTTCATGTGTTGAGTCGATATTCATTCATTGAATTGAAATTCATGTGTTGAATGGTGTTCGTGTTTTAAATATAAAAATCACATTTTTATCTATATATATAAACTATAGAAAACCTTCATGTGTTGAATCGATATTCATTCATTGAATTGAAATTCATGTGTTGAATGGTGTTCGTGTTTTAAATATAAAAATCACATCTTTATCTATATATATAAACTATAGAAAACCTTCATGTGTTGAATCGATATTCATTCGTTGAATTGAACTTCATGTGTTGAATGGTGTTCGTGTTTTAAATATAAAAATCACATTTTTATCTATATATATAAACTATAGAAAACCTTCATGTGTTGAATCGATATTCATTCGTTGAATTGAAATTCATGTGTTGAACGGTGTTCGTGTTTTAAATATAAAAATCACATTTTTATCTATATATATAAACTATAGAAAACCTTCATGTGTTGAATCGATATTCATTCGTTGAATTGAAATTCATGTGTTGAATGGTATTCATATTTTGAAATAAATTGTTTTATAATAAAAATCACATTTTTATTACCTATATGAATTATATAAAATAATAGTGTTTTGAAATGAATTGTTTTACAATAAAAATCACATTTTTATTATATACATGAATTGTTAAATATAGTGAAGTGTTGAAATAGAAGACAGTTAGATAAAAATATCATTTTTATCAAATGTACGAAAAGAATATAGCTTTGAAATCGAAGAATCGATATATATATAAATAGAACTAAAATATATCGAATAACGACGCTGCAGTTCGTATTTTGAAATAGTGATTTCAAACGATTATACCGGGAGATCCGACATCGGATTTTCCTGAAATCGCAACCGTTGGGTTCGCTTTGGAAATATCTTTCCAACGGCACCAACTTTGTAAAAATCCAACGGTTGGATTGTCTGGAATGTTTAATTCAATTCTGAAGAAAAACAGCGCCAGAATCGATTATATTTATATATATATATATATATATATATATATATATATATATATATAATTATATTTAATCGAATAACGACGCTGCAGTTCGGTATTTTGAAATCGAAACTTCAAACGATTATACCGGGAGATCCGACCGTCAGATTTTCCCGAAATTTGAACCGTTGGATTCGTTTTGAAAAGATCTTTCTAATGATGTAAATTTTGTGAAGATCCAACGGTTAGATGTTCAGATATGTGTAAATCAAATCTGAAGAAAAACAGCGCCACGGTCGCGTTATGGCCCGAAGCGTCGTTTTGAATAAATTGGCTATTTTAAAATAAATAAAAATAGCGATAAATCGTTATAAAATATTATAAACGATATGGATGTGAAATTTAGAAATTAACTGAAGGTTGGCTAAGTCGAATGGTTTCCTGGGTGTTGATCTGATGTTGGTTTCGGCCTTCGGGGTTAATATTTGGGAAATCATTCTCTTACTGATTGACGGTTAGTGACTAATGAATTGAAATGTGTATGTTAGTGTTGCACTTGTTTATTATGTACGCGAGTTGCTCAGAAAAACCGGGTTTATCCCATTATGAATAACTGAATCGACGATAAGAAATCGAAGATAAAGACGGTGGTCGAAGACCGGAGATCTTCACCTCGTTTGGATGGTAACCGAGGTCCTGATTGGGAGGTATCCCGAAATATGGATAATGAGTGGTGATTGTCCAGACGTACGTGGTGATCGATGGGTTCGCGAGGTATATAGTGCCTCCGGTTTCGTTCAGACCCAGAACGGACTTGCAAATGGACAGTGTGTCTGACATTGGAATTTATTCTGTGTGATTGATAGCCATCAGTTGCACGGTGTGAATTGCCTGTGTGGCATGCTAAGATGCAGTGATCAGGGCTTCTGTTGAAAAGCAAAGTCTTGTGGCGATGATCAAAGCACCGCCTATGAGGCGTAGCTTTGTGTATAACGTGAAATCGCGAGCCTCACACCCCGGTATGAACCAGAAACGGGAGAAAGGACCTCAGGGAGGGCCTGCGTTTCTTCCTAGCTAGAAGTGGCGTCAGTGGTTTTACGCGCCCTGACGAGTTTGACTTATGTGGTTGTTGCTGTTGCGAGGCGCCTCAGCTAGATCGGTCGATCCGGGACCGATGGAGTCATTTGTTGGCTCGCTTACGCCCCAAAGGGCGGGGAAACGCGGTGTTCAGGCATTTTAATCCACATCGGTGGACCGGCCCTGACGATCCAAAGGCTTGACAGAGTACTTGCCTGAGGCTCGGGTTAGGCAGTCTCGAATTCGGTAAGGAGTATCTTTTTCCTTGGTTCAAGACGGAAATCCAATTTCCAAATACGTGACTGTGCGGTTTTGATTGTATATATAAGGCGACATGATATATGGTACCCATGTCGTCTATGATTGATAGTTATGATTCGAAGTTGTTTTGAAACATGTAAACACTAGTAATAATATCAATTGCTTTTGTTTTATTCGTATCAACCATATTTTGGCCACTATAAGGTAAAACTCTATCCTCCGGTTTGCGTTGCATTGTGTGATGGGAACTGAGTCTTATAATGACTTCATTTTTATAAAAAGCATTGCGATGTTTAAAAGAAAGATTTGTTTTTAAAGCACTGGAAATCTAATGGAGTGAACCCGTTCCACGAAAGTGGCTTGGTCCTGTGATTAGCCATATTATAAATGTGTTGAGTAGATTTCTCATACCAGTCCTGTAATGACCCGCATTCTACGCATCGGGGAATCGTAGAATATTTATTTCTTTCCCATATGAAGTCATATGGTCATGTAACTTTGGGAAACATCCATTAGAGTCATTTCCCATGTTCATGATTTTTGTCGATTTTTAAATGACCATTTTGCCCCTAGTTAGTACTGTTTTGGCCATAACTTTTGATTGGAAAGGAATTTTGACCTGAAACCACTTCCATTGGATTCGTTTGATGGTTTACCTTTCCGTAGAGTGGTCATAATAGCCAAACGGACTTAACGTTTGGGAGATATGGCTGAAATAAGGTTTGGAGGGTGAAAAACTACTTAACCGGGCCAAATCGGATGATTAGTGAGTAGGCCCATAACTCATTTCGGGATTAGGGTTATGGGGAGGCTGAAATGAGATAGAGGATCATTCCAATTCAGTTTTCTAGCCTCCACTTATCACCAAGGAACCCTAAAAATGGCCTCCAACCTCTAAATCACCTCCAAATCACCTTTTGGTCAAGGATTTGGCTTAGCAACCCCTAATCAAGGAAGATCTACACCAAATCAACATTGGAGCTGCTGTTTAGCATAGAGATTCACATCAAATCAGAGATTTATTTCAGATCTTAGTTTTATTTGTGGCTAAGGTGAGTGATTTGCATAGTTTTACACTAATTATGGCTAGTTAAGGGTAATTAGTGCTAATTAGCGAACTTATACACAAATAAATTCGGGAAAAATATTCATAAATTCTTAAATGATGTTTTAGACCTCTGATATGAATTTGGGTTAATTTGGTTAAGTTTTGCTAATCCTATCATTAGTTTCACCTAAACATGCTTAAGGGGAAATATGGGGTTTTGGGTATGTTTGATCCATTTTAACCTATCATGTTGATGTTTTGATGTTTGTGGTTGATTATGCATGTTGCTATGACTGTATGAAATGCTTTGTGATTGATTTCAATAGTTAGAATGGTCGAAAACGCCGTCGAGTGGCGTAAACTGTTCGCTGGAAGAACTGCAGGAAGCTGCCCGAACCGGACCGGATCGGTGGGCATAGGGGCGATCCGACCCGAAGACAACGATCCGTATGGCCACCCCCGATCGCGAATCTTCCCCACGATCTGATTTAGCTTGATGAGGCGCCACGATCCGAAGGGAGGAGCACGACCCGTTCCACTTCAGAAGCTCACGAGCTGACGACCTGGGAAGATGTACCCAACCCGACCAGTGGGGGAACACGAACTGACGAGAAGGAGGAACCACAACCCGATCCGAATGGGTGACTACGACCCGATCTGAATGGATGCTACGACCCGATCCGAAAGGGTGACTACGACCCGATCCGTATGGGTGACCACGAGCTGATGACGTGACTCGATCCGAACCGTGGTGACGAGGGAAAACTGGACTCCGAACCGAACCGATGAAGACTGATAACCCGAGACGCAAAGGTAGTCCAAATGAAGGGTATTGACTCAGGATCCAGATAGGAACCAATGAGTGGACTTCATGAGTTGGACTTTTTTGTGGGACGTGTGCTAAGGAGTTGTCGACGTTCATAACTTCGATTCACCACTAAAAATGAATGACGGGCTACTTATTAGTGCAGTAGGGTCATTATGACCTGAGGGGCAAGGTGATGGTAGCAAGACTACGTTATCAGTGCAGTAAGGTCATTATGACCTGAGGGGCAAGGTGATGCGTAGTAAGACTATGAGCCAGCGCAGATGGGGTGAATAACTCCATGGGGCAAGTGGACATAGTAAGGATTGGTAAGGCTATGAGCCAGTGCAGTGGGGTTCTTGTGACTCCATGGGGCAAAGTGGACATAGCAAAGGATTAGTGGCTACGTTATCAGTGCAGTGAAGCCATTTATGACTTCATGGGGCAGAGTGATCGTAGCAAGGTATGTTGGGTGATCGAAGTGGTGAATATCGTATGCTTTACGCACTGAGTGAGAGATGTGAGGATGGACGCTATGTTTGATTGTTTGCCATCATTATGACATGCACATCTCCCCCACCTCCGTATCTTTACACCGTTTGATATGGTACCTTAGAGTGTTGTACAGTATGTAGTGCTAACTCTTTGGTTGCAGGTCCAGGTTCAGGTATGTTTTAGTCTACCTGTTATTATTCACTTTAGATGCTTATCGTTCATACCAGGCTTTATGTCTGACCCAGAGTTTTATGTCTCCTCTTATTACTCTGGGTGCTCACACGAGCAGACTAGAGACAGGTTAGCTGGTGGTGCGCGAGTAGCTGATTCGGAGGCGGGCAGGAGGCTTCCACGTATGATATATATATACACATTCTCCCTGTGTCATTGGTGGTCGCTACTTGGGCATTAGTAGTGTACCTCCTTTATCTTACTTTTTCTTTGAGACAGTTTGAAAGTTGTAATAAGCTATATTTTGGATTTCCGCTGCTATGATGCTTAGTTATGTTTTTAGCTTATGCACTGTCTCTCCTGTTTTATGTCAAGTATGTTATTATTATATTTTGTTCTATGCGCTGTGAGACATTCTACAGGTTCTTTGTATGTTCATTTCTTTCTTCCCTTTCCTTCTGACGACCCGTTCCGTGCTAACTGGACATGTGTACAGCGCACTTTTGGAGTAAATGTCGGTTGGTGCGGGGCGGGCCATCACACTTGGTATTAGAGCTCTAGGTTGCGTAGTTAACCTAGGGAAAGACACTAGGGAGAGTTAGTACGTATATGAGAGCGCGTATTCGTGATTACTTTGGTTTTCAAAAGCTATGTATATATATACTATTAGCAGTATAAGAATGAAGTCGCACTGCACTAGCACCACTATGGGGTCGTTAATCGTTTCCCTTTTTCAGATTGACGATGAGCCGAGACACGAGGGGTGCTGGTAGAGGGACCAACCAAGGGAATGCCACTGACATGAGGGCAATGTTTACTAACCTCATGAGAGACATGCTTAGAGAAGTGCAAGGGGAAGTTCCCAATCCTGGAGTTGGTGTTGGCCCAGTAGTGTAGGCGCCTAGGGTCGATTTCGCCAAGTTGTGCAAAGATTACACTAATCTTGGTGGAAAGCCGTTCCACGGAACGGAGTCGGCCACAGATGTTCAAGATTGGATGGATAGCTGTGATCGTATCTTTGATGACTTGGGTCTTGAGGATGCGATGAAGAGAAGGCTAGCGTCTCGTCAGCTGCATGGGCGAGCGATGAACTGGTGGAATGCCATTAGAACAGCTACTCCAGAGGACCAGGTTACTTGGGATCAGTTCAAGGCTCGCTTTAGCGAGAAGTTTATTCCAACTGCCCAGAAGTCAGTATTGTTTAAGAGGTTCTTGGAACTCAAGCAGAACGGAAGGGCAGTTTCTGATTATATTGCTGAGTTCGACACTTTGTCGAAATATGGACTATCTCTTATCGATACTCCTGAGAAGAAGAATGAGAAGTTTATTACTGGTTTGGATGGATACTTGGGGGAAAGGCTTATCAACCACATCGATGAGACTTTTGAATCGATCGTGGGGAAAGCTTTGAGATCAGAGAGTCTTTACCCTAAGTCAAAGAATGAGGCTGCATCTGCAGAAGGGCCAAAGCCGCAAGCAGGCAGTGGAGGCAAGAATAACTATCAGAATAAGAGGAAGCAGGACCAATCTAAAGGTGGCCAGAAAAAGAGCAAGAAGGATGTTGAGTGCTTCAGCTGTGGAAAGAAGGGCCATTATGCTAAAGAATGTCGGTCCAAGCCAGCGGAAAGGAAGTGCTACAACTGTGGTCAAATGGGACATCAGAAGGATAAGTGTCCGCAACCTCTTAAGGAGAGGCAGATTGTGAAAGCATATGCTATTGATGTTGTTCCTTCTTCGTCGAATGCCCCAACTGCGGCGGAGAAAGGCAAGAATGTTGTTATTCAAGGTATGCTTTCTATTTATGATGTACCAGTTCGAGTTTTGTTTGATACCGGGGCTTCCCGTTCCTTCATATCTAGTGACCTGGTAGATGGGTTGGGACTGGAACCCGAGATAGTCGATAGACCATTGGTTGTGACGAACCCGATTGGTGGTTCGACTAGCCTTAGTATGATTTGCAGGAATTTGGTCTTATCGAGTCATGGATGTATGTTTGTATGTGATTGCTTTATTTTGGGCTTTACTGGGTATGGCATTATATTGGGAGTCGATTGGCTCCAAAGATACGGGGTGGTGGTAGACTGTGAGGTCTTTTTAGTGACAGTGAGGGCGGATGATGGGCGGAGGGTAGTGTTTGGTAGTCTACCTAGTGATGGAGTTATGGCTAGTTTTGTAAATTCCCTCGACATCCCGCAGGATGAGTTGTCAGATGTGCCCGTGGTTAGCCAGTATCCGGATGTTTTCGAGGAGGTGACCGATCTTCCACCACACCGAGAGATTGAGTTCCGTATTGATTTAGTGAAAGATGCCAGACCTATAGTGATGCCACTTCGTCGTATGGCACCAAGGGAGCAACGAGAGCTCGGGGTGCAAGTCAGCAATCTTTTGAAGAAGGGATTTATTAGAAGGAGTGTCTCCGAGTGGGGAGCACCAGTTGTGTTTGCCACTAAGGCAGATGGTTCCCTTCGTTTGTGTGTGGACTATCGCGAGTTGAATAAGGTAACGAGGAAGAATTAGTATCCTCTACCGCGGATAAATGATTTGTTTGATCAACTGGAAGGAGCAAGAGTGTTCTCCCAATTGGACCTCGCGACAGGATTTCATCAGCTTCGAGAAGCGGATGAGAGTGTTACGAAAATGGCATTTAGGACGCCGTCTGGATTTTATGAGTGGTTGGTCATGCCATTTGGGTTGACCCATGCACCAGCCTACTTTGTGGATCTCATGAATCGAGTATTCAGAGATCAGTTGAATAAGTTTGTTCTTGTGTTCGTGGATGATATCCTTGTTTACTCAAGGACAGAGGAGGAACACAAGGGACACTTGAGGATAGTGATGGAGGTGTTGAGGAAACACCAATTGAAAGCGAAATTCTCAAAGTGTCATTTTTGGAGAAGGGAAGTGAGATTCTTGGGTCATGTTGTTTCAGAGAGTGGTATTGCCGTGGACCCTGCGAAGGTGGCTACGGTACAGGATTGGCCTACGCCCAAGAATGCGACAGACGTAAGAAGTTTCTTGGGATTAGCTGGATATTATCGTAAGTTTATCCAGGACTTCTCCAAGATAGCAGCACCGTTGACTCAGTTGACTAAGAAGAATCGGTCCTTCGTCTAGGACGAAGTGTGTGAGGATGCCTTCAAGAGTCTAAAAGATAAGTTGACGCGTGCGCCAGTGTTAGTCATTCCTAAAGGGAATGAAGAGATGACGGTATACACGGATGCTTGTGGTACCGGACTGGGTGCTGTATTGATGCAAGGAGGTAGGGTTGTAGATTATGCTAGTCGACAGCCAAAGTCGCATGAGAAGAAGTATCCTACCCATGATTTGGAATTGGCAGCGATTGTATTTGCGCTGAAGATGTGGAGACACTATCTTTTGGGAGAAAGATTTGAGTTGTTTACCGATCATAAATCGTGAAAGTATCTCTTCTCTCAGAAAGATCTGAATCTCCGTCAGCAGAGATGGTTAGAATTCTTGGCTTCGTATGATTTTGATATCGCATATACACCTGGGAAAGGTAATGCGGTAGCCGATGCCTTGAGTAGGAGACGTGCCAGTTTAGGGGCAATGTTTCTTGAGTGGAAGCAATGGGAGTATATCGCGGGGTTTGATTTCAGACCAAAGTGCGACTTAGATCCAGTTATGCTAGCTAGTTTGACTATCAGACCCACTTTGATAGAGCGGATTGGTTCTAGTCAGAGGGACGATCCTAATCTATTAGAAATCATCTCCAAGTTAGAGATGAACATCGACGGTGAGGAGATGAATGTGTATGGGCTTGATCGAGATGGATGGCTTAGAAGGAATGGAAGGCTAGTTGTACCCAACGTAAATGGTTTGAGGGATGAAGTGCTTAGAGAATGTCATCACTCAAAACTGACTATACATCCCGGTGGTAATAAGATGTATCGAGACATGAGACAGACTTACTACTGGGAAGGGATGAAAAGAGACGTTGGGAAGTTTATATCCAAATGCATGAATTGCCAGCTAGTTAAAGCCGAGCAAAAAAAGCCTAGTGGGTTGTTGCAACCATTAGAGATTCCCGAATGGAAATGGGAGCAAGTCTCGATGGATTTCATCGATGGCTTACCAAGGACTAGATCGGGACATGATAGCGTTTGGGTAATTGTGGATCGATTGACTAAGAGCGCAAGATTTATACCAGTCAAATCGACCAGAACGGCAGCCAAGTTGGCAGAATTGTATATGAAGTGGGTAGTGAGATTTCACGGAGTACCTAAAAGCATTGTGAGTGTCCGAGACCCGTTGTTCACTAGTGGGTTTTGGAAGAGCTTACAAGAGGCTCTAGGGTCAAGATTACATCTCAGTACCGCATATCATCCTCAAACCGACGGTCAGACGGAGAGGGTGAATCGTATATTGGAAGATCTCTTGAGAGCGTGTATATTGGATTTTGGTGGATCATGGGATGACCATTTGCATCTAGTAGAGTTTGCATATAATAATAGCTACCAATCCAGTATCGGTATGGCTCCATATGAAGCTTTGTACGGAAGACCGTGCAACTCACCATCATGTTGGATAGAGACTGGCGAGAAGTTTGTGCTTGGACCAGATGTGGTGAGAGAAACTTCGGATAAGATTAAGATCATTCAGCAACGAATGAAAGCTGCCCAAGATAGGCAGAAGAGTTATGCTGATAAGAGGAGAAGAGACTTGAAATTCTCCATTGGTGACTTGGTGTTTGTCAAGATCTCTCCGTTGAAGAGCGTGATTCGATTTGGCAGGAAGGCATATCCAGAACTCTTTGCCTGGTAAGATTTACCTTGCGATTTAGTTATTCCGCATGCTAGGATAGACTTATTTTACTTGCTTTGCATGTTTAATGGTTGTTTTATGGTTGATGGGCATGCGGGAACCTCTGTGTATGTTTTGATTAGGGAATTTCGGGGGCGAAATTTCTTAAGGGGGGGGGGGGAGTGTAATGACCCGCATTCTATGCATCGGGGGATCGTAGAATATTTATTTCTTTCCCGTATGAAGTCATATGGTCATGTAACTTTGGGAAACATCCATTAGTGTCATTTCCCATGTTCATGATTTTTGTCGATTTTTAAATGACCATTTTGCCCCTGGTTGGAACTGTTTTGGCCATAACTTTTGATTGGAAAGGAATTTTGACCTGAAACCACTTCCGTTGGATTCGTTTGATGGTTTACCTTTCCGTAGAGTGGTCATAATAGCCAAACGGACTTACCATTTGGGAGATATGGCTGAAATAAGGTTTGGAGAGTGAAAAACTGCTTAACCGGGCCAAATCGGGTGATTAGTGAGTAGGCCCATAACCCATTTCGGGATTAGGGTTATGGGGAGGCTGAAATGAGATAGAGGATCATTCCATTTCAGTTTTCTAGCCTCCACTTATCACCAAGGAACCCTAAAAATGGCCTCCAACCTCTAAATCACCTCCAAATCACCTTTTGGTCAAGGATTTGGCTTAGCAACCCCTAATCAAGGAAAATCTATACCAAATCAACATTGGAGCTGCTGTTTAGCATAGAGATTCACATCAAATCAGAGATTTATTTCAGATCTTAGTTTTATTTGTGGCTAAGGTGAGTGATTTGCATAGTTTTACACTAATTATGGCTAGTTAAGGGTAATTAGTGGTAATTAGCGAAATTATACACAAATAAATTCGGGAAAAATGTTCATAAATTCTTAAATGATGTTTTAGACCTCTGATATGAATTTGGGTTAATTTGGTTAAGTTTTGCTAATCCTATCATTAGTTTCACCTAAACATGCTTAAGGGGAAATATTGGGTTTTGGGTATGTTTGATCCATTTTAACCTATCATGTTGATGTTTTGATGTTTGTGGTTGATTATGCATGTTGCTATGACTGTATGAAATGCTTTGTGATTGATTTCAATAGTTAGAATGGTCGAAAACGCCGTCGAGGGGCGTAAACTGTTCGCTGGAAGAACTGCAGGAATCTGCCCGAACCGGACCGGATCGGTGGGCATAGGGGCGATCCGACCCGAAGACAACGATCCGTATGGCCACCCCCGATCGCGAATCTTCCCCACGATCCGATTCAGCTTGATGAGGCGCCACGATCCGAAGGGAGGAGCACGACCCGATCCACCTCAGAAGCTCACGAGCTGACGACCTGGGAAGATGTACCCGACCCGACCAGTGGGGGAACACGAACTGACGTGAAGGAGGAACCACAGCCCGATCCGAATGGGTGACTACGACCCGATCTGAATGGATGCTACGACCCGATCCGAAAGGGTGACTACGACGCGATCCGTATGGGTGACCACGAGCTGATGACGTGACTCGATCCGAACCGTGGTGACGAGGGAAAACTGGACTCCGAACCGAACCGATGAAGACTGATAACCCGAGACGCAAAGGTAGTCCAAATGAAGGGTATTGACTCAGGATCCAGATAGGAACCAATGAGTGGACTTCATGAGTTGGACTTTGCTGCGGGACGTGTGCTAAGGAGTTGTCGACGTTCATAACTTCGATTCACCACTAAAAATGAATGATGGGCTACTTATCAGTGCAGTAGGGTCATTATGACCTGAGGGGCAAGGTGATGGTAGCAAGACTACGTTATCAGTGCAGTAGGGTCGTTATGACCTGAGTGGCAAGGTGATGCGTAGTAAGACTATGAGCCAGCGCAGATGGGGTGAATAACTCCATGGGGAAAGTGGACATAGTAAGGATTGGTAAGGCTATGAGCCAGTGCAGTGGGGTTCTTGTGACTCCATGGGGCAAAGTGGACATAGCAAAGGATTAGTGGCTACGTTATCAGTGCAGTGAAGCCATTTATGACTTCATGGGGCAGAGTGATCATAGCAAGGTATGTTGGGTGATCGAAGTGGTGAATATCGTATGATTTACGCACTGAGTGAGAGATATGAGGATGGACTCTATGTTTGATTGTTTGCCATCATTATGACATGCACATCTCCCCCACCTCCGTATCTTTACACCGTTTGATATGGTACCTTAGAGTGTTGTACAGTATGTAGTGCTAACTCTTTGGTTGCAGGTCCAGGTTCAGGTATGTTTTAGTCTACCTGTTATTGTTCACTTTAGATGCTTATCGCTTATACCAGGCTTTATGTCTGACCCAGAGTTTTATGTCTCCTCTTATTACTCTGGGTGCTCACGCGAGCAGACTAGAGACAGGTTAGCTGGTGGTGCGCGAGTAGCTGATTCGGAGGCGGGCAGGAGGCTTCCACGTATGATATATATATATATATACACATTCTCCCTGTGTCGTTGGTGGTCGCTACTTGGGCATTAGTAGTGTACCTCCTTTATCTTACTTTTGCTTTCAGACAGTTTGAAAGTTGTAATAAGCTATATTTTGGATTTCCACTGCTATGATGCTTAGTTTTGTTTTTAGCTTATGCACTGTCTCTCCTGTTTTATGTCAAGTATGTTATTATTATATTTTGTTCTATGCGCTGTGAGACATTCTACAGGTTCTTTGTATGTTCATTTCCTTCTTCCCTTTCCTTCTGACGACCTGTTCCGTGCTAACTGGACATGTGTACAACGCACTTTTGGAGTAAATGTCGGTTGGTGCGGGGCGGGCCGTCACAAGTCCCATGACTGACTCGTAGTTTGTTTCACTTTCAAACTCGGGTGCCCCTTTTTCTACACGGGCAGCCTTGTATTCAGATTAACAGGCTTTATCCGGATAGCTGGAGCTGAAGATGGATTCTATCATTTATCTATTTTTTGCTGTTCAGCTCTTATTGTACATTATGTTTGTTTTCCGCTGTATACATTTATGTATAGCTGAACTGTATTTGTACTAAGTATGATCCTGTATACTGTGTAACTCTGATGTTTACGATTATCCAGTATATTCTATTGTTCATTATCTGGTGTATTTATTTATTTCTGTTCTGCTATTATCTGTTTCTGTGTTATATTCCAAGGATTACCGTTGCCGCCGTCTGTACGGGGTTTGGGATCGTCTCATTTGGTATCAGAGCTTTAGTTAAGCTTAGTTCTGGAATATAACATATGAACGAACTCGTCAGAAATAGAACCAGTAGTGTTCTAGGACGAGTAACTCTATACAGATAGGATTAGTAATATCCTAGTATAAGTAAAGCAGAATGAAATACACCCCAGTAGACACATTTACATTGAAGTATTTGTCTCTATATTTTGAAATATCTTTTCTGTTGACCTGACACTTTGTCTGTTAATTGCAGACGCACTAGAAAATGAGTGACAGGAACAGAAGAAATAATCGTATGGCTCGACCAGCCAATGAGCCAGTTGTGCTCCCACAGCCAGAATCAGATATAGAAGTTCTATTCAAGAGATTTCGAAATCTGGGTGGATCACCATTCTTAGGCAAAGAGTCCATTATGGAAACACAAGCTTGGATCCGTTCTGTAGAGAAAATCTTTGAGGGATTAAAGCTGAGAGATGATCAGAAAAGATTACTGGCGTCTTGGGCACTCAAAGAAGAAGCCTTGTTTTGGTGGGATTCAGTTATTAAAGATAATCCAGAAGGTGATATCACCTGGGACAGATTCAAAGTGATTTTCCTAGAAAGATTTACTCCTCCCGAAGCAACCGAGCGATTATGTGACGAATTTTCTTATTTGATACAAGGTGATATGACCATCCCATAATATCATAAGAAATTCAACGAACTTTCTCACTTTGCTCCTTATCTGATTCAAGATCCAAAGAGGAAGAATTTGAGATTTATTCATGGCCTGCAAAGAAAATATCAGAACAGTGTAATGAGGAATGTGAAGCTCCCCTTTTCTAAAATGATATACATGGCTTACCAGTACGAAGATCTCCATAAGAAAGGTATGTTGCGCAACGAAGAGGAAGTCAGTTCGAGTAACCGAGTGGAGTCTGTGATTGATAGTCCTGAGGTCAGTAAGAAGCCCAGTGCCAAGAGAAAAAGGGCTAAATCTGGGAAAGAACCGGCAACGGCTACCATATGCCTTAACTGTAATCAGAAGGGCCATTTGTCCAGAAAATGTAAATCTTTAAAGAAACAGAGGAAGAATAAATCCAAATCTACTAAGAAAAAGAACCCACATGGTGAAAGGACATGCCATCAGTGTCATCAAGCAGGTCATATTGCACGGGAGTGCCAACTCTCAAAGGAACCTGAAGCAGTACATCTAAATGAAATAGCTGAAACTTCTGGGCCCTCAGATGTTCTGGAAAGGTCGGATGTTTTAGAAGGCACGCTAACTATCAAAGATATTCCAGTTAAAGTACTGTTTGATACAGGAGCGTCGCGAAGCTTTATTGCTAAGAATGCAGCTAAGAAGCTGGATTTGAATTTGAAGAAGCTCAAGGAACCAATGACTGTCCAAAATCTGGTTGGGGGTTCCACTGATCTCAGTTGGGTTTGTGGAGTTCCGGTTTCCTTTTCTCGTTATCGGTTTCCTACCATCGCGGTCATCATGAATTTTAAAGAGTTTGATCTTATCTTGGGGTTAGACTGGTTGACCAAATATGAAGCTAAAGTTAAATGCGCCGACAGAGTCGTAAAGGCGAAGATAAAATCAGGTGATTATATAACCATTCCCTGTGAAGGTCAGAATGCTAATAGAAAAGACTTATGGGCAGCCCTCGACGTTTCTCCAGCCCAAATTGAAAATATCCTTGAAATCACAGAGAATATTCCCGACCTAGTGAAAGATATTCATGTCGTCAAGAACTATGCGGATGTGTTCGAAGAAGTTGTTCGCTTACCCCCGCAAAGAGAAATTGATTTCAAAATTGCTTTAATTCCGAATGCAAGGCCGGTAGTTCACGCTATTCGAAGAATGTCCTTGAAAGAGAAAGAGGAATTAGACAATCAAACACGACAGCTAGTATGGAAGGGTCTGATCAGGCCCAGTTTCTCTGATTGGAGAGCAGTGGTGTTTGTTCCGAAATCAGATGGTACTCTATGACTATGTGTAGATTATCGCGATTTGAACAAGCAGACGATAAAGAACAAATATCCATTGCCGCGGATTGATGATTTGTTGGATCGATTAAATGGCGCACAAGTATTTTCACGAATGGACCTAGCTACAGGTTTCCATCATCTTCGTATCGTCGAGGAGTGTGTTCCTTTGACAGCATTCAGAGGTCCCGACCTTTTCTATGAGTGGTTAGTAATGCCCTTCGGCTTATGTAACGCTCCCGCCTATTTCGTCGATCTAATGAACAGAGTATTCAGAGGAGTATTGAATAAATTTGTTCTGGTTTTCATTGATGATATCCTTATCTTCTCTAAGTCAGAAAGCGAGCACGAAAAACATTTGGAACAAGTGTTAGAAATTCTCAGAAAGAATGTGTTGAAAGCAAAGTTTTCCAAATGTATATTCTGGCAAGAAGAAGTCAAATTTCTGGGCCACGTTGTATCGAAAGAAGGAATTGCTGTGGATCCAAGTAAAATCACGGCTATTCAAAACTGGAAACAGCCTAGTACTCCTACAGAAGTCCGCAGTTTTCTTGGATTGGCTAGTTATTACCGGAAGTTCGTTAAAAACTTTTCGAAGATATCTGGCCACATAATGAAGCTTACAAAGAAGCACTCTAAATTCAAATGGACTCCAGAAAGTGAAGAGGCTTTTGAAGAGCTAAAGTTAAGATTAACTACTGCTCCAGTGTTAACCATTATCGACGGCAATCCGGATTTGAAAGTCTAGACTGACGCTTCTAGAGAAGGCCTTGGCACAGTGTTAATGCAAAGAGGTCAAGTGATTGCGTATGCTAGCCGTCAGTTAAAACCGCACGAAAAGAACTACGTAACTCATGATCTTGAGTTATTGGCTATAGTGTTCGCCTTGAAAATCTGGAGACACTATCTTCTGGGTAAGAGATTTGAACTGTTTACAGATCACCAGTCGTTAAAGTATCTGTTCACCCAGAAAGACTTGAATCTGAGGCAGCAACGTTGGCTAGAGTTCCTTGCAGCATACGATTTTGAGATTATATACACTCCAGGGAAAGCCAATGTCGTGGCCGATGCATTAAGCCGAAAAAATGAAATGATCGCCAGTTTTATTATCACGACTTCATTGATAGATAAAATATCTGCTCTTCAGAAGGATGATCACTTCATTCAGAAGATCAGGTAGATAATTCAAAAGGGTGAACCCTTGAGTTTCCAAGTTGATAATGAGGGGATCCTAAGGCTGAAAGGTCGAATCTGTGTCCCTAACATTCCTGAGCTTCGAAAGGAAGTACTGGATGAATGCCACAGGTCAAAACTTAGTATCCATCCGGGAGTAAGCAAAATGTATAATGACATCAAACGCACTTTCTGGTGGAAGTCGATGAAGAGGGACATTTCTTTATATGTTAGCCGATGCCCTACTTGCCAACTAGTCAAGAGCGACCAACAGAAGCTGGCTGGATTGTTACAACCGCTAGACGTTCCTGGTTGGAAGTGGGAACATATTTCCATGGACTTCATTGATGGTTTGCCCAGAACCAGAAAAGGAAATGACAGTATTTGGGTGATCGTAGATCGCTTCACGAAGACCGCCCATTTCATACCTGTCAGATCAAATAGAACTGCTCAGAGTCTGGCGCAGATATATTTCAAGGAAATAGTTAGACTACATGGAGTGCCGCTCAGTATAGTCATTGATAGAGACACAATATTCACTAGCAAATTCTGGGAGGCATTTCAAGTCGAGCTGGAACGAAGTTGAACTTGAGCACCGCTTATCATCCTCAGACAGACGGTCAGACTGAGGGTGTGAATCGCATTTTAGAAGATCTATTGCGGGCTTGTGTTCTAGATTTTGGTGGATCGTGGGAAGACCATCTGCATTTGGCTGAATTCTCATATAATAACAGCTACCAGGCGAGCCTGACAATGTCGCCATTCGAAGCATTGTATGGTAGACCGTGCCGATCTCCTGCTTGTTGGGTCGAACCCGGTAATAGACTTGTGTTGGGGCCAGATATGATTCGAGAAGCTGCCGACAAAGTCGATTTTATCAAGAAACGACTACTGGCCGCTCAAAGCCGACAAAAGAGTTATGCCGATAGGAGAAGAAGGGATATATCATTTGCTGTTGGCGACTATGTATATTTGAAAGTATCGCCGATGAGAGGAGTAATCCGGTTCGGTAAAACTGGAAAGTTGGCGCCCAAATTCACTGGTCCGTTTCCTATTCTGGAACGGATCGGAACTCCCGCTTATAGAGTTAAATTGCCAGATTGGTTGCCTGGAGTTCATGATGTATTTCACATATCTCAACTTCGAAAGCACGTTCATGATCCAGGCTTGATCGTGGAAGAAGCAGCTCAACAGGATATTGAAATTACTCCAGAATTAGCTGTGAGGAGAGAGCCGCTCAAGATTATCGGCAAAGAAACAAAAGAGCTGAGGAACAAGAAGGTTCACTTAGTCAAGGTGCAATGGAGTGGAGATCTGCGAGATTGTACTTAGGAAACTGAGGATAGCATTCAGAAAGCCTATCCTAGATGCCGAGTGGATATCTCTAATTGACTCCGGTGCAAGGTACATTTACCGTACTTTGCATTACCAATTAGTTCTCTACTCAGTTGTTATTTTCTTTCCATGGATGTGCACTTTTAATTCTATAGTCTGAATGATTTTAAAAGAATATAGAAATTGATTTGTATGATTTTGAAAAGTTAAAAACAATTTGATTGTTGTTTGTGTTGTGTGATAGTAAATTTGATTAATTGAATTATTGAAACAATGGTTAATTTAATCAACAATAGAATAATGGTAGAATTTATTCATTTAAATCACACATTGAACTGATTAGAAAATAGACAGAAATATATACATGTGCATTATATATGTTTGAACAGGTAAATGGATAGCTGTTGAGTAAAGATTTTATTTGCGTGCCCGACAAATAGGTAAACCTTAATGAGTTGGATGCGAAATATTATTATATCAACTCCTGTGAATGCCATTGGATGCGGAGTGCTGGTTGTTCTGTGTGAAATAATAAATATCGCCATAGGATAGTAACAATTAATTTGGAACTACACTGCATGGCATACTTCTGAAGATAGGCATACTTCATCATATACCACATAAGCATTTGGAGCTTGTGTGACGAGGTGGAAGATTTACCATATGAGCGAGAGGCTTGTATGGCGATGACTATATTTTACAGGTTGAACTGATGACTGATATGGACTATTTAAATTATAACGATAAAATTGCCAGATTAATAAAAACCCCACACGGGTCTGGAGTTGACAATAACCACGTCTCTCTAGTTATTAGATACGGCACATGGACTATTTATTTCCCACACGGGACGAGGTGACGAGGATTTATCCTCTGGAGCATTTAAAATACACACTCCCTCAGGCTTTGACGGGGTGATGAGAATTTATTCTCTGGAGTTATTATCAATACACGCTCCCCTGTAAACACCAGAATATATCACTATAAATATGTGTATGCTTATTAGGATTTATTGGGTACCTAATACAGCCCAATAAATTTCCAAACCTCTCCCCGTACAAAGGAGGTTATGGCGAAATTTTTCGAAAATTCCAGGTGTTAGCCAAATTTTTGAAGAATTTGAAAATTCTCAGAAACTGAAAAGTTGGAGAATGGAAGCCAGATTGAACGTAGAGTTGATTAATCAAACCACTTTTGACTTTATTCCTTTTCGGGGACGAAAAGTTTTAAGTAGGGGAGATTGTAACGACCCGGAAAATCTGAACCAATTTAAAAATTTTAAATTGGCTAAAATAGTGGATTTTAAATATTTAAAATAAATATTTTAAATAATAGCAATGAAAAGTGAGTTTGAGTCGACGTTTGAAAACGAATATAATTAATTCTAATTATAAACAAGGCCTGAAATGGCGCTGCAGTTTCAAAATTTGAATTCAAACTTTGTCAGACTGTACCGGGTGCAAAACAAAACGGATTTGAGTGAAACCAAAAATATCTAAATCTGTTAGTGAATACCTTTTCTAATGAATCTGAAAAATCGAAGTTTCATAGCGGAAAGCAAAAGTTCTGGCCAAATGAATTTTTCAGAAAGGTCGCTATGGAATTTATATAGCCCGTGAAAATGGCCATTTTGCAAACGACCTCGGAATTCGACGAAACCACTTTTGTTGGATCCGGGATGTGAAGTTATTGCTAGGTTTCAAATTTCATAATTTTTGAAGCTAGTATGTGAGCGTAGCAAAGGAAAACGTGTTTTGGTCAATTACAGTTAAATTGGATCGACCAGAAATGGGCCTTTTTGCAAACGGTCTCAGAATTCGACGAAACTAGTTTTGTTGGGACCGTATCGTCAAAACATAGCTAGATTTATTTTTCTGGAATTTTTCGAATCAATTTGTGGCCCTGGCAAATTGAAATGTACGTTCAAATTTAATATTGAATGTTTTATATTTTAATTTGAAGAAAAACTGACTGAAACATTCGAATGGGCCTTCGAAACATATCCCATTGTGTTCGGAATGGGAGTAAAACGCTAGGGACGACAGTCGTTGGGTTTGGATTGGAGTTCGCAGGAGGCAAGGGGTATTTTCGGATTTTTAAAACTTTATAAATAAATAAAAAAAAAACTATTCGTTCACGTCAGAACCCCCGTCTTCTCTCTCCCCGATTAAACGATATACGGCGGAAAACGCTCGTATCTTCTCTCCTCGTTTTCTCCTCCTCCACGCAATAAAATCAGGAGCTCCAGTTGAAATTTTTGAAGAGCTCTCTCCACTCTTCAAATCCATACGAGTTGCTTGAATTTTCATTGAGGATTGAAGGAGAATCGCAGCTTCAAAGTCGCGGGTTTGAAACCGCCACCGCCACCTCCTGCCAGCATCGAACTGGACCCCACCCCCACGCGCTAGAGCGTGATTCCAAGCTCTTCCTCGTGGTGAAGGCTGATCGACCTATAGCACAACGGATTTAGCGCAAGATCAAAACCTAGTTTTGAACGAAATAGAAAGGTATGGCTGTTAAATTATATAAACTATTTAATAGCAGTTCTAAGCGCTACGGTTTTTGATTTCACTATAAAAATCATATCTTTTTCATTTCTTGATGAAATTCAGTGAAACAAGAGATAGTGGACTCGTGTGGACGTCTTCTACATTTTAGAAGAGACCGCATATTTTTCTGAGCCTTCTGCTATTTTTGGTGGAGTGGAACCCAATGTGAGATTTCTAATTTATAAACGATATGGAAAACGACGATGTATAAATTATATAGTCGATATATGAGTTATATAAGCATTGTACACCTCTTGTATAAGCATTGTATAAGTTGTACGATCGATGTATAAGTTATATATGCATTGTAAAAATTATATATGTGTTGAAATAGAAGTGAAATGCTATATATATATATATATACGCCTCTCGTCCACAAACCATGGATGATATTTATTGGTTGATATTGGTGTGAAAATTGATTGATAGCGAATGGTTGGTTGGAATTGTTTGTGGTTGATATTTATTAATTGTGGTTGAGAAATATTTGGTTGAAACCACATAGGATTAGTTTGTGGAAATGAAAATATATACATGCCGCCTGCGTGCGAACTAGATCATGATTCCCCATTGTCAAAAACCGCGAGGTTTTAAGGTAGAGCGAGGAGCCGTACTAGGGACGGTCCTGGTTTTAACTACCCTGCCGTTATGCTGCCGAAATTTTGAATAATATTCATGTGTTTGAATTATTTTCAATTGTTGAAACTATATTTATTCGTTGAATAGAAAGCCTTCATGTGTTGAGTCGATATTCATTCGTTGAATTGAAATTCATGTGTTGAATGGTGTTCGTGTTTTGAATATAAAAATCACATTTTTATCTATATATATAAACTATAGAAAACCTTCATGTGTTGAATCGATATTCATTCGTTGAATTGAAATTCATGTGTTGAATTGTGTTCGTGTTTTAAATATAAAAATCATATCTTTATCTATATATATAAACTATAGAAAACCTTCATGTGTTGAATCGATATTCATTCGTTGAATTGAAATTCATGTGTTGAATGGTGTTCGTGTTTTAAATATAAAAATCACATTTTTATCTATATATATAAACTATAGAAAACCTTCATGTGTTGAATAGATATTCATTCGTTGAATTGAAATTCGTGTGTTGAATGGTGTTCGTGTTTTAAATATAAAAATCACATTTTTATCTATATATATAAACTATAGAAAAGCTTCATGTGTTGAATCGATATTCGTTCGTTGAATTGAAATTCATGTGTTGATTGGTATTCATATTTTGAAATAAATTGTTTTATAATAAAAATCACATTTTTATTACCTATATGAATTATATAAAATAATAGTGTTTTGAAATGAATTGTTTTACAATAAAAATCACATTTTTATTATATACATGAATTGTTAAATATAGTGAAGTGTTGAAATAGAAGACAGTTAGATAAAAATATCATTTTTATCAAATGTATGAAAAGAATATAGCTTTGAAATCGAAGAATCGATATATATATATATATAAATAGAATTAAAATATATCGAATAACAACGCTGCAGTTCGTATTTTGAAATCGTGATTTCAAACGATTATACCGGGAGATCCGACCATCGGATTTTCCTGAAATCGCAATCGTTGGGTTCGGTTTGGAAATATCTTTCCAATGACACCAACTTTGTAAAAATCCAATGGTTGGATTGTCTGGAATGTTTAATTCAATTCTGAAGAAAAACAGCGCCAGAATCGATTATATTTATATATATATATAATTATATTTAATCGAATAACGACGCTACAGTTCGTATTTTGAAATCGAAACTTCAAACGATTATACCGGGAGATCCGACCGTCGGATTTTCCCGAAACTGGAACCGTTGGATTCGTTTTGAAAAGATCTTTCTAATGATGTAAATTTTGTGAAGATCCAACGGTTAGATTTTCAGATATGTGTAAATCAAATCTGAAGAAAAACAGCGCCACGGTCGCGTTATGGCCCGAAGCGTCGTTTTGAATAAATTGGCTATTTCAAAATAAATAAAAATAGCGATAAATCATTATAAAATATTATAAACGATATGGATGTGAAATTTAGAATTTAACTGAAGGTTGGCTAAGTCGAATGGTTTCCTGGGTGTTGATCTGATGTTGATTTCGGCCTTCGGGGTTAATATTTGGGAAATCGTTCTCTTACTGATTGACGGTTAGTGACTAATGAATTGAAATGATGCGTGTATATGTTAGTGTTGCACTTGTTTATTATATACGCGAGTTGCTCAGAAAGACCGGGTTTATCCCATTCTGAATAACTGAATCGATGATAAGAAATCGAAGATAAAGACGGTGGTCGAAGACCGGAGATCTTCACCTCGTTTGGATGGTAACCGAGGTCCTGATTGGGAGGCATCCCGAAATATGGATAATGAGTGGTGATCGTCCAGACGTACGTGGTGATCGATGGGTTTGCGAGGTATATAGTGCCTCCGGTTTCGTTCAGACCCAGAACGGACTTGCAAATGGACAGTGTGTCTGACATTGGAATTTATTCTGTGTGATTGATAGCCATCAGTTGCACGGTGTGAATTGCCTGTGTGGTGTGCTAAGATGCAGTGATCAGGGCTTCTGTTGAAAAGCAAAGCCTTGTGGCGATGATCAAAGCACCGCCTGTGAGGCGTAGCTTTGTGTATAACGTGAAAGCGCGAGCCTCACACCCCGGTATGAACCAGAAACGGGAGAAAGGACCTCAGGGAGGGCCTGCGTTTCTTCCTAGCTAGAAGTGGCATCAGTGGTTTTACGCGCCCTGACGAGTTTGACTTATGTGGTTGTTGCTATTGCGAGGCGCCTCGGTTAAATCGGTCGATCCGGGACCGATGGAGTCATTTGTTGGCTCGCTTACGCCCCAAAGGGCGTGGAAACGCAGTGTTCAGGCATTTTAATCCACATCGGTGGACCGGCCCTGACGATCCAAAGGCTTGACAGAGAACTTTCCTGAGGCTCGGGCTAGGCAGTCTCGAATTCGGTAAGGACTATCTTTTGCCTTGGTTCAAGAGGGAAATCCAATTTCCAAATTTGTGATGTGCGGTTTTGATTGTATATATATATATATGGCGACATGATATATGGTACCCATGCCGTCTATGATTGATAGTTATGATTCGAAGTTGTTTTGAAACATGTAAACACTAGTAATAATATCAATTGCTTTTGTTTTATTCGTATCAACCATATTTTGGCCATTATAAGGTAAAACTCTATCCTCCGGTTTGCGTTGCATTGTGTGATGGGAACTGAGTCTTATAATGGCTTCATTTTTATAAAAAGCATTGCGATGTTTAAAAGAAAGATTTGTTTTTAAAGAACTGGCAATCCAATGGAGTGAACCCGTTCCACGAAAGTGGCGTGGTCCTGTGATTAGCCATATTATAAATGTGTTGAGTAGATTTCTCATACCAGTCCCATGACTGACTCGTAGTTTGTTTCACTTTCAAACTCGGGTGCCCCTTTTTCTACACGGGCAACCTTGTATTCAGATTAGCAGGCTTTATCCGGATAGCTGGAGCTAAAGATGGATTCTATCATTTATCTATTTTATGTTGTTCAGCTCCTATTGTACATTATGTTTGTTTTCCGCTGTAGACATTTATGTATAGATGAACTGTATTTGTACTAAGTATGATCCTGTATACTCTGTAACTCTGATGTTTACGTTTAACCAGTATATCCTATTGTTCATTATTTGGTGTATTTATTTATTTCTGTTCTGCTATTATCTGTTTCTGTGTTATATTCCAAGGATTACCCTTGCCGCCGTCAGTACGGGATTTGGGGTCGTCTCATATGTGCAAGACCATAGTCCGCCTGAACCTACAATGGCGCACCAACTCAGCCGTCATTTTGGTCGCTTACAATCAGCCCAGTAATCGTGCCCCCACCCTGCCTAGTTCCAGTGTATCGTGATACGTCTAGTGGGTTACTCCTGAAAAGGACCGCGCAACTAGGGTTTCCGTCCAGTAGGTTAAGTGTTGTCATTTAAATTCGAGACTTAACCCCATCAGTCTAGCATGTCAAGTTGGTTAAGTGTTGTCATTCAAGTTCATGACTTAACCCGCCTATGTGTCATGTCAAATTGGCTAAGTGTTGTCGTTCAAGTTCACGACTTAGCCCTACGAATCATCTGTGAAGTTGGTTAAGTATATTCAAGCGGTTCATGACTTAACCCTATCAAATCATCGTGTTATATTGGTTAAGGATATTCAAGCAGTTCATGACTTAACCCTATCAAATCATCGTGTCCAATTGGTTAAGTATATTCAATCGGTTCATGACATAACCCTATCAAATCATCGTGTCCAATCGGTTAAGTATATTCAAGCGGTTCATGATTTAACCCTATCAAATCATCGTGTCCAATTGGTTAAGTATATTTAAGCAGTTCATGATTTAACCCTATCAAATCATCGTGTCCAATTGGTTAAGTATATACACATAATTCATGGCTTAACCCGCCCACGTATCATGCTAAGTTGGTTAAGTATTATCAATATGTTCAGGTTGACTTAACCCTGCCACGTGTCATGCTATATTGGTTAAGTGTCATTAATCTAGTCATATTACTTAACCCACCCATTGGTCTGATTAACTATTCTGTTGGTTAAGCCTACATTCGTAAGATTTACATGTTCTTAACTCATACCGGTTAGGTCCACATTTACATGTCAAATTTCCATGTCATCCCACCTAACCCTCTAACCATACCCACATCTTATTATGGTTAGCATTCCTTTATTCATTCATTATGACGAACGAATCATTACCTCTCACATTAGACCGTGCATTTTGTGGCCACTGGATTTGCCGGGCGGTTCCGGGCAGATTTATACCACAAACTGGGTCTAACCTCGTGTCATAAATCATTACGCCTATAATTTGGCCTTCGACCTCTCACATTAGACTGACACTTTGTGGCTACTGGATTTGCCGGGCGGTTCCGGGAAAATTTACACCACAAACTGAGTCTAACCTCGTGTCAAAGGTTCATTAATGGTCATATTCCACCCAAAACCCCAATATTAGTTCATGTGTTTAACATATAGAAATGTTCATGATTCACGTTTTTGCCCCAAAACGTGTTCCCAAATTATTATCATAATTCACTATAAGGTTATGCCAAGTTATAGCCTTTTATTTACAATACATGCCAATTACCCAAAACCCAACTTAGGCGCATTCATATTAAACCTCTACTAAGTCATAAATTATCATATATGTTTCAACTCCAAATTTTACATAATTAACATATGCCCAAGTTCTAGATTACATGTAAATTTTACATATGCCCAATTCCTACCAAATTTACATATGTTCAATTCATGTCGTTTTACATGTATGCCAACTTTATGCCAATTTACACATATACCAGGTTTCATGCCACTTTACATATGTCAAGATTCATGATTTACATGTTTACAAAGCTATGCCCAATTTACATAGATCAAATTTTATCCCCAAAATTACATGTATACTACGTTTACACCAATTTACTCATAAAAAGTTCTAGCTAAATTACATATATCAAGATCCATGCCAAATTATATATATATATATATATAAAGATCCATATCAAATTATATATATCAAGATCCATGTCAAATTATATATGTCAATCCCCATTCTTGCAATTACCATTATAACGACAATACTCAAATATCAAGTTTCATGTTAATGGTAAATTATCCCCAAACATCCAATTTTCATATTATGCCTTCGATTTCACCAAACACATATATTCCACTAGGCAATATTCCAATATTTCCCCCATATACCCTCGCACGCATATCGTAGTTTAGGCCTAGGTCCGAAATTGACCTAAGTTCATCAAAAGAAAATAAATAGGGGAAGGTAGAATTTTGCTTAAAAATAAGATCAGAGAGAAAAACATCATCACAGGCATGAAGATTACAACTTGGTAATGAATCAAGAAAACTGATTTACAACAGGCTGAATAGATCATAAACTAGACATGGGAATAAAGACAGACAAGTCTCAAAACTCAAGATCCAAGAAGCAACAGAAATAGATCGATAAACATACTTAAATCCAATTTCATTTCATCACATGCCCATATTATATTTAAATATTTTAATCTGAAAATAACTAGAACTTACATGGCATGACTAATGAATTAAGAACTGAAATTGTCATAGAACGTTGTAGTAGTGTTGATTTATTGTTTGAACCATTGTTGAAGCTTTGTTCTTCGAACTGATTCAAGTTTGAATGCTTGCACTTTGATTTGGAGGCGGCGGCCATGGTTCAAGAGGGAGTTCAGCAGCATAATAGTGTAAAAATGATTTATTGTGAATTAGGTTAGGTCTAGGGGTGTTTTTATAGGTGTAGCAACTAGTTTAGGCCCTTAGATTAACCCTAAAATCAATCCAGACCATCAAAACATGTCTCAGGCTTCAAAAATGAGTTCTGGGTCAAAACAGGCCGACCAGGTCGACCTGTAGGGGGGAGGTCGACACTATAGTCGACCTGGGGGTAGGTCGACCCTATGGTCGACCTGGGGGGGGGGGGTCGACTCCATGGTCGACCCCCTGGTCCAGTGCTGCCTAAAAACTGCTGAAACTTGTACATGCCTTAACTTCTTCATCCGGACTCCAATTTTCGAAAACTCGGACTCTATTTCATGTAAAATTTCGAGACAAACGCAACAGTGTAACCGGTTTCCCCTGATTCTGAATTTAAAATTTAATTCTGCCTTGATTTCTTGTTTTAACATGTTATAAAAATACGGGTTGTTACATTTTCTGTTAACGTTATAATAACGAATCAAAGAATAATTAATTTTAAATGTGAGAATCAAGGGAAACGGGTTACGCCATTGCGTTCATCTCGAAATACTGCTTGAGATAGAGTCCGAGTTTGCGTAAAACGGACACCGTATGTAGGAGATATGGACGAACAAAGAAAACTAGAAGAGAAGAATATATATATATATATATATATATATAAATGCACTGGCGCACTTGGGAAGTGTGCCAGTACAAAAATTGCACTGATGCACCTGCCAAGTGTGCCCAGGTCGGGCTGAAAGCCTGCACAGCTTTCTGGTGTGTTCTGATCCATACTGTGACTCATTGCTGAGTCTTTTCTAACTCCTTGTTGAGTCATTAGGGCTGAGGTGTCACCCTATCATGATTGATTGGTTGTGGTTAACTCTAGGTTCATCCGACGACTATAATTAAATTGAAATTCTATATAAACAACCTAATGCTCAACCTAATCACACACAAATAATCCTAGAACTATCATGCCATCAATAGAGAACTTGAAATAGCCGTCACCGCTTTCAATTCAGAAACGAGATAAAAGCCTACATCAAAATCAAATTAAAAGTAATCAAATTCAACGATCTACATGAAAGGCGAGCATACCAATTTCAGAAATCAAGAATTCCTTTTTAGTTTGTAAGTTGGTTATTACGTAGATTCAAACATTCTAATTGAAACCATGACATGTTGTAATTCGAATATAGAATGATGCCTATGTATAAGATAAATAAAGTTTGATTCTCAAACTACCATTGCGATTGATCATGCCTATATGTTTGTGATGATGAACATACCATATTGTATATTATTGGAATCTGTTGTGATTGGGTAAAGAACTTATTATGCCAACTGAATGGTGAAACATGTCATGTTATAATTTGGTGGTTACTTGCAAGTTTATGATCTAAATCACATGCTTACATGTTAGATCAACATTCATGTATATTTAGAACTATGTTAAGTTGAATCTATTTATGTTGCAAGATTTGGATTTGTAGCTCTCTTATGTTTTAACACATAAGTTATCATGCTAAGTTATGATTCGAATATGTTTATAGTAGCTCTCTTATGTTTAACACACATAAGCTATCATGCTAAGTTGTGGTTTAAATATGTTTATAGTAGCTTTCGTATGTTTTGACATACATAAGTTAATATGCTAAGCTGTGGTTTAAAATTGTATGTTAAACCTCCATGCTAGACCTATATCAAGTTTACATGATAATTAGATCCAACTTAGTCATGAGTTCACCTTTACATGACAAGTTTAATTTTTATAGTTCTATGTAAATTCATATGTTATGATTCATGTTAATCGGATCTAAATTTGCAAGTTCATTATCCTATGCAAAATCTATATGTCACATATTTTTATGCTGATAGAATATTTCATGTTCTTCGCTTTTCCCATTAGTGGTTATAAGTTAGGCTAAAATATCGAGTCTAACATTCCTTGTAATTTTGCGAACGTACAAACGGGGGATATCATTGGGGTAAATATGAAATTATATGTAATTGGCATGTTTGGCACATGCCAATGATTAGTGGCATTTAAATGGTATAATTTTTATATACCAAAGATTATGAATATGATTTAGGGGAAAAGTGGGCCATGACAATAATTGATTTATAATTTACTTATAAGTATGAAGGATAAGCATGAAAATTTCATGGCATAGATTTGTTCATAAGATGGTATATTTGATATACCATTTATTGTGAGCATAATCGAAGGATAATTATGGCATGATTAAATTAAAATTAATTTACATAAAGAAATTAGACATATATAGAAAATATGTGAATTTAGAAAAGACGAATATGCCTAACCCGAGGTTAGACTGGGTTGTGGTGTAAATCTGCCCGGAACCGACCGGCATATCCAATGACCACTGCAAGACCTGTCTAATGTGGGTGGTTAGTGCATCAAGCCCAAAAAGAACCCGAGGTTAGACTGAGTTGTGATGTAAATCTGCCCGGAACCGACCAACATATCCAGTGACCACAACAAGACCTGTCTAATGTGAGTGGTTGGTGCTTTAATGAATAAATTAAAGCTAAGTCAGGATTGGTAGGGTTAAGTCAATTAGGGAAACACTTAACCGTAATAACATGTTAACTAGACAAGTTGGTGAGGTTAAGTAAATTTAGAACACCTATGCATGGGATTAACCGCTTCAATGGGATCCTTCATTCTGGTCGGAGGGGAAATTACCAAACTCATCCTCTGCTTTGCGTCCTCATATACTAGTAGCTATCTCCTGCACCATCGACACTTTGTGTCCCTCATCATCTGCTAACTCGACATCCAAATCAATCTCACGGGTGCTCGTAGATCAGTTGCACCACTCCTCCTTACCTTCCGCCTGCCGTCTCCCTCCTCTTTGCTAGCATCCTTTGATAAGCAAGTTGCTTAAAGCTGCCAAACTAAGCAGTGATGCTTGAGATAAACAACATGAGTTAAACGCTTCCCTATTCACAACAGATCTACTACCACCTATATCCAAATTCCATTTCAGAAAATGTCGGAACGAACGAATTCTGGACTATACATAGAAGACGCGCCTAGTGCAATTCTGAAATCAGCTAAAGCGGGCCTTCCCAGGAATGCATTATAAGCCGAAGTTTCATCTGCTAGTACAAAAATTTTCTTCAAGACAGCCTTCTTCTTTCCTTCTCCTAACTCCACAACCAAGTCAATCATTCCAATTGGCTGCTTTGGCTCGCCTGAGAACCCTTGGATTTTCATCTTAACTGTAATAACATGTTAACTAGGCAAGTGGGTGAGGTTAAGTAAATTTAGAACACTTAACCGTAATAACATGTTAAATAGGCAAGTGGGTGAGGTCAAGTAAAATTAGAACACTTAACCGTTACAACATGTTAATTAGACAAGTGGGTGAGGTTAAGTAAATTTAGAACACTTAACCGTTGTAAAATGTTAATTAAGAAGATGATAGGTTTAAGTTAACTAAGGTAGCACTTAACCAAAAATATATAATGACATGTGGTGGGGTTAAGTAATACAAGAGGAAAACACTTAACCAATTATATAACATGATGTATGGGAAGGGTTAAGTTAACACGAGAGGGCAACACTTAACTAATATAACATGAATTGAGGTAGGGTCAACTCAACACCAGAAGGAAACACTTAACCGACATGACGTGATGGGTGGATGGGTTAAGTTAACTTGAATTGATTAATGACACTTGACCAGTACAACTTGATAAGCTAATGGGGTTAAGTTAAATGGGGAATACTTAACCAATATAACCTGATGACTGAACAGGGTTAAGTTAATAAATCACATTTAACCAATCCAACAAGATAAGCGAGAAAGGTTAAGTTAATAAAAACCACTTAACCAACACGACTTGACGAGTAGGAGGTTAAGTACACATCGGGTTGGTGGGTAATATTAGTAGATATATGCCCACAAAACTTAACCATTAAATAAACATGCTTGAATCCGTGGGAAGGTTAAGTACATGTCGGGTTGGTGGGTAATATTAGTAAATATAGGCCCACAAAACTTAATCATTATATAAACATGCTTGGATCGATGAAAGAGTTAAGTACATCTCGTGTAGGTGGGTAATATTAGTACATATAGGCCCACAAACTTAACCGTTAAATAAACATGCTTGAATCTATGGGAGGGTTAAGTACATCTCGTGTAGGTGAGTAATATTAGTACATATAGTCCCACAAACTTAACCGTTAAGAAAACATGCTAGAATCGGTGGGAGGGTTAAGTACATCTCGTGTAGGTGGGTAATATTTGTATATATAGGCCACAAACTTAACCGGCAGGAAACCCTAGTAACGGGGACCCATTTCAGCGGTAACCAACATAGATGTATCATGGTACCCTGAAACTAGGCAGGGTGGGGCATGATTACTGGGTTGATTATAAGCGGTCAAAGATAACGGCACGGGGTACGTCAGTGTAGGTTCTGATGGTTTACGGGCTTGCACGTACTCCGAAGTGGGAAAAAGCAGGCACTGGGTACCAGTAGTTTTACACTGTGCATTCTTGAATCATGTCGGGGGTCGCTATCACAAGGATTGATACACCTTATGGTGGGACCAGCACAGGGTAGCTACACACAAGGGAGGTCCGATTGAATGGCAAGCTAACACAGGTAGGCAGCCGATCGATAGGGTAGCAAGGGTACATCTAACATATTCATAGTAATTGGGCTGATTGAGGTGGAATCCTCAAATATAGATGTACACCTGAAGGCTACCACAACTACGGGGGTTGGGATCGTATTATACAGATTACTAGTTGAGACACTAGTTAGGTGGTGCAGAGATTATAGTAATGGGTGCGATCACATGTTCAACCTATCTTGTCTTATATTAGGGTATTGTCGTATGTTCTGTTACTCCTGTCATGATCCCTTTTCCTTGTTTAAATTCTAGTAATCACCGAACTTACCAGACCTATTGTGAGACCCGTTTTCTCTCGCCTTCTTTTCTTCCGTTCCCCTACCCCCAGGTAGTCAGGGGGGAATATCTCAGGTTTGTTTGGACCGTTACTCTTTCCAGGCTTGAAGACTCTTTGACGTGTTTCCTTGGACTCTCTCTTCTACTGCTATGGCTGGCTCATGCTTGATTTGGGGAAATCATTTTATGCTTCTTTATTTTTGTTAAACAAGACAGAATACTTTGGTATTGTAAAACAATCTTTATACAAGCTGTTTATCAATGAAATAAAGTTTTATTTATTTGCCGCTGCTTTAATTGTCTGTCTTGTAATTTATCTTCATCTTTTACCTATAATGCTCCACCGAAATTAAGGCATTCCCTTTGTGAGTGACCTTAACGGAGGTGGGGTGTTTCAGAGAGGAAAGAGCTTAGTAAGCAAGTTAAAGAGCTACTTGAAAAAGGGGTTTATAAGGCGGAGTATTTTTGAATGGGGTGCTCCAATATTGTTCGCAACCAAAGCGGATGGTTTACTTCGCCTATGTGTTGACTATAGGAAGCTAAACAAGCTGACCAAGAAGAATAGGCACCCACTTCCAAGAATAGATGACTTGTCTGATCAGCTTGTAGGTGCATCGGTTTTCTCCCAAGTAGATCTAGCTACCGGGTTTCATCGACTAAGAGTGGTTGGAGACAGCATTGATAAGACCGCGTTCAGAACCCCGGATGGTTTCTTCGAATGGCTTGTCATGCCTTTCGGCTTGACAAATGCACCCTCTTATTTCGTTGACTTGATGAGAAGGGTGTTCAGGGAATTCCTTAATAAGTTTGTGGTGGTCTTCGTGGACGACATTTTGATTTTCTCGAAGAATGAAGAAGAGCATGCTTTGCATTTAAGGGAAGTCATGGATACTCTTCGTGCACATCAGTGGAAAGCCAAATTCTCCAAATGTCATTTCTAGAGAGAAGAAGTGAGGTTTCTAGGACATGTGGTGTCTAAAGTGGGGATAGCTGTGGACCCCGCAAAAGTAGTTGCGGTGTAAGATTGGAAGGTTCCACGGAATGCAACCGAAGTCCGAAGCTTTCTCAAGCTAGCGGGCTTTTACCGAAAGTTCATTAAAGACTTTGCAAAAATCTCAGCCCCACTCACAAGATTGACAAAGAAGAATCTAACTTTCATTTGGGATTTGGATTGCGATGTTGCTTTCCAATGCTTGAAAAGGGCTCTAATAACAGCCCCAGTTCTGACATTGCCTGATGGGAGCAAAATGTTTTCTGTATACAAAGACGCATACGGTACAGGATTAGGCACTGTCTTGATGCAAGAAGGCAAGGTGTTTTGTTATGGGGGAAGACAGTTGAAGGTACATGAGAAAAATTACCCAACTCATGATTTGGATCTAGCTGCCATTGTTTTCGCTCTTAAATCATGGCGTCATTATCTACTAGGAGAAAGGTTTGAATTGTTTACTGACCATAAATCGTTAAAGTACCTTTTCTCACAGAAAGATCTTAACTTAAGACAACAAAGGTGGATGGAATTTCTGGCCTCATATGATTTTTGAGATTTCCTATACCCCTGGCAAGGGCAATGTAGTAGCAGACGCCTTGAGTAGAAAGAAGCTGACATTTAGTACTCTCTTTGTAGAAAGGAAAAACTTGGAGCACATAGGAAAATTTGACTTTAGACCCTCCTCTGAATTTGTAACTGGTTTGTTAGCATCACTAGAGGTGCGGCCTACTCTTTTGGACTCAATAGGAACCACGCAATGTGAAGACCCTCAGCTAGTTGATATGATGGATAAGCTAATTAAGGTGAGACTTCTAGTCACCTCAATAGATACTCCATCGACGATAAGGGTTGGTTGAGACGGGATGGAAGACTATGCTGTTGAGAACAAGATTTAGGTCGATGCCAACGTATAAAGTTGCAATGAAGATCATTTCATAGAGATAAGGTTATATATAAATATATATACATTAAGTCATGTTAGAAATATGTTAAAATATATCCTCAAAGTATAACACGAATGCATAAAAAGTTACATCATATCTTCATTGCTGAAATCTGCATATTTGAGAAATTGAAAAGTCACAGAAAAAGCCCAAATGGTCTAGGCTTCGACCGGGAAAAAGCACAGAGCGATCTAGACTGTGGACCGAGGTTTTCTGGTCCACAGCCATAAACCGGTCGACCGGTCCAAATATGGGCAGTCGACCGGTCAGTGGGTTTTTGCACATAACGGCTAATTTTCTGGAAGTTTTAGTTTTAAATTCAAACAATCGACCGGTGATTTTTAACCTGTCGACCATTTATAAACAGCAAGCTTTTTCTGAAAGGTTGCTTCTATTTGTGAAGAGATTTCTATTTAATAATCAAAGGAAATGGACATAACTTTTTATAGAAACTCTTCATGAAGAATTACTACCTTTCTACTATTATATTAACAACTTCAAACCTGTTTTACAATAACCGAATCATTCTATATTCTCTCTAATTTCTGAATTTCATTTTCATACTCTTTGCAAAACAAAAGCTCTCCAAGTTTAAATACTTGTTGAATCCTTGAATCAATTTAATACCATTTGATTCAACAAGCATTCTACTTCCTTAAATCTACGCATTCAAAGTATATACTCGAGGATCAGATTATAGGAAGATTGTACTCAAACTGTTGACGATCTGTGTTGAATCAAGAACACAAAGCAAAAGTCATAACCATTGTATTAGTTGAAGTCCTGTGTGTGATCAGGCAAGTGTTGAATTCCTCAGTGTTGTTTGAGGCAAGTATTGAAGTCCTCGTGTTGTTCGAGGCGTGAAATCCCGTTTGGCTGCTCGGGCGTTGTGTACCTGTTCCTCGGGTGAAAGGAGGAGATTGTTGGTGAAATTCCAGAAGGGAGTCTGGGACTGGACGTAGGATGGTGCTCTGAACCGGTATAAAAATCTCTGGTGTGATTTTTCTATTTTTATTGCATTTACTATTATATAGTTCTGTGATTAGCTATTACTTCATACTTGAATATTGTTCGTCATATTACACGATCCTTGTGAGTATATTATACTAACACGTACACACATGCATTTTCAATAGGCATCAGAGCACGGTCATCTTATAACCGTAACACAGTTATTTGATATATTCTTGTAATATGGCAAATAACCCAAGTTCTAGCACTCAAAACACTACTTACACAGAAGGTCAATCAACACAAAGACCTCCATTTTTCAATGGACTTAACTATAGCTATTGGGCAACACGATTGCCATTCTTTACGCAATCAACAAATTATGATGCATGGAATGCTACTCAAACAGAGATAGTTAACCCTACAACTGATTATTCAGAATGGACACAGGCTCAGAAAACAGCAGCAGCTATAAATGCAAAAGCAATAAATATGTTGTTTTGTGCATTAGATCAAAATGAATATAACCGTGTTAGTATCTGTACCATCGCATACCAAATTTGGCAAACGCTGAAAATCACCCATGAAGGTACTACCAAGGATAAACAAGCCAAAATAGCCATGCTGAAAAGTCAGTTCCAAAATTTCAAAATGAATCCGAATGAGACAATCAATGATATGTATTCACGGTTTCAAACTATTCACCATGCACTTATTGGTTTAGGACAAAAATATTCAAATTTTGATGTTGTTTTGATAGTCCTACAATCTCTGACTAGTGAATGGGAAGGAAAAGTATTAGCAATTGAAGAAGCTAATGACCTTTCCGTCATGAAGCCAGATGAATTGGTAGGAAATCTAATGTCCTTTGAAGCTAATTTGCAGGCTAGAAAAGAACAGAAAGAAGAAGAAAAATGTAGCATTTCATGCTGAAAAAGATGAAGATGAATCAGGTTCTAAAGATGAAGACCTAGCATTCATTGGTAAAGGTTTCAAAAAATTCCTAAAGCAAAGAAAAGATAGTCGATATAGCAAAAAGAAGATTGGATCAAATAGACCATCATCATCTGCTGTAGAATGTTTCAGCTACCACAAAAAGGGGCACATGCACAAGGATTATCCAGAAAAGAAGAAATCAAAAATATGACAAGTTCAAATACAAGAAGGACAAATCAGAGAAACGAGCATTCTCAGTAACATGGGATGATTCAGATTCGTCTTGATTAGAAAGTGAAAGTGACACAGAGGATGAACAAGCAAATATTTGTTTCATGACAGCAGAAGATGAGGTACAAGTTCCTACACTTGATGAAGTACTTGATATTAATGCTGAATTGATAGTTAAATTTAAAGACATGAAACAACAATACAAAGAAGTCAAAGCTGATTTGAGTAGGTCAGAGTTTGTATGAGATATGTTAAAAGACGAGAAGAAAATATTAGAAGAAGAACTTGAAAAACTTCAAGAATTATCTTCTAATATTGATTCTCAATTATCTCTTTTGAGTCAAGAAATTGAAACTCAAAAAGAGAAAAACGATGCTCTTACTACTGGAAACATGAGCTTAAGGCAAAAGTCAAAATTCTGGATCTAGAAAAAGCTAGTTTACAAACTAAGTTAGATGATATTACTCAAAATGTTTCTAACTTCAACAAAGATCAAGAAAATTTGACAAAAGTCATTGAAAGTTCACAACCTGCTTCAAATAAACAAGGTTTGGGATATAAGAAACAAGAAACCAATCATAGAAATTGTACTAGATATGCTTTTATATACAATAAGAATATCACTGCTAGTACTAATGTACATCCAAGACCCAATTATTATAGAAATTCAAATACGTCTATGACTAGCGGTATTTATAATAAATATAGAAGTACGAAAAGGAATATCACCGGAGATTATTAAAGTATTTGGGTTCTTGCAAATTGAAAAAACAGAGAAAAATATACCGATGATTATTTTGATTCAGTAGTTAATAATGAAAATTTTATCTTTAAAGTTTCCATTAAACCCTCTTGGGTATGGCTACCTTCCATCTAACCCATGGACCAAAACAAAGCAAGTGGGTACCAAAACTATATATATTTTTTGCAGGTACACCACAACAAAGAGGAGGTTATTCGGTATCTCTAGACATCTTTGAAAACTCAGCTCATTAAAAAAAATCACATGATTCAATATCTCCTAAAGGTGTTATAATTATTTGTATTCTCTACTACTCTCGATTACTGTGCTTACTATGGTTTTATTCTTTTTAATTGATGACAAGGGGGAGAAATATTTTCTCTCATGATACATACAATTCATGTTACATATACTATCATTTAAAATTATGTGCTTAACAGGGTAGTAGTATATATGTGCTAACATTTATTAATGCAGGAATCAAAAGGTTAGATTATTTATATTATGAACTAACAAATGTTGCAGAAATTCAGGGGGATCTTTATATTTAGACAGAGAATATCCAAGGTGTTGTCATCAATCAAAAAGGGGGAGAATGTTGAGAACAAGATTTTGATCGACGCCGACATATTAAGTTGCAATGAAGATCATTTCATAGAGATAAGGTTATATATATATACACATTGAGTCGTGCTAGAAATATGTTAAAATCTATCCTCAAAGTATAACACTAATGCATAAAAAGTTATATCATATCTTCGTTGCTGAAATCTGCATATTTGAGAAATTGAAAAGTCACAGAAAAAGCCCAAACGGTCCAGGCTTCGACTGGGAAAAAGCGCAGAGCGATCTAGACTGTGGACCGAGGTCCTCTGGTCCACAGCTATAAACCGGTCGACCGGTCCAAATATGGGCGGTCGACCGGTCAGTGAGTTTTTGCACATAACGGCTATTTTTCTGGAAGTTTTAATTTTAATTAAATTCAATCAGTCGACCGGTGATTTTTAACATGTCGACTATTTTTAAACAACAAGCTTATTCTGGAAGGTTGCTTCTATTTGTGAAGAGATTTTTATTCAATAATCAAAGGAGATGGACATAACTTTTTATAGAAACTCTTCATGAAGAATTACTACCTTTCTACTATTATATAAACAACTTCAAACCAATTTTACAATAACCGAATCATTCTATATTCTCTTTAGTTTCTGAATTGCATTTTCATACTCTTTGCAAAACAAAAGCTCTCCAAGTTTAAATACTTATTGAATCCTTGAATCAATTTAATATCATTTGATTCAACAAACATTCTACTTCCTTAAATCTACGCATTCAAAGTATATACTCGAGGATCAGATTATAGGAAGATTGTACTCAAACTGTTGACTATTCGTGTTGAATCAAGAACACAAAGCAGAAGTCAAAACCATTGTATTAGTTGAAGTCCTGTGAGTGATCAGGCAAGTGCTGAAGTCCTCAGTGTTGTTAGAGGCAAATATTGAAGTCCTCGTGTTATTAGAGGCGTGAAATCCCATTCGGCTTCTCGGGTGTTGTATACCTGTTCCTCTGGGTGAAGTGAGGAGATTGATGGTGAAATTCCAGAAGGAAGTCTGAGGGTGGACGTTGGACGGTGCTCCGAACCAGTATAAAAATCTCTAGTGTTATTTTTCTATTTTTACTGCATTTACGATTATATAGTTCTGTGATTACCTATTACTTCTTACCTGAATATTGTTCGTCATATTACACGATCCTTGTGAGTATATTATACTAGCACGTATACGCACGCATTTTCATATGCATCCCACAAGCAAGGGATTTGGTGAACACGGTTCTCAAAGAAGCACACCATTCTAAGCTGACCATACACCCAGGTGGAGACAAGATGTATAAAGACATAAAAAGGGTTTTCTTTTGGAATGGCATGAAGAGGGATGTAGCTGAGTTCGTCGCTAAGTGCTTGATATGCCAGCAAGTCAAAGCGGAGCAGAAGAAGCCTGGTGGTCTGCTTCATCCCCTAGAGGTCCCACAGTGGAAATGGGATAGCATTTCGATGGACTTTGTTGATGGGTTTCCTAGGTCAAGAAGGGGCAATACCAGAATTTGGGTAATAGTGGACATGCTCACTAAAAGCTCTCACTTTATACCTGTTAAGATTAGAAGGACTGCCTCGACCTTAGCATCCAATTATCTTAAAGAGATAGTTCAACTCCATGGGACACCCTCCAACATAGTGAGTGATCGAGATCCTATCTTTACGAGCGAGTTTTGGAAGAGTTTGCAAAAGGCTGTAGGCACACAACTATGCTTAAGCACGGCCTATCACCCCAAACCGATGGTCAGACGAAAAAGGTGAACATAATATTGGAAGACCTCTTGAGATTGTGCATTCTTGACTTTGGAGGAACATGGGAGGATCATCTTCCTTTGGTGGAATTCGCTTACAACAATAGCTACCAAGCCACCATAGTCATGGCACCCTTCGAGGCTTTATATGGAAGACCATGCCGATCACCAACTTGTTGGTGGGAGTCTACAGACAAGCTCGTACTTGGCCCAGACATGATTAAAGAAACTTCAAAAAAGGTGGACTTGATAAGAAGACGGATGAAGACTGCACAAGATAGAAAGAAATCCTATGCAAACAAAAGAAGGACCGACCTTGAGTTTGAGGTTGGAGATACGGTGTTCCTTAAAGTATCTCCTTTAAGGAATGTCATTCGCTTTGGGTCCTAGGAAAGTTGGCACCAAGATTTGTAGGACCATTTCCTATCATTGAAAGGATTGGGACAATGGCTTACAGAGTAGAGCTACCCAAAAGACTGGCTGGAGTTCATAATGTTTTTCATGTTTCTCAACAACGAAAGTGCTTACATAAGTCTGCGGAAGTTGTGAAGCCGAGTATACTAGAGGAAGTAGAAGTGGAACGAGAAGCGACTGTGAGAAGAGTTCCAACTCGTATCTTGGGTACGGAAGTCAAAAAGCTACGTAACTGTGAAGTAAAGCTTGTTAAAGTTCAATGGAGTGACGCTGAGGAAGACGCGACTTGGGAAACTAAGAGAAAAATATGCGCAGCCTACCCTTTTCTTTTTGAGGGTACCTCCTTGATCTATTTTTCCATAAGTTTATACATGCTTATATCTATCTTTTTAAGTATATATCCTTGATCCTTAGATAGAAACCGATGCATGTAAACATGTAATTAAAACATGTTATGATTGATGGTTGGAAGTGGTTGCTAGTGGTTGCTCGTGGATGCATATACACACACATTAGGTGTTAGATCAGCTCAGTCACTTTCATATTGTATAGGCATATATGTATTTGTATATAGATTAAAACTTGGAATGCTATCATATGGACATTGCATTTGTATGGATGATTGTGCACTCATGTAGAAGGTATGATTAGGAATAATTGCATGCATAATGGACTTATAGCACTAACATAATCTGCATTAAGGAGGTCAACTGAATCAACAGACTGCCTGATTTTTCATTAGATAAGGACATATGCACAAACTATGTATACAATCATGAAAGCATTAGAAATCTTTTAAGGACAACGGATTCCGGTGTTTGATGGTTGAGTAGATGGATGATTGGATGGTAGGATATACATTCTTCGTGACTTGAAGATTTCGGGGATGAAATCCTTTAAGGAGGGGAGAATGTAACACCCTGTATTTTCTATGTTTATTAAAGTAACAAATTAAAGAATACTTAATTGTAAAAGTGAGAATTAAGGGAAACGGGTTACGCCATTGCGTTCGTCTTGGAATTCTGCTTGAGATAGAGTTTGCGTGAATCGGACTCCGTATGAAGAAGTTATGGAGTTCATAAGATTTCATGTTTAAATAGAAAATTATATATTTAAATAATTTAATAAACAAGACAGTTCGAATTTTGAAAATCACGTTAATCGGCTGGGCGGGAGAAATCCCGCCCATAGGGGTCGACTCGCTCTAGGGGGGTTGACATAGGTGTCGACTCCCCAAGAGGGGTGTCGACTGGGGTGTCGACCCCCCTACCCAGATCCAAATGGTGACGATTTTCTGACTTGTTGCTGAGTCACTAGGGCATAGGTGGCAATTTCTGGATAACTCTATCTAGTCTGGACGGTTGTGATCGCTTCTAGGATGATCTAACGACTCACATAAGTTTAAACCTCTATAAGAGCAACCCTAGTCCTTAACACTAAATCACACAATTTCATTCCAAGGAGCCACCATGTTGTCCATGATCGACCTAGCCTAGCCACCATTTCTTCTCAAACTAGAAAGCAAGTTAGAAGCTACGAATCTAATCTAAATTTGAGAATCGATAGTTTACGTCAAGGGATTGCTTTTCAGTTTCAGAAAACATATCCCAGAAAACAAGACTTTCTTTTGTTTGTAAGTCCTGTTATTATTTAGATGTGAACAATTAAAAGTTATGATTTGTAATAAAGAGAAAACTAGAGTTGTGCCTAAGTTGTAAGATAATGGTGATGTTGATTCATGTCTATTCTTGTAACGATTCTATCGTATATGCCTATGAGACTATTGTGATTTATTGGACTTATTATGATGTATGTTAAACCAATCGTGTATTATGTAAATTTGGTGACTCTTTCATGTTATGTTACATGTAAGTTTGTGGCTAAGCCATATATTTGTTTAGATCTACATTCTCATATGTTAGATCTATGATTATTGGATCCAAATACAAGTTCACATCTACATGTCTAATTGGATATGTGTAATTCTATGTAAGTCCCCGTTTATATGTTAAGATTCATATTAATTGGATCCAAATTGCAAGTTTACATTTACATGCCTAGTTGGATTTGCGTAATTTCATATGCTTAAGTGTAACACCCCGAATTTTCTATTAACACTAAAGTTGCTAAAATATTAATAAGTGTGTAAGAGAGGGGATGTATCTAATATGAATATAAAAATATTAATAAGTGTGTAAGAGAGGGGATGTATCTAATATGAATATAAAAATATTAATAAGTGTGTAAGTGAGGGGATGTATCTAATATGAATATAAAAATATTAATAAATGTGTGAGAGAGGGGATGTATCTAATATGTATATAAAAACAATAATAAGTAAAGGGGGATGTATCTAATATGTACATTGTAGAAAATATATATATATATATTTATGACATGAATAGAAGTTTATTAATATGATGAGTGTTTGCTGAGTCACTTCTGACTCATTGCTGAGTCAACAAGATAAACCCCATCTTGTCTGAACGGCTGCGGTTATTTCTAGGTTAAATCTAATGGCCTAAATGAATTCTAAAATCTATAAATAAGTGGGTAGACCCTAGACCTAAATCACTTGTAAAATTAGAGAAGCTACCGTCATGCTGCTGCCATGGAGTTCAGCATAGCCGTCACAAACTAAGAAGAAGAAGCCTAATCATCTACAACTAAATCTACACAAATCAAATCAAAAGATCTCTCTTTCTCTAATTCTTTTCTTTTGTTGGTGAGTATGATGATTCTCACAAGACTATTACAAACTAATTTGACTCAGTTATGAATGGATCACAAGAAAGTGATGTGATTTGTAATTGTAAATTCTATATATTGTGGATCTCTTATTATGTTATTATGTTGTCGTATGATGTAAATTATATATGCTATGTCATGCTATGTTGTAAATTCTCTTATGCTATGTCGTGCTATGTTGAGAATCATGTCAAGCTATGTTATACTATCATACTATGCCATGTTATAAATCATGCTATATTATGTTGAAAAATCATGATGTTGTTGGATCATGCTTAAAGTTATGTTTTTTTTTCTTAATTTAAATGGATCTTGTTTATGGGAATTTGCCTATTAGGTTAGGTGTACCCATAAACTTGAAACTATAATTAAATAAAACTTGATTATGGGAATTTGCCTATTGAGTTAGGTGTACCCATATAAAACCATGTTGTTAAAAAATTAGATGATGTTGATTCACACATGTTCATATGTAAGTTTATGAAAATTGATTGAGATTATATTAGGTGAATTTTGAACAAGTTGACACCTTTAGGTCCATGACATGTATAATCTATGCAAGTTTCACCCCTTATTATGATTCATTTGGTCACATATACATGTTGTTATTATGATAATCTCTTTTATGCTATGAGTTAGGCTATTCGAGTCTAACATATATTTTGCGAATAAACGTTCAAACGTGGGGTAGGGGTAATATTAGGAATTAATAAATTGGGTGCAATTTTGTAAGATTTTGCATACCATGAATGGATGTCCATAATTGAGTCAATTATGGACATTGTTAAAAATTGGAAGTAATTAATAATTCAAGTAGGGAATTATTAAAATTGGGGGAAAGTGGATTATTATTAATAATCAATGCTTAGGACACGAGGTTGGACCCGTTTGTGATGTAAACCTGCCCGGACCCGCCCGGCAAATCCAGTAGTCACAAATGTCGGCCCAATGTGAGAGGTCCTAGGCCCAAACTAAAGCATAACAGTTGTAAAGACACGAGGTTAGACTCTTTTATGGTGTAAGACTGCCCGGACCCGCCCGGCAAATCCAGCTGCCATAAATGCCAGTCTAATGTGAGAGGTCTTTATGAGGTTATGGCCTTAATGAACTAAGAAATACTTAACCAGATAATCATGTAAGGTGGGACATGGGGGTTAAGTAGGTGCCTTGGGTGGCATGAGGAATCTGGTGGTTGCCTTTAGAGGCATTTGAAATACGATTAGACTTAACCAAACACACATGTAAATGAATATGACTAAGTGGGTTAAGTGGGATGGACTAATGGGGACAAGCTTAGGTGGAATGCTTGTGGTAAATAGTGGGGGCCCATTTCAACCAGTATCCCAAAACGTATCTTTGTGGGCTCGACCCAAGTCGAGGACGGGACACGCATACTGGGTTTGACTATAAGAGGCCAAAACAGGGAGCGGTGACAACGCAAGTCCAACGGGTTTCATATGCGTGTGTGGACCCGGGCTGGTAGGTAAGACGTTGTTGCATCGTGTAGGTATAAGCCGTGCATGTCCGTTGTATCAGGTTGCCACTTTAGGGGAGTGATACACCCCACTGTGGGGCCAGCACGGGTATCTACGAGTTAGGGAGCCGATCGAATAATGGGAAGTAGGGTACACCTAGTGGAGATAGGGGCAGGCGGCACCTATGTAGTCAGCTAGGGGTACGTAAAGCCATTGGGAAAGTTTCTAAGTGAAGCTAAGTGGGATGAATCTTTAAGGTGACTGGTGTGGTGCAGTATAGTGTTTATCCTTTAGTATTTAGGAGCGCCTATAACGTTGCCTTTAGCGATTGTCTATGTACTTAATCTGCTCTTCATAGACATTTTCTTGTTTTCCAGCTTATGCCTTAGTCCAGTTATTTTGGTAATAGTATTGTAGAATTATCATATTCACCAGACTTTATGTCTGACCCCCTCTTTTCCATCCTTTTTCTCCCTTCAGGTCCGCAGGTTGGGCCAAGTTCTAGTGGAGTCTAGTTGGATCGCTTATCTTCTGGAAAGCTTGGACTACTGAAGTAAAGTCCAGCTTGTTATCTTTCTTTTTAATGGCTATTCATGTAATGGGATTATGTACTTGTTTTATCAAGATAGATATTGTACTTGACATTGAATATGGTGTTATGATGTAATCAAACATGTTTTGACTTCTGCTACAATGAAATAAAGTTTTTGAATTTCCAAGTACTATTTTATATCTGTCTTGTTGTAATTTTACTGTTCTATATTCACTTAAAACCTCCATGGAAGTTAATGCATTCCCTTTGTGAGTGACATTAATGGACGTGGGGTGTTACACGTGGTATCAGAGCATAAGGTTACCAGAACAGATAAAAAAAAAAATTTGAAAAATATTTTTTTTTCTAAAGTATTTTTGGAAGAAGTGCTTTCAAAAAAAAAACATGTTATTTAAAGAGAGTTTTTATGAAAAACATAATCCCAAATAGCCACATCCTTATCTTTATCTTTCGAATTCTCCATTTTGAATCTTTCCTTTTTCGTTTCAGCATGGCTGAAGATCTTAATCTCCCAGAAGGTGTGACGATTCCAGGGTGGTTTAGGAGATACTTGGAGGCTAGGGCCACCACTGCAGGCCCAGTGGATACTCCTCCACCCCTAGTTGCACCCATTCCTCCTCCTCCTCGTGTTGACACTTTTGCAAAGACGTGCAAGGAATTCAAGGCTATGGGAGGAAAAACTTTTCAAGGGACTGAGACGTTTGTGGAGGCCAGAGATTGGCTTAAGGAGACTGAGGAATTGTTGGATATCTTTGAAGTGGAAGATGGGAGGAAAGTCCGTTTAGCTGCTTGGTTAATGAAGGGAGAGGCCTCGTTTTGGTGGGAGGTCACTAACGGGGAACGTCCAGTTGATTCATGGGCGGATTTCAGACGAAGGTTTGAGGCAAAGTTTCTTTCATGGGCAGAGGAGAACTTAAATATGGAAAAATTCCTGGCACTAAAGTAAGGGAGCTCATCAGTAAAGGAATATGTCAATAAATTTAATCAGTTAGCAAGGTTTGGCTTGGAGTTGGTGAACACGCCTGAGAAGAAAGCTTTGAGGTTCGTTAGAGGCTTGAATGAACCATTGCAAGGGTTGGCTATGACCCACATCCCTATGGGAGCCACCTTTGAAAAGCTAGTAGAAATGGCACTTATGCATGAGGATAAGGCAGTTGAAAAGAAAGGGGATCAGAAGAAACCCCAACAGCAAAATAAGAAGGGTGGTAAAAACAATAATGGCAAAGAGAAGAAGAAATGCTTCAATTGTGGGACGCCTGGCCATCTCAGCAAAGATTGTAGAAAGAAAAAGAAGACTGGTTGTTTTCATTGTGGAGATGCGGGACATTTAGTGAAGGACTGTCCAAAGAAGGGGCAGAGGGCAGGGTCTACCTCGGGAGGACAGGTGCAGGCTCTTATGGCACCAGGGCAGGCAAGGGGGCAAGTTCAGGCTATTGCGGCCCCACCGCTGCAAGAAAGAGGTAGAACAATTTCTGTTGAAAGCTTAGTTTTTCTGTTTGATCATCCTGTCCGTACCTTATTCGATTCTGGCGCATCTCATTCGTTTATCTCTGCATCATTAGTTGAATCACTGCACTTGAACACCAGTTTAGTAGAGGATCCCTTGGTCGTTTCAAATCCAATTGGGGGTTCGGCTCATTTGACCATGATATGTTTGGATTTGAAAATCTCTATACTTAGCGTTGAATTTAGATGTGATGCTTATGTATTGGGCTTCACGGGCTATGGGCTAATTTTAGGAATGGATTGGTTGTCTAGAAATAGGGCCATTCTTGATTGTGAAAGGAGAGTAGTTAGGCTTGTGACTCGCCTTGGTAATGCTCTCGACATCTTTTGTAATCCCATAAATTCCGTTATGCTAAGTTATCTTGAATCGCTTGACGCATCTGTAGAGAACCTGCGATCGGTAGAAGTGGTCCGGGAATATCCGGATGTGTTTGAGGAGGTGAAGGGCTTACCTCCAAAGCGGGAGATAGACTTTCGAATTTATCTTGTGGATAATGCTAAACCCGTATCTTTGCCAGTGCGCCACATGGCTCCTCGTGAAAGGAGGGAACTCAATAAGCAAGTAAAGGAGTTGCTTGAGAAGGGGTTCATAAGACGTAGTATATCGGAGTGGGGTGCTCCAGTAGTTTTTGCCACAAAGGCGGATGGGTCTCTTAGACTTTGTATGGACTATAGAGAACTAAACAAGCTTACTAAAAAGAACCGACACCCACTGCCGAGGATTGACGATCTCTTTGATCAGTTAGTTGGCGCCTCAGTGTTTTCGCAGTTGGACTTAGCCACTGGCTTTCATCAACTGAGAGTGGCTGAGGATAGTATAGATAAGACTGCTTTTAGGACTCCTGACGGATTCTATGAATGGCTAGTGATGCCCTTTGGTTTGACAAACGCCCCTGCATATTTTGTTGATTTGATGAGTAGGGTGTTTAGGGAATACCTTAACAAATTCGTGGTAGTCTTTGTGGATGACATCTTAGTCTTTTCTAAGAATAAAGAAGAGCACTCCCTACATCTTAGGGAAGTGTTGGAAACCCTTCGAGCGCATAACCTTAAGGCAAAATTTTCTAAGTGTCGCTTCTGGAGGGAGGAAGTACGGTTCTTAGGGCACGTGGTTTCCAAAGAAGGGATAGCAGTGGATCCCGCAAAGGTGGTGGCCATCCAAGATTGGAAGGTCCCTAAAAATGTAACTGAAGTAAGAAGTTTCTTGGGGTTGGCTGGCTATTATAGAAAGTTTATCAAAGACTTCGCAAAAATATCAGCTCCATTAACACGGTTAACGAAGAAGAACCTGGTTTTTACGTGGGACAAAGATTGCGATGATGCGTTCCAACGTTTAAAGAGAGCCTTAACTTCAGCCCCAGTCTTAGTGCTGCCAGACGGGAATAAACCGTTTACCATCTATACTGATGCTTGTGGGACGGGACTTGGCGCGGTCCTCATGCAAGAGGGAAGAGTAATAGCCTATGGTGGAAGGCAGTTGAGGGTTCATGAAAAGAATTACCCCACGCATGACTTAGAGCTAGCTGCAATTGTTTTCGCGCTTAAGTCTTGGCGTCACTATCTTCTTGGTGAGAAATTCGAACTGTTCACTGACCACAAATCATTAAAATACTTATTCTCTCAGAAGGATTTGAATTTAAGGCAGCAACGGTGGATGGAATTCTTAGCCTCCTACGATTTTGAAATAGCATATACCCCGGGCAAGGGTAACGTGGTGGCAGACGCCTTAAGTAGGAAAAGGTTGTCCTTGAGTCCGTTGTTTGTTGAACGACAAAGCTTAGAATTCATCTCTATGTTTGACTTTAGACCCTCCGTTGACTTAGTACCCGGTCTGTTAGCATCCTTGGAGGTTAGACCTACACTTCTAGGATGGGTTGGTGAGGCACAGCGAGACGACCCACAGTTGGTTGAGATAGTAGAAAAGCTCAAAGGGGGGGAGTCGTCAAGCCATCTTCGTAGGTATACCCTAGACGATAAGGGTTGGTTACGAAGGGATAATAGACTTTGTGTACCACAAGACGAAGACTTAAGGAAGGCCATTCTTGATGATGCTCATCGCTCAAAAATGACCATTCATCCCGGCGGGGATAAGATGTACAAAGATATGAAGCAGGTTTTCTTTTGGGCCGGTATGAAAAAGGATGTGGCCGAGTACGTCGCTAGATGCTTGGTGTGCCAACGAGTTAAAGCAGAACAAAAGAAACCCGGTGGGTTGCTTCACCCATTAGAAGTTCCACTATGGAAATGGGAAAGCATCTCAATGGATTTTGTGGATGGATTACCAAGATCAAGGAAGGGTAACACGGGGATTTGGGTTATAGTAGATAGACTTACTAAAAGCGCCCATTTTATTCCCGTGAAAAGTAAGAGGACTGCTCCGTGGTTGGCTTCTGTATACATTAAGGAGATAGTTCGTTTGCACGGTATTCCTTCTAGTATAGTAAGCGACCGTGACCCCATCTTTACTAGCGAATTTTGGAAGAGTTTACAAGAGGCGGTAGGGACTCAGCTATGTTTGAGCACCGCATATCATCCTCAGACAGACGGCCAGACCGAGAGGGTGAATCGCATTCTAGAGGATCTTTTAAGGCTTTGTATCCTAGACTTTGGGGGTACATGGGAAGAGCACCTTCCGTTAGTAGAATTCGCATATAATAATAGCTTTCGGTCTAGTATTGGCATGGCACCTTTCGAAGCTCTTTATGGAAGGCCTTGCCGTTCGCCTACATGTTGGTGGGAATCTACCGATAAAATCCTACTTGGGCCCGATATGGTTAGGGAAACCTCGGAGAAGATTGAGTTGATTCGAAGGAGGATGAAAGCAGCACAAGATAGGCAGAAATCGTATGCTGATAAGAGGAGGACAGATCTTGAGTTTGACATTGGGGACATGGTTTTTATCAAAGTATCTCCGTTACAGAATGTTGTTCGCTTTGGGTCCGTGGGGAAATTAGCACCAAGGTTTGTAGGGCCGTTTCCTGTAAAAAACAGGATTGGGAAGATGGCATATAGGGTGGAGTTGCCTGAGAAACTTAGTGGAGTACACGACGTATTCCATGTATCACATTTGAGGAAGTGTTTGCACAAGACCGCGGAGGTGGTAGAGCCGAGCTTGCTTAAAGAGGTGGAAATAGAGCGTGATGCAACAATTAGACGAGCTCCTACATGCATTCTTGGGTCGGAGATCAAAAAGTTGAGGAATCGAGAGGTCAGACTGGTTAAAGTGCAATGGGGAGATGATGAGAGCAACGCAACTTGGGAGACAGAAGAGAAGATGCGTTCGTTGTACCCTTTTCTTTTTGAGGGTATGTCTTTTAATTTCTCCTTTATCGCTTAACTTATCTTATCTTATCTTTAGTATGTCCTCTCATTAGTATCTTTGACCTTTAGTTAGGATAATCCTATGGTTGAAACATGTGTTTGAGACATGTTATGTATGATGGATGCAAAATGGATGCAAGTGTTTGCTAGTGGTTGCTCGTGGATGCATATATACACACACTTTAGGCACTAGATCGGCTCAGTCACTTCATATTGCATATTGCATATATATGGATGTATTTAGTATAATGGATGTATAATGGTTGTACCATCATATGGATGCTGCATTCGGTTGAATGGGTGTGCATGCATATAGAAGTAGTATGTAAGCAATTAGGATCTTTTGCATACATAATGGATTCATGACACTTACAAAATTTGCATTAAGGAGGTCAACTGAATCAGTAGACCGCCTGATTTCGCATTAGGTAAGTACATGTACACACACTTGCATATGATCATAAAGCATTAGAAGTCTTTTAAGGACAATGGATGCCTGTGTATGATGGATGAGTAGATGGACGTTTGGATGGTAGGATATACATTCTTCCAGACTTGAAGATTTCGGGGACGAAATCCTAAAAGGAGGGGAGAATGTAACACCCCGAATTTTCTATTAACACTAAAGTTGCTAAAATATTAATAAGTGTGTAAGAGAGGGGATGTATCTAATATGAATATAAAAATATTAATAAGTGTGTAAGAGAGGGGATGTATCTAATATGAATATAAAAATATTAATAAGTGTGTAAGAGAGGGGATGTATTTAATATGAATATAAAAATATTAATAAATGTGTGAGAGAGGGGATGTATCTAATATGTGTATAAAAACAATAATAAGTAAAGGGGGATGTATCTAATATGTACATTGTAGAAAATATATATATATATATTTATGACATGAATAGAAGTTTATTAATATGCTGAGTGTTTGCTGAGTCACTTCTGACTCATTGCTGAGTCAACAAGATAAACCCCATCTTGTCTGAACGGCTGCGGTTATTTCTAGGTTAAATCTAATGGCCTAAATGAATTCTAAAATCTATAAATAAGTGGGTAGACCCTAGACCTAAATCACTTGTAAAATTAGAGAAGCTACCGTCATGCTGCTGCCATGGAGTTCAGCATAGCCGTCACAAACTAAGAAGAGGAAGCCTAATCATCTACTACTAAATCTACACAAATCAAATCAAAAGATCTCTCTTTCTCTAATTCTTTTCTTTTGTTGGTGAGTATGATGATTCTCACAAGACTATTACAAACTAATTTGACTCAGTTATGAATGGATCACAAGAAAGTGATGTGATTTGTAATTGTAAATTCTATATATTGTGGATCTCTTATTATGTTATTATGTTGTCGTATGATGTAAATTATATATGCTATGTCATGCTATGTTGTAAATTCTCTTATGCTATGTCGTGCTATGTTGAGAATCATGTCAAGCTATGTTATACTATCATACTATGCCATGTTATAAATCATGCTATATTATGTTGAAAAATCATGATGTTGTTGGATCATGCTTAAAGTTATGTTTTTTTTTTCTTAATTTAAATGGATCTTGTTTATGGGAATTTGCCTATTAGGTTAGGTGTACCCATAAACTTGAAACTATAATTAAATAAAACTTGATTATGGGAATTTGCCTATTGAGTTAGGTGTAGCCATATAAAACCATGTTGTTAAAAAATTAGATGATGTTGATTCACACATGTTCATATGTAAGTTTATGAAAATTGATTGAGATTATATTAGGTGAATTTTGAACAAGTTGACACCTTTAGGTCCATGACATGTATAATCTATGCAAGTTGGACATATGCAAGTTTCACCCCTTATTATGATTCATTTGGTCACATATACATGTTGTTATTATGATAATCTCTTTTATGCTATGAGTTAGGCTATTCGAGTCTAACATATATTTTGCGAATAAACGTTCAAACGTGGGGTAGGGGTAATATTAGGAATTAATAAATTGGGTGCAATTTTGTAAGATTTTGCATACCATGAATGGATGTCCATAATTGAGTCAATTATGGACATTGTTAAAAATTGGAAGTAATTAATAATTCAAGTAGGGAATTATTAAAATTGGGGGAAAGTGGATTATTATTAATAATCAATGCTTAGGACACGAGGTTGGACCCGTTTGTGATGTAAACCTGCCCGGACCCGCCCGGCAAATCTAGTAGTCACAAATGTCGGCCCAATGTGAGAGGTCCTAGGCCCAAACTAAAGCATAACAGTTGTAAAGACACGAGGTTAGACTCTTTTATGGTGTAAGACTGCCCGGACCCGCCCGGCAAATCCAGCTGCCATAAATGCCAGTCTAATGTGAGAGGTCTTTATGAGGTTATGGCCTTAATGAACTAAGAAATACTTAACCAGATAATCATGTAAGGTGGGACATGGGGGTTAAGTAGGTGCCTTGGGTGGCATGAGGAATCTGGTGGTTGCCTTTAGAGGCATTTGAAATACGATTAGACTTAACCAAACACACATGTAAATGAACATGACTAAGTGGGTTAAGTGGGATGGACTAATGGGGACAAGCTTAGGTGGAATGCTTGTGGTAAATAGTGGGGGCCCATTTCAACCAGTATCCCAAAACGTATCTTTGTGGGATCGACCCAAGTCGAGGACGGGACACGCATACTGGGTTTGACTATAAGAGGCCAAAACAGGGAGCGGTGGCAACGCAAGTCCAACGGGTTTCATATGCGTGTGTGGACCCGGGCTGGTAGGTAAGACGTTGTTGCATCGTGTAGGTATAAGCCGTGCATGTCCGTTTTATCAGTTTGCCACTTTAGGGGAGTGATACACCCCACTGTGGGGCCATCACGGGTATCTACGAGTTAGGGAGCCGATCGAATAATGGGAAGTAGGGTACACCTAGTGGAGATAGGGGCAGGCGGCACCTATGTAGTCAGCTAGGGGTACGTAAAGCCATTGGGAAAGTTTCTAAGTGAAGCTAAGTGGGATGAATCTTTAAGGTGACTGGTGTGGTGCAGTATAGTGTTTATCCTTTAGTATTTAGGAGCGCCTATAACGTTGCCTTTAGCGATTGTCTATGTACTTAATCTGCTCTTCATAGACATTTTCTTGTTTTCCAGCTTATGCCTTAGTCCAGTTATTTTGGTAATAGTATTGTAGAATTATCATATTCACCAGACTTTATGTCTGACCCCCTCTTTTCCATCCTTTTTCTCCCTTCAGGTCCGCAGGTTGGGCCAAGTTCTAGTGGAGTCTAGTTGGATCGCTTATCTTCTGGAAAGCTTGGACTACTGAAGTAAAGTCCAGCTTGTTATCTTTCTTTTTAATGGCTATTCATGTAATGGGATTATGTACTTGTTTTATCAAGATAGATATTGTACTTGACATTGAATATGGTGTTATGATGTAATCAAACATGTTTTGACTTCTGCTACAATGAAATAAAGTTTTTGAATTTCCAAGTACTATTTTATATCTGTCTTGTTGTAATTTTACTGTTCTATATTCACTTAAAACCTCCATGGAAGTTAATGCATTCCCTTTGTGAGTGACATTAATGGACGTGGGGTGTTACATTAAGGTTCATATTAATTGGATCCAAATTGCAAGTTTACATTTACATGTCTAGTTGATTTTGTGTAATTTCATATGCTTAAGATTCATGTTAATTGGATCCAAAAATGCAAGTTCATTGTTTTATGCCAAACTTATATGACACATGTTTAGTTAGATCCTTATTGTTTTATGTTGTAGGAATGGTACATGCTCCTTTCTTTCCCCTTTTGTGTATAAGTTAGGCTAAGTTGCGAGCCTAACATTCTACGTGAATTTTGCGAACGTATAACGGGGGGTAACGTTGGGAAAAACCTTAAATTTCAAATTATTGGCATAGTTTGGCCCATAATCATATAAATGATTAGTGGCATAAATTGGTATAATTTATATACCTAAAAATTATGAACATGATCTAGTGGGTAAATGGGGCATGACTTGAATGGCAATAATTGTGGATAATTTACATATATATATATAAAGAGTAAATATGTAAATTAAGTAAAAGACGAATATGCCCAACCCAAGGTTAGATTGAGTTACGGTGTAAGACTGCCCGGAACCGCCCGGCACATCCAACAACATAACAATATAGATTTAATGTGAGAGGTTAGCGCATCAAGCCCAAAAAGAACCCGAGATTAGATTGAGTTGCGGTGTAAGACTGCCTGGAACTGACCGGCACATCCAGCGACCATAACAATACATATCTAATGTAAGTGGGTAGTGCTTTAATGAATAAATTAAAGCTAAGACAGGAATGGTAGGGTTAAGTTAAATAAGGCAACACTTAACCAATACAACATGTTAACTAAACTGATGGGTGGGGTTAGGTTAATTTGAGAACACTTAACCATTTTAACATGTTGATTAGGAAACCCTAGTAACAGGGACCCATTTCAGCAGTAACCCACATATATGTATCATGGTACCCTGAACTAGGCAGGGTGGGGCACGATTATTGGGCTGATTATAAGCGGTCAAAACAACGGTGGGTGGTGCGTCAGTGTAAGTTCCGACGGAGTGTGGGCATGCACGTACTCCGGAGTGGAAAAAGCAGGCACTAGGCATCAGTAGTTATACACTGTGCATCTTGAATTGTGTCGGATTGCCACCATAGGATTTGATACACCCCATGGTGGGATCAGCACAGGTGTCTACAATTAAGCGGGGCCTAATGACACAAGCGGTAAACGTATACGAATAGGAGCCGATTGAAAAAGGGGATCATTTATCTTGAACACATAGTGCTAGTTGAAACACTTGTAAGTGGATGCAGAGAAATAGAAATGAATGTGATAGCATTTTCAGTTTTATTATCTTGTTTCTAGGGTACTGTCCTAGGTTCAGTTTATTCATGTCTTAATCCTTTTTCTCATTTATATGCTAAATAATCACTGGACTTACCAGACTCATGTCTGACCCATTTTCTTTCGTCTTCTTTTCTTCTGTCCCCCCCCCCCCCCCCCCCCAGGTCCGCAGGGAGGGAATACTTCAGTTTAGTTCGGACCATTTCCAGGTTGAAGAGATTAGATGTATTGCTTGGATTCTCTTTCCTTGGGCTATGGCTTTGGACACTCTCTTATTGGGGATTTATGATGCCTTACTGTTATTTTAATGCTTCTTTATGTTTTAATTCAAGACAGAGATTTTGTTGTAATAATTTGGAAGTTGGTTTGAGACAGTTGTTGTAATTACTGAACCACATAGTTATGAAATAAATTTAGTTTTTCCGCTGTTTATATGTCTATCTTGTAAATTATCTGTATCTTTTACCTATAATGCTCCACCGAAATTAAGGCATTCCCTTTGTGAGTGACCTTAACGAAGGTGGGGTGTTTCACATTTACTAAAGGACTTGCAAGGAACTTAGTGATAAAAACATCACAGGGAATGGGTTTAAATCCTATACAATACAATCGCCAATGAAGGAAATTCAACTCAATATATCAAAGAAATTTGTTAACTTGAGTTCAAAGAGCAAAAGCACTTCATATGTTTTTGGTTGGAAGCACTATAATATTTTGTCTGAAAAACTAAATATTATCATGCATTCCAAAGAAAAGTGTTGTGTACTTATAATGACTAAGAGAGGATGTTATGCTTAGAACTTAATAGGTTTTTAACAGATATACTGTTGAGGTTTGTGTTATTAGGCACTTCTGATGAACCTACCTATTTGAATGCAACGAAGGTGATGACGCCTTCTGCGAGATTTTGGCTTGATCTCTAAGGGCATTTCATGAAAGAAGATACTGACCCAAGGCCAATCCACGGGTCGAGCATACATACTATCTGGATAAAATGAAAAAGAGTGTGTGATACTCACATCCCGTAGATTTCATAGGATCGATGGTTCAATGCTTAGTTAACCACTCAATCCTGATATACTTTGATGGGTTTTCACTAAGTATAGATTCAAGTTTGTAAGACATCTATACTTATGCACAAATTTCCTTGCATATAAATGACAAGAGGAATTTATTTAAAATTTGTTGGAGGATTGTTGGAGAAAATTTGAAATAAAGGAAAGCACAAAAGGGGAAAAAATATTTAGTCCCACATCATGAAATGTGCTTTGGTTTGCAACTATATATGTAAATGCATTACATATGATATCAAAAGAAAGAAGAAAAGAAAGAGATGTAACAAGAGCATGACCATGGCATGATGAACATTAATATTTAAGGTCAAAAGATGGGCCTTGGTGCTCTTGGGGTTTCGTGATCAATTGGGCCTCATAATGCTAATGGGCTTGTGCAGATCCGTTAAGTTTTTGCGCGCGTAGAATTCATATTCGTAACACTACAGAGCCGTTGCAAACGAATGGACACGCCTATTCATTTCAAATTGCAATGCTTCTGAACTGTTGCAAATCAATGGGTGCAACGATTTGAATTCAAACAACCATAACCATTGGAAAAAGCTTGCATCTCTTCAATTCCTACAAATAGGCTTCCCCGGATTCAGCTTTCTACAACTCGAAATTCTATATTCTCCTTCCTCTGTTTTTCTGCCATCAAAATATCTCGAGACTCTGCCAAATTCTTGAGTAAATTAAACGAGTTATAGTTCTATAGGCTAGAAGTCCATCATCTTGTCACTGCAGCGATCAATTTCAAAATAGTGAATTGCCATGTCTGTGCAAACACGCCGATTAAAGATATTCGATATATGCTCTGTTGTATCTTTGAACATATTTGCCACTACTCGGGCATAGAAATAAGCGGGTAAATACTGTTTTAGGATTGCGATCACCACATCGTGCCTCGGAGATTTGTGTTTTTGAAAGATTAGAAGATGCAGCGATGAATTCGGAAACCAACAATCTAAAACATTATTACTGCAATAGCTCCTAACAGTCTCAAAGAGTTTGCCGCTGATTTCACAAAATAGAGCGCTTTGATGGTGTCAATTTCCTACGCTGGTAGAAGAAGATGTATTTCTTATTGGTGGGTATGAAAGTTGTTTATGTTTTGACTACGCCAAAACCAGCGGAGACAAAAGATGAAACCTATGTGATGCTAAATTAAAAACACTTAGTTCTTATAGGGGTCGTAAATATCAATTTCCTGAATAATGTGAATCAGTATGAATTATACATGAGACCTCTATTGCTTAAAATGGAGTGGCTGAAAGGAAACTCTTACCGGAATGGTAAATGCAATGTTGTGTAATTCCGGACTTAACACTAGTTTTAGGGGAGAAGCTTTACTTACCGCGTGTTATATTCTAAATAGAATACCTCATAAGAAAAGTAAAGTTACTCCTTATGAACTTTGGAAGAAACAGAAACCAAAACTTGATTATTATCGAGTTTGGGGTTGTAGAGCGATTGTTCAATTACCTGAACCAAAAATCAGGAAATTAGGACAAAAAGCTATAGAGTGCATATTCTTAGGATATGCTCCACATAACAAAGGATATTGGTTTCTAATAATAGAACCGAATAACTCTTTTGATGTAAATACAGTAATAGAATCAAGGGACATGGTGTTTTATGAGAATAGATTTACATCTATTGAGAATAAATTGATTCATGAAACTTTGGAGGTAAATGCACCTATTGGTGAAATGGTGGAGGTTAATGAAGCAACTATTGAACCTATAGAAAACTCTGATGAAAATATTAATGAAAATGGTGATTCTCTTAGGAGAAGCAAATGTAGAAGGATAGAGAAATCCTTTGGACTGTATTTCGTCATATATTTGGTTGAAGGATCTAGAAATAACGTAGGGCATCAGTTAATGATATCTAAAAATATAGAATCTGACCCTTTAACATATGCTGAGGCAATGAATTCTCAAGATTCATCGTTTTGGCAAGAAGCCATATGTAATGACCCGAACTTCCCCAGTCTCCGAAGAGAAGAGAAAGAACGGATTGCTTTAGGACAAGACAGATCAGAACACAAACAGAAGAACATTTCATTGCTTATTACAACAATTTACATCAGAGTACAAGAATATACGGATATAGAGCTTTCCGAATATCATTCCAGTTGTAAACAAGATCCTATGAATATAAATCAGCAAAACCAAAACTACTAGCTACCCGTGTGGAAAATAAGGGCACCCAGAGTTTAGGTTAAAACAATAAACTCCAGGTCAGTCATGTGACTGGTGTGAGAACTAAAACAGTTATTTAAAACTTTACTTTAAAGATAAGGTAAATCAAGTGACCACGCCGTATAAAACGGAACAGGTTTCCTCCCAAGAATACCAGTGCATAAAACAAATAGCGCAATTCTTTTTAGAAAAATGAAGCTATTATAAGACTCAGGTCCCATCACACATTGAAACGCAAGCTGGAGGATAGAGTTTTACCTTATAATAGCCAAACATGCTTGGTACGTTTAAAACCAATAATTTTAATACTATTATAGTGTAAAGTGTATGAAAACAACTTCAAATATAAATGTATCAATCATAGACAACATAGTATCCCATGCTACTATGTCGCCAATACTAGGCTCTACAATCAAAACCAAATGTCACGTATTAGAAATTGGATTTCCGTCATGAGTCGAGGCCAGGGATGGCTCCTCACCGCTTCCAGACACTCTAGCGAATGTCTCAGGATTCAGACGCTAGCGAACCCTTGGATCTTCAGGGCCGGTCCACACATAGCGGATTGGTTATACCTAAACACATGTTTCCTGGTCCTATCGGACCTATCCACCGGTTCCGTAGAGACCGATATATCCGAGGCGCCTCGCATTCCAACAACCACACAGGTAAAAATAATATAAAAGTCAGGGCTTGTAAAACGCTGACACCACCCATAGCTAGAAAGAAACGTCGTGCACTCGCTGCAGTCATGATCCCGTTTTTGACTTATACCGAGGTGTGAGGCTCGCGAATTATAGATGTACACAAAGCTATGCCACACAGGCTGTGCTTTGGTCATCAACCACAAGACTCTGCTTTTCAATAGAAGCCTTGATCATTTGCATCTCAACATGCCACACAGGCAATTCACGCCATGCGACAGATGTCTATCGATATATAACCTCTGAGCTCGTACGTCTCAGAGAAGGGCGTTAAGCAAGAGAATAAATTCTCCACCGTCGAACAGATATATATTTAATAGAGATCAATCAACACAGAATAAAATTCAATGTCAGACACACAGTCCATTTACAAGTTCGTTCTGGGTCTGAACGAAACCGTAGGCACCTTGTTCCTCGTCCCATATTTCCAATACAGGAGAGAGGTCCTCGGATATCCGTCGACCTCCAAGTACGTATAGATGATCACCACTTATTACCTTGTCTTGGGTGTACTGCCCAATCAAGACATCAGTAATCGTCCAAACAATGTGATGACCTCTGGTCTTCAACCACCGTCTTCATCGTTAACTTATCGTCGAATCAGTTATTCAGAATGGGTATAAACCCAGCCTTTCCAAATAACCTGCGCATCAAATAAACAAGTGTTACACAAACACAACATACACCTCATTCAAATTCAGAATATTCTTTTATTCAAGTATTCACATCATTAGGGAATAGGTTCCCATTAATTTTATCAAAGATAAATTCTTTTAAATTTATTCTTAAATCTTCCTTTGAATATCAAACCATATTATGGTTTTCCAAACTAGTCGGGATTAGCGAACCACAACGAAGTAATTATTTATTTTATTTCCCAACCTATTCATCCCATGAAGCAAAATTGGTAATACTCCATATCTAACACCAAGATGTTATCGGTAAATATTAATTACCATTTCACGTTCAAATCTAATTTAAGATTTAACTATCGCTTGGAGCAAAACTGGTGATACTCCATTCCCGATCATTTCCCAAATTTGATAATTTAAATTATCAATTCCTGTATCAATTTAATTAAAGATTCATTAAAACTCCACTTGGTTTTAATCTTCCCAAAATAAATATTAATGATTATTCAACTTCTAGGAATATAATTCATGTCTTTTAACTGGGTTAAAAAACCAATGTCATTTAAAATACAATTCACGATAAACCCAAAATCACATTCCATCAGTCTCTAACCGTAAATTAGTAAGAAAACAATTCCCTAAGTATTAACCCCGAAGGCCGAAACCAACATCAGATCAATACCCAGGAAACCATTCAACTTAGCTAATCTCCGGTTAGTTTCTAATTTTCTTAACTCCATTGGGTATAAGAACAGTATTATTAAAGATACCATTCATGACAAAACCAAAATCTCATTCCATTGTTAATTCCGGTTAAAGAACAAGTGTTATTTAAAACACCGTTCACGATAAACCCAAAAATCAATTCCAATTAAATATTAATTAATTGGTATACTTCATTAAATCTAAATAAAAAGATTTAATCTTTTCTCAACTGGGTTTAAGAACAGTGTTAATGAAGACACCATTCACGACAAACCCAAAACCCCATTTGATATTAAATACAAGGCTCTGAATAGAAAATATATCGGCTTATATTCAATATCAAATTCTGAATCAACAAATATCGTATTGGAATAACGATATGTATATCTTCCAAATACCTCCACAACGTCCGTATAATCACGGAATCCAATATCGAGATATTATGAAGATAATTTCGATTCAAATCCATTCCAATTCATATATTGGAAATTCTGGTTATTTTTAAAACCATTTCAAATCCAATTTATTTATTTAAAAATAATTGGACTATAATTCTAGTTCATAACTAGTTCATTTCGATAACAATCTATTTTTATCTTTTCAAAACTGGAATTGTTCATCCCAATTCTTTCCAAATCATTTCTAATGATTTTACACTAATTATTGATATTTTTAATAATTTTATCAAGGCCCATACAGTCAATTTCCATAAATGGCCATCGAACTGCACTTACAGCGACCTTTTCCAAATTTGTTTTGGACATAATTCCAAATCCAACCGGTAGATTTCAAATCTCTAATATTCGTTGGAAAGCTCTTTTCGATATGAACCCAACGGTTCTGGTTTTAGGAGAATCCAACGGTCGGATCTCTCATAACGTCAATTCGAAGTCAATGGTCAAAATTTGCGAACTGCCGCGGCGCATTCTATTCAAGCCATTAAATATATATATAATACATATTATATATATTTCATCGATTTCCATTTAAAACGTATTTTATAGATCGTTTTAAATTCATTTTCGAAACGATTTCAACTTCATATTCAATTTTAAATCCAAATTGAATATTCCATATCATTAACATATAAATGATAATATTTTCAAAATATTATATTTCGAAATCATTTTCTTTTCGATATTCATTATAAAAATGAATAAAATTGATATAAATATCGTTCGCATCAAAATGACGCATATCTAATCAACACAACTTTAAATATTTTAATATTTCCGTGTCCATCCAAAATCAGACATCAAAATCAGATTTTGATCTTTTACTGAATATTATTTTGAAATACCGTTATTTTATTTTATTCAACACATGAATATTTATCTCATTCAACACATGAATATATTTTTTTATTCAACACATGAATATTTTATATGGTTTATATTCAATAAAAATGATATTTTATTGTTTAAATATTTTTAATCAACACATGAACATCTTATTTTATTCAACACATGAATATTTATTGTATTCAACACATGAATATTTTCTTCCTTTTTTGAATATTATTTTAAAATATTCTTTATTTTCCAAATTGAAATGAGGCCCAATACATTACCATATAATGTTATTTATATAGATTCCATACAACACACGTATATAATAACAATCATAAACAATCAGCCATCATCCAGAGTGCATTACACAACTGCATAAGCATTAAATACAAATAATTAACGCTTACACAAATTGTCAACCCATCGATAGACATACAACTAAACAATTGTGATTAGTGTACGTCAATTATCATCCCAATACCTATGTGAGGTTTCAATCAACAAACACATATTTTATTTGTGAAGTTGGGCGATGTGTAAAATTTATCGTCCCAATCAATACCAGTCAAATATGTGTACATAAACAAATCGTTTGATTTGTTTATGAATATTTATTTTATTCATATACACGTTAAAAATTATATTCTTAACTACAAAATATTTTATTTAACACATGAATATTTTATACAGTCCATTTCACATCACAAACAATTTTCACAACACAATCAAACAAACAAACAAGTCGTCCATGGTCTGTGGACGACGGGTGTCGTGTGCTGCTAAGCACTGTCTGCATCCTAGTATATATTTTAACTAGAAAATAAAATTTAAAGTGAGAAGTTCTCACCTTTGGGTTCCACTCTGCCATTTTTTATTTCTGTCGCTCAGATTCGCTGCTTTGATTACAACACAATCTGTTTCACACGATTTTTATATTAAAAATCATATTTCTACTTCGCTACTAAATAAATAAAAATCCTATTTTTATTTCGCTATTCCTATAATAAAAATCACATTTTTATTCTGCTACTGTATATGTAAAGATCCAATTTTTATTTTAAATCTCTTCATATAAAAATCGTATTTTCATTTCGCTACATCTATAAAGATATCATCTTTATATTCGTAAAAATCTAATCTTTGTTCGCTAATACCATGTATAAAAATCATATATTTATATAAATTAAAATCGTATCTTTTATAAAGTAAAAAAATCATGTCTTATCGTTTTCAAAAATCGAGTCTTTTTGTTTTAAAAAAAAATCTAAACTTTCTAATTTAAAAATCAGAACTTTAAAAAAACAAAGGTCATATTTTTAAAACAAACAAGGATCATATTTTTGAACTAAACAAAGATCATATTTTTAAAATAAACAAAGATCGTATTTTTCTAATAAACAAAGATCATATTTTTCTATATAAGAAAAAATATCTAATCTTTTCATTTTCAAAAATCGCTCCATTTCATTTTTAAAAATCGCCTCTTTTTCATTTTTAAAAATCAAACCTTCTATTTCATTTTTAATCTCATTTCTTATCTCTACGTCTATCTAAAACTGATTTTTAAATTATTAAATAAAAACAGAGAAGAGAAAAAACTTACAGTTTGAAATTGGGGGGGAGGGGCTGCTACCGCGCGTTCGAGGTGAATGGAGGTGGAAGTGGAGGTTAGCTCAGGCGAACTCCGGCGGTGGGAGGCAGGGCTGTGATGGCGGATGTGGTTGATTTGAGGGAGGGTTTGAAAGGGTTTGGATCAGACAAGAGGGTGGAAACGACGACGATTGGGGGGATGGAGGGGTGGACGACGGCGGAGGAGCGGTGGCACCAGGGGGGCGCGGCGGCATTGGAAGGGGGAGGGATCGATGGCGATATGGTTTTAACAAAAAGGGGGCGTGATTTCTGTGTTTGACTGTGGGGAGAGGGTTTGACCCATCCTAGGGTTTTACATAAATATAATTAATATTATTTTAATTTTCAAAAAGTAACATTCGAACCCCAAATCAAACCCAACGACTGTCGCCCATAGCTAATTATCCCCATTTTGAACACAATAGGATATGTCCCGCAAGCAGATTCGACTGTTTCGATCAGTTTCCAGTTAAATTAAAATATATATCAATATATATTCAATTTAATGTACATTTTAATGTACCGAGGCCACATACGGACCCCAAAAATTCCAGAAAAATAAATCTAGCTATGTTTTGATGATATGGTCTAAAATAACTAAATTCGTTGAATTTGGAGACCGTTTGAAAAACGGTCATTTTCCAGTCAATTAAATTCAAACTTAAAGTATCAAACACGTTTAAATCCACCACGCTCACATATTGATTCCAAAAATTATGAAAATTGGAATCTAGCAATAATTTGACATCCCGGATCCGAAAAAATGGTCTCGTCGAAAACGGAGGTCGTTTGCAAAATTGCTATTTTTAAGGGCTATATTTCCATAGGGACTATTTTGAATTTTCAACTGGGCATAACTTTTTATTTCCGCTATGAAATTTCAATTTTTCGGATTCCTTGGAAAGATATTTTCAGATAGATTCTAATATTTTTGGTTTCACTAAAATCTGAATTATTTTGAATCCTGTACATTCATTTGAAATTTGAAATCGAATTTTCAAACTACCGTGCCATTTTCAATTCCTTTTATAATTAAAATAAATATTTATATTCTAACTACGATCTAAATAAATTTATACGTTCTAATTCTATTTAGAATAAATTTCTAGTCATTATTATTTAAAATAAACCATTTTAAATATTCAAAATTCATTAAAATTGCCAAAATAAATTTTTTTAATTGGTTCTGATTTTCCAGGTTGTTTCAATCTCCCCCACTTAAAATCTTTTTATCTCAAAAAGGAACGGGGCTGAAAGTTGTTTTACTAATCAACTCAACTTTCAGTTTGGCTTTCATTCTTCAACTTTTCAGTTTGTAAGAATTTTCCAATTCTTCAAAAATTTGGCTAACACCCTAAATTTTCAAAAAAATTCGCCATAACCTCCTTTGTATGGGGAGCACCGGGAAATTCCCAAACCGCCACAAAGGCCCTCTCATCCCAAAAAGAAAAAGAAAAAGCCAAGCGGCAAGCCAAGCAGCTTGCCAATTGGCTCATAAAATCATCCAAACCCAATAAATTTGTAAACATGTACCTATTTGTCAGGCATACAATTTTATTCCTCTTCTCTAGCCTCCTTGCTGTGACCTGTTCAATGTATGTACATGTATATGCATGCAATCTCAAACAATTTTCAATTCAGTTCAAAATTTGATACAATTTGGCCTAAATTTACCATACATCTATATGTTGGTTTAAATGAATAATCACACAACACAATCATCAATCAATTAGTTGATAATCATTCCAAACACTTATCTTTAATATATTTATATATATATTCAAAAATCATATATTTTGATGCCAAATCACAACAGTAAGCCTATCTACTTTTGGTTCTCACACTAGTCAATGGAAATATATAAATATCCCACTTTCGAAACTCGAAAATAAATACTGGCGATGGTATACTTCATCATCGGGATCATGTCCGGCGACTAGATTGTGATTCTCTATCTATCCAGTATATTTGAGGCTTCGAATACACGTTTGCAAGGCGTATATGCAAAATCTTTATATATTGGATTGTCCAAATTCAATACAAATAAAATATTCAAATACATATAAGGTTTAAATTTTCAAAACAAAGTTTGTTTTCATTTTGATTTTAAAAATAACACTCTTTTGACTCGTTCTAGGATACTACTGATCCTATCTCTAACGAGTAATTCTCATTGGATATTGCTAATCCAATCTCTGATGAATTCCTTCGTTTGGTTCTAATGTTCCTTGTTCTCGAGCTCTGTAAACCAAAGCTCTGATACCATGCTATAACAACCCGAACTTTCCCAGTCTCCGAAGAGAAGAGAAAGAACGGACTGCTTTGAGGACAAGATAGATCAGAACACAAACAGAAGAACATTTGATTGCTTATTACAACAATTTACATTAGAGTACAAGAATATATAGAGTATGAACAAATATTATACGTTTGATAAATATTAGAGATTTACAAATTACAATGCAGTGGAAAAATAATACATAACACAACTGAAACAAATATACAGATACAGAGCTTTCCGAATATCATTCCAGCTGTAAATCAGGATCCAATGAATATAAATCTGCAAAACCAAAACTACTAGCTGCCCGTGTGGAAAATAAGGGCACCCAGAGTTTAGGTTAAAACAATAAACTCTAGGTCAGTCATGTGACTGGTGTGAGAACTAAAACAGTTATTTAAAACTTTACTTTAAAGATAAGGTAAATCAAGGGATCACGCCGTATAACACGGAACAGGTTTCCTCCCAAGAATAACAATGCATAAAACAAGCAGCGCAAAGCTTTTTGGAAAAATGAAGCGATTATAAGACTCAGGTCCCATCACAAAATGCAACGCAATCCGGAGGATAGAGTTTTACCTTACAATAGCCAAACATGTTTGGTACGTTTAAAACAAATCATTTTGATACTTTTATAGTGTAAAGTGTATGAAAACAACCTCAAACATAAATGTATAAATCATAGACGACATAGTATCCCATGCTACTATGTCGCCACTACTAGGCTCTACAATCAAAACCGAATGTCATGTATTGGAAATTGGATTTTCGTCATGAGTCGAGGCCAGGGATGGCTCCTCACCGCTTCGTGACACTCTAGAAAATGTCTCAGGATTCGGACAATGGCGAACCCTTCTATCTTCAGGGCCGGTCCAGATATAGCGGATTGGTTATACCTGAACACACGTTTCCCGGTCCTATCGGGTCTATCCATCGGCTCCGTAGAGACCGATATATTCGAGGCGACTCGCATTCCAACAACCACACAGGTAAAAATAATATAAATGTCAGGGCTTGTAAAACGCTGATACCACCCATAGCTAGAAAGAAACGCCATGCACTTCCTGCAGTCACGATCCCGTTTTTGACTCATACCGAGGTGTGAGGCTCGCGAATTAACGCTGTACATAAAGCTATACCACACAGGCCGTGCTTTGATCATCAACCACAAGACTCTGCTTTTCAACAGAAGCCTTGATCATTTGCATCTCAACATGCCACATAAGCAATTCAGGCCATGCAACTGATGTCTATCGATATATAACCTCAGAGCTCGTATGTCTCAGAGAAGGGCGTTAAGCAAGAGAATAAATTCTCCACCACCAAACAAATATATATATTTAATAGAGATCAATCAACACAGAATAAAATCCAATGTCAGACACACAGTTCATTTACAAATTCATTTTGGGTCTGAACGAAACCGGAGGCACCTTATTCCTTGTCCCATATGTCCAATACAGGAGAGAGGTCCTCGCATATCCGTCGATCTCCAAGTACATCTGGACGATCACCACTTATTACCTTGTCTTGGGTGTACTGCCCAATCAAGACATCAGTAATCATCCAAATGATGTGAAGACCTCCGGTCTTCAACCACCGTCTTCATCGTCGACTTATCGTCCAATCAGTTATTCAGAATGGGTATAAACCTGGCTTTCCAAATAACCCGCGTATAAAATAAACAAGTGTTACACAAACACAACATACGCCTCATTCCAATTAAAAATATTCTTTTATTCAATTATTTACATCATTAGGGAATAAGGTCCCATTAATTTTATCAAAGATAAATTCTTTTAAATTTATTCTTTAATCTTCCTTTGGATATCAAACCATATTAAGGTTTTCCAAACTAGTCGGGATTAGCGAACCACACCGAAGTAATCATTTATTTTATTTCCCAATCCTAACCTATTCATCCCATGGAGCAAAACTGGTAATACTCCATATCTAACACCACGATGTTATTGGTAAATATTAATTACCATTTCACATTCAAATCTAATTAAAGATTTAACTATCGCTTGGAGAAAAACTGGTGATACTCCATTCCCAATCATTTCCCAAATTTGATAATTTAAATTATTAATTCCCGTATCAATCTAATTAAAGATTCATAAAAACTCCACTTAGTTTTAATCTTCCCAAAAAAATCAATATTAATGATTATTCAACTTCTAGGAAAATAATTCTTGTCTTTAACCGGGTTAAAGAACCAATGTCATTTAAAACACAGTTCACAATAAACCCAAAATCACATTCCATCAGTCTATAACCGTAAATTAGTAAGAAAACAATTCCCTAAGTATTAACCCCGAAGGCCGAAACCAACATCAAATCAATACCCAGGAAACCATTCAACTGAACTAATCTCCAGTTAGTTTCTAATTTTCTTAACTCCATTGGGTTTAAGAACAGTATTATTCATTCACGACAAACCCAAAATCTCATTGCATTGTTAATCGGGTTAAGGAACAAGTGTTATTTAAAACACCGTTCATGATAAACCTAAAAATCAATTCCAATTCAATTCCAATTAAATATTAATTAATTGGTATACTTCATTAAATCTAAATAAAAATATTTAATCTTTTCTCAACTGGGTTTAAGAACAGTGTTATTGAAGACACCATTCACGACAAACCCAAAATCTCATTTGATATTAAATACAAGGCTCTGAATAGAAAATATATCGGCTTATATTCAATATCAAATTCTGAAATCAACAAATATCGTATTGGAATAACGATATATATATCATCAAAATTCCTCCACAACGTTCGTATAATCACGGAATCCGATATCGAAATATTCGGAAGATAATTTCGATTCAAATCCATTCCAATTGATATGTTGGAAATTCTGGTTATTTTTAAAACCATTTAAAATCCAATTTATTTATTTATAAATATTTGGATTATAATTCTAGTTCATAACTAGTTCAGTTCGATACAATCTATTTTTATATTTTCAAATACGGAATTTTTCTTCCCAATTCTTTCCAAATCATTTCTTATGATTTTACACTAATTATTAATATTTTTAATAATTTTATCAAGGCCCGTACAGTCTATTTCCATGAATGGCCATCGAACTGCACTTATAACGACCTTTTCCAAATTTGATTTGGACATAATTTCAAATCCGACCATTAGATTTCAAATCTCTAATATTAGTTGGAAAGCTCTTTTTGATATGAACCCAACGGTTCTGATTTTAGGAGAATCCGATGGTCGAATCTCCCATAACGTCAATTCGAAGTCAATGGTTGAAATTCGCGAACTGCCGCGGCGCGGCGCATTCTATTCAGGCCATTATATATATATAATATATATATTCCATCGATTTCCATTTAAAACGTATTTTATAAATCGTTTTAAATTCGTTTTCAAAATGATTTCAACTTCATATTCAATTTTGAATAAAATTGAATATTCCATATCATTAACATATAAATGAGAACATTTTCAAAATATTATATTTCAAAATCATTTTCTTTTCGATATTCATTATAGAAATGAATAAAATTGATATAAATATTGTTCACGTCAAAATGGCGCATATCTAATCAACACGACTTCAAATATTTTAATATTTCCGTGTCCATCCAAAATTAAACATCAAAATCAGATTTTGATCTTTTACTGAATATTATTTTGAAATATCATTATTTTATTTTATTCAACACATGAATATTTGTCTCATTCAACACATGAATATATTCTTTTTATTCAACACATGAATATTTTATATGGTTTATATTCAATAAAAATGATATTTTTATTGTTTAAATATTTTTATTTAATACATGAACATCTTATTTTATTCAATACATGAATATTTATTTTATTCAACACATGAATATTTTCTTCCTTTTCTGAATATTATTTTAAAATATTCTTTATTTTCCAAATTGAAATGAGGCCCAATACATTACGATATAATGTTATTTAGATGGATTCCATACAACACATGTATATAATAACAATCATAAACAATCAGCCATCATCTAGAGTGTATTACATAACTGCATAAGCATTAAATATAAATAATTAACACTTACACTATCTTTCAACCCATCGATTGACATACAACTAAACAATTAGGATTAGTGTATGTCAATTATCATCCCAATACCCATGTGAGGTATCAATCAACAAACACATATTCTATTTGTGAAGTTGGGCGATGTGTAAAATTTATCGTCCCAATCAAATATCAGTCAAATGTTGTACATAAACAAGTCGTCCGATTTGTTTATGAATATTTATTTTATTCATATACACATTAAAAATTATATTTTTAACTACAAAATATTTTATTTAACAAATGAATATTTTATACAGTCCATTTCACATCACGAACAATTTTCATAACACAATCAAACAAACAACAAGTCGTCCATTGTCTATGGATGACGGGTGTCGGGTGCTGCTAAGCACCGTCTGCATCCTAGTATATATTTTAACTAGAAATTAAAATTTAAAGTGAGAAGTTCTCACCTTTGGGTTCCACTCCGCCATTTTTTATTTCTGTTGCTCAGATTCGCCGTTTTGATTCTAACACAATCTGTTTCACACAATTTTTATATTAAAAATCATATTTCTATTTCGCTATTACATAAATAAAAATCGTATCTTTATTTCGCTGTTCCTATAATAAAAATCACATTTTTATTCTGCTACTATATATGTAAAAATCCAAATTTTATTTCAAATCTCTTCATATAAAAATTGTATTTTTATTTCACTACATCTATAAAGATCTCATCTTCATATTCGTAAAAATCTAATCTTTTTTCGCTAATACCACATATAAAAATAATATATTTATATAATTAAAAATCGTATCTTTTATAAAGCAAGAAAAAAATCATGTCTTCTCGTTTTCAAAAATCGAGTCTTTTTGTTTTAAAAAAAAAATCAAAACTTTCTAATTAAAAAATCAAAACTTAAAAAAAAAACAAAGATCGTATTTTTAAAACAAACAAAGATCATATTTTTAAAATAAACAAAGATCATATTTTTCTAATAAACAAAGACCATATTTTTCTATATAAGAAAAAATATCTAATCTTTTCATTTTCAAAAATCACTCCATTTAATTTTTAAAAGTCTCCTCTTTTCATTTTTAAAAAATTAAACCTTCTTTTTCATTTTTAATCTCATTTCTTATCTCTACGTCTATCTAAAACTGATTTTTAAATTATTAAATAAAAATAGAGAAGAGAAAACAAACTTACAGTTCGAAATGGGGGAGGGGGGCTGCTACCGCGCGCTGGAGGTGGGAGGGGAGGGTGGCTCAGGCGAACTCCGGCGGTGGGAGGAAGGGCTGTGGTGGCGGATGTGGTTGATTTGAGGGAGGGTTTGAATGGGTTTGGATCGGACAAGAGGGGGGAAACGATGGCGACTGGGGAGGATGGAGGGGTGGACGGCGGCGGAGGAGTGGTGGCACCAGGGAGTCGCGGCGGCATTGGAAGGGGGAGGGATCAAGGATGACGGGGTTTTAACAAAAAAAGGGGCGCGATTTCTATGTTTGACTGTCGGGAGAGGGTTTGACCCATCCTAGAGTTTTATATAAATATAATTAATATTATTTTAATTTTCAAAAAGTAAATTTTTCATTCGAACCCCAAATCAAACCCAATGACTGTCGCCCATAGCTAATTACCCCCATTTCGAAAACAATGGGATATGTCCATCAAGCTGATTCGACTGTTTCGATCAGTTTCCGGTTAAATTAAAATAAATATCAATATATATTCAATTTAACGTACATATTAATTTACCGGGGCCACATACGGACCCCAAAAATTCCAGAAAATTAAATCTAGCTATGTTTTGATGATACGGTCCTAACAAAACTAATTTTGTCGAATTTGGAGACCGTTTGAAAAACGGTCGTTTTCCAGTCGATTAAATTCAACTGGAAGTACCAAACACATTTAAATCCGCCATGCTCACATATTGATTCCAAAAATTATGAAAATTGGAATCTAGCAATAATTTGACATCCTAGATTCGAAAAAATAAGTGGTCTCGTCGAAAATGGTGGTCATTTGCAAAATCGCTATTTTTAAGGGCTATATTTCCATAACGACTATTCTGAATTTTCAACTGGGCATAACTTTTTATTCCCGCTATGAAATTTCAATTTTTCGGATTCGTTGGAAAGATATTTTCAAATAGATTTTAATATTTTTGGTTTCACTAAAATCCGTTTTATTTTGAATCCTATACGTTCATTTGAAATTTGAAATCGAATTTCAAACTACCGCCATTTCCAATTCCTTTTATAATTAAAATAAATATTTATATTCTAACTACGATCTAAATAAATTTATACGTTCTAATTCTATTCAAAATAAATTTCTAGTCGTTATTATTTTAAATAAATCATTTTAAATATTCAAAATTCATTAAAATTGCCAAAATAAAATTTTTTAATTGGTTCTGATTTTCCAGGTTGTTACAATCTCCCCCACTTAAAATCTTTTTCGTCCTCGAAAAGGAACGGAGAAGAAAGTTGTTTTACAAATCAACTCAACTTTTAGATTGGCTTTCATTCTTCAACTTTTCAGTTTCTAAGAATTTTCCAATTCTTCAAAAATTTGGCTAACACCCTAAATTTCCGAAAAATTTCGCCATAACCACCTTTGTACGGGGAGCACCGGTAAAATCCCCAAACCGCCACACAGGCCCTCTCATCTGAAAAAGAAAAAGAAAAAGCCAAGCAGCTTGCCAATTGGCTCATAAAATCATCCAAACCCAATAAATTTGTAAACATGTACCTATTTGTCAGGCATACAATTTTATTCCTCTTCTCTAGCCTCCTTGCTGTGACCTGTTCAATGTTTGTACATGTATATGCATGCAATCTCAAACAATTTTCAATTCAGTTCAAAATTTGATACAATTTGGCCTAAATTTACCATACATCACACAACACAATCATCAATCAATTAGTTGATTATCATTCCAAACACATATCTTTAATATATACACACACACACACACACACACACACACACATATATATATATATATATATTCAAAAATCATATTTTTTGATGCCAAATCACAACAATAAGCCTATCTACTTTTGGTTCTCACACCAGTCAATGGAAATATATAGATATCCCACTTTCGAAACTCGAAAATAAATACTGGTGATGGTATACTTCATCATCAGGATCATATCCGGGCGACTAGAGTGTGATTTTATATCTATCCAGTATATTTGAGGCTTCGATTACACGTTTGCAAGGCGTATATGCAAAATCTTTATATATTGGATTGTCCAAATTCAATACAAATAAAATATTCAAATACGTATAAGGTTTAAATTTTCAAAACAAAGTTTGTTTTCAATTTGACTTTAAAAATAACACTCTTTCGACTTGTTCTAGGATACTACTGATCCTATCTCTAACGAGTAATTCTCATTGGATATTGCTAATCCAATCTCTGATGAATTCTTTCGTTTAGTTCTAATGTGCCTTGTTCTCGAGCTCTGTAAACCAAAGCTCTGATACCATGCTGTAACGATCCGAACTTCCCCAGTCTTCGAAGAGAAGAGAAAGAACGGATTGCTTTGAGGACAAGATAGATCAGAACACATACAGAAGAACATTTCATTGCTTATTACAACAATTTACATCAGAGTACAAGAATATACATAGTATGAACAAATACTATACATTTGATAAATATCAGAGATTTACAAATTACAATGCAGCGGAGAAATAATACATAACACAACTGAAACAAATATACAGATACAGAGCTTTCCGAATATCATTCTAGCTGTAAACCAGGATCCTGTGAATATAAATCTGCAAAACCAAAACTACTAGTTGCCCGTATGGAAAATAAGGGCACCTAGGGTTTAGGTTAAAACAATAAACTCCAGGTCAGTCATGTGACTGGTGTGAGAACTAAAACAGTTATTTAAAACTTTACTTTAAAGATAAGGTAAATCAAGGGACCATGCTATATAACACGGAACGAGTTTCCTCCCAAGAATACCAGTGCATAAAACAAACAACGCAATGCTTTTTGGAAAAATGAAGCTATTATAAGACTCAGGTCCCACTACACAATGCAACGCAAGTCAAAGGATAGATTTTTACCTTATAATAGCCAAACATGCTTGGTACATTTAAAACAAATCATTTTGACACTATTATAGTGTAAAGTGTATGAAAAAAACTTCAAATATAAATGTATCAATCATAGACGGCATAGTATCCCCATGCTACTATGTCGCCAATACTAGGCTCTACAATCTAGACCGAATGTCACGTATTGGAAATTGGATTTTCGTCATGAGTCGAGGCTAGGGATGGCTCCTCACCGCTTCGAGACACTCTAGCAAATGTCTCAGGATTCAGACATTGGCGAACCCTTAGATCTTCAGGGCCGGTCCACACATAGCTGATTGGTTATACCTAAACACACGTTTCCCGGTCCTATCGGACCTATCCATCGGCTCCGTAGAGATCGATATATCCGAGGCTCCTTGCATTCCAACAACCACATTGGTAAAAATAATATAAATGTCAGGGCTTGTAAATCGTTGACACCACCCATAGCTAGAAAGAAATATCGTGCACTCCCTGCAGTCACGATCCCGTTTTTGACTCATACCGAAGTGTGAGTCTCGCGAATTAACGCTATACACAAAGCTATGCCACACAGGCCGTGCTTTGATCATCAACCACAAGACTCTGCTTTTCAACAGAAGCCTTGATCATTTGCATCTCAGCATGCCACACAGGAAATTCACGCCATGCGACTGATGTCTATCGATATATAACCTCTAAGCTCGTACGTCTCAGAGAAGGGCGTTAAGCAAGAGAATAAATTATCCGCCGCCAAATAGATATATATTTAATAGAGATCAATCAACATATAATAAAATTCAATGTCAGACACACAATCCATTTACAAGTTCATTCTGGGTCTGAACGAAAGTGGAGGGCCCTTATTCCTCGTCCCATATGTCCAAATGATGTGAAGACCTCCGGTCTTCAACCACCGTCTTCATCGTCGACTTATCGTCCAATCAATTATTCAGAACGGGTATAAACCTGGCCTTTCAAAATAACCTGCGTATAAAATAAACAAGTGTTACACAAACACAACATACACCTCATTCTAATTCAGAATATTCTTTTATTCAAGTATTCACATCATTAAGGAATTGGTTTCCTTTAATTTTATCAAAGATAAATTCTATTAAATTTATTCTTTAATCTTCCTTTGGATATCAAACCATATTAAGGTTTTCCAAACTAGTCGGGATTAGCGAACCACACCGAAGTAATCATTTATTTTATTTCCCAATCCCAGCCTATTCATCCCATGGAACAAAACTGGTAATACTCCATATCTAACACCACGATGTTATCGGTAAATATTAATTACTATTTCATGTTCAAATCTAATTAAAGATTTAACTATTGCTTGGAGCAAAACTGGTGATACTCCATTCTCGATCATTTCCCAAATTTGATTAGTTTTAATCTTCCCAAAAATCAATATTAATGATTATTCAACTTCTAGGAAAATAATTCAAGTCTTTTAACTGGGTTAAAGAACCAATGTCATTTAAAACACAGTTCACGATAAACCCAAATCACATTCCATCAGTCTCTAACCATAAATTAGTAAGAAAACAATTCCCAAAGTATAAACCCCGAAGGCCAAAACCAACATCAGATCAATACCCAGGAAACTATTCAACTTAGCTAGTCTCCAGTTAGTTTCTAATTTTCTTAACTCCATTGGGTTTGAGAACAGTATTATTAAAGATACCATTCACGACAAACCCAAAATATCATTCCATTGTTAATCGGGTTAAAGAACAAGTGTTATTTAAAACACCATTCACGATAAACCCAAAAATCAATTCTAGTTAAATATTAATTAATTGGTATACTTCATTAAATCTAAATAAAAAGATTTAAACTTTTCTCAAATGGGTTTAAGAACAGTGTTAATGAAGACATCATTCACGATAAACCCAAAATCCCATTTGATATTAAATACAAGGCTCTGAATAGAAAATATATCGGCTTATATTCAATATCAAATTCTGAAATCAACAAATATCATATTGGAATAATGATATATATATCTTCCAAATTCCTCCACAACATCCGTATAATCATGGAATCCAATATCGAAATATTCCAAAGATAATTTCGATTCAAATCCATTCCAATTCATATATTGGAAATTCTGGTTATTATTAAAACCATTTCAAATCCAATTTTTTATTTAAAAATAATTGGATTATAATTCTAGTTCATAACTAGTTCATTTCAATAACAATCTATTTTTATCTTTTCAAATATGGAATTTTTCATCCCAATTCTTTCTAAATCATTTTTTATGATTTTACACTAACTATTGATATTTTTAATAATTTTATTAAGGCCCGTACAGTCGATTTCCATGAATGGCCATCGAACAGCACTTACAGCGACCTTTTCCAAATTTGATTTGGACAGAACTGCACTTATAGCGACCTTTTCCAAAATTGATTTGGACATAATTCCAAATCCAACTGTTAGATTTCAAATCTCTAATACTCATGGGAAAGCTCCTTTCGATACGAACCCAACGGTTCCGGTTTTAGGAGAATCCGACGATCGGATCTCCCGTAGCGTTATTCGAATTCAATGGTCGAATTTCGCGCACTGCCGCGGCGCGGCGCGTTCTGTTCAGGCCATTAAATATATATATTATATATATTTCATCGATTTCCATTTAAAACGTATTTTATAAATCGTTTTAAATTCGTTTTCAAAATGATTTCAACTTTATATTCAATTTTAAATCAAAATTGAATATTCCTTATCATTAACCTATAAATGATAATATTTTCAAAATATTATATTTCGAAATCATTTTCTTTTCGATTTTCAATATAGAAATGATTAAAATCGATATAAATATCGTTCGCGTCAAAATGGCGCATATCTAATCAACACGACTTCAAATATTTTAATATTTCCGTGTCCATCCAAAATCGGACATCAAAATCAGATTTTTGATCTTTTATTGAATATTATTTTGAAATATTCATTATTTTATTTTATTCAGCACATGAATATTTATCTCATTCAACACTTGAATATATTCTTTTTATTTAACACATGAATATTTTATATGGTTTATATTCAATAAAAATGATATTTTTATTGTTTAAATATTTTTATTCAACACATGAACATCTTATTTTATTCAACACATGAATATTTATTTTATTCAACACATGAATATTTTCTTCATTTTCTGAATATTATTTTAAAATATTATTTATTTTCCTAATTGAAATGAGGCCCAATCCATTACTATATAATGTTATTTATATGGATTCCATACAACACATGTATATAATAACAATCATAAACAATCAGCCATCATCCAGAGTGCATTACACAACTGCATAAGCATTAAATATAAATAATTAACACTTACACAATCTGTCAAGCCATCGATTGACATACAATTAAACAATTGGGATTAGTATACGTCAATTATCATCCCAATACCCATGTGAGTTTTCGGTCAACAAACACATACTTAATTTCTGAAGTTGGGCGATATGTAAAATTTATCGTCCCAATCAATATCAGTCAAATGTGTGTACATAAACAAATCGTCCAATTTGTTTACGAATATTTATTTTATTCATATAAATGTTCAAAATTATATTTTTAACTACAAAATATTTAATTTAAAACATGAATATTTTATACAGTCCATTTCACATCACAAACAATTTTCATAACACAATCAAACAAACAAACAAGTCGTCCATGGTCTGTAGACGACGGGTGTCGGGTGCTGCTAAGCACCGTCTGCATCCTAGTATATATTTCACTACAAGAAAAACAGCATATAGCGACGACAGAATTCGCTTCCAATCCGTCGCTATATTGGCTTTAGCGACGAATTTCCTGTACAACATGGTAGTCGGTAAAAACCTTGACGGTAATTGCGTTAGATTTTAGCGATGGAATATAGCATGAGTTTTCCGAGAGTTTTCCAACATTTTACTATTTTTATAATAAAAATATAATTTTATTTATTAATTTAATTTTAATTTATTGACCAAGTATTTACCGACGGATAAATAATTTATAATAATATATTATTTATACAAAAACATCAGTAAAGCCTTACTAATTAGCAAGGGATTAGCGACAAAATATTTTTTAGACCAAACGTTTTCTGTTGATAATCCGTCGCTATTCCCTTTCTACTCTACCAATAAACAGTCTTTCATGTTTCTTGCTTATAGGTTTAACGAATACTATCGCTCAACTCTCAATAATAAAACTAATAGCATAACCCAACAAAAAAAATAAAGAATGCAATTATGAATACAATACACAAATTTATTGCTATTTAACATAAAATAGTAAAATATAATACACGTCATTTACAATCAATGCAAAACATATACAATTGTACTCTCAATTGTTAAAAACCCAAAATAAATTATACATTCACATCATTTATAAATTCTCTTGACAAATATAAAAGATACGTGCTTCCAAGTACATCTCTTTCTCTCTCTCCCAACACGACCCATTACAAACAGCATACTAGATACTTGAATATACAGATATTTTTTTAGCTTACCAAACATTATGAGCCTCGGCTAATGTATGATTAAACACCTTTTGGCACAAGTTTCCTTTGCTTCCCCTTGTCTCGTTGCAACAACAGTTTCGCTTAAGCCTAACTAGTAAAAAAAATGAAAATGTAACAAGCATGATATCCAGGATCTATACTAAGGGTTTCAAAAACTTAGAAAAAAAAGCATGACCTTTATAAATTTAATTGCAAGATAAACAGAGCATGCTGCACTATGAAACAATTGTCCCAAAACAGTGATGGATTCAGTGTAGATGACTGCATGTAACAAGAAGGAGTAACATTTAACATTAGGCTTGTTTTAAAATCAAAATAAAGATACGGTACCTGCTTATTCGCCAGCCTACATATATGACAAAGATCGCAAGCCCCGACATCAAATGCATTAACCACTCCAAGCATTCCACCCATTCTGACATAAGAAGGGAATGAATGGGTGCAAGCCTCTTTGAGGATTCCCAGCAAATTTCTTGCAGTCAAAGTTTGTTTACATAGGTTTAACATCAAAACAAACATTCATAAGAATTGAATCCAACTATACGTAGAAAAAATTAGTGTCAATAGTGTTATGATTGCTTTAGTGGTGTAATGATAAAATTAATCAAACTAAAACTGCTTCCAAAAGTTTGCAGCTAAAAGAAATGATAAAATCAAACATTCGAATGTACATGAATTAGTATTACTATTTTAGTAAAGATGAGAAATGTAAAAAAGAAGAACAATAATATGTACATTTAGAAAATATGTGAAAAAGGTCACCTTCTCCACTAAGTAGAATGAATCTAATAACCATAAAGAAGAACATGAAGAGCCTGAGAAATTAGATAATATCAATTTCAATAACCATACAAATGTTATTTTTTTTACATGCTAAATGATATTTATAATAAGGAACAAGTTACATTACATCAATGATGGGTTTTGTTCAAAGTACCACATAATCCAACTGGAAAAAATATTTGAAAAGATAAAAATCACTCTCTATAAATTGAAACTTTCAGCTCTAAAAACCATATACGAACAAATTAATGCACGATAATATATCCAATAATTTGACTAAAATTCTCATTCAACTTACTGCAACAGATTTGTTCAGTTCTTGGAAGCAACTATTTTGCAATGGCATAAATTATTGTTTACTCATCAGTCACATTCGATAGTAAAATCTTTTCTTGCATCCCACTTAAAATGAACAGCTCCTTTCCCTCTACATATTTTGCAATAGATGTATAAATCCGACCCCTACTCCAGTTCCTTGTATGTCCTAAAAGATAAAGAAAATGCTTATCATTAACAGAAATCCAAAGATATTGCCATAATATAATGAGCTTCAACTTAAAAGAGTATATATTAGGAATACATTTTGACATTCCAGTTTTAGCATCTAAATCATGCTTCAAACATATGCGAGTAAAATCATCATGTGTCCAATAAATAACCATTATCTTCCTTTGAATTCTCAAATAAATCCAAGTAAAAACAAATACTAAGAAAACTCTATATGTTTTTATCCCAAACGTTCCCTAAATTGACATATGCAAAGCAATAAGGATTAGAGCATGATTATGAATGGTTTGACCAGAGCATCAGAAAAGAACTCATCAACGAGAATGTAAAAAAAAAGTGAGAGAGAACAAGAACAACTAATAGGCAACTAATGAAGTACAATACATACACAATCAAAATAATTAAGTCTTGAGAAAGAAACCCTTACCCTAGATCGAAACCGAGGCAATTAACAGATCCGAGTGGCCATGGCTGTTCAGAACCAACATGTAGCAGTGGCTGTACAAATCCAAAAAATCTATCGATTTCGAGATTGACGAAGTGATCAAATAGCCATGGCGATGTGGCATTAGGTAGAGGTAAAGGAGTAGGAGGAGTCGCTAGAGCGAAAATCACATCATGAGGGAAGGTATGAATTGAACTGAAATTTTGTTCAGCAATTTTAGAGGATTTCGCTGTAAGAATGATATGTGGAAGAAATGAATGGTCATAGATAAACGAGGGCACGAGCCAAAAATTTGGCGATGGAGCCAAAAGTTTGGATCTGAAGTCAAAACGCAAAAATAATATGATGGTGATTATATAAATAAATTTGTACAAGTGCGTATATTTTATATTAACTTGTTTGACAGCAATTATATCAAACTTATAAACTTGTTCGTTGTTGCAAAAGGAAGTTTTTTAATTTATATAAATGCAGTATAATTTAAAGAACTATTAAATATCAATTATCGAAGTTAATTATTTAACAATAATAGTAATTTTTAGTTATTGAATATATTTGTTGCTATTTTTAGAAAAAGTTGATACTACGGCTAAAATTAATTAATATGGGCACAATGTTTCTAAAATGTTCTATATGTTTTAGATGTCGTTAGAAGGCCCAAAATAGCACATTTTCCCATTTATAAAAAAGAGTCATTTGGATCCGTTACCATGGATGCGATAAACGCTAGATTCTTTTCCACCTTTACATATGGAATACACCACTTGAACCAAATAAACACATGATTTCAATATCTTAATATTAATTTAATATTCGATTAGATTTTGATTTTAATATTAATAATCTTATGTAAAAAAATATTTTATTCCAACTGGTAAGAAAATGAAGTTTGTTAAAAGTTTGTTTATTGCAACTAGCGGAAACTCACTTTTGTTAATTATGCATTTGTTACAACTTTATACTTGTTTCAAAATATGAAAACTTCAAAAGTTTATGTTTAAACTTTAATTTATTTTAGAAAATATGAAAGTTTTAATTTTCTGAATTAATACGTATTAAATATAATTATCAGTTATGATTATTTAATTTTGGATACTTGATAATAAATTTTACTTATTAATTATTAAAAATTACTTAGTAATCATTAATTATTATAGATTACTTATTAATCTATATTATTAATTATTATTACTTCATAATTATTTAGTAATTATTAATTAATCAATTCTAACTATTGAACTTTATTATTAATAGTAGTTATACATTTTTCGTTATTAGTATATTATTATTAACATTAATTATTTAAAATTTATTTTAACTTATCAATAACTTAGTAAAATCATAAAAGTAAAACATTTTATAAAGAACAAGCATATCAATCTCTTGCAAATGCCTTGAAAATCTGCTGCAAAATAACTTCAAAAAATACATAACGGTAAACTATCACAAATTGCAACGGAAATTAGCGATGAAAAAATGATGACGTTAAAGCATTGCAATTTGCTATGGTTTAGCGACAGAAAAAAGAACTCGACGGTAATATTTAAAAATAAGTTGAAATAAAAATTCCTAGATAATATCCCTTACAAATTCCACGAAAATCCGTCATTAATTTGCAACGAAACATTCCGCTGCGAAAAATCTATCGCTATTTGTGGTTTTTCTTGTAGTGTTTTAACTAGAAAATAAAATTTAAAGTGAGAAGTTCTCACCTTTGGGTTCCACTCCGCCATTTTTTATTTCTGTCGCTTAGATTCGCTGCTTTGATTCCAACACAATCTGTTTCACATGATTTTTATATTAAAAATCATATTTCTATTTCGCTACTACATAAATAAAAATCGTATTTTTATTTTTCTATTCCTATAATAAAAATCACATTTTTATTCTGCTACTATATATATATAAAAACCCAATTTTTATTTCAAATCTCTTCATATAAAAATCGTATTTTTATTTCACTACATCTATAAAGATCTCATCTTTATATTCGTAAAAATCTAATCTTTGTTCGCTAATACAATATATAAAAATCATATATTTATATAATTAAAAATCGTATCTTTTATAAAGTAAAAAAATTATGTCTTCTCACTTTCAGAAATCGAGTCTTTTTGTTTTAAAAAAAATCAAAACTTAAAAAAAAAAATCAAAGATCATATTTTTAAAACAAACAAAGATCATATTTTTAAAATAAACAAAGATCATATTTTTAAAATAAACAAAGATCATATTTTTCTAATAAACAAAGATCATATTTTTCTATATAAAAAATATCTAATCATTTCATTTTCAAAAATCGCTCCATTTCATTTTTAAAAATCGCCACTTTTTCATTTTTCAAAATCTCACCTTCTTTTTCATTTTTAATCTCATTTCTTATCTCTACATCTGTCTAAAACTAAATTTTAAATGATTAAATTAAAATAGAGAAGAGAAAAAACTTACAGTTTGAAATGGGGTAGGGGGCTGCTACCGCGCGCTGGAGGTGAATGGAGGCGGGAGAGGAGGTTGGCTTAGGCGAACTCCGGCGGTGGAAGGAAGGGCTGTGGTGGCGGATGTGGTTGATTTGAGGGAGGGTTTGAATGGGTTTGGATCAGACAAGAGGGGGGAAACGACGCGATTGGGGAGGATGGAGAGTTGGACGGCGGCGGAGGAGCGGTGGTACCAGGGAGGCGTGGCGGCACTAGAAGGGGAAGGGATCGAGGGCGACGGGTTTTAATAAAAAAAGGCGCGATTTCTATGTTTGACCGTAGGGAGAGGATTTGACCCATCCTTGGGTTTTATATAAATATAATTAATATTATTTTGATTTTCAAAAAGTAAAATTTTCATTCGAACCGCAAATCAAACCCAACGACTGTTGCCTATAGCTAATTACCCCCATTCCGAACACAATGGGATATATCTCGTGAGATGATTTAACTGTTTTGATCAATTTGCGGTCAAATTAAAATATATAACAATATATATTCAATTTAACGTACATTTTAATTTACTGCGGCCACATACGGATCCCAAAAATTCCAGAAAAATAAATCTAGCTATGTGTTCACGATACGGTCCTAACAAAACTAATTTCGTCGAATTTGGATACCGTTTGAAAAACGCTCATTTTCCAGTCGATTAAATTCAAGCTGAAATTACCAAACACGTTTAAATCCGCCACGCTCACATATTGATTCCAAAAATTATGAAAATTGGAATCTAGCAATAATTTGACTTCCTGGATTCGAAAAAAGCGGTCTTATCGAAAATGGAGGTCATTTGCAAAATCTCTATTTTTAAGGGCTATATTTCCATAGCGACTATTCTGAATTTTCAACTGGGCATAACCTTTTATTCCCGCTATGAAATTTCAATTTTTCAGATTCGTTGGAAAGATATTTTCATATAGATCCTAATATTTTTGGTTTCACTAAAATCCGGTTTATTTTGAATCCTGTACATTCATTAGAAATTTGTAATCGAATTTTCAAACTACCGCGCCATTTTCAATTCCTTTTATAATTAAAATAATTATTTATATTCTAACTTCGATCTAAATAAATTTATACGTTCTAATTCTATTCAAAATAAATTTCTAGTTGTTATTATTTAAAATAAATCATTTTAAATATTCAAAATTCATTAAAATTGCCAAAATAAAAAATTTAAATTGGTTCTGATTTTCCGGGTTGTTACACCATAAATGATGAAATGGATTCTATTATGGGAAATAAAGCATGGAAACTAGTAGATTTACCTCCTGTTCTAAACCAATAGGATGTAAATGGATATTTAAGAAAAAGTTAAAAGCAGATGGTGTAATTGAAAATTTTAAAGCTTGATTCGTTGCCAAAGGATTCACACAGAAAGAAGGAATAAATTATTTTTATACATATGCACTAGTAGCTAGAATTTCAACAATTAGGACTTTAATTACATTAGCTTCTATCTATAATTTTAAAATTCATCAAATGAACGTCAAGACAACATTTTTAAATGGTGAACTTGATGAAGAGACATATATGTCCAAACCGGAAGGTTTTGTGATGCCTGGACAAGAACATAAAGTATGTAAACTTATTAAATCACTTTAAAGTCTTAAACATGCACCAAAGCAATGGCATGAAAAGTTTGATAAAACTATTATTCCTAATGGCTTTAGGATTTTTAAATCTGACAAATGTGTCTATAACAAGTTTCATTCAGGTAAAGGTGTAATTATATGCCTTTATGTAGATGATATGCTTATATTTGGAATGGATACTTCAAGTATTGAGGAAACTGAAAGATGTCTATCTTCATGTTTTGACATGAAAGATATGGGAGTAGCTGAAATGATTCTTCGAATAAGAATCATGAGAAAAAAGATGGGTTATCAATCACCAAGTCTCATTACATTGAGAAAATTCTGAAAAGGTTCAATTTATTCGATTGTAAACCTATGTCTACTCTGTTTGATTCAAATATGCAGTTATACACTATACTGGAAGAGCTATAAAGCAATTGGAATATGCCAGAGTTATTGGAAGTTTGATGTATGCAACGACATGCACACGACCAGATATTGCCTATGCTGTTGGCAAAATGAGTAGATATACTAGTAACCCTAGTCATATCAATTGGAATGCAATACAGAGAATTTAAAAGTATCTAAAAGGTACCATAAACTATGGTACACATTACAAGGGTTATCCGAGTGTAATAGAAGGATACACAAATACTAGTTGGAACACTGGAAGTGAAGATAATAAATCAACTAGTGGATGGATATTCATTCTTGGTGAGGGAGAAATATCCTGGGCCTCAAAGAAACAAACGTGTATTGCTGATTCAACCATGGTTGCTGAGTTTGTAGCACTGGCTTCTGGTAGTAAAGAAGCGGAATGGTTAAGGAATCTATTATTAGAAATTCCTGTGTGGCCAAAACCTTTGCCACGAATATCTGTGCATTGTGATAGTCAATCTACATTATCACAGGCATACACCCAAGTTTATAATGGTAAATCTAGAGATATTGGTCTAAGGCACAGTTTGGTTAGGCAAATGCTCACTGAAGGGGTAATTACCATAGATATTGTGAGATCTAACTAGAATTTGGCAGATCCATTTACTAAAGGGCTTGCAAGGAACTTAGTGATTAAAACATCATAGGGAATGGGTTTAAAGCCTATACAATACAACCACCAATGAAGGAAACTCAACACAACATAATAAAAAAATTTGTTAACTTGAGTTCAGAGAGCAAAATACTTCATATGTTTGCGGTGGGAAGCACTATAATATTTAGTATGAAAAACTAAGTATTATCACACATTCAATGGAAAAGAGCTTGGAATTTTTAATGACTAAGAGAGGATGTTCTTCTTAGAACTTAATAGTTTCATAACAGACATACTGTTGAGGTGTGTATTATAAGGCACTTCTGATAAACCTACCTATATGAATGCAACGACGGTGGTGCCGCCTTCTGCGAGATTTTTGCTTGATCTCTAAGGGCATTTCATGAAAGAAGATACTGACCCAAGGCCAATCCACGGGCCGAGCATACATACTATCTGGATAAAATGAAAATGAGTGTGTGATAATCACATCCGGTAGATCACATAGGACCGATGGTTCAATGCTTAGTCAACCACTCCATCCTGATATACTTTGATAGGTTTTCACTATGTATAGATTCAAGTCTGTAAGACATCTATACTTATGCACAAATTTTCCTGCATTTAAATAACAGGAGGAATTTATTTAATATTTAGTGGAGGATTGTTGGAGGAAATTTGAAATAAAGGAAAGAACAAAGGGGGAAAAATCTTTAGTCCCACATCATGAAATGTGCTTTGGTTTGCCGCTATATATGTAAATGCATTGCATATAATATCAAAAGAAAGAAGAAAAGGAAGAGATGAAACAAGAGCATGACCATGGCATGATGAACATTAATATTTAAGGTCAAAAGATGGGCCTTTGGCCTTGGGGCTCTTGGGGTCGCATGATCAAATGGGTTTAGAATGCTAATGGGCTTGCGCAGATCCATTACGATTTTGCGCAAGTTCAAATTCGTAATGCTTCGGAGCCGTTGCAAACGAATAGACACGCATGTTCATTTAAATTTGCAGCACTTTTGAACTGTTGCAAATTATTGGGTGCGACTGTTCGAATTCAAACAGCCATAACCGTCGGAAAACGGTTGCATCTCTTTGTTTGTTATAAACAGGCTTCCCGAATTCAGTTTTCTACAACTCGAAATTCTATCTTCTCCTTCCTCTGTTTTTCTGCCATTAAAATATCTCGAGACTCTGCCAAATTCCTGAGTAAATTAAACGAGTTATAGTTCTGCAAGTTATAACTCCATCATCTTGTCACTGCAGCGATCAATTCCAAGATAGTGAATCGCTGTGTCGGTGCAAACACGCCAATTAATGATATTCGATATCTGCTTCATTTTATCTTCGAATAGATTTGTCATTACTCGTGCATAGAAATAAGAGGGCAAATACTTTTTAGGATAGCGATCACCACATCATGTCTTGAATATCTGTGTTTTTCAAAAATTAGAAAACCCAGTGACGAATTCGAAGACCAACAATCTAAAACAGTATTACTGCAATGGCTCCTCACAGTCTCAAAGAATTTGCCGCTGATTTCGCAAGATTAGAGCGCTTTGATGGTGTCAATTTCCAACACTGGCAGAAGAAGATGCATTTCTTATTAGCGGGTATGAAAGTTGTTTATGTTTCGACAACGCCAAAACTAGCGGAGACAGAAGATGAAGCCTACGTGATGCTAAAATAAAAACACTTAGGTTTGATTGGGGTGGTGAATATTAATTTCCTAAATATTGTGAATCAGTAGGAATTATACATGAGACATATATTGCTTACACTCCACAACAAAATGGAGTGGCTGAAAGGAAAAATAGAACTCTTATCGAAATGGTAAATGCAACATTGTGTAATTTCGGACTTAACACTAGTTTATGGGGAGAAGCTTTACTTATTGCGTGTTATATTCTAAATATAATACCTCATAAGAAAAGTAAAGTTACTCCTTGTAAACTTTAGAAGAAAGGGAAACTAAATCTTGATTATTATTGAGTCTGGGGTTATAGAGCGATTGTTTGATTACCTGAACCAAAAATCAGGAAATTAGGACAAAAGGCTATCGAGTGCATATTCTTAGGATATGCTCAACATATCAAAGGATACAGGTTTCTATTAATAGAACCTAATATCTCTATTTATGTAAATACAGTAATAGAATCAAGGTATGCAGTGTTTTATGAGAATAGATTTACATCTATTCAAAATAAACTGATTCATGAAACGGTGGAGGTAAATGCACCTATTAGTGAAATGGTGGACATTAATGAACCAACTATTTAACCTATAGAAAATAATGATGAAAATATCGACGAAAATGGTGATCCTCTTAGGAGAAGTAAACGAAGAAGGATAGAGAAATCCTTTGGACCAGATTTCATTGTATATTTGGTTGAAGGATCTAGAAATAACGTAGAGCTTCAATTAATGATATCTACAAATATGGAATCTGACCCTTTAACATATGTTAAGGCAATGAAATCTCAAGATTCATCATTTTGGAAAGAAGCCATAAATGATGAAATGGATTCTATTATGGGAAATAAAACATGGAAACTAGTAGATTTACCTCCTGGTTCTAAACCAATAGGATGTAAGTGGATATTTAAGATAAAGTTAAAAGAAGATGGCACGATCGAAAAATTTAAAGCTAGATTAGTTTCCAAAGGATTCATTAATAAAGAAGGAATAGATTATTTTGATACAATGCCCCAGTATCCAGAATTTCAATTATTAGGATTTTAATTGCATTAACTTCTATCTATAATTTTGAAATTCATCAAATTGACGTCAAGAAAGCATTTTTAAATGGTGAACTTGACGAAGAGATATATATGTCTCAACCAGAAGGTTTTGTGATGCATGAAAAGTTTGATAAAACTATCATTTCTAATGGATTTAGGATTTTTGAATCTGACAAATGTGCCTATAGTAAGTTTCATTCAGGTAAAGGTGTAATTATATGCCTTTATGTGCATGATATGCTTATATTTGGAACGGATACTTCAAGTTTTGAAGAAACTAAAAGATATCTGTCTTCATGTTTTGACATGAAAGATATGGGAGTAGCTGAAATGATTCTTGGAATAAGAATGACGAAAACAAAAGATGGGTTATCAATTACCCAGTCTCATTACATTGAGAAAATTTTGAAAAGGTTCAATCCATTCCATTGTAAACCTATGTCTACTCCGTTTGATCCAAATATACAGTTGTACACTAATACTAGAAGAGCTATAGAGCAATTGGAATATGCTAGAGTTATTGGAAGTTTGATGTATACAATGACATGCACACGACCAGATATTGTCCTATGCTGTTGGAAAAATGGGTAGATATACTAGTAACCCTAGTCATATCAATTGGAATGCAATACAGAGAATTTTAAAGTATCTAAAAGGTACCATAAACTATGGTATACATTACAAGGGTTATTCGAGTGTAATAGAAGGATACACAGATGCTAGTTGGAACACGGGAAGTGAAGATAATAAATCAACTAGTGGATGGATATTCACTCTTTGTGGGGAGCAATATCCTGGGCCTCAAAGAAACAAACGTGTATTGCTGATTCAACCATGGTTGCTGAGTTTATAGCACTGGCTTCTAGTAGTAAAGAAGGAAATGGTTAAGGAAACTATTATTAGAAATTCCTGTGTGGCCAAAAACTATGCCACGAATATTTGTGCATTGTGATAGTCAAACTACATTATCATAGGCACACAACCAAGTTTATAATGGTAAATCTAGAGATATTGGTCTAAGGCACAGTTTGGTTAGGCAAATGCTCACTGAAGGGGTAATTACCATAGATTTTGTGAGATCTAGCCAGAATTTGTGTAACGTCCCGTATTTTTACGGTATAATAATTAATTTATTTAATTATTTAAATAGTAATTTAGAGTTTTAAAATGGTTTAATTAAATAATATTGAATATTTAATTAATATTTATAATATAAAAATATATTATAATTCCGAGTTAGTCGAAAATAACTGAATTCACAATATTATGTGAATTGGATTATTTAGAACATATAATTCAGTTTAGAGTTGAATTATATTAACGAATGTATTGTTTAAACAATGTTAGAACGTATAAATTATAATTTAATTATAATTGAGCCTGTAATGGCATGGTAGTTTGTAATTTGGTGATTTGAACTTTAAACGAATATACGTAATCCGTTTTAAATCGGATTTCTGTGAAACAAGAAATGTTCGGAGCTGGGGAAGTATATTTTTCTAATGGAGGAGTAAAATAGTGATTCGTCGTGTAGATTTTGAGTTATGTCCATATCAAATTTTCGAATAGTCGCTATGGAATTCCTTTATAATTTATAGCGATTTACTTGTATTATAAATGGATTTTTCAATATAAATTGAATATCGATTCAACCGGGATTTAAATATCGAGTTATAAATCCAATTGGAGCTGTATGATATTCTATTGTGAATATATATATATATATATATGATAATATAAATTTATTTATATTTGATTTAATTATTTTTAAATATATTAATATTTAAAAGGGTTTATTTGGAGCTTTAAAAATAGCCAGTTTTGCAAACGAACTCCGTTTTCGACAAAACTAATTTTGTTGGATCCGGAATATTAAATTATTATTAGACTTCAATTTCCGTGATTTTTGGAGTCATTATGTGGTCATACAGGATTTTAATGTGAAAAACAATCGATATTTTGATGGTTAAAAATACGTTGTGTGAGCAAACGGAGTCGGAATTCGACTAAACCAGTTCATTGGGTCTGTAGTGTCGAACGGAAGGTGTATGTCCAATTTCATGATTTTTGGATGTTATATGTGATCACAAGGACTTTTAAACAGCGTATATAGATAGTGATTCAATAAAATGGAATATAATAATAGAATATAAAAATAATAAACCACTCTATATATACCCCTCAACTATCCTAACCTAAACCACTACTTCACTGGTCAAAATGGTAGCTGCCACCTTCAACAGCAAACAAATGAAATCATGATTTTTAAAAATCATGACAAAATCCAACAAAAATTCTATAAATCTCAAATCTATTATAGTTGTAATCCTCATCATATTCTCTTCAATTTTGTATGCTTATATTAAGGTGCGATGCAGTCTTTTGGATGTCGGAAATGTATCGTCGACTTAGGGTTGGTGCTCGCCGTCGATCAGAGGGGAGTTAGGGGTGGAGTCGTGAAGAAGAAAGATGCGGGACAGGGTGTTTGATCAATCAGTGGGAGTTGGTGACATCCAATCATCGGAGTCGGTTAGACCAGGGATTGTAAACGCAAGCTTTCGAAATCATTTCCTGGTGATATTAGGCAGTCCTAAGTGACGAGGCGGGTGTCAGAAGGAGGCTGGTGTTTGTGCGTGTCGATGGTGGCAAGAAGGAGCTGTCCGATCACTTGAGATGGTTGCGAGATGGATTGAAAACATAGTGGTTGGGTTCGAAATGTAAATGGGGAAGATGAGAGTTTTAACAGAGATGAAATTATTAAGCAAGAAGTTTGTGGAGTAATGTGCATTAATGCATGGATTAAACTAAATTTAAATTTTAACTTTTTAGGTTAATGACCACTGTTTGCTTGGTGAGGTTCCTGTTTGTTCAAAGTGGGAAGAACAGCGTGGAGTTCTTCATTATGGGTTTAAGGAGGGGTAGTTTGAGGTGAGAAGATTAAGGATAATTTTTGTTTGAAATATAGTTAAGTGTTGGTGGAGAAAGAGTGGTATTGATTTGTGAAGGCGGTTTGGTGATCGATGATGAGTTGGAGGAGGACGATGAGTTAATTAGTGCGGAAATGGCCATTTGCAAATACATGGGTTCACTGTGTCATCGTGGAAGGGATTAGCGGATTTAAGATGGATTAAGAAAAGGTTATAATTAATTATATTAATTATAGTTAAAAAATGTTTAAATTACATACAAACTTGTAAAATATATCTCTTTTCTGTATGTTATCAGAATTTAGCAAAACAAGATACGTTGGGATCGTATCGACGAGGGCTACACAATGGAACTGTCTGGGGGTGAATCTGAGCTCGTTACAATTTATAGCGAAATAAATTGTCTGATCAAATCAATGACAATTATCGTTATTTAATGATGATCGTCCAATGTGAGTAAAACTCACCAACTCTACCAGTTTATATTTTTATAACGTATATTTAGTACTGATAAATGATGATTGATTGTTGTGTGTTGATTGTTTGGTTGAATTGCTGATGTATTGGTTGAAATTATAGATAACGCTATATATATATATATATATATATATATATATATAGTTAATCAAATATTGATTCTGTTTATCAGTATATCTCATATCGGAATGAAATCGATGTTATTATATTGTTTAACATCTGTGGATGCAGGGAAACAGGTTGGAGGAATCCAACTGGATTTCTCAACATTTATTTTACTGTTTTCATATATTATGATATATGATGTGATATAGAATCTGTTATTGATTATGTGTCTCAGAATGATATTGATCATTGTTATTTGGTATTTTAAATACCATATGAAATACTGGAATGTAAAAAGGAAAATTTCAAAGTGAATATTGAAAATGAAATATTTATTTAAAATGAATAGGAATATATAAAAGGATTTATATAAAATAAATAGAATTATATAAAATGATTTATAGAGAATAAATAAATCAAAGTGATATTATAAAGGGAAATATTTATATGAAATAAATATGATATTATAAAGGGAAATATTTATATAGAATAAATATGATATTACAAAGGGAAATATTTATATAAAACAAATAGAACTGAAAAAGAAATATTTGGAAAACAAATAGAATTGAAAAAGAAATATTTGGAAAACAAATGGAATTGAAAAAGGAATATCTGGAAAACAAATAGAGTTGAAAGAGAAATATTTGGAAAACAAATAGAATTGAAAAAGAAAATATTTGGAAAACAAATAGAATTATACAAAGAATTATTATTCACATTTTATGTGAAAAATTAGATGAAAGTAAATATTTTGGAAATAAATTATTAAAAAGGAATTTGGGGTTTGAATTAGGAATTTAAATGGAATTACTGAAATTACAAACTAACTGGAAATTTGTTGAGTTGAGTGGCTTTCTGGGTATCGATTTGATGTTAGTTTCGGCCTTCGGGGTTAATACGTAGGGGGTTGTTCTCTTACTAGTTTACAGTTAGAGACTGATATATGTGAGAAGATAGTGATGCGTGATCAGAAATGGAAATGTTTTCCAAAGTTAATAACGTATATTTTCTAAAATTAGAAAATAAGGATTTGATGAATATATGGAAACGAGAAATGGGGAAATGAATAAATGTTGATTGATGATTGATCGATAGAATTTCCATCTAGAAATAATATCATTGTTTGGACACATGTTTTTCTTTGATAGTTAAATCACCGATTATCAAAGTTTTTGACCATTTTTCCATTGTCAATACGGAGAGATCGGGATCATATATGTTATCTGAAAACCAATCTGTATGGCATTAGCGTTGCGAATAACCTTTGATGAAGATAATTGAAGATGGAGTTATGCAAGGGATGTCCTGTTTACAGAATAGTACCTTCGGTCTGTCCAGTCCCAGGATGACCTATATGGAAGAATGTCTGACGGAGTATATTTAATAGATCGCGTAAGTTGATCTCTTCAAACGTATTTACGTTTGGTGGTGGAGGAATTTATTTCTCTTAGTTGTTTACCCGTGATAGGTTTGGAGAAATCAATTTGTAATTTAGCGGGTATGACGATGTGACATTCAAAGTGAATGAAGATGTGGTTTGTAAAGGTTACGTTATGGCCTCTAGCCTCACAACCGGAAATAGTATAAAATCGGGTAGGTCACATGGCTAAGTGGTTAGCTGCCAATTAGGGTGTATTGTCACCTGATCTAGATAAATTCCATTTACTTCTATTATCTATTTCGATTCTGTCCCTTTCGGGAAACGGTTGCTGATCCCAACCGTTGGTGATAATACATTCGGTACACTCAACCGAAATGAGTGACCGGTCATGTTTAGCCTGGGTTTCCTCTGTAACGATACACTATCGGAAGGTGGTCCCATACCTTGCCAATTGGAATTCATTACCCAATAAGCGCCCGCAGTTTTTTGATTATATATTATGTATGTTGAATGTGAGATGAAAGCGTTCTGCTAGTTGATTATCTAGTTGGCATTATTATAATATTAAATGAGTTTGGCATAAAGTTTATCATTTCGTTCAAAAAGATTTTGAAATGTTGAATCAAGTGTTTTGGATTCTCATAAGGGAAAACCTGTTCCGTTATACAGCGTGGTCTTATGAGATATCATTTATTTTCTCAACTGTTTTAAATTGTTTACTCATACCAGTCCCATGACTGACCCAGAGTTTATTTTGTTTTCCCTAAAACCTTGGGTGCCAAATTTTTTACGGGAAGTCAAGCAGTCAGGATTTTACAGATATACTATGAGCTTGGAGCAGGAGGCTTCAGAATTATATAGCAATTGTATATTTCCGCTGTGTTGTAAGTGCTATACTTAGGTAATGCTATGTATATTCAAGTACATATTTGTATTTCAAAGTTATGTTATATTTTATTCGTTCCGCTGTGAGATTCGTGTTTACTTTGATGTTGTATGTTCTTCTTCTTCTATTCTAATTTTCTATCTTATCTATTCTCACCCTCTATTTTCTTTCATTAACTATCTGGTATTTCCGATGCTTGGATAGTCAACATTGAGTTTATGTCGATAACCAGGATCGCGAAAACTCGGGTCGTTACAATTTGGAAGATCCATTTACTAAAGGACTTGCAAGGAACATAGTGATAAAAACATCATAAGGAATGGGTTTAATGCCTATACAATACAATCACCAATGAAGGAAACTCAACTCAACATAATAAAGAAATTTGTTAACTTGAGTTTAAAGAGAAAAGGTACTTCATATGTTTGTGGTTGGAAGCACTATAATGTTTAGTCTGAAAAACTAAGTATTATCATACATTCCAAGGAAAAGTGCTTGGTACTTATAATGACTAAGAGAGGATGTTCTGCTTAGAACTTAATAGGTCTATAATAGATATACTGTTGAGGTGTGTGTTATAAGGCACTTTTGATAAACCTACCTATATGAATTCAACGAAGGTGTTGACGCCTTCTGCGAGATTTTGGCTTGATCTCTAAGGGCATTTCATAAAAGAAGATACTGACCCAAGGCCAATCCATGGGTCAAGCATACATACCATCTGGATAAAATGAAAAAGAGTGTGTGATAATCACATCCAATAGATCACATAGGATTGATAGTTCAATACTTAGTCAACCACTCCATCCTCTTATACTTTGATGGGTTTCCACTACGTATAGATTCAAGTCTGTAAGACATCTATACTTAAGCGCAAATTTTCCTGCATATAAATGACAAGAGGAATTTATTTAAAATTTGGTGGAGGATGGTTGGAGGAAATTTGAAAAAAAGGAAAGCACAAAGGGGGAAAAATCTTTAGTCCCACATCATGAAATGTGCTTTAGTTTACCACTATATATGTAAATGCATTACAAGTGATATCAAAAGAAAGAAGAAAAGGGAGAGATGAAACTAGAGCACGACCATGGCTTGATGAACATTAATATTTAATGTCAAAAGATGGTCCTTGAGCCTTGGGGCTTTTGGGGACTCATGATCAATTGGGCCTCAGAATGCTAACGGGCTTGCCTAGATCCATTACGTTTTTGCGCACACAGAATTCAAATTCGTAACACTTCGGAGCCATTGCAAACGAATGGACATACCTGTTCATTTAAAATTGCAACGTTTCTGAACTGCTATAAATCAATGGGTGCAACTGTTTGAATTCAAACAACCATAACCGTTGGAAAACGGTTGCATCTCTTCATTTCCTATAAATAGGCTACCCCAAATTCATTTTTCTACAACTCGAAATTCTATCTTCTCCTTCCTCTGTTTTTCTTCCATCAAAATATCTCGAGACTCTGCCAAATTCTTGAGTAAATTAAACGAGTTATAGTTCTGCAGGCTATAACTCCATCATCTTGTCACTGCAGCGATCAATTTCAAGATAGTGAATTGCCATGTCTGTGCAAACACGTCGATTAGAGATATTTGATATCTGCTCTGTTGTATCTTTGAACAGATTTGCCACTACTCGTGCATAGAAATAAGTGGGTAAATACTGTTTTAGGATAGCGATCACCACATCGTGGCTCGGAGATTTGTGTTTTTCAAAGATTTGAAGATCCAGCGATGAATTCGGAAACCAACAAGTTATTCCTCAAAGCCAATTCATTACAATAGTAACTATCGTTTTTAGCGGCATATAGCCGCTATTAATCAGTGCTATAGCGGTTCGATAAACGTTGTATATCGACATGTTATAAAGAAATTGTTGAATATTTATAACACAAAAAAGCCGCTATAAAGGAGCATGGTTTTATGGCATAAATTTGTCACTATTTTACTTAAAGGCTATAGTTCATCCTCACCGTTATTAAACATCTAAATCTCAATGAAAGTGAGAATCTTTATAACACAGTATAGCCATTATACCATATTTATTCGATAGCGGCTATATGACGCTATTAAATCAACATGTTTTAGTATATATTACATTTAAATCAACAAGTCTATATATTGCGTTTTAATAATAGCAATCAAAATGAATCTTCATAATAATTTAAAGAGCAATGTATGAATTAAAAAAATAATAAATAGCAAATATAACGCATATTCATGATAACAAAATAAAGTATCAACTAACAAAAAATTATTTAATCCATGAGTTAGTAAATTCGACATATATGTTTTCAATTCCATATTAACGTCAATTTGAGTACATAGAAGACAAAACATAGTTCATATTTAAAGTCTGCAAGTGCCAAATGCATCACTTAGAACATCAATTGCTAAAAGCATTTATTTTTCCATTAAATAGTCCATGGATACTATGTAATCACTTGGTTCCAAGATGATCTGATATACTTGCATACAATGGACCTTGCTTCCAAATAAGCCTGTCTGCGAAAAAAATATATTCATAAGATGAAATGGAAAGACATTGGAATTTTATTTTTAAAATTGAACAGCCAAATATTCCTATACTCAGGCAGACTGTGGTCAAATTCTAATGTTCCAAACAGAATTTTCATCTAAAGTATATGTTATGATCTGATCTGACCTTTGACTGACAAAAATCTAAAATAAATTTCAAACAGTATGGATTCAGGCGCATTTCACGAAATCTGGAGTATATTGCACATGTCATGAAATCAGGGGCATTGGCATAAAATAATTTTCCAAGGCAAGGTAACAACATGGGTTTAGGCGCATGAAAATTCATATAAAAAATCAAATAGAAAACTGTTAATTTTCTTTCAAAGAAGAAAGGAATCGGCACTACTCATTTTCAGAAAAAGCACAGATAAAAGGACACATCCTTCCTATGATAGCCAAAAGTGCAAGCTAATTCACGTATACATGTATGATGATGTTTTATGTATTACCCTCTTTTTTATATATACATGTATACATGTATCATTATAACATTTATACAAATGTCTTTTATGTATACATATCATTCATAGAACCGTATTCTTGTATACATATATCATTTATAGAACTATTATAACATAATATGTTAATTTTATAATTTCTATAAATGATACATATTACTTACAGCTAGATTATATGGCAAATTGTTGTAGTTTGGGTTTTGATACCATGTACATGTATGCTAAGTTCACCTTGTTAAAATAAACAGAGATAATTTGCTGTAAACGTGATACTATATTGAATGAGCAAAGGAAACTTAAATACATCACATTACACAACATACCCACTAACGTCATGCCTAATAATTTGTCTAACAAACTAAATTGCATCTGACCACTACCCATTACTTAGGAGCCCACTAAAATAGCTAGGAAACTTAACAACTAATACTAAACTTAACAAATAATAACGATAATGATCCAACAATATCCTCCCCCAAACTCAACAGGATCAAATTGTGTTTAACAAATATAATGATTATTGCCTTCAGCCACTTGTTGTGTTGTTAGCCTTGTCACCCCATTCTTCGATGCCTACTTAGCTCTCAGTTTTTCAAATGTTTCAAGCTTTACTGCCTTGGTCATGATATCAGCAATCTGAATATTAGTACTACAATGCTATAGTTTAATAACATCTTCATTAAAAAGATCCTTGAGGAAGTGGAACCTCACATCTATATGATTGCTCCTGCCATGAAGAACTGGATTTCTGGATAGCTTGATGGTAGAGACATTGTCACAGTAAATTGTTATGGCTCTTGTACATTCTCCAGCCAGCCCATTTGTTCAAGTATCCTTCTTAGCTAAATGCACTGATTTGCACAAGATGCTGCTGCTACAAACTCGGCCTCAGTTATAGACAGAGTGACCACATGCTACTTCTTAGAAGTCCATGAGACAGCACCCCCGATTAAGAAGAAGACATACCCACTAGTGTTGCGCCTGTCATTTATGTCTCCTGCATAATCATTGTCTGTGTAGCCAATCAGAGCGCCATTCTTCATACTCTTTTGTACCATATTCCATACTCCATGGTGCCTTTTAGGTACCTTAATAACCTCTTTTCAGCTTGTAGATGCATCTTTGTTGGTTTAGCCATGTATCTGCTCAGTAAACCAACAACATACATCACATCCGGTCTTGTAGTTGTCAAGTACAACAGGCTACCGATGAGTTGCTCGTACTGAGTTCCGTCTACCAGAATGCTATCACCTTCCAACGTGAGTTTATCTCCCGGGATAATTGGATTCTTCACAAAGTTGCTTTCTAGAAGACCAAATGTCATAAGGAGATCCCTAGTGTATTTCTTTTGACAGATAAACACACCACTTGCACCTTGACTTACTTCCGCTCCTAGAAAATACCTCATTTCCCCAGATTGGTCATTTCAGACACAGCTTGCATATTTTCCTTGAATTCGGATATTAGGGTTATACTGCTGCTTACATACATCAGATCATCCACATAAAGACTTACAAGCAACATATTAGAATTCTTCTTCAATATGAACAAGTTCATATGGACAACTCTGAAATCCTGCTTCAATAAAGTACTTCTCAATCTTTCTATACCATGTTCTTGGTTCTTGTTTTAAGCCATATAAAGCCTTTTTCAACCTATACACTTTTTTCTCCTTCCCTGAGCTTACAAATCCTTGTGGATGAGTCACAAAAACCTCCTCTGTAAGCTTACTATGAAGAAAAGCACTCTTCACCATGTGATAGACATGCCAACCAAATTGTGCTGCAAGTGCTACATGGATCTGATGATGTCCCTCCTTGCAATTGGTGCAAGTAGTCAATTCCATGTTGTTGGGCATATCCTTTTTCCACCAACCTTGCTTTGTACTTGTCAACTTGACAATACTCATTGAGCATGGTTTTATAAACCCACTTGACTCCAATTGGGTTGACTCCTAAAGGCAAAGAAGTCAGCTCCCAGGTGTCATTCTTTTGGATGGATTCCATTTCTGCCTTCGTTGCCATTTTCCACTTTTCTGATTGCAAATCCTCTTCAAAGAAAACAGGATATTCAACATTGATTTGGAAAGCATAGTAATCATTTTGGATATGCACAATGTTTCCCATTTCATAATCAACATGTCAGTTTGGTCTGACTCTTACTCTGGAGCTCACAATTGGAGCTACAGTGTTCTCTTGATGCACTTATGGCAGAGGGGAGGCATCTACCTCAGTATTTGTATCAAATGGATCGGTTAAAGGTGTCTCAATCTCTGTACTCTCTTCATTATCTTCCTCTGTGTTAGCAACTTCTTCAGTAAAGTCATCCCAAGAGAGCTCATCATTCTCACTTGTTGAAGCCTCAGATTCCTATGCCCACCCTTTAGATTCATCAACAGTGACATCTATACTCATAAGCACTTTCTTGGTGACTGGGTTATAGACACGATATGCCTTTGATTCACTGCTTATGCCAAGAAATGTACACTTGACACTCCTGTCATCAAGTTTTTTCTCTGCTGTTTAGTCACATGAACATAGCTCAAACATCTAAATACTCTTAAATGTTCAACAGAAGGAGAAATGCCACTCCAAAGCTCTTGTGGTGCTTTTTCTTTATTGATAGAGGTGGGGCTTCTGCTCAAAACATAGGCTGAACAAGTAGTAGCCTCACACCAGAACTTGTTAGGAACCTTGGTGTCTGCCAACACACATCTCACCATGTTCAAGAGTGTTCTATTCTTTCGCTCAGCAATTCCATTTTGATATTGAGTTACAGCTATTGTGAGATGCCTCCTTATGCCAAGATCATCACAGAATTTCTTGAATTCCGCAGATAGGAATTCTCCTCCCCTATCAGTCCTAAGGGTTAGAAGTACAACACCTAATTCTTTCTCAACTAGAGACTTAAAACCTTCGAATACTCCAAAAGCTTCAGATTTAGCAGCTAAAAAGAATACCCATAACTTCCTATTGTATTCATCAATCAAAGTAAAGATATACCTCTTGTTGCTTGGTGAAGAGGGAGTGGTTGGCCTACATAAGTCTGCATGAACAAGCTGCAACTTGGAGGTTGCTTGCCAAGAAGAACTTTTAGGTAAAGACTTTCAGTGCTGCTTTCCAATCTGACAAATGGTGCATACTTCTTCACCATCGTCTGTCCTCATCGGTGGCAAGCCTTTGACCATGCCGAGCTTCTCTAGTTTCCTCAATCCTTGATAATTCAGATGCCCAAATCTCCCATGCCACAACACTTGGTCTTCCTTGCTGTTTCTAGTTATGCTCAAGCATTGAACTTCTTGGTTGTTATATGGAGTATGAGGGCTGGCATAGAGCACAAACATTCGGTTTGTCTTCATCGGGCTGTTGAAAAGAAAACCTCTTTCTTCATGAAAAATCTTACACATTCCATCCTTGATGAGAATAGTCAAACCTCTCTCCTGGCTCTGTCCTATGATAAGCAGATTATTGGTTAGTCCTGGCACATAGAAGACTCCTTGAATTATCATAGATGTTTGATCTATCTTCACACGAACGTTGCCCCTCCCCTTAACTTTCAGCTTCATATCATTCCCAAGCTTGATTGTGCAAGAGTATGAGCTATCAAGGCTGATGAACCATTGCTTGACCCCACTCATATGGTTGCTACAACCTGAGTCTAGGAACCACCAAGTGTTATCTTTCACCATAAATTCATGAACTGCCATTATTCCATGGAGGTTGTAACACCCCGTAATTTTAAATATTAAAATTTAAATTTTTTAAGAACACTTAATTTTTAGGAGAAGAATTAAGGGAAATGGGTTACGCCATTTCATTCATCTCGGAATTTTGGTTGGAATAAAGTCCAAGTTTTCGTAAATCAGACTTCGTATGAAGGAGTTATGACCTTCGGAAGATTCAAGAGAAATTCAGATAATTAAAACCCACGGCAGGTCGACCTGGAGGTCAACCTACCCAAGGCCAGGTCGACCAGGGTGTCGAGCAGGTGGTCGACCTCCCCTATACAGGTCGACCAGGGGGTCGACCTACCCCACGGGGCAGATCTGAAATTTGACGATCCTGACTTGTTACTGAGTCTTACATGACCTGTTGATGAGTCACTAGGGCAGAGGTGGCAATTCTAGATAACTCTATCTAGTCTGGACGGTTGGGATTGCTCCTATGATAATCTAACGGCTTAGGTTGATTTAAACTTCTATAAAATCATGCTTAGACTCAAACCCTAAACCTAAACTAAATTAGTCTCTTGGCCACCATTTTGCTGCTAGAGCAGTTCTTCTTCCTAAAGCTTAGGAATTGGCAAATCGGAATTCTAATACAAAAGACGAATTATTCTCTTCTTTAATCCGTCTTTGTGAGTACAATTTCTTTCACAAAATAATTAATAAATTAATTATGATGAGTTATAATTGGATTATGAGAATATGTATGTTGAATCATGTGATGTTGTTTAACTTTGTTATCGCTTGTTGGTAAACATATGGTAGTTTTGTTAACTTATGTTAGTAGATCTATTTCATATGTCCAATCACATATTTTTAACTTGATTCATTTTATGACATCAGTTTATATGCACGTTTGGGATGTAAATCATATGCTAGTTTGTATGTGAATCTTATGCAAGTCTGTTTTTACGTATGTTAGTTTGTATGTGAATTTTATGCAAGTCTGTATGCGAATTATACACAAGTTTATATGTGAATCAAGTATATATATACACATGCGAGTTTATATGTAAAACATGCGATATTAGTTTACATGTTTAAATTCATGATGTTGGTTCATATGTCTAAACACATATGCTAGATTTGATTCATTTTGTGAAATTAATTTACATGTCTAAATCATATGCAAGTGTAAACGTAAATCTTAATTTACATGTCTAAATTATATATGCAAGTTTATATATAAGTTTGGATGTGAATCATATGCTAGTTTATATGTAAGATTATATGCGAATCATATGTAGGTCTTAGTTTACATGTCTAAATTGCATATGCAAGTTTAATATAAGTTTGTATGTAGATCATATGCAAGTTTATGCGAAAACCATGTTCATATATGCTAGTTCACCTTTATGTGTATAGATCTATGCAAATTATAACTTATATAATTTGATCCATGCCAGTTTGTAGTTTATGCAAATTATGCCTATTTCCTATGCAAGTTATTGATTATGCAAATTTATGATTATGTAAATTATAATCATGCAAGTTTTGATACATGCTTGTGTATTCTTATTTGCAAGTTAGATCTATTTTATGTGTTATGCAAGTTGTGATTTTTCTTTTCTTTTTATGAGTTAGACTATTTGTGGGTCTAACATATTTCATATTAAACGTATGAACGACGTGGGGGCAATGGGAAAATATTAAATATTAATAATATAAATTGGCATAAAAAATGGCTTAAAAGCATATAATAAATTTGAGACATTAATTGGCCTAATTTATATGCATAGAAATTATGGACATAATTTAGGAGACAATTATGGGCATAGATTAATTTGGAAGTTATTAACAATTTGAAATAGGGATATTAATTCAACTATGGTTTGAATAATAATGTGTAATAATAAATGCCTAAGACACGAGGTTAGACTCGTTTGTGGTATAAGACTGCCCGGACCCACCCGACAAATCCAGCAAACACAAACGGTAGTCAAATGTGAGAGGTCAAAGGCATAGATTAAATGTGTAATAAATGCCTAAGACACGAGGTTGGACTCGTTTGTGGTATAAGACTGCCCGGACCTGCCCGGCACATCCAGCAACCACAAACGTCAGTCTAATGTGAGAGGTCGTAGGCATAATTAAAAGATGCTTAGACACGAGGTTAAGTCTGGCTTGTAGTGGAAGTATGCCCGTAACCGCGCGGCATATCCAACGGCTACAAGCAATCGACTTAATGTGAGAGGTCTGTGCGTTAATAATTAATTAATGATGATCAAAGACGAATATGAATGACGAACATAAGTTTGGTTGAGTTGAGTAATTCTCTGAGTACCAATCTGATGTTGATTTCGGTCTTCGGGGTTGATATTTAGGGAGTCATTCTCTTAACCAATGTATCTATGAACTAAGATGTACTTAATCATAATCTGATAAGTAGGTAGGGTTAAGACCAGCTTAACCGATAATACATATTAATTTGATAAGTGGGTAGGGTTAAGACCAGCTTAACCAATAATATATATTAATCTGATAAGTGGATAGGGTTAAGACAAACTTAACCAATAATACACGTTGATCTGTTAAGTGGACAGGGCTAAGACCAACTTAGCCAACAATATATAAGTGGATAGGGTGAAGACCAACTTAACCAATTATATATAAGTGGAAGGGTTAAGACCAACTTAACCAATAATATATATATTGATCTGATAAGCGGATAGGGTTAAGACAAGCTTAACCAATAAAACATGTTTATTTGATAAGTGGGTAATATGGGTGACATGTGGGATATAATTATAAACACTTAACCTAGTTGAAACATGTAAGAAGACATGAATAAGAGGGGGTTAAGTGGGAAATCCTAGTGGGGACTAAGCATAGGTGGAAGCTTGTGTCAAGTGTGGGGACCCTTTTCAACCAGTAATCCATTTAGTATCTAAGTGAGCTCAATCTAGATCGAGGACGGGGCACGCTTCCTGGGTTTGATTGTAAGAGGCAAAACGGGTTAGCGGTGGCAATGCAAGTCCAACGGGGTCATGTGCGTGCGTGGGCCCAGGCTGGTAGGTAAGACGTTGTTGCATCGTGTAGATATAAGTCGTGCATCTTTAGTGGTATCGGGTTGCCACTTTGGGGAGTGATACACCCCACTGTGGGACCAGCACAGGTATCTATGAGTTAGGGGCCGACCGAACGGGGAAGGTAGTGGGTACAACTAGCGGAGATAGGAGCAGGCGACAACTATGAAGACAGCTAGGAGCACAACTACCATATTATGAATAAATGTTGTAATTAGAATAGGGAGGGTAGTGGGTACAACTAGTGGAGATAGAGCAGGCGGCACCTATGAAGACAGCTAGGGGTACACGAAACTACCATTATTATTATTTTGTTCAGTAGGCAGGATCAACTTTTAGGGTGACTAGTATTGGTGCAGTATAGTAATTATCCTATAGTGATTAGGAACGCAATTAACGTTATCTTATTCCTCTTGTTGGTTTTGTCATGCCCATTTGCTTCACAGTCATTCCTTGTTTTACCAGTTTATGCCTTATCCTAATTACTTTAATAATTATATTGTTAAAGTTATTGGACTCGCCAGACTTTATGTCTGGCCCCCTTTGTTTTCGCCTCTTTTCTTCCTTTCCCCTTCCTCCCCCCCTAGGTTCTTAGGGTGGGACTAGTGCTAGTGGAGCTTGATTTGGACCTCTTTCTCTCTCTTTTGGAAGTGCTTGGATTGCTGAAAGTAAAGTTCAGCTTATCTCTTTTATGGCTACTTATGTTGGGGTTATGTACTTAGAAAACAAACTGTCAAGATGGATATTAAGTGTACTTGGTTTTATTGTTGGTTTATGAAGTTGTTGTAATCAAACAATTTCTTCGCTGCAATAAAGGTTGGTTTTAAAATTTTCAAGTACCAATATATGTATCTGTCTTGTTATATTCTGTTCTATACACCTACAATACTCCATGAAAGTTTATGCATTCCCTTTGAGAGTGACATTAATGGACGTGGGGTGTTACACGTGGTATCAGAGCTGAAGGTTTCCAAGAACAGATAAGAGATTTTGAAAAATTGTTTTTCAAAAGCATTTTATAAAGAAGTACTTTCAAGAATATGTTTTAAGGAGAGTATTTTCAAGAGAAAGGTTTATTTTGAAAAACATGACCCCCAAGAGCCATATATCTTTCCTTCGATTCTCCATTTTAAATCTCTTCCTCTTTCCTTTTTGAATTTCTTCCTCCACATATAGACGCTTTTTCTAAGATATGTAATAACTTCCGTACGATGGGCGGAAAACCGCTTCATGGGACTGGGACGTTTGTCCAAGCTAGAAGGAAGTGGAGGACTTGTTGGTACCTTTAAGATAGACGATGGGAGGAAGGTTCAATTAGCTTCTTGGTTAATGAAGGACGAAGCCTCATTTTGGTAGGAGGTCACGAATGGAGGATGTGCAGGAGAGACATGGAAAGGACACACGATAAGAAAGTAGATCCAAAGAAAGGCGGTAAGGATAACAAGGGGCCAAGAGAAAAGGAAGGGCCACACTTGTGAAATACCTGACTACTTAAATAAAGGCGTTAGAAAGAAGACGAAGACTAGTAGTTATCGTTACGGAGGAATAGGACATCCTATTAGGATCGTCCAAAGAAGCAAAAGACAAAGGTAAGGACAAAGTACATGATCTTCTGAAGGGCAGACGCATTCCCTCATGGCTGGCATATCTGATAGAGGTAGAAATATCTTGGTCGGAAGTTTGGTTTTTCATTTTGATCATCCTGTTCGAACCTTGTTTGAATTCTGGCGTTTCACACTCGTTTGTATCTGCTTCGTTAGTTAAAACACTACACCTAAATACTAGTCTAGTAATGGATCCATAGTAGTCTCAAATCCTATTAGTGGTTCGGCTCATCTTTCGATGATTTGTCGGGATTTGAGAGTGTCTATCTTGGGCGTTGGGTTTGAGTGCAACGCCTTCGTTCTTGGCTTCATGGGGTACGACTTGATTCTAGGCATGGATTGGCTAGCCAGATATAGCACCATCCTAGGCTGTGAAAGAAGGGTAGTTAGATTATTGACTCGTTGTGGAAAGACCCTTGAAATTTCTTATGACCCTAGAGGTCTGGTGATGCTTAGCTACCTAGAATCTCTTGACGCGTCCAACGATGATTTGGAATTTATTCGTGTGGTCCGTGAATATGGTGACGTCTTCGATGAAGTTCGGGGTTTACCATCGAGGCGCGAGATAGACTTTCGTATGTACCTTGTAGATAATGCAAAGCCAGTTACATTACCGGTGCGCCACATGGCTCTGAGGGAGAGAAGAGAACTCGGTAAGTAAGTAAAGGAGTTGCTTGAGAAGGGGTTCATAAGAAGAAGCATTTTGGAATGGGGTGCTCCGGTTGTTTTTTCTACAGAGGCTGATGGTTCACTTAGATTGTGTGTGGATTATAGAGAGCTGAATAAGCTCACAAAGAAGAACAAACATCCATTGCCGAGGATAGACGATTTATTCGATCAGTTGGTTGGTGCTTCGGTTTTCTTGCAGCTGGATATAGCTACAGGATTTCATCAGCTAAGAGTGGCTGAAGACAGCATAAATAAGACTGCATTTAGAACTCCTGACGGATTCTTCGAGTGGCTCGTCATGCCTTTTGGTTTGACGAATGCACCTGCATACTTCTTTGACTTAATGAGTAGGGTGTTTAGGGAGTTTCTAAACAAGCTTGTGGTAGTCTTTGTAGATGATATCTTGATTTTCTCTAGAAGCGAGGAAGAGCATGCCCTACATCTTAGGGAAGTCTTAGAGACCCTACGAGCGCATCAACTTAAAGCTAAGTTCTGCAAATGCCATTTTTGGAGAAAAGAAGTGAGGTTCTTAGGACACGTGGTCTCTAAGGAGGGGATAGCCGTGGATCCCGCAAAGGTGGTGGAAATCCAAGATTGGAAGATTCCTAAGAACGCAACATAAGTAAGAAGCTTTTTAGGCTGGTGGGCTATTATAGGAAGTTCATTAAGGACTTTGCAAAGATATCAGCCCCACCTACTCGGTAAACGAGGAAGAACTTGACTTTTACTTGGGATGTTGACCGTGACGATGCTTTCTAGCATTTGAAGAGGGCTTTGACGACAACTCCAGTTTTAGTTTTACCAGATGGAAGTAAGCCATTCATAGTGTATACCGGTGCTTGTGGGACAGGGCTTGGAGCAGTTTTCAATGCAGGAGGAAAAGGTGATATGCAAAAGACGGCAAGTACGAGCATCGCTTATCATCCACAGACGGATGGACAGACAGGAAGGGGTGAATAGAATCCTTGAAGATCTTTTAAGGTTATGTATCCTAGATTTTGGAGGGACATGAGTAGAGGCAACTAGCTTAGTGATGTTAATAACATGTTTCACGTATTATATTTATGGAAGTGTTACAAGATACCGCGAAAGTAGTGGAGCCGAGCATGCTTAGAGAAGTGGAAGTAAAGTGAGATGCCACAATTAAACGAGCTCCTACATGCATCCTTGGGTCGGAGGTATTAAATCTACGAAACAGAGAGGTCAAGTTGGTCAAAGTGCAATGGGGAGATGATCAAGGAGACGCGACTTGAGAAACGGAAGACAAGATGCGTACGCTGTACCCTTTCCTTTTTGAGGGTATGTTTTTAACTTCTCCTTTTTCTACCACTTTGTTGATACTTGTCCTATTGTTTAATATGTCTTTGCGATGATATCTTCGATCTTTAGTTAGGAAAAAACCTATGGTTGTAAACATGTGTTTGAGACGTGTTATGTTTAGTGGATGCAAATGGATGCAAGTGGTTGCTAGTGGTTGCTCGTGGATGCATGTACACACACATTATGCACTAGATCGGCTCAACCACTTTCATATTGCATATAAATATGTGTGCATATTTAAATTAATGGATGTATAACGGTTGTGTTATCATGTGGATGTTGCCTTTTAATGAATGGTTGTGCACACATGTAGAAATAATATGTATCGTTAGGATTCTTTCGCATACATAATGGACGCATGGCACTATCATGGTTCGCATTAAGGAGGTCAATTGAATCAGTAGACCGCTTGATTTTGCATTAGATAAGGAACATATACACACACTTTTTGCATATGTTCATATGGCATTAGAAGCCTTTTAAGGACAGTGGATGCTTGTGTTTGATGACTGAGTAGATGGATGATTGGATGGTAGGATACACGAGATTTCGGGGGCGAAATCCTTTAAGGAGGGGAGAATGTAACACCCCGTAATTTTAAATATTAATTTTTTTTTTAAGAACACTTAATTTTTAGGAGATGAATTAAGGGAAATGGGTTACGCCATTTCGTTCGTCTCAGAATTCTGGTTGGAATAGAGTCTAAGTTTTCGTAAATCGGACTTCGTATGAAGGAGTTATGACCTTCGGAAGATTCAAGAGAAATTCAGAAAATTAAGTACCAAGGCAGGTCGACCTACCCAAGGCCAGGTCGACCAGGGGGTCGACCAGGTGGTCGACCTCCCCTATATAGGTCGACCAGGGGATCAACCTGGGGGTCGACCAACCCTCCGGGGCAGATCTGAAATTTGACAATCCTGACTTCTTGCTGAGTCTTACCTGACCTATTGCTGAGTCACTAGGGCAGAGGTGGCAATTCTAGATAACTCTATCTAGTCTGGACGGTTGGGATTGCTCCTATGATAATCTAATGGCTTAGGTTGATTTAAACTTCTATAAAAGCACGCTTAGACTCAAACACTAAACCTAAACTAAATTAGTCTCTTGGCCGCCATGTTGCTGCTAGAGTAATTCTTCTTCCTAAAGCTTACGGATTGGCAAATCAGAATTCCAATATAAAAGACAAACGAATTATTCTCTTCTCTAATCCGTCTTTGTGAGTACAATTTCTTTCACAAAATAATTAATAAATTAATTATGATGAGTTATAATTGGGATTATGAGAACATGTCTGTTGAATCATGTGATGTTGTTTAACTTTGTTATCGCTTGTTGGTAAACATATGGTAGTTTTGTTAACTTATGTTAGTAGATCTATTTCATATGTCCAATCACATATGTTTAACTAGATTCATTTTATGACATCAGTTTATATGCAAGTTTGGGATGTAAATCATATGCTAGTTTGTATGTGAATCTTATGCAAGTCTATTTTTACATATGTTAGTTTGTATGTGAATCTTATGCAAGTTTGTATGCGAATTGTACACAAGTTTATATGTGAATCAATTATATATATGCATGCGAGTTTATATGTAAAACGTATGATATTAGTTTACATGTTTAAATTCATGATGTTGGTTCATATGTCTAAACACATATGATAGATTTGATTCATTTTGTGACATTAATTTACATGTCTAAATCATATGCAAGTGTAAACGTAAATCCTAATTTACATGTCTAAATTATATATGAAAGTTTATATATAAGTTTGGATGTGAATCATATTCTAGTTTATATGTTAGATTGTATGTGAATCATATGTAGGTCTTAGTTTACATGTCTAAATTGCAGATGCAAGTTTAATACAAGTTTGAATGTAGATCATATGAAAGTTTATGTGAAAACCATGTTCATATGTGCAAGTTCACCTTTATGTGTATAGATCTATGCAAATTATATCTTATATAATTTGATTCATGCTAGTTTGTAGTTGATATGCAAATTATGCCAATTGCCTATGCAAGTTATTGATTATGCAAATTTATATTATGTAAATTATAATCATGCAAGTTTTGATCCATGATAGCCTATTCTTATTTGCAAGTTAGATCTATTTTATGTGTTATGTAAGTTGTGATGTTTCTTTTCTTTTTATGAGTTAGACTATTTGCATGCCTAATATATTTCGTATTAAACGTACGAACGACGTGGGGGCAATGTGAAAATATTAAATATTAATATTGTGAATTGGCACAAGAAAATGGCTTAAAAGCATATAATAAATTTGAGACATTAATTGGCCTAATTTATATGCATAGAAATTATGGACATAATTTAGGAGACAATTATGGACATAGATTAATTTGGAAGTTATTGACAATTTGAAATAGGGATATTAATTCAACCTGGGTTTGAATAATAATGTGTAATAATAAATGCCTAAGACACGAGGTTAGACTCGTTTATGGTATAAGACTTCCCGGACCCGCCCGGCAAATCCAGCAACCACAAACGGTAGTCTAATGTGAGAGGTCAAAGGCATAGACTAAATGCGTAATAAATGCCTAAGACACGAGGTTAGACTCGTTTGTGGTATAAGACTGCCCGGACCTGCCCGGCACATCCAGCAAACACAAACGTTAGTCTAATTTGAGAGGTCATAGGCATAATTAAAAGATGCTTAGACACGAGGTTAAGTCTGGCTTGTGGTGGAAGTCTGCCCGGAACCGCCTGGCATATCCAGCGGCTACAAGCAATCGACTTAATGTGAGAGGTCTATGCATTAATAATTAATTAATGCTGATCAAAGACGAATATGAATGACGAACAGAAGTTTGGTTAGGTTGAGTAATTCCCTGAGTACCAATCTGATGTTGATTTCGGTCTTCGGGGTTGATATTTAGGGAGTTATTCTCTTAACCAATGTATTTGTGAACTAAGATGTACTTAATCACAATCTGATAAGTAGGTAGGGTAAAGACTAGCTTAACCGATAATATATATTAATTTGATAAGTGGGTAGGGTTAAGACCATCTTAACCAACAATATATATTAATCTGATAAGTGGATAGGATTAAGACAAACTAAACCAACAATACACATTGATCTGATAAGTGGATAGGGCTAAGACCAACATAGCCAACATGTAACACCCTGAATTTCAGTTAATGCTAAAATTCACTAATTGCAGAATAAATAATCTCAGATTTGAGAATTGGGGGAACGGGCTACGTCATTGCGTTCGTCTCGGAAAAATACGCGAAATAGAGTCCGAAATTTTGTAAATCGGAGTCCGTATGGCCCAATTATGGCCCAATGAAGTTTACAGAAAATTCAAAGTTCAAAACAGATTTAAAATTCAGGTTCAAATTTCGAAATTGGGGCCATTGGGCGCAGGTGGGAAAATTCCCGCCTAGCTACCCAAGTCGACAGCCCTGTCGACTGGGCAGTCGACATGGCTGGGACCAAGTCGACAGCCCTGTCGACTTGGGTGTCGACAGGGGGTGCTCGGCCAGTTTGGCCTGGTGTACCATTTTAGGGTTTGGCTGTGTTTTGGGGCTGTTTTCTGGAAGCTTCCGAGATCTGATGGTCCTAATCTAATTTAGAGTTAATCTAATGGCCTAAAACACTTGCCTAATCTATAAATACACCCTAAGACTACCCTAATTCATACTAAAAATAGATTCAAGGGCCTCATGCCATCAAATTAAAACTAGAAGGAGCCTCCACCAAGGTTGAGAGGAAGTTAGCATCTCAAATCAACTCTAATCAAGTTCTAATCCACTCTAGCAACTTAATCTTCCTCATTGGAGTGCTAATTAGTTATTTGTGAGTTCCTATGCCTTTAGCAAGCAATTGCTAAACTAATTAGGATAGGATATTATGAGGCTATGGTTGTAAATGTGGATCTATGCAAGTTGTGGTTGTCATATGTTATAAGTTCATATGCAAGTTTATCTCTTTTTATGATATGACATGTTATGCAAGTTCATATGCAAGTTTACATGCAAGTTCATATGCAAGTTTGTCTCTTTTTATGATATGCACAACATATGCAAGTTTGCCTCTATGTATGACATATTATGCAAGTTCATATGCAAGTTTATATGCAAGTTCATATGCAAGTTTGTCTCTTTTTATGATATGCACAACATATGCAAGTTTGCCTCTATGTATGACATATTATGCAAGTTCATATGCAAGTTTATATGCAAGTTCATATGCAAGTTTGTCTCTTTTTAGGATATGCATAACATATGCAAGTTTGCCTCTATGTATGACATATTATGCAAGTTCATATGTGGGTTTATATGCAAGTTCATTTGCAAGTTTGTCTCTTTTTATGATATGCATAATATATGCAAGTTTGGGTTAATGATTTAAGCTAGTTGGGTTTAATGTTATGATGCAAGTTGACACCTTTTAAACCCATGTTAATGCTAATGTTATGATAAGTGGAACCCATTATAATTATGATGAATCTTCCCATTTATATGTCATGTTATGTGAACGAATTACGTGGGGAACGATGGGGTTAATATGCATGTTAACAAAAATTGTGTGAAGTTGGTATGTTTAAGCATAACATAAAATGAATGGGCATAATTGGGAATTTACCTATTATGTTAGGTCTACCCATATTATGGAGTTGGGAATTTACCTATTAAGTTAGGTCTACCCATACTATGGAATTGGGAATTTACCTATTGAGTTAGGTCTACCCATATTCTTAAAAATGTGTAATTAATTAGGGATAATTAATACAAATTATGGGGGTGATTAATTAGGTGTAATTAATCAACTAAGACACGAGGTTGGACCCTTTTGTAGCGGAAGTCTGCCCGGAACCGACCGGCAATCCAGAAGCTACAAATGATTGGCCCAATGTGAGAGGTCTTAGTCATAAATTAAATACGTGATTAAAGTAAAGACACGAGGTTAGACCCTTTTTATGACGGAAGTCTGCCCGGACCCAACCGGCATATCCAGCAGTCATAAAAGGTGGTCTAATGTAAGAGGTCTTTATGAGGTCATGATCTTAATTAATTAATTAAGAAAGACTTAACCATATTAGCATGTAGAGGGACATGAGGGGTTAAGTGGGTGCCTTGGGTGGCATGTGGAAATCTAGTGGTTGCCTTGGGTGGCAATAGAAAATACGATTAGAATACTTAACCAAAGTGGAACATGTAATTAAAACATGATTAAAGGGTTAAGTGGTATACACTAGAAAAGACAAGCTTAGGTGGGTAGCTTGTGGGGGCCCATCTCAACCAATATCCCAAACGTATCTTAGTGGGCTCGACTCAAGTCGTGGACGGGACACGCATATTGGGCTTGACTATAAGAGGCCAAAACGGTGTAGCGGTGGCAACGCGAGTCCAACGGGTTTCATATGCGTGTGTGGACCCGGGCTGGTAGGTAAGACGTTGTTGCATCGTGTAGATATAAGCCGTGCACCGTTTGTTGTATCGGGTTGCCACTTTGGGGAGTGATACACCCCATTGTGGGGCCAGCACGGGTATCTACGGTAGGGAGCCGATCGCTTGGGAGTAGTGGGTACACCTAGTGGAGATAGGGGCAGACGGCACCTATGTAGTCAGCTAGGGGTACACGAAACTACTGGGTAAATTTTCTAAGTTCTTGGGAGGGATCAATCTTTAAGTAGGAATGACTGGTGTGGTGCAGTGTAGTAATTATCCTTGGGTGGGTAGATGCGTCTTTATCGTTATCTTAGTTCATTCTAAGTCTGATTGGCTACTGAGTGTAGTCATTTATCCCCAGTCACACCGTACCAAGTTATATCATACCCTAATTACTTTAATGATTGTATTGTTAAAGTTATAGGACTCGCTCAGACTTATGTCTGACCCTGTTGTTTTTATCTTTTTCCCAACCCTCAGGTTCTCAGAGTGGGCCCAGCACGAGTGGGCTTTGATCAGGCTGCTTTTATTACTCTCTTGGAGCTTGGACCCTAGATGTAGAGCTCAGCTTACCCTTTTCTTTTATGGCTATCAGTTCATGTATTGGGATTATGTATTTTTATTTATCAGGATGGATATTTTGTACTTGACTCTTATTATGGTTTTGTGATGTAACCAAACATGTTTTACTTTCCGCTGCAATGAAATGATGTTTTAAATTTTCAAGTATTACTTATATCTGTCTTGCTATAATTTTTCTGTTCTATATTCACTTAAAATACTCCACCGATGTTATGGCATTCCCTTAGCGAGTGACCATAGCGGGAGTGGGGTGTTACACGTGGTATCAGAGCAAAGGTTACCAGAACAGATAAAATTTTTAGAAAACTATTTTTCTAAAAACATTTTTGAAAGAAATATTTTCAAAAACATGTCTTTAAAGAGAAAAGTTTTTGAAAGAAAAGCATAATCCCCAATAGCCATATCTTTATCTTTCGAATTCTCCGTTTTGAATCTTTCCTTTTTCGTTTCAGCATGGCTGAGGATCTTAACTTTCCGGAGGGTGTGACGATACCAGTATGGTATAGGAGATTGATGGAGGCTAGGGCCGCCACTGCGGGTCCAGCAAATGTTCCTCCACCAACCGTAGCACCCGATCTTCCTCCTCCCCCTCCTCCTCCTCGCACGGATACCTTTGCTAAGACTTGCAAGGAATTTAAAGCTATGGGAGGGAAACCTTTTCAAGGATCAGAAACTTTTGTGGAGGCTAGAGATTGGCTTAAGGAGGTGGAAGAGTTGATATATATCTTTGAGATGGAAGAAGGAAAGAAAGTCAAGCTAGGTGCTTGGTTAATGAAGGGAGAGGCCTCATTCTGGTGGGTGGTCACTAATGGAGAACGCCCCGTTGACTCTTGGGCGGATTTTAGGCAAAGATTTGTGGCAAAGTTTCTCTCAAGGGCGGAGGAAAACTTGTATATGGAAAGATTCTTGACTCTAAAGCAAGGAAATCTCTCAGTGAAGGAATATGTCAACAAGTTTAATCAATTGGCAAGGTTTGGCCTAGACATGGTGAATACACCGGAAAAGAAGGCTTTGAGGTTCGTGAAAGGCTTGAATGAACCGATGCATGGATTGGCTATGACTCATATCCCTATGGGGGCCACCTTTGAGAAGCTAGTTGACATGGCACTCATGCATGAAGAAGAGAAGGGTCCCAATGCTAATAAGGCACCCGAGAAGAAGGGAGATCAAAAGAGACCTCAGCAACAACAGCAAAACAAAGGTGGGAAAGGCAACGGTGGCAAGGGGAAGAAGAAGTGCTTCAATTGCGGGATACCAGGCCACATAAGCAAAGATTGTCGAAAGAAGAAGAAGACTGGCTGCTATCACTGTGGCGAAGCAGGGCATCTAGTGAAGGATTGCCCTAAGAAGGGGCAAAGGACGGGATCTACCTCAGGAGGACAGGTGCAAGCTCTTATGGCACCGGGTCAGGCTAGGGGGCAAGTACAGGCTCTCGCGGTTCCACCGATTCAGGAAAGAGGTAGAACTATTTCCGTTGAAAGTCTGGTTTTTCTATTTGATCATCCTGTCCGTACATTGTTTGATTCTGGCGCATCGCATTCGTTTATCTCATCATCATTAGTTGAGTCACTGCACTTAGACACCAGTCTAGTAGATGATCCCTTGGTTGTTTCAAACCCAATTGGGGGCTCCACTTATTTGTCCATGATATGTTTGGGTTTGAAGATTTCTATACTTAGCATTGAGTTTAGATGTGATGCTTTTGTTTTGGGCTTCACGGGCTATGGGTTGATTTTGGGCATGGACTGGTTATCCAGCAATGGTGCCGTTCTTGATTGCGAAAGGAGAGTTGTTAGGCTCATGACCCGCTTGGGTAACACTCTCGAGATCTCTTGTAATCCCATGGATTCTGTTATGCTAAGTTATCTTGAATCGCTTGACGCTTCGGTCGAGAGTTTGCAATCTGTTAGAGTGGTCCGGGAATACTCGGATGTGTTTGAGGAGGTGAAGGGCTTACCTCCGAAGCGGGACATTGACTTCCGAATATATCTGGTGGATAATGCTAAACCTGTATCTTTACCAGTGCGCCACATGGCTCCTCGTGAGAGGAGGGAACTCCATAAGCAAGTGGGGGAGTTGCTTGAGAAGGGGTTCATAAGACAAAGTATATCGGAGTGGGGTGCTCCAGTAGTTTTTGCTACAAAGGCGGATGGGTCCCTCAGACTTTGTGTAGACTATAGAGAACTCAACAAGCTCACAAAGAAGAATAGACACCCATTGCCGAGGATTGATAATCTTTTCGATCAGTTGGTTGGCGCTTCAGTATTTTCTCAGTTGGACTTAGCCACGGGGTTTCATCAGTTGAGGGTGGCCGAGGATAGCATAGACAAGACTGCCTTTAGGACTCCGAATGGTTTCTATGAGTGGCTGGTGATGCCATTTGGGTTGACAAACGCCCCTGCATACTTTGTTGATTTGATGAGTAGGGTGTTCAGGGAGTTCCTAAATAAGTTCGTGGTGGTCTTTGTGGATGATATCTTAGTATTTTCTAAGAGTGAAGAAGAGCATGCCCTACATCTTAGGGAAGTGTTGGAGACTCTTCGAGCACATAGCCTTAAGGCTAAATTCTCTAAATGTCACTTCTGGAGGAAGGAAGTGCGGTTCTTGGGGCACGTGGTCTCCAAGGAAGGGATAGCTGTGGATCCCGCGAAGGTAGTATCAATTCAAGATTGGAAGGTTCCGAAGAATGCTACTGAAGTAAGAAGTTTCTTAGGGTTGGCGGGCTACTATAGGAAGTTTATCAAAGACTTCGCAAAGATATCAGCTCCATTAACCCGCTTGACGAAGAAGAATCTTGTTTTCACATGGGACGTAGATTGTGAGGATGCGTTCCGACGGTTGAAGAGAGCTTTAACCACCGCTCCAGTTTTAGTGTTGCCAGATGGGAGTAAGCCATTTGTTGTTTACACCGATGCTTGTGGAACAGGACTAGGCGTAGTCTTAATGCAAGAGGGAAGGGTTATAGCCTATGGTGGAAGGCAGTTGAGAGTGCATGAGAAAAATTACCCTACCCATGATCTAGAGTTGGCCGCTATTGTTTTTGCGCTTAAGTCATGGCGCCATTATCTTCTTGGCGAGAGGTTCGAATTGTTCACAGACCACAAATCTTTGAAGTACTTATTCTCTCAGAAGGATTTGAATTTGAGGCAGCAAAGGTGGATGGAATTCTTAGCGTCCTATGATTTTGATATAGCATATACCCCTGGCAAGGGTAACGTGGTGGCAGACGCCTTAAGAAGAAAAAGGTTGACCTTGAGTCCATTATTCGTGGAATGGCAAAGCTTGGAGTTCATCTCGATGTTTGATTTTAGACCTTCCGTTGACTTTGTACCCGGTTTGCTAGCTTCCTTGGAAGTTAGACCTACTCTTTTGGGACGGATTGGTGAGGCACAGCAAGACGACCCACAGTTGGTTGAGTTAGTAGAGAAGCTCATAGGGGGGAGTCGTCCAGCCATTTGAGTAGGTACACCCTAGATGATAAGGGGTGGTTGCGTAGAGACGGTAGACTTTGTGTACCGCAAGACGAAGGTTTGAGGAAGGCTATTTTGGATGATGCACATCGTTCAAAGATGACCATTCATCCCGGTGGGGACAAGATGTACCAAGACATGAAGCGAGTTTTCTTTTGGGCCGGTATGAAGAAAGACGTGGCCGAGTATGTCGCTAGATGCTTGGTGTGCCAACAAGTGAAAGCGGAGCAAAAGAAACCCGGAGGGTTGCTTCACCCATTGGAAGTTCCTCTATGGAAGTGGGATAGTGTCTCGATGGATTTTGTCGATGGATTACCAAGATCCAGGAAGGGTAATACGGGAATTTGGGTTGTGGTAGACAGACTTACTAAGAGCGCCCATTTCATACCCGTGAAGAGTAAGAGGACTGCTCCATGGCTAGCTTCAGTTTACATTCGAGAGATTGTTAGATTGCATGGTGTACCTTCCAGTATTGTGAGCGATCGAGATCCTATCTTCACTAGCGAGTTTTGGAAGAGTTTGCAAGAGGTGGTAGGGACTCAGTTGTGTTTGAGCACCGCATATCATCCTCAGACGGACGGCCAGACTGAGAGGGTGAATCGTATTTTAGAAGACCTTTTGAGGCTATGTATCTTGGATTTTGGAGGTACATGGGAAGAGCATCTTCCATTGGTGGAGTTCGCATATAATAACAGCTTTCAGTCTAGTATTGGCATGGCTCCTTTCGAAGCTCTTTATGGAAGGCCTTGTCGATCACCTACATGTTGGTGGGAATCTACGGATAAGATCTTTCTTGGGCCCGATATGGTTAGAGAGACTTCGGAAAAGATTGATTTGATTAGAAGAAGGATGAAAGCGGCGCAAGACAGACAGAAATCTTATGCGGACAAGAGGAGGACGGATCTTGAGTTTGATGTTGGGGACATGGTCTTTGTCAAAGTGTCTCCGTTACGGAATGTGGTTCGCTTTGGATCTGTTGGGAAGTTAGCACCAAGGTTTGTTGGACCGTTTCCTATTAAGGAAAGGATTGGACAGATGGCCTATAGAGTGGAGTTTCCCGACAGACTTAGTGGTGTACATGATGTATTCCATGTGTCACATTTGAGGAAGTGCCTACATGAGACCGCAGAGGTGGTAGAGCCGAGCTTGCTTAGAGAAGTGGAAGTAGAACGTGATGCGACTATTCGACGAGCTCCTACTCGCATCCTTGGGTCAGAGACTAGGAAATTGAGGAATCGAGAGGTTCAACTAGTCAAAGTACAATGGGGAAAAGATGAGGGCAACGCTACCTGGGAGACGGAAGCGAAGACGCGTTCATTGTACCCATTCCTTTTTGAGGGTATGTCTTTTAACTTCTCCTTTATCGTTTGTCTAGTACTTATATTATCTTTAGTATGTCCTCTCGTTAGTACTTTTGACCTTTAGATAGGGTAGACCTATGGTTGAAACATGTGTTTGAGACATGTTATGGTTGATGGATGCATGTGGATGCAAGTGTTTTCTAGTGGTTGCTTGTGGATGCATATACACACACTCTAGACACTAGATCGGCTCAGTCACTTCATATTGCATATTGCATATAATTGCGTGTAGGTAGCTATATTTATGGATGTATAATGATTGTGTTATCATATGGATGATGCATTTTGGTAAATGATTGTGCACTCATGTAGATATTGTATGTGTCGATAGGGTTCTCTCGCATACATAATGGATGCATGGCACTATCATGGTTTGCATATGTTCATACATTAGATAGGGAACATATACACACACTTTTTTTGCATATGCTCATACATCATTAGAAATTGTTTTAAGGACAATGGATGCCCGTGTTTGATGGATTGAGTAGATAGTTGTTTGGATGGTAGGATATGCATTCTCCTTAGCTTAGAGATTTCGGGGACGAAATCCTTTAAGGAGGGGAGAATGTAACACCCCGAATTTCAGTTAATGCTAAAATTCACTAATTGTAGAATAAATAATCTCAGATGTGAGAATTGGGGGAAACGGGCTGCGTCATTGCGTTCATCTCGGAAAAATACGCGAAATAGAGTCCGAAATTTTGTAAATCGGAGTCCGTATGGCCCAATGAAGTTTACAGAAAATTCAAAGTTCAAAACAGATTTAAAATTCAGGTTCAAATTTCGAAATTGGGGCCATTGGGCGCAGGTGGGAAAATTCCCGCCTAGCTACCCAAGTCGACAGCCCTGTCGACTGGGCAGTCGACATGGCTGGGACCAAGTCGACAGCCCTGTCGACTTGGGTGTCGACAGGGGGTGCTCGGCCAGTTTGGCCTGGTGCACCATTTTAGGGTTTGGCTGTGTTTTGGGGCTGTTTTCTGGAAGCTTCCGAGATCTGATGGTCCTAATCTAATTTAGGGTTAATCTAATGGCCTAAAACACTTGCCTAATCTATAAATACACCCTAAGACTACCCTAATTCATACTAAAAATAGATTCAAGGGCCTCATGCCGTCAAATTAAAACTAGAAGGAGACTCCACCAAGGTTGAGAGGAAGTTAGCATCTCAAATCAACTCTAATCAAGTTCTAATCCACTCTAGCAACTTAATCTTCCTCATTGGAGTGCTAATTAGTTATTTGTGAGTTCCTATGCCTTTAGCAAGCAATTGCTAAACTAATTAGGATAGGATATTATGAGGCTATGGTTGTAAATGTGGATCTATGCAAGTTGTGGTTGTCATATGTTATAAGTTCATATGCAAGTTTATCTCTTTTTATGATATGACAAGTTATGCAAGTTCATATGCAAGTTTACATGCAAGTTCATATGCAAGTTTGTCTCTTTTTATGATATGCACAACATATGCAAGTTTGCCTCTATGTATGACATATTATGCAAGTTCATATGCAAGTTTATATGCAAGTTTATATGCAAGTTCATATGCAAGTTTGTCTCTTTTTATGATATGCACAACATATGCAAGTTTGCCTCTATGTATGACATATTATGCAAGTTCATATGCAAGTTTATATGCAAGTTCATATGCAAGTTTGTCTCTTTTTATGATATGCATAACATATGCAAGTTTGCCTCTATGTATGACATATTATGCAAGTTCATATGTGGGTTTATATGCAAGTTCATATGCAAGTTTGTCTCTTTTTATGATATGCATAATATATGCAAGTTTGGGTTAATGATTTAAGCTAGTTGGGTTTAATGTTATGATGCAAGTTGACACCTTTTAAACCCATGTTAATGCTAATGTTATGATAAGTGGAACCCATTATAATTATGATGAATCTTCCCATTTATATGTCATGTTATGTGAACGAATTACGTGGGGAACGATGGGATTAATATGCATGTTAACAAAAATTGTGTGAAGTTGGTATGTTTAAGCATAACATAAAATGAATGGACATAATTGGGAATTTACCTATTAAGTTAGGTCTACCCATATTATGGAGTTGGGAATTTACCTATTAAGTTAGGTCTACTCATACTATGGAATTGGGAATTTACCTATTGAGTTAGGTCTACCCATATTCTTAAAAATGTGTAATTAATTAGGGATAATTAATACAAATTATGGGGGTGATTAATTAGGTGTAATTAATCAACTAAGACACGAGGTTGGACCCTTTTGTAGCGGAAGTCTGCCCGGAACCGACCGGCAATCCAGCAGCTACAAATGATTGGCCCAATGTGAGAGGTCTTAGTCATAAATTAAATACGTGATTAAAGTAAAGACACGAAGTTAGACCCTTTTTATGACGGAAGTCTGCCCGGACCCAACCGGCATATCCAGCAGTCATAAAAGGTGGTCTAATGTGAGAGGTCTTTATGAGGTCATGATCTTAATTAATTAATTAAGAAACACTTAACCATATTAGCATGTAGAGGGACATGAGGGGTTAAGTGGGTGCCTTGGGTGGCATGTGGAAATCTAGTGGTTGCCTTGGGTGGCAATAGAAAATACGATTAGAATACTTAACCAAAGTGGAACATGTAATTAAAACATGATTAAAGGGTTAAGTGGTATACACTAGAAAAGACAAGCTTAGGTGGGTAGCTTGTGGGGGCCCATCTCAACCAATATCCCAAACGTATCTTAGTGGGCTCGACTCAAGTCGAGGACGGGACACGCATCTTGGGCTTGACTATAAGAGGCCAAAACGGTGTAGCGGTGGCAACGCGAGTCCAACGGGTTTCATATGCGTGTGTGGACCCGGGCTGGTAGGTAAGACGTTGTTGCATCGTGTAGATATAAGCCGTGCACCATTTGTTGTATCGGGTTGCCACTTTGGGGAGTGATACACCCCATTGTGGGGCCAGCACGGGTATCTACGGTAGGGAGCCGATCGTTTGGGAGTAGTGGGTACACCTAGTGGAGATAGGGGCAGACGGCACCTATGTAGTCAGCTAGGGGTACACGAAACTACTGGGTAAATTTTCTAAGTTCTTGGGAGGGATCAATCTTTAAGTAGGAATGACTGGTGTGGTGCAGTGTAGTAATTATCCTTGGGTGGGTAGATGCGTCTTTATCGTTATCTTAGTTCATTCTAAGTCTGATTGGCTACTGAGTGTAGTCATTTATCCCCAGTCACACCGTACCAAGTTATATCATACCCTAATTACTTTAATGATTGTATTGTTAAAGTTATAGGACTCGCTCAGACTTATGTCTGACCCCGTTGTTTTTATCTTTTTCCCAACCCTCAGGTTCTCAGAGTGGGCCCAGCACGAGTGGGCTTTGATCAGGCTGCTTTTATTACTCTCTTGGAGCTTGGACCCTAGATGTAGAGCTCAGCTTACCCTTTTCTTTTATGGCTATCAGTTCATGTATTGGGATTATGTATTTTTATTTATCAGGATGGATATTTTGTACTTGACTCTTATTATGGTTTTGTGATGTAACCAAACATGTTTTACTTTCCGCTGCAATGAAATGATGTTTTAAATTTTCAAGTATTACTTATATCTGTCTTGCTGTAATTTTTCTGTTCTATATTCACTTAAAATACTCCACCGATGTTATGGCATTCCCTTAGCGAGTGACCATAGCGGGAGTGGGGTGTTACACAACAATATATAAGTGGATAGACTTAAGACCAACTTAACCAATTATATATAAGTGGATAGGGTTAAGACCAGCTTAACCAATAAAATATATATTGATCTGATAAGAGGATAGGGTTAAGACAAGCCTAACCAATAACACATGTTGATTTGATAAGTGGGTAACATGGGTGACATGTGGGATATAATAATAAACACTTAACCAAGTTGAAACATGTAAGAACACATGAATAAGAGGGGGCTAAGTGGGAAATCCTAGTGGGGACCAAGCATAGGTGGAAAGCTTGTGTCAAGTGTGGGGACCCTTTTCAACCAATAACCCATTTAGTATCTAAGTGAGCTTGATCTAGATCGAGGACGGGGCACGCTTACTGTGTTTGATTGTAAGAGGTCAAAACGGGCTAGTTGTGGCAATGCAAGTCCAACGGGGTCATGTACGTGCGTGGGCCCGGGCTGGTAGGTAAGACGTTGTTGCATCGTGTAGATATAAGCCGTGCATCTTTAGTGGTATCGGGTTGCCACTTTGGGGATTGATACACCCCACTGTGGGACCAGCAAGGGTATCTACGAGTTAGGGAGCCGATCGAACAGGGAAGGTAGTGGGAACGACTAGCGGAGATAGGAGCAGGCAGCACCTATGAAGACAGCTAGGAGTACAACAACAATATTATGAATAAATGTTGTAATTAGAATAAGGAGGGTAGTGGGTACAAATAGTGGAGATAGGAGCAGGCAGCACCTATGAAGACAGCTAGGGGTACACGAAACTACCATTATTATTATTTTGTTCAGTAGGCGGGATCAACTTTTAGGGTGATAGTATTGGTGCAGTATAGTAATTATCCTATAGTGATTAGGAACGCAATTAACGTTATCTTATTCCTCTTGTTGGTTTTGTCATGCCCATTTGCTTCACAGTCATTCCTTGTTTTACCAGTTTATGCCTTATCCTGATTACTTTAATAATTATATTGTTAAAGTTATTGGACTTGCCAGACTTTATGTCTGACCCCCTTTGTTTTCGCCTCTTTTCTTCCTTTTCCTCCTAGGTTCTCAGGGTGGGACTAGTGCTAGTGGAGCTTGATTTGGACCTCTTTCTCTCTCTTTTGGAAGTGTTTGGATTGCTGCAAGTAAAGTTCAGCTTATCTCTTTTATGGCTACTTATGTTGGGGTTATGTACTCATAAAACAAATTGTCAAGATGGATATTAAGTGTACTTGGTTTTATTGTTAGTTTATGAAGTTGTTGTAATCAAATTATTTCTCCGCTGCAATAAAAGTTGTTTTAAAAATTTTCAAGTACCAAAATATGTATCTATCTTGTTATATTCTGTTCTATACACCAATAATACTCCATGAAAGTTAATGCATTCCCTTTGAGAGTGACATTAATGGACGTGGGGTATTACAGAGGCTATCTCCATCATTTGCATCATCACATGATTTTAAAAGCATCTCCTCATGTTCTTTTTCTTCAATTTGATCAACGCAAGCCATCAGAAGCATCTCCTCCTCATGCCCTGCATAATTAGCTTGAGTTGTCCATTATGGACATTCATTCTTGAAGTTTCCAAGCTTGTGGTAGTTGTAGCACTCCTCTGTCTCCTTAGCCCAAGATCTACCTCGTCCTCTTCCTAAATAGGAACCACGCCCTCTTCCTCATCCTCTATGAGCAACAAATCCCACCTTGAGAACGTGATATTCACCACTCGATTTTCTGATGAACTTTTGTTCATGATCAAGGAGAGAACTTTGCAGTTGATCCACGGATAGAGTGTCAATGTCCTTGGATTCTTCAGTTGAGCATACTATATACTTGAATCTTTCAGTCAGCGTATGCAAGATCTTCTCAACTATCTTTATGTCATTGACCAATTCCCCATAGTTGCGCATAGCATTGGAGACCACCATAACTCTAACAAAATAGTCATTGACCGCTTCTCCTTCCTTCATCTCCAACACTTCAAATTCCTCCGAAGTGCTTGCAGTTGGGCTTGCTTGACCCTCGAACTTCCCTAAACTTATTTTTCATGGAATCCCACAATTCCTTAGCGGTTGCCTTATGAGAGATCGTCTTCAAGGTCGTCTTATCAATACTACTAAACAATTAGTTCTTTGCCTTAAAGTCCTTCAACTTCATCTCCCCTGGAGCCTTCTCCTGATTAACCGTCAGTCTATCTCCTGCCGCAGGTTCCTTGATCCTGTCATTCACAACCATCCAATACTCCTTGGATCGTAGCAGGTTTTCCATAAGAAGACTCCAATAATCATAGCCTCTATCAAACTTAGGGATACAAGCTTTGGAAAAACCTGATTCTTCCATTTGAAACTCACTGTGTTCCACTCACCTGAATCTCTCTTGTGTTTTCAATCCCAAAAACTCACACTCGATCGGATGTTTTGCAATGGCTCAGGTGCCACAATGTTAGAATAAACAGAGATAATTTGCTGCAAAACTTGATACTATATTGAATGAGCAAAGGAAACTTAAATACATCACACCGCACAACTAACCCCACTAACATCATGCCTAATAAACTGTCTAAAAAATTGACTTGCATTTGACCACTACCCATTACTTAGGAGCCCACTAAAATAGATAGGAAACTTAACAAAAAATAATTGTAATGATCCAACATGCCTTGTTACTAAGTGTATTTGTTCCCAACCGTATCAGTTGTACACAGTTTTTAGAATTGAAACTATGAACCACTTTACTTTTTAACTGATCAAAACTAATTAATTTCAGTTCAATTTAAAACGTACACCATCTTAATGAATATTGGCATAGTTCTATGGGGTAAAACTTCACATTGGATTCAAAAAAGAAAAGAGATGACCTGGAATTAATAAGGCTGAGCAATCAGAGCACTGCTACTCAAATTCCTAAAACAACCTTTAATCAATAGGGGTAGGTGAGCAAATGGTTGGTTCGGTTTCAAACCGATCAAAAATGTTGAAACCAAAATAACTATTCAAACATAAACCGAACCAGACCATATCGATATTATTAGAAACCAAAACCAATTGGATCGATAATATTTGGTTTTGTTTGGTTGATTTGGTTGGTTTACCTTAAAATGAAATAGATCTTCTAGTTATTGATATAACATCAGATTAAAACAAATAACCGAGTTCATATGATGCGTATATTTTTCAAATCAAACTCTTCTACTAAAAACGTCAATATGAAATTAAAGAAAAAATAATATTGCCATGAAAGTATTGTAAATGATAGAATTGCTGGTGGTAATTTTTTAACTTTTAAATGAATTAATTCTTAAGATTGATTTAATTGGCTGGTTCGGTTTCCAGATATCAAAACCTAAACCCAACCAATAAACCAAAGTAATATAAAAATAAAAACCAAAACTAACCAATTAACTTACAAAATCAAACAAACTGACCAATCTTAACTTGTTTGGTCGGTTTAATTGGTTTTAACCAATAAATGCTCACCCCTACTAATCATCAAAAATTCAGAGATTATGTCTTATACCATTAGCAAACAACACTGAAAATAAAAATAGTATCAATAAGTCAAGAATATCATTCCACTTGTATTTTATCAGTTAAGTTAGCTCTTACATGATTGAAATCACAACAGTTTCTGTAAAATTGGTTTATCAATTAAATCAAGAATGGCATTCTCTTTCTAGACAAAAGGCGGTGGTATCAAAAGAGAATTCATTACAAACCAGAGTTTAAAGCTCATAACTAAATATAACAATTAACTTAAAAATGAAGCGGTAACGACTTGCTCAAAATTCATTCCATTACGACGTGCGTAGAAGTAAAGCTATAATAACAAAAAGGGCATCTTCCATGTACTATAATTCAGATGTTTGTCAGTACGATACATTAGTTGAGATAATTTAATCCCTCAAAACGTAGTTATAAACAAAAATATTAAAGAAGAAAAATTGCAAGGAAAACCATAATGTCTCACCAATTTCTGAAGCCCCTTTTACGTGTTGGCTTCACATTTCTGTCTGCAATTCCAAACTAAGCAAAAGTTTCTGATCTTTTATGAATTTGCAAAAGCATAAATTTAACAATTCAAAATATTACTGCCACAAAAATAGTTGTTTAGAGAGCAGGAAATATATCAAACCTTCACAATGCACTATAGGAGGGTGAAGAACTATACATTCAAGAACAATTTTTTGAACAACCGCAGCAAAAAATGTGTCTAAAGTTTATGAGATAGAACGATTATTGCAAAATCTTGTTGATCTTTTTTTTCCACAAGATGTTCTTGAATATCTTCAAGTTTAATTATGGTGTCTTCAAAGGACGGAAAACATTAAGGATCTTTATGCCAACACTCACGAAAAAGTCTAGAAAATAAGGAATTTAATCACAGTTTATAGCTATGCAATTGCTTATAATAAATAATTCAGGTGATTTAAAAATACACCTGTATATTTCAAATAGCAAACTGCTCACAATTTAAGGGTGTGTTCTCTTTCTTTGAGTTTTCGGTTTTCGTACGTACAAAAGTACGAACAACGCACACATATCGTGGAAAACGATAATTTTACAAAACGAAGTTAACACACGAAACAAAAAACAACTTTTTATCATTTTCCCTATTTTAAGAAATAACGGAAGAACGACCTCAAATTCATCCATCCACCATCCTCCATATCCTCCATCATCCCCTCGTTCTTTTGTCTGTCACCTCCGTTACCCTTCAAATTTTTGCATCTTTAAAAATTATCGTTGAGAACACAAAACTAAAAACACAAAATAAACCAAACACTACCTAACCTTTTCTAAATATGCTATTAAAGAAAGAGATGATCTAAGTCTTCATAAGCACGTGCCTATCCGCCACAAGCTCTGATGTCTCTGCCTAATGTCCAAGTCAGCCTTGAAACATCTACAACAAGCAAATTTAAACTATTTAATATATATTTTTCCAATGAGATATAAAAAGAAAGAGATATACGAGCTACGTTCAATTGTAAGTTAAACAAAATACTGTCATATGATCAACATTCATGCTATTTTTGTACCTCATGCACAATAAAGGCAAATGAAAATACATAAATGCTTTTTTCCATATGATTCTGGTGGTATACTTTCGGTTCCATATATCTGTCTGATACTTTAACTTATATATCAAGTTATCAGAAGATAATATATATATTAACACAGTGAAGGAGAAACATATAGGAAGCCTTGAATTTGGAAATTTCACATGATCTAGTTCCCTAGGTCATTTTATATGAACCATATGAACCCCTTCCGATTTTATGTTGAATAGGAAAGTTCACATGATCCATCTCATATGGTCCATTTCCCATGTGTTAATGGTAGCAGCAGCTTGTTTATACTACATTGTGTATTTCTGATTTTATCCTGGTTGGTAAAAATATCTTACATGATATAAAATTTAGACATAGTCTCTTCTTTCAATTCCAGAAAGGTGTGATAAGTAACATGTATGCGACCATTGGAAAATACCAATATCATAGCTGAACTGTATTATTTCTAGTAAATATCACTAGGGCAGCAAAATTTTAAGCTGATTGAGATTGAAGTTTGTATAGGTGTGGCCCTATACACGTTGTCACATATTTATTTGGTTGTATTTATATTAATTGTTTGATTAAAAGGGAAGGAAGAAAGCAGCGGAAATAGCCCATTACCTTGCGATATCCAACGAGCATTTGTACCTCAAGTAGATCGAACAAAGCTGCACACACTTAGTATACAATCTTCTATACTTCTGGATTGTAGGACATAGAGTACGATAGTAGTATATTCAGTAAACTGCAAATAGAGAAATTGACATCAATAAATTAATAATTTAGAACAATATATCATTATTATTTCAATCAAATCAAAGCATCTCATGCGTAAATTGCCTACAGTTTGACACATAAAGGGGAGAAAATGTAATAACCATTGTTATATTTATTAAATGGACATTGGGATCTTAACTGCTCCATTCTTCATTTATAACCACGTCCTTTTATTATAGAAGACTTTCGTTTGTATCGTAGCTTTATTAATATTAACATCCACACAATCTTTACTGTAAATGTAGTTCAATGCGCCCACTTATGAAACATTAAGAAATGAAAATAGAAAACATTTCCTAAGATCATTTTAAAACAAAATTTGGTTAAATTACGTTGATACAGGTAACGAAATTTAACTTTGTTAAAAATGCCATCTCACAGTAGCTTTTGGTACCCAGTGGCTCTAAATGAGAGACTGTACAAGCAAGCTCGGGGCCAATTTACGAGCTGCAATCGTCTTCTTTACAAAAACATCTTTAGTTAAACCGCGAATTGCTCTAATATCGATCAATATTCCTTAAGTAGAAAGTGCATTATATAGTATTGTCGAGTAATATTTAGAAATCAATGTCCAATACAACTATTTGAATGGTTAGATACTGTTAGATCCAAAATTGGGTCTAACACCCAAGTTGTTCTGATCTACGAAGAATTATAATTAAAATATGAAGAAAAATCAGAAAAACACACGAGATTTATAGTGGTTCGGCGTTAACGAGCCTACGTCCACTTTATATGTAGTTGATTATATGCTGAATGCAAATACAATCAATAGTTTCACTTAATCTCCCTCTTATAATTATGATTCTCTCAATAATCTCAGAATAACTTTAAGTAGAAACAATAGAGATATGATAATGGTGGAGTCAGATCTATCAATTGCCAAAAGATCCTCAAAAAATGCCAAGTTCTGGGCTACTTATAGCTGATTTCTTCAGACGGATCGCGGTCATACGTGGCACACATCCCGAGGATCTCGTACTGGTTCGTATCTTGATGAAGAAATTGTCAAATTAGCCGTTGTGGACAGGTGTCACGAGATCCATACATTTCGGATCGTGGTTAAATAGGTCGTGGTCTTCATTTTCTGACTTCTGAAATTCGGATCGCATCGCGCTGACGCGGATCGGATCGGGCATGGGCGCAGCGAACCGAAGGGGTATCACGGTCCGGAGATGATGGTATGATCACGATTGAACTTTCATGGGCTAAAGGAGTGAAACTTCATATTTTCTTCCTATGTTTGAACCTTGGTGGCTTGGTCAAAAAGCTAGCCAACATTTTGCCCCCTCGAAGTATGTTCTATTGAGGATGGAACATGCTTCGAAATTGCAGAAACACCTTTTCATGGAAGGATGCAAATTAGCGGTCGTGTCTGTCTGAATAGTCGTACCACCCCCAGAAGTCATATCGCTTGGCGAGTATAAATACCAAGTTAATTCATCCATTATTTCTTCGTTCATTGGGCAATTCTTATCCCTGGAGTTTTCAAAGACTTCACTGTCAAATCGACGTGTAAACTTCTGAATTTCTGCAAGTGTTTCCGAATTTTCATTTCATTTTTTTTTGACAATTGTTTGTCGGATCGGTCCGCCCAGACATCCCACGGTCCGTGGGATGAGGCGCTCATTTCGGTTCGATTTTGATGTGGTCTTTAAGCATGATGGGTCATCCTTCATTACGAGCTAATCAAGGGATCGGCCCCCTTTTTCTCCGCTGGGCTTGGTTCGCGACCCACTATGGCTCACGATCCGAATAAGACAAGAAAAGGGATACCAACGGTTGCGGTTTTGCCTATATAAGCCAAACCCTTCTTCCTCCTTCTCCCTTTCTTCTTTCTTTACTGTTACGCCGCCAGCTCTTTGTTGAGTAAAACCCTAGCTTCTAACTCTCCAAAAACCCAATTGCCCCTAGTTTAAGAAAGGTAATCTTATTAAAAGTGCTTTCGTATGATCTTTTTCTCATTTTCCTTGGGTTTTCACTGGTTTGAGAGGAAAGAGCGGAGTAATTTGTGGCGTTCGGGGCTTTTTAGAGGCTGTTCAGACGCCATGGATTTCCAACTCTCGAGCTCAGCAACGGATAGGAGAAGAGGAGAGGAGGAAGAAGAAGAAGAGGAGGAGAAAAGTGCTGGGCAGATCGGGTCGTGAGTGAAGTTTGGGTACGGATCGTGGGTGAGGAGGAAGGTGAAGGAGAATGGCGAGGCATCAGATCGTGGTAATGGCAAGGGAGCGGGTCGTGGTGAGAGTAAATGGAAGGAGTAGGAATTAGAGAGCGGATCGGATCGTGGTGGTAAGCTGTGGATGTTATAGCGACCCGATCCGGTTTCCGATCCGATGTGATGCACTCTCATGAATTAACGCTTCTGCCGCGAGTCCATACCTGCTTCACGATCCGCAAACATACCTCGATCCGAACCCCCATACTCGATCCAATGATGTACCACGATCCAAATACTGAACAATCCCGTGAACTTGTTAAATGAACATTGCAACTCAACTCTGATATATCAATGGACAGTTAGGTTAGAGCCCTTAAGACGAACTCTCTGGACTGATCAGCAGCATAACTTAACAACGGACAACTACTAATATGTCGATGATCTTGTTAACTTTTATGCTTTCTTCCTATGCATGCACAAACACACACTTGCACTTGCACACACGGGGGGATGGGTAATTATATTCTAATTTCTCATGTTTACTCACCTAAACAGTAATGTCGGATAATCGTTCCCCTTCAAGATCTGAAACAGAGATGGATCCTGAGATGTCTGAGCACCACAGCCCGAGATTCTTCCAATTAACCCAGAGGGTGAGGATTCTGAATCCGAATATGAGGCAGAAACAGAATCGGATTCATCTGAGAGTACCTCGCTTGATGAGGAGTCCGAAGTAGATGACCGAGCTCCCGATGAGATTCCTGGTGCACTAGAAATAGAGAAATTCACTGACTCTTTAGCTTCCAAACTAGACGACATAAAACTTAAGAAAATCTGCTTGAAACACGGAATCCCCTGGGATGATGTGAGAACACCTGGAAGCGAAGATAGACCTCATCTGGCTCCGGAAAGGTATATGACAGTCAACCGACTCATGTGCTGGGTAGGCGCCATTCCTCCGTTTCCCCCAATCGTCAATGAAACCTTAAGACGATTGTGTATTGCTCCAATGCAGCTTCATCCCAATGCCTACGCAGCCCTATACGCCTTATACATCATGTATGCGGAAATCCTGCAAACTAAGCTCACGTTTAAAGACTTGAAGTTCTATTACCTTTTCAAGCATCGTTCTACAGCAACCCCAAATTTTTCTTTCTTCGAATCGGTAGTGAATAGGAAGGTCTTGTCTGATGGTTACAGCAACATAGGGGATCCTAAGGCCGATTGGTTCTATATAAAGAGACAGGATGGGTGTGCGAGAAGATGGCTTAAATCAAGTAAATTTTAAACCTTTGAATGAATAACCTGTTTAAGAAATCGAAGCGCTAACATACTTCTTTCCTCTATGCAGATCACACTTTTCCAAAGACGGAAGGCTCGGTGTATAGTAATCGACTATTCTTTCTTCTGAAAAGCAAATCTGACTTCCTAAGGATCAAGAAATGTATTACTGACTAGAATCTTCACAGGCACCGCCTCCTGGATATAAGATTTGGACTTGGCGCGGGTGGCAAACCTTACAAATATGTGCCCCCGGCCGAGGGAGAAGGAACGTCACAGGCAGCAGAGACAACTAAACTTCAAAAGAGTCCTTTGCCGATGATTAACCAGGACGATGAAGATTTAAATGTATATAGAGGAGATGAGGCATGTGTGGATGAGCTTAAGGAAATCCCAGACTCTCCGAGGGGTTCCCCCTCAAGGGCCTCTCTACCGGTTGAGCCTGCCGCTCCCAATGATTTAACAGAGGAGCAGCTATTCAAAGAATTGAACAAGATTCCTATACCCGACGATGTATATACACAGGAAGATTTCGAAGGGAAGCCATTTTTTCTACCTCTGAGGAAACAAATGCTCCAGTTGAAGAACGAGAAACTACCCAGACGAGCCTAACTTCGGGCCCTGGTCTGTTAGGGGGAATTATATGGGATGCACAACTCACACGCACTATCTGACCCCACACTTTTATACCAACAGTATTCAAGGTTTTAATTTGTACTTGTTTCTCTTGCAGGAAAGATGACTCGCAAACGATCTTATTCTTATCGCTCCCTTCGTGAAGGCACACCTAGTCTTCATCCAAATCCTGCTCGCAGTGATAGTCGGGGGAGGGATAGTCATCGACCTCGTGACCCTCCTCAAACCAATCCTACATGATCCCGGTCTCCTTCCAGGTATGGTTCCGGGAAACCTCACAATCGTCCACTGCCACCGGCTGGGGATAAGCAGCTTCCTAGGGACTTAACCCCTCCAAAAAGCACGCCTTCTCACATCTAATCTTCCAAGAAACAACGCAAGTCAGAGGACAAAAATAAAGACGAGGGCAAGATCGTGAAGAAAGGAAAAGAAGCTCTGGTCTCTCCTGACGATCACGACTCCGACAGTCTCGTTGCACGAGATGCTATCCATAGCCCCAAAAATCGGGCTAGATTGGCGCGCTTGCACAAGGAATTCCCCGATATTTTCTTTGATAAGATGATGTTTGTACCGGATCTTGAGCCGGTTCCCAGGGACTGGGATACTGAGGTTATAGGATATGTGTGCCATGTAGCCAAACAGTACGCGGTAATGAAAAAGCACGCCGTTAACCTTTCGAATGCCATCCGTCACCTAGAAACGGATGCGGCCAGATCCAAGGTGAGAATTGAGAATAATGAAAGGGCCAGGAGCAAAATGGAAAAGGAACTGGAGGATACGCAGGCCCAACTGGCTTTAGCTCAGCGAGACGCAGAGAACTACAAGACAGAATTGGAGGAAGCTAGGAAGCGTTTTCGTAGCGAGCTAGATTCTAACAGCCAAGAACGATTATCTTTGAAAAAGGAAATAGAGGATCTTAGAATGGCCAACGCTGATTTGAGGACATCGCAGAGTAATTTTGATGCTGAGAAGGCTGCTTGGGAGAAGGAGAGAGCGGACTTGAAAAATAGTCTTGCGACTGCCAAGAAAGAAAAAGAGGTCTTGAGTGACCAACTTGTTCAGGCTGCGGGGCGAGCGGTTCTTGCTGAGACTAATGCTAACAGCATTCTTGAATCAGCTTCCACCACTGCTGACAAGCTTGCCGAAGCCGAAAAAGAAATAGAAGGTTTTGGGGAGCTGATATTCGACTTCTTAGGCCAAGTCATCAAAACTCGAGACATTTCTTGGATCCCAGACTATCACGTTACTCTTGCCAACATATGGGATGCAATCGTCGAGGATGAGAAGCAGCGATTGAAGGTCAATGAGATTGATGTAGGCCAGCTAATGCAGAGACTCCTCAAAGAAAAAGAACCCGAGGATTTAGAGGAGGGGAGACGCCTAGTCCAAGAAGAGGTTGAGAAGGAGAAGACCAAGGCCAAGGGAAAAGGCAAATTTGACGAGGGCTCGAGCTCAGCGACGGAACTCAAGGCTCCCGAAGTTGAGGAATATAGTCCTGACGATCCGTTAATTCCCTTACACCCAACTCCTCCGGCTGTCGGAGCTTCTGCTGTAAACTTGGATGAAATGTCAGCTGAAGGTATTTCCATATTTTCTCCGCAATTTGCCAAAGCAGTTATGACTTTTCGCCGTTCTACGGAGCAGCCCGTTGAGTTACTAACATGTGCCTCTCATAATACAGGTGACACATTGACCGAAAAAGTGGAGAAAAGAAGGCGGAGGCAGAGAAAGTTGACATCCCCTCAGCCACTAATGCTGAAAGGGTAACCGTGGCACCTGTGGTACCCAGCACTGATGTTCCTGCAGATGCCGAGGTTATTGCTGCTTTGAATGACACGGATGGCGGTCACGAGGATGAAGGGGATGACTTCGTCATTACGGATGAAGTCAAGGGCGATGGTGATGAAACCTTAGCTGATAAACAGGCTAAGGAAGAGAAGAAGTTGCTTCTTACGAAAGGGGAACAGGACCCAGTATACATGCCCACTATCTCTGAAATCGATCCCAAAACTGGGTTGGTCATAAAATTCTCCTCCCGATCGATAACTTCACAACTTGCCTCTCAATCTTCTAGTTCTTCGCCAGAGCCTCTTGTTGACAAGAGGAAGAGGAAAAAAGGTGATCGTTCGGATGTTGACAAGGAGGAGTCGGGAAAGCAAAAGAAGAGCAAGAGGCCAAAATAGCTCCCCGAGCATGAGTAGGATGCAGATGTTAGTCTACATTTTGTTCTTAGGATTTTTAGACTTTCCACTGGCCAGAAAATGTAATTGTGAGAATAGCCCTCACTTTTGTTTAGCTATCTTATCTTGTATCCCTGCATCTTAGTAAATAAAAATTTATTTTTGTTGCCTTTAATTTAATATGCAATGCAGTGATTCCATGTTCCTTGCATCTCTGTGCAACTTCCTGAGTAGCCAACATAACGGTATGAGGGGATGATTTGTCTTGGTCGACCTTGACTTTCATCCTTGTCGTGATATAAACAGGAGTTTCCCTTCAAGACAGATTAGTCACATAAAAAAAAGAGGAAACTAAACTTGCGAACCTGCAAAATTAATTTATCGCATTAGCCACAAATATTTAAACCATAATTAATCGAAAATTAAATCATGAATCGCATTAGCAAAATTTTAAAATTTCTGTGCAGAGGTGTGATGTGTGTGTATATGCCCCCAATCAATCATTTAATATGATGCCTGGCCAGGGCTTATTAATGATTGATTAGAGTCATGTGTGTTGCCCTCCATTATGAAAGGTGGGGGGAAAGAATTCTTTTAGCGCTAAATTTCTAACAATTTTATACTCTTCCGATCCTTTAGCGGGTTAGAGTTCGAGCTCGTTCCAGGTCTGCTGTCCGATCCTTCAGCGGGGCAGAAATTATGGGGGCGCTAAATCTCTGACGCCTTTATACTATCCCGATCCTTCAGCGGGTTAGAGTGGTGGCAAGGCGGTTTTATCATGGTGCACCTTCACGCCTTGCGGACGTCATCTTCGCGTCCTTTATACTCTCTCCTAATTCAGGGGAGTTAGAGTTTGATCATGGGATGATTTACTTTGCCGCACCTTGTGGTCCTCGATTATGGTTCCTCTTTCACCTTGTGGCACAGTGCATTGGGTGTTCCAACATTGCTGCATAATCTGTGACAAACTCAAAAAAGAACCACAATAATTTATATTAATCTAGATAAATCAAATAGGTAATGGTGCAGTAAAGGTAAATGACACACAATATTTTATAGTGGTTCGGTCGAATCATGACCTACGTCCACTTTATAATCTTTTGTTCAAGTGATCAGACTATTCTAGGCAAGTCGTGCCTTTTTACATGGTCCTAAAAACAAAATAATGAAACTGACGATTTCACGTCAGGTAAGGCCGCAAATGTTGGGCGTTCCACACTAAGTGTATCGCTTCTCGTGTGCAAAGCGCGGGGTACTCACTGGTCTATTAAGAAAAGAGGTTCTTCCTTTCATTTGGACCTTAAAAAGCTTCATCTCCCTCCAACAGGCACTTACCCAAGTCCTAATGCTCCACCTCTCAGCCTTCAACAAACAATTTGAGATCTCCATCGATGCCTCCAGTGCAGCCATTAGCGCAGGGCTAGCCCAGTCACTACACCTAATAGCCTTCCAGCCTCTCTAAGAAGTGCCTAGAACAACATCAGCGAACTGTATGAAGTCACGGCATCGATGTAACAATGGAGGCACTACATATTGAGAAAAAAGTTCATGGAAGTCACCGACCACTAAACGCTATAGCAACCGCTTACCTAATAAATTTGAACCCCTCAGCAACAGAGATGGCTTACGAAACTATCGGGATGGACATTTGGAGTCATGGTGCTCATCTTTTCTACTCCACACTTTCAGATTGCTAACAAAGTGAAGACAATCAGGCAAGAAGAATACGCTCAAAATTTGATCTACGCTATCAATGCGAACTCAAAAGCAGCCTCTCAATTCTCCTACAGGGATGGATAGGTTGATCTTTCAATGCAAAGAACTCTTTATACCCAATGCTCCCGAACTCTGGGCGAAACCTAATACTGCCGAACACCGCTTCATTACAACAAGCCACTTCAGAAAGAAGGAACTGCTGCATGTCCATGAAATGATATCTCCAACATAACCTACTTAGTAGTGTTAATAGTTTCATTGCTTTATGCTTCAACAAAACCAAAAATTACATTTCCAAATGGTCTTTTTCAACTCTTACATATTCCTTTCCAAATACGGGAGGATTTTTCTAAGGATTTTGTTACCCATCATCCAGCACTCTAGGAAAAACTTGTATATGAGTGATTGTTTAAGGTCTCTCTAAATATGCACACTTTTGTTACCTACCTCTACTTCAGCTCTACAACTTGCAAACCTTTTTGTATTAGTGTATCTTAGACTGCACAAATTCCCTTGCTTCATCATTTCTGATCAAGACCATTTATTTACAAGCCAATTTTAGCATGACCTTTTCATTTACCTAACATCACACTTCAAATGGGTAGTGCTCACCATCCTCAAATGAATAGCTAAACGAAAGCAGTCGGTGGTTTCCTGAAGACTTATCTCTATGTAACCGTAGGTGACTTTCTCAAACGATGGACGAAATACTTACCTTGCATGCATTGCATAGTGATACAACAAGTGCAAATACTCCTCCATTTGCATGTATTTTGTATAGAAAATAGGCAAACACCTCGAATTGATTGTTAGGAGAAATTGTGTAACGACCCGCATTCTACGCATCATAAGATCGTAGAATATTTATTTCTGTCACATACGAAGTCGTATGGTCGTGTAACTTTGGGAGACGACTATTGGGGTCATTTCCCATGTTCATGATTTTTCCCGATTTTTAAATGACCATTTTACCCCTAGTTGGCACTGTTTTGGCCATAACTTTTGACTGGGAAGGAATTTTGACCTGAAACCACTTCCATTGGCTTCGGATGATGGTTTCTCTTTCCGTAGAGTGGTCACATTAGCCAAACGGACTCACCGTTTGGGAGATATGGCTGAAACAAGTTTCAGGTGGTGAAAAACAGCTTAATTGGGCTTAAACGGGTGATTAGCAGCTAGGCCCAAGGGGAATTTCGGGTTTAGGGAGATATAGGTGCTGATTAGGGTTAGAAAACATTTCTTTAGAAATTTTCCAGCCACCACTTTCATTCCTCTTAACCTAGTCATGGCCTCCACTCTCTAAATCTCTCTAAAACACCCAAAAACCACCTTCTAATTGAAGATTAGGTTTAGCAAACATTAAATTAAGAAGAAAAAGCACCAAAGCAAGGTTGGAGCTGCTGTATGAGATTGGGAACAGCGCCAAATCAGAGCATATTTTAGTTTTGGGGTCCTAGTTGTGGCAAAGGTGAGTGATAGCATCATTTTGACACTAATTACAGTTAATTAAGGGTAATTAGTGAAGATTAGCGAATTTATACGCAAATAAATTCTGGAAAAATTCTTAAAATTCTAAAATAATGTTTTAAGGCTCTGTTAGAAATTTGGGTTAATTTCGATGTGTTTTGCTAATCGTATGCTTAAACATGATTAAGAGGGATTATAGGTAAATGTGAGGTTTTAGCCACTTTTGATCCATTTTGGTTCATTTGAATTGTTGTTGCTGTTTGTGGTTAGTTTGCTATGTTGCTATGACTCTTTGGTATGTTTCATGATTGATTAGAATAGTTAAATTGGTCGAAAACGTCGTCGAATGGCGTAGAAAGCTCGCTGGAAAGTTGCAGAAGTGTGCAGGTTCCGAACCGGTTCGGATCGGAGAAAGGGGTCGGATCGGAATAGGGAACTGACCAAGGGAATCCGAACTGGATGGGGACTTGTCACTGGAAGGAGCTTGACAGGAAGGAAGGCTATTGCTTGGAGTTGGAGTGGACAGGGGATCGGATCGCAGTAGGCTAGGAAGCGGAGCGGATCGGACTGAAGTAAAGTGATCGGATCGGAGTAGAAGGAACGAGGGAGCTGATCGAAGAAGGAGCATGAGCTGGAAGGAGGATAGCAACCCGACCCGACCCGGAGGAAGACACCGACCCGACCCGGAGGAGGACACCGACCCGACCCGGAGTGAAGAAATCCGAACCGAACAGACGAGGGCAATGATTACCGAACCGAACCGAATTCCAGGACTGCGCGACAACTCTTCTGAAGACCCACTCCAATTCGACCAAACCCGAGATGCAAAGGAAGTCCAAATGAGAAGTTAGAGCTCAGGATTCAGATGGGAATCAACGAGTTCGCTTCATGGTTGGACTTTGCTGCGGGACGCGTGCCAAGGAGCTATCGACGTCTATAGCTTTGGACCACTATGGTAGGAGGTGCGAAGGCGGATCCAGGGCCATTATGGCATAGGTAGAACCAAGGGCTACGACCAATGAAGTGGGTCATTGAAATGTTTGGTCATGACTCCAAGTGTTTGGCTTGGTCACAGCAGGGTTTCTGCAAGTCGGGATTCGTCGTTACCTCAGTTTGTCTAGTGTTCCAAAGTGGTAGATGTCGTACGCTTTACGCACTGAGTGAGAGATGTGAGGATGGTTGCTATGGATGATTTGTTTGCTATCATTGTGACATGCACACCCCACCCCCGTATTCTTATACTATTTATTATGGCACCTTGGGGTATTGTACGGTATGTGGTACTAACTCTTTGGTTGCAGGTCCAGGTTCAGGTATGGTTTAGTATACCTGTTATTATTCTGTTTAGATGCTTATCGCTCATACCAGGCTTTATGTCTGACCCAGAGTTTTATGTCTCTTCTTATTACTCTGGGTGCTCACACGAGCAGACTAGAGACAGGTTAGCTGGAGATGCACGGGTAGATGATCCGGAGACGAGCAGGAGGCTTCCACGTAATATACATATATAGTATTCTCCCTGTATTGTTGAAGATCACTGCTTGGGCATTGTTGGTGTATCTTCTACTTCAACTTTCTTTTGTTTAGAGACAGTAAATTTGGAAAATTGTAATAAGCTGTATTTGGATTTCCGCTGCTTTGAGATTGGTGTTGGTTTTAGTTATCAGCTTATGCACTGTCTCGCCTGTTTTATGTCAAGTATGTTATTATTATATTTTATTCCATGCGCTGTGAGACATTCTACAGGTTCTTTGATTAGTTCGTTCCCTTCTTTCCTTTCTTTTGACGACCGTCTTGTGCTAGTCGGGCATGTGTACAGCGCACTTTTGGAGGGAATGCAGGCTGGTGCGAGGCGGGCTGTCACACTTGGTATCAGAGCTCTAGGTTTGCGTAGTTAGCCTAGGGAAGTTATCAGGGAGAGATAATATACGTATACGAGAGAGCGTATTTGTGATTACTTTGGTTTTTAAAAGCTATATATATATATACTATTAGTAGTATAAGGATGAAGTCGTACTGCACTAGCACCACTATGGAGTCGTTAATCATTTCCTTTTTCAGATTGACGATGAGCCGAGATACTAGAGGTGCTGGTAGGGGAGCCAATAATGGGAATGCTGCTGACATGAGGACGATGTTTACTGACCTCATGAGAGAGATGCTTAGAGATGTACAGAGGGCAGCTCCCAATGGTGGAAATGGTGGTGGTCCAATAGTGCAGGCGCCAAGAGTCGACTTCGCCAAGCTGAATAAGGATTATACTAGTCTTGGTGGGAAGCCGTTCCACGGAACGGAGTCGGCTACGGATGTTCAAGATTGGGTGGATAGTTGCGAACGTATCTTCGAGGATTTGGGTATCGAGGATGTGATGAAGAGAAAGCTAGCGTCCCGTCAGCTGCAAGGGCGGGCAATGAATTGGTGGAATGCTATAAAGGCAGCTACTCCCGAAGATCAGATTACTTGGGAGCAGTTTAAGGCTCGCTTTAGTGAGAAGTTCATTCCAGCTGCTCAGAAGTCAGTGTTGTTTAAGAAATTCTTGGAGCTCAAGCAGAATGGCAGAGCTGTCTCAGAGTACATTGCTGAATTCGACACTTTGTCAAAGTATGGGTTATCTCTTATTGATACTGCCGAGAAGAAGAATGAGAAATTCATAACTGGGTTAGATCAGTACTTAGGGGAAAGGCTTATTAACCACATCGATGAGACGTTTGAGTCGATTGTGGGGAAAGCATTAAGATCAGAGAGTCTCTACCTTAAGCCGAAGACCGAGGTTGCATCCGCAGAGGAGCCAAAGCCACAAGTAAGTGGTGGAGGCAAGGGTGGTTCCCAGAATAAAAGAAAACAGAACCAGACTAAGGATGGCCAGAAGAAAAAGAATAAGCAAGATGTGGAGTGCTTCAGCTGTGGTAAGAAGGGCCATTATGCTAGTAATTGTCGGGCCAAGCCAGCGGATAGGAAGTGCTTCAACTGTGGCCAAATGGGACATCACAAGGACAAGTGTCCACAGCCCCCTAAAGAAAAGCAAATGGTGAAAGCATACGCTCTTAATGCTATTCCTTCTTCGTCGAATGCCCCGACTGCGGCGGAGAAGGGAAAGAATGTCGTCATTCAAGGTATGCTTTCTGTTTATGATGTTCCTGTTAGAGTTTTGTTTGATACCGGAGCTTCCAGTTCTTTCATATCTAGTGACCTGGTAGATAGGTTGGGATTGGAGCCCGAGATTGTCGATAGACCTTTAGTAGTGACGAACCCGATTGGTGGTTCGACTAGCCTTAGCATGATTTGTCGTAATGTGGTCTTATCGAGTCATGGATGCATGTTTGTTTGTGATTGCTTTGTTTTGGGCTTCACTGGGTTTGGCATTATTTTGGGAGTAGATTGGCTCCGAAGATACGGGGTGGTGGTAGACTGTGAGGGCTTTTTGGTGACAGCTAGAGCGGATGATGGGCGGAGGATAGTGTTTGGTGGTCTACCCAGTGTGGGGGTATTGGCTAGTTTTCTAAACTCCCTCGACATTCCGCATAGTGAGTTGTCAGGTTTGCCCGTGGTTGGCCAGTATCCGGATGTCTTCGAAGAAGTGACCGGACTTCCACCACACCGAGAGATTGAGTTCCGTATTGATTTGGTAAAAGATGCCAGGCCTATAGTGATGCCACTTCGTCGTATGGCACCAAGGGAGCAGCGAGAGCTCGAGGTGCAAGTCAGCGATCTTTTGAAGAAGGGATTTATCAGAAGGAGTGTTTCTGAATGGGGAGCACCAGTTGTGTTTGCTACCAAGGCGGATGGTTCCCTTCGTTTGTGTGTAGACTACCGCGAGTTGAATAAAGTGACGAGGAAGAACAAGTATCCTCTACCGCGGATAGATGATTTGTTTGATCAGTTGAGTGGCGCGAGAGTATTCTCTCAGTTGGATCTCGCGACAGGTTTTCATCAGCTTAGAGTGGAAGCTGAGAGTGTAGCCAAAACGGCATTTCGAACGCCGTCTGGATTTTATGAATGGTTGGTTATGCCATTTGGGCTGACTAATGCCCCGGCATATTTTGTGGATCTTATGAATAGGGTATTCAGAGATCAGTTGAATAAGTCTGTTCTTGTGTTCGTGGATGATATTTTGGTCTATTCGAGGACAGAGGAAGAACACAAGGAACATTTAAGAGTAGTGATGGAGGTGTTGAGAAAACACCAATTGAAAGCAAAGTTTTCTAAGTGTCACTTCTGGAAGAGGGAAGTGAGGTTCTTGGGCCATGTTGTATCAGAGAGTGGTATTGCCGTGGACCCAGCAAAGGTGGCTACGGTACAAGATTGGCCTACGCCCAAGAATGCAACAGATGTAAGAAGTTTCTTGGGATTAGCTGGATATTATCGTAAGTTTATCCAAGGTTTCTCCAAGATAGCAGCACCATTGACCCAGTTGACCAAGAAGAATCAAGCTTTTATTTGGGATGAAAGGTGCGAGAATGCATTTAAAAGCCTAAAGGACAAGTTGACAAGCGCACCAGTGTTAGTCATTCCTAAGGGGGATGAAGAGATGACGGTATACACGGATGCCTGTGGTACCGGACTGGGTGCTGTATTGATGCAAGGCGGTAGGGTTGTAGCTTATGCAAGTCGGCAATTGAAACCGCACGAGAGAAGATACCCTACCCATGATTTAGAATTGGCAGCGATCGTGTTCGCGTTAAAGATGTGGAGACACTATCTCTTGGGAGAAAGGTTTGAGCTATTTACGGATCATAAGTCGTTAAAGTATCTATTCTCCCAGAAGGATTTAAATCTCCGTCAGCAGAGATGGTTAGAGTTCTTAGCTTCCTATGATTTTGACATCGCATACACACCGGGAAAGGGCAATGCAGTGGCCGATGCATTGAGCAGAAGACATGCCAGCTTAGGGGCTATGTTCCTTGAATGGAAGCAACTGGAGTTTATCGCGGGGTTTGATTTCAGACCAAAGTGCGAATTGGATCCAGAAATGTTAGCAAGTTTGACGATCAGACCCACTTTAGTTGAACGGATCGGCTCTAGTCAGAGGGACGATCCTAATCTATTGGAAATCATCTCCAAGATAGAGATGGACATCGATGAGGAGATGAACAGGTATGGGCTTGATCGAGATGGATGGCTTAGGAAGAATGGAAAGCTTGTTGTACCCAATGTCAATGGATTGAGGGATGAAGTGCTTAGAGAATGTCATCACTCAAAGCTGACTATACACCCCGGTGGTAACAAGATGTATCGAAATATGAAGCAGACTTACTACTGGGAAGGGATGAAAAGAGACGTTGGGAAGTTTATATCCAAGTGCATGAATTGCCAGCTAGTTAAAGCCGAGCAAAAGAAGCCTAGTGGGTTGATACAGCCTTTAGAAATTCCCGAATGGAAATGGGAGCAAGTCTCGATGGATTTCATCGATGGTTTACCAAGGACTAGATCGGGATATGACAGCATTTGGGTAATTGTAGATCGACTGACTAAAAGTGCAAGGTTTATACCAGTCAAATCGACAAGAACGGCGGCTAAGTTAGCAGAATTGTATATGAAGTGGGTAGTGAGATTTCATGGAGTACCTAAAGGCATTGTGAGCGACCGAGACCCGTTGTTCACTAGTGGGTTTTGGAAGAGCTTACAAGAGGCTCTAGGGTCAGAGTTACATCTTAGTACCGCATATCATCCTCAGACCGACGGTCAGACGGAGAGGGTGAACCGTATTTTGGAAGATCTCTTGAGAGCATGTATATTGGATTTTGGTGGATCATGGGATGACCATTTGCATCTAGTAGAGTTTGCATATAATAATAGCTACCAATCCAGTATTGGTATGGCTCCGTTTGAAGCTTTGTACGGAAGGCCGTGCAACTCACCATCATGTTGGATAGAGACTGGCGAGAAGTTTATGCTTGGACCAGATGTGGTGAGGGAAACTTCAGATAAGATCAAGATCATTCAGCAACGAATGAAGGCAGCCCAAGATAGACAGAAGAGTTATGCTGATAAGAGGAGAAGAGACTTAAAATTCTCCGTTGGCGACTTGGTGTTTGTCAAGATTTCTCCGTTGAAGAGCGTAATACGATTTGGCAGGAAAGGTAAGTTGGCACCAAGATTTGTTGGCCCATTCCCTATTCTTGAACTAGTCGGGAATTTGGCATATAGAATTGACTTACCAGAGAAGATGGCAGGAGTTCATAACGTATTTCATGTTTCCCAACTAAGGAAGTTCGTTCACGACTCAGATATAACTATTTCACCTGATCAGTTAGAGGACTTCGAAGTAGAACCCGAGGCGGTTGGGAACCGCAAGCCGGCCCGTATTGTCGAGTACGACATGAAGCAACTTCGAAGGAAGGCGGTGAAGCTAGTCAAGGTACAATGGAGCGGGGACGAGAGTGATTGTACTTGGGAAACAGAGGAGGACATAAGGAAGAAGTATCCAGAACTCTTTGTCTGGTAAGATTTTGACTTCGATTTAGATTTTCCGCATGCTAGGATAGGCTCGTTTGCTTGTTTTGCATATTTGATTGTTGTATATGGTTGTTAGGCATGCGGACCCTTGTATGTTTTGGGTTAAGGAATTTCGGGGACGAAATTTCTTAAGGGGGGGAGAGTGTAACGACCCGCATTCTACGCATCATAAGATCGTAGAATATTTATTTCTGTCACATACGAAGTCGTATGGTCGTGTAACTTTGGGAGACGACTATTGGGGTCATTTCCCATGTTCATGATTTTTCCCGATTTTTAAATGACCATTTTACCCCTAGTTGGCACTGTTTTGGCCATAACTTTTGACTGGGAAGGAATTTTGACCTGAAACCACTTCCATTGGCTTCGGATGATGGTTTCTCTTTCCGTAGAGTGGTCACATTAGCCAAACGGACTCACCGTTTGGGAGATATGGCTGAAACAAGTTTCAGGTGGTGAAAAACAGCTTAATTGGGCTTAAACGGGTGATTAGCAGCTAGGCCCAAGGGGAATTTCGGGTTTAGGGAGATATAGGTGCTGATTATGGTTAGAAAACATTTCTTTAGAAATTTTCCAGCCACCACTTTCATTCCTCTTAACCTAGTCATGGCCTCCACTCTCTAAATCTCTCTAAAACACCCAAAAACCACCTTCTAATTGAAGATTAGGTTTAGCAAACATTAAATTAAGAAGAAAAAGCACCAAAGCAAGGTTGGAGCTGCTGTATGAGATTGGGAACAGCGCCAAATCAGAGCATATTTTAGTTTTGGGGTCCTAGTTGTGGCAAAGGTGAGTGATAGCATCATTTTGACACTAATTACAGTTAATTAAGGGTAATTAGTGAAGATTAGCGAATTTATACGCAAATAAATTCTGGAAAAATTCTTAAAATTCTAAAATAATGTTTTAAGGCTCTGTTAGAAATTTGGGTTAATTTCGATGTGTTTTGCTAATCGTATGCTTAAACATGATTAAGAGGGATTATAGGTAAATGTGAGGTTTTAGCCACTTTTGATCCATTTTGGTTCATTTGAATTGTTGTTGCTGTTTGTGGTTAGTTTGCTATGTTGCTATGACTCTTTGGTATGTTTCATGATTGATTAGAATAGTTAAATTGGTCGAAAACGTCGTCGAATGGCGTAGAAAGCTCGCTGGAAAGTTGCAGAAGTGTGCAGGTTCCGAACCGGTTCGGATCGGAGAAAGGGGTCGGATCGGAATAGGGAACTGACCAAGGGAATCCGAACTGGATGGGGACTTGTCACTGGAAGGAGCTTGACAGGAAGGAAGGCTATTGCTTGGAGTTGGAGTGGACAGGGGATCGGATCGCAGTAGGCTAGGAAGCGGAGCGGATCGGACTGAAGTAAAGTGATCGGATCGGAGTAGAAGGAACGAGGGAGCTGATCGAAGAAGGAGCATGAGCTGGAAGGAGGATAGCAACCCGACCCGACCCGGAGGAAGACACCGACCCGACCCGGAGGAGGACACCGACCCGACCCGGAGTGAAGAAATCCGAACCGAACAGACGAGGGCAATGATTACCGAACCGAACCGAATTCCAGGACTGCGCGACAACTCTTCTGAAGACCCACTCCAATTCGACCAAACCCGAGATGCAAAGGAAGTCCAAATGAGAAGTTAGAGCTCAGGATTCAGATGGGAATCAACGAGTTCGCTTCATGGTTGGACTTTGCTGCGGGACGCGTGCCAAGGAGCTATCGACGTCTATAGCTTTGGACCACTATGGTAGGAGGTGCGAAGGCGGATCCAGGGCCATTATGGCATAGGTAGAACCAAGGGCTACGACCAATGAAGTGGGTCATTGAAATGTTTGGTCATGACTCCAAGTGTTTGGCTTGGTCACAGCAGGGTTTCTGCAAGTCGGGATTCGTCGTTACCTCAGTTTGTCTAGTGTTCCAAAGTGGTAGATGTCGTACGCTTTACGCACTGAGTGAGAGATGTGAGGATGGTTGCTATGGATGATTTGTTTGCTATCATTGTGACATGCACACCCCACCCCCGTATTCTTATACTATTTATTATGGCACCTTGGGGTATTGTACGGTATGTGGTACTAACTCTTTGGTTGCAGGTCCAGGTTCAGGTATGGTTTAGTATACCTGTTATTATTCTGTTTAGATGCTTATCGCTCATACCAGGCTTTATGTCTGACCCAGAGTTTTATGTCTCTTCTTATTACTCTGGGTGCTCACACGAGCAGACTAGAGACAGGTTAGCTGGAGATGCACGGGTAGATGATCCGGAGACGAGCAGGAGGCTTCCACGTAATATACATATATAGTATTCTCCCTGTATTGTTGAAGATCACTGCTTGGGCATTGTTGGTGTATCTTCTACTTCAACTTTCTTTTGTTTAGAGACAGTAAATTTGGAAAATTGTAATAAGCTGTATTTGGATTTCCGCTGCTTTGAGATTGGTGTTGGTTTTAGTTATCAGCTTATGCACTGTCTCGCCTGTTTTATGTCAAGTATGTTATTATTATATTTTATTCCATGCGCTGTGAGACATTCTACAGGTTCTTTGATTAGTTCGTTCCCTTCTTTCCTTTCTTTTGACGACCGTCTTGTGCTAGTCGGGCATGTGTACAGCGCACTTTTGGAGGGAATGCAGGCTGGTGCGAGGCGGGCTGTCACAAATTGTATTAAATTCTGAATGTAAGAAAAATAAAGAAAAACAAACAATTTATAATGTTTCATCCATAATGAGTCTACGTTTTTTTAATCCTTTTATTATTATTCTTGATAGAGAACAAGGGTTTGTAATTAAATAAATAAATCAAATTGGGATGTTCCTATCAGTTTGATGTGGATATCCAGATGTTTTCCGATCTTTTTTCGATGTTTATGAATTCCAAATGCTTGGATGTTTACAGGGATTGTTAGATGATGTGTATAAATTGGTCAACAAATGATGTTCCATGTTTGCTTCGCTCGGATTGGAATTTTCCATCGAATGTGGAATATGCTGATTAATTTCCTTATGCATCCAAATTTCTTTATCTACCTTATCTTGTTCGGCCAAGAAGTTGGTTTAGTCCTCCAAGGACCGGGGGTCCAATGGCTCAATAGATTGGTTGTTCAAAGGAGGTAGAGGAAGCAAGATCGGTAGCAGTTGGGACAGAGTGGCTCGGTTGGGCTAAACAACCTAACAAATACCCTTGCTGTGTGCTTAGGGTGCCCAATAGGATTTCCTACTCAGCTCCCTAAAGTACGTAGGTGTTGGGTTAATCGAGTGGAGCAAAGGAGTAGCTATCTCCTTGCTTTTTCATTTGTTCACTCCTACTCGACCGTTCACAATCTTCTCTTGCTTATTTACCCTTATAGGCAAAACGTTCCATGACAGTTGCCTCTTAAAGTCCATCTTGTAGATTGTGAGGTGCGCTTTGTTTAAAAAACACTTGGAGGATTTCTTAGGTTATCATTGGCTTTTACTTCCCTTCGGTGCTCTTTGTTCGGTGCCTCCTTGTCCAGTTGGAAGAATGAAAAGAAGGTGGTTTGGTCTGGCTTCAACCTTGTCTGGTATTTGGTCCAAGGTTTAAATTTCCATTTTCCGGTTCCGTTCGGATCATCGGAAAATATCAAAGTTCCGGTTCCGTTTCGGAAGTTCCGTTTATATTCCGGTTCCGTTTCAAATTGCATTAATTTTTTCTTATTAGAACATAATCTGTAAGTTCATTACTAGGTCCAACTTATTTCTCACTTCCAGCCCAATGCATACATTCGTTTTCAGTTGGGCCTACTTATTCCAAAATTTTATGATGTACAACAATATGCTAACCTTCTTCCTTTATCATTCAGCATCCGCCTCCGCTTTGTTCCAAACCCTAATTTATACGCCAAGCTATAAAATTGAAATAAATGGGAAGAAAGTTACATTCTCAAGCTGCTGAATAATGAAAATCAATGGGTTCCATGCTCAAGTAATGCATGTCAGTGCTTCTTTGTTGGTTGATTTTCTCAAACAATATTTGGTTCTTTAAACAATTTTTGCTTATTCAAAGTTTCTCAACTGCAACTTTTTTTCTGGATATTTTCTCTTTTGCTTTTCCATGTCAGATCCGGAACCGGAACATTTATTAGATTCCATCCTGGTCCATGCCGGAACCGGAGCGGAAGGTCCGAAATTCCGGTGTGTCGGACGGAATCTCAAACCTTGATTTGGTCTATTCAATGTAGAACCATTACCGCCCTTGTATAAACAATTGTACCCTTCTCTTTCATCCACTTACCATCATTTTGTCATGCCTTGTCCTTTCGTCTTCCCCAAATTGCTCCAATAGCTTTTGCACCTCCAACTGAAACACTTCAATTAGAGCTTAAGTTGTAACTCCTCGCCTTTATATCCATATTACCCAAGAATATTAGGAATAATATTATTAAGTAATACAGAAAATAAGGCTGTTAGGGAGCGATCACATGTGAAATTGTTTTGGCCGAGTATCGGTAAACCGGATAATATAACGAGAAATTCAGTATATTTAGTCCAAGTACAAAATAATAATACAACGGCTTAGTTCAAAACGATATCTCATGTAATATACAACATATAATCAAATGTCGAAACTCGACATCATTCGCCATATAATGAGTCACGGAATATACATGGTATCTCTAGTCAAAACAGCCACACGATATACAATACAAAATGCATATAAATATAATATATCAAAATGGAACTCTATCATGTATGTCACACTTCAGATGTCTACTAGACTACTTTAGCTATCCCAAATCAAGGTCACTAAATACCTGTACAGTCAATTCTTGGTTTAAACCGAGTATTATAAACGTAAAAAGGGGTCGGACTCTCTTTAATATCAAAACGGTGAGAATATATGCTGATAACTATAAGCATGCATAGCATCACAAATATCCAAGTGTAATAGAGCATCACACTAAAGACTGAAACATCTCACCATGAAGATGCGTAGTAATGAAGTGCATGTAATACAAGGCACAATAAAAACCAAATAAAGAGAGCCATATGCAGGCAGAAAGACATAGAAATCCAAACACCATGTCAATCCACTAATAACATACGAGTAGTTCATCAGTCGCTAGTTTACTAAATTAATATTAATAATACACTAACATCGATTTAGTTGTTAACAGCCGTTAAACATCACACATATATCAAATTAGGCGTTAGCCATCACTAAACACCGCATGGATATCAAATTAGCTGTTAATGGTCGCTAAACACCACACGAATATCAAATTAGCTCTTAATGCTTATTAAACACCACATTAATCGCACTATCTGCTACTGGTCGTTAGCACCACGCGAACACTAGACTCGCAGTTATTGGTCGCTAGCACTACATAAAAATTAAACTAGAAGTCTTTTATCATTAACACCACACAAACACTAAACTAGCAGTTACCAATCGTTGGCACTACAAAAACACTAAACCAGCTGTTACCAGTCCACTACTAAAGGAACAGTGTATTTCAAAGCCGTGTTTCCAACGGCCTCCGACGGAAAATTAGAATCCGTATGAGTCGTTGGAAACCGATGCAACAAAGACCATTGGCGGCCGTTGGAAATCGTTGAAAATTTTCCTGCATATGTTCCAGAGACCCCGACCTGCTTCTTCATTTCTCTCCTCCCCATCCTCAAATCCGATTTTCCACCCCTTCCCACCACTTCACCTCGTCCAATTTCAATTCTTCCACCCAAACAATCACCGCCATCGCCTCCGACGTCAACCGCGAGCTCCTCCAACCCTCCTCCTCAGTCGTTCCTATTTAATTTAGGTGAAATTCCTAAACCTAATTTTTAGGTTTACTACTAATTCGTGCTTAATATGTGTTTGATTTGATTCCTAATTGTTTGCATTAGTATATTACATCATATTATTCTCGAATTGTTATTATTATCATCCTAATTGTCAAATTCGCTGGATTAAATGGTTTTAAATATATGTCATATGTCATATACTAGTGAAAACATATGTTATATGTGTATAATATATAAAAATATTGAAGTTTGTGATTGAATGGTGAACAATGATTTATGCATACATAGTTCTTTTAAAACAAGCAAAATTACTTTAGTCAAATATGTCAAGAAATTTATGAATGAGCTTGTATAGTTTGTTTGTACCAAGTCAAATAACTTTGAAGTATTGATATAGTATGTTTTTGTATGAATTTATTTTTTAAATAACTTTGAAGTTTTGATAGTCATGAAAATAACCAAGTCAAATATGTCATGAAAATTATTTTTTAAATAACGTTGAAGTATTAATATAGTATGTTTTTGTACAAATTTATTTTTTAAATAACTTTGAAGTTTTGATATAGTATGTTTGTATGAATTTATTTTTTAAATAATTTTAAAGTTTTGATATAGTATGTCATGAAAATTATAACAAGCCAAATATGTCATGAAAATTATTTTTTAAAATAACTTTGAAGTTTTGATATAGTATGTCTTGTATGTAAAAACAGAAAATGCATATTTTACTTCATATAGCATATTATCTATCTTTTTCTACTTAAATATTCTCAAAATGCATCTCTATTCATTCATGTTGTGTTGCTCGTATTCATATCCATATTATTTGCGCATTTTAATTACATATTCTCAAAGTCAATGCTAATTACATATTCATATATGTTGCAGGTATACTATGTCGACTGACCCTGCTTCTGGCTCTGACTCGGGTTCTGGCTCGGGATCTGACTCTAGACGGCGTAGCATTACCTCGCATGCTGGTGAAGGTAGTGGCGGACAGCGAGCTCGTCCGGTTGTTTATTTAGAGCCTAAGGCTGACAAGGCGCAAATAAAAAAATTAGCAGAATAACAATTTAATGTTTTTTACATACTATAATTAACTATATAAAGTTCTAATTTATATTTAACGCAGGGGATTTGAGTTAGAGCCATCTCAGACTGTGTTAGATATCTCTAAGGAGGCGTATAAGGCCAGAATGTGCGATTTATGGCCTAAGTGGAGCAAGATCCCAGCAGACGTCAAGGAGACTATCTGGCAAGATTTCCTGGTACGTTTATACCGCTTGGTCGTACGTCAAAGAGACTAATTAATTAAACACAAATAAATGAGATTAGTAAAATTTTCTCAATATACAGGGAGCAGTAGATGCGCAGGAGACAGACATGAGGCTAGTTCAGCGACACTGGAATTTGAAGGTCGCCAAGAATTATAGAGAGAAGATGAATGAGCTTAAGAAACATGGTAAGCAACCAAAATGGATGGGCGATGAAGTGTTTGAGAAGATGGTTGCGTGGTGGGACACGCCTGAGTTCAAGCTAATTTATAACAAATCTAATTTATTTTTTTGCCTATTTTAAATAATTTGTCAATGTACATTTGCAGGCTGAGTCAGAAAGGAACTTCGCAAACAGGAACAAAAATCCTGTAACTCATTGCAGAGGATCTAAGTCTTTCCAGCATCACCGCGAGGATTTGATAAATTTGTTAATTATTACATTTGTAAATTGATTAGTTCAGTGATTAACAGTGTGGAATTAATTATTCAAATTACCAACTGCAGAAACGATTTTATGGACATTCCGTGTCATACATGGATGTCTTTACTCATACCCATGCATCCAGGAAGGTAGACGAGGCTGACAACGTCACGTATGAGTGGGATGATCAGGACAAGGCGACACGGGCATACGTATGTATATTTTAAATATTACAAGCATGAATTGATTAGTTTATTAATTATTAGTTACTGCAAAATAAAATCATCGTTTTATTATTTGTCAAATAAAATTGCTTTTTGCATTACAGGCAAAGTTCCAAGAGGCACAGACTCATGCGCTTGAGGAGTCGGGCCATGATGAGTTGACGTAGGAGGAGGAAGACAACTTATTCGATGATGTTGTGGAAAAAACAAAGCGAAGCAGGCGTTATGGATTCGGTAACCTGACGGTAATATTCGTATAATATAAATTATTTACATCTACATTATTAAGTGTTTTTTCTGTTAAGACTAACTTCTACTAGGAATGCCTTCGTTCACTAATAATGACGTATGTACAACAAATTACTTGTATAAAAACACCCATGTTACAAAAATTGTATGTTAGCATTGTTAAAATGAATTTGAAATTGTATGTTATAACAGTTACTTGTAAATAAAAATTATTTAATAAATTATTTGTATACCAAATTACTTATTAAAAATTGCATGTTATAAAAATTATATGTTCACTAATATGATTTTGTTATGAATTCATTTTGTATGTTATAAAAATTGCATGTTATAAATATTGTATGTTCACTAATATGATTTTGTTAGTAATTCAGTTTGTATGCAATAAAAATTGTATGTTAGCATTGTTAAAATTACTTGTATAACAAATTACTTGTACAACAAATTACATGTATAAAAATTGCATATTATAAAAATTGTATGTTCACTAATATGATTTTGTTAGTAATTCAGTTTGTATGTTATAAAAATTGTATGTCAACATTGTTAAAATGAAAATTGCATGTTATAAAAATTGTATGTTAGCTATGATTGAGCATTGTTAGCATTGTTAGCTATGTTATAAAAATTGTAAGTTAGCGTTGTTAAATTACATGTTCAATAATATGATACTTGTATTTGCAGGTTCGACAAGGCAAGAAGGCACAAGACAAGGAAGAAATTAAGGAGTTGCGAGCGTTGGTTGATCAGCTGTAGGACCAGAATCACGTGCAGGATATGCAGATTGAGCAGTTGAATCAAAAGGTTGTAGAGTACGTGCATATTCATGGTGATGTTCCTTCATCGTCTGCTTCTGGAGATCATAGCGACGATGCATCTTGAGGTATGTGTTTTGATGCTCGGTTGAGGATATGTTTTGTTTTGATGTATGACGAGACAAGTTTGGATGTATTTTGATGGTTTGTATATATTGGTACGCTTTGTTGACACGTTTGGATGGTTGTTTTGGATGTTTGTATATGTTGTACGCTTTATAGACATGCTTGGATGATTTTGCAGATGTATAGCTAGTTTTTTTTTTGCATATATATATGTTTATGCGTTTTAATTTGATTGTTTGTGGTGTTAGTGGTATATATTTGTCGCATAATTGTGGAATTGGTTGGAAATAGATTGGAAATGGAACTGGAATAGAAATGAAATGAGTTGGGGAGGCTGGAAGGAAGCTTGCTTGCTGTTATATAAAAAAAATACCCAGTACTTCCAACGGCTATCAACGGTTTTCAACGGCCATATGGACATTGTTTTCAAACGGTTTCCAACGGTTTGTGTTGTTGGAAGCCGTTGAAACAGACATTGGAAAAAATCCGTTGCGTCCGATGGAAGCCGTTGGAAGTCGTGAACTCTATTCCAAAGGCTGCTCCAACGGCTTCCAATGACCGCCAATGGCTAATAGCCGTTGGAATAACCATATGTTCTTGTAGTGGTCGTTGGCAACACACAAACACTAAAGTAAAGTTACCGGTCGTTGGCACTGCAAAAACACTAAGATAGCGTTTGATTTTTGGAAGGGGCAGATTAAGTTGGCGTCGGACGCATCTAACGTGGGGACCACCACTTTGCCCAGTCGAGCTTAACGGTTGAAATCGGAGCTTTCACGTTCGACGCATCAAACGCAATGTCTGACGCTAACCGAAACATTTCTAACGGCTATTTTTTTCCAATTTATAAAATCAACCCCTTTCCACTCCATTTCCTTCAACATTACACACCTTAAACACCACAATTTTTCATTAGCAATGGCTGAAATAACTCGTCTAAAAGCAACATTTCGCCGACAATCGAAAGTGTTGTCTCTGTTTGCAAGTTCAGAGTTTCTCCGTATAGCTATTGATGTTTACCAAGCAGCTGGAAAGAACAAAAAATGGATTCACAAGAGGATTGCAGCTGCTCTGGACGAGGCTTTAACTACATCACCGACTGAGATACCGATCTCTGCTGAACAAGTGACGGTTAAATACGACACTTATAAGAAGAAATGGACTGTATGGCGCAATTTGAATGAGAAAACGGACGCCGGATGGGATCCTAAATACGGAACAATCAGTGGAAGCGAAAGTTGGTTGGTTGATCGAGTGGTGGTAAAACATTTTAACTTCAGTTTTGTAATTCACAAGTTTAATAATGTATTTCATCTACAAGTTACAGTTTAAACATTCAGTAATTAACATAAACATTCATTTGGAGTACAGTCCTATGGTGTTAAAGTACAAGACGTGCTCAATTGAAAATTTGACGGAACTGGAGCAAATTTTCGGCAATAGTGCTGCAACAGGTTATGGCGCTTACACTCCAGGCTCTACAAGTCAGAACATGCAACAAAAGCCACATTCTCCTCTACCCGAGGTTGTACGGCCTACATTCTTCGGTGAATCTCAAGTGCCACTAGAAGACATCTAGACTCAACAATCATTTCATGAGCCAACTAACCAACCATGGGGTGCAAGTTCTTCATCTAGACCTCGTTTTGGCAGAAGACGAAGAACTGAAACCTCTATGAAGGTGGAAGAAATTGTTGATATGATACACTCCAGACAATTGAGCAAGAAAGCTCGTTCTAAATCTGACGGTCCGAATACAAATCCATCTACGAATGCTAGTAATTCTCCCGTGTCTGACGCAAGCCCACAATCTACTGAAATTCCGATTGTGAAGCATGTAATAGACCATGCAAGAACATTTGATGGTATTGACATAACCATGCAATATCAATTCTTAAAAGTAAGGAAAATCAAGATACATTCATGGTTCTGCCTGATGACGAAGTAGCAAACTGGTTGCTCGAGGTTCGCAAACAAGCAATCCGGTACATGCAGTTTAAGAAGAATCCCCCTAGTATCCGCCTCAGTATACACCCCAGTATTCACCCTAGTATCCACCACAGTATTCACCTCAGTATCCACCACAGTAGCCTGTTTTATGTATTTTATATCTATGTAATTTGTATTCTGTAATTTGATTTCTGCAATTTTTATTTAGCAATTTGTAATCTGCAATTTGTGTCTTACATTCTATTATGTTCAACAATAAACACACACAAATACAAACACAAATAATAAAAATAATAAAATAATAACTCTGCCCCTTCCAATATACCCTTTTCGTAAAAAACACATTCCCCGTTCGCAACAATTCCCCTTCAAATACCCCTTCAAAATAACCCTTTCAAATACCCCTTTCCATTCAAAATCAAACGCACCCTAAGCTAGCTGTTATCAGTTACTGTCATATTTAAGTATCATTTACTTCCGGATAGTAACCATTTAAGTAATGCCCACGTATCACATATCTCATGGGTTTACTCCAATATTTACTGCAAATCTGTAAATTCAACTTAGTAAAATATTCTATATAATAAGACATATAATTAGTTAAAAAGATAATCACAGGCGTCGCATACAACTTGGGATTATGATACCATTTAATTATATTTCTTATCCATAGATGTAAGGTTCCTAAAAAACATAATTCAAAGGTTAATTGTATTTTCAACGATTTATGAAGGTTCACTAAACCATAAAAGAGAAATAGTTGTTAAAGCGAAGATTGCGCTGGGATTAAATGATGTGATACAAAGGAAGCGATCATGCGATGATTTTCAAAACACACACACACACACACACACACACACACACACACATATATATATATATATATAAATAGAGAGAGAGAGAGAGAGACACATATATACATACACAAACACACACACACACACACACATATATATATATGTATGTATATATATATATATATATGATCGATCCTTAATTTCTTAAGGTTACATCAATCCCGGTTTATATTCCCAAGTCCATGTATATATTCACATGACATTTTATAAGACTATAGGTATCATTCTTCCAAACTAACACTACGTCAAAGATTGCATACTGCTACACCAGAGAAGTGATCCAGTAAGTGCCATAAAGTGTTGCTATTGGCAAAAAATGATTTGTGCCAACAGTTTCTCGGGTTTGCCTTTTGTCGCGTTGCCTTAGAGTCAAAGACAACACCTTTGCGACCCTATGGTAACGTCAGTACAGGTTTTGCCACAGGTACCACTAGAAAAAAAATACCATTTCACAACTGCAAACAGTTGTAATATGTCTAGTACAGCTGAAAATCGTAATAAAGTTAACCTTTTTTACAACTGTTTCTAGTAGTTGTTAAAATATGTTTTACAACTGCTAAATGTAATTACACCTCAATTGCTATTAATCAAATATTTCATAATATTATAATAAATATTATTATAACACAGCATGTTATCCAAATAAATATTTTATTTCAACATTTCAAATGGTACAAATTTTTGGACTCCACTATCGTATATTTGTTGGAAAATGAATGAGCAACGAAAGAGAAAAGTGGGAAGAAGAAGAGATAGGGGTAGCAACATTTAAAGTCCTACATCATAGAAATATTAGCACAATCTCTCCTTATATATTAGAAGCCAAATAGGCTTATGTAAAATAAAAAAGAGAGGGATGATAAAAGGATGTGGACTTGGCCATATTAAATATATTAAAAAGTCAAAGATAAGGGCCTTGGGGCTCTTGGGGTCTCCTGATTGGATATGGCCGACGTTGCTGATTGGGCTAGTGCACTGACATGAGAATATTTTTTCTCAGAATTTTAAAAGGTGTGTCTGTTCAGTCCAGAATTCGAAAGGAATGTCTGTTAACTGAACGAATACAACCATTTGAATTCTCAGCATATGCATATTAATAACAGAGCGGTTAAAGGGTCGCAACCTTTCCTATTCTGACGGTTACTGATGCATGCGAACAGGCACTCCTCCTTGCCTATATATACACTGCCCAAAACAAAGACAGAATTTACTTTTTCTGCTGCATTATTCCTTCTTCTTCAACGTAATTCTCTGATCTTGTTTCTATAACCAACTTCAGTTCGTCGGAGCTCCGTTTGCTGGCACTAAGCTACGGAGTTGGTCCGTTTTATCCTGGGAAACAAATTGCAACTACGTCGATTGGTGTATACGACGGCAATATTGTTTCAAGGAAACAGAAAAGTTCTGGACTCGGACATTATTTAAACAGAATACTTTCTGTTTATCTTTGATTTTATGCACAAATCGGTTACGCTTTCTATGATTATTGTAAACATAGTTTGACGTGACAATTGTGACATAATTGATTAACAGTGATTGTTGTTGCTGTCTGTTTGTAATACAATTGTGTAATTACAAAAGTTCTAACAATATTCACTTGTATATTACACACTCATTCATATTTACATGCATTCCTCACTACATTGTCACTCGATTCACTCATATGTAGACTCACACATGTAAAAGGCATAGTTCCCTCCAAGAAAGAGCACTACAAGTTCCACCACCACAAGTAGCACGATCACAACATGATTCAATCCCTTAGCTACTTCTTCCTTGATCACATTTCCCTGAATATTTTACATGTTTTTGATAACATAAAAAATCAAAACAGTAACAATGATCTTCGTAAATAGGTATATGTTATATGAACATTAAATCTCCCTTTTACCTGATGTAACATACAAAGTTATATGAACATTAATATAGTTAATTGTTAATTTAATATGATTTATAAAAGCATATGAAGCTAGTACAAAATGAAATAAAAAGTGCATAATACAACATGGTTACTGGCAGTTCTAGTAAACGGAATTATTGGAAACTTACAGGTGTTTTCTTTCTTCTTTAAAGCTTTTGGATTGCTTTCATTGTGATTTAAACCTTTAATGCTTGGAAGGTTTAGCTTTCTTGAAGAACTCAAATTGAATCTCGAAGTGCCATCTAGTAGTGTGTAGCTCAGGAATATCCTATAGCAAAGAACATCTTGCCTGCGTTCTTCTTTTGCTACTACCAGCCGCTTTCTCTAACTTCTGCCATACATAAAGAAATTAAACTACAAGAACCGAATCAAGCAAAGATGTTTTTCTAAGCTTTACAAAGGCTAAATATGGCAAAAAGAACGAAAATCATATAACATGACATTCTAAAGTTTCTAATATTGAGGACGACGATGACGGGGATGATGTAAAGATTCTAAAATTATAATATTCCTACTGACATATAAGTCTACAAGAAACTTAATAACAATACCATAGGAGATATTGTTTATATTACCAAAACAAAAAGGTTAAAGAATTTCAATAACATAACTGAATCATGTTAAAATTTTACCTTGTGAACATGACCAAATCCACCTTCTCCAAGTTTATTATTGTCGGAAAAATTATATGTTGCCTCAACTATGGCTTCCAGATCAAAAAGTGGTAGCTCCATTTCATCTGCGCCTTCATCAGTTAAGGTATTGCCTCTCCACGTCCAAAATAATCATTACTCGAAAATAACTTATCCAGTTTCGGTATATTTCTTTTCCTTTCTATGTCCAAACAAAACAAAGAAACTGAAAGTGATGTTGAGGACGGTCTGATACTGCTAAACTCAATCATGTTTACTGACACAAAAATTTGTGTGTGCCCTTGGTTTCCACATTGTTGTATATTATACCACTTTAGAAATGTCGCCAAATAAATTGAAATATTTTACTTTCTTCCCATCAAGATATAACATTTGATGTATTCTCATGTTTAACGTACATTCATCACAATCCTTCACAACAAATGCATTTGGGAGCACCTGACAGACTTCTTTACTGCTTGCTCATAGACGCATGTCGTTTCTAAGAAAATAAAAAATAAAATCCGTCTACTTAAACAACTAGTGTTATATGATATGATATTCTTGTTCAACTTCAAAGTAGCTTGCATAAACAAGCTAGTAATTCTTTTGGCAGACTGCAATTTTGATTGGAGTTGACAGTCTTGACCTGGAAGTAAGAGTTTCTTCTGGAATCACAGCGCAAACCTACGCTTCTCATTTAGTTCTTGGGTAGAAACTTCTTATAATCCTGTTATCTGTTTCCATTCCCCCCCCCCCACCCCACACACACACAAAAACAACAAACAATGAAAATACAAGGATAAACGAAGAGAAAATATGTATACCTGATAAACTGATAGGGATGCTTTGTCTGTTTTAGTTGATAATGGATTTCCTTTTCTATTACTAACATCTAAATTTATTTTGTTAACTATTTATCTATATTAATCAAGATGCAAACCATGTCACAAAAGATTCACAGTCGACGCTGTAACGACCCGGAAAAAGGCGATCTTGATTATTGTAACAACCCGGAATTTTGGGGTAAATTTAAAATTTTATTTTAAGTAATTTTAGTGAGTTTTGGCTATTTGAAATAATTTATTTTAAATAATAACGATTAAAATTTTATTTTATTAGAAGTAAAACTTAAAATTTATATTAATTCTATTCCGAGCCTGAAATGGCGCGGTAATTTCATATTTCGATTTCCAACTTTGGAAAATATATAAAATTCATTATAAGTCAAAATTAGACGAAACATGAAACGCTAGACTGTATTGATGATATCTTTATAATGAATTTAAGACATTTAGATTTCAGTTTATAAGTTGTAAGTTATGTTTAAATAAAATTTAGAAAGGTCGCTGTAGAATTTATATATAATATATATGGCCCAAAAGGCTACTTTACACATACGAAGGAATTTGGACTCAAAACCACTTCCATTGAGTTCAGAATGATGTTTCTACATTGAAAAAACAGTAAACACTTACATATTTCGAGTTTCGGAAATTATTGGTATAAAAATTTATTTTTAATATTAAATATATATGCCTTGAAAATTGAAATTTTGCAAACGGTCTACAAATTGAACAAAATTAATTTTGTTGGGTTCGTATCGTCAAAACAAAGGTAAAAATGATTTTTCGGTAATTTTTAGAATTAATATATAATTATAATTGATTTTTCAGTGTAAAAGGAAAATTTTTGACTTTAAAAATTCATACGGGTTCAGAATTGAACGAAATTATTTTTCCTAGGTCCGCAGCATCAAAACATAGCCAAATATATTTTTCGGGAATTTTTGAAGTTAATTTGTGACCACGGTGAACTTTCATGTACGGTTGAATTAAAAATTAAGTGATTTATATTAAAAATAAATTAAACCTGCTATAGACTTCGAAATTGGGCCTTGCCACTAGCGCCATTACGTTCAAAAGATGTCAAAACATTAAGATAGACAGTAAGCATGCCTAATTCTGAGTTCGGGCCAAATCGGACCTTAATGGGCTAATTAACTAATTAAATAATATAAATATAGGCACTAATCTCTAAACCTAATCCTTCACTACCCAAAACCAGCCGTCACCCTCATAACCAATGGCTGAAATGATCTCTCATTCCTCCTTCTTTTTCTCTAAATCCAAGCCAAATTAATTAATGAAATCAAAACAGAAATTCAAGAGATTCCAACGAGCTTTAAATCCATATGGGTATGATCGGAGTTTGTGGGGTGTTGGAGCCGGATTGGGGCCATAAGCCTGCTGCGTTTGCTGGTCTTTTTCGCAGCCATGGTGGGAAGAGTAATTAGTGGAGAGGAAGGTGATTAAGAAGTTAATTAATTTAATTAATTACCCCACTAATAACCGATTAATGTTTAAAAGATTGTTTTGACCATAACTTTGACATACGAGCTCAGAATGGAGCAAACTCAGGTGCACTGGAATCGTGGTGACGAGTACTACGCTATGAAAAAGATTTGAAAGATTTTTGGAGCTGCTGGAGATTTTGATAAAATTAAACTTTTGTTTAATTTTTCCAAAAACAATCGTTATTCAAACGATTTCTGAAACCGATCAAGGTGAGATTTTCTGATCTGAAATTTAATTAAATATTAAATCATTTATGAGTCGTTTGGAATTCATTATTTGTAATCATGATAGATCTGAGATGTACGGTTCTTGTTTGTTGATTGTTTTTACGAATTGTGATGTCATGGATTATATGCGATGGTTGGATTTATGTGGTTTAATTTAGCCGCCTTTGTATAGATCAGGAAATACTGAATGGGACGAGACAAGATTTGATTTTTATTCATGAAGTGAAAAGTTGATTTTTATTTTTTATTTATGAATTAAAGATTTGATTTTTATCTTCATTTCTTAACTTAAAAGATTGGATTTTTATTTCCTTTATGAAATAAAGATGAGATTTTATTTGGTTTATAAAGATTAGATTTTTATTTTGTTAATAAATAAAAGATTGGACTTTAACATTTTTCCTAACTTAAAAATTAGATTTTTAATATTGTTTAAGATACAGAGATGTGATTTTGAACATATTTTTGTTGACAAAATGAAGCGACAAAAATAAATGTATTTTTGTGGTCAAGATGAAACGGAGAAAAATGAACATATTATTAATGTTTATATGAATATGTAAATAGACATAATTTTAATGCTTATGAAAAGACGTGATGATAAACATGTTTTCAGTATCTAAGTTGAAATGAGAACATAACGACATTTTTGGCATTATAGTTAGAAAGGAACATAACGGTATTTTTAGCGCTATAGTTAGAAAATGAACATAACGATATTTTCAGCGTCATAGTTAGAAAATGTTTACAACATATTTTTAGCGTTGTAGTTAAGGTTATGGACAAATGAAATTTTTAGTGTTGTGATTAGAAATTATGGACATAACATATTTTAGCATTGTAATTAAGATATGGACATAACGGTATTTTAGTGTGTAGTTGAAACAGTGTAATAAATATATTATAGTTTTAATGTTGCATAACATTGCATGCGAAATAAAAGAGTTGCATTGAGTTGCATATGAAATAAAATTATTATTAATGTCATATACTTCATATGAAATAAAATACATTTATTTGTTAATGTCATATACTGCATATGAAATAACATATATTTGTAATGTCATATATGGCATATGAAATAAAATATATGGTTAAGGTCATACTTTTTGCATATGAAGCGAAGTAGTTTAAATGTTATTATAAAATGTTGTCATTTATGTTAATTAAAAGTTGTCATTTAGGTTAGAATTCAAGAACGTCATTTACGTTAGAATTCAAGAACTTCATTTATGTTAGAATTAGAAAGAACATTTATGTTAGGAAGAACATTTATGTTAGAAAGAACATTCATGTTAGAAATAAAACATTTATAAATAAAACATTATTTTATTTGTCATGTAAATATAATTTGTAGTCATATTAAATATCATGTTTATGTTACTTGTTAAATATGATTTGTTAACAAATAAAATTATCATTAGGATTGTCATGTTCATGTAAAATTAACATTTTTAGTGATAAATTATTAAGTTAGTATGGAATTGTCATTTTGATTATAAACATCATTTTTTAGAAGCATGATATGTTAGGAAAAATATCATTTGGAGAATCATTTATATTAGGAATTAAATGTGTCATTTATAGTAGGGAATAAATGTGTCGTTTATATTAGAAAATAAATGTGTCATATTAATATAGAATGGTCATTTATTAAATATGTCATATTAATATAAAATTGTCTTTAGTATAAATGTCATTTAAGTTGGAATTATGCCATGCAATTAAAAATGTCATTTAAATTGGAATTATGTCATACAATTAAAAATGACTTTTTGTTATAAAATGTTGCCTTAGAAAAGAAATAACATTTTTGATATAAAATGTTATCTAGAAAAGAAATATTTTAGAAAAATAATATTTTAAAAAAATATTTTAAATAAATAATTGTTTAAAATAATGAATGTTTACAGTGAAATAATTACAATTATAAATTATAATTGTTCTTGGACACGAGGTTAGGTCACATTTGTGGTGGAAGTCTGCCCGGAACCAACCGGCATATCCAGCAAGCACAAATGTTGGGCCTAATGTGAGAGGTCCAAGTGCACAAATACGAATTGGGCCAAGACACGAGGTTAAGCCCAACAAGTGGAATAAGTCTGCCCGGAACCAACCGGCATATCCAGCATCCACAAGTTGTAGGCCTAATGTGAGGGGCCTGGCCCATTATAAAACATAAATGGGTGAGAAACAATTTAATATGAAGTTCATTTATAAAATAAAGATTTCATAGGAATTTACATTTTCCTATGTAAATAAAGAATGAAATGGAAATTTGCATTTTTAATGAAATCAAGGGTTGAAGTAAAAGATTTCATTTTAAAATAGAAATAATGCATTGAAAGAAAAGAGTACCTTTTTTAATGCAAGTCATGAAACTAGAAAAATGATCATATTTTTGAAATAAAAATATGTTTGCATCAAACACCACAATTTTTACATAAGATAATAAAGGAAAGAGGAAAGTTACGTTTTTCTTAATGTAAATAAAAATTAGAAAAGTTTTACACTTTTATGTAATTAAGTTAGAGAACATAAAAATTACATTTTTATGTAATTAAGTCAATTTCCATGTGAATTAGATTAAAGGTGAGAAATTTACATTTATCATGTAAATTATGATAAGGAGGAAAATTACATTTTTAATGTAATTTAAATTTAAAGAAAGGAAAGTACATTTTCTATTTAAAGGAAGAATTTCATTTTCATGTAATTAAGGTTTAAAATAAGAGTTATATTTTCATGTAATTAAGATTAAAGGTAGAAGTTACATTTTTCATGTAATTTAATAAAAGTAAAGGTACATTTTTAGGAATAGGTTTTTTTTATTAAAAGGAATAAGGATTAGAAATGTACATTTTAATGAATGGATCTTCATTAAAAAGAATAAGAAACAAAATATACATTTTGTGTAATTTGAAAGATGGAAGAAAAATGTATAGTGTTGTGTATGTGAATTATAATAAAATAAACATTATTGTGTGTCATGTTATACCTTGATATTACATACACAAATATGAATGTTCGCTGCTTGTAAAATATAGTGAAATGAAAATGAACTATTTTTATCAAGATAAAAATAGTGATAAATAATAATGTTATGAAATGCTTTAAAATTATAATTATGCGAGGATTATTTGAAAAGACCGAGTTATACTCATTTCAAATAATCATACGACGTTTAAATGGAAGATATGGGAGACGGTGTTGAAGACCGACGATCTTCACATCGGATGGGCGACGACTGCTGAGACCCTGGACTGACTTGCTCCCAGGAAGGGGTTGAAGTGGAAATTGTCTGGACGTAGTGTTGATTTGTACGGATTTGGCTTTCGCTCAGACCCAGAGCATAAGCTTATAAATGGATTGTATGTCTGACATTGTATTCCTTTATACTGTATTCGTTGATCTCTGCTAAACATATATCTGTTTGGTGTTTTACACCCTTCTATGAGACGTACGAGCTTAGAGGTTATATGTTGGTAGAACTCAATGGTATGATATGGATTGACGATGTGGCATGTTAAGATGCATATGATCAAGGCTTTGTTGAAAAGCATGCCTTGTGGGATGATCAAAGCATAGCCTGTTTAGGCATAGCTTTGTGTATAGCATGACTTCGCGAGCCTCACACACCGGCGGAGTCTAAAACGGGAGAACGGAACGTAGGGAGAGCAGCACGTTTCTTTCTAGCTAGAAGTAGTGTTTGGGTTTTAACACGGCCCGACATTTTACTTATGTGGATGATGGAATGAGGCGCCTCGGATGATAGGTCCTATAGGATCGAGAAACATGTGTTCAGGAATTGCCAATCCACAAACCGTAAGTGTGGACCGGCCCTGCAGCTATCCAAGGGTTCTCTGCGGGGGATCCTGAGACATTAGCTAGAGTGTCTCGAAATCGGTAAGGAGCTCCTCCCTAGCCTTGACTCATGATGGAAACCCAATTTCCAATACGACCTCATGCGGTTTTAATTGTAGAACTAGTATGGCGACATAGTAGGATGGGGTACTATGCCGTCTATGATTTATACATTATGAATGAAATGTTTTTATCAAAACATATACCCACTAATATCAAATCCGTTTTTATCGTATCAAGCATTTTTTGACCATTATAAGGTAAAACCCTATCCTCCGGTTTGCGTTGCATTGTGTGATGGGACTTGGGTCTTATAATGGTTTCAATTTTCCAAAAAACATTGCGTTGTTTAACGATTTACTTTAATTTATGCACGACAATCCATTGGGGTAAACCCGTTCCGCGTTAGCAGCGTGATCCTTGGATTTGTCTTATTGTTATTAGTGAAATTAGTTAAGAATTCTCACACCAGTCCCATGACTGACCCGTTGTTTGTTTCTACCTTTACAAAATCGGGTGCCCTCTTTCCACACGGGCAGTCGAATAGTTTGTCTACAAGTCCTTATCTCGAGCAGGATTCTGGATTGAAGCTTAAAGTTGTGTCCAGAGCATAGTTGTCTTCCGCTGTATCTATTTTATTGTTTCCGCTGCATTGTATTATAATATTGTAATTTATCTTCCGCTGTAATTTTAATCGATGTACTCTGATATTCTGTACTCTGATGTAACATTACTATAATGTAATAAAAGTCTGTTGTTATTGTTTGGATGTTGTTGTATTCTCAAAGTTAAAGTATTCGTGGATTTCCAACTTTTGGGTTAGACTTGTGTGGTTTATGGTCGATCCAAAGAGCGGGAATTTACGGGTCTTTACAGTTGGTATCAAAGCTTTGGTTAATTCAAATCTTTGGGGTACAACTCGTTAGAACAAAACAAGAGACTCATCAGAGGTAGGATTAGAAATATCCCATAAAAGAATACTCATTAGAGATAGGATCAGCAGTATCCTAGAATGAGAAAACTCGTTAAAGATGGGGTTAGTAATGCCCTAGAATGAGTTGAGAGTATTACGTATACGAGAGAGTGTAACTGTGACATAGAATACGAATTTGCTGTCTTCTTTTCTTAGCCTCGTTCCTTTTCGAGGACGAAAAGTTTTAAGTGGGGGAGATTGTAACAACCCAAAATTTTGGGGTAAATTTAAAATTTTATTTTAAGTAATTTTAGTGAGTTTTGGCTATTTGAAATAATTTATTTTAAATAATAACAATTAAAAATTTATTTTATTAGAAGTAAAACTTAAAATTTATATTAATTCTATTCCGAGCCTGAAATGGCGCGATAATTTCATATTTCGATTTCCAACTTTGGAAAATATATAAAATTCATTATAAGTCAAAATTAGATGAAACATGAAACGCTAGAACTGTATTGATGATATCTTTATAATGAATTTAAGAAATTTAGATTTCAGTTTATAAGTTGTAAGTTATGTTAAAATAAAATTTAGAAAGGTCGCTGTAGAATTTATATATAATATATATGGCCCAAAAGGCTACTTTTCACATACGAAGGAATTTGGACACAAAACCACTTCCATTGAGTTCAGAATGATGTTTCTACATTGGAAAAACAGTTAACACTTATATATTTCGAGTTTTGGAAATTATTTGTATAAAAATTTATCTTTAATATTAAATATATACGCCTTGAAAATTGAAATTTTGCAAACGGTCTCCAAATTGAACAAAATTAATTTTGTTGGGTTTGTATCGTCAAAACAAAGCTAAGAATGATTTTTCGATAATTTTTAGAATTAATATATAATTATAATTGAATTTTCAGTGTAAACGGACAATTTTTGACTTTAAAACTTCATTAAAAATTCATACGGGCTCAGAATTGAGCGAAATTAATTTTCCTAGGTCCGCAGCGTCAAAACATAGCCAAATATATTTTTCGGGAATTTTTGAAGTTAATTTGTGACCCCGGTGAATTTTCATGTATGGTTGAATTAAAAATTTAGTGATTTATATTAAAAATAAAGTAAACCTGCTGTAGACTTCGAAATTGGGCCTTGCCACTAGCGCAGTTGCGTTCAGAAGATGTCAAAACATTAAGATAGATAGTAAGCATGCCTAATTCTGAGTTCGGGCCAAATCGGACCTTAATGGGCTAATTAACTAATTAAATAATATAAATATAGGCACTAATCTCTAAACCTAATCCTTCACTAGCCAAAATCAGCCGCCACCCTCATAACCAATGGCTGAAATGCTCTCTCATTCCTCCTTTTTCTCTAAATCCAAGCCAAATTAATTAATGAAATCAAAACAGAAATTCAAGAGATTTCAACGAGCTTTAAATCCATACGGGTATGATCGGAGTTTGTGGGGTGTTGGAGCCGGATTGGGGCCATAAGCCTGCTGCGTTTGCTGGTCCTTTTCGCAGCCATGGTGGGAAGAGTAATTAGTGGTGAGGAAGGTGATTAAGAAGTTAATTAATTTAATTAATTACCCCACTAATAACCGATTAGTGTTTAAAAGCTTGTTTTGACCATAACTTTGACATACGAGCTCAGAATTGAACAAACTCAGGTGCGCTGGAATCGTGGTGACGAGTACTATGCTATGAAAAAGATTTGAAAGCTTTTTGTAGCTGCTGGAATTTTTGATAAATTTAGACTTTTGTTTAATTTTTCCAAAAACAATCGTTATTCAAACGATTTCTAGAACCGATCAAGGTGAGATTTTCTAATCTGAAATTTAATTAAATATTAAATCATTTATGAGTCGTTTGGAATTCATTATTTGTAATTATGATAGATCTGAGATGTATGGTTCTTGTTTGTTGATTGTTTTTACGAATTGTGATGTCATGGATTATATGCGATGGTTGGATTTATGTGGTTTAGTTTAGCCGCCTTTGTATAGATCAGGAAATACTGAATGGGACAAGACAAGATTTGATTTTTATTCATGAAGTGAAAAGTTGATTTTTATTTTTTATTTATGAATTAAAGATTTGATTTTTATCTTCGTTTATTAACTTAAAAGATTGGATTTTTATTTCCTTTATGAAATAAAGATGAGAATTTATTTGGTTTATAAAGATTAGATTTTTATTTTGTTAATAAATAAAAGATTGGACTTTAACATTTTTCCTAACTTAAAGATTAGATTTTTAATATTATTTAAGATACAGAGATGTGATTTTGAACATATTTTTGTTGACAAAAAGAAGCGACAAAAATAAATGTATTTTTGCTATCAAGATGAAACGGAGAAAAATGAACATATTATTAATGTTTATATGAATATGTAAATAAGCATAATTTTAATGCTTATGAAAATACGTGATGATAAACATGTTTATAGTATCTAAGTTGAAATGAGAACATAACGACATTTTTGGCATTATAGTTAGAAAGAAACATAACGGTATTTTTAGCGCTATAGTTAGAAAATGAACATAACGATATTTTCAGCGTCATAGTTAGAAAATGTATACAACATATTTTTAGCGTTGTAGTTAAGGTTATGGACAAATGAAATTTTTAGTGTTGTGATTAGAAATTATGGACATAACATATTTTAGCATTGTAATTAAGATATGGACATAACGGTATTTTAGTGTGTAGTTGAAACAGTGTCATAAATATATTATAGTTTTAATGTTGCATAACATTGCATGCGAAATAAAAGAGTTGCATTGAGTTGCATATGAAATAAAATTATTGTTAATGTCATATACTGCATATGAAATAAAATACATTTATTTGTTAATGTCATATACTGCATATGAAATAACATATATTTGTAACGTCATATATGGCATATGAAATAAAATATATGGTTAAGGTCATACTTTTTTCATATGAAGCGAAGTAGTTTAAATGTTATTATAAAATGTTGCCATTTATGTTAATTAAAAGTTGTCATTTAGGTTAGAATTCAAGAACGTCATTTACGTTAGAATTCAAGAACGTCATTTATGTTAGAATTAGAAAGAACATTTACGTTAGGAAGAACATTTATGTTAGAAAGAACATTCATGTTAGAAATAAAACATTTATAAATAAAACATTATTTTATTTGTCATGTAAATATAATTTGTAGTCATATTAAATAGCATGTTTATGTTACTTGTTAAATATGATTTGTTAACAAATAAAATTATCATTAGGATTGTCATGTTCATATAAAATTAACATTTTTAGTGATAAATTATTAAGTTAGTATGGAATTGTCATTTTGATTATAAACATCATTTTTTAGAAGCATGATATGTTAGGAAAAATATCATTTGGAGAATCATTTATATTAGGAATTAAATGTGTCATTTATAGTAGGGAATAAATGTGCCGTTTATATTAGAAAATAAATGTGTTATATTAATATAGAATGGTCATTTATTAAATATGTCATATTAATATAAAATTGTCATTTAGTATAAATGACATTTAAGTTGGAAATATGTCATGCAATTAAAAATGTCATTTAAATTGGAATTATGTCATACAATTAAAAATGACTTTTTGTTATAAAATGTTGCCTTAGAAAAGAAATAACATTTTTGATATAAAATGTTATCTAGAAAAGAAATATTATAGAAAAAGAATATTTTTAAAAAAAAAATTAAATAAATAATAGTTTAAAATAATGAATGTTTACAGTGAAATAATTACAATTATAAATTATAATTGTTCTTGGACACGAGGTTAGGTCACATTTGTGGTGGAAGTCTGCCCGGAACCAACCGGCATATCCAGCAAGCACAAATGTTGGGCCTAATGTGAGAGGTCCAAGTGCACAAATACGAATTGGGCCAAGACACGAGGTTAAGCCCAACAAGTGGAATAAGTCTGCCCGGAACCAACCGGCATATCCAGCATCCACAAGTTGTAGGCCTAATGTGAGGGGCCTGGCCCATTATAAAACATAAATGGGTGAGAAACAATTTAATATGAAGTTCATTTATAAAATAAAGATTTCATAGGAATTTACATTTTCCTATGTAAACAAAGAATGAAATGAAAATTTGCATTTTTAATGAAATCAAAGGTTGAAGTAAAAGATTTCATTTTAAAATAGAAATAATGCATTGAAAGAAAAGAGTACCTTTTTAATGCAAGTCAGGAAGCTAGAAAAATGATCATATTTTTGAAATAAAAATATGTTTGCATCAAACACCACATTTTTGACATAAGATAATAAAGGAAAGAGGGATGTTACATTTTTCTTAATGTAAATAAAAATTAGAAAAGTTTTACACTTTTATGTAATTAAGTTAGAGAACATAAAAATTACATTTTTATGTAATTAAGTCAATTTCCATGTGAATTAGATTAAAGGTGAGAAATTTACATTTATCATGTAAATTATGATAAAGGAGGAAAATTACATTTTTAATGTAATTTAAATTTAAAGAAAGGAAAGTACATTTTCTATTTAAAGGAAGAATTTCATTTTCATGTAATTAAGGTTTAAAATAAGAGTTATATTTTCATGTAATTAATATTAAAGGTAGAAGTTACATTTTTCATGTAATTTAATAAAAGTAAAGGTACATTTTTAGGAATAGGTTTTTTTTATTAAAAGGAATAAGGATTAGAAATGTACATTTTAATGAATGGATCTTCATTAAAAAGAATAAGAAACAAAATATACATTTTGTGTAATTTGAAAGATGGAAGAAAAATGTACAGTGTTGTGTATGTGAATTATAATAAAATAAACATTATTGTGTGTCATGTTATACCTTGATATTACATACACAAATAGGAATGTTCGTTGCTAGCAAAATATAGTGGAATGAAAATGAACTATTTTTATCAAGATAAAAATAGTGATAAATAATAATGTTATGAAATGCTTTAAAATGATAATTATGCGAGGATTATTTGAAAAGACCGAGTTATACTCATTTCAAATAATCATACGACATTTAAATGGAAGATATGGGAGACGGTGTTGAAGACCGACGATCTTCACATCGGATGGGCGACGACTACTGAGACCTTGGACTGACTTGCTCCCAGGAAGGGGTTGAAGTGGAAATTGTCTGGACGTAGTGTTGATTTGTAAGGATTTGGCTTTCGCTCAGACGCAGAGCATAAGCTTATAAATGGATTGTATGTCTGACATTGTATTCCTTTATACTGTATTCATTGATCTCTGCTAAACATATATTTGTTTGGTGTTTTACACCCTTCTCTGAGACGTACGAGCTTAGAGGTTATATATTGGTAGAAATCAATGGTATGATATGGATTGACGATGTGGCAAGCTAAGATGCATATGATCAAGGCTTTGTTGAAAAACAGGCCTTGTGGGATGATCAAAGCATAGCCTGTTTAGGCATAGCTTTGTGTATAGCGTGACTTCGCGAGCCTCACACACCAGCGGAGTCTAAAACGGGAGAAGTGAACGTAGGGAGAGCAACACATTTCTTTCTAGCTAGAAGTGGTGTTTGGGTTTTAACACGACCCGGCATTTTACTTATGTGGATGATGGAATGAGCCGCCTCGGATGATAGGTCATATAGGATCGGGAATCGTATGTTCAGGAATTGCCAATCCACAAACCGCAAGTGTGGACCGGCCCTGCAGCTATCCAAGGGTTCTCTGCGGGGGATCCTGAGACATTAGCTAGAGTGTCTCAAAATCGGTAAGGAGCTCCTCCCTAGCCTTGACTCATGATGGAAACCCAATTTCCAATACGACCTCATGCGGTTTTAATTGTAGAACTAGTATGGCGACATAGTAGGATGGGGTACTATGCCGTCTATGATTGATACATTATGATTGAAATGTTTTTATCAAAACATATACACACTAATATCAAATCCATTTTTATCTTATCAAGCATTTTTTGACCATTATAAGGTAAAACCCTATCCTCCGGTTTGCGTTGCATTGTGTGATGGGACTTGGGTCTTATAATGGTTTCATTTTTCCAAAAAACATTGCGTTGTTTAACGATTTACTTTAATTTATGCACGACAATCCATTGGAGTAAACCCGTTCTGCGTTAGCGGCGTGGTCCTTGGATTTGTCTTTTTGTTATTAGTGAAATTAGTTAAGAATTCTCACACCAGTCCCATGACTGACATGTTGTTTGTTTCCACCTTTACAAACTCGGGTGCCCTCTTTCCACACGGGCAGTCGAGTAGTTTGTCTACAGGTCCTTATCTCAAGCAGGATTCTGGATTGAAGCTTAAAGCTGTGTCCAGAGCATAGTTGTCTTCCGCTGTATCTATTTTATTGTTTCCGCTGCTTTGTATTATAATATTGTAATTTATCTTCCGCTGTAATTTTAATCGATGTACTCTGATATTCTGTACTCTGATGTAACATTACTATAATGTAATAAAAGTCTGTTGTTATTGTTTTGATGTTGTTGTATTCCCAAAGTTAAAGTATTCATGGATTTCCAACTTTTGGGTCAGACTTGTGTGGTTTATGGTCGATCCAAAGAGTAGGAATTTACGGGTCTTTACAATTATCCGATATACAACACATATCGAATATCCAAGGATCGAAAATAACCGGAAAGTTAATAGAAAGAAGTTAGAGGGTGAGGATAGATAAGATAGAAACTTAGAACAGAAGAAGAAGAAGAACACAACATCAGAGTAACACGAACCTCTCAACAGAATGAACAACATATAATGTACATCATAACTTTGAAATATAAATCTGTACTTGAATATACATATCATTTCCAAAGTACAACACTTACAACACAGCGGAAATAAACAATAGCTATATGATCCTGAAGCCTCCTGCTCCAGCTCTTCAAGTATCTGTAAATCCCGACTACTTGACTGCTCGTACAAAATTGGGCACCCAAGAGTTTAGGGAAAACAAAACAAAATAAACTCTGGGTCAGTCATGGGACTGGTATGAGTAGAACAGTTTAAACAATTTGAGCCATTAAACGATATCTCATAAGACCACGCCGTATAATGGAACGGGTTTTTCCCTTATGAGAATCCAAAATCAATCTTTATATCAAAACTCTCATGATATTATTATAATGTCTATCAATCACAATATAATAATCATCTAGCAGAAACGCTTTCATCTCACGTTCTACATATATAGTATACAATCAAAACCGTAAGCACGTATTGGGTAATGGATTTCCAACTATGACAAGGTATGGAACCACCTTCCGCTAGTGTACCTCTAGAGAGGAATACACTGGGTTCAACAAGAACATCTTGCAACCCGGCCACACATGACCGACCACTCATTTCGCTTGAGTGTATCGAATGTATATCACCAACGGTTGGGATCAGCAACCGTTTCCCGAATGGGACAGCATCGGCAATAGATTTTTAGAAATAAATGAAACTCTAGATCAGATGATTATACACCCTAATAGATGCGACCTACATAGCCATGCTACTTGCCCGATTTCTGTCATTTCCTGGTTGTGAGGCTAGAGGCCACGCTTATCTCTGACAGATCACAAATTTATTCACTTTGAATGTCACATCGTCATACCCGCTAAATCACAAATTGATTTCCCCAAAAATACCACGGGTATACAACTAAGAGAAATGAATTCCTCCGCCACCAAACATAAATACGTTTGAAGAGATCAACTTACGCGATCTATTAAATATACTCTGTCAGACATTCTTCCATACAGGTTGTCCTGGGACTGGACAAACCGAAGGCACTATTCAGTACAACCATCTTAGGCAATTTTTACCTAAGATTTATACAATAGCCCTTGCACTTTACTCCGTCTTCAATTATCTTTGGCATATATGATTCGCAACGCTTATGCCAATACGGAGTTGTTCTTTGGATAATAATCCAACCGGTCTCTCCATATTAATAACGTTAAAATGGTCAAAAACTTCGATAGTCGATGAGTTAACTATCAAAGAAAAACATGTGTGCAAACAACGATCTTATTTCCAGATGGAAATTACATCGATCAATCACCAATCAACTTTTATCCTTTAAATTAATTTATCATTTTTTTATTTTGTTTTTCATTTCCTGTTTCCATATATTCAACATTTCTTATTTTCTAAATTTAGAAAATATATGTTATTAACAATGAAAAACATTCCCAATTCCTGTTTTCTATATTAGAAAACATTTCTGGTTTCTTATTTGGAAAACATTTCCAAAGCTCCTTTATTAGATTTAAACAGATGTTTAAATAAAACATCGCTATGCCAACTCTAACCATTTACTAAATTCACTTAACCATCATTCGTTATCAAACCTTACCATTCCTTAGTTAAGAAGGAAGTCAATCAAGTTGGGGTATAATTACCTCTCAGACCTTAACTGAACAACGTTTTAACTTCGAAATAGTCAAAGTTTATCTTTTAAACCTTTAACAAACTTCCTTACGTAACCCTCGAATTCTATTTATGTATCCACTTCTTTTACAGAAACATTGGTTATAACGATAACGTTATAATCCCTACTTCCGAAATATTGAACTTCAATTATAACTTTTATTCTTTAATTTGAATGATTAACCTACTCTAATTTATTTATAAGTAAATAAATCCTAATTTTTTAAAACCGGAAAGTAAATAATACTTTCCCGAATTCGATATAATCGAATTCAACGTATAACTCCCTTTCGAGAAATCTCTATTTGATTAACTCTTCTTCGAATAACGTATATTCGATTAACTCACTTCAAATACTTATTTCGATCTCTTTCTTTCGAATACGTTATATTCGAAAATCTCCTTTCTTTCGAATACACCATATTCGATAACCTCCTTTCAAATAACTTATATTTGATAATCTCACTTTCGAATAACTAAATTCGATTAACTCCTTTCGATTAAACTAACATCGATAACTCCTTTCGATTATACTAACATCGATTAACTCCCTTCGATTAAACTATAATCGATAATCTCACTTTCGAATAACTAAATTCGATTAATTCCTTTCGATTAACTAATAATCGATAACTCCTTTCCTTTAACTCTATTCGAATAAACTAATATTCGATAACTCTATTTAACTCTTTTCGAATAACTAATATTCGATAACTCGTTTTGACTTTATTTGAATAACTAATATTCGATAACTCCTTTTAACTTTATTCGAATAACTAATATTCGATAACTCCTTTTAACTTTATTCGAATAACTAATATTCGATAACTCCTTTTAACTTTATTTGAATAACTAATATTCGATAAACTCAAATTTGATTAACTCAAATTAATTAACCCTATCGATTTAACTCTAACTGGTTAACTCTAACTGATTAACTCTGACTGATTAACTGTAAATGGTTAACTCTAACTGATTAATTCTAACTGATTAACTCTAACTGATTAACTCTAACTGGTTAACTCTAATCAATTACTCTATTCGAATAACTGATATTCGATTTAACTCTATTCGAATAACTAATATTCGATTTAACTCTATTTGAATAACTAATGTTCAATTAACTCTTTTGATTTGTTCCTTTGAATTAACTCCTTTGATTAATTCCTTTTCTATTTGTTTACTTAACAAATAACTATTCCCTTTTCAATTCTATTTATTTAACAAATAAATATTTCTTTTATCTTTTCTATTTATTTCTAACAAATATTCCTTTGATAACTTTATTTATCCTATAAATAAATATTTCCATTTAATCTATTTGTACATGTTTTTACAAATATTGCCATTTAAATTCTATTTGTAAATGTTTTTCAAATATTTCTCTTTCTATTTGTTTTTGCAAATATCTTCCCTTGTATTTGTTTTACAAATGTATTCCCTTTATATTTGTTTTACAAATATATTCCTTTATACTTGTCTTACAAATTTATTTCCTTTATAACTCTTTTGATTTTATAATTATTTCCTTATATAAAATCCTTTTTCGTTTTATATATAAAATCCATTGATTTTATATAAATAGTTTATTTTCAAAATATACTTTGAAAATCCCCTTTTTACATCCCAGTATTTCCTATGGTATTTAAAATACCAAACACAGTGATCGATATCATCCAAACACACATAATCATCAACAGATTATATATCACATCATATATTACAATATATGAAAACAGTAAAATAAATGTTGAGGAACCCAGTTGGATTCCTCCAACCTGTTTCCCTGCATCACAGATGTTAAACAATATAATCAACATCGATTTCATTTTAATATGAAATATTCTGCTAGTCAGAATCAATATTTGATTAACGATATATATATATATATATATCGTTATCTATAATTTCAACCAATACATAAGCAATTCAACCAAACAGTTAACACACAACAATCAACAGATAATTATCAGTTCTAAGAATACGTTATAAAAATATAACTGTTCAGAGTGGGTGAGTTTTACTCACATTTCGCGTTAACCGTTAAATAATGATTTGTGTCTGTTGATTCAGACGGACAATTTATTTCACCATAAATTGTAACAAGCTAAGATTCGCTCCCCGTCAGTCTCATTGTGTAGCCACCGTCCAAATCTTGTTTCGCTGAATTCTGATAAAGTATGTGATAGTTATCGCATATAAAATTTTGAACAAATTTAAATAAAACAAAAACTTGAATTCTATATTTACTTTGGGCTTTAACCTTTTATTATGTCCGGCCCATCTTCTCATTGCAAAGCCCAGACCCCACGTTCTTAATCCCCACTCCATCCTTTCTTCCCGAACCCAGGTGCTCCAACCTCACAATTAACGCACGCTCCCATCTCCAAATCGCTCCTATTTCTCACCGGATTATCAAAACGAAATCACCATTATTCACTTCTCCAATCCCTCTTCCTCTCCCTACCAATGACATCGAACTCGAACCCAGAATATCATTTGCGTCGAAACCCAAATCCCACGCACCCAGTAAAAAGTACCAAATACTTTTGACCCCAAATCCAAACAAACATTCACAAACTCAACTACTCAGTGCCACGATCACAACCCCCATACTCAATACGTGAAACAACGCTTAAATTCTTCAAATTCGTAAACCCTAGGTTTACTGGAAAAATAACACGAGCCAGAGATTCAATCGAGCTCAACGTGACATATACTAGATTGAAGGATATGATATGAGGAGTTCAAAAATGTTTATCTCGAGATTAATAGGTTTTAATCCAATTTGTTTCAGATTTTTGAAGATGAATTTCATCACGTTGGAAGTGATTTTGGTGGCGGCTGAGAGAGAATCAATTATATAAGGGAAGTCATATTTTTGTATGGCTGAAAATAATGAGATGTGGCTTGTTTAGGTTCTCATATACTTAGGATATTTTTTTATTGGTTTTTATATTTTATTTTAATCAACCGTTGCTCTTGTTTGTCTTCGAAAAATCGATATGAGCACACCCGATGCCTAAAAATCACGAACTAGACATGTAGCTAGAGTTCGACATTACGGTCCCAACGAAGCTGGTTTCGTTGAATTCCGACTCCGTTTGTTCACACATCGTATTTTTAACCGTCGAAATACTGACTGTTTCTCACATTAAAATCTCCTACGGCCACCTACTGACTTCAAAGATCACGAAAACTAAGATCTAGCAATAATTTAACACTGCGGATCCAACAAAATTAGTTTCATCGAATTCTGAGGTCGTTTGAAAAACTGGCTATTTTTAAAGCTCCAAATAACCCTTTTAAATATATAAATATATTTAAAAACAATTAAATTTAATATTTAAAAATAAATATTAACGTATATATTCACATTGGGATACCATACAGCTCCTATTGGATTTACAACTCGATATTTCAAAATTCCCAGTTATATCGATATTCGATTTATATTAAAAATCCCTTTTAAATATAAATAAATCGATATAAATTATAAAGGAATTCCACAACGACTTTTATAAAATTTGATTTGGACATAAATCAAAATCTACACGATGAAATCCCGATTTTTCTCTTCCACTAGAAAAATATTGTTCACCAGCTCCTAACGTTTCTTGTTTCACAGAAATCCGACTTAAAACGGCTTCTGTATTTCCAGTTGAAGTTCAAATCGCCAAATCGTGAACTGCCGCGCCATTTCGAGCTCGATTTTAATTATAATATATATTATACATTCAGACTTCGTTTAAATGATATATCCGTCAATATAATTCAATATAAACTGAATTATATATTTTATATCGTCCCATTCACACCATATCATGGATTCTGTTATTTCCGATTATTCCGGAAATATATTATTTTATTATTTATATTAATTAAATATAAATATTATTTAATTCTGGTTATCGATATCACCAACTCGATATTAAATAATTAAATTAATTAATTATTCGATAGCTAAAAATGCGGGTCATTACAATCTTTCCCCCTTAAAATAATTTTGTCCTCGAAATTGCTAAGGTAGGGGACGACCCTATCTACTGGGTAAAAATTTATCGGTTTACCCCTTAACTTCAGTTTCAACTGAACCAATTAATATAGACTAAAATATTAATTTATTCCGACTAACTAAAGTTTTCAAAAATCCTGAAAATTTTCTAACACCTTAAATTTTCGGAAAATTTCGCCATAACCTCCTTTATACAGTCCTATCGGTAAAACCACAAGTCGCCTCTCTGGGCCATCTCTAACCCAAAAGAAAATCAAACAGCCAAGTGGCTTGCCAATTCGGCTCATAAATCTCATGCTTATATCAAATATAAACTTGTACCTTTTTGTCGGGCATATTATTATATCCCTTCCACCTGTTACCAATTCTGCAAATACCGATATCGATCCAATCCATTTATCCAAATCACTTGCTTATACCCAAGTCAAATATCATTTCAAACTCGAGTTTCATTCTCGATTCCAAATTCCTTACTCCATTATCCAATGACATTTCAAATTCAAATCTCACAAATCCAATTTGTCTCGATATCATTCTAATTCAATTTCAGTTACCACTTAACTGATTTTGCATTCAATTTCTATTTACTTCTACAAATTCCTATTTAAATTTGTTTTAAACTACACAATCTATTTCTGGGAGTTTTAAACAGCTTCGTTTTTCTCAAAAATCAAACTTCCTTTTTAGGACTCACCAACTTTTTTTTCTCATCAATCAATTCAAAACAGTATCCTTGGTAGTAATCCGTCACTTAGAACTCGAAAATCAACACTGAGGATGTGGCCAGCATCATCAGAGTTATTTCCCAGCTATCAAAGTGAGTTCAATACTATATCACCTTTCAAAACCATTTCTAACACTTCCATTTTGAAATACATTTAAAAATACCATCAACACGACTTGTAAAACAATTTAAAATCTCCCAGGATTTTAAAATTCTCATATATTCAATCCAACTTCATTTACCAACCCTTTTCAAATTCCCAGAAATTTTAAATCCAATTCTGATTAAATTTCAGCTTTAATTCATCTGATTTCACGTATTTCACTTATACGAATTCTGATTGGCTATTTACATAACCATTTCACTTTATAATCTTACTCGATTATAATAACAACCAACATATCCAATATATTATAATTTAAATATAAATCCTTTATATTAAAATCTAATTTGGGTAAAATTATTTCATTTACCCTCTTTTCAAACCATAATATGTCGGTCCATCGTATTCAAGTGTTTAGTAATCCCTATCGATACAGTGGATCAAACTAATCGACCCGAATTCACAAACAACTCGACCAATAAATCTCCACAATATAAAACCATTTCATACTGAATAACAAATACGCGCTCGTATATATACACTTAAACTCAATCTAGGGTATTACTAACCCCATCTCTACTGAGTCACGCCACAGAGCCAAGGTAATTCACTTAATCTTAAGCTCTGATACCAACTGTAACGACCCGGAAAATGGCGATCTTGATTATCCGATATACAACACATATCGAATATCCAAGGATCGAAAATAACTGGAAAGTTAATAGAAAGAAGTTAGAGGGTGAGGATAGATAAGATAGAAACTTAGAATAGAAGAAGAACACAACATCAGAGTAACACGAACCTCACAACGGAATGAACAACATATAATATACATCATAACTTTGAAATATAAATCTGTACTTGAATATACATATCATTTCCAAAGTACAACACTTACAACACAACGGAAATAAACAATAGCTATATGATCCTGAAGCCTCCTGCTCCAGCTCTTCAAGTATCTGTAAATCCCGACTACTTGACTACCCGTACAAAATTGGGCACCCAAGAGTTTAGGGAAAACAAAACAAAATAAACTCCAGGTCAATTAAACTGACATATATTACATAATATAGGAATGACAGCTACAATTGAGCATAGTTTATGAATATTACGACTAACAAACAACAATATGTTACTAATAAATGAACTATAATTGGCATAGATTTTCCTTCATAAGGATCGTAAAATTTATTATAGACATGAATCTACTGGCGTCAAAATTCTAATTTGTCTTGTTAATACCATATTAAGTTCTATTCAGTAAAATTCAAAAGTGATCAGTCCTAAAATCAGGTACAACTGGACATGATAATTGATTTTACTGCATTTTGATTTGAAGAGAATTTTACTAATCAATGTTGCCTGAAGTGCAAAATGAAAATGGATTTTAACATGGTAAACCGCAAAATTCAATGTGAAAACATATTTGTTTTTGGTTATCAATAGATAATAGTTGAAATTTTTGTCAATGGATAGTAACTGAAATAAATGGGAATAAAATTATTGATTGAATCTGAAACGCTTGTTGAAAAAATGGAGAACAACACAAATGAGAATCATTTAAAGGACTAATTTGATATTTATTACGTTTATTTACCCAAAAACATTTTGTTAGCAGATTTAGAAGTTGCCAAAATGAGCGCATAAGTTCAACCAAAGTGCAAAGTTATTGAAGGAAATTAATTAATTTAATTTTCATAATCGAGGCTAGTATAATTACATATGTTGTAATTAGCATTACATGGCATCTAAAGCTTTAATATACGTAATTATTATTAAATGAAAAATATTTAAAAACTAATAAACACAATTTGCTTTCTATATAGAGAAATTAACCTTTCCATTAAGCGATATAATATTTGAAGAGCTAATTATTTAACTTATGAAAAGAAGGAAGATGAAGTACGTAGAGAGGCATAAAGATGAAGCAACTCTAAATCCATTTCCTCTCGTTGTAGTAATTAGCATGTTGAAAATTTAAAAGGTGTGTTACACGAAACAAATTAACATAAAATGTATACATAATCATTCTGTTTGATTATATGTCAATTTAAAGGTGAGTATACGACAAATCGATAAAACAATTAACCGGTAGTTTGGAGTAATTTTTTTAATTTGAAGCAAGCAGTGAATAGAATGATTAAATCAAGCTATGACACAGTAAACGAGTTACCTTTCATATAAGTGTGCTTGTTTTTCGTATTTGACAATTAGTCTGCAATTATTTAATTTACAGTAATAACTTCACACAGTTTATATTAAATAAAAGATGAAATACATTTTAGGTTAGGAGAAGTAGAAAGACAATGGAGAGAAATGCAATTCCAGCATCTTCGTCATATTAAATACGCAGTAGGAAAAAAATAGTTCATCCTTCTTTATATGCTTAATGCTCCTTTATTCATGTGCCTTTGCCAATAATACATATTTAAATATGCCATATTTATATAGTTCGTTTGTTATTATGCATTTCAAAAGTGGGCAAATATTATTAATACAATATAAATTTAATATTAGTGTGTTAATAAATGAAGAAATGCTTTGTAAATTTGACTACTGGCATAGCAAATATAGTTCGTAGCAAGAATTACATCAATCAATATAAGGCAAATGCGGATGAGGTGGCAATCAAAATATCAGGGGATGTGTTTAAATTAGGATGGTGGATTTGTTTTTGCGGGATTAAATCTGAACCACTCTTTGTCTTGTTGTTTGTCCAAGGGGAGAATTTTATTATATAGACGAGTGGAAACCCGTGCGATGCACGGAAGCCTAAACTTTCAAGTGTTGTAGTTTACATTTATGAATAAGGTATGAGAACGTGTTGTATGGTAGTGAGAAATATAATGTAAATGATACATGTATTTGTTAGGATTCAACCGTAGACATTAAATTTTCCAGTAAGTAAATGATTCAAGTATAGCTAGTGGCTACAGTTTGGACATGGTGTAAACTGTGTCAAATTTCATGTATCTCTATTCAATTGATGAAAAGATGTATATATGAAATGATGAATTAAACAACCATGTATGTGTTAATTTGCATTGATTGAGCATAGTGAGCATAGAAATATGAGTACGGAATTGAAAAAAGCATATGCATAGAAATAAAAGGTTATGTCATACGAAATTAACCACACCATAACAAAGTGAACAGTAGTTACTAACCAAAATGATTGAAACAAAAGAGCAGTAAGTAGTAAAAAAAAATTGCATTCTTAAGTTGGAGATAAAAAACTGTAGTAGTTAAAAAGTCAGCATAGTTCAAGATGGTGTATGGTGGCACCATAACATGCAACGTGCAACAATATAAATATCAGTGTGCATTAAATACGTCTATTTGCAAATCAAATAGTAAATATCCTCTTATAAGGAAATAACAACGTTACTATATAAGCAAGAGTATGAATATCGGTGTGCATTAAATATGTCTTACATAAATCTTTCTGAACAACGAAAGATATGTTGGAACTATGACTGAAAAAATAACAGTTCATAACAATTATTCCAAAACTAAAGTCAAAAAGTTAATCTTATAAACCATGCAATAATCATATATAATGCCTAATTAATAATGTTGACAAATCAGCTTCAACAAAATTAGATTTGTTGGCAAATATAATTAACAGGTCAATTGAAGTCGTTCTCATATAAACTTCCCATTAGAGGAGAAGTAAACATATTTGAATGTGCATACATAAACAGAACAATATATGATAACGGATGAATAGCTAGCTTCACATTAAACAAGAAACACACATAGGTTGTTGTTCCATATATCTGCCAGTTGGAGCCCAAGTATTCGTGTCTTACTATGTCATCTTGCCTTTGAAATCTCTCGCTTTGTATGGTCCAGAGAAGCTGCCAAAAAATTTGAAACCATAATTTTGGGCTGTCTTTTACAGGCCTTAAGCACTAAATAAGTGACTTATCTCTTTCATATCATGCATGTCAAACAATAAATCTAACCTTTAAATACATTAGGAAAAAGTCTACAATCAGGTGTGAAGTATAAGTTCTTTGGCAAATTAGACCAACAAAAAGCTGAATTTTTTTGTTGAAGGCTTAATGGATATAAAGACTTTAAGCTTCATATAAAAATACAAAAATAAAATTCAATGCAAGATCAAAAAACATCAAAAGGATTGTCCACTCTACATTTGTGATATAATATTATCTTTACTGCTAACGCTTTTAGGTTAAAAAATAGTCTGGTCACCATTGCAAAAAGCAAGCATAACAGTAATGGAAGCAACAACTTTAACTTTAGTCTCCACATGTGTTGCGTCAATATGATACTGTGGATGAAGGTACACAATAGAACATGAACTAAATTTACATTTTTCAGTTTCAATATCCACCTATGTACAATATAGTGTATTGGCATTAATCTGATATTTATTCCAGCACACACAGCAGGTGGTGGGACTGCAAACCAACGTTTGAAAGAGGTCAGATGGGTGAAGGTTTGCTGTACAAATACATATTTGAATGCATGACATATTCTTTATCTTGTTTGTTTATGGTTTTATGTGTATATATGAAGAAAGTAAATATGGAAAGTATTTATAGTGAAAAAGGGAATGTTATACTAGAAAATAACTTGTTTACCATTTTTTGTAAATATGACAATTACCATAAAGATAAAAAAATGGCATTCTGATGAGAACAATGTTCACATTTATGCACCTACCACTTTAACAACACAAAGTATGCAAAAGAAAAATCATTGATAATTAGCTTTTATTTCTTTGATTAACATAATACATGATATAGAAAAAGAGTAAACTTCAGCAAAAAAAAAGACCATAATAATTTTCGGACGAACTTATAGTTTTAGTAGTAAATAAATCTTTGGTGCAAAACAAAAAATATAACAGCTTAAATTTGTAGTATGTTCCAAACAGTCCTATTTGTATGAGTTTTCGATGACAGCTAATCAATACAGTCATTTAAACTGACATATATTACATAATATAGGAATGACAACTATAATTGAGCATGGTTTATGAATACTATGGCCAACAAACAACAATAGGTTACTAATAAATCAACTATAATTGGCATAGATTTTCCTTCATAAGGATCGTAAAATTTATTATGAACATAAATCTACTAGCGTCAAAATTATAATTTGTCTTGTTAACGTCATATTAAGTTCTATTCAATTAAATTCAAAAGTGACCAGTCCAAAAACAGGTACAATCTGCAGTAGACATGATAATTGATTTTACTACATTTTGATATGAAGAGAATTCTACTAATCAATGTTGCCTGAAGTGCAAAATGAAAATGGATTTTAACATGGTAAACCCCAAAAGTCAATGTGAAAACATATTTGTTTTTGGTTAGCAGCAGATAATAGTAAAAAAAATGTCAATAGATAGTAATTAAAATAAATGGGAATAAAATTATTGATTGAAATTGAAACACTTGTTGAAAAAAATGGAGAAGTGAACACAAATGAGAATCAATTAAAGGTGATTTGAGATTTATTACGTTTATTTATCCATAAACATCTTGTTAGCAGTTTTAAAAGTTGCCAAAATGAGCGCATAAATTCAACCAAAGTGCAAAGTTATTAAAGGAAAACAAATCATTGATAGTTAGCTTTTATTTCTTTGATTAACATAATAATTACATGATATAAAAAAGAGTAAACTTCAGCAAAATACAAAAAAAAGCCACAATAATTTTTGGATGAACTTATAGTTTTAGTAGTAAATAAATCTTTGGTGCAAAACAAAAAATATAACAGCTTAAATTTGTAGGATATTCCAAATAGTAATCCTATTTGTGTGAATTTTCGATGACTATTAATCAACACAGTCAATTAAACTGACATATATTACATAATATAGGAATGACAGCTACAATTGAGCATAGTTTATGAATATTACGGCTAACAAACAACAATATGTTACTAATAAATGAACTATAATTGGCATAGATTTTCCTTTATAAAGATCGTAAAATTTATTATAGACATGAATCTACTGGCGTCAAAATTCTAATTTGTCTTGTTAATATCATATTAAGTTCTATTCAGTAAAATTCAAAAGTGATCAGTCCTAAAATCAGGTACAACTGGACATGATAATTGATTTTACTACATTTTGATTTGAAGAGAATTTTACTAATCAATGTTGCCTGAAGTGCAAAATGAAAATGGATTTTAACATGGTAAACCCCAAAAGTCAATGTGAAAACATATTTGTTTTTGGTTATCAACAGATAATAGTTGAAATTTTTGTCAATGGATAGTGACTGAAATAAATGGAAATAAAATTATTGATTGAATCTGAAACACTTGTTGAAAAAATGGAGAACAACACAAATGAGAATCAATTAAAGGACTAATTTGATATTTATTACATTTATTTACCCAAAAAACATTTTGTTAGCAGTTTTAGAAGTTGCCAAAATGAGCGCATAAATTCAACCAAAGTGCAAAGTTATTGAAGGAAATTATTTAATTTAATTTTCATAATCGAGGCTAGTATAATTACATATGTTGTAATTAGCATTATATGGCATCTAAAGCTTTAATATAAGTAATTATTATTAAACGAAAAATATGTAAAAACTAATAAACACAATTTGATTTCTATATAGAGAAATTAACCTTTCCATTAAACGATATAATATTTGAAGGGCTAATTATTTAACTTATGAGAAGAAGGAAGATGAAGTACGTAGAGAGGCATAAAGATGAAGCAACTCTAAATCCATTTCCTCTCGTTGTAGTAATTAGCGTGTTGAAAATTTAAAAGGTGTGTTACACGAAACAAATTTACATAGCATGTATACATAATCATTCTGTTTGATTATATGTCAATTTAATGGTGAGTATACGACAAATCGATAAAACAATTAACCGGTGGTTTGGAGTAATTTTTTAATTTGAAGCAAGCAGTGAATAGAATAATTAAATCAAGCTATGACACAGTAAATGAGTTACCTTTCATATAAGTGTGCATGTTTTTCCTATTTGACAATTAGTCTGCAATTATTTAATTTACAATAATAACTTCACACAGTTTATATTAAATAAAAGATGAAATACATTTTAGGTTAGGAGAATTAGAAAGACAATGGAGAGAAATGCAATTCCAGCATCTTTGTCCTATTAAATACGCAGTAGGAAAAAAAATTAGTTCATCCTTCTTTATATGCTTAATGCTCCTTTATTCATGTGCCTCTGCCAATAATACGTATTTAAATATGCCATATTTATATAGTTCGTTTGTTATCATGCGTTTCAAAAGTGGGCAAATATTCTTAATACAATATAAATTTAATATTAATGTGTTAATAAATGAAGAAATGCTTTGTAAATTTGACTACTGGTGTAGTGACCCGAAAATCCGGTCCAATTTGAGCTGACCAAATAACACAAGTCCAACCCCAAATTGCACTTGAAATTCAAGAAACTAATAGAAAGAAGATAGAGGGTGAGAATAGATAAGGTAGAACTAATAGAATAGAAGAAGAAGAACATCATCATCAGAGTAAACACGAATCTCACAGCGGAACGAATAAAATATAACATAACTTTTGAAATACAAACAGTTATATATACAATAGCACTTATTAGAGTGCAGCACTTACAACAACAGCGGAAATAATAATAGCTATAGAATCTTGAAGCCTCCTGCTCTAGCTCTTCAATGTATCTGCAACTCCCGACTACTTGACTGCCCGTACAAATTTAGGCACCCAAGAGTTTAGGGAAAACAACAAAGTAAAATCCGGGTCAGTCATGGGACTGGTATGAGTAAAACATTTTAAAACAGTTTGAACAAGTAAACGATATCTCATAAGACCACGCCACATAACGGAACGGGTTTTTCCCTTATGAAAATCCAAAATATCTTTATATCAAAAAAACTTTTGATATTAAAATAATGTCTATGTACAAATAGATATCAACTAGCAGAAACGCTTTCATCTCACGTTCTACATATATAGTATACAATCAAAATCGCAAGCACGTATTGGGTAATGGATTTCCAACTATGACAAGGTATGGAACCACCTTCCGATCAGTGTACTCTAGGAACGATACACTGGAGTTCAACAAGAACATCTTGCAACTCAGCCACACATGACCGACCACTCATTTCGCTTGAGTGTATCGAATGTACATCACCAACGGTCGGGATCAACAACCGTTTCCCGTATATATATATGGGACAACATTGATAGATTAAAAGAAGCAAATGAATATTCTCTAGATAGGTGATAATACACCCTACTTCGGTGCGACCGACTTAGCCATGCTTCCTGCCCGATTTCTGTCATTTACCGGATGTGAGGCTAGAGGTTACGCTTACTTTCCATTCATTTATAACACGATCACTTTGAATGCCACATTATCAGATCCGTAAATCATTAGTTAGTTTATACACATATCCTGGATGTTATGCTAAGGGATAAATCCGTTGCAACCATATATATTTATACAGACCAACCCATTCGATCATTGGAAATACTTTGTCAGACATTCGTCCATTTACGTTCGTTCTGGGACTGAACGAAACCGAAGGCACTATTCAGTACACCCATCTTAGTCCATTGTTATCTAAGATTTATACAACAGCCCTTGCACTTTACTCCGTCTTCAATATATTCAGCATATATGATTCGCAACGCTTATGCCAATACACAGTGGTTCTTTGGATAATAATCCAACCGGTCTCTCCATATTAACAACGCAAAATGGTCAAAACATTTGATAGTCTGTGATCTAACTATCAAAGGAAAACTCATGTGCAAACAACAATATTATTTCCAGTTGGAAATTTTATCAATCAATCATCATTCAACTTTTATCCCTTTAGTTCATTAATTTACTTATCTCCTGTTTCCCTATATTCTAAATTTCTTATTTTCTAATTTTAGAAAATATACTTTATTAACAATGGAAAACATTTCCATTTCCTTGTTTTCTATATTAGAAAAACATTTCTGATTTCTTATTTGGAAAACATTTCTAAAGTTCCTTCATTGGATTTAAACAGATGTTTAAATAAAACATCGCTATGCCAACTCAAACCATTATTGAATTCACTTAACCATCATTCACTATCAAACCTTACCATTCCTTAGTTAAGAAGGAAGTCAATCAAGTTGGGGTATAATTACCTCTCAGACCTTAACTGAACAACGTTATAACTTCGAAATAGTAACAGTTTATCTTTTTAAACCTTTAAGAACTTCTTCACGTAACTCTCGGATTCAATTTACGAATCCACTTCTTTATTGAAACATTTGATTATAACGATAACGTTATAATCCCTACTTTCACAATATCTAACTTCAATTACAACCTTTTTCTTTAATTCGAATAATTAAACCTAACCCTAATGTATTTGTGTATACTTTTGATTCAAAAACCGGAAAGTAAATATTACTTCCCTGAATTCGATATAATTGAATTCGACGTATAATTCTCTTTCGAGTAATCTCTATTTGATTAACTCTTCTTCGAATATCCTATATTCGATTATCTCTCTTCGAATAACTTATATTCGAAATCTCTTTCTTTCGAATACTATATATTCGATAATCTCCTTTCGATTAAACTATAATCGATAACTCCCTTCGATTAAACTAAAATCGAGAACTCCGTTCCTTTATCTCTATTCGAATAAACTATATTCGACTATCTCTTTTTAACTCTATTTGAATAACTAATATTCGATAAATCTATTTAACTCCGTTCGAATAACTAATATTCGATAACTCTATTTAACTCCGTTCAACTCTATTCGAATAACTAATGTTCGACTAACTCCTTTGGATTAACTCATCTTGACTAACTTAACTTAATTAACTCAACTCGATAACTTAACTCGATTATCTTAACTTCATTATCTTAACTCGATAACTTAACTCCTATCGAATAACTAATATTCGATTAACTCCATTCGCTTGACTCTAGATCGCAGCGATCACAATGGTTACGCCTGATTCCTTCAGGAAACATCCGACCGCCTTAGGCTATCTGCAGCCCTGCGAATTACGCTAGCAGTCGTGCTAAATGGCATATTATTTGGATTAACTCTAACTGATTAACTCTATCGGTTTAACTCTAACTGGTTTATTCTAATTGGTTAACCCTAACTGATTACTCTAACTAGTTAACTCAAATCGATTAACTCTATTTGACTAACTCGACTCGACTAACCCCTTTCGAATAACATATTCGATTAACTAACTTCAAATACCATATTTGATTTACTAACTTCAAATACCATATTCGATTTACTAACTTCAAATACCATACTCGATTAACTAACATCGAATACCATATTCGATTAACTCCTTCGAATACCATATTCGATTTACTAACATCGAATACCATATTCGATTAACTAATCTTCGACTAACTAATAGTCGATTAACTCTTATTTGCTTAACTAACATTCGACTAACTAATAGTCGATTAACTTACTTCGACTAATTCGATTAACTTTTATTTGATTATCTTAAATCGATTAACTTTATTTGATTATCTCTAATTGAATAACTAATATTCAATTAACTCTTTTCAAATAACTAAATTCGATTAGCTCCTTCGAATACTAAATTCGATTTAACTCTATTCGATTATCTCTTTTATATCTCGTCAAAATTCCTTTTTATAACGTTTATTTTCCGTTACAACTATTCCCCTTTTTTTTATAACTTCTAATTACCGTTACAAATATTTCCTATTTATAACTTCTATTTACCGTTTCAAATATTCCTTATTTACAACTTCTATTTACCGTTACAAATATTCCTTATTTACAACTTCTATTTACCGTTACAAATATTCCTTTATTCTATTTATTTTCTAAATAAATATTTCCCTTTTCAATTCTATTTATTTTCTAAATAAATATCCCTTTTATAAAACTCTATTCGTTTTATAAATACTTTCTTTTATAAAACCGTGTTCGTTTTATAAATAATTTCCTTTTATAAAATCCTGTGATTTTATAAAATTCCTTTATTTCAATATACATTGAAATATTCCTTTTTCCAACTCAGGGTTTCTTATGACATGTAAAATATCGAATAACAATGATTAATATCATTCTAACACCCATAATCCAGAACAGATTATATAACACATCATATAACACAATATATGAAAACAGTAAAATAATTGTTGAGGAATCCAGTCGGGATTCCTCCAACCTGTCTCCCTGCATCCACAGATGTTACACAGTATAATATATATCATATTTCATTTTGAAATGAAATATCCTGCTGTACAGAACCATATTTGATTAACAGTACATAGATTAACTATAACTACGTTTTCAATCAAATCTATTTAACAGTCCAGTTTAACAATCAATATACAGCAGTCAATATATAAAGTACCATTTATTTTAAAATATAAATTGAGGAGAGTTAGTGAGTTTTACTCACATTGGACGATCATCGTTAATAACGGTAACCATCGCTTGATTCAGACGGACAATTTATTTTGTTATAAATTGTAACGAGCTTCGATTCATTTTCAGTCAGCTCCATGGTGTAGCCTTCGTCTGTATGATCCTATCGGATCCTGTTTGTTCGATTCTGAAAATATAGGATCCTATTATTAATATTTTAAACAACTGCTAATTTAATTATATTTAAAATTCTTAATTACTTAAATTATAAGCTAACTAATTACTAATTTAGGGTTTTATTTTATCTAATTACATTAGTTAATAAAATGGCCGATCCAATTCTTATCCCCCATTCATATAAACTCTTGAGTCCCCTTACTGCAAGTTCAACTGGCCCTTAAGCTACGTTTAAAATAATTAATCACTAAATCCTATTTAGTCCAACTTAATCATGTTTTTAGGCTTTAAAAGGACTACCGATTATCACTATCTTTCCGGTATAACTGTGTTTAACTAGCAACTTAATTAACGTTTTTAAATCTAATAGCATTTTATATTCGTTAATTACATTATAAAGGAATTGCCGACACTCCTTCCTGTTGTTTGGCTCCAAAGCTCACCGTCTTCTGAAAGTCTTCACACTGGTTTTCCCTTTTGTTTTTTCTTTTCGGTACCCAGACAATTCGACGTCACTGTATAACCCTCCCCCAACACATAACTTTTCTTCCCTTTTATAATACAAACTGCACCCTGTAGCTTTCCTCTTCTTGAGTAGAAAACCGCACTGCTCCAGACATAACCCAACACCACCGTTGACGCACTTACACTCCACCCTGTATAAACGAAAATTGGTCCTCTTAGATAAGCTACTTCCTTCATTTGCAGTATTCAACTGCACAAAACAAATGGCCATTTCCATTCGTTCTTTTCGGCTTGGCTTCACATTTCTCCACAACTTCATACTCACAGCAAACCATATTCTGCCTCCCGTATTCACGCCCTAGATTCGAACTGCATCAACTCTTCATCCTCTCGAACAACTATTCACCCAAAACGCCACCTCGACATCACCTTGACAGCTCACGACGACCCCAGGCAACTCAACATCAACTACCAACGTCGATCCCTCCATCCCCCTTCGAATCCGAGTCCACTGCCATCTTCAGTTAGTCCAAAACATCATCGAAGAATCGAGGAACCGAAGCCCTAGCTCACGATTTCCAAACCCATCGCAAATAAATGGAGTTCGAACTCCATGAAAACCGAACCTGCTTGTAGCGAAGCTCGCTCTGAACCCATATGAACGTATTTTAGGATTTATAGATTTTGATTTTAATTTCTTTGAATTCTTGAATGCCACGATTTAGCTGAGAAGAGGAAGTGAGTGGCGGCCGGTTTTAGAAGAGGGAAAGGTGGAATTAGGTCTTAAGGGATATGTTAAGGGGGGTATTTATAACCTAAGGGGTTGAGATATTTTTTTAAGGATATTTTTAATATAATATTCAATTATATTATCGTCTATTCTCTAATCTTGCAATGACTACAAAACAACCCGGAATTCCACGAAATTTTCTATACTGCTATATTCTAATATTCTGGATCCAGTAAAACCGGTTTCGTTAAATTCTGAGACTGTTTATGAAATCATTATTTTACCTGTTATTTAAATCGTGTTATTATTTAATCGATTTCAAACACTTCTATTCTTCGAAAATAAATTAATATTATCGCTCACATTCAAATACGAATTTCATAATCTTCGTAATAAATTTAATTTCATATTAAATTCTATATTTCGATTCAGTTATTTCCAATAACTCGTTTATTCTGAATTCAGTTATTCAGCTTCTAATTTAATTTTTAAATAAATTAAATATTCTGGTACAGAAAAATCCGGGTCATTACGTTCTTCCCCACTTAAAATAATTTCGTCCTCAAAATTGCTAAGGTAGAGGACGACCCTATCTATTGGAATTCCTAAGATTTGTTTACCCCTTATTTCTGATTTCAACTGAACCAATTTATATTAACTAAAATATTAATTCCTTCCGACTGACCTAAATTTTCAAAAATTCTGAAAATTTTCTAACGCTTAAATTTTTCGGAAAATTTTGCCATAACCTCCTTTGTACAGCCCTATCCGTAAAACCACAACTCGCCTCTCTAGGCCTTCTCCAACCCAAAAGAAAATCAAAACGCCAAGCGGCTTGCCAAATCGGCTCATAAATTCCAACTCATATGAAATATAAACTTGTACCTTTTTCTGACCATATCATTATACCATTCCCATTGGTTATCAACTCAACATATATCAATGTCATTCCAACCAATCTCCTGTCAGTTTTTATCCTCAAACTCAAGCAATTGCTTATACTCAAGTCAAATTCCATTTCAAACTAAAGTACAATTCTTGATTCCAAATCCTTATAAAATCAATCAACTTACTCGATATCATCCCAATATAATTCCATATTATATATAACCTTGTCCAAGTTTAATTCAAATTAATTTATTCACTTTTACTATTTTAATCCATTTAACTTCATAAGTTAAATTCAAATTCCAGAATTTAAATTCCTGGGCTCATTTCAAATCAATTTGAAATCATAATACCAATTCAAAACCTTAGAATTTCTAAACAACTTGTTTTCCTCAAACAATTCAAAAACAAAATCTTTGGTAGTAATTCATCACTTAGCAACTCGAAAATGACACTGATGATGTGGCCACACTCATCAGGGTTATTTCGCAGTTTATCGAAGTGAGTTCGATACTATAACACTTTCAAATTTGAAAATATTTACAAAATCTCCCAGGAACTTAAAATTTTTATTATTTTAATTCCAATCTGACTTAAATTCAGATTTACTTCATCTTATTTCATATACTTTACTTATATGAATTCTGATTAGTTATCTATAACCATTTCGCCTTTTTATAATCTCATCTGATTATAATAACAACCAACACAACCAATTATATTAGGTTAATGTCAAAACATATCATGTTGGTTCATCGTGTTCGAGTGTTTAGAAACCCCTATCGATATTGTGGTGCCCCACCATCGACCAGAATTTATAAGCCACTCAACCAATAAAGCTCCACAATATAAAACAAATTTTTATATCAATTAACAAATACGTTCACTCGTATATATACACTCAACTCAATCTAGGATATTACTAATCCTATCTCTACTGAGTCACGCCACAGAGCCAAGGTAATTCACTTAACCTTAAGCTCTGATACCAACTGTAGTGACCCGAAAATCCGTTCCAATTTGAGCTGACCAAATAACACAAGTCCAACCCCAAATTGCACTTGAAATTCAAGAAACTAATAGAAAGAAGATAGAGGGTGAGAATAGATAAGGTAGAACTAATAGAATAGAAGAAGAAGAACATCATCATCAGAGTAAACACGAATCTCACAGCGGAACGAATAAAATATAACATAACTTTTGAAATACAAACAGTTATATATACAATAGCACTTATCAGAGTGCAGCACTTACAACAACAGCGGAAATAATAATAGCTATAGAATCTTGAAGCCTCCTGCTCCAGCTCTTCAATGTATCTGCAACTCCCGACTACTTGACTGCCCGTACAAATTTAGGCACCCAAGAGTTTAGGGAAAACAACAAAGTAAACTCCGGGTCAGTCATGGGACTGGTATGAGTAAAACATTTTAAAACAGTTTGAACAAGTAAACGATATCTCATAAGACCACGCCGCATAACGGAACGGGTTTTTCCCTTATGAAAATCCAAAATATCTTTATATCAAAAAAACTTTTGATATTAAAATAATGTCTATGTACAAATAGATATCAACTAGCAGAAACGCTTTCATCTCACGTTCTACATATATAGTATACAATCAAAATCGCAAGCACGTATTGGGTAATGGATTTCCAACTATGACAAGGTATGGAACCACCTTCCGATCAGTGTACTCTAGGAACGATACACTGGAGTTCAACAAGAACATCTTGCAACTCGGCCACACATGACCGACCACTCATTTCGCTTGAGTGTATCGAATGTACATCACCAACGGTCGGGATCAGCAACCGTTTCCCGTATATATATGGGACAGCATTGATAGATTAAAAGAAGCAAATGAATATTCTCTAGATAGGTGATAATACACCCTACTTCGGTGCGACCGACTTAGCCATGCTGCCTGCCCGATTTCTGTCATTTACCGGATGTGAGGCTAGAGGTTACGCTTACTTTCCATTCATTTATAACACGATCACTTTGAATGCCACATTATCAGATCCGTAAATCATTAGTTGGTTTATACACATATCCTGGATGTTATGCTAAGGGATAAATCCGTTGCAACCATATATATTTATACAGACCAACCCATTCGATCATTGGAAATACTTTGTCAGACATTCGTCCATTTACGTTCGTTCTGGGACTGAACGAAACCGAAGGCACTATTCAGTACACCCATCTTAGTCCATTGTTATCTAAGATTTATACAACAACCCTTGCACTTTACTCCGTCTTCAATATATTCAGCATATATGATTCGCAACGCTTATGCCAATACAGAGTGGTTCTTTGGATAATAATCCAACCGGTCTCTCCATATTAACAACGCAAAATGGTCAAAACATTTGATAGTCTGTGATTTAACTATCAAAGGAAAACTCGTGTGCAAACAACAATATTATTTCCAGTTGGAAATTTTATCAATCAATCATCATTCAACTTTTATCCCTTTAGTTCATTAATTTACTTATCTCATGTTTCCCTATATTCTAAATTTCTTATTTTAGAAAATATACTTTATTAACAATGGAAAACATTTCCATTTCCTTGTTTTCTATATTAGAAAAACATTTCTGATTTCTTATTTGGAAAACATTTCTAAAGTTCCTTCATTGGATTTAAACAGATGTTTAAATAAAACATCGCTATGCCAACTCAAACCATTATTGAATTCACTTAACCATCATTCACTATCAAACCTTACCATTCCTTAGTTAAGAAGGAAGTCAATCAAGTTGGGGTATAATTACCTCTCAGACCTTAACTGAACAACGTTATAACTTCGAAATAGTAACAGTTTATCTTTTTAAACCTTTAAGAACTTCTTCACGTAACTCTCGGATTCAATTTACGAATCCACTTCTTTATTGAAACATTTGATTATAACGATAACGTTATAATCCCTACTTTCACAATATCTAACTTCAATTACAACCTTTTTCTTTAATTCGAATAATTAAACCTAACCCTAATGTATTTGTGTATACTTTTGATTCAAAAACCGGAAAGTAAATATTACTTCCCTGAATTCGATATAATTGAATTCGACGTATAATTCTCTTTCGAGTAATCTCTATTTGATTAACTCTTCTTCGAATATCCTATATTCGATTATCTCTCTTCGAATAACTTATATTCGAAATCTCTTTCTTTCGAATACTATATATTCGATAATCTCCTTTCGATTAAACTATAATCGATAACTCCCTTCGATTAAACTAAAATCGAGAACTCCGTTCCTTTATCTCTATTCGAATAAACTATATTCGACTATCTCTTTTTAACTCTATTTGAATAACTAATATTCGATAAATCTATTTAACTCCGTTCGAATAACTAATATTCGATAACTCTATTTAACTCCGTTCAACTCTATTCGAATAACTAATGTTCGACTAACTCCTTTGGATTAACTCATCTTGACTAACTTAACTTAATTAACTCAACTCGATAACTTAACTCGATTATCTTAACTTCATTATCTTAACTCGATAACTTAACTCCTATCGAATAACTAATATTCGATTAACTCCATTCGCTTGACTCTAGATCGCAGCGATCACAATGGTTACGCCTGATTCCTTCAGGAAACATCCGACCGCCTTAGGCTATCTGCAGCCCTGCGAATTACGCTAGCAGTCGTGCTAAATGGCATATTATTTGGATTAACTCTAACTGATTAACTCTATTGGTTTAACTCTAACTGATTTATTCTAATTGGTTAACCCTAACTGATTACTCTAACTAGTTAACTCAAATCGATTAACTCTATTTGACTAACTCGACTCGACTAACCCCTTTCGAATAACATATTCGATTAACTAACTTCGAATACCATATTTGATTTACTAACTTCAAATACCATATTCGATTTACTAACTTCAAATACCATACTCGATTAACTAACATCGAATACCATATTCGATTAACTCCTTCGAATACCATATTCGATTTACTAACATCGAATACCATATTCGATTAACTAATCTTCGACTAACTAATAGTCGATTAACTCTTATTTGCTTAACTAACATTCGACTAACTAATAGTCGATTAACTTACTTCGACTAATTCGATTAACTTTTATTTGATTATCTTAAATCGATTAACTTTATTTGATTATCTCTAATTGAATAACTAATATTCAATTAACTCTTTTCAAATAACTAAATTCGATTAGCTCCTTCGAATACTAAATTCGATTTAACTCTATTCGATTATCTCTTTTATATCTCGTCAAAATTCCTTTTTATAACGTTTATTTTCCGTTACAACTATTCCCCTTTTTTTTATAACTTCTAATTACCGTTACAAATATTTCCTATTTATAACTTCTATTTACCGTTTCAAATATTCCTTATTTACAACTTCTATTTACCGTTACAAATATTCCTTATTTACAACTTCTATTTACCGTTACAAATATTCCTTTATTCTATTTATTTTCTAAATAAATATTTCCCTTTTCAATTCTATTTATTTTCTAAATAAATATCCCTTTTATAAAACTCTATTCGTTTTATAAATACTTTCTTTTATAAAACCGTGTTCGTTTTATAAATAATTTCCTTTTATAAAATCCTGTGATTTTATAAAATTCCTTTATTTCAATATACATTGAAATATTCCTTTTTCCAACTCAGGGTTTCTTATGACATGTAAAATATCGAATAACAATGATTAATATCATTCTAACACCCATAATCCAGAACATATTATATAACACATCATATAACACAATATATGAAAACAGTAAAATAATTGTTGAGGAATCCAGTCGGGATTCCTCCAACCTGTCTCCCTGCATCCACAGATGTTACACAGTATAATATATATCATATTTCATTTTGAAATGAAATATCCTGCTGTACAGAACCATATTTGATTAACAGTACATAGATTAACTATAACTACGTTTTCAATCAAATCTATTTAACAGTCCAGTTTAACAATCAATATACAGCAGTCAATATATAAAGTACCATTTATTTTAAAATATAAATTGAGGAGAGTTAGTGAGTTTTACTCACATTGGACGATCATCGTTAATAACGGTAACCATCGCTTGATTCAGACGGACAATTTATTTTGTTATAAATTGTAACGAGCTTCGATTCATTTTCAGTCAGCTCCATGGTGTAGCCTTCGTCTGTATGATCCTTTCGGATCCTGTTTGTTCGATTCTGAAAATATAGGATGCTATTATTAATATTTTAAACAACTGCTAATTTAATTATATTTAAAATTCTTAATTACTTAAATTGTAAGCTAACTAATTACTAATTTAGGGTTTTATTTTATCTAATTACATTAGTTAATAAAATGGCCGATCCAATTCTTATCCCCCATTCATATAAACTCTTGAGTCCCCTTACTGCAAGTTCAACTGGCCCTTAAGCTACGTTTAAAATAATTAATCACTAAATCCTATTTAGTCCAACTTAATCATGTTTTTAAGCTTTAAAAGGACTACCGATTATCGCTATCTTTCCGGTATAACTGTGTTTAACTAGCAACTTAATTAACGTTTTTAAATCTAATAGCATTTTATATTCGTTAATTACATTATAAAGGAATTGCCGACACTCCTTCCTGTTGTTTGGCTCCAAAGCTCACCGTCTTCTGAAAGTCTTCACACTGGTTTTCCCTTTTGTTTTTTCTTTTCGGTACCCAGACAATTCGACGTCACTGTATAACCCTCCCCCAACACATAACTTTTCTTCCCTTTTATAATACAAACTACACCCTGTAGCTTTCCTCTTCTTGAGTAGAAAACCGCACTGCTCCAGACATAACCCAACACCACCGTTGACGCACTTACACTCCACCCTGTATAAACGAAAATTGGTCCTCTTAGATAAGCTACTTCCTTCATTTGCAGTATTCAACTGCACAAAACAAATGGCCATTTCCATTCGTTCTTTTCGGCTTGGCTTCACATTTCTCCACAACTTCGTACTCACAGCAAACCATATTCTGCCTCCAGTATTCACGCCCTGGATTCGAACTGCATCAACTCTTCATCCTCTCGAACAACTATTCACCCAAAACGCCACCTCGACATCACCTTGACAGCTCATGACGACCCCAGGCAACTCAACATCAACTACCAACGTCGATCCCTCCATCCCCCTTCGAATCCGAGTCCACTGCCATCTTCAGTTAGTCCAAAACATCATCGAAGAATCGAGGAACCGAAGCCCTAGCTCACGATTTCCAAACCCACCGCAAATAAATGGAGTTCGAACTCCATGAAAACCGAACCTGCTTGTAGCGAAGCTCGCTCTGAACCCATATGAACGTATTTTAGGATTTATAGATTTTGATTTTAATTTCTTTGAATTCTTGAATGCCACGATTTAGCTGAGAAGAGGAAGTGAGTGGCGGCCGGTTTTAGAAGAGGGAAAGGTGGAATTAGGTCTTAAGGGATATGTTAAGGGGGGTATTTATGACCTAAGGGGTTGAGATATTTTTTTAAGGATATTTTTAATATAATATTCAATTATATTATCATCTATTCTCTAATCTTGCAATGACTACAAAACAACCCGGAATTCCACGAAATTTTCTATACTGCTATATTCTAATATTCTGGATCCAGTAAAACCGGTTTCGTTAAATTCTGAGACTGTTTATGAAATCATTATTTTACCTGTTATTTAAATCGTGTTATTATTTAATCGATTTCAAACACTTCTATTCTTCGAAAATAAATTAATATTATCGCTCACATTCAAATACGAATTTCATAAGCTTCGTAATAAATTTAATTTCATATTAAATTCTATATTTCGATTCAGTTATTTCCAATAACTCGTTTATTCTGAATTCAGTTATTCAGCTTCTAATTTAATTTTTAAATAAATTAAATATTCTGGTACAGAAAAATCCGGGTCATTACAACTGGCGTAGCAAATATGGTTAGCAGCAAGAATTACATCAATCAATATAAGGCAAATGCGGATGAGGTGGCAATCAAAATATCAGGGGATGTCTTTAAATTAGGACGGTGGATTTGTTTTTGCGGGATTAAATCTGAACCACTCTTTGTCTTGTTGTTTGTCTAAGGGGGGAATTTTAGTATATAGATATATTTGTATGTATGTGTGTGTGTAAGCGTTCCACAACACCCTTGATTCAAAGCAAAGCACCCAGTTTATATTTAAATAAGCCAGTGAGAGGAGAGATATACTATAACAACCCACCATTTCGAGTGATTCAATTCGACAATAAAACTATATTTATCCAACTTGAATCGTTCAGAACAACAAATTGTTATTAAATTTATAGTAAATAAGAATCAAATCACAGAAACAAAGTAATATAACATCTCAAAGATGAATAAATAATATAATAGTAATTCATAAGCCTACTAAATAAAATACATTAGAGTTTCAGAATAAAATACAATGAAAGTCTAATACAACTGACTGAAATAAGGAAATAACTAAAATAACTAGAAAAGATAAATAATTCTTCAGAAGGTCTTCGACTCTAAAAGATGAATCTCGAATACTGTAATACTCAGGATGACCCAACCATAAAGTAAAACAAAACACTCGAGTCAGAACTAATATTTTTATGCAAGTAAATCAACTAAAGTGAAATATATATAGATGAAAGGTACTAACTCAAAGGATGTTTATGATCGCCATCCTTTAAGGATCTGTTAAACTATTTATATATAATACAATATGCTATTTTAGTATGTCTACCAGTAAAGTATAATATTCAAATTAGCGTTAAGGCGTTACATTTTTTCCTCTTAACATATTTTATAGACATTGTACAGTTTGCATTTAAAACACTTGTAAACCTTGGGGGATAGGGATGCGTCGTGATAAGACAACATTAGATTAAACTTACAGTGGGCTTGCTTAGGATAATATGGCAAGATACGCAGGCCGATACCCAAAGTAGGATTCTACCATTTGTAAAGTAGGACCGGTGGTAACACATAGACATAACTACCACCCATTTCGAAAACCACTCTCATAATCATGAATGCGCTTTAAATCAGATCATACCGAGGAACAAAGATAATAATCGAAGAAGTGCGTCCAGTAGGGTGAGAGATCCAACTTGTCGACAATGTAGCTCCTGTTTTAGTCATTTTAATTATGATACAAATGTCAAGGTTATCCATCATCATTCTCTTATTTTATTTTAGCAGTGTTCGCCAAACCATCCTACTTCGTCATGGATTCATCCACGATGTATACAACTTTTGTGGTTCCCGGTATTGATAGAGAGTATGCCAATATTCGGTCCCGATCTGTTTAACAAGCAAACAGTTATTTCACACCTTGGTTATTTATGTTTAAATAAAACCTATTTTAGTGTTATAAATCAATTCACTTCTAGGTTGTTTTTATTATCAATCGCTCAAATCAATTAAACATTGGATTCATTTTCAATTTTGAAAATTCAAACTACAAAACAGCTAATATCAAATCCCGTGTTTCGATTTAGATTTCTACACCGCGAATATAGCTATTCAATGGAACATCTATATTCAAATAATTCAAAATTGATTGCTCGGATTGGAAATATACTTTTATCTTAAAATAGTTATATTTAACATAAAATAGTTTAAATAAATAGTTATAAAAATATGTATAGTAGTTAAATTTTATATAAAATAGTTATAAAATACATAATAGTTTAAATTTAATTTATAAAAGTTTATTTAATACAGTATAAAAATATATAATAGTTAAATTAAATATATAAAAGAAGTTTTTATTAAAAAAGTTGAAAATATATAATTGTCATGGAAAGAAATTAGTTTAAATGAAATAATTTAATTTAAAGTAGTACTAATTGAAATAAAATAAATATAATAATCTATTCTGAATCAAATATATGTATTTTCAAAATTCGACTTAACACTGATTTGGATTTCGAATTTCAATTCAATTTAACTTGAAAACTCAAAATAATATAAATTTCTAATTTAAACATGGTGTTTAAATTAGTTTAAACATTAAATCTAATTCTAAACTATTTACTTCAATTTGATTTTCATTACCTCGACTTAAAAAAACATTTAAAGTTTAATATCATATTTTATCACTTAGATTAAATTCTTCAAATTTCAAAAGTTTGGGGAAATATAAATTATGTTTCGAATGATTTGGGGAAATTGAAGAATATGACGAAGAGATTGTTTGCGTGGAAAATGATGGGAAGAGGAGGGAAATATAAACGTGAACGATGAAAATGGCAAAGAGAAGAGGCGTGGCTTTTCATTTTTCTGATGTTTACTAAGTACGAACCAGCGAACGACTTCTAGTATTATGCGAGTTTACTACGTTTTCCAAGAGGCAATACCGTGTTCAATATTCATAGAACTCAATGAAACAATTCATGAACAGGCACGCATGAGAGCAAAAGGATCATGGTTAAAGATATCCATAAATTATGTTGACATACTTTGCACGCTTTTTAGTCAAAATCGTAAATTTATAGCTTTGGACGTCTGAATTTCACAAAACATAAAATGACGTCTAACTTAGAAAAATATTTAGCAATTAAAAAATATATTTTATTTTCGAAAATATTTTATTTCAATGATTTTCAATCTTTTAACTAAATTTGCAAACAGATCGAAACTTGCATCTCTCACTGTAAAATTTAATCATTCACTAAATTTAGTTAAGCGTATTCAAAACCTTAAATTTTGTTATTTAATTTAAACTTTAAATTTTAAGTTAAAAACATTATTTAAATTGTTAAGGTAGTGTTTGGTTTACCATTTTAAGTTTTGGGTTTTCGTCTATACAAAAATGTGCACAACACATGCATATCATGGAAAATAACCATTTTAGAAAATAAAGTTAACACACAAAATAAAAAACAACTTTTATCTATTTTTCATGTATTAAGAAATGAGAGAAACATGGAGACCAACTCTTCCTTCCATGATTGTTGCATCCCCTCCATCTTCCTTTCATTCCACCATTACTTTTTTCACATCTTTAATGTTTTATAATTAATTTTGAAAACTAAAACTCAAAACTTATTTTTAACCAAACGCACCTTAAAAGGTTTTGTGGTGTTGGTGAATGCTGTTGATACACATGGACAGACACACTACTTATTAAAGCCATTAAACTGAAAAATATAAGAGCTAGCCTTTGACGAAAGACACAGACAAAGAACTTCACTAAAGGACGAAGAGTGGCCCGCTCCCTGCTCGGCCTCTTCCACAAAGTTTAGTTTTATAAAGAAATTATTTGTTGAACTAGACGTGAGGGTCCATAGCTCAGTGGTAGAGCAATTGACTGCAGATCAATAGGTCACCGGTTCGAACCCGGTTGGGCCCTTAAAATCGTTGGCTTTTACGTCCTGTAATTACATTTTACTCTTTAATCCAAACCGCATTGTATTTTTCTACTGAAAATCATCATGACTATGAACAATAGATCGTGGGCTTTGTTCAGCCCATATCTGAAGCCTGCATCAAGGGATGTACTGCATTTCAATTAATATCCACTTGCCGGTCAATGTAAGAATCGATTAGATTAGCGTGCTTCTACTTAAGACTTTTGCATGGCCATTTGCAGCAAATTTGTTTTTCCATTTAAAAAACTTACATGGTCATCTTCGTTGCAAATTTTTAGTAAATGCAAATTACCACCGTTAATTCCGGAAATGTAGACATGTTCATTTGTATATTGCTACTTTTGTACATTGTTTGGGTTGTACGAACTTGAAAACGTATGATCGTATTTTCTCTTGAACATTATTTGATATATCCGCAGTATTATTTGTTGAAAATGAACGACTAACTCATATATGTTATCGTTCTCTTCAGGAAGTTCGCCGACATGTCTAGATTTATGCAAAGATAGGCTAGAAGGAGCGTCATCTTCAAGAAAAAACAACTAAAAAACATCAGCCCTCTCTCTCTCTCTCTCTCTATATATATATATATATATATATATATATATATATATATATATATATATATATATATATATATATATATATATATAGACACACACACACACTCATACTTGTTTATGAAGCCACACTAATCCAAAATCAACAAAAAATTATAGAAGTTCAGTCCACGTATATGTTATCATCTATTCAAAATTTAAGTTAATTTCTCATACATTTACGTTTAAATTTAACGGTTCGAATATGTCTGAACGGTTTAATAATTAAGCTAAGATTTTGAAAATTTTACAAATGTTGGAGCGCGTTCAAATTTTATATAGATGATTTTATATATATATATATATATATATATATATATATATATATATATATGGATTGAACATCTACAAATTCTTGTTAGATTTGTACTGGTATAACTCACAAACTATATATTGGTTTTTTTTTTTTAGCAAATTGGAACCAAAATTACAACAACGCATGCTGCAGAATTCCTCATTCTTCCAACCAATCCTTTGTATGATTTAACCTGCTAAAAGCGATGTTTCAGATCGTCCTACAATGATAAGAATCCTATAAATCAGTCTTAAATTATAAGTTTTGGGTGTTCCTTCTGTTTTATAGCCCATAGATATCCATATATCTACCATATGGGCATGTTATATTTTAATGGCGAGCTAGTAATTTTAGTGTTAAATCTTGTGCCGAGAAATTGAAGATTAGATTTGCGCTCATATGTTGAGTGGTTTTCAGAAATCTCTAAAACGCAAAATTGAATTTCAACTGGGAAGATGCCGTGAAGATTTTTCCTATGTTGGATCCTAAAGAGAATTTTGACATTATTAGTTGGGTTATTACTTGGGTTACTATAGAATCAAACTAACTATCTTAGGTTTCATATGACTATTGATTGGATTTACGTGAAGCAAGTTTATGAACCTGAGAAACAAAATATGGGATGATGTTTGAGATGGTTAATTCGATTCATATGTGAAATTATTCATTCGAAAAGTTATATCAGAATCAGTAACAAGGCGACTCCTGGATGTTGAAACTGAATGTGGTTAATTTACTGGTGATGAGGTTGTGAGAGTAGTTATTGAGAATGAATTTTCGATTACACTGCAGAAAGGAACAAGGGTAAGATTTGCAGAATATGTGCATGTAGGCTTTCAGATGGTGAGAATGTGATTTTGGAAGGTAACTGAAATGCATGGTTTTACAAACTTCAATATCGTGGGGCTAATGCTAAATTCATGGAGCAGTTGGAATTGTGTTATTGCAAGTGGAGGGACAGGCACACTATGTAGCCTCAAGTCAAAAATCTTCGCTTGGGTCCTATATTAGCTCATTAATAATTGTATTTCTGTTTGGTTCATGCATTTACTTGTTTTATCTCAGTTTATGTTTGTTGTATTAGCATGTTAGTATGCTAATCTTGTTATGTAATGTATTTAAAATTAATAAAAGCATACCAATTTTCATAAATATACACACACGCGTGCGCGCGTGCACACACACAATTGTCTCGTATCTGGTATCTCAAAGACAGAAACTTAGACCAAATGCCACTGGCCTAGTGTATTCAAATCCACTCTAATGATTCTTGAGAGACCTCACTAGTAATATCCCTGCTTCCACTACAACATAAAATGCGCTGAGTTATCAATAATTTCTTAGCATATACACATGAGCCCTCCTTTCCAATCAATCTAGTTTCCATCATTTACGAACCTTTCCACCCACTGATTTAATGGCTTCCTCCTTTATCGAGGTGCGACCATTGGTACCTACTCCCTTGGTGAGTCACCAATCAAAGATACAACGATTTTACTATGAATTTACATCGCTATCCAAACTAATTAACGTGAACAAGCAAATATCTGCAGCGCGATATATAGCATGCTTATTTCCTCCTCGTACATGCCTGCCTCCATAACTTTCAACGTAACAACCATTACTTTCTTGTATCTTTACATCCAAAATAAGAAAGGATCACCATCTACTTAAGCTTGAAACATGCATAACTTCTTAACCATAAAACTGTTATTTATGATTATTGTATGGAATGAGAAACCATCACCCTAATTAAAGTACTGAAACTAGTTTGAGACCCTAATTTGACTCGTATCAAAATCCATAACACATAGAAGTTTTTCAACGTAAAAATTGTCTCGTAGAAATTCTATAAAAATATGTGTATAGAATGTCACTATAACGACATGTATTTTTTACTGGCTGTATATTAAAATATTAATCATTAATTAACTTATCGTCCTTGATGCTATTTTTCATATACGATCGAATCAGAACTCGAGACCACTTACATTGAGTTTGGATGATTCATTATGCGAAGAAAAAGTGTAAGACTCACTATATTTGGATATCAGTCATTTTTTGGACAAAACGGTCTATAAACACATGTAAATTGTTGTTCAACGGCCCAGTCTCGGATTGTGGAAAAACTTGTATCATCGGAATCGTACTGTTGAGGAGATTAATGTTGTCAAGTTTCACGGTGATCAAATATACGGTTTGATTGTTCAAAATTAAAACGCGCATCGAAATTTTGTTTGACAATTTGATACAGTAATATAATTAATAACCCATTATCTAAACACTAAAACCCTATTGGTCGTGAACGCCTCCTCACCATTTCACTGTTCTGTGACCCAGTGTTTTAAAGACCCAACCCAACCTCGGTTCGACCGTGGTTAACCTTCGATCTTGGAGCGCCACGACTCTTAAAATGAAATAACCTTACGCGTTCACAGACCCGCGGTTTAACCTCAAAACCCTATAAAAACCTCTGGTTCGACCTCTTTGAACCTCACGGCTCTTCAAATTTGCGAAAATATAATTACTTCACTCTTTATATTTTACTATAATAAATTTAACAAATAATTTTATAGCAATTGTTATTAAATTTTGGATTATATAATTCATTATTATGTACATTTTACGAACTATTATTGAACCAATCCTCTTTTACTATAGAAAATTAGTAAATTTACAACTATAATTATTTCAATTAAGTAGTTTGGACACGGATGTTTGTCATAATTGCTTAAATTTTATCTATATTTAAATTAATTTTACATTTAAGTCAAAAAATAAAAATAAACTATCAGCGCGGTTCTCACGGTCTGACCGGTTGAACTACGAAAACCTTGGACCTTTCACTGTCACGGTTTGACGTACGGTTCGGTCTTCACAACTATGGTTCTGTCACATGATGGACACCCTTTTTCATTTTAATTCAAAAATCAAAATCACACGATTTTACTCGATGAAAAATCATGAAATCAAGCTCATCAAACTCGTGGTGAAAATCTCTCCAAACCCATATCCATCTTACGTTGTACGATCACCGTTTTCGTGGTTGATTTTTAAGGGTTCGTCCTAGGGTTTCATATCAACGATGTTTGAGGTGGCTATGGGAAGAACAAAGGGTATGATGGTGTTTCCTATGACGCTACACTCCTTCCCATGTCATTACTTAAGGACCGATCCTCTTTAGTGAATCATCCACGTAGACCTGAGCATCACGGGCCACCAGGTTGCATTTTGCATTGTGATATTGAGTGATTATGATGGTCCCGTAGCTTATTCATAGAAGAGTGTGTCGATGAAAGCGAACCAAGGTCTCATTGAGAATTCATTAATTTACGGAAGAGAGAAAAGAGTTGTAGAGATGGGTTTGTTAGTTTGGACACATACTTATACGTACGCGCACGGCTTTATCGGGAAGGAAATGATTAACAGCTAATTGGGTAATTAACATAGCTAATTACTTGACGAAGTCAAATTAGTTATTAAATTGTTCAATATAATCGCATAACTTATACTTGTTATATGTTTTGTATATGAGATCTGTCTTAGATGTCGTTTCTTACATTGCACTTATGATGGCGAGCTCTATGCTTTGGGGTAGGTTTGGGATGATTCGGCTAAGGTGGTCTGATATCATCTCTCACTGAACTATAACCGTTTGTATAATATAAAATCAAAGTTTTAAAATGATTTCTAATTATAAATTGTGATTTCTAAGAAAGCCGGATATAGCTATTAATAAGTAAAAGAATTAAAAAATTATTTATTTATTTTTAATTGAAATATCATATTTTACCTATTTGCATGCTATTTTGACACTATCACTAGATTTGGACTATTTTGACACTAATCCATTCCAGTCACTTCAAATACGTTCTAAATGTTTTATTGATGTTATTATGTATGTTTGTATGCAACTTGGATATTTATAGGATTATTAGTTGCATGGTTGCATAGTTTGGTTGAAAACCCTATTCGTAGGCAATACAAGACTAGGAAAACCTCAGTTGTTAAAGTCTTGTGTATATAATCAAATGCACACGTCAGTGTATATTGATTGAGCACATAAGTGATGGTAGACTCGAACAGATGAGCTAGTTTCACGAAGGAACATTTGAGCATGCAAGCCAATTTGAAAAGGGAAGAGCATTGAAGCATATCGACTGACAACGGTGGAGCAACATTGAAGCTTGGTGATTGATTTGAAGATGGAGGATCGGTTTGACGACAAGTTTAGATTTCAGATATAATGTCAGATGCATTCACTTAATGTGTATTTTACTAATTTTGGTCAAATACATGATTATAGTGGTGGTCGTTATTGATTACTATAAAGTGATCAACGTTGACAACTATTGATGTTGGGCACTTTAGCAAATTTGTCATGGATGATGGTGAAGCTTTAAGGAGGAGGATACGATGGTTTGTTCGACATTGGTTTTGATGCAATGCTCTTTGACCAGTGATGAAACACCCCCACACCCCCATAACATCCTCTGAAATAGGGTTATACCAAGAAATGCGAAGCATTATAGGTATGAAGATATAAATATACACAACAGAGACTAAGATTCACAAGACATAAATAATTAAACACGACAAAAAATAAATGGTTCAAGATAGTGACGTTACATTTATTCAAAACCAACCGTCTCAGACTGAAAATGCCATATGTCTCATGAAAAGAAAATAAATCTCAGTTATCATAATACAAATGGAATTATCCTTCAATAAGTGTTCAGTACAACCAACCATGAAATAAGTTAAAACAACAATGAGAATACTTTTGCTACAAAGCTAAGATGCCAAGATAAATCTGTTGAACAATCCACACTAAGCACTTCTACCCTGCGAACTTGGAGGGAAGAAAAGAGAGAGAAGAAAGGAGAGTGGGTCAGAAATAAAGTCAGGTAAGCAGTATGATTACTAGCACGATTGTTAAGAGGAAGAAAAAGATAGATTTATAGTTATAGTGTGAGATAGGGTAAGAGTTTGTGCGCAACTAATATATGAACATATAAGAAAGATGTGCAAAGGTTACAAGTAAGGTCGATTTTCATCTCTAGCATTTGATTGTTTGTACTTCTACAATTTCAAAACATAATATAATTAGGACAATTTTCTTAATACTACCCATTGATCGGTTGTAATAACTAGAGTGATGATCTATGCCTACTATGGGCCTTGGGCTTATCAGGCCCAAACCATCAGCAAAAGACATAGCATTAACACAAGCGTCACTGTGCCTTGTTTTCTCCAGTCGGTTCATTGCACACACATTGACCTGCCCAAACGCACATGTACCCACCTTTATTTAGACCATCTTACTACCTAGCTTAGCATGGTGCGTGTCCTTGCCTTCTAGTGTGAGATCAGACATGATAAAAGGGTATCCTAACTGGTATGGATCCCTTACAAACAAATCCTACCAGACTCAAATCCCCTTTGATTAGGACCCCTATGGATTTACCATAGAAACCATAGGCATAGAAAAAAACACAAATTTAGGCTTATAACATAACATAGTTTGATTATTATATTAATCATATTTGTTTGTTTATTTATAATAAAATACCTGATCACATGACCCTATAGAACAATCAATGCCTAATCACAAGACAACCATAGAATAATCAACGCCTAATCGCAAGGCCCCATGGAATAATGCCTAATCATAAGGCTACCATAAAATAATCAACATCTGATCATAAGACCCCATAGAATAACCATAAATTTGGGCTTATAAACTTATTGTAAATTTAAGTTTAATTTTCATGTTAAACCTATTTATCCATTTACAACTTTATGTCATATTCATATCTTCAAATAAACCATATTTGTTTATTATGATTCTTTGTGTTTGCACAATCTATCATATTTATGCAAATATATTACAATACATTTTTTGTCATAACCTGTGCCATAACCAATTTTTAAATCTTGTCAAATCTGCATCTTTTTAGTCTAATATTCCCTTTTTTGTTACGTTAACATTTTACGTCAATTTAGCCCCAAATTATCCAATCCTTTTTCTTTCATAATTCCAATAGAATTACATTTCCTAACATGTGCAAAATAAAAAGGATTAATCAATTGCATAAAATTGGGCACACAAATCAGTGCCTAAATCAGTCGTATACAATGCATGCAAAATAAAGGATTATAATCAGTTGTATAAAATTAAGCATATAAAACTATGCTTAAACCTGTCATATTTATATGCTAATAGACATATTTGGGCATAACCACAATAAACTGTAAAATCAGAAATGAAAGGGGGAAGAAAAAAAGAGAACAATCTTACATTATTTTAATTATCAATTAATTAAAACTGTTAGAAAGAAAGTCTGAAAACTATAAAATAGCTTATAGAATTTTTTTTTATAGAAAACTATAACGTATAGAAAAATAAACAAAAACTGTAAGAACTCTAGATTAACAACTATAACTACTATTAAGCCTATTTTCTTAAGTAGAAAAAAAATCTGAATAATTATAAAAACTAACCAGAGAGCTTACCTCGTGGCCTTAAAAGAACCCACCGACAGAAGAAAATAAAATAGAAAATAAATTTATTTGAAATCCCAACCCTAAAAATTTAATATGGGTTGGCCCTGTCTCTAAAAAAGGAGACTGTAACAACCTGGAAAATCAGAGCCAATATAAATTTTTTATTTTGGCTATTTTATTGAATTTTGAATAGTTGAAATAATTTATTTTAAACAATAACGATTAAAAATTTATTTAAATTGAAGTTTGAATGAATAAATTTATTTTAATTTAAAAGGGAGTTAGAAATAGCTCGACAGTTTGAAAATTTGAATTCGAACTTTGACTGAATGTACAGGATGCAAAATAAATCGGATTTTAGTGAAACCAAAAATATTAGAATCTGTTTAAAAATATCCTTCCAACAAATCCGAAAAATTGAAATTTCATAGTGGGAATCAAAAGTTATATCCTATTGAATATTCAAAATAGTCGCTATGGAATTTAATATAATATATAGCCCCGTATAAATAGCCATTTTGCAAACGACCTCCGTTTTCGACGAAACCACCCTGCTTGGATCCGGAATGTCTAATTATTGCAGGATTCCAATTTTCATAATTTTTGGAATCAATATGTGAGCATGACAAAAGAAAATGTGTTTTGGACAATTTCAATCAATTTGGATCGACCAGAAAATGACCATTTTTCAAACGGTCTCCAAATTCAACGAAATTAATTTTTTAGGACTGTATCGTTAAAACATAGCTAGATTTATTTTTGGGGAATTTTTGGAGTCAGCATGTGGCCCCGGTACATTAAAATGTACGATCAAACTTAAATAATTAAATGCTTTATATTTTAATTTAAAGAAAAACATATCATAATAGCCGAATTGGGTTACGTGACATATTCCATTATGTCCGAAATGAGGATATTTAGCTAGGGGCAACACTCGTTGGGTTAGATTTGGAGTTAGGAGCGATATAGAAATTATATTGAAATTAAATAAATAAAATAAAAGTACGTTTATATATACGTGTGTACCGTATTGTCTTCGTCCTTTTGATCCTGTAACCCTCGAATGAATGGCGGCTACAGCTCGCAACTCCTCTCCTTGATAACTCCTTCCACACTCAACGAGGTCAATCAACCCTTTAGAGAATTCCGTAGATCTCGATCTCCTCTTCCAATCCATACCAGCCTCGCTCCCTATCGTGTGGTGTACATCGAGAATCGTGCCTCCAATTCCACCGCGTCGTGGCCAGTTTGCGCCTCCCCACATCTGTCGAAGTGGGTCCCACTTCCAGCGCTGGTGCGCCACCCATAACCCGATCGACCTCTAGCTGCATCAATCGATCGAAAGATCGAGACCTAGAATTGAACTGAACTGAAAACTTGCGGCAATAATAATACAAAGGTTTGTGAGACTTTAAAACTGTTGTAAAGTTAATTTTATCGAATAAAATTCGTATCTTATTTGTATATTGTCCAAATTCAGTGAAACTGTAGACATCGGGACCGTGGCATCGTACACGACATTTCAGAACTGACCGGAGAATTTTTGGAGCTTGCTATAGATTTAGAAGAAATAAAAAGCGATGTGAGATTTCTGAATCCGAATTAATTATATAAAATTATATTAGGATGCAGACGGAGTTTAGAAACTCCCAACACCCGTCGTCCACAGACCATGAACGGCTTGATTGTTTTGTGGTGTGTAATTGGTTGTTTTTTGGTGATTGATTGTGGTTGAAATGAAATTGGTTGTTATTGTGGCATTAGATTGCCTAGAAAAATGTATTAGGAAATTAAACCCCTTGTAAATGCCGCGAGGCCTAAGGTAGCGCGAGGAGCCGTACTAGGGACGGTGCCGGTTTTAATTACCCTGTCACTATGCTGCCGAAATTTTCTGAAATATTTATGTATTGAAAATTTATTCATGTTATAATATAAAATTGGTTGAATAATAAAAATAAGATTTTTATTATATATAATAAATTAAAAATGATCATTATTTGTAATGGAAAATCTTTCAACAATAAGTTCACATTTTTATTGTAAAAAAAAAGTGATTATATGAAAATGATTCATTGTTGAATTAAAATTGTTAACAATAAAAAGTTCACATTTTCTATCGTAAAAAGAGAATTATATTGAAAATGATTCATTGTTTAAATAAAAGGGCAAAACAATAAAAAGCTCATTTTTATTGTATATACAGAATATATGGAAATGAACATTAGTGGAATAGAAAAGTTTTTTAACAAATAAAAATATATTTTTGTGTAATATAGAAAAAAATACATTTTTCTATGTAATGTTAAAAAGAATACATTTCTAAGTTAATATAGAAAAGACTACATCTTTCTATGAAATGCTAAAAAGAATACATTCCCAAGTTAATATAGAAAAGAGTACATTTTTCTATGCAATCTTAAAAGAGTACATTTTTCTATGCAATATAAAAAGAGAATATACCTTTATATAATATAAAGACGATTACATTTTATACAATGTAAAGGAATTACATTTTACACAAGATGAAAAGATTATATTTTTATACCACATAAAAAGATTTCATTTTGTACAATATGAAAAGATTACATTTTTATTTGTAATCAAAGAAAAGAATAAAGGATTACATTTTTATTTGTAATCAAAGAAAAGAATAAAAGATTTCATTTTTATTTGTAATAAAAAAAAGATTACGTTTTTATTTTTAATCAAAGAAAAGAATAAAAGATTACATTTATATTTGTATTTAAAGAAAAGAATAAAAGATTACATTTTTATTTGTAATCAAAGAAAAGAATAAAAGTTTACATTTTTATTTGTAATCAAAGGAAAGAATAAAAGATTACATTTTTCTTTACAATGAAAAGGGATTACATTTGCTTTGCAAATAAAAAGATTACATTTTTTTTTACAATGAAAAGGGATTACATTTGCTTCGCAAATAAAAAGATTACATTTTATTTGTAATGTAAAACAGTTACATTTTTATGTAATACCAAAAGATTACATTTTATACAATAAATAAAGAAATTACATTTTTTTTTCAATATAATACAAGAATGATTATAGAAATTATATTTTTCAATGTAATAAAAGAAATGAATAAAGAAATTACATTATTCAATGTAATAAAAGAACATTTTTAATGTAATATCAGAAAGATAAGGAAAATTACATTTTTGATGTAATATATGATTTCATGTATAAAAGAAATCAATGTTGAAATGAAAATGGTGTTGAAATCATTGAACGATTTATATTTATATATTTATATATAAATATAGATTAAAATAAAACGAATCGTGCTGCTGTAGTTCGCGATTAGAAATCGTAACTTCAAGCGATTATACCGAGAGATCCGACCGTCGGATTTTCCCAAAACCGAAACCGTTGGGTTCGGTTTGGAAAGATCTTTCCAACGATATAAAATTTGCTAATATCCAACGGTTAGATTTTGAGAAATGTGTAAATCAAATTTTGATGAAAACAGCGCCTGGGCCATGTAATGACCCGAAGCGTCGTTTAATTAAAAATGACTATTTTTAAATAAATAAAAATAGCGATAAATCATTATAAGAAATTATAAACGATATGGAATAAAAATAATTGATTTGAATTATATATATATTCGCAAATTATTTGAAAAGACCGAGTTAATTCTCATTTCAAATAATTAATCGACGATTGGAAGTTGAAGATTTGATGACGGTGGATTGAAGACCGACGATCTTCACATCAAATGAATGACTACTGATGCCCTGGATTGGTTAGCTCCCAGGAAGGGGTTACAGTGGTAGTTGTCCGGACGTACTTGTTGATCGTTCGGATATGCGAGAGCCTCTCTTCTGTATTGGACATATGGAACGAGGAATAAGGTGTCTCCGGTTTCGTTCAGACCCAAAACAGACTTGTAAATGGATGAATGGATGAATGGATGAATGTCTGACATTGGATCTTATTCTGTGCTGATTGACTTCTATTTAATATATATCTACTTGGTGGCGGAGGATTTATTCTCTCTCTTAACACCCTTCTCTGAGACGTACGAGCTTAGAGGTTATATATTGGTAGACATCGTTCGCATAGCGTGAATTGTTAGTGTGGCATGCCAAGATGCAAATGATCAAGGCTTATTGTTGAAAAGCAGAGCCTTGTGGTTGATGATCAAAGCACAACACATTTTAGGCATAGCTTTGTGTACAGCGTAACTTCGCGAGCCTCACACCCCGGTATGAACCAGAAACAGGAGGGGACTACAGGGAAGACATACGTTTCTTTCTAGCTAGAAGTGGTGACAGGGTTTTGCAAGCCCTGACATTTTACTTATGTGGATGATGGAATGAGGCGCCTCGGTTTTGAGTCCCTAGAGGCTCTATATTTACACCCCATAGGGCGGGGAAACGTATTGTTCAGGCATAACTAATCCACTAAAGTATTTGTGGACCGGCCCTGAAGATCCAAGGGTCACTCGAGCTCTGATCCTGAGGCTCGGGCTAGAGAGTCTTGAATTGGGTAAGGACGATCCCTTGCCTTGGTTCGTGATGGAAATCCAACTTCCAATATGACCCATGCGGTTTTGATTGTAAACCTATATTTGGTGACATTGTATATGGTAGCTATGCCGTCTATGATTGATATATTATGATTGAAATGTTTTTGAAAACATATATACACTAATAATAATGTCAACTCCGTTTTATCGTATCAAGCATTTTTGACTATTATAAGGTAAAACTCTATCCTCCAGTTTGCGTTGCATTGTGTGATTGGACTTGAGTCTTATAATGGTTTCATTTTTCTAAAAAGAATTGCGTTGTTTAACTATTTACTTTATATATGCACTAGCAATACAACGGAGTAAACCCATTTTGCGTTAGCGGCGTGGTCCTGTGATTAGCCTTATTATTAAATAGGTTATATAAGATTTCTCATACCAGTCCCATGACTGACTCGTAGTGTGTTTCACTTTGCAAACTCGAGTGCCCTCTTTTCCACACGGGCAGCCTTGTATACAGGTTTTTAGCAAACTCATTCTGGATAGCTATGGAGATGAAGATGGATCTTATCATTTCTATTATGTTGTTCAAACTTCATTTAGTATATTATGTTTGATTCCACTGCAGACATTTTATATTAAGTTGAAAAATGTATTATGTACTAAGTATGATCCTATTATGCTGCGTAACTCTGATGATATATTATTCCCAGTGTAATTTGATGTACATATTCTGTTGTAATTCTATATTTTTGTTCTGCTGTTATTGTTTATGTGTTATATTCCAATGATTATCCTTGCTTTCGTACTACAGGAGTTTGGGGTCACCACAGTTGGTATCGGAGCTTTGGTTAAACCTAGCTCCGGAATATAACATATAAATAAAACCGGACAGAAATAGAATCAACAGAATTCTAAAACAAATAACTCATCATAGATAGGACCAGTAATGTCCTAGAATGGGTATAGTAGAATAAAATACTCTCTCATAGATTCATTTACATTTAATATATGTCTCTATGCTTTACAATATCTATTCTGTTGGCCTGACTCTTTGTCTGCTATTTGCAGACATAGTAGAAAATGAGTGCCAGAAACAGAAGAAGTAATTCTTTGGTTCAGCAATCTAACGAGCCAATTGTACTCCCACAATCAGAACCAGATCTAGAAGCTCTAGTAAATAGGTGTCGAAATCTGGGTGGAGAACCTTTCTCGGGCAAAGAGTCCATTATTGAAACACAAGCATGGATGCGTTCTTCTGAGAGAATTTTTGAAGGCTTAAAGCTGAGAGATGATCAGAAGAGATTAATAGCATCTTGGGCACTCAAAGGCGAAGCTTTAATCTGGTGGGAAACTGTTACTGAAGAAAATCCAGAAGGTAATATTACCTGGGGTAGATTTAAAGAAATGTTCGTAGAAAAATTTATTCCTCCAGAAGCAACCGAGCGACTATATGATGAGTTTTATAATCTGAAACAAGGAGATATGACCATTCGGGAGTATTAGAATAAATTCAATGAACTTTCTCGCTTTGCCCCAGAACTAATTCAAGATCCTTTAAGGAAGAATCTGAGATTTATCCATGGACTTCAAAAGAAATTCGAAGGTAGAGTACTTGCTCATGTAAATCTTCCATTTTCTGAGATGATACAAATGGCTTATCGTTATGAGTATAATGACGAGCAACATGGTTTTGAAGATGAAGGGGAAAATAGCTCTAGCAGCAAAAGGAAGTTTGAAGCTGGTAGTCCTGAGACAAGTATGACGCCTGAGGTCAGTAAGAAGCCTAAAGCTGATAAGAAAGGAGTTAAATCTAAGAAAGAATCGTTAACGACCGCCATATGCAATAACTGCAATAGGCAAGGGCATTTGTCGACAAATTGCAAATCTTCGAAGAAACGAAAGAATGATCGATCTAAATCCAATAAAAAGTTTCAAGAGAATAGAGAATGCAATCTTTGCCATCAGACGGGGCACCTTTCAAAGGGTTGCTAGCTATCAAAGAAGTCTGAAGTAGCTCAAGTCAATAAAGTAGCAGAAACTCCAGCACCCTCAACTAATAGGGAAAGGCCAGATGTTTTGGAAGGCACTCTTATTGTCAACAATATTCCAGTTACAGTATTGTTTGACACTGGCGCATCACGAAGTTTCATCTCAAGCAACATAGTTAAAAAGTCAAAGCTAACCCTAAAGAATCTTAAGGAATTGATTAGTGTTCATAATCCGATAAGGGCTTCTCTTGTTCTCGGTTTATATTGTAGAGTTCCCGTCTCCTATTCTTGCTATCGGTTTCCTTTCAATTTAATTGTTATGGATCTTTCTGAAATTGATATCATTCTCGGGATGGATTGGTTGACTAAATATGAAGCAGAAGTTAAATGTGCTGAAAGAGTTGTTAAAGTTAAAACCAAGCCTGGGAATATTGTTATACCCTGTGTAGGCTCAGATTCAAATAGAAAAGAATTTTGGGATGCTCTTGAGGTCACCCCCACCGACCCTGAGAATAATCCTGTCGTAAAATATTATGCGGATGTGTTCGAAAAAGTTGATAGCTTACCTCTGCGGAGAGAAATTGACTTCAGAATTGATCTAGTTCCGAATGCAAGGCTCGTGGTGCATCCTATTTGAAGAATGACATGGAAAAAGAAGGAAGAATTGGGTAATCAGACTAAACAAATTTTATGGAAGGGTTTGGGGAGCAGCAGTAGTGTTTGTTCCTAAGTCAAACGGTACTCTCAGACTGTGTGTGGATTACCGAGATCTCAATAAGCAGACACTCAAGAATAAATATCCATTGCCCCATATAGATGACTTATTGGATCGTTTGAATGGAACTAAAGTATTCTCTAAAATGGACCTAGCTACAGGTTTTCATCAACTGCGAATTGCCGAACAATGTGTATCTTTGACAACTTTCAGAGGTCCAGACATATTTTATGAGTGGTTAGTAATGCCCTTCGGCTTATGCAATGCTCCTGCTTACTTTGTCGATTTAATGAACAGAGTACTCTGCGATGTCCTAAATAAATTTTTGCTGGTTTTCATTGACGACATCTTAATCTTCTCCAAGTCAACTACCGAGCATGAGAAACATTTGGAACAAGTTTTGGAAATTCTGAGAAAGAATGTTTTAAAAGCAAAATTTTCCAAATGCGTATTTTGGCAAGAAGAAGTGAAGTTCCTCGGTCATGTAGTATCGAAGGAAGGAATTTCAATGGATCCAAGTAAAATCACAGCCATTCAAGATTGGAAGCAGCCTAGCACTCCTACAGAAGTCAGAAGTTTCCTAGGATTTGCTGGCTATTATCAGAAATTCGTTAAGGATTTTTCAAAGCTATCTTGTCCACTAACGAAGCTTACAAAGAAGAACACAAAGTTTAATTGGACACCTGAATGTGAGGCAGCTTTCCAAGAGCTGAAACTAAGGCTGACTATTGCTCCAGTATTGACTATTATTGATGGCAATCAAGATTTGAAAGTCTGGACAGATGCTTCTATTGAAGGTATTGGTGCAGTGTTAATGCAAAGAGACAAAGTAGTTGCTTATGCTAGCCATCAATTGAAGCCACATGAGAAGAGATATCCTACTCATGATCTTGAGTTGTTGGCCATCGTGTTTGCTCTAAAGATATGGAGACACTCTCTCTTGGGTGGGAAATTCGAATTATACACAGATCATAAATCATTGAAGTATCTATTCACCCAAAGGGACTTGAATTTGAGACAACAACGTTGGTTAGAATTTCTTGCGGCGTATGATCTGGACATATTGTATACTCCAGGAAAAGCCAATGTTGTAGCCGATGCGCTCAGCAGGAAGAATGCGGTCACCGCCAATCTTATCATCGCCAATCTCATCATTACACCTACATTGATTGACAAAATCTCTGCTCTTCAGAAGGATGATGAATTTATTCAGAGAATTAGTAAGAGAGTTTGGGAAGGCGAACCCTCGAGTTTCCAGATTGATAACAAGGGAGTTCTGAGGTTAAAGGGCCGAATTTGTGTCCCGGATATCCCTGATCTCAGAAGAGAAGTAATGGATGAATGTCATAAATCCAAGCTTTGTATTCATCCCGGGGTGAGCAAGATGTATCTTGATCTCAAGCACACGTTTGGTGGAAATCTATGAAAAGAGAAATTTCCATATATATTAGCAGGTGCTCTACTTGTCAACAAGTCAAAAGTGATCAGCAGAAACCTGCCGGATTGTTACAACCACTAGAGGTTCCAAGTTGGAAATGGGATCAAATCTCCATGGATTTTATTGGTGGCTTGCCCCGAACCAGAAAAGGCAATGACAGTATTTGGGTGATCGTAGATCATTTCATGAAGTCTTCCCATTTTATTCCTGTCAGATCAGCTAGAACAACTCAAAGCTTGGTGAAAATTTATTTCAAAGAAATTGTCAGACTACATGGGGTGCCCAGTAGCATTGTTAGTGATCATGATCCGATATTCGCTAGTAAATTCTGGGAAGCATTCCAAGAGGAGCTGGGGACAACATTAAATCTGTGCACCGCTTATCATCCTCAAACAGATGGCCAGACTGAGAGGGTGAACTGTATACTGGAAGACTTGTTGCGTGCATGTATTCTTGATTTTGGCGGATCGTGGGAATATCACTTGCATTTGGTCGAGTTCTCCTATAATAACAGTTACCAAGCAAGCTTGCAAATGTCGCCATTCAAAGCATTGTATGGCAGGCCTTGTAGATCTCCCGCATGTTTGGTCGAACCAGGTAATAGACTAGTAATGGGTCCCGATATGATCCGAGAAGCTTCTGACAAAGTTGATTTCATTAAGAAACAATTACTAACAGCTCAGAGCCGACAGAAAAGTTATGCATATTCAGGAAGAAGGGATTTAGAATTTGTTGCTGGCGATTATGTGTACTTGAGAGTTTCTCCATTAAGAGGAGTAGTCCGTTTTGGGAAGACTGGGAAGTTGGCGCCTAGATTCATTGGTCCATTTCCTATTCTCGAAAGAATTGGAACTCTCGCTTACAGGGTTCAGTTGCCTGACTGGTTGCCAGGGGTACATGATGTATTCCATGTGTCTCAACTTCGAAAGCATGTAAATGATCCAGACTTGATTGTGGAGGAAGCTGCATAGCAAGATATGGAGATTACCCCGAGCTTAGCAGTAAGAAGAGAGCCAGTAAAGATCATTGGGAAAGAAACCCGAGTTTCGAGGAACAAAAGAATCCATCTAGTCAAAGTGCAGTGGAGCGGATATCCTAGAGACTGTACATGGGAGACCGAGGATAGCATCAAACAGGCTCAACCCTAGTGCAGAGTGGATATCTCTGACTAGATCTAATGCAAGGTACATTTACAATATTTTACATTTTCCGTTTTGTTTCCTACTTTATTATTGTTTCCTTTTCGGGGACGAAAAGATTTTAAATGGGGGAGATTGTAACAACCTGGAAAATCAGAGCCAATTTAAAATTTTTATTTTGGCTATTTTATTGAATTTTGAATAGTTGAAATAATTTATTTTAAATAATAATGATAAAAAATTTATTTAAATCGAAGTTTGAATGAATACATTTATTTTAATTTTAAAGGGAGTTAGAAATAGCGCGGCAGTTTAAAATTTTGAATTCGAACTTTAACTGAATGTACAAGATGCAAAATAAGTCGGATTTTAGTGAAACCAAAAATATTAGAATCTATTTAAAAATATCTTTCCAACGAATCTGAAATATTGAAATTTCATAGCGGGAATCAAAAGTTATGGCCAGTTAAGTATTCAGAATAATCGCTATGGAATTTAATATAATATATAGCCCGTATAAATAGCCATTTTGCAAACGACCTCTTTTTTCGAAGAAACCACCCTGGTTGGATCCGGAATGTCAAATTATTGCAGGATTCCAATATTCATAATTTTTGGAATCAATATGTGAGCGTGGAAAAAGAAAATGTGTTTTGGACAATTTCAGTCAATTTGGATCGACCAGAAAATGGCCATTTTTCAAATGGTCTCCAAATTCGACGAAATTAATTTTGTTAGGACCGTATCGTCAAAACATAGCTAGATTTATTTTTCGGGAATTTTTGGAGTTAGTATGTGGCCCCTGTACATTAAAATGTACAATCAAAATTAAATAATTAAATGCTTTATATTTTAATTTAAAGAAAAACATATCGTAACAGCCGAAATGGGTTACGGGACATATCCCATTGTGTCTTTAATGGGATATTTAGCAAGGGGCAACACTCGTTGGGATTGATTTGGAGTTAGGAGCGATATGGAAATTATATTGAAATTAAATAAATAAAATAAAATAAAAATACGTGTATATATACGCGTATACCGTATTGTCTTCGTCGTTTTGATCCCGTAACCCTCGAACGAATGGCGGCTACAGCTCGCAACTTCTCTCCTCGTTAACTCCTTTCACACTCAACGAAATCAATCAACCCTTTAGAGAATTCTGTACATCTTGATCTCCTCCTCCAATCCATACCAGCCTCGCCCCCAATCGTGTGGTGTACATCGGGAATCGTGCCCCCAAAGTCCACCGCGTCATGGCCAGTTTCCGCCTCCCCACGGCCGTCGAAGTTGGCCCCACTTCCAGCGCTGGTGTGCCGCCCCTAGCCCTTCCACGCCACGCAACCCGATCAGCCTCCAACTGCATCAATCGATCGGAAAATCGAGACCTAGAATTGAACCGAACTGAAAACTTGCGGCAGTAATAATTCAAAGGTTTGCGATGCTTTAAAACTGTTGCAAAGTTAATTTTATCAAATAAAATTCATTTCTAATTCGTATGTTGTCCAAATTCAGTGAAACTGGAGACATCGGGACCGTGGCATCGTACACGACATTTCAGAACTGACCGAAGAATTTTTAGAGCTTGCTACAGATTTAGTAGAAATAAAAAGCGATATGAGATTTCTGAATCCGAATTAATTAAATAAAATTATATTAGGATGCAGACGGAGTTTAGAAACTCCCGACACCCATCGTCCAAAGACCATGGACGACTTGATTGTTTTGTGGTGTGTAATTGGTTGATTTTTGGTGATTGATTGTGGTTGAAATGAAATTGGTTGCTATTGTGACATTTGATTGCCTAGAAAAATGTATTAGGAAATTAAACCCCTTGTAAACGCCGTGAGGCCTAAGGTAGCACGAGGAGCCGTAATAGGGACAGTGCCGGTTTTAATTACTCTGCCGTTATGCTGCAAAAAATTTCTGAAATATTTATGTGTTGAAAATTTATTCATGCTATAATATAAAATTGGTTGAATAATAAAAATTAGATTTTTATTATATATATTAATTAAATATGATCATTATTTGTAATGCAAAATCTTTCAACAATAAGTTCACATTTTTATTGTAAAAAAAAAAGAGATTATATGAAAATGATTCATTGTTGAATTAAAATTGTTAACAATAAAAAGTTCACATTTTCTATTGTAAAAAGAGAATATATGAAAATGATTCATTGTTTAAATAAAAGGGCCAAACAATAAAAAGCTCATTTTTATTTTATGTACAGAATATATGGAAATGAACATTAGTGGAATAGAAAAGTTGTTTAACAAATAAAAATATTTTTTTTTTGTAATATAGAAAAGATTACATTTTTCTATGTAATGTTAAAAAGAATACATTACTAAGTTAATATAGAAAAGACTACATCTTTCTATGAAATGTTAAAAAAAAAATACATTTCCAAGTTAATATAGAAATGAGTACATTTTTCTATTCAATATAAATAGAGATTATATTTTTGTATAATATAAAGAGGATTACATTTTATACAATGTTAAGGAATTACATTTTAGACAAGATGAAAAGATTACATTTTTATACCACATAAAAAGATTTCATTTTGTTCAATATGAAAATATTACATTTTTATTTGTAATCAAAGAAAAGAATAAAAGATTACATTTTTATTTGTAATCAAAGAAAAGAATAAAAGCTTGCATTTTTATTTGTAATCAAAGAAAAGAATAAAAGATTGCATTTTTATTTGTAATCAAAGAAAAGAATAAAACATTGCATTTTTATTTGTTATTAAAGAAAAGAATAAAAGATTGCATTTTTACATGTAATCAAAGAAAAGAATAAAAGATTACCTTTTTATTTGTATTCAAAGAAAAGAATAAAAGATTACATTTTTATTTGTAATCAAAGAAAAGAATAAAAGATTACATTTTTATTTGTAATCAAAGGAAAGAATAAAAGATTACATTTTTCTTTACAATGAAAAGGGATTATATTTGCTTTGCAAATAAAAAGATTACATTTTATTTGTAATGTAAAACGGTTACATTTTTATGTAATATCAAAAGATTACACTTTATACAATAAATAAAGAAATTGCATTTTTTTTCAATGTAATACAAGAATGATTAAAGAAATTACATTTTTCATTGTAATAAAAGAAATGAATAAAGAAATTACATTTTTCAATGTAATAAAAGAATACATTTTTAATGTAATAACAGAAAGATAAGGAAAATTACATTTTTGATGTAATATATGATTTCATATATTAAAGAAATCAATGTTGAAATGAAAATGGTGTTGAAATCATTGAACGATTTATATTTATATATAAATATAAATTAAAATAAAACGAATCGCGGTGCTGCAGTTTGCGATTTGAAATCGTAACTTCAAACGATAATACCGAGTGATCCGACCGTCGGATTTTCCCAAAACCAGAACCGTTGGGTTCGGTTTGGAAAGATCTTTCCAACGATATAAAATTTGCTAAGATCCAACGGTAAGATATTGAGAAATGTGTAAATCAAATTTTGATGAAAATAACGCCTGGGCCATGTAATGACCCGAAGCGTCGTTTAATTAAAATGGCTATTTTTAAATAAATAAAAATAGCGATAAATCATTATAAAATATTATAAACGATATGGAATGAAAAGAATTGATTTGAATTATATATATATTCGCTAATTATTTGAAAAGACCGAGTTAATTCTCATTTCAAATAATTAATCGACGATTGGAAGTCAAAGATTTGAAGACGGTGGATTGAAGACCAACGATCTTCACATCGAATGGATGACTACTGATGCCCAGGATTGGTTAGCTCCTGGGAAGGGGTTACAGTGGCAATTGTCCGGATGTACTTGTTGATCGTCCGGATATGCGAGAGCCTCTCTTCTGTATTGGACATATGGAACGAGGAATAAGGTGTCTCCGGTTTCGTTCAGACCCAAAACGGACTTGTAAATGGATGTATGTCTGACATTGGATTTTATTTTGTGTTGATTGACTTCTATTTAATATATATCTGCTTGGTGGCGGAGGATTTATTCTCTCTCTTAACACCCTTCTCTGAGACGTACGAGCTTAGAGGTTATATATTGGTAGACATCGGTCGCATGGCGTGAATTGTCAGTGTGGCATGCCAAGATGCAAATGATCAAGGCTTATTGTTGAAAAGCAGAGTCTTGTGGTTGATGATCAAAGCACAACCCATTTTAGGCATAGCTTTGTGTACAACGTAACTTCGCGAGCTTCACACCCCTGTATGAACCAGAAACGGGAGGGGACTACAGGGAATACATACGTTTCTTTCTAGCTAGAAGTGGTGACAGGGTTTTGCAAGCCCTGACATTTTACTTATGTGGATGATGGAATGAGGCGCCTCGGTTTTGAGTCCCTAGAGGCTCTATATTTACGCCCCATAGGGCGGGGAAACGTATTGTTCAGGCATAACTAATCCACTAAAGTATTTGTGGACCGGCCTTGAAGATCCAAGGTTCACTCGAGCTCTGATCCTGAGGCTCGGGCTAGAGAGTCTTGAATTGGGTAAGGACGATCCCTTGCCTTGGTTCGTGATGGAAATCCAACTTCCAATATGACCCATGCAGTTTTGATTGTAAACCTATATTTGGCGACATTGTATATGGTAGCTATGCCGTCTATGATTGATATATTATGATTGAAATGTTTTTGAAAACATATATACACTAATAATAATATCAACTCCGTTTTATCGTATCAAGCATTTTTGACCATTATAAGGTAAAACTCTATCCTCCGGTTTGCGTTGCATTGTGTGATGGGACTTGAGTCTTATAATGGTTTCATTTTTCTAAAAAGCATTGCGCTGTTTAACGGTTTACTTTATATATGTGCTGGCAATCCAATGGAGTAAACCCATTCCACGTTAGCGGCATGGTCCTGTGATTAGCCTTATTATTAAACAGGCTATATAAGATTTCTCATACCAGTCCCATGACTGACTCATAGTTTGTTTCACTTTGCAAACTCGGATGCCCTCTTTTCCACACAGGCAACCTTCATGTTTTTTAGCAGACTCATTCTGGATAGGTATGGAGCTGAAGATGGATCTTATCATTTCTATGATGCTGTTCAGACTTCATTTAGTATATTATGTTTGATTCCGCTACAGACATTTTATATTAAGTTGAAAACTGTATTATGTACTAAGTATGATCCTATTATGCTGCGTAACTCTGATGATATATTATTCCCAATGTAATTTGATGTACATGTTCTGCTATAATTCTATATTTCTGTTATGTTGTTATTGTTTATGTGTTATATTCCAATGATTATCCTTGCTTTCGTACTATGGGAGTTTGGGGTCATCACAGAGACTGGCCTAAGCAGGGAAGAGACGTGTTATGAAGAATGAGGTGGAGGGGTTGGAGGTTTATTTATAGGTGGGCTAAAATATCCTCAACCATTAGATTTAGGGTTTAAATCTGAACCAATCATATCCTTGGACCAATCCTGGGTTGCCACGCCATCCCTAAATTCAAAATAGGCTACTAAGAAATTGACACATTGGCTAGAAAACAGTGAAAGTATTTTGTTTGTTCGATTTAAATACGTGCCAAGCATGTAAACATACCAGGTATGACATGGGTTGACCAGCCGGGTAGCTGGGTCGACACATGGGTCTACTTGATGACTTGATGGATCATCCCATGCAATACACATTTTTTTCTTCTGATTTGCAAAACATATCTGAACGATAAAATCATAACGGATTCAATAGTGCAATCCTCACTGTCAAATTCTACAAAATTTTACATATTATTCGATAGTTTATTTATTAGTTATTTAATCATTATGTATTAAAATTGGGTTATTACATTCTCCCCTCCTTAAAGGATTTTGTCCCTAAAATCTCTAAGGATAGGCGTACAAGGTAAATGTTTCCATATAAATATTTATAACCTTTTACACAAACATCACCCCATTGCATTCATTTCCTTACTTTTTCTAATGCTTTCTATGTAATTATACAACGATGCGGTGTATATGTCCCTAACTAATGCAAAAGATTTGGCGGTCTACCAATTCAGTTGACCTTCTTTTTATTCGATCATGCTATTTCCATGCATCCAGATGTATGCAAAAAGTCCTAATGATAACAGATTGTCATATATGTATGCTTCAACCACCGTTTATATGCAAGAACCATATGATAACATCCATATTAACTGTAATACCCCACATTTTATGACAATTTAATAATTAAGTAATGCATATGTGTATATATATATACAAACACACACAGAGACATAAATGTATATATGAAGAATAAAATAAAGATTAATGCAAATAAAAAAATGCAATGCATGCATTAAAAGAAAGAAAGGATTGGTTGCATGCAGCGTAAATATGTTGCATGCGCTGATTTACAAATGTTATGTATTAATAATAAAAGAGAAATAAAAGAAAAAGATTTATGTAATGGGTTAAATGAGACATTGTAACAAATATGAAAAAGAGGAATAAGAAACGAACAATAACTACCATTGTTCGAAGCCTCGTTAACAATAGCCTTAGTAGCCTAGTTGGTTAGAGAATGTGACTTGCATACAAGAGGTATAGAGTTCAATCCCTGTTGCCGTCATATTTTTGTTTTAAGAGAATGGCTAAAATGACACATGTTCATGCGAGAAAATATGTATACACACACATATAAGGAAAAATATACATATAAGGAAGTGAAGAAAATATATGTATATATATATGCAAAAATATATATATTCAAGAGATAAAGTTTAAGATAAGGCTGCAATTAAAGAAAAATGGCAAGAGTCAAATAACGGTGCAACACCGTTTGCATTTTGAAAACGAAACAAAAGTTGTGCGTATATATATACACGTAAAATGGTCATTAGAAGATTTGTATAGGCATAAGAATATTACATGTGAATATAATAGTTAAATAAATTCCAGAAATTCAAACTTCTGCACCAAAACAGCTCGCGGGACCCATAGGTGGGTCGACAGCTTTGTAGGGGTGTCGACACCGGGGTCGACACCGAGATCAACACCCCCTAGATCCTGCCAGATTCATCAATGAATCTGGACTGTTTTCTTAACGACGTTCAATGCTGACTCCGCGCTGCGTGTACGATAAGATCCTGAACACCTATAAATAGGCTGACAAAGCCTAGCCTAAATCTCATATTCTCTGAGACAACGTCAAAGCTCTTTCATTCTTCCTCCTCCTCAAATATCTACAGAAAAATAAGATAATTAGTTTAGGAAAATTCTGAATCAAGATCTAGAGGGAAAGAACGAATATTAATAAGAAGGTGTTCAGAATCATATGCGAAGTAAGGTAAATTCTTAGATCTGGTCTATTAAATTTTCTTCCTCTTTCTTCCCTTTTTCTTTTAGTAAGAATTGTGGATCCATGGTTGTTAGGTTCTAAATCCAGTTAGGGGAAACCATGGAATGCTAGATCTGGATCAAGTTCAGGAATTGGAAAGCAATTTAGGTGAGTGGATTTAAGTTATATCATTTTTGATAATGATATATTATCGTTTGACACTCCCCGTTAACCTGTAATGAAAATATGCTATAATGATTAAAAGTGTTGAAAAGCTAATATGACATGTTGAGATGTTAATATGTTAAAATATTAATGTGTTAGAAATTCATATGTTGAAACGTTTAATGTGCTAAAATGTTTATATGTTGAAACATAAACTTGTTAATATATGTGTAGCGATTACTGTTGTTCTAATTTCATGTTAACTTGTGACATTTATGTACTTGAACCCTTGATTGTAGAAATTGGAATCATTACATGTTAAATTAGAATAATTACAGGATTTGACGATCACATGTTACTTTGAGATTAAATTAACTATATGTTAGGAAGAACATATGGCATAAAATAGGCATAATATGATGACATGTAAAATAGGTTGCAGTAAAAATGTGGAAAGAATAATATGCCTAAATTTACAGTAAATAGAAAACTGTAACGCACTTAGACACGAGGTTAAATTCAACTTGTGGTAAAAGTCTACCGAGAACCGCCCGGCAAATCTAACGTCCACAAGTTGTTAATTTAATGTGAGGGGTATAGTACGTTAATAAAACATGTAACAGTGCTATGACACGAGGTTAAGTCAACTTGTGGAAGAAGTCTTCCCGGAACCGCCTGGCAAATCCAGCATCTACAAGTGGTAGGCGTAATATGAGAGTACTAGTACATAAGCATACATATATATGTCTATATATATATATATATATATATATATATATGAATATAAAGGATAGATATTAATGGCACTAATTGTGATTGATGGAAATGAATGGAAATGAATGAAAGATTATTACAACAGTAAAAGAAGTGAATGAACGAGGAATGATAATAACCTATTATAATTAATTACATTAATGAGAATGTTATATAATAAGTAGACTTGTCCTAAGGACAAGTGAAGATTATAACTTAGGTTATAATAAACTAGTAAGAAAATGAGATAACTTGTGTAAAGAAATAAGTGGTACTTAATTGTAAAGTAAGTAATCAATAAATGGGGAAACCTGAAACCAGTTGTCTGTAATAAGTTGAGAAAAGGGGAAAATTTATGAAATGCAAGAAGTTGTACTTAATTATAGATTAAGTAATCTGTAAACTTGGAAATCTGAAATCCGATGATAAGAATAACATGTTAAGGCTTGTCCTAGGGACAAGCGGAAATTATAACATAGGTTATAATAAATGGAAATGAGACTTATTAGTGAACCTTTGTTAAGAGAACTAAGTTAATAAGTAAACAACGATAAGTTGTGATGATGGTATAAGAGGGAATTATGATTAAATAAGAAAGAATGAAGCAACTTATGAAATGAAATAAGCTATATTTAATAATAATTGTTAAGTGACATGTTAAATAGAAAACATGTGAATTGAGATATACTTAATTACATATTAAGTAGAACATGTTTTTGTCACCTTGAATCAAACAAGAACATAAAGGGATTGTGGATTTTAGACCTTGGATCACAATCTAGAGAATAACATGTTCTGGGTTTATTAATAGGCTTAAATGGGTTAAATTATATGACTGAAATTAACAAGCAAGAGGAACTTTGTAACTTGAATAAGAAGTAAATGTGAATGGGAATAACCAAGTTAAATAGAAACCAGATGAGGTAAAGCAAGCACACAAAAGAATGTTTAGAAATAGGGTCTAATAACATATTAAAATGAGGCGCTTGGACCAGTCCGCACGTTTGAGGGTGAATAACCTAACGGGGTAGATAACGGTGGTGTCATGAGGCTCGAGGGGAGCGCATGTTCATCTGATTATTCTGTCGGCTCCGAAGGATTGGACGGGGAAGCATGCGGCTTCCTGATATACGTAAGGTGCTCCTGGTAGTCCTCTATGCGGTGACAGATGTTTAGGCTGTTCTTACAGAGGTTAGGTCTGCGCATTACTGCCAGGTGGGTGGGCGTTGACTGCAAAAGTAGCTTTGCAATCAGAATGCTGTGACGATGTGACACTAGGTTGATTCAGTGATCGCCTCAACGGGAGGCGAGGTGAGGATCAACAAGGATAGTAGATCATCGGGTACCCGCCATCGGCAGCCCGTGGGATGCAAAAAGACTAGAGCAAAACCCTGGATGCCATTCACCTTTTACTATCGATGTACGATGGTTGAGGGGAGACGCCAACTGGATGTTTAGATTGTTTGTTAGGGGTAAGTCGCTTAGCTCTTGTAGTGTTTACTAGTTGAGGGAGGGGCCGAGTTGGGGCCATAACCATCATGAAAAACAGACCCGAGGGATATCTGTATTTTGAGCCCCTTAAAGGCGGGCCTGTACAGATATGGAAAAGCTCCCGACCGAGTTCTGTGTTTCTTGTATAGCCCTGCCACGGAACTCGGTGCACATTAGAGGTTATGTGCGGTTAATGCATTGAATACGATTGACGATATGTACGTGGGAAAGTCTAGGTATGTGCATGTCTGCTCTGGATGGCGTATCGTAGTCTTGTAGGCATTACTTTATGATGGAATATGATTCGATCGAAGGTGGCAGTCCATACGCTTACGTAACATAGTAATGGCAGATATATGAGGAACGTAACATTGTTATATAGAGATCTATACGTCACTCCGGCTTGGGATGAGGGACTGCGTACATTTTTGTGGCATTACGGTGGAGACCGTGCGAGTGGGGTACCATAAGGCATACCTTAATATTGGGGGTAGCTACATATATATATTGTATTAGGTTAATCCACTGAGAAGTAAATGGGTAAGACGTGTGTGTAAGCCTTGAGTGTTGTTAACCCAAGTAAACTAATAAATAAGAAAATGTGATTGAACGGAATATGTAGGGTTATCCAAAATGTATAGTTTAAATCCAGTTACCAGAACTTGTGTTCTGACCCCCTCCTCATAACATACTCGCAGGTCAGATTTGTGACAGAGATATAATAGCTTTGGATACTGGTTAGGCAGTATTATTCATACGGTAAGGCTATACTTTGATTATATTATACTTTATCCATTCCGCTGTGAGATATTTACTAAGCTCTTATATATTTTATATCTCTATCATTTCTGCAGGATACCAGAGCAACCAACATGGGTTTCGATGGATTAGAATTTTGAAAAAAAAACTGGTCTATCAGAATTCGGGTTGTTACATTAGCCGATCCCCAATAGTGCTTAGTGTGTGTATATGCATCCCCTTGCAAACATCAAATATAACATGTTTCAACCATATCCTATCATCCATGGGTTAAATCCTAAAATTCAAAGGTCAAGAAAGATAGAATCTATTCAAAACTAACGATGGGATAAAGGAAGATCGAAGCCAACCGTCAAAGAGAAAAGGATAAGAAACACACATCTTCTCCTCTAGTTTCCAAGTAGCCTCGGGGACGTCATCTCCCCCCTTGGACCTTAATAAGTCGCACTTCCTTGTTCCTCATCTTTCGGATTTCATATTATTGAATCTGTGTTCGTTCTTGATGGACGAATGCCTCTCTCTCGATCTTTATTTCCTCTAACTAACAAGGCTTCACCATCATTGCTAAATCATCTAAGCACTTTCTCAAGTGTGAAACATGAAATACATCATGCACTCCCGAAAGTCTCTCCGGTGGCTGAACCTATAAGCCATCTGCCCTACTCTCTCTATAATCGAGAAGGGTGCTACGAATCTCGGTGCCAACTTGCCTGCAGAATCATATATGACTACATTCCTTAGAGGTGATACCTTCACGAAGACTAGCTCTCCAACACCAATCTCTAAATCATTCCTCCTTTTATCCACATAAAATTTATGTTGATCTTGTGCCGCTTTCATCCTTCTCCTAATCAAATCAATCTTATTGGAGGTCCATCTAATCATATCTGGTCCAAAAAACAAACTGTCAGTCATCTCCTATCGACATAAGATAGATCTACAAGGTCGTTCGTCTAAAACCTCGAAGGGTGCCAAGCCAATTATTGTATGGAAAACTTTATTATATGCAAATTGTGCCAAGGATAGATTCTCCTTCCATGTCCCTCTAAAGTCCAAGATACACAGATTTAGTAGATCTTCTAAAACCTTGTTCATCCTCTCAGTTTGCTCATCAATCTGAGGTGGATAAGCTGTACTCAATATGAGTTAATTTCCCAAAGTCTCCCGCGGACTCCTCCAAAACTCACTGGTGAAAATCGAGTCTCTATTGCTCACCATGCTAGTAGGAACATCATGGGGTTGTACTATCTCTCTCACATTAACTAAATCCAAGAACGAAGTTGTCCTCTTACTCTTGACTGAAATATTGTGGGTTCTCTTAGTCAACCGGTCTAGAATGACCCAGATGCTGGTGTTGCCTTTCCTTGATCTAGGCAACCGATCAATGAAGTCCATAAATATGCTCTCCCACTTCCAAAGTAGTATATCCAATGGTTGGAGTAATCCATCGGGCTTCTTTTGCTCTGCCTTTACCCTTTGACATGCCATACAATTTGACATAGACTCGACCACATCCTTTTTCATGCCAGTCTAGTAGAAAACTTGCTTCATATCCCGATACATCTTATCACTGCATAGATGAATAGTTATCCGAGAGTGATGTGCCTCAATAAAAACTGCACTCATCAAATCTCCCGTGCAGGGTATACAAAGTCTACCATCTCGGTGCAACCATCCTCTACTGTCAACAGAATATTGGAGAAGAGTTCTAAAAGTCTCTCCTCTACCAAGCTTATCCAAGATATCCACCAGCTCTAGATCTTCTCCCTCCCTCGATCATGTCTGCTCTAACAAGGTAGGTTATACCACTAAGGATGCCAAGAGTCCAGGGGTATAATCCATAGATGGTCTAAAGTAAAATATAGAAATATATTCCAAGTTCTACCACTCTACGAATAAGGGAATTAACGACACTCCCTGCCTACTCAAAGCATCTGCAACCACATTCTCCTTGATCAGGGTATAAGAAATCTTGAAGTCATATGATACCAAGAACTCCATCTATTGTTGTTGCCTCAGATTGAGGTCCCTCTACGAGAACAAATGCTTCAAAGACTTATGATTCATGAAAATCTCAAATCTCTCGCCTAGCCGATAAAGCATCCAAGACTTGAGTGCAAAAACTATTGCAACCAACTCCAAGTCATGAGTAGGGTATTTCCTATCGTGAATCCTCAGCTGTCTACTCCCGTAGCACATAACCCTACCCTTCTTACATCAATACTACACCTAAGCCAGTCCCACATGCGTCGGTGTACATAGTAAATGCCTTAGGACCATTAGGAACTGTCCACACCGATGCATTAGTAAGAGCCTTCTTCAATCTCAAGAAAGAATTCTTATAATCAAGATCCTATGAGAATACTAAGTTCTTCTTGGTTAGGCGAGTAAGTGGTGCCAAAATCCATGAAAATTCCTTAACAAATTTTCTATAATAGCCCGCAAAACCGAGAAAGCTCCCTCCTTCCGTTGTGTTCTTAGGGGTCTTCCAATCCAGTGTCATCGATACCTTGGCGGCATCTACAGCCAATCCGTCACGAGAAACCATTTCCTTTAAGAAATGCACTTCCTTTCGCTAAAGATGACACATAGAAAACTTTTCCTTAACCTGATGTGCTTGGAGAGTATGGAGAAACTCTCCAAAATGTAAGGCGTTCTCATCCTCGCTCCTCGAGAATACTACAATATCATCCAAAAAGATAACCATAATCTTGTTAAGAACATCCCTGAATACTCTGCTTATCAAGTCCACAAAATATACTACTTCATTGGTCAGCCCAAGTGGCATAACCAACCACCATAAGAATTCATCAGGAGTCCTAAAAATTTTCTTGTCTATACTATCCTTCGCTACATGGAGCTGATGGAAACCAGTGGCCAAATCCAATTGGGAAAATACCGACCCACCGATAAGTTGGTCAAATAGATCATCAATATGAGAAAGTGGGCAGCGATTCTTCTTCGTGAGATTATTCAACTCTGTATAGTCCACACAAAGTCAGAGGGAAGCGTCCTCTTTGATAGCAAAGATGATCGGTGCTCCCCACTAGGAGATACTCCATCCAATAAATTCATTCTCCAAAATCTCACCTACTTGCTTGCTAAATTCTTTTTGTTCCCTCAGAGCCATGTGACGAACATGCAACACTATAGGCTTTGCGTTCTCACATAGATAAATCCGAAAATCAATCTCTTGCTTAAGAGGTAGTCCTCTCACCTCCTCAAATACGTTCAGATACTCGTGCACAATTGGTACAGAATTGATGTCGTCAATATAAGAACTAGGGAATACAAAAAACTCAACATGATTTACCCTCGTGGGTCACAAGAAATCTTGAGGGTCCCACCACTACAAGTTATTAGACGAACGACCCTCCTCTCGCATTCAAGAATATCCACGTACATGGTTAACCAGTCCATCCCTAAGATCATACTATATCTGTAAAATCCCAATACATAAGCACCACAGTCAAATTCAATGCCTAATATAAAAACTTTCAAACCCCTACAAACCATAGATAAATGCATCGAACCACCTATTGGGTTTGAAACTACTGTAGGGTCAGTGATAAGTGAGATATCTAAGTGCAAGTAATCAACCAGTGTGCTCGAAATAAACGAGTGAGATGCACCCGAATCGAAAAGAGTACGAATGGGAAAGTCAGATATTGCAATCAAACCTTATATAACCACTTTCCTACCTCAATTTGGACCACTGGTAGTCGGAGTTACCTCTAACACATGACCCTGTGCTGCCAATGTACCCGCTCCCTATCATGCCTTTTGTTGGCATGCATTACTAAGATGCCCAGGCTTCCCACCATTAAAGCACTTTCCTCTCAACATGGTCTTTCTCCAATCCTTGACGAGATGTACTAACATCTCGCAACCGTTACACTTCAGATTTGTCATAGTCTGTCCTTTCTGAGATGCACCAACTTGCTTCTTCTTGCCTTTCTTGTTTCCCCACCATTTCCTCTTATGTCCAACAAGCATAGGAACTTCTCCTTTAGCATCTTTTACTTTTTCCTTTCTGTACTCGCGCATCAAAGTCATCTCTACTAATGCATCAAAAGCAGCTCCTAATGGAATATTAGTCATACCCAATCCTTATAGCAGTTGATTCAACCCTCTCGCAAATATGACAACTTTCTTATTAGTTGTATTGACCAAATCCATTCCAAGCCTTGATAACTCATTGAGTTGTTTGATGTACTCCTTGACATTAAGATTTTCTTGCTTTAGCCGAAGGAACCACTCTTCCTGCATAACTTCATCTTCTTGGGACAAAATTTCACTTCGAATCTGTGTCGAAATCTAATCCAATCCAAGTCTCTACATTCAGCCTCAATAATCTCCTACTAGTATGATGCTTCTGAAGGTTTCGAATCATTCAAAATCGAAACCCTAATTATATTTTAACAACTTAAAATAGGATCTTATGCGGAAATGAAGAAATCAAAGACTTAAATTAGTTAAATTTAGGGTTTATTACCTTCGAAGCCGAATTCATCTCTAGATCGAGGAACTGGAGCGTCGAATCTGAGCAAAACAAAAGTGCCTTGCCTCCATAAGTATCCACACGAACTTGCTTATTCCATCGTCATACGATTGAATCGGAGGAGAGTATTTGAGGTGCTAGCCGCCATTTCTAGTTTTACTTTTCTAGGGTTTTAGAAGGGTCGGGATAAACAACTGAACGTGTACCTGTATTATTTTATAAAAGAAGTAAGTATCTTTTATCATTTAAACATGTACCTTTAATTAAGGAACCATTTCCTTTACCCATTCAAACAAGACATCAACAATTGACATATCATTTTATCCCAAAATTAAAACCAGTATTCTCCTCACAATGTTCTAGGTGTGTGACCCTATAGGTTATTACAACGCTGGCAATGATTTTAAATCGTATTTAAAATCATAAACAGTGATTGGCATCTAGCAGTACGTCGCTGCTACCAAAGTTATAATAATATAATCGATTCGATACAACCTTTCCGTGACCAGTGTGTCAATGTAATATAATCCTTTTATCCAATATATCCAGGATTAAACCCAAGGCATGGTTCGTATCATCCTCTTTATTATTTAATCCTTTTATCTTGATCGATGAGTAGACTGTTCAAAACAAATCAATATTTGAGCACGGCCATGCATTTCACAGTCTCACTCAATCAAGAGGCCTATGGATATCACTACGAATATATCATAGGGTTAAATTCCATCTAGATCATTCATAATTTATATTTGATTCTAAATATATCCAATAATCACCGTTATCATAACTCTGTTACGAAATAACTTTAGATGATATCCAAACACAAATATTGTCGAATAAAATTATAATGATTTCAGGTCTGAGGACCATTACATCACTGTCACTATGAGAATAACTTATGATACTATTAATTATAATCCATGGAGTTATCTCACGGTGGGTCAGCCCAATACGCTATTCTCCAATACGTATTTATATCTTGACTTTAATATCACGTATATTAATGATCAATGAGATGTGATCATCAGTTAATCAATATACTAGTCTCAATGCTTTATTGTTGTCCTGTATAAACAATAAAACCTGACTAGGGACCTTTTAAGAATTATAATACTTAATAATTATATAATCTCAAATTCGGTCTTACTCGAACTATATAATTCCGTATTATTATTCTAAGGACTTCTATTATATTATTATTTAAATTACGCAGTAAATACAACATAATAGAATAATATTTTATTCCAAATAAAATAATAACATCAACAGTGTTATCAATCTCATCAAATGAATTGCCTCTAGGGTACAAACTCTAACAATCTCCCACTTGCACTAGAGTCAATCATTTACGTATCGTACACTTATGAAACTAATGTGACTATTAAACTTCTGCTGCAACAGAGTTTAATTCAGTAGGTCTGCAACATTACAGCTTTTGCAACTTTGCAGATATGTTCATATCCTCTGTGAACAATTTCACGTAAGAATTATATTTCTTAAATATATGTTTGGATCGATTATGAGTTTAATGTTTTAGGCCTGAGCAGTAGCCACACTGTTATCGCAATGTAAATCATTGGATCAACAATGAATTAAGTTCAATCATGAACTTCTTAATCCAAACATTTTCTTTCTTAGAATCAGTATTTATTTCTTGTTTTAAAACTAACATTATTCACAATAATTAATGTGTTATCAATATATAACATTGTAATTATTGTGTCACTCCCACTCAATTTCTTGTCTATACAAGATTCAATGGTATTTTGTGGTCTCCGAGACATTTCGGATTCTATTTTATTCTCATCGGTATGTTAGAGACTGACTCTCCTTTATAAGGATACCAATTCGACCAATAAACATTTTATTCTCAGAGGGTTTATAGAAATAATATCCATTTACTTCTTTTGGATATTCCACAAAATGGTTATCTGATTTGGGTCCGATCTTATCAGTGGAAGGACATTTAACAATTGCCATACATCCCAAATCTGCGCATTTAGACATACTAGGACATTTCCTAATCCATATCTTATATGGCGTCTCAAGCTTTGTTTTAGTAGGATTAATTTAATTGTTCTCAATTTAATTTATTGGAAGATCTATATGACTTATCATTAATCGTATTTTATCTTATAAGGTACGATATCTCCTTTCGGACATACCATTTGAATTTGGTCTTCTAGATGGAGTAAGTTATGAAACAATTTCAAACTCATATGAACAGTCATTAATTAATTGGCTTAAATATTCTTTTCGATCTGTTCGAAAAGTATTTAATTTTATTTTAAAATTGGTTTCAATCTCCATTTTGAATTCTTTGAACTTTTCAAAGGATTCTGATATGTGTTTCATAAGATACACATATCTGTATCTACTGATATCATCAGTAAATATAATGAAGTAATAAAACCTGCCTCTAGCTTATGTATCCATTGCTCCATATACATCATTATGTATGAGACCCAATACTTATCACTCATTCACTGCTTCATGCGAAAGGTGATTCAGTTATTTTGCCTAATAAACAAGATTCGTATTCTTTATATGATTCAAAATCAAATGATTTCAAAATTCCATCATTATGAAGTTTTGATATATTTTCTTGTTTGCTGGGCTAACCGGTAATACTAAAGGTATATTGAATTTAAATCACTAAATTCAATCCACTCAATATTAATGTCAAGTACATTATAGTTAACAATTTATAAAGATCATTAACTATTTGTGAAATTCCATAAGATATTTCATTTAAATAAAATGAATAACAATTGTTCTTTTATTACAAATGAAATTTAAACTTGTCTGAACAAGATTTATAATAACATTTATTTTAAATGGAATTTCATAATAACAATTATTTTATTAATTTTATTAAGCCAGTATACACAACAAGAATCAACTTTCTATGGATAATCCAGCAACTTTTGTTTCATTTCCATTCGTAAGTCCACTTGTCATTTTATCAGATTTCTACTTATTTTGCAATTTCTGTAAATTAACATACATTTATGTGATTTATATCTAGTAACTAATACTAGAAATGTATAAGTAGATTGCTATAACATTTATATATTATTCGGTTGAAGTCATACCTCAACCTTCCATTTTAGATCCTCTATGTATATATAACAATTACGTTTGACTTGTTTGAGGATAATCCTCAAATTTCAATGTTAGTCAAGAAATTTGATTTAATTCAATTTATATCCTTCTTAAGGATTAATTTAAATTATTGAGTTATTTATTATTTAATATCTACATTAGATAAAATAATAACTGATTTTTGTAATATTTATTTAATCACAAAATTTTGATAATCAAAATTTATATTAACATAAATATGTAATTTAAACTAAAATACGCTCCCACTCAAATTAGCATCCCTCTGTTTATATATGTATATCATTATATACATATATTGGTGTTCCAAGATCCATATCTAGTCATGCCTTGACCCAGCTTTGGCTAAACCCAAAACACAACCTTTTAGGTAGACATCTTATGTCAATTATATCGTGTATATAATTCCTGGATCGCATGACGAACATTTTGTTCAGTATTATTCGTTTGCTCAAATATAGAATAATTCACGCTATTGTCTCTAAGGCCATAATCCTATTATGCAGCCTTAGTTAAATCAGACCCAATAACACAGTCGAAGCACCACAATTACTCCTACCGCATATTACCAATATAAGAGGATGCACAACGCTTTGGCGTTACCTACACCCAATGAGATTGGACATTGATGGGTGTACTATTGGAAGACTTCACCATGACTTAATATAACAAAATTTGCTATAAAGGAAATTTATAATTCGTAGTGGCGAACGATATCAGAGTTGTTTACATATATCAAAATATATGTATTTCACATCAGTAATGTTGGCGGAACTTAAATAAAGTTGATATATATATATATATATATATTTAAATTCAATGTAATACATATATATTGCCAGCTTATTTAAACACTTCAAAATGACAGTAATCATAATTAAACTATCGTGAAGAAACTCATAAATATGTGGACTTGTACACTGTATTCATGATCATATGATTTCTAATGAACTGTTGTAGCAATATACACACACTAGAATAAGTAAATGAACATGACCAAACTTAGATTCAAACATATATAAAATTATCATATCAGGTCACTTTTTCAATTTACAGAGCGTCACGCTCCATACTATAAATCAAAACCCATAAATATTTAGCATGATCAAATTTAAGCTAGCACCAGATATATAGGGTCAGACCCAGTTCCATATATTAGACCATTATACATATCACTAACACGTATATGCAATCAATCCTTATGAACAACATTAGTTCTTTATAATATCAACTAGATATGTATAATAATTACATACAGATCAGTCCCAAAACAAGTCATACTTGTTTTACTTTGCATCCATTATACAAATATATATGTTCAAATACATATAAATTAAGGATCATACTAGTACAATATCATTACAGAACTGCTCTGCGTCAATACATGTTTATACATACAAGTTCAAAGTTTATAAATATTTAATAACATTTAAAAATATTGGCTTTTACAAACTTGTACATTTTCAATTGTAACAGAAATCTGTAATATTTGCAACTTCGGAATTGTGTCCTGTCGAGTTGATCTTCTTGCCGAGCCGAAACAATTTCAGCAACCATTATGCCTGCATGTATGAAACAATTTCATTCATGGTCCATTGGTTTAAGCAGAGTTAAATACATCATATGTATTTAATATATATATATATATTGGAACAATGGCCAATGTGTTAGTTCATTTCTGTTCATATTGTTCATTTTCTTGTATATACATTATCCAGGTAACTAATATCTGATTAACATTTAAAACAGATTGTATATGATGAAAATGTTTAAAATGAGGATAAAATATTAGCAAATCATATTTGCTATGGCCAGTGCACCTAAAAATTAGAATACAAACACTGAACCTCTCAGATTCAAACATATTAAGGTATCCCCAGATATAAGTATTTATACTGTTCAGATCTAAACACTTTAGACTACCTAGATTAAGATATGTAAACTGTGCAAATTTAAACATCTTAATAATTCCATATTAAAATATTTTAGATTGTTCTGTTTTAGACAGTTTAATCTATCCAGATTTTAATATTAAACAACATATAAGGTATTAACCATATAAACACATGTCATCATATATAAGGTATGATTCATTTAAACCCCAATTTACATCAATAAACTGTGTTAATTACTCAGATTTATAGTATCAACATATCAAGGTGTCATGACATCAGTATATCATGAGTAGCCAATTATGATATAATTAGTATCATGTTACAATAACCAACACAAGTAGCATAAAACTAAAATCAGGAAATCATATTTCTGTTGTATGAAATCACATGTATATATTGTATACTTATCATCATAAGTATACATTTAGTTTTATACATGTACATATGCAGTTTTATAAAATAGGTTATTTCATATATGTAAACACATATATGTTAATTTTGTTTGAAGTACACTTAATATATCTATCTGTATACGTAAGCAAGAAATCAAATTTGCAGTAATACTGAAATCAGACTTTGATATATATATATATACACTTATCATAATAAATATTTATATAACAATAAATTAGTCATAATAACAGTTAATTTCATTAAATTAAATGTTATTAAAACCAAAAGACTGAAAGGTCAAAGCATTAAAACCAGGATTGAATTCAAAGTAAACTATACGTGTAATTGAGTCCAACATAATATTGTACTCAGTTTAATCAAACATTTTGATTATTGAATTGATAGTGTTCATTGATCGATATCATAAACATTTTCATACAGATTATCAACAATGTTTTAGACTTCAAATCTGTTATCACTCATACTTTGATGATTATTCATCTAATGACTATTCATCAAGTTATTAACTTAACAGATAAGAATAAATTCAAATATACTTTGATAAGTTTACAAATTTTATGCTGATAAGTATAAATATAGTCATGAATTCTTATATGATCAAATATACATACATACATACATACATACATATATATATATATATATATATATAATTTTTGAAATCAGCATCTCAAAATTATAATAAGATTGCCAGGTGTCATGATAAATCATAACTGGGTTTTCGATTTATCACTGGGAATTATGATAAACTGACAGGAAAAAATAATGATATCTTAGTTAAAATCAGATTTTAACTTATCATAGAATCCAGTTTATAAAGTTTTAAATACCAGATTCATATACCATTTATGTACAACTAGTATGAAAGCCATGTCAGTATCAAATCAAAAGAACTTAATAACTTTTCATAGCTCTGCTTATTTGGTTTCATGTATAGATCATAAAACCAAAAAAAATATGTCGAATGCATTTGAGGTAAATAGAACTCATTCTATTCTATATACTATAATGTAAATTACATAACCATTTACAGGTTGCATTAATTTCTTATATCTGTTATATTTCAAAACAGACTTTTCCGCGTATATCATATATATGTACACTGACCTAAAGGTTATTTTGTGTTTATGATCAATATCATATTCAGGAATTATGTTTTAAAACCAATTCTCCAATTATTATACATTTGTGAATCCAAATATTATAAAATTAAGCCATAGACTGATTAACATTTTAATAATAAAATAAAAGGAAATACTGTACTGAACCTGAATTTCAGCAAATAAACATTTTACATGTTTTAAAATGATTTAAAACATCCTGCTAATCAATATAAGGTTTTGAAATGCAACAAACCGAGTCATATATTCTAATAGGGCTTACATTACTTGATTCAAACACCTTTAAATTCATTGAATTAACTGTGTGCTTGATGGAATAAGTTAAACCCTTTTGATTTCTCAAATCAAACAAAAACAGGGTCATTTTCTATGACTGTATTCTATAATAAGAGGTTTAATTTGAAATTTAAGCCCACAATAACTAACCCAGTTAACAAAGATTAACTGAATAGGAATTGGCAATAAAATTGATATCCAATATCAATCCGTAAATCACCTTTTAAGAATTGAAATTAACACAAAATTTTATCCTTGAAGAAATAACTTATATCAAAATGAAATCATGTTCCAGGTCTTTTATCAATGCATATTAATGTTCACAGTACTTAATCCATTATAATAAACAGATTAAAACATGGTCTCAGATATAAATCTGTATTTATATATGGTTTTAGTTGTATAAGATGTAGTGAATACATTAATATCCAATATTAATTCGTATCTACATGAAAATGTTTTTCATTTCAAGATAAATCAACAAACCAAATCAAACTAATCATTTCAGTCGTAAAACATATTTGTATAACAGGTACTATCGAACAAATGATTAATCAATGACGAATTGGGCAAAATCAAAGTTCAATCTATTAATTTCTCGCAAAAACGTAGCTCTGATACCACTGAAGGTTTCGAATCATTCAAAATCGAAACCCTAATTATATTTTAACAACTTATAATAGGATCTTATGCGGAAATGAATAAATCAAAGACTTAAATTAGTTAAATTTAGGGTTTATTACCTTCGAAGCCGAATTCATCTCTAGATCGAGGAACTGGAGCGTCGAATCTGAGCAAAACAAAAGTGCCTTGCCTCCATAAGTATCCACACGAACTTGCTTATTCCATCATCATACGATTGAATCGGAGGAGAGTATTTGAGGTGCTAGCCGCCATTTCTAGTTTTACTTTTCTAGGGTTTTATAAGGGTCGGGATAAACAACTGAACGTGTACCTGTATTATTTTATAAAAGAAGTAAGTATCTTTTATCATTTAAACATGTACCTTTAATTAAGGAACCGTTTCCTTTACCCATTCAAACAAGACATCAACAATTGACATATCATTTTATCCCAAAATTAAAACCAGTATTCTCCTCACAATGTTCTAGGTGTGTGACCCTATAGGTTATTACAACGTTGGCAATGATTTTAAATCGTATTTAAAATCATAAACAGTGATTGGCATCTAGCAATACGTCGCTGCTACCCAAGTTATAATAATATAATCGATTCGATACAACCTTTCCGTGACCAGTGTGTCAATGTAATATAATCCTTTTATCCAATATATCCAGGATTAAACCCAAGGCATGGTTCGTATCATCCTCTTTATTATTTAATCCTTTTATCTTGATCGATGAGTAGACTGTTCAAAACAAATCAATATTTGAGCACGACCATGCATTTCACAGTCTCACTCAATCAAGAGGCCCATGGATATCACTACGAATATATCATAGGGTTAAATTCCATCTAGATCATTCATAATTTATATTCGATTCTAAATATATCCAATAATCACCGTTATCATTACTCTGTTACGAAATAACTTTAGATGATATCAAAACACAAATATTGTCGAATAAAATTATAATGATTTCAGGTCTAAGGACCATTACATCACTGTCACTATGAGAATAACTTATGATACTATTAATTATAATCCATGGAGTTATCTCACGGTGGGTCAGCCCAATACGCTATTCTCCAATACGTATTTATATCTTGACTTTAATATCACGTATATTAATGATCAATGAGATGTGATCATCAGTTAATCAATATACTAGTCTCAATGCTTTATTGTTGTCTTGTATAAACAATAAAACCTGACTAGGGACCTTTTAAGAATTATAATACTTAATAATTATATAATCTCAAATTCAGTCTTACTCGAACTATATAATTCCGTATTATTATTCTAAGGACTTCTATTATATTATTATTTAAATTACGCAGTAAATACAACATAATAGAATAATATTTTATTCCAAATAAAATAATAACATCAACAGTGTTATCAATCTCTTTAAATGAATTGTCTCTAGGGCACAAACTCTAACAGCTTCCCCTTTCAGTTACTAAGCGACCAACTGAACTCTCTATCGATCTCCAAACACTAATAATCCAAAAATCAGTTCTATATCTCTAATCCAAGTACAGGCTTCTATAAAAGTCCAGTGCTCGAGAAAGTCTTGCCACCCAAATTCGCGAAATCCTTACAAAGCATAGAGAAATCAATAGTTGCTGGTGGATCAAGAGGAACCACATCAGCAGGTGCCGTAACTTGCGCAGGTCCTTGTCTATCGGTTGGTGTCGTAGCTTCTAAGTATCTACAAAACCAACCATAAATTGGGACACCTGTAGCGCAAAAGGGAGAAGATAGAGAATTTTAGAATTTGAAAGTGTCAAATGAAGGTTGTATCAGAATGCATTTATGATACGTTAATTACGTTATTTAGTATACATAAATAAGAGCGTAATTTGTACCACACGTAAAAGAAATGGTCTAAACATAGAAATATCAATCCTAACCAAAAATCAAGGTTTACAAGTTATATTTCCCAAGTTTTCCCGACATAACATATAATACTCACTCCATATCTTAAGCAATAAAAGGGAAATAGCATAATACCAACAAAATAACTTGCAACCTAGGTTCTTAGGATTATTTCAATAATAAAAGAGAAGGACATGGTGAAATACAACAATGTATATGTAATTTTCTTTTAGTACTTCTTTAATTTCATATAATATATTTACATAAAAATCAATATGTGCCTTATTACATTTAAACCATCTATTTTATAAAAATAGAGATTTAAACATATATATATATATTACAATACCTAAATCTGCGCTTCTATATAAAATAGATTTTCAAAAAATTAAAAAGAAAGTAAATTGGACTAAATGATCAAATTACATAATACCAAAAAAATCCAATATTTTCTTACATTCATTATCCAAAACCCAAATTAACATATGATTGATCATTGTCGATATTATTTAGAGATTTAAGGGATTTTTATGTATATTATTTTCGTAAGAATCCCAAATCTCAATAGGCATAACAATCCAATTTTACACTAACGATTACAGAAAATGTAACAACCCAAATTTCAACGGGCTCGAATTGTTTGCAAAATGCAAAAATCAAGTTCACTGAAAATCAAGTTGGTTTGTCTGGTATCCTGCAGAAAGGCAAAGATAAATATATCAGAGCTCATGATAAAATATCTCATAGTGAATTAAATATGATAATAAGTATATACTTACCATAATAATGACATTGATTAGCAAGTGTCTCTAAGCCGTAAAATCTCTACCACTTGTCTAAACTGCGGGTTAGTTATGAGCAGGGGGTCAGAACAAAAGTTCAGGTGAATGGAAAAATTATACATCTGACCTTTATGAAACTTGATGGCATGCAATAACTCACTACGACAATTTCAAAAATATAAATTTCGCGGTAATCCGACACTGTGCTCCCGAAATGACAATGTACGCGTATATTGAGAATCATTGTGACCACCAAATAGTCCGAACTTGAAATATTGCGATCCATATACTTATTCTTCATGTAATGAACAATCTGGACTCAATGAATCTGATTTCAAGTCCTGATTCGATCATTTGAAAAATCCCATTTTGAAATCATCAATCGAATAATTAATGAAAATATTTAAATATCCAGTCGTCAAAATACAGGTCGTTACACTTGGTAGCAAGAATTTCTTGGACATAGATACTGTAACGACCCGCGAATCCGAGCTATCTGAGTTGACTAAACACACCACACGTCCAACCCAAATAACACAGAAATACGACTCATTATTAGAAAGAAGTTAGAGGGTGGGAATAGATAAGATAGAAAACTTAGAATAGAAGAAAACGAAGATCACAAACTCACAGCGGAACGAATAAAATATATTATATAACATAAGCTTTGAAATACAAATCTGTTTTGTACATATATACATACCATCATCAGAGTACACATAACATTTGATTCAGCGGAAGTAACTCTAAATAACTAACGTTGAAGCCTCCTTCTTCAAGCTCCTCCAAGTGTATCTGTAAAAGCCTGAAACACTTGACTGCCCGTACAAATTTGGGCACCCAAGAGTTTAGGGAAAACAAACAAAAACAAACTCTGGGTCAGTCATGGGACTGGTGTGAGTAAACTCCAACCACTTGTTTAACTTTCAAAACTCTTTTTCGAAAGAAAAGATAATAGTAAGACCAGCCCACACATAAACACGGACGGTTTTTACCTTACTATAACCCAAAACACTTTGATACGAAAATCCAGTGATATTATAATAATGTCTACATCAAGTAAATAACCAAATAGCAGAACGCTTGCATCTCACGCTCCACACATATTATAAAATAAAAAACCGCATGGCGCTTATTGGAGATTGGATTTCCAACATGACAAGGTATGGGACCACCTTCCGATAATGTATCTCTAGAGGCGAATACACCTGGGTTCAACAAGAACATCTTGTAACCCGGCCCACACATGACCGACCACTCATTTCGCTTGAGTGTATCGAATGTATATCACCAACGGTTGGACTCAAACCACCGTTTCCAGAATGGGCAGAATCGATAGATTTAGAAACAAAAGGAATTTCTCTAGATAGGTGATTATACACCCTAATGGGTGCGACCCACATAGCCATGCTGCCTGCCCGATTTTTGTCCTTTCCCGGTTGTTGAGGCCTGAGGCTACGATTACTTACCATTCCTTGATAACACAATCACTTTGAATGCCACATTGTCAGATCCGTTAATCACTAGTTGAGTTTGCACAAATATTCTGGATATTATGCTAAGGGATAAATCCGTTGCAACCATATATATTTATACAGACCAACCCTTTTGATCATTGGAAATACTTTGTCAGACATTCATCCATTTACGTTCGTTCTGGGATTGAACGACACCGAAGGCACTATTTCTATAAATAGAAAAGCCCTTGCACTTTACTCCGTCTTCAATATATTCAGCATACTTGGTTCGCAACGCTTATGCCGATACGGAGTGGTTCTTCGGATAATAATCCAACCGGTCTCTCCATATTGACAACGATGGTCAAAAACTTCGATAGTCTGTGATTTAACTATCGAATAAAAACAAGTGTTCATCCAAACATATCAAACAAATCACTGGGCTCTTTAATTAATATTCATTAATTAAATCTCTTTTCCATTTTCTCTATCAATATTTGTTAACCAAATATTTTCAATAATCGTCCTGCCTCTTATGCCATTTGGAAAACGTTTCCAAATATCATTTTCTTTTATTTTCTATATATTAGAAAAATCTCTATTTGCAATTGGAAACAAATCCAATCACTTATCTCTATCCCTTTTTGTTTACAACATTCGATTTTTATATTCACTTTACTATCGAATTTAATACGTCGATACAATGATTTCAAATTATCAAAATATCTTAAAAATATTCTAACTCCTTAAATTTCCGGAAAATTTCGCCATAACCTCCCCTGTATCGGGAGCATCGGGAAATTTCAAATAGCTTTCCCGGTCCTTCTAATCTCAAAAAGAAAAAGAAGAAGCCAAGCGGCTTGCCGATACGGCGCATAAAACCCATATATGAATTTAAACATGTACCTTTTTGTCGAGCACATTATTTATATACCTGCATTATTCTTGTCCCATCCTGTCTCTTGTATGTCTATACCTGTCAAATTTATTTCAACTTCACACACTCGTTTTGACCGAACTTGTTAATTAACTCGTTAATTAACTCGTTGGTCTCTTTTGCTTGTTTATTGGAATATAACATATTTCAAATATATTCCAACATACTTATCAAATAATTGAATTCAAATTTCAATTTTTGTTCTATATTCGATTTCGAATATATATTTACAATCCCAAATTTCACTTTTCAAAGTTCAATTTTAGTTCAAACTTGATTAACTAATTCTCCTTTGATTTAGTTAATTCTATTCAATAATCAAAAATAGGATTATTGTTTCAAAAATCATCTGCTTTACTTCACTTGAGTTCACATTTATTTTCTAACTCAAGTCTAGATTTTTAAATGGCAATCCGGATTTTTATTTGCTTAAAAATCCCAATATTTATATATAAAATCCATTATGGTTTATAATGGTTTATGGCGCTGCTTTTCTAAAAATTTGATTTTGACATAACTCAAAATCTATACGACGAAATTCAGATTTTTCTCTTTCACTTGAAAACTATTATCAAACCGGTCCTGACGTTTCTTGTTTCGAAGAATTCCGACTTCAATTGCGTTCTGTATATTCGATTGAAGTTCGAATCGCCAATTTACGAACTGCAGCGCTGTGGCGAGTTCGTTTTAATTATATTTATATATATAAACTTTTAAACTTCTAAACTTCTTTAAAATGAATTCAACTCCATTCTGATTTTATTTTAAATATATATCAAACATTATTTTCCAACTCAACAAATATTTCTGATCTTCTATTTCATTTATATTTGAAGTCTATATTCAAATTCCAATTCGATTCTAATTCAAATTCTATTTCAACTATTTGAATTCAAATTCCATTTTTAATCTATTTGAACTTCAAATATTTAAACTCCATTTTTACTTGAACTTCAAATACCACATTTATATTCCTTTGGATCCAAATATCATGTTTCAAATCTCTTTGAATCCCTCTTGTTCAAATTCTTTCTAATTAAACTCCATTTGAGTTTTGTTTGAATCCTTATATTTAACACCATTTGAATTCTATTTGAATTCTTATATTTAAATCCTTTTTATTAAGACCCATTATTTAAATCCCATTTGAATTTCCCTTATTTCAAATCCATTTGAACTCCTTTAAAATTCAAATTCCATTTCAAAATTTATTTGGATTTCCTATTTTGAAATCCTATTCCACTTCTTACTTTGAAGTCCTATTTTCAAAGTTTATTTCAAATTCTAATTTGAAATTCCATATTCAAATTTCTACTTGAATTTCTATATTAAATTTCATGTTCAAATTCAATACTTGAATTTCTATTTCAAATCTCTATTCAAATTTCATATTTGAATTCCAATTCAAATCTCTATTCAAATTTCACATTTGAATTCTTCTTTGAAATTCTATATTTCAAATTCTATTCAATTCTTCTTTGAAATTCTATATTTCAAATTTTATTTTGAAATTCTACATTCAAATCACTATTTGAATTTCTTTATTCGAATTCCTTTGAATTCAAATTTTATTTTTAATTCCTTGAATTCAAATTCTATTTTTCATTCTAATTTCGTCTATTCAAATTCTATTTGAACTTCTATTTGAATTTCTAATATTCAATCTTCTTTTAAAATTCAAATATTTAAACTCCTCTTTAAAATTCAAATGTTATACTCAAATTTCATTTGAGTTATATATTTAAAAATTTCCTTTTCACATCCTATTTTGAAATTTCATTTCAAATTCCAATTCCACGCTTGCACTTCTATTTCTGAATTATCAAATGATAATTCGGTTTACTTCATTTATAACTTCGTTATAAAGAACTATTTATAAACTTCGTTTATAAAGAACTACTTGTTTTATTTTTCAAAAACAAGTTTATATTTTAATTCCCATTAAAAATTCAAATTCTATTTAAAAATAGAATTTTCCCCTTTTTAAATCTCAAATATTCTTTTTACGGTATTTTTAAATATCATTACATAAGCCCAGTGATATTTAAACACACAAAGCAACGAATTATTTATTTTTCTAACACATCATATATAACAATATATATGCAATCAAATAAACAAACAGATAATATATTTTTGAGGAATCCAGTTGGATTCCTCCAACCTGTTTTCCTGCATCCACAGATGTTAGCACATAAATAATACCCATTCTGCTTCGTGGCAGAATATCGCGGTATAGAAGGTCATCCACTAATCATAGCGTGGGGCGTATAGGGTAATCATCCGCTATGAAACTGTGGGCATCCGCTAATGAGACTGCGGGAATCCAACCAATCAATCAACCCAATATATATATATAATAGCCTAAATAACTAATATATATAAAACAACCATAAAACATGCACACAAGCAACAGACAATTATTTTTAATGAAATAAAAATAATTCTAAAGGTGAGTGAGATTTACTCACCAGAATTTCCATTGCTGAATATCCTGTTTAATTCCAGATCATTGACTACGAATCTTCTCGAATGAATTCGTACCTACGAAAATTTATTTAAATTTTCTGATTAAGCATTATTTTATTAAATAACTATTCAAACGAATGAATTTCTTTCCTATATATTTTCCTTCGGTTGCTAAATTTGATTTTAGCTTAACAAGTAATTAAACTAATCTATGTATATATTCAATATAACATAAATTAGTTACCAGGATCTTATACATGTATATACAATTTTTTTTTTTAAATGAATTTAAGCAAGAATAAATTACCTTAACCATTTTTCTCTCTTGTTACGTCCCCTTCCCAAAATCCCACGAGCATCCCTTGACATCACTGCGACTGACCCTTACCGCCCGTCGCTCCTCAGAAAGCCCCATCGCCAACTCCAACGTCGGCCTCTACCCAAGACATCGCACCCATCTGCAACTCCGCGCAAACCCACTATCGAGTCGGAATACTTGTAGCAGTCCTGGACCCCATCGCATCTCCCCTGAAAGCTGATGTCGCACCTCGTGAACTACCAGAAATCGAGCCCTCGGAAATCTCGTCGCACCCTTTTCCTCAGATTCACGAGCGCCTCTTCGTTGCTGTCGAACTCGCGGTCTTCGATTTTCGAATTGATTTGGAGAAGCAGACATAGGAAGGGAAAAGAGCTCGCGGTCAATTCCTAGCGTCGAACTCGCGGTCTTCGATTTTTACTGAGAATTGGAAGAAAGAAAATGTGAAGAAAAAGGGAAAAGAGGGTCGGGATTTATAGAAATGGAAGGGGACAATTCGTACCTACGAATTAAAATGATGTAGGACTAAGTACAAGCATGTTTTATACGATTTGATTTTGAATTTATTTCCATTAGATAACTAAAATATCTTGCGGTACCCTTATTCAAAAATCAGAACCGTTATTTTAATGTAATGACTGACCGACATTTCAATCTTATTGCGTTATTCTGAACTGAACTGAATATATATTGATATTTAATTCGAACGTAAATATAAATAACCAGAATAAATTAATATAATATAATTAAAATTCAAAAACAAATACATTCTTCAACAATAAATTCCTATTATCATTATTTATATTTAAATAGGATATATATTGATCATCTGAACCATTTCGATTTAGTTTTATCTTTGAATTGAATTATTTCAGTTCTCATGTTTCGATGATTTTCAAAATAAATCGTATTTTGATTATTTGATTGATAATACACTATAAAAATTCTTTTATATTATTAATTCAATATTTAAAACCATATTAAATATTTAAAATAAACTGTTCAAAAATCTGGGTCGTTACATTCTTCCCCCCTTAAAATAATTTCGTCCTCGAAATTGCTAAGGTAGGAAAAATGGTATAAATCCATTTCTTTTCCACATCTCACTTATGTTGAAACTCAACTCCTCATATTTCTATGACTTTAATTTCAACCAAAACTTTTGGTCTTCCATTCATATGCATTCTAATTCATATTCATTTCAATTTATTTCAAATTGATCCTAGTCAATTTACTCACCTCGAACCATTTAACTTGCTTCAGTTAAATTTAAATTCCGGAATCCAAATCCCAGGGTTTTTATTTCAAACCCTTTGAAATCACTTAAATATATACATATATATTTATTTCCATTTCAAATTCAAAACATTTGAATATTCAAACCAATTTGTTTTCTTTCAAACAAATTTCCATCAAAAATTTTCTAAGGTAGCAATTCATCACTTAGAAACTCGGAAATGAACACTGACGATGTTGCAATCATCATCAGAATTATTTCCCAGCCACTGAAGTGAATTCAGTGCTTTATCTATTTCAAAATGATTTTTATTCAAAACCCTTTTAAAATACAACTATATTATTTTAATTACTTCGAAAAATATTTGTCAACTTCCCAGGATTTTTGAATTCTTAATTCTGGTTTGAATTTAATTCTAATTCATCTCATTTGTATATTTAATTTCTATACAAATTCTATTTTGGTTATAAGTAACCATTCTAATTTATAATCTCATTTGATTATAAATCAACATCCAACACATCCATATAATAATAATTCTGGAAAATTATTCTTTCTATATCAAAATAGAAATTTTGGGTAAAATTATTTCATTTACCCACTTGGAAACAATACCATGTTGTATTTTCTGTTCAAGTGTTTAGAAATTCCTATCGACTTCGTGGCGTCCCACAATTCGACCAGAATTCATAAATCACTCAACAGACAAGCCAACACAATATAAAACATCTTTTACATCCACTTACAAATACGCTCTTTCATATATATACTCAACTCATTCTAGGGTACTACTGACCCTATCTCTAATGAGCACATGCCACACAAGCCTAGGTATTCGCTCAACCTAAGCTCTGATACCACCTGTAAAGGCCCGCAAATCCGAGCTATCTGAGTTGACTAAACACACCACACGTCCAACCCAAATAACACAGAAATACGACTCATTATTAGAAAGAAGTTAGAGGGTGGGAATAGATAAGATAGAAAACTTAGAATAGAAGAAAACGAAGATCACAAACTCACAGCGGAACGAATAAAATATATTATATAACATAAGCTTTGAAATACAAATCTGTTTTGTACATATATACATACCATCATCAGAGTACACATAACATTTGATTCAGCGGAAGTAACTCTAAATAACTAACGTTGAAGCCTCCTTCTTCAAGCTCCTCCAAGTGTATCTGTAAAAGCCTGAAACACTTGACTGCCCGTACAAATTTGGGCACCCAAGAGTTTAGGGAAAACAAACAAAAACAAACTCTGGGTCAGTCATGGGACTGGTGTGAGTAAACTCCAACCACTTGTTTAACTTTCAAAACTCTTTTTCGAAAGAAAAGATAATAGTAAGACCAGCCCACACATAAACACGGACGGTTTTTACCTTACTATAACCCAAAACACTTTGATATGAAAATCCAGTGATATTATAATAATGTCTACATCAAGTAAATAACCAAATAGCAGAACGCTTGCATCTCACGCTCCACACATATTATAAAATAAAAAACCGCATGGCGCTTATTGGAGATTGGATTTCCAACATGACAAGGTATGGGACCACCTTCCGATAATGTATCTCTAGAGGCGAATACACCTGGGTTCAACAAGAACATCTTGTAACCCGGCCCACACATGACCGACCACTCATTTCGCTTGAGTGTATCGAATGTATATCACCAACGGTTGGACTCAAACCACCGTTTCCCGAATGGGCAGAATCGATAGATTTAGAAACAAAAGGAATTTCTCTAGATAGGTGATTATACACCCTAATGGGTGCGACCCACATAGCCATGCTGCCTGCCCGATTTTTGTCCTTTCCCGGTTGTTGAGGCCTGAGGCTACGATTACTTACCATTCCTTGATAACACAATCACTTTGAATGCCACATTGTCAGATCCGTTAATCACTAGTTGAGTTTGCACAAATATTCTGGATATTATGCTAAGGGATAAATCCGTTGCAACCATATATATTTATACAGACCAACCCTTTTGATCATTGGAAATACTTTGTCAGACATTCATCCATTTACGTTCGTTCTGGGATTGAACGACACCGAAGGCACTATTTCTATAAATAGAAAAGCCCTTGCACTTTACTCCGTCTTCAATATATTCAGCATACTTGGTTCGCAACGCTTATGCCGATACGGAGTGGTTCTTCGGATAATAATCCAACCGGTCTCTCCATATTGACAACGATGGTCAAAAACTTCGATAGTCTGTGATTTAACTATCGAATAAAAACAAGTGTTCATCCAAACATATCAAACAAATCACTGGGCTCTTTAATTAATATTCATTAATTAAATCTCTTTTCCATTTTCTCTATCAATATTTGTTAACCAAATATTTTCAATAATCGTCCTGCCTCTTATGCCATTTGGAAAACGTTTCCAAATATCATTTTCTTTTATTTTCTATATATTAGAAAAATCGCTATTTGCAATTGGAAACAAATCCAATCACTTATCTCTATCCCTTTTTGTTTACAACATTCGATTTTTATATTCACTTTACTATCGAATTTAATACGTCGATACAATGATTTCAAATTATCAAAATATCTTAAAAATATTCTAACTCCTTAAATTTCCGGAAAATTTCGCCATAACCTCCCCTGTATCGGGAGCATCGGGAAATTTCAAATAGCTTTCCCGGTCCTTCTAATCTCAAAAAGAAAAAGAAGAAGCCAAGCGGCTTGCCGATACGGCGCATAAAACCCATATATGAATTTAAACATGTACCTTTTTGTCGAGCACATTATTTATATACCTGCATTATTCTTGTCCCATCCTGTCTCTTGTATGTCTATACCTGTCAAATTTATTTCAACTTCACACACTCGTTTTGACCGAACTTGTTAATTAACTCGTTAATTAACTCGTTGGTCTCTTTTGCTTGTTTATTGGAATATAACATATTTCAAATATATTCCAACATACTTATCAAATAATTGAATTCAAATTTCAATTTTTGTTCTATATTCGATTTCGAATATATATTTACAATCCCAAATTTCACTTTTCAAAGTTCAATTTTAGTTCAAACTTGATTAACTAATTCTCCTTTGATTTAGTTAATTCTATTCAATAATCAAAAATAGGATTATTGTTTCAAAAATCATCTGCTTTACTTCACTTGAGTTCACATTTATTTTCTAACTCAAGTCTAGATTTTTAAATGGCAATCCGGATTTTTATTTGCTTAAAAATCCCAATATTTATATATAAAATCCATTATGGTTTATAATGGTTTATGGCGCTGCTTTTCTAAAAATTTGATTTTGACATAACTCAAAATCTATACGACGAAATTCAGATTTTTCTCTTTCACTTGAAAACTATTATCAAACCGGTCCTGACGTTTCTTGTTTCGAAGAATTCCGACTTCAATTGCGTTCTGTATATTCGATTGAAGTTCGAATCGCCAATTTACGAACTGCAGCGCTGTGGCGAGTTCGTTTTAATTATATTTATATATATAAACTTTTAAACTTCTAAACTTCTTTAAAATGAATTCAACTCCATTCTGATTTTATTTTAAATATATATCAAACATTATTTTCCAACTCAACAAATATTTCTGATCTTCTATTTCATTTATATTTGAAGTCTATATTCAAATTCCAATTCGATTCTAATTCAAATTCTATATTCAAATTCTATTTCAACTATTTGAATTCAAATTCCATTTTTAATCTATTTGAACTTCAAATATTTAAACTCCATTTTTACTTGAACTTCAAATACCACATTTATATTCCTTTGGATCCAAATATCATGTTTCAAATCTCTTTGAATCCCTCTTGTTCAAATTCTTTCTAATTAAACTCCATTTGAGTTTTGTTTGAATCCTTATATTTAACACCATTTGAATTCTATTTGAATTCTTATATTTAAATCCTTTTTATTAAGACCCATTATTTAAATCCCATTTGAATTTCCCTTATTTCAAATCCATTTGAACTCCTTTAAAATTCAAATTCCATTTCAAAATTTATTTGGATTTCCTATTTTGAAATCCTATTCCACTTCTTACTTTGAAGTCCTATTTTCAAAGTTTATTTCAAATTCTAATTTGAAATTCCATATTCAAATTTCTACTTGAATTTCTATATTAAATTTCATGTTCAAATTCAATACTTGAATTTCTATTTCAAATCTCTATTCAAATTTCATATTTGAATTCCAATTCAAATCTCTATTCAAATTTCACATTTGAATTCTTCTTTGAAATTCTATATTTCAAATTCTATTCAATTCTTCTTTGAAATTCTATATTTCAAATTTTATTTTGAAATTCTACATTCAAATCACTATTTGAATTTCTTTATTCGAATTCCTTTGAATTCAAATTTTATTTTTAATTCCTTGAATTCAAATTCTATTTTTCATTCTAATTTCGTCTATTCAAATTCTATTTGAACTTCTATTTGAATTTCTAATATTCAATCTTCTTTTAAAATTCAAATATTTAAACTCCTCTTTAAAATTCAAATGTTATACTCAAATTTCATTTGAGTTATATATTTAAAAATTTCCTTTTCACATCCTATTTTGAAATTTCATTTCAAATTCCAATTCCACGCTTGCACTTCTATTTCTGAATTATCAAATGATAATTCGGTTTACTTCATTTATAACTTCGTTATAAAGAACTATTTATAAACTTTGTTTATAAAGAACTACTTGTTTTATTTTTCAAAAACAAGTTTATATTTTAATTCCCATTAAAAATTCAAATTCTATTTAAAAATAGAATTTTCCCCTTTTTAAATCTCAAATATTCTTTTTACGGTATTTTTAAATATCATTACTTAAGCCCAGTGATATTTAAACACACAAAGCAACGAATTATTTATTTTTCTAACACATCATATATAACAATATATATGCAATCAAATAAACAAACAGATAATATATTTTTGAGGAATCCAGTTGGATTCTTCCAACCTGTTTTCCTGCATCCACAGATGTTAGCACATAAATAATACCCATTCTGCTTCGTGGCAGAATATCGCGGTATAGAAGGTCATCCACTAATCATAGCGTGGGGCGTATAGGGTAATCATCCGCTATGAAACTGTGGGCATCCGCTAATGAGACTGCGGGAATCCAACCAATCAATCAACCCAATATATATATATATAATAGCCTAAATAACTAATATATATAAAACAACCATAAAACATGCACACAAGCAACAGACAATTATTTTTAATGAAATAAAAATAATTCTAAAGGTGAGTGAGATTTACTTACCAGAATTTCCATTGCTGAATATCCTGTTTAATTCCAGATCATTGACTACGAATCTTCTCGAATGAATTCGTACCTACGAAAATTTATTTAAATTTTCTGATTAAGCATTATTTTATTAAATAACTATTCAAACGAATGAATTTCTTTCCTATATATTTTCCTTCGGTTGCTAAATTTGATTTTAGCTTAACAAGTAATTAAACTAATCTATGTATATATTCAATATAACATAAATTAGTTACCAGGATCTTATACATGTATATACAAATTTTTTTTTTTTTAAATGAATTTAAGCAAGAATAAATTACCTTAACCATTTTTCTCTCTTGTTACGTCCCCTTCCCAAAATCCCACGAGCATCCCTTGACATCACTGCGACTGACCCTTACCGCCCGTCGCTCCTCAGAAAGCCCCATCGCCAACTCCAACGTCGGCCTCTACCCAAGACATCGCACCCATCTGCAACTCCGCGCAAACCCACTATCAAGTCGAAATACTTGTAGCAGTCCTGGACCCCATCGCATCTCCCCTGAAAGCTGCTGTCGCACCTCGTGAACTACCAGAAATCGAGCCCTCGGAAATCTCGTCGCACCCTTTTCCTCAGATTCACGAGCGCCTCTTCGTTGCTGTCGAACTCGCGGTCTTCGATTTTCGAATTGATTTGGAGAAGCAGACATAGGAAGGGAAAAGAGCTCGCGGTCAATTCCTAGCGTCGAACTCGCGGTCTTCGATTTTTACTGAGAATTGGAAGAAAGAAAATGTGAAGAAAAAGGGAAAAGAGGGTCGGGATTTATAGAAATGGAAGGGGACAATTCGTACCTACGAATTAAAATGATGTAGGACTAAGTACAAGCATGTTTTATACGATTTGATTTTGAATTTATTTCCATTAGATAACTAAAATATCTTGCGGTACCCTTATTCAAAAATCAGAACCGTTATTTTAATGTAATGACTGACCGACATTTCAATCTTATTGCGTTATTCTGAACTGAACTGAATATATATTGATATTTAATTCGAACGTAAATATAAATAACCAGAATAAATTAATATAATATAATTAAAATTCAAAAACAAATACATTCTTCAACAATAAATTCCTATTATCATTATTTATATTTAAATAGGATATATATTGATCATCTGAACCATTTCGATTTAGTTTTATCTTTGAATTGAATTATTTCAGTTCTCGTGTTTCGATGATTTTCAAAATAAATCGTATTTTGATTATTTGATTGATAATTCACTATAAAAATTCTTTTATATTATTAATTCAATATTTAAAACCATATTAAATATTTAAAATAAACTGTTCAAAAATCTGGGTCGTTACAGATACTTTTACGAAGAGTTGTACTTAGCTCGGGAGTATAGAGCATACTTTTTGTTTATAGGAGCTCAGAGATAGATAGAGAGTTCAGCTAGCTAATTGGCAGTCGAATAACGAGGTGAAGGGCAAAGATATAGATTGAGCAGGATTTTGAAACAAATTTGAGCGCAGATTCTTATCACAAGCAGAGGAGGGCATACAACTAGAGTGGTAATGTATCACCCTGCATTTCTAAGCGATACCTTATTGGGATTTTGCTAAGAAATATGAAGCGTTTAGGTATAAAAACGTAAAACATCACAGAGACTAAGATTTTACTAGACATAGACATAGACAAATAAGTTTACAGCGAAAGAAGAAAATAATTTATATACAAAACCAGATTTATTTCATGTCAACCAAATCGTTACAAAACATTATGTCTCAAAATCTCAGTCAAAAAACCATCAGAGTACAAAATAATATTATTCCCTAAATAGTCAAAAAGATACAAGATAACCTTGCTAAAGAAACAAAAAGTAATCCATCTTTTATAGGAATCCTTCACGTTGGAATCAACAAAGAAATCTGAATTATACACTTCCTCCCTATAAGCCTGGGAGGAAGGAAAGGGGAAAGAATAAAGGAAAATGGGTCAGGCATAAAGTCTGGTGAGCTGCTATGATTACTAGCACGACTGATAAGTTAAGGGAAATAGATAAAATAATAGTTGTAGTGTCATAAAAGGGTAAGTGACTATGCACACCTAAAAGTGAACAAAAACTGATAGGAATGACATAAAGGATTGGTTTTTCTCATTCAATGACAACGATGATAATAATGATCATTCTAACGATAATAATTGCTAAGAATGTTTTGCACTTCTACAACTTCAAATTGAAATAAATAATTAGGAAGGAATTTCCTAATACTACCCATCGATCGGCTTACATACCCCAACGTTATAAACTATGTCGACTATGGCCACAGGATTATTAGACTTGACCCATCAACTCCGAAGGACATAACATTAATCATAGGTGTCACATCGTCTTATTTTCCTTAATCGGCGCAATGTACGCTCATCTCCATGCCGTAACGCGCCCATACCCACCTCCTCATTTGAACTGCTTACTACCTAGCGTAGTAAAGCATGCCCTCGCCTCCTCCTCATATGAGACCTCCATACAATGATAAAAGAGATACTGCCTGATACGGGTCCCCAACCAAAATGATATTTGACATAAGTCACACCTAAACTTAGTCCCCAATTAAATTTACTAGCACCAAGGCCCCCATAGAATTATTGTTGACCGCCTAGCTACCGTAGACCCCCATAGTATTATCGATAAACGCCTAGGTCACTAAAATTAATTATTTTAATTGGCCTCTTATTTTCCTAATCAATATACTCTCATTGCCAAAACGGACCAATACTACGAGCCTTTTATTTTTCCTAATCTGTCGTCGTTGCCGGAACAGACTCCTACTACATATTTTCTTAATAGGCCACTTATATTCCCTAATCAGCTTATGCAATCGGAACAGGCCACCACTGCTACTACTCATGCTTAATAATTCATTTATTTTAAAGTTAAAACTAATCTTAAGTTTATTAATAATCCTACCATCCTTCATGTAACTTTTCTGTCATTTCAAAGTTTACATGTAAACTTAATTTTACAGGTTGTTTGTAAACATTACTTTTATTTAATTTCATTGTACAACCCAACCACCGTCATTTGTGTCTATCCAAATGTCATTTATTAAGTTATCAAAGATGCAGTTTAATTGTCTTTTATTGCATAATTTCAACTAAGCTCCCTTATCCTTTATATATATATATATATTTCTATTTCCCAATTGTGCTACAATCGTCAATTTCATTCTTTAACCCAAATTTGTGCATAATAAGAAGCAATAAATGGTTTAAGATCAAGAAGGCATAAACTCAACATCAATATAAAGAGGACAATGGTCTAGGTTCTCGCATGGCCCAGGCTCTGATAAATATAAACAGATTGGAATAACATAGGGATGCTACTGAACTATAATAAAATTACATATAAAGAACAAGAGGTGTAGATGAACTGGATAAAACTATAGTAAAAGATTTATCAAAATAGACAGAAGAAAGGATATAAACAGTAATCAAATCTACATAGATTATTGATAGAAAAGCGAATAAGAATCAGACGAAATCTAAAACTTATTATATTGTCAAGAAAACCCTAATTTGTACCAAATCTTGCGATTGCTGAAATAAACCAGAGAAATGATAAAAGCAATAATCAGATTTACAAGAATTATTTACAGAAAGAGAATTAGGAATATCTAGATCTGTAAATAAACCATGAATAAACTAGATTTGTGTACAACTCCATAAAAGTTTAGATCTGAAACCACCACAACTACTATTGAATCAATTTAACCTCAACTTGGTAGAAATCTCGTAATCATAAAAAATACTCGTCTAAAATTTAAGCAAATCCAATTAAGCCCCGGAAGGTAATCTCTATATATGAATATCCTCCAAAGTATGTGCAAACCAAAGCCTCAGCATACCATTAGAATTATTTAAGAAGAAGGTTATTGTAACACCCCGTATTTTCTGTAAATGTTAATGTAACAAATCAAAGTATACTTAATTTTTAAGAGAAGAATCAAGGGAAACGGGTTATACCATTGCGTTCGTCTCGGAATTCTGCTTGAGATAGAGTCCGAGTTTGCATGAATCGGACTTCGTATGAAGAAGTTATGGCCTTCGGAAGTTTCAGCTCAAATTTAAAAACAGCTCGAACTGAATTCAAAATTCAAACAGAACCCAGAAGCGGGCTGGGCGGGAAATTTCCCGCCCAGGACCCAGGTCGACTAGGGGGTCGACCTCCCGCCTATAGGTCGACCTGCCCTGTTTTTCTAGATCCGAGGCTGAATTCATTTTTGTGTATCCGGGGTGATTTCTGGACAAAATTCATGCGTTCTACGCTATATAAACACCCCCAAACTTCACTTTCTCCACACAACTTCATTACGACTATACTCTGCCTCAATACTAATTAAAATAAATCTTATTCTCCATTAAAACAAGTTATATTTCTTCTTCAAATTGGGGATTCAAATCAAGATAAAGCTTCAAGTTGAACCATAGGCATTCCGCTTCAAGCAACGTCACTCGAATCATAGCAAATCGTCTTTTCTAAACCGATTACTGTAAATTCGGTTATTCCTTAGATTTGAACTTGTAATTGGAATTGTGAATGAAATGAATCAAAATATAGAACTATACCAATTTGCAAGTTAATTATCTTTGATTCGTGCTTATGTCAAATCTAACGTTATCTATGCCTTTGGTTCTGATTCTCGATTGTGGCCTAGAACTTATTGTGGCTAATTACCAATGACTATGATTATGGGACTTTTGCCTAAAACTATGACTATGAAACTGTTGCCCATGAAACTATCGCCTATGACTATGATTCATGACAAAGAGACTATTACATATGACAATGACTATAAGACTGTTGCCTATGACTATGACTATGATTCATAATTTTGAGACTATTGCATATGATTCATGACTATGAGACTATTACCAAGATTTATGACTATGAGACTATTGCCAATGACATTGATTAAGAGTAGTTGCCCATGACTATTGTGGTTAATTGCCTATAACTATTGTAGTCAGTGGCTTATGCCTTATTCCCACTAACCTATTAGGTTGTACTTCGAACTGGCATTATGTTAGACCAAATCACCAATGCCTATTCCATTAATTATGTTGGATCCCATTTTTTTTAGGGTGTAACTTGTCTAGTATATTCCTATTCACTGTTATGTACATCAAACCCATTGGAACCATTATTTTTGAATTTGTTTCATTCTTGCATGGTTATTCTTTTATGTCAATTCTCGTGCTTATCCCCTATTCCTTGCTTTGATACTATTAGTATCATTTCATGAGTACTTAGAAACTTGTGAAATCATGTTATACGTACGATTACGGCGCGGGAATTTGGGCGTAGCTTAATTTAGTTAGTTTGGCATAATAAATATGTTGGCATAGTCTAAATTGGCTATAATAGTGAATGATTTACATGCATATTAGACTTGGGCATAAGTTAATAAATTTAATTGGCCGTAAAGTGTGTAATTGGCGTGTAAACCAAGTTTTGGACATAAACCGTAAACTAGAATATTAAATCTAGTTTTGATATGAACCGTAGATTGGAATATTAATCTAGATTGGGCATGAATTGTAAAAGGGGAATATTAAATCTAAATTGGTATAAACTGCAAGTTGGGCTGATTGATAGGTAAATCAAGTTTTGGGCATAGAATATAAATATGCTAATTTGCATGACAAATGAATATGATCTAGGCTAAATTGATTTACGGAAAATTTACATAAATAGTAAATATGTAAATTTAGTAAAAGACGAATATGCCTAACCTGAGGTTAGACTGTGTTGTGGTGTAAAACTGCCCAGAACCGACCGGCACATCCAGTGACCACAACAATACATGTCTAATGTGGGTGGTTAGTGCATAAAGCCCAGAAAGACCCGAGGTTAGACTGAGTTGTGGTGTAAACCTGCCCGGAATCGACCGGCACATCCAGTAACCACAACAATATCTGTCTAATGTGAGTGGTTGGTGCTTTAACTAATTAATTAATTAAGGCTCATGAATAAATCAGGCTAGGAATGGTGAAGTTAATTAATTAGGGAAACACTTAACCGTAATAACATGTTAACTAGGCAAGTGGGTGAGGTTAAGTAAAATTAGAACACTTAACCGTTACAACATGTTAATTAGACAAGTGGGTGAGGTTAAGTAAATTTAGAACACTTGACCGTTGTAACATGTTAATTAAGCAGATGATAGGGCCAAGTTAACTAAGGTAACACTTAACCAAAATATATAATGACATGTGATGGGGTTAAGTAATACAAGAGGAAAACACTTAACCAATTATATAACATGATGTATGAGAAGGGTTAAGTTAACACGAGAACAACACTTAACCAATATAACATGATTTGAGGTAGGGTCAAGTCAACACCATAAGGAAACACTTAACCAACATGATGTGACGGGTGGATGGGTTAAGTCAACTTGAATTGATTAATGACACTTGACCAATATAACTTGATGAGCGAATGGGGTTAAGTTAAATGGGAAATACTTAACCAATATAACCTGATGAATGAACAGGGTTAAGTTAATAAATCACACTTAACCAATCCAACATGATAAGCAAGAAAGGTTAAGTTAATAAGAACCACTTAACCAGCATGAATTGATGAGTAGGAGGTTAAGTACACGTCGGTTAGGTGGGTAATATTAGTAAATATAGGCCCACAAAACTTAACCATTAAATAAACATGCTTGAATCCGTAGGAAGGTTAAGTGCATGTCGGGTTGGTGGGTAATATTAGTAAATATAGGCCAACAAAACTTAACCGTTAAGAATACATGCTAGAATCGGTGGGAGGGCTAAGTACATCTCGTATAGGTGGGTAATATTTGTATATATAGGCCCACAAACTTAACAAGTAGGAAACCCTAGTAACGAGGACCTGTTTCAGCAGTAACCCACATAGATGTATCACGGTACCCTGAGCTAGGCAGGGTGGGGCACGATTACTGGGCTGATTATAAGCGGTCAAAAATAGCGGCAGGGGGTACGTCAGTGTATGTTCCGACGGTTTACAGACGTGCACGTACTCCGGAGTGGAAAAAGCAGGCACTGGGTACCAGTAGTTATACATTGTGCATCTTGAATCGTGTCGGGTCGCTATCATAAGGCTTGATACACCTTATGGTGGGGCCAACACAGAGTATCTACACGCAAGAGAGGGCCGACTGACACAGACACAGGGAAAATTAATACACATAGGTAGCATACTCCCTAGTAGGACCTAGGTCGCGTAAACCCTGAATCCGAGAAGCGTTCAATAGGTAGCATAAACCCCAGTGGTCCTGGGTAGCGTAAACCTTGGTTGAATCTAGTAAGCACTCGATAGTAAACCCTAGATTAAATCTAGGTAATAAACGGAATCCCCATAATAGATGTACACCTGAAGGCAACCGCAAATATGGGGATTGGGATCACGTTATCATATGATCATAGATTACTAGTTTGGACACCAGTTAGGTAGTGCAGAGATATAGAAATCAGTATAAACAGGGTAGTTGCGAAGCAGAGAAGGAGTAGAAGCGCATTCAGTTTATCAGTACATTCAGTTTATTGGTACATTCAGTTTATCTTGCCATATCCCATGCTTATCCCATATTATCTTGTTACTATGGTTTAGTCTTATATTTAGTTTATTCATGTCATGACCCATTTCCTCGTTTAAATACTAAGAATCACTGGACTTACCAGACTTTATGTCTGACCTAGTTTGCTTTCACCTCTTTTCTTCCGTCCCCTCCCCCCAGCTAGTCAGGGAGGGAATAGCTCAGGTTACTTTGGACCGTTACTCTTTCCAAGCTTGAAGACTCTTTGACGTGTTGCCTTGGAATCTCTCTTCTACTGCTATGGCTGGCTCATGCTTTATATGAGGAAATCATTTTATGCTTCTTTATTTTTGTAAGCAAGACAGGATACTTTGGTATTGTAAAACAATCTTTGTACAAGCTGTTTATCAATGAAATAAAGTTTTATTTATTTGTCGCTGCTTTAATTGTCTGTCTTGTAATTTATCTGCATCTTTTACCTATAATGCTCCACCGAAATTAAGGCATTCCCTTTGTGAGTGACCTTAACGGAGGTGGGGTGTTACACTTGGTATCGGAGCTGAAGGTTACCGGATCAGATAAAAAGATTTGAAAAACTATTTCAAAATGGTTTTAAAAGAAGCATTTTCAAAAGAAAAGTTTTGTTTTAAAGGCATATTCCCTAAAGCCATATGCACTATCTTTTGATCCTCTATTTGAATCCTAGTTTCCTTCTTTCCTAAGTCTCCGGGGCCCCTGGCTTTCTGGGAAGTAACCACATCACAGCATGGTTTCGTAGGCTCGACAAGACTACGACACTTGTCAAAGGGCAAACAAGTGCCCAACTTCCATCTGTAGCCGTAGCAGTTTCAGCTGCGGCTAATTTTCTTTCGAGCTTTGTAGTATTCTCCGTGCGATGGAAGAAGCTTTTGAGAGACATGTCAACAAGTTACACAAGGATGGCAAAGTTGAGAATGAGGGGGTCTGGCTACGGGGCACAACACAAGGACGAAGAACCCATGAATATGGACTTGGCTCACAAAGGAGGGGAGGAAAAGAAATAGTAAAACCTAAGACAAGAGGAAGTATCTTTACTAGGGTATAACGGGTCATGTAATTGAGGACAAGGGCAAGAATAAGGGACATGATTTTTTGGAAGGCGAGTGCATGCTCTCACCGCCAGCATACCTGAGAGAGAGACAGTAAGATTTCGGTTGAAAGAGTTTTTCCTTTTTGATTATCCTGTTAGTACTCCTTCCGATTTTAGCGCTTCACTTCCATATATATCTGCTTCCATAATTGAGTCTCTGCACCCTAGATATTGTGTAATAGAGGATCCCATTATAGTCTCGAATCCAATTGCTGGTTCGACCCATTTATCTTTGACTTGTGAGGATTTGAGAATAGCTATATTTATGCTTATGTTTTTGGGCTATGGGTTGATTCTAGGCATTGATTGGTTAGCTAGTAATTATGAAACAAGGGTAATTAGATATGACGGCCCGCCCCGCACCAACCGACATTTACTCCAAAAGTGCGTTGTACACATGTCCAGTTAGCACGGGACGGTCGTCAGGAGGAAAGGAAAGAAGGAAATGAACTAACAAGGAACCTGTAGAATGTCTCACAGCGCATGGAACAAAATATAATAACAACATACTTGACATTAAACAGGTGAGACAGTGCATAAGCTGAAAACAAACTAACATAGCAGCGGAAAATCCAAGTACAGCTTATGATCCAAAGGCAACATTATTACAACTTTTAAAACTGTCTCAAAAGCAAAAGCAAGATAAGGGAGGTACACTACTAATGCCTAAGTAGCGACCACCAATGACATAGGGATAATATCTATATATCATACGTTGAAGCCTCCTGGTCGCCTCCGAATCAGCTACTCGCGCATCACCAGCTAACCTATCTCTAGTCTGCTCGTGTGAGCACCCAGAGTAATAAGAAGAGACATAAAACTTTGGGTCAGACAAAAAGTCTGGTATGAGCGATAAGCATCAAAACAGAACAACAGCAGGTATACTAAACCATACCTGAACCTGGACCTGCAACCAAAGAGTTAGCACTACATACTGTACAACACTCTAAGGTGCCATTTCAAATGGTGTAAAGGTAACGGGGGTGGGGGTGTGCATGTCATAGTGATGGCAAACAAGTCAATCATAGCAACCATCCTCACATCTCTCACTCAGTGCGTAAAGCATACGATATCCACCACTTCGATCACCCAATATACTTTGTTATGATCACTTTGCCCCATGAAGTCACAATGACTTCACTGCACTAATCCATAGCCTCTAATCCTTCGCTATGTCCACTCTGCCCCCATGGAGTCGCAATGACCCCACTGCACTGGCTCATAGCCTTACTAATCCTTTACTATGTCCACTCTGCCCCATGGAGTCACAATGACCCCACCGCACTGGCTCATAGTCATACTACGATCACTTTGCCCCTCGAGTCATAATGACTCTACTACACTGATACGTAGCCCATCATTCCTTTTCAGTGGTGAATCGAAGTTATGAACGTCGACAATTCCTTAGCACACGTCCCGCAGCAAAGCCCAACCATGAAGTGAACTCATTTGTTCCCAACTGGATCACAAGCTCTAACTTCCATTTGGACTACCTTTGCATCTCGGGTTATTGGTCATCATTGGTTCGGTTCGGATCATTCATCTCGTGGCAGATTCGGATCGCGGTTCGCCCCCAAGCACGGTTCGTGGTTCCTCCTTCTACATCCTTGGATCGGATCGGGTAGTCATCACCCCTGGCGGATCGGGTCGGGGTCTCCAGCTTGCTACGGTTCGTATCGGGTGCTCTCTTCAGGTCGGTTCATGGTGCCTTCAATTCGTGGGTGACCATCCGGGTCGGAGCGTTCAAGTACAAGTGGGTCGTAGATGCTGTCTTCCTCTGGTCGGATCGGGGTGCGAAGCACGAGCGGATCGGATATGAGAGGCAGTTCACGGTTGATGTTCGTGGACCTTGCGCAGACGGTTCGGCTCGGAGGAGATGATTTGGCTCGTGGTGATGTCCCACGATCCCATAGAGCGATCCGATCGACCCTCAATCCCCATCCGATCCGAATTCCTGCACCCTTTCCAGCGAGTTGTTTACGCCATTCGACGGCGTTTTCGACCATTCTAACTATCCTAAACAATCACAAGTCATACCAAACAGTCATAGCAATAAGTGAAAGTGACCTCAAACACCAAAACAACAATATGATAGGTTAAAAGGATCAAACGTAGCCAAAACACCATATTTTCCCTTAAGCATGTTCAAGCATAATTAATGATTAGATTAGCAAAACTTAAATAAATTAACCCAAACTCATATCAGAGGTCTAAAACATCATTTATGAATTTATAAATATTTTTCCAGAATTTTATCATGTTTAAATTCGCTAACTAACACTAATTACCCTTAATTAACCATAATTAGTGAGGAACTATGCAAATCACTCACCTTAGCCACAAATAAACCTTAGATCTGAAATAAATCTCTGATTTGGTGTGAATCCCAATGCTAAACAACAGCTCTAATGTTGATTTGGTGTTGATCTCTCTTGATTTGATGTTGCTAAGCCCAATCTTCAAGTAGAAAGTGATTTAGAGGTGATTTAGAGGTTGGAGGCCATTTTTAGGGTTTCTAAGGGGTAAGTGAAGGCTAGAAAACCGAAATGGAATGAAACTCTAAATCTTTTCAGCCTCCCCATATCCCTAATCCCGAAATGTGTTATGGGCCCATTCACTAATCACCCTATTTGGCCCAGTTAAGCAGTTTTTCACCTTCCAAACCTTATTTCAGCCATATCTCCCAAACGGTAAGTCCGTTTCTCACATGTGACCACTCTACGGAAAGGTAAACAATCAAACGAATCTAATGGAAGTGGTTTCAAGTCAAAATTCCTTTCCAATCAAAAGTTATAGTCGAAACAAGATCAGCTAGGGGCAAAACGGTCATTTAAAAATCGACAAAAATCATGAACATAGGAAATGACTCTAATGGTTGTTTCCCAAAGTTACATGACCATACGACTTCATATGGGAAAGAAATAAATATTCTACGATCCTCCGATGCGTAGAATGCGGGATGTTACATTCTCCCCCCCCCCCCCCTTAAGAAATTTCACCCCCGAAATTCCCTAATCAAAACACACAAAGGGTCCCGCATGCCTATCATCCATAAAACAACAATCAAACAGGCAAAACAAGTCTATCCTAGCATGCAGAATAACTAAACTGTAAAGTAAATCTTACCAAGCAAAGAGTTCTGGATACGTCTTCCTAATGCTCTCCTCTGTCTCCCAAGTACAGTCATTCTCGTTCTTGCCCCACTGAACCTTGACTAGCTTCACCGCCTTCCTTCGAAGTTGCTTCGTATCGTGCTCGACAATACGAATCGTCTTGCGGTTCCCAACCGCCTCGAGTTCCACTTCGAAGTCCTCTAACTGATCAGGTGAAATAGTCATATCTGGGTCGTGTACGAACTTCCTTAGTTGGGAAACATGAAATACGTTGTGAACTCCCGCCATCTTTTCTGGTAAGTCAACTCTATATGCCAAATTACCAACTAGTTCAAGAACTGGGAATGGGCCAACAAATCTTGGTGCTAATTTGCCTCTCCTGCCAAATCGTATCACGCTCTTCAATGGAGAAATCTTGACAAACACCAAGTCACCAACGGATAATTTTAAGTCTCTTCTCCTCTTATCAGCATAACTCTTCTGCCTATCTTGGGCAGCCTTCATTCGTTGTTGAATGATCTTAATCTTGTCTGAAGTTTCTCTTACCACATCTGGTCCAAGCATAAACTTCTCACCGGTCTCTATCCAACATGATGGTGAGTTGCACGGTCTTCCGTACAAAGCTTCATATGGAGCCATACCGATACTGGATTGGTAGCTATTATTATATGCAAACTCTACTAGATGCAAATGGTTATCCCATGATCAACCAAAATCCAATATACAAGCTCTCAAGAGATCTTCCAATATACGATTCACCCTCTCCATCTGACCGTCGGTCTGAGGATGATATGCGGTACTGAGATGTAATTCTGACCCTAGAGCCTCTTGTAAGCTCTTCCAAAACCCACTAGTAAACAATGGGTCTCGGTCACTCACAATGCTTTTAGGTACTCCATGAAATCTCATTACCCACTTCATATACAATTCTGCTAACTTAGCCGCCGTTCTGGTCGATTTGACTGGTATAAATCTTGCACTCTTAGTCAATCGATCCACAATTACCCAAATGCTATCATGTCCCGATCTAGTCCTTGGTAAACCATCAATGAAATCCATCGAGACTTGCTCCTATTTCCATTCGGGAATTTCTAATGGTTGCAACAAACCACTAGGCTTCTTTTGCTCGGCTTTAACTAGCTGGCAATTCATGAATTTGGATATAAACTTCCCAACGTCTCTTTTCATCCCTTCCCAGTAGTAAGTCTGTTTCATGTCTCGATACATCTTATCACCACCGGGGTGTATAGTCAGTTTTGAGTGATGACATTCTCTAAGCACTTCATCTCTCAAACCATTCACGTTGGGTACAACTAGTCTTCCATTCTTTCTAAGCCATCCATCTCGATCAAGCCCATACAAATTCATCTCCTCACCGTCGATATCCATTTCTAACTTGGAGATGATTTCCAATAGATTAGGATCGTCCCTCTGGCTGGAACCAATCCGCTCTATCAAAGTGGGTCTGATCGCCAAACTAGCTAGCATTTATGGATTCAATTCGCACTTTGGTCTGAAATTAAACCCTGCGATATACTCCAGTTGCTTCCATTCAAGAAACATAGCCCCTAAACTGGCATGTCTCCTACTCAAGGCATCAGCTACCGCATTACCTTTCCCAGGTGTGTATGCGATATCAAAATCATACGAAGCCAAGAACTCTAACCATCTCTGCTGACGGAAATTCAGATCTTTCTGAGAGAAGAGATACTTTAAGGATTTATGATCGGTAAACAACTCAAATCTCTCTCCCAAGAGATAATGTCTCCACATCTTCAGCGCAAACATGATCGCTGCTAGTTCCAAATCATGGGTAGGGTACCTTTTCTCATGTGGCTTTAGTTGCCGACTAGCATAAGCTACAACCCTACCTCCTTGCATCAATATAGCACCTAGTCCGGTACCACAAGCATCCGTGTATACCGTCATTTCTTCATTCCCTTTAGGAATGACTAGCACTGGCGCACGCGTCAACTTTTCTTTTAGACTTTTAAACGCATTCTCACACACTCCGTCCCAGACGAAGGCCTGATTTTTCTTAGTCAACTGAGTCAACGGTGCCGCTATCTTGGAGAAGTCCTGGATAAACTTACGATAATATCCAGCTAACCCCAAGAAGCTTCTTACGTCTGTTGCATTCTTGGGCGTAGACCAATCCTGTACCGTAGCCACCTTCGCAGGATCCACGGCAATACCATTCTCTGAAACAACATGGCCCAAGAATCTCACTTCCCTCCTCCAGAAGTGACACTTAGAGAATTTCGCTTTTAATTGGTGTTTCCTCAACACCTCCATCACTATCCTCAAGTGTCCCTTGTGTTCCTCCTCTGTCCTCGAGTAAACAAGGATATCGTCTATGAACACAAGAACAAACTTATTCAACTGATCTCTGAATACCCGATTCATAAGATCCACGAAATATGCTGGTGCATTGGTCAACCCAAATGGCATAACCAACCACTCATAGAATCCGGACAGCGTCCTAAATGCCGTTTTCGAAACACTCTCATCTGCTACTCGGAGCTGATGAAATCCTGTCGCGAGGTCCAATTGGGAGAACACCCTTGCTCTTTCCAGTTGATCAAATAAATCATCTATCCGCGGTAGAGGATACTTATTCTTCCTCGTCACCTTATTCAACTCGCGATAGTCCACACACAAACGAAGGGAACCATCTGCCTTAGTGGCAAACACAACTGGTGCTCCCCACTCGGAGACACTTCTTCTAATAAATCCCTTCTTCAAAAGATTGCTGACTTGCACCCCGAGCTCTCGCTGCTCCCTTGGTGCCATACGATGAAGTGGCATCACTATAGGTCTGGCATCTTTCACTAAATCAATACGGAACTCAATCTCTCGGTGTGGTGAAAGCCCGGTCACCTCCTCGAAGACGTCCGGATACTGGCCAACCACGGGCACATCTGACAACTCATCATGCGGGATGTTGAGGGAATTTATAAAACTAGCCATTACCCCATCACTAGGTAGACTACCAAGCACTACCCTCCGCCCATCATCCGCCCTAACTATCACCAAAAAGCCCTCACAGTCTACCATCATTCTGTACCTTTGGAGCCAATCGACCCCCAATATAATGTCATACCCAGTAAAGCCCAAAACAAAGCAATCACAAACAAACATACATCCATGACTCGATAAGACCAAATTTCGGCAAATCATACTAAGGTTAGTCGAACCACCAATCGGGTTCGTCACAACCAACGGTCTATCAACTATCTCGGGTTCCAGTCCTAACCTATCCACCAGGTCACTAGATATGAAGGAACGGGAAGCCCCAATATCAAACAAAACTCGAACTGGTACATCGTAAATAGAAAGCATACCTCGAATGACGACATTCTTTCCTTTCTCTGCCGCAGTTGGGGCATTCGACGAAGAAGGAATAGCATTAAGGGCATATGCTTTCACCATTTGCTTCTCTTTAAGAGGTTGTGGACACTTATCCTTATGATGTCCCACTTGGCCACAATTGTAGCACTTCCTATCCGCTGGCTTGGCCCGACATTCTTTAGCATAATGGCCCTTCTTACCACAGCTGAAGCACTCAACATCTTTCTTGCTCTTTTTCTGGCCTTCCTTAGATTGGTTATGTTTCCTCTTATTTTGAGAGTTATTCTTGCCTCCACCGCCCGCTTGCGGTTTCAGACCTTCTGCAGATGCAGCCTCAGTCTTTGGCTTAGGGTAAAGACTCTTTGATCTCAAAGCTTTCCCCACAATCGATTCAAAAGTCTCATCGATGTGGTTGATAAGCCTTTCCCCCAAGTATCCATCCAAACCAGTAATGAACTTCTCATTCTTCTTCTCATGAGTATCGATAAGAGATAGTCCATACTTCGACAAAGTGTCGAACTCAGCAATATAGTCAGAGACTGCCCTACCATTCTGCTTGAGTTCCAAGAATCTCTTAAACAACACCGAGTTCTAGGCAGCTGGAATGAACTTCTCGCTAAAGCGAGCCTTGAACTGATCCTAAGTAACCTGATCTTCTGGAGTAGCTGTTCTAATGGCATTCCACCAATTCATCGCTCGCCCTTGCAGCTGACGAGACGCTAGCCTTCTCCTCATCGCATCCTCAATACCCAAGTCGTCGAAGATAAGATCACAGCTATCCAACCAATCCTGAACATCTGTGGCCGACTCCGTTCCGTGGAACGGCTTCCCACCAATATTAGTGTAATCCTTGCACAACTTGGCGAAATCGACCCTAGGCGCCTGCACTACTGGACCACCACCATTTCCGGGATTGGGAACTGCTCCCTGAACATCCCTAAGCATCTCCCTCATGAAGTTAGTGAACATCGTCCTCATGTCAGGAGCATTTTCATTATTGGTCCCTCTACCAGCACCCCTCGTGTCTCGACTCATCGTTCAATCTGTAAAGAGAAAATGATTAACGACCCTATAGCGGTGCCAGTGCAGAACGACTTCATTCTTATACTACTAATAGTATATATATAGCTTTTGAAAACCAAAGTAATCACAAATACACGCTCTCATATACGTACTATCTCTCCCTAGTGTCTTTCCCTAGGTTAACTACGCAACCTAGAGCTCTGATACCAAATGTGACGGCCCGCCCAGCACCAACCGACATTTACTCCAAAAGTGCGCTATACACGTCCAGTTAGCACGGGACGGTCGTCAAGAGGAAAGGAAAGAAGGAAATGAACTAACAAGGAACCTGTAGAATGTCTCACAGCGCATGGAACAAAATATAATAACAACATACTTGACATAAAACAGGTGAGACAGTGCATAAGATGAAAACAAACTAACATAGCAGCGGAAAATCCAAGTACAGCTTATGATCCAAAGCCAACATTATTACAATTTTTAAAACTGTCTCAAAAGAAAAAGCAAGATAAGGGAGGTACACTACTAATGCCCAAGTAGCGACCACCAACGACACAGGGAGAATATCTATATATCATACGTGGAAGCCTCCTGCTCGCCTCCGAATCAGCTACTCGCGCATCACCTACTAACCTGTCTCAAGTCTGCTCGTGTGAGCACCCAGAGTAATAAGAAGAGACATAAAACTCTGGGTCAGACAAAAAGTCTGGTATGAGCGATAAGCATCAAAACAGAACAATAACAGGTATACTAAACCATACCTGAACCTGGACCTGCAACCAAAGAGTTAGCACTACATACTGTACAACACTCTAAGGTGCCATTTCAAATGGTGTAAAGGTAACGGGGGTGGGGGTGTGCATGTCATAGTGATGGCAAACAAGTCAATCATAGCAACCATCCTCGCATCTCTCACTCAGTGCGTAAAGCATACGATATCCACCACGTCGATCACCCAATATACTTTGCTGTGATCACTTTGCCCCCATGAAGTCACAATGACTTCACTGCACTGATCCATAGCCTCTAATCCTTCGCTATGTCCACTCTGCCCCATAGAGTCGCAATGACCCCACTGCACTAGCTCATAGCCTTACTAATCCTTTACTATGTCCACTCTGCCCCATGGAGTCACAATGACCCCACTGCACTAGCTCATAGTCTTACTACGACCACTTTGTCCCTCGAGTCATAATGACTCTACTGCACTGATACGTAGCCCATCATTCCTTTTCAGTGGTGAATCGAAGTTATGAACGTCGACAACTCCTTAGCACACGTCTCGTAGCAAACCCCAACCATGAAGTGAACTCATTTGTTCCCAACTGGATCTTGAGCTCTAACTTCCGTTTGGACTACCTTTGCATCTCGGGTTATTGGTCATCACCGGTTCGGTTCGGATCATTCATCTCGTGGCTGATTCGGATCGCGGTTCGCCCCCAAGCACGGTTCGTGGCTCCTCCTTCTACATCCCTGGATCAGATCAGGTCGTCATCACCCCTGGCGGATCGGGTCGGGGTCTCCAGCTTGCCATGGTTCGGATCGGGTGCTCTCTTCAGGTCGGTTCGTGGTGCCTTCAATTCGTGGGTGAGCATCCGGGTCGGAGCGTTCAAGTACAAGTGGATCGTAGATGCTGTCTTCCTCTGGTCGGATCGGGGTGCGAAGCACGAGCGGATCGGATACGAGAGGCAGTTCACGGTTGATGTTCGTGGACCTTGCGCAGACGGTTCGTCTCGGAGGAGATGACTTGGCTCGTGGTGATGTCCCACGATCCCATAGGGCGATCCAATCGACCCTCAATCCCCATCCGATCCGAATTCCTGCACCCTTTCCAGCGAGTTGTTTACGCCATTCGACGGCGTTTTCGACCATTCTAACTATCCTAAACAATCACAAGTCATACCAAAAAGTCATAGCAACAAGTGAAAGTGACCTCAAACACCAAAACAACAATATGATAGGTTAAAATAGATCAAACGTAGCCAAAACCCCATATTTTCCCTTAAGCATGTTCAAGCATAATTAATGATAGGATTAGCAAAACTTAAACAAATTAACCCAAACTCATATCAGAGGTCTAAAACATCATTTAAGAATTTATAAATATTTTTCCAGAATTTTATCATGTTTAAATTCGCTAATTAACACTAATTACCCTTAATTAACCATAATAAGTGAGGAACTATGCAAATCACTCACCTTAGCCACAAATAAACCTTAGATCTGAAATAAATCTCTGATTTGGTGCGAATCCCAATGCTAAATAACAGCTCTAATGTTGATTTGGTGTTGATCTCTCTTGATTTGATGTTGCTAAGCCCAATCTTCAAGTAGAAAGTGATTTGGAGGTGATTTAGAGGTTGGAGGCCATTTTTAGGGTTTCTAAGGGGTAAGTGGAGGCTAGAAAACTGAAATGGAATGAAACTCTAACTCTTTTCAGCCTCCCCATAACCCTAATCCCGAAATGGGTTATGGGCCCATTCACTAATCACCCTATTTGGCCCGGTTAAGCAGTTTTTCACCTTCCAAACCTTATTTCAGCCATATCTCCCAAACGGTAAGTCCGTTTCTCTATGTGACCACTCAATGGGAAGTTAAACCATCAAACGAATCTAATGGAAGTGGTTTCAGGTCAAAATTCCTTTTCAATCAAAAGTTATGGCCGAAACAAGATCAGCTACGGGCAAGACGGTCATTTAAAAATCGACAAAAATCATGAACATAGGAAATGACTCTAATGGTTTTTTCCCAAAGTTACATGACCATATGACTTCATATGGGAAAGAAATAAATATTCTACGATCCTCCGATGCGTAGAATGCGGGTTGTTACATTAGACTTTCGACTTGCCTCGAGAATACCCTTGAGATTTCGTGTGATCCTAAGGGATCAGCTTGTCTTAGCTACCTAGAATCACTTTACTTACCTATCGACGATTTTCGATCTGTTAGGATAGTCCATGAGTACGCAAGATGTTTTGACTAGGGTAGGGGTTTTCCCCCTAAGAACTCGAGACAGACTTCCGCATGTATCTAGATGACACGGCAAAGCCAGTTATGCGATCAACGATAATTCTGGAGCAAGATTGGCGAGGATAGCCAGAGTCGGTAAAGTGCCCAATGGTTTGGTTGTTAGTATCATCTCATATATATCGTCCAAATTCGAAGGAGGTATCCCTTGGGTGCTTGTCTGATATTGGTTTAGGCCTTTGGGGTTTGTACTTAATGGATGTCGAGTTCAACTAGGATGGTTTGCGTGAGAAATAAATGGTTGGGGCTGGCACCCTAAGTTAGACTGACCTTAAGAGAGGTAATAAGCACATAGTAACCATTAGCTTTGGACCCTCAGACTTGCAGCATGATGGATAAGCTAAGTAGAGGAGAGACCTCTAATCATCTTAGGAAATACACTTGATATCATGGTTAATATCTGTTTATCTTGGAAAGATAGTTTGACTACATTGGATACCCTCTAGCATGGTAAGTGATCGAGGGCCTATATTTACTAGTGGGTTTTGGAAATGGAGGGCAAAAAGCTTCGCAACCATGAAGTTAAATTAGATAAGGTACAGTGGAGTGAAGCTCTAGAAGATGCGACTTAGAAGACGGAAGACTAGATACGCGCATCATACCCTCTTTCTTGAGGGTATATCCTTGATCTCTTTTGCTAGGAATTTTAGGCATTCTTGTTTCCATCTTTTTAAGTATATCCTCTAGGTCCTATCTTCATGATCCTTAGGTAGAAACCAATGGATATAAACATGTATTTGAAACATGTTATGATTGATGGTTGCAAGTGGTTGCTAGTGGTTGCTCGTGGATGCATATACACACATTAGGCACTAGATCGGCTCAGTCACTTTCATATTACATTTGCATATATGTATTTGTTTATGGATTGAACTTGATGTGTTATCATATGGACGTTGCATTTGAGTGAATGGTTGTACACTCATATAGAAATGATATGTATCGTTAGGATTGCATACATGATGGACTCATGGCACTGACATAATTCGCATTAAGGAGGTCAACTGAATCAGTAGACCGCCTGATTTTACATTAGATAAGGACATGTACACACACTATGCATAGAATCATGAAAGCATTAGAAATCCTTTTGGGGACAATGGATGCCTGTGATTGAATGGTTGAGTAGATGGATGCTGGATGTTAGGATACATTCTTCTTAACTTGAAGATTTCGGGGACGAATTCCTTTAAGGAGGGGAGAATGTAACACCCCGTATTTTCTGTAAACGTTAATGTAACAAATCAAAGTATACTTAATTTTTAAGAGAAGAATTAAGGGAAACAGATTATACCATTGCGTTCGTCTTGGAATTCTTCTTGAGATAGAGTCCGAGTTTGCGTGAATCAGACTTCGTATGAAGAAGTTATGGCCTTCGGAAGTTTCAGCTCAAATTTAAAAACAGCTCGAACTGAATTCAAAATTCAAACTGAACCCAGAAGCAGGCTGGGCGGGAAATTCCCCGCCCAGGACCCAGGTCGACCACGGGGTCGACCTCCCACCTATAGGTCGACCTAGGGGTCGACTTGTCCTGTTTTTCCAGATCCGAGGCAGAATTCATTTTTGTGTATCCGGGTTGATTTCTGGTCCAAATTCATGCGTTCTACGCTACATAAACGCCCCCAAACTTCACTTTCTCCACACAACTTCATTACGACTATACTCTCCCTCAATCCTAATTAAAATAAATCTTATTCTCCATTAAATCAAGTTATAGTTCTTCTTCATATTGGGGATTCAAATCAAGATAAAGCTTCAAGTTGGACCATAGGCATTCCGCTTCAAGCAATGTCACTCGAATCATAGCAAGTCACCTTTTCTAAACCGATCACTATAAGTTAGGTTATTCCTTAGATTTGAACGTGTAATTGGAATTGTGAATGTAATGAATCAAAATATATAACTATACCAATTTGCAAGTTAATTATCTTTGATTCGTGCTTATGTCAAATCTAACGTTATCTATGCCTTTGGATCTGATTCTCGATTATGGTCTAGAACTTATTGTGGCTAATTGCCAATGACTATGACTATGGGACTTTTGCCTAAAACTATGACTATGAAACTGTTGCCCATGAAACTATCGCCTATGACTATGATTCATGACAAAGAGACTATTACATATGACTATGACTATAAGACTGTTGCCTATGACTATGACTATGATTCATAATTTTGAGACTATTGCATATGATTCATGACTATGAGACTATTACCAAGATTTATGACTATGAGACTATTTCCTATGACATTGATTAAGAAACTATTAGTCGCCCATGACTATTGTGGTTAATTGCCTATAACTATTGTAGTCAGTGACTTATGCCTTATTCCCATCAACCCATTAGGTTGTACTTCGAACTGGCATTATGTTAGACCAAATCACCTATGCCTATTCCCTTAATTATGTTGGATCCCATTTTTTTTGGGGTGTAACTTGTCTAGTTTATTCTTATTCACTGTTATGTACATCAAACCCATTGGAACCATTATTTTTAAATTTGGTTCATTCTTGCATGGCTATTCTTTTATGTCGATTCTCGTGCTTATCCCCAATTCCTTGCTTTGATACTATTAGTATCATTTCATGAGTACTTAGAAACTTGTGAAATCTTATACGTACGATTACGGCACGGGAATTTGGGCGTAGCTTAATTTAGTTAGTTTGGCATAATAAATATGTTGGCATAGTCTAAATTGGCTATAATAGTGAATGATTTACATGCATATTAGACTTGGGCATAAGTTGATAAATTTAATTGGCCGCGAAGTGTGTAACTGGCATGTAAACCAATTTTTGGACATAAATGGTAAACTAGAATATTAAATCTAGTTTTGACATGAACCGTAGATTGGAATATTAATCTAGATTGGGCATGAATTGTAAAAGGGGAGTATTAAATCTAAATTGGTATAAACTGCAAGTTGGGCTAATTGATAGGTAAATCAAGTTTTGGGCATAGAATATAAATATACTAATTTGCATGACAAATGAATATAATCTAGGCTAAATTGATTTTCGGAAAATTTACATAAATAGTAAATATGTAAATTTAGTAAAAGACGAATATGCCTAACCCTAGGTTAGACTGAGTTGTGGTGTAAAACTGCCCGGAACCGACCGACACATCCAGTGACCACAACAATACCTGTCTAATGTGGGTGGTTAGTGCATCAAGCCCAGAAAGACCCGAGGTTAGACTGAGTTGTGGTGTAAACCTGCCCGGAACCGACCGTCACATCCAGTAACCACAACAATATTTGTCTAATGTGAGTGGTTGGTGCTTTAACTAATTAATTAATTAAGGCTCATGGATAAATCAAGCTAGAAATGGTGAGGTTAAGTAATTAGGAAAACACTTAACCGTAATAACATGTTAACTAGGCAAGTGGGTTAGGTTAAGTAAAATTAGAACACTTAACCGTTACAACATGTTAATTAGACAAGTGGGTGAGGTTAAGTTAATTTAGAACACTTAACCGTTGTAACATGTTAATTTAGCAGATGATAGGTTTAAGTTAACTAAGGTAACACTTAACCAAAATATATAATGACATGTGGTGGGGTTAAGTAATACAAGAGGAAAACACTTAACCAATTATATAACATGATGTATGGGAAGGGTTATGTTAACACGAGAACAACACTTAACCAATATAACATGATTTGAGGTAGGGTCAAGTCAACACCAGAAGGAAACACTTAACCAACATGACGTGACGGGTGGATGGTTTAAGTCAACTTGAATTGATTAATGACACTTGACCAATATAACTTGATGAGTGAATGGGGTTAAGTTAAATGGGAAATACTTAACCAATATAACCTGATGAATGAACAGGGTTAAGTTAATAAATCACATTTAACCAATCCAACATAACAGGCAAGAAAGGTTAAGTTAATAAGAACCACTTAACCAACACGACTTGACGAGTAGGAGGTTAAGTACACGCCGGGTAGGTGGGTAATATTAGTAAACATAGGCCCCCAAAACTTAACCATTAAATAAACATGCTTGAATCCGTGGGAGGGTTAAGTGCATGTCGGGTTGGTGGGTAATATCAGTAAATATAGGCCCACAAAATTAACCCTTAAGAATACATGCTAGAATCGGTGGGAGGGTTAAGTACATCTCGTATAGGTGGGTAATATTTGTATATATAGGCCCAAAAACTTAACTAGTAGGAAACCCTAGTAACGAGGACCCGTTTCAGTAGTAACCCACATAGATGTATCACGGTACCCTAAGCCAGGCCGGATGGGGCACGATTACTGGGCTGATTATAAGCGGTCAAAAATAGCGGCAGGGGGTACGTTAGTGTAGGTTCCGACGGTTTACGGGCGTGCACGTACTCCGGAGTGGAAAAGCAGGCACTGGGTACCAGTAGTTATACACTGTGCATCTTGAATCGTGTCGGGTCGCTATCATAAAGCTTGATACACCTTATGGTGGGGCCAGCACAGAGTATCTACACGCAAGAGAGGGCCGACTGACACAGACACATGGAAAATTAATACACGTGGGTAGCATAATCCCTAGTTGGACCTAGGTCGCGTAAACCCTGAATCCGAGAAGCGTTCAATAGGTAGCATAAACCCCAGTGGCCCTGGGTAGCGTAAACCCTGGTTGAATCTAGTAAGCACTCGATAGTAAACCCTAGATTAGATCTAGGTAATAAACGGAATCCCCATAATAGATGTACACCTGAAGGCAACCGCAAATACGGGGATTGGGATCATGTTATCATATGATCATAGATTACTAGTTTGGACACCAGTTAGGTAGTGCAGAGATATAGAAATCAGTATAAACATGGTAGTTACGAAGCTGAGAAGGAGTAGAAGCTAATTCAGTTTATCAACACATTTAGTTTATCGGTACATTCAGTTTATCTTGCCATATCCCATGCTTATCCCATATTATCTTGTTACTATGGTTTAGTCTTATATTTAGTTTATTCATGTCATGACCCTTTTCGTCGTTTAAATACTAAGAATCACTGGACTTACTAGACTTTATGTCTGACCTAGTTTGCTTTCGCCTCTTCTCTTCCGTTCCCCCCCCCCCCCCCGGTAGTGAGGGAGGGAATAACTCAGGTTTGTTTGGATCGTTACTCTTTCCAAGCTTGAAGACTCTTTGATCTGTTGCCTTGGACTCTCTCTTCTACTGCTATGGCTGGCTCATGCTTTATATGGGGAAATCATTTTATGCTTCTTTATTTTTGTAAGCAAGACATGATACTTTGGTATTGTAAAGCAATCTTTGTACAAGCTGTTTATCAATGAAATAAAGTTTTATTTATTTGTCGCTGCTTTAATTGTCTGTCTTGTAATTTATCTGCATCTTTTACCTATAATGCTCCACCGAAATTAAGGCATTCCCTTTGTGAGTGACCTTAACGGAGGTGGGGTGTTACAGTTATTTGAAATGGAGGCGGAGAAATGGAGTAGTAAGAATTAGGTTAGATTTTGGAGCATATTTATAATAGGGCTAGGGTGTTTAGATTCGTTGGATTTTAGGTTAAGAATTTAGGCCATCAAACCTCAAAATTCTCCAGAAGAACGCATCCAAAAAGCAGCTAAATCGGTCAACTGCGTGCACACCAGGTTGTGCATGCTAATCAGGTGGGTTGACCCATCCTTGGGTCGACTCGCTTGTGGTTTGGGTCGACCCCCGGGTCGCCCCAGTCAGAGGCTGGGTCGCCCCATTGAACGTGATTTTCTATAGAATTAATTATTATTTAATTCGTTGTTTATTCTATTTTCAATTTCAAATTTCAAACTTCTTTCTTTCATATCTTCTTCGTTTTAAGTCTGATTTCAACAAAATAAATGTCTATCTTAACCAGAATTTCATAACGGACCGAATGGTATAACCCCCGTTGCCTAATTCTCAATACTTTTCTGATTAATATTTATTTTTTCAACACATTCCTTAATTAATTAACTTGTTAATTAATCACTATTTGTTAAAAAAATCGGGTGTTACATTCTCCCTTCCTTAAAGGATTTCGTACTTGAAATCTCCAATGCGAAAGAAAAATACAAGTGTTCTTTACATCCATCCACTCATCCATCATCCACTTGCAAACAATACCCTTAATTCTTCTGATGCAATTTATGCACTTTTACAATAATGTAGTGTATATGACCTTAACTAATGTAATAGATTAGGTGGTTTACTATTTAGTCGACCTCCTTTTTATGCAATTATGTTTGTTCCATGCATCTAAATGTATGCAAAAATCCTAATGGTACAGATAATTATATATATTTGCATCAACCATCGTGTACACGTAACAATCATATGACAACATCCATAGAAATTAATAAAATAAAGTGCACACACATCTGTACTCATATGCAAGTGTCTAATTCAGCCAATCTTAGTTCCTAGTTTGTGGAAGTGCATCCATTATATCCACTTGCAAACACGTGCATCCATTTGCAATCATCAAACATAACATGTCTCAAACACATGTTTCGACCATATTCTATCTATAAGCTCAAATCCTGAGATCTACCCTTCCCAAGGATATCATAAAAGAAAGTCCCTAATCTAAGGAAGAAGCTACTGATAAAATATTAAAAAGGAAATACCTGTCAAAAGAATATGGGTAACGAACTTGAATTCTCCCTACGAGATAAAAGATTCTATGACTGAGTCTGCCAGTATCTCTCTGCATAATGTCCCACAATTAACTCTTACTGTTTCCCAATCTTTCAAACTGAATGGTTCCTCCTAAGAAGGTTGAGTTATTCTTTCCAAATTCTCGGGGGAGTTCTTCCATCTCATCCATCTTAGTTACTTTAGGAAAAAATAATTCAAGCGAACAAATCCATCAAAATATTCCAAGCGAACTAATCTCAAGTCTCATCCCACCTTATAATAAGAGTCACACTTTCCTCTTTCCCACCACCTGCTTTCCAGTCTTTACCTTTACTGTTTTGTGTTCCCTAATCTGTTCCACTTATGTTGTCCAATGCCATAAGAATTCACTTACATCGTTCTTCTTCATATATATATTTTTCAAAATGTTATTTGAAAAATCTTAAAGCGGTAAACTTTTAGTTACAAAAATTTCTTTTTGTATTATATGCAGTTGCTTTTATAAAATTTCAAAATATACGAATTTCATATCAAAAAACATTATTTCTTCAAAATTTCCATTTCCAAAATTTTGTACATATGGGGTTCCATCTCAAAGTGGTTCCTTAATTTTTCTTATTTTCCTCAAAGTACTTCTTTCAATTCTTACCTTGGAACACAGTTATCCATTAGAAACCTCCATACTCTTTTATCACTTATCCACTATCCAAACTTGTAACCTTCCTCAATTTTTGTGGTCATAAAAAAGATTTAGTTGGAACTCCTAAGATCCACCTCTTTTGTCCAAATGAAAAAACTATGATAAACATCAAATCTCAAAAATAGAACGTAACAAATGGTGATTTCCTATCCCATTTTAAGATACAATCTCGGGTTAAATCTTTTGGGACTACAAAATATTTCCATCGATTTTACATGAACCCTTAAACCTCAAAAACCAAGAATTGTTAACTGCATCCTTACTTTTTCAAGGAAATCTAAAAGATCATCAAACACTCAAATTTGATAAATTTTCCTTACCTTAAAGCCTCAGTACCTAGAAAGGAAACAACTAACCAAAAAATCTATGTTTACTAAAAAATTCAGACTTCCCTTATAATAGGTAAGGGTCTCTTTCTCGTAACAAATTAATGGTAGTTAATCCAAGATAACTACCTTTACAGGTTTTCTTACCAATGTTACCTTGATAAAGTTGGTATTAATGCATTAATCTGAAGAAGGTTTTCCCATTCCATCTTAAACTAACATGTCACCAACAAAGACCTTACCAATCGCCCTTCAACACAAGTCAATAACCAGGCTTAGGTACAAACTAACCCAAGGCGTGGCAACAATTCCAAAAATCCATTGGATGTTCTGCAAACTACCTTCGTTCTTATATTTCTTTTTCCACTACTCTGAACTTGTCGGAAGTCATAAGCAAAAAATCTAACCATAGGGAAAATTTGTCTCTCAGTCATTCCCAAAAGGTCATCCACATGAGTCGAAGAGAAATATTTCCTTTTGAAAAATTTCACTTGTGATTACTACTAAGACAAAGGAACTTTCCGTCTTTATTACGAAGACGAATAATGCCACTAATCCAAAAATGCCTACACCTATTATCCTTCTTCAAGAAAAGTTCCTTACTTGGTTTTTCGCCCCCAAAATCCTTTCACTACAACTGTAGTCCAACAACGTCATCAAAATACATGTGGAAATTTTCAACATAAGTACCACAATAATCAACCAAAAAATAGGTTTAGGGAGTAAAATAATCCATTCAACTAATCTTTCACAAGTCAACCCTCAGTTGCGCCTACAATACGTACCCCTAAGTAAAATCATTTTCCTCTCAATATTTGAGATCACTCATCATACAGATAACCTTTCTAAACTCCAAACCCCTCCATTGATAGCATAACTCCATAGCTAGGAAAGAATCCAGTCACAACTTTGAAACTCAATTCTCACTTACACTCACACACCCACGTGCGCTATCGAAAATGCTGCAAGTTTGGCATTGTAACAAACATAGATTCGGAAATCATCCTCTTTCTTAGAGGTAATCTTTCAGTCCCTTACTATATTTGGAATATATAGCACAAAGAGAACTGAATTGGCACTACCTAGAGATGCACTGAGAAGAAATAGGAATATCTACATGACTGACCCTTTAGGTCGTAAGAAGTCTCAAAAGTTAGTCCACTGCATATCCTAGCCCGACAATCCTCTTCTTATATTCAAAATAGCCCTCAATTGGCTAACTAATCCATCCTCTAAACTTTCCTATCTTAAAATCTTAGAATATAAGGACCTCAATCAAACTCCACTGCTAGTACCAAAAATCTAGGATAACCAGTAATACGGTCCATCTGACTAGACCTAAACCAACCCATATCCAGGAATGCCCCAATCATCTCCTAAATCAAGATTTCTAATTTCAACCCCGACCAACTATAGATAATTAAGTTGATCTCCTTACGAGGTAAAGAAACAACTACTGGGCTTAGAAGAGTACCTAAGTGTAAAACAGTCAGTTAGTGCTATCATTACACACTCAGGGATTTAACATATCTGTAAAGGACGGTTTCAGTAGTCCTACAGTACAAATGCTCTACATGACTCATCTCAATCTGGCTATGGCCCCATGCATCCACCCCAACTGACTTATCAAAGTTAAAGAGACGAAATACTCTTAAATCGAATAACGTAAGAGAACTAGAAAGAATTAAAGATAGATAACATTCTTTCTTCCATCAACTCTTACTTGTTTCCAGTTTCTCGACATCTTTAATCAACACCATTCCTATAATCCTTCGACATTAGCACACTTACGTTTCTTCTTCACTTGCCATCCTTAAGTTTACCCTTTTTATCTCCAAGCTAACAAGGTTGTCACATTCATGATTAACTCTATTTTGTTAAGATGCAAGTTACTCTCTAATTTTGACCTTTTCCAATTACTGAGCTAAACTGATTTGTCCATTAATCAAAACTTTGATCTATAAAGATTCGAGGTTCCTATAAATAGAAAATATTATATAGGTTGTCCTATAGATAACCTAATGAAGAAATTCAGAATTCGAAAGAGCTAAAGGAAGGTTGTAACTGACTACAGGGGATAACTTTATTTTCAAAAACAACTTTTTGGTTTCCAAAAAATATGCTTTCTTTCAAAAATGCTTTCGTTTATAATAAATTTTTAGTGATCTTGTAACCTTAGGCTCTGATACCAAATGTAACACCCTACATTTCTTAACGTTACCCGTATGAGGATTTGGCTAAGATATATGAAGTGTTTAAGTATAAAAACATAAAACATTGCAAAGATTAAGATTTTACAACAAAAACAAATAAGGTTACAGCGGAAGAAGAAAACAATTTTTAAAAAAACTAGATTTATTTCATGTCAACCAAATCGTTAGAAAACATTATGTCTCAAAATCTCAGTCAAAACACCATCAGAGTACAAAATAATATTATTGCCCAAATAGTCAAAAAGATACAAACTAACCTTGCAAAAGAAACAGGAAGTAATCCATTTTTTTGTAGAAATTCTTCATGATATAATCAACAAAGCAATATGAACCATGTACTTCCTCCCTATAAGCCTGAGGGAAGAAAAGAGGAAAGAAGAAACGAAAATGGGTCAGACATAAAGTCTGGTGAGCTGCTATGATTACTAGCACGACTGATAAATTAAGGGAAATAGATAAAGCAATAGCTATAGTGTCCTAAAAGGGTAAGTGTCTGTGCAAACCTAAAATTGGACAACTACTGGTATGAATGACATAAAGGATTGGTTTCTCTCATTCAACGACAATGATGATAATAATGATCATTCTAATGATAATAATTGCTAAGACTGTTTTGCACTTCTAGAACTTCAAACTGAAATAAATAACTACGAATGGATTTCCTGATACTACCCATCTATTGATTGACATACCCCAACGTGATAGCCTATGCCGACTATGGTCACGGGTTTATCAGACCCACTCATCAGCTCCAAAGGACATAGCGTCAACCACAGGTGTCACAACGTCTTATTTTACCTAATCGACGTGATGCACGCTCATCTCCCCACCGGAACGCGTATGTACCCACCTTCTCATTTGGACCTCTTACTACCCAGTGTCGTAAAGCATGCCCTCGCCTCCTCCTCCTGTTAGACCTCCATAGAATGATAAAAGGGATACTACCTGATACCGATCCCCAACCGAAATGCAATTTGACATTAGACTTAGTCCCCATTTTAATTTTCAAGTGCCAAGGCCCCCATAGAATTAGTTTTGACTGCCTAGCTACCGTGGACCTCCATAGTATTGTCAACAAACGCCTAGGTCACTAAATATTAATTATTTTAATTGGCCTATTATTTTCCAAAAGCAGTCCACTCTCACTGCCGAAAGAGACCAATACTACGAGCCTCTTATTTTCCCTAATTAGTCGTCGCTGCCAGAACGAACTCCTGCTACACATTTTCTTAAAAGGCCACTTATTTAGCCTAATCAACTTATGCTGCCGAAATAGACCACTACTACTGCTCATGCTTATTAATTTATTTATTTTAAACTTAACGCTAATCTTAAGTTTATTAATAAGCCTACTTTCTTTCATGCAACTTTTCTGTCATTTCAAAGGTTACGTGTAAACTTAAATTTGTAGATTATTTGTAAACATTACCTTTTCTTAATTTCATTGTACAAACCAACCCCCGTCATTTGTGTTTATCCAAATGCAATTTATTTTTATCAAAATTATAGTTCAATTGTCTTTCATTGCACAATTTCAATTAAGTCCAATTTATCTGTTTTATATATATTTCTTATTTTTTCCCAATTGTGCTACAATTGTCAATTTCATTCTTTAACCCAAATTTGTGCATAAATAAGAAGAAATAAAAGGTTTAGGCTCAAGAAGGCGTAAATTCAATGTCAAAATAAAAAGGACAATGGCTTAGGCTCTCCCATTGCCCAGGCTCAGACAAATATGAATAGATCTGGAATAAAATACGGTTGATACCGAATTATAATAAAATTACATCAAAGAATAAGAGTTATGGATGAACTGAATAAAACTACAGTAACAGATTTACTAAAATAGACAGAAGAAAGGATAGAAATGGTAACCAGATCTACATAGATTATTAACAGAAAAGCGAATAAGAATCAGAGGAAATCAACTTATTATATTGTCAATAAAACCCAATTTATACTGAATCTTGCAATTATTGAAATAAACAGGAGAAATGATAGAAGCAATAATCATATTTACAAGAATTATTTACGGAAAGGGAATTAAGAATTCCTGGATCTTAAATAAACCACGAGTAAACTAGATTTGTGTGCAACTACAGAAAAGTTCAGATCTGGAATCACCTCAACTACTATTGAATCAATGTAACCTCTTGGTAGAAATCTTGTAATCATAGAAAATACTCATCTAAATTTAAACAAATCCAATTAAGACCAGGTAAGTAATTTCTATGTGTGAATATCCTCCAAGGTATGTGCAAACCAAAACCTCGGTACTCCATTAGAATTATTTGAGATGGAGGCAGAGAAATGGAGTAGTAAGAACTAGGTAGGCTTTGGAGCATATTTATAATAGAGATAGGGTATTCATATTTGTTGGATTTTAGGTTAAGATTTAGGCCATCAGATCTCATAATTCTCCAGAAGAAAGCACCCAGAAAGCTAGCTAAATCAGTCAACGGTGTACGCACCAGGTTGTGCACGCTAACCAGAAGGGTCGAGCCACTTGAGGTCGAGGTCGACCCGCGGGTCGACCCGGTCAGAGGCTGGCGCTCCCCTTTGAACGTGATTTGCTCCATAATTAATTCTTATTTAATTCATTGTTTATTCTATTTTCAATTTCGAATTTCAAACTTCTTTCATATCTTCTTTTTTTTGTGTATGATTTCAGTAAACCAAATGTCTATCTTAACCAGAATTTCATAATGGAGCCAATGGTGCAACCCCCGTTGCCCAATTCTCAATTCTTTTTCGATTAATATTTATTTTCCCAACTTATTCCTTAATTAATTAATTCATTAATTAATTATTGTTTGTTGAAAAAATACGGGATGTTACTGGTTTTTGGGATTGAAGCACATAGATCTTTCTGTCAACGGGTAAATCAATCACTTTAATGAGTTATCGAGATAAGCTCATAAGAAAGCTGTCAAATTCGCGAGAGGACTGAATCAACCTCTCCAAAGTTTAGCTATGACGCATATTATGAAAGGAGCTACCATTGAGTCATTTGTGGAGATGGCTTTGATGCATGAGGATGGAAATGGAAAAATTATTCTTTCTAAGAATAATCCATATATGTGTGCCCCCTTTGAGTCCAGATTGTCCCATTGAGTCCAAATTGTTATGATCGAGGTATACTTTCTAAGAATAACACTACATATACCATTAATCACTAGTTTACTTTTATTAGGTTATTAGGGTTTATTATACTCTTGCCTCTATGTGTAAATCGTAGTCATCTACTCCATAGTAGATCAACCTAATAATTCATATATATGAAGTTATATGCTCAATATATCAAGGTACTTCCCATAGTACCATCCATGAAAGGTCTCCATCATCTGATCATGAAAACGCACTACGTCCCCATCACCATGCTGCGAAGACATACACATCATCTTGTCATGGTTTGATGCCTAGTCATCCACGATATACCGTCATATGGTAAGAAATGAAAAATCATGTCCATATCAGCTTGCCACGATGTGATACTCGGACATCTATAATGTACTACGTAGTGTGGACACGAAGATTCTATGTGAAATTGTATTGTCTACTATTTGAGTTCTGCTATCAGGCTAAACCCTTGTATGGAAACTCATCCAGGGGATTTCTATATCTGCCTACGGCTACGATATAGATGTCCATAGATTGGTCTATCCCTTTTTCTCAGTATTTATGTTCCCACTCAGTCTCCCTCTCAACTAATAAAAACCATTTCAAGATCTAAGTGACTGTGTCCCAAACAAATAATCTAAACATCCAATTGGCGTTGTCCCTCATCCGATGTCTCAATAATGAAAAACCATTGACATGTTAATTTAGCTTCAGTCATTCTTGTGCTCACTCTAACTGACGATGACAAGTATTTGACGATCTACTATCCTTATTGGGTCCCGACCAAGAAGCATGCTCTCGGAGCCGAGACAACTACCGAATCCTAAAAATCATCGCATTAGTCTTCTTACTTCCCTCAACAAAAATGCAGCCAATGCATACTCTATGGATGGAACCATTTAGACCTATCTCTAGGGTAGTTTTCCATGGGCATCCCCTAGAGGGCTATATCAGAGTACTCTTATATCCCGTAGAAATCTCACACTTCCTTCATTCCTATTGAATATTAAGTTGGGCGTGCTTCCACTGTGTCTCTGGACACCTACAATGATTGTAACACCCCACCTCCGCTAGGGTCACTCACAAAGGGAATGCACTAGGTTTGGTGAAGCATTATCGAGGTAAACATGCACAGAAATATTACAAGACAGAACATATATAAAATAGCGGAAGTAAAACCAACTTTCATATCATTAATAAATAAGGTCTAAAGCCTTTTACATCAGAGAATTTCTTACATGAAAACCATTCTTGCAATAGTAAAGAAGCATAAAAACCTTTTCATAAATTATTCCCCAAGTGAAACAGTAAAGTAGCCATAGCCAAGAAAAGTCCAAGCCATACATGATGACCTTCAAACAAAAGAAGTCCGAACTAACAATAGCATTTCCTCCCTGTAACCTGGGGGGGAAACGGAAGACAAAGAGGCGAAACAAAACGGGGTAAGTCATAAAGACTGGTAAGCCCTATCTACTATCAGTATATAAACTAGTAAAGTTAACTGGCATGAGGAACTGAGATGAACATAAGTATGATGACAAGATAGATAAGCTAAACCAAAATAACAGGATGAACTACTGTACCAAGATAAACAAGTGTGTCATGATAAACTACGGTGTCAAGATAAGTCAAGGTATCACATCGTCAGGTTTCTATCAAGTACAATATCGCAAGGTATCTATCATGTATATTCGCTCTGCACCTCCCGTACTAGTATCCCGACCCGCGTCAAGTGTTAACTATGAATGTCCCTTTCCCAATGTCATGTAATGGTCCATGTCAACCTAATATATAGCATATGTAGGTTTTCCCAACTCGTATGTTTCTTTCCATGTATAAGTTCAGTCCTTTGTCGTAGGCCGTACGGGCTTTCCCATGTAAATCTATACCACCTCAACGTAGCCCTTGAAGTTATTTTGGACTGCTACCATTGATCTAGTTATGTTTTCTTACCATGAACTATCGCGTGTTCACTTAGGCTTTATGCCACCTAGGACCACTAGGGATTATGCTACCTAATGAACGTATTCGTAACTTGGTTTGGGTTCAGGCCACCTAGGGCCACTAGGGATTATGCCACCCATCAACCACGCCCTTTATCCTACGTATATATCGTGAATTGTTTTCCATGTCTAGACGCACATGTATCTCAATGTGCCATCCTGGTTCCGTGCCAGGGCAAATCGAGAAATACGGAACTCGGTCGGGAGCATTAAGTCGTCTGCTGATGCAGATATCAAGGTCAGATTTTGTATCCGTGGCTATGGTCCCACGCGACCCCTCCCTCAACTACTGAAAGGCAATCCAAGAAAAATCATGTATGAGAACCACATCCCGGCCCCACTATAGCCCCACTTTCCTATGGGCCAACCTCACCCATGACTCGATAGCAAGAACATGGTCTGTTAGGGGTTCTCTGCCTTTCCGTTCGTACACGATTGACTAAAGATGGTAGGTAGTCGGCGACGTGCTATCCAGGGCAAAAACAAGTATCGTCGACTCCACGCTAATCCATCCCAGTCTTTAGGTCACTCGCATAGCAACCAAGGCATACTCTTGGCTCTTCAACCGCAGACCTTAACCTCTGTGAGGCCGGGTTTCATGGACCACCTGCCACCTCACAGAGGGATACCAAGAGTACCCTCACGTCCCCCGAAGCTACCGCTTCGTCACCCATTTCGCTGGAACTTTTAATCCAAGTCAGATAAGTTGCTCCTCCTCGTATACTAAGCGATGACTTACCGTATCTATTTATGAACTAGTCCCATGTCCTTGGCTAAGAATTATTGCTTAGTTATCCTTAACTAAGGTTTACCACTTAGCTTCTCTTCCCACTATCCTTGTTAACTACGATTTTCAACCTAGTCCCCTGAGCTAGGGTTTTGTCTAATGGGTTAAGTGTTGTCATTCAAGTTCATGACCTAACCCGCCCACGAATCATGTCAAGATTGGCTAAGTACTCAAGTTCAAGGCTTAGCCCTACAAGTTGGTTAAGTGTACCAAGAAGCTCATGACTTATCCCTATCAATTCAAATTGGTTAAGTATTTATTTGTCTTAACCCTATCAGATTATCATGTTAGATTGATTAAGCATAGATTATCTTAATCCCATCAGATTATCGAGTCGGATTGGTTAAGTATGGGTTAGCTTAACCCCATCCACTAATCGTATTACAATGGTTAAGCCTAAGTTAAAAGGTCTTGTGACTTAACCCTATCAGGTCCGCATATTTGATTGGTTAAGTATAGGTTACTTAACCTCATCAAATCATCATGTATAATTGGTTAAGTATAAGTTACTTAACCCCATTAAATTATCATGTTACGTTGGTTAAGTATTGGTTACTTAACCTCATTAAATTACCAAGTTTAGATTGGTTAATTGTTTAACTTAACCCCATCGAATTACCGTGCTTAGATTAGTTAAGTGAAGGTTACTTAGCCCCATCTAATTACCGTGTTTAGATTAGTTAAGTCTAAGTTACTTAACCCCATCTAATTACCAAGTCGGATTAGTTAAGTGTAAATTACTTAACCCCATCGAATTTACCGTGTTAGATTAGTTAAGTATGGATTACTTAACCCCATCTAATTACCGTGTTTAGATTAGTTAAGTGTAGGTTACTTAACCCCATCTAATTACCAAGCTGGATTAGTTAAGTGTAAATTACTTAACCCCATCCCCTAATTGTCTTATATGGTTAAGTGTCATTAAGGAACCAAGTCCGGTTTAACTTAACCTACCCATTCGTGTCATATCGGTTAAGTGTCATTAATCAAAATTACTTAACCTTTTCATGTGGCATTAACTAGATTAATGCACCCCAACCTCTCACATTAGACTTTGTTGTGGTTACTAGTTAAGCCGGGCGGGTCCGGGTAAATTTACACCACAACCTAGTCTAACCACAGGTTTTAAGTGCTATATGACCAACTACCCACATTGGGTCCTATTGTTTGTAGCCACTAGTTAAGCCGGGCGGGTCCGGGTAGATTTATGCTACAAACTCAACCCAACCTCGAGTTGGCCACTTTCATGTTTGGTCTAGTGTCTTATTACACTTACAACCTATACGTGTCTAGTTTTCAAGTCCCATGTTCATAGCCAAAATTACATGTTGTCATGTTTATACCAATTTACCCAAATCATGTTTCATGTCATTAAAGTTTACCCATAACGTAACCCCAACGCTTTTAAACTCGTATATACATTCGCAACAACGCATAATGGATTAAAAGAAGGAACTTGGCAAAAGTATGACAAAAGGGGTATAAGGCCACAAGTTAAACATGGTGGCATATGAGACATAATGTGTTCACAAACTTGCATGTTACATTATTAAGCCCCAAAAACATGCATAACCCCAAAACTTAGCATACAGGTGAATCATGGTGATAGATGACATAGAAAAATGGCTAGAAGTTCGCATCTAGCATTCTATGCAAGTTAACTTAAGGGATAAGAGAGTTCTTATGTTGCATAATGCAACATTTCAACATAAAGCTTATAGCTTTTAGCCCACAGAATCAAGGTGATGACTTTACGAATATGCATAGGATAAATCTACACATAACATGATAGTTTCTAAGCATGTAACCTACTCAAGTTCAAACCCAAAACTTGCAACATGAACATTTAACTTCATAGTTAATATCTAAGAGTATGAGGGGGCTTACAATGCTATGAAGGCACAAATCAATATATAAAAAGATCGAGACGAAGCCACACTAGCAAAAACCCCAAATCAATAAGCTCCAATAAAACCCTTGAGAAAATAATAAGAAAGATCCTTGCTTTGATGAAGATTTGCCTTGAAATCAAGTTTAGAAGCTCTCATATGAACATAGAAACTCTCATACACTCATATGATCATGTAATCTCTCATGTGAATGAAGATAGAATTTATGACAAGAGGATGGAGGCTTGAGTGGAGGCCATGATCATTAGAAATTTTGGCATAGTTTAGTTGTAGGATCAATTTATGAGGGTTTAAGGTAGGGTTAGGGTTCTTTTTATAGAAGACTAGGATAGTTTAGGCCGTAGGATAAAACCTAGTTTAGATCCTAGCCATCAAAATCCATCACAAGCCAACAAACTAGACCTAAAGCATGTCTTGGGGAAGAAGTCAAGTGTAGGAACCATTTAGGGCCTTTAGATCAACCCTAGAGTCAATCCGGACCATCAAAACTCATCCCGGACCTCAAAAATGGGTTCTGGGCCACCCCAGGACGACCAGGTTGACCTGTACGGGGGGAAGTCGACACTACAGTCGACACAAGGGGGGCAGGTCGACTTGGGTGTTGACACTACAGTCGACACGGGTCAGTCTGCCAGAAAGTCTGCTGAAATCTTGTTTTGGCCATATCTTGGTCATACGGACTCCGATTTTCGAAAACCCGGACTCTATTTCGCGTATTTTTCCGAGACGAACGCAATAGTGATGTCCATTTTACCGAATTATAATTTCAAAATTTAATTCTGCCTTTATTTCTTGTTTTAACGTGTTGTTAAAATTCGGGTTGTTACATTTTCCCCTCCTTAAAGGATTTCGTCCCCGAAATCTCCAAGTTAGGAAGAACGTATCCTACCATCCATCATCCATCTACTCAAAACATCATCCACAGGCAACCATTGTCCTTAGATGATTTCTAATGCCATATGAACATATGCAAAGTGTGTGTGTATATGCTCCTTAGCTAATGCTAATGATCAGGCCTGAATGATCTTTCTAATGCAAAGTATGTTTAGTGCCATGAATCCAACATGTATGCAAATAATCCTAGTCATATAAGTACTACATGCGTGCACAAACATTCATTCATATGCAACATCCGCATGACAACACATTAACATTCAAACAGGTATAAATACTCGTGCATATGCAATGCAAAATGTGAGTGCGTCGATCTAGTATCTAACGTGTATTCGCGCATCCACGAGCAACCACTTGCAACCATTTGCAACCATAACAATCATAACATGTTTCAAATACATGTTTACATCCATAGAGTTCTATCTAAGGTTCCCAAGATAAGATCGAGGAGATAAACAAGACAAACTCCTTACGGGGTTTATAACAGAAACAGGACCGAGAGGATATCCACCAAGCGATAGCATGCAAGTAAGCTCTACAGGTGAACCAAGGATCAAAGATATACTCTTAATAAGAGACATGATGCGCGCGTCTAAGCCGCATTTCCTTGAGCTTAATTCCATTGTGCCTTGACCGCCTTTGACTTCATGATTTCGTAGCTCCTTGATTCCTATTTCCAAGGTATGAGTTGGAACTCATTTCACTATCGCCTCTCGTTCCACTTTCACTTATTCTTTCCCTAGTATACTTGGCTCAACCATATCTGCGTACTCATGCAAGCTTTCCAAAATTCACTAGTGAATTCTGGATCTCGTTTACCGATGTCAATCCATGTTACCAAGCGTACCTACTAGGGTGATTCCTATAACCCATACTTAAGCAGAATGAACCATCCGCCTTATCGGCGAACATTACTCGAATGCATCAAGAGATTCTAGGTAACTAACCATGACAGAACTCATAAGGTTACATGAGACTTCGAGGGTATTACCAAGGCAAATTAAGAGTTTAACTACCCTCCTTTCAAAACCGAGAATGGCATCCCTTACTGGATAACCACTTCATCCCTAGAATCCATCCATAGCTCAACAATAGAAGCATTTCTTCTACTCTCAACACTTGGCATAGACGTTCTCAAATCCAAACAAGTCATGAATAAATGGACCGACTCTCCAACCAGGTTTTGGGACTAAAGTGGGATCTTCTACCATGCTAGTACTAAGGTGCAGAGACTTATCTATCGAAGTAGACTTAAATGATGCGATGATCAAAACAAAGTCTAGAAGGGACGATAGAAAAGAAAGGCTAAGCCTTAAACAGAAACGGTACCATTCCTCTTAGGTGCGCTAGAAATGAGAGCATACAATTGCCCTCTCGCTGATCTTGTCCTTATCTTCCTTTGTGGATCTAGCCATACCAACAAGTTGCTTATTCTTAAGCTCGTGTCCTTTATCCTTGCTCTTATTATCCCTTCTTATAACTTCAGTAACAGGTCTCTCGAGAACTTTCTCCATCGTACGGGGAAAACACTCACGTAGTTAGACAAGGATTAGTCGCAGTTAAAACTACTGTGACTAAAGATGGAGGAAAGAAAGGAAAAGAGATCCAATCAAGGAAACAAAGGATAGTGCTAATGGCTTTTGGGGAATAGCCTTTAAAAACTTTTCTTGAAAAATGCTTCTTTGTAAATGGTTTGTCAAATAGTTTTCAGAAGGTTTTTTAAAAACTTTTGCCCAGTCTGGTAACCTTCTGCTCTGATACCAAATGTAACACCCCACCTCCGCTAGGGTCACTCACAAAGGGAATGCACTAGGTTTGGTAAAGCATTATCGAGGTAAACATGCACAGAAATATTACAAGACAGAACATATATAAAATAGCGAAAGTAAAACCAACTTTCATATCATTAATAAATAAGGTCTAAAGCCTTTTACATCAGAGAATTTCTTACATGAAAACCTGTCTTGCAATAGTAAAGAAGCATAAAAACCTTTTCATTAATTATTCCCCAAGTGAAACAGTAAAGTAGCCATAGCCAAGAAAAGTCCAAGCCATACATGATGACCTTCAAACAGAAGAATTCCGAACTAACAATAGCATTTCCTCCCTGTAACCTGGGGGGGGGGGAACGGAAGACAAAGAGGCGAAACAAAACGGGGTCAGTCATAAAGACTGGTAAGCCCTATCTATTATCAGTATATAAACTAGTAAAGTTAACTGGCATGAGGAACTGAGATGAACATAAGTATGATGACAAGATAGATAAGCTAAACCAAAATAACAGGATGAACTACTGTACCAAGATAAACAAGTGTGTCATGATAAACTACGGTGTCAAGATAAGTCAAGGTATCACATCGTCAGGTTTCTATCAAGTACAATATCGCAAGGTATCTATCATGTATATTCGCTCTGCACCTCCCGTACTAGTATCCCGACCCGCGTCATGTGTTAACTATGAATGTCCCTTGCCCAATGTCATGTAATGGTCCATGTCAACCTAGTATATAGCATATGTAGGTTTTCCCAACTCGTATGTTTCTTTCCATGTATAAGTTCAGTCCTTTGCCGTAGGCCGTACGGGCTTTCCCATGTAAATCTATACCACCTCAACGTAGCCCTTGAAGTTATTTTGGACTGCTACCCTTGATCCAGTTATGTTTTCTTACCATGAACTATCGCGTGTTCACTTAGGATTTATGCCACCTAGGACCACTAGGGATTATGCTACCTAATGAACGTATTCGTAACTTGGTTTGGGTTCAGGCCACCTAGGGCCACTAGGGATTATGCCACCCATCAACCACGCCCTTTATCCTACGTATATATCGTGAATCGTTTTCCATGTCTAGACGCACATGTATCTCAATGTGCCATCCGAGTTCCGTGCCAGGGCAAATCGAGAAATACGGAACTCGGTCGGGAGCTTTAAGTCGTCTGCTGATGCAGATATCAAGGTCTGTTTTTGTATCCGTGGCTATGGTCCCACGCGACCCCTCCCTCAACTACTGAAAGGAAATCCAAGAAAAATCATGTATGAGAACCACATCCCGACCCTACTATAGCCCCACTTTCCTATGGGCCAACCTCACCCATGACTCGATAGCAAGAACATGGTCTATTGGGGGTTCTCTGCCTTTCCGTTCGTACACGATTGACTAAAGATGGTAGGTAGTCGGCGACGTGCTATCCAGGGAAAAAACAAGTATCGTCGACTCCACGCTAATCCATCCCAGTCTTTAGGTCGCTCGCATAGCAACCAAGGCATACTCTTGGCTCTTCTGCCGCAGACCTTAACCTCTGTGAGGCTGGGTTTCATGGACCACCTGCCACCTCACAGAGGGATACCAAGAGTACCCTCACGTCCCCCGAAGCTACCGCTTCGTCACCCAGTTCGCTGGAGCTTTTTATCCAAGTCAGATAAGTTGCTCCTCCTCGTATACTAAGCGATGACTTACCGTATCTATTTATGAACTAGTCCCATGTCCTTGGCTAAGAATTATTACTTAGTTATCCTTAACTAAGGTTTACCACTTAGCTTCTCTTCCTACTATCCTTGTTAACTACGATTTTCAACCTAGTCCCCTGAGCTAGGGTTTTGTCTAATGGGTTAAGTGTTGTCATTCAAGTTCATGACCTAACTCGCCCACGAATCATGTCAAGATTGGCTAAGTACTCAAGTTCAAGGCTTAGCCCTACAAGTTGGTTAAGTGTACCAAGAAGCTCATGACTTATCCCTATCAAGTCAAATTGTTAAGTATTTATTTGTCTTAACCCTATCAGATTATCATGTTAGATTGATTAAGCATAGATTATCTTAATCCCATCAGATTATCGAGTCGGATTGGTTAAGTATGGGTTAGCTTAACCCCATCCACTAATCGTATTACAATGGTTAAGCCTAAGTTAAAAGGTCTTGTGACTTAACCCTATCAAGTCCGCATATTAGATTGGTTAAGTATAGGTTACTTAACCTCATCAAATCATCATGTATAATTGGTTAAGTATAAGTTACTTAACCCCATTAAATTATCATGTTAAGTTGGTTAAGTATTGGTTACATAACCTCATTAAATTACCAAGTTTAGATTGGTTAAGTGTTTAACTTAAACCCATCGAATTACCGTGCTTAGATTAGTTAAGTGAAGGTTACTTAGCCCCATCTAATTATCGTGTTTAGATTAGTTAAGTCTAAGTTACTTAACCCCATCTAATTACCAAGTCGGATTAGTTAAGTGTAAATTACTTAACCCCATCGAATTTACCGTGTTAGATTAGTTAAGTATGGATTACTTAACCCCGTCTAATTACCGTGTTTATATTAGTTAAGTGTAGGTTACTTAACCCCATCTAATTACCCAGTCGGATTAGTTAAGTGTAAATTACTTAACCCCATCCCCTAATTGTCTTATATGGTTAAGTGTCATTAAGGAACCAAGTCTGGTTTAACTTAACCTACCCATTCGTGTCATATCGGTTAAGTGTCATTAATCAAAATTACTTAACCTTTTCATGTGGAATTAATTAGATTAATGCACCCCAACCTCTCACATTAGACTTTGTTGTGGTTACTAGTTAAGCTGGGCGGGTCCGGGTAGATTTACACCACAACCTAGTCTAACCTCGGGTTTTAAGTGCTATATGACCAACTACCCACATTGGGTCCTATTGTTTGTAGCCACTAGTTAAGCCGGGAGGGTCTGGGTAGATTTATGCTACAAACTCAACCCAACCTCGAGTTGGCCACTTTCATGTTTGGTATAGTGTCTTATTACACTTACAACCCATACGTGTCAAGTTTTCAAGTCCCATGTTCATAGCCAAAATTACATGTTGTCATGTTTATACCAATTTACCCAAATCATGTTTCATGTCATTAAAGTTTACCCATAATGTAACCCCAACGCTTTTAAACTCGCATATACATTCGCAACAACGCATAATGGATTAAAAGAAGGAACTTGGCAAAGGTATGACAAAAGGGGTATAAGGCCGCAAGTTAAACATGGTGGCATATGAGACATAATGTGTTCACAAACTTGCATGTTACATTATTAAGCCCCAAAAACATGCATAACCCCAAAACTTAGCATATAGGTGAATCATGGTGATAGATGACATAGAAAAATGGATAGAAGTTCGCATCTAGCATTCAATGCAAGTTAACTTAAGGGATAAGAGAGTTCTTATGTTGCATAATGCAACATTTCAACATAAAGCTTATAGCTTTTAGCCCACAAAATAAAGGTGATGACTTTACGAATATGCATAGGATAAATCTACACATAACATGACAGTTTCTAAGCATGTAACCTACTCAAGTTCAAACCCAAAACTTGCAACATGAACATTTAACTTCATAGTTAATATCTAAGAGTAGGAGGGGGCTTACAATGCTATGAAGGCACAAATCAATATATAAAAAGATTGAGACGAAGCCACACTAGCAAAAACCCCAAATCAATAAGCTCCAATAAAACCCTTGAGAAAATAATAAGAAAGATCCTTGCTTTGATGAAGATTTGCCTTGAAATCAAGTTTAGAAGCTCTCATATGAACATAGAAACTCTCATACACTCATATGATCATGTAATCTCTCATGTGAATGAAGATAGAATTTATGACAAGAGGATGGAGGCTTGAGTGGAGGCTATGATCATTAGAAATTTTGGCATAGTTTAGTTGTAGGATCAATTTATGAGGGTTTAAGGTAGTGTTAGGGGTCTTTTTATAGAAGACTAGGATAGTTTAGGCCGTAGGATAAACCCTAGTTTAGATCCTAGCCATCTAAATCCATCACAAGCCAACAAACTAGACCCAAAGCATGTCTTGGGGAAGAAGTCAAGTGTAGGAACCATTTAGGGCCTTTAGATCAACCCTAGAGTCAATCCGGCCCATCAAAACTCATCCCGGGCCTCAAAAATGGGTTCTGGGCCACCCCAGGCCGACCAGGTTGACCTGTACATGGGGAAGTCGACACTACAGTTGACACAAGGGGGGCAGGTCGACTTGGCTGTCGACACTACAGTCGACACGGGTCAGTCTGCCAGAAAGTCTGCTGAAATCTTGTTTTGGCCATATCTTGGTCATACGGACTCCGATTTTCAAAAACTCGGACTCTATTTCGCGTATTTTTCCGAGACGAACGCAATGGTGATGTCCGTTTTACCTAATTCTAATTTTAAAATTTAATTCTGCCTTTATTTCTTGTTTTAACGTGTTGTTAAAATTCGGGTTGTTACAATGATCTTCCCCGTTGGGCTCTTTATTAAAGCTTCCTTCGGATGGTCTAAAATCATCTCATTATTTTATTAGACCCTATGTTTAATCTTTCGTTATGTGCTTATATCACTTTTCTTTTCACGAATTGATATTATTATCCAATACATTTAATTTGGACTTTAATTACTTGTTTGTCAACTTTATTGGCCACCATAGAACCATCGAATAACCATAGAATGTCTAATTACAATGCCACCATGGTTACATAGAATAACCATAGAATGCTTAATCACAAGGCCAACACAGAACTATGTTTATTAAACTTAATTCAGGCTATTAAACGATGCACAATATACTAAATCCCTATTTTGCACTAATCCAAACTGTTATTTCTTTTTGAATTTGCAATTATATTTTCTATTTTTTACAAACCATGCTATGGAAATATATTCCTTTTCCCCAACCAATCAATCCAATTGTCCTTAACTTTTCATTTTAATAGGTATATGTTAATTCCTGTTCTTCAGTTTATTTCCCTAAATATGACATATTTTTTGTAAGGTTGAATACAATTAAGCTTATACCCTTTTGCCCATTCCAACAAATTTTGGTATTTATCTAATTTTAAATTCGCACCATAGCCTTAAAAAATAAATATGGGAATTCTCAGATTTACAGTTCAAATAACATATTTATCAAACACCATATTTCTTATATTATGCCAACAACAAATGCAATAAGAAATAAATTAATGTAAATTATAAATATACTTATATAGCATTGGAAATAAATTAGCACAACCAAATAATTCTGAATTATCAAGATCTCTCAATTTAAAAGGAATCAAATGATATCATATACCATTATATAAAAATATAATTTAAATCCACTTACATGTAATTTGCACTCTAAGTTCCGGATCTGATTTGGATTTAGATTTATTATTCATGGCTTCTCCGATTTGAATTTACTAACTCATATAAACAAAGAAGTCGGATATCTGAATTTTAAATATATAACATCCACCTCTACATATTAAATCAAATAGTCTAAATCAGATATTTTCTATTTCTAAAAATTAGAGGAGAAAGAGCATGGCAGGGATTTTGTGTCCACTCAAACATATACGAGTTTGATGGATAACCCTATAGGTTTATTTATAGATATCCATACTAGTTGCCCGTTCGATTTAGAAAAGTAAAATCCATTCTGTTAAAACAGAAGAAGATATTACAGGACGTTATGGGTTGACCCACCCTTGATTGGGTCGACACATGGGTCAACCCATCCCAAGCGTGGATCGGCCCAATCTCTTGATTGAGTCGTGTTTTCCTGCTTTGGTTCATGCAAGTTTAATTCTTTTAAACATTATTTTTAATTTTATTTTTATTTTCCAGTTTTTATTTGATTTTCTTTCATTTTTGACACATGTCTAATTTCAAATTCAAACGCGTACTAATTTGGAATTTACACGCACATATATTTTCGAAATAAATATATTTACACACATTTACACTTATTTTTTTTTCGACACAAGACTTTGAACCTTAATAACTTTTCTATACGAACTCCATTCGGAACATATTATATATGCAAATTAATCTGGAAAATTGCTACGAACTCAATGGTGTACGTTTCAAAGCTAAATTATGACAATCCCAAAATGTCTGTTTTCCATTATGAATAATTTTTGTAATCATTTGGATCACTTAATGTGGGGTGTTACAGAAAATGTAACAACCCGAAAAATCTGAGCCAGTTTAAAATTTTTATTTTGGCGAATTTAGCGAATTTTGATATTTAAAATGGATTATTTTAAATAAAAACGACGAGAAATTTATTTTTAATATAATTCGAACGTATATATTTATATACGTCATCGTTAGAATATAAATAATTATTTATAATTATAAAAGGAATTGAAAATGGCGTGGAAGTTCGATAATTCGATTTCAAACTTCAATTGAATATACCGAGTGCAAAATAATCCGGATTTTAGCGAAACCAAAAATAATGGAATCTAATTGAGAATATCTTTCCAACGAATCCGAAAAATCAAAATTTCATAGCGGGAATCAAAAGATATGTCCAGATGAATTTTCAGAATAGTCGCTATGGAATTCTGGCCCTTAAAATGGAAATTTTGCAAACGACCTCGGATTTCGACGAAACCACTTTTGTTGGATCCGTGATGTCAAGTTATTGATAGTTTTCAAATTTCATAATTTTTCGAATCAATATGTGAGCGTAGCAAAGGAAACCGCGTTTGACCCGTTTTAGTTAATTTTAATCGACTGGAAAATGACCATTTTTCAAATGGTCTCAGAATTCGAAGAAATTAGTTTTGTTAGGACCGTATCGTCAATACGAAGCTAGAAAATATTTTTCTGGAATTTTTCGAGCTAGTATATGACCCCGGTAAATTGAAATGCGCGTTCAAATTCAATATATAGAGTTATATGTTGATTTTGACGAAAACTGATCGAATCAGCCTACGATACATATCCCATTGTGTTCGTAATGGGGGTAATTAGCTAGGGACGACAGGCGGTGGGTTCGATTTCGAGGTCGAAAATAAAAGTTACTTTTTGAAATTAAAATAAATAATAAAATATATAAATTCCTTTCACTTAAGCCCTCCCTCTCCTATTCCCTTCCCCGTTCACTTTCAGTCTTCAAATCAAAAAGAAAAAAAACGCGCTCAGAACCCTAGCCGCCTCCAGGTGCGACCGCGCCACCGCACGCACCGCCGCTCCGGGCGGAGCGCCTGTCTCCCTACCTCCCCAATCCCTCCACCGCATCTACCTTGCGCCTTCTCCTCCTGTTGCTGCCACCGCTGCTTCTTCTTCTTCTTCTTCCCCTCCGCCGTTCCTCCTTCCTTCCTCCTCCTCAAATGCCGACGCAGCCCCATTCTCCTAGGCAAACAAAAAGGTGCGATTTTTAATTTTTATAATTGTTGCTTTAAATCAGTTCATGTTTTTTTTATATAAAACATAGAATAACAAGAGGGTTTTCATAATAAAAATATGATTTTTCGAATAAAGAAACGAGTTTTAAATTAAAAATATGTTTTTTTAATGTAAAACTAGATTTTTAAAAATGTGATTTTATCATATATAAGGAGAGAGGAAGAGAATGGATTTCTCATAGTAGAAAGATCGTATTTCTAAAAAGAGAAAGATCGTATTTTTGAAAGGAGAAAGATCGTATATTTAAATATGAAAAGATTCGATTTTTGTATATTTGAAAGTGGAATAAAAATATGATTTGAAGATATAATTTTCTTTGATATAAAAATAGGGATTTTTATATATATAGCTTTGTAGTAAAAATATGATTTCTATAATATATATAAATCGAAATAAAAATCGGATTTTTAATATATATTTAGCGATGAAAAAGAAGTGATTTTTACTTTGCAAAGGAAATGATTTTTAAAATCTAAATAGCGAATTAAAAATATGGTTTTCATATTTGTGGCGAATTAAAAATGAGATTTTTAACATGAATGATTGGATTTTTCCTATATGTGGAACATTATAAAAACTGGATTTTTATTTATATGTAAAGCGTAATGGGAAAAATATGATTTTTGTATAAGTAGAAATCATAAAAATATGATTTTTATAGAGTAGAAATATTAAAAATATGATTTTTTATATAATAGAGAATATAAAAATATTATCTTTATATATGAAGTAGTAATAAAAATTATGATTTTTATTTATTAGAATGAAACAATAAAAATAGTATTTTTATATTTGAACAGCGTAAAAAGGACTGAATTGGAATTTCAACCGATCCAGACGGTACAGCAGTTCAAAAGCAAACCACGGCGGAGTGGAACCCTCTGTGAGAACTTCTCACTTTAAATTTCTTTTCTAGTTATAAATTATATACTAGGATGCAGACGGTGTTTAGTAGCACCCGACACCCGTCGTCCACAGACCATGGACGGCTTGTATGCTTGTTTGATGTGTTGTGAAATTTGTTTGTGATGTTGATGTGAAATCGATAACAAAATATTCATGTGTTGAAATAAATTAATTATCGTTAAAAATATAATTTTTAACGTGAATATGAATATAGTGAATGTGAACAAATAAATATTCATTTACAAACCGGACGGTTTGTTTATGTACACCTATTTGAAGGATATTGATTGGGACGATAAATTTTACACATCGCCCAACTACACAAATAAAAATCTGTGTTTGTTGATTTGAAACCCCACACGGGTATTGGGATAATATATAACATACACTAATCCCAATAATTAGCTGTATGTCGATCGATTGATTAACAGACTGTGTAAGCGTTAATTATTTATATTTGATGCTTATGCAGTTGTGTAATGCACTTTGGATGATGGTTGATTATTTGTCGTTGCTATTATATACATGTGTTGTATGGAATCCATGTAATTAACATTATATGGTAATTGATTGGGCCTCATTCCAATTTAGAAAATAAAGAATATTATAAAATTTAGGTTCATGTGTTGACAGTACTCATTCGTTGAGATTAGTCATGTGTTGAACGAAATATTTTAACAATAAAATTTACATCTTTATCATATATAAAATTAGAAACTAACTGGAAAATAGCTAAGATGGGTGGTCTCCTGGGTATTGATCTGATGTTGGCTTCGGCCTTCGGGGTTAATACTTAGGGAATCATTCTCTTACTAATTTACGGTTGGATTCTGATTTGAAATCAAACGATAGATACCATAATTTTATAAAATATATTGAATAACAAAAATAGTCACATGTGGACAGTACTCATTTGTTGAGATTAGTCATGTGCTGAAATATATATTCATTTGTTGAATAGAATAACGAAGTTATTGAAAAATATAAAGCCGTGTTGATTAGAGATGCGCTATTTTGACGCGAACGATAATTATATCGATTATATTCGAATTAAATTGAATTGAATAGAAAACGAATTCGAATTGAATTGAATGGAAAACGAATTCAAATTGAATTGAATAGAAAACGAATTTGAATTCAATTGAATATAAAACGAATTTGAATTGAATTGAATAGAAAACGAATTCGAATTGAATATAAAATGAATTTGAATTGAATTGAATATAAAACGAATTCGAATTGAATAGAAAACGAATTCGAATTGAATTGAATAGAAAGCGAATTCGAATTGAATTGAATATAAAACGAATTCGAATTTAATTGAAAACGAATGGAAATAGAATCAAAATCAATTTGAAATGAATTCAAATTGAATTGAAATTTGAATTGAAATGAATTTAAAACGAATTTATAAGGAGAAATTCAATTTTGATTTAAATCTAAAATGGAAGTTGAAATTGTTTTGAAACGAATTTAAAATGATTTATAAAATTCGTTTTAAAAAGGAAATCGCCGAAATATATATTATATATATAATATAATGGCCTGAATAGAAAGCGCCGCGCCGCGGCAGTTCGTGAATTTCGACCATTAATTTCAAATGGACATTACGGGAGATCCGACCGTCGGATTCTCCTAAAACTGGAACCGTTGGGTTCGTATCAAAAAGATCTTTCTAACGAATATTAGAAATTTGAAATCTAACGGTTGGATTTGGAAATAAGCCCAAATCAATTTCAGAAAAGGTCTTTGTAAGTGCAGTTCGATGGCCGTTGATGGAAATCGACTGTACGGGCCTTGATAAAATTATCAAAAATAGTAATAATTTGTGTAAAATCATAAGAAATGATTTGTGAAGAACTGGGATGAAAAATCCCACATTTGTAAAGATAAAAATAGATTTTTATCGAAATGAACTAGTTTTGAACTAGGATTAAATTCAATTCATTTTTGAAACAAATAAATTGAATTCGAATTGGTTTTTGGGTTTATCGTGAGCAGTGTTTTGAATAACACTTGTTCTTTAACCCGATAATTAATGCAATGTGATTTTGGGTTGTCGTGAACGGTATCTTCAATAATACTGTTCTTAGACCCAACTGAGTTAAGAAAATCAGAAACTAACCGGAGATTAGTTAAGTTGAATGGTTTCTTGGGTATTGATCTGATGTTGGTTTCGGCCTTCGGGGTTAATATTTAGGTAATTGCTCACTTGCTATTTTACGGTTAAGGGATGATAGAATGGAATGTGACTTTGGGTTTATCGTGAACCGTGTTTTAAATGACACTGATTCTTTAACCCAGTTAAAGATTAAAACTAAGTGAAGTTTTAATGAATCTTTAATTAGATTGAAATGATCGAGAACGGAGTATCACCAGTTTTGCTCCAAAGCGATAGTTAAATCTTTAAATAGATTTGAACGTGAAATGGTAATTAATTTTACCGATAACACCGTGGTGTTAGATATGGGGTATTACCAGTTTTGCTTCATGGGATAAATAGGTTGGGATTGGGAAATAAAATAAATAATTACTTCGGTGTGGTTCGCTAATCCCGACTAGTTTGAAAAACCATAATTTGGTTTGATATGACATCCAATGGAAGATTAAAGAATAAATTTTAAAGAATTTATCTTTGATAAAATTAATGGGAACCTTTCCCTAAGAATATGAAATTTAGAAACTAACTGGGGATCAGTTAAGTAGAATGGTTTCCTAGGTATTAATCTGATGTTGGTTTCGGCCTTCGGGGTTAATATTCGGGGAATTGTTCTCTTACTAATTTACGGTTAGTGACTGATGAATTGGAATGAGGCGTATGTTGTGTTTGTGTAACACGTGTTTATTATATACGCGGGTAATTCGGGAAGGCCGGGTTTATACCCATTCTGAATAACCGATTCGACGAGATGTCGAAGATGAAGATGGTGGTTGAAGACCGGAAGTCTTCACATCGTTTGGGTGATGACTGATGATCTCGATTGGGTTGTACACCCAAGAGGAGAGAAACAGTTGGTGATCGTCGAGACGTACTTGGAGATGGATGGATATGCGAGGAAAGTGCCTCCGGTTTCGTTCAGACCCAGAACGGACTTGTAAATGGACTGTGTGTCTGACATTGGATTTTATTCTGTGCTGATTGATCTCTATTAAATATACATCTGTTTGGCGGCGGAGAATTTATTCTCTTGCTTAACGCCCTTCTCTGAGACGTACGAGCTCAGAGGTTGTATATCGATGGACATCAGTCGCATGGCATGAATTGCCCGTGTGGCACGCCTAAGTGGCAAATGATCAAGGCTTCTGTTGAAAAGCAAAGTTTTGTGGTTGATGATCAAAGCACGACCTACGTGGCATAACTTTGTGTATGGCGTCAATTCGCAAGCCTCACACCTCGGTATGAGTCAAAAACGGGATACGGACTGTTGGGAGAACACGACGTTTCTTTCTAGCTATGGGTGGTGTCAGTGCTTAAACTGGCTGACATTTATATACTTTTCACCTTTGTGGTTGTTGGAATGCGAGGCGCCTCGATTTTAGGTCTGTAAGGACCGGGAAACGTGTGTTCAGGAATAACTAATCCTCAAACGTAAGGGAGGACCGGCCCAGCCGATTCCAGGGGTTACCTAGAGTGTGTAGTCCTGAGGCATTTGCTAGAGTGTCTCGAAGCGGAGAGGAGCTTGCCCCTTGCCTCGACTCATAATGGAATCCAGTTTCCAATACGTGCATTTCGGTTTTATTTGTAGAGCCTAGTATGGCGACATAGTGGGATGGGGGCACTTATGCCGTCTATGATTGATATTTATGATTGAAATTGTTTTGAAACACCTATGCACTTATAATAGTATCAAATGATTCCGTTTTATACGTATCAAGCATTATTTGGCTATTATAAGGTAAAACCCTATCCTCCGGCTTGCGTTGCATTGTGTGATGGGACCTGGGTCTTATAATAGCTTCATTTTTCGAAAAAGCATTGCGTTGTTTATCTATATGCACTGGTATTCTTGGGAGGAAACCCGTTCCATGTTATACGGCATGGTCCCTTGATTTACCTTATTTTTAAAGTAAAGTTTTGAATAACCGTTTTAGTTCTCACACCAGTCACATGACTGACCTGGAGTTTATTGTTTTAACCTAAACTCTGGGTGCCCCTATTTTCGACACGGGCAGCTAGTAGTTTTGGTTTTGCAGATTTATATTCACAGGATCCTGATTTACAGCTGGAACGATGCTCGGAAAGCTATTTATCCGTGTATTACTTTCAGTTGTGTTTTGTATTGTTTTTCGCTGCTATGTAATTTATTGTAATTCTGATATTTATCGAATGTATTTTATTCATTTATACTCTGTATATTCTTGTATCTGATGGAATTGTTGTAATAAAGAATGAAATGTTCTTCTGTTTGTGTTTTATTTTGTCGTGTTCTCAAGGTAATCCGTTCTTTCCTTGATGGGGAAGTTACGGGCTATCACAGTTGGTATCAGAGCTTTGGTTTACAAAGCTCAGAGAACAAGGCACATTAGAACCTTACGAAAGAATTCATCAGAAATTGGATTAGCAATATCCAATAAGGAATGACTCGTTAGAGATAGGATCAGTAGTATCCTAGAACGAGTGTGAAGAGTATATTTTTAAAATAAAAACAAAGTTTGTTTTGAAAATTTAAACCATATACGTATTTGGATATTTTATTTATTTTGAATTTGGACAATCCAATATATAAAGATTTTGCATATACGCGTCATGAACGTATATTTGAAGTTTTAATATACTGGATAGATATAGAATCATACTCTAGTTGCCCGGACATGATCCTGATGATGGCGCGCCATACCAAGTATTTATTTTCGTGTTACGAAGGTGTGATATCCATATATTTCCATTAAACTGGTGTGAGAACCAAAATATAGCTAGAATACATAGTTGTGATTTGGCATCAAAACATGATTTTCTGTATATATATATATATATATATATATATATCAAAATTATGAATTTGAAACGTTAATTCACTAATTGATTGATGGTTGTGTTGTGTGATTATTTCTTTAAACCATTATATGAAAGAACGGTAAATTTAGGCCAAATTGAACTAAATATTGAACTGTATTGAAATTTGTTTGGAATTGCATGCATGTACATATATATGTGTGAGCAGGTCATAGCAAGGAGGCTAGAGAAGAGGAATAAAATTGTTTGCCCGACAAATAGGTATATGTTTATTGTATTTCTTGAGTTTTGGGTGATTTTAAGAGCCAATTGGCCAGCCGCTTGGCTTTTTCTTTTGGATTGAAGAAGGCCATGGGAGGCTATATGAAATATCCCGAAGTCCCCGGTGCAGGGAGGGTTATGGCGAAATTTTTCGAAAATTTAGGGTGTTAGCCAAATTTTTGAGAAATTTGAAAAGTTCTTAGAAACTGAAAAGTTGAAGAACTTAAGCCACAGCGAAAACACTGGAAGTTGAGTTGATTAGTAAAACAACTTTCGGCTTCGTTCCTTTTCGGGGACGAAAAGTTTTAAGTGGGGGAGATTGTAACAACCCAGAAAATCTGAGCTAGTTAAATTTTTTTATTTTGGGGAATTTAGCGAATTTTGATATTTAAAATGGATTATTTTAAATAAAAACGACGAGAACTTATTTTGAATATAATTCGAACGTATATATTTATATACGTCGTCGTTAGAATATAAATAATTATTTATAATTATAAAAGGAATTGAAAATGGCGCGGTAGTTCGATAATTCGATTTCAAACTTCAATTGAATATACCGAGTGCAAAATATTCCGGATTTTAGCAAAACCAAAAATAATGGAATCTAATTGAGAATATCTTTCCAACGAATCCGAAAAATCAAAATTTCATAGCGGGAATAAAAAGATATGTCCAGACTAATTTTCAGAATAGTTGCTATGGAATTCTGGCCCTTAAAAATGGAAATTTTGCTAACGACCTCGGATTTCGACGAAACCACTTTTGTTGGATCCGTGATGTCAAGTTATTGCTAGGTTTCAAATTTCATAATTTTTCGAATCAATATGTGAGCGTAGAAAGGAAACCGCGTTTGACCAGTTTTAGTTGATTTTAATCGACTGGAAAATGGCCAATTTTCAAACGGTCTCAGAATTTGACGAAATTAGTTTTGTTAGGACCGTATCGTCAATACGAAGCTAGAAAATATTTTTCTGGAATTTTTCGAGCTAGTGTATGACCCCGGTAAATTGAAATGCGTGTTCAAATTCAATATATAGAGTTATATGTTGATTTTGACGAAAACTGATCGAAACGATCGAATCAGCCTACGATACATATCCCATTGTGTTCGGAATGGGGGTAATTAGCTAGGGACGACAGGCGGTGGGTTCGATTTCGAGGTCGAAAATAAAAGTTACTTTTTGAAATTAAAATAAATAATAAAATATATAAATTCCTTTCACTTAAGCCCTCCCTCTCCTATTCCCTTCCCCATTCACTTTCAGTCTCCAAATCAAAAAGAAAAAAGAAAAAAAAACCGCGCTCAGAACCCTAGCCGCCTCAAGGCGCGACCGCGCCATCGCACGCACCGCCGCTCCGGGCGGAGCGCCATCCTCCCTACCTCCCCAATCCCTCCACCGCATCTACCTCGCGCCTCCTCCTCCTGTTGCTGCCGTCGCTGCTTCTTCTTCTTCCCCTCCGCCGTTCCTCCTTCCTCCCTCCTCCTCAAATGCCGACGCAACCCCATTCTCCTAGGCAAACAAAAAGGAGCGATTTTTAATTTTTATAATTGTTGCTTTAAATCAGTTCATGTTTTTTTTATATATAAAACATAGAATAACGAGAGGGTTTTCATAATAAAAATATGATTTTTAGAATAAAGAAATGAGTTTTAAATTAAAAATATGTTTTTTTTATGTAAAATTAGATTTTAAAAATGTGATTTTATCATATATAAGGAGAGAGGAAGAGAATGGATTTCTCATAGTAGAAAGATCGTATTTCTAAAAAGAGAAAGATCGTATTTTTGAAAGGAGAAAGATCGTATATTTAAATATGAAAAGATTCGATTTTTGTATATTTGAAAGTGGAATAAAAATATGATTTGAAGATATAATTTTCTTTGATATAAAAATAGGGATTTTTATATATAGCTTTGTATTAAAAATATGATTTCTATAATATATATAAATCGAAATAAAAATCGGATTTTTAATATATATTTAGCGATGAAAAAGAAGTGATTTTTACTTTGCAAAGGAAATGATTTTTAAAATCTAAATAGCGAATTAAAAATATGGTTTTCATATTTGTGGCGAATTAAAAATGAGATTTTTATCATGAATGATTGGATTTTTCCTATATGTGGAACATTATAAAAACTGGATTTTTATTTATATGTAAAGAGTAATGGGAAAAATATGATTTTTGTATAAGTAGAAATCATAAAAATATGATTTTTATAGAGTAGAAATATTAAAAATATGATTTTTTATATAATAAAGAATATAAAAATATTATCTTTATATATGAAGTAGTAATAAAAATTATGATCTTTATTTATTAGAATGAAACAATAAAAATAATATTTTTATATTTGAACAACGTAAAAAGGACTGAATTGGAATTTCAACCGATCCAGACGGTTCAGCAGTTCAAAGGCAAAGCACGGCGGAGTGGAACCCTCTGTGAGAACTTCTCACTTTAAATTTCATTTCTAGTTATAAATTATATACTAGGATATAGACGGTGTTTAGTAGCACCCGACACCCGTCGTCCACAGACCATGGACGGCTTGTATGCTTGTTTGATGTGTTGTGAAATTTGTTTGTGATGTTGATGTGAAATCGATAACAAAATATTCATGTGTTGAAATAAATAAATTATCGTTAAAAATATAATTTTTAACGTGAATATGAATATAGTGAATGTGAACAAATAAATGTTCATTTACAAACCGGACGGTTTGTTTATGTACACCTATTTGAAGGATATTGATTGGGACGATAAATTTTACACATCGCCCAACTGCACAAATAAAAATCTGTGTTTGTTGATTTGAAACCCCACACGGGTATTGGGATAATATATAACATACACTAATCCCAATAATTAGCTGTATTTGATCGATTGATTGACAGACTGTGTAAGCGTTAATTATTTATATTTGATGCTTATGCAGTTGTGTAATGCACTTTGGATGATGGTTGATTATTTGTCGTTGCTATTATATACATGTGTTGTATGGAATCCATGTAATTAACATTATATGGTAATTGATTGGGCCTCATTCCAATTTAGAAAATAAAGAATATTATAAAATATAGGTTCATGTGTTGACAGTACTCATTCGTTGAGATTAGTCATGTGTTGAACGAAATATTTTAATAATAAAATTTACATCTTTATCATATATAAAATTAGAAACTAACTGGAAAATAGCTAAGATGAGTGGTCTCCTCGGTATTGATCTGATGTTGGCTTCGGCCTTCGGGGTTAATACTTAGGGAATCATTCTCTTACTAATTTACGGTTGGAGTCTGATTTGAAATCAAACGATAGATACCATAATTTTATAAAATATATTGAATAACAAAAATAGTCACGTGTGGACAGTACTCATTTGTTGAGATTAGTCATGTGGAAATATATATTCATTTGTTGAATAGAATAACGAAGTTATTGAAAAATATAAAGCCGCGTTGATTAGAGATGCGCTATTTTGACGCGAACGATAAGTATATCGATTATATTCGAATTAAATTGAATTGAATAGAAAACGAATTCGAATTGAATGGAAAACGAATTCGAATTGAATTGAATAGAAAATGAATTTGAATTGAATTGAATATAAAATGAATTCGAATTGAGTTGAATAGAAAACGAATTCGAATTGAATTGAATATAAAACGAATTTGAATTGAATTGAATATAAAACGAATTTGAATTGAATTGAATAGAAAACGAATTCGAATTGAATTGAATAGAAAGCGAATTCGAATTGAATTGAATATAAAACGAATTCGAATTTAATTGAAAAAGAATGGAAATAAAATCAAAATCAATTTGAAATGAATTCAAATTGAATTGAAATTTGAATTGAATTGAAATGAATTTAAAACGAATTTATAAGGAGAAATTCAATTTTGATTTAAATCTGAAATGGAAGTTGAAATTGTTTTGAAACGAATTTAAAATGATTTATAAAATTCGTTTTAAAAAGGAAATCGACGAAATATATATTATATATATAATATAATGGCCTGAATAGAACGCGCCGCGCCGCGGTAGTTCGTGAATTTCGACCATTAACTTCAAACGGACATTACGGGAGATCCGACTGTCGGATTCTCCTAAAACCGGAACCGTTGGGTTCGTATCGAAAAGGGCTTTCTAACGAATATTAGAAATTTGAAATCTAACGGTTGGATTTGGAAATATGTCCAAATCAATTTCAGAAAAGGTCGCTGTAAGTGCAGTTCGATGGCCGTTGATCGAAATCGACTGTACGAGCCTTGATAAAATTATCAAAAATAGTAATAATTTGTGTAAAATCATAAGAAATAATTTGTGAAGAACTGGGATGAAAAATCCCACATTTGTAAAGATAAAAATAGATTTTTATCGAAATGAACTAGTTTTGAACTAGGATTAAATTCAATTCATTTTTGAAACAAACAAATTGAATTCGAATTGGTTTTTGGGTTTATCATGAGCAGTGTTTTGAATAACACTTGTTCTTTAACCCGATAATTAATGCAATGTGATTTTGGGTTGTCGTGAACGGTATCTTCAATAATACTGTTCTTAGACCCAACTGAGTTAAGAAAATCAGAAACTAACCGGAGATTAGTTAAGTTGAATGGTTTCTTGGGTATTGATCTGATGTTGGTTTCGGCCTTCGGGGTTAATATTTAGGGAATTGCTCACTTGCTATTTTACGGTTAAGGGATGATAGAATGGAATGTGACTTTGGGTTTATCGTGAACCGTGTTTTAAATGACACTGATTCTTTAACCCAGTTAAAGATTAAAACTAAGTGAAGTTTTAATGAATCTTTAATTATATTGAAATGATCGAGAACGGAGTATCACCAGTTTTGCTCCAAAGCGATAGTTAAATCTTTAAATAGATTTGAACGTGAAATGGTAATTAATTTTACCGATAACACCGTGGTGTTAGATATGGGGTATTACCAGTTTTGCTTCATGGGATAAATAGGTTGGGATTGGGAAATAAAATAAATAATTACTTCGGTGTGGTTCGCTAATCCCGACTAGTTTGGAAAACCATAATTTGGTTTGATATGACATCCAATAGAAGATTAAAGAATAAATTTTAAAGAATTTATCTTTGATAAAATTAATGGGAACCTTTCCCTAAGAATATGAAATTTAGAAACTAACCGGGGATCAGTTAAGTAGAATGGTTTCCTGGGTATTAATCTGATGTTGGTTTCGGTCTTCGGGGTTAATATTCGGGGAATTGTTCTCTTACTAATTTACGGTTAGTGACTGATGAATTGGAATGAGGCGTATGTTGTGTTTGTGTAACACGTGTTTATTATATACGCGGATTATTCGGGAAGGCCGGGTTTATACCCATTCTGAATAACCGATTCGACGAGATGTCGAAGATGAAGACGGTGGTTGAAGACCGGAAGTCTTCACATCGTTTGGGTGATGACTGATGATCTCGATTGGGCTGTACACCCAAGAGGAGAGAAACAGTTGGTGATCGTCGAGACGTACTTGGAGATGGATGGATATGCGAGGAAAGTGCCTCCGGTTTCGTTCAGACCCAGAACGGACTTGTAAATGGACTATGTGTCTGACATTAGATTTTATTCTGTGCTGATTGATCTCAATTAAATATACATCTGTTTGGCGGCGGAGAATTTATTCTCTTGCTTAACGCCCTTCTCTGAGACGTACGAGCTCAGAGGTTGTATATCGATGGACATCAGTCGAATGACATGAATTGCCCGTGTGGCACGCCTAAGTGGCAAATGATCAAGGCTTCTGTTGAAAAGCAAAGTCTTGTGGTTGATGATCAAAGCACGGCCTACGTGGCATAGCTTTGTGTATGGCGTTAATTCGCGAGCCTCACACCTCGTTATGAGTCAAAAACGGGATACGAACCGTTGGGAGAACACGACGTTTCTTTCTAGCTATGGGTGGTGTCAGTGCTTAAACTGGCTGACATTTATATACTTTTCACCTTTGTGGTTGTTGGAATGCGAGGCGCCTCGATTTTAGGTCTGTAAGGACCGAGAAACGTGTGTTCAAGAATAAGTAATCCTCAAACGTAAGGGAGGACCGGCCCAGCCGATTCCAGGGGTTACCCAGAGTGTGTAGTCCTGAGGCATTTGCTAGAGTGTCTCGAAGCGGAGAGGAGCTTGCCCCTTGCCTCAATTCATGATGGAATCCAATTTCTAATACGTGTATTTCGGTTTTATTTGTAGAGCCTAGTATGGCGACATAGTGGGATGGGGGCACTTATGCCGTCTATGATTGATATTTATGATTGAAATTGTTTTGAAACACCTATGCACTTATAATAGTATCAAATGATTTCATTTTATACGTATCAAGCATTATTTGGCTATTATAAGGTAAAACCCTATCCTCCGGCTTGCGTTGCATTGTGTGATGGGACCTGGGTCTTATAATAGCTTCATTTTTCGAAAAAGCATTGCGTTGTTTATCTATATGCACTGGTATTCTTGGGAGGAAACCCGTTCCGTGTTACACGTCATGGTCCCTTGATTTACCTTATTTTTAAAGTAAAGTTTTGAATAACCGTTTTAGTTCTCACACCAGTCACATGACTGACCTTGAGTTTATTGTTTTAACCTAAACTCTGGGTGCCCCTATTTTCGACACGAGCAGCTAGTAGTTTTGGTTTTGCAGATTTATATTCACAGGATCCTGATTTACAGCTGGAACGATGCTCGAAAAGCTCTGTATCCGTGTATTACTTTCAGTTGTGTTTTGTATTGTTTTCCGCTGCTATGTAATTTATTGTAATCTCTGATATTTATCGAATGTATTTTATTCATTTATACTCTGTATATTCTTGTATCTGATGGAATTGTTGTAATAAAGAATGAAATGTTCTTCTGTTTGCGTTCTATTTTGTCGTGTTCTCAAGGTAATCCGTGCTTTCCTTGACGGGTAAGTTACGGGCTATCACAATAAATAGTGAATTTAGAATAATTCCCACTCACAAAATAACAACAAGAAGAAGGAGAAAACCGTATTGAACAAAACTCTGGATTGTGGCCTCGAAATTCCGTACTACAAATATTCCTCCTAAATTATTATACATATATAAGAATCAAGTTAGAATCTTATATACATATAAATCTAATTCCATATTTTATAAAAAAATTAGAATATAGGAGACAAAAAAATATGCTAGTTTGAAGAAGCTAACCTAGCCTAATTTTGGAATTTAGGCAGAATGGTGGCAGATTTTGGAAGAAAATGTAGGTTTTAGTGAGGAGGCTATAGTCCTATTTATAATTGATGAAGTGTGTATGGAACGTCTGATTCATTTTATAAAATCTTAACAGTTCATTTCAACAACTAGAATATAAAAACATAACCTAAACAAGATACCATCCCACCATTTCCCTTAAGGGCGGTCGATACCCACTTTTTGAGGGTAGTCGACCCTCCTTAAGAGGAGACGGTCGAACCCCCTTGAGGCCTAAGCTTCGAAAAATTAATTCTTCTTAACGTTGCTTTTCATATTAATTCCCTATTAACATTGATTGATTATTCTTATTTTCTTACAATTCTTGTCCCTTTATACACACACACGCGCGCGCACACACACACACACACATATATATATATATATGCAAGTTTGAAAATCAAAAGGAATATTCCATCATGCCATAGATACTTATTTTATTCCAGTTTTACATTTGCAGTTTGAATTTAAAATGTTGTGTGTATATTATTTTTGTACAACTTGTTTTATTGGTAACTTTTCATACGAACTCCGTTTTTGATAAAAAGTATATATAGAAAACGGACTAGAATCTCGCCACGAATATTTTCATGACCAAATTCTCAATTACTAAATATACGTATTTTCAGCCAATAAATATGTAACGACCTAGAATTTTCGACGTTTGAAATATAAATTTAATTATCATTAAAATAAACATTTATAGTTGGGTTGGATATAAAATTTGAAAATATTATTTATTTGGAACATACTTGAATATATTCATATTTGGATTTCAATTTAGAGTTTGAACTTTCAATTTTGTTTTGAATGTATTTTAAATAAACTTACAAAAGAAAAAGAAAAAACCTTTTTGTAAACTGAATATGAATATTTGATTTATTAACATTTGTTAGATAATCTGAATTTATTGGAATGCTTAAATTTTATTGTTAATGTTTGTCGTAATTTAAAATTTGAATTTAAGTTAATCTGTCTACGGTTTTATTTGTATTTGGCTTTTATATATTATATTCTTCGTTGTATTCTAGCTCTTTTGTATTTATAATATTCTACTTTTGATTTAATTATTTGCGTTTAATAGTTACGATATTCTAATTTTCTTTAGTTTATATTCTTATTTTATGAAACACATTTCCTTTTACTTATTTTACTGCTTCACCTTGACTGTGTTTTCTAAATTTTTGATATTGGATCATTTTATTTGAACTTATTAAGATAAAATTTTGTTCTTAGCTGTTATATAGTATATTCTTTGTTTGTGTAAACTCTTTTGCATAAATTCTATTTTTTGACTAAATTATGTGTATTTAATAGTTTGTAGTATTTTAACTTTTCTACTTATTTCAACTAGAAAGTGGTTGTATTTTGTTCAAACACTATTAGCCGATTTGGATTTACTAGAATAATTTGAATATTTAATGTTGTATTCTTGTCATGAATTTATTTCAGTATGAACGGTTATTAGAGTAAACAATACTAACAAAATTTTGAGATATTGAAGTATTTGAAATTTAACGTTAGAACTAAGATAACTCTGAAAATATATTTGTAATTTTTTTTAAAGAAAAGATTTAATTTGGACTTTGAAATGTCGGTTATTAGATTTAATAGCTAACTTGATTAAATTATTAATCGTTGACAAGCATTGAAATTTTAACGTGTTTAAACAAGAAAACAGTGTCGTTCTTTTTAGCTGTGCATCGTTCTTTAAGTAACGCTCATTCAAACCACTTACCGTTTAGCCCAATGTTTAAAAACTGATCAAAATCTTATAATATCTGACAAAATCTTACTAAATATTTGGCTGCAACACCTAGATTTTTTCTGAAACCTTTCTCCATTTGTCTTCAATTTTATGTGTATGTTACACGTTGCTTTCTTCGTTTGATGCTACTTCCCTGATTTCTTATTATAAATGTGCACCCCCATTCCTTTATTACAGCACATTTTATTTTGGTTATACCGTTCCTTTTCCCTCATTGTTCAGTCCTTCACCCAAAATATAAATGCCTAAAATAGAAATCAGCGTCTTCCCCAAAATTTCCAAACGGTTTCCCTCTTTCCCAAAATCAGATCTTCCCTGTCCACCAAAAATAGCCACTGCTCCACAAATTGAACCAGCATCGCCGCTCACCCTGTCGACGTCAATCCTTCTCCTTGCTTCGCCACTGGGAAGCCACTGCGTGCACCAAAGTCCGTGCCTGCGCCCTCGACATCCGTAACAATCATCGGCTTCCACCGTTGCTCCATCTCTCCCCAAAGCCGCATGTAGCTCAAAAATCCGGCACCTTGTTGAGGCTGGCAACAGTCAGTGCCACATTAGACTAAAGTTAGTCTCCGTGTGTCGGCCTGGAGCACCTGCGTTCTTGAATTGACGTCGTCTTTGATCATTGTGACCAAGCTGACTTATGTGCTTCGGGCTGAAGCCAATTTGGATCTTCGCTTGTCGACTGAGCGCTGTGTCGAATGCCATAACCGGGTGCCATCGCCAGTTGTTGTCGTAGAAAGCTTTCTCTGTTGCTTCATTGTCATAGTAAGTTTTCTTATAGATTTAAACTTTTTGCAAGTTCACGACTTGGATTCGCCAAGTATAATCCATTTTGATCTGTTGTTTGCTACTGTTCTTGAGCTTGGGCCTTATATACCTTGCCATTTGTGTTGTTTTCCATTATCTGTATGTGTATTCCTCTTTAGTTTTGTTTTTCTGTTGCAAGCATACCTCTACCTTCATCTTTGGGACAAAATAATGCTTCACCTAGTTGTACTGTTGCCGAGAAGGGTAATGTACCCGCTTGCGTTTTAAACCAGTGCACCTTACTATTCGTTTAAATAGGAACCTACTTAGGGGTCACGAGGTTACATATGCTGGGTATTTTAAAATCATGTTGTTACTACATCCTATTGAGTCTTGCCACTCTCACATGCATGCCATTGAGACTTGGTCCATAAAATTTTCTTTTGTTGCACCCTGGATCTACCATTGCATGTAGATGATTTAATTTGTATGGGGTAAAGACTATTTTTTGTTGGCTTAGGATATTAGTTGTTGCAAATAATATGGGGAAGTATCCTTAGTCTTTCAGAAATCTTCAACAATGATTAGCATCATGAAATTGATCCTACTAAGAAATCTTGTATGTAAGACATGTTAAGTTTTATTGTTACTGCCTTCCTCCTAAATATTGGAATCTCCAAAACCTGTATACATGCCATGCTTGTTGTGGGTATGCATTGACTTGCATGTACCTTGGCTTATATATCTTACTGCACACATACTGATGAGTCCGCACATGTTAGCCATTTTTGAAATATAATTGTCGTGTCCGGATTTGGGTTCCAAACCAAAGACTCCTTTGCCTAGTTGTCGCATGCAGAAGTTAAGTCACCTACTGCCTTCCACGTTTTGGTTACTGTAGCCTTCTTTACTGGTGCATGTTACCTTCCGCTACTGCGGTAACATTGCATGAACTCATCACCCCTTTTTGTTGGCTCATGCATGCATTCTTAAGCCCTTACATCTCACTATTACGACCTCGTTTCCATGCATGTTGACTGCCTTTTTCTATATGTGCTTGTGCCATGAATGCTGAACACATCCATGATGGACTTGATCTTTTGTTGAAGTTCTTACCTTGTTGCAAATTTATAAACACCTACATGCCTCACATTTAAATGTTACACCATGACAGCACACTGTAATTTAAGTTTCTACACCTGAATTATGTATATTTACACCATATTTTTGCATGGATTACAAGTGAATACACCTTGCCTTATTCGCTCCTATGGCAGAACTTTTAAATCCCTCAATACCTTATTTTAAAACTGAAATGGGAAGTTTGGGTCACCAGTACATACCCCATTTTTTTCATACGTAGATAAGTGCTTTACCCTTATTACGGTGTGACAAGAATTTCATGCGTGATGTCCTTTTTGGTGTTTAGTTCCTTGGTTTGGAAGCTGTGTTTATGTCACAAACCTACTCTCACTTGTTGTCTGGCCATGCTAGAATACACATATATATCTTGAATGTTCTCTTGAGTGCCCATATTTACTCAGTAGCCCTTCTCTTGCATGCGTGAAATTTTCATGGCCCTATTACTCATTATAGTTTCACCTCATGTTGTTAGGAACGCCGCCCATTCTCTTAAAATAACAGTACATGTTTGAGTGCATGTATTCACTCTGACGAGACACATGCGTATTGTTCCCTTTTCACCATGTGACCTGTACAAATTTACTGTCTTGCATAAAATTCTACCATGCTTTGTCCATGATCTCCATTTCAGCAGTTCACTGGTCGTTATACTCATTATCGATAGGATTAAACTAATTATATTTAGTGTTTATCGAAGTTTGCTAACTTGAAATAAGTTTAATCCTAATTTGAGTGTTTTGTGTTTTGCATGGGACGCTCGGGTCAGGCCCTAAGTGTTTCAGGTTTAAAGATATCAGCTCGTGAACCGGAGAGGACGTGAAGACGTGAGGACGCATGCACGCACTAAGCTCGACAAAATAGTGAATTGGTTTAAAGAAGTTTCTGTATAAATTTATATTTTCCACTGTACAAATATTACTTTGTAAACTCTGATATTTATGAGAAATTTTATTCCGCTGCAATTGTTGTACTTTATGATTCTGCATTGATTCTGTTTAAACCGTGTAAGCCAATAACAATTTGTCGTTTTGAACGTTTCGAGTTGGTTTAGTTACCGACTTTGGACGGTCAAAATGCCAGTTCATTACATCTGGTATCAAATCTTTGGTTATACAAATCTTGGCTTATTCGGTTTAAAAACTCATTTGAGATAAGGTAGAAATACCTTAGAATGAGTGGAATTGATGTTAGAATCAGCAGATTTAATTAAAAATAAAGTATTTTTGGAAGAGATTTTGGAAAATAAAATATTTTTGAAGAAGAATTTGGAAATAAATATTTAAAGAAAAATATTTTCGAAAATAAAATCTTCTTTTGAAATTTCTAACCCAAAAGCTTTGCGGTAAAAAATTTTGAAATTGATCGTCAAGGATAATAAAAGAGATAAATGAAATAGTTTTCCAATCGTTTGAAATCTTCCAATAAATTGGTTGGAAAAGAAGATTTTGTTAAAAAAAAGAGAAGGAAAAGGAAAATCAAGATAATAACTAAGTATGAATTTTGAAAAGTACTTTGAACTCGGTAAAATTGAAACTTGACGAAGCAGATTTTGACGATACTCGATTCGAGAACGATTGGTGGAACAAGAGCTGAAACAGTACTGAAATTGATTTAGATCGGATTGAAATAGATATTAGTTACTTTTAATAATTTCTCTCTTTATTTTTAAAATCTAATCTTGTTTGCAAATTGTTCCAAGCTAATACTACTTAGCTATTTATTGTTTTGCTTAAACTACTTTACCAAAATTATTCATTTTTATGTATACTTAGCTTTCTACTTTTCTAAAATTATTTATACTTAATCGATTTATTTGAACTTATTATTCTACTAAACTTCTTGTATTTAACTTTTATATAATATATTCTTTGTTTTGCTTAAACTCTTTTGTATTTATATTTAACCTTTTATTTTGATTAAATTAGCTGTATTTAACAATTTATACTTTGATCTTATTTATTTATCTCAACTCAAATTAATTTCTTTATAAACTATCGTATTTACTTATGTTATACCAAAATATCTATTTAATTTACTGTTTACTTGAACTTTTTTTTTACCTAAATCACCTAATATCTAACTATTTTATCTAGTTTATAATTTGTGAAGCTTTTACGTTTTACTCAACTTGATATTCCAACTTACGCTATTTTAATCGTACTATGTTACTTAAACTATTTTAGAAATTATGCAGTTGATTCGAGCAATTTTGGCCTAAGAAAATTAAGTACGAAGATTCGATCGAAGAGCGATATGCGCAACATAAACGCAAATCAAGTATGATGTTTTATTTGGGAATATGAATTTGGATTTTTGAAATAATGTTGAAATCGAATCGAAGAAAAATGATTTTGAGATTGTAAGAAAGAAATTCAAGATATTTGATATGGAAAATTTTGGAACTTATGTATAATTCCAGTTAAGACATCGAGAAATACTTAACCATTTCAATAAAAAATTGAGAATGTTAAATGAGCCGAATGGGGGTAGTTAAGCCAAAGTCATAATTAACTGGGATAATATGCGATAAGCGCAAATCGAACTATTTACCAAAGACTGATAAAGAAATGTTTTAGAAGCGAATTTCACTATAAGAATTGGAAATACACGTAAGGGAGCTTATTGAAAAATCATATTTATGATGTGTTAAGAATATCACCCCACATTTCAGATTCTAATAGTAGTGTTTAATTAAGTGATAATAAATGTCCAAGTGGGGGAGAGTATCATTGAAACTATAAGAATGAATTGAGTAGAAGTTACTTGATAAGTAATCTTACAATGCAAAGGAAAATGGAATTTTTGAAGTAAGATTTACTCAAGAGGAAATTTAATAAGAATAAAATCGAGTATCCAATGATTGAACTGATGACATTTGTATTCTTGTATGCATTTGATTTTTCCTATATTGACTTTCTTTGCTCTGTTAAACATTTGAACCAAACTATTTGGTCTTGAGCACCTTTATCTCGTGAATTTAGGCGAGTATTTTGAATATGAACCGTTTGTTCTTGAGTAGTGACTTTCATACCTGTTATCTTATGAACTTGACCAACGTTCTTATTCGAACCAATATACCTTTTGATATCGAACTTCTGTTTTAAGCACATGGAATTTTGACTTGATCCATGTATTCCCCTTCGTGCCGTGTGGAAACGTGCTTGAATTCAAACTAGATGACTTTGATTTGTCCAAGAGCTTGTATTAACGGAACCTTAATATACGAACTTTATATAGAAAGTGAGTTTTGAAATATAGAATCCAACTGTAATGACCCGCATTGGTAGAGGAATTATAATTAATTTATTTAATTATATAGATGGTGATATAGTGAATTTAATGGTCGTGGAATTAAATAATGGTAAATATTTAATTAAAATAATAAATTAAATGATATATTTAATTCTGAAATAAACAGAATTGGCCGAAATGACGATATGGTGTGAACCGGATCATCTGTGATATTTAATTCAGCTTGGAATTGAATTTGAATAACGAATATATTCAATCGTCGACAGTTGAACGTATAGTTTATAATATAATTATAAACGAGCTTGAAATGGCGCTGCAGTTCGCTATTTGGCGATTTGAACTTCAACTGAATATACAGGGTTCGTTTTAAATCGGATTTCTGTGAAACGAGAAACGTGTGGAGCTGGTGGAGTATATCTTTCTAGTGGAAGAGAAAAACCGGGATTTCGTCGTGTAGATTTTGAGATACGTCCAAATCAAATTTTAAAATAGTCGCTATAGAATCGTCCATCAACCGTAACGGTTTATTTGATATAACTGCATATCGATTTCGAATTTGGACGAGGTTCTTTTGAGACGTAGTGATAATTTAATTTTTAGAATTTTATTGTAATTTTTAATTAATTAAATAAGCAACCTTTTTATTTGAAGTATTTCGCACCTTGAAATCAACATTTTGAAGTTTCAAAATATGAGTCCACCTACCGGTATTATTATATCTTTAGGATCGTGGTACGTTGGTCGTCACAACAGTATGTTTATTTCTGTCAATAGAAATCCATGGACAAGTACTAAAACAGTAAACAGAAATGAATGGTGCAAGTAATACCACATTTCAACAGAAACGAATGGTGCAAGTAATACCGCATTTCAACAGAAACGAATGGTGCAAGTAATACCACATTTAAACATAAACGAATGGTGCAAGTAATACCACATTTCAACAGAGACGAATGGTGCAAGTAATACCACATTTAAACAGAAACGAATGGTGCAAGTAATACCACATTTCAACAGAGACGAATGGCGCAAGTAATACCACATTTCAACAGCAACGAATGGTGCAAGTAATACCACAATTCAACAACAAAACCACTCACATCTCACGCACACCTCAGTTCCAACCACAGATGCTACCTACCCAAAACCAGTATAAAAACCGCATAGAACAATTCACACAGAAAACAAAAATCAAAGAATATTCTATAAATCGTATAATCTATATCTTTACCATACTGGGATCAAGAGCTTCGCGATGCTACCAGTCTGGCAAGGTGCGATCCATGTTCTATCGGAGTTGGTTGTTCGCAGAAAAACTAGGGTTCAATCCTAGTTGAAAATAGAGGCTTTAATTCATGAAAATCGAATCCGAATTAGGATTTAGAAGATGAAATCGTGCGTGTAGCCAAGTTTTTGGGGAGTTCAAACCTTTTTCCGTTCGATCCAGTACTGTTGCTCACTGCAGAGCAGTGCGACGGGAGTGATGAATGGGGTTTCGAGTTGAGCCTTTTGGGTATTGATTTGTGGAGTTTTTGAAGAGAGGAATTTCTGTGATTTTTATTTAATTGTTCGTTGAAGAATTTAGGGGGGGTGGAAGTGTCAACATCGGCCATGAGGTGTGGCGTTGCTGAAGCAACGTCGGGGAAGAAGGGATTCTGGAGGAACGGGTTTAAGAGGAACGGGTGGGTTTTAAATGGGCCAAGAAAAAGAAAGGGTAGGCACAAAGGAAAATATAAATTAGTTTAGGTTTTAATTTAAATAGTGTATTAAGTTTAAAAATTCATAACTTCCTCATACATTGTCGGTTTTCAGCGAAACAAGTTGTGTTGGGATCGTATGGACGGGAGCAACACAATGAGATTGACCGGGAGTGAATCTGAGCTCGTTACAATTTATGACGAAATAAATTGTCCGACTGAATCAAATAACGCAAACCATTATTTAACGATTAACGCGCCAAAGTGAGTAAATCTCACTAACTCTGAACAGTTTATAATTTCATGTTTTATTTTTAGAACTGTTAGAAATTTTCTGATTGACTGTGCGTTGACTGTTGATTGAACTGCTAGTCAGTTAATGAAATATTATATATATATATATATAATATAAACAGTTATATAGTTATATATTGATTCTGTTTATCAGAATAATTCATATTGAACTGAAAGTGATGACAATCATGTTGTGTAACATCTGTGGATGCAGGGAAACAGGTTGGAGGAATCCAACTGGATTCCTCAACAGTTATTTTATTGTTTTTCATATATTTTTATATATGATGTGAATTATAACCTATTGTTGATTGTGTGTGTATGGACGAGATTAGATATTGTAATTTGATAAGTTAAAATACCATAACATACGGGATGTTGATGAAGGAGATTTTCAAAGTGATATTGAAAACAGAATATTTATAAAGTGGAATATTTATAAATAAGAGATATTTATAAATGGAATATTTATAAATAAGGAATATTTATAAATTTGGAATATTTATAAAATAGGAGATATTCAAAAAGGAAATAATTTCAAACCATTTTCTTTTTGAATGGAAAGGCCTGTATGGCGGGTTTGGGGATTTTCCCGATACTCCCGATACAAAGGAGGTTATGGCAAATTTTCCCGGAAATTTAAGGAGTTAGAATATTTTTATAGAATAAATTTGAAAAGGGAATATTTGCAAACCATTTGCAAATAGAATAAAATAGAAAAAGAAATATTTGTAAACCATTTACAAATAGAATTGGAAAGAGAATATTTAGAAAATAAATAGAGTTAATAAATAGGAAATGTGTTTATAACGAAATAAGAAGTTATAAAAAGGAAACCGTTATTAAATGAACATTTATAAAGTGAAGAACCGTTACTAAAAAGTGAATCTATATAAATGAATAAACGTTGTTAAAAAGGGGAACTTTTTAATTGGATAAACGTTATCACAAAGGAGAAATCGAATATGGTATTCGATGTTAGTTAATCGAATATGGTATTCGATGTTAGTTAATCGAATATGGTATTCGATGTTAGTTAATCGAATATGGTATTCGATGTTAGTTAATCGAATATGGTATTCGATGTTAGTTAATCGAATATGGTATTCGATGTTAGTTAATCGAATATGGTATTCGATGTTAGTTAATCGAATATGGTATTCGATGTTAGTTAATCGAATAGGGTATTCAAAGTTAGTTAATCGAATAGGATATTCGAAGTTAGTTAATCGAATACGTTATTCGAAAGGGGTTAGTCGAGTCGAGTTAGTCAAATAGAGTTAATCGATTAGAGTTAACCAGTTAGAATTATCCAGTTAGAGTTAAACAGTAGAGTTAATCAGTAGAGTAACTCCGTAGAGTTAATCAGTTAGAGTTAACCAGTTAGAGTTAAACAGTTAGAATTGAACAATTAGAGTTAATCCAAATAAGATGCCATTTAGTATGACTGCTAGCGTAATTCGCAGGGCTGCAGATAGCCTAAAGCGGTCGGATGTTTCCTGAGGGAATCAGGCGTAACCATTGTGATCGCTGCGATCTAGAGTTAAGCGAATGGAGTTAAATAGAGTTAAGCGAATGGAGTTGAATAGAGTTATCGAATATTAGTTATTCGAAGGGAGTTGAATAGAGTTAAACGGAGTTAAATAGAGTTATCGAATAGTAGTTATTCGAATGGAGTTAAATAGAGTTAGTCGAATATAGTTTATTCGAATAGAGTTGAATAGAGTTATTCGAATGGAGTTAAATAGAGTTAGTCGAATAGTAGTTATTCGAATAGAGTTAAATGGAGTTAATCGAACAGTAGTTATTCGAATGGAGTTAAATAGAGTTAGTCGAATATAGTTTATTCGAATAGAGTTGAATAGTAGTTATTCGAATAGAGTTAAATGGAGTTAATCGAATAGTAGTTATTCGAATGGAGTTAAATAGAGTTAGTCGAATATAGTTTATTCGAATAGAGTTGAATAGAGTTATTCGAATGGAGTTAAATAGAGTTAGTCGAATAGTAGTTATTCGAATAGAGTTAAATGGAGTTAATCGAATAGTAGTTATTCGAATGGAGTTAAATAGAGTTAGTCGAATATAGTTTATTCAAATAGAGTTGAATAGTAGTTATTCGAATAGAGTTGAATAGAGTTAATCGAATAGTAGTTATTCAAATGGAGTTAAATAGAGTTAGTCGAATATAGTTTATTCGAATAGAGATAAAGGAAAGGAGTTATCTATTAGTTAAATCGAAAGGAGATTATCGAATATACTGTATTCGATAGAAAGAGATCGAATATAGTTTATTCGAAAGAGAAAGATTTCGAATATAAGTTATTCGAAGAGAGATAATATAATATAGGTTATTCGAAGAATAGTTAATCAAATAGAGATTACTCGAAAGAGAATTATAAGTCGAATTCAATTATATCGAATTCGGGAAAGTAATATTTACTTTCCGGTTTTTAAATCAAGAGTATACACTAATAAAGTAGGGTTAGGTTTAATTATTCGAATTAAAGAATAAAGGTTATAATTGAAGTTAGATATTTCGAAAGTAAGGATTATAACGTTATCGTTATAATCAATGTTTTCAATAAAGAAGTGGATTCGTAAATTGAATCCGAGAGTTACGTAAAGAAGTTGTTAAAGGTTTAAAAGATAAACTGTTACTATTTCGAAGTTATAACGTTGTTCAGTTAAGGTCTGAGAGGTAATTATACCCCAACTTGATTGATTTCCTTCTTAACTAAGGAATGGTAAGGTTTGATAGTGAATGATGGTTAAGTGAATTCAGTAAATGGTTTGAGTTGGCATAGCGATGTTTATTTAAACATCAGTTTAAAATCCAATAAAGGAACTTTGGAAATGTTTTCCAAATAAGAAATCAGAAATGTTTTCTTATATAGGAAACAGGAAATGGAAATGTTTTCCATTGTTAATAAAGTATATTTTCTAAAATTAGAAAATAAGAAATTTAGAATATAGGGAAACAGGAGATAAGTAAATTAATGAACTAAAGAGATAAATGTTAAATGATGATTGGTTGATATAATTTCCGTCTGGAAATAATATCGTTGTTTGCACACGAGTTTTTCTTTGATAGTTAAATCACAGACTATCAATGTTTTGACCATTTTAACGTTGTCAATATGGAGAGACCGGTTGGATCATTATCCAAAGAACCACTCTGTATTGGCATAAGCGTTGCGAATCATATATGCTGAATATATTGAAGACGGAGTAAAGTGCAAGGGCTGTTGTATAAATCTTAGATAACAATGGACTAAGATGGATGTACTGAATAGTGCCTTCGGTTTCGTTCAGTCCCAGAACGAACGTAAATGGACGAATGTCTGACAAAGTATTTCCAATGATCGAATGGGTTGGTCTGTATAAATATATATGGTTGCAACGGATTTATCCCTTAGCATAACATCCAGGATATTTGTATAAACCAACTAATGATTTACGGATCTGATAATGTGGCATTCAAAGTGATCGTGTTATAAATGGATGGAAAGTAAGCGTAGCTTCTAGCCTCACATCCGGTAAATGACAGAAATCGGGCAGGCAGCATGGCTAAGTCGGTCGCACCGAAGTAGGGTGTATAATCACCTATCTAGAGAATATTCATTTGCTTCTTTTAATCTATCAATGCTATCCCATATATATACGGGAAACGGTTGCTGATCCCAACCGTTGGTGATGTACATTCGATACACTCAAGCGAAATGAGTGGTCGGTCATGTGTGGCTGAGTTGCAAGATGTTCTTGTTGAACTCCAGTGTATCGTTCCTAGAGTACACTGATCGAAAGGTTGTTCCATACCTTGTCATATTTGGAAATCCATTACCCAATACGTGCTTGCGGTTTTGATTGTATACTATATATGTAGAACGTGAGATGAAAGTGTTTCTGCTAGACTGATAACTATTTGTATTTAGATATTATTATAATATCAGAATGATATTGCTTTACAAAGTTGTTTGGATTCTCATAAGGGAAAAACCCGTTCCGTTATACGGCGTGGTCTTATGAGATATCGTTTACTTATTCAAACTGTTTTAAACTGTTTACTCATACCAGTCCCATGACTGACCCGGAGTTTATTTTGTTTGTTTCCCTAAACTCTTGGGTGCCTAAATTTGTACGGGCAGTCAAGTAGTCGGGATTTTACAGATACACTTGGAGAGCTTGGAGCAGGAGGCTTCAGGATTCTATAGCTATTATTATTTCCGCTGTTGTTGTAAGTGCTGTACTCTGATAAGTCCTATTGTATATATAACTGATTGTATTTCAAAAGTTATGTTATATTTTATTCGTTCCGCTGTGAGATTCGTGTTTACTCTGATGATGATGTTCTTCTTCTTCTTCTTCTATTCTAATAGTTCTACCTTATCTTTCCTCACCCTCTATCTTCTTTCTATTAGTTTCTTGAATTTCCAGTGCAATTTGTGGTTGGACTTGTGTTATTTAGTCAGCTCAAATTGGACCGGATTTTCGGGTCACTACATTTGGTATCAGAGCATTGGTTTAGTTAATACCTTGGCTCTGTGGCGTAATTCAGTAGAGACGGAATTCGTAATATCCTAGACTGAGTTTGAGTGTATATATACGAGTGCGTATTTGTTAGTTAATATAAAATGGTTTTATATTGTGGAGACTCATTGGTTGAGTTGTTTATGAATTCTGGTTGATCAGTTTGATCCACTGTATCGGTAGGGGTTTCTATACACTTGAATACGATGAACCGACATAGTATGTTTTGATATAGTATATTGGTTATGTTGGTTGTTATTATAATCGAATGAGGTTATAAGAAATGAAATGGTTATGTAAATAACTGATCAGAATTCATATAAGTAAAGTATATGAAATAAGATGAAGTAAATCTGAATTTAAATCAGATTTGGAATTAAAATAAGGAAATTTTTAGTTCCTGGGAGATTTTGAAAACGTTTTTCAAACTGAAAGTGATGTAGTATTGAACTCACTTCGATAGCTGGAAAATAGATTCTGATGATGAATCGCGACATCATCAGTGTTCATTTTCGAGTTGTAAGTGACGGATTACTACCAAAGGTTTTGTTTTCGAATTGTTTTGAGAAAACAAGTTGTTTAGAAATTCAAAGGTTTTGAATTGGCAGTAGGATTTCAAATTGATTTGAAAGAAACCCAGGAATTTAAGTTCTGAAATTGGAATTTAACTTTTGTAGTTAAATAAAATAAGATGGTAAAAATAAATTAAAATTTAGCTTAAACCAAGTTAAGTAAAAACTGAATGGATTAGAAATATTCTGGAATTAACTTGAATGAATAAGTTAAGAGTTTGAAATCGAGAAATGGAACTCGAGTGGAAATAGAATTCGACTTAGGTATAAGCGAATGATTTGGTTTTGAGAATGAACTGATTGGAGATCAAGTTGGTAATGCATTGTTATATGCAGAAGGGGTAATGAATGGTAGGGATATAATGATATGCCCAACAAAAAGGTACAAGTTTATTTTATATATGAGTTTGGAATTTATGAGCCGATTTGGCAAGCCGCTTGGCGTTTTGATTTTCTTTTGGGTTGGAGATGGCCCAGAGAGGCGAGTTGGAGTTTGAGTTATTGACCAGTACAAAGAAGGTGCTGGCAAAAAAATTTCGAAAAGTTAAGGAGTTAGAAAATTTTCAGGATTTTTGAAAATTTTCGTTGATAAGAATTAATTAATAATTTAATTGTAATTTAATTGGTTCAGTTGAAACTGAAGATTTAGAAGTAAACAAATGAGTTCTAACCAGTTAGTAGGGTCATCCTCTACCTTAGCAATTTCGAGGACGAAATTATTTTAAGTGGGGAAGAATGTAATGACCCGCATTGGTAGAGGAATTATAATTAATTTATTTAATTATATAGATGGTGATATAGTGAATTTAATGGTCGTGGAATTAAATAATGGTAAATATTTAATTAAAATAATAAATTAAATGATATATTTAATTCTGAAATAAACAGAATTGGCCGAAATGACGATATGGTGTGAACCGGATCATCTGTGATATTTAATTCAGCTTGGAATTGAATTTGAATAACGAATATATTCAATCGTCGACAGTTGAACGTATAGTTTATAATATAATTATAAACGAACTTGAAATGGCGCTGCAGTTCGCTATTTGGCGATTTGAACTTCAACTGAATATACAGGGTTCGTTTTAAATCGGATTTCTGTGAAACGAGAAACGCGTGGAGCTGGTGGAGTATATCTTTCTAGTGGAAGAGAAAAACCGGGATTTCGTCGTGTAGATTTTGAGATACGTCCAAATCAAATTTTAAAATAGTCGCTATAGAATCGTCCATCAACCGTAACGGTTTATTTGATATAACTGCATATCGATTTCGAATTTGGACGAGGTTCTTTTGAGATGTAGTGATAATTTAATTTTTAGAATTTTATTGTAATTTTTAATTAATTAAATAAGCAACCTTTTTATTTGAAGTATTTCGCACCCTGAAATCAACATTTTGAAGTTTCAAAATATGAGTCCACCTACCGGTATTATTATATCTTTGGGATCGTGGTACGTTGGTCGTCACAACAGTATGTTTATTTCTGTCGATAGAAATCCATGGACAAGTACTGAAACAGTAAACAGAAACGAATGGTGCAAGTAATACCACATTTCAACAGAAACGAATGGTGCAAGTAATACCACATTTCAACAGAAACGAATGGTGCAAGTAATACCACATTTAAACATAAACGAATGGTGCAAGTAATACCACATTTCAACAGAGACGAATGGTGCAAGTAATACCACATTTAAACAGAAACGAATGGAGCAAGTAATACCACATTTCAACAGAGACGAATGGCGCAAGTAATACCACATTTCAACTGCAACGAATGGTGCAAGTAATACCACAATTCAACAACAAAACCACTCACATCTCACACACACCTCAGTTCCAACCACAGATGCTACCTACCCAAAACCAGTATAAAAACCGCATAGAACAATTCATACAGAAAACAAAAATCAAAGAATAATCTATAAATCGTATAATCTATATCTTTACCATACTGGGATCAAGAGCTTCGCGATGCTACCAGTCTGGCAAGGTGTGATCCATGTTCTATCGGAGTTGGTTGTTCGCAGAAAAACTACGGTTCAAGCCTAGTTGAAAATCGAGGCTTTAATTCATGAAAATCGAATCCGAATTTGGATTTAGAAGATGAAATCGTGCGTGTAGCCAAGTTTTTGGGGAGTTCAAACCTTTTTCCGTTTGATCCAGTATTGTTGCTCACGACAGAGCAGTGCGACGGGAGTGATGAAAGGGGTTTCGAGTTGAGCCTTTTGGGTATTGATTTGTGGAGTTTTTGAAGAGAGGAATTTCTGTGATTTTTATTTAATTGTTCGTTGAAGAATTTAGGGGGGGTGGAAGTGTCAACATCAGCCATGAGGTGTGGTGTTGCTGAAGTAACGTCGGGGAAGAAGGGATTCTGGAGGAACGGGTTTAAGAGGAACGGGTGGGTTTTAAATGGGCCAAGAAAAAGAAAGGGTAGGCCCAAAGGAAAATATAAATTAGTTTAGGTTTTAATTTAAATAGTGTATTAAGTTTAAAAATTCATAACTTCCTCATACATTGTCGGTTTTCAGCGAAACAAGTTGCGTTGGGATTGTATGGACGGGAGCAACACATTGAGACTGACTGGGAGTGAATCCGAGCCCGTTACAATTTATGGCGAAATAAATTGTCCGACTGAATCAATTAACGCAAACCGTTATTTAACGATTAACGCACCAAAGTGAGTAAATCTAACTAACTCTGAACAGTTTATAATTTCATGTTTTATTTTTAGAACTGTTAAAATTTTTCTGATTGACTGTGTGTTGACTATTGATTGAACTGCTAGTCAGTTAATGAAATATTATATATATAATATATATAAATAGTTATATAGTTATATATTGATTCTGTTTATCAGAATAATTCATATTGAACTGAAAGTGATGACAATCATGTTGTGTAACATCTATGGATGCAGGGAAATAGGTTGGAGGAATCCGACTGGATTCCTCAACAGTTATTTTATTGTTTTTCATATATTTTTATATATGATGTGAATTATAACCTGTTGTTATTGTGTGTGTATGGACGAGATTAGATATCGTAATTTGATATGTTAAAATACCATAACATACGGGATGTTGATGAAGGAGATTTTCAAAGTGATATTGAAAACAGAATATTTATAAAGTAGAATATTTATAAATAAGAGATATTTATAAATGGAATATTTATAAATAAGGAATATTTATAAATTTGGAATATTTATAAAATAGGAGATATTCAAAAAGGAAATAATTTCAAACCATTTTCTTTTTGAATGGAAAGGCCTGTGTGGCGGGTTTGGGGATTTTCCCGATACTCCCGATACAAAGGAGGTTATGGCGAATTTTCTCGGAAATTTAAGGAGTTAGAATATTTTTATAGAATAAATTTGAAAAGGGAATATTTGCAAATAGAATAAAATAGAAAAAGAAATATTTGTAAACCATTTACAAATAGAATTGGAAAGAGAATATTTAGAAAATAAATAGAGTTAATAAAAAGGAAATGTGTTTATAACGAAATAAGAAGTTATAAAAAGGAAACCGTTATTAAATGAACATTTATAAAGTGAAGAACCGTTACTAAAAAGTGAATCTATATAAATGAATAAACGTTGTTAAAAAGGGATCTTTTTAATTGGATAAACGTTATCACAAAGGAGAAATCGAATATGGTATTCGATGTTAGTTAATCGAATATGGTATTCGATGTTAGTTAATCGAATATGGTATTCGATGTTAGTTAATCGAATATGGTATTCGATGTTAGTTAATCGAATATGGTATTCGATGTTAGTTAATCGAATACGGTATTCGATGTTAGTTAATCGAATATGGTATTCGATGTTAGTTAATCGAATAGGGTATTCAAAGTTAGTTAGTCGAATAGGGTATTCGAATTTAGTTAATCGAATACGTTATTCGAAAGGGGTTAGTCGAGTCGAGTTAGTCAAATAGAGTTAATCGATTAGAGTTAACCAGTTAGAATTATCCAGTTAGAGTTAAACAGTAGAGTTAATCAGTAGAGTAACTCCGTAGAGTTAATCAGTTATAGTTAACCAGTTAGAGTTAAACAGTTAGAATTGAACAATTAGAGTTAATCCAAATGAGATGCCATTTAGTACGACTGCTAGCGTAATTCGCAGGGCTGCAGATAGCTTAAAGCGGTCGGATGTTTCCTGAGGGAATCAGGCGTAACCATTGTGATCGCTGCGATCTAGAGTTAAGCGAATGGAGTTAAATAGAGTTAAGCAAATGGAGCTGAATAGAGTTATCGAATATTAGTTATTCGAAGGGAGTTGAATAGAGTTAAATGGAGTTAAATAGAGTTATCGAGTAGTAGTTATTCGAATGGAGTTGAATAGAGTTAGTCGAATATAGTTTATTCGAATAGAGTTGAATAGAGTTATTCGAATGGAGTTAAATAGAGTTAGTCAAATAGTAGTTATTCGAATAGAGTTAAATGGAGTTAATTGAATAGTAGTTATTCGAATGGAGTTAAATAGAGTTAGTCGAATATAGTTTATTCGAATAGAGTTGAATAGTAGTTATTCGAATAGAGTTAAATGGTGTTAATCGAATAGTAGTTATTCGAATGGAGTTAAATAGAGTTAGTCGAATATAGTTTATTCGAATAGAGTTGAATAGAGTTATTCGAATGGAGTTAAATAGAGTTAGTCGAATAGTAGTTATTCGAATAGAGTTAAATGGAGTTGATCGAATAGTAGTTATTCGAATGGAGTTAAATAGAGTTAGTCAAATATAGTTTATTCGAATAGAGTTGAGTAGTAGTTATTCGAATAGAGTTGAATAGAGTTAATCAAATAGTAGTTATTCGAATGGAGTTAAATAGAGTTAGTCGAATATAGTTTATTCGAATAGAGATAAAGGAAAGGAGTTATCGATTAGTTAAATCGAAAGGAGATTATCGAATATACTGTATTCGATAGAAAGAGATCGAATATAGTTTATTCGAAAGAGAAAGATTTCGAATATAAGTTATTCGAAGAGAGATAATCGAATATAGGTTATTCGAAGAAGAGTTAATCAAATAGAGATTACTCGAAAGAGAATTATACGTCGAATTCAATTATATCGAATTCGGGAAAGTAATATTTACTTTCCGGTTTTTAAATCAAGAGTGTACACTAATAAAGTAGGGTTAGGTTTAATTATTCGAATTAAAGAATAAAGGTTATAATTGAAGTTAGATATTTCGAAAGTAAGGATTATAACGTTATTGTTATAATCAATGTTTTCAATAAAGAAGTGGATTCGTAAATTGAATCCGAGAGTTACGTAAAGAAGTTGTTAAAGGTTTAAAAGATAAACTGTTACTATTTCGAAGTTATAACGTTGTTCTGTTAAGGTCTGAGAGGTAATTATACCCCAACTTGATTGACTTCCTTCTTAACTAAGGAATGGTAAGGTTTGATAGTGAATGATGGTTAAGTGAATTCAGTAAATGGTTTGAGTTGGCATAGCGATGTTTATTTAAACATCAGTTTAAAATCCAATAAAGGAACTTTGGAAATGTTTTCCAAATAAGAAATCAGAAATGTTTTCTAATATAGGAAACAGGAAATGGAAATGTTTTCCATTGTTAATAAAGTATATTTTCTAAAATTAGAAAATAAGAAATTTAGAATATAGGGAAACAGGAGATAAGTAAATTAATGAACTAAAGAGATAAATGTTAAATGATGATTGGTTGATATAATTTCCATCTGGAAATAATATCGTTGTTTGCACACGAGTTTTTCTTTGATAGTTAAATCACAGACTATCAATGTTTTGACCACTTTAACGTTGTTAATATGGAGAGACCGGTTGGATCATTATCCAAAGAACCACTCTGTATTGGCATAAGCGTTGCGAATCATATATGCTGAATATATTGAAGACGGAGTAAAGTGCAAGGGCTGTTGTATAAATCTTAGATAACAATGGACTAAGATGGATGTACTAAATAGTGCCTTCGGTTTCGTTCAGTCCCAGAACGAACGTAAATGGACGAATGTCTGACAAAGTATTTCCAATGATCGAATGGGTTGGTCTGTATAAATATATATGGTTGCAACGGATTTATCCCTTAGCATAACATCCAGGATATTTGTATAAACCAACTAATGATTTACGGATCAGATAATGTGGCATTCAAAGTGATCGTGTTATAAATGGATGGAAAGTAAGCGTAGCTTCTAGCCTCACATCCGGTAAATGACAGAAATCGGGCAGGCAGCGTGGCTAAGTCGGTCGCACCGAAGTAGGGTGTATAATCACCTATCCAGAGAATATTCATTTGCTTCTTTTAATCTATCAATGTTGTCCCATATATATACGGGAAACGGTTGCTGATCCCAACCGTTGGTGATGTACATTCGATACACTCAAGCGAAATGAGTGGTCGGTTATGTGTGGCTGAGTTGCAAGATGTTCTTGTTGAACTCCAGTGTATCGTTCCTAGAGTACACTGATCGGAAGGTGGTTCCATACCTTGTCATTGTTGGAAATCCATTACCCAATACGTGCTTGCGGTTTTGATTGTATACTATATATGTAGAACGTGAGATGAAAGCGTTTCTGCTAGACTGATAACTATTTGTATTTAGACATTATTATAATATCAGAATGATATTGCTTTACAAAGTTGTTTGGATTCTCATAAGGGAAAAACCCGTTCCGTTATACGGCGTGGTCTTATGAGATATCGTTTACTTATTCAAACTGTTTTAAACTGTTTACTCATACCAGTCCCATGACTGACCCGGATTTTATTTTGTTTTGTTTCCCTAAACTCTTGGGTGCCTAAATTTGTACGGGCAGTCAAGTAGTCGGGATTTTACAGATACACTTGGAGAGCTTGGAGCAGGAGGCTTCAGGATTCTATAGCTATTATTATTTCCGCTGTTGTTGTAAGTGTTGTACTCTGATAAGTGCTATTGTATATATAACTGTTTGTATTTCAAAAGTTATGTTATATTTTATTCGTTCCGCTGTGAGATTCGTGTTTACTCTGATGATGATGTTCTTCTTCTTCTTCTATTCTAATAGTTCTACCTTATCTTTCCTCACCCTCTATCTTCTTTCTATTAGTTTCTTGAATTTCCAATGCAATTTGTGGTTGGACTTGTGTTATTTAGTCATCTCAAATTGGACCGGATTTTCAGGTCACTACACCAACTTATGCAAGACAATTGGATTTTGATATATTAATTTTGAGGATTTGGTTCCGGAAATTTTGAAATCAGTGTTTTGAAATATTAGTTTGTATATACGCAAAATCAGAGTTTGTAGCGGAAGCGTGATGGTATTTTGAATAAAAAGGTTACAGAAGATTTTCCTGCCGATAGAAAAGGTTATTTGACTATATAATTTCTAAGATATTAATTTGAAACTCTTGAAAATTTTATATTAAGAGAATATGAAATTTATTTGGGAATCTTAGAAATGTTCGAAACTGTTTGAAATAAAATCTGATCCAAAGAAAGTTGATATAAGTAGTATGGAGTACAAACAATTTTCCTAAGCTTTTAAAATTTGAAAGGCTTATTTGATTTGGGAAAAAAAGTGACAAGAAAATCGTATTGATCAAATTAGATTTCCAAAGCATCGTTATGAGTCTTTTAGAAATTTTCCAACTTATGTATAATTGTCGAAAGTGTTATTTCGAAATAAATTGAAATCTCTGAAGCTTGATAAGATTTTAATGATTCTTAAAAGTCTTTGTTTTAGACTTGAAATATTTGAATAAGATCATTGATTTCAAAATATGAAAACATAAGTTGTATGTTTGAAAGTTGAAATTTTACTTTTAATTGATTGAATATATTTTCAAGTATTGAAAGAAATTAGTTTCCAATTATTTTGGATATGATGGATAGTTTATAAAGGTGGTTTATAAATAAAAGAAATCATGAATCACGATATTTTGAAATATTTGAAAGAAAACAATACTATGATTAAAAGTATCTGCGAATTTTTGTTGCGAAATGATTTATGGCTTCGGGATATGAAATGATTTAATATGTCTCCATGAATTCGGGTAACCCATGACTAAAAGAAGGGTGTATGTGATTTAGGGTGAATAACCTAGGCATATACGATGTTCGAGTCTGGATGAAAAACCGAGAGATATATGTGCTCTGCGATTTTGTACCTTGTGGTCCGAGTCTGGACGTAAGCCGAGAGATACACTTCGCTTGAGATCCCTCGATGATGGTATTTAGGGAGAGCAACCTAGGCATATACGGCGTTTGAGTCTGGATGAAAAACCGTGAGTTATATGTGCTCCGCGATTTTGTACTTGGAGGTCCGAGCCTGGATGAAAGCGTGAGATACACTTCGCTTTAGAGCCCTCGACGTTGGTCGGCTTTAGGTGTCCGGAGTGGCCTTAATTATCTATATTATTGCGAACGATAGGCTATCCCTAGGCCTTGTCATGGGGGAAACCTCTCGAAGAAATGAAATATAATTTTTTTACTGGGAGTTAAAACAAGTATATTTAGTACTTGTATATTTTAGTCATTTGCCTGATCAACGCATGTCTAAAGTTTTCAAGAACGACGATATACTTGTTAGGCTTCGAGTTCAAGTATTTATCATATATGTTTGAAAGCGATTTTGGTTTTGAAGTCCCAAAGTGAAGTATAATTCTATATGTAAGAAATGTATACTACTTCAATGGTTTAAAAAAAATGGGACTCTAAATTCGGAGAAATCGTTTTGAAGCTTTCAAACGATTTGAAATTTATGATTTCAAGATATAGTAATTTATATAGCATTTTGATTTATCTTACCGAAATCTAACTTATCACCTCACTAAATTATTATAATTCGCATTTGTTCCCACAATTGATCATTTTCAAGTTCTTTTACTTACATTATTTTACTATATTACCTATTTTCTACCAGGTTTTATAAAATTGCTTATATTTAATCATTTTATTGTAGCTTTTAAGGCTATTATATTAAACTCTTTGGATTTTATTAAATCTACTTTTATTTCAAAATAACTTTACCATTTTAAACTATTTTCCCTTAAATTATCTTGTACTTTGAACATAGTCTTCTTCGACATTATGTAGCAAATTTCCTTATTTAGTTTATACAATAAGTTAAGTTTTTGCTTAAATAATAGTTGATATAAGAAGTTTCCCAATTTAGTTGTATGTTAGATTTTGTGTTAATTTATTAAGAACCTTTCTATAAATTTCAAGCTTATTAGATATAGTAAATATTTTGATTTAATAACTTTTATTTATATTTGGTTTTAGTAAATTTTGAAAGTAAGATTTGTTTTATTAAGTATAAATTTTACAACTCTCCTTTTTGAGGACAAAAAGATTTAAATGGAGGAGGCTATAACGACCCTGAATTTTCGACGTTTGAAATATAAATTTAATTATCATTAAAATAAATATTTATAGTTGGATTGAATATACAATTTGAAAATATATTTATTTGGAACAAACTTGAAAATATTCATATTTGAATTTCAATTTAGAATTTGAACTTTAAATTTTATTTTGAATGTATTTTAAATAAGCTTACAAAAGAAAAAGAAAAAACCTTTTTGTAAATTTAATATGAATATTTGATTTATTAACATTTGTTAGATAATCTGAATTTATTGGAATACTTAAATTTTAATGTAAATGTTTGTCGTAATTTAAAATTTGAATTTAAGTTAATCTATCTACAGTTTTATTTGTATTTGGCTTTTATATATTATATTCTTTGTTGTATTCTAGCTCTTTTGTATTTGTAATATTCTACTTTTGATTTAATTATTCGTGTTTAATAGTTACGATATTCTAACTTTCTTTAGTTTATATTCTCATTTTATTAAACACATTTTGTTTACTAATTTTACTACTTCACCTTGACTATGTTTTCTAAATTTTTGATATTGGATCATTTTATTTGAACTTATTAAGATACTAAAATTTTGTGCTTAGCTGTTATATAATATATTCTTTGTTTGTGTAAACTCTTTTGCATAAATTCTATTTTTTTGACTAAATTGTGTGTATTTAACAGTTTGTAGTATTTTAACTTTTCTATTTATTTCAACTAGTAAGCGGTTGTATTTTGTCCAAACACTATTAGCCGATTTGGATTTACTAGAATAATTTGAATATTTAACTTTGTATTCTTGTCATGAATTTATTTCAGTATGAACGATTATTAGAGCAAACAGTGTTAACAAAATTTTGAGATATTGAAGTATTTGAAATTTAACGTTAGAACTAAGATAACTCTGAAAATATATTCGTAATTTTTTTAAAGCAAAGATTTAATTTGGACTTTGAAATGTCGGTTATTAGATTTAATAGCTAACTTGATTAAATTATTAATCGTTGACAAGCATTGAAATTTTAACGTGTTTAAAACAAGAAAACAACATCATTCTTTTCAGCTGTGCACCGTTCTTTAAGTAAGGCTCGTTCAAACCACTTACCGTTTAGCCCACCGTTTAAAAACTGATCAAAATCTTATAATATCTGACAAAAACTTACTAAATATTTGGCTACAACACCTAGATTTTTTTCTGAAATCTTTCTCCACTTGTCTTCAACTTCCTGTGTATGTTACACGTTGCTTTCTTCGTCTGCTGTTGGTTCCCTGATTTCTTATTATAAATGTGCACCCCCTTTCCTTTGTTACAACACCTTTTATTTTGGTTATACCATTCCTCTTCCCCCATTGTTCATTCCTTCGACCAAATTATAAATGCCCAAAACAGAAATCAGCGTCTTCCCAAAAATTTCCAAATGGTTTCCCTCTTTCCAAAAATCGGATCTTCTCTGTCCACCAAGAAAAGCCACTGCTCCACAAATTGAACTAGCATCGTCGTTCACCCTATCGCCGTCGATCCTTCCTCTTCCTTCGCCACGAGAAAACCACCGCGTGCACCAAAGTTCGTGCATGCGCCCTCGACATTTGTAACAATCATCGGCTTCCACCATTGCTCCATCTCTCCCTAAAGCTGCCTGTAGTTCAGAAATCCGGCACCCTGCTGAGGCTGGCAATAGTCAGCGCCACTACAGACTAGAGTTAGTCTTCATACGTCAGCCTGGAGCACCGGCGCTCTTGAACTGACGCCGTCTTTGATCATCGTGACCAAGCTGTCTTCCGTGCTTCGGGCTGAATCCATTTCGGATCTCCGCTTATCGACCGAGCGCTGCGTCTGTAATGACCCAACGGTTTTCAGCCCCAAAAAATCGACATAAATACATTTACCGTACCCATGCCGACCTTCCGAACACCGAAAACACTGGAGCGTTATTAGAAAGAAATTAGAGGGTGAGATAAGAAAGAAAGAAATATTAGAATAGAAGAAGAAGAAGAAACAACACAACACATAGTCTCCCATCGCAGCGGAACAAAATATAATACATAAATAAATCTTTATTGGGAGCTTTAGAAATGCTTACAATTATCAGAGTACGTCACATATCTGGATAATTATAATAACCTGTCCTCATATACCGCACATAGCGGAATAAATACTAGACACAATACGTTTGAACACCTCCAGCTCGTCTCTGGACGTCGCAGCATCTGATAACCTGAACCTGTACAACCGGTCTAACCCGAGCATTACAAACACCGAGTCAGTCTGGTGAACCAAAGTGAGAAAAACTCGCACAGTATTTAGGTGGATCATCCAACTTGATTTTAAAGTTTAGAAATCTTTTCGAAAGAAAAGGATAATCATAAGACCAAATCCACACATAAATACAGACGGTTTTTACCTTACGATAACCCAAAACATTTTTGAAATCAATATCTTTTCTGATATTATAATAATGTCTAAATACAAGTAAATATCAATCTAGAGGAACGCTTGCATCTCACACTCCACATATAAAGTATACAATCAAAACCACGGATGCTTATTGGAGATAGGATTCCGACTATGACAAGGTATGGAACCACCTGCCGATAGTGTATCTCAAGAGTGGAATACACTGGATTCAACAAGAACGTCTTGCAACCCGTCCCATACATGACCGGCCACTCATTTCTCTTGTGTGTATCGAATGTATATCACCAACGGTTGGGCTCAAACCATCGTTTTCCGAAAAGGGACAACATTGAAATAGATTAAAGAAGAAAAAGGATATTCTCTAGATATGTGATTATACACCCTAATGGGAGCGACAAACATAGCCATGCTGCCTGCCCGATTTTTGTCATTTTCCAATTGATGAGGCTTGAGGTCAGAATTTATCTTTGAAACATCTTATCACCATTCACTTTGAATGCCACATGGTCATATCCAACAGATATCACTAATTGACATCCACAAAAATACTCTAGTTGATAAGCTAAGAGAAAGGCCTTTTCCCCGCCACCAACTATGGTACGTTTGAAGAAAACAACGTAAATAATCCTTTTGGAAATACTCTGTCAGACATCTGTCCATACAAGTCATCCAGGAACAGGATGAACCAAAGGTACTCTCCTACTGTTTCCAATATAGTAATCACCCCATGGGTCAGTAGCGAGAAGTCCTTGCACTTCATAGATTCCAAGCACAACAGAATCACAACTTATCTCTACTTGCAAGGCAGAGAATATTAGTGGTCCTTCAGTTTATGAAGATCCACGGTCTTCAATGCTCCATCTCTACCATCTTTTGATATCTTCACGTATTTGTTGGTCGGAATGGTTTTCGAATATAAATTCGATCCCGGTCTTTCCGTACCAACAATCGTATTGGACAGATTTGATAGTCGGTTATTTAATTATCAAAATAAACAGTGATTCAATCATGAAAATCCAATGGGTTCACTGGTTTAGTATTCAGCATAAATTGGCCTTTTAATTAAAACAAAAATGTAAATTTAGAACTCTTAAATATTTCGATATTACGAATATACCTTTTCGCTTCTTATTTATCATAAGATTATTCTTTAAGAAGATTCATTTTAATACTTTGAAAAATTCTATATCATATCTAGTTTTCTATTTTCATTTCCAATTAGCCATATTATTATCTACTATTGGGAAATAATTCAACTTATTACACGTAAACAGTGTTACGAGATATCTTTTATTCATTTCATTACTTAAAAACAATAATCCACACTTATCCTCATAGAACAGAACTCAACTTTACGTTTCCTTTCTAATTCGAAAATATCATTATAATTTCCCACAATTTCCTTTTTGTTTCCCTTTTACTTTGGAATCCTCATTATATATTTACACTTCTTGCTAATTTCCTTTACTTCAGATCTCTCGATATATATTCTCCAAATTTTCACCAAATGTTGCATTATTATTTCACTAATGGAAATAATAAATTATCACTAACCTCTTTTACCATTACCAACTAATATCATCTTCAGATAATCCTGATGTTGTTCAAGTTGGGGTATTTTAATTACCTCTCAGACCTTGATCAACAACGGTCATATCCTTAGATAAATATAAGTTGTAATCCAAAAACCAATATTTTCATCCCAGACTCAAAACAAATTCGATTTAACTATTTTATTCAAAATACATTTTCATAAACCTTCTTACCTTTTAAAGATCTCTTTCTCGAATATAACACTTCTTTTTTAATTCCATAATTAAGTAATTTCTTATAAACAACACCTTTTTAACTCTGCCTCTTTAAACAAATTCCTTTATAGTTCAGATTTGGTTATACAACCCTATGACCCACTTCTTTACCCAAATTCACTTTTACCGATCTCCTTTCAAATCTATTCAATCATTCCCTGCTTTGGAAATCTTATTCCAATTTTCCCCATTTTACTTAATCTCATTTTTAAGTAACGTTGATTTAAAATTAACGCTTTTACACTTTAAATCTCATTTATAAAACCCTGGTTTATTATAAACCCTTTTATCTTAATTTCCCTTGACTTAATTCAAATAAGTAAGTAACATTTATTTCAAGCCATTTTATTCGCTTGGAATCCCTTTTTAACTTTATTATAAAAATTCGGGTTTTAAATATAAAACCCGTTCATAAACTCCATTTACCATTCAACTAGATTTCATTTCAACCTCGATTACTTTTAAAAGAATTTCAATTAAAAAGTAATTTTTCTAAATTATTATAAATCAGGATAATAATTTACTTTGATAATTAACTACTTCCGTAGTTGATTTCTTAATTAACTAAAATAAATAGTGAATTCCCTCTTTTAAAAATCTTATTAAAATTAAAACAATATTCATTAAACTACTTTATTAGACTAATTCAAATGACACTATTTTAATAATTAATTCCAGATAAAACAGTCGACTTGGTTACTCAAAACACGGTTATCTCGTTAACCGATTCCAATTCGTTTTCCCTTTAAATTAATTAAAAATATAATTAATTTAAATAAGTCCATTTAATTATTTCTTAAAAACAATTATCCAAATTTAATCATTAGGTTAATTTCCTATTCACTAGTTTATAAATCTGATTAACGTCAGAATTTATTCTATAAAATCAATTAACGGTTAATTATAAATTTAAATAATAAATAATAAATATTTATTTTCTTTTGATAACTATTATTTTAAAAAATATAATTCAAAATTTATATCTAGTTATAAAATAAATTTTATAACTTCAGTTCTATTGATTCAACTGACGGTAAATCAATATAACAAAACAATTTATTCTATAAACCATTTACTGCCGGTTACCCAACCAATGTTGTCCATTGGTTAAAACAAAACAAAGATTGCATTTCCAATCAACGATCAATAATTAAATCCATCACCCAAACTAGACAGTTCATATGTTGATAATACGAAAATAAATAATATATTAAGGAATCCCGTTGGATCACTCCAACCTGTTCTTCCCTGTATCCAAATGGTTAGCTCAAATCAGATCATTCAATCACATTTAACTAAAAATAAATAACGACCATTTAACATCAACCAATAAACAAAACAATTCAACCAGTTCAAACAATTCAAACCATTAAACACGTTTATTTTATAAATATGACCAATAAGGTAAGTTACCTCTATTGGATCAAATCGTTAAAATAACAATTTAGTAATTCACTGAAATTAAACAACGGTTTAATTTCATCAGTTAAATCAACAAATAAATATATAATTAGCAAACAGTCAACCATTAGCTACCAGAGCACACAAAATAAAAACCTAATTTATATAAAATATAAATGGGAAGAACTGAGTGAGTTCAACTCACCTTGATTTTGTTTATTTCTGAAATGGTTCGGTTACAGTTAAATTAAACAATCATTTAATTTACTGTAAATTTCCACTGTACCCAGCCCTATCTAGATTACTTCCACAATGTTGTACCCATCAAGACGATTCCAACGGTGTACAGTTTGTCTGATTCTGTTAAGATATGCAATAGTTATTACTATTATTAGTTCACGATTTATTTTAAACAGTTTAATTCTTTAATTAGATATTTTTTTTAAACCAATTATATTACATTATGAAATACTGCAGACTAATCCTTCAGTTCACTGCTGCCTTGTTCACGCCTCAGAATCTAAATCCTACCATGATTATAAACAGAGTAATTAACTGCTAATTATAGGTTGAACATACTCAATTTAATTAATTCGGGTTATAATAATTAATTACTTTATAAATATTAACAACCTTGATTACAATGAACACAAAGAAGCAGGCCTACTTATACGTAGTTCCTCCCTTCCTGTAGCTTTCGATATCCTGTAAGACTCCCAACACATGGTATTAGTGTGATCTAATAAAGATAGTCCTTCCTTAATTAAGTTTATAATTAAACTAATTACTTGAATTAATCTTAAGCAGGCTCTCAATTCTCTTTGTTCACGTTATTCCAGTCTGTCCCTCAAGAAACACGCATGAAACACCAAGTGATCTCAGCGTCTGTTGTACAAATCATACATAATTAGTCCATCATTCAATTAAATGCTTAATCTTTAATTATATTCTTTAAATTTTAAACCTTAATATCAACCAAGCTAAAGAAATTGGACTGCCGGCTTCTGATAGAAGAAATAACTCTCCCCTTCATATGCTTTGTTTCCCCTTTCAACACTTCATTTACACAGTATCTCCGCGAAGCCCATACAACGCACCAACCCTGCACTATTTACGTTTGTAAATATCACAATTTAATTAACTAAATAATCCTTAATCATTTTAATCAACTAGAGATAACTACTTAATTAACCGGTTACGGTATATTACTTTGCAACCTCCTGACGTGGTGACCCTCCCTGGCGCCGGTCTACACCTGTTGAAAAACTGATTTGATTATAAAATGTTTAATAAGTTCATTTTTTTCTCTAATTAAAGTTACTTAAACCAATTACTTTAAAATCTCTACCCGTTTACTTCTATATTCAGCAAACCACTTCTGCTTTCATTCCCAGCAACGAACCCACGTCCATCCGCGAAATCAAACCGCCACCACTCCCCAATTCAGCCTGACGTCGATCAGAACTTGCCAAAAGGAGCACCTGAACTCCTCCTTCTATCGACTAAAACAGGTTGCCCCACCTCGTTCTAAGTTCGCCGGAAATTACTCCAACGGTCGGCACCTTTCTGCTTTATTTTCCGCAACCTCGGTGCACCAGAGACCATCTCCACCGATCAAATGATAGATCTCGTTTCCTTCTAGATGTTTGTTGTTGAAGGGGTTGGGCAAAGATGAACAGATCGAGCTGATTTGGTGGTGAAAACCCTTGAAATGTTGTCCATTGTTTTAGTAATGTGGAGGCGCAGAATAAGAATAGTTGACCATGCATGGAAATTGGAAATTAGGTTTCGTGATTGGTATATATAGAGAATTTGGACCATTATAATAATAACATATTATATTAGAAACTTCGATGCGAAATAACTTTAAAAAGCACCACATATAACCACTATTTTTGACAAAATAAGGTAATCCTAGCATAAAAAATATATTCCGGACCTAATGGGACAGGTTTCGCCAAATTCCGAGGTCGTTTGTGAAAAGTCCTTTATAATTATCGATGAAAAATCAAGCGTTTAAAATTCCTATAATTACAGAAAAAATCCAGTAAATTTGAGGCCTTGACATTTTTCTATACCTCTTACTTACGGATCCAATGAAATTTATTTCGTTCAAATCGAAGTACATTTGACCAGTCGTTTATTCGTTTAAAATTACCCCTGTCTGAATTGACCAAAATAATAGAATTGATTAGGGCGTTTATCTTTGCCACGATCAAATGGTAATTCCGATTGACACGAAAATTGAAATTTCTACAATAATTAATTAATACAAACCCAACATCACCAATTTCGTCGCATTCCGAGACTATTTCTCGGTACGCTATTTTTATACGCACCGCAATGCCATTTTGGACACCAAATTACCCGGTCTCCAAAAATAACAAATTTTATACCTATTCTGGCTCTAATCGTCGATACGAACTCAATGGAATTGGTTTCATAGCTTAATTCGATTATTTGCTCAATTTACACTCAAATATCTCTCTATTAATTTAATTTAATTTAATCACGTGCTATAGAAATTGATTGGGCATTTACGGCTGCCGTGGTCACATACGACATCGGTTTGCCACGCCATTTAATACCATAAAATAATTTAACGTTACGGTTCCAATGCCACTAATTTCATCAAAATCGGACTCTGTTTGCAAAATGGCCATTTTAAAGGCTATAATTTAATAACGATTTCTATAGCGACTATTTTAAATTTTGATTTAGCCATAACTAACAATCTATAACCTGAAATCTGGATTTTTCTCTTTTGTTAGAAAATTATCATCAACAAGATTCATACGTTTCTTGTTTCATAGAAATCCGACTTATATCGGATCCTGTATGTTCAGCTGAAGTTCAAAACTCCATATTACGAACTGCCGCGCCATTTCGAGCTCGATTTACAATTATATAAATATATAACGTTCAAACTTCGTTTTAATAATGAATTAAATATTAAAATCCATTAATATTCCAAATTAAATAATTAAAATAATAAATTAAATAAAATATTTGGCTACCAAAAATACGGGTTGTTACATTCTTCTCGCCTTTAAATAATTTCGTCCTCGAAATTGCTAAGGTAAGAAAAATGTTGCAATTCCCATTAATTTCCACATCCAATTTATTTTAAATCAAAAGCCAATGTAATACCGTAAATAGATATTTTCAAAAGTATTGAAAATTTTCTAACACTTTAATTCCCGGAAAATTCGGTAGTCTCCCCTGTATGGAGTGATCTGCTATATTGCTGGAACAAATAATATATATACATCGACCCATATGGTCAGAAAACAAAAATCAAAACCCAAAATTTTATATTTCGCGTAGGCGTACCTCTTACAAGCGCTATTGAGCATACTTGCTCAATGTATATGTGATTTACTCAACCACTATCAACCTGCCTAGCAGTCTGGCACCTGTACTTAACTCAGTTCACATATAAGTAATAAATACATGAATTCTTAAGTAGTATGTTATTAATCAACACTATAACTATACCAATTCCAAAATCAAACAGATAACATCAATTAATCTTCAAAACAGGGCTAAATCGTAAATTTTAATTCATATGCAGTTCCATTCCAGTTTAATTGTACCGGAAATTATTCTTTAGTTTATAATTCATTTAGTTCCATTAAATTGTCGATTATTCCATTCAAACAAACTATCATCCAATAACAAACAATTCACAATCAACAACCAATATACAACCAAATCAATTTAATTTACATTCAATGTTAATATTTTACTTTAGTTTCACAGATCTGAACATCAATCGATTAATATTCGATTGATTCCTATTTGATTATTATTCATTCAAATTCAAATTCCATTTTCAAAATCTGTTTTATTTAATTTCAATATCATTCTTAATTTAATTCACTTAACAAAGTTAAGTTTCAATTCAGTTTTTCAATCCAATTTGAATTCCCTTCAAATCAATCAAACACACTGATATCTCAATAATTTGATAAAATTATTTCTTTTGTATATAAAAATATAATTTGGGTAAAATTATTTCATTTAACCTCTATACAAAACAATACTGTATCCATTGCCAGTTCAATGCTTCTCAACACTTGAACCGATCAACCAACATAATATAAAACATTTGTATATAAAATTTATAAATACGCTCTCATATATATACACTCAATCTCGATCTAAGGTATTGTGTTTGCGAACAAATTAAACAGTTGTAAACAACTGTAAAATCCGTTCGTCTTTCCTAAACAAGGATTGTTGTAGAGGGTGTTGAACTCTGGGACCAAAAATATTTTAATTAATAAATCCAATCAAGTTATTCCAAGATTTTGATTGATTGAAAACACAGAAAATAACAGCAATTAAATAAAGAAGAGAGATTTATCTAATAAGAGAAAGCAATTAGGGGATAATGACATCGATTAGATTCACACTCATCAATAGCCAACAAATAAATATAGATCTAATTCATGTTTCTGTCACAAACACGAATCAACGATAAATAGATTCTTAGAAACAAATAAGTAAATAATGACAAGCATAGCCTATGCAGGAGCTGAGCTCTTAAACAACCATAGACTATCAGGACAGATTCACAAATTAATTTCTAAAAACCTAAAATTAGATCTAAATCTGATAATTGTTAGATCGAACACGAATATACCCTGTGAAGGAGCATAGCTCTTAAACGACACATAATATGAAGGTTCAGATCTAACCCTTGATTCAGATCTAGATCTACATATATAAAGTCCTCATCTATTGGCTATGTGATTCATGTTGAATCATATCTATTAGCGTCATCACCCCCTAATCAAAGGAGACTAGCTAGACATAGCTAAATAAGAAGAGAAAAATAAAATAACAGACATAAATAAAATAAAACTAAAACTAAGTAGAACAAGGGAAGAAGAATGATTTTATTCCAAGAAGAGAATTACAGAATAAAACCTGATGTGTTTTTACATGAATAAGATACAAGGTATTTATAGTTGTATTGGCCAAGGCTAAGAGGCTCATTACACAATGTGGGACAAAAACCCATTTTCAAAATAACAAGTAAATCAAGTAGCAAAGTGTGAACGCGTTTGAATGAGAAGCCTTGCAATTTAGCTAGTGTGAACGCATTTGAATGGAAGGCCAATCAAAGGAGCTAGTGTGAATGCATGCAGAGAAAATAGGTTGCGGGCTTCAACTCCAATTGCCTTGAGTATGAATAAGAACTCCAAGTAATCAGAAAAGCATTGAATCTTAACTCTGAAATATGCAGCAGAAAGTAGTTGAACAACAACATCTCTTCAGATCTTCAAGCTTTAATCCAGCTCTAAAAATCAGCACTCCTCTTGCACAAATTCTTCAAGCTTTTCAACAATTAAATGCATTAATCCATTCATCTCAAATAATCTGGAAACACAACTATAAATACACAATATCAATTATTTAAAAGATAAAATAAGATAAATATGCGAATAAAATGTACACATTTACGTGTATATCCATCCTTGAAATCAAACAGCCGCCCCTCCCCTGTTCAGCCTGACGTCGATCAGAACTTGCTAAAAGGAGAACCTGAACTCCTCCTTCCTTCAATTAAAACAGGTTGCCCCACATCGTTCTAAGTTCACCAGAAATTACTCCAACGGTCGGCACCTTTCAGCTCCGTTTCCCGCAACCTCGGTGCACTAGAGACCATCTCCACGGGTCATTTGACATATCTCGTTGCCTTCTAGATGTTTGATGTTGAAGGGTTTGGGCAAAGATGAAGGGATCGAGCTAATTTCGTGGTGAAAACCCTTGAAATGTTGGCCGTTGTTTTAGTAATGTGGGGGCACAAATATAAGAATAGTTGACCATGGAAATTGGTTGACTGAAATTAGGTTTCTTGATTGGTATATATAGAGAGTTTGGACCATTATAATAATATATTATATTAGAAACTTCGATGCGAAATAACTTTCAAAAGAACCACATACAACCTCCGTTTTCGACAAAAATAAGGTAATTCTAGCATAAAAAAATATTCCAGACCCAATGGGACAGGTTTCGTCAAATTCCGAGGTCGTTTGTGAAAAGTCCTTTATAATTATCGATAAAAAATCAAGCATTTAAAATTCCTATAATTACAGAAAAAATCCAATAAATTTGAGGCCTTGACATTTTTCTAGACCTCTTCCTTATAGATCCAATGAAATTTATTTCGTTCAAATCGAAGTTCATTTGGCTAGTCGTTTATTCGTTTAAAGTTACCCCTGTTTGAATTGACCAAAATAATAGAATTGAGTAGGGCATTTATCGTTGCCACGATCGAACGGTAAGCCCAATTGACACGAAAATTGAAATTTCTACAATAATTAATTAATACGAACACAACGGCATCAATTTCGTCGCATTCCGAGACTATTTCCTGGTACGCTATTTTTATACGCACCGCAATGCCATTTTGGACACCAAATTACCTGGCCTCCAGAAATAACAAACTATATACCTATCCTGACTCTAGTCGTTGAGAAGAACTCAACGGAATTGGTTTCGTGGATTAATTCGATTATCTGCTCAATCTACACTCAAATATCTCTCTATTAAATTAATTTAATCACGCGCTATAGAAATTGATTGGGCGTTTATGGCTGCCGTAGCCACATACGACATCGGTTTGCCACGCCATTTAATACCGTAAAATAAATTAATGTTATGATTCCAATGACACTAATTTCATCGAAATCGGACTCTTTTTGCAAAATGGCCATTTTAAAGGCTATAATTTAATAACGATTTCTATAACGACTATTTTAAATTTTGATTTAGACATAACAAACAATCTATAACCTAAAATCTGGATTTTTCTCTTTCGTTAGAAAATTATCATCAACGAGATTCATACGTTTCTTGTTTCACAGAAATCCGACTTATATTGGATCCTGTATACTCAGTTGAAGTTCAAAACTCCATATTACGAACTACCTATCCATTTCGAGCTCGATTTATAATTATTTAAATATATAACGTTCAAACTTCGTTTTAATAACGAATTAAATATTAAAATCCATTAATATTCCAAATAAACTATTTAAAATAATAAATTAAATTAAATATTTGGCTACCAAAAATACGGGTCGTTGCAGCATTGAACGCCATAACCTGGCGCCATCGCCTGTTGTTGCCACGGTAAGCTTTCTCTGTTGCTTCATTGTCGTCGGAAGGTAAGTTTTCTTACAGATTTAAACTTTTTGCAAGTTCGTGACTTGGATTCACCAAGTATAATCTGTTTTGATCTATTGTTTGCTACTGTTCTTGAGCTTGGGACTTATATCCCTTGCCATTTGCACTGTTTTCCATGATCTGTATGTGTATTTCCCTTTAGTTTTGTTTTTATGTTGCAAGCATACCTCTACCTTCATCTTTACGATAGCACAATGCTTCACCTAGTCGTATTGTTGCCAAGACGGGTATGTAACCGCTTGCCATTTAAACCAGTGCACCTTACTATTCGTTTACATAGGAACCTACTTAGGGGTCGTGAGGTTACATGCGATGGGTATTTTAAAATCATGCTGTTACTACACCCTATTGAGTCTTGCCACTCTCACATGAATGACATTGAGACTTGGTCCATCAAATTTTCTTTTGCTGCACCCTAGATCCACCATTGCATGTTGATGATTTAATTTGTATGGGGCAAAGTCTATTTGTTGTTTGACTTAGGATATTAGCTATTGCAAATAATATGCGGAAGTATCCATAGTCTTTCAGAATTCTTCAACAATGATTAGCATCATGAAATTGATCCTATTAAGAAATCTTGTATGTAAGACATGTCAAGTTTTGTTGTTACTGCCTTCCTCCTAAATATTGGAATCTCCAAAACCTGTATACATGCCATGCTTGTTGTGGGTATACATTGACTTGCCTGTACCTTGGCTTATATATCTTACTACACACATACTGATGAGTACGCGCATGTTATCCATTACTGAAATAAAATTGTTTTGTCCGGGTTTGGGTTCCAAACCAAAGACTCCTTTGCCTAGTTGTCGCATGCAAAAGTCAAGTCACCTACTGCCTTCCATGTTTTGGTTACTGTAGCCTTCTTTACTGGTGCATGTTACCTTCCTCTACCGCGGTAACATTGCATGAACTCGTTACCCCTTTTTGTTGGCTCATGCATGCATTCTTAGGCCCTTGCATCTCACTGTTACGACCTCGTTTCCATGCATGTTGACTACCTTTTTCTATATGTGCTTGTGCCATGAAGTCTGAACACATCCATGATGGACTTGTTCTTTTGTTGAAGTTCTTACCTTGTTGCAAATTTATAAACACCTGCATGCCTAACATTTAAATGTTACACCATGACAACACACTGTAATTTAACTTTCTACACCTGAATTATGTATATTTACACCATATTTTTGCATGGCTTACAAGTGGATACACCTTGTCTTATTCGCTCCTCTAACAGAATTTTCAAATCCCTCAGTACCTTATTTTAAAACTGAAATGGGAAGGTTAGGTCACCAGTACGTACCCCATTTTGTTCATACATAGATAAGTGCTTTACCCTTATTATAACGTAACAAGACCTGCATGCGTGATGTCCTTTTTGGTGCTTAGTTCCTTGGTTTGGAAGCTGTGTTTGTGTCACAAACCTACTCTCACTTGTTGTCTGGCCATGCTGGAATACACGTATATATCTCGCATGTTCTCTTGAGTGCCCATATTTACTCAGTAGCCCAACTTCCCCGGTAAGGAAAAGCCCGGATTGCTTTGAGAACAAGCCACAAAAGAACACAGACGGGAGAACATTTCATTGTATATTACAACAATTTCATCAGATTACAAGAATATACAGAGTATGAATAAATATTACACAGAAAAATATCAGAGATTTAAATTACATTACATAGCAGCGGAGAATAATACAATACACAACTAGAAGTAATACACGGATACAAAGCTTTCCGAGTATCGTTCCAGCTGTAAATCAGGATCCTATGAATATAAATCTGCAAAACCAAAACTACTAGCTGCCCGCGTCGAAAATAAGGGGCACCCAGAGTTTAGGTTAAAACAATAAACTCCAGGTCAGTCATGTGACTGGTGTGAGACCTAAAACAGTTATTAATCTTTATTTTACAGTTAGGTAAATCAAGGGACCACGACGTATAACACGGAACGGGTTTTCTCTCAAGAACACCAGTGCATAAAACAAACAGCGCAATGCTAAATAAAGAAAAATGAAGCTATTATAAGACCCAGGTCCCATCACACAATGCAACACAAGCCGGAGGATAGGGTTTTTACCTTATAATAGCCAAAGAATGCTTGATACGCTAAATTTCATGTTTTTAATTCTTAATCAGACTCCAACCGTAAATTAGTAAGAGAATGATTCCCTAAGTATTAACCCCAAAGGCCGAAACCAACATCAGAATAATACCCAGGAAACCACCCATCTTAGCTCGTTTCCAGTTAGTTTCTGATTTTATATACAATCATAAATATCAATCATAGGCGGCATAAGCGCCCCATCCCACTATGTCGCTATACTAGGCTCTACAATCAAAACCGCACATGTCACGTATTGGAAGTTGGATTTCCATCTATGAACCGAGGCAAAAGATAGTCCTCTACCGAATTCGAGACGCTCTAGCCCGTGTCTCAGGCAAGTACTCAGTCAAGCCTTTGGATCGTCAGGGCCGGTCCACCGATGTGGATTAAAATGCCTGAACACTGTGTTTCCCCACCCTTTGGGGGTGTCAATGAGTCAACGAATGACTCCATCGGCTTCACATAGTCACCGATATATCCGAGGCGCCTCGCAACAGCAACAACCACATAAGTCAAACTCGTCAGGGCGTGTAAAACCACTGACGCCACTTCTAGCTAGAAGGAATCTCATGCCCTCCCTGATGTCCTCTCCCGTTTGTGTTTCACAACCGGGGTGTGAGGCTCGCGAATTAATGCTACACAAAGCTGTGCCACACAGGCTGTGCTTTGATCATCAACCACAAGACTCTGCTTTTCAACAGGAGCCTTGATCATTTGCCACTTAGGCATGCCACACAGGCAATTCACTCCATGCGTTTGATATCCATCAATATATAACCTCTGAGCTCGTACGTCTCAAAGAAGGGCGTTAAGCAAGAGAATAAATTCTCCGCCGCCAAGAAGATATATATTTAATAGAAATCCACCACACAGAATAAAATCCAATGTCAGACACACAGTCCATTTACATGTCCGTTCTGGGTCTGAACGAAACCGGAGGCACCTAGTACCCCGCATATCCATCGATCTCCAAGTACGTCTGGACGACCACCAACTGATTCCCTCCTCTTGGGTGTACGGCCCAATCAAGATCATCAGTAATTATCCAAACGACGTGAAGACCTCCGGTCTTCAACCACCATCTTCATCTTCTACTCATCGTCGAATCAGTTATTCAGAATGGGATAAACCCGGTCTTTCTGAATAACTCGCGTATATAATAAACAAGTGTTACACAAACACAACATACGCCTCATTCCAATTCATCAGTCACTAACCGTAAATTAACACGAGAATAATTCCCCAAATATTAACCCCGAAGGCCGAAACCAACATCAGATCAATACCCAGGAAACTGTTCTGCTTAGCTAACCTACAGTTAGTTTCTAAATTTCACATTCTCAGGGAAAGGTTCCCATTAATTTTATCAAAGATAAATTCCTTAAATTTATTCTTTAATCTTCTTTTGAATATCAATTCAAACCAAATTATGGTTTATCCAAACTAGCCGGGATTAACGAACCTTACCGAAGTAATCATTTGTTTTAATTTCCCAATCCCAACCTATTCATCCCATGAAAACTCGTTATACTTCATATCTAACACCACAGTGTTATCGGTAAATTCAATTACCATTTCATGTTCAAATCTAATTAAAGATTTAACTATCGCCTGGAGCAAAACTGGTGATACTCCATTCTCGATTTTTTTTTAATCTAATTAAAGATTCGTTAAAACTCCACTTAGTTTTAATCTTTGACTAGGTTAAAGAATCAATGTCATTTAAAACACGGTTCACGATAAACCCAAAATCACATTCCATTTCAATCAGTCCTTAACCGTAAATTAGCAAGTGAGCAATTCCCTAAGTATTAACCCCGAAGGCCGAAACCAACATCAGATCAATACCCCAGAAACCATTCAACTTAACTAATCTCCATTTAGTTTCTGATTTTCTTAACTCTGCTGGGTCTAAGAACAGTATTATTGCAGATACCGTTCACGACAACCCAAAATCACATTCCATTAATTATCGGGTTAAAGAACAAGTGTTATTTAAAACACTGTTCACGATAAACCCAAAAATCAATACCAATTCAATTCCAATTAAATGTAATTTAATTGGTACACTTCATTAAATCTAAATAGAAAGATTTAATCTTTTCTCAACTGGGTTTAAGAACAATGTTAATGAAGACACCATTCATGACAAACCCGAATCCCATTTGATATTAAATACAAGGCTCTGAATAGAAAATATATCGGCTTATATTCAATATCAAATTCTACAACCAACAAATATCGTATTGGAAATAACAATATAAATATATCTCTCAAATTCCCATAACAATATCTGTATCATCACGAAATCCAACATCGAAATATTCCAAAGACAATTTCGATTCAAATCCTTTCACATTCAATTATTGGAAATTCTGGTTATTTTCAAAACCATTTCAATTCTATTTCAATCTAATTCGAATTTCAATCCTATTCAGTTTAATTCGAATTTCAATTCATTTCAATTTAATTCGAATTTCAATTCTTTTCAAAATATCAGATTTTGAAATAACTTTCGATGTTCATTATAAAATGAATAAAATCGATATAAATATGATTCACGTCAAAATGGCGTAAATCTAATCGACACGGCCTCATATATTCCTATTTTCAAATATTCCATTTCAAATATTTCTATTTTAAATATTATATTTCAAATATTTCTATTTCAAATATTCTATTTCAAATATTCTATTTCAAATATTTCTATTTCAAATATTCTATTTCAAATATTTCTATTTCAAATATTTCTATTTCAAATATTCTATTTCAAATATTTCTATTTCAAATATACAATTTCAAATATTTCTATTTCAAAATTGGAATGAGGCCCAATCAATTACCATATAATGTTAATTATATGGATTTTCTACAACACATGTATAAAATAACAATGATAAATAATCAACCATCATCCAGAGTGCGTTCTACACTATATAGGCATCAAATATAAATATTTAACGCTTATAACAGCATGTCAATCAATCGATCGACATACAACTAATTATTGGGACTAGTGTATGTCATGTATCATCCCAATACCCGTGTGGGGTTTTCAAACAATCAAACACAGATTTTATTTGTGTAGTTGGGCGATGTGTAAAATTTATCGTCCCAATCCATATCAGTCAAATGTGTGTATATAAACAAATCGTTTGATTTGTTTATATTAATTTATTTCATTTCATATACACGTTAAAAATTCTATTTTTAACTATAAAAATATTTTTATTTCAATCCACATCACACAATCAACTACACATCAAAATCAAACAAACAAACAAACAAGCCGTCCATGGTCTGTGGACGACCGGTGTCAGGTGCTACGAAACACCGTCTGCATCCTAGTATATATTTATAACTAGAAAAATAAATTAAAGGTGAGAAGTTCTCACCGACTAGCTAAACCACCGCCACGACTCTTCTTATGTAGTAATCTTCATCGTGCTCCCCTTTTGTCAGTTTCCTTGTCCGTAGCCACTACATATATAAAAATCACATTTTTAATTGTTCACTTTCAATTTAAAAATCATAATTTTCTTCTTAACCATTCTAATGATAAAAACGTATTTTTACTTTGCTATATATATGATAAAAATCAGTTTTTACTTCGCTACTTATATAAAGATTATATTTTTATATCTCTACATAATTAAAAATTATATTTTTATCCTCCTACAAGATTAAAAATTATATTTTTATCCTCCTACAAGATTAAAAATTAGAATTTTTTTCTATAAAATGTTTTCTATAAACGAAAACTGATTTAAACGATGTTATTATATAAAAATAAAAACGGAGTTAAAAACTAGGTTTTACAGATTAAAAACTCACCTTTTTTACTGTTCAGAGGTGGAAGAGGGTCGCTAGGGCGGCGCGTGGCACAGAGGGGGAGAGGCGCAGCCTTGTCGGCGACAGCTCCGGGGAGGGTTGCGATGAAAGCAACGGGGCCAGGGCTCGATTTGAGGGGCTAGGGCGGTTTACTCGAATGGAGGAAGGAGGAGGTGAGAGGGAGGGCCATCGATGGCGTTAGAGAGGAAGGGAGCGACGCGGCTGGTCGGCGGTGGGCGGAGCTCCGCGGCGGTTGCGTGGTTGGCTGAGGCGCGATATATTTCTTCGTTCAATTTTGTTGTTGTTGAAATCGATCAGATAAATAAAGGAGGAGAGAGAGAAGACAAAGGGGGTGGGGTAATTATATATATTATTAATAATTTATTATATTTTTTTCTCCAAAGGTTGACTTTTCATATGAACTCCCGTCGAGGCCCAACGACTGTCGCCCCTAGCTAATTACCCCCATTCCGAACTCAATGGGATATGTTTCGTAAGCCAATTCCATTGTTTCAATCAGTTTTTATTTAAATCTTTATATTGAATTTTAAACGTACATTTCAATTTATTGGGGTCACATACGGACCCTAAAAATTCTAGAAAAATTATTTCTAGCTTCGTATTGACGATACGGTACTAACAAAACTAATTTCGTCAAATTCTGAGACCGTTTGAAAAATGGCCATTTTCCAGTCGATTAAAATCAACTGAAACTGGTCAAAACACGTTTTCCCCTGCCACGCTCACATATTGATTCAAAAAATTACGAATTTTGGAATCTAGCAACAACTTTACATCCCGGATCCAACAAAAGTGGGTTCGTCGAAAACCGAGGTCGTTTGCAAAATGGCTATTTTCAAGGGCCGAAATTTCATAGCGACTATTCAGAATTTTCAACTGGACATATCTTTTTATCCCCGCTATGAAATTTCGATTTTTCGGTTTTGTTGGAAAGATATTCTCCATTAGATCCTAATATTTTTGGTCTCGCTAAAACTCGGTTTATTTTTCACCCGGTACATTCATTTGAAATTTGAAATCGAATTTTCGAACTACCGCGCCATTTCCAATTCCTTTTATATATAAATAATTATTTATATTCTAACGACGATCTATATAAACATATACATTCGAATTCTATCAAAACTAAATTTCATATCGATATTATTTAAAATAATTCGTTTTAAATAATCAAAATTCGCCAAAATTGCCAAAATAAAAATTTTAAATTGGCATGGATTTCCGGGTTATTACAATCTCCCCCAATTAAAACTTTTCGTCCTTGAAAAGGAACGAAGCCGAAAGTTGTTTAACAATTCAACTCAACTTCCAGTATTTTCACTACGGCTTAAGTTCTTCAACTTTTCAGTTTCTAAGAACTTTTCAAATTTTTCAAAAATTTGGCTAACACCCTAAATTTTCGAAAATTTTCTCCATAACCTCCCCTGCACCGGGGACTTCGGGATATTTCATATAGCCTCCCATGGCCTTCTTCAATCCAAAAAGAAAAAGCCAATCGGCTCAAAAAATCATCATCACCCAAACAAAACAGTAAATTATGTTAAACATGTACCTATTTGTCGGGCAAACAAATTTATTCCTCTTCTATAGCCTCCTTGTTAACACCTGTTCAGTGTAAGTACATGTATATATATGCAAATGCGACAAATTTCCAATATAACTCACTATTTGATCAAATTGGCTATATGGTTAAAATTTTAATTACTCTACCAATAATCAAACAACACAATCAGCAATCAATTAGTTGATTAGCTTTTCAAATTCATAACTTTGATATATAGTCAAAAATCAGATTTTTGATGCTAAATCACAATAATAAGCCCTATCTAGCTTTGGTTCTCACACCAGTCTAATGGAAATATATAGATATCTCACTTTCGTCACTCGAACATATATCCACTGATGATGCAGCTGCTATCATCAGTGTCATCTCCGGGCGACTAGAGTGTGATTCTATATCCATCCAGTATATTAGAGGATTTCAATACGCGTGGATCAGACGTATATTAAAATCTCTAAATACCTGATAGTCCAAATCAATATAAATAAATATTCAAATACGAATAATTGAATTAAATTTTCAAAACAAAACTTGTTTTCAATTTTATTTTTCAAAACAACACTCTTTACGCTCGTTCTAGGATACTACTGATCCTATCTCTAACGAGTCATTCTCATTGGATATTACTAATCCAATCTCTGATGAATTCTTTCGTATGGTTCTAATGTGTCTTGTTCTCTGAGCTTTGTAAACCAAAGCTCTGATACCAACTGAAACGACCCGAACTTCCCCGGTAAGGAAAAGCCCGGATTGCTTTGAGAACAAGCCACAAAAGAACGCAGATGGAAGAACATTTCATTGTATATTACAAGAATATACAGAGTATGAATAAATATTACACAAAAAAATATCATAGATTTAAATTACAATACATAGCAGCGGAGAATAATAAAATACACAACTAGAAGTAATACACAGATACAAAGCTTTCCGAGTATCGTTCCAGCTGTAAATCAGGATCCTGTGAATATAAATCTGCAAAATCAAAACTACTAGCTGCCCGCGTCGAAAATAAGGGGCACCCAGAGTTTAGGTTAAAACAATAAACTCCAGGTCAGTCATGTGACGGGTGTGAGAACTAAAACAGTTATTAATCTTTATTTTACAGTTAGGTAAATCAAGGGACCACGCCGTATAACACGGAACGGGTTTTCTCCCAAGAACACCAGTGCATAAAACAAACAGCGCAATGCTAAATAGAGAAAAATGAAGCTATTATAAGACCCACGTCCCATCACACAATGCAACGCAAGCCGGAGGATAGGGTTTTTACCTTATAATAGCCAAAGAATGCTTGATATGCTAAATTTCATGTTTTAATTCTTAATCAGACTCTAACCGAAAATTAGTAAGAGAACGATTCCCTAAGTATTAACCCCAAAGGCCGAAACCAACATCAGACTAATACCCAGGAAACCACCCATCTTACCTCGTTTCCAGTTAGTTTCTGATTTTATATACAATCATAGGCGGCATAAGCGCCCTATCCCACTATGTCGCCATACTAGGCTCTACAATCAAAACCGTACATGACACGTATTGGAAGTTGGATTTCCATCTGTGAACCGAGGCAAAAGATAGTCCTCTATCGAGTTCGAGACGTTCTAGCCCATGTCTCAGGCAAGTACTCAGTCAAGCCTTTGGATCGTCAGGGCCGGTCCTCCGATGTGGATTAAAATGCCTGAACACTGCGTTTCCCCACCCTTTGGGGTGTCAATGAGTCAACGAATGACTCCATCAGCTTCACATAGTCACCGATATATCCGAGGCGCCTCGCAACAACAACAACCACATAAGTCAAACTCGTCAGGGCGTGTAAAACCACTGACGCCACTTCTAGCTTGAAGGAAACGCATGCCCTCCCTGATGTCCTCTCCCATTTCTGGTTCACAACCGGGGTGTGAGGCTCGCGAATTAACGCTACACAAAGCTGTGCCACACAAGCTGTGCTTTGATCATCAACCACAAGACTCTGCTTTTCAATAGGAGCCTTGATCATTTGCCACTTAGGCATGACACACAGGCAATTCACTCCATGCGTTTGATATCCATCAATATATAACCTCTGAGCTCGTACGTCTCAGAGAAGGGCGTTAAGCAAGAGAATAAATTCTCCGCCGCCAAACAGATATATATTTAATAGAAATCAACCACACAGAATAAAATCCAATGTCAGACACACAGTCCATTTACAAGTCCATTCTGGGTCTGAACGAAACCGGAGGCACCTAGTACCCCGCATATCCATCGATCTTCAAGTACGTCTGGACGACCACCCACTGATTCCCTCCTCTTGGGTGTACGGACCAATCAAGATCATCAGTAATTATCCAAACGACGTGAAGACCTCCGGTCTTCAACCACCGTCTTCATCTTCGACTCATCGTCGAATCAGTTATTCAGAATGGGATAAACCAGGTCTTTCTGAATAACTCGCGTATATAATAAACAAGTGTTACACAAACACAACATACGCCTCATTCCAATTCATCAGTCACTAACCGTAAATTAACAAGAGAATAGTTCCCCAAATATTAACCCCGAAGGCCGAAACCAACATCAGATCAATATCCAGGAAACCGTTCTGTTTAGCTAACCTATAGTTAGTTTCTAAATTTCACATGCTCAGGGAAAGGTTCCCATTAATTTTATCAAAGATAAATTCCTTAAATTTATTATTTAATCTTCTTTTGAATGTCAATTCAAACCAAATTATGGTTTATCCAAACTAGCCGGGATTAACGAACCTTACCGAAGTAATCATTTGTTTTAATTTCCCAATCCCAACCTATTCATCCCATGAAGTAAAACTGGTTATACTTCATATCTAACACCACAGTGTTATCGGTAAATTCAATTACCATTTCATGTTCAAATCTAATTAAAGATTTAACTATCGCCTGGAGCAAAACTGGTGATACTCCATTCTCGATTTTTTTTAAACTAATTAAAGATTCATTAAAACTCCACTTAGTTTTAATCTTTGACTGGGTTAAAGAATCAATGTCATTTAAAACACGGTTCACGATAAACCCAAAATCACATTCCATTTCAATCAGTCCCTAACCGTAAATTAGCAAGTGAGCAATTCCCTAAGTATTAACCCCGAAGGCCAAAACCAACATCAAATCAATACCCTAGAAACCATTCAACTTAGCTAATCTCCAGTTAGTTTCTGAGTTTCTTAACTCTGCTAGGTCCAAGAATAGTATTATTGCAGATACCGTTCAGGACAACCCAAAATCACATTCCATTAATTATCGGGTTAAAGAACAAGTGTTATTTAAAACACTGTTCACGATAAACCCAAAAATCAATACCAATTCAATTCCAATTAAATGTTATTTAATTGGTACACTTCATTAAATCTAAATAGAAAGATTTAATCTTTTCTCAACTGGGTTTAAGAACAGTGTTAATAAAGACACCATTCACGACAAACCCGAATCCCATTTGATATTAAATACAAGGCTCTGAATAGAAAATATATCGGCTCATATTCAATATCAAATTCTACAACCAACCAATATCGTATTGGAAATAACGATATAAATAAATCTTTCAAATTCCCGTAACAATATCTGTATCATCACGAAATCCAACATCGAAATATTCCAAAGACAATTTCGATTCAAATCCTTTCAAATTCAATTATTGGAAACTCTGGTTATTTTCAAAACCATTTCAATTCTATTTCAATCTAATTCGAATTTCAATTCTATTCAGTTTAATTCGAATTTCAATTCATTTCAATTTAATTCGAATTTCAATTCTTTTCAAAATATCAGATTTTGAAATCACTTTCGATGTTCATTATAAAATGAATAAAATCGATATAAATATCGTTCATGTCAAAATGACGTAAATCTAATCCACACGGCCTCATATATTCCTATTTTCAAATATTCCATTTCAAATATTTCTATTTTAAATATTCTATTTCAATTATTCTATTTCAAATATTCTATTTCAAATATTTCTATTTCAAATATTTCTATTTCAAATATTTCAATTTCAAATATTCTATTTCAAATATTTCTATTTCAAATATTTCTATTTCAAAACTGGAATAAGGCCCAATCAATTACCATATAATGTTAATTATATGGATTTTCTACAACACATGTATAAAATAACAACGATAAATAATCAACCATCATCCAGAGTGCGTTCTACACTGTATAAGCATCAAATATAAATATTTAACGCTTATAACAGTCTGTCAATCAATCGATCGACATACAGCTAATTATTGAGACTAGTGTATGTCATATATCATCCCAATACCCGTGTGGGGTTTTCAAACAATCAAACACAGATTTTATTTGTGTAGTTGGGCGATGTGTAAAATTTATCGTCCCAATCCATATCAGTCAAATGTGTGTATATAAACAAATCGTTTGATTTGTTTATATTAATTTATTTCATTTCATATACACGTTAAAAATTCTATTTTTAACTATAAAAATATTTTTATTTCAATCCACATCACACAATCAACTACACATCAAAATCAAACAAACAAACAAACAAGCCGTCCATGGTCTGTGGACGACCGGTGTCAGGTGCTACGAAACACCGTCTGCATCCTAGTATATATTTATAACTAGAAAAATAAATTAAAGGTGAGAAGTTCTCACCGACTAGCTAAACCACCGCCACGACTCTTCTTATGTAGTAATCTTCATCGTGCTCCCCTTTTGTCAGTTTCCTTGTCCGTAGCCACTACATATATAAAAATCACATTTTTAATTGTTCACTTTCAATTTAAAAATCATAATTTTCTTCTTAACCATTCTAATGATAAAAATTGTATTTTTACTTCGCTATATATATGATAAAAATCACGTTTTTACTTCGCTACATATATAAAGATTATATTTTTATATCTCTACATAATTAAAAATTATATTTTTATCCTCCTACAAGATTAAAAATTATATTTTTATCCTCCTACAAGATTAAAAATTAGAATTTTTTTCTATAAAATGTTTTCTATAAACGAAAACTGATTTAAACGATGTCATTATATAAAAATAAAAACGGAATTAAAAACAAGGTTTACAGATTAAAAACTCACCTTTTTACTGTTCAAAGGGGGAAGAGGGTCGCTAGGGCGGCGCGTGGCACAGAGGGGGAGAGGCGCAGCCTTGTCGGCGACAGCTCCGGGGAGGGTTGCGATGAAAGCAACGGGCTAGGGCTCGATTTGAGGGGCTAGGGCGGTTTACTCGAATGGATGAAGGAGGAGGTGAGAGGGAGGGCCATCGATGGCGTTAGAGACGAGGGGAGCGACGCGGCTGGTCGGTGGTGGGCGGAGCTCCGCGGCGGTGGCGCGGTTGGCTGAGGCGCGATGCGTTTCGTCGTTTAATTTTTTTTGTTGAAATTGATCTGATAAATAAAGGAGGAGAGAGAGAAGACAAAGGGGGGTGGGGTAATTATATATATTATTATTAATTTATTTTATTTTTTCCTCCAAAGGTTGACTTTTCATATGAACTCCCGTCGAGGCCCAACGACTGTCGCCCCTAGCTAATTACCCCATTTCTTAACTCAATGGGATATGTTTCGTAAGCCAATTCCATTGTTTCAATCAGTTTTTATTTAAATTAACATTTAAATCTTTATATTGAATTTTAAACGTACATTTCAATTTATTGGGGTCACATACGGACCCTAAAAATTCCTGAAAAATTATTTCTAGCTTCGTATTGACGATACAGTCCTAACAAAACTAATTTCGTCAAATTCTGAGACCGTTTGAAAAATGGCCATTTTCCAGTCGATTAAAATCAACTGAAACTGGTCAAAACACGTATTCCCCTGCCACGCTCACATATTGATTCGAAAAATTACGAATTTTGGAATCTAGCAATAACTTGACATCCTGGATCCAACAAAACTGGTTTCGTCGAAAACCAAGGTCGTTTGCAAAATGGCTATTTTCAAGGGTCGAAATTTCATAGCGACTATTCTGAATTTTCAACTGGACATATCTTTTTATCCCCGCTATGAAATTTCGATTTTTCGGTTTCGTTGGAAAGATATTCTCCATTAGATCCTAATATTTTTGGTCTCGCTAAAACTCGGTTTATTTTGCACCCGGTACATTCATTTGAAATTTGAAATCGAATTTTCGAACTACCGCGCCATTTCCAATTCCTTTTATATATAAATAATTTATTTATATTCTAACGACGATCTATATAAATATATACGTTCGAATTCTATCAAAACTAAATTTCTTATCGATATTATTTAAAATAATTCATTTTAAATAATCAAAATTCGCCAAAATTGCCAAAATTGCCAAAATAAAAATTTTAAATTGGCACGGATTTCCGGGTTATTACAATCTCCCCCACTTAAAACTTTTCGTCCCCGAAAAGGAACGAAGCCGAAAGTTGTTTAACAATTCAACTCAACTTCCAGTATTTTCACTACGGCTTAAGTTCTTCAAATTTTCAGTTTCTAAGAACTTTTCAAATTTTTCAAAAATTTGGCTAACACCCTAAATTTTCGAAAAATTTCGCCATAACCTCCCCTGCACCGGGGACTTCGGGATATTTCATATAGCCTCCCATGGCCTTCTTCAATCCAAAAGAAAAAGAAAAAGCCAATCGGCTCATAAAATCATCACCACCCAAACAAAACAGTAAATTATGTTAAACATGTACCTATTTGTCGGGCAAACAAATTAATTCCTCTTCTATAGCCTCCTTGCTAAGACCTGTTCAGTGTAAGTACATGTATATGTATGCAAATGCGACAAATTTCCAATACAACTCACTATTTGATCAAATTGGCTATATGGTTAAAATTTTAATTACTCTACCAATAATCAAACAACACAATCAGCAATCAATTAGTTGATTAGCTTTTCAAATTCATAACTTTGATATATAGTCAAAAATCAGATTTTTGATGCCAAGTCACAACAATAACCCCTATCTAGCTTTGGTTCTCACACCAGTCTAATGGAAATATATAGATATCACACTTTCGTCACTCGAACATATATCCACTGATGATGCAGCTGCTATCATCAGTGTCATCTCCGAGCGACTAGAGTGTGATTCTATATCCATCCAGTATATTGGAGGCTTTCAATACGCGTGGATCAGACGTATATTAAAATCTCTAAATACCTGATAGTCCAAATCAATATAAATAAATATTCAAATACGAATAATTGAATTAAATTTTCAAAACAAAACTTATTTTCAATTTTATTTTTCAAAACAACACTCTTTACGCTCGTTCTAGGATACTACTGATCCTATCTCTAACGAGTCATTCTCATTGGATATTACTAATCCAATCTCTGATGAATTCTTTCGTATGGTTCTAATGTGTCTTGTTCTCTGAGCTTTGTAAACCAAAGCTCTGATACCAACTGAAACGACCGAACTTCCCCGGTAAGGAAAAGCCCGGATTGCTTTGAGAAAAAGCCACAAAAGAACGCAGACGGAAGAACATTTCATTGTATATTACAACAATTTCATCAGATTATAAGAATATACAGAGTATGAATAAATATTACACAGAAAAATATCAGAGATTTAAATTACATTACATAGCAGCGGAGAATAATACAATACACAACTAGAAGTAATACACGGATACAAAGCTTTCCGAGTATCGTTCCAGCTGTAAATCAGGATCCCGTGAATATAAATATGCAAAACCAAAACTACTAGCTGCCCGCATCGAAAATAAGGGGCACCCAGAGTTTAGGTTAAAACAATAAACTCCAGGTCAGTCATGTGACTGGTATGAGTACTAAAACAGTTATTATTTTTATTTTACAGTTAGGTAAATCAAGGGACCACGCCGTATAACACGGAACAGGTTTTCTCCCAAGAACACCAATGCATAAAACAAACAGCGCAATGCTAAATAAAGAAAAATGAAGCTATTATAAGACCCAGGTCCCGTCACACAATGCAATGCAAGCCGGAGGATAGGGTTTTTACCTTATAATAGCCAAAGAATGCTTGATACGCTGAATTTCATGTTTTTAATTCTTAATCAGACTCCAACCGTAAATTAGTAAGAGAACGATTCCCTAAGTATTAACCCCAAAGGCCGAAACCAACATCAGACTAATACCCAGGAAACCACCTGTGACGATCCCCAAACCCCGTGACACGGTGTTAAGGATAATCATTGGAATATAACACATTAATCATCATATAGATATCATCACATTAGAGAAGCATATAGATATCATATAGATATCATCACATTAGAGAAGCACAGTACAGGATACAACTTAGTGCATAATGATACATAATCAGTCACCATCGCCTGAGGCGGAATCATACATAAAGAGTACACAAAAGGAATATCAGTCTACATCGCCAATGGCAGAATCATAATATAGATACAATAATGGCGGGGAAAATCCAAGTCAGCACGGTGTAGTCAAGCCTCGCCATGAGCCAAAAGGTGCGTCTGAAACCTGTAACTAGGCTGCCCGTGTGAAAATGAGGGCACCCGAGTTTGCAAGGTGAAACAAACTACGAGTCAGTCATGGGACTGGTATGAGAAATCTACTCAACTGATTAACAACAATAATAATGCAAATCAAAGGACCACGCCACTTTCGCGGAACGGGTTTACTCCAATGAGTGCTGGTGCATGATATAAAGTAAACGATTAAATCAACGCAATGCTTTATATAAAATGAAGCCATTATAAGACTCAGGTCCCATCACACAATGCAACGCAAGCCGGAGGATAGAGTTTTCCCTTATAATGGCCAAAAATGCTTCATACGTATAAAACAAAGATGTTTGATATTATTACTAGTGCATATATGTTTCAAAAGCAAATTCAATCATAAATATCAATCCTAGGCGGCATGGGTACCATATATCATGTCGCCATACTAGTAATACAATCACATCCGCATATTTCGTATTGGAAATTGGATTCCTTCATGAGTCAAGGCAAGGGGCAAGCTCCTCTCTGATTCGAGACACTCTAGCAAATGTCCCAGGACCCCACTATGATCCTTGGATCTTCAGGGCCGGTCCTCCCTTACTTTTGAGGATTAATTATTCCTGAACACACGTTTCCCGGTCCTTACAGACCTATATCGAGGCGCCTCGCATTCCAACAACCACACAGGTGAAAAGTATATATAATGTCCGGGCTGGTAGGTCACTGACACCACCTTTAGCTAGAAAGAAACGTCGTGCTCTCCCTGCAGTCACTCTCCCGTTTTTGACTCATACCGAGGTGTGAGGCTCGCGAATTCACGTTATACACAAAGCTGCGTCACACAGACCATGCTTTGATCATCAACCACAAGACTTTGCTTTGCAATAGAAGCCTTGATCATATGCCACTTAGGCGTGCCACACAGGCAGTCCATTCCATGCGACTGATTTCTGTCAATACATAACCTCTGAGCTCGTACGTCTCAGAGAAGGGCGTTAAGCAAGAGAATAAATTCTCCGCCACCAAACAGATATATATTTAACAGAGATCAATCAACACAGAACAAAATCCAATGTCAGACACACAGTCCATTTACAAGTCCGTTCTGGGTCTGAACGAAGCCGGAGGCACCAATTCCTCGCATATTCGTACAATCAACAGTATGTTTGGACGACTACTACTTCAATTCCTTCATGGTAGCTACTCCAATCACGAGCATCAGTAGCGCCCATCCATCCAATGTGGAGATCGTCGGTCTTCAGCCGTCTTCGACTCTTCGACTTCTCAACGTCGATCGATTATTTGAAATGAGATAAACTCGGCCTTTACAAATAACTCACGTATATTTAGATTTTCAAATCAATTAATCACATGGTTGGACTATTCAACATTCACATTTCAGTTATTTAGTTATAATTTTCATGTCAAATACATTCAACCATCACATATCAAGCAAACACAACAAAATTGGTTTATTTCCACTCTATATCGTCTATAGTATTTTATAACGATATATCGCCATTTTTATTTAATTTAAAATGGCCATATTTAATTAAACGACGTTTCGGGTCGTGTCGATGCACTGGCGCTGCTTTTCACTAATTTTTTTTTTACACATATCTAAAAATCTAACTGTTGGATCTTCACAAATTTGGTATCATTGGGAAGGTCATTTCAAAACGAATCCAACGGTTTCAGTTTTGGGAAAATCCGACGGTCGGATCTTCCACACTAGCCATTTGAAGTTACGATTTCAATTTACGAACTGCAGCGTCGTTATTCGGTTTAATTTAATTATATTTATATATATATATATAAAAATATAATCGTTTCTGGCGCTGTTTTTCTTCAGATTTGAATTAAACATTCCAGACAATCCAACCGTCGGATCTTCACAAAGTTGGTGTCGTTGGAAAGATATTTCCAAGGCGAACCCCACGGTTGCGGTTTCGGGAAAATCCAATGGTCGGATTTCCCGTACTAGTCGTTTGAAATCACGGTTTCAAAACACGAACTGCACGGCCACGTTTCGTTTTAATTTCACTTATATTGATATATTTATATAAATATAGTTCATTCAAAAATTCCTATATCGTTTCCACTTCAATTATTTCACTAACGCCTTTAAATTTCGGAAAATTTCGCCATAACCTCCTTTGTACGGGAGGGTCTGGGAAAATTCCCAAATAGCCACACGGGCATCTCATATCAAAAAGAAAAAGAAAAAGCCAAGCGGCTAGCCAACAGGCTCATAAAATCATCACCCAAACAAAACAGTAAATGTGTACCTATTTGTCGGGCACAAAATTTTATTCCTCTTCTCTAGCCCCTTTGCTATAACCTGTTCAATAGATATGCATGTACATATATACAATTTCTATCATTTATCATTTTTCATTCAATTTCATATTTGATTTACTTTGGTTTAAAAACACCATTCACTCTAATGTTGCATGCATAGGCTAAAATCATAACATTAGCTAATTAATGTATATTTCAACTCATGCACATTTATTTGAACAAGTGGTTATTTTTAACACTTCACATTTCCAAGATGATAATTTTGGCGAACTAAAATAGATTTCAACACATGACTATTTTATTTAGTTCTTATGCATGTTAAAAATAATATTTCTTTCACAAATATTTATTTCAACGTCCGTATATCTTTAGCATATCACAAATATGATAAAAATGATATTTTTATCGTTCAAAATATTTGTTCGACAAATGGATGTTTTCAACGCTTCATAGTCTCAATAAAAATGTAATTTTTAATGTTCGATCTTTTTATTCAACACATGAACTTTTCCACTACACACACTTCTCAACAAATGAGCATTTCCACACATGGACATTTTATTTATGTTGTTCATATTAGAAAGATGGAATTTTTATTGTTGAAACTATTTATATAAGGCGAATATTTTTCATACTTCATATATATAAAAATGTGATTTTTATTGTTTAAACACTTCATTCATTCACAAATGAATTTAATTTTCGCACAACATTTTTCAACACACAAACATTTCCACACATGGATATAGTTTCAACATGTGGCTTTAATTTCAACGCATGAAAATAATTTCAACATATGAAAATAATTCTAACACACAAAGATTATTCAAAATTTCGGCAGCATAACGACAGGGTAGTTAAAACCGGCACCGTCCCTAGTACGGCTCCTCGCTCTACCTTAAAACCTCGCGGTTTTTGACAATGGGGATTCATGCATCTAATTCGCACGCAGGCGGCATGTTTATTTTTATTTCCACAAATATTTCCAATTCATTTCAATCACCAATGGGTATTTTTCAACCACAACCAAACAATATCGACCACAAACAATTATTCAACCATTCGTATTTTTCATCCAATGTTTCACACCAATTCACCACAATAAATATCGTCCATGGTTTGTGGACGAGGGTGGTAGATATATATATATATATATATATATATATTTGCTATATTTCACTTGCATTTCAACACATATATCAATTATTCTATGCATGTAAAATTCATACTTTGCTTATATAGCTTACACTACGCATGTACATGAGGTATACGACACGCATGTAATTTATATTTCGCTAATATAAATTATACACGACATTTTCCATTCAATTTCACGTTAATTTAGATTTCTCACATTGGTTTTCGGAGTGCTAAAAATCGATACGATGTCAGAAAAATTCGCGGCTTCTTCTATTGGGTAGAGAGCTTCCTTACGGTCCCGATGATTCCTGTTTCATCGAATTCGTCAACACACCAAAAAGATATGATTTTTCAAAGTGTAAAGATAAAAAAGAACTCACCTTTCACGAAGGTTCAAAACTAGGTTTGCGGTTTTCGCGAGAACCGTGGCACGAGGGGATGATCGGCGAGTTGGACGTGGAAGAGCTTCGAGAGGGCTACAGGCGCGCGGCGGTTTGGTGGCGTTCGGTGGTCCAGATCGGCGGCGGCGGTTTAAAGGTCGGAACTTTGGAGGGGGATATCTCGACGTAGAAGCAACGATAGGGGGAGCTCCTTATATGGATTTGAAGAGGGGAAGGAGAACTACAAAAAGTTGAACTAGGGGAGGAGCTAATTCGGGCTGTGGCGATCGGAAATCGCCAGGGAAGGGGGAGCTTTTTCGTCGTCGATGTCGGGGTCGGGGGTTTTCTGATATTTTTATTTATTTATTTATGAATGGAGAAATATGATTGGTCGATGTCTATATTAAATGTTTAAATAGTGTTTTCTCAAACGAACTCCTTTTTAAACCCAACGACTGTCGCCTCTAGCTAAATACCCCCATTCCGGACATAATGGAATATGTTTCGTAGGCCAATTCGACTGTTACAGTCAGTTATTTTTCAAATTAAAGCATAAAACATTTAATTTTTTTTACTCTGAACGTACATTTCAATTTGCCAGGGCCACGAACTGATTCGAAAAATTCCAGAAAAATAAATCTAGCTATGTTTTGACGCTACGGTCCCAACAAAACTAGTTTCGTCAAATTCTGAGGTTGTTTGAAAAATGGCCATTTTCTGGTTGATCCAATTTAACAGAAATTGACCAATCACATTTTCTTTTGCCACACTCACATACTAGCTTCAAAAATTATGAAATTTGAAACCTAGCAATAGTTTGACATCCCGGATCCACCAAAAGTGGTTTCGTCGAATTCCGAGGTTGTATGCAAAATATCAATTTTCTAGGGTTATATATTCTATATAGCGACCTATCTGAAAATTCATTCGGCCATAACTATTGATTCCCGTTATGAAACTTCGATTTTTCAGATTCGTTAGAAAGGTATTGACTAACAGATTTAAATATTTTTGGTTTCGCTAAAATCCGTTATATTTTCCACCCTGCATAGTCAGTCAAAGTTTGAATTCAAATTTTCAAATTGACTCACTATTTCTAATTCACTATTTTATTGAAATATTCTATTTCAATGGTTCAAATTCCTTTGTAATCACCAACTTAAAAATTTTAAATTGGCTCGTATTTTCCGGGTTATTACAATCTCTCCCACTTAAAACTTTTCGTCCTCGAAAAGGAAACAACAGTAAAGTAGGAAACAAAATGTAAATGCAAAGTATTGTAAAGGTACCTTGCACCGGAGTTAGTCAGAGATATCCACTCTGCATTTGGGGTAAGCTTGCTTAATGCTTTCCTCAGTTTCCCAAGTACAGTCTCTAGGATCACTGCTCCACTGCACTTTAACTAAATGAACCTTTTTGCTTCTGAGTTCTCTAGTTTCTTTGCCAACAATCTTTAATGGCTCTCTTCTGAGTGATAATTCTGGAGTTATCTCCATATCCTGTTGCGCTGCTTCTTCTACAACAAGATCCGGATCATGCACATGTCTTCTAAGTTGAGATACGTGAAATACATTGTGCACTCCAGGCAACCAATCTGGTAATTGAACCCTATAAGCAAGAGTTCCAATTCGTTCAAGTATAAGAAAGGGACCAATAAATCTCGGTGCCAACTTCCCGGTCTTGCCAAATCTGATTACTCCCCTCATCGGAGAAACCTTCAAATAAACATGATCGCCAACAGCAAATGTCAAATCTCTTCTTCTAGAGTCTGCATAACTTTTCTGTCGGCTTTGTGCGGTTTTCAATCGCTTCTTGATGAAGTCGACTTTATCAGATGCTTCTCTAATCATATCGGGTCCTAACACAAGTCTGTTGCCAGGTTCTACCAAACATGCTGGAGATCTGCAAGGTGTGCCATATAATGCTTCAAATGGCGACATTCCCAAACTTTCTTGATAGCTATTGTTATATGAAAATTCTGCCAAGTGCAAATGATCTTCCCATGACCCACCAAAATCAATTATACAAGCCCACAATAAATCTTCTAGAATTCTATTCACCCGCTCAGTTTGGCCATCTGCTTGTGGGTGATAAGCGGTGCTCATATTCAGTTTCGTTCCCAATTCTGTCTGGAAAGCCTCCCAGAACTTGCTAGTAAATAGGGGATCTCTATCACTGACTATGCTGATGGGAATTCCATGCAGCTTAACAATTTTTTTGAAGTATATCTGTGCTAGACTTTGAGCAGTTCTATTGGACTTGACAGGTATAAAATGGGCAGTCTTCGTGAAGCGATCTACGATTACCCAAATGCTGTCATTACCTTTCTTGGTTCGCGGCAAACCATCTATGAAATCCATGGAAATCTGTTCCCATTTCCAACTTGGGACTTCCAACGGTTGTAACAGTCCAGCTAGCTTCTGTTGGTCACTCTTGACCAATTGACAAGTAGGGCATCTGCTAACATACAAAGAAATATCCCTTTTCATTGCCTTCCACCAGAAAGTGCGTTTGATATCGTTGTACATTTTACTCACACCTGGATGGATGCAAAATTTGGATTTATGGCATTCATCCAGCACTTCTCTTTTGAGCTCGGGAAGGTTGGGAACACAAATTCTCCCATTCAGTCTCAGAACTTCTTCTTTATCTACATGAAAGCTTGAGGGCTCTCCCTTCTGGATTCTTCCTTTGTTCTTTTGAGTGAAACAATCATTCTTCTGGAAAGCACATATCTTATCGATCAAGCTAAGTGTAATTATAAGATGGGCAACGATTGCGGTCTTTCTACTAAGCGCATCCGCTACAACGTTAGCCTTCCCCGACGTATACAGGATATCAAGATCATACGCTGCAAGAAATTCTAGCCAACGCTGTTGTCTCAGATTCAGATCTTTCTGGGCATATAAATACTTCAACGATTGATGATCTGTGTACAGTATAAATTTCTCGCCCAATAAATAATGCCTCCAGATTTTCAAGGCAAAAACGATGGCTAGCAACTCAAGATCATGAGTCACATAATTCTTCTCATGCGGTTTCAGTTGGCGGCTTGCATAAGCGACTACTTGGCCTCTCTGCATTAACACTGCACCAAGACCTCTAATAGAAGCATCTGTCCAAACCGTTAAATCCTGATTGCCATCAATAATGGTTAACACTGGAGCGGTGGTCAGTTTCGACTTCAATTCCTGGAAAGCTTCTTCACAGTCGGAAGTCCACTTAAACTTCTCATGTTTCTTTGTGAGCTTCGTTAACGGACCGGATATCTTCGAAAAATCCTTAACGAACTTTCGATAATAACTAGCCAACCCCATAAAACTTCTAACTTCCGTGGGAGTAGTGGGTTGTTTCCAGTCTTGAATCGCTGTTATTTTGCTTGGATCAACAGAAGTTCCTTTCTCTGACACGACATGGCCAAGAAATTTGACTTCTTCTTGCCAGAAGACACATTTAGAGAATTTGGCTTTGAAGACGTTCTTCCTTAGAATCTCCAATACTTGTTCTAAGTGTTTTTCATGCTCGGGTTTTGATTTGGAGTAGATTAAAATATCATCGATGAAGACGAGGACAAATTTATTCAGAACTCCCCTGAACACTTTATTCATTAGATCGACAAAGTATGCTGGAGCGTTGCATAGGCCAAACGGCATTACTAACCATTCATAAAATATGTCTGGACCTCTGAAAGCTGTCAAAGGAACACACTCTTCTGCTATTCTCAATTGATGAAACCCTGTAGCTAGGTCCATTCGGGAAAATACTTTCGCCCCATTCAATTGGTCTAGCAAATCATCAATGCGGGGTAATGGATATTTATTTTTAAGCGTCTGTTTGTTGAGGTTTCGGTAATCAACACATAATCTAAGAGTACCGTCTGACTTTGGGACAAACACAACAGCTGCACCCCAATTAGAAAAACTAGGTCTGATTAGACCCTTCCACAACAGTTGACGAGTTTGATCGCCTAATTTTTCTTTTTCCTTCAGAGTCATTCTGCGAATTGGATGTACCACTGGTCTGGCATTGGGAATTAGATCGATTCGGAATTCTATTTCTCTTTGCGGAGGTAAGTTTTCAACTTCTTCAAACACATCCGCATAGTTTCTAACAATCGGAATCTTTTCTATGGAAGTGGGGATAAGTTCTAATGCCGACCAAAATTCTTCTCTATTCGGATTCGAACCATGACAGGGTACCGTAATATATCCAAGCTTCGTTCGAATTTTAACGATTCTTTCCGCACAATTCACTTCAGCTTCGTATTTCGTTAACCATTCTAGCCCAAGGATAACGTCGAATTTGGGAAAATCCATAACGATCAAATTAATGGGAAATTTGTAGGAAGAATAAGAGATTGGCACTCTACAACATGAACTGAGAGTGATAGGACCCCCTATCGGGTTATGTACTTCAACCGATTCTTTGAGATTTCGCTGTTTTAACTTTAATTTGTGCACTGTGTTATTAGCAATAAATCTACGTGACGCACCTGTGTCAAACAATACAGAAACAGGAATATTTTTAATGGTAAGGGTACCTCCCAAAACATCAGGTTTACCTGCTCCATCGGAAGCAGCTGGCGGGCTCGACCCGTCATAGACGTGAGCTACTGTAGCTTTCTTCAACAAGGGACAGTCTTTGACCAGATGATCGGTCTTGCGGCAATTGAAGCACGAGCGAGGGTTCTGAGAGCCTTGGCTCGAGCCTTGGGAATTTGTTTTCTGCCTCTTCGGAGCTGTGCAGACGTTTGAGTAGTGCCCCGGCTTACCACAGTTAAAGCAATTTCCTCTTGGCGACTTGCCAGTCTGAGGTTTTGAAGATGCTGCTTGGCTTGACTCGCCTTGATTTACAGCAGGCTTGCGCTTGTTTCCGGCTTGGCTTCTAGCGCGATCCTGATCCAGATGCCTTTGATCAAGGTCTTCATAGTTGCATGTCATTTCCACCAGCTCGTTGAATTCCAGTTTGACATGGGCCATGGCTCTATCATGATATTGTCGTCTTAGCCCAAGGATAAACCTCTTATTTTTGGATTTCGCAGTGGCGACGAGCTCCGGAGCATAGGGCGACAACAGTGTAAATTTATTTAGATAATCCTGCACGGAAAGATCCCCCTGCTGGAGATTGGCGAAGTCATCGTGCATTCTTTCTAGAGCTTGTTCTGGGACATATTTCTCCTTGAAGAGTTCTTTGAATCCATCCCATGTTCTTCCAGCTTCTCTATTCCCGGCGGTAAGAGATTCCCACCATAATTCAGCTTGTTCCTGCATAAGCCAGGCGCCCATAATAGCTTTGTCTTCGTCTCCAAGCCTTAAGCCTTCAAGAATTTTCTCGCATGTTTTGAGCCATGCAAGGGCCTCTATTACGGTGCCAGTTCCCGAGAAGGTCTTGCCTCCTAATTTCTTATATCTCTTAGCTACACGGTCTAGCTCGAAGTATTGAGCTGCCGGAGGTTGTATCAAAGGTCCTTCTTGAGCTGGGACTTCTCCTCTTCCTCGGCCTCGGCCGGCACGGTCTCCTCTAGCGGCGGCTGCTCTGGTAGCCATTTGTCAAATTCTGTATAAGCAACGAAAAATTCAGCTAACAGATATGATAGTCTATTGCATAGTTAAGCAGAAAATTTTACGGAAAGATAACGATGGACTGATCAAATTGTTTTTGCTATTCTGCTCGGCTCATTCTAGGACTTTACTAGTCCTATCTCTAATGAGTGACTCGCCTTAGAATACTACTGATCCTATTTTGACGAAGTGTTTAATGTGTTAGACTCCAGAACTAAGATTAAACAAAGCTCTGATACCAGCTGTGACGATCCCAAAACCTCGTGACACGGTGTTAAGGATAATCATTGGAATATAACACATTAATCATCATTAGCAGATCACAGATAATAGCATAAACAGAAAATAGAATAATTTACGCACATATGACAGCGGAATCATATAGATATCATCACATCAGAGAAGCACAGTACAGGATACAACTTAGTGCATAATGATACATAATCAGTCACCATCACCTGAGGCGGAATCATACATAAAGAGTACACAAAAGGAATATCAGTCTACATCGCCAATGGCGGAATCATAATATAGATACAATAATGGCGGGGAAAATCCAAGTCAGCACGGTGTAGTCAAGCCTTGCCATGAGCCAAAAGGTGCGTCTGAAACCTGTAACTAGGCTGCTCGTGTGAAAATGAGGGCACCCGAGTTTGCAAGGTGAAACAAACTACGAGTCAGTCATGGGACTGGTATGAGAAATCTACTCAACTTATTAACAAGAATAATAAGGCAAATCAAAGGACCACGCCACTTTCGCGGAACGGGTTTACTCCAATGAGTGCTGGTGCATGATATAAAGTAAACGATTAAATCAACGCAATGCTTTATATAAAATGAAGCCATTATAAGACTCAGGTCCCAACACACAATGCAACGCAAGCCGGAGGATAGAGTTTTCCCTTATAATGGCCAAAAATGCTTCATACGTATAAAACAAAGATGTTTGATATTATTACTAGTGCATATATTTTTCAAAAGCAAATTCAATCATAAATATCAATCCTAGGCGGCATGGGTACCATATATCATGTCGCCATACTAGTAATACAATCACATCCGCATATTTCGTATTGGAAATTGGATTCCTTCATGAGTCGAGGCAAGGGGCAAGCTCCTCTCTGATTCGAGACACTCTAGCAAATGTCCCAGGACCCCACTATGATCCTTGGATCTTCAGGGCCGGTCCTCCCTTACTTTTGAGGATTAATTATTCCTGAACACACGTTTCCCGGTCCTTACAGACCTATATCGAGGCGCCTCGCATTCCAACAACCACACAGGTGAAAAGTATATATAATGTCAGGGCTGGTAGGTCACTGACACCACCTTTAGCTATAAAGAAACGTCGTGCTCTCCCTGCAGTCACTCTCCCGTTTTTGACTCATACCGAGGTCTGAGGCTCGCGAATTCACGTTATACACAAAGCTGCGTCACACAGACCATGCTTTGATCATCAACCACAAGACTTTGCTTTGCAACAGAAGCCTTGATCATATGCCACTTAGGCGTGCCACACAGGCAGTCCATTCCATGCGACTGATTTCTGTCAATACATAACCTCTGAGCTCGTACGTCTCAGAGAAGGGCGTTAAGCAAGAGAATAAATTCTCCGCCGCCAAACAGATATATATTTAACAGAGATCAATCAACACAGAACAAAATCCAATGTCAGACACACAGTCCATTTACAAGTCCGTTCTGGGTCTGAACGAAGCCGGAGGCACCAATTCCTCGCATATCCGTACAATCAACAGTATGTTTGGACGGCTACTACTTCAATTCCTTCATGGTAGCTACTCCAATCACGAGCATCAGTAGCGCCCATCCATCCAATGTGGAGATCGTCGGTCTTTAGCTGTCTTCGACTCTTCGACTTCTCAACGTCGATCGATTATTTGAAATGAGATAAACTCGGCCTTTTCAAATAACCCACGTATATTTAGATTTTCAAATCAATTAATCACATGGTTGGACTATTCAACATTCACATTTCAGTTATTTAGTTATAATTTTCATGTCAAATACATTCAACCATCACATATCAAGCAAACACAACAAAATTGGTTTATTTCCACTCTATATCGTCTATAGTATTTTATAACGATATATCGCCATTTTTATTTAATTTAAAATGGCCATATTTAATTAAACGACGTTTCGGGTCGTGTCGATGCACTGGCGCTGCTTTTCCCTAATTTTGTTTTACACATATCTAAAAATCTAACCGTTGGATCTTCACAAATTTGGTATCATTGGGAAGGTCATTTCAAAACGAATCCAACGGTTTCAGTTTTGGGAAAATCCGACGGTCGGATCTTCCACACTAGCCATTTGAAGTTACGATTTCAATTTACGAACTACAGCGTCGTTATTCGATTTAATTTAATTATATTTATATATATATAAAAATATAATCGTTTCTGGCGCTGTTTTTCTTCAGATTTGAATTAAACATTCCAGACAATCCAACCGTCAGATCTTCACAAAGTTGGTGCCGTTGGAAAGATATTTCCAAGGCGAACCCCACGGTTGCGGTTTCGGGAAAATCCAATGGTCGGATTTTCCGTACTAGTCGTTTGAAATCACGGTTTCAAAACACGAACTGCACGGCCACGTTTCGTTTTAATTTCACTTATATTGATATATTTATATAAATATAGTTCATTCAAAAATTCCTATATCGTTTCCACTTCAATTATTTCACTAACGCCTTTAAATTTCGGAAAATTTCGCCATAACCTCCTTTGTACGGGAGGGTCTGGGAAAATTCCCAAATAGCCACACGGGCGTCTCATATCAAAAAGAAAAAGAAAAAGCCAAGCGGCTAGCCAACCGGCTCATAAAATCATCACCCAAACAAAACAGTAAATGTGTACCTATTTGTCGGGCACAAAATTTTATTCCTCTTCTCTAGCCCCTTTGCTATAACCTGTTCAATAGATATGCATGTACATATATACAATTTCTATCATTTATCATTTTTCATTCAATTTCATATTTGATTTACTTTGGTTTAAAAACACCATTCACTCTAATGTTGCATGCATAGGCTAAAATCATAACATTAGCTAATTAATGTATATTTCAACTCATGCACATTTATTTGAACAAGTGGTTATTTTTAACACTTCACATTTCCAAGATGATAATTTTGGCGAACTAAAATAGATTTCAACACATGACTATTTTATTTAGTTCTTATGCATGTTAAAAATAATATTTCTTTCACAAATATTTATTTCAACGTCCGTATATCTTTAGCATATCACAAATATGATAAAAATGATATTTTTATCGTTCAAAATATTTGTTCGACAAATGGATGTTTTCAACACTTCATAGTCTCAATAAAAATGTAATTTTTGTTGTTCGATCTTTTTATTCAACACATGAACTTTTCCACTACACACACTTCTCAACAAATGAGCATTTCCACACATGGACATTTTATTTATGTTGTTCATATTAGAAAGATGGAATTTTTATTGTTGAAACTATTTATATAAGGCGAATATTTTTCATACTTCATATATATATAAAAATGTGATTTTTATTGTTTAAACACTTCATTCATTCACAAATGAATTTAATTTTCACACAACATTTTTCAACACACAAACATTTCCACACATGGATATAGTTTCAACATATGGCTTTAATTTCAACGCATGAAAATAATTTCAACATATGAAAATAAATCTAACACACAAAGATTATTCAAAATTTCGGCAGCATAACGGCAGGGTAGTTAAAACCGGCACTGTCCCTAGTACGGCTCCTCGCTCTACCTTAAAACCTCGCGGTTTTTGACAATGGGGATTCATGCATCTAATTCGCACACATGCGGCTTGTTTATTTTTATTTCCACAAATATTTCCAATTCATTTCAATCACCAATGGGTATTTTTCAACCACAACCAAACAATATCAACCACAAACAATTATTCAACCATTCGTATTTTTCATCCAATGTTTCACACCAATTCACCACAATAAATATTGTCCATGGTTTGTGGACGAGGGGAGTAGATATATATATATATATATATATATATTTCACTTGCATTTCAACACATATATCAATTATTCTATACATGTAAAATTCATACTTTGCTTATATAGCTTACACTACGCATGTACATGAGGTATACGACACGCATGTAATTTATATTTCGCTAATATAAATTATACACGACATTTTCCATTCAATTTCACGTTAATTTAGATTTCTCACATTGGTTTTCGGAGTGCTAAAAATCGATACGATGTCAGAAAAATCTGCGGCTTCTTCTATTGGGTAGAGAGCTTCCTTACGGTCCTGATGTTTCCTGTTTCATCGAATTTCGTCAACACACCAAAAAGATATGATTTTTCAAAGTGTAAAGATAAAAAAGAACTCACCTTTCACGAAGGTTCAAAACTAGGTTTGCGGTTTTCGCGAGAACCGGGGCACGAGGGGATGATCGGCGAGTTGGACGTGGAAGAGCTTCGAGAGGGCTACAGGCGCGCGGCGGTTTGGTGGCGTTCGGTGGTCCAGATCGGTGGCGGCGGCGGTTTAAAGGTCGGAACTTTGGAGGGGGATATCTCGACGTAGAAGCAACGATAGGGGGAGCTCCTTATATGGATTTGAAGAGGGGAAGGAGAACTACAAAAAGTTGAACTAGGGGAGGAGCTAATTCGGGCTGTGGCGATCGGAAATCGCCAGGGAAGGGGGGAGCTTTTCCGTCGTCAATGTCGGGGTCGGGGGAGTTTCTGATATTATTTATTTATTTATTTATGAATGGAGAAATATGATTGGTCGATGTCTATATTAAATGTTTAAATAGTGTTTTCTCAAACGAACTCCTTTTTAAACCCAACGACTGTCGCCCTTAGCTAAATACCCCCATTCAGGACACAATGGAATATGTTTCGTAGGCCAATTCGACTGTTACAGTCAGTTATTTTTCAAATTAAAGCATGAAACATTTATTTATTTTTTACTTCGAACGTACATTTCAATTTGCCAGGGCCACGAACTGATTCGAAAAATTTCAGAAAAATAAATCTAGCTATGTTTTGAAGCTACGGTCCCAACAAAACTAGTTTCGTCAAATTCTGAGGTTGTTTGAAAAATGGCCATTTTCTGGTCGATCCAATTTAACAAAAATTGACCAATCACATTTTCTTTTGCCACGCTCACATACTAGCTTCAAAAATTATGAAATTTGAAACCTAGCAATAGTTTGACATCCCGGATCCAACAAAAGTGGTTTCGTCAAATTCCGAGGTCGTATGCAAAATATCAATTTTCTAGGGCCATATATTCTATATAACGACCTATCTGAAAATTCATTCGGCCATAACTTTTGATTCCCGTTATGAAACTTCGATTTTTCAGATTTGTTAGAAAGGTATTGACTAACAGATTTAAATATTTTTGGGTTCACTAAAATCCGTTATATTTTCCACCCTGTACAGTCAGTCAAAGTTTGAATTCAAATTTTCAAATTGACTCACTATTTCTAATTCACTATTTTATTGAAATATTCTATTTCAATGGTTCAAATTCCTTTGTAATCACCAACTTAAAAATTTTAAATTGGCTCGTATTTTCCGGGTTATTACACCACCCATCTTAGCTCGTTTCCAGTTTGTTTCTGATTTTATATACAATCATAAATATTAATCATAGGCGACATAAGCGCCCCATCCCACTATGTCGCCATACTAGGCTCTACAATCAAAACCGCACATGTCTCCTATTGGAAGGTTGATTTCCATCTGTGAAACGAGGCAAAAGATAGTCCTCTACTGAATTCGAGACGCTCTAGCCCGTGTCTCAGGCAAGTACTCAGTCAAGCCTTTGGATCGTCAGGGCTGGTCCACCGATGTGGATTAAAATGCCTGAAAACTGCGTTTCCCCACCCTTTGGGGTGTCAATGAGTCAACGAATGACTCCATCGGCTTCACATAGTCACCGATATATCCGAGGCGCCTCGCAACAGCAACAACCACATAAGTCAAACTCGCCAGTGCGTGTAAAACCACTGACGCCACTTCTAGCTAGAAGGAAACGCATGCCCTCCCTGATGTCCTCTCCCGTTTCTGGTACACAACCGGGGTGTGAGGCTCGCGAATTAACGCTACACAAAGCTGTGCCACACAGGCTGTGCTTTGATCATCAACCACAAGACTCTGCTTTTCAACTGGAGCCTTGATCATTTGCCACTTAGGCATGCCACACAGGCAATTCACTCCATGCGTTTGATATCCATCAATATATAACCTCTGAGCTCGTACGTCTCAGAGAAGGGCGTTAAGAATGAGAATAAATTCTTCGCCGCCAAACAGATATATATTTAATAGAAATCAACCACACAGAATAAAATCCAATGTCAGACACACAGTCCATTTACAAGTCCGTTCTAGGTCTGAACGAAACCGGAGGCACCTAGTACCCCGCATATCCATCGATCTCCAAGTACTTCTGGACGACCACCAACTGATTCCCTCCTCTTGGGTGTACGGCCCAATCAAGATCATCAGTAATTATCCAAACGACGTGAAGACCTCCGGTCTTCAACCACCGTCTTCATCTTCGACTCATCGTCGAATCAGTTATTCAGAATGGGATAAACCCGGTCTTTCTGAATAACTCGCGTATATAATAAACAAGTGTTACACAAACACAACATACGCCTCATTCCAATTCATCAGTCACTAACTGTAAATTAACAAGAGAATAATTCCCTAAATATTAATCCCGAAGGCCGAAACCAACATCAGATCAATACCCAGGAAACCGTTCTGCTTAGCTAACCTACAGTTAGTTTCTAAATTTCACTTTCTCAGGGAAAGGTTCCCATTAATTTTATCAAAGATAAATTCCTTAAATTTATTCTTTAATCTTCTTTTGAATGTCAATTCAAACCAAATTATGGTTAATCCAAACTAGCCGGGATTAACGAACCTTATTGAAGTAATCATTTGTTTTAATTTCCCAATCCCAACCTATTCATCCCATGAAGTAAAACTGGTTATACTTCATATCTAACACCACAGTTTTATCGATAAATTCAATTACCATTTCATGTTCAAATCTAATTAAAGATTTAACTATCGCCTGGAGAAAAACTGGTGATACTCCATTCTCAATTTTTTTTAATCTAATTAAAGATTCATTAAAACTCCACTTAGTTTTAATCTTTGACTGGGTTAAAGAATCAATGTCATTTAAAACACGGTTCACGATAAACCCAAAATCACATTCCATTTCAATCAGTCCATAACCGTAAATTAGCAAGTGAGCAATTCCCTAAGTATTAACCCCGAAGGCCGAAACCAACATCAGATCAATACCCCAGAAACCATTCAACTTAACTAATCTCCAATTAGTTTCTGATTTTCTTAACTCTGCTGGGTCTAAGAACAGTATTATTGCGGATACCGTTCACGAAAACCCAAAATCACATTCCATTAATTATCGGGTTAAAGAACAAGTGTTATTTAAAACACTGTTCACGATAAACCCAAAAATCAATACCAATTCAATTCCAATTAAATGTTATTTAATTGGTACACTTCATTAAATCTAAATAGAAAGATTTAATCTTTTCCCAACTGGGTTTAAGAACAGTGTTAATGAAGACACCATTCACGACAAATCCGAATCCCATTTGATATTAAATACAAGGCTCTGAATAGAAAATATATCGGCTTATATTCAATATCAAATTCTACAACCAACAAATATCTTATTGGAAACAACAATATAAATATATCTTTCAAATTCCCATAACAATATCTGTATCATCACGAAATCCAACATCGAAATATTCCAAAGATAATTTCGATTCAAATCCTTTCAAATTCAATTATTGGAAATTCTGGTTATTTTCAAAACCATTTCAATTCTTTTTCAATCTAATTCTAATTTCAATTCTATTCAGTTTAATTCGAATTTCAATTCATTTGAATTTAATTCAAATTTCAATTCTTTTCAAAATATCAGATTTTGAAATCACTTTCGATGTTCATTATAAAATGAATAAAATCGATATAAATATCGTTCACGTCAAAATGGCGTATATCTAATCGACACGTCCTCATATATTCCTATTTTCAAATATTCCATTTCAAATATTTCTATTTTAAATATTCTATTTCAAATATTTCTATTTCAAATATTCTATTTCAAATATTCTATTTCAAATATTCTATTTCAAATATTTCTATTTCAAATATTCTATTTCAAATATTTCTATTTCAAATATTTCTATTTCAAATATCTCTATTTCAAATATTCTATTTAAAATATTTCTATTTCAAATATTTCTATTTCAAATATTTCTATTTCAAAACTAGAATGAGGCCCCATCAATTACCATATAATGTTAATTATATGGATTTTCTACAACACATGTATAAAATAACAACGATAAATAATCAACCATCATCCAGAGTGCGTTCTACACTGTATAAGCATCAAATATAAATATTTAACGCTTATAACAGCCTGTCAATCAATCGATCGACGTACAGCTAATTATTGAGACTAGTGTATTTCATATATCATCCCAATACCCGTGTGGGGTTTTCAAACAATCAAACACATATTTTATTTGTGCAGTTGGGCGATGTGTAAAATTTATCGTCCCAATCCGTATCAGTCAAATGTGTGTACATAAACAAATCGTTTGATTTGTTTATATTAATTTATTTCATTTCATATACACGTTAAAAATTCTATTTTTAACTATAAAGATATTTTTATTTCAATCCACATCACACAATCAACTACACATTAAAATCAAACAAACAAACAAACAAGCCGTCCGTGGTCTGTGGACGACGGGTGTCGGGTGCTACTAAACACCGTCTGCATCCTAGTATATATTTATAACTAGAAAAATAAATTAAAGGTGAGAAGTTCTCACCGACTAGCTAAACCTTCGCCACGACTCTTCTTATGTAGTAATCTTCTTCGTGCTCGCCTTTTGTCAGTTTCCTTGTCCGTAGCCGCTACATATATAAAAATCACATTTTTAATTGTTCACTTTCAATTTAAAAATCATATTTTTCTTCTTAACCATTCTAATGATAAAAATCGTATTTTTACTTTTTTATATATATAATAAAAATCATGTTTTAACTTCGCTACATATATAAAGATTATATTTTTATATCTCTACATAATTAAAAATTATATTTTTATCATCCTACAAGATTAAAAATTAGAATTTTTTTCTATAAAATGTTTTCTATAAACGAAAACTGATTTAAATGATGTTATTATATAAAAATAAAAACAGAATTAAAAACTAGGTTTTACAGATTAAAAACTCACCTTTTTACTGTTCAAAGGTGGAAGAGGGTCGCTAGGGCAGCGCGTGGCACAGAGGAGGAGAGGCACAGCCTTGTCGGCGACAGCTCCGAGGAGGGTTGCGATGAAAGCAACGGGGCCAGGGCTCGATTTGAGGGGCTAGGGCGGTTTACTCGAATGGAGGAAGGAGGAGGTGAGAGGGAGGGCCATCGATGGCGTTAGAGAGGAGGGGAGCGACGCGGTTGGTTGGCGGTGGGCGGAGCTCCGCGGCGGTGGGCGGAGCTCCGCGGCGGTGGCGCGGTTGGCTGAGGCGCGATGCGTTTCTTCGGTCAATTTTTTTTTGTTGAAATCGATCTGATAAATAAAGGAGGAGAGAGAGAAGACAAAGGGGGGTGGGGTAATTATATATATTATTATTAATTTATTATATTTTTTTTCTCCAAAGGTTGACTTTTCATATGAACTCCCGTCGAGGCCCAACGACTGTCGCCCCTAGCTAATTACCCCCATTCTGAACTCAATGGGATATGTTTCGTAAGCCAATTCCATTGTTTCAATCGGTTTTTATTTAAATTAACATTTAAATCTTTATATTGAATTTTAAATGTACATTTCAATTTATTGGGGTCACATACGGACCCTAAAAATTCAAGAAAAATTATTTCTAGCTTCGTATTGACGATACAGTCCTAACAAAACTAATTTCATCAAATTCTGAGACCGTTTGAAAAATGGCCATTTTCCAGTCGATTAAAATCAACTGAAACTGATCAAAACACGTTTTCCCCTGCCACGCTCACATATTGATTCGAAAAATTACGAATTTTGGAATCTAGCAATAACTTGACATCCCGGATCCAACAAAAGTGGTTTCGTCGAAAACCAAGGTCGTTTACAAAATGGCTATTTTCAAGGGCCGAAATTCCATAGCGACTATTCTGAATTTTCATCTGGACATATCTTTTTATCGCCGCTATGAAATTTCGATTTTTCGGTTTCGTTGGAAAGATATTCTCCATTAGATCCTAATATTTTTGGTCTCGCTAAAACCCGGTTTATTTTGCACCCGGTACATTCATTTGAAATTTGAAATCGAATTTTCGAACTACCACGCCATTTCCAATTCCTTTTATATATAAATAATTATTTATATTCTAACGACGATCTATATAATTATATACGTTCGAATTCTATCAAAACTAAATTTCTTATCGATATTATTTAAAATAATTCATTTTAAATAATCAAAATTCACAAAAATTGCCAAAATAAAAATTTTAAATTGGCATGGATTTCTGGGTTATTACAATCTTCTCTTGCATGCATGAAATTTTCATGGCCCTATTACTCATTATAGTTTCGCCTCCTGTTGTTATGAACGCCATCAATTCTCTTAAAATAACAGTACATGTTTGAGTGCATGTATTCACTCTGACGAGACACATGCATATTGTTCCCTTTTCACCATGTGACTAGTACAAATTTACTGTCTTGCATAAAATTCTACCATGCTTTGTCCATGATCTCCATTGTCAGTAGTTCACTGATCGTTATACTCATTATCGATAGGATTAAACTAATTATATTTAGTGTTTGTCGAAGTTTGCTAACTTGAAATAAGTTTAATCCTGACTCGAGTATTTTATGTTTTGCATGAGATGCTCGGGTCAGGCCCAAAGTGTTCCAGGTTTAGACATATCAGCTCGTGAACTGGAGAGGACGTGAGGACACATGCGCGCGCTAAGCTCGACAAAACAATAAATTGGTTTAAAGAAGTTTCTATATAAATTTATATTTTTCGTTGTACAAATATTAATTTGTAAACTCTGATATTTATGAGAAATTTTATTCCGCTGCAATTACTGTACTTTGTGATCCTTCATTGATTCTATTTAAACCGTGTAAGTCAATAACAATCTCTCATTTTGAACGTTTCGAGTTGGTTTAATTACCGACTTTGGATGGTCAAAATGCCAGATCGTTACAAAATATTTTATTAATTATCACTATTTATTTTTAATTTAATTATCTATGTCCATTCAAAGTATATTTTACAAGGTGTTGCGCCAATATGGTCTAGTAGAACTTATATCTTGGTTTAATGAACCTTCTTCCCATATATTTCGCAGAGTTATGTTTTCTTTTACTGGAGTTTCAACAAAGTGAGGCGACTTCTTGTGATTACAGTCTTTTGTAGGGGAATTTCCGTAGACAGCTGGAATGCATTTCTCCAAAAAGTTTAGGTAAGCTCCTTGATCTTTTTGTTGATAAAACATTTCTATCTAAATGTTACCAATTTCTAGTTGATAGTGGTGGATCTCATCTAGCTTGGTGTGAACTGAAGCTGAATCAAGATTGATTCTTCTCCTAACCTTATGCCAATAAATCAGTACCCGTATGATACGTGGGAGGATTTGTTTTTGGTACAAATTTATTTGATGGAGGTGTATTTTTGTTTGGTGATATGTATATTGTTGTTGATGATGGTGTGCTAAAGTCTATAATCGAGAAATCAAAATTCTCGTCAGAAGGCATTTTAAATTTGGGTGTAAGTACCTGTATATTTGCTTTTTGTTTTTATATTTTTTACATCCACTTGAAGAAGTTTAAGAATGTTTTTCACCGTATATGATTTTGTGGTTTAAAATTAAATTTGTTTTGAACCAATATTTTAAGTTGACTAATTCTTGTACAATACAATGATCACATATATCTATATATTATAGGAATACTTGGTTTTGAAGCTTTTGAAATGTCCAAAACACCCTTTCAAATTTATACTGGGTGAATGGGGGCAATTTTTTCATTTTTAAATATATGGTCGTACAACACTTCCATTACTCCACGATGTCTACTGCCAAACATACCATTTCATGCCTTTCCTCCTCAACCGCCAGAATCATCATTTCTTTTGGTGGAAAAATTAGTGTTAAACCTAGCAAAACGGAAGATATGGATCATTGAAGAACAAGCATTATGTGATAAATAGCTGATGGATCTGGATCTAGGTTTTCGAACATCTTGTTCCAGTTTGAAATATTCTTCAACTTTTTTTAATCACTATGTGATAAATAGCTGATGGATTTGGATCTACGTTTTCGAACATCTCGAATTATGTTTTAGTTTGCGGTAGTCTACAACTTTTTTAAATTTAAATGTTTGCTGTTCGAATGCTCCTTTCCTTTTGACATATATCAATTTCAGTATTAGGTAATCTCAAACACACGATTTTCATACCACTCTCTATATGCAATTTAAGCAAGCTATAAATTTTCTAATTGATTGCAATTTTTTTTTTTTTTGATGACCAATTTTCATTTAATTTTTGAGATTTTTTGTCCAATAGGTAAAGGTTTTGGTTTGGATTGTTAACCTTTAACAGTTGATGGCTTGGTAGCTGTGAAGTTCGTCGACGGTAGCTATGTTTATAACATATAAATTGGGTGTTCGCCGAACTGGAACCAGGTGAAGGGGAAGATTACGGAACTTTCTTTTCAGCCCCTCCAAAACTTAGGTAATTAGCCATTTTTAGATGTATCTTTCAGTGTTTATATGATAGTATAGTTATGTTATTTTGTTATATTACTTATATCTTCATGCAAACATGAGGTTTTGTCAGATCTCAACCTCGGTACCTTTAGTAGAACCAATTCTAAGTAGTTTATACTCTTCTTACTTTGATATCCAACTTTGATGTTCTTTGTAGTAAAATTGTTTAACTAATTACAAAAAATATGATACTCTGATCCCTCTACTTTTGCTTTGAATTACGAAAGGGATAAATTTAACTGAACTCTACATCTAATAAGGTGTCTTGCTGCAAATTTTAGTTTTCACAAATTTATTTTGTTGAATTTTAACAAAAGGTCTTTTTATTATTTTCCAAACCTATGTTAACATTCCATATCACTTAGCCTTGAACCTTTACTGAATTTGGCGATAGAGGAGATTGTTTTATGCCTTCAAACCCAATCAAAAGTATTGTGAAATATTTATTTACTTATCTTTCTTTCGCTAAAAATTGAATCTAAAAAAATTGAAACAAATAGTATGTATTTGTAATTTTCATTTCTGCGATTTAGCTGAAACTAACGTCGTAGAGAAGAAAAAGATGGTAGAAATGACAGTATACCATGTAGTTTCATTAGTTTATTTTTGCATAATCATTTTTTAGATTGATTATTGGCTGTGTTGCATAAATTTTAAGTTTTATTATGTTTGGTTATGGTACTTGGGTTGCGGATTACGTTATTCATGTAATTTTTTAATTTTTGAGGGAATAGTTCACTTAATATTCTTTATGTGCTTACTTATGGAGTTACCTATGTGTCCTGCTTGAAAACTGGGCGGGCTGGATGAATTAGAATCGTTATTAAGTATTGGACTCCAATTTGCTATTGACATATCAATCTCTTTAACACGTTACCATGCTACTCTATAAAGGGATGACAGTACAACAAAAAATTATTTTATTTACTATCTTATAATAAAAATTAAATGCACCAACAATCTAACCATCTATTCATACTAAAACCCAAATTTTAATTTTATTAACTACATTGGCTTATTTGCAGAATAAATTATCTAGTTGTTTTACAAACATGTATGAAATATGCAACAAGTTAAGTTTAATATTTATTGATATTTTCTTAGCATTTTATGATTTTCATGTTGTATTCATTAACTAATGACATGCTTATAATGTTGTAACATTAATATTATCATTTAGCAATAAAAAGGTTCGGCTTTGAGATCTATAGTTAATGGCGACAGGCGGTTTCTCCCTTCCACTCTTTCGTTAGAGCATCTCCAGCAGCAGTGTGGAGGTTGGGTGGTGAAAGAGCTTTAAAAGCGTGGAGAATCCCCGTTCCTCCAGCAGTGAACGGGGATCCGAAAGCCTTTTTTATTCACATAAACGGGTTAATGTAAACCGTTTAGTGATATGAACGGTTTATTGGAAAACCGTTTAACACTAAGACGGTCTTCGATTACCCATTTATGTTTTAGTTATATTTTTTTTAACTCCAGTTGTCCGATGTCATTACAGAAACTAAACCGCTGCTCGTTGCTTATGCTTTAATGGGGACGATGGCGATTTCCGGTTGAGAAAAAAAAATCCCCAAAATTGCCATAAATTCTAATCAAATTCGATTGTTCTGTGATCATCCCCCTATCTCTCCCCTTTCCTACCCAATTTAGCTCAATTCAAGTTAGGGTTTGACCTCTGGATTTGGGTATTTTGTGAATTTTGGATGGCAGACGTCAATGTTGAAGCTTCGAGCTCTGCCGGCCCTATCAGAAGAAGGAAATCATCTAGAAGAAACATACGGTCCATTTGTGGTGATAATGGAGGGTATGGTGTTGGCGTGGAGAAAATGATTTCAAACACATTTCCATTTCGGTCCGTTACTAGTTTGCGTGAAGGGATACATCACATTTTCGAGACCGGAAAAGAGTTGATGATAAACTTAGTATTGTAATCTTATCTTTTCTTTTAATTCCTGTTATTGTTATGGTACAAATTAACGTTAAAATCATGCTTGTCATAGAATCGCGATAATATGAGATGTCACGAATTGTTTACAACAATGAAAAAAAGTGGAAGTATTTAAAAGTCCATCCGCAGATTAGAGAGCCGATAGTCAATATATTTGGGAGGTTCATGGATGTTGAGCTGCGGAATTCTGATAATAGATGCATACACGCCATAGTTGAGCATTGGTGGTCGACCACGCATACTTTTTTATTTCCTAATGCTGAAATTGGGTTTACGCCGTTTGATTTTACGATGCTGACATCAATACCGGTTGGATTGAATAATCGTAGTATACGGTATGATGAGAGTTGGAGCGAATTTGGTAATGCTAGTGAGTTTTTACCTTTGTTTGTTGAAAAAGATGTCAGGAAGGGTAATGTTGCCATATCACATTTGAGTAAATATTTAACTGAGGAGTATGTCGCAGCTAATATGAACAACCTTGACCATATTGCAAGCATTTTTGTGTTGTATATGATGGGGACTCTTTTCTTTACGTCGACTAATGATACAATAAGTCTCGGTTATATAGAAACAGTTATAAATTTCGAGATAGCTAGGTTATTTGACTGGGGTTCAGCTATTTTGGGCTACCTGTACCAAAGTCTTGATGTGGCTGTGATCCGTTCTGGTCATCTTACTGGTTTTGTCGAGTTATTACAGGTTTCACTATAATAATTTTGTTCAATTTAATTTAGCAAACCTTATCAATACGTCAATTGACTAACAACTTTAATGTTTAATTTTGCAGTATTGGTTCTTCGAGTACATGAGTGTGGGGGGATATATTGTAAACGAAGATGTAAAGCAGGCGGCGTATCCCAGATTAAAAGCTTGGGAGAAAGAAAACAGAGCAAGAACACGCGATATAGTAGCACATTTGTTCTCTATTACACGATATCATATTGATCACCGACAAGCTAGCCATATTAACTGGAACCCGTGGCAAAATTCGATTGTTATTGAAGAAAATGAAGTTCAGGTTGCCCGTAATTTGTCAATGAAGCACATGCCTTTGCTTGTGCCGCCTGGTGACTGTTATGAGTTATTTTTAGGAGAGCGATGCTATAGACAGTTGACTGGCCAGATTGCTATTCCTAATGATCCCCCGCTTCTCATGACATGTACTATGACGTACGATACTTATGCGGAAATGCAAACAGCGCTGTATCAGGACAATTGCCAGCAATATTTGTACGTTGGTGGGGAAATTGATTACGATACTTATTGGCGACAGATTGCTATAGACGTTGGGCCATTACTAGATGCTGCAGTCCGGGTAGGGAATATGGATTTTTTTGGGCCTGCCGCATTGAAGTCGGGTATTCATGCTCTAGTTGTTACGTCTTCGGAAGTTAATTATTTGTTGTAGTTTAAACCAGATCCGCCTCGTCAGCAAGCCGGTTGGTCAGAAGATCCTGGGTGGTTTATGCAGTGGACTGGACATGATGATCCATTGCCTATTCCGCATTTACCGTTTGTGCCGCCAGTTCCACTGCATTATACTGTGGAGAGCCTTTGGGAGATGAATCTAGGCATGCGGCATTTAGCTATTCAGGAATCGTGGTATTACGAGGAAGGTTTGCGGAGGATAAACGACATAGCATCAATTGTTGTAAGTTTTTCTATTTGAAGTAAATTTCAGTTCATTTATAATATATTGTACATTTTGTTCAAGTTTATGTTGATAAGTTCCTAATTGCGTATTTCGTACAGAATATGCATGTTATTCGGAAGCCGTGTTTGAGTCTTGCAACGAAGGGCAGTGCTAGATCCAAAGTTTCAAAGAAAAGGAAAGCAATGGCGGAAATGCAAGCAGTTGAAGAAGAGAATGATTACGAAGAAGGTGGGGACGATGAAGAGGAGCATGAAGACGATGATGAGTGTGAGGACGAAGAGGATGATGAAGACGATGACGAGGACGATGAAGCCGAAGACGAGGACGATGAAGACGAAGACAACGGAGGCGACACTGATGATGACGACGATGGTGAAGAGAATGATGACGGTGGACCTTACGGTTGGGGGGAGCAGAAAAATAGATATGGTGTTCGGATAAGAGTACCCACTCCGTCACAGTCATCTTCTACAGGTTCTTTAATCGAGCTTCGAATAAGTAATACATACTAATTAAATAAAGGTATTTGTTTTTAACACCGGACGTATAAAGTAATAAATACTTATTCAATATTAGGTTCCGACAAGTTATACATAGTAGTTATTGGAAGGTACAAGTGCTAGTAAAATACTAGCTTCGAACAAGTTATAAATGCTAGTCATGTGACTTTTTATTGGTAATAGGAGTAGGATTCCTTAAGCGCGTAGCATGTGGCAAGCTTGGTTGCATTTCATAAATATTTAATTCGCAATGAGGTCTCTCTTTCTCAAGTGCTCGATATGAGTTCTCCTCACATTACCATTTTTTGGACATTAATATAATATTGTGCATAACCAATTTTATGCAAACAATTTTTTGCAATATCAATTTCCTCCTCACAGTAGCATAATTTTGTTCATTACCAATTGTTGACATTAACATAATTTTCAGCGATAAAATAAATTCCATAATTCTTTTTATACATTATGTAAGGGATGCCAAATAAATGCCAAACTTCTTTTTATACATAATGGAAGGGATGCCAATTAAATTTGAAAATCCTTTTTGCTACTCATGGATGCAAATAAAATCCAAATTTCTTGTATACATTACGCAAGGGATGTCGCACAAGTTAATTACTTTTCGTTCAAGTCATCGCTGCGATGGTTTTGGAGATAATAAGACATGAAATAAAAAAGATATTCAATGTCCGTGTAACACGAGGATAAATGACATAGACATGTACATAATTTGAAAGAATTTTCTGAATAGGCGATGATTTGTTATGAATTCATCGATGCGAAGGTTTACCCCATGAAATATATAGGAATTGCATTCAAATATTTGTTTTATCCTTAACCATGACCCCTTGTAATCATGCATTTCTTGTATAAATAGGTTGTGGCCGCGGCGAAACTACGGTCGAAGGAAAACGAAGGAGCGGGGGTATGTACAGCAAACTGAAATCGCTAGTAAAAGGACGGTCAAGCAATAGGAAAAACAAGAGTCCCATTAGATTGGAAGATATTCGTATGTCCAAGTAGGTATGTACTTCTGCTGAGTATTTAGTTGGTTGTTGGGATGAACTAGCACGCTTGCTGGTAGTGGGTATCTTCTGCAATGTTTACCGTTCAAACGAGAAAGGGATTTCAGAAATCCGGCTAAAGGAAAAAAAATGGTTTCAGCTTTCAAATACATATAAATGGGTTTATATCGGGTGGGGTAATTAAAAATATTGGTTTGTTAGGTATTTATATAATTAATACTCCGACGAAAGAAAAATAAATTGGTGAGTGCTTTTCAAAAGGATACAACATACATTAACATACAAAGTATACAAAGTTGCTATATTACGTACGAAATGGGAAGTCCAACTAGTTATAACCAAACTGGGAAAAATTGAAGTTTACATACAAAGTCCAGGTCAAAACAGAAGTTAGCTAGAAATATGGTAGATAAATAAAAGGATACAACATACATTAACTAGGCAAAAGCTACTTCAACTAAGGGTACAAGGGATCTTAGACAGGAAAATAAAACTGCAAGTAAACTAATCGTTACGATCAATATTCAGAGATTCAAATCCAGTTCGGAGTCGCCTGATCTCTTGTTCTAATTCGTTGGTATACGATATAGCCCGTAGGGGGAAATGTTCGTCAATCCATTCAAAGTAATTACAACCGTTTGGCCATAATGAGCAAAGCATAAGGCGACGACCAATGTCTTCTCCATCCGCCCTTACGACTACTTCCACCTCGTACCCACAGTGACAACAAACGGGATACGAGTTTACCTCCTGCTCAGATGTCGTGTCGGTAACTGTACGGTTCGGGACCTCTTGTTCGTAAGGGTTCTGTTGAACTGCAGAGGATTGATCCAGCACGTCCGCTGCTAGTGGTTGACGTTCTGTTGGGGCTACAACCTCCTGTTCTACTTGTGGTTGAGCCACATGCCGAATGAAATCTGGGTCATACTCAAGTGAGTCAAGTAGAATTGGGGTTCGTATAAGCTCTGGGTGATCGCGTTCTAGTTTTGTGTAGTGTCATTGTTGGTATTCTATTAACCAATCAATATCTGTCCTTGGACTACCCGTCGGAGCTCGATCCCAACCCCAACCCCAACCCCAAGGAAAGTCGGAATCCATGGATGAGGGCCATGAAGGCATGTTTTTTGGTATGGTTTGAGGAGCAGGATCAAAAATTGTATGAGTGAAGAGAGGATAGGAAAAACCTTTCAAGTTAAATAGCCATTTAGGACCAAATGAAAAAAAAGGTCTGATGTGATTAGTCAACGGTCCTCGTGGCTGTTAAATGAAGCGAATCTTCTTTTCATAATAACTTCCACCACTGCAATACTGTAGTATGTACAGAAGCAAATATCCTTGACATTGTAGAGGAAAAATTTGTATAAAAGTGAATATCTTTTATGCAAACTGTGTTGTCTATAGGTTATATTATTTGAAGTACGTATAACATCAAATTTCATACTCCATTTTCAGGACAAATTACAGTGGATACAACATACAAACATCATAATCACATACACTACAACATAAACATGATACAAACAGAAGGGAGTAATTCGACCCGGAACCAAGTACGTACTATTCTCAATTTCTGGGTAAACTATAACACCCACGAAGCATTTCATTCTTTATTTCCACATTCATTCTTTCCAAGCGACTAACCTCAGCCTGCATTTCGAGTGCATATTGCACACCCCTCTCCGTCAATGGTGGATCGACCCAAGAGAAAAAATTGTAGTTGTTCATCCCTTGATGATTTTTGGCTTCAATGTATGCTCTGCAACCATAAAAGCGGCAACCTGCATTGGTTTGGCTTTTAGAAACAAGCACATTACATTCCAATCCGCAATAACATTCCACTAAACGACTCGTCATGTTAGAGATTGACCTTTCGGGGTTCTGTCGCGCAAGTACCTCCTTCAGCTGAGCGTTGAGTGTTTTTTGAACTAGTCCGATATGTTGAACTGCAATGTTTGGTTGTGATGCAATGAACAGTTCAGATTCGACCTCTACAGCATCCACTGTGGATCCCATATGTGTTTCGGGAACGAAATCGACATTTTCCACATGTTGCTTACCACGTTCGTACTCCTTGTACATTTAAACCATAGCGTCGCCGTCGTATTCCCAATTCGACATGTTGTACCAACAAAACTAGGTCTCAAGAAATACTAAACAAAAATTAATGCAGGGAGAACTAGAGTGTGGAAGGTATTTTATAAGGGCAGAAGGAAAAGACAAAGATGTACGCAAATTGGAGCACTTTACTTTAAGCCTATCAATTAAGCATGTCAGTACTTTACTTTAATGCTGTCAATACTATACTTTTAGCCAGTTTATCACAGTCTGTAAGTACTTTACTTTAAGCATGTCAGCACTTTACTTTAAGGCAGCTTTAAACATTAGGACCAGTCAATTCACCTTTACTCGGTCTGCTTGACACTATTGATCAGATTGGGATACTGTTGCAAATTGGAGTGTTTAATATTACCATGTTCTGTATTATAGTGTAGTCAACTCAACCCCAATATGCCAGACTGAAATCGCATCACAAAGTAAATAGTGCGAAATAAAGTGGGACTGTTCAGTGAACAGTATACCGGCAGGCTTAATTGGTTGTATTCTCTAGGACCAATCACAGAAGTATTCATTTTATTCATTTGGCACACTATTGTTGTTATACTGTTCGTGATGAATATAGCTGTAAGAAAACCCCAACGGATATATTCACCACTATATTAAGTGTGACGCTCCACTAATGTGTATACATTCTACCACAAAAAAAATGTCATATAATAACAGTTTCACCTATCCTAACTCTTCTGAACATGACGGGTTTGATGTTTCATACAACAACAACAGTTACGTCGAGGAAGAAAGCCAACTTGATTCTGATCTGGAGTATGACCTATCCATGCAGTCAGCTTCTGTGCAGTTATCTTCAGAGAGCAACACCGATAGCGATTAATTAGAGCTTATGATGCAAGCAGCAACTGTACATACTCTGAACGTACACCGGTTCATAATAGAAGGATCGTCAAGTGGAAGTCATGGAGGCAGTTCCTTTGCGCGAGCAGACAAAAGAAAGATGCGTGATCACCGGGCTGGGACGGTACGATTACTGAAAGACTATTTCAATAACCCTTGCACGTACGACCCTGATGATTTTCGTCGACGATTCCGAATGAGTAAGAATATGTTTACGCGTATTTTTAATGGAGTTGTTGCTCATGATAACTACTTTTTTCAAAAACGAAATAGTGCTGGTACCTTAGGATGTTCCCCTTATCAAAAAATAATAGGAGCGTTACGTGTAATGGCTTACGGGATTGCTCCAGACGCATTCGATGAAGTGGTAAGAATGGGTGAGAGTACCATCCATTTAAGTTTGGAGCGGTTTCGCGTGGCTATTATTGAATTATATGGGGAAGAATACCTGAGATCCCGGACGCAAAGCGACGTGAATAAACTTAAACGATTAGGAGCAAAAAGAGGGTTTTCGGGCATGTTAGGTAGTCTGGATTGCATGCATTGGGAGTGGAAAAACTACCCTAAAGCTTGGCATGGTCAATTTATTGGTCATTACTCCAGAGCAACTTTGATCCTAGAAGCTGTAGCCTCCCACGATCTTTGGTTTTGGCATGCGTACTTCGGCTGTCCTGGGTCCATGAACGACATTAATGTTTTACACCAATCTCATCTTTTTAAGGATCTGACACATAGTAATGCACCTGCTTGTAACTTCAGTATAGCTGGAAATTCTTACAACATGGGATACTATTTAGCAGATGGTATTTTTCCTTCTTGGGGAACCCTAGTCCAAACAATTGCAGATCCTAAGACAGAAAAAGAAAAACATTTCGCTAAAAACCAAGAGGCTGTAAGAAAAGATGTGGAGAGAGTGTTTGGAGTTTTACAAGCACGTTTTGCAATAGTTAAAAACCCCATCAAATTGTGGAAGCCACAGGCGCTCAGCAACATTATGCGCGCTTGTATCATTATGCATAATATGATAACTGAAGAAGAGAGAGGCACATTCCCATCTTACTTGGGCTACGATCCGGACAACACAACCCACGTTGTTGCCGAGAGAGATCCGAACACCATTGACGCGTTCTTACGACGCTTGCGTCGAATTAGGTCGAGAGACACTCATGAAAAACTTCGAGCTGATTTAGTTGAACATCTTTGGCACATGAAGGGAAATCAGTGATTGGTGGTGGTTTTTGTCGTATTTATGTTACGTACTAGAAGAATGTATTTTTTTACTTTTCCCTATTAGGTTCATCAGGTATTATCCAGTATGCATTATACTATCATGAGATGCTCCACCGTTTGTTTTTGCATTAACGAGTATTAAGTTATGTCTTTTGATGTTGTAATCAGGTCTGTTATGTATTACTATGTTACCCTGTTTTTAATCTGCACTACGAAAAACAACCTATCCATTCTACAGTAAAGTTGTTACAATCTATAGGACAGGCTATTTTGCATAATAAAACAAGGATACAGTCTTTATAGCAGTGTGTTGTCTACAACGTTGAATTGTCGAATCAATCCCCTTTTTCCGTATGATAAGGAGGTTTCAAAGAAGCCCAATGCATTTCACTCAAATCATACGTAATACAATTAAAGATAGAACATAAATAAAAAACTTAAACGACTATAGTTCTGCTACTCAAATTGTAACATATATCTGTTCCACAGTTCGAAAGCATCATGACCCACGAAGTGTGTACGGTAAACGTAGTGATAACGGGAGTCATATGTTGAACGTTTTTCCTGGAAAACGTCTTCCTCCTTCACCTCAGCTATTATTTTGTGGTAATTCATGCAGGACCTACTGAACATGACAAACTCACTCCTAGTTTCTAGAGTCGTGTGCACCACCCTACAATCTTGACGCTTGTTGAACTCTTCATTCAGGGTAACCGAAAAATCTTGATCAACTTCTTCCTCCATATGTAAGGTATCTGCCTTAATGTATGCTTTTATCAAAGGGAGGTAATCTGTTGGAATCCAGGCTTGAGTTTCCATTTTACGCAATCTTGGTTTACCAAATTAGGCTGGTATGCAACGTGTACTTATAGTAGAAGATAAATGTTTGGGGTTCCTATACACTACCAGATAAAAGTTGATTTGACACTATCACGCTGATTGCAGTCCCCAAATTTAAGCAATAAAGAGTTTTGTATGATTCTCCCTGTCAACTTTCCTATCATAAATGATGCAAATTGTGATCACAATAAATACGAACTTCATTGTGTATTTGACTAGACGCTGCATGAAAAAGTTGACAAGGCAATACACATTTCCCTAGGTGTTATGACTTTATCATATGAATGGACACAACAATGCCATACACACTGCCCTAGGTGCTATGACTATACCATACGAATGGACAAAACAATGCAATACACACTGCCCTATGTGCTACAATAAAGGATTGCAAGAAAACCTCTCTCCCCTGAACAGTAAGGAACATGCCCCATTAAATTTTTGAATAGACAACATTCAGCTGTATACAGTCCAAATATTTCAAGTAATACACCACCTTTATCCTGCACAGTTGCTTATATATAACACTACACATCTAGTTATTTTCAGAACAATCAACCTCCTCTTTCTTTGTTTACCAAAACAAACCATCTTTTTCCATGGATAACCAGAATACCAGTGAAACCGGCTTGTATGATGATGGTCTTACGAATTATACAAGTTTAATTACTTTTACAGTACGACAATCATCCAATGACACCGACGCAGTTCATGGCTCACCAACAGAGTCAAATGTTTGCTTTTGCACAGCAAAGCGGAATGTTTAATCCAGCTCCTCAGACCTCTAATGTGTTTGCCTCACAACCAAATTTACAAACGCCCGATCCACCTTCCAACGCTAAAATCAGAAATAAAGGAAAGCGACCGTATACAAAAAAAACCCGACTATGTCCCAACTCAACGGTTCAATCGACACCAGCTCTGATAGTGGCAAGACGTGGAGGCCTCATGACTACAAAGTGTTAGCCGATGCTTGGTGTAGGGCGTCCGAAGTTCCAGATGGTCGTTCAACTGGCAAGTACTTTTACTCACAGGTAAATGAGTACTATAATCACGACCCAGAATGTCAAAAAAAAAAAGATCTTACGAGGCCACCAAAACGGCTTGGTATAACCTTAATACGATGTGTACCAAATACAAAAGGGTTATTGCACTACGAGGCGATAGACTAAGAAGTGGACAAACAGTCAGTGACTTGAGATCTGACTACGACAAAATCTATAATGATTCGTACAGTTCGGAATTCAAGGCACACGACGCTTTCGAAATCTTGAAGTTGAGGCCACGCTGGGCGACACTTGGTGAAGACGATAATGTTGGAATGGGGGACACCGATGAAACTAATTTACGAAATGTGGCATCGAGAATCTCGATGGAGTCATCTCCCGGAAATTCAAATAACTCTCCAATATCAATGAATGCTAAAGGTAATGCCGGTAGCCCAGTAACTCCAAGTTCAGGAATGTTGTATGGGGGAGTTAACCAGCGGCCAGAGGGCATAATGTCTAGTAAATGAGCATTGTTGAGAAACAAGGAATCTAGTGAGTTGATGATACAAAGTGAACGAATAAAATCACTTTTAAGTGATTTTTCTATTGCTTCTAACTCCCAACGGGAAGAACGATTAAAGTTAAAAGAGCAAAAGTTACGGATCCTAGAAGCCCAAGTACAACAAGACGCTGAACGAACTAGAGTCTTTCAGTCCCATGAAAGACGTTTGCATGAGGAGAAGGACGAAGAGTTTTTGGCAAAGGATGTTTCTCAATTAACCGGAGAATACCTAGAGTACGTTATGACAAAAAAACGTACTATTCTGCAAGCACAAAAACAGAGGTATGCGGCTAATGAAGGGGGTTCGGACTTTTAAAGACAACGGTTTTACTATATGCTAACCTTAAGTATTACGCTATTTGCTTTGGTATCTTCGTCTAGTTTGGTTTCGAATTAGGTTGTTTTGCTTTCAGAATGTATGCTTATTTCTATCTTGTTTTGCTTTCAGAATGTATGCTTATTTCTACTTTGGTTTCGAATTAGCATGCTTTAGTTCGCATCAAAAAACAAGCCAAAAACGACTAACATAAACAGCTAAGTAACCTACGTAATGAAACAAATTAAATTGAAACAATTACCTTAGTTTAATATAAATTACTTTACATTAAAATATTTAATCATTCACCACTTCTTCAAACCCTCCTACTTTGCGGAAAACTTTGAAGTCCCCTGTAAACATCCAAGCACAAAAGGTGGAAAAAAAAACATCATAGACGGATTACAGAAAACCGTTTAAAGAGAAGGGATTTCTGAAATCCGTTCACACATTAGACGGGTTTCATAAACCCGTTTAGCTGAAGACGGATTTCGCTTTTCCGTCTACGGATCGCCGCAGGAAAAAATAAATGGGGATTTCCCCGTTCGAACCGCCTCCCCACGCTCAAATCACCACTGCCGGAGTGTGGGAATGCGATTTTAAACAGGGGAATCCCTTTTTGCCTCATCCCCACGCTGCTGGAGATGCTCTTGCTGCTTCTAAACGTTTTTCTTACCGCCTCTCTTTCAATCGATTCACTCCTCTTCTCATCCCCAATCCTTGCTTTCGTCTGCGTGATAGATCTCAAAACCCTAATTTCATGAATTTCAGTTCTAACCCTGTCTCTAGCTCCGCTATGCCACAATTTCTTCGATCCTCTCCGTAACTCCAATTCCTAATCAAACCCTGAACAAATTCCCTTCCAACGCTGCGCGGTGGCCACTTCAGGCAACTACCAGCCTACTACCTCCTTCTATCGGTTTGGTGTATACCCATTATTCAATACCAATAATGTGCTGCACATGGATTCTAGGAGATTTCGAGCTCATTGTCTGGTGCTTAACGACGCATGTCAGTCTGACTGAGTTAGATGGTGGAGGTGACTTGGGTGTATGCTTAGCTAATGCTCTGTGGGTTTATTGTCTTGATATTCAACAAGTAGTATCGGCTTGGAGTTTTGTGGGAGATTGCAGCTCACGCGGGGTGTCTCTATTGCACAGAAAAGCTCATTTACATGTGTAGTCTCACACCTCAACATCCTGTATCTGGTATGCTTTAGTTCTATTTGCCGAGTATATTGTCTATTTACCGAGTATATTGAACTCTGCCCTAGCCTGGTGAGTTAGTTGACTTGACATCCAACCTGGTGTGTTTGTGATTGATATGTATTTGTTTTTGGGTATTCATTGGGCTCTTAAATTTCGACTTGTTAGTTGTATCTGTCATCTGATTTATGGTTGGGGTATAAGTTGTGATTTCTGGTTATTTGGGATTGTTTTCGATGGTATAACGTGCTCGAAACTTCTCCGTGTAATGTTGTTTGGAATGTTATGGACCATGTGGTCTTGTGTCTGTAAAGTGTAAAGTGTAGTGATGTGTTCTGATGTAATTCATTTTTTTTTTGAAGTATGTAATTTATTCTCTCCCTGCATGCATGGTGAGCTGATTTTGTAATATAGTAATTTAAACTACCTTAAAAATCATAGTAGTTGGTTGGTTACTGCCAACCACCTGTAATATTTGTAATTATTATTGATTATAATAGTAAGTGTTTGCGGTCTTATTAAATTATAATATGTATTTTTTATTCTATGTTTGTTTATTGATTTAGTCATTGGGGTTGGTTATGTTATTTACATGAATAAGAATTTGTACTAACTTGAGTTTGTTGTCACGCTTTTCCATGGAGTTTGTTGTTAGGAAATTGAGTTGTACAATTAATCTTACCAGGTTTTGGTTTTCATGAATTTACTACTTACTCTATAACTAATAAATCTATAGTATCAAAACAGTGTCAACTTCGTTATTCTGGAGAACGACCGTAATGGCATTAAGGATTTTCTTTTCGTTTCTCTTCATCACACTTCTGTCTCTACATGTAAACCCACTTTCTTCTAGTTTTATTCCTCTTTCTCTCTCTTACTCTATCCTTGCTTATGTTGTGTGTGGTTGCTCTTCAATAACTACTTCGTCTTTCTAAAGCTAAGCTCTGCCATGAAATCGGATCTGAGCACGAAAGACCCAATTTCTTCTGCCACGACAGATATGTGTTCTCTCCTCCATTCAACCGCTACTCACTCCACTTGTCTATGATGTACGGTTTCAGGCAACTACTTGACATGGCAAGTTATCCAACTGGCCGTATGATGCTAGATGGATTTTGTCTCCAACGTGGAGTATAATGGACTACAACACTCCTTTTGGGTCGGATCGTTTCGCGTTTCGACTTTGCTACTGCACTTGTCTATGATGGTACTTTCTTACCTAATGGGTCTCCAATGTCTTTTCATTAGTACGTCTTGTTGGTAGTATTTGGATGATGATCTTATGTTTTATGTAGCAGAGAGTTTTTAGTTTCGTTGTTTGACTGTTTTTCTGGATGTTCGTGCTTGATCCTCTATATGTTATGCAGGTTCTCTGTAGTGACATTGTGTTTAAGTTGTGTTTTGTTTATTCATTGCTTAGTATGGTTTTCACCGTCGACAGTGGGAAATCCACGTGAAGCATTGGCTCTGATTTTTGCCTCACTGTCCGGTGGTGGTTATTGCCTATTGAGTAACACTGAACTTGTGCATCTTGGTCACCTTTGTCAGTCATGGTTTATATTATGTTGCCATCTCCTTATGCTTTTTCTTCATCGCTGGATGATTATCTAGAGATGGTATGGTAGCTGTGTGGTGATATTTTGGTTGGAGGGGTCTTTTCTGGTGATCCGGTTGAACGTGCCTTCATCAGTGAATAACACACATGGAGACGCTTGCGCTCAGCGTCCTTTTCTGCTGCTGATGTCCTTTATCTTTTCCTGTCGAAGACTCCCCTTTTGCACAGCCATCACCTCACGTGTCACAAATATGTAATGTTCTCTAGCCATGCTAGAAGGTATGAGCTACCTTTTCACGTGGCTTAACAAATGTAAGAGCATCTCCAACTGTTCCGGAGTGTGGAATTTTGATTTTCAATTTTCCACACCCCGGCAAAAAAGGAACCCCAACAGTTTTTAAAACTAGAAGCTTGTTCAACAACCGCCTAGAGACCACGAGCTTGTTGAACAACCGTCTAGAATACAGTGGGACTATGCATTTTATTTTTACATAAATACAGTGGGGCCTGCATGTTAAAAAAATAAAAAGTACCCCAACTGTCAACGAAAATGAGGCCACAAGCTTGTTGAACAACCGCCTAGAGGTCACGAGCTTGTTGAACAACCGCCTAGAATTCTGTGGGACAATGCATTTTATTTTTTACAAAAATACAGTGGGGCCTGCATGTTAAAAAAAATAAAAAGTACCCCATGTGTCAACGAAAATGAGGTCACGAGGTTGTTGAAAAACCGCCTAGAATTCTTTCATTTAATTATTTTATCTACGCGGTTGTTGAACAAGCGCAATACAATGGGACCACCGCTTTATTTCAAGCGGTTGTTGAACAACCGCATTGAGAGTTTGCAGATCTCGGAACTCTTCTCCCCGAAATCGGAACGATGGGAAGACTCCATCCTCTGTTGGAGGCCATTTTGGGTGTATATATCCGATTTTCTGATTTTCAACCTACTGTTGGAGTTGCTCTAATAATGCTTGGTCTGTCCCTCTCTGGAAGGACGTTGTAATCTTAAATGTAATTTAAGATTACTATAATTTTGTTATAGGATATGTAATAAATTCCCTGCTTGGAGTAGGAAAATTTGTAGTCTAGCAATTAAGCTAGCTCCAATGATGTAAGCGTGCTAGGTAGAGTGGACAGACCTACTTAAACTCCATATGCGGTGGACGGTCCACCTTAAACCCGAATAGCTGATTGTCTACTAACAATCACTTGCATTATACTGATTTTTATAATTAGTTATAATTAAAGGTGTTTGCGGTCACCTTAAAAACCGGTCGGCTTTGCCAAAAAAAAAACGATAGTAATTTGTAACAACCAAAAATGACTTTCCTTTGTGTTTTAGAAATCTTGTTAATTAGAAATATGTGTGTGTGTGTGTGTGTGTGTCTATATATATATATATATATATATATATATATATATATATATATATATATATGTGTGTGTGTGTGTGTGTGTGTGTGTGTGTGTGTGTATATATATATATATATATGTGTGTGTGTGTGTGTGTGTGTGTGTGTGTATATGTATGTATGTATATATATATGTATGTATGTATGCACTTAATCGGTATATTTTTTTTACTAAAATAGAATAATATTTTCCATACATGAATTAAATATAACATTTTAACTATAATTGCCCTAACTGCTTATTTTTAACAGTCACTACCTCCATCTGCTACGGTTTTATTTTGATTGCCAATATTCACCATATACTCTCTTATAATTTTATTCTTTTTTTATTTTAGTTTGATTACTAGTTGAATGTATAAAATATGGTTTCATATTTTTCTATTTCATGTTGCCATGATTTTGTTTGAAATTACTTCAAACTATAAGGTTTTATATTAGAGAAATTAATGAAGAAGTTGATATAACTAATGAAATTAAAATTATTAAATAGATTGAAAAACTCAAATTGCGCTTCGAATAATGGTATAATTTTGTTCAAGAAATCAATAGTTTGTCAATATTTTATTTTTAAATGTGATCTTTCCACTAAGCACATGAGTTTTATTTCCTGAATACAGGAAAGTTGAAATCAATATTTTATATTGTTTGTGGTGAAGATATAAAAGACGTGTGCACCTAGAATTGCAGGTCAATGAGTGTTATCCTTCTTAAATAATAGTTCAATCCCAAAGTAAGGTAACACATATTTATTCATTTGTTCAACTGACTTACTTCTGTGATGTAAATAAAGATAAAATGGCAAATACACTAAATGTTGATAACTAAACTTCAGATTTAGTTTTTTTTAATTATTAATTATTTTTATTGAGATTTTTTACCTATTAGAAAAATATTATTTCAACGAATAATTATTATACTCATATTTTAGTATTTTCGATAAATTCTCTGCGATTTAGCTATCCATAACCTCTAATTTGATTAACACAAATGACATAATTATAGAACTCATACACTAGACATAATTTTGAAATTACAATTATCAAAAGCATAAGAAGTCTCAGCCTCCTCTTCTTTAAGAAGTCACTTTCCAAACCTTACACATGTACCTTTTGGAAGCCTAATTTTATCATAATTAAGTTGTTGCTCCGGTTCATAATACAGTTTTCGAGTGTTTACATTGAATTTGTGAAATTTTAGTTATTCTTTTTTGTTCTTTGCTTTTGATGTTTAATTTCTCTCGATTTTAATGAACTGCCTACTTCAGTTAAAAGTAAAAGGATTACATTCTGAACCTAAAATATTCATTATATTTAAATTATTTAGGTTATGCATATATTAGTTTTGTCAGGTAACTTGATTATGCTTGACTGGCTTTTCAATTTTTATATCACTTGATTCTTCTAAACATTTGTAATTTTGATTTAATCTGAGTTTTCAAGACTATATTGCATCAGAAAAGAAGCTTGGTAAATTCACCGTATTATTTTTCATTTGAACTCTTTATTTGAAAAGAGCATGGTCCATGCAATCAAAATTTCATATTGTCATGGTAAATGAACTCATGTTAATTAACCTTAGCCAAAGTTCTAATTTGTTAATCCTACGTCAGTATGGGTTTAAATTTGTAAAGTTGCATTTCATACTTGCATATAGCATTCTATTTGGTAAGATATCACCCATTAATCTTTAATACTGATACAAAAAATACTTGGTGAGGATAAACAAATAATTAAACAAATTTGGATAATTTAATAAATGTTATAGTATTATGCATCAAGACCAAGTTTTCAAATATATTTTTTATATATACTAAAAGTATGTTTATCTGATATGTTTTGCCCATTAATTTCTTTAATGGTCAACATTAATAAAGCAACCCTCCTCTTTATATTATTCAACAGTAATTACATAGCCTTATTTTTAACTAAGCTCATAGTATTCATGAACATATTTACTGTAATATAATATGTATTTTATCCTAAAAACAATATTTCTCAGGTATTTAATGAAAAAAATTCAATACTTGAATGTATGGTGTTGCCTCTACTCCACCATTATTTATTGTATTTATTTTCACATGTGCCAAGTCATTTGCATCACTTTTGAAAATAACGAAGCACGAACAGATTGATAAATTCAGCCAAATTAGGTATCATATATGTTTATATTCATGTTTTTGTGAATGGACACATTTGTAAAGTTTTAGTTAAAAAAGCCATAGGAAGGTAGATAGCTTCTTAAAAAAAATCAACTGTTAATATTATCAAACTGATTTGTCAGTTTTTCTTAATTCTACCGAGCCTTCGAAAACTTGTGTCCGTCTGAAGCTTTTTTACAATACCCATTTTGTCCTCCTTTGAATGATGCATTAACTACAATGTCTATTGAATAATCATGACAAGCCTTATATCAGTTCCTTGTATTTTCTTTCTTTATGTGCATTTATGACCAGTTTTAACGTTAATGTTAATTAATGTAAATAATTTTCGTCAGTTTCATTTTCCTTTATTTCGTAACATTTTTTTCTAATCTAATTAACGTACAAGTACAAACTAACTTTAATTACCATTTATTATTTCTTTTAATATATATATATATATGTATATGTATAGCTTAATATTCTTGAATTTTTATTTCTTTTATTGTAGTTAATCTTAAATGGAATACTGATTCCATTTAACTTAGGCAATATTTGTAGTTTTCTTCTATAATTCATTTTTTATTTTTTTCAAAATCGAACTCAAATGAAATATTAATCACTCTTTATCTCTAAGCAATATTTGCAGATTTTTTATTTTTTTTCAAAATCGAACTCAAATGAAATAAACTTTGAAACAAAATATTTTTTGGAAATAGGAAAATATTAGTAAATAAAATAAACTTTAAAGTAATAAATTTTGATACGAATTATATATATCTGTTCAAAGGTTAATGAATTATTTTATCATGAAACTTGAAACTTCAACTAAGGCAACATTAAAAATAATCGTTGTAATTTAAATATATTGATATTTTTCTTCTAAAATTTAAGCAATTCTATTAAAATTGAGAAATTTTTGAAAAAATTATTGCAAGAAGTAAAGCCTGTTTTGTTAAATTTTATTCAATTTGGTATAATGAATTTCTAATTATGGATAATTCATATCGCCGGCACCATAAACAATAATATTTCCATTCCTTACTCCCTAAGTCTTTGTGTTCCATCTTGTCATCCCGCGGAATGTTAAAGGCTGAAAACCTACCTAGCTAGAAAGTACACCCTATATCCTTGACGTCTAAGTCTTCTACTTGCCTTAAACATTAAGTCTCCTACTTCTATATAAATGGAGACTGTTTATTTCCTTTCGCTTGCTTCCTGAAAATCAAACGTGAGAAACTATCCCTTAAAAATTCAACTCTCCACTTAAAAGTCTAAAACCATGAACATCAAACTAGGATAGGTCGAGCTCGGAACGAGGGACGAAGTGGTGGGTGTTTTTAGGACCCATGGTGACGCGAGTCACTGTGAAGCTGTGAAGAATCGCCTGAAGCCGCGACTCGTATGGTGGCTGCTGGGTTGATGAGGTAGACATGCAAAGTGGAAGCATGGGGTTATGGTTACTGCAAATTGCGTTTTCATATATGGGAAGAAAGGAAACATTTTTGGCAATGAAATGAGAAGGTACGTGTGCGAGTGGGACATATAGGTGATGGATGGGGAGGACATGAGCTTTGCATGCTCGGCAGGCAGTGCAAGGTGTGAGGGAAGGTATAGTGCGTGTATGGGAGTTCGTGCAAGGTGAAGTGGATTTCGAAGTTTACTGGAAGGCAACAAGCATGCGGTTTCCAAAGTTGAAAAGGATGAAAACATGCTAACAGGAAAATTGAGGAGTGGAGGTAATGAGAAGCATGGGCGTGGTCACGGTTTTGAAAAGTATAGGAATAGCAGCATGTTTTGGGAGAGAGAATGGCGGGTGTATTTTCGAACATGGAGCCATAAAACAAAACAATGCGGTTATGGGGAGGATGAGGCTCAGAAGGTTATGGTTTTAAAGAAAATGGAGAAGGGGTGGAAAGCATGCTAGCACTTGAGTGTGAGGTGAAAGGAGGAATACAAAGGTTAATGGGACATTGGTGATCTTCAGGTACGCGGTGTTTAGTGTGTACTGCGTGGACATGCACTGCAGATACATGTAAGGACTCACTGCTGCGATCATAACAAGAAGTCTGTTTCGGTTGTGCATGCAGTGTTGTTTTGGACAGATTTTTATATGTCATAACGAAAAGACTATGGACGCGTTTTACTTAAAGGGGTTCGAACCTTCTGTTTGTGGATGAACATGAGGAGAGAGAAGAAGGGTAGAGGAAGGTGTTACGGCTTTGGGAGTGCTGAAGCTTGTGCGGGTGTATGTGTTCGAATTGGAGTGTAAAGGAGGATAGGAGCGGTTGTTTTCTTTAATCGGAAAGGAAGAGTTTTGAACTGAAATTTGAACGTGGGTTTTGGGAAGCTTATGGTGCTATTAGTTCAAGTGAATTAGAAAAGGGTGGAGTATTTTGCTGTAGCGGGTTTGTATAAACCTGGTTTGGGAAGAAAAAGACGAGGAGGGTGTTTAAAAGTGATGACGTGGATTATTAATTTACTTGGTAATTAATTTACTTATTTATAATAGTTAACCATATTTATATTGTATAGAATCTTGTAAAAATCATATCTTCCGCGTACGTGATCAGAATCAGACGAAACAAGATCCGTTGGGATCGTATGGACGAGCGCTTCACAATGGAACTGACCGGGAGTGAATTGGAGCTCGTTACAATTTATAGCGAAATAAATTGTCTATCTGAATCAATCGACAGTTATCGTTATTTAACGATGATCGTCCAATGTGAGTAAATCTCACTAACTCTTTATAGTTTATATTTTTATAAGTATAATCTAGTATTGATAAATGATAATTGATTGTTGTATGTTGGTTGTTTGGTTGAATTGCTGATGTATTGGGTGAAATTATAAATAACGATATATATATATATATAAATCGTTAATCAAATATTGATTCTGTTTATCAGAATATTTCATATTGAAATGAAATCAATGTTATTTATATTGTTAACATCTGTGATGCAGGGAAACATGTTGGAGGGATCCAACTGGATTCCTCAATATTTATAATACTGTTTGTTTTCATATATTGTGGTATATGATGTGATATATAATCTATGATTGATTATGATGACACTGGTCATGTTATTTGGTATTTTAAATACCATATGAATTACTGGAATGTATAAAAGGAATTTTTCAAAGTGAATATTGAAAATGAAATATTTTTATATAAAATAAATAGAATTATATAAAAGGGATTTATATAAAATAAATAGAATTTTATAAAGGGAATTATAATTGAGATTTAAGTGTTAGAAATAAAAAAAAGATTTGTATAAATAATTCTATAATTAGAATTATAAATAGAAATTGGATTTGGGATATTGTTTTAAATACGAAATCAAACTGTTTTGATTGCAAAGAAGAAATATTATTTACATTTAATGAGAATAAAGGATTTAAGTAAATATTTTGCTAATAAAATATTTATAAAGGAAATAGGGTTTGAAATAGGAATTAAAATGGAGTTAAAGGAATTAGAATCTGACTGGAGATTAGTTAAGTTGAACAGTTGTCTGGGTATTGATCTGATGTTGGTTTCGGCCTTCGGGGTTAATACGTAAGGGGTTGCTCTCTTACTTGTTTACAGTTAGAGTCTGGTATATGTGAGAAGATAGTAATGCGTGAATTAGAAATGGGAACGTTTTCTAAAGTTAATAATGTATATTTTCTAAAATTAGAAAATAAGGATTTGATGAATATATGGAAACGAGAAATGGGGAAATGAATAAATGTTGATTGATAGAATTTCCATCTGGAAATAATATCGTTGTTTGCACACATGTTTTTCTTTGATAGTTAAATCACCGACTATCAAAGTTTTTGACCATTTTTTCGTCGTCAATACGGAGAGACCGGGATCAGACTCATTATCTGGAAACCACTCTGTATGGGCATTAGCGTTGCAATCAAATATGATGAAGATTATTGAAGGCGGAGTTGTGCAAGGGTTGTCATGTTTACAGAATAGTGCCTTCGGTTTGTCCAGTCCCAGGACGACCTGTATGGAAGAATGTCTGACGGAGTATATTTAATAGATCGCGTAAGCTGATCTCTTCAAACGCATTTACGATTGGTGGGGGAGGAATTCGTTTCTCTTATCTGCATACCCATGGTATTTTTGGAGAAATCAATTTGTGATTTGGCAGGTATGACGATGTGACATTCAAAGTAAATAAAGGTGTGATCTATACGTTTCAGCCTCAAGCCTCACAAACAGGAAACAGTATAAAAATCGAGTAGGTCGCATGGCTAAGTGGTTAGCTGCCAAGTGGGGTGTATTGTCACCTGATCTAGAGTTTCATTTACCTCTTTAATCTATTTCGATGCTGTCCCTTTCGGGAAACGGTTGCTGATCCCAACCGTTGGTGATAATACATTTGGTACACTCAAGCGAAATGAGCGACCGATCATGTTTAGCCTGAGTTGCAAGATGTTCTTGTTGAACCCAGTGTATTCCTCTCTAGAGATACACTGCCGGAAGGTGGTCCCATACCTTGTCAGTTGGAATTCATTAACCAATAAAGCGCCCACGGTTTTTGATTATATATTATGTATGTGGAACATGAGATGAAAGCGTTCTGGTAGATGATTATTATATTGTGGTTGATCGACATTATTATAATATCAAATGATTTGGATATAAAGATTATCGTTCCTTTCAAAAGGTTTTTGAATGTTGGACAAAGTGTTTTTGATTCTTATAATGGAAAAACCCGTTCCGTTATATGGCGTGGTCTTATGAGATATCGTTTAATTGTTCAAACTATTTTAAATTGTTTTACTCACACCAGTACCATGACTGACCTGGAGTTTATTTGTTTATGTTTTCCCTAAACTCTTGGGTGCCTAATTTTGTACTGGCAGTCAAGTAGTCAGAATTTTACAGATATACTCGAAGGAGCTGGAGGCTTCAGCGGCGTTTTTATAGCTATTGTTTATTTCCGTTGTGATGTAAGTGTTATACTCTAATAATGGTATTGTATACAGATACTGTTTTATTTCAAAGTTATGTTATGAAGTATATTTATTTGTTCCGCTGTGAGATTCGTGTTTACTCTGATGTTGTGATCTTTTTCTCCTTTTTATATTCTAATTTTCTATTTTATCTATTCTCACCCTCTAACTTCTTTCATTAACTATCTGGTATTTTCGATGCTTGGATAGTCGACATTGTGTTTATGTCGATAACCAAGGTCACGAATCCCCCGGGTCGTTACAGTGGTATCACAGCTTAAGGTTAAGTAATTACCTTGGCTCTGTGGCGTAACTCAGTGGAGATGGGGTTAGTAATACTCCAGATTGAGTTGAGTGTATATACAAGAGAACGCATTTGTAGATTTTATAAAAATTATTTTATATTGTGGAGATTTATTGGTTGAGTTGTTTATAAGTTCTGGTCGGTCAGTTTGATCCACTGTATCGGTAGGAGTTTCTGAACACTCGAATATGATGAAACGACATGGTATGTTTTGAAAGGAAGGTAAATGAAATAATTTTACTGAAATATATTTTGATATGAAAGAATTGGAATTTTTATAATATATACTGGATGTGTTTGTTGTTATTATAATAGAATGAGATTATAATTGGAATGGTTATATAAATAGCCAATCAGAATTCATATAAGTGTAATATATGAAATCAAATGAATTAAATCTGGATTAAAATCCGAATTTGGAATTAAAATTCCGAAAACATGAAAAGTGTTTGTAAATGGAATTGAATTAAGTATAAGAGAATTTTAAAATTCTGGGAGATTTTAGAAATGTTTTCCAAGCATTGGGAATAGTATTTTGAAATAGATTTCAAAATGGAAGTATTTAGAAATGGTTTTTAAAAAAGATATAGTATTGAACTCACTTCGATAACTATGAAATAACCCTGATGATGAATCGCGACATCATTAGTGTTCATTTTTGAGTTGCTAAGTGACAGATTACTACCAAAGATTCTGTTTTTGAATTGTTTTAAGGAAATAAGTTGTTTTGAATCCTGAAAAGGGATATCTGGTTTGAGAAAAGCTAAACTGTTTAAAATTCCCAGGAAGAAAATTATTTGAATTAAAAACCAAACCGAATTGAAATGTAGGAAAGCAATTTGGAATTAAAATAAAGTCAGTTAAGTGGTAGTTGAAATTGAATTGGATCAGAATGATATCGAGACAAACTGGATTTATGAGATTTGAATTTGAATTGTAATTGGATAATCGAGTTAAGAATTTGGAATTGGGAATGGAACTCGAGTTTGAAATGCGATTATGGTTTAGATATAAGCGAATAGCTGTTGAGGATAAATTGGTCGGAGTTTGATTGGAATGATATTGGTATATGCTGAAATGTGCATTAGATGGAAAGGATATAATGATATGCCTGACAAAAAGGTACAAGTTTATTTTTATGAGATTTTTGTGAGCCGAATTGGCAAGCCGCTTGGCTGTTAGATTTTCTTTTGGGTTGGAGAAGTCCCAAAGAGGCGAGTTGTAGTTGTACCGATTGAGCCATACAAAGGAGGTGCTGGCGAAATTTTTCAGAAATTTAGGATGTTAGGATTTTTGAAAATTTTCATTGATAAGAATTAATTAATATTTTAATTGAAATTAATTGGTTCAGTTGAAACTGAAGTTGAGAAGTAAACAAATAATTTAACCCAGTTAAAAGGGTTTGTTTTCTACCTTAGCAATTTCGAGGACGAAATTATTTTAAGGGTGGAAGAATGCAACTACCTATATTTTTAACGGGTAATAAATAATTTATTTAATTATTTAAAATATGGTTTGGTAATTTAAAATGACCAGAATTAAATAATAGTGGATATTTAATTAAATTAAATAATAGAATAATATATTTAATTTATGAAATAGTCGAAAATAGTAGAATTCACAATATTGTGTGAATTGGATTATTTATAATATTTAATTCAGTTTAGAGTTGAATTATAATAACGAATATATTATTTAAACGAAGTTTGAACGTATAATTATATTATAATTATAATCGAGATCGAAATGGCGCGACAGTTCGTAATTTGGCGATTTGAACTTTAAACTAATATACAGAATCCGTTTGAAATCGGATTTTTGTGAAACAAGAAACGTTCGGAGCTGGTGAAGTATATTTTTCTAATGGAAGAGAGAAATCAGGATTTTGTCGTATAGAGTGTAAGTTATTATGTCCAAATCAAATTTCTAGAAAGTCGCTATGGAATCGTTTATAAGTCATAACAGATTTTTAATTTTAATTAAATATTGGTTTCGAATATGGACGAGATATTTGAGACGTAGTTATAATTTAATTTTTAGAATTTTACTGTAATTTTTATTTTTTAAAATAAAGCACTTTTTATTTGGACTATTTTGTACCCTATATCAGCATTTTGGGGTCTCACAGAATAAGTTAACTAGTCTATATTATTATATTTTTGGGATCGAGGCACATTGTTTATCATAAAGACATTTCTATTTCAGTCTGTAGCGCTCGTAGATGCATATAATTGTACGTAGCGGAGTATGTGAACTTTTAAAACTTAAAACATATAACCATTTCTATTGTAACGTTGTCTAATATGCCATTCTCATATCATTGCGTTTGTACAGGGGCCATTCAAACGAAACAAGATTTTAAAAACAACATTTTAAACTACATTACTTATATGTTAACCAATAACCTTTTTCAAGTTTCATGCATTACATATTGTTTTGTATATAGTTAAAATTGATGATAACCGAAGTATTATGCAAACAACACGTTATTGAACAACTTCCAATGCATTAACGGTCTACCATATTTCATATCGCCGACACCATAAACAATAATATTTTCATTCCTTACTCCCTAATTCTTTGTGTTCCATCTTATCATCCCGCAGAATGGTAAAGGCTGAAAACCTACCTAGCTAGAAAGTACACCCTATATCCTTAACATCTAAGTCTTCTACTTGCCTTAGACATTAAGTCTCCTACTTCTATATAGACGGAGACTGTTTATTTCTTTTCGCTTACTTCCTGAAAATCAAACGTGAGAAACTATCCCTTAAAAATTCAACTCTCCACTCAAAAGTTTAAAACCATGAACAACAAACTAGGATAGGTCGAGCTCGTAACGAGGGACGAAGTGGTGGGTATTTTCAGGACCCAAGGTGATGCGAGTCACTATGAAGCTGTGAAGAATCGCCTGAAGTCGCGGCTCGTATGGTGGCTACGGGGTTGACGAGGTAGACACGCGAAGTGGAAGCATGGGGTTATGGTTACTGCCTCATATATGGGAAGAAAGGAAACATTTTTGGCAATGAAATGAGAAGGTACATGTGCGAGTGGGACATGTAGGTGATGGACGTGGAGGACGTGAGCTTTGCATGCTCGGTAGGCAGTGCAAGGTGTGAGGGAGGTTATAGTGCGTGTATGGGAGTTCGTGCAAGGTGAAGTGGATTTCGAAGTTTACTGGAAGGCAACAAGCATGCGGGTTCCAAAGTTGAAAAGGATGAAAACATGCTAACAGGAAAATTGAGGAGTGGAGGTAATGAGAAGCATGGGCGTGGTCACGGTTTTGAAAAGTATAGGAATAGCAACATGTTTTGGAAGAGAAAATGGCGGGTGTATTTTCGAACATGGAGCCATAAAACAAAACAATGCGGTTATGGGGAGGATGAGGCTCAGAAGGTTACGGTTTTAAATAAAATGGAGAAGGGGCGGAAAGCATGCTGGCACTTGAGTGCGAGGTGAAAGGAGGAATACAAAGGTTAATGGGACATTGGTGATCTTCTGGTGCGCGGTGTTTAGTGTGTACTGCGATCATAACAAGAAGTCTGTTTCGATTGTGCATGTAGTGTTGTTTTGGACAGATATGTACATGTCATAATGAAAAGACTATGGACGTGTTTTACTTAAAGGGGTTCGAACTTGCTGTTTGTGGATGAATGTGAGGAGAGAGAAGAAGGTGAGAGGAAGGTGTTACGGCTTTGGGAGTGTTGAAGCTTGTGCGGGTATATGTGTTCGAACTGGAGTGTAAAGGAGGATATGAGCGGTTGTTTTCTTTAATCGGGAAGGAAGAGTTTTGAACTGAAATTTGAACGTGGATTTTGGGAAGCTTATGGTGCTATTAGTTCAGGTGAATTCGAAATGGGTGGATGATTTTGCTGTAGCGGGTTTGTATAAACCTGGTTTGGGAAGAAAAAGACGAGGAGGGTATTTAAAAGTGATGATGTGGATTATTAATTGACTTGGTAATTAATTTACTTATTTATAATAGTTAACCATATTTATATTGTATAGAATCTTGTAAAAATCATATCTTCCGCATATGTGATCAGAATCAGACGAAACAAGATCCGTTGGGATCGTATGGACAAGCGCTTCACAATGGAACTGACCGGAGGTGAATTGGAGCTCGTTACAATTTATAGCGAAATAAATTGTCTGTCTGAATCAACCAACAGTTATCATTATTTAACGATGATCGTCCAATGTGAGTAAATATCACTAACTCTGTACAGTTTATATTTTTATAAAAATAATCTAGTATTGATAAATGGTGATTGATTGTTGTGTGTTGATTGTTTGGTTGAATTGTTGATGTATTGGGTGAAATTATAGATAACGATATATATAAATCGTTAATCAAATATTGATTCTGTTTATCAGAATATTTCATATTGAAATGAAATCGATGTTATTTATATTGTTAACATCTGTGATGCAGGGAAACAGGTTGGACGGATCCAACTGGATTCCTCAATATTTATAATACTGTTTGTTTTCATATATTGTGGTATATTATGTGATATATAAACTGTGATTGATTATGATGACAATGGTCATGTTATTTGGTATTTTAAATGCCATATGAATTACTGGAATGTATAAAAGGAAAATTTCAAAGTGAATATTGAAAATGAAACATTTTTATATAAAATAAATAGAATTATATAAAAGGGATTTATATAAAATAAATAGAATTTTATAAAGGGAATTATAATTGAGATTTAAGAGTTAGAAATAAAAAAAAGAAGATTTGTATAAATAATTCTATAATTATAAGTATAAATAGAAATTGGATTTGGGATATAGTTTTAAATACGAAATCAAACTGTTTTGATTGCAAAGAAGAAATATTTTTTACATTTAATGAGAATAAAGGATTTAAGTAAATAGTTTGCTAATAAAATATTTATAAAGGATATAGGGTTTGAAATAGGAATTAAAATGGAGTTAAAGGAATTAGAAACTGACTGGAGATTAGTTAAGTTGAACAGCTGTCTGGATATTGATCTGATGTTGGTTTCGGCCTTCGGGGTTAATACGTAGGGGGTTGTTCTCTTACTAATTTACAGTTAGAGACTGATATATGTGAGAAGATAGTGATGCGTGAATCAGAAATGGAAACGTTTTCCAAAGTTAATAACGTATATTTTCTAAAATTAGAAAATATGGATTTGATGAATTTATGGAAACGAGAAATGGGGAAATGAATAAATGTTGATTGATGATTGATCGATAGAATTTCCATTTGGAAATAATATCGTTGTTTGCACACATGTTTTTCTTTGGTAGTTAAATCACCGACTATCTAAAGTTTTTAACCATATTTCCGTCGTCAATACGGAGAGACCGGGATCAGATTCATTATCTAGAAACCACTCTGTATGGGCGTTAACGTTGCGATCGAATATGATGAAGATAATTGAAGACAAAGTTATGCAAGGGCTGTCCTGTTTACAAAATAGTGCCTTCGGTTTGTCCAGTCCCAAGATGACTTGTATGGAAGAATGTCTGACGGAGTATATTTAATAGATCGCATAAGTTGATCTCTTCAAACGTATTTACGTTTGGTGGTGGAGGAATTCGTTTCTCTTAGCTGTATACCCATGGTATTTTTGGAGAAATCAATTTGTGATTTGGTGGGTATGATGATGTGACATTCAAAGTAAATAAAGGTGTGATCTGTACGTTTTGGCCTCAAACCTCATAAACAGGAAACGGTATAAAATCGGGTAGGTCACATGGCTAAGCGGTTAGCTGCCAAGTAGGGTGTATTGTCACCTGATTTAGAGTTTCATTTACTTTTTTAATCTATTTCGATGTTGTCCCTTTCGGGAAACGGTTGTTGATCCCAACCGTTGGTAATAATACATTCGGTACACTCAAGCGAAATGAGTGACCGGTCATGTTTAGCCTGGGTTGCAAGATGTTCTTATTGAACCCGGTGTATTCCTCTCTAGAGATACACTGTCAGAAGGTGGTCCCATACCTTGCCAGTTGGAATTCATTAACCAATAAGCGCCCGTGGTTTTTGATTATATATTATGTATGTGGAACGTGTGATGAAAGCGTTCTACTAGATGATTGTTATATTGGATTCTCATAAGGGAAAAACCCTTTCTGTTATACAGCGTGGTCTTATGAGATATCGTTTAATTGTTCGAACTATTTTAAATTGTTTTACTCACACCAGTCCCATGACTGATCCAGAGTTTGTTTTGTTTTCCCTAAACTCTTCGGTGCCCAATTTTGTATAGGCGGTCAAGTAGTCAGGATTTTACAGATATACTCGAAGGAGCTGGAGCAGAAGGCTTTAGCAGCGTTTTTATAGCTATTGTTTATTTCCGCTGTGATGTAAGTGTTATACTCTAATAATGGTATTGTATACAGATCTGTTTTATTTCAAAGTTATGTTATGAAATATATTTATTCGTTCCGCCGTGAGATTCGTGTTTACTCTAATGTTGTGATCTTTTTCTCCTTCTTCTATTCTAATTTTCTATCTTATCTATTCTCACCATCTAACTTCTTTCATTAACTATTCGGTATTTTCGATGCTTGGATAGTCGACATTGTGTTTATATCGATAACCAAGGTCGTGAATCCCCCGGGTCGTTACACTAAACTTTTTTTTATAGATAGAGTATATGGAGGAAAATGGATGGTGACAAAGAAGATAATCAACCAGAAATTTTATCAATTTTTGTTTGGCAATTGTATGTTTTTAACATTATCATAATTGAATGGTTAAACGGGTATTATGTTTTTACGTTATCATAATTGTATGGCAATTGTCTCATTACGAAATAATTGTTTATCTTCTGTTAAAACTAAGTGTGCTTTTGTATGATGACTTAATTATACGATTGGATTAAGAGAACTGTTGTCCAGGAACATTCATTTCATATGTAAAGTTATTTCATATTAATTGCAGCCTTATAGCCTTGCCTTTAAAGCCAAAATCATGATGCTTATTTTCTCTTATCACTTTAGAATTCCATGCGCAAATTAGTCATAAATATTAATTATGAATGAACAAATGGTAGGGTACTTGGGTGAAATTTTCAATATGTCCACATATAAAAAACAACAACATGGAAATGTATAATTTTCATTATATGGAAAGTAAATCAAGATGTATTACAAAGTCGGTTTTCCCACCGTTATGCGGTCATACTAGTTAAGTAGAAAATTACTTCAATTTTTTTTTGATATGTTCTGATGTTGAAGAATTTGCGAGGCTGTTTAAAAATTTGAAAACTTGATGAGATTTGATGTAAAAAACAGAGATTAATATTCAGTTGTTAATATTAAGACTTTAGATTTATATAATTTACTAAACATGGTCTAAGAAACTAAACCAACTATTAAAAATTGCCTATTGAATATAAATGAATTTCGGTGGGAGTTTGTTTATTGATAGAATATGAATCTTTAAATGTGAGCTGACGCTTTACTTCTTTAATATGCATTATTTTCCATGTTTATTATTCTTCTACTAAACCTAACTCATTTATCATGTCTTATGTTGTTTGTCTCATACTTTTTATTGTGCCTAATCTTCAGGATTGTAACAGACATGTACAATTGTGTTTAAATATGTAATTATGTTCCAAAGTACCCCATATATGAGAAGTTTGCTAATGCACTCCATGTATGATACACTGTTGCTACGGATTAAGGCTAAGGATTTTCATCAACTATGGACATAAAATTGGGTATGAGTTATTATATTTTTACATATTTATTTCCTGCTATGTCTAAGTGTAATTATGTTGCTCTTTTTTTCATTGGCATTTAGTTGAGGGAAACTGTTAAGTTAACCAAAATTAATGAGATGTAGAGGAAATTATGGAACACGAGGATGATGGAGCTGGATTTGCATACAAACGATTGGATTGAAGTGTGTTTGGAACAAGTGACTGTTGGTATTAGGGTTGAACAATAACGAGAAGCAAATCTGGATAAGCACCGAAAGAAGGATGGATAAACCTTAATGCATGGAGCATTTGAACTGCAGTGGATATGTAGTGAAGGCTACGACTGATCACACATTAGGGCTAAAGCGATATCATGTAAAAAAAGGTGCATATACTGCTAGAGTAATGGGTTTCAAAAAATATAGCAGAATGGTTACATGGTCCTACTACAATATTGTTATGTGATGTTAATATAACTCAAAATAAAATATAATTTTTAGTGGAAGGTGAAGCTTTCCACCTGAACAATATGGGTTATTCTTTAGACTATGGTGATATCCCTACATCAACATCACTGATAACAAAAAGGAAGAAAAAGACGCTTCAAACAAATGTTAACAAATTACACACTTATATTCAAATATTCCAACAACTAAATGATAACATATAAGGACATTTAATTATGGTATAATAGTATGATAGAGTTAGAAGACACAAAAGGCTCGGCTAGGCAGGCATTACCTAGACGTATGCACACCAAGCCACTGGGTTTGAGCAGTCAATACAGGAGAGCAAAATGTAATTTAATACCATGCAATGTGTGTATATGCAAAGTCCGAGCAAAAAATATATTATTTTAAAATCACAATCGTTGTTAAATTGCATGACATTACTAATGTACTTCCACAAGCAACTGCCGTTGACATCAACCAAGAAATAACATACAAAAAAAGTAGTACATGAGTTTAAGTCCAACAAAATTTTATGATGACATCATGATAAACGATAAATCAAAATCTATATATTAGCATCAAGTAGTTGGAGTTTTATACTTCTTTTAGAATTGAAATTTCATGAAGAAGTATATCCCATGGGAGGAGCGATCTTTATGGTGGCTACATACCATGGCACTACCTCATCAAAGCCACATAGCAAACACCCGGTCTCCATACCATAGTGTTGCTTAAAAAATCTAGAAGGAAATGGTCATCCCTAAGGGGCGCGACTCCCATAACCTTGCTGCACATTTTCCTGTTTCGTTCATTTTCGGGATGTGAGGTTTGTTAAAGTCTCGTTACATAAAGCTACACTTCAGTAGGCCATGCCTTGATCATCACAAGCTCATCATTTAGCATGCCACATTATCAATTCACAACATATAATCAGTGTCTATTAATATGTAACCTCTTAGTACATAACTCTCAGAGGAGGGTGTTAAGCTAAGAGAATTCTCCGCCACCAACTGATATAACATTAATAGAAATCAATTTGTCATGTCGTAACTTACAACGCCCGACACACATCCATTTACAAGTCCATTCTGGGTCTGAACAAAACTGAAGGCACCTTATTCCTCATCTAATAAAGGTGAGAGGCCCTTGCAAATTCGGAATTACTTCAAATATGTCTGGACTACTGCCACTTAACTGATAAAATCCATCTTCAAATGGAAGCCACCCATTCGAGACATTCAGCAAGCAGTCCTTTCGATGTGAAGGTTCTTAGTCTTCACCATCATATTCAATAACATTTTATTTTCTCCAACATGTCATTCTATTATTCGGAATGGTTTACGAATTCAAACATCGTTCCCGGTTTTTCCCAATAATAAGCGCAAGTTTAAAATGTGTGGAGAACATACAGGGATATCATAAGTTTCATTCTAATTTGGATTATTCATTGATTTCAGTTAAATCCTAACACAAAGGTTATTGCTTAAATCAAAATCTCGTTCCCATCCACTAAATGGAACACAGAGGAAGACACCATTCTCACTCTATCGGTCTAGAGTAATTTTTACCTACGATAGAATGTGAAGCTCCTTACCCTTAATCCATATCTACGTTCATTTTGGTTATATATAATTACCTTCATTAATCCCTTTTTCCTTTAATTCATTCAAATCTTTATTTAAAGGTTTATTTAAAACTCTAACTTAGTTTTAAATCTTCAAAATCGTTACTTTCTTTAAATGCATCAAGAACAATGTTATTGAATACACTAGTCCCAACAAACCCAAAATCATACTTCCATTTGTAATGGAATCTTCACGGAAATCATTTCTACTCACCATCGATATAAATTCCAGTATCTAACCAATACTATAAACGGAATAATGACAAAGCCTTTTAAATTCCTTAAATAGTACCCATCTTCATTTGTAGATAATTATCTCGATTATCACCAAATCGATTCCCATTAAATATAAAATTTAATTTATTAATCATTCAAAAATGTTTACTCAAGTCATAGAAGAAAAAAATTGAGTTTAAAACTTTAATCCTTTTTAGAAAATGTTGTAATAGCATCACAAAAAGCACTATGAATAGATTTATATTAGTTTGTTTAGTCAAAATGAGTTTTATACTATCCAAAACTTAATTTTATCAATTCAAATCACTTTCAAACCATTTATTATGATTTATCATAATTTATCCCTAATTTTTATAATTTAAAAATAGTTCATTTCATAAAAATCCAATTTCAGGTCGCTAACTACAAATTTTGTATTTTTATATAAATTTGATTTTGACGTACTTCAAAATCTAATCGTTGGATCTTACTACTTTCTTTGACTTTGATAACTATTTCCAATTCGAACCCAACAATTTTCATTTTGGGAAAATACAATGGTCGGATCTCCCGATACATCAATTTAATGTTAATGGTCAAAATTCTCGAACTACCGCTGCGCAACTAGTCCTATTCAGACCAAACTTTGATTTTAATTAAAATTAAATCGAATTACTTCCAAAATAGTTTATTAGTTATATAAAAGATATCTAATTACTTTTGCAATTATATTTCCAGATAATTTCTCTTTAAAATAAAATATTCCTATATTTAATCATTATAATATTATTAAAATCATTAAAACAATATTGTTTTTCAAAACTTATTATTTGAAACCCAACTTTTCATGAAGTCCATTATAAAAATAAATAATATAGTTTGGAAAAAAAATCTTATTAAAACATTTCCTTGATACCCAAACTAAACTTCACTTTTTAAAGTTACTATTCATTTCAATTCAAATATGAAAACATGTATTTATTACTTGAAAACTAATTTAAATCAAACTTTTATGAAAACGATTCGTAATTACTTAAACTATCTTTCCAAATCATTTCGGATTAAAACTCAAACTTTTATTTTTCACTTAATATTTTATTAATAAAATATTCAATTAAATTCGAAATTGGAATAAAACTCAATTTATCCCCATATCTTCTACATATGTGTGTGTAATAAATCCATAATCACTTTTAACATTTCAAATATGATTTCTCACAATTAATAACATCCATTCACACATACGTTTTTGCACATATGTATATACACTATGTATTTATATATACATATCATGGCATAAATCATATGGCATAAGTGTTAGACAATTAACACTTATAATTTGTAAATCAACAGAGTGACCACAATTATCCAATCATCAATCAATCATAAGCATTCAATGACATCATACAACATCCAATAATAACATAGGGTGTCATTCATACAAGGGTTTATACCATATTCACAAAAAGATGACATTTTCAACACTTTTGACTAAGTGTCCATGCTTTGAACACACAAAGGTGACTTTTTTTTTTTAACCTTCTATACTGAGTGTTTACATTTTAAACACCTAAGTCAAAAAAAATTAACACTTTAAGGTAAGTGTTCATGCTTTAAACACGCAAAGGTGACTTCTTTAACCTCATAAACAAAGTGTTCACTACTTTAACACTTGTTTACACCCAATTCAACTCAGTATCAAGTCCATTCATCATCACGTTAAACCCAAACACATACATAAGCAAAGCATACACTATGTTAACCCTTAAATGTGTGATTTTTCTCACTAACTCAAATCAAATTCATATTTTTAGCACTTTAACCTTTTTAAGCCCTATATTACTACACATTTGCTTACTAACTTAACCATTAACCACATTAAATATGCTAATTACACCACTGAACAATCATTCATCAACCACAAAAATCATTAACAAGCTATTAACATCATAAGCAACTTATAAACATCATTAGCAATATTAAGTAACTAATTTAAGCTAACTATCCAAAGGTGAGTGTAGAGTTCTCACCGACGGATCCACTCCACCAAACTTTTAGGTAGGATGTTTTAACTTCACTGTCACTTCACTACCACTTCGCAACTCCAAAATAGCAACTTTTCAACTCAATCACTTCAAACAATAAAATATATATATTATATAGTGCTTATAAGTGGAAAAGATGGAACTTTTGCAAAGGGAACTTGGTCTAAGGGGGAGGGTAGGCCATGCATGGGCTGGTAAGGGGGTAAGGGAGGTGGTGCGTAGTGTCCAAGGTGTAGGGGGTGGGTATGATGGTGGTATATAGGGTGGCTAGGTGTCAGGGTAGTAGAGAAAAGGAGTTAAAATGGAATTTTAAAATGAAAGGATGGGGTTTTGGTTATATGGGGCCCACGTGTGGGAGGAGGAGGTCGGTAGGGTAGTGCGCCTGCTAGGGTGGAGGTCTGATGGTGGGTGGTGGTGGTGGTAGGGGAGGTGGCGTGAGGAAATACGTACAGTAAGAGAAGAAGACATGGAAATGGATGCAAAAAATGGAAATGGAAACTAACAGAAATGAAAACAAATGAATTATCTTTCTATGCATAAGTACATAGGAAGGTGGCATCATGGAAGAGGAGGACATGTGTAAAAGGGGAGTGGCCTTGGAGATGTCTTGTGTAATGGTGGAGAAAGGTGGGAAGTTGTGTAAAAAGAGAAATGATTTGTTTAATTAAAATGTAACTTAATACTTAAGGTTTATACAAGGAAGGTGCTATCTCCTTTAAATTAATTTAAACTCATTGATACCATTAGTACACGTTAGTAGGTCATTAAGGTTAGCATTAACCAATTAAAATAAAATTAAAGGCTATCCAAATACCTTTACGAATATAAACCTCTAAATGACTTAAATTTCCAATTGAAAACCAGTATAAATAAACTAATCATTTTTATAGATAAAATTTAACTAGAAAATTCATAAATTAGTTTGTTATCATCATATCTATTTTAAACCATTTTAATTCTATTTTATCAATATTTTATATTTTCAATATTATCCAAAACTGCTTAATTTTCAGTCGAATTTCAATAAACGATTCTTACGCATTTTCATCTCATTTGATCAAACCGTAAGTCCAATCAATATGAAATTTGAAATCCTACTATATTTCGCTAATACGGATAAAATGAATCTAGTTTCACCAAATTATGAGACTTTCTCAAAAATGGTTTATTTTCAGGTGATTAAAATAATATTAAATCAGTGATTTTTTAATATATTTACTTTTAAATCAATTTTAAAACATCACTAACCTCAATTTAATCCTGGAAAAATATAAAACCAAGTTAGAATTTATTTTAGTTATTCTCAAGTCCAAATTTGATAGTGACCATTTAAAATCCAATAAAAATTAATTAAAATTCCATATTTTAAATTAAAAAACACGGGTCATTATAGGTTGAAACAAGTCGAAAGGGAAGCTTGGATACACGGGAATGATATTTTTCAAGAATTAACTTTAATAATATCAAAGTTTTCCAATTTTGAATAAATTCGTTCTAGATGGAAATAATCTTCATATACTTGGTATTAAATTCCAAAAATGGAGTTCGTACTATTCGAGGAATATAAAAGGTGATTATAATGTTATTCCGCTAATAGTATTTGTTGGACTTCGAATTTGATATTGAATATAAGATGATATAATTCATTCTCCATTCTTGTACTCAATATTAATTAGTTTGAGTTTGTAGTTAATGATGTCTTAAATAACATCATCTTTAAGAAGTTAAGGAGTTAAACCACATTGTTTTAATGTTTAAAGTTATGTTTTGAAATATGGAGTATTTATTAAAGAACCAAGAAATCTTTTAATTAAGATTTAATGAGATGATATTGAAACGATTTTCCTAAATAACGTCGAGAAGAAGTTTTCATTAAGAATTAAATAATCTTCATCTGAATTTTTTTATTTTAAATGGGAGAGTGGTATTTAAAGAATTATTCTTTGTTAATATTTAATCAATCTTAGTTTAAATATTAAATAAAGCAATTTTATCTATAAATTCCTAAACTAAGGAATAAACGATTAAGGATTTTGTTTAAGATAAGGAAAGGTTATGATTAACCAACTTATGATGGAAGAGACTTAGCAATCATGTATATCCATATTGTTTTTAAATAACGATGATTATTCAAAAATTACGGGATTGGATTTGGGTGATTCCTATCCTAAAACCATTTTGAATAATGATATGATGAAATGGAGAAAATGAAGATATTAAATACAGTGGTTGAAGAGCAGAGATCTTCAAATTGAAAAGACTACTTGTTGATGTCTCGGGCGGCCACCTATTATGAGATTATTTACAATATTAGTCCCAACGTATTTGGGAATTTTTGGATTGCAAGGGCGTTCTCACCCATTAATGGTCGAGAAATAAAGCAACATTGGTTTTATTTCGTCCCCGAACGAACTTGTACGAATGTTTGTCCGACATTGCATTTTACGACATATTAATTGATCTTTACCAAATGTATCATTGTTTAGTGGTAGAGAAGACACATTTTTTCTTTTTTTCTTAACACCCTTCATTGAGACACTAATGACCTCAAAGGTGATATGTTGGTAGATATCAGTTATGTGCTAGGAAATGGCAATATGGCATACTAAGTGAAAGAAGCTGCAGATGATCAAAGCATGGCTTGGTATAAAGCGTAGTTTTATGTAACATGACTTCAAGCCTCGCATCCCGTAAATGACCGAAAACAGGATGAATGTAGCAAGGCTATGTGGTTCGCTAACATAAGGGTATGATCATTCCCTTCTAGATTTAAATCTATACCATGGTATAGAGCCTGATTATTTTTACTTATATGGATAATGGAATTCGGGCGCCAAGTTAAAGGTCAGTTATGACTGGGGAAGGACATACTCGGTCAGTTGTTATTCTGTTAAGGGGTAACCCGGTCTTGTATTGGCAGAGAATCATTAGTTGATTCTTGGGATATCTGTAATAACTCGGAAAATCTGAGCCAATTAAAAAAAATTATTTTGGCAATTTTAGTGAATTTTGAATATTTAAAATGATTTATTTTAAATAATGACGACGAGAAATTTAATTTGAATAGAATTAGAATGAATATATTTATATAGATCCACGTTAGAATACAAATATTTTATTTTAATTATAAAAGGAATGGAAAATGGCGCAGTAGTTCGAAAATTCGATTTCAAATTTCAAATGAATGTAAAGGATTCAAAATAAACCGGATTTTAGTGAAACCAAAAATATTAGAATCTATTTGAGAATATCTTTCCAACGAATCTGAAAAATTGAAATTTCATAGCGGAAATAAAAAGTTATGCCCAGATGAAAATTCAGAATAGTCGCTATGGAATTTTGGCCCTTAAAAATGGAAATTTTGCAAACGACCTCTGTTTTCAACGAAACAATTTTTGTTGGATCCCGGATGTCGAGATATTGCTAGATTCCCAAATTCATAATTTTTCGAATCAATATGTGAGCGTGGCGAAGTAAAACGTGTTTTAACAGTTTCAGTCAATTTCGATCGCCAGAAAATGACCATTTTCAAACGGTCTCGGAATTTCATGAAATTAGTTTTGTTAGAACCATATCGTCAATACGAAGCTAGAAAATATTTTTCGGGAATTTTTAGAATCCATATGTGGTCCCGGTAAATTGAAATGCACGTTCAAATTCGATATATAGATTTATATTTTGATTTTGATGGAAAACTGATCGAAACAGCCGAACTGGCTTACGATACATGTCCCATTGTGTTCGGAATGGGGGTAATTAGCTAGGGGCGATAGTCGTTGGGATTAGTTTGGTGTTCGAATTTAAAAGTAACTTTGAGGAAAGGAAAAATAAGTAATATATATATATAAATATAGTCTCCTCCCCCCTTTACCCTTCAGAACATCGAACCCATCCCCAAAAAAATAATCCCGTCGCCCATCGCGGTTCTTCCCCATGCCACAGCCGGAGGCCGCGCCACCATCGTCGCCGCATCCCCAGGCGATCACCCCCTGTCAGCTCCTCCGCCTCCGTTCTTGTTTCCCTCCCCTTCCTTTGAAACCGCGAACCCCCTTCTAAACCCTAACCCCAAATCGAAACCCCCCCGCCACCACCGTCCATCCAACAGCCACCGTCTCCTCCTATGCCACCTCAAATGACTGCGCTGCTGCCCCTCTGCTCCACATTCTCCTCCACCCTCCAAAACCGCAACAGTAAGTATTCTGATTTTTAATTATATAAAATTTTGGTTTTTCATGTATATAAAATTCTGATCTTTATTTTATATATACATGCTAATAAAAATAGCATTTTTATATATGCATGTTAAAAAAAGATATGATTTTTATATTATAGAAAGAATAAAGATATGATTTTTATATTATAGAAAGAATAAAGATATGATTTTTATATTATAGAAAGAATAAAAATATGATTTTTATATTATAGAAAGAATAAAAATGTGATTTTTATATTATAGAAAGAATAAAATATGATTTTTATATTATAGGAAGAATAAAAATATGATTTTTATATTATAGAGATAATAAAAATACGATTTTTATATTATATATAGATATTAAAAAAATTAATCATAATATATGCAGCGATAGGATAAAAATACGATTTATATATATATGTGTGACAACGATATAAAAATTCGATTTATATAAATATAGAAGCAGCAATGTAAAAATATGATCTTTTATATGTATATAGCGAATTAAAGATTTGATTTTTAGAATAATAAAAATATAATTTTATATTTTTATATAAGTACGAAGTTAGAAATAGATTTTTTATCTATATAGTAGCGGTATGAAAATAGAATTTTTCTCCATATAGCGTAGTTATAAAAATGTGATTTTTATATACATAGCAACAATATAAAGATGCGATTTTTATATATGTAGTGGATACGGACAACGAAAGTGATAAAAGGCGAGCACGACGAAGATTTTCTACATATGAAGAGTCGCGGTGTTTTGTTAAGCATATGGGTGAGAACTCCTTACTTTTAATTTGTTTTCTAGTTGAAATATATGCTAGGATGCAGATGGTGCTTAGCAGCACCCGACACCCGTCGTCCACAAACCATGGATGACTTGTTTGTTTAATTGATGTGTTGAGAAAAATGATTGTGTGTAGTGGAATGAAATAAATTATTTTATGGTTAAAAATATAATTTTTAACGTGTATATAAAATAAATAGTTATAAACAAATCGGACGATTTGTTTATGTACACACATTTGACTGATATGGATTGGGACGATAAATTTTACACATCGCCCAACTGCACTAATAAAACCTGTGTTTGATTGTTTGAAAACCCCACACCGGTGTTGGGATGAAATTGGCCATACACTAGTCCCAATAATTAGCTGTATGTCGATCGATTGATTGACAGGCTGTTATAAGCGTTAAATATTTATATTTGATGCTTATGCAGTGTAGAATGCACTTTGGGTGATGGTTGATTGTGTTTGATTGTTGTAGTGTACGTGGGTGTATGAAATCCATATAATTAACATTATATGCTAATTGATTGGGCCTCATTCCAAGTTGGAAAATAAAGAAAATTCATGTGTTGAATAAAAGAAAATTCATGTGTTGAATAAAATATATATTCATGTGTTGAATAAAAAATATATTCATGTGTTGAATAAGAGAATATTCATGTGTTGAATAAAAGAAAATTCATGTGTTCAATAAAATATATATATTCATGTGTTGAATAAAAGAAAATTCATGTGTTGAAGAAAATATTCATTTGTTGAATAGAATACCGAAGTTATTGAAATACATAAAGCCGTGTTGATTAGATATGCGCCATTTTGACGTGAACGATATTTATATCGATTTTATTCCTTTTTATAATAAATATCGAAAAGGAATTGATTTCAAAATATAATATTTTGAAAATATTATCATTTATATATCGATGATATAGAATATTCAATTTTGATTTGAAATTGAATATGAAGTTGAAATCGTTTTGAAAATGAATTTAAAACGGTTTTTAAAATATGTTTTGAAAGGAAATCGACGAAATACATACAATATATATATTATATAAATATAATGGCCTGAATAGAACGCACCGCGCCGTGGCAGTTCGCGAATTTCGACCATTGACTTCGAATAGATATTACGGGAGATCCGACCGTCGGATTCTCCTAAAACCGGAACCGTTGGGTTCGTATTGAAAAAAACTTTCTAACGAATATTAGAGATTTTAAATCTAATGGTTGGATTTGGAATTATGTCCAAATCAAATTTGGAAAAGGTCGCTGTAAGTGCAGTTCGATGGCCGTTGATGGAAATCGACTGTACGGGCCTTGATAAAATTATTAAAAATAGCAATAATTTGTGTAAAATCATAAGAAATGATTTGGAAAGAATTGGGATGAAAAATTCCATATTTGAAAAGATAAAAATATATTTTTATCGAAATGAACTAGTTTTGAACTAGAATTATAATCCATTTATTTTTGAAATAAATAAATTGGATTAGAAAGGGTTTTAAAAATAACCAGAATTTCCAATAATTGAATTGGAATGGATTTGAATCGAAATTGTCTTTGGAATATTTCGATGTTAGATTTCGTGATTATACAGATATTGTTATGGAAATTTGAAAGATATATTTATATCGTTATTTCCAATACGATATTTGTTGGTCGTAGAATTTGATATTGAATATATGCCGATATATTTTCTATTCAGAGCCTTGTATTTAATATCAAATGGGATTTGGGTTTGTCGTGAATGGTGTCTTAATTAACACTGTTCTTATACCCAGTTGAGAAAAAAATTAAATCTTTTTATTTAGATTTAATGAAGTATACCAATTAAATGATATTTAATTGGAATTGAATTTGAATTGATTTTTGGGTTTATCGTGAACGGTGTTTTAAATAACACTTGTTCTTTAACCCGATAATTAATGAAATGTGAATTGGGTTTATCGTGAACTGTGTTTTAATGACATTCGTTCTTTAACCCGATTTACAGTGAAATGTGACTTGGAATTTATAAATCTTTTGTTAAGATTTAAAGGTGATTTTCCAAAGTAAAGTTTTCCAATTTAATAAAATAAATTGGAATGGAATGGAATTCGATTTGGTAATAATCGAAGTGAATTTCTGTGGAGGAAGACAACTAATATATCTGGAATTTAAATTGGCTCAGATTTTCTGGGTTATTACAATCTCCCCCACTTAAAACTTTTCGTCCCCGAAAAGGAACGAAGCTGAAAGTTGTTTTCACAAACCAACTCAACTTTCATTCTTTTCATTATGGCCTAAGTTCTTCAACTTTTCAGTTTCTAAGAACTAGCCAAATTTGGCTAGTTCTTAGAAACTGAAAAGTTGAAGAACTTAGGCCATAATGAAAAGAATGAAAGTTGAGTTGGTTTGTGAAAACAACTTTCAGCTTCGTTCCTTTTCGGGGACGAAAAGTTTTAAGTGGGGGAGATTGTAATAACCCGGAAAATCTGAGCTAATTAAAAAAATTTTATTTTGGCAATTTTAGTGAATTATGAATATTTAAAATGATTTATTTTAAATAATGACGATGAGAAATTTAATTTGAATAGAATTAGAATGAATATATTTATATAGATCGACGTTAGAATATAAATATTTTATTTTAATTATAAAACGAATGGAAAATGGCGCGGTAGTTCGAAAATTCGATTTCAAATTTCAAATGAATGTACAGGATTCAAAATAAACCGGATTTTAGTGAAACCAAAAATATTAGAATCTATTTGAGAATATCTTTCCAACAAATTCGAAAAATTGAAATTTCATAGCGGGAATAAAAAGTTATGCCCAGAAGAAAATTCAGAATAGTCGCTATGGAATTTTGGCCCTTAAAAATGGAAATTTTGCATACGACCTCTGTTTTCGACGAAACCACTTTTGTTGGATCCGGGATGTCGAGATTTTGCTAGATTCCAAAATTCATAATTTTTCTAATCAATATGTGAGCGTGGTGAAGTAAAACGTGTTTTAACAGTTTCAGTCAATTTCGATCGACCAGAAAATGATCATTTTTCAAATGGTCTCGGAATTTGACGAAATTAGTTTTGTTAGAATCTTATCGTCAATACGAAGCTAGAAAATATTTTTCGGGAATTTTTAGAATCCATATGTGGTCCCGGTAAATTGAAATGCACGTTCAAATTCGATATATAGATTTGTATTTTGATTTTGACGGAAAACTGATCGAAAGAGCCGAACTGGCTTACGATATATGTCCCATTGTGTTCGGAATGGGGGTAATGAGCTAGGGGCGACAGTCGTTGGGATCAGTTTGGTGTTCAAATTTAAAAGTAACTTTGAGGAAAGGAAAAATAAATAACATATATATATATAGTCTCCTTCCCCCTTTACCCTTCAGAACATCGAACCCCTCCCCAAAACAAAAATCCCTTCGCCCATCGCGATTCTTCCCCACGCCACAGCCGGAGGCCGCGCCACCATCGACGCTGCATCCCCAGGCGATCGCCCCCCGTCAGCTCCTCCGCCTCCGTTCTTGTTTCCCTCCCCTTGCTTTGAAACCGCGAACCCCCTTCTAAACCCCAACCCCAAATCGAAACCCCCCTGCCACCACCGACCATCCAACGACCACCGTCTCCTCCCATGCCACCTCAGATGACTGCGCTGCTGCCCCTCTGCTCCACATTCTCCTCCACCCTCCAAAACAGCAACAGTGAGTATTTTGATTTTTAATTATATAAAATTCTGGTTTTTCATGTATATAAAATTCTGATCTTTATTTTATATATACATGTTAATAAAAATAGCATTTTTATATATACATGTTAAAAAAAGATATGATTTTTATATTATAGAAAGAATAAAGATATGATTTTTATATTATAGAAAGAATAAAGATATGATTTTTATATAATAGAAAGAATAAAGATATGATTTTTATATTATAGAAAGAATAAAAATATGATTTTTATATTATAGAAAGAATAAAAATATGATTTTTATATTATAGAGATAATAAAAATGCGATTTTTATATTATATATAGATAGTAAAATAATTAATCTTAATATATGTAGCGATAGGATAAAAATACGATATATATATATGTGTGTGTGTGTGACAACGATATAAAAATTTGATTTTTATAAATATAGAAGCAGCAATGTAAAAATATGATCTTTTATATGTATATAGCGAATTAAAGATTCGATTTTTAGAATAATAAAAATATAATTTTATATTTTTATATAAGTACGAAGTTAGAAATAGAATTTTTATCTATATAGTAGCGGTATGAAAATAGAATTTTTATCCATATAGCGTAGTTATAAAAATGTGATTTTTATATACATAGCAACAATATTAAGATGCGATTTTTATATATGTAGTGGATACGGACAACGAAAGTGACAAAAGGCAAGCACGACGAAGATTTTCTACATATGAAGAGTCGTGGTGTTTGTTTAATATTATGGGTGAGAACTCCTCACTTTTAATTTGTTTTGTAGTTGAAATATATGCTAGGATGCAGACGGTGCTTAGCAGCACCCGACACCCGTCGTCCACAAACCATAGATGACTTGTTTGTTTAATTGATGTGTTGTGAAAAATGATTGTGTGTAGTGGAATGAAATAAATTATTTTATGGTTAAAAATATAATTTTTTAACGTGTATATAAAATAAATAGTTATAAACAAAACGGACGATTTGTTTATGTACACGATATGGATTGGGACGATAAATTTTACACATCACCCAACTGCACAAATAAAACCTGTGTTTGATTGTTTGAAAACCCCACATGGGTGTTGGGATGAAATTGGCCATACACTAGTCCCAATAATTAGCTCTATGTCGATCGATTGATTGACAGGCTGTTATAAGCGTTAAATATTTATATTTGATGCTTATGCACTGTAGAATGCACTTTGGGTGATGGTTGACTGTGTTTGATTGTTGTAGTGTACGTGTGTGTATGAAATCCATATAAGTAACATTATATGGTAATTGATTGGGCCTCATTCCAAGTTGGAAAATAAAGAAAATTCATGTGTTGAATAAAAGTATATTCATGTGTTGAATAAAAGAAAATTCATGTGTTGAATAAAATATATATTCATGTGTTGAATAAAATATATATTCATGTGTTGAATAAGAGAATATTCATGTGTTGAATAAAAGAAAATTCATGTGTTCAATAAAATATATATATTCATGTGTTGAATAAAAGAAAATTCATGTGTTGAAGAAAATATGCATTTGTTGAATAGAATAACGAAGTTATTGAAATACATAAAGCCGTGTTGATTAAATATGCGCCATTTTGACGTGAATGATATTTATATCGATTTTATTCCTTTTTATAATAAATATCGAAAAGGAATTGATTTTAAAATATAATATTTTGAAAATACTATCATTTATATATCGATGATATGGAATATTCAATTTTGATTTGAAATTGAACATGAAGTTGAAATCGTTTTGAAAACGAATTTAAAACGGTTTTTAAAATACGTTTTGAAAGGAAATCGACGAAATATATATTATATAAATATAATGGCCTGAATAGAACGCGCCGCGCTGCGGCAGTTCGCGAATTTCGACCATTGACTTCGAATGAATATTACGGGAGATCCGACCGTCGGATTCTCCTAAAACCGGAACCATTGGGTTCGTATCAAAAAGAGCTCTCCAATGAATATTAGAGATTTGAAATCTAACGGTTGGATTTGGAATTATGTCCAAATCAAATTTGGAAAAGGTCGCTGTAAGTGCAGTTCGATGGCCGTTGATGGAAATCGACTGTACGGGCCTTGATAAAATTACTGAAAATAGCAATAATTTGTGTAAAATCATAAGAAATGATTTGGAAAGAATTGGGATGAAAAATTCCATATTTGAAAAGATAAAAATAGATTTTTATCGAAATGAACTAGTTTTGAACTAGAATTATAATCCATTTATTTTTGAAATAAATAAATTGGATTAGAAAGGGTTTTAAAAATAACCAGAATTTCCAATAATTGAATTGGAATGGATTTGAATCGAAATTGTCTTTGGAATATTTCGATGTTGGATTTCGTGATTATACAGATATTGTTATGGAAATTTGAAAGATATATTTATATCGTTATTTCCAATACGATATTTGTTGGTCGTAGAATTTGATATTGAATATATGCCGATATATTTTCTATTCAGAGCCTTGTATTTAATATCAAATGGGATTTGGATTTGTCGTGAATGGTGTCTTAATTAACACTGTTCTTATACCCAGTTGAGAAAAAGATTAAATCTTTTTATTTAGATTTAATAAAGTATACCAATTAAATGATATTTAATTGGAATTGAATTTGAATTGATTTTTGGGTTTATCGTGAACGGTGTTTTAAATAACACTTGTTCTTTAACCCGATAATTAATGAAATGTGAATTGGGTTTATTGTGAACTGTGTTTTAATGACATTCGTTCTTTAACCCGATTTATAGTGAAATGTGATTTGGAATTTATAAATCTTTTGTTAAGATTTAAAGGAGATTTTCCAAAGTAAAGTTTTCCAATTTAATAAAATAAGTTGGAATGGAATGGAATTCGATTTGGTAATAATCGAAGTGAATTTCTGTGGAGGAAGACAACTAATATATCTGGAATTTAAAAGGCTTTGCCGTTATTCCATTTATATTATTAGTCGGATATCGAAGTTTATATCGATTATATATATATATATATCGATTTGTTTTCCATGAAGATTCCATTGTTAATGGAATGTGATTTTGGGTTGTCGTGAATGGTATCTTTAATAATACTGTTCTTAGGCCCAACGGAGTTAAGAAAATCAGAAACTAACTGGGGATTAGTTAAGTTGAATGGTTTCCTAGGTATTGATCTGATGTTGGTTTCAGCCTTTGGGGTTATTACTTAGGGAGTTATTCACTTGTTAATTTATGGTTAAAGGCTGATGGAATAGAATGTGATTTTGGGTTTATCGTGAACCGTGTTTTAAATGACATTGGTTCTTTAACCCAGTTAAAGATAGGATATGATTTCCCAAGTTAAACAATCATTAATGTTGATTTTTGGGAAGATTAAAACCAAGTGGAGTTTCAATGAATCTTCAATTAGATTGAAATGATCGAGAATGGGGTATCACCAGTTTTGCTCCAGGCGATAGTTAAATCTTTAATTAGATTTGAACGTGAAATGGTAATTGAATTTACCGATAACACTGTGGTGTTAGATATGAAGTATTACCAGTTTTACTTCATGGGATGAATAGGTTGGGGTTGGGAAATTTAAAACAAATGATTACTTCGGTAAGGTTCGTTAATCCCGACTAGTTTGGATAAACCATAATTTGGTTTGAATTGACATTCAAAAGAAGATTAAAGAATAAATTTAAAGAATTTATCTTTGATAAAATTAATGGGAACCTTTCCTTAAAGATGTGAATATTTGAATAAAAGAATATTCTGAATTGGAATGAGGCGTATGTTGTGTTTGTGTAGCACTTGTTTATAATATACGCGAGTTATTCGGAAAGACCGGGTTTATCCCATTCTGAATAACTGATATGACGATAAGTCGAAGATGAAGATGGTGGTTGAAGATCGAAGGTCTTCACATCATTTGGATGATTCCTGATGATCCTGATTGGGCGATACACCCAAAAGGAGGGAATAAGTTGGTGATCGTCAAAACATACTTGGAGATCGATGGATATGCGAGGTACAAGGTGCCTCCGGTTTCGTTCAAACCCAAAACGGACTTGTAAATGGACTGTGTGTCTGACATTGGATATCATTCTGTGTGATTGATGGATATCGGTTGCATGGAGTGGTTTGCCTGTGTGGTATGCTAAGATGCAAATGATCAAGGCTTCTGTTGAAAAGTAGCGTCTTGTGGTTGATGATCAAAGCACGGCCTTTGTGGCATAGCTTTATGTAGCGTTAATTCACGAGCCTCACATCCCGGTGTGAACCAGAAACGGGAGAAGGACCTCAGGGAGGACATGCGTTTCCTTCTAGCTAGAAGTGGCATCAGTGGTTTTACACGCCCTGACGAGTTTGACTTATGTGGTTGTTGGATTGCGAGGCACCTCGGATATATCGATCGATCCAGGACCGATGGAGTCATTGGACTCATTGACACCCCATAGGGTGGGGAAACGCAGTGTTCAGGCATTTTTATCCACATCGGTGGACCGGCGCTGTCGCTCCAAGGGTCGATGCGTTCTGATCCTGAGACACGGGCTAGAGCGTCTCGAATTCGATAAGGACGGTCCCTTGCCTTGGTTCACAGATGGAAATCCAACTTCCAATATGTGACTTTGCGGTTTTGATTGTAGAGCCTAGTATGGCGATATAGTGGTATGGGGCACTTATGCTGTCTATGATTGATACTTATGATTGAAATTGTTTTGACACTATACACTTATAGTAATAATAAAAGATGGAATTTAGCGTATCAAGCATTCTTTGGCTATTATAAGATAAAACCCTATCCTCCGGCTTATGTTGCATTGTGTGATGAGACCTGGGACTTATAATAGCTTCATTGTTCTTTATTTAACATTGCACTGTTGTTTTATGCACTGGTATTCTTGGGAGGAAACCCGTTCCGTGTTATACGGCGTGGTCCCTTGATTTACCTAACTTTAAAATAAAGATTAATAACTGTTTTAGTTCTCACACCAGTCATATGACTGACCTGGAGTTTATTGTTTTAACCTAAACTCTGGGTGCCCCTATTTTCCACATGGGCAGCTAGTAGTTTTGGTTTTGCAGATTTATATTCACAGGAACCTGGTTTACAGCAGGAATGATATCCGGAAAGCTCTGTATCCGTATATCTCTTTCAGTTGTGTATTGTATTATTTTTCCGCTGCAGTAATGTATTTAAATCTCTGATATTTCTCTGATGTTTAATATTTACTCATACTCTGTATATTCTTGTATTCTGATGGAATTGTTGTAATTAACAATGAAATGTTCTTCTGTTTGCGTTCTGATTTGTCGCGTTCTCAAAACAATCAGGGGTTTCGAATGGTCTTGGTCGGTATAGCTATCGATTCGGATCGAGCGAAATTCCTTATTGTCACATATCCCTCTGGAGGTGTACCCATCGTGGATAAGGAAGATCCTTTGCCTTGGTCATTGTTCGAAATCCATTCTCCAATACGGGCCCGTATGATTTTCAGTTTATAACCTACTATGGAATGGTAGCCCTAGCAGGAATAATTCCATGCTAAGATTCTAATTTACTTAAAAATGTTTTGAAATAATGTCATTAAGAATAATATAAACTGTTTTTATATGTATAAAAGGTTTTGGTTATCATAAGGTATAAACCCACTCCATGTTTATTTGCAGCGTGGTCTTACGTGATACCCTTTTTTTTCAAAATTAAGTAAATATTTTAAGTTATCACACTAGTCCCATGACTTACTCGGAGTTTATTGTTTTCCCTTTGAACTCCGGGTGCCCTTATTTTTCCTCGGGCAGCCTACTTGTCAGGTTAGCCGCAAGAGTACATGGAGCATAGTATGAAGCACCTTTTGGGTTGGAGGTTGTAGTTGGGATTGGAGCATTCTAGATTCACTCTTTGAAGTCGTTAATTATTTTTGCTATGTTTTTGGTATTCCAGTAGCACTTTGTTAATATTTGGAACTGGATTTGTATCTATGCACTCTGATTATGTAAATGGTTTCCAATGTAAAAAATTATGTGCAAAAATATATATTGTTCAATTCAAACAAGATCCGGTTCTGTTATTTTTTTCTATTCTACCCTGGCTAATCGGATTGGCGACACTTGAATCCTCGGTACTTAAATACCGAGAATGTATTAAGTATCGATTTTCAAAGGCTGGAAATTTGGTTCTTCACTTGATAATCTGAATATGTGTAAAGTTCTGAGTCATACATGCATGGATTATTGTCGATTCAAAATGTATGGATTTTTGATTCGTTATGTTTGATATCAGAGCTATGGGTTGTGTAAGAAATTGCCTTTGTTTGGGTAAGGACTCATCAAATTTAGGATTAGTAATATCTTAAGATGAGTAACTCATTAGAGATGGGGTTAATAATGCCCCAGAATGAGTTTAATAGTATTATATGTTAGAGCGTATTTGTAATTTCATATAAAAATGATTTTTCTTTGAAAATTATATTATGAATATAAAAGAGTATATTTTGATATATTTATACATATACATTATAACCTTGATGATTATTGACCAGTCAAGATTGATAAAAAAATATAAATATAAACTTCTCGGTATTAGAATTAAACAGTTTGATTAAAGATATTTCATATGGGATTGTAATTAGTCCTAACAAACTAATTAGGATAAATAATCCAAGTACAAAAGGCCTCGCGAGTTTAATTTTAAGGTATTTGAAGATATTAAAATAAGGCTAAAAAAAGGTCTTAGAATTTTGATAAAAGAGTTAGAGTTAATACGACTATTTCAGATAGACCATTTATTAAGAAATAAGCCAATAGACAAAGTAGGGGAATAATCTAAACTTTTTAGGAGGATCTCCCTCTGATCATAAAAGAGTTTAAAAAGGATAGAATGGTTAAATAAAAGTTTGAATTTTGAAGCTGGAATAACCCAAGATAAACAAAGGGTAGCTGAAAGCTAAGATCTTAGTCAAATAAATATTTGTGAGGTCATTTAAAAAAAATTAGGGAGAAACTTATGGAATCAGGATGAATTTAATTTAAAATATAACCATTGAAAAATCCTTATAAAATGTTTGGATTAGGATAAGGAATCAGAATTGTCGATGATTTTGGATAACAGATAAGTTTTGAAATATGTTTGGATAAAAATATGAAATATTTTAAGGTGGGTAAAATTATAGAAAAGATGTTTAAATAAAAATACCATGTGAATTAAATTTTTCTATTTTACTAAAAGGTATTTAGCAAATAAATGGGGTTAAAGTTAAGAAGTTTATCTAAATCAAGTTATTTAGACAAGATATATGAATAAGATAAGTTAGAAATGGTACAAATCCTTTGATCATTTTAAATATATAGTAAAGGGTCAAATACATAAGATATTAGGACTTAGATGATTGTTTGAAATCATGATTGTTAAAATTTGAATATGGAAAATCAATAAATACTTAAAGAAGAAATCTTTCAACCAAAATTTAATGAATATAATTTCTAGAATGATAAATAAATGAATATATAAAATTTCTAATCCTAAATAATTTGTTAATTGTATAAATTTACAAAATGGAAAGCGACTAGGGTTGAGGTAGTATTTAGCCCGATTGTTTCTTGTGATGAGGAGGACATTAATCTAGGAAAACCTTCAAGAGAAGGTTATCTTTTAGACGAAGACTATGATATTTCACAAGAAGAGCTAGTCATAGGAGATGATCCATAGATACCACTAGATGAGCCTGTAAGGATGATGACGATTCAGATAGGCGGATTCCGGGTGAGGATCAAGATGATGGAGAGCCAACGGTGATTTCAGAGTTTAGATAGATATGTCCGATAGAGGAGGAGTCAGATGATTCTGATATGTGGATTACTGATCCATTGAGCGAGGATGATGAGCAGGATGATGGACAAATGGAGACTATTTCATAGTATAAGAGGCACAATCCAGTTGATCCTCTAAAGACTATACCTTTAAAGGTGGATTCCGGGCAGTATGATGATTGGTTGTTAGTAGACGATGAGAGTATTGATGAGGTGGCTGATGAGAAGATATTATGGGAGATGGGTAGTCCTATGGAGGAGGATGGAGTAGAGGAGTTCTATGAGCCAGTTAATGATTTTCAGCCCCAGAGCACATTCCATGAATTCTAGAGGGTCTGCAGTGACATCCCCTGTATGGGACATAGCACCATAGTTTGAGGATGATGGAGAGGTCTTTGATGATGATATGGGAGAGATTGTTTATAAGAATATTGAGGAGGAGCTTATAGAGATAGAATTGACTAGTCCATCAGCCGATGAGTCTGACGACTAGTTAGGGTATTGTTGTTTTTGACTTTGTAGATATCGTGGTACTAGATCTCATACTTTGATGTATGATTAATTTATAAGCATGGTCAACACTAGGATATTTTTGGGTTAGAAGTTTTGATGTTATATATAGACTACCTCAAGTACGTAGTACATGCTCCGGCCGGTATGCTAGTACTATATATATATATATAACTTATACCACATGTGCATCTTGCACTTTGGTATGAGTATTGACTTTGAAACGATATTTTGTTGTTGCTGACTTATTCTTATTATTCAAGGATTATACCCTTCATTTCCATTACAAATTTTAGGGATGAAATTTCTTTTAAGAAGGGGAAAATGTAACGACCCAAATTTCTGACCAATTTTAAATTTCAAATAAGCGCACATGATTTTGGATAAATAAATACCCAGTTTCAAATATGATTTTAAGTTGAATTTAATATTTAATTGTAAATTTAGTTTGCATAATAAAATTGTTTATTTACAACTGTAAAATGTGACTAGAAAATAAACTGATAAAAATATCATCTTTTATCAAAACAAGTTGTTCGAACGTGTATCGACTAAACCATTTTCTAAATATATGATAGCATTTTTTATAAGATTTACTATTGCACTTTTATAATGATATAACTTTTTTTATAACAATTAATATAAAGGTGCTTAGTCATCATTACCATTTAAGTGTATAAGTTATCCTGATGACATGTATATACATAGTGACATGTGTAGTAACATGTGTAACTTTGCATGCTTAAGGGACTTAGTGTAGAGACATATGTAAGGGTATTTCTATAAATAGGCATGCCATTATATCTTATAAATACCTTTCCACACTTCATTCATTCAACACAAAATTCCTACACTTTTATCACCTTTCTCAAGCTCTCTTCACCACATTAATGGCTTCTCCCTCCTTCTCTAAGCATCACCCCCACCAACCACCCTCATTCTTCAACCACATCCACCTACACGGCCCATACCACCTCCAACCTACCTCACCACCCACAACAACCCCCACCTGCCTAAGCCGAGCCACCCCAAGCTGTATCCAAGACCCCACACACCCTACATCTGACACACCTCCACCACCCTCCACCTACACGCCTCTTACTCCCACACCCAAGCTGAACCCTCACTCATACACCCACGACCACCTGCACGCTATCCATACCCGCCTTCCATACCCTAGGCTACTATACCCTATATATATATATTATATTTTTGTTTAGAATAAGTTTTAAAATGAAAAGAAAAATTAGTGAAAAGCTACACTAGTTCGAGTCTGTGATTTACTGAAAAGATTAGCAGAGTGGAAATGACGGTGAGAACTAATTTAGCCATGTTTTGGATGTTTATTATCATAATTTGATTATAAAATTGATTTAGTTGAATGGTTGAGGATTTAATTTTATATAAGTTAGAAGTGTTGAACATTGTAACACTTATATTGTAAATATTATGAAATTGTTAAATGGTTGCTATGGATGAACTTATGATTGTTATTAATGTTAATATGTCACCGTTCATACGTTATATCCAACTTTATGGAACTATACAGGTATTGGTTAAGTCTCATTCTAATTTGAAAGTATAAATGAATATTATATTCATTTAAGTGAAAATATAACATTAAAACAAAAGTTGGGATTTTATATCCAAAACTAAATAGAAATGTAATTAAAGTAATTATGAAAAACTATTTTAAAGGTAGAAATCAAATTGAAAGAAAATTTGATATATAATGGCATGTTCAGTTTCAATTTGAGTAGTAAAATCAATTTGAAATAGTGATTCTGAAACTGAATTTGAGTTAGCTATGTAAACGAAGCTTTAAACTTAAATTGAAAGTTCCAATGAGTTTATATAATATTTAGTTTGAGATTTGGGAAGTTTAGGATTCAAAAAGTTAATATTTGAAAAATACTAATACAATAATAATATAATATTCAAGTGTAAATTTCCCAACAATAGCCATATTAATTGGGGCAGGTAATGCATCTAGCCTTCCAATATGGATTCATCAACGAACGAATGCTCACCCGTGGAATAGATAATTGAATTAAGATATGAAATATTTGAAATATTGACTTGAAATGAAGTTATTCATATTTTAAATGGTTTATAAAGCATATTAGAAATAAATCAGACTAATTTCAATATAAAGTTGAAATATGGTGAAATAAATCCAATCGCACTCCAGTAGTTCATAAATTTCGACCATTAACTTCAAATGAATGTATATAGTGCAAATTAAATCGAATTTTCCTGAGACGAAAAATATTTATTTCTAAATGATATGATTTTCAAATGGAAAAGGGAGATTTAGATTTCAATTTATACATTTTGAATTATGTTCAAATCAAGTTCGAATAAAGATCGCAGTATTATAGTTCGGTGACCAAATTGGGAAATCTTTAGAAATAGCTATTTTTAAAATATTAAAAATAGGGAAAATTTATGATAAATCATAATAAATGATTTAAAAATTATTAGGATTAAAAATATTAAAGCATTGAATAATGGAAAGGTTAATTAAATCAAACAAGCCAATTTAAGCTATTTAGCAACGCTTTTTCAACAATTTTTCAGCAACATTGAGATGAGAGGTTTTAAACCTAACAATTCTTATTCTAATCTTTGGTAAACATTTCCAAATGATAAATGAAGTGTTTTAGTGATAATCTTAAAGTTTTAAATACTCAACCATGTTTAAAAAGTAAACAGACTCGTCTAAATTGAGTATGCGGGAATAACTAGTACACCTGTCCCACCTCTGAGACCTGGAACGATAAAAATAGGGTTTATAAGAAAGGCGAGGGATGCAACAAACAATGCGTTGAACTTACTTGATCAGCATTTATTCTTCTGGATAAGGGTAGGAACAAGTCGAAAGGGAAGCCCTGATACTCTATAATGATATTTTTGAAGATTTAACTGTAATAAGATCAAAGTTTTCCAATCATGAATTAATTGGAGTTGGATGAAACAATCTTCATATACTTTGTATTAAGTTAAATTCCATAAATGAAACTCATGCTACTCGAGGAATTTAAAAGGTGATCATACTTTTATTCCCCACATAGTATATGTTGAACATGGAAATTGATATTGAATATAAGATGATATAATTTCTGTGCAATTCTTATACTCAATATTAATTAGTTTGGATTTATTGTGAATGATGTCTTAAGTAACATTATCTTTAACCCATTAAGGAATTAAACCACATCGTTTTACCTCGTTTAAAGTTATGTTTGGTCTTGGGAAGTACTTATTTAAAAATCGAGATTTTTTTAATTAAGATTTAATTGTATGATATTGAAATGATTTCCCTAACTGAAGTTGAGAATAAATTTTCGTTAAGATTTGAATAATCTTTATTGATTTGAAATGGGATAGTAATGGTTAAAGAATCAATAAATCTTTTGATTAAAGATTAAATCAACATTATTGAAATATACCCGAATTCAATGTGAGTTAAAGTTAAGAATAAATCTCCGTTAAGATTTAATGAATCTTAGTTTAAAGATTAAATGGAGCAATTTTATTGATAAATTCCTAAACTGAGGAATAAACAATTAAGGATTTTGTTTAAGCCAATTGAGGGTTTTGATTAACCAATTTATGATGGAAGATGTTTAGCAATCCTATATATCCATATTGCTTTTAAATAACGATGATTATTCGAAAAGACCGAGATCGGATTTGGATGATTCCTATCTAAAATCCATTTCGAATAATGATATGACGAAATGAAACAAATGAAAATAATAAAGAAGGTGGTTGAAGACCGGAGATGTTCACTTCGAAATGACCGCTTTTTGATGTCTCGGCGGCCACCCATTATGAGATTATTTATAGCAGCGGTCCCGCCATATTTGGAAATTTCAAGATTGCAAGAGCTTTATCACCAATTAATGGTCGAGGAATAAAGCACCTTCGATTTCGTTCAGACCCAAAATGAACTTGTATCGATTTCCGTCTGACATTGCATTCACGACATAGAAATTGATCTTTACCAAACATATCATTGTTGGGTGGTGAAGAAGACACTTCTTCTTTTAGGTTAACACCCTTCTTTGGGACACCAAAGAGCTCAAATGTGATATGTTGTTGGATAGCAGTTATGTGTTAGGAAATGACAATTTGGCATGCTAAGCGAAAGGAGCCGCAGATGATCAAAGCAAGGCTAGGTATAAAGTGTAACAACCCGGAAAATCTGAGCCAGTTTAAAATTTTTAGTTTGGCTATTTTAGTAGATTTTGAATATTTAAAATAAATATTTTAAATAATAACGACGAAAAGTGTGTTTGAATCGATGTTTGAAAATAAATATAATTAATTTGAATTATAAACATGGCCTGAAATGGCGCGGCAGTTTCAAAATTTCAATTCAAACTTTGGCTAACTGTACCGGGTGTAAAATAAATTGGATTTTAGTGAAACCAAAAATATTTAAATCTGTTAGTGAATATCTTTCTAACGAATCTGAAAAATCGAAGTTTCATAGCGGGAGTCAAAAGTTATGGCCAAATGAATTTTCAGAAAGGTCGCTATAGAGATTATATCGCCCTTGAAAATAGACATTTTGCAAACAACCTCAGAATTTGACGAAACCTCTTTTGTTGGATCCGGGATGTGAAATTATTTCTATGTTTCAAATTTCATAATTTTTGAAGTTAATATGTGAGCGTGGCAAAGGAAAATGTGTTTGGTGAATTTCTGTTAAATTGGATCGACCAGAAAATGGCCATTTTTCAAACGGTCTCAGAATTCGACGAAACTAGTTTTGTTGGAACCGTATCATCAAAACACAGCTAGATTTATTTTTCGGGAATTTTTAGAATCAGTATGTGGCCCCGACAAATTGAAATGTACGTTCAAATCGAATATTGAATGTTTTATATTTTAATTTGAAGGAAAACTGACTGAAACAGTCGAATGGACCTTCGAAACATATCCCATTGTGTTCGGAATGGGTATATTTAGCTAGGGACGACAATCGTTGGGTTTGGATTGGAGTTCGTAGGAGATAAGGGGTACTTTAGAAATTTAAAAATATATAAATATAAAAAAAATCCTATTGGTTCATTCTCTTCTCTCTCCCCGATCTGCTCAGAAACTCGACGGCGGCCCTCCCTTCTTTCCTTTTCTCCTCATTTTCTCCCTCCACACGCACCAAAACGCCATGACCCAGTTAAGCTTTTTGTAGATCTTCCCAAGCTCTTCAAATCCATCTAAGCCACGCCACACCTCGTCGCTCCAACCCCGAGAATCGTGCCTCCAAAGTCCGCCACTTCCAGCCGCCGCCGCCGCTTCCTGGCCAGATCGAACTGGACCCCACCACCCTGCGCCTGAAGCCCTCTCCTCCCCCTACCTCGTGGCGAAGTCCGATCGTGCAACCGCTACACGGTTTGTTCAGAAAATTGAAACCTAGTTTTGAACAAAACAGTGAAGGTAATGACCTATATTTTATTTTATAGTTTATAGCACTTTAAAGTGCTACGGTTTTTGATTTCATTGTAAAAATCATATCTTTTTCGTTTGTGTTCGAAATCTAGTGAAACAAGAGACAGTGGACTCGTGAGGACGTCTTCTACCTTCTAGAAGAGACCGCATATTTTTCTGAGCCTTTTGTTATTTTTGGTGGAGTGGAACCCAATGTGAGATTTTTGTGTTATAAACGATATGGAAAACAATGATGTATAAATTATGTAGTCGATGTATGAGTTATATAAGCATTGTATACCTCATGTATAAGCGTAGTATAAGTTGTACGTTCGATGTATAAGTTATATATGCGTTGTAAAAGTGATATATGCGTTGAAATAAATTGAAAGGTTATTAAAGTGAATTGAAATATATTTATATACGAATATATATATATATATATATATATATACACACACACTCCCCTCGTCCACAGACCATGGACGATATATATTGGTTGTGATATTGTTTGGATTGGTTGATGTGAAATTTGGTGAATACCATGAATGGTTGATTGGAAATGATTGATTGTGATTGAAATCCGAATAGGATTAGTATATGGGAAAATTCGCCTGCGTGTGAACTAGATATTGAAAATCCCCATTGTCAAAAACCGCGAGGTTTCAAGGTAGAGCGAGGAGCCGTACTAGGGACGGTCCCGGTTTTAACTACCCTACCGTTATGCTGCCGAAATTTTCAATAATATTCATGTGTTAGAATTATTTTCATGTGTTGAAACTATATTCGTGTGTTGAATAGAAATTCATGTGTTGAATAGAAATTCATGTGTTGAATGAGTTCATGTGTTGAGTAAATTATTTGAAATATAAAAAATCACATTTTTATTACATATATAACATATATAAAATATTAGTATTTTAAATAAATTATTTTAACACCAAAAATAACATTTTTACCTTATGTATAGACTATATAAAATAATCGTGTTTTGAAATAAATTGTTTTACAATAAAAATCACATTTTTATTATATATATCAACTATAGAAAATATTCATGTGTTGAATAAAGGACTAGAACGATAAAAATCATATTTTATCGTATGTGTGAAGTCGAAAACGTTCATGTGTTGAATATATAGATTGAACAATAAAATCTACATTTTTATTGTGAATATGAAGTGTTAATAATGGTGATGTGTGGAATGAATATTTTTGATGATAAAAAGATCATTTTTATTAAATATATAAAGTGGATATGGTTTTGAAATCGAAGAAAGAATTATATTTATATATATATATTTATATAAATATAATTAAAATATAGTGAAAATGAAGCTGCAGTTCGTGTTTTGAAATCGTGATTTCAAACGATTAGTGCGGGAGATCCGACCATCGGATTTTCCCGAAACCGCAACTGCAACCGTTGGGTTCACTTTGGAAATATCTTTCCAACGACTCCAACTTTGTGAAGATCCAACGGTTGGATTGCCTGGAATGTTTAAATCAAATTTGAAGAAAAACAGCGCCAAAATCGATTATATATATATATAATTAAATCAAATCGAATAACGACGCTGCAGTTCGTATTTTGAAATCGTAACTTCAAACGATTGTACCGGGAGATCCGACCGTCGGATTTTCCCAAAACTGAAACTATTGGATTCGTTTTGAAAATATCTTTCTAATGATATAAAATTTGTGAAGATCCAACGGTTAGATTTTCAGATATGTGTAAATCAAATCTGGAGAAAAACAGCGCCACGGCCGCATTATGGCCTGAAGCGTCGTTTGAATGAATTGGCTATTTTTAAGTAAATAAAAATAGCGATAAATAGTGATAAAATATTATAAATGATATGGAATGGAAATAAACTGAATTTGCTCAGTTTATGTGATATTTGATGGTTGAATGTGTTTGGCTTGAAAATTACATTAAAGAACAGAATTAGTGATATCGAATAATTTAACCATTGAAATGAATTGATTTGAAATTCTAAATATACGTGAATTATTTGAAAAGGCCGAGTTGATTCTCATTTCAAATAATTGTTCGATGAGTGAAAGTCGAAGATATGAAGACGGTGCAAGGCCGATGATCTTCATGTCGAATGTAAGGGTGCTACTGATGCTCATGATGGGAGTAGCAACCTTGATGGGGATGAAGTAGTAGCCGTCCGGACGTACATGTTGATTGTACGGATATGCGAGGTATTGAGTGCCTCTGGTTTCGTTCAGACCCAGAACGAACGTGTAAATGGACTGTGTGTCTGACATTGGATTTTGTTCTATGCTGATTGATCTCTATTAAATATATATCTGTTTGGCGGTGGAGAATTTATTCTCTTGCTTAACGCCCTTCTCTGTGACGTACGAGCTGAGAGGTTATATATCGATAGAAATCAGTCGCATGGGGTGAATTGCCTGTGTGGCAGATGATCAAGGCTTTTGTTGAAAAACAAAGTCTTGTGGTTGATGATCAAAGCACGACCAGTGTGGCATAGCTTTGTGTATAGAATTGTTTCGCGAGCCTCACACCCCGGTATGAGCCAGAAACGGGAGACGGACTTCAGGGAGGACATGCGTTTCCTTCTAGCTAGGAGTGGTGCTTTGGGTTTTGCACGCCCGGGTACTTTACTTATGTAGATGATGGAAAGCGAGGTCTCAGTTTGCTTCGGTCTCTTTGGAGCCGATGGTGTGGTCAGATATGACCAGTTTACACCCCATAGGGCGGGGAAACGCAGTGTTCAGGAATTTTAATCCACATCGGTGGACCGACCCTGACGATCCAAGGCTTGCCTGCACGCTTGCCTGGGACATGGGCGAGATTGTCTCGAATTCGGTAAGGACTATCTTTTGCCTTGGTTCATGACGGAAATCCAATTTCCAAATATGACACCGTGCGGTTTTGATTGTATACCTATATATGGCGACATAGTGGTATGGGGCATTAATGTCGTCTATAATTGATACTTATGATTTGAATTTGTTTTTGAAACATATAAACATTAGTAATAATATCAAATGCTTTTGTTTTATTCGTATCAAGCATCTTTTGGCCATTATAAGGGAAAACTCTATCCTTTGGTTTGTGTTGCATTGTGTGATGGGAACTGAGTCTTATAATGGCTTCATTTTTATAAAAAGCATTGCGATATTTAAAGGATTTACTTGTTTTAAAGCACTGGCAATCCAATGGAGTAAACTCGTTCCACGAAAGTGGCGTGGTCCTGTGATTAGCCATATTGTAAGATGTGTTAAGTAGACTTCTCATACCAGCCCCATGACTGACTCGTAGTTTGTTTCACTTGCAAACTCGGGTGCCCTTTTTTCTACATGGGCAGCCTTGTATTCAGGTTTTAGCAGGCTCTTTCTGGATAGCTGGAGCTGAAGATGGATTCTATCATTTATCTCTTTTTATGCTGTTCAGCACATGTTGTACATATTATGTTTTCTTTTCCGCTGTAGACATTTATGTATAGCTGAACTGTATTTGTACTAAGTATGATGCTATATACTGTGTAACTCTGATGATTATGTTGATCCAGTGTATTCTATTGTACATTATTTGGTGTATTCATTTATTTCTGTTCGGCTGTTATTGTGTTATATTCCAAAGATTACCCTTGCACCGTCTTATCGGGGTTTGGGGTCGTCACAAACGTGGTATTAGAGCTTTGGTTAAGCTTAGTTCTGGAATATAACATATGAACGAACTCGTCAGAAATAGAACCAGCAGTGTTCTAGGACGAGTAACTCATTACAGATAGGATCAGTAATATCCTAGTATGAGTATAGCAAAATGAAATACACCTCGATAGACACATTTACATTCAAGTATATGTCTCTATCCTTTATAATATCTTTTCTGTTGACCTGACACTTGGTCTGCTATTTGCAGAAGTACTGGAAAATGAGTGCCAAAAACAGAAGGAATGCAGACCCAGATATAGAAGCTCTATTTATGAAATATAGAAATTTGGGTGGAGCACTATTCTTGGGCGAAGAATCTATTGCTAAAACACAAGCTTGGATTCGTTCTGCTGAGAAAATCTTTGAAGGTTTAAAGCTGAGGAATGACCAGAAAAGATTACTGGCATCTTGGGCACTCAAAGACGAAGCTTTGTTCTGGTGGGATTCGATTATTAAGGATAATCCAGAAGGTGATATCACCTGGGATAGATTTAAAGAGAGATTCAGTGAAAAATTTATTCCTCCCGAAGCAACTGAGCGGTTTTGTGATGAATTCTATTATATAATACAAGGAGATATGACCATTCCAGAATATCAGAAGAGATTCAATGAACTTTCTCATTTTGCTCCACATCTGATTCAAGATCCAAAGCGGAAGAATCTGAGGTTTATAAATGGTCTTCAAAGAAAATACCAGAATAAAGTAATGGGGCATGTGAAGCTTCCTTTTTCTGAAATGATATACAGGGCCTACCAGTATGAGGATCTCGATAGGAAAGGTATGTTACGAGACGAAGAGGAAGTCAGTTCTAGCAGCAAAAGAAAATTCGAAACAGATAGCCCAGAGGCGAGTACACAGCCTGAGGCCAGTACGAAGTCTGAGTTCAAAAAGAAGCCTAGATTCAATAAGATAAGGGCTAAGTCTGACGGAGGACCAGTGACGACTGCCATATGCAATAACTGCAAGAAGCCAGGGCATTTTCAAGGGAATTGCAAATCCTCGAAAAGGGAAAGAGATGTTGGGTCGAAATCCAAGGGCAAGTTCCAAGAGATAAGAAAATGCAGTCTTTGCCATCGGGCTGGTCATATAAAGCGGGACTGCTAGCTTTTAAAGAAATCTGAAAAGGCTCAAGTAAATAAAGTTGCAGAAGTCCCTGGATCCTCATCCGGTCAGGAAAGGCCAGATGTTTTAGAAGGCACGCTTACTGTCAAAGATATTCCAGTTAAATTACTGTTTGACACAGGCGCGTCGAAAAGCTTTGTTGCAAAGAATGCGATTAAGAAACTGGATTTGAATTTGAAGAAGCTCGCTGGATTGTTGCAACCTTTGGAAATTCCAGTCGGGAAGTGGGAACAGATTTCTATGGATTTCATAGATGGTTTGCCCAGAACCAGGGAAGGGAATGACAGTATTTGGGTGATCGTAGATCGTTTCACAAAAACCGCCCATTTCATACCTATCAAATCAAATAGAACTGCTCAAAGTCTGGCGCAGGTTTATTTCAAATAGTTAGATTGCACGGAGTTCCCATAAGCATCGTTAGTGATCGTGACCCGATTTTTGCTAGTAAATTCTGGGAAGCATTCCAAGCAGAATTGGGAACGAAACTGAACTTGAGCACCGCATATCATCCTCAAATAGATGGCCAAACCGAGAGGGTGAATCGTATTCTTGAAGATCTATTGCGGGCGTGTATTATTGATTTTGGCGGATCATGGGAAGACCATTTACATTTGGCCGAATTCTCATATAATAACAGCTACCAGGCGAGCTTGAAAGTGTCTCCATTCGAAGTATTGTATGGTAGACCGTGCCGATCCCCTGCTTGTTGGGTTGAACCTGGTAAAGGACTTGTATTGGGGCCTGATATGATTCGCGATGCTGCGGACAAAGTCGATTTCATTAAGAAACGATTACTCGCCGCCCAAAGCCAACAGAAGAGCTATGCAGATAAGAGAAGAAGAGATATATCATTTGATGTTGGCGACTATGTATATTTGAAAGCATCTCCGATGGGAGGAGTCATCTGATTCGGTAAAACGGGGAAATTGGCACCTAAATTTATTGGTCCGTTTCATATTCTAGAACGGATTGGAACTCTCGCTTATAGGGTTCAATTACCAGACTGGTTGCCTGGAGTACATAATGTGTTTTACGTATCTCAACTTCGAAAGCATGTTCATGATCCAAACTTGATCATGGAAGAAGAAGGTTCACTTAGTCAAAGTGCAATGGTGTGGAGATCCGCGAGATTGTACTTGGGAAACTGAGGAAAGCATTAAGAAAGCCTATCCTAAGTGCAGGGTGGATATCTCTGATTGACTCTGGTGCAAGGTACATTTACCATATTTTGCAATTTCCATTATGTTCTCCACTTTGCTTTTGTTTTCTTTTCATGGATGTAAACTTTTAATTATATAGTCTGAATGAGGTTAAAAGAGTATATGAATTAATTGGTATATTTTTGAAAAGTTAAAGACAAATTGATTGTTGTTTGTGCTGTGTGATTGAGAACTTGATTAATTAAATTATTCGAATGATAGTTAATTTAATCGATAAGAGAATGAATGGTAGAATTTATTCGATTAAATCACACATTGAACTGATTTGAAGATAGATAGAAATATATACATGTGCATTATATATGTTTGAACAGGTAAATGGATTAGCTGTTCAGTAAAGAATTTAATTGCGTGCCCGACAAATAGGTAAACCTTAATGAGTTGGATGTGCAATTTTATTATTATATCAACTCCTGTGAATGCCATTGGATACGGAGTGCTGGTTGTTCTGTGTGTAATAATAAACGTCGCCATAGGATAGTAACAATTAATTTTTAACTACACTACATGGCATACTTCTTGAGGATGGGCATACTTCATCATCACATAAGCATTTGGAGCTTGTGTGACGAGGTTGAAGATTTACCATACGAGCGAGAGGCTTATATGGCGATGACTATATTTTACAGGTTGAACTGATGACTGATATGGACCATATAAAATGTAACGGTAAATTGCAAGATTAATAAAAACCCCACACGGGTCTGGAGATGACAGTAAACACGTCTCTCTGGTCATTAAGGCACAAAAACCATTTATAGGGTGACAAGAATTTATTCTCTAGAGTTATGATCTATACACACTCCCCTGTGGACACCGGAATATATCATTATAAATATGTGCATGATTATTAGGATTTATTGGGTACCTAATACGGCCCCATAAATTTCCAAACCCCTCCCCGTACAAAGGAGGTTATGGCGAAATTTTTCGAAAATTTAGGGTGTTAGCCAAATTTTTGAAGAATTTGAAAATTCTTAGAAATTGAAAAGTTGAAGAATGGAAGCCAGATTGGAAGTTGAGTTGGTTAATTAAACCACTTTCGACTTTGTTCCTTTTCGGGGACGAAAAGTTTTAAGTGGGGGAGATTGTAACAACCCGGAAAATCTGAGCCAGTTTAAAAAAATTTAATTTGGCTATTTTAGTGGATTTTGAATATTTAAAATAAATATTTTAAATAATAACGATGAAAAGTGTGTTTGAATCGATGTTTGAAAACAAATATAATTAATTTGAATTATAAACATGGCCTAAAATGGCGTGGTAGTTTCAAAATTTCAATTCAAACTTCGGCTGACTGTACCGGGTGTAAAATAAAACGGATTTTAGTGAAACCAAAAATACTTAAATCTGTTAGTGAATATCTTTCTAACGAATCTGAAAAATCGAAGTTTCATAGCGGGAGTCAAAAGTTATGGCCAAATGAATTTTCAGAAAGGTCGCTATAGAGATTATATCGCCCTTGAAAATAGACATTTTGCAAACGACCTCAGAATTTGACGAAACCACTTTTGTTGGATCCGGGATGTGAAATTATTGCTATGTTTCAAATTTCATAATTTTTGAAGTTAAAATGTGAGCGTGGCAAAGGAAAATATGTTTGGTAAATTTCTGTTAAATTGGATCGACCAGAAAATGGCCATTTTTCAAACGGTCTCAGAATTCGACGAAACTAGTTTTGTTGGGACCGTATCATCAAATCATAGCTAGATTTATTTTTCGGGAATTTTTAGAATCAGTATGTGGCCCCGGCAAATTGAAATGTACGTTCAAATCGAATATTGAATGTTTTATATTTTAATTTGAAGGAAAAATGACTGAAACAGTCGAATGAGCCTTCGAAACATATCCCATTGTGTTCGGAATGGGGGTATTTAGCTAGGGACGACAGTCGTTTGGATTGGAGTTCGTAGGAGATAAGGGGTACTTTAGAAATTTAAAAATATATAAATATAAAAAAATCCTATTGGTTCATTCTCTTCTCTCTCCCCGATCTGCTCAGAAAATCGACGGCGGCCTTCCCTTCTTTCCTTCTCTCCTCATTTTCTCCCTCCACACGCACCAAAATGCCATGACCCAGTTAAGCTTTTTGTAGATCTTCCCGAGCTCTTCAAATCCATCTAAGCCACGCCACCCCTCGTCGCTGCAACCTCGAGAATCGTGCCTCCAAAGTCCGCCACTTCCAGCCGCCGCCGCCGCCGCTTCCTGGCCAAATCGAACTGGACCCCACCACCCTGTGCCTGAAGCCCTCTCCTCCCCCTACCTCGTGGCGAAGTCCGATCGTGCAACCGCTACACGGTTTGATCAAAAAACCGAAACCTAGTTTTGAACAAAACAGTGAAGGTAACGGCCTAAATTTTATTTTATAGTTTATAGCACTTTAAAGCGCTACGGTTTTTGATTGCACTGTAAAAATCATATCTTTTTTGTTTGTGGTCGAAATCCAGTGAAACAAGAGACAATGGACTCGTGAGGACGTCTTCTACCTTCTAGAAGAGACCGCATATTTTTCTGAGCCTTCTGCTATTTTTGGTGGAGTGGAACCCAATGTGAGATTTCTGTGTTATAAACGATATGAAAAACAACGATGTATAAATTATATAGTCGATGTATGAGTTATATAAGCGTTGTACACCTCATATTTAAGCGTTGTATAAGTTGTATGTTCGATGTATAAGTTATATATGCGTTGTAAAAGTGATATATGCGTTGAAATAAATTGAAAGGTTATTGAAGTGAATTGAAATATATTTATATACGAATATATATATATACACACTCCCCTCGTCCACAGACCATGGACGATATATATATTGGTTGTGATATTGTTTGGATTGGTTGATGTGAAATTTGGTGAATACCATGAATGGTTGATTGGAAATGATTGATTGTGATTGAAATCCCAATAGGATTAGTATATGGGAAAATTCGCCTGCGTGCGAACTAGATATTGAAAATCTCCATTGTCAAAAACCGCGAGGTTTTAAGGTAGAGCGAGGAGCCGTACTAGGGACGGTCCCGGTTTTAACTACCTTGCCGTTATGCTGCTGAAATTTTCAATAATATTCGTGTGTTAGAATTATTTTCATGTGTTGAAACTATATTAGTGTGTTGAATAGAAATTCATGTGTTGAATGAGTTCATGTGTTGAGTAAATTAATTAAAAGATAAAAAATCACATTTTTATTACATATATAGCCTATATAAAATATTAGTATTTTAAATAAATTATTTTAACACCAAAAATAACATTTTTACCTTATGTATAGACTATATAAAATAATCGTGTTTTGAAATAAATTGTTTTACAATAAAAATCACATTTTTATTATATATATCAACTATAGAAAATATTCATGTGTTGAATAAAGGACTAGAACGATAAAAATCATATTTTATCGTATGTGTGAAGTCGAAACTGTTCATGTGTTGAATATATAGATTGAACAATAAAATCTACATTTTTATTGTGAATATGAAGTGTTAAATGGTGATGTGTGGAATAAATATTTTTGATGATAAAAAGATCATTTTTATCAAATATATAAAGTGGATATGGTTTGGAAATCGAAGAAAGAATTATATCTATATATATTTATATAAATATAATTAAAATATAGTGAAAACGAAGGTGCAGTTTGTGTTTTGAAACCGTGATTTCAAACGATTAGTGTGGGAGATCCGACCATCGGATTTTCCCGTAATCGCAACCGTTGGGTTCGCTTTGGAAATATCTTTCCAACGACACCAACTTTGTGAAGATCCAACAGTTAGACTGTCTGGAATGTTTAAATCAAATCTGAAGAAAAACAGCGCCAAAATCGATTATATTTATATACATATAAATATAATTAAATCAAATCAAATAACGATGCTGTAGTTTGTATTTTGAAATCGTAAATTCAAACGATTGTACCGGGAGATCCGACCGTCGGATTTTCCCAAAACTGAAACCGTTGGATTCGTTTTGAAAAGATCTTTCTAATGATATAAAATTTGTGAAGATCCAATGGTTAGATTTTCAGATATGTGTAAATCAAATCTGGAGAAAAACAACGCCACGACCGCGTTATGGCCTGAAGCGTCGTTTGAATGAATTGGCTATTTTTAAATAAATAAAAATAGCGATAAATAGTGATAAAATATTATAAACGATATGGAATGGAAATAAACTGAATTTGCTCGGTTTATGTGATATTTGATGGTTGAATGTGTTTGGCGTGAAAATTACATTAAAGAACAGAATTAGTGATATCGAATAATTTAACTGTTGAAATGAATTGATTTGAAATTCTAAATATACGTGAATTATTTGAAAAGGCCGAGTTGATTCTCATTTCAAATAATTGTTCGACAAGTGAAAGTTGAAGATATGAAGACGGTGCAAGACCGATGATCTTCACGTCGAATGGAGGGGTGCTACTGATGCTCATGATGGGAGTAGCTACCTTGACCGGGCTGAAGTAGTAGCCGTCCGGACGTACATGTTGATTATACGGATATGCGAGGTATTGAGTGCCTCCGGTTTCGTTCAGACCCAGAACGAACGTGTAAATGGACTATGTGTCTGACATTGGATTTTGTTCTGTGTTGATTAATCTCTATTAAATAAATATCTGTTTGGCGGTGGAGAATTTATTCTCTTGCTTAACGCCCTTCTCTGAGACGTACGAGCTCAGAGGTTATATATCGATAGAAATCAGTCGCATGGAGTGAATTGCCTATGTGGCAGATGATCAAGGCTTCTGTTGAAAAGCAAATTCTTGTGGTTGATGATTAAAGCACGGCCTGTGTGGCATAGCTTTGTGTATAGCGTTGTTTCGCCAGCCTCACACCCCAGTATGAGCCAGAAACGGGAGATAGACTTCAGGGAGGACATGCATTTCCTTCTAGCTTGGAGTGGTGCTTTGGGTTTTGCACGCCCGGGTACTTTACTTATGTGAATGATGGAAAGTGAGGCCTCGGTTTGCTTCGGTCTCTTCGGAGCCGATGGTGTGGTCAGATATGACCAGTTTACGCCCCATAGGGCGGGGAAATGCAGTGTTCAGGAATTTTAATCCACATCGGTGGACCGGCCCTGACGATCCAAGGCTTGCCTGCGCGCTTGCCTGGGACATGGGCTAGATTGTCTCGAATTCGGTAAGGACTATCTTTTGCCTTGGTTCATGACGGAAATCCAATTTCCAAATACGACACCGTGCGGTTTTGATTGTATACCTATATATGGCGACATAGTGGTACGGGGCATTAATGTCGTCTATGATTGATACTTATGATTTGAATTTGTTTTTGAAACATATAAACACTAGTAATAATATCAAATGCTTTTGTTTTATTCGTATCAAGCATCTTTTGGCCATTATAAGGGAAAACTCTATCCTCTGGTTTGTGTTGCATTGTGTGATGGGAACTGAGTCTTATAATGGCTTCATTTTTATAAAAAGCATTGCGATATTTAAAGGATTTACTTGTTTTAAAGCACTGGCAATCCAATGGAGTAAACCCGTTCCACGAAAGTGGCGTGGTCCTGTGATTAGCCATATTGTAAGATGTGTTAAGTAGACTTCTTATACCAATCCCATGACTGAGTCATAGTTTGTTTCACTTGCAAACTCGGGTGCCCCTTTTTCTACACGGGCAGCCTTGTATTTAGGTTTTAGCAGACTCTTTCTGGATAGCTGGAGCTGAAGATGGATTCTATCATTTATCTCTTTTTATGTTATTCAGCTCCTATTGTACATATTATGTTTTCTTTTCCGCTGTAGACATTTATGTATAGCTGAATTGTATTTGTACTAAGTATGATCCTATATACTGTGTAACTCTGATGATTATGTTGATCCAGTGTATTCTATTGTACATTATTTGGTGTATTTATTTATTTCTGTTCTGCTATTATCTGTTTATGTGTTATATTCCAAAGATTACCCTTGCACCGTCTTATCGGGGTTTGGGGTCGTCACATAAAGCATAGCTTTGTGTAACATAACTTCAAGCCTCACACCCCGTAAATGACCGAAAAAAGATGAATACAACAAGATTATTTGGTTCGACACCATTAGGATATGCTCATTTCCTTCTATATTGAAAGTTATACAATGGTATAGAGCCCAGGTATTTTTTACTTATGTGGCTGGTGGAATTCGGGCACTCAGTTAAAGATCGGTTACAACCGGGGAATTACACATTTGATCAGTTGTTATCTTGTTAAAGGATAAACCAATCTTGTTTTAGCAGGGAATCATTTGTTGATTCTCAGAACATCCCTCTAGAGGTGTACTGACCGTGGATAATGAAGATCATTTTCCTTGGTCATTGCTGGAAATCCATTCTTTAACACAAGCCTGCACGGTTTTTAGTTGTATAACATACCAGGGGAATGGTAGCCATAGTTGGAATTATTCCACGCTAAGATTCTAATCTACTTACAAATGTTTTGAAATAGCGTCATTAAGAATAATTTCAACAGTTTTGATATATAATTGGTTTTGGTTATCATAAGGTAAAAACTCGTTCCGTGTTTATTCACACCGTGGTCTTATGAGATACCCTTTTTTGTTTTCAAAAACAACTATTTTAAGGTCTCAAACCAGTCCGATGATTGAGTCAGTGTTTATTGTTTTCCCTTTGAACTTTGGGTTCAGTTGTTTTTCCTCGGGCATCCTAATAGTCAAGTTAGCAGTAAGAGTACTTGGAGCATAATATGGATAACTATTTGGGTTCGAGCTTGGAGTTGAAATTAGAGCATTTTGGATTCACTATTTGAAGTCTTTAATAATTTTCTCTATTTTTTGTATTCCAGTAACACTTTGTTAATATTTGGATCTGGACTTGTATCTATGCACTCTGATTATGTAGTTGTTTTTCATTTAAAAAAAATTATGTTCAATATATATATATATATATTATTCCATTCTTATAAGATTCAGTTCTATTCTCTATTCTACCCTGACTGATCGGATTTGTGATACTTGAATCTCCGGTACATGAATACCGAGAATGTATTAAGTATCGATTTTCCAGGGCTGGAAATTTGGTTTGTCTTTTGATAATCCGAAGACGTGTACATTTTCAGTCGGATATATGTGGATTATTGTCGATTCAAAGTATATGGAATTTAGCGTCGTTACACCAACCACCTTGTAAATTTTCCAACCATGGTTTTTATTTTATAAAGAGTGAAAACGTGTCGCCTTCTTAAATGAACTATTCTTAGCACCTAATCCTAAAGTTACCTTTAGTGTCTTCTCAATTTGACTGTGCAGTTGTAACCTCGGATGATCCCATTTAAAGAAAATAACACCTGTACACAATAAACATGTTCTCGACACTACAACAAAAACACTATATTACAACTTTAATTTTACAACTGTGCGAAGAGCACAGTTGTAATAAATATTTTTTTACAACTGTGCGAAAAGCACAGTTGTAATAAATGTTTTTTACAACTGTCAGCTCTCTAAAGTTGTAATAAACACATATATCACAACTTTTCGTTTTATTAGTTGTAATAGAAGCCTATTAATTACGATAATATCTATATTTAATAACTAATTATATTAATATTTAATAATAATAATTAATAATAAACTAGGGAATCAATAATATTTATCAATTATTATTAAATAATTAATAGTTTATAAGTAGTAATTTATTTTTAATAGTTAATGTATGTTAACTACTTATTAATTAATAATAACATAAGCTTTTAATAAGTGTTACTCTCGATTATAACTAAGTAGAAATAAGTAGAAGTTAATTAATAACTATTATATTAATAAGTAAAAGTTAATTAATAAGTAAAAGTTAATTAATAACTTTTTTTTGAAATAAAAGACAATAATTTATACATAATTTATGTTAAGTGTTTAATAACTAATAACTAGTAACATATACATAATAAACTTTTAATAATTAATATTTAATTATTATAACTAAAAGGAAATAAGTAATAATTAATAATAACTATTATTAATAAATAAAATTTAATATTTAAATAAAAGTTAAATCTTAAGAATCCATATTATATTTAATATAATTTTTTCTTATTAACTATAACTTATAACATTTAATTTTACATAATCTGGTGAAACATTGACTAAGGTCAATGAAAAAATGGTGGTCACAAAAAATTAATGCAATAAATAAAATATAGGCGGGAATATGTGAAAATTTGGCTCCAAAGTAAATGTCGCCTTCTAATTCACTCTCACGTGGGCCGGCTTCTCCCATCCTCTTCCCTAAATCAAAGATCGATCCCCAAATTTTCCGCCCTCCATTCCAGAAATTTTCCGAAAATTCCAGCCTCGTAACCTTTTTCATCACCGATTTCCTTGCCAAATCAAGCTCAACAACATAAAATTCTAGCTTCATAATCGAATCCCACAGGTTAATATGTCGTCCCGATCAACTGGAGCAATCGTCCAACAATCGGATCTGGTCGTCATCTCCCGCCGCAAACCAAAAACCACATATCTGAAAGTCATGGCGATCCGTCCCGGTGCGCAAGTCGAGACGATCAAATTCGATGCTGGTCAGAACAAGAAGAAGGCTGAGCTTGACGAGCAGATGGAACCTAGGACACTGAACCGTGTGCCAACGGAAGTGAGGGCCATAGCCGGCTACTATTAGCAGACGTAACTTAGGGAAGAAAGGTAACCTAATTTCTAGATTATTCTGTTTAGTTTAGTGGCTAGATCTGAAAACTGTAGATTGACATCGTTAGTATTTAATGTATGTGGAGACTCTTTGTTCTTAGGCAAGTGTATATTGGCAAGTGTATAACGTGAAAAAAGGAAAAGAGAGCCAAACAAGGCCTCACATTGCGTACAGATGAAGGAGTCACGGTGCGGGATTGGAGAGAATAGGGAGTAGTCAGCGGTGCAGGCGCTGACGTGAGAAGAAGTAGATGGAAAGAAGAGAGAATGGGGAGTTTGCACAAGTATTAAAGGCCTGTGTATTATGGTGGAAACAAAGTATGGGGTGAGAGGCATGTAAGAACGCGGGAAGACGCATTGGCCAGTGGAGAGAAAATAATGTATATAGGGAACGGAAGCACTACTATGTTTGACGTGAATGTAATTAAATAGTGAAGTAGCCAAAGTGGAGTTGGCGCGGTTGTTTATATGTGCATGGACACGGGTAGGGTCTGAACTGGATGGGGTTCAAGTGCTTTGGGGTGGCGCTGCGAAGCGGTTGTGTCAGTAGGAAAGAGTCTGTAGCATGCATGATAGCTAGAGGAGATTGGTAACGAAAGAGAAGAAGAGGTACAATTTTTCACGTGACATTAAAACTACCCAATCACCATGTTTAAGTAGGACTGATCAAAGATATTAACGCAAGCTTTGTTTTGGTTAGTGAATCATGTAGTTATTAAAATATATACGGTCCTGGCAGTTGTTTCGTGCTTAACCAATATACACTTGCCTAACGTCTGTTTTAAGGCTCATATACCCTTACATATGCTGGAGACTCTTTGTTCTTATGTCATGGCAACATTTTTATGTGGTATCTTCTTAACAATGTACAGTTTTCAGTGTATACTTTTATTTAAAAAAATAAAAATAAAAACTTTGGAATAAGAAAAGTTTTGAGATATACAATATAAATGAACAACACTGTACACCTAGTACAGATGAAAATAAATCACAGTCTGCTAATTTTATTTTGTTTACTGATCATTTGTGACTTACAATGACAGGAAGATGTAAGGTTGATGCATGATATAGGTTTGGCTACCTACCGATTCTCAATATCTTGGTCTCGGCTTATTCCTGGTAAAATAATCACTTAGTTTCATTTTTATTTGGACAAAAATAGTAAACACTAACATCAAAAATCAATAGTAATAAATATGCTTTTTGCAGATGGAAGAGGGACTGTAAATCCTAAAGGTTTACATTGATGCACTTTTTAGCTATGGTATTAACAGCTGAAATTTTCCAGTAATCCAGTCTCTTTGAAATTTGTAAAATAGAATAAGAGATTTCAATACTTGCAGGTATTGAGCCTCATGTTACATTGTATCACTTTGATCTTCCACAAGCATTACAAGTTGAGTATGAAGGCCTCACAAGCCAAAGGATCATGTAAATTTCCGGTTCTTATAAAAATCGTAGCACTTGTTGAAGATTCTGAATTATTGTTTGAAATACAACGATGTTGTCTAAAACTTATTGTTTGTAATACTGAATATTTGAGTATTTTAAAAAATTATTTTGCAAATAACTGTAATATCGGATTTTATTATGGAGTTTTGCTATATTTAGTGTATTGTTCTTTTCAGTTGCAAAAGATGTTTATTTTTTTTAAATCCAAAAGTCAATCACAACGGTGCATAACAGTTGTAGTAGATTTTATTACAACGGTGCATAACTATTGTAATAAAGTTTATTACAACGGTGGAAAAAAGTTGTAAAATATACATATTACAACGGTGTTGCAACAATGCAAAAATGTTGTAAAAGATATTAGTCTATTACAACTTCTTAATACACGACGGTTTGCCCACCGTTGTAAAATGTATATTACAATGGTGTTCCACCGTTGTAATAGGGTCATTTTGTTGTAGTGCGAACACACTGATTAGTATTCTACTACATTTTGGAATAAATAATTGATATAAGCATTGTAGATCACTAACATTCAATTCCTTTTTATTGGACAAATATAAATTAATTAGATATATGAGAACAAAAATTAGTAGAATAGTTTGTTTAGAAATATCATTAAACTTAACTATGATCTAACAATTATAGGAAAGTGTATATTTAATTTCCAAATGTTATTAAGTCTTTGATATATATAACAATATTCGCCAAATTTACAATAGAAATTGAAACATTCTTGTTTTAAGGTTGTTCACTTTAGCACTCAAACATATGGGTATTTGCCTTTACTTATAAATAAATTACTTAACATTTAATGTATAAGCCATATATACACACTCACCAATGAATATAAAGTGCCTTTAAATATGAAGTATATACCAAAATAATTGAATAATATTTTACCACATAAATAAAAAAGCGTATTGTGTTATGCTTTTTTATAATGTGTAAAATACTCTTATCATTGATTGTTAAATAAAATTTAATGTGAGGATATATAACAACCCGTATTTTCAATAAACTGTTATAACATAAATCGAGGCAGAATTTAATTCAAAAATCAGAATCAGGGGAAACGGGCTATGCCATTGCGTTCGTCTCGGAAAAATACGCGAAATAGAGTCCGAGTTTTCGAAAATCGGAGTCCGTATGACCCGGTTAAGGCCCATTGAAGTTTTCAGAAACTTCTATGCTAAAAACAGATTTAAATTTCAAATTAAAAACAGGGATTAGGGCTAATCTGGGTTAGGCGGGAAAATTCCCACCAGGGGGGCCCATGTCGACAGGCATGTCGACAGGGCACCCAGGGTGTCGACTGCCCTGTCGACAGCCCTGTCGACAGGGGGTGCCCAGGCAGTTCAGCCTGGTGCACCATTTCTGATTTGGGTTGGGTCATGTGGCTTGGTTCTGGAGAATTCTGAGATCTGACGGGCCAAACCTAATCTAGGGTTAATCCTAGGGCCTAAAACACTCTAATTCTCTATAAATATACCCCTAATCCTACCCTAAAGCCTCATTAATCAATCTTGCAACTAAACTATGTCAATTTGAATCCTCAAATGGCCTCCACCTAAAACCTAGCCTCCACCTTCCTCAAAGTTTAATCCTATGATGATATGATGATCATACAACCTTTTCTATGTTGTATGAATGCTTAATAACTTGCATACTTCATTAAGATGCAAGTTTGATTTGCTAAATTTTGTGTTTTTGGGATTTTGCAAAAGGGTTTTCTTATTTGAGGCTTTGTTTTGGTTTTTAAAAAAAAGGCTTCTTCATCTTATTTGGTGGATTTGTGGCTTGTTTATATTTGTAAGCCCTCTTACCTTCACTTTACAAACTTTAAAGTTAATGTTTGGTGAAAGTTGAGATTTATGTGAGTTTAGTTGATTATGCATGCTTATGCGAACTCACTATGTCATGTTTTATATGATTCATAAGTTATGCATGCTTATGCGAACTCACTATGTCATGTTTTATATGATTCATAAGTTATGCATGCTTATGCGAACTCACTATGTCATGTTTTATGTGATTCATAAGTTATGCATGCATATGCGAGATTTCTATGCCATGTTTTACATGTTTCACAAGTTATGCATGCTCATGCGAGCTTATTATGTCATGTTCTACATGTTTCATGGGTTATACATGTTTATGCAAGATCACCTTACCATGTTATGCAAGTTTAATGGATTATGCATGTTCACCTTACCATGTTATGCAAGTTTAATGGATTATGCATGTTCATCTTACCATGTTATGCAAGTTTAATGGATTATGCATGTTCACCTTACCATGTTATGCATATTTAATAAGTTATGCATGTTTATGCGAATTCACCATGACATGATTTGCAAGTTTAACATGTATGCATGTTTATTATGACATGTGAAGTTCACCATGTACGTTATGCCAAGTTACCTTTTATACCCTTATACGTTATGACGAATATGTAAGCGAGATAATGACGTTGGGAGGGCTTGGGTAAACTTAAAAATACATGAAACTAAAAGATTGGGAATTTACCTATTAAGTTAGGTCTACCCCTTGGGAATTTACCTATTAAGTTAGGTCTACCCAAGTATATGTTAACTTGTAAATATGTTTTGAAGTGGAAATGACATTAGATAACATGATATGGCCAACTCGAGGTTAGACCTAGTTGTGGTGTAAATCTTCCCAGGTAACCACAACGTGGGGTCTAACGTGGGTAGTTGGTCATGTTGCACCATAAGACCCGAGGTTAGACCTAGACGTGGTGTAAATCTTCCCAGGTAACCACGGATGTCTAATGTGAGAGGTTGGGTGCGTTAAGTAATTAATGCCTCATGATTAGGGTTAAGTCATGGCCCACTAATACTTAACCAATAATGGGGATGCGAGGATTAGATGGGGATAAGTGGTTACACTTAGCTAATCTAATCCGGGATTAGTGAGGGGTTAAAACCACATTTAACCCTCTCAGAAACCCTAGCAACGTGGTCTGTTCCAGCAGTAATCCCAGTTTGGTATCACTACAACCCTACAGCTAGGTTAGGGCGGGGCACGATTACTGGACTGATGTAAGCGACCAAAGCGACGGCTGAGTGGTACAGCGGTGCGGGTCCGGCGGGCTACGGACGTGCACGTAGTCCGATGTTGGACAAACTCGAGGCACGGGTACCAGTAGGCTTAGACTGTGCATTATTGCTTAGGTGTCTGGTGTTGACATCTTAGGGCTTGATACACCCGAAGGTGGACCCAGCACAGTCTGACTACATCCATGTGGGCCGTATGGACACCAACACTTGACGTGTTAGGTTTATAGGGAGCCGATCGACTAGACCGTTGGGCTGGGCCTTATACTAAGGTCACTTCATGTTATTGGGCCAAAGTTTGGGCTAAGGGATCAAAATCTGTTTTGTGGGTTTGCTAGTACACTGTGGTGCAAAGTTTAACCTCGTCTATGTGATGTCACCTTTATCTAGTGCCAGTATATTCATCTCAGTTTCCATCATACGGTTAACTTTATTAGTTTATACATTGATCGTAGTAGGGCTTACCAGTCTTTTTGACTGACCTGTTTTCTTTCGCTTCTTTTCTTCCGTTTCCCCCCCCCCCCCACAGGTTCTCAGGGAGGGACTACTTCTGCTTAGTGGATCTTTGACTTGCTTTTTGGATAGCTCATGTATGGATCTGAGCTAGCTGTGGCTTATCTTATATTTCTGGGGATTAGTACTGATGTTTTACCATGTATTTTGTTATCACGTATCTAGACTTATGTTGTATTTTGGATCATGACATTTTGATATTATGTACTTGACTATGTTGGTTTTTCTGAGATGATGATGATGGGTTTTTATCTGCTACCGCTGCTTTACTTATGTTTATTTTGATATATTCTGTCTTGCGATATCTCTGTGCATGTTTACCTTCACAATAACGCCCCTCCAAAGCTAGTACATTCTAACGAGTGATCCTAGCGGAGGTGGGGTGTTACATTTGGTATCAGAGCACGAGGTTAACAAGATTGAACAAAACTTTTGAAAAAAAAAACCCTTTTTTTGAAAAACTATTTTCAAAAACCTACTAAGTATTTTCCAAAATAAAGTCTAGATTATTTTAAGGCTAATCCCCAAAAGCCATCAGCATTATCATTCGTTCCCTTGACCTGATCTTATCTTATCTTTTGTTTCAGTATGGCTGAGAATCTTGACATCCCAGATGGAGTGAACGTACCACTCTGGTATAGGAGACTCCAAGAAGCTAGGGCGGCAGCCGGTCCCGCCAACCCTACTCCCACTCCTCCTCCCGTAGTTGAGAATCCTATCCCTAATATCCCTCCTCCGGTGGTCCCTGCTCCCCCTCCTCCAGCAGTTAATATTCCCCCTCCCGTTGCTAATGTTCCCCCTCCTGTTGCTGAGGCTCCTCTTCCTCCTCCTCCCCCTCAGCATCCTCAGATTGAGTTTACAAAGGTGTGTAAAGACTTCAAGGCAATGGGGGGCAAGAATTTTCTAGGCACAGAATCTTTCGTTGAAGCTAGGAATTGGCTGAAGGACACGGAGGACTTGTTTGCCATCTTTGGGATAGATGACGAGAGGAAGATCTTATTGACCGTATGGCTTCTGAAGGATGAGGCGGCCTATTGGTGGGAGGTCACCAATGGGACGAGGCCCGTTGAGACTTGGGCCGATTTGAGGGCTAGATTTGTGACCAAGTTTCTATCTTCAGCTGAAGCAAATTTACAAATGGAGAAGTTCATTGCACTAAAGCAAGGGGATATGTCTGTCAAGGAGTATGTGAACAAGTTTAATCAGCTGGCCCGCTTTGGTTTGGATATAGTAAACACCCCGGAGAAGAAGGCTCTTCGATTTGCCAGAGGATTGAATGAGCCGCTACAGGGCTTGGCAATGTCACATATTCCGCATGGAGCCACTTTCGAGAGTTTGGTCAATATGGCTCTGCTTCAGGGAGAGGGAAAGAAGGAAGTCAAGTCAGGCGATACTCAGGCAAAGAAGGCTGATTCTCAAGGCAAAGGCAACCAAGGTCAAAGCAGTCAAGGAAATCAGAATAAGAACAAGAAGGGCAACAACAAGGGCAAGGGGAAGTGCAATTACTGTGGTATAGCTGGGCACTTTGCTAAGGATTGCAGGAAGAAGAAAAGGAAGCTTAGTGGTGGATGCTTTTCTTGTGGAGAGACTGGGCACTTCAGCAAAGAATGCCCAAAGAAGAAAGGACAGGCTGGATCTTCAGGAGGGCAAGTTCATGCTCTCAATGTCGCTTCAGTTCCCGAGAGAGGTAGTGTTTCTGTTGAGAACCTTGTTTATATCTCTGATCTTCCAGTACGTACCTTGTTTGATTCCGGTGCATCACATAGCTTTATTTCATCTGATCTTGTTGATAGCTTGCACCTCAGTACTAGCTTAGTGGATGATCCCGTTTGTGTTTCGAATCCCATTGGGGGTTCTGCTTATCTATCTATGATATGTGAGGATCTAAGGATCTCTATACTCAGCGTTGAGTTCTTGTGTAGTGCATATGTTCTAGGTTTCAGGGGATACGGATTGATCTTGGGCATGGATTGGCTGTCTAGATATGGAGCCATTCTGGATTGTGAGCATAGGGTTGTAAGGCTTGTGACTCGCCTGGGCAACACCTTAGAGATTTCATGCAATCCGAAGAATCCCGTCATGTTATGCTATCTAGAATCTCTCGACTCATCAGAGGAGGCCCTTCAGTCTGTAAGGGTGGTCCGAGATTATCCAGATGTGTTTGAAGAAGTTAAGGGGTTGCCCCCTAAACGAGAGATTGACTTTCGCATCTATCTGGTAGACAATGCTAAACCTGTTTCTTTGCCCGTTCGGCATATGGCTCCGCGTGAGAGACGGGAGCTGAGCAAGCAAGTGAAAGAATTGCTTGAGAAGGGCTTCATCAGAAGGAGTATATCCGAATGGGGAGCGCCTGTGGTGTTTGCAACTAAGGCAGATGGCTCTCTTAGACTCTGTGTGGATTATAGAGAGTTGAATAAGCTGACTAAGAAGAACCGACACCCGTTACCAAGGATCGATGATCTCTTTGATCAACTTGTTGGTGCTTCTGTTTTCTCTCAGCTTGACCTTGCTACGGGTTTTCATCAGCTCAGAGTGGCTGAAGACAGTATAGACAAGACTGCATTCAGAACTCCAGACGGATTCTTTGAATGGCTTGTTATGCCGTTCGGTTTGACGAATGCACCCGCGTATTTTGTAGATTTGATGAGTAGGGTGTTTCGGGAGTTCTTGAATAAGTTTGTCGTGGTCTTTGTTGATGATATTCTAGTCTTCTCCAAGGATGAGGAAGAGCATGCGAGGCACCTGGTAGAGGTGATGGACACACTCAGAGCACACCAGTTAAAAGCCAAGTTCTCCAAGTGCCACTTTTGGAGAAGGGAAGTCAGATTTCTTGGGCATATCGTATCCAAGCAAGGCTTAGCGGTGGATCCCGCTAAGGTGGTTGCAGTTCAGGATTGGAAGACTCCAAGGAATGCAACCGAGGTGAGGAGCTTTCTGGGTCTTGCGGGTTTCTATCGGAAGTTCATTAAAGACTTCGCAAAGATATCTGCTCCTCTTACTAAGTTGACGAAGAAGAACTTAGTCTTTGCTTGGGATATGGATTGTGAGCTTGCTTTTCAGAGACTCAAAAGAGCCCTTACCTCCGCACCAGTTCTAGCCTTACCCGATGGTGGTAAGATATTTACCGTGTACACTGATGCTTGTGGCACGGGATTGGGTGCCGTTCTGATGCAAGAGGGCAGAGTTATATGTTTTGGTGGGAGGCAACTTAAGGTGCATGAGAGGAATTATCCCACCCATGATCTAGAGCTGGCAGCGATTGTATATGCGCTTAAAGCATGGCGTCATTACCTTCTGGGAGAGAGATTTGAGCTATATACTGATCATAAGTCTTTGAAGTATCTCTTTTCGCAGAAAGATCTGAACTTAAGACAGCAGAGATGGATGGAATTTTTGGCTTCCTATGATTTTGAGATATCCTATACCCCTGGCAAGGGGAATGTTGTAGCGGATGCGTTGAGTAGGAAAAGGTTGACACTAAGTCCTCTATTTGTCGAAATGAAGAATTTAGAGTTCTTGGCGACCTTTGATTTCTCTTTGGCAATGGAGTCGGTGACCGGTTCCTTGGCATCCCTAGAGCTCAGGCCTACCCTTCTAGATCAAGTCGGGGCTTCACAGAAGGAAGACCCTCAGGTAGTGGAGATCATGGATAAGCTGGTTCGAGGGGAGACATCTAGTCACCTTGCTCGATATTCTATAGACGATAGGGGTTGGCTGAGGAGAGATGGAAGGCTTTGTGTCCCGATGGTAGAAGACTTGGTGAGGAAAGTTCTCGAGGAAGCACATCGCTCCAAAATGACCATACATCCAGGGGGTGATAAGATGTATAAGGACATGAAGCGCGTTTTCTTCTGGCCCGGAATGAAAAAGGATGTGGCGGAGTTTGTCTCGAGATGTGTTATTTGTCAAAGAGTAAAAGCTGAGTCGAAGAAGCCCGGTGGGCTATTACATCCGCTAGAGGTCCCGCTATGGAAGTGGGAGAGCATTTCTATGGACTTTATTGATGGGCTTCCAAGGTCCAGGAAGGGGAATACGAGCATATGGGTCATTGTGGATAGGCTCACGAAGAGTGCTCATTTTATCCCAGTAAAGAGCAAAAGAACTGCATCTGGACTAGCATCAGTATATCTTCGTGAGATAGTGCGGCTACATGGAGTCCCTTCCAGCATAGTCAGTGACCGAGACCCCATCTTTACTAGTCAGTTCTGGAACAGTTTGCAGGAGGCTATGGGCACGAGATTGAACATGAGTACAGCCTATCACCCACAAACAGACGGCCAAACAGAAAGGGTGAATAGGGTACTTGAGGACTTGTTGAGGCTTTGCATTCTGGATTTTGGTGGTGCATGGGAAGACCATCTTCCTCTTGTCGAGTTTGCATACAACAACAGTTATCAGGCGAGCATAGGGATGGCACCCTTTGAGGCTTTATATGGGAGGCCGTGCAAGTCACCTACATGTTGGTGGGAATCCACGGATAAGCTTATACTTGGACCCGACATGATTAGGGATACATCCGAGAAGGTTGAGTTGATTAGAAGACGGATGAAAGCGGCCCAAGACCGGCAGAAATCCTATGCTGACAGGCGAAGGTCCGAATTGGAGTTTGAGGTTGGGGACAAGGTTTTCGTGAAGGTTTCTCCTTTGCGGAATGTGGTCCGATTTGGAGCTGTTGGGAAACTAGCACCGAGATTTGTTGGACCCTTCCCCATCATTGAGAGAATTGGGAAGGTGGCTTATAAAGTGCAATTGCCCGAGAAGTTGTCCGGAGTGCATAATGTCTTTCATGTCTCGCATCTCCGAAAGTGCCTGCATGAGTCCGCGGAGGTGGTTGAACCTAGCATGCTAGAAGACGTGGAAGTAGAGAAAGAAGCAACTTTAAGGAAAGCTCCGATTCGTATCTTGGGGACAGAGACCAAGAGGCTAAGGAATCGTGAGGTCGGATTGGTGAAAGTTCAATGGGGTGAAGCCGAAGAGGACGCAACTTGGGAAACCGAGGAGAAGATGCGTGGGCTTTATCCATTCCTGTTTGAGGGTACACTCTCAATCTCTTCCCTTTGTTAGTATATCTTTCTCTTTGCTAATCCATATTTATCTAGTTATCGTGCTAAGCTTGTCATGAGAACCTTAGGCAGAAACCCTTTGGATGAAACATGTGTTTGAAGCATGTTATGGTTGATGGTTGCAAGTGGTTGCAAGTGTTTGCAAGTGGTCACTCGTGGATGCATGATACACATTAGGCACTAGATCGGCTCACACACTCCTCATATTGCATATGCATGAGTGTTTATGCTTATTCTTGGATGAAATTTGTATGCAATCACATGGATGTTGCATTTGGATGTATGACTGAGCACGCATATAGATATTATACGTTATGGTAGGGATTTGCATACATATGGATACATTTCACTAACATATTTTGCATTGATCATTGCATTAGATAGGTACATATACACACACTTTTGCATATGTTCATACAGCATTTAGAATCCTTTAAGGACAATGGTTGCTCGTGGATGATGTTTTGAGTAGATGGATGTTGGATGGTAGGATATGTTCTTCCTAACTTGAAGATTTCGGGGACGAAATCCTTTAAGGAGGGGAGAATATAACAACCCGTATTTTCAATAAACTGTTATAACATAAATCGAGGCAGAATTTAATTCAAAAATCAGAATCAGGGGAAACGGGCTATGCCATTGCGTTCGTCTCGGAAAAATACGCGAAATAGAGTCCGAGTTTTCGAAAATCGGAGTCCGTATGACCCGGTTAAGGCCCATTGAAGTTTTCAGAAACTTCTATGCTAAAAACAGATTTAAATTTCAAATTAAAAACAGGGATTAGGGCTAATCTGGGTTAGGCGGGAAAATTCCCGCCAGGGGGGCCCATGTCGACAGGCATGTCGACAGGGCACCCAGGGTGTCGACAGCCCTGTCGACAGGGGGTGCCCAGGCAGTTCAGCCTGGTGCACCATTTCTGATTTGGGTTGGGTCATGTGGCTTGGTTCTGGAGAATTCTGAGATCTGACGGGCCAAACCTAATCTAGGGTTAATCCTAGGGCCTAAAACACTCTAATTCTCTATAAATATACCCCTAATCCTACCCTAAAGCCTCATTAATCAATCTTGCAACTAAACTATGTCAATTTGAATCCTCAAATGGCCTCCACCTAAAACCTAGCCTCCACCTTCCTCAAAGTTTAATCCTATGATGATATGATGATCATACAACCTTTTCTATGTTGTATGAATGCTTAATAACTTGCATACTTCATTAAGATGCAAGTTTGATTTGCTAAAGTTTGTGTTTTTGGGATTTTGCAAAAGGGTTTTCTTATTTGAGGCTTTGTTTTGGTTTTTAAAAAAAAGGCTTCTTCATCTTATTTGGTGGATTTGTGGCTTGTTTATATTTGTAAGCCCTCTTACCTTCACTTTACAAACTTTAAAGTTAATGTTTGGTGAAAGTTGAGATTTATGTGAGTTTAGTTGATTATGCATGCTTATGCGAACTCACTATGTCATGTTTTATATGATTCATAAGTTATGCATGCTTATGCAAACTCACTATGTCATGTTTTATATGATTCATAAGTTATGCATGCTTATGCGAACTCACTATGTCATGTTTTATGTGATTCATAAGTTATGCATGCATATGCGAGATTTCTATGCCATGTTTTACATGTTTCACAAGTTATGCATGCTCATGCGAGCTTATTATGTCATGTTCTACATGTTTCATGGGTTATGCATGTTTATGCAAGATCACCTTACCATGTTATGCAAGTTTAATGGATTATGCATGTTCACCTTACCATGTTATGCAAGTTTAATGGATTATGCATGTTCATCTTACCATGTTATGCAAGTTTAATGGATTATGCATGTTCACCTTACCATGTTATGCATATTTAATAAGTTATGCATGTTTATGCGAATTCACCATGACATGATTTGCAAGTTTAACATGTATGCATGTTTATTATGACATGTGAAGTTCACCATGTGTGTTATGCCAAGTTACCTTTTATACCCTTATACGTTATGACGAATATGTAAGCGAGATAATGACGTTGGGAGGGCTTGGGTAAACTTAAAAATACATGAAACTAAAAGATTGGGAATTTACCTATTAAGTTAGGTCTACCCCTTGGGAATTTACCTATTAAGTTAGGTCTACCCAAGTATATGTTAACTTGTAAATATGTTTTGAAGTGGACATGACATTAGATAACATGATATGGCCAACTCGAGGTTAGACCTAGTTGTGGTGTAAATCTTCCCAGGTAACCACAACGTGGGGTCTAACGTGGGTAGTTGGTCATGTTGCACCATAAGACCCGAGGTTAGACCTAGACGTGGTGTAAATCTTCCCAGGTAACCACGGATGTCTAATGTGAGAGGTTGGGTGCGTTAAGTAATTAATGCCTCATGATTAGGGTTAAGTCATGGCCCACTAATACTTAACCAATAATGGGGATGCGAGGATTAGATGGGGATAAGTGGTTACACTTAGCTAATCTAATCCGGGATTAGTGAGGGGTTAAAACCACATTTAACCCTCTCAGAAACCCTAGCAACGTGGTCTGTTCCAGCAGTAATCCCAGTTTGGTATCACTACAACCCTACAGCTAGGTTAGGGCGGGGCACGATTACTGGACTGATGTAAGCGACCAAAGCGACGGCTGAGTGGTACAGCGGTGCGGGTCCGGCGGGCTACGGACGTGCACGTAGTCCGATGTTGGACAAACTCGAGGCACAGGTACCAGTAGGCTTAGACTGTGCATTATTGCTTAGGTGTCTGGGGTTGACATCTTAGGGCTTGATACACCCGAAGGTGGACCCAGCACAGTCTGACTACATCCATGTGGGCCGTATGGACACCAACACTTGACGTGCTAGGTTTATAGGGAGCCGATCGACTAGACCGTTGGGCTGGGCCTTATACTAAGGTCACTTCATGTTATTGGGCCAAAGTTTGGGCTAAGGGATCAAAATCTGTTTTGTGGGTTTGCTAGTACACTGTGGTGCAAAGTTTAACCTCGTCTATGTGATGTCACCTTTATCTAGTGCCAGTATATTCATCTCAGTTTCCATCATACGGTTAACTTTATTAGTTTATAGATTGATCGTAGTAGGGCTTACCAGTCTTTTTGACTGACCTGTTTTCTTTCGCTTCTTTTCTTCCGTTCCCCCCCCCCCCCACAGGTTCTCAGGGAGGGACTACTTCTGCTTAGTGGATCTTTGACTTGCTTTTTGGATAGCTCATGTATGGATCTGAGCTAGCTGTGGCTTATCTTTTATTTCTGGGGATTAGTACTGATGTTTTACCATGTATTTTGTTATCACGTATCTAGACTTATGTTGTATTTTGGATCATGACATTTTGATATTATGTACTTGACTATGTTGGTTTTTCTGAGATGATGATGATGGGTTTTTATCTGCTACCGCTGCTTTACTTATGTTTATTTTGATATATTCTGTCTTGCGATATCTCTGTGCATGTTTACCTTCACAATAACGCCCCTCCAAAGCTAGTACATTCTAACGAGTGATCCTAGCGGAGGTGGGGTGTTACACATTCATATATAATATTAAATCAAGATGTCCACTTCCTTTTCTTTTCCAAAGTTTATTGGTCTTCATCTATGGCCAGATCCATAATATAGAAAAATTAAGCAAATAATCACACATTTATTTCAAGTAATATAAAAAGGTTACCTTAATGCTGAATCTTTCAGTAACATAAAAATAAATTGCTTTTAATAAGTGTGAAAGGAATGCATCATTTTGAACAAATAATAGATGAAAATACCATTTTTGCTCTTTTTAAGGAGCAGTAAGAAGACTTCTCCATTATTAAGAATCCACTGATTATTTCATTCACATTAGTGTAGTGAAAACCTAAAAAGGATGAAATACATAAATTTTAACAAAAAAGTTAATCAAATGGTGTAGAAAATTTAAAAAACCTCAGTAAAATGTTGTGGACTTTTAAATTCATGCTTTCATGATGTTTTTCCATTACTTTTCCATAATGTCTTCTAATATAAATATACATCTGACAACATCTCTATTAACTGTAGTAAGTATGCCTGTGAAACCCTGACATATTAGAGAAAGAAATTCCTTTTAGCTACTTAGATTGAAGAATAAAAGTAACAATGATAATTGCATATTTCACCAAAGTTAATAAATAAAATGACAAAATCTTCACAATACTAGTGCGTAAAATGTTTTTCACTATATAATGAAAATGTCTTGATACCCGTTTTTAACTAAAATATATAAAACAGTGAGTTAAGTTGCGAATAATTTTATACTCAGCAACCATCTAAAAAGAGTTCTCAAGGAAGGTAGAAAGTATAAGAAAATAACACAATTAAGATATGATGGAAAATTATTGTTGTGTAACATTTGAAATATTAATATATAGTTTGAACATCATAAACAACATGAACAACATGCTTTAGCGTACTTGCTGCTCTTAGCTATTTTTTCCAAAGGAATATACTTAAATCTGTCATTGTATTTATTATAAATGAAACCCAATTAATATGAAAATTTACCCTTAATAACTTTAAACAAAGAACTGAAAGTTCATTCAAAGTATTTCCATCCACTTAGCTCCAAATTAAGATGAATTTACGCAGCAATTTATCGCAAGTCCACACACGTACATACTTGCATACCAACATACCTACATATATATAGGCATAATCATATAATATACTGAAAAATTCAACATACTCCTATTAGACCTATGGCACTACAACAAAAATTGCATTTTACAACATTACATAAATGTTGTCTATATATTTTAACAACATTAATCATAATGTTGTTATATCCATAGTTATAAAAGAGGGGGTTGTTTTTACAACGTTTACCTAGAAGTTGTAAAAAATGTTGTTGAAAAGTTACTTATAAGAAAATATAAATATAGTGAAAGCATCATAAAATATAAAGAAAAGCTATATACGACGTTTCTTGAATGTTATAAGATAGCCAATTACAACATATTTCAAATATTATGACATGGCTTTTTTACGATAATATTTATATATTGTATATCTGCTTTTTCAATGATTTTCATATATTGTAATTTAATTTCAACAACTATATTCACCTATTGTAGAATCATCACACACGTCATTTAGTAGAAGTTGTGTATTAGTTTTTTTTAACTTTTTTCAAATGTAATATTTTATTCTTTAATCATATTTAATCAACGTTGTAAATACAAGTTAGATGACGTTATTTAAACGTTAACCAAACTTCATGTACATCAGTTTTTGAACGTTGCAGGCCAAAGTTTTACAACTGTTTTTAACTATTATATTTTGTATGACCACCTTGATTGCAAACCGTTGTAAATGAATTTTCTACGACATTTGCGTTAACATAAAAGAAAATTTAGTTCATTCAACAAACGTTATGAATACATACACTACAACTAATATCAAACGTTGCACATGCGTATATTACAACATTGCTCTCTTACGTTTCAATAACATTAATATATCACAACAATATATCTACAATAATCACAAAATATTATTAAATATCCAACCACATTTTTCACAAACAGCGTAAACATGACAAAATCTAGGAACAAATAAAGATTTACTAATAGAAAAATCTATTGCATACATCATAAAATGTATTGCATTGTGTGAAACATATACATACACAACAAGAGTCTATATATAAATTAGAACAAAGAAGATACTACTTCAAATGAAAATATGATGACAGCAACACCAAGAACAAATATGATCATTAAACAACATGTGCAATTAAGGTAGGGCTGTCAATTTCCTACACGACCCGTGACCCGACCCGGAACCCGCACAGAAATTAGCAGTTTAACCCGACCCGTTTAGTTTGCGTGTCATTTTCGGGTCAACCCGAATTTGACCCGTTCATAAATAGGTGGGTTTAGGGTTGACCCTTTAACCCTATTTTGACCCATCAAACCCGATTATATGTTGTATCTCTTCCATACTGTTAGTCTTTTATGTATACTGTTAGTGTTAATCTTTTATGTATGCAGTAATCAGTAAGCTCGTATATGTAAGCTGTTATATTTTACTAATTTATTCTTGTATTTGTTAGTTATATTTTACTTACAACAACTGTATCTCTTCCATACTGGTAGTCTTTAATTTATGCAGCATGGGAATATATGCTTATGCATAGAAAATAATTTTTGGATATGATGATTTCATGCTTTATATATGTGTTGCCTGTTGGTGACTTTGCAACTTGTTGCATGTTGGTGATTATATAACAGTGTGCATGTTGGTGATTTGACTCTTTTGTTGCTTATATTAGTAGGCAATATCTATCAACGGGTCAAACGGGTAAACCCGACCCAACACGACTCGACATGACCTATTTAGTTAAATGGGTTACGGGGGTCGGGTCAACCCGTTTATAAACGGGTCAGGTTAGGGTTGGGAAAATATGACACCTTTAATAAACGGGTTGACCCGACCCGTTTATATGTCAACCCGAACCCGAGTTGACCCGACCCGACATGACCCATTGACAACCCTAAATTAAGGTAGCAACATTTTCCCTTTATATTGATGTAGAGGACCACCATCACATTATCATCTGATGCATGGTTTCAGCTAACTTTCTGTAGGGCCTATATAGGCATTATGTTTTCAGGTACATGGCATATGGATATACATGGAGCTTGTTTTTTCCAACTGTATTGGGTTCAGTTGAAGCTCATCAGCTTACATGCACAATTTGTTCAACGTATAGCAGTCAACTGCCTATTTGCACGATAAGAAAATTTTCCTGTCTTATAAATGAAGCAACAAATTATTTCAACAGTTCCATGTGCATTACATAATTAAATTAGTGATTAAAACAAATCAAAGATTAGACAAGAACATATATAATTTAGCATCTGCCAAGCTTTTTTAACTTAGGACAATAACACATATATAGATGCTTCTAGTTTTGTGCTGAGGAGACATGTTGGATGGCAGAAAATCAAATTCACAAGAAAGTCACGGTAAATTTTGAGAAAAAGGGAATGTAAAACCAATGCTTCATTTATTATTGTGGATTAAATGCCGAAATGTTGATTAAACGCTGCAAACATGCTAACAGTGCATTATATACATATTAGACCTACACATACTATTGATTCTGATTGAATGTATGCATTACATGTATAGATGAGGTGAATATTTTGTACCAAAAAAAGAAGAATGCATGAAGTTTAGAACTTAAAAACAGTGGCATTGCATTTCTGCATATGGGAAGAAATACTGAGACCCAAATAACAAGTAAATTTGGATTCAGAACTATATGGACCATCTAAAGAGTAAAGCTAGCTAATAAGCATAACAAAACAATTGACTTTATGTAAAGATTAGGAAAAGACGGATAAAAACAATGATATTTAAAATTATCAGACAAATAATCTTAATGCTTTTATTTTTCAAAATAGTGATTCAGGATAATTTATGCATTTGTTGCTAAAAGAGCAATGCAAAGGTAAGCTGCTTGGGTTGGACAAATCGTTGCTAAGCTTGTCATTTGTTTTATTTAAAATATAAACAAGTTTGAATGTGTTTGAAACAAGGCAATTAGACAATAAATTCGTACGTGAATATGGGTATGGGCTTACACATCTTGCTATTCTTAATCATACCATAAATAATAATCCAAGAGTCAATTTTGAATTTTAAATAGGAGAGGATATCGTACTTCTTTTGGTAAACGACTTTTTTTAGCAAAAACTTTCCAGCTCTACAAACTATACATGCGTCCAATTGTCATTGCTAAGTTATACATAATGATACTCGATGTTTTAATTTTATACCATAATCTTCATTAAACTTATTTTTGTAGTTGACTGTATTGGCAAGTTAGTTGGTGTGCACTCAAACTATGATGCTAATAAATTGATACAAAATATTCTATCAGATTTGTCAACTGGTTTTACCTTCATACATGATATTTTATATTATACTTACAATAACAAAACATGTAATGACACAAGCAACATGTACTCTATAGGAAACATCATTAATATTTACAGCAGAACTTTGACATGTTTGTCTTCTAATTTCCTTTTGTACTGAGCACACCTTGTTTTAAATTTTTGTTTCAAATTGATATCAACCATTAATTGACAGCCTTACACCATAAGAAACAACTAAAAGCATGATTATTGAATTATGACCCTAACTAAAATGAACGGTAATACAATTTAGCAATGCATTTCTCAGTAACTCATACATTATTATCTTTATTTGACATAGCAACTGAAAAATAAATTTACTAAATATTTACCTGAACAAACTTCATTTCTTGATCATATCAGGGGTTGACTTGAATGGTTGTTCGGACGAGCATTTAATTCTAGTAGGATTGTCCAGTTCGAATAGATAAATTGTATGTTTAATTACTTCAAAGTCCGAGCTTTCTATTGGCTTTGAATTCTCCTGAATGTACAACACATTTAGTTGTGTGTTTACCATAAAACAAAAAATGTTTAAACTTAACAATAAACTTACTGATAATTAAGCAAGTTTAAGCTATATGTTTTGATGGAAATGATGATATCTTGACCATTTGTATAGCTTAGAAAATGGAATGTTTTTGTGTGTATTTTTGTTAAACATCTCCTTCTATATTAAAAAAAGATTGCTTATTGCCCACAAAATTGCCAAATCCAACTAAGTTAATCATTCATACAATAAAGTGTATTTTATTTATACTTCCTTATTACTCTTGTATTCCAAATTATACAAATGAAGTCAAATGATTGAGAATCAAATATACCATGTTGCTTTTATGAAAACTCATTGGTCAGAATGGGAAGATATCAAAAGTAAAAGAAGGTATTGCAGTAAAAATAGCTACTATAATGAGAAGAGGATGAAAACTAATCAATAATATCAAATAAAGACATTTAAATATCACTATTACTGTTATTTCCTTGTTGATGCTGGATACCAAAACATGATGGATTACTGGCTTATAGTATTTATTAATTTTTTTCATTTGAAATGCCACATATTAATCAGTTTTAATGCAACAAATGCCATAAATTAATAAATACTAGTCAGCACTTAATTTCATTTACATTCATATGTCAAATCTAATCTATTTATTTTATCTTATCTTATTTTTACTCTTAGTTGCCTCTTATAAAATACTAAATGAGAAGCATAAAAGTAAATGCACTAAAAGATTCAGCTGAAGATTGGTACTATTTAAAATTAATAATTACATAGAATAATGATCTAGTTTAGGAAGCTTATGCCTACACGTTCAAATATGTTATCAAAATTGAAATGTGAGCCAAATTATTTCCAGTCGATTGAAAATCATTATGCATTAACGATTTCAAACAACAAAGATAACATAGAATTTGTTTACTTTTGCCAAAAACTATGAAAGTAACTAAACATATGACAAATAAACAAATTTATTCTACGTATTACAAGTTAAGTTGAACGAACAAAACATTATCGTACCAATGCATAATGATTTTGGATTATTAAGTTTTAAAATTGCTAAGATCAAACATTACCTGAACACTGGAAATAAGAGAAGTAATACTAGTATGCCTTTATGACCCTTCCTTTCGAAGCCATCGTCATCTTCTAAAGCTTCATCGAGTTGTGATGTATCCGTTAGAAACAACACACGTGCTTGAAATATCGCTCCACTTAAGCCTGTAGCAAAAATTGATATTGGTATTGACCTAGTTTTACGAATTCAATGAATGGATTAAATCACAGTCCCGGACACAACTTACTCCATTTTGAAACTAATACAATATTAGATTTCAATAAAATTTGAAAATAAAGATGTATCGACTACTTTACAAACTGTTCAAATAAAAGACCTAAATCATAAGCAACTAAAAAAAACAATTTTATTGAGTACAACTTGAAGATAGAATTTTATGTTAAGTAAGATTGTTTATTAATATCAAAACAGAATTGACAATTCATTCGATTTAATTATCATGGCTCAAACTGTCGTTCTGATATAATCATTATAACAAAATTTTCCTAAACTTCCCAACAGAGAGAAGGGTGTTTTGAAAATGTTCAAAATTGCTACTCATATTAAATGAACATAACAAATTCATTATCCATGCCATTCTATGACGATTATATACTGTTCTCAGTTTCATATGTCAAATATTTTTTTTGCTATGAGTGATATTCCAAGAACCGTGTAATATTCAAAACTAAGAAATCAAAGCTCTAAATCACAGTGGAAAAGTAAGATTATATTTTTATCACTATAGAATTACTAGTTGTTTAATGTTGAAATATGAGAAAGCAATAGCTTGTTGCTAACATTTCAAGTTTGGATCGATTTTAATTAGGTGTCTAAAATTTTAGTGCTTGAAGTTATGGACCTTGTTTACAATTTTCCAAAAAGAAAAAATATATACCATGTTAACGCTCTGCTCATCCAACCGTTGCATATGCTAAAAGTTGAGTTATTCTATGAGAAACATTAAATAAGCAATGCTTAATATATAAGAAGAAGCAAAGACTTCCCACAGTAGGTCAGTCAATTACTGAGATTCATTTTCAAGCACATGTTCTTAACGGTCGGGGAGCAATGTGAAATAATCAATGGATATGTTACGACCCGAACTTCCCCGGTAAGGAAAGCCCGGATTGAAGTGAGAATAAGCCACATAGGAACGCAAACAGAAGAGTATTTCATTGTTAATTACAACAATTCATCAGAATACAAGAATATACAGAGTATAAACAAATAATATACATCAGAAAAATATCAGAGATTACAATACATTACATAGCAGCGGAAAAATAATACAATACACAACTAGAAGTAATACACGGATACAGAGCTTTCCGAGTATCGTTCCAGCTGTAAATCAGGTTCCTATCAAAATAAATCTGCAAAACCAAAACTACTAGCTGCCCGTGTGGAAATTGGGGCACCCAGAGTTTAGGTTAAAACAATAAACTCCAGGTCAGTCATGTGACTGGTGTGAGAACTAAAACAGTTATTAATCTTTATTTTAAAGTTAGGTAAATCAAGGGACCACGCCGTATAACACGGAACGGGTTTCCACCCAAGAATACCAGTGCATAAAACAAACAGCGCAATGCTAAATAAAGAAAAATGAAGCTATTATAAGACACAGGTCCCATCACACAATGCAACGCAAGCCGGAGGATAGGGTTTTCCCTTATAATAGCCAAACATGCTTAGTACGTTTAAAACAAATCATTTGATACTATTATAAGTGCATAGTGTATAAAACAACTTCAAATCATAAGTATCAATCATAGACGGCATGGGTACCATATATCATGTCGCAAATACTAGACTCTACAATCAAAACCGCAAAGTCACGTATTTGGAAGTTGGATTTCCATCTGTGAACCGAGGCAAAAGATAGTCCTCACCGATTCGAGACAATCTAGCCAATGTCCCAGGTCAGAGCTCGAGTGACCTTTGGATCGTCAGGGCCGGTCGACCGATATGGATTAAAATGCCTGAACACTGCGTTTCCCCGCCCTTTGGGGCGTAAATGAGCCAACGAATGACTCCATCGGCTTCACATAGTCACCGATATATCCGAGGTGCCTCACCACAACAACAACCACATAAGTCAAACTCGTCAGGGCGTATAAAACCACTGACGCAACTTTTAGCTAGAAGGAAACGCATGCTCTCCCTAAGGTCCTCTCCCGTTTCCGGTTCACATCCGGGGTGTGAGGCTCACGAATCGACGTTACACAAAGCTATGCCACACAGGCCGTGCTTTGATCATCAACCACAAGACTTTGCTTTTCAACAAAAGCCTTGATCAATTGCCACTTAGGCATGCCACACAGGTAATTCACTCCATGCGTTTGATATCCATCAATATATAACCTCTGAGCTCGTACGTCTCAGAGAAGGGCGTTAAGCAAGAGAATAAATTCTTCGCCGCCAAACAAATATATATTTAATAGAAATCAACCACACAGAATAAAATCCAATGTCAGACACACAGTCCATTTACAAGTCCGTTCTGGGTCTGAACGAAACCGGAGGCACCTTGTATCTCACTTATCCATCAATCTCCAAGTACGTCTGGACGACCACTAACTGATTCCCTCCTCTTGGGTGTACGACCCAATCAAGGTCATCAGTAACCACCCAAACGACGTGAAGACCTCCGGTCTTCGACCACCGTCTTCATCTTCGACTCATCGTCGAATCAGTTATTCAGAATGGGATAAACCCGGTTTTTCTGAATAACTCGCGTATATAATAAACAAGTGTTACACAAACACAACATACGCCTCATTCCAATTCATCAGTCACTAACCGCAAATTAGCAAGTGAATAATTCCCCAAATATTAACCCCGAAGGCCGAAACCAACATCAGATCAATACCCAGGAAACCATTCTGCTTAGCTGACCTACAGTTAGTTTCTAAATTTCACATTCTTAGGGAAAGGTTCCCATTAATTTTATCAAAGATAAATTCTTTTAAATTTATTCTTTAATCTTCCTTTGAATATCACTTCAAACTAGTTAGGATTAGCGAACCACACCGAAGTAATCATTTATTTTATTTCCCAATCCCAACCTATTCATCCCATGAAGTAAAACTGGTCATACTTCATATCTAACACCACGGTGTTATCGGTAAATTCAATTACCATTTCACGTTCAAATCTAATTAAAGATTTAACTATCGCCTGGAGCAAAACTGGGGATACTCCATTCTCGATCATTTCAATCTAATTAAAGATTCATTAAAACTCCACTTAGTTTTAATCTTTAACTGGGTTAAAGAATCAATGTCATTTAAAACACGATTCGCGATAAACCAAAATCACATTCCATTCTATCAGCCTTTAACCGTAAAATAGCAAGTGAGCGATTCCCTAAGTATTAACCCCGAAGGCCGAAACCAACATCAGATCAATACCCAAGAAACCATTCAACTTAACTAATCTCCAGTTAGTTTCTGATTTTCTTAACTCAGTTGGGTCTAAGAACAGTATTGTTGAAGATACCATTCACGACAACCCAAAATCACATTCCATTAATTATCGGGTTAAAGAGCAAGTGTCATTTAAAACACCGTTCACGATAAACCCAAAAATCAATTCAAATTCAATTCCAATTAAATACCATTTAATTGGTACACTTCATTAAATCTAAATAAAAAGATTTAATCTTTTTCTCATCTGGGTTTAAGAATAGTGTTAATGAAGACACTATTCACAACAAGCCCGAATACCATTTGATATTAAATACAAGGCTCTGAATAGAAAATATACCGGCTTATATTCAATATCAAATTCTACGACCAACAAATATCGTATTGGAAATAACGATATTAATATATCTTTCAAATTCCCATAACAATATCTGTATCATCACAAAATCCAACATTGAAATATTCCGAAGACAATTTCGATTCAAATCCATTCCAATTCAATTATTGGAAATTCTGGTTATTTTCAAAACCATTTCAAATCCAATTTATTTATTTTAAAAATAAATAGAATTTATAATTCTAGTTCAAAACTAGTTCATTTCGATAAAAATCAATTTTTATCTTTTCAAATTTGGAGTTTTTCATCTCAATTCTTCACAAATCATTTCTTATGATTTTACACGGATTATTACTATTTTTAATAATTTTATCAAGGCCCGTACTGTCGATTTCCATCAACAGCCATCGAACTGCACTTACAGCGACCTTTTCCAAATTTGATTTGGACATAATTCCAAATCCAACCGTTAGATTTCTAATTTCTCACATTCGTTAGAAAGCTCTTTTCGATACGAACCCAACGGTTCCGGTTTTAGGAGAATCCGACGGTCGAATCTCCCGCAATATCCATTCGAAGTCAATGGTCGAAATTCGCGAACTGCCGCAGCGCGGTGCGTTCTATTCAAGCCATTATATTACATATATAATATATATAATATATATTTCATCGATTTCCATTTAGAACGTATTTTATAAATCGTTTTAAATTCGTTTCAAAATCAATTTCAACTTCCATTTCAAATTCAAATCAAAATTGAATTATCCCTTATAAATTCGTTTTAAATTCATTTCAAATTGATTTCAATTCAAATCGATTTTTAATTCAATTTCAGTTCGTTTTCAATTCAATTTGAATTTCAAATTAATTCAATTCCAATTCGAATTCATTTCTATTCAATTTCAATTCGAATTCAATTCTCTTCAATTTCAATTCTAATCAATTTCAATTCGAATTCAATTCTATTCAATTTCAATTCGAATTCAATTCTATCCAATTTCAATTCGAATTCAATTCTATTTAATTTCAATTCGAATTCAATTTTAATCAATTTCAATTCGAATTCAATTCTCTTCAATTTCAATTTGAATTCAATTCTAAATATTCGATTTTGAAATTACTTTCAATATGGCGTGTAACTACTTAACACGGCTTCACATTTCAATATTCAAAGAATATTATTTTTAAATTATTCGATAATTCTGAATTGGAATCAGACACAGTCAATTACCATATAATTTCAGTTATATGGATTTCATCAAACTCATATATACAACAATGACGATAAACACCCAACCATCATCCAAAGTGCGTTCTACACTGCATATGCATCAAATATAAATATTTAACGCTTACAACAGCCTTTCAATCAATCGATCGACATATAACTAATTATTGGGATTAGTGTATGTCATATATCATCCCAATACCCATGTGGGGTTTTCAAACAATCAAACACAGATTTTATTTGTGCAGTTGGGCGATGTGTAAAATTTATCGTCCCAATCAATATCAGTCAAATGTGTGTGTATAAACAAATCGTCCGATTTGTTTATATTTCATTTTAAATACACGTTAAAAATTCTTTTTTCACTATAAAATATTTTTAACTATATAAATATTTTATTTCATTTCACATCACACAATCAACTATACATCAAAATCAAACAAACAAGCATACAAGCCGTCCATGGTCTGTGGACAACGGGTGTCAGGTGCTGCTAAACACCGTCTGCATCCTAGTATATATTTTTAATTAGTAAATGAGATTTAAAGTGAGAAGTTCTCACCGACTAGCTAAACCAACGCCACGACTCTTCATATGTAGGAAATCTTCGTCGTGCTCGCCTTTTATCAATTTCACTGTCCGTAGCCACTACATATATAAAAATCACATTTTTATATTGTTGTTATGTATATAAAAAAATTCTATTTTTATACCGCTACTATATAGATAAAAATTCTATTTTTATATCGCTACTATATAGATAAAAATTCTATTTTTACAACGGTGTTCATATAATAAAGATCATATTTTTATCGCACTATTTCAATAAATAAAAATCATACTTTTGTATCTTCTTCATATAATTTTACAGTGCTTCTTTCTATATAAAAATTATATTTTTATATTTCTACTTCTTATATAAAGATCGAATTTTTATTATCTATATAACATAAAAATCCGACCTTTCCTATTTCTACTATATAAAAATCGCATCTTTACTATTTCTATTATATAAAAATCGCATCTTTACTATTTCTACTATATAAAAATCCTATTTTTATAAATCTAACTACATAGTAAAGGCCATATCTTCATTCCAAATCTATATCCATAAAAATCGTATTTCTATTTTGTTCTTCACATGATAAAAATCAAACCTTTCTTTAAAATAAAAGGCAAACTTTTCTCACTTCGCTATCGTATATAAATAAAACCCCTCATTTTATTTTACAGCATTATATAAAATAAATAATTAAAAGACCGAATTAAATAAAATAAAAATTAAATTTTACCTTTGTTTTGAAGGGGGGAAGGGTTCACAGCGGAGAGGATGGCCGGGGGAGTGGCTCTGTCGCCTGAGGCGGCGCTGGAGGTGGGTCAGGGGGGGAGGCGGCGTTCGATTTGGAAGGGGGTTTGGGTGGCTCGCGGGGAGAGGAGGAGAGGGGGGCTCCGCGCCTGAAGCGGCGGTGACGATGGAGGGGCGGGGGCGGCGGGGCTCCATTTTTTTCTTTTTCTTTTTTTATTCTTGAATGAATCTGAACGGGGGAGGGGGGGAGGGGCTGTGAGATAATAGAGAGGAGGGGTGAGGGTTTATTTATTTATTTATTTAATTCCAAAAAACAACTTTTAATTTCGACCTCAAAACGAGACCCACTGCCTGTCGTCCATAGCTAATTACCCCCATTCCGAACACAATGGGATATGTATCGTAAGCTGATTCGATCGTTTCGATCAGTTTTCGTCAAAATCAAAATATAAATCTATATATTGAATTTGAACGCGCATTTCAATTTACCGATGTCACATATGGACTCTAAAATTCCCAAAAAATATTTTCTAATTTCGTATTGACGATACGGCCCTAACAAAACTAATTTCATCGAATTCTGAGACCGTTTGAAAAATGACCATTTTCCAGTCGATTAAAATCAACTGAAACTGGTCAAATGCGTTTTCCTTTGCCCCGCTCACATATTGATTCAGAAAATTACGAATTTTGAAACCTAGCAATAATTTGACATCACGGATCCAACAAAAGTGGTTTCGTCGAAAACCAAGGTCGTTTGCAAAATTCCCATTTTTAAGGGCCAGAATTCCATAGCGACTATTCTGAATTTTCAACTGGGCATATCTTTTGATTCCCGCTATAAAATTTCAATTTTTTGGATTTGTTGGAAAGATATTCTCAAATAGATTCTAATATTTTTGGTTTTGCTAAAATCCGGTTTATTTTGAATCATGTACGTTCATTTGAACTTCGAAATCGAATTATCGAACTACCGCGCCATTTTCAATTCCTTTTATAATTCAAAATAAATATTTATATTCTAACGACAATTCGAATAAATATATACGTTCGAATTCTATTCAAAATAAATTTCTCGTCGTTATTATTTAAAATAATCCATTTTAAATAATCAAAATTCGCTATAATTGCCAAAATAAAAAAATTAAATTGGCCCAGATTTCCGAGTTATTACAGGATATTACCAACATATTCGACATAAGGATAGCTTAGATGATGCATTGAAAAGAAGATTATCAATGAATCCTCTATTCGCTATTTTAGAATTGCAACATGTAAAGCTACAAATGAAATCGATTTCAAATTAAAATTTGGTTTAGAATATAAATTTTGACAACAAAATCGAAGTTTGCAACATGTCTGATCTATGCTTGCTACTGGTTGGGCCTGTCAACCAGGTATTATTATTAGCTTTTTATGCATTAACGCGTAACCGGCTGTGTAGTGACATGCTACACACCCGTCTTCCTCCAAAAAAAAGTTTGCAACATGTGAATAAAATAAAGGCTATTCACATGTATTCAATATATATAATACTTCTTAGGAGTGAAGGAAATTTTCGTTATCAAATATCAGTGATGCGAAAATAAAGAATACCGAGCATGCATAATCAACGCATTTCATTTATGATAATATTTCTTACAAATGAAAGAAAATTTACTTACGAAATATCAATAATGCAAAAGCAAAGAATTCTGAGCTTACACAATAACCATTTTTTGAACACCTTAAATTTATGATAATATGTCTTAAGAATGAAAGAAAAATTCCTTACCAAATATCAATGATGTGAAAGTAAAGATGCCCTAGCATATACAATCACCATTTTTAAGCGCCTTTTTTTTATGAATATAATAAATAAATCAGGGAATAAAGTGCATTTATTTTGAAGGGAACGTGGTGATGGTGGTGTGGTAGAATGATTGAAAATATCCTTTTGTAGTTGAGGTAGAGAAAATTTCAAGCTGGAAATTCTGGACAATACAATTAAGGCTTCAACTTGACCGTTGATCAAATGACTTTAAAATCGGAAGTTGTTTAAAAATAATGCTTCATTAAAGAGGTAAACAGATGGAATGTAAAAAGAAATGAAATATGGAGTGATTTAGTCAAGTTATTGGAGTGATAAAGCGGAACTTGTTTGATGGTAGTACACTACTACAAAACAGGCTAATTGCATCAGTTGTTTACCCCCCTGTTGCATCAGTTCAGTAACCGATGCATATGCAGCCGATGCAACAAGTCAAAAAAAATTGCATCGGTTTCAGAACCGATGCAACAAATGTACTTTTGCATCGGTTTTTAGTAATAACCGATGCAAAAAAGAAGGTTTTTGGCTCAAAACTAACTACTATGTTGCATCGGTTGACAACCGATGCAAATTCACCTAAAGCAAATAAAAAATAAAAAATGCAATTTCAGGTTCTAAAACCTGAAATGTCATCAAACTACACTTGACAGATATTATACGACAAAGATAAAATAAAATTATATTATAATGAATAAATAGAAATCAAATATTGTACAAGAATGATAAATAAACACTGCACACAAATAGAAGGAAAATGCATCAATAATACATTGAAATAGATTCAAGTACTGCACCAATATCAAATACTACATCAGTATCTCAAATATGATACAAAAAAGGTAAAACTAAACCACACTAATTCTGTAGTTGTTCAGCTATGTAATAAACACAACACTTGAACTATTCAGAAATGTAATGAAAACCGAAGGCGTAGGCTAAAGGAGTACAACCTATGAAGTTGCAGCTGAGATCCAAATGTACTATTAGCTTTTTCATGGTTATTGTAACTGAAACCTGCATGTACAAATTAAAGGGTACATTATAGATATATAAATTTGAATCAATAACATTACTGTGCATCTTTTGAAATATTAAACTAAAACAATGAAATTCCAGTGACAAGGTTACAACTTAATTTTCTTCATAAATGCGATACTATTTGCTAATTTTGTGCCTTTTTCTTCATTTCCATCCATAATTTGCCACAGAAATTATGCCGAGGAATGAAATTTCGGTTACGGGTTAAAGATGGCACTTGCTAATATATGAGTAATAATTAAATATGAAGTCTTTAACTATTAGAGTTGATAGTTATTTGTAGGCAAAATTTGGAGTTGAAGTTCTGTTTTTGCAATTGACTTTGGCTTCGGCGAATGAAGCACTAAACATAAGCAGAACTAATCGAAACTGAGTAGAAATGTAAAACAAATGGAATGTTTTATGTATTAAATTATCCATGATTTTTTTATGCAAATATAAATACACAATGCAATGCAATTTAGAAACGCAATGAGATGCACACTGATATAGAGTTGCATGATTATAAAGTCGAAAACAATAACGGTGTTAATAATAAAGTTGCACTAAGAATTTGTAACCCAAAAAAGCACTGTAAAGAAAATGAAAAAAATACGAAAACTAAAACTAAAGAAAAGTGTAATTAACAGAACGTAAAAATGACTGAAGAGTGCAGATGGACTACAGGAATGAAATGCAAAAGAAAACAAACTAATGCAAAGAACAAATGAACACAAAAACAGACAATTGGTGGGTTGGTTTTTTTCTAACTTTCTTTTACAAAAAAAGTAGAGTGTTGTCAAACAAACAAACAACTGGTTAATGAAAGTCAATATTAACCAAATGAATATTTAACAATTCAAATTCAACAAATTCAATTGCAAACATAGAAGTACAGCAAAACAGATGAGTATTATTTAATAAAATACACTACAAAAATATAAACCAATTCAATTTAACAAATCACTGTTAGAAGCTGCAAATAAGTAGGTGCTTTGTTACAAACACATATTGTAACTAGCATTGACCAATCCTAAATTGACCGAACAGAAACCTGAGAAGATGAAGGCATCTTCAGTTGTTTATAAAGCTTCATAAACCACATAAGAACAATAAAAAGGATAAAGTTGAAGAACCTGCAATGAACTAAATTTTTTATTGATGCAAGAAAACGAAGTGAAGATTATTATTCTTCATGTAAATTGCTAAAATGAAATAAAAATCAAAATACGACCATACCTGCTCATCTCCTTCACCCCGTCATCAATAGAAAACCGTACTCTTATAACATTTCCCTGACGCTTCATCCAACCCTTCAAGATTCACAACTTCAACATCGCCTACGAGACCGCCACCGTAAGCATCAAACAATAGCAACCGACAGCCTCCCTCCACTAACCCTGCAAGCACAACAACCATCACACGTCCTTCAAAGACAAAACCCAAAAAAAAACCACTAATCTTCAAATAAGTACGCGTTAATCACTGAACTTCAAACAAAATCGAAACTGGTTTAATTGCGGCAGAAATTTGGATGGACGAGAGAAACATCGATTGCCATCGCCGCTACTCCGATCGAGATTTATACAGAAATGGCGAAAAGAACTGGGAAAGAGAATTTTGATGGAGGCGGCGGAAAATGTATTTTTATAGATGACAGAGAATTAGGGCTTGAGAAGTAGGCGACGGATATGTTATTCGTTTAAGGTCTGACCCGTTTGCCAATTAATAACGCGTGAATAGGTAATGCGTGAGCAATTTAATTAAATTAGGTTTTTACTACTTAATTATTCAACAGTATTTATTGAAAATTAATAACCAGTATTAATATTGTTTAAGGTAGCTGTTTAATCACAATGTTTAGTAAGTAAATATTGTATAAAAAATTAATTATTAAACATTAATAATAAAATTATAATGAATAATTAAAAGTTAGTTATTTAATAATATTTATTTTTAATTAAGTAAACATTAAATAGTAATCATAATTTGTCTAAATTAATTACTCAAAATAATCTATAATTAGGAGATAATCAATAACAATTATTAAATAACCGATAATAGGAACTAAATACTAATTATTAAGTATTAATAGTAAATATAGTCGTTTTTGATAACTCATCTTTCATTCACTTTTAGATTGAATATTGAATTCCTTTTTTGATAACTCATTATGCTTTCTTACTAAATATAGTCATTGTACATGTATTAATTGATTTATTTTATACATTTCTTTATGTATATAATTTATTGATATGTTTTAAATAATAAATTTATATATTCTATTATTATATAAGAAAAAGTATGGTACTATTAGAATTCTCATCTTTCATATGTAATTTTATGTTGAATAGTGAATTCGCTTAATTCTTAGCCCATTTTCCATTTAGGTCTCAAAATAAAATTTCATTATTTCACAACGTTGCATCATTAAATTAGCAATTAATCGTATCTTATTATGTAATGGACAACATTCTAAGAGCTACTCTTATCTGTGTATTCTCTTCATCCTTTTCAATTTCATATGGTTTAAAAGAAGACCAAAAACTCAAATTCCAATCTTAATCTTCTTAAAGATTCCTACCAAAGAAATTTTAGTTAATATTTCTAATTTTTAAATATAGCTATTGTTTATTTACCAAACAAAAATTAAAATAAATATATTTCTATTATATTTTAAGTTTTCGTTATTTGCATGATCTTAATGTTATTTTGTTGCATTCAAATATATTGATCTTAACCCCTCCATTAAAAAGGCATCAACCGCAGTCCTTGATTGATGTAGTTATGGAATTACTCTCATTGCCATTAACTAATTTCAAAGCAATCAAATCAAATATTATTTTCCCTACAATCCTATTGATATTCTAACAATATTCTATATCCTTTTTTTATAACTCACATTATGCTCTCTTACTAAATATAGTCACTTAATTAATTATTATTTTATTACTTATTAACTTAATATTATATGTTAAACATTAATTGTCAAATACTGATTATTAAATATAAGTCACCATAATTCACTAATTATTTTAATTAACAAAATAAATATTACATGTGAACTGTAGTTTATTTCTAGTTTATAAGCTATTATTTACTAATTTGTAGTTTATTAGCTATATAGTCTACTAGTTTGCTTCTACTTTATAAACTACTTGTAATTTATTATTAAAAATTACTAGTTTACCTCTAGTTTATTAATTGTTACTTATTATTTCTTTAATGTTTATTAATTTTTTATTTTATTAACAGTCATTATTAATTAATAATTATTTAAAATTAATTCATAAATACTAGATATCACTTCATAGGTATTAAATTTTATTATTATTACTGAATGTTAAATATTAGCCTTAATTATTATATAGTTTTTTTTGGAAAAAGGTCTTACTATATAGTTTTTAGTAATTAATTATTTTTCAAACATTAATGTTGTGTATTTAATATTTAAATATTTAATATTTAACTATAATTACATTAGTTATTAATATTAAGCTCATTAAATATTGATAACTTATAATAGTTATTAGTAATTTTATATTATTTATTAATTAATAATACTTATTTAAATACTACATAATTACGTGATTATATTTACTAAAAATTAATAATAAGTTATTAACTATTTAATGGTTATGTTGAATAATAATTTTTAATTGTTATCATTCCATAATAATTATTAATATTACTTACTCATCATTATTGTTAATCAAATTTTATTATAAATAATAATCATTAATTATTAAGCATGACTTATTAATTCATAAATATTACTCGTTAATTAAATATTAATTATTGAATACTAATTATCAAGTATTGATTGTTGGTTAGTTTAATATTTAATTTAATTAATAAACATTAACAATAATTGCTAATTATAATAACTAACTATAATAAATTACCAAACAAAAAATTACTCATCCTATAATTTTTTTTATTGATGATCGTTAATTATAACAAATCACAAATAATGGCATATATGAATGAGTATTTATGATTATTGGATTCGATTAAAATAATCAGCAATTGATTCGATTTTTAAAGTGCAAACAAACTATTCACTTCGATACATTTGCATCGGTCTTTGATGCAGTCCTATGCAAATGACACTACTTTCATCGGTTGTAAGTGCAACCGGTGCAAATAACACTATTCGCTTCACTGATTTTGCATCGGTTTCTCAAGAACCGATGTAAATAATACTGTTTGCTTCGGTGCATTTGCATCGCATCCTGAGGAACCGACGCCAATAACGCTATTTGCATCGGTTATGATGAAAACCGATGCAAATACTAGTATATGCTTGTGTATTTGCATCGGTCCCACAAAAATCGATGCAAATAACACTATTTGCATCGGTTGTAAAGACAACCGAAGCAAATGAGGCAAAGCAACAAGCCTGTTTTGTAGTAGTGGTAATTCATGGTCATTGCAACAAATTATATTGGTCGTTTAAATTAAAAAGAAAGTGAAGTACTTGAAAATTAGGCAGTATTCAATTAATTTTACTGAAAACATTATTTCAATGGTTTGACAAACCATCAATGGAAAAGTGATTAAATTGAAAGCTGCGAACAATTTTCACAATCTTCATTCATTTTCAAACTAACATATAGTATTACGGTCCTTGCAAACAACGCTAAATATTTACAAGCATTAAAAAAACTTTTTAAATTAGGATATAAGAAAATTTAGAAATGCACAAGATACTCTGCCAAAGTTACCTTTTGCCAAAGTCGCAACATAATCGATAGATCGGAACTGCGGTGGACTTGAGTTGCGCGGCAGAGCCAGAGCAATGGTGTTTAGAGGTCACATGCGTTCCGACGAAGCCGAGATGCTCTAATTACCCTTCTTTATAAATTATCTATAGCCAGAAAACTTCCAAGATGTACAAAGTGAAGGCAAAATATCTCAAAACCAGAAGTGCATGATTGACCATAAGTTATTAGCTGACCGAAACATTGCCCCATGCCTACGTATACGTGTTGAAGGTCGGTGACAGTTTTGACCTTGGAATTGCATAAGGCGAGGAATTTTTTTGTTTTTTTATATAAGGGGAGGAAATTTCTTTAATAAAACCAATACTTTAATTTTGCCTCAAGTTCACGTGTATATCAAAACATCTCTACATCCAAACATATATATAATAATAAAAATGTTCAAATATCCATTTTCTTTTGTTCAACTCTTTTACAGTTTCTAGGATATTAAAATTTCAATTCACATCTACCTTTACAATTTCTAAGATTTATAATAAATAGCAAATTAAAAAATATGCTGATAAAATTTTACCATAATATTGTTTGTATATCAAGGAAAACAACAGTTTCTGTTTTCCTGTCATGGCTCTTATTTACATAAGATCTCACCTGTATGAAATTAGAAAATAAAAATCCAAATATAAACACGATTAAAGAGCTAATTTTGCACTTAATTATTAGTAATTTAAAAATTATATGACATCTTTATTTACTGCTGTTTTTAATTGAATTGGTTAGTTAAAAATTATTATAGCAGCACATCAAGTAAAGCAACTCATATGATCAAAAACTATATAAACTAATTACAAATAGTGCACTTAACATAATTAATCAAACCATTCACTGTTGAATGTTGGATCTAAAAAATTCAAAAAAAAAAAGCTGTAAACAGTGGAAATTGATTAAAAAAAGCAATGTACAGTAGGTTAAGTCATTATATTGAATATTAACTACATTCAATGAAGGTGTAATAGCACGAACGAAATATTTAGTAAATAATAACACTGATATAAGACCACTGGAGGATGAATCAATAAATCATTGTAAAAATATTAAGGATCTCATTACTCTGGTTCACATCTACCTTTACAGTTTCTAAGATTCATAATAAATAGCAAGATAAAACAAATATGCAGATAAAGTATTACCATAATATTGTTTGTATATTTAGGAAAACCAATTTTCTTCTATCCGAGTTTTGTTAACTGAGTATGTATATAGCTGTTAACCTAGGAAAAATTGGGTTGTGATGCTACTAAAGTTAAACTACTTCAAGAAAGAGAGAGGATTGCATCCTATTAAGAGCTATATCTTTGCATAGCAGCTAAAAGTTTGTGTTTCTGACATGACCCGAACTTCCCCGTGAAGGAAAGCACAGATTGCATTGAGAACAACACACATCGGAACGCAAACAGAAGAACATTTCATTGTTCAACAACAATTCCATCAGAATACAAGAATATACAGAGTATGAATAGATATTATACATTTGACAAATATCAGAGATTACAATACATTACATAGTAGTGGAAAAAAAATACAAAACACAACTGAAAGTAAAACACGGATACAGAGCTTTCCGAGCATCGTTCCAGTTGTAAATCAGGATCCTGTGAATATAAATCTGCAAAACCAAAACTACTAGCTGCCCGTGTCGAAAATAGGGGCACCCAGAGTTTAGGTTAAAACAATAAACTCCAGGTCAATCATGTGACTGGTGTGAGAACGAAAACAGTTATTAATCTTTATTTTTAAAGTTAGGTAAATCAAGGGACCACGCCGTATAACACGGAACGGGTTTCCTCCCAAGAATACCAGTGCATAAAACAAACAGCGCAATGCTAAATAAAAAAAAATGAAGCTATTATAAGACCCAAGTCCCATCACACTGCAATGCAAGCCGGAGGATAGGGTTTTACCTTATAATAGACAAAGAATGCTTGATATGCTTAAAAACACATTATTCTGATATTACTATAAGTGTATAGTGTCAAAACAATTTCAATCATAAGTATCAATCATAGGCGGCATAACTACCATCTACTATGTCACCATACTTGGTTCTACAAATAAAACCGAATTATCACGTATTGGAAATTGGATTCCATCATGAGTCGAACCAAGGGGCAAGCTCCTCTCCGTTCGAGACACTCTAGCAAATGTCTCAGGACCACACACAGCGAACCTTGGAATCGGTTGGGCCGGTCCTCTCTTACTTTGGAGGATTGGCAATTCCTGAACACACGTTTCCCAGTCCTATCGGACCTATATATAATGGTCTGTACGTCGGCTCACATAGTGCCAGTTATCGACCATATATTCGAGGCGCCTCGCATTCCAACAACCACACAGGTGAAAAGTATATAAATGTCAGCCAGTTTAAGCACTGACATCACCACTATCTAGAAAGAAACGTCGTGTTCTCCCAACGGTCTGTATCCCGTTTTTGACTCATACAGAGGTGTGAGGCTCGCAAATTCACGTTATACACAAAGCTATGCCACACAGGTCGTGCTTTGATCATCAATCACAAGACTTTGCTTTTCAACAGAAGCCTTGATCATCTGCCACTTAGGCGTGCCACACAGGCAATTCACTCCATGTGACTGATGTCCATCGATATACAACCTCTGAGCTCGTACGTCTCAGAGAAGGGCGTTAAGCAAGAGAATAAATTCTTCGCTGCCAAACAGATGTATATTTAATAGAGATCAATCAACACAGAATAAAATCCAATGTCAGACACACAGTCCATTTACAAGTTCGTTCTGGGTCTGAACGAAACCGGAGGCACTTTCCTCGCATATCCATCGATCTCCAAGTACGTCTGGACGATCACCAACTGATGCCCTCCTCTTGGGTGTACAGCCTAATCAAGATCATCAGTAATCACCCAAACGATGTGAAGACTTCCGGTCTTCAACCACCGTCTTCATCTTCGACTTATCGCCGAATCGGTTATTCAGAATGGGTTTAAACCCGGCCTTTCCGAATAACCTGCGTATATAATAAACACGTGTTACACAAACACAACATACGCCTCATTCCAATTCAGAATATTCTTTTATTCAAATTTTCACATCTTAGGGAAAGGTTCCCATTAATTTTATCAAAGATAAATTCTTCTAAATTTATTCTTTAATCTTCCTTTGGATATCATTTCAAACCATGTTATGGTTTGCCAAACTAGTCGGGATTAGCGAACCACACCGAAGTAATTATTTAATTTATTTCCCAATCCCAACCTATTCATCCCACGGAGCAAAACTGGTACTACTCCATATCTAACACCACGGTGTTATCAGTAAATATTAATTACCATTTCATGTTCAAATCTAATTAAAGATTTAACTATCGCTTTGGAGCAAAACTGGTGATACTCCATTCTCGATCTTTTCAATCTAATTAAAGATTCATTAAAATTCCACTTAGTTTTAATCTTCTCAACAATCAATATCCTGCCTTTAACTGGGTTAAAGAACCAATGTCACCTAAAAAACGATTCACGATAAACCCAAAATCACTTTTTATTGTTAATTGGGTTAAAGAACATGTGTTATTCAAAACACCGCTCACGATAAACCCCAATAACCAATTCAAATTCAATTCCAATTAAATACTAATTAACTGGACAATTTCACTAAATCTTAATTAAAAGATTTATTCTTTTCTAACTGGGTTCAAGAACAGTGTTATTTAAGACACCATTCACGACGAACCCAAAAATCCATTTGATATTAAATACAAGGCTCTGAATAGAAAATATACCGGCTTATATTCAATATCAAATTCTGAAACCAACAAATATCGTATTGGAAATAACGATATAAAATATATCTTTCAAATTTCTACAACCATATATGTATAATCACGAAATCCAACATCGAAATATTCCGAAGATAATTTCGATTCAAATCCATTCCAATTCAATTATTGGAAATTCTGGTTACTTTAAAAACACCTTTCAAATTCAATTTATTTGTTTCAAAAATAAATTGATTTTAATTCTAGTTCAAAACTAGTTCATTTCGATAAAAATATATTTTTATCCTTTCACATGTGGAATTTTTCATCCCAGTTCTTTCCAATTCATATATTATGATTTTACACAAATTATTTATATTTTTAATAATTTTATCAAGGCCCGTACAGTCGATTTCCATCAACGGCAATCGAACTTCACTTACAGCGACCTTTTCCAAATTTGATTTGGACATAATTCCAAATCCAACCGTTAGATTTCAAATTTCTAATATTCATTAGAAAGCTCTTCTCGATACGAACCCAACGGTTCCGGTTTCAGGAGAATCCGGCGGTCGGATCTCCCGCAACGTCAATTTGAAGTCAATGGTCGAAATTCGCGAACTACCGCGGCGCGACGCATTCTATTCAGGCCATTTAATACATATAATATATATATATATATATTATATATATTTCATCGATTTCAATTCAAAACGTCTTTTATAAATCATTTTTAATTCGTTTTTAAAACAATTTCAACTTCCTGTTCAATTTCAAATCAAAATTGAATATTTCATATCATTACTATATAAATGATAATATTTTCAAAATGTTATATTTTGAAATCACTTCTTTTTCTATATTCATTATAAAAGCGAATATAATCCATATAAATATCGTTCTCGTCGAAATGGCGCATCTCTAATCAACACGGCTTTATATATTTCAATAACTTCGTTATTCTATTCAACAAATGAATATTTATTCTATTCAATACATGAATCTATATTTCTTTCAACACATGAATATATATTTTTCTTTCAACACATGAGTATTCTCAACACATGAGCATCGTCAACACATGACTATTTATTCTATTCAACACATGAATCTTTATTTCTATAATATTCTTTATTTTTCCCAATTGGAATGAGACCCAATCAATTACCATATAATGTTAATTATATGGATTCCATACAACACATGTATATAATAGCAACTATAAATAATCAACCATCACCTAAAGTGCACCACACAACTGTATAAGCATTAAATATAAATAATTAATGCTCATACAGTCTGTCAATCAAACGATCGAGATACCACTAAACAATTAGGATTAGTGTACGTCAAATATCATCCCAACACCCATATGGGGTTTCAATCCACAAACACTGAATATTATTCATGCAGTTGGGCGACGTGTAAAATTTATCGTCCCAATCAATATCCTTCAAATAAGTGTACATAAACAAACCGCCCGGTTTGTAAATGAATATTTATTTATTCACATTCACGTTAAAAATTATATTTTTTTCGATAATTAATCTATTTCAACACATGAAGGTTTTATTATTCATTTCACATCAACATCACAAACAAACTTCACAACACATCAAACAAGCATACAAGTCGTCCATGGTCTGTGGACGACGGGTGTCGGGTGCTGCTAAGCACCGTATGCATCCTAGTATATATTTTTAACTAGAAAAAAAGATTTAAAGTGAGAAGTTCTCACCGACTAGCTAAACCAAACGCGACGACTCTTCATATGCAGAAATCTTCGTCGTGCTCGCCTTTTGTCAATTTCATTGTCCGTAGCCACTACATATATAAAAATCACATTTTTATATTGTTGCTATGTATATAAAAATTCTATTTTTATACCGCTACTATATAGATAAAAATTCTATTTTTACACCGCTACTATATAGATAAAAATTCTATTTTTACACCGCTACTATATAGATAAAAATTCTATTTTTACACCGCTACTATATAGATAAAAATTCTATTTTTACACTGCTAATATATAGATAAAAATTCTATTTTTATAACGGTGTTCATATAATAAAGATCACATTTTTATCACGCTATTCTCTATATAAAAATTATATTTTTATATCGCTCTTCTTCCAATAAAGATTATATTTTTATAACGCTCCTTCCTATATAAAAATTATATTTTTTATATCTACTTCTAATATAAAGATCGAATTTTTATATCATCGCTATAAAAGTCACATTTTTATTTCAACATATATATAATAAAAATCAGATTTTTATTTCGCTACACATATAAAGATCAAATTTTTACTATCTATATAATATAAAAATCGTATTTTTACATTGCTACTTCGATAAAGATCACATCTTTATTACTCTACATTATATAAAATCATATTTTTCTAATAAAAATTTTACAATTTTCTAATTAAAAATCTCGTCTTTGTATTATCAAAATCATCATTTTACATTGCCAATACATGTATAAAAATCGTTCTTTTATAGCGCTACATACATAATAAAAATAATATTTTTATTATAAAATAAAAATCATAACTTTATAATTTCATTTAAATTATAAAAATTATATCTTTAATGCCAATGTTATTTATATAAAAACAAAATCAGAAATTTACTAATTTAAATAGACCATAAATAAAAACTCACGGTGAAAATTTGATTTTTAGAGGCAAAGGGGTCCATAGCAGCTGAGGTGATCGAAGGAGGGGCTGAGGCGCGACTGTAGGTGGTCGGATATAGGGAGGAGGCAGAGTTAGGCACGGTGGTGAACTCCGTTGGTGGAGGCGTAGGGTTTCAGGTGGTTTGGGGGTTCGGCGGGGTTGGATTTTTGGGGAACGGAGAGAGGGCTTAGGGCGGAGAAGAGGAGGGGCTGAGGGGGAGGATCGTCGGGGGGGGGGGGGGGGGGGATAGGGCGGCGCGGGGTCGATGGGTGGGTAGAGGGGCAACGCGGTCTCCTAGATCGCGATCTTTTTCTTTTTTTAGTTCTGAATGAAGAACGGGGGGGGGGGCGTGGGCTGAGAGAATAGAAAGAGAGAGAGTTTTATTATATATTATTTAATTTCAAAAAGCAACTTTTAATTTCGAACTCGAAATCGAACCCACCGACTGTCGTCCATAGCTAATTACCCCATTCCGAACACAATGGGATATGTATCGTAAGCTGAATCGAACTTTTCGATCAGTTTTCGTCAAAATCAACATATAACTCTATATATTGAACTTGAACGCGCAATTCAATTTACCGGGGCCACATACAAACTCTAAAAATTCCCAAAAAATATTTTCTAGCTTCATATTGACGATACCGTCCTAACAAAACTAATTTTGTCAAATTCTGAGACCGTTTGAAAAATGGCCATTTTCCAGTCGATTAAAATCAACTGAAACTGGTCAAACGCGTTTTCCTTTGCCACGCTCACATATTGATTCAGAAAATTACGAATTTTGAAACGTAGCAATAACTTGACATCACGGATCGAACAAAAGTGGTTTCGTCGAAAACCGAGATCGTTTGCAAAATTTCCATATTTTAGGGCCAGAATTCCATAGCGACTAGTCTGAATCTTCAACTGGGCATAACTTTTAAACCCCGCTATGAAATTTCGATTTTTCAGATTCGTTGGAAAGATATTCTCAATTAGATTCTAATATTTTTGGTTTTGCTAAAATTTGGTTTATTTTGAATCCTGTACATTCATTTGAACTTTGAAATCGAATTTTCAAACAACCGCGCCATTTTCAATTCCTTTTATAATATAAAATAAATATTTATACTCTAACGACGATTCAAATAAATATATACGTTCTAATTCTATTCAAAATAAATTTCTCGTCATTAATATTTAAAATAATTCATTTTAAATATTCAAAATTCGCTAAAATTGCCAAAATAAAAATTTTAAATTGGCTCAGAATTTCCGGGTTATTACAGTTTCCATCATCTTTTGCAATGATTTGACAAATAATAATTTTATTTTATTTTGGAAAAAAGGGATAACCGGTCATATATATGGTATAATGAGTCTACCATATCAAATGGAAGTTCTATTTGTTGTAATAAATCCATGTTAACTTTAAATTGGCATATGTTTAAATTATAATAATTTTTTACCCATATTTCCTCAATTCCAGCTTTAAAATTACAACATAAATTTTTATTATCCGTTATTATTGCACAAGAATAACTATATTATTTGTGGATAGACTGATAGGTGAAGTGGATAACAATCAGATATTGACCATAGTAATTAATTTTCATATCACTACAAAATCAATAGAAACAAATATAGTAAGTCATAATAGTAATTTTGTATTTTGTATTGCAGTTTCACTTATCTTTGCAAATTTTATGATCTTCTAATAAAATATGGATCATGAATAAACATGTAAAATTGTAGTCAGAATATAATTAAAACATCAAAATCACATATAGTCAGAAGTAACTAAAATACAATAATTTTTTGCCATTTAAAAAAAATTAGTATATGAGAAATTAGTAAAGGCAAATAATCATTTCAGATATCCTACCAAAAGATTCTATTAATATTAATTGAAATAACTATGGTAATTTTTTTCTCTAAAGAAAAAGAATTTTTCACTAAGTTTTACTATTCATTCCACAAGTGCTAAATGAACATATACATATACATAATTTAAATTACCGAAGATTTGAAGAATGCAACATGAATGTTTTACTGTCGAATATTTTTTCTTAAAATAACTAGTAATTTAACTAGTTAGAGTTACCATAATTTTTTAAATGTTGGAGAATACTTAACTAATGTGCATAATCCATGAAGCAATACTAGTAAGGCATAATGAGTCAAAAATAACCAATGATAATTCTATTTATATGCAGCAACACATCCATATATGCTTTAAATATGTATAGATCACATATTATAATAAATTGAATACCATGTTATTTCAATTGGTTCTTTAGAATTGGTATGGGAAATTTAGTTGTTAGAAATCAGAATACTTGCTGTTGCACAGTAACAGAATGGTAGATCATGTGCAACATGCATGCACTGAATGATTTTCATGTCCATGCAAAATTAGTAGAAATAAATATAATAATCCACAACAGTAATCATGCTTTTCATTCCAATTTCAACAAATCTGTTAGTTTTTTATAAAAACAACTAGATTATTAAAAAAAAAGCATCCATTAGTACAATTTAATTGTCAGCCTCACATGGAATTATAGAAAACTAAAAATAACAGTAATAATGCTACAATTTTTAGTTGATTTATACATCTTACTATGCAAAGTACTAATATGGTTGTACGATATGAGTAAATAGCACGGCAAACAATCATTTTCATATGTCCTACCGAAAGTTTTCATGACTATCAACCTCAGATGATTTATGCAATCACAATAAGCAGAACAATTTTATACCTCTATTGAGCTTCTCGTATAACAATGGAAATAATAGGAAGAAACATGTGAGAATTCGGCTAGTTGTAAGCTCAATAGTAGAGAGACCTCTTGAATTGATGATAGGAAACATATTTTGTGGTTCTCTACCTTTTTTATATTTTTTGGTTCAATTATATACAACTAAACTATGAACAATTATAAATTTCTTCTTAAAAAATAGCGAAAATAACATATAGAATTCAGCCTGTTGAAGGAAAAACCCGACCTGGCCGTTCTGAGCATTAAGCTACCATTGTTTGTATATTAAGGAAAATAATGGTTTCTAAATTTTTATCATCACTCTGATTTATAAAAGATTTCCAACTCTATGACATTAGAACATTAGAAGCAATCTATAAACACAGTTGAAGAACTCATTTTGCATTTAAACGCGTACAAGGCATGACAAATAATGCATAAAATTACCTAGAAATGAAACATTAATTCACCTCCTAAATTAATAATGTTGGTTCGATAATCTTTACATTTGGATCATCCCATACCCCTACTCCTTTCAACTAAGTTACGCCTCATTTTCTTATAGATTTAAGAGGATTACCATTGTTGTTACTAGTGTTATCCTCTTCAAGTCGATCATTTGCAATAGAAGGACATTCTTGTGGATGCGAAGGTGAAGACTACGGAACTGGGCTGAAGAAATAGTTGGAGGCAAAGAAATAGCAGGTGATGAAGAGAGTAGTGGAGATGAAGGAGAAGGAACATGTGTAGACGATGGTTGAGATCATCTTGTTTGTTTCCCCGTACGTTTAGATTTCTAAAATTTAATACAGTAAAACTTAAAATGTAAACTTACAGTCATTCACCTAGAAAAAGAAAAGAAAAATACGCTTAACTGTAAGTGAAACAAGGGGGGTATTTGAGGCTAAAATTTGAATATTAATCTTGTCAGGTATTGAATTTATAACCGCCGAAGAATGCACCTTTTTTAATTGTTTTCTTCTAACCATTATTGTACTCATAAATAAACTGACCATTTATTGGCATATCATGAACATGGGAAAATTGACATTGTTATCTTTAGGTACATCAGTTTGCATGATCTAAATTTTTTGGAAACTAAACATTGATAATTACCAATAAAATTTTCAAATTAAGAAAATGTCTACCGCTTATGCAACATTTTAGTGTTTTCATATGTATTCCCATTTTCTTTTAAACAAAATTATTGCTTCAACCACAACCAAGTTAAATAAAGATCCTGCTTGCAATATAGTTTTCAAACTTTTTTATAACAAAATAGAATGAAGAACAAGAATTTACTTGGTTGGAAAAAAAACGAGCATAGTACATTTGCAATTCTTCTACTCAGCATATCAGAAATCAAACATCGCATGTTCGATAAAGAGTGCATACCAAAAAGAACAAATAAAGGCATTTAAACAATTGTTTGGTTAATGGAAAAGTCCAAAAAGAATTAAGTACAACAGTGCTAAATACGTTTGTTATAAGCTCAAGAAAATCATTGAATAAAAATATTTAAAGGCACGGATAAACTACCACAACAGTGCTAAATACGTTTATTATAAGCTCAAGAAAATCATCATTGAATAAAATATTTAAAGGCACGGATGAACTACCATATCTTTAGCACACCTGTTAGGGAAAAATAATCCTTTATCAAAAATGCCAAAAAGGTGATAGAACTATGAAATCTTACTGTTATGTTGAACTACAATTGTATGTACACATGTTAAAAACTCATAATCATGCTATACAACATAAGTAGACATATCGACCTTGGTGGACTAAATTATGGTGTTGGGAATGTAAATGTGCGAAAAAAACTGTAAAAATTAAATTATAAATCACCAACTGCGGGTAGATGGTAATATTAGAACTTACCAGATTTGCGTATCATTTATAATATTTAAAATTTCCATAGAAATAGGATATAGCTCATTGGCAAAACTTTCATTCTTCATTCAAAAGACAATTCCTAATGATGACAAATAATAAAAATTTAGCAAACAGTATTGAAGTCGGATCTAAAATAAGTCCTTTAACTTGAGAAAAAGATAATAATTGTAGCAGAATCTTAAACAACACATTATAATTCAAGTAGAAACTAAAACATAAGCTTAATATCATATGATCTACATACTGTCATATTTATTAAGAGTTCCACTTATTTACCATAGCAGGGATAACAATACATAGAAAAATATTGTTAATATAAAAATGAAGGCAGTCTATAGAAATTGAACTTAAGACATGCCAATGTTAGATAAATACCCATACCATCTAAAAAATAGAGCCGATATAATAGTTAAAATAATATCAGTTTATATACTACACCTTTTATATAAAAACAACCCTCAACTATATCAATCATACTGTGCCAGTTATTGCTGCAAAAATGAAATATCGGTTTCTCGACAAAGCAGCAGTAGTGTAGATGTATTTCATGTTACAAAAACTGTACAATCTGCACTGGAGAAACCTAAATGCATCATAGAACAGAAGTATACAGCGTGTCATTTTTGGAAACAAAGGCTTAGGCCCCTATTAGTCTCATGTACATTCTCAACAGATATACACATCAATTATTTTCCTAAAATATAAATTTACCTCTAAGATTGACGTCTCTGACATAATTTTGAAACTTTTCCATATATATCATCCAACCTGAGCGAAATATTAAGAAAATCACGGTTATAACCAGAAATTAAAGATCTACTGTAATAGACAATTAAATATAATGCTAAATAATTCAATATTTCAGGATGTCAAAAAATTCAAAGCGGAAGGATGAAGAAAAGTCAAATTTTCTTTCTTATATACCTAGACCTACTTACCGAACTAAGAAATTGAACCTGCTGAGTTTAGATTCCTTCGATTTTGCCTCGCGAATCTTGAAGTGGTGCGGAAATATGTCGTGATCGAACTTTAAGGGGGTGGTGGAGAATTATTCTCCCGCATGATGAATTATTAGCAGGGAAGTGGAAGGAAAATGGAGGTGAAGGCAGTAGGGTTTTACATTGTTACCGCCAATGAGGGAAAAATTAGGAAATGTTAATTTTAATCCCCTCTAGTATGTACGGTGGATTGACAATTCTAACGAGAAATGAATGGAAGTTTAAATAAACTCAAATACTTAGTTTAAAATAAGAGCATTGTTATTGACACTCCAAATATTGTTAAGTGGGAGTCAAATATTTTTTCTTTAAAAATTGTTAAGGAGAGTACCAGTGAGGAAAGTAGTCCCTTAACAAACTAAGGTAATTTTACCTTATTATCTATTTAGCCCCTTAACAAATAAAGATAATTTTATCTTAACAAATATTGCAAGGGTCGTAGTAATTTATTTGATTCGCATATATCGATTTTTTTAAACCCTAAAGGATAAATGTTTTCGGAGGAATAAAATCGAACTATTTTTTTTATCGACATAAATATACCGAATTTTATAATTACGGAGGAAATGCATCGAAATGATTATTAATTTTTGACATATCACTGTCAAATACATATATAATTGATTACGTGCTGCATTCGGTGCAGTCGTGACGAACTGCTTATTTTAATTCGGTTTCCTTTGTCGAATAAGTTTTTAAAAATCTAATTTGAAGGGGCAATCCAGGAATATTGAGTAGTGTGAAATAATATGTTTGTGTAGCCCCTTAACAATTTTTCAAAGAGTGGAGTGTTTTTAAAAAATGTCCCCCGTTAACAATAGTTGGAGTGTCAATAACAATTATTTAAAAAATTATAATCAATTGAATGTCAGAAGTACTTCACTTTCTCCCCATAAAAAGGGACAATTTTTTTATCAATGCCTTCTTGAAAAGGTTTATTTTAGAATTATTATTTATATGCTTTTTTTAATGTAGATGACTGTTTGTTTAGTTTTATTTAAAACATATTTAAAATTAGTTAAATATTTTTATTTTGGAGCAAAAAGGCTTTTATATATCTGTTAACCAGCCTTCAGACAATACCGTTACTCTTTGGACTTGAACATCCAGACCGTTCATAACTCGAGCGCTGGCTCGTATGAACTTGAACTAAGCATAAGAATCGGCGTTTACTTAGGAATAAAAAACGGCTCAGTTCGAATTGATCGCCTGCAGGCATCGTATGATCATTCAGAAATAACCTGATCGGCTCGTTGGATCACTTCATAATCATTTGATCAATCACTTACAGAATTAAATCGATCACCTTAGAAAATCATCACCGGCACGTGCTGATAACTTAGAAATCAAGGATCGGATCGATACGATACTTGCCTGATCATTTGTCGATACTTCCGAAAAATGATGATCGATACGTTCTAATCACTCAAAACATATGGGTCATTATACAGAAATCGTCTCAAAAAATTTGCCCGATCACGTTGAAAGTATGGATGGATACAACTCAGGAACATAGTCGTATCACCTAAAAATAGGTGATCAGTATTGCACGATCACTCAGAATTTTGTGATCAAATTATAGATGAACTTGCCCGATCGCATGTCGGGATCTGTAGCACTCCCAAAAATGGAGTGATATGGGACACGCGGATCAAGTGAAAACATAGATTTGGCAAGCAAGAATTGGGGATCGGTATTACTCCCATTTAACCGGACCCAAAATTATGCAGCGATCATGCAAGCAATCGATCACTTAGAGATGGACTAGATCAAGAAAAAATATGTGATCAACGTGATTTGATCACTCAAAAAACAGAGATTGAGCTACGGAAGCCAGATACGGATTTTTGCCAACTCTTGGGGTACAAAGGCGGGATCCGAAGGATATAAAGCGGGATTGACTAAAACCCAGGCAATGCAGATCCAGGAAAAACACTTGACCGATGAGTGGGGTTTCAATAAAACCAAATGATCGAGCTTGACTCCTCAGATCTGAAAATGTACCTAAATTTGGGGTATGATGTTTTGATTGAGCAAATTAAGGACTTGCAGATTCGAGAAATTTGCGTAATCAACACGTGTTTTTGGATCATTTCCCACTGATTCTTTTGATCGAAATCCAGGAATTGGACGTGAATCTGAGGCACGCACAGACTTAAACTTTGAACTTAATACTCAAAACGCTCCAACAATGGGGATGGGGACTGAAGATTGATGTTAATTTCTCAACGGAGACAATCGCGTCATGGAAACGATTTAGAGAATCGCGAGAGGTGGATTACCCAGCTCTGATTTGGACTTGAACCAAAGTCCATTCTCTTGGGATATCTGAAATTCAATAGTATTTTTTGCTGTTTAATTTTCGGTCTGCAACGTTTGATAAACATTGACGAAAACTATAAATTTACAATATTAAATAAATGTTATCAACTTACGTATTCCAATAACATAAGAAATAAGTTATGAAAAAAAAAATATAGTACAATGTAAAAAATTCATCATTAAAAATTACTTTCAATAACAGTTTAAACAAACATTGTAAAAAAAATTCATTTACAACTTTTGTACGTAAAACATTTTCTAGGTGATTCTATTACAATGTTATTTTTAACAAATTTTGTGAAAAATCTACCTTTTTAACAACATTTTGATGAACTGTTGCAGAATTAGTGTTGTAAAATAGCATTTTTGTTGTAGTGTGGTAACAATGATTGATTGTGAAATGAAAACAAAAGAGGAAGATTAAGGGCTTCTCATTTTAGGAAAATAAATTAGTACTTTTAAACAACTAATTTTAAGAAAAGTACAAGGAAACGATAATTTGATTTATCTTTAAAAGTTATGCAGAAAGAAGTTAATTAAATTCATTTATCATTATTTCTGTATAACAGAGAATTATAAATTGATTTTGATTTTTTTTGTTTAATTTATCCTTAAAGCATGTTTTCTTAGACAATGAAAGCTCATTGAGTGAATATTTTCAAAACAAAATGCATGGGCTAAACGTCCATTCTACCTTCGAATTTTTTATTTGCCTTTTCGCTTAAATATTCATCGTTAAAATATTCCCATTAACATATTATTAAAATCAATACATACACATAGTTTTAACTCTAAAAATGGCAATAACATCTAGTTGATTGCGAAAGCACCACCTCTTGACGGGGAAAACAAAATATAACAGTAAAAATAAATGAAAAGGAAAGAAACATTAAGCAAGGAAGAAGAAACACAATTTTATAGTGGTTTAGCTTGAGTTCAAGCCTACATCCACTTTAAATACTTTTATTATGATCCTTTCCAAGGCAATTACAAAGAAGCACAGATAATTACAATGATCTTTATAGTAGAGAATTACAGAAAATCACAATTATTAGTGGTTATCGGAGGATCACGATAACCAATCTAGATGTCCTAAGTTTTTCTATCTCTAGAGATGGAGCCTTGCTATTGAAAGTGAGTAATGGATGTTGGAAGAGAAAATCTACTTTGATAGAGATTTGGAAGGGAAAGGAAATCAATCCCTTTTCATGTTGGATCATAGAGGGTATTTATAGGAATTATAGATAGGAATGGACCAAGCCAACATGCAAAAAGCCTTGAAATCATGTGCATATCAGCTTCCCAAAGTCGCGTCCCAAAATAATCAAACTATATGGATCAATACCGGTCCATGGGGAATGGATCGGTATTTCTTCATGGGGGATGGACCGGTAGTGGTCCATAAGATAACTTATTTTACACTTTGGATTTGGTTTCTGTCCTCTTCATGTTATTCTTAGTCTTTGAGTAGGATATTGCTTTAATTCAACTTCTCTAGATGCATATCGAGCTTTGATACTCGGACAAATGTGCTTTGTCTTCGATCCATTGAGCAACTTGTGACCACCTTTACCTGATTGATCTAAAATTTAATATATAGCCTCCAGGTAAGACTATATGGATAATGACATGAGTTAAAATCCCATAAGGACAAGCACTATGGATCGATATCGTTCCAATAAGTATGCACTATGGACCGGTAGTGGTCCAATAAGTATGGACATGTACAAGTCTATGTTTAGTTTATTGGGGCCCAAGTTTAAAAGTATGCTTTGTCTTGGTCTTTACATTCCTTTTGTTAGGTTTCATCTGTTTGTGGGGTTAGACGATCTTGCACTTTACTTAGACTCTATGCGAATGTCTTCTGGTTTCATAACTAGGTTAACACATATGTATATATCTTTTCACATCCGTACTTGTTCATAAAAATTATTTTATTGTTCTAAATCTGTAACATGAAACACCGTCATAGGATAACACTAAGGGTGTACAAATAATTTAAGTTTTAAAAATAAACTTTATGAAAACTTGTCCAAATCTAGTAATTTAATTTATGCTCAAAATATCCCTTCTTGACCTCTCTAATAATAGCTACTACAAAAATCAACTACTAAATTGAAGAAAAGATATAATCAATACAACATGGTGGATGGATTTTAAGTTATCCATTTACAAAGAGATTTCAAATGCTCACCTATTTTTTAATGAGTAATTACATTTTCATTAAATTTATATGGAAATATATCAAAATATTCACAGATGGTAGTGTGCTAGCTGGAATCTATTAAATAAAATTTATCTTCATAAAAAGTAATATGTTTATCAATTGAAACAATAACTGAAAATTATAAATATTTACTATTATTTTTTGGTATAGTTATTGACACTCCAACTATTGTTAAGGGGGGCCATTTTTTAAAAACACTTCACTCTTTGAAAAACTGTTAAGAGGCTACATAAATATATTATTTCACACTACTCAATATTCCCGGATTGCCCCCTCAAATTAGATTAAAAAAAACTTATTCGACAAGGGAAACCGAATTAAAATAAGCAGTTCACCACCACTACACCGAATGCAACACAAAATCAATTATATATGTATTCGACAATGATATGTCAAAAATTAATAATCATTTCGGTGCATTGGCTCCGCAATTACGAAATTCGGTTTATTTATGTCAACCAAAAAAAATTGTTCGATCCGACTCCTCCGAAAACGCTTATCCTTTAGGGTTTTAAAAATCGATATATGTGAATCGAAAAAATAAATTACTACTGTCTTTGCAATATTTGTTAAGGTAAGATTACCTTTATTTGTTAAGAGGCTAAATGGGTAATAAGGTAAAATTACCTTTATTTGTTAAGCGGCTACTTTTCTCATTGGTACTTCCCTTAATAATTTTTGAAAATAAATTAAAATTAGTCCCCCTTAACAATATTTGGAGTGTCAATAACAATGCATTTATTTTTCTACTAGTGCACTATATTTCCATTGCATTTGCATGACAGTATATTATTGTTCAAAAACGGTGATATACCAACATGATTTTATCAACTAAAAATTATTTTTATTTAGGTTTAACATTTAAACAACTTAGTAATGTGGGAAAAATAATAAATGGTAAATATTTACTAGTACTTCCTATTAATCCAGTATAATACATAATGATTTTTAGTCTGTCCAGCATTCATGAGATATCATATTTTTTGTATTTATATTAATACACCCATTCATTCATATTTATTACCATAGTAGATATGATAGGTCTTTAAATAAGCATATCAATAAGTGTCATTTTTTTTGATAAGATTTCAAATTTAATCTTATTTATAGTCTAAATTCTCACAACTCTCTCTCTATGTATATGTGTGTGTGTGTGTATATATATATAGGTGCATGTATGTGTGTGTATAAATATATGTAGTGCTTGTTTCTTTAGAAGTACTAAATTGAAAACAAAAGTAAATAAAACTATAACAAGAGAAGAAATATTCAATGGAGAAATTTCCCATTATTAACATGGAAAAACTTAATGGAGGGGAGAAAGGAGCTTCAATGGAAGTTCTTCACGACGCATGTGAGAACTGGGGTTTCTTTGAAGTGATTTCATTGCTAGGTAGATAAATTATATGTATTGTTATCAAATAAGCTTCTTAATGTATTTTTATTTATTAACATCGTTAGGTAGTGAATCATGAAATTTCGACCGAGCTATTGGATAAGGTAGAGTTGATGAATAAATTGCATTACAAGAACTGCATGAAGCAAAGGTTCGCTGAATTTGCTAAACAAGCAATCGAAAAAGGTGAAGAAGTAGATGCCAGCAGTATGGATTGGGAAAGCACCTTCTTTATAAAGCATCTTCCAGATTCTAATATTTTAGAAATACCCGACCTTCAAGATGAATACAGGTATATTACACAATTTAGATGGTACAAGTGGTCCAATAATCAACCAAAAAATAGACTATTCTAAAAACATTACATTTTTATTTTAGGAAAGTGATGAAGGAATTTGCAGTGGAGTTAGAAAAACTAGCAGAAACATTGCTTGACTTATTATGCGAAAATCTAGGACTAGAAAAAGGATATTTAACGTGTGCATTACAAGGATCTAAAGGTCCAATTTTTGGCACAAAACTAAGCAATTATCCACCATGTCCAAATCCAGAACAATTTTTTGGACTTAGATCGCATACTGATGCTGGTGGCATCATATTGCTATTACAAGATGATAAAGTTTGTGGCTTGCAATTGTTGAAAGATGGAGCTTGGATAGGTGTTCCTTCAATGCGCCATTCTATCGTGGTTAATCTAGGAGACCAAATAGAGGTATATCTTTCTGACTCTATATCTTCTCTTTTTTGTGATAATTTTTATCTACATGATTAATGACATAACAAATTGTTTTGAATTTTAAATATTGTGAAACCAATTCTTCTTTACATTTCTTTTTATTTGCTACGGAAAATTATTACGCGGGTATGCATTCAAATCCTTTATTTATGAGATAACTTATTTTTCACTTCACAACACATTTGGTAGTTAGGCGATAACTCTTGGTTGTTTTTATTCAAGTAAATACCAACTTTAGGACGAAGACATACCAATTGTCATATGGACACACACACACACATGTGTGTGTGTGTGTGTGTATATATGTGTGTGTGTGTATCAAACATTCCTAGGAAGGCATGTTAAAGAGCTTACCATGTGCATATGCTCATCAATTTATGTGGTGCTCACGAAATGGGCTAGGTGCACTAGAGGGTTTTACGACTTCGGTCGGTTTCACCATGAACAAATTCAAAAAAAAAAAATCAAACCATCGTAATTATTAATCAGAATAACAATTGTTTGATGTTTGTTGTACATGAAAAAGGTAAGTCAAAATTAGTTATTTTTTTTTCATATTTTGATAATTCTAAGGCATTGTTAATGTTATGATGTAGGTAATTACTAATGTTAAGTGTTGGAAATGAATGAGCAAAGAAAGAGGAAAGTGGGAAGAAGAGGAAGAGATAGGGAAGAAGAAGAGACAACAACATTTAAAGTCCCACATCATAGAATTATTAGCACAATCTCTCCTAATATATTAGAAGCCAAATAGGCTTATGCAAAATAGAAAGGAGAAGGATGATATGAGGATGTGGGCTTGGCCATGACATAATAATACACTAACATGAGAATATTTTTCTCAGAATTTTAAAGGTATGTCCTTTCAGTCCAGAATTCAAAAGGAATGTCTGTTAGCTGAATGAGTACAACCATTTGAATTCTCAACGTACACATATTAATAACCGAATGGTTAAAGGGTCGTAAGCTTTCCTATTCTTGCGGTTACTAATGCATGCGAACAGGCACTCCTCCTTGCCTATAAATACACTGCCCAAAACAAGACAAAATTCACTTTTTATGTCGCATTATTTCCTCTTCTTCTTCAAAGTAATTCTCTGGTCTAGTTTCTACAATCAACTTCAGTTCGTCAGAGCTCCGTTTGTTGGCACTACGCAACGGAGTTGGTACGTTTTATCCTGGGAAACAAATTGCAATTACGTCAATTGGTGCATACGACGACAATATTGTTTTAAGGAAACAGAAAATTTCTGGACTCGGACATTACTAAAACATAATTCTTTATGTTTATCTTCAAACTTGTGCACAAATCGGTTACGCTTTCTGTGATAATTGTAAACCCAGTTTGACGTAACAATTTTTGCATAATTCTTGAGCAACATTGATTGTTGTTACTATTTAATTTGCAATACAATCATGTATTGACAAAAGATATAACTTTGTAATACAATCGTGTATTTACAAAACTTTCTAACAATCTTAAAACAATATTTTACTTGTTTGAACGTATGCTATAGACTCAGGCATGTTTTGCTGTTGATTCAGATTAAATCAACCTGAGTTTCATTTTCAGATCTTAAAGCATTGTATTTCCAACGAGTGGTATCAGAGCCACTCATGGTTAATTCTATTGAGAAATCTTTGTTTTTATTTAAGACGTGAATTATTGAAACGTTTGAATCTTAAGATACATTGAATTTGTTTGGATTGTACTGATTTTCTTAAAATTCATTTTTTTTCCTTTGAATCGTGCTTGCAAACATCTTCAAGTATCAAATGATTCATTTCTATTCAAACACTTCATCGTTTAAAGGTCACACATATACATTATCAGACTTTTCTTCTTCTGAAATTCGTAACTTGTGTGAATTAAATATGAAATTCTTATGTTGCTAGATGACATCTGACTCTTCATATTCAAAATGTTTTATGCTTTAAAAGTCTGTTTAATGAATCATTTTGGCATGTAACATGTTTAGCATATTCAAATCGTTGTGTGAACGGTATGAATTATATTATGAAATTGCCTTTTTGGCTTGCTTTCCATGGTTTGACTTTTCAACATTTCCATGTAGCTTGCAAATTTTTTTTTTTGGGGTAATGTTAGCATTTGATGTGTTTAAACAATACAAAAAGGAAGTTGATAATCAACTCAACAAGAAAATGAAAAACAAAATGGAAAGGGGAAAGAAAACAAAAGTCCCACATTATGAAATATGAGTACACACCTCTCTATATGCTTATATAAATAAAGGAGAAAGGGGCTTGTAAACAAATGTGGCTAAGCCAAGACACAATATTGATGTCAAATTGGGCCTAGCTCCTTGGGACTCTTGGAGTCCATGACATAATATTTTATTGATGTCAAATTGCGGCTCTCAAATGTATGCTTTATGGTTAGTTTCTGGCTTGTCAGATAACTTTTGGGGAGAAGCTATTCTTTTGGGAAATCATATTTTAAATAAAATACCCCAAAATAAAACTTCTAAGTCTCCTCATGAACTTTGGAAAAACAGACCACCATCCTAAAATTACTTAAAAATGTGGGGATGTTTTGCCAAAGTAGAGGTACCAAAACCAAAGAAGGTCAAAATTGGACCAAAAACAATTGATTGTGTATTCATTGGATATGCACTAAACACTACTGTATACCAATTTTTGATACACAAATCTGAAATTGATGATATTCATGAAAATACCATCATTGAGTCGAGAAATGCTAGATTTTTCGAACATATATTCCCCTTGAAACAAAGAGACCAAGGGAGGATGGAGTTCCTTATTCTCTTGAGAATACTGAACAAAATAAAACTCAGCAAAGTAGTGCTGAGCAGCAAGTGAAGGAACCAAAAAAAAAATAGAAAAAAAAGGTCAAGTACCTTAAAAAAAAACCTTTGGACCGAACTTCTATACCTTTGTGTTAGAAGATATCCATTGACATACAAACAAGATGTGTCTTCCAGCGATGCCCCTTATTGTAAGGAGGCGATTAACAATAAGATTGAACCATTATGTCCAATCATACATGGGAATTGGTCAATTTACCTCAAGGGTGTGAGACCTTAGGTAATGAATGGATATTTAAAAAGAAATTGAAACCTGATGGTTCAACAGACAAATACAAAACAGCAAATGCTGATGAACAAACTTTTATAGGCCATTCATCTACTTCAAAGGTGGAAGGCAAAGGAAAAGTTGTGTTGAAACTGACTTCTGGAAAGGAACTAATGATGTTCTCCATGTTCCAGAAATACGCTAAGCAAGCATGGTTTAAATTAATCTTTAAAGCTGATAAATTTGTACTTTCCAAGAATGGAGTGTATGTTGGAAGAGTATATGCGTGTGATGGTTTGTTTAAAGCAAATGCAACCACTATTGTACCATGCACTGATATAAATAAAAGTGAATCTTTTGCTTATATTATTGAATCTTCTAACATATGGCCTGTAAACTTTCATACATTGCGAAAATTGATTAATCTAGAATTTACACCAAAATGCAATATAAATTCCAACTATTAATGTCAAGTTTGTGCAGAAGCAAAATTGACAAGAACCTCGTTTCATCATGTTGAACGAGAGACCGAGCCTCTAGATTTAATACATACTGATGTATGTAATTTGGAAAATGTGACAAACTAGAGGTGGAAAATGTACTTTATTGCATTCATTGATGAATGTACCAGATATTGTCATGTATATTTCCTTAGAAACAAGGATAACGTCAATAAGAATGCTTATTGCAATTGCATGACTTAGAAATACATCAAATGGATGTTAAAACTGCACCATTGAATGGTGAATTAGAGGAAGAAATCTATATAAAACAACCTGAAGGATTTCTAAGCTCTGAAAATGACAATAAAGTTTGCAAACTGGTAAAATCACTTTATGGTCTTAAGCAAGCTCCAAAACAGTGGCATGAGAAGTTTGATAAAACTATGTTATAAAATGGATTCACGATAAATGAATCAGACAAATGTGTGTACATAAAACACACACATATTGGATATGTCATTGTTTGTCTCTATGTTGATGACATGTTGCTCCTAGGCAATAATAAGGTCATAATAACATTTGTAAAGGATATGTTATCCTCTAGATTGGATATGAAAGACCTAGAACTGGCTGATGTCATATTGAGTGTAAAAATTCTAAGAACACCACAGGGAAATGCATTATCCCAATCGCATTACATCACCAAAATACTTGAAAATTTCAAGCAATATAATATAATTATTGCAAAATCACCAGTAGATATGAACCAAAATTGGGTAAAGAACACTGGTGATGGTATCTACCAGTTAAAATACTCTCGTATACTAGGAAGTATCATACATGTTATGAACTGTACTAGGCCTGATATCGCATATGCTATAAGAAAACTAAGAAGATTTACCAGCAATCCTGGGCAACATCATTGGAAAGCGATAATCAGAGCTCTAGGATATCGAATGTATATGCAGAGCTATGGTCTATACTATACAAAATATCCTTCAATAATGGAAGGATACAATGATGGAAATTGGATCACTGGATTACATGATACAAAGTCTACAAGTGGATATGTGTTCATATTAGGAAATGGAGCAATTTTATGGAAATCATCCAAACAGACTTGTATCACTAGATCTACGATGAAATTGAAGTTTATTGCACTAGATAAGACTGCATAATAAGCAGAATGGATTTGAATCTTCTTAGAAGACATTCCTAATTGGAGAAAACATATGCCTCCAATAAGTATACATTGTGATAGTCAATAGTACACTATACAATGGTAAATCTAGGCATATTCGTCGTAGACATAAAAAGATAAGACAACTTCTCTCTAATGGAGGTTATCACAATAAATTACCTTCGATCTAAAGATAACTTAGCGGATCCACTTACAAAAGGCTTGCCAAGAGAGAAAGTTCAAACCTTATCGAAGGGAATGGGGATAAGGCCTGTAAACTAAAGGTTTTTCTAAAATGGAAACCCCACCTAGTTGACTGGAGATCCCAAGATCTAGGTTCAAAGGGACAACGAAGTTTAAGAGAAACTTGATGGCACTTGTGATGGCCCGCCCCGCATTAGCCTGCATTTCCTCCGAAGGTGCGCTGTACACATGTCGACTAGCACGGAACAGTCATCAAAGAAAGGAAAGAAGAGAATGAACTAACATGGAACCTATAGAATGTCTCACAGTGCATGGAACAAAATATAATAATAACATAATCTTGACATAAAACAGGCGAGACAGTGCATAAGCTGAAAAATAAACCAATACAGCAGCGGAAATCCAAATACAGCTTATTACAACTTTTCAAATTTACTGTCTCTAAAACAAAAGAAAACTAAAGTAGAAGATGCACTACTAATGCTCAAGCAGTGATCTTCAACAACACAGAGAGAATACTATATATATCATACGTGGAAGCCTCCTGCTCGTCTCCGGATCATCTACCCATGCATACCCAGCTAACCTGTCTCTAGTCTGCTCGAGAGAGCACCCAGAGTAATAAGAAGAGACATAAAACTCTGGGTCAGACAAAAAGTCTGGTATGAGTGATAAGCAGCTAAACAGAACAATGATAGGTATACTAAACCATACCTGAACCTGGACCTGCAACCAAAGAGTTAGCACTACATACCGTACAATACTATAAGGTGCCACAAAACAAATGGTGTAAAGATAACGGGGGTGGGGCATGCATGTCATAATGATGGTAAACAAGTCAAGCATAGCAATCATCCTCACATCTCTCACTCAGTGCGTAAAGCATACAATGTCCACCACTGTCAATCACTAGACCCATCGAAGCAGTGACGGAGTTCGACTTGTACAACTACTGCTACTACCAAGCTTGCCACATGGAGTCATGACCAAATCTTTACAAATGACCCCACTTCATTGGTCTATTAGCTCTTTAGTCGTACCTAGGCCACTGTGGCCCTGAATCCGTTCACGTACTCTCTACACATAGTGATTCAAAGTTATAGACATCGACAACCCCTTAGCACACATCCCGCAGCAAAGCCCAATCATGAAGCTCACTCTTTGGTTCCCAACTGGATCCTGAGTCAAAGCTCCTCATTTGGACTTCCTTTGCATATCGGGTTTTGGTCGAATTGGAGTTGGTCTTCAGAAGAGTTATCGCGTAGTAGTAATAACACACATGCGGTTCGGTTCGGATATGCATAGTGCTCCAGTCCTCATCGGTTCGGTTAGGTCTAGTGCCTCTTAGTATGCTCCTGGGTGCGGCTCGGTTCGGAGTTCCCCTTCTATCTCGGTTCGGTTCGGATGCTCTGAAGTGGTTCGGTTCGGGTGTGCCATGCTCCATTCGGTTCAGTTCGTCCCTCCTGCTCCAGCTTGCCTACTCCGATCCGATCCCGCTCGCTTGCCTGCTCCGATCCGATCTGCTCCCTGGCTCCGATCCGCTCCCTAGCTCCGATCCGATCCTCTGTTCAACTCCAACTCTAAGCAATGGCCTTACTTCCTGCCAAACTTCCTTTGTGCCAGACTTCAGTTCGGTTCGGATTCCTTGCCCGGCTCTCCTATCCGATCCGAGCCCATACCCGATCCGATCCGAAACCCTGCACAACTTTCTGCAACTTTTTCCAGCAACTTGTTTACGCCATTCGACGACGTTTTCGACCAATCTAACTATACTAATCAATCGCAAAACAAGTCATACAGTCATAGCAACAAATATAAGTGACCATAAACACCAAAACATCAACCATAACATGTAAAACGGATCAAATATAGCCAAAACCCCATATTTTCCCTTAAGCATGTTTAAGTAAAACTAATGACATGATTAGCAAAACTTAACCAAATCAAACCCAATTTCTAACAGAGGTCTAAAACATTTTTTAAGAATTTATAAATATTTTTCCAAAATTTATTAGTGTATAAATTCGCTAATCTTTACTAATTACCCTTAATTAACCGTAATTAGTGCAAAACTATGCAAATCACTCACCTTAGCCATAATTAAAACCCCAAAAATGAAATATTCTTCGATTTGGCGCTGTCCCCAATCTTGCACAACAGCTCTACCTCTATTCTCGTGCTAATCCGCCTTAATTTGATGTAGTTTAAGCCAAAACTTGATTAAGAAGTGATTAGGGGTGTTTTTAGATGTTGGAGACCATTGTTAGGTTGAAGAAAGAGTTTGTGGCGGCTGAAAAATGAGTGAAAAACCGAAATCCTAACCCTAGCAGCACTCAAATACCTCTAATCCCGAAATCCCCCATTGGGCCTAGCTGTTAATCACCCGTTTAAGCCCAATTAAGCTGTTTTTCACCATCTGAAACTTGTTTCAGCCATATCTCCCAAATGGTGAGTCCGTTTGGCTAATGTGACCACTCTACGGAATTGTAAACCATCATCCGGAGCCAATGGAAGTGGTTTCAAGTCAAAATTCCTTTCCAACCAAAAGTTATGGCCAAAACAGTACCAACTAGGGGCAAAATGGTCATTTAAAAATCGGGAAAAATCATGAACATGGGAAATGACCCCAATAGTCATCTCCCAAAGTTACATGGCCATACAACTTCGTATGTGAAATAAATAAATATTCTACGATCCTGTGATGCGTAGAACGCGGGTCGTTACATTCTCCCCCTCTTAAGAAATTTTGTCCCCGAAATTCCTTAACCCAAAACATACAAAGGATCCCGCATGCCTACCAATCATACATAACAATTCAATCATGCTAAACAAACAAAACAAGCCTAACCTAGCATGCGGAAAACTAAATAGAAACTGAAATCTTACCAGGCAAAGAGTTCTGGATACGTCTTCCTAATGCTCTCCTTTGTCTCCCAAGTACAGTCATTCTCATTCTCGCCCCACTGAACTTTGACTAGATTCACTGCTTTCCTTCAAAGCTGCTTCGTATCGTTCCCAACAATACGCATAGGTCTGCGGTTCCCAACCGCCTCGGGTTCAACTTCGACATCATCCAACTGATCAGGTGAAATAGCCACATCTGGGTCGTGTACGAATTTCCTTAACTGGGAAACATGAAATACGTTGTGAACTCCTGCCATCTTGTCTGGTAATTCAACTTTATATGCTAAACTCCCAATTTGCTCAAGAACTGGGAATGGACCAACAAATCTTGGTGCTAACTTGCCTCTCCTGCCAAATCGTATCACGCTCTTCAACGGAGAAATCTTGACAAACACCAAGTCACCAACGGAGAAATTTAAGTCTCTTCTCCTCTTATCAGCATAACTCTTCTGCCTATCCTGGTCGGCCTTCATTCGTTGTTGAATGATCTTAATCTTATCTGAAGTTTCTCTTACTACATCCGGTCCAAGCACAAACTTCTCACCGGTCTCTATCCAACATGATGGTGAGTTGCACGGTCTTCCGTACAAAGCTTCATATGGAGCCATACCGATACTGGATTGGTAGCTATTGTTATATGCAAACTCTACTAGATGCAAATGGTCATCCCATGATCCACCAAAATCCAATATACAAGCCCTCAAGAGATCTTCCAATATACGATTCACCCTCTCTGTCTGACCATCGGTTTGAGGATGATACGCGGTACTGAGATATAATTCCGACCCTAGAGCCTCTTGTAAGCTCTTCCAAAACCCACTAGTAAACAACGGGTCTCGGTCACTCACAATGCTTTTAGGTACTCCATGAAATCTCACTACCCACTTCATATACAGTTCTGCTAACTTAGCTGCCGTCCTGTTTGACTTGACGGGTATAAATCTTGCACTTTTGGTCAATCGGTCCACAATCACCCAAATGCTATCATGGCCCGATCTAGTCCTTGATAACCCATCAATGAAATCCATTGACACTTGTTCCCATTTCCATTTTGGAATTTCTAATGGTTGTAACAAACCACTAGGCTTCTTTTGCTCAGCTTTAACTAGCTGGCAATTCATGCATTTGGATATAAACTTCCCAATGTCTCTTTTCATCCCTTCCCAGTAGTAGGTCTGCTTCATGTCCCGATACATTTTATTGCCACCGGGATGTATAGTCAATTTTGAGTGATGACATTCTCTAAGCACCCCATCCCTCAATCCATTGACATTGGGTACAACTAGTCTTCCATTCTTTCTAAGCCATCCATCTCGATCGAGCCCATACTTGTTCATCTCCTCATCGATACCCATCTCTAACTTGGAGATGATTTCCAATAGGTTAGGATCGTCCCTCTGGCTGGAGCCGATCCGCTCAGTCAAAGTGGGTCTGACCGTCAAACTTGCTAACATTTCTGGATCCAATTCGCAATTTGGTCTGAAATCATACCCAGCGATGTACTCCAGTTGCTTCCATTCTAGAAACATAGCCCCTAAACTGGCATGTCTTCTACTCAACGCATCAGCCACCGCATTGCCCTTTCCTGGTGTATATGCGATGTCGAAATCATATGAAGCTAAGAATTCTAACCATCTTTGCTGTCGGAGATTTAGATCCTTTTGAGAGAAGAGACACTTTAACGATTTATGATCGGTAAACAGCTCAAATCTTTCTCCCAAGAGATAATGTCTCCACATTTTCAATGTAAACACGATCGCTGCCAATTCCAAATCATGGGTAGGGTATCTTTTCTCGTGCTGTTTCAGTTGCCGACTTGCATAAGCTACAACCCTACCTCCTTGCATCAATACAACACCTAGCCCTGTGCCACATGCATCCGTATATATTGTCATCTCTTCATTCCCCTTTGGAATGACTAACATTGGTGCACATGTCAACTTTTCCTTTAGACTCTTGAATGCATTCTCGCACTTTTCGTCCCAGACGAAAGCTTGATTCTTCTTGGTCAACTAAGTCAACGGTGCTGCTATCTTGGAGAAATCTTGGATAAACTTACGATAATATCCAGCTAATCCCAAAAAACTTCTTATATCCGTTGCATTCTTGGGCGTAGACCAATCTTGTACTGTAGCCACCTTCGCAGGATCCACGGCAATACCATTCTCTGAAACAACATGGCCCAAGAACCTCACTTCCCTCCTCCAGAAGTGACACTTAGAAAACTTTGCTTTCAATTGGTGTTTTCTCAACACCTCCATCACTATCCTCAAATGTTCCTTGTGTTCTTCCTCTGCCCTCGAGTAGACCAAAATATCATCCACGAACACAAGGACAAACTTATTTAATTGATCTCTGAATACCCTATTCATAAGATCCACAAAATATGCTGGTGCGTTGGTCAACCCGAATGGCATGACCAACCACTCATAAAATCCAGACGGCGTCCAAAATGCCGTTTTAGCTATACTCTCAGCTTCCACTCTAAGCTGATGAAAACCTGTCGCGAGATCCAACTGGGAGAATACTCTCGTGCCACTCAACTGATCAAACAAATCATCTATCCGCGGTAGAGGATACTTATTCTTCCTCGTCACTTTATTCAACTCGCGGTAGTCTACACACAAACGAAGGGAACCATCCGCCTTGGTAGCAAACACAACTGGTGTTCCCCATTCAGAAACACTCCTTCTGATAAATCCCTTCTTCAAAAGATCGCTGACTTGCACCTCGAGCTCTCGCTGCTCCCTTGGCGCCGTACGACGAAGTGGCATCACTATAGGTCTGGCATCTTTCACTAAATCAATACGGAACTCAATCTCTCGGTGTGGTGGAAGCCCAGTCACTTCCTCGAAGACGTCCGGATACTGGCCAAGCACGGGCAAACCTGACAACTCACTATGCGGAATGTCGAGGGAATTCAGAAAACTAGCCATTACCCCATCACCGGGTAGACCACCAAACACTACCCTCCGCCCATCATCCGCTCTAGCTGTCACCAAAAAGCCCTCACAGTCTACCACCACCCCGTATCTTTGGAGCCAATCGACTCCCAAAATAATGCCAAACCCAGTAAAGCCCAAAACAAAGCAATCACAAACAAACATGCATCCATGACTCGATAAGACCACATTACGACAAATCGTGCTAAGGTTAGTCGAACCACCAACCGGGTTCGTCACTACTAAAGGTCTATCGACAATCTCGGGCTCCAATCCCAACCTATCTACCAGGTCACTGGATATGAAAGAACTGGAAGCTCCGGTATCAAACAAAACTCTAATAGGAACATTATAAACAGAAAGCATACCTTGAATAACGACATTCTTTCCTTTCTCCGTCGCAGTTGGGGCATTCGACGAAGAAGGAATAGCATTAAGGGCATATGCTTTCACCATTTGCTTCTCTTTAGAGGGTTGCAGACACTTGTCCTTATGATGCCCCACTTGACCACAGTTGAAGCACTTCCTATCCGCTGGCTTGGTCCGACAATTACTAGCATAATGGCCCTTCTTACCACAGCTGAAGCACTCAACATATTGCTTATTCCTTTTCTTCTGGCCATCCTTGGTCTGATTCTGCTTTCTCTTATTCTGAGAACCATTCTTGCCTCCACCGCTTGCTTGCGGTTTCGGTTCTTCTGCAGATGCAGCCTCAGTCATCGGCTTAGGGTAAAGACTCTCTGACCTCAATGCTTTCCCCACAATCGATTCAAACGTCTCATCAATGTGGTTAATGAGCCTTTCCCCCAAGTACTGATCCAAACCAGTTATGAACTTCTCGTTCTTCTTCTCGGCAGTATCAATAAGAGATAACTCATACTTCGACAAAGTGTTGAATTCAGCAATATACCCCGAGACAGCTCTGCCATTCTGCTTGAGCTCCAAAAATTTCTTAAACAATACTGACTTCTGAGCAGCTGGAATAAACTTCTCGCTAAAACGAGCCTTGAACTGATCCCAAGTAATCTGATCCTTGGGAGTAGCTGCCTTTATAGCATTCCACCAATTCATTGCCCGTCCTTGCAGCTGACGGGATGCTAGCCTTCTCTTCATCGCATCCTCGATACCCAAGTCTTCGAAGATACGCTCACAGCTATCCAACCAATCCTGAACATCCGTAGCCGACTCCATTCCGTGGAATGGCTTCCCACCAAGACTAGTATAATCCTTATTCAGCTTGGCGAAATCGGCCCTAGGTGCCTACACTATCGGACCACCACCATTACCATTATTGGGAGCTGCCCTCTGCACATCCCTAAGCATCTCTCCCATGAGGTCAGTAAACATTGTCCTCATGTCAGCAGCATTCCCATTATTGGCTCCCCTACCGGCACCTCTTGCGTATCGGCTCATCGTTCAATCTGTAAAGAGAAAACGATTAACCATCTCCATAGTGGTGCTAGTGCAGTGCGACTTCATCCTTAGCTATACTAATAGTATATATATATATATAGCTTTTAAAAACCAAAATAATCACAAATACGCGCTCTCATATACGTATACTATCTCTCCCTGATAACTTCCCTAGGTTAACTACGCAACCTAGAGCTCTGATACCAAATGTGACGGCCCGCCCCGCACTAGCCTGCATTTCCTCCGAAGGTGCGCTGTACACATGCCGACTAGCACGGAACGGTCGCCAAAGAAAGGAAAGAAGAGAATGAACTAACATGGAACCCGTAGAATGTCTCACAGCGCATGGAACAAAATATAATAATAACATAATCTTGACATAAAACAGGCGAGACAGTGCATAAGCTGAAAAATAAACCAACATAGCAGCGGAAATCCAAATACAGCTTATTACAACTTTTCAAATTTACTGTCTCTAAAACAAAAGAAAACTAAAGTAGAAGATGCACTACTAATGCCCAAGCAGTGATCTTCAACAACACAGGGAGAATACTATATATATCATACGTGGAAGCCTCCTGCTCGTCTCCGGATCAGCTACCCGTGCATACCCAGCTAACCTGTCTCTAGTCTGCTCGTGAGAGCACCCAGTGTAATAAGAAGAGACATAAAACTCTGGGTCAGAAAAAAAGTCTGGTATGAGCGATAAGCAGCTAAACAGAACAATGACAGGTATACTAAACCATACCTGAACCTAGACCTGCAACCAAAGAGTTGGCACTACATACCGTACAATACTCTAAGGTGCCACAAAACAAATGGTGTAAAGATAACGGGAGTGAGGCGTGCATGTCATAATGATGGTAAACAAGTCAAGCATAGCAACCATCCTCACATTTCTCACTCAGTGCGTAATGCATACGATGTCCACCACTGTCAATCACTAGACCCATCGAAGCAGTGACGGAGTTCGACTTGTACAACTTCTGCTACTACCAAGCTTGCCACATGGAGTCATGACCAAATATTTACAAATGACCCCACTTCATTGGTCTATTAGCTCTTTAGTCATACCTAGGCCACTGTGGCCCTGAATCCGTTCACGTACTCCCTACACATAGTGATTCAAAGTTACAGACATCGACAACCCCTTAGCACATGTCCCGCAGCAAAGCCCAATCATGAAGCTCACTCATTGGTTCCCAACTGAATCCTGAGTCAAAGCTCCTCATTTGGACTTCCTTTGCATCTCGGGTTTTGGTCGAATTGGAGTTTGTCTTCAGAAGAGTCATCGCGTAGTAGTAATAACATACATGCGGTTCGATTCGGATATGCATAGTGCTCCAGTCCTCATCGGTTCGGTCTAGTGCCTCTTAGTACGCTCCTGGGTGCGGCTCAGTTCGGTGTTCCCCTTCTATCTCGGTTCGGTTCGGATGCTCTGAAGTGGTTCGGTTCAGGTGTGCCATGCTCCATTCGGTTCAGTTCGTCCCTCCTGCTCCAGCTTGCCTACTCCGATCCGATCCCGCTCGCTTGCCTGCTCCGATCCGATCCGCTCCCTAGCTCCGATCCGCTCCCTAGCTCCGATCCGATCCTCTGTCCAACTCCAACTCTAAGCAATGGCCTTCCTTCCTGCCAAACTTCCTTTGTGCCAGACTTCAGTTCGGTTCGGATTCCTTGCCCAGCTCTCCTATCCGATCCGAGCCCATACCCGATCCGATCCGAAACCCTGCACAACTTTCTGCAACTTTTTCCAGCTACTTGTTTACGCCATTCGACGATGTTTTCGACCAATCTAACTATACTAATCAATCGCAAAACAAGTCATACAGTCATAGCAACAAATAGAAGTGACCATAAACACCAAAATATCAACCATAACATGTAAAACGGATCAAATATAGCCAAAACCCCATATTTTCCCTTAAGCATGTTTAAATAAAACTAATGACATGATTAGCAAAACTTAACCAAATCAAACCCAATTTCTAACAGAGGTCTAAAACATTATTTAAGAATTTATAAATATTTTTCCAGAATTTATTAGTGTATAAATTCGTTAATCTTCACTAATTACCCTTAATTAACCGTAATTAGTGCAAAACTATGCAAATCACTCACCTTAGCCACAATTAAAACCCCAAAACTGAAATATTCTTCGATTTGGCGCTGTCCCCAATCTTGCATAGCAGCTCTACCTCGATTCTCGTGCTAATCCGCCTTAATTTGATGTAGTTTAAGCCAAAACTTGATTAAGAAGTGATTAGGCGTGTTTTTAGATGTTGGAGGTCATTGTTAGGTTGAAGAAAGAGTTTGTGGCAGCTGAAAAATGAGTGAAAAACCGAAATCCAAACCCTAGCAGCACTCAAATACCTCTAATCCCGAAATCGCCCATCGGGCCTAGTTGTTAATCACCCGGTTAAGCCCAATTAAGCTGGTTTTCACCATCTGAAACTTGTTTCAGCCATATCTCCCAAATGGTGAGTCCGTTTGGCTAATGTGGCACTCTACGGAATTGTAAACCATCATTAGGAGCCAATGGAAGTGGTTTCAGGTCAAAATTCCTTTCCAATCAAAAGTTATGGCCAAAACAGTACCAACTAATGGCAAAATGGTCATTTAAACATCGGGAAAAATCATGAACATGGGAAATGACCCCAATAGTCATCCCCAAAGTTACATGACCATACGACTTCGTATGTGAAAGAAAGAAATATTCTACAATCCTGCGATGCGTAGAACGCGGGTCGTTACAGCATTGTTATACACCAACCATTCCTATGATAAGTCAGTGCATTATATGTTGCATAAGAATAAGTACTAGTACTTTTAGTGATGTATGTATTTGAGGAATTAGAGAATACCCTTTACAGAATCACCTATGTAAGTGCGAAGGCGCCGCTTCAAAGAGAATTACGAGGCCAAATTCTCTAAGCACTTATGAGACCATGCAGGTGTTCAAGGAAAAAACGAACACATATAGAGAACGAAGGGTTATAAGAAACATTTATCGTGTGTTATCTACTTTAGAATTACACAAAAGGCTTACAGTTCAAGGACAGTCTATGTCTACTGATTCGTCTGTGATTCAAATAGGTAATCACTAGGAAAGTTCAAAGCCCATGTGCTACTTTAACCGATGCGATAAATGGTTCGTGAAACTAAGATCGACTGCTCATTCATGTGGGGGATTGTTAGAAATGAATGAGCAAAGAAAGAGGAAAGTGGGAAGAAGAAGAAGAGATAGGGAAGAAGAAGAGACAACAACATTTAAAGTCCCACATCATAGAATTATAAGCACAATCTCTCCTAATATATTAGAAGCCAAATAGGCTTATGTAAAATAGAAAGGAGAGGGTTGATATGAGGATGTGGGCTTGGCCATGACATAATAATACATTAAAATGTCAAAGATAAGGGCCTTGGGCCTTGGGCCTTGGGGCTCTTGGGGTCTCTTGATTGGATATGGCCGACGGTTGCTGATTGGGCTAGTGCACTAACATGAGAATATTTTTCTCAGAATTTTAAAGGTGTGTCCTTTCAGTCCAGAATTCGAAAGGAATGTCTGTTAGCTGAATGAGTACAACCATTTGAATTCTCAACGTATGCATATTAATAACCGAGTGGTTAAAGGGTCGCAACCTTTCCTATTCTGGCGGTTACTAATGCATGCGAACAGACACTCCTCCTTGCCTATAAATACACTGCCCAAAACAAGACAAAAATCACTTTTTATGTCACATTATTTCCTCTTCTTCTTCAAAGTAATTCTCTGATCTAGTTTCTACAATCAACTTCAGTTCGTCAGAGCTCCGTTTGTTGGCACTACGCAACGGAGTTGGTCCGTTTTATCCTGAGAAACAAATTGCAACTACGTCAATTGGTGCATACGACGACAATATTGTTTTAAGGAAATAGAAAATTTCTAGACTCGGACATTACTAAAACATAATTCTTTATGTTTATCTTCAAACTTGTGCACAAATCGGTTACGCTTTCTGTGATTATTGTAAACACAGTTTGACGTAACAATTGTTGCATAATTTTTGAGCAACATTGATTGTTGTTACTATTTAATTTGCAATATAATCATGTATTGACAAAAGATATAACTTTGTAATACAATCATGTATTTACAAAAGTTCTAACAATTTGTTGTTACTGTTTAATTTGCAATACAATCATGTAATGACAAAAGATATAACTTTGTAATACATTCGTGTATTCACAAAACTTTCTAATAAGTACAAAAGTGTGATGCATCGTGTTGTTGCACCAACCAGTGGAACAAGAATGTCAATTGCTTCGTTCTATAATCCTGGTAGCGAAGATGTGATATATCCAGCACCATCTTTAGTTGAAAAGGAGGAAGGGAAGCCATCACAAATTTATCCAAAATTTGTGTTCCAGGATTACATGAATTATTATCTTACTGTGAAGTTTCAAAATAAGGAACCATGGTTTGAAGTCACGAAGACTAAGGAAGTTGTGGTTGCATAAGTGGTCTGGATAAATTGGAGTATTTGATCTAAGAAAATAAAATAATATTAAAATAATGATTTCTTCATAGCTCATTGTGTAACTATGGATGTTATAATAAAGGTGATATAATATATGACATGATTTATCTTATTTGAATTCCTTACTTTGCTACTTCTTATTCAAGTTTGACACTCTTCTTTGGAACATCATGGTGGAGAACTATTATAGTTGTTCCATACAAAATTTTCAATTAATTTAGCATCATAATGTATGATACTTTTACAATTTTCTATTTGAACATTGATGGTCATTACAATATAAAACCACTAATATGTGCTAAAATGATTTCAAATTATACTTTATAAAGGGATTTTACATGCTCACCATCTTTTTAAGTAAAATTTGTATTTCCTTCATATTTACACTATAATATATAAATATTCATAAATGATGATTTGCTAGAAATAGTTGAAATTTATCTTCATATTAGGTATAGTACCTCTTAATGAGTGAAAAATGACAAATATTTTACTTAGTATTTGAAATTTATCGTATTTCGATTTATTCATTTCAAATTATTGTTTTTATTTGACATTTGAATAATTATTTATGTATTTTTTAGTTAAATGATAAAATATTTAGTTTTTCATGCATTTGTAAATAACATGACTATATTTATAGCTAGTTGTATATGCATACATGCGAGGTTAGTGAAGACGCATGCACATATATATATATTCATACATACGCACACATGTATACATACATATCTACAAAAATACATACATCCATACCTACATACATGTAGATATCTATACTATATTATAATTACTGAGTTTGGTTTGGAGGGCTTAGAGGCATTCTCAGCTTAACTGAAGCTGAACCGTCTCTATAGGAATTCTTTATTTACGCAACTCCCCTGTTCTTTTTGGCAAAAATAGCACACTCCATCTTCCAGCGAAATTGAACAAGATTTTGGGAACTGTTTTCTGGAACTCAAACGCTACGCTACCGTGTTTCATTTTCTTTCCTCCATACCCTTAACAACTAACCTTAATTTCTGTTTGCCATGGAATAAGTTGAATTCAATTTCGAAGAGGAGGACGGTGACCCTTAGCTTATCATCACTATTAGGTATCTCTAATTTCTATTGTTCGCTTATGCCTCTGCATTTTCACCTCTTTCGCCGTCAATCTTTCTGACGGTTTTTTTGGTATAGAGGTTAGTCGAGTTCTTCTTCTGTACCTCTAAGCAGAACTATTTTGTCCCTGATTACCCGATTTCCTAGGTTTCTTCTAACTCCCAAATTACAATTTATAATTTTCTCCTTCTTCCTGTTTTGCAGCTTTGAGAAGAGGTATTTGTTTATTCCATAGCAATTTTTGGTGGTTATTTGTTAGATGAGTGCAAACCTAATTGTTTTTTATGATTACATTTTTATTGCTGATCAAGAAAAATATATCAAAATCGAACTAAAATGGACACTGTAATATAAAACATAATTTTATTTTCCTTAAAATACAAAAAACTGAACAAGAATTTGCATTTTTCTCCATTTTGTGATGGTGCGTAGTAGAATCTCAAATGGTTTGTATGTTTTTTCTTCTTCTTACTCTATATGTAAATATTCATGGGACCCTTACCTATTCAGCTAATGATATAAATCATCACTTATCCTTTTGACCGGTACATTTGTTAGTGTATGTTAACTCTCCAGCCCAATCATTTTTTTATGATGTTTTTGTTATGCATGATGCATAACTGAATGATCTTCGAGACGAGTATTCTCCAGTTGGATATCAACGTAATGATATGCAATCAGATGATTGACCAATTATCTTGAGTGGCTTTTTGGTTCCCATTTTTAATGTTAATGCTTTAACTTTTAATTTATATTGACTTTTGATTCTATATGTGACTTTACTACTATTGCTTTCTGATTTTTTGGATGATTTCAAACACGGCACAATATATGATTCAAACTAATCCATTGAAACCATAGTCGAAGAGGTGATGATTTCAAAAGTTTATTTTACATAAATGAATTGCTATCTTTATTTCCAAAATTGTTGTACAGGTTTCGAATAATACAAATACTGTAATTCAAACTGCTAGCATGTTCCTCATTGTAAATGATAAACGGTTAAAGAATAAATTGCAGAGCGCTGTTTCTTAACCCTCAAAATTTTAATTTAAAGCTTTACATCCTTTCTGCTAATTTAGGAAATGAAAAAGATTCATATCCAAGTTATTATTATTTTAAAGTTTACACTTGGCTGCTTCTATTCTATATTGTTTTCCCTACATTTGAAAGGCTACCCGTGCACTATAAAAGCCGGTTGGCCTTGCCAAAAAAGAAGAAGAAATAGCTGGTTTTAGTTTTTTTAACTATATGTTTGCTACTGTTTAGATGAAAATTTTCAGTGCTAATTTGCACTGTAACATATTCAAATTAACACGACTATGCATTATAACTTCACTTCCTATGTGTGTTCGGTTATATTAGTGGTAATTAAACCATGTGATGATATCATGTTAAATCTGCAACTGACAAACATAATTTTTTTAATTCTCATATTATGACATTTCAAAGGAAATTTTAGTGATGCATAGGTGATAATATTTTAATGTTGTATTGGTATGTTATTAGAGATATTTGTTTGTATTTATGTATATGTGTACGCATATAAATGAATCTATTAAAAGTGAAATGGTTGTTTTTTATGACGAAAGAATTGGGATTTTTTGACAAGCTAATGTATCTTCCCTTCAATAACCTTTCTCATGACTATTCTACAGGTGGAAAGAATTGGATTGTGTTTGATGTTAACATGGCTATTCCTTATTAATTAATTATTTCTCTCTATCTTATGGTTATTAAGCTGCATTTGTTGTTATTTTTTGCAATTCATATCATGCAAAACTATTGTTTTAATATGAAAATAAAATTAGATTTAGGTATTAAAGATATATGCATGTAATCTCTATTGTTTATTGAATAATTTAACCGTGTTGGAAATCAGAGTTGAGTTTAATCTTAATTTCCATCAAACTAAACTGTATCATACTCTCATTGATACATGCAAATATGCATACATGTATGTATATAATACTATATTCTAGAAGTTTTCATTGAATATGAATTAAATAGAAAAGGAATTCGTTACTTCTCTTTTATTTATGTACAGGTCGATGTTCGGCTTGCTCAGCTATAGTTGAAGGGGAAAACAATATTGTATTAGATGTCCTATTGCCTTTAGAGAACAATCGGTACATTGATACGCTATACAATTAAGGATCCAATGGTGATGTTATGATCTATGAATTTTAATGTATCATTCACGTTGTTGTGATTGACTACGACAAAAAAAATAGAAATATAGAGCTGCTGGCAGCAGATGAGATATGAGCAAGGTGCCTATGCATCATATTATATACTATATTATATAGCATTTGAAGATTCAACTTGGCCTCATATGCTTCTAACAGAGAATCCATCTATGTAATTATTAAGAATACTAAAGTAAATTAGTAATTGAACTATTGTCACACTGAATTTAAGTAAATTAACTAGCTATACTTCCAAATTATGGTGTAATCATTTATGTAGATACTGTTGAGGACATAAATTCCATTGTAAGTTTAGAAATTACTATTTATTCATATATATTTTTTGGTGATTGATGCACAGATGTTGAAGCAAATTTGAACTGATCAAAGTTTAGTTAAGACGTAATGGGGCATACAACGTGGTGAGTGTCGCTATTCATCTAATTGCTTGGGTTTTGCATATGAATAAAATATTCTTGAGTCTTTTCAAGTTCCTTTTAAGTTTGTTCACTAAATTATTTAAACCTTTTGTATTCTACAACTTAGTGCACAAAAAGGATATAATACTTGAGCAACTCATATATTACTAGACAACATACAAATATACTAATGGTATTGCTTAACATGCAGCTTTGTGCTTTACTGGCAATGAAATCTGCCTATACACATATTTGTTTTCTCTCCTTGGTTATTCTAATATAATATATGTCCATGAATTGCGGGATAGGATTGTAAAGTTATGTTGGTGCATATTGCTTCAAAAATAATTTTACCGTATAAAAATATTAATCGCTAAACTACAAAATATTTATAGACTTTAAGATTTCCTCTTATGTTTATTTGGAACATTTGCTCGAATAATCTTGATTACATAATGAAACTTTTCCAACATTAGCAATATTAGTAGGTGAATACGCTTCGTATAGGAATTGAAACAGTTTGATCCTGTAATGCTTTATTTTTAAATTATAGCATCCATCAGGTAGTACTTGATAGTTAGCCTATGCTCTTTTGATTGTCCGAACTTGAAAGTACATAATTTTCTCCTACAATCTGGGAGAACATTCAATTTTTGATCCAAAGCATGGCTTGCATGCTGACATAAAGTATTTGTTTCTGATTAACTCGCAAAAGTAATTATTTGCTAAAAATAAATTAAAGGAAAAATTGACTGTTTATGGGTAATATAACTTAATATGCGCATTTCTGAAAAGTTATTTAGGCTAACATATGATGACTAATTTTATTTTCCAGTTTGGTATGCAATTTTAAGAGTAGTGTAGATATGTGTTTGGGATGAAGCCAATTTATAAGTGTGACGTTTTTTTTTTTTTTTTTTTTTTTTTTTTTTTTTTTTTTTTTTGATCTTTTAATTGAATTATGTTTAGGATAAGTGTTTGGGGTGATTACGCTCCCAAACAGTTCTATATACTTTGTTTTATTATTGTAGTTCTTTATTATACTGAAACTGAATTATTATCGTTGTTTTAGTATATTAGTAGTTGAAGATCAAATTCAGGGAAATCGTTGAGGACTGGCGGTTAATCAAGTAAGCCAGAGTTCAACAAATTTAAAATAAAAAGGTTTCAGTACAATCTATCTAATACCGATGATCAACTTTCAGTATTTTCCTACCACGTGAGAATCATGGTATGACTATTGGCTAGAATGGTTGCGTTAGTTCACAAAAAATAGGAAAATATTTCTACTGCAAAAATTCCAAAATACAATCAGGTTTTGATGGCTTGGAAATCCATGGAGCATATGGAAACCTCCTTCAGCAGTTCATGAAAGACACGGTAAATGACAGAACATACGATTATGAAGGTGGCGTAAACAGCAGTCGTCTTATGCACTCAAAGTCAAATTATCATCTGTTAACCAAATGATTTTCACCATCTAAATTTTTGCTTCCATTAACAACTACTGATAAATCCACTACTGTATTTTCTTTTATGCTTTTGTTATTTTTAGACGCATCTAATGATAGAATAAATTATTTTTCTTCTAAATATTATGACATCCCATTAGCAGTAACAAAATTTTAATTATGAAGACGCATGGTTTGAAATTTGAATTTGACAGATCATCATCTGTTAACTAAATAATTATGCTATTAGTTCTGAGAGGGATCTGCTTTTTTTGTTTTTATGTTCGAATATTGAGCAGCTTATGAGTTGTTTTGGTGTATGAATGTGTTTTTGTGAGCTTCTGAACGTTTGCAGTTTTGCTGTGCGTGTTATTGCGTGTACTGCTGGTGCTTGAATGTTTTTGGTTCCAAAAAAAGGGATTGCACCATTCTTCTGTACGTTACTTTCAATATTTATTTTTTGCAGTCTGATGTTAAATCATTTAAGACTGGTTTATTGTGCCTTGGCACTTCTGAAGCATCAATCCTTCTTCCTTTAGATCTTATTTATGTGCTATTATATGTACTCGGTGATTCTACGAAAAATCTATGCAATTATTTTTCTTTTCTATTCCAGGATTTTTATCAGGTGCCTTTTCTTGCATTTATTGATCATAATTTTGTTGCTGCTTATCATAATTTTTATCAGGTAACATCTATGGTTCTATTCGGTGTATGGACAACAATACCAAGTGACCTTCTTGATTGCCATTTAGAACCAATTCATGATTTTTCTGTCACTAAATAAAGAGTATTACATGCAAATTTTGGCTTACATTTTAGTGACACCATATTGAATGAGCAGTAATTGAAAATAATTAGATATTATATCCCATTGATTATTCTTTTAAATTTTCAGGAAAAAACGCATGGAGTATTGACTGCTACGAATATTCAGCAGTACGGCGCAACACCTTTTTGGACATCAAATGGTATTAATAAATGCTATGAAATGACATACTTTTGGGACAGAGCATTTTACTCTTTGTTTAAATTACACACTGAATCTTCTATGAACAATTCATGTAAGCCCTAGAAATAAATGCAATACAGTATACATATCCCCTCGTTGATCTTCTCAATATCTTATTACCTTACCCTTTAATTGTGCACTGTAATAACTATGACACAAAAAGATTCCACTTTTGATGCATTATTACCTTAACCATTAATTGTGCATTGTAATAAGTATGACACAAAAAGATTCCACCTTTGATTCATTATTTCGGCTAAAGAAAGCTGATTCCCTTTAAGCACTCATTCTTTAGGCTAACCCCACACATTAGCACTTGCTAAGTCATAGATAAATGATTTTATTGTGAACACCAGATACAAGTTCATGCTAAGGCATGCACAAAGACAGATGAACGAAAAAATGACATATAAGTAGGTACGGTCTAGCAATATGAAATCGTATCGATTATTGTTGCTACTTGCTAATATGTAATACATTAGCGAGATCCATTTTTCTAGAATGCCAATCCTTTATTCAATGCTTTAACCATTAAAAATTTAGTGATTGTTAAAAGTTATGTATACCATCTTTAGTATATTTTGCGACACGGATTCCATTTTCATATTAAATATTGAATCTTCAAATATGCTTATTTTCACCAATATATTTTCAAGATTTTGCACTTGCTAGATTTCATAGTTGGTCTTCAAATGATATATTACTATTTACTTTTTTTTCTTATACTGAGAGTTGTTTCTTCTTACGGACTATGTGCATATGCTAAGTCGTTGTCTATATTTCTGTAAGGAAAACATGATAATATGACAAATAATGGAATTAACCCAATAAATGCATTAAAAGTTGGAACAAACTATGAAACCGTGGAAATCCAATAGCAAGAAAGAATGCGAGAATTTTAGATAGAAGGACAAACTTAGCAAAAAAAGCTGGCCAAAAGTATGTGAAATTTGTTATTTGGACAAAAGTCCACTTTTTAGTGCAAATGTGGATTTCAGGCCAAATTCCAAACTTAGCATACTTTTGGCTAACTTTTTTACTAAGTTTGGCCTTCTTTCTATTTCCCACAAAGAATGCATTGTTTTTATTTCTTATATGAACCCCCCATGCGAGATAAAAATAAAACCAGCCAAAACAGTTATAAACTTAAAGTTATTTTATCCCTCTTTACAAGTTTCAAATTATTAACTGTAATTCACATCATGTCTTTTCTTATTTTTCAGTTACATACTATTTTTTGCATAAATGTCGGGACAAGCTATGAGAGACAACGTACAAAAAAGGGGACCAAAAAAGGAAAATTGAATGTAAAACCATGAGTATAATAGTATTCCATGCTAAAATTGAACTATTTTAATCCTTACTATGATGTTAAACTTATATTAATGTTACTGCGTTGTATAGTTAGCAAAGATGGTACAAATGCCATTCGAAATTAGTAATTTTATTCTTATTCTGTTTTATGCACAAGTTGCATGATTATGTGCATTTATTTATTATTAATACACACACACACACACACACACACACACACACACACACACACACACACACACACATATATATATATATATATATATATATATATATATTCATTTCTCTTTATGTCTCTATATGCATTTATAAACTTATATGTATATATCACGAGGGTATGCAATTTTCCTTTAAAACCGAATTAATCAGTTGGGCCAATTCATTTTGGTTCAACTATACGATTATATCGGTTTTAATTTGGTTATCAATTTAGCCGAATTAACCCAACTTTTGATATATTATCCAAATTTATGACATTGTAATATTGTTATCAATCTAACAATTGATTTAGTAATAAACCTTATCTATTAAAAATAGAGTAAATTTTCTTTTATAAGCTTCAAATAAATGCTCAAAATAATTTATATAAACATAAATTTATATTTTTCTCTGACTAAATTATTCATTA